>CM051520.1:66704269-71704269 GCA_028015205.1 Mytilisepta virgata
TTTTTATACTAAAAAATAAAAGATTTTAAAATAGTTCACTTCCTTGATCTGCCACTATTTTTAGAATTTTAGATAAAGATTTTTTTTAATTACAATAAGTATGGTGTAATTTATTTTGATTTAAATTCAATTCAGCTAAAACTTTTGCAAACATATAAAACTAAGCGGGTTATATCAATACAAATTCATCTCATGACAAATTAAACGAACAAATACATGATATGAAAATAGCTTTACATCCTCCCTTCCTCAGTTCTAATGACTGAAATACAAAAGAAATCAAAATTTCTTTATCATTGGGTGTTGATGGGTTTAAAATAAGTTTAAATCTTTCCTCTGTTTCCATGTAGTAAATAATGGGATTTTCTTGTAAAAATATTTTAGAATAGGTTTTCTCAGTTCCAAATTTTCTTACAATCGAATTAAAAAAAAATACGTGTTAATAAGCAAACAGCTAATGTCAAAGTCAGGACTTATTAGTGCACTCGGGACACTTTAGGATTGTGAAATGATTTCATCTGTGGTACAATTTGCAATTTAAACGGTTTTAGAGATAGATGTCCTTTTTACCAAATAACGGACACAATCCATTTATTACTGAACAGATCAATCGAGAATGGACTGTTAAATCCCAGTAGATCTATTTCGTTGGTAATTATAATGCCGTTATAATGCCGTTAATTAAAGTGGTCAGACATTGAAGTCTGTAATGTGTGAGATGTTTCTGAGTGATAACGAGTTCTATGATTGAAGATTCTACATTAATTTTTGGAAGAATCTATGTTAAGGTCAAATCGAACTAATTGAAAGTATCCTACAGTTGTTTGATTTTTCGATGTAAAAGTCCATAAAAAGCATTACGTAAATGCTCCAGTTTCGTTAAAAAGTAATATTATATTGCTACATACTTTTGATGACCGGGTAAATTGCAGAAAAGTAGTCTGTATTTTTTGCAGACACGACATATTCTTTTCTGCGGAAAAGTAAAACTGTTATTTCACAATAAATTGCGGAATTTAAACCAATTCATTTCGGTCGAATTTACTCCCCCCTCCCCTTCCCATAAAAAAACTTAAATAAAATGAAAAAAAAAAACAAAAAAACAAAAAAAAAACAAATGAATAAAGGAAATGTAATGAAATGGAGATAAACGAAAATTACATAAAAACGGAGTTACTAATAAAATTTACATATCCTACATTTTAATTCATATTTAAAAATATATATAATTCTTTATCCGTCTTGTTTTCTTCAAAAGATTACCAGGACTACATAATTTTAGATAAAATACATACAATCTTGATATCATCCTAACTAGCTATCCCGCGCCGTTTATACCAGATTGTCAATTCAGCATTTGTTCTGGATGATTAAACACAATAAACATGTGATAAGGTAATTAACACGGGACTTACTGATCACTCTGACACGTGCCGATAAAAAATATTTATGGATGAATCTAATAATAATGAGATTTTAAATTCATGTTTTTTTTTGGCATTTTGATTTTCATTTTATGACCTTTTTCTTCATTTCTCTCACCATCATGTCTTTATATTTTTTCTTCCAACCAGCGATATTAAGGTGCTTCGAGGTATTTCTACGAAGCCCTCTTCTTGATGTACGGAGTATCTTGGCTGATTGCCGCGAAAAAAAACCTGTTCAAAAAAAGACAATAACAAAAAACAACAACAATTAAATAAAGAAAATACAAAATTATAAAAAAAAAAAAATAAAATATGCCTCGATCGTCCACGAATGAGGAAAAGTTTACGAATAGACATGATATGAACTTCTTGACAAAAAGATCATGGAAATAGGAATCTGTATTGTGGTATTCTCTACAATCAAAACTGCTGTAAGTTCCCTCCCCCAACACTTTCCTTACCGGGGAATTTAAGCCGATGCTTACATAGTAAGAAATTCTGATTACTCTTTAGTTGAAGAAAGCCAAACATAGTGAATCAAAGTTTGGCTTTGATATATATATAGTAAAGGAAAATGACATTGTATGCGTAAAAAGTCGTTCTTGTGCATCGAAATTGGTATCAAAGAATATTATCGTTATCATCATGATCATTTTTAAATGAAATAAAAGCGTAAGAACGGAAATGGACTTTATTTATGCATACTACGTACATGTACGTATGTTACAGTTTGTAATTCCGATATGCGAACGATTAAGATACGGATGCAGTTTTATATTTTTTTTTCACCCACAGGTGTTTTAGATAGTAAAATATTGTCATAGATTCATATCCAGCTCATACATGTCATATTCAAAGGTCTCACTTGGTAACTTCGTAGTTAAACTTATAATACTCACTTTTTAATGTAAGATTCATTTCTTATTTTGTAGTCTCACATTTTGATGTTACAAGGGCGAATCTAGAATTTGGGAAGGGGCTGGCATCCACCCCACATTCGAATAATTATTGCCCCTCGCTGCAACGCGACGGATGAATTTAGTAATGATCTACGTCCGTCTGTGCGTCTCATAATTCGGAACAGATTAAAAAAAAATAAAGAAATATTAAATGAAAAAGGAATGAAAGTTAACATTTTGTTTAAAATATTTTAAATGCCCCTTTGCACTAACACTAACCTAAAAATAAAAAAAAAACAACCTAGCTATACTTGTATGATTAATTTATACATTGTACCTATATGAATTTCACATATACTGATTCAAATATTTAATGAAAAATGAAACCAGATTTCAAAGTTTAAGCCATCGTCTGTGAAGTAATTAAAGGAAAATCTTCAATGCACGTTGATGGAAAATTAATTTTACTTTCATACCTTTCCATCGCATTCTTTTTATCTGTATTATCCCGTTTTAAAAAGTTACACGCGTGTTAGTTTTCACAACTGTTGTCATTTATTATCAATTACATGTACTACAAGAGATCATTTATAATGATCACTTTCTTAAGATTTGATAATTATAAACATAATCAAGGAAGTCGATTTGTGTTTTTATTGATTTTACATATAACATTTTTTGTTGACCTTAACTTAGGGTGGGGGGGGACACGTGCTCCCTGTGCTCCGTAAATCCGCCACTGAGTGATCTTTCTCAACTTTTCATACTTTTATATAATGTACAGATGTAATTAAGTTGAAAATTTAAGTTATAAAAAGTACAAAAAATGACCGGTAATACATTTGGCTGGGTTATCAGAGCTCACTCTATAAAAACACGTGGAAATTGCATATTCTGTTCGAAATCGACTCTTACATGTACATATATCATGAACCAAGAAATTCTTCGTTAGTTTAATTCTATATCTTCGAAACAGTTTATATTTTGATGAAATTCCCTCTAATAAAAAACTGACAGTTAACAAATCTTTATGATATCTATTTTTATCTTGCCTGATCAGAAATGACAAGCAAAAATTTTAAAACTATTATTCAAAGGGGACCGAAGCAAAACGTTTTTTGCAGCAGAAAATTAATTTGAAACCCTCAATTAATATCTACAAATTCATTCCGAAATCTCATATTTTAGTGGACTGGAATCTGACGTATGAGAGCCCCAGTCATTAAAAAGAAAAGCGTAAATGTATTAAGTTTAAAACTACATGTATTTTCATGATTTTGATTTGATTTCGTCAATTTGGCACCGGTGCGCACCATATCAGTTTCGTTTCTTTTTTAAACTCAGATTGCAAGTAATCTTCATATAGTTTGATGATAGTTTCTCAAAAAAACCTTGTCTACTCAGTTTGAAAAAAATATCTTTCCCGGTTTCCGATGTCAGTATTGTATTGCCTTGACTTATACGTTTTACCTCTTTTTTTTGTTGAAATCAGACAGGAAGACATTCTGATTTAATGAAGTAAGTTTGTTACTGTTTCAGTTAAATTGAGGCCACTGATTTTCTCAGGTCAGTTTAATTTTGTATTTGTTGAAATCAGATTCGGAACTATTCAGCTCACATTCATACTCATGTAGATTCTTATTTGATCAAGTCAGTTGCATTTCTGATTTGTATTAGCCAGATTCGAATATATATCCGTCTCGCAGTAAAACAAATGAAGATTCTTATTTCACGAAGTCCGTTTGTTGGGTTCCAGTTACTCATCTCAAGTCAGTTTCATTTCTTATCTATTTGAATCATATTCGAAAATACCCAGATAAAAGTCATACATTTGTAGATTCTTAATGGATTAAGTCAGTTTATTCGGTCTAATTTAAATTGTGCGCACTGATTTTCTCATTTATTTTATTTTAAATCAGATTGAAAAAAAGGTCAAGAAATACCAAAGGTTGCATTCCACAAATTAATAGTACCATTTTCTATGTGAAGTGAGCTAACAAATATCATGGTCTTGTGCCATCTTCAGAGTAAATAATACCCATATACATATATATATATTCTGAAAGGCCATTATGTTAGTATTGTTTCAATCATGATAAAATAAATAAAAAATATCCATGGAAACCTAGTTGGCATAGCAACATTTCAAAAATTTTCATAAAAAAAAGCTTTAAAAATGTTAAATTTCACTCCACTTCGGGTTGAAATTGAGGTCTGATGCAGCGTTTCAATCCAATTGAGACTTAATTTTTCAGATTCTGCATAAAATTCCATTACATATGAGGGAAAAAAAGGTTTACTTTTCCGGTTCTTTTTTTTCGCAATTTAACTTACCAGTGCAGGTGCAGATTATCACTGTCAAAGTTTTACACACCACATGCCAATTCACAAGTCCCAGTTTATGACCTCCCATTACTTGTCAGAAGCAAAATCAGTTAATGTTTTCGTATTTTTTTAAACTAAAATCTATCCTCTTTCAGTCAATATTACAATTTTGAGGTTAAGACATCTATTAATTATCTATCATGTAGTCAAACTTTACCAACTCTAATAATTAATAAAATTCTGGGGGTGCATTTCTCTGAAACTAAAATAATTAGTGGAGTGTAACCAAAGGGATATTGGAAGGAGGGGAAAATCGAAAACAACTGACAAACTCCGGAGAACACCGAAGACAAGACCAAAAAAATACAAACACTACACTTAAAACCTAAAAACATATGAACAACATGGACCCCACCAAAAAACCGGGGGTAGACTCTCAATTTTGCAGCGATGTCAGTTTGTTACTTTCTCATATTCTCATGTAAAGTTATCCTTCATAAAATATACTAGTCAGAGTTTCCTCTGACGTCAGAGGACCCCGTTTCTCAATTGACTAGCATCAGAGATCACTCTATATACAAAACTGGGAAATATGTCGACTCTGTCTAGATATTGTTAATCAGTTTTATATAGGGATTTTATTTCTTGTAAATGAACTTGAGTTGAGTGCTTTTTTTATGCAAATTACCCCTATCTTTCACAGTTTTTGTCATCACTACAGTGGTAAGAAAGGAGTCATGAAATATTTTTCGTCTTTTAATTGAGTAGAATTTTAACATAATTTATATAACCTATTGTTCTCTTGATCAAACGGTCTAGATATTATATATTACTATGCTTTATTGAGCCAATCTGTTATCATTTATTGTAAGATTTCCTTTGTTTAATTTGTTAAAAGGTGACCGAATTGTTTCAATGAACTCCCAAATGGATCAGCGAATGTATACATAACACGGGATCTTTAAATCATAAATTACACTTTTTGACCTGTATTTTACAATATTATTCCTGAAATTGTATATAATTACAATTTTCGGAAAAGGCTAAAGACAGTTTTCGAAAATGAACAATAAGAAATTTTAAAAAAATCTTAACTTTCCAAAGAAGAAAAGATGTATTTAATTATTACCAGGCTCCTTTAGTTTTTTTTATATAGCAAGTTTATGCGCACATCATTTTCTTACTGTAACAAGTAAGTTAAGAGCAACCAGAAGGGAAGTTACTCTTACTCAAAAAATGTCTTGAATTGGATCAAGAAGAAAAATCTTAACTTGAACAAACTTACTTGTACAAGTCAGAATAATATACCATTCACTAACGAGAGATAACTCTTCCCGGATTTTTTTTTCTGACTGTTAAGTGTAAAAAACATTCTGACTTAAATATGTAGATCCCCTGACTGTTAGACGTAACGTACATATACGGACATTTTACACAATAATTTCAAGAGGAGACGGGAATAAATCTTGAATTAATGTGTTCTCTTGTCGAAAACTATGTAGAGGAATGTTTTATGTACAAGAATATAACACCGACTAGTTTTTAAATCATTTAGTTTTAGTAAAAACTTTATTCTGAGTGATTTTTTTACTCTATAATATATTTTGATAAAAGTTGGTTTTACAATTATGACAACAAATTAATTATTTTATTTCTTTTATTTGATGTTCGTAAATTCATAAACTATTGCCAGGGTCATAAATGGTTCTAGGGTAGAACCGTCCATAATGGTTCTAGGTTAGACCTGTCATAAATGGTTCTAGGGTAGAACTGTCAGAAATGGTTCTAGGGTAGAACTGCCATCAATGGTTCTAGGTCAGGACACACCATAAACGGTTCTAAAGCTGTCGGGATGACAGGTTAGAGGTTAGAACTGAGGTCAACTGTATCTTATGATTGCCAGTAACAAGCCTGGACAAATGGAGTGGTCTTTCAAAATGACCTGGTTGTAAGAATGGTTTCTAACAGATCCAATTTTGACTAATGACAATCAATCTATCCTAACAGCAGCAGTAGCAGCAGCAGATTAACCTTTACCAGCGGCAGCAGCTGCAGGAAACGAGTAAGCGAGCATGCGAGTAAGGCCCTGGGCAGCGAAAAGCAGCATGAGTAAAGACTCGAACAGCTAAGAGCAAGAGAAGACGTGACAAGGAGCACGAACTAACCCATTTCTAAGGGCAAACCTCAGCTGCATCAATTGACCTTTTAGTAACAGGATCAACCCTAATAGACTCAAGATGAACACCCTTACCGTATAAATTTCGATAAAAGGCCCAGAAACCAGCCGGAGTAAAAAACGCTGGAAAAGGGAACATAACCCTGTCATGCCATTGTTGCGGTCCTTGATTTAGCAGTGACATATTTAACCCTATAGGCTTTGTTAGGCTTCCAAAACCATATACATTTCCACAAAAACTCCAGATACAACACTCAATGAAGAGCTCGAAAAGGGAGATAATCCAATCCAGGCAAACCTCTCGGTTCTTGACCTTGAGTTGAAAGATTCAAACTTACGTACCTCGAGGAAAGACTAAAGGCCTATCTACTGACATTGGGAAACCCACAGACCATATAGAAAAGTCTGGTAAAACGGGAAATAATAGAATCCTGACAATGGGCTTCTGGTCATGCATACCCTTTCGATACTTGAGCTTCCATCAATAGGACCGAGCCCAAACGTATCGCAGGGAGACTGTATCCCGAAGACATAAAACCTCAAGAAAAAAAGCTCAGGAAGAAGTGAGATATTCCAATAGAAATAAAGACCTATAGGACGACTCCATAAATATCCCAAAAATGATCTCCCTTATATTTTCGGATAAAAACCCCAACGAAATTATCTTCCTAACTCTACCGGTAAAAAATGGCGCAAAATTACTTCCCTTTTGAAAAAACGGCGGAAATATTCATCATGTCGGATTGAGCATACGCACAAACCATTTCCGGTGACGCAATGTCCTTTTACGTCACTTCCGTTACCACCACGTCTAAAACGACTTTTGCTGTGCCCTATACTACCGTAACTAAAACTAGAAAAATCAGCCAAAGATATTTTAAAATCTTTTCCTCTGGACACACTGTTGGAATTGAGACCAATATGGTCGCAATAAATTAAAAAAAATCATCAAAATTTTTTAAAAATCTACTGTTTTTAAATAACTGGGACAATTGAGGCCAAACTTTTAAAATTTTGTCTGGGGGTCCATAACCCTTACCTATAAGGTTGCCATTCCATCGTTACTTAAAATAGACAAATCAGCAAATTATGTTTAAAAATCTTAATTAAGTCTCCCAAACGAATGGGAGACTTATAGATTTTGATTTGGGATATTTATCGAACATTTGTTTTCTTCCTCTCCGATTTTGTTCGTTCGAGTTCTCAATAACAGTCAGAAATATGGATCTGAGATTTTCCATGATGAAAGATCAATGTTTTTAGATGTGCCTAATATTAATCATTTTTTTGATTGGTGTCACTGAGACGCATGAATGAGAAGTTCAAAGATGCTGGGGGTCGACTATAGGACCCTATGGGAAAATTTTATTTTCATCGAAAAACTCTACGTGAACAATAACCATCTCATATATATTTTATTATACACTGTGACCACACCTATTAAATTGCATATACCTCGTTCCTCTAGCGGGGTCATCCCCACCCCTCAAAGTCAATAATTTTGAAACATTTCATATGCAATTAAAATACATCGCTTTAAATCATATATTTTATTATTCTCCTTAACAATACGTATTAAATGACATATACCTCATTCTTTCAGTAGGATGATCCTCATAAACCGTTAAAATCCCCACCCCTAAACCATATATTTTCTTATACCCCATGGTAAGACGCACCAAATGACACATACCTCGTATCCTCCGGGGGGGGGGGGGGCGGTGCGTTATCACCACTTCCATCAAATCAATAATGTTAAATTATCCCATATACCGTTAAACTCCCCTCCCTTTAACCATATATTTTCTTATTCCAAATGATAAGACGCACCAAATAACACATACCTCGATTCCTACGGGGGAGGGGGTGGGGCGTTATCACCACTCCCATCAAATCAATAATGTTCAATTATCCAATAAACAGTTAAACTCCCCGACCGTTGACCATATATCTTCTTATTCCCCGTGGTAAGACATACCTCGTTTCCTCCGGGGGGGAGGGGGGCGTTATCAACACTCCCATCAAATCAATAATGTTCAATTATCCCATACACAGTTAAATTCCCCACCTTTAAACCATATATTTTCTTATTCCCCATGGTAAGACGCACCAAATGACACATACCTCGTTTCCTCTGGGAGGGGGGGGGGGTTATCACCACTCCCACCAAATCAATAATGTTCAATTATCCCATATACTGTTAAACTCCCCGCCCCTTAACCAAATATTTTCCTATTCCCCATGGTAAGCGCACTAAATAACACGTACCTCGATTTATCCGGGGGAGGGGGTGGGGCGTTATCACCACTCCCATCAAATCAATAATGTTCAATTATCCAATAAACAGTTAAACTCCCCGACCCTTAAACATATATCTTGTTAGTCCCCATGGAATAACATATCTCGTTTCCTCCAAGTGGGGGGGGGGGGGCGTTATCACCACTCCAATCATATCAATAATGTTCAATTATCCCATAAACAGTTAAACTCCCCACCCCTTAACCATATATTTTCTTATTCCCCATGGTAAGACGCACCAAATGACACATACCTCGATTCCTCCGAGGGGGGGGGGGGGGTGGCATTACCACCACTCCCATCAAATCAATAATGTTCAATTATCCCATAAATAATTAAACTCCCCACCCCTTAATCATATATCTTCTTATTCCCCATGGTAAGACATACCTCGTTTCATCCGGGGGGGGGGGGGGAGAGGGGGGCGTTATCACCACTAACATCAAATCAATAATGTTTAATTATCCCATATACAGTTAATTTCCCCACCCTTAAACCATATATTTTCTTATTCCCCATTGTAGGACGCATCAAATGACACATACTTCGCTTCCCCAAGGGGTTATCACCACTCCCATCAAATCAATATTGTTCAATTTTCTCATAAACCGTTAAAATCCACACCACTAAACCATATATTTTCTTATTCCTCATGGTAAGACGAACAAAATGACACATACTTCGATTCCCCAGGGGTTATCTCCACTCCCATCAAATTAATAATGTTCAATTATCTCATAAACCGTTAAAATCCCCATCCCTAAACCATTATGTTCTTATTCCTCATGGTAAGACACACCAAGTGCAACATACCCCGCTTCCCCAGGGGGTTATAAATACTCCCATCAAATCAATTATGTTCAATTATGTTCAATTATCTCATAAACAATACTGTGATTCCCCTTTAAATGTGACATACCTCATTACTCAATGGGCGTCATTCTCACCCCATTAAACCAATTATCTTGAATTATATAAAATTAAAATGAAAAATCTCCAAGAAACCCGACACTTAAACCGTATAGTTTTTTTGTTCCCCATGACAAGACGATGAACTGATATATACCTCATTTACCCAAGAACTGGAAATACCCGGAAGTGGTTTGCGCGCATGCACAACCGGAAGTGATGGGTTTTCCACAATTTTCTATTATTTGTTTACGGAAGTGACGTCAGTCGCGTGCTGGGACCCGGATGTGTCGTGTGGCCGGACCCATAAATGATTTGCGCAAGAAGTGGTTTGCGCGCGTGCGCAACCGGAAGTGATGGATTTTATCCGCCATTTTCGCATTATTCGCTTACGAAAGTGACGTCAGTCACGTGGTGATGGGACCCGGATGTGCCATGCTTGACCAGAATTCGGATTGGATTATCTCCCTTTTCCAGCGCTTCTCGGTCCTGTCTGGGTCTTTCGTCGGTCTGTATAGGGTAAGGGTCTCACAATGAGTCTCACTGTTATGTCGAAGTCCGAGAGTATACGAAGTTCAGAGGGATTATTAGATTATCTCCCCCTTTTCCGCGCTTTTCACCACAGATGATGTTTTCCGTTAGTTCAAGGAAAGTCCAAAGGTAGGACCGGATTATGTCCCCTTACCTCCAGCTGGTGCTGTCAGTATTAGGTCAATGAAGGTGTCCTTAGCAACCGCCATAGCAACGGCGGTCCATTTCTTTGCTCTATGATGCACTCCGTTTCTTCTCTTGCTCCTTGCCACTCTTCGCTGTTTTTCTCTTGCTCTTTGCTTTTCATCGCTACTCATGACTATACTCACGTGCTCATTTCCGTTTTTTTTGTGCTACTTGTCGATGTTTTCGCCGCTGCTGCTTGTTGCTGTTCGTCCTCGCTGCTCTTCTCTTGCTAATCGCTGTTTTTCTCTTGCTCTTTGCTGTTCATTGCTTATGACTATACTCACGTGCTCATTTCAGATTTTTGGTGCTACCTGTCGCTGTTTTCGCTGCTCTTCTCTTGCTCATTGCTGTTTTTCTCTTGCTCTTTGCTTTTCATCGCTACTCATGACTATACTCACGTGCTCATTTCGTTTTTTTTTTCTTGCTACTTTTCGCTGTTTTCGCTGCTGCTCCTGTTCCTGTTGCTTGTTCCTGTTCGTCATTGCTGCTCTTCACTTGCTCATCCCTGTTTTCCTCTTGCACTTTGCTGTTCATCGCTACTCATGACTATACTCAAGTGCTCATTTCGGTTTTTTGGTGCTACTTGTCGCTGTTTACGGTGCTGCTGCTACTCCCGCTGTTCGTCATCGCTGTTCGTCATCGCTGTTCGTCATCGCCGCTGTTCGTCATCGCTGTTTTTCTCTTGCTCTTTGCTGTTCATCGCTAATCATGACTATACTCACGTGCTCATTTCAGTTTTTTGGGGCTACTTGTCGCTGTTTTCGCTGCTGCTGCTACTGCTGCTGATTGTTGCTGTTTGTCATCGCTGCTCTTTTCTTGCTCATTGCTGTTCTTCCCTTGCTCTTTGCTGCTCATCGCTAATCATGACTATACTCACGTGCCGTGCTCATTTCAGTTTTTTGCTGCTGCTGCTAGTGGTGGTCGACTGTCGTTAGTCAAAGACTGGATCTGTGCGAGAGCACTCTTAGACCCGGTTCATCTGCATTGTGACTGGCTATCATCAGATAGGGTGCATTAGCCCTCCCCTTATTTTTAAGGCCACTCTGCATTTGTCCAGGCTTGTGACTGGCTATAAATATGTATAAATATATATAGTCTGCATTACCATCCTTCCTTTTTTTGTTATTTTTCTTCTGCCTTTCTTTGTAATATGTTAATGTTAGTTCCAATTTTTCCGTCACATAGAGTCATTGCTGTCTTCAGCTGGTGGTTGGGTCGTAGTCGTTCAATACACGGTTAAGCAGATATTTTCGTTTTTCTACGGCATATTCCCGTGATTCTTAGTCTTCCTCTTTCCTCAAGCGTTTAGCCGTTTTCTTGATCTTTCTATGTACGGGGTCTTTATTCAAGTCATCTTCCATCCAGGCTTCGACTAGTTCGTTTACTGTCTGTGAGTATTCCGATTGATGTACTTGAAATGTTCTATTCAAAATGACATCCCATGGAGACTGTCGGCATTGCTCTTCGAAGTCTTCGTTGGATCCATGGTCACTACTTTGTTCCGATTCCTCGTTATCGGCTTCTGTGGTGGTGTCTGAGACTGAATCACTATAGTCTTTTGAATCCTCTTCCATACCGTGCGCATTCTTTTTGGTGTCCCTCTAGGTTGAAGTTTCGCTTGAACTGGTATCCACATATGTCACAGGTATACATTTAAGACGTCTTTATTTCCTGGGATTCGATAGTCAAATGAGCTCCGGTCGTCCTGCAAGTGCTTATTAGCTAAGGTTCTTCAACGGCTTGTTGATTCATACATAAACGTTTGGCAAAGTATTCGTTTCAAGATTGTTGCGGTTCAGATTTCACTTTTCTGATGATGTCTCTATTAAGTCTTTTCCACTCGTTGTCAATACCTATACATCCCTTGCAGATATTCATGTTTTTGTAGAATTCAGCAAAGCTCTTTTTCATTTGATACTTTGTACATTTCTTGTTTGGATCCACTTTGCTGGGTCCCCAACTTGTGTTTTCCAGCCGTTTGGTTCTCGTCACTTTGGTTGGAAGTATTTTCCTTTTCATTTCTGGTTTTGCTTTTGCGTTAGAAGGATCCACAGGTATTAAATATCTAGCAGGAACCAATAAATCAACAGTTCGCTGCTTTTCATTGTTCTTTCCTGCTCATCGCTGCTCAGCACCGTGCTCTCGTGCTCATTTCGGGTTTTTGCTGCTGCTTCTGCTTGTTGCTGTTCGTTGCTGGTGCTGGTGTCCTGAGGAGAAGATGGGATTCTTACTGTTTCGTTATAAATCACCTCTTGGTCTCGTTGATGTTACGATGGGCATCAAAGCTGGCTGAGGCCATGTAACGCGGACCTGAAAGAGAGCACCCTAATGAAACGAAAATTTCGGTCTTTCCGGATGGGAACGAACGTTTACCGATTCCAGTCCTAACCATTACCCTAACTCTGGTCCTAATAATAATAACAAAAAAGGGAAGGAGGGTAATCCAGCCTATATATATTTATACATATATATAGCAAGTCACAAGCATGGACAAACGACAGTCGACCACCACTAGCAGCAGCAGCAACAAACCGAAATGAGCACGGCATGTGAGTATAGTCATGATTAGCAATGAGCAGCAAAGAGCAAGAGAAGAACAGCGATGACAAACAGCAACAAGCACCAGGAGCAGTAGCAGCAGCGAAAACAGCGGCAAGTAGCACCAAAAAATGAGCACGTGAGAATAGTCATGAGTAGCGATAAACAGCAAAGAGCAAGAGAAAAACAGCGATGAGCAAGAAAAGAGCAGCGATGACGAACAGCAGGAGCAGCAGTAGCAGCAGTGAAAACAGCGACAAGTAGCCCCAAAAAACTGAAATGAGCACGTGAGTATAGTCATGAGTAGCGATGAACAGCAAAGTGCAAGAGAAAAACAGCAATGAGCAAGAGAAGAGCAGCGATAACGAACAGCAACAAGCACCAGGAGCAGTAGCAGCAGCGAAAACAGCGACAAGTAGCACCAAAAAAAAAAAAAAAAAAACGAAATGAGCACGTGAGAATAGTCATGAGTAGCGATAAAGAGCAAGAGAAAAACAGCGATGAGCAAGAGAAGAGCAGCGATGACGAACAGCAGGAGCATGAGCTGCAGCAACGAAAACAGCGACAAGTACCACCAAAAAACCGAAATGAGCACGTGAGTATAATCACGAGTAGCGATGAACAGCAAAATGCAAGAGAAAAACAGCAATGAGCAAGAGAAGAGCAGCGATGAGCAAGAGAAGAGCAGCGATGACGAACAGCAACAAGCAGCAGGAACAGCAGCAGCAGCAGCGAAAACAGCAATGCGTTGCCTTTTATAGCTCACCTCGTCCTAAATCGTCGTAAACTTTTCTTTAAAGATCTCCTCTAAAACCACTCGACCAATTGGAACAAAATTTGGCAGTAATGGTCTTAAGCCTAACATAGTTTAACATAGGACCCTATGGAAAAATTAACTTAAAGATCTTCTTGTTTGAAATCAATTGGCCAATTGGAACAAACCTAGGCAGCAATGGTCCTTAGTTGGTCCTCTTTCAGAATTGAATCCGATGACCCCAACCGTCATCCAAGATGGCCGACAAAGCAGAACATAGTTTAACATAGAACTCTATGGGGAATTTATCTGAAGATCTTCTTGTCTGAAACCACTGGGCCAATTGGAACAAAACTAGGCAGGAATGGTCCTTAGGTGGACCTCTTTCAGAAGTTCATCCGATGTCCTTACGCGTCATCCAAGATGGCCGCCAGAGCCGAACATAATTTAACATAGGACCCGACGGGAAATTTACTGAAAGATCTTCTTGTCTGAAACCACTTGGTCAATTGGAACAAATTTAGCAGCAATGGTCCTTAGGTTGTCCTCTTTCAGAATTATATCCGATGACCTTATCTGTCATTCATGATGGCCGTCAGAGCCGAACGTAGTTTAACATAGCAGCCTATGGGAAATTTACTGAAAGATTTTCTTGTCTGAAACCACTTGGCAAATTGGACCAAATCTTGGCAGCAATAGTCCTTCAGAATTGTATCCAATGACGCCGACTGTCATCCATGATGGCCGTGGAAACTGATAATCACAGTTCACTTTCAAATTCAATATAAAAAGTTCAAAGTTGATAATTTCTAAAATCTCAAATTGTAACTAAAATGATTTTTCAATAATAATCAGAATGAAAAAAAAATGATGTTTTTTTCTATGTACATGCATTATTTTTTGTTGAAATTTTACATCATATACAATTACATCAAAATTACAATAACCATTTTTATTAAACTTCCTTAAAAATATCTTATTTTATAATTTATTGCAGATTTTTCTCAATTTGGTTTATTCCCTGAACGTCCACTCGTAAAATAAACATGTAATTAAGAAAGGGGATTCAGGGGCCATCAAGAGGGTAAAAACCTGTAATTATATATCACTATAAATAATTATGGGGAAACAATTAAGATAATTTTTTGTGTTATTTTCCCCATAAAATTATTGTAACAATTTGAGAAGAAAAGGTGCATGTATGAATATTTTTTTAAATTGTTATTTTGTATTACAAGAAAGAAATTCTTTATTATTAAAAGTTTAAATAAATACACAATAACTTTATTAAATTTCTATATCATTTATTGTAAATACATAAGCAACAACATAAAAAAATAAGCATTGAAATACACAATAATAGCACTAATACAACAGTTCACACTATTACAGTTTTGTATTCTTTTCAAAGTTCATTTTTTAACCTAAGTGCAGAGTCAGCATATTCCATCCGGTTGATGATTCCGTTCTGATACCGGTCTTTCAGAATGGTTAGGCGCCTTTCGATGTTTAGTACGCTGTAGGTTGTGTAAAATCAATAAACCCTACAAGACAGGGTAGCATTGTAATAGAATGTTTTGATTACAATCAACATAATAAATTGTTGAAAACAACTCAGTTGGGTGAGTGGACAATTAGGTGTAGTATACCTTAATCGTTGAACACATCAATAGGATGTATATATAACGTAAGCTTAGATCTTACAGAAGAGGAAATTTTAGAGGTTTTAGATAGTCAAAATGTATCTAAAGTACAAAGACTAACTTATTATAATAGTGAAGAACAAAAGAGAACTCCCTCTAAAACAGTTAAACTCTTTTTAATACATGTTCGCTCCCTAACAAAATTACTTTTGGATTTAAGATTTATGGTGTAAAAGCCCATACAGCATGTACAGTGTTATAAATATCAAGGTTTTGGACATATGTCCAACGAATGTGGCAAAAATGTGAAATGTAAAAAACTGTAGTGGTGAACATGATAGCAGGCAGTGCTCTGTGGAAATTTTAAAATTTACAAACTGTAATGGGAACCACACTGCCACTAGTAAAGAGTGTCCCAAACTAATTGAAAATCAAAATGTTCTTAAAAAAAAGTGGTAAAAGAAAAAATTTCTATGAAGGAAGCCCGTCTAGAAGTGAAGAATGAAACTAAGAAGGTTGAAAAAAAGTCAGTAGAGCACAAAGACAATCCGTCTTTTGTAGATAAAATTATACTGTTTTTTCTATCAAGTGTCACGAGAGTGACAGAAACTCCCCAAATTATATTAGTACACATTAAAAAGAAATTTGTGAAAGAGCTGCAGGTATTTTTAATACAAATATTGACACTGAACTTATCTCAAGCAATTTCACCAAGAAATGAGAGGGTGGAAAGGGGGGTACCTTTCTCCTTTCTCCCGCCCCTCGTCTCCTTTCTCCCGCCCCCTCTCTCCTTTCTCCCACCCCCTCTCTCCTTTCTCCCGCCCCTCTGCTTCCATCTCCCACCTTAACAACCGTCTTTTTTCAGATCAATCGATTTTAATACAAATTTGAATTAATATATGACCATATATACATGATATAGGTGGCATAGGTCTTTATTAAAGCATATACTGATTTTACGAACAAGGCCTGCCTCCAACTCGTACGCAAATTAATACACAATGTTGGAATGTTGCCAATGGTGCATTGTGCATGCCCCAATGTCAAGAAACTCATTTTTAGCTCACCTGGCCAAAGGCCATGTGAGCTATTGCCATAACCTTGCGTCTGTCGTCGTGATCGTTAACAATTATATAAAACTCTTCTCCTCTGAAACTACTTGACTAATTAGAACCAAACTTGGTATGAATGTTCCTTGGGGTACCCTGCATAGAACTGATGTGGGGATTTTTGATTCGTCGAAAAACATGGCCGCTGTTACTAAAAATAGAACATAGGGGTCAAACAACATTTTTTCGCAAATATCTCAAAAATCATTACTTTACGGCAAATTCTGGCAGGCTGAAAGTGTTCAGCATGATGAGAGCAACCTGTGTGCTGATTTGCGTGAAAATCTGTCAACTGATGTTAGAGTTATTGCCCTTTTTTGACATATTTGGCTTTTTTTAGGTTATTATTTCAAAAATCTTCTCCTCTGAAACTACTGAATGGATTTGGATAAAACTTAGCATGATTGTTCCTTAGGGTATCCTGCACAAAGTTTATGCTTCGATTTTTGATCCGTCGAAAAACATGGCCACTGTTACTAAAAATAGAACATAGGGGTCAAACAACAGTTTTTCGGAAATATCTCAAAAATCATTAGGTTATGGCAAATTCTGGCAGGTTGAAAGTGTTCAGCATGATGAGAGCTACCTGTGTGCTGATTTTCGTGAAAATCTGTCAACTGATGTTAGAGTTATTGCCCTTTTTGACATTTTTGGCTTTTTTTTATGTTATTATTTCAAAAATCTTCTCTGAAACTACTATTCAAAATCAAATTAAACTTGGTAAGATTGTTCCTTAGGGTATCCTGCAAAAAGTTAATGCTTGGATTTTTGATTGGTCAAAAAACATGTCCGCCCTTACTAAAAATAGAACATAGGGGCCAAAATGCTGGTTTTTTTTGCTATTTTTTCCTGAATTATAGAAAGAAAATGAAGATGAAAGCTACTTTCAAGGTAAACATGGTATCCCGAGTTAAATGGTGATGATGAAAGTTTGTTTCAGACGCCCACTTTTAAAATGGCTGCCAAATTTCCCGCCATTTTTAGCTCACCTGGCCAAAGGCCATGTGAGCTATTGCCATCACTTGGCGTCCGTCGTCGTTGTTAACAATTATACAAAACTCTCCTCCTCTGAAACTACTTGACTAATTAGAACCAAACTTGGTATGAATGTTCCTTGGGGTACCCTGCATAGAACTGATTGGGGATTTTTGATTCGTCTAAAAACATGGCCGCTGTTACTAAAAATAGAACGTAGGGGTAAATTGCTGTTTTTTGCTAATAACTCAAAAACCGTTACAGATATCGAAAGTCTGACATTGGGTAAAATTGATCAGCATGACAAGATCTACCTACCCTGAAATTTTGAAGGAAATTCCAAAACCCATTTAGGAGTTATTGCCCTTTTTTCGTCAAATTTTCAAAATTTTAACATTTTTCGTCATTTATCTCCAAAAATATTTGAGATAGAAGTGAAATGTAAATTTGAAAAATGTTTGCCATGTTGAGATCTACCTAACCTGAAATTTTGAAGGGAATCCCAAATTCTATTTAGGAGTTATTGGTTTGTGTAATTTGAGGTCGGGTTCTGTTACATTTATTTAAGGTTCACCCTTATTCCTGGTCAATTTTGTCAACTTCCTGCCAGGACTACCACCATCAGGGAACATATTTTAACATTAAACCTTATGAAAAATAAATCTTCAACAAATTTTCCCTGAACAATTGAACCAATTGCAACAAACTTGGTCAAATAGTTGATTAATTGTCCAATGAAAACCAGACTCCAGGTGAGCGATACAGGCTCTGGTGAGCCTCTTGTTGATATGTATGGTCATGTATGAGGATCATGAAATTAGACATAGTTTTTTATTGTGTCATCTCTATTTTTCCCTGTCCTCGAGAACACCTTACTTTGTATGGTCAAGTGGATAACGTAAATATTTTAAGGTGACCTGGAAAATTGTTGAAATATGCATGGACTATCCTGACTCTGTGATGTGTTATTTTTGTTTGGGGTTCTGTCTGTTTGGGTGATGTTGATTGGTTGGAATATATGTCATTGTTGACCTGTCCTATTATCCATTTGTTGTTCATTTATAAATGTGCAGTAGGTCGAAATTGGCCTATACAGAGTCTACACACATAACCTACTTAAATGCCAAAGTTATATTTTTATCTTTACAAGTATTAAGCCCTCAGAAGTATGGTTTCTGGGACGAAGATGTACTATTCCTATGCCTAAGTATCCCACATCAAACCCACGCGTAAACGTGGAGAATTTAGATTTTTCATGCGTAAAGACTTAAGCATGTTAACAATGGTTTGAAATGTCGATAAAATAATTTGTCTACAGTATCATGTTAGTTTAAGTCAGATTGAACATCAAATTCTTTAATGAAATGATCGGAAATGGCAAAAATGGTTTGGGAAATATAAATGTTGCCTTTTTTCAAAGATTTGTCCATTTATTAGAACATTTAGTATCCAGTTTTTTCGTTTTTTTTACCTCTTTATTTTTTTTTCAACATTAAAGTTCGTCTCCCTTTGATAGTTCTCCCTCCTTTCTCCCGCCCCTTCTCTCCTTTCTCCCGCCCCCTCTCTCCTTTCTCCCGCCCCCTTTCTCCTTTCTCCTGTCCCCTTTCTCCCTGTCTCCCAATACCCTTTCCACCCCCTCAGAAATAGGTGACTAGATTTGATGTTGTGTGTTTTTAAAGGGTTTAATAGATATATCTGTATTAGTAATGAATTTAATAAATATAGTTGTATTAGTATTTATACACCTTATGAATTATAATTTTACTTGATATACTGGAACTGTCAGAACTTTAAAATAAATGGGCCAGAATTTATCTGGGAATTTAACAGGGGCAATAAAATGCCAAATAATATTTTTGTTTACAGGAAACATGGTTTTCTAGTGAACAAGATATAATAGAATTAGAAGGTTATAAAATAACAAACTTTTCTACTAGACACATGCTAGATGAGTTAAACATGGCGGGATGGCTATCTATTGTAGAACAACATGAATTATAGAGTAGTTAATTTTAACAGTGTATTTGAAATTTCAGCAATAGAAATTAAATTTGATGATAAAAAACTTATTATAGTAAATCTGTATGATCCTCCTAAGCATAAAGCTACGAAAAATGATTATGATAATTTATTTTCTCAGTTTTATTGCGACTTTTTATGGTGAGGAGATTTTAATGCACATCACCTTTTATGGGGAAGCAAAAAAATAAGTACAAAGGGGAAACAATTGTATAATTCAGTTTTACAAAACGATAGTTGTATTCTGAATGATGGTTCAGCTACACAATTTACAAATGTCATGTATTGATTTATGTATGTGTAAACCTAATATCGCCCATAAGTTTAAATGATTAGTTAATTTTGATTCTACCTGTGGTAGTGATCACTTTCCCGCTATCATAAATAGTACTTAAAATATTTCTAAGGATAATAGTCTGATACAAAAACTTCAGACTTCAGGTTTAATGTTAAAAAGATGATATGCAACCTTGGGTAATAGTAAAAGAGAAATTCCCATACTTAAGTCAAATGGTATCCTATATGAAGATAATAAAGACAACACCAATTTAATTGCCAAAATATTTAGTGATGTTAGCAGCGACAAAAATTTCGATCCTGTATTTCAAAAACATAAAGAAAACTGTGAAAAAGACCAAATTTATGATTTTACAGGAGAATATAAAGATAATTGTGACTCATTTAATGATGCCTTTTCATTACAAAAATTTAAAGATGCAATTTCAGACACTAATGATACAGCACCAGGGAAAGATAGAATTAGCTATGAAATGTTTAAGCATTTTCGTAATAGCACATTAAATGTATTATTGTTATTTATTAATAACATTTGGTTTTTACAGAAAATCCCAACAGAGTGGAAACACTCTGTCATAGGCCCATGCTATAAGACTGGCAAAAACCCAAGTGACCCCCTGTCCTATCGCCCAATAGATCTTATGTCCAATTTTCATAAGATAATTGAAAAAATGGTTAACAATAGATTACGATGGTTTTCAGAAAGTAAAAATATTTATTTTAATAATCAAAGTGGTTTTAGAAAAAAATCATGATACTATTGAACAATGTATTAGATAAGAAACTGAAATTCAAAAATCTTTGGCTCAGAAAAATATTACTATTGGAGTTTTTATCGATTTTCAAAAGGCATTTGATATGTTATGGAAAGAAGGATTATCATACAAAATGAAAAAAATTGGAATTAAAGGCAATTTATTAGCTTATGTTAACAATTTATTAACACATCGTACTTTACAATTTAAAATTACAAATATTTTTTTCAAACATCTTTATCGTACAAAATGGCACCCCCCAAGGGAGCTGTATCAGTCCAACGCTATTCAATATAATGGTAAATGATTTATCCAGCTGTATTAAAAATTGTAGTATGTCTCAATTTGCAGACGATAGAGCTATTTGGAAATCGGGGGATAGTCTCAAATTTTTACAAAAGAAAATTCAAGAGGATCTAGATAATCTACAAAAATGGTGCCAAAATTGGGGATTTTTAATTTCAGGTACTAAAACAGTAGCAATAATATTCGGACGAAAGAAAAAATTAGGCAGTCTATTACTCAAATTGTGTACATCTAATCTACAAATAGTTAAAGATGTTAAATTCTTCGATCATCAATTAAACTGGAAAAAACATATTCAATATTTACATTACAGATGCGTTTACTAACGGGTACAAAATGGGGGGGGGGGGGGGCACTACAAGTACTTGGAGAAATATTAATTTTACTTTATGTATGGTTGTCAAATTTACAATTCAGCATCTTACTCTTTTAAAAAATATTAGATTCTATTCAATTTCAGGCAATCCGTATGAAATCGGCTTCTCTTACAGCTTCACAAGTAGAAAGTAGAAATAGGAGACCCCCCCCCATATGAAATCAGAAGAAAATGTCTAATCACAAAATCATATTTTAATATTAATAGTTTCCCATCGTTAATGTTCTACCAACGATACTTATTTGAATACTTTAAGAAAAATATCAAATATAACCCATATTCGGTTACAGATAAAGAAAGGACAATGAGCCACAAATTGCCTATTGATTGCATATATACTTCAAAAGAATGTTGTTATCCCTCTTGGCAATTTAGTAAACCTGCTGTTAAAGAACAATTACATGACCTGATAAGCAAAAATGACTCACCCCACCTAATCAAAAGCGAAGCAAATATATTAATTAACACCCAATATAATGATTTTCTACATATTTTTATAGATGGATAAAAAAAATCCTGTCAATAATACAAGTGGGTGTAGATTTGTAATCCAAGAATTGAATATTAGAAAAGGTGTTAAGTTACCCAGTTACGTTTCTATTTTTATTTGTGAATTAATGCCAATATTTTTCTCATTAGACTGGTTAACAACATTCAGTCCCAGTAACATAGTTATTTTTGTAGATTCACTGGCAGCACTTCAATCAATGAAACAATTTGTTTTCAAAGTCAAATGTCATATTTTATATGATATTTTTAATATTTATAGTTCATTAATTAAGAAAGGATTTAATATTATTTTTGAATGGATCCCAAGCCATGTTGGCATATGGGAAATGAGTTAGCAGCAGGCATGGGGCGAATTACATTGCAATGTAATGCATTACATTACAATTACTTTGACAAAACCATGCATTATATTACAATTACCATTACATAAATTTATCAAAGTAATGCATTACATTACAATTACTTTTGCAAAGTAATGCATTGAATTACACATTACATTTTTTAACTTAATGTTAACTTTTCGTTTATAAAAATACATTTGTTTTTTTTTTTTTTAATTTCAATCAAAATATTTACTAATCTTTCCTAATTATGTAATAAACATAGAGCTTAATTTATGACAAATGGAGAAAAGATTGATTGTAAAACAAACAAATTAGTGTTTTATGACAATGTTCAATTATCTGTTATTTAATCAAGACGAGGTATTCATTCATCTTTTGACAACAGTGGAAAACTTTTACAGTATAGCTTTTCATATATAATTTTTGTTTATGCAGGAAATAGAATGAAATAAAAGACATTAAAAAAGATAACTCAGTCTGTCTGATGTACAGTGTTGTGTTATTCTTTTAAAATTGTAATTTGGACATTCTAGTATTTATAAAAATTTTATTTTTATTTTTTATTTATATATTTGTGAAATATTTCTTACATATTAATACAATATCTTAGTTATTGAAAATCTAACCTTAAGATGAGTTACAAAATTTGATGTTATCTTTAGACTACCAGATATTACAGAAAAGCAATGTTTGCATTTTGCCTTGAACTTTGTATTCCTGTTACAATATTTCCAGGAAAGTCAAAATGATCTAGAGAGATCGACATGTCTCTTCAAAATAACAAATTCTACTGCACAGTGTTAACTTTTCACTAAAGTAGATTAAATATTTTTTTCAAGTTGTACCTGGGGCAAGGATTAAACTCCAAATTCCCTCTAATGATTTAGGTAAAGTGTTTAAAATAATGGTAAATAGAAAATCAATATTTAAATGATTATGTTCTGAGTTAATCAAGAAATCTTCAATTCTATTTTAGTTAAATCTCCAACAATCTGTTAAAGCTATATAGTAAACAAAAAAAGTAATGCCATGTAATGCAATGTAATGCATGATATTACACAGATTTTTGCTAAAGTAATGCATTATATTACAATTACATGTAATGCTAAAAATCCTGCATTACACATTACATGCAATTACTTGGGAAAATGTAATGCATTACCATGCATTACAATTACACATTTGCATTACCCCATGCCTGGTTAGCAGACTTTGAAGTGAAGAACTCCTTAAAACCTGGGACTATTATATTAGTATAATAGTCCCAGTTAAAACTTAACGCTATTTTTGCGTGAACCCCCTGAGGGGTTCACGCTTATATATTGGCGAGTTTTGGATGTGTCTATGGGCCACTCGATATCTCTCGGCCGGAAGTCGGAATAAAATTCTCGGAATGTCTCGAATGTTTTCAATCATTTATACAGGTAGTAATCTACGTCTTTGATACGGCTATATTTCAACAATCAAACTTAAACAATAACGACATAGTTTGAATATTTAAACCTATTTGCCTTTCACAAAATATATGTGTTTTTAATAATGTGAATGTTTAAAATTGCTGTGAAAGTTTCTGAACAACAACGCTATTATATTTGTTTTGATGCGACCCCTGTACACTGTGTGTATCTAGGTCAATTATAACGTGGCATTGTTCAGTGTCACGATAACATGTAAACTAAATTATGTCTGAAGATTTAACCACGTGATATTGTGTATTTTTCATCATATTAAAACTTGGGAGAGAACATTCTGGTTTAAATATTTATATTAAATCGGAAAACAGAAAGATAATAATATTATTATTAAAAGTATTTTTTGCCCTACGTTAATTAATTCATACCGTTTTAGCAAGGTTTTATAAGTAATTGTTATTTAATTATTTGTATTGTAATATATCCATAAACTTTAAACGGGAAAGGAAGATTTCAAGACGATATTGATGAAATATACGAATATATCAAAAACTTGAATTTTAGTTTTGGTTTATTGATGGTAGTTTTTGGAAATTTCGGAAAAGATTTTTAAATATGAATTTATGTTCATTAAATTTCAATTATTTTTTTATTTTTGTTTTTAAATAATAGTTAAAGTCTAATCTTCAAGAACCTGCATCTTTAACATATGTTGCAATTATGAGAATAGTTTGCATTGTTAGTAATTCATAAGAAACCGTTTAAGTGTAAATTGCGTAAGTGTGATCATGAAAGCATGGGGCCATATGCATAAAACTACTTACGTTAAGATTTTACTAAGAAATTACTTAAGTTAAGTAAAGTCCGCCCAAATTGCCTAAGTAGTATGCATAAAACAACTTAAGTTAAGAATTTGCTTAGCAAAATCTTAGTTTATTGAAACTCCGCCCACTCCACTTAAATCATACACATAAAACAACTTAAGTTAAGAAATTGCTTCGTATTTTGTAATATTTTGAAAAAAGAAATATCCTTTTAACCCCCTTTTCTATTGGTGTCTGGCATGTTTTGGCTTATTCATATACTACATACATGTATATGTATTTAAATTTTGTTAAAATCTATTCGCTCAATATTTTTTTTATATATTTACACACCTGCTGTCTAATGATACAGTGCTTACTATTATGACACGCACGAAATTAATGCGTTTAATGAATGATAGTTTTGCTCATCAGTTACTTCGTTTAAAAAGCTGTTATACTGAATATTGTTCGATACCGTATAAGACTAAAGAAAGAAAGGAACGGATTTTTAGAGATTGCACAAATCCCACAGATATCTATCACGGTTGTGAGGTAAAGAGACTAACAAAAAGTTACAAAACTGAGAAACGTGCCTTAAAAAATCGCGTCCACACACAATATAAAAATTATAACTCAACATGAAGATCGTTATATAATGTGGACCTTAGGAATATAAGAATATAAACATTGTTACATTTGTGTAGAAAGTATTAAAATGTCCTTTTATGATACTTTTTATGACAAATTTTTACTGTTTGTATTTGGATTAGAATTAAAATTTCATTATTTCTCAATGATCAAGGCAGATTTCTTTGTGAAACTTCTTGCACATTTGCAGTATAATATGAACCTTTATTTCGTAAATTTTTGCAATAAAGCGATACATTTTTACAGAACTAAAATAAAATTATCGGAAATTTACTCCATCTCGGATTTCCAGTTTCTCATTTAATCATGTTAATTGGTGAAAAATATAAACACAATAAAAACCTCGTTTAAAATAAGTCATCTTCAATGGTAATGCATAACAATTAAATTCATCAATGAATACATGTAGGTAAGTAGGGACACGTGTAAGCGATCCAAATAGATGTTTGATATAGAGCTTTCAAAAATCCCTAGTGATATTCGTTTATACTTCTTAGAGTTTCATATTCCGCCAAAAGTCACAATTATTTCATTGCTTATATTAGAGAAATCTTTTATAGTACGCTTCCTAAACGTTTTACTCAAAATTCAAACTTTAAAATTAATATTTGTAGATATAAATAAACATCTATGATTTTTTAATACGATATATCAATATCAGACATTGCAAAAAATGATTTGCGCGAAGTTTCAATCGAGCTCTAAATAAATTTGGTTGTAAGTAATTGTTATAAGGCTCTAAAATATTGACCAATTTTTACTGGATTAGTGCTATTCAAACAGTCCCGGACTCCTTTTTAACCCATTAACAAAAAGTTATTCGTATGAGAGTTATTTCAGAAACAACGGCTAATTGGCTTGGATTGATATGATAAAAAGTGAGGGTTTCCGACGTAATATTACTTAAATTTTTCTTAGTTAAGTAGAAACGTAAGTCGTTTTATGCATATGACTTAAGCAAATTGCTTAGCTAAGTAAATTCTTAGCAAAATCTTAGTTTAAGAAATACTTAAGTTCATTTGTTTTATGCATACGGGCCCTGATGTGTCTATATTGTATATAAATAAATAACCCTTTGAAGACATCGCCTTTGTTTATTGTCTTAAAATTAAATTAGTTGATAATTACGGACATGAACATCCCAGATACTTTGGTCACTTATGTAACATGAGATGAGGTTCAAAAGGGAAATAATTTACCGATATATTCTTAAAACGTGTTACTTCATTAATATTTTTTTTTATTAAGATGTATTATTATATCATAAACTCATATTTAAATTTCGTATTTATGTTGTTCTTTCGTAAGTTATATATATTTAGATATTGTAGTAAATTTAAAAAAAAAAAAAACCATGCTTCGACATTGACACGATTTAAGATATATTGTGATTATGTATAGATATTTGGAGTTGATAAGTTTTGTAATTTTCACCAGTCATGCAAAAATAACTGATAAAAGGTAGATTTAGCAATGATTTGTAAATATACAAATCCTTGGATTTACAAATCAGCAAGTTCATCCAGAACATGTTTTATTGTTTCCTCCCAAGGCATACATAAATTTGGTTTTTGTTGAATAGGCAACTCATTGCCAACATACTGTTATTTCAGAAATTATTGCATGCATTTATTATTGCGATTTTATCATTTTAGAATAAAATGCAATATTATTTTTGCGATATTGTGAAACATCCCGTTTAATTCTTATAAAAAAATTCAAAATGCGAGTATAAATAATTGCGATTATAAGCCTGTCGCATTTTTTGCAATAATAAAAGCATCGCAATAATTTCAGAATTTACAGTATTATAAATCTGATTTGAAAAGAAGTGGTCTTTATTTTTTGCAAGAGGTTATTCATTTGGTCTGGTGGATAGTTGTTTCATTGGCGACATATTTAAATTGTATAGAGTACATTACAAATAAAGTATGCATGATTATCACAGACAGCCTCAAATAATTATGCAGGATAATTAAAAACATCCAGGAAACAAATTATGTCGATATGAATTTTGAAAGTTAAAATGAATTCAGCCGGAAAATATAGCAACCTGAGGATTAAACATATGTTGCAAAGTCAATGCAATTTGCCCTAGTCACTTTAGAGTTTGCAGAAATTGGGAATTGCAATAGGATCAGGAATTTGTTCATTAAACACAAAGTAAAAATTATCTACATTCCTATTCACAGGTGCAATAATCTACACACTATTACATATTTTCAATGATGATGTGACAACAAAACTCATCAATATTTATCAATATCTAATTCACAGCTAATTATTTCAAATCAAAAGCAAATAAAATCAACAAATGTTGGTGACCAGTCATCAGTCGTGGGTTCACGTATTGCTTTTCTTTTTTTAAAGAAAGCAAATTGTTTTTGTACCAATGTATAAAGACGAAATTAAAACCATGTGCAAGAACCTTACCAAAGTTATTTGGCAAGAAGGGTGGGAAAATCAAAACGATAAACAATTATTCCACATTTGTAAAAATGTTAACTTCAGTACGAAAATACCAAAACTCCCAAGAAATTCAGAAATACTGTTGTTTAAACTTAGATCAGGGTATATTGGATTAAATAAACACCTTAACAAAATCGGAATTTTAAACTCACCAGTTTGTAAATTTTGTAACTATGAAGAAACAGTTGAACACTTCATACTTCATTGCAGAAAATATAATTTGAAAAGAAGAAATTTATTTCAAGAATCAATAGATAATGAAAACAAAAACTTTGAATTAAACTCACTTTTAAACGAAACTAATTTCAGATATTTGATTAACCTATTTCCATAACTTAAGAACTAAGTCAATATCTTCGATGACGTCTTTTACGTACATGTATTCTGGCTTTTTCAGCATGGAATGTCGTTTTTAAAGCTTCTGTTATGTTTTCTTGTGATTCACAACTTGGGTTCGAATTATCTTTCGTTTTACTAAATATTATCTTTTTCCTGACACCGATCTTGTCTTTAATAACTTATTTACTCAGTACCATTCATTTGTTCCATTTTGAACATTATTGTCATTATTTTTCTTAACATTATGTCTATTTCGAGTTTGAACTCGTTGATTATTTTGATTTAAATTGCCATCATTATCTCTGTTATTATTATCATTTCGATTAATACGCGGAGGAGGTCTAAAGACCCGGGGATCTTTAAATTCTCGTAGCCTATTTGGATGAACAAAGGGTTTCATTGGTCTAAGAGTTTGTAAATTTAATAATTTGTATATTAAATTATGTCTGTTCTCTATAATGGAATAAGGACCTTCCCATTTAGGTTCTATTTTCTTTTTCTTGCCTTCTTGAACTTTTTATTGTACTTTTAACAAGACACGGTCTCCCGCTTGATAATTAGGCTTTTTTTTTGAGGATTTATCAAAGTATTCCTTACTTTTGTCCCTAACTTTTTGAATATTTTATTTAGCTAACTCGTGAATAATTTTTATTCTATTAATCAACTGATTGATGTATTTTTCTGAGACTGTAGTTATTAATTCCTCGGGGACCAAGGAAGTATCTATAGGCAAAGGCATTTCTTTCCCAAACAACATATAATATGGAGAAAATCCGGTCGATTAAGTACATGGACTCATACGGAACGCCATCATAATGTTGGGTAAGATATTTGGTCAATTTGTTTGCTCTTTTGAACAATACACCCTTAATGATTGAGCTAATATAGAATTATATCTTTCACAATTAGCATTAGTATGTGGATGATAAGAGCTCGTAAAATGCTGTGTAACATTGAACATTTTACATAAAATATTAACAATTTTTGACATATAAGATTGGTGACGATACGAAATCAAGTACCTACATGCACCATAACGAGTGAAAATTTGTGAATACAAAATGTCGGCTATTTCTTCGGCTTCTTGGGTTTTCATCGGGACTGATTCACACCGTTTAGATAACGAATCTGTAACTAAAAGAATATATTTGTATCCTTTTGATTCTGGAATTCCACTGAGGACATCCATATGCCAACGAGAAAATCCATCGTGAATAGGCAATGGATTCAACGGTGCGTCTTTTGCTGTTGTATCGCGTTTAACAGTTTGACATATTAAACATGAGGTTCTTTGTACTCCAAGCTGCTTTTTGATCATGATAGCTTAATAAAATATCATTTCTAAGAGGTTTTGGAACTGCTATTTGTTTAATTAATTGATATTTTAAAGTTTTATTTTTTGATCTAGGTGAAAGAAATGATACAAAGTACCATTTAAAATGTCGTAATGATTACTTTCATAAGGAATTGCTTTTGCTCTCTTTTTATCAGTTGGTAAGTTTCCATTTTCTAAATATTCAATGACTGGTCCAAAATAAGGACATGGTTTTTTTAAGTTAGATAAATCATCTAAAGCTGAAATTGTAATTGAATCATTTTGATTTTGAATTTGTTGTAACGTTTCACCTGGATAAAGAAATGTTATTTCAGTATAGTGATTATTTTTCTTAGTTTTGTTTTTAAGATTTTTCTTATCATAATCCCTTCTTGATAAAGCATCGCAATGTTGATTACTTTTTTCTGGCCTATGAACAACTTTATACTCCTGTAATGTTAAAGCCCACCTAATTAATCTAGTATTAGTATGTTTTATATAACGTAACCAACATAAAGCTGAATGATCTGAATAAACTACAAATTTGTTATTTGCCAAATAAACATGAAAATAAGATATTGCTGAAACAAGGGCTAATAATTCTTGTTCTGTGACAAAATAATTTTTCTCTTCAGGTGATAATGCTATACCGCCATATCAAATTACATGTTCTTTATCATCATTGCCAATTTGTGAAAGTACATAACCTATTCCTTGTCCTGAAGCATCGGATAGCCTGAAACAGGAGCCGTGGTCAAAGCTCTTTTTAACGTGTCAAATGCTTTTTGACAATCCGATGTCCATTTAAATAAAGAATCTTTAGTTAAAAGTCTATTTAAAGGACTTGCTATTTTTGCATAGACTCTAACGAATTTCCAGTAATAGTTACAAAGACCAAGAAAACTACGTACATCATGTTGATTATTTGGAAGTGGAAATGTTTCTACGGCTTTTATTTTTGATGTATCAACTTTAAATCCTTCTTTTGAAATTATATACAAAATTTCCGGTTAAGCAAATTCACATTTATTTGGTCTTAATTTCAAATTTGCACCCCTAAGACGTTTAAATACCAAGTCGAGATGATTTAAATGTGATTTAAATAATTACATCATCTACATAAACCAAACAGTATTTCCAAGTGAGACCTTTTAAAACATGTGTCATTAAAGATTGAAAACTTTGACAAGCGTTATTTAATCCATAGGGCATTCTTTTAAATTGATATAAACCTTCATGGGTAATAAAACCAGTCTTTTCTCTAGAACTTTTGAAAATATGCAGAGATTAAATTTAATTTAGAATAAATGGTTGCATTCGCCTGACCTATTGCACCAAAACATCATCTAAACGCGGAAGAGGATAAACCTGATATTTTGTAATTTCATTCAACCACCTAAAATCAATGCAAAAACGCATTTCACCAGAAGGTTTCCGGACTAATAAAACAGGAGAACTGTATTCAATTTTTGAAGGCTCAATTATGTCATATTTCAACGTTCCATCTACTTTGTTTTTGAATTTCCTGTTTAGCAGCGGGTGTAGTTCTTCTGACTTAGATTGAACAGGTTTGGCATCTCCAGTATCTATTTTATGTTCATAAATATCTGTTTTCCCTAATTCTTTCAGACAAGTTGCAAAAGTATCCCTATTGTTGTTTTAAAATTGAACCAATTGTTCTTTTTCAATGTCATTCAAATCTGAATTGGATAAATTAAAATCAATTTTAGTAGATTTATTGTCAATGACCTTAACAAAACAAACATCTTGATCTTTATCTGTTTCTTTTCGATCTAGATTAAATACATTTTTCGGATCATTTTCACTAATAGCGGGTAAAATCAAACCAGCATGAAGGTGAATTGGGTCATTTGTAGGATTTAAAACCTGTATATAACAACTATTATTATTATTATTTTTAATCAAGCATTTTGCGGTTAAAAATCTATGTCTTTTATCTTCTATTGGTTTTAGTAAGAATGTTTTAAAAGGAACAGCTTTAGATAATCTGGCACGAACATTCATAATTAAATTTGAAGGTATGGATGTTTGTTTTGAAATTCGAGCATAGCCATTTGAAACTCGTATATTTACTTTTAAAGAATCTCTTATCAATGATAAAGTATTATTGTTCCAGTTTAAGCAAACATGATTGTTTTTACAAAAATCAGTCCCCAAAATCATTGAATGACGTAATGCAGGAATAATGTAAAATATTTGTTTTAGAAAAATCCCACCTAGTTCAACATCAATTTCAATTGTTCCTTTTACTGGGTATGTTCCTCCTCCTGCACCCACTATTTGAGAAATGTCGGGGTTTTTTAAAGATTGATTCCTGTATTTTGATTTTAGAAATATCTTTTCACTAATTGCCGAGATAAAAGTGATCTCAATTTAATGTTTCTTATAGAAACAGGAATCAGGCATTGATGGATTCGTGTAGTAAAAATATTCTTTTCAAATTCTTTTGGATCGATATCTTAAACTTGCCTCTGAGAATTTCTTGGTCTGAAATTAGTGTTCATTGGTCTTGGTTTATTAAAACTAGGGTTTGTGTAAGAAAATTGGGGTCTTGTGGAATAAAATGTGGGTTATTGGGCAAAGACGGGCGTGGAATATGGTTGGTGATAATACGCCATTTGTTGATTAGAATTGTCAGATGCCATTGTAATATGGGTTTCCTGAATAGCATTTACACCCTTAATTTGTTCTTTTAGGGCCTGAATTTCCTCAAAAACAAGTTTGATTGAGGGAATTGACAGAACCCCCACTTGAATTGATGGCTTTTTCTGCCAGAATTGCGCAACGCCTTAATTCTTCGATATTTTTTGGCTCTTTAGTCATTACTATGGTTTTAAAATCAGCCCTTAACCCATTCATGGCAACAGCTAACAAAATATCATCGGACACATTCCGATTTGTTGCCAATTTTAATAACCTACTTAAATGGTCCAGTACAGACTCGTTCCGCCCTTGATGAGTTTGTAAAATTGTTAAATCTAACAAATGTTATTTGTCTTTAAATCGTTCTTTAAATGCCGTTATTAAAATTTTATTTTTTTGTATGGTATTGGAAAGGGTCACAGGTCTATTTCATTCGTTTGGCAGTCACGCCCTCCCCCTTCTTTATCAATTTCGAAATTACTTTTGGTCACTCAATTTCAGAATAAAATCGTATATTTTTAATTGCAAAAGATGTTATAACAAAGGCAAGGTTTTAATCTTTATATTGTAAACCTGTATTTTCTTATTAAGTACACTCTTGACAAATAACGTTAGTTCCATCGGAAATGGAGTCCTCTTCATTTTTTTTATCGAAAGTGTCATAATTTACGAAGTTTTCACTTACCTCTGTCAAGGACGTATGTTAGTTATACGCCCTTGCCTCTGCATATTTGTCAATTATTGTTGAATGTAGTTTTAATATAAATATATTATGATATTTAGTGGTTTTTGTAACCTGGTCAAGTTTCGGGAGACTCAACTTGTCGTTTCAAATCAGCCATATTTACTTGAGTCTCATGCCGTAAACTGGTCTATGCGACTCGTCGTAAAATAGCGTTCATAGCGTTTTAGGAAGAATCCCCTTTGAATTTTTCAATTTTCAAGGATGATGACATGTTAAAAATGTTCATAGTTATCCTACCTGGGCTTGAAATATTAGGAGACACTATAGTTGAAGATGTTGTAGGCACTACTGTTGTTGACACTGTAGTTGAAGATGTTGTAGGCACTATTGTTGTCGATGCAGGAACTGTCGTGGAATGCGGGGGAACTGTATGCGATGATGTTACCGGAACGGATGGAATTACTGCGGTATCGGTCTAAATGAAGATAGTATGGATGTTGAAGTTGGTGGCTGAGCCGGTCCTTAAGGTGTACTGGAAACCAGGGATGGCACCAACTGTTTCACTATAAATGTATGTTCAAATGTATATTGGGATAACTGTACTTCTTCAATTGGTGAAAAAACTGTCCTCGACAGGTGTCCTGGAGGTGTTGACGGTGACCTTCTATACACCGGAGACCAAATAAATGGAGCTAGAGAGGTCGTCTGTTGTTGACTGAATAGATCCGGTACTCTTTGATTTGGCATAAAGTTAAATGTACCTCGTCGTCTTTTTGGATCACCTCAAGCTCGGCTAACAAATCATCCAAATTCTTGTGTTCTGCTGCCCTGCTGTAGCTTACTGGCGTTTTCCCCTGACCTTTATTCATTCTGCACCATCTTTTGTAACACTTTTCTTCTGATTTAATACCAGTGATGGGGAATATCTACCTTCAGCCTACTGCGACCAATAGAATGCTCTTGTAGATCAAGGTCCGTGTCGGGTCAGGAAAAATGGGGCCGCAGAACTCTAAAATGATCTAGAGGTTCGAATTGACGAACACTCTTGATTTTCCCATTTTATACTAAATTTGCCCCTTTGTTTGGAATAGTTAGAACACGACCTTGGACTTGTTTGTGTAAATTTTCCGTTGGTCAGCAGATTGGCCTTCATATAAACTAATTAATCACGATATTTTCATAAAATGACCAATGGTCCGTATGCTTAATGAACGCAAATGACGTCAAAATGGTTCAGATTAGGATCACCCATACAATAATTTGTTTACCATGCGTGATCTTTACATATCGGTTATTTATATTTATACTTGAACTGGTCACTCATATCATGACAACCAATTTGAATGGACATTTAAAAGGTCAATTATTAAGTACAAGTATTAACCGACTTGTGAGAACTGAATTTTATATTTTACTAATATTGAACAAAATAAATAGAAAAGCATTTTTTTTTACAATATATACCTATTATAAGATGAGTATCTAAACTCAGCCCTCACAAATATAATAAAAATAAAATAATTTTACCATGTGCTGTCAAATCCAATTCCAGAAACCAGACTTTATATTCGGTGACAGCCTTAGTACAAACATACAAGAGGAAGGACAGCAGCCTAGGACAGCTCTCGATAGAATAAATCTCCCTAATTAGTTGAAATACCACTTATGCGGACACATAGAACTCTTACATTTGTTTCGGGGTTCACAATTCGAGCTAAGTCAGAACAGACACAAGTCTCAGAGTTAAATTTTGAAATTCCATGGGTGCCCCGGAAAACTAACAACTGGAGACACTCATGGAATTTATGTTTCTTCCCTACAGTTTGTTTTGAAGGAGTTGGAACAAATAGCATAGTGACATTATTTTTTACTTGTCCCTTTTGTGATGGGCTTGGTCAGTTCACAACGCAGAACCCCAAACAAATGGTCGTTCTCTATGTCTCAAATACTGTCCCCCTTACTCGTGGCCATGTTATACCATGCGCCCTCGGGTAGTGTGGGTAATTGAGGAGAAATTTTATTCTTCCTCATTTATCTACACTTAACGAGGGGTGTGTACCTGGCCATTTGAGCGTTACTCCCCTTCTCTCTGTTTTGTTTTAATATATATTGTGGATAAAATACTTCCACACCATTTTTTTTGTGAAATTGCATTATAGTGCAATACCCTATTAATTATACCCTATATTCACATAGGGATTAAAAATTTTTATACTTATTTAATATTTTTTATAGTTACCAGACATGAAGTACCGTATATAAAACCCAAAGGGCCCTTTGTGACCAATGTAATTACAACAACTATGCACCTTCTTACTCGTACTCCTTTTTGAAATAATTCAAATAAAGCTTAAATACATACCTTAACACCTACTAAATTCAACCCAGACCCTTAGCACAGAAATTTATGAAAAAGGGCACAATATCACACTGTGATCGACGCCGTCCAACACCCAGTCAGATCAGATTTAATTAATAAAATAATAATAATTTTCTGTAAATATATCTTAAACCGATAGTATTTTATTAATAAATTTTTCGAATAAAATTTTCATTTAATAATTGTAATAAATTAATATATTTTGAATGAAGTTTTCCTTTAATTATTATTATAATAATAATAATATGTAAATATATCTGAAACAAATTGTATTTTTATTAAAATAATAATAATGTTCTGTAAATATTTCTTAAAATGATTTGTATTTTATTAATAAAATTGTACAGGTAAATTGAACAACATGCCCTTTCAAGGGCACCTTAATCCCCTCTACTTAATTATATGTTTATTTTGCGAGTGGACGTTCGGGGAACACACCCTCAATTTCAGTCTGTCGGTTAATAGATTTAAATTTAAGAAAAACATTCAATTAATATGACCTATATATATATATATATATATATATATATATATATATATATATATATATATATATATATATATATATATATATAAATACAGTATAAGAAAACATTTATAAACCAAACAAATAATTATTGAAATAAACAGATATTCCATATTTTTATAGATTATATTTATATTATTAAAATATTAATTTTACAATATAAAACGCTTTCAAAGACAAATTATAACTTTTTTAAGTAAAATAATTTGACATTTTCAATTTACTCACATTCATTCATAGTACATATAACAAATCGACTGTTGAAGTTGAAAACGCCTGACCTTGGTCTTTTCATCTTTTTGCTCTCAGTAGACGTTGATCAGGTTGCATATCGACATGATCTTTGTACATGTATGTCACACATAATGGCAAAGCATTGCCGAACTCCGTATGCAACAAATATATGCTCAACGATCTGGATAGAGTAAAAACGGATGAGAGAAAAGGAGTTGGGCCATATCCACCGTTTTTATTTCACTCCTAGGGCCATTTTCAAAAAGTCACCTAAAAATTTTCAAAATCTCTGGAGGCATAGACTGGTATGTGATCTCTAAAGATTTGCTAATAATAACTAACAAGAAAGTTACATTTTTTTCTACATACCTCAATATTGCTTTGGGAGACAGTTTTAACATACATTTGCCAAATTAACGTCTGTAAGACAGTTTTTCGATGTGAAGGAAACCCAGAACCAAAACGAATTTTTGGCTGTAAGTGAGATTATGTATGTTCTTTCTTATGACAGTAGAATGGTTTGGGTTCTGAGTTTCCTACATGGCAATATTCAAAAATTTTATGCAACTTGACCCAACTCGCCTTTATACACGACTTTTGCCGGTAGAAACCTTATTAATGATTAAGCATTAAATTTTGTTTGTTAACTAAAAATGCATTGCATAAAATGGTTTACGATAAAAAGTAGGTACATGTTTAAGATTAAAAAAACCAACAGTTAGGAGTGAAACAAATACAGGGTAAAGTGGCCCTACTCCTTTGAAGCATCGTCGGATACCACACCTTTAAAGATGAAATTTCCACGGCGTGAAGAAAAGCATTTCGTTGGTAGGATGAATTAGCAGAAGAGTTGTACCAGACAACTTCCATTCCGATCTAAGTATCGAAACGTCCATTGATCGTCGGTGATGTGGATGAAATTTGGGTGCCGATTTTGTTGAAATGAGTTCTTTTTCTTATGACAACAAGTTCATTCTGAGCATCATTTATGTCTTTGCCAAATACAGGTGGTTCGGACCGCTTGGAGGCTTAAAGAGTGAGACGGTTAAAGATGCCTTTTAGTCCCTATTAAAGTTCCATGTATTCAGGAATTTGTGTTAAGACAAAAGAACTGAGTTCTCCGAGGTTAAGCAGTGGACGGAAACATCGATTGTAAACATTATAACTGGTACCCAAATCGTCTATAGATAGGTGATAAATATTTTTTAACCGAGTTTTTAAACAAATTCCGGAAAAACAGCTCCGCCTGGCGTTAGTTGAACATCCTATCTAAAACCTATTATAAAAGCTTTCTTGCGTTCAACGATAGCTGGCAAATAGCTAGATAGAGTTCAGCGCGTTGAATCTTTCAGCGTTCAAACAAGTTAGCAGCTGTTCAAAATGGACTGTAAATTTGAACACTGGTTAACTATAGTTGCTAGCAATTTGAACACTAGCCAGCTTTTTGCCAGTCTCCCATTAAACCTAATCTAGGCCTGGACTGTTCTTCAAATAATAATAGAAGCCAGATTGTGTGTAATGTTTATACTGCTTCGTTTTCGCCTTGATGGATCGGCCCGTCATATGTTAATCATCTCTTCAAATCATTTAAACACCCTAATGATCGTTTGTGATTGTTCATCTTTCGAAAGTCCCTTCATTTAGAAGCTTGATGTTTGCAGGTTTTGTCTGACCGCAGTACTCGAGAGGCTAAATAAATCAGATCTATAGGGGTAAAGAAGAATTCATGACTGCCTGATGATATTTATTAATGTTACAGTAATGCTGTCTGTAGGGTGCTGGTCAGGAAAATAAGCTCTACGTGCCTTGTTACAGTATTCTAAAATGTCACCAGAAGATACATGAACAGTTCCTCTTCATCCTCCTCATCCCTTTTAATACAGCCATAGCGACAGACATTTTCGTTGATGTCTTTGTTCAGGGATTCAAACCTACCGATCACCTCGAGTGAGGCTGGCAACTCAATACTTATGAACTCATCAACCCACTTCTTGTAACGAATTTTCGGTTATGATGGTTCTTGTCAATATCTTTGTGGATGAGAAAGTTGACCAGTGAAGCATTTCTGATCTTCCTTTATTACGTTCACAATTGCTTCTTTTCAATGCATTTTTATGTGAGAAGTTTGTAAGATTATCAAGACCAGAACGGCCGTTTAAAATCAAAGTGTGTTTATTGGGAAATGTCTTTAAAATCATTCGTCAATATTTGAAATTAGATTAGTTACCCAATAAAAGTTTGCAAGTAATAATAAAGCGCCAATCATTAAATTTGTATTATAACCTGTGGTACATTTACTCTATGTAATTGTGGAAGGGTACTTTTTATTCTAGTAAAGAGCATAAGTAATAGAAATTAAGATTTTATCATAAACAATGAGCATTTTGTTCTTAAGAATATGCATTTCTATCATTTTCAATAATAATTTTAACTTATAAAACCCGATATATATGTATATGAACTATAGCTATGAGAACCTTAGCTAGATTTACAGTTAAAACGAGCGCATTGAGATCCTCCTATTTAACTCATGTACCGTCCACTCTAATTTTCAGTTCTAGAAAGCGGTAATCCTGTTGGTAATCAGTGTGTGTTACACACCAGAGTGTCAGGATAAATAAGGGACATGTTTTGGGTACCCCACCACTATACAGTGTCTGTACCAATTCAGACTACCCTGACTGTCTGCTGTGTTCATGGTTGTGTTTTGTGCTCTTTTGTATTATTTTTTTGTACGGCGTTTTGTCAGTTGGGTTGCTTTGATTGATTGGTATTTTATTGTTGACCTTTCCTATTAACCATTTTGTTGTTTATTTATATGTTTTGGTTGCAAAAACGGGTTTTATCAGTTCCAAATATTTCGGAACTACTCTGGAATTCATGCTTATAATATATTGTTCATGCTATTATAAAATAATTTAAAAAAAATTAAATTACGGATCATCTCCCTCACGCAAAGCTATTTCATATGACCTGTTTTTCTTTGCCTTAACTTTTTATTTGATTTGGCTCAGCTCATATTTGGCATTTATTTTTGGCATTGCGCAGTGTTGATAAAACATGTTATAAGATGCCAGTTTTAGATACGGTTTTTGCTAATTTTTCTACTCTCAATAATAGTAAGTCACGATTCCACAGGACAGTTGATTTTGTAAATATGAACGGTCAGACATACGACAAAATGTTGATAGATCACAGGGGTTTAAGGGTATAATACGGTATTAAATTAATCTGAATATCTAAAACGAATGTGCCTTCCTAATGCTAGATAAGTCAAGTTAGTTTCCAAATGTCATAAAATAGTAATTTATATTGAGACATCAATGTTATTTATTCTTCACAGAGATGGCTGTTGCATATGCCAATGCCGCTTTTATAGAAGATGATGACATACAAACAGTGTGTTCTAATGATATATCTTTGCTTTTGATGAACGCAGACAATTTATCAAAATCACGTTTTGTTGAAAATTTTACCGAAGGGCTAAAATATCTGTGCTCCTTTGCTGAATGTTTGCATCAACCTAATTTTTATAGTTTAAGACTTGAAAAATTATCACACTGTGCCAGCAAATGTTTTCGTTCAGCGAAGGAAAATATCGACAATTATATTCGAGAAATTGAAGATGGAACATGCAAAATTCTTGAGCTTAAAAAAGACAGTGAAATCAACATAGATCATAGAAAATCAGAATTAAGATCCTTAATTGTATCAATACGAAGGAGAAAAAAAGAAGTACTCAATGTAAATAAAGATGTTGAAGATGCGAAACGCAATGTAGAAGTGCTCGAAAAAGAAAAGGAATCTACTGAAAAAAATGCTGAACTTTCAAAACTTGTTTGTGTTTCTGCAGGATTTGCTACTATAGTTACCTTAGGACTTGCAGGTCCACTTGTTGTTGCAGGGGCGGGAGCTGTAACCTTTGCAGGAGCAGTTGCCTCTAAAATAACAAGCGATCAAATGAAAGAAGCAACGAATGAATTACGATCCAAACAAACAGTTTTAGACGAACAAAAAAAGGAGCTCATGTCAAGTGAGCAGGCTCTTGAAAAAAAAGAAGTAGAACATTTTGAAAAGGAGGATGCCCTACAAAATCTGTGTATAGCGCATAATAAACTTTCGGAAGAATTAAAGGCATGTACTAAAATGAGAAGCTTTGTTATTCATTGTCAGGAATATGTAGAAATTACTCTTGGAAAAACAGAAGTTTTAGACGATAGACGAAAAGTGGATGTATATCAGAATAGCCTTCTGAGAATCCTCGCCGAAATAAGAGAGCATCTATCAAATGTAGATGCATCGATAAAAACAGATCCTGTTTTTAAGATTTTTTTAGAATCTGTAGTTACCGAAATAAGTCCTCTACTATATTCACCAAATAATTTGCATGTCGATGCTGAGGTAGAAGAACATTTCAGTTCAGAGCAAATATTTTCAGGAACTTGTTGGTGCTGTCCATATGAAAATTCTTGTTCTCTATTAGCACGAATTTCCTGCTGCTATAATAGCAAACGTTGTTCCCGCTTCAGAAGAATTTGCCGATATATTTCTAGAAATCAAAGGCTGCGTTTTGTTCTTAAAAAATGTTTTTGTTGTTTATCTTCGTAGTACAGAAATTAATGCTCGGATGTATGGACGAATCTTAAATGCACTTCGGGCCGTTTATGCTATCATTTAATAGCCCTCCATCGTTAAGAAAACACCCTATGCCAATACCTTAATTTGAACATTTAAAACGCAATAATGGTTAGTTTTGGAAGACTACATGTTCTTTCAACAGTGAATACAATTTTAATATTTAGAATTTCATTTACATGTCATTCATGCAGTACTATAAAATTCTGATTACATTAAAACATAATTATCCAATGAATTCGAGTTTCTTTTGCCTCACTGTCTTAGTGAAATCTTTCTGACTGTAAAACACAAGATGTATTAGATATATTCGGATTTTGATAACCCCCATAATATCTAATGTAAGGTAATTAATAATAGGTTATTAATTCTCTCTCTCTCTCTCTCTCTCTCTCTCTCTCTCTCTGACCATGAATAGAAAATATTAAGTAAAGTCAAGAAATACCAAAGGGATATTCGAAGGAGAGAAAAATCGTAACAACTGACAAACTCCGGAGAACAACGAAGACAAGACCAAAACAATACATGCACTACGATTAAAAACTAACAACATAGGAACAACATGGACCCCACCAAAAAACCGGGGGTAGACTCAGGTGTTCGGGCAGAGTAAGCAGTCTCTGCTTCCTGCAGGACACCCGCCATGCTGCCCATGTTAAATCCGGTATGAGGAAGAGTAAAATCAATGGAACAGTTCCATTTTCAATTGGGAAACGGTTTTTTCATAACTGTCAACCAAGTCATGATGACGCCCATAAAACTTTAATAAGGATGACTTCAGCTTAGGAGTAACGTATCCCTGTCTGAGCAACTTTTCTGTCAGGAGCCGTACTCTGTCCAGGAAATCAATGTATATGTCAAAAGCTCTGGAATAACGTATGAGTTGTGAAATATATACTCCATACGCCGACGCTTCTGGAATATTGCCGCACAAGAATGGAAAGTTGACGATTGCAAAGTCAAAGTCATCCAGTTTGTCGTAAAGTTTTGTATTCAACCTTCCTCTGGTGTCAATTTCGAGGTACGGTTACCATCTTACACATTATCACATTTAACCGCCTCGGTGGTCTCGTGGTAGCGTGCTCGCCCCGAGTGCGGAAGGTCGCGGGTTCGATCCCCGGCCGGGTCAAACCAGACATTAAAATTGGTATTTGCTGCTTCCGACTTAGCGTGTCGGTCTAGTACAAAGCCGGGATCATATTCATTATCATATCAACTTGTTCTCGTCGTGATATGCACCTGGTTGCCACTGGACGTTAAACAATAATTCATCCATCCATCCATCCATTATCACATTTCTTTTTTCTACGGAATTCCTCGTTCTGGAAAGGGGATTTTTCTACCGATATATTTCAGTGAATTCTTTTGGCATTTAAAAACAGTAATTTGAAGAAAAAAAATACGGCTATGCATACAGAAAGATTTGGGATATATTAAGGATAATATAACTTCTGGGATGGAATTTCACTTCTTTTCTTTCAGTCTCATATCTCAATCTAGGGAAGATTTATTATATTTTATTTTCTCATTATAACTCATTATAATAAACACACATAGCATCATATTTACAATGTTTATTTAAACGGAAAGAAAAGATGCATCTCAAAATAGAATCAAAGTACTGAAGTACTGTTTACTCGGATAACCCCATGATCTGATCATAGTGATTTAAACCTAACTGTATATCTGGTACAAACTGTTGACAGGGAGATATGTTTCATCTGTATCCAATTTTCATAGTATAATTCAAATGTTGAAATGAATAAGGCATCTCTTAAACATGTGAATACTGCAAAACTTTCAAATGTTGACCGTTCCCCGTAGACTTTCACAACATGTACAGTATAGAGAAGATTCATAGTCACTAGAATATAACTGAGGGGGGCCTAGCCACAAAATTGCCATGCGAATGCTAATACAACTGCGTACCAAATTCATTGACTGTCTATATGTGGTTCCCCATTAACTGACCTAATCATCAACTATTAACAAATTGATGATGTTATCCTACGAAACAGCACATTTTAATGACTTTTAAAACAATGCAAAAACTGTTGTGTTTCCTGTTTATATCCTTAATATGGTAAAGGGTGATATTTTGTACAATGTTGATTTCATGTTGGTTCACTTCTTTCACAATCAGAGGTTCATTTAGGGATTAGAAATAAGTTTGAAATTTGTGTTACCATTTAAATGGCTATCAGTGTATCAATTTGAGTTGCAGTATAAAAACAATATTAGGTCAATGTCAGTAAAATATAAACTATTTTTGTATTCGGCACAAAACCTTAGAAGGGCAAAACTCGCCCTTCCCATGTTTCCTCGCCTCATACAAAAATGTTTATATTTTTCTGACATTGACCTTAATGTTACCCAACTTGGCAACAATGTAAATATAGTTACACGCAACTTGGCAACAATGTATATATAGCTGCACCCAACTTGGCAACAATGTATAGTTGCACCCAACTTGGCAACAATGTATATAGCTCCACCCTACTTTGCAACAATATACACAGAGCTACACTAAACATGGCAATAAATTATTGGATGAATATGATATTTAAAACAATATTGAAAGACGAGGGTATATTATAAATATATATCTGTTTTTACTTTCGTAACCCTTTCCCATCCTTTCCGTCATTGTATCTTATCTAATATATGTATGTTGCCCATAATATAGCAATAGTTTTTATCCATTATAAACTTGAGTAAATTACTAGTCATTTTTTGGCAGAATTAATAACTTGATAACTATTAATCATTTGAGGTCTTCTTCGACATTTGTGGATCTGTTTATGTGACGTTATAGGAAAGTATTCCCTCTACGTTTTTGACAATATACAATTACGGCCCTCATTTGAGGTAGACATTCAGATTTGGCAACCCGAGAGAGTTATTTTCCCGAGGGATTGCCCGAGGGAAAACAACCTGTCAAGGGTTGCCAAATTTGAATGTCAACCTCAAATGAAGGCCGTTATTGTTTTATTATTTTTTCCACAGGAGCAAGACATAATTTGACTTTCATGACTTTAAATGCAGATGAATTACGCAGTTGTTTGTCTACCCTGCGGGGAAAATTGTGATGTTTGGAGGTGAACAATAGGGTTCCCGCGATTACACAATTGTCTCCCTTGCGGGGGAATATCGGGATGTTTGGAGGTGAACAATAGGGTTGTTTCCCGGTGAACAATAGGGATGTTTCCCGCGATGTGTAACGTTTGTAAAAATATTCAATTTATTTTTTAATCACATGACAGTTTCTCATCCAATGAGAGTATTTTAAAATATTTAAAAAATAATAATATATGATGTTCTGACTTGACATAGAACAACTTATGTAAACAGTTTAAATTCAAGATTGAAATACATGTAGTATGAATTGTCTTTATGATGAACTATATTGATGTGTTTTTATCACAGTATTCTGCTCTTTTGACAAGAACCGATTGCTGTTTTGGCGCATTTTCAGGTTTGATGGGAATTTTACATTTAATGCGTAATGCATAAATATATTAACTATTTAGATAACATATAGCAAGAGCACAAGTTTTAACATAGGCATGATAGGTATAGATATGCACTCGCACTTATTTCATATATTTCCATGCAAACAGGGGTAGTTGGAATACCATTTTGATTCCAAATATTTTTAATACAAAATTACACTGCAGTATTCTCTATCACAATTCTCATACACTGTATGTGCAAAACCTTAAAAATGTAGTCAGATCAGTGAAAATAAATATTTGGCATATGTATTGATACGTGTATGTTTTTCTTCATAGTTTTAGACATGAGATATATTTAAAGTAACACCCGACACTTTTGTAATAATAGCTGCAAACGACATAGTTCTGTCAAGTATCATCTCAGGGGATGAATCCTCATTGTCGATGATCATCTCGGGCGTAGCATCTTCATTGTTCCACATTTGGATACCGCTTGTCTTGATATCTATTACACATTCCTCTAACAAGCAATTCAGTATGAATTTGTCTTCTTCTTGTTCATAACCTATTAATTGGCAGATGAGGGGATGTCTCAATCTATAAGTAAAGATATATGTATAGTTTCTCAACTAGAAGTATTCCTGGTGAAATTTAGATAAAAATATGGTCTATGGTCATTTTATATTCACCTAATATGCTCAGCTTATACACATGTACATGTACCTGGGTAACCTAATTATTGCTTTCAAATTGTCAATACTCAACTTTGCTCTAATATATAGCACTTCTCATTCATATATACATGTAGTGTAAAATCAATACAATATATAAAGGTTAAAATTCTCTGTGAAATTATCAAGGCTCAATATTACTCTAACATTATATAGCACTGATAATCTTAGACATACGCCAAGTGAGGTTTGTCTCAAAATAGTTTAGCATGCTCATATTATATCACATTATTGCTCTCATATAAGGCTCATGTTTGCTAAAATGTATCACTGATCATCTTCTCAAACATATGTGCTCAATTTAGTTAGGCTTGACATGCTCAAGTAATACATCATTATTGCCCTAATTATAAAAGATTAATTATGAGTTAGCTATTATTTAGCAATCAACTACGTCTATGCTGAACTCAGGTTATCTCCTAATATATATATATTTACATGTATTCCAGAATATAAATATTTAAGTACGATAAATTTAACTTGCATGTATATAAAAATAATTCTGAATTGTTACATATGTAGGAAACGTATCACTGATTATAACCAATGGTACCATATATATTGTAGCGGTCAAGGGAGGGGTCCACTCGTTTTTCTCGAATACCGCTGTGACAATAGATTGTTATTTTCAGGTTACCAGCACTACTGTGACACTAATTCACAGTGAATGAATGCAAGATTAGAAACTAATTTTGAATGTTTTTGAGAACAAGGTTATTTATGTTTTTATGTGTATTTTGTCTCTGAACATTTACATTGATATGTATAAAGGGACATGGGACATGGGGAATAATCCAACAAATTTCAATGTTACAATCTCAGTTGAAAAGAATAAACTTATGAAAAGGATCTATTCTCTCAATTTAGTCTGTGGAAATATTAAACACACACTCTGTTATGCGTTCGACGGAAGTGATACCAACTGTGGAGGAGGTGACTCTCCAAGAATATGGTACAAGCACGACCAACGACATTCCAGAGGGAGATGTCTAACTTGAGGCTGATACCGACAGACTATCTGAAGAGAACAGGGACTATCTGGCAATCAATTAGTCTCTTGTTGGACAGCAAGAGGGTCTAATGTCTCACGAGATAGCCAAGGAACCGTAGATGTTGTGAGCCTTTGCTGCTGATATATGGGAGATAATTATGTTGAAGAAAGAAGACTGTATTGAGCAGATATTCTATTATTCTGATTCAATTAACAATGCATTACTCATAACAATAAAATGGTATAACTTTTACTTTGTTATTCTATTGACAATATATCAAAATAAGCCTTAGTATTCAACCAGTTTTACTATGGTAAACTTATATACTACAGCATATAATATCCCTTATTTTGAACTGTTAATTGTTCAATAATACAAATGAACTTCTGGAGTGCACAGAAGTTAAAATAACTTTTACTCCTACTTTTAACTATCCTTTATTTATATGAAAATCCTATAACCCTTAACTTATCCCTATACTTGAAAGTTTAGAAATATGAAATTATTGCTCTGCATAACATGATATCAGACAATGTTATATTGCAGGATTCCTAGCAAACTGTGAGTTTCTCTGATTTATAGGAAAACGCAATGAATCAGGATTCCTATGTCCAAATCTTAACCATGAAATGATTCCTAACCCTTACATGAAAAAGGGGCATGGGAAAATGGCAAATACTTTATTTCTATAAATGAAATAACTGATAGGGTGAAAACGAATCTGATCAAGTAGAAATTTTGTGCTACTTGCAATTCAGATCAATGGGAAAATACAGTTTGACTCAAAGTTTAACTCTGACTTAGTTTTAAACATCACTAGAATGATTCAAAGTCAGGAAAAATCTAAATTGGCTGTTAATTTTTGATACAAGTTTAAGAGAACATTAAACTTGAATAAGAAATGCCAAAAGTAAGGAAAGGTCTTTGGAAAATATTCCGAAATTCGCGAAAAACATGATTACTAACCAAAATGTGTAAGAAACTGAATAAGCTGAAGCTACTAGACTGATAGAAGAGGTGGAAGAAGAACTGAATCTGTCGGAAAAATCCTTTATATATCCCCTAGAATAGTCGGGGCAACGAGCGTGCGTTCATAGCAACCGTCGGGAATATAGGTTCAGCATCCGAAAATGACAGAAAAATAATCCCCGACAAGCACATAAAAATACTATACAGCGTAAACAAGATGTTTACGGAACACTAAAATGTTTATAAAATACATTGCAATTAGACAATAAATATCATTTGTACTTTAATTCATAAATTAATCGTAATGCTCAAATTCACTCAGATCGTATTCATACTCGCTTTCCGACAAAATTTACAAACAAGGTCACGTCAGGTCACATTCCACAAACAAATTTGCATACATTTCTTGCGCATGCGTTCTACAACTTTTTCACCGGAAATCGTACAACATGAAAATGAAAGTTGTTACACACACGACAAAAGGTAAACTTTCTCACTTATCCAGACATACAAATGACTAAACACTGAAAAATCTCAACACAAATGATCGTGAGGGCACAGGTAAATAACTGAAAACGTTTACAAATGCTGTCATGTCCCAGCGTTAAGTAAAAATCAATGAACAAGTGCCCGATGTTAAAACGGCACATGGTAACCACGTGGATCAATGCAAAATATTACATTTGCCCCCACTTTAGTTTTCAGTGTCCTCACGAAAACAACAACAATCTGCTCAAAACTTATGAAAGTTTTCTGATAAAACAAACATAGATTTAAATAATTTAACCTCAGTAACAATTTTTAACAACTTGGCACATCAATGAGACATCATGTATAAATATGTCTCTCAAATAACAAGACATAATTTACATTAAAAACACATAGTGTTCAAGAAGTAATCAAAAGACTACAGCAATCTTTCTTCTAGATTGCTAAATTAGTGACTACATTTTAAATCGTCACTAAATATACAATAAAATCCACCCAAAATATAATCCCTAAATTTGTACGGACATGGTTTTCAAGATATAAGGAACAATACCTATATCTCATTAAATGTTAAAGGGGAAATATTATACAATTGATCCTAGATAAGCAATAGCACCAATAAAAAGTATAATAAAAATGGCAAAGCAACTGGACAACACAGTTGAAACAATTTAAAAATTTTACACTCTACCTTAAAAATGCATAAAAATTACAATAAATGTACTAGTATACACATTAAATGTCCATAATAAAGAAATGTTCAATAACGGGGTCTCTTTGTAAGTTTCCTTGGGATGATTTATAGATTGATGACTTCACCTTTCTTGTAGGGTACACAGTTCTTTCAGGAACAAACTTCCTCTTGATTGGCGATCTTCTAAATGTCGATCGGGGAGTACAACGTGGTTTGGAGAGGGTGGCCTTCTAAATGTAGGACAGGAGTTTACCGGGGTTGTTTTACTGGTCTGGCTGTTCCAGTATCGATTGAATGTTCAACAAGGTTAGTCAAACAAAGGTCAGGTTCGTCCTTTAAAAATACATCCACAAATTGATTCAGGAGGTTGGCTATTATAATCTTTTCATTCTCAGTGTGACAATTGCTTGCTTTATCATACATTTCTGTCAAATGAGGAGGAACAATACCTCCAATCCCTCCATCCTCTGTCCCTCTCTTTGACAAACTTCTGATTATACCAGTATTTGTCTCCCATGTCACAGGTGTTTCAGTATTTAATTTAACTCTTCGTATTGAAGACGAGTTATTGATTTCATTACTATCTTCCATTTCAGCCAATAATTGTGGCTTCTGTAAAAGGGGTTTTGCCTCTCCCAAGACAGTATCCTGATATAAAGTGAAGGCTTCCTCAAATGGGTTCATTAGCCGTACTTTATTGGTAACCTCATTACTAATATTCACTAGCGTAGGTGCAACAACAACAGGATATTTCATGTTAAAATCTTCATTTGCCTCTAATATAAAATCTATCGGACTTGTAATGCTATCAGAATCAAATTTATCTACAAATACATCAACAATCATCTCACATCTGGGGGGAATTTCAAAATTATCAGCAACACAGATTCGTCTAACTGTTTGGCCAATTTGAGTACAAGGAATGGTAACATCACCAAGTAGTAGTGTTCCATCAGTCAATCTGATCTCAGCTAGTCCCCATCCACTGTTCATCAATATATCTAAACCCAACAATACATCATCTTCAATATTGGCTACAACCAATTCTATAGAGAACTCCAATTCTCCTAATTTAACTTCAAAGATGGCTTTTCCTAACTCCTGTAGGGGCTTACCATCAGCACTAGCTAATGTATTGGACTCAAGTAGGACTGGTCTCTTTTCCTTAGGAATCCAGTGGTATACCTTTTCTGATATGACAGTTCTTGTGGCGCCTGTATCAACTGTTAAGGTTACTCCTGTTCCTTGAATAAGACCTTTCAGGTATACCCCATCTGTCCGTAGCACTTGTCTTCCAATAATATTACAGCTAGCAACTTGTACACTGCCTTCGTCAAGGTTTGTACAATGAAAATTATTCTCCTCTTTGGATGTTAAAAGATCCTCTTTTGATCTATTAACAGAAGCATCAACTTCGTCAACTGTATGAATAATAGGTGGGTTACTAATACTTGGTACTGTCTTGTCATTCTCCATATCCAAAGTTTGACCGTTTTCTTCAACTGGGGTTGGCTCTCGGTCATTAGAAACAACCCTTTCTAGTTTAATGCAAATCCGGGTAGAGAGGTGGGAGTTTTCCCACTTGTACTGGGATTACTGTCCAGTGAAGTGTTCGGAGTATTAAAACATGCCCTATTGGGTTTCTGGTCTCTGTTTTGTCTACTAGGTCCGTTGTTTTGAGCAGCATAGCATTGTCTTGCAAAATGTCCTGGCTGACCACAGTTGAAGCACAACATTGGCTGCCTATTTTGGGTTCCTGTCTGGTTCTGTGACACATTTGGTCTGGTAAAGGTATTTCCTCTTATCTGATTAAAGTTTCTGTCTGTATTTCTAGTTTGGGTCTTAAACTTTTCTAGATATAACTTCTCAAAAATTTCCTCTATATCCTCTTTACATAGAGGTATGCTGTCCTTTTTGGTCTCTTCTTGTTTCTTTCCATTTAACTTTCCATTCCTTGAATTTGTCTCTGTCTTGTTTCCTTTTATTTGCCTAACTTGTTTCTTGTCAGTTTTATTCTTGCAGCTATCATTTACTTCAATATAGGAAATAACGTCTTCAACTGCTTCTTCTATTGTACATGGCTCTTTATTCAGTTCAAGGTGAATTCTGGCCTTCTCCTCATATAAGCCTGTTAAAAATCTCTGTAACAGGTCTTCTTGTCTGATTCGACTGTCACGGTTAGTATATGCTTTATCATATATCTTCTTAAGAGCGCAGCATAGGCTTCTGGGGACTCTTTTGCCTTTTGGTTCCTGCGAGTAAATTGGGATCTATAGTTTTTCTTACTTTCATGGGTACCAAATCTATTAGTCAGCTCTTTCACCAATTTGGGGTAGCTATCTAAATATTTCTATGGCAGTTGATCAAAAACTAATTCTCCTGCCAGGCCCTGTAATCTTGGGAGCAGTTCTTCAAGTTTGTTCACTTCATCCCACTTTTGTAGTCTTGATACTGCTTCGAACCGGTTAATCCAGACTTCCCATTTTTCTTTTCCAGTAAATGCTGGTATTCTGCTTAAATTGCCACTTGAATGTTTCCTTTGTCTTCTTTGTACTATCTGACTGGTACTAATACTAGCAGAATCTTCATCGCTACTCTCACTCTCTGATGAGTTACATGGACTGGTAACAATGAGGTTAGAGGTCAATAATGATCTTTGTCTTCCTGTCAGTCTTTTCTTTTTAGAAGTCTTTTGGCTGCCAGGAAATATTATCTTCTTTAAGGTGTTTTGATGCAGGAGAGGAATAACCTCCTCTAAATGTTGCCTGGATTGCCGTGACAGTCTGGGTGGTCATATCTGTAAAAGCCTGCTTCAAGTATTTATATATCCCTTCATTTTTATCTGCTATAGCTGGCTCTTGTACATCTTGTAAATCTGAGTCTTCTATTATCTCCCTTAGTCTTGGGTCTTTTCTTATTAATTTCTGTCTGGAAGTAGTCTTCTTTGCTGTTGTAGGTTCTTTATGGGGTCTTCTTAATTTTGACCTTGGTCTCAAAATCATTGTAGTATTCTGTTCTTCTTCTGTTTCATCCCCTGTTCTGCTGGCACCTGGTAAACGTTCATCAAAATCGTCTTCTGTTTCCATTGTCTCGTACATTTCGCTGTCTTCTGTTACTGATACTCTGTCACCTTCTCCATCATTACAACTTTCTCTGTGTGGGCCCTACTTAACCATTCTTCTCAATAGGTTCGAATCACTGGATCCAATCTGTTATCTGGCTGAATAAAAACCAATTCAACCGATGGTCGTCTTGGATCCCGCCGAGGATGCCAAATTTATGTAGCGGTCAAGGGAGGGGTCCACTCGTTTTTCCCGAATACCGCTGTGACAATAGATTGTTATTTTCAGGTTACCAGCACTACTGTGACACTAATTCACAGTGAATGAATGCAAGATTAGACAACTAATTTTGAATGTTTTTGAGAACAAGGTTATTTATGTTTTTATGTGTATTTTGTCTCTGAACATTTACATTGATATGTATAAAGGGACATGGGACATGGGGAATTATCCAACAAATTTCAATGTTACAATCTCAGTTGAAAAGAATAAACTTATGAAAAGGACCTATTCTCTCAATTTAGCCTGTGGAAATATTAAACACACACTCTGTTATGCGTTCGACGGAAGTGATACCAACTGTGGAGGAGGTGACTCTCCAAGAATATGGTACAAGCACGACCAACGACATTCCAGAGGGAGATCTCTAACTTGAGGCTGATACCGACAGACTATCTGAAGAGAACAGGGACTATCTGGCAATCAATTAGTCTCTTGTTGGACAGCAAGAGGGTCTAATGTCTCACGAGATAGCCAGGGAACCGTAGATGTTGTGAGCCTTTGCTGCTGATATATGGGAGATAATTATGTTGAAGAAAGAAGACTGTATTGAGCAGATATTCTATTATTCTGATTCAATTAACAATGCATTACTCATAACAATAAAATGGTATAACATTTACTTTGTTATTCTATTGACAATATATCAAAATAAGCCTCAGTATTCAACCAGTTTTACTATGGTAAACTTATATACTACAGCATATAATATCCCTTATTTTGAACTGTTAATTGTTCAATAATACAAATGAACTTCTGGAGTGCACAGAAGTTAAAATAACTTTTACTCCTACTTTTAACTATCCTTTATTTATATGAAAATCCTATAACCCTTAACTTATCCCTATACTTGAAAGTTTAGAAATATGAAATTATTGCTCTGCATAACATGATATCAGACAATGTTATATTGCAGGATTCCTAGCAAACTGTGAGTTTCTCTGATTTATAGGAAAACGCAATGAATCAGGATTCCTATGTCCAAATCTTAACCATGAAATGATTCCTAACCCTTACATGAAAAAGGGGCATGGGAAAATGGCAAATACTTTATTTCTATAAAATGAAATAACTGATAGGGTGAAAACGAATCTGATCAAGTAGAAATTTTGTGCTACTTGCAATTCAGATCAATGGGAAAATACAGTTTGACTCAAAGTTTAACTCTGACTTAGTTTTAAACATCACTAGAATGATTCAAAGTCAGGAAAAATCTAAATTGGCTGTTAATTTTTGATACAAGTTTAAGAGAACATTAAACTTGAATAAGAAATGCCAAAAGTAAGGAAAGGTCTTTGGAAAATATTCCGAAATTCGCGAAAAACATGATTACTAACCAAAATGTGTAAGAAACTGAATAAGCCGAAGCTACTAGACTGATAGAAGAGGTGGAAGAAGAACTGAATCTGTCGGAAAAATCCTTTATATATCCCCTAGAATAGTCGGGGCAACGAGCGTGCGTTCATAGCAACCGTCGGGAATATCGGTTCAGCATCCGAAAATGACAGAAAAATAATCCCCGACAAGCACATAAAAATACTATACAGCGTAAACAAGATGTTTACGGAACACTAAAATGTTTATAAAATACATTGCAATTAGACAATAAATATCATTTGTACTTTAATTCATAAATTAATCGTAATGCTCAAATTCACTCAGATCGTATTCATACTCGCTTTCCGACAAAATTTACAAACAAGGTCACGTCAGGTCACATTCCACAAACAAATTTGCATACATTTCTTGCGCATGCGTTCTACAACTTTTTCACCGGAAATCGTACAACATGAAAATGAAAGTTGTTACACACACGACAAAAGGTAAACTTTCTCACTTATCCAGACATACAAAAGACTAAACACTGAAAAATCTCAACACAAATGATCGTGAGGGCACAGGTAAATAACTGAAAACGTTTACAAATGCTGTCATGTCCCAGCGTTAAGTAAAAATCAATGAACAAGTGCCCGATGTTAAAACGGCACATGGTAACCACGTGGATCAATGCAAAATATTACATTATATATACTGATTTCTGATTAAACTTTAACCCAAATGACATACTTATCAGCTGATATCCATATTATTCTCGGTACAGAATAACAGCTCAAAGATACTAATATTAGATATAGTAAATTTATACTATGCTGTATACGACGCATTTCAAGGAGTAACCTCTCATCAGCAGCATTAAAACCGAAACATTTGGAAGACCAGAAACCAAACTTATATTAAACAAGAAGTACTCAACCAAAAATACCGAAATAGGAAGCCAACATGTTGATATATAAAAACATGTCATAATAAATATGTTCATGAAATTGTTTTGATAGCAAGATTCAAATATATGAGTTGATAAAGAAATCTATTTTGCACTAGATATGTCAGCGTATTCCCACAATGAAAAATGAGTAATTTCGTGTAAAGAACAACCAGAGCACGAATTGAATAGACTGGTTTTTCTCCTTTTGAAATGAACAGACGTTAGTCATCTTGCCGGTTTAAGATCCGGGCAATAGCTATACTACGGATAGCCATCCTTGTAAAAAGTGTTCCTGCCATGATCTGCTGACTGTTAATGGTGGTCTAATTGTCAATCTATGCACACTTTCTCTTTCAACAAACCATTTTGAGCATTTTGTAATGCATACTTAGTACTTTGATAACTGCATGGATACGGGTTATTCATGTGGCTATAGAGGTGGATTTTGACTTTGTTGTACCACCCTTCTTTGTCTTTCCGTTGATTGGTTGTTCCATAAATATTTGTTTCTTTCGACCATGTAGTTGGTGACATTGTCAAGACGAACATATTTTGTCGAAAAAAAACATACCAGTTTTGCTTGAGGTAAAAAATTAGATATATTGACCAAACTTTCAAGAGCTGATTCAAAAGGGACCAAAAAGGTACAACCAAAACCGTCAAAGTACAGAGCTGTGTACGACGAAGATATATCTACTAAGATGAAGCGTTATGATGCCTGTACGCCTGCCTAATGAACTATTCTACATGTGAATTTTGTGTAGATACAATACCCAACTAATTTATTAACTTATTTTATTTACTTTTTTGTAATATAAAACTCTTTTCATTCACCATTTAGTTATCTATTTAAATAATTTATTAGAAATCACTGGAGAATCCTAATTGTTAGCTCACCTTTCTGAAAACCATGTGTGCTGTTGCCATCACATCGTCCGTCATCCATCGTGGCAATGAACAGTTCACTTTTTAATCTTTTTTTTAGTATCTCCCGGCTTTGCCAGATTTTGATTTTGTAGTTTCGCTTGGAGTTCCAAATTTGTTCTGAAACTTTATTTAAAACCACCCAGCCAAATCCAACTGCACGAATGAGGTATGAAAGGTTCTGTACACATTTTCCTCATTTGGCGCTGATTGGTGAGCTACATGGCTGCCAGTGGCAATTCCTGTTCCTGATTGGCCCAATTTTAAAAAATCTTCCTTTCTGGCACAACAATGCCAAATGTCTTGAAATTATAGGAATGATGACAGGAAGGTCCTTTACAGCGATTCCTAATTTCGTATTGATTAGGTGGCTACGACGCTTAAGGAGCATAGGTTTGCATTGAAGCCTGTGGGAAATCAAAATACCATCAACAAGGATGGAAGGTTCCTTCTAACAGTTCCTAATTCCATTTGTATCAGATGAAAAACAAGACCACAACAGGGAATTCTTGATCAAAATTTCAAATTCATCTGTTATGATATTGTAATTATTATATTATTTATCTTGGCCTAATTTGTTTTGTGTGGCCTTATAACATGTATAATATGCTTACATAATACTTATAGTTGTTTGCCAAATAATGTTATAACTGCGCAGTTTAGCAATCACTGGAACAATAATAGACACTGATGGAATCACTGGAACTTTCTATTTGACTTACGTAATAATTCTGGAATGATCATAATATACGATGTGTAATTCAAACTTCTACCGTATTCCAGAAGTTTCCGTGACACTGTATATATATGCGGGCACTAAAGTTAGACTTTCACAACAGATCGCATCAGACCAGACATTAACATTCTTGTGTTCTTAGACGTTGGATTGACACACTTTTATTTACGTTACACACATCATACTAGATTGTGACTTATTGGACATAGTATTCTGTTTGGATTCCCGCAACAGTGACGAGAAGAATTCCAGATAAAGAAAAGACAAAAGGATCGGACTTATATTTTAACAGTTAAGTTAACATTTCAATTGTATAATATTTTTTGTAAACTTGTATATAATAAATCTTGTTAAATTTTATTATTGATTTGTGTCTTTTGTTGGCTATAATTTAAAGGTGATTTCGGCCGTATAACATCTCTTAATCTAGAATGTCAAATCTTTTCAAACTTGATAGGTATGAAAATTGACAGACCCTCTACAAAAATTCTTTCAATTTGTGTTGTTTAGGTGGCATACATGTACATGGTGGCTACGGTGGTACGTATATTTGTATCTAAGCATAGGGGAAATTTTAAATTTCTCTGAAATAAGGAAGCCAATATTGACAAAAATTACCAGAAATAGTGTATGGAAGGTTCTGATTGGCTAAGCCTTTATATACAACCAACATTAAATATGCAGTATGTTATCTGCCCGGTGGGCGAGTCAGCTTTAGTTTAAATGCTTTCATCTGTATATTTATCATAATTTCATACATATTTTTATAGATTGCATTGATAATGGCAGATGAGACAGATCCAATGCAAGTGATTCGGAAAATGAATATTGGATTAGAGCGTAAGGATATGATGGTGGTTCAAATGGACGCAGTGAGTAACTGGGATCATTTCCTATGCCCTGCGCCAGCTTCAATTGCCATTCTAGGACAGTTGATGGCTATTGCAACAACAAAAGATTTTAGTTTGGAGACAAAGACACCAGTTGGAGGGTTTAAGCATCTGCGATATCCCGGTTCATTCCGCGCTTGTCTAGTTCAAATTAGCAATTCGGGGTGTCAAGCGTTTATGACTGCTCATAAAAACATGGATAAGATTCGAATGTATGCGAAGGAATTTGAAGAAAATATAAAACAAATAATTGGTATCCTGCTGAAGGGAACTGAGGAGGAAAAGGTAAAAGTTCTGCCTGGTATGTTAGAAGACTTAAAAGATGATGCAAAAATATGTCTAACCCTTGCAGACGAAACAGAGAAAAGGTTTAATAATGTTGTACTACTAGTAGACGAAACATCAGAAGCATCAGCAGCCGTAAAAGGTGTTTACGAAGAAAATCTAAAAGAAACACGAAACAAAATGGATCAGTTACAAATTGAAGAGCAAATGATTGAAGAAGAGAAGAGACAAATGGAGGAAGAAAAGAAGAGGGCCATCGATGAAATGAAAAGTGCAACGATCAAATTAGAAAAAAGCGTTGATAAAGTCCCTGGTATAGCGACATTGTTAGTTTCGCAAACTGTAGAGGAAGCCGTAAAAATGGCATCCGGAGCAATGAACTTATTTGCGCAATATAAGATGACATCAGTTACCGGAGGATTGTCCTTATTAACAGGTTTATTCTCTGGAAATTCAAGCGCTATGTCGTCTAACACTCAAGATACCCCTCATGATAGAAAACAAGAGATGCAAGTGGCTTTCCAACATTCCTCAAACATACATACTTGCATCGAGGAAATTTATAAGATGTTCGTTGAAAAAGAAGATACAAAGGGAACCACGGAAGTCACTGTTGATTTAAAAGAACATAAAAAAACATTGAAAGAGATCAAAGATACTCTTGGGGATTTCAAGGAAGAATACAAAAAGTCAGAATATGCAAAAGACAATGATGTGACCACAATTAAGGATATATGTAAAAGGGCCATAGGTATTTGCGATGAAATTCTGAAGGCACCAAAGAAAAAGAACTTAGATGACTTATTGAAAAAAACTGTTGATCTTAAAGATGAATCGAAAGGTTTTCAATTAAGAGCACGTCAATTTTTTTCACAAAGTCCATTTGCCAGTACGTGTATAACAAAAAGTGAAAAACAAAAACCAAAGGACAAAGGGGCTGCTGAAATTGCAAGCGAGAACGCCAGATACGAAGTTGAAATGCGAAAAAAAGAGCTCGACTATGCAAGAGAAAGACATGAGAAAATGAAACAAGAAGCAAGAGAAGTTGAAGAAAAACAGTTCAGAGTGCTCGAAGAACTTAGCAAAACAAACATTAGCACTATCAACTTTGAGAAGATACAAGAAACATTGAATCAAGGAATAATTGCTCTGTCCGATCTGAAAAAACAATGGAGCCTTCTAGTTGTTTTCTTTTCCAATGTTACGAATGGAATAGATATCTGTCTGAGTCAAAAAACATATAAAATCGATAAGCGTTTGAAAGGTGCTGACTATACGTTAGGGGAAGTTACAAGAGATTTTGTCCTTGAAATGGCTGCATCGGTAAACGCAGTTGCCTACTCAGTCCAACTGATCGCACAAGCATATACTGATATATCCAAAAAGCATCTCATACAAAACACGGCCTCACTTGGAGAACTGATAGCATTTGACCCAAATGCTGATCAAGAGGAACTTCGGAAAAGGCGTGATCAACTTATGACCGAATGCGAAAGGGCTCAAAAAGAAATACGAAAATTATCTGAAGAAAGTAGAGTCAAACTGGAACATAAAATACTAGAGATGAAACAGCGTCTGAAAACAGAAGTTGAAGATAAACTTCCTCCAATTGCACAAGCAAAGCTGAAAGTCATTCAAGAAAACGTTAAAAAATGTGATATGACACAGGATGATTATGTATAATAGTGTGTTTACACAATACACAAAATTCTTTAGTTCTCTCAGCAAAGTGTTAAAATGCTAGTTCAAAATTTGCAGTGTTCTTTTTCTACCATGAACCTATGGGTAGCATAGTGATAATCTGAAAAAAAAACAGCTTAAATGAATAATATAATATTCAGAATTAAACTATCTAACTGTATACATTGCTAGAGAGTTGAAAAATCTTTGTCCTAAAATTCTAGGCATTCTTATTTTGTTGTTATATATAAAGAGTAAAAAAGCTCGGGAGCAAAAAAAAAACTTTTATCGTAGAAAATTTACTGAAATCAGTGATATATTCAATTGGCATATTTTTTACTATCATGGCTATTAAGTAACCATATTACTTTAAGATTTACATCGATAATATTTTTTATTCTTGGTAATTATTTTATTTGAACATTCTTAGAATTTCGACCGAATTTAGCCTGATATGTGCAAGACTTTTTTATTCCTGAAAATTTCAGACAATTTCTAAACTTTTCAGGTTTTCCATTTATGTCCTTTTAACGGCTGTATTTTTCATCCGCTTGGTAAAGAGGTGTGTTTATTGTTTTACTTTTTTACCAAACTTTGGTGGAATTGTCCTTGGGTGGTCCTCTTTCAAAGTTGAGTTCGATAGTCCAGACCTCTAACAAACAAGACCATCAAAAACAGAAAAATCTGCAAAAAACATTCCGCTGAATCGACTGGGACAATTGATACCAAACTTGAAAGGAATGGTCCCTAGGAGGCGCCCTTCTGACCAATATGGCTGCGTTACTAACAATTAAAAAAAATCGGCAACACATATTTAAAAATCTGGTGTAAAACAAATTTGGTTATTTGATATATTTACGAAACTTTGATGCAATTTTCCTTAGGTAGTCACATTTCAAAAGTGTGAAGTTGATATAAAACTGATAGAATGGTTCTTAGGTGTTTAGAAGTTTTTTGTGAGAGTTCATTATAATTATCAATTTAGTGTTATTATACATGTTATATTTTTATATTAAAAATCCGTTTTAACTCAACCGTAATATTCGTTAATCTTTAAGGTTTTTTCATTACTTTTTAGTGTAGTCTAAATATCTTTTTGTCGAATGAGAGAATTATTACTGTAGAGTTCTGTAAATGAAAATTTGTTAGACCTGGCGGAAAATTATTCCAGAAAAATAAGTTAACTTTATATTTCTTAATAAGAAACGAAATTTGATTTTGAGGAAGGCAGGGACATGATATCTCCGAATTCTAGTGCCTGAGTTTTTCTACAATCAACATACTCTTAAATTGTTTAAAAGTAAATTTGTGACGAATAAGTGACAGCCATGATGTGCGGAAGTAAATAATATGATCAAGAAACCATTTTATACTTTAATTCACCGTTTACAGTAATTTTATAGTATGATATGAGAAACCTAAAATCAGACTTGTTTGGTTTTAAAGCTGGTCAAATAGAGAAAAATTTTCATTTTTCAGAATTGTACAAGTAGAACATGCGAGCTTATGAAGCATCTATAGAAGGGCCTTTATGAAGTTTGCATATTTTTTCAACTCGGACAACTAACATAGCTGCCATGAACAAATCATATTTTTCTTTATTCAATTTTTTTTTTAAATTTTCTCCTAAATTGTATATCAAAATGAACTGAAACTTGGTACGAACCATTTATTGAATAACCTTTATTAAGTTTGAATATTTTTCTCGATCAGAAAATTAACCATGGCCACCATGAAAAAATCTATTTCTCATTGGTCAAATTCTAAATCTCTGAAACCGTATAGAAAATGAATTTCAAATTTCATACCAGTCTGACAATAACATTTCCGCCATGAACAAATCCTGGCGAGCGTTTCAAAAAAGCGATCGTACGACTACGATTATCAATTGATGGTACGATTGTCGTAACAGAAATTGTACGAGTGTTTCACAGACATAAGCCTATAAACCAACAATGATCGTACGATACAATGTTTCTTTGGTCGTGGAGAATTCTTCTGCTTTCGACGATAAACTTCTACGACATTGTTTCAATTTTAGCATTGATGTGACAGCATAGTTACATAAACGTAGAATGATGTTTATTAATGGTTCTCCAATAATTGAACAAATCTAATTCGCATTTATCTATTTTTTTATTGAAATTGTTTTTGCTAGCAAGTTATACTTTAACCTGTATTTCATTGAATAGAACCGTATTTCTATTGCTATTTATCACAAATTATACAGCAAATTATTATATATCCTATAATAAGATAATACTGTAAAACTAGTTGATATAGGTCAGCTATATATATTTCACAATTCCGATTGGCTAAATTACGGTAAGCCTCGGTATCACGATGCAATAGGAATGCCCAATTGTTATTGGCTAAATTATTTTCTCGGGTAATCCTTGGCCCTTGATTGTATCGCCGCGGTTATCTTTAAACTCGTGTAGATTATCACTGAAAATGACCAACATTTTCAACTCAATTTATTGTAGATTTGAACAATTATAGTACGGCTCATTTAAAACATCACCTCAAGTTAATTTCATGTTAACATAATTTCTGGTTCAAATCTCTGCTCCAGGACCAAAAACCAGAGATTAGAACAGCTATGACCAGTCCTGCGACTGTTCAACCAGAGATTTGAAAGCAGAGATTAGTATCAGTGACAATCTCTGCTTTATTGATTTTTCAAATCTCTGGTCCGATTTATTCAACTGCGCACGTGCTGTTCTCATGACAAAACCAGAGATCTGAATAATAATTGTCTCTGCTAAATGCGCATGCACCGTTCTATGACGGTCCTAGGACGAAAAACGATAACCCGGGGATAAATAAAATGTTATTTTATTATTATTGATTCATCTTGTTATAATGAGTAAATAATATTCTGTGCAAAAATGATAAAATATTTATACCGATATGTTTGGTTTCAAAATAAGTTCTAATGTACACAAAGTTATTCCTATTGTCAAATGAAATAAATAATATGCATGAAATCTTGATGATACTATTTAAAGAAAATATAAATCATAAGTTTTGAATTATAAAATAAAATAAAAAGTATATATAAATTTTATTTCAAGTCAATACTGAAACTTATATTTTGACTTAAAAAAAGACTTCAGGTACAATCAAAATATCTTTTAAAGTCTTATGTTGCACTCCTGGTATGGACATAAAATTTGTTGAAAAGCTAAATTTTGTGTTTTTTTAAACTGTGAAATTTAATTTTTTTTCATCTAACAAGTATTGCGGTAAGCTCTATAGATACTTTTTGGATACCGTAACAAATTTATGAAATAATATTTTATAGAAAATTAATGAAAGGAAAAATAATCATATATATGACAAGAAAGAAACTTGTACATGTATTTTTTCTTTAAAAACAGTAGCATTTAAAAAAAATCGAATTTTTCTTATATCGCACAAGCTTATATGGTGTGTTCCCATTTCGCCTTAGCTGGTAAATACAGGTAAAAAAGGTAAAAAAAAAGTACTAAGGCGAAATGGGAATTGTACTAAGGCAAAGTGGGAATTTGTGAATTTAGTTGTAATTCAATAAATAATTAATTAAGTAAACAAACACTCATTCTAATTAAAAATTAGAATAAGTTGTAGAAATAAATTCATAAATAAATTTGTAAAAATAAATTTATGAATTTGTATTTTGGAATGAAATATTTCTCGAATCAGAGAAAAATTATGAAATATTTAAGAAAGATAATTTTGGGTTACAACATTCATTTATCACAATAATTAATGTTTGAAAGTGACAAATAACATCATTGTTATTAATTAAAAACAGACTCTGACTAATCATGATTATATAGCCCGACTGAGCACTTTTTAATAAGAATAAAAAAAAGAAAACAAAGGTGCCATAAGAATAAAAATACTCACATCATTATGCAAATGATATATAAATTGTAATATAGCACTTTGTTCTATGTATTGTGCTAATATTGTCGTATTGTCCCAGATATGTTTGAAAATATAAGTTTATATTTGCTATGTCTATAAAATGCATTACATTGTGTGAAAAATAAACTTTATTATAGTGCTAACTTTGTATTGTGCTTTAGATATGATCTTAAATGAATTCCATCCGTAGTAAAAAATACAATGTGAACAATTTTTTGTACTTTATCATATTCTTATTTAATAAAATTGTTATAAATATAAATAGCTTCTTTTAATATATATTTGCTTGGATATTATTGAAGTGTAATTTGAAAACACACTTAATTGCAAAACAAACACATGACACACAATTAATTACAGTTATTAAAATGTTTACACAACTTCCCATTTCATTTCATTTCAAATATTTTATTGATAATATATCAAAGGGATTGGATAACAGGCAATGCCTATATAGATCCTCTCCCGAAACAAGATGGAAATATAACAAAACATAGGCTACATGTATACAGTATAAGAGGACAACACTACAATCTACCTATAGCATTTCTAGAACTTTACAATTTTAAAGTTAAATTAAAATATAATTATGATATGTACATTATAAATCGATGTGGAGTACTTGTACAAAAAGGAAAAAAGGTAATGTTGAATTAAAGCAAACTTGATATATCATTTTGTATTACATTGACTTTAAGCATATATTCCACCAAATATCAATTTAGTCTTATCATATGTTTGTATATAGGGTCATGTTTTGCAATAAAAAAGAATGTTATCAAAATATGAAACATAATAGATATGTTTAAATTAAATAGGAAAAAAGTGCAAAATTATCTCAAAGAAAAAAAAATACATGAATTTAGCTAACACTCAAGAAAACAAATTGATTGAAAACAGATAATAAGGGGAAAAAAAGATAGAAATGGGTAGCAGGAGTAGCAACTTGAAGATCTAGGGACAGCCATTCCACAAAAATTAACAAAGTTTACAAGATTATAACATACACTAATATACCTGTGCATCTGTTACAAAAATAATAATAATAAAAATTAATAATCATTGGAATCTTTTGGTATCAGCTATATACCGTAACACGGTATTTACTACGTGTTCCTTTTCCCCTGGAGACAGATCACCCGAACCATACAAAAGAAAATCAAGATCCAGTTGTAACAGATAGTTATCAAGATCATGAAATAAGTGTACACGTTCTCTTGTATAAAGTGGACAAGTGAAAAAATAATGATAATTATCCTCAGTGTCGTTTCCACAGGCACAGCGTGAGCTCTCAGACAAGTGTGACCGAAAAAGGTGATGGTTTAAATCGCTAACTTCGTTACGAAGTTGACAGTAGATTATATTATACTTACGTTGACCCAAAGAATAATGACTGGGAGGCTTTCTGACATTATTTAAACTTTTCTTTAACATATACAGGGACGTCGCATTTCGTACTTCACGATCCAAATTGTTCCATATGTCCATTGCACTCGGAAAAAAGCTATTCTTGTATGATTGAGTATTGGACCTAGGAATGTTAAAGAATCTCTGATTGCGGAGAGGATAATTTTCCTCAGTATTTATAAATGATGTGATATGTTCAGAAATATAACTGGGAAGATATCCATTCAGGGATTTATACACAAAAATGATTTTTTGTTTTTTGCGTCTCTCCCTGAGTGAGTCCCATCCCAGTTCATTATATAGTTTTAATCTGGATGTGCCTCGTCGCATACCAGTCACTATTCTAGCGGCCTCATATTGCACAGATTCAATTAAATCTGATTCCTGATTAGTGCAATTATCCCATACTATATTTCCATATTCTAGGATTGGTCTAATGAACCCAAAATAAAGTTTTTCGAGAGAATTTCTATCAAGATTATACTTAAGCATTCGTAAGACATTCAACCGAGTGCAGGCTTTAGAGTAGATATCATTAATGTGGTCTTTCCATGTACCCTTTGGATTAAAATTCAACCCTAAATGTTTGTGCTCTACAGTATTTTCTAAAGCAATATCATTCATATATAAGGTTGGAATATCAACATGTTGCTTTCTGGTAAATAGCATGGATTTTGTCTTATTAGAGTTAAATGTAACCCCCCAGTCAGTTGACCATGAATATAAGCTATCAAGATCAGAGTTCAGAGATTCTGCAGCTGTTTCCTGGTTGTCAACGATACAGTAGAGTGATGTATCATCTGCAAATAGTTTTATTTTATTAGTGACAACGTCTACTATATCATTGACAAACAAAAGAAACAGGTAGGGTCCTAAAATAGATCCCTGAGGAACTCCTGCATTTATCGATTTCCACATTGAATTGTATCCATCCATGCATACACGTTGTTTTCTATCAGAAAGGTAATTACGAAACCAGTTAAGCAATCTGTCCTTAATTCCATATTTTCTCAGTTTATATAGAAGACCAGAATGCCATACTCGGTCAAATGCCTTAGAAACATCACAAAATATAAAACGAACGTCTTTTCCTATATCCAAATTCTTCATGATATCATCGTATATAAGTAATAGCTGATTTACAGTTGAATCTTTTTGACGAAAGCCAGATTGATTATCTGTCAATATATTATTTTGGCGAATGTAGTTATGAAGATATTTGAAAACTATTTTTTCCAACATCTTACTGAAGCAATTTGTAACAGATATTGGTCTATAGTTGCAAGCATTTTCACTACCGCCCTTCCCTTTGTATATGGCTGTTACATTAGCCATTTTCCAGCCACTAGGCACAATACCATAATATAGACTTTTATTAAATGGAATAGTAAGGGGCTGTACCAATGGCTGGAAAATTGCTCTCAACAGTTTTGGTGGTAAATTATCCGGACCACCTGGTTTAGAAGTATTTAATGTTTCGAACTGATCGGTTACCTCCTGTTCAGTGACAACAATATCCGAGAACTCACACGGCGCAAGTGGAGGAACATCAGGTAGATTGGGTTCTGTCTCCAGAGTTGACACAGAAACAAAATAATCATTAATAACTCGAGCTTTATCTACGGGGTGATAAAAAATGTCCCCATTAGCCTTAATAGGGCTTTTTGTAATATTTGCATTTTTAAATTTTGTAACACACTTGGCAATACGCCACCATTTTCCCGGGGGTATAGATTTGTCAACCAGTGAATTTTGTAAGTTAGTGATATACATCTTTTTTGCGTCTCTTATCATATCAATTATTTCATTTCTGATATGCCTAAAGTTTTGCCAGTCACTTGCAAGATTTCTAGTTTTGGCTTTTTTGTGTAGACGATTCCTTTTCCTCATTTTACATTTTATATCATTACTAATCCAGGGTTTGTCTTTTGGACGAATGCGAATCGTCTTTTGTGGGACAAATATCTCTAAAGCATGCGTAATCTCCCCATTGATAATATCATTAATCAGATCAACATCTTCTACGTCATCAAATCTACCCTCCCAATCAAAATCTTGCAAGTGCTGTTTAATAGCTTCATAATCACCTGAATCATAATCATATACAGTTTTCGTGTAAGATTTTTCACGGGGAGTAGTAAAATTCAATTCTATAACAACTGGACAATGGTCACTACAAAAATTTGTCAAAACATAGCTATCTCTAACAATGCCTAAATTATTCACAAAAATAGGATCTATAAGGGTAGAGGAAGTGGGGGTAATCCTCGTAGGTTCTGACACAACATTTGATAATCCAAGTCTTTCACAAACTCTAGATAATCTATGGTTATTACTTACAGTTATTAAATCTACATTAATATCTCCCAACAAAATTACATTATCAATATCAGAATCAATACAATTTGTGAATAAGTTTTCTAAATGGTCCCAAGCAGATGACCTAGCATTAGGTGGTCTATAGAAACACATAAGTAAAAATTTTCAATTACCAGAATGACACTCGACACATACAGATTCGATTTCTGGCAATTCTAAATCAGGGCGACGATTAACCAGAAGGTTATTCCTAATATACAGTAAAATACCTCCCCCTCTGCCATGGTCCCTATCCCTGCGAAAAGGCGCAGGGTTAAGAAAATTATCAATGCATATATCATCACTACTAATAGAGTTGTCTAATTTTGACTCTGTAATACATATGATATCGTGACTTTCAAGCTCAGTCTGAATCAAATCGATTTTGTTTCTTACCGAGTTAACATTTAAGTTTACAATAGATAAGTTACAAGGCTGAAGTCTAGATATATCCGGCCCGGGATGTTCATGTATGTCATTACCAAGTAATAATATAACAGATGCAACATATAACAAAAACATAATATTATTGAAGTTAAAAGTAGTGTGTGAATTAAGGGGTGAAAATCGAGGAAGTATAAAATTATCCATTATCATATATGTAGTACATTATAGTAGTTATACCCCATTCAGCACACACACAAGGATGATCTTGTAAATATAATATAGAATAGCTGTCTACAAAGACACATGAGTCACTTGCTCCTACAACAAAACGTATATACACAATGGTGAAATAAAAATTGAAAGTTGGAAGTAAACCGAATAACATCAGTTCAATGCAACTAGGAAAGGCTTGATAGGATACGCGGAGATTGGAAAAAATGGTAGGCAGCAATGTTAAACAAGCAATGTCAATGATAAATTTGACCTATTCATGTAATCGACATTAGATGACGACCGAGACATGTATTTTATGACTGATGACGATTAAAACTAATGATCGGGAGAAGCGGGGTAACTCTAAAATACTTATAATAACTGCGATTACTGGGCGTAACTTATTCAACAGACGACATTAAATAAATAGAAATAATTATAACTAACTAATCGTTATCATTTATCAGAGATAAATTATTATATTTGAATGTTGGAAATTAGAAGGAAAGGATAAGAAAAAATATAGGAATATATATAGATTAAATTTAACATTACACAAGAGGTCAATATACTTTGAAAAATCTTTAACTAGAATATAATAAAGACATAGATTATGAATAATATGTGTAAAACATTTCTGGACCTAAATATACAATATAAGGTCATTGCTTGACATTTTATGCAACAATTAATTGGAAAAAGTGAAATACATACTAATACATACAACACCTTATAGGAAAAATGTTAAACACAAACGACAAACAAAAGAGTAAAGTTTAATAAATTTTTTATGTTTATGTTCGGTCATATTGAAGATTTCGCCTTAGTGAGAATCCAGGAACATAAAAAATCCACTAAAGTGAAATGGGAATATTTTTAATATGTAAATACTCAACTAAGGCGAAATGGGAACATATAGCTAAGTTTGACTAAGTATCATCCTATGTATATGTTTTGTTTTTTCACTGTAAAATGGAATTATTTTGATGAAACAAGTATTACAGTAAGTTGCAGAGAAGTTTTTTAATATACCGTAAGATATTTTTTTAGCTAAATACATGTCAAAATTCCTAAAAGTATAAAATATGTACCCATCATGTTTGAAACGTGTGGTTTTTTTCTTTAAAAACAGTAGCATTCTTACTAAAATCACATTTCTCTTATATTGCACAAGCTTATATAGCTAAATCTAACTATGTATCGTCCTATGTATGTGTTTGAAAAGCTAAAAGTTTTGTTTTGGTCTTGTCTTCGTTGTTCTCCGGAGTTTGTTAGTTTTTACGATTTTACTCTCATTCGAATATCCCTTTGGTATTTCTTGACTTTACTTATGCACTATCCTTAGTTTTTGCAAATCATGGTTTAAATGCCTCTGAGGAAATATTAAGCCAAGAATGTTGATAAGATATATTATGGAAAGATAGGTTAACATTATAATATCAACTTCTCAACACATGAACACATGACCATCCCATCAAAATCTTTAGGTTTTTAGATCTTGATAAATTTAAAGTTTGTATAAAGTTCGGAAAAATCCATCGAAGGCTGTTGATTCTAGAGTGTTCACAAAGATGTTACGAACTGTGACATTAACCTTTAACCTTGAAAATCAATAGCGCTCCAATATGTCCTAAGTACTAAGTGGTACGTAGTTGGGTTTAATTATCTAAGTTTAGTCAAAATCCATTGCAGAGTAATATCTGTCGCAGAGTAATCACAAGAGTGTAAAGAATTTACACGTTCCACTGTGACCGTGAAGATTAATATTGTACTAGATATTCATAAGGACTAAGTATGTGCCAAGTTTGGTCAAAATCCCTTGAAGGATGTTGAGTCTAGAGTGTTCACAAGGGTGTTACGGAACGACGGACGGACGATAGCGTTACTATATCCCTTCACAACTTCGTTGGCGAGGGGATAAAAATGTATAACATCACAAACATTTCCTTAATTTTCCTCAAAATGGTAATGCTATAAAAAAAATATAAATGGTTTGGTGAAACAACGAATAAAATGTCCTTAAAACAGACTTATATCAGTAATCGATTTATTTTTGAATAATTTGTAATATCATGTTAATACGTCTGTTCTTCTATACTAGTAGTAGTTGTCTATTACAGGAAGTTTCAGTTCACTTCATTACGAAAAAGTTTATCAAAGCTTTGTCGAGATTCTGTAGGAGATATGTTCACTTTCGCACATGGGAAGTTGTTCTCAAACAAATACCTAACAAGGGCAACGCGAAGAGTGGCGTCCCCTCGCCGTAAAAAAAATTGACCCTGAAATTTGTACATGTATAAATGTTTTCTTGTCATTTAATTTTTAACCTGGAAAAACAATATTCTTGGTTGAATGTGTAAATCACCCAAAAAATCGTGTAAGGTGCGAAACGTGTGCGTGTACCTTGCGGATCGTGTGCGTGTAACGTGTAAATCATGTGCGTGCAACGTACGAATCGTTTGCGTCTGGTTCGCGTGTGGTAAGAAACGTGCGATTTGAATCATGTAAAGTGTATGAGATTTCTTAAGTCGAGACAAATTTTAAAGCGTGTGAATTTAAATCGGAGCATTTTCGAACTCTTTGTTGGAACGAACTTTCCTCAGTGTCAAATCAATTAATAATCCCGCATAGTTTCTATTTTTTTCTTTTACTAGTTTGAATTATTCAATTCATTTGGTTGTTTATTTTACTGAAAACTTTATTCTTATCATATCAATTCTGGTTAATATGCCATAGCTAATTAGGTAAAAATAACATGAAAAGGGTTATTGATTTTTAATATATTTAAAATATAATTTCTGTTGTATTATAAAGTTTGATAAATTTCCCATTAAAAAAGTAGCATATGCAAATAACTATCTTCTATTTATAAAAAAGTTTAATGTGGACTTTTAAAATCGACCTCCTCTTATCGTACTTATTTATTTAAAAGCAAATGCATTTTAAATATATCACTACTATTCATACCTGGCATAAAATTTAATTAATTCGGTTCGTTATAATCCGTTCGTTTTTTACAAACACAATTTTAGAAATCGCACGATCGGAAATCTTGTATCGTGTAAGGTGCATCGTGTGGTTTATGTGTAACGTGCGAATCATGTGTGTGTATTGTGCGAATTGTGTGCTTGTAACATGCGAATCGTTTGCGTGTAACGTGTGAATCGTGTGAGTGTAGTTTGTTGCATTACAAGCTCAACCATGTGTATCCTTAGTTTTTGCAAATCATGGTTTAAATGTATCTGAGGAAATATTGAGCCTACAATGTTGAAAGATGTATTAGAAAGATATACAGTAACATTATAATAATATCACCTTCTTGACAGATATTACGAACAATTGTGACACTGTGATTTTGCCCTTTAACCTTGAAAAACAATAGCGCTCCATATCTTCCTAAGGACTAAGTGGATTCAAGTATCCACCACGTTTGGTCAAAATCCAACGAAGTATGTTGCTTCTAGAGTGTTCACAAGGGTGAAAAGAAAAGTTCCACTGTGACCTTGACCTTTGACCTTTGACCTCGAAATTCAATAGGGCTCTAGATATTCATAAGAACTAGTATGCGCCCTTGAAGGATGTTGAGGCTAGAGTGTTCACAATGGTGTTTCGGACGGGGTATGAAGAATTTACAACTTCCACTGTGACATTGACCTTTGACCTTGAAAATCAATGGGTTCTAAATATTCATAAGGAGAAAGTATGTGCCAAGTTTTGTCAAAAGGGGAAAAGAATTTAAGTTCCACTTTGACCTTGACCTTGGCTCTAGATATTCATAAGAACTAGTATCCGCCCAGTTTGGTCAAAATCCCTTGAAATATGTTGTCTAGAGTGTTCACATGGGTGTTACGGACGGGGTGTAAAGAATTTACATGTTCCGCTGTGACTTTGACCTTTGACCTACAGTTAGGGGCAGACACAACCTCTCATTAAGTTAACGTAGAACAGTCCTGCGGGCTGCTCTCGAACAGAATCCTGGCCGATTCTGACTGCTCTAAGCTGTCAAAAATGGTCGGGTAGAAAGTCGGATTTATGCCGAGCAAGGTAGATCACCCCAAATATTCTTGTCGACCGAGTCGGACCAGTCTCTCGATCGCTTAATCTGTCTTGATCGGGCTTGGTCGAGTTGATCTGATTGTGAACCTAGCTGTAAAGAGCGTGGCGCGGTAGGACGGTGCGGTAGCAGCTGTTTTGCACGTACTACAGGTCTTGCAGGTCGTGGATGTCGTGGAGAGCGTAGTGGGGCTTTACGTAAGTCGTCATTCTGTACCGTTCAATTGCCTTGCTGAGCCGCAACGAAAATTGTTTCTTCCCTGCAAAGTCAACTGTAAATTGCACCGAGCTGAAGTTATTTAAATTCCACAGGACATACAGTAAACACTATCCTAACGACTTTAAAAAGAAAAGCAGGATTTGTTGTTTTCTCTTAATAAAGCATTTTATGTGTATTCATTATTGAGAAATTTCTATGATTGGCTTAAACCAAATGCTTCGTTCTTCTATGCTGTTAACTCTGATTCTGCTACTTTTTACTCGTTCTTTCTTTGTTAAAAACATTTATGCAGAAACTTTCTGATTTAAAGACTGAAGAAATTAGTATTTAGCCTTAAAGAGCCAATATTAGATTATACCAGTTTTGTTACTCCATATGTAAACAACAACAAAAAATGGATAACAGGAAAGGTCAACAATGGCATACTGATCGCCATCTAACAAACAGAACCCCGGATGATAAATAACATAAAAGAGCACAAAACACAAAGCATAAATACAACAGCGTGTGAATATTTTAACAACTGATTTGTGATCTGCAATACCAACGACAGAAAATTTTAAAAATCCGAAAAAACGGACGAATCGGCCAACCCTTTGTTGGGTTACTGCCCTGAATTGTTAATTTTAAGGACAATTTGCAGTTTCAGGTTATTATCTTGAATATTATTATAAATACAGACAAACTGTAACAGAAAAAATTTTCAACAAAGTAAGATTTACAAATAAATCAACATGATATAAATCGTTAATTAACCCCTTATAGGAGTTTTTGCCTTTTAAAGATAATTTTTCACATTTTTTTCGTCATCTTTGTGAACTTTCGAAAACGTGCTCCTCTGAAACTACAGGATCAATTTCAGCCAAACTTAGGTTGAAAGATCCTTAGGGTATCTAGTATAAAATTGTGTTTTATTTCCTTGTCCATCGAGAAACATGGCTGTCATGGCTAAAAATAGAACATAGGTGAAAAATACACCTTTTGGCTCATATCTTAAGAAACTAAAGCAGTAAGAGCAAAACTGACAAGAAATAAAAATGTTTATCAGGTCAAGATCTACCTGTCATGACATTTTCAAACGAATCGGTCAACCCATTTTTGGGTTATTGTCCATGAATTGTAAATTTTAAGGAAATATTGCAGTTTCAGGTTATTAACTTGAATATTATGACAGATAAAGACAAACTGTAAACAGTAAAAATGTTCAGCAAAGTAAGATCTGCAAATAATTCAACATGACAAAAATCGACAATTGACCCCTTATAGGACTTGTTTCCCTTTACATGTAAAAAGTAATTATCATTAAAAATAATGGTCTGACATATGTTCAGAGCATAAGTTGAAATAAATCAAACGGTAGCTATACAAGTATAATGGAGGGTCAAAGCCATTGAAAAAGTCCATAGCAACCGATGAAAAAGCCGCTGTCAACCAGATAAATTTGGGTTCAGGACCCTATAATTAGCCTGTTCAAGTCAAATTGAAGGTCAAGAGTCAATGACATTGAAAAAGTCCGTAACAACCGATGAAAAGTCCCCAGCAATCATATATATATTTGGGTTAAGGACTATATAAATTACCTGTACAAGTCAAAAATAAAGGTCAAGATTCAAGGTCATTCAAAACGTCCATAGCAACTGATAAAAAAGTCCCTATCAACCATATATATTATGGTTCATGATTCTATATTTTAGCTGTACAAGTCAACATTAAGGCGAAAAATGCGACGGTATACATTAAATAGCAAAAATAATCATTGATGCAAGATCTACACAAAAAAATTACGGGTGAGTCAGGCTCTTGGGAGCCTTTTGTCCTTATTTTTTTTTTTTTTTTATGTTGGAGTCTGCATTACATATTCCTTAGAAGTGAGGGTATTGGTCCCTCATCTGAGAAGATCATGACATATATAATAAGATGCATGTTTTCTTTACACGGAACATCAAGCTGTTTCTTGATTTAACATTGCTTGACCCTTCTCTATTAACTTTTGCAGTAAAATAATGATTAATGAATTTCAAAACCTGTCATATCTCAGTCTAAAATTTAGGGGCACAATTAGATCTCCAAAGTTGATTTTTACATGTAAAATTTACAATGTGCAATTCTACAAATTGTTTGAACAATGCGTTTGTAATTAATTTAATGCCTTTTAATTTGAAAATGTCATAATCATAGCTTTTGTGGTCAACTGGGACCAAATGGACATTTCGGACATGTATGAATTGTTATTTTCAATGTGTCACCTGAATACGTGCAGGAAGGGTCTGATCTGGAGGTTGGGTGTCCAATGTCCTGTTTAATACTTTCGTTAATGTCTAAAATTAACATGTCTTGGGAGGCGATATCTCTCAAATAAATTCCCGGTCATTTAATATGATTATTGCGGATTATCACTGTCTAAAAATTATTTATTCTGCCCTCGTATCTTGACACTTTCATGAACATAGCCATTCTTTGAAAATATGAAACATATTCGGTGAAAAAAATATTATGATAAACAGCTACAATTGTACGACTGCCAGAGATCGTGGCACTATATGATTGTTTTGCTCGTACGATTTTCAAAATAAATTCTTTGTGAAACGCCAAAAAAAATATCGGAAGATTAGTTGTACGATTATTTTCCTGCACACGCTATTTTGTGAAATGCTATCCTGATTTTTCATTGGTCAAAAATAAAATATCTTCACCTCTGAAACTGTATAGCAATTTGAACTGAAACGATGTATGAGAATCTTTGTTGCTCAGACAGGGGAATGTTGCTCCTAAGTTGGAGTCGTCCTTATTAAAGTTTTATGGACGTCATCATGACTTGGTTGACAGGTATGAACAAACCGTTTACCAAATGAAATTGGACCTGTTCTATTGATTTTATCCCTTCCTCATACCGGACTTGACATGGGCAACATGATGGGTGTCCTGCAGGAAGCAGACTGCTTACACTTCCGGAGCACCTGAGGCTACCCCGGTTTTTTTGTGGGGTCCATGTTGTTCACATGTTTTAGTTTTTAATTGTAATGCATGTATTGTTTTGGTCTTGTCTTCGTTGTTCTCCGGAGTTTGTCAGTTGTTTCGATTTTTCCCTCCTTCGAATATCTCTTTGGTATTTCTTGACTTTACTTATAAAGGTCATATATATTTTCCCGATCAGATAACTAAAATTTCCTTTAAGAACAATTTCTCCTTGGTCAACTTTTTGAAAAATCTTCTCGTCTGAAACTGCATATTTTGCCCTGATCGGACAACTAACATTACCATTATGAACATATTACATTTCTTATTTATCAAATTCGAAAAAAAATGTTCTCCCCGAAAATCGTATGGCCAAATGAACTGAAATTTGGTATGAAACATCTGTGGAAGAACCTTTACAAGTTTTGCATATTACGTCCTTGTAAGACATCTAATATGACCGCTATGAACAAATCCTCATTTTTCATTGATAAATTTGTATTTAAAATCATATTTTTGCGCTGAAAATATATTGCCATATATATATGAGCTGACACTTGGACATCTATGGAAACTCCTTTATACATCCCAGTCAGACAACTAACATGGCCGCATTGGACATATCCTCATTTTTCACTGGTCTTTTTTTTTATCTCCTCTGAAACAAATAAACTAAAACTTGTTTTCAAGCATCTATCGAAGAACCTTCCAAGTAGTTTTTTTATTGTCAGACAACTATATTGTTTTGAACTTTCCTGTAATCCATTTTGTTGTTCAACTATTATGCCCGCCATAAAAAATTCTTTATTTCTGATTGATCAAATTTTTGCCCGAGAAAAGCGTATGCAATTCGATATTAACATCCTTTTTTTAATCAAATTTACAGTTTCACCTAGCTGATAAGATTGATTGATTGATTGATTATCGTTTAACGCCACGTCGACGCAAAGAGGTCATATCATGGCGGAATCACATTCATTATCATTAAAATAATCCAAATAAGATGAAGTATAATAAAACAAAATATATATTCACAAGTAAAAAGGAATATTAAAAAGATTGCTAAACAATAAAAACTGTTTTTTGCAAAGATAAATTAGTACAACGATTTCGGTTATTAAAACAGTTATAAACAGTTTAAGAATATCAAATATTAAATAATCAAATTAATAAACTATCACAGATAAACAGGTAAATTAAAAACAAAAAATTATTAAACATTTGGTTTGGACTATATTCTAGAATATAGTCCAACATCTTTTAAATATTGTAAAAGACGGTCGCCAGCGACCTTGGTAAACAATTCTTTTATATTATCGACTGTGTAGTACCGACGAATAATGTCGGATTTATCTACACAGTCTATTAAAAGGTGTTTGACATCATGTCGGCATTGGCACGGGATACACTCTGGGGGCGGCTCATTCTCCAAAATAAAAGAATGGGTCGTCCTGGTGTGGCCAATGCGACATCTGGTTAAAACAACTTGATCTCTTCGGCTTTTGCCTACAGAGTACATAAAATGTTTCCCAACGATAGGCTCGATTTCATGTAATTTGTTGTCCGTTAGCTCATCCCACTGGGATTGCCACAGACGTAAAACGTAATTAAAAATTAAAGGTTTGAAATCTGTGTATGGCACGGACACGTTACAAATTGGTTTATTCAAAGCAATCTTGGCTTCCTGGTCTACGACTGTGTTTCCTCGGATACCAATGTGACTTGGTATCCAGAAGAATATTATATCTTTACCAGACAATGCAAGTCTTTTGTAAAATTCAATTATATGTGATATTAAAGGATTTATATATTTTTTGGATTCAATACTTTGTAAACATGAAAGAGAATCTGAACAAATTAAAAACTTCTTGTTATCTGAGGATCTAATGAATTTCAGAGCAAGTATAATAGCTCTGGCTTCAGCTGTAAAAATTGAACTGGAGGATGGTAGACGGAGAGTCGCTGTTTGCTGCCCATGAACAGCAGCAGAAGCTACTTTGTCCCCGTCCTTTGATCCATCAGTATAGATAGATTCAAACTGTTCAAAATTTGATTTTATTTCAGCAAAGTGTTGTTGAATTTCAAGATGGTTTATGTCCGATTTTTTATGTTTCCGAAGGTCAAAAATAAATTTAGGTTTTGGTATTAGCCAAGGGGGAGATTTAGGAAAATCTATAGAAGCTATATCATCAAGTTTGATACCAGAGGCAGAAATGTGTGGTTTCATACGTATGCCAAAAGGAGGTATTTTATTTTCATGTTTTTCAAAAATATTCTCATAGAGAGGATTAAAAACACAGTCGTAGGCAGGATTTGAAGGATATGCTTTTAACTTGGTCAAATACTGTAAACCAAGTTTAATTCTACGGTTAAAAAGAGACGGCTCGTTCGCCTCTACATATAAACTCTCCACAGGAGACGTTCTGAACGCCCCCAAGGCCAAACGTAGGCCTTGGTGGTGAACAGTATCTAAAACCCTGAGGTAAGATTTCCTAGCAGATCCATAAATAATTGAACCGTAATCAAGTTTCGATCTCACTAGAGATCGATATAAATTTAACAAAATATTTTTATCAGCACCCCAGTCAGTGCTGGAAACAACTTTTAAAATATCCAATGCCTTTAAGCATTTGGCTTTAAGCATTTTGATATGGGGTAGAAAGGTGAGTTTGCTGTCGAACAGAAGGCCGAGGAATTTTGTTTCTTTCACAACTTTAATGGACGTATTATAAAGTTTTAGTTCGGGGTCTAAATGCATTTTTCGTTTATTGCAAAAATGCATACAGACCGTTTTGGAGCTAGAAAATTTAAATCCATTTTCCGTAGCCCACTTTTCAATTTTATTAAGAGACAACTGTAGTTGTCGTTCAATAGTGTTCATATTTTTGGCTCTAAAACAAATCAAAAAGTCATCAACATAAAGGGACCCCTCAACGTTATTTTGCAGTGTTTTAGCCAAACTATTTATTTTAATACTAAAAAGAGTAACAGAGAGAATGCTTCCCTGAGGAACACCCATCTCTTGTTCAAAAGGGTCAGACATTGTAGTATTTACCTTGACCTTAAACTGTCTGTCTGACAAGAAATTGTCAATAAAGGTAGGTAACCTACCTTTCAACCCCATATCATTTAGATCTTTTAAAATACCATATTTCCATGTGGTGTCGTATGCTTTTTCAAGATCGAAAAAGACCGACACCACATGTTCACCCTTAGCAAACCCGTTGCGTATAAAAGATTCAAAGCGAACAAGATGATCTAACGTGCTTCTGCCTTGTCGGAATCCACACTGTATATTGGACAGGAGACCATTTGTCTCTAGGAACCAAACAAGGCGGTCATTGATCATCCGTTCCATTGTTTTACAGACGCAACTTGTGAGGGCAATTGGCCGATAATTCGACGGTTCAAAATGATCCTTCCCAGGTTTTGGAATAGGGACAACTGTAGCCAGCTTCCACATAGAAGGCAAGTCACCAGTTTCCCAGATGTTATTTAGTATATTCAAAAGTGTTTGTAATGATGTATCAGGAAGATGCTTCAGAATTTTATAATGAATATCATCAGGGCCACATGCTGTGTCGTGGGCCTTTGACAGAGAATTTTTGAGTTCATCCAAAGAGAAAGGGCTGTTGTAGTCTTCTGTGTTTTTAGATCTAAAATTAAGTTTAGTTTTCTCAGTGCGATTTTTGATTTGTTGAAATTCCTGAGTGTAATTTTGAGTGGAGGAGTGTTTAGAAAATGTGTCTGCAAGTTTATTGGAGATGTCCTTTTCGGATGTTAGAAGGCTCTGGCCATCTTTAAGATGGTGGGGATTGTTCTTTCTGTTTTTACCGTTAATTTTTTGTATGAAATTCCAAACTTTATTCATTGGTGTATGGGAGTTTATTTTAGAGACGAAGTTTTGCCAAGACTTGCGTCTCTTTTGTTTGAAAGTTCTACGTGCTTTCGCACGGAATATACGAAAACTACTTAAATTATCTTGGGTTGGATGCAAGTTAAACCGTCGTTCGGCCTTTTTCCTATTTTTCTTCGCTTCCTCACAATCATCATCAAACCAGGGCTTGCTGGATTGTTTTGGATTTGTCGAGGTTTTTGGAATGGTTCTTTCAGCTATCGATACCAACGATTCGTTAAATTTGAGAACTGCATCGTTCTCATTATGAAACAAATCTGATCTTAGTTCATCTCGACAGAGTTGCTCGAACAAAGACCAATTGGCTTTGTCAAATTTCCAGCGAGCAACTATTTCAGAGGACGAAGAAAACAGATTTTCCAATATAATTGGAAAGTGGTCACTTCCACATAAATCGTCATGGACACGCCAAGAGTAATCCATTAATAGCGAAGGGTGACAAATTGTTAGGTCGATAGCCGAGTAAGAACCATTCCCTGGATGGAGATATGTATCAGATCCATCGTTGAATATACATAAGCCTTCCTGAGTTAAAACATTTTCAATCTTTTTCCCTTTGTCATTTATAGAGCTACTACCCCAGATTGGATTATGTGCGTTAAAATCACCCATAATAAGGTAAGGGGCAGGTAGCTGGTCAGTTAAAGAAATAAGTTGATTAATATCTAAAGGAGAATTTGGCGGAAGATAAACTGAACATAGAGTAATAGTTTTGTCGAGAGAAAGTCGAACCGCAACGGCCTGTAAATTTGTATTTAAGTTTAATCGACTATGGATAACGTTGTTTTTCACAAGGATAGAAGAGCCGCCAGCAGCTCTTTGGTCATTTTCAACAAAGGTACTATGTAAAGTATAATTTTTAACATTGATTGCATCGTTTTCTTTTAAATGAGTTTCTTGTAAACAAAAGGCAACAGGAAGGAATGTCTGTAGAAGTAGGGAAAGTTCAATCAGATTAATCTTTAAACCCCGACAATTCCACTGAATAATATGGTTCATTTTGGAGGTGGGCGAATTGGAGAAAAATTTTTCTGACGTCGCTCACCTGGTGAGCAACTCCTGTACCTCTCACTCGAGGCAGCCGAGGTGGATGCTGAGGAATTGATTTCCAAAGGATCACCCCAGATCGTTTCACTATTGTCATTGCTAGTATCCATTTCATTATCATCGAATTCTGCAACAAGATTTTGAAATTTATTGAATGTTGGATTTTTTTCAGCTTTCTTTAAACGATTAGAATTTTGCTTTGCTTTTGAAGATTCAACTGAAGATGAACATTTGGATTTTTGCTGTGATGATGAGGACTTATGATTCAATTTTGTAGTTGCTGGATTCTTTTTAGGAGAAGTTGGTGTCTGTTTGTTTTTACCAGGCTTAAATGAGTTTTGTGATGATGAAGTTTGTGATGAGGCAGTGGAGTTTTCAGTACTGGATTTCAGGTTGGAAAGAGGTTGTGGAAAAGCAGCGCCATCTGGCCAGGTATACAGAGTTTGTGTTTCTTTGGATTCAGAATGGGAAGAAGCGCCCTTAGCGACACTGGCGTAAGTTGACGATGAAGTTGCTTTATCCGAGGCCGAGATTATCTTGCGTGCCTCTTGATAGCTGATATTGTTTTCAACCTTAAGTTTTTGAATTTTCATTTCTGTTTGGTAAATTTCACAGTTCCTGGAAGAAGACATATGATCTTTGCCACAGTTGCAACACTTGGCGTCTTGTTCACATTCGAAACTCGAATGGCCCTCAGCAGAACATTTCACGCACCTTTCCGTCCCCCTACAGGAACTCTTCCCGTGTCCAAACTTTTGACATTTGAAACATCGGGTTGGGTTCGGGACAAATTGGTCAACTTTTATTCTGTAAGGTCCAACGTATATGTAATCAGGAACTTTTGGCAATTCAAAGGTCAGAAGGTAGGTATTGAGTTTAATTATGTTTTGTCCAGATTTTTTTGTAAATCGCTTAACTCTAGAAATATGTTGAGAGTTCAGTTCAGTGCAGATGTCTTCTTCTGATATGTCAGCCAGATCACGATCTCGGTCTCGGATAATGCCTTGACAGTAATTTAAGGTTCTGTGTGGGGTTGCAGAGATCTGAATGTCCGCAACTGACGTCATGGACAACAAATTCCTGGACTGTTGCTGTCTTGAACATTGTATCAGTAAGCTTCCAGATCTCAGTTTTGTAACTTTATTGACAGTGCCAGCAACAGATTGAATTTTTTTTTGAATTAAAAATGGTGAAAGTTTGGTCAAAGGTTTTTCGGAATCTAAACTTTTCAGCACAATAAATCTAGGAAAGGAATCAGTATTCATATTGCTAATCTTGGTAGGGACATCCTCATCATCACTAGCGTCTTGAAGCTTTCTTTTATTTAAAGTAGAGTTTTGGTTTTGGGTTTTTGTTGAGTCCGCCATGGTGATTGAAATTGGTTCACTGCCCTTGCTCCCCGCCCACCTCGGAGCAGCACCAAAACGATGTATGTCTGCCGTATTAACGACAGACACTAGGGCTACAAGGACAGTATACTCGCATAGATTACTTTTGCATAGGCGCATGCCTCGTGCCAGGGGTTACCTGGCGATTCAACCGCCCAAAGTAGCTTCTACATGATTGACCCATAAGCCACCGCCTTCTTGAACTCAACCTATGTGAATGGTACTATTGTTGTACATTTTGGAAACAGGTCAAGGTCAAGGGCTTGGCGTGACCAGCCGATTGGTCGCGACCGGGTCCATCCGACCGCCCGTTTTAGATAAAGTAAGGGCCAAAGTGGCGTGTTTCAGCCACCAGGATCCCGTCCTCTATCCTTACGGGTATCCACACACGGCAAACATGTGGCCTCATTGAGCCGAGGAAGCCTTGTCCCATAAGCCACCGCCTTCTCCGCGTTTCCATCAGTGGTTATCATTCCAGGCCCCAGAACCCAAACATCAACCTACAGCGATACATGCGCACCACCCATCCCATCCCATTGTACCTCGGTTTCATTGAGGGTTCATTTGGGCCTTTTCAAACAACCACGAGAAAACAACAGAGGGCTAGACATGACCATTTACTAGCTGAACCGGGACCATCCAGCCATTCTTGGAGCCAGTTGTATATCTGAATTCAAGTAATAAACAAAAACTAAATCCAAACAAAAGGAGAGATCATAACATAAGCGGAGTTGAAAATGGAAAGAAATATATCTTTAACGATAGTAGCGAAACAATAAGTCAATAAATAACAAACAAATAATGATAAGAATTTTGACCCTGTTGAATTTTGTGACCCTTAAGCCAACACCAATCCATAATTCAGCAATTTAGAATTTCAATCATATACGTTGAGGGAGTCAAAAAAAAAATAATAAAAATACATTGATGGAAAGGATTGGCGTGACCAGCCGATTGACCGAATCGGGTCCATCCGGCCTCCCGTCTAGGTAAAGATTGTGCCCTAGATGGTGATCGGAACCGTTTTTCCGGCCATCCAGGAACACTCCCTATTACCGACACGAGTTTGCGACACACGGCAAACATGTCGCCTCTTTAGGGGCCTCTTACGCCAAGCCGAGGAGCTGTGGGCCTATTCTATTGTGTCCCCGGGACCCACACGGGGGTAGCTGATAAGAATTGTAAAGAGTAGTTGACGAATTTCAGTAATATGTACTTTTATTTTGTTATACCAAAATTCTAATTTTGCTAAAATTAATCAAAGGAAGATCAGTGTTATCAGGTAAATTGTTCCATTTTATATGTTGAGCGTGCTTTGAAGTCCAAATGCCCATAAGTAGTACAATAGAGTTCAGTTCAACTTAGACAAACCTCAAACAACATTCTCCCATGCATTATTTCGTCATATGTGTAGAATGTCTATATTATTGTTGTCTCCTTCCACAGATACAAAAATGTATAGATGATTGTAAATATTTGAATTGATGGTTTTTATTTTCGATTGTATTGTATTGTTCATTTTAGGTGAACTGAGTCTCTTAATTGCTTTTTACTATTGCAAAACCAAAGGAATATATTTTAAATGGGAAATTACCATAAACCATCGTATATAAATTATTGGAAAATGAACCAAGGGACATTTATTGCTTAGTCATTAGTAAGTTCAAAGTTCTATCAATAGAGGAAATTTGGGTCAGTTAACAAGCATTTTGTACCATTTTTGTAATATTGTGACAGACACTCAGAACCGAAACCATTTTAATGTTACTTGGAAGAGGATTATTTTACTTAGTACTACTTATAACAAAAGATTGCGTTTGATTCTGAATGACTTTGTTGAACAGCTGTACGAAAGACCTAAAAATAGAGCTATGCTGAGATATGTAACTGTATTTTTAGTGACTTATCTGGTATAGCTGTTAACACAGAACAAATAACAGATATTCCCTGGTAGGTTTTGAAAGCCATTAGTTAGACCTTACGACCTTTTGAAAAATGGCCAACTAACTGAACAAAAAAAGGGGAACTGTCCCTACTCCTTTGTCAGCTGATTTATGTTCTGCTTCATTTTAAAAACGCCTTTGTGAAGTAATGTAAATAGAATTTGAAAATACCAGTTCAATTGTAAACATATTCAGTTTGCATTTGTTGAATTTTGCCTTTTGATTAAATTTTGGAAAATGTATCTGTTTCAGTAAATGCAGTATACTGTGGATTCGTGTATTTTCGAGGGTGTTAGTATTCCTGGATAGGAAAAAGTCGATGTCTGAGGATATTTAATTCGTAGTTTTATAACTTTTCCGTATTAGAAAAATAAAAATAATCAAACTTTTTGTACCGAGTTGAGTATGTAACTTCCTGGACTTTGTCAGACACGTTAAACTTTGCAGTTTGTCACTAAATATTCTATGATGCAAATTGTAAGCATAAAAAAATGCATATTAAAGCCCCCTTTACACTGGTCGAAGACTGTGCTACGCTCTCCACGACCTCTACGATCGCCAAGATCGCAGCAGGGTCGTGGAAAAATTGGAAAACCATCTTCAGTGTAAAGGTATTCACGACACCCCTACGCTTACCATACGATCAAGATACGTTTTTTCGAAAATCTTTCACGTCATCAAATAAACTATATAAAAGGACAATTTCTTGCTTGAATGTATATTAGTTCTCACTACGATGTCACCACGATGTCTCTGCGCTTCCTCTACGACCAGCAAATAAACTATATAAAAGGACAATTTCTTGCTTGAATGTATATACGATGTCTCACTACGATCTCACTACGATGTCTCTGCGCTTCCTCTATGACAGCGGTACGATGTCTGTACGATCAAAAGTGGCGACGACCTCGCTACGTAAATTTTGAGCATGTTCAAAACAGTTGGGCACCTGGAGATTCTACTACGACCTATCACGCGCAATGCCGACCACACTACGCTACTTGAAGACCTCAGTACGACCCAACTAAGATGTTCCACGATCAAAACATTTTTTATGGTCGAAGTGCAGTCGTCGTTCAGTGTAAAGGAGGCTTAAGTCAAATAATCATGGTGCACAGGCCGACAAAAATTCAAAACATATAGAAAATATATATGCATAATCCCTAATACAGTCCAAAAGATAAACAAAAAAAGGAAATAAAACTTGAAAATCCAGTAATTCAAAAATATTTTTTAAGCCCGGATTGCTCAAAAATTTATTATTCTTCTTTGTCACTGCTTTGGCTTGGCAGAATTTTCAAAAACCGTTTTAAATATCAATATTTCAAAGTAATTAATCTCTCCTCAGCTCTGGAAAAAGTCAACATCATCAGTCTTCTAGTCAAAAATGACTTGAAGCGATTCGGGAATGGAAAAAGTCTTTTTAGCATTCCAAATCCAGAAAAGAAATCAGAGGTATGTGAGGAATGGCTTCTCAGTTTAAGGATTCCGTTGCTGAGTATGTGCACACGAAAAATCAAGTAGTTTGCGAGGACCATTTCGAAGATTCGTGTTTTGAGGAGAATTTAATGGTAAATTTTAAATTTTCTTCATCGCTTATAAGTATTATTTTTTTTAAATCTTACAGCTACCTAAAATTCGATATTTATTTTGTGTTCTTTTTCCTGAATAATAATAGATAACTTTTATTTGTCATTAAACATAAACATATAGTTTGTGACAAAGACATACAAATACATATAAAGCAAATTTGGAGACCAAATATTATACGTATAAGTATTAATAACAGACATTATAACATATCAAATGAATTATGAGACTTCTGCCCTCAGTTCTAATGACTGCTTTAAAAAGAAGCCAACCATTCTAATATGTTTATTATTTGTTGGGTTAAGCAAAAAGACCAGTTTTTCATCATCTGTCATGTTTATAAATTCTCCATTTTCAAGCTTAAGACTATTAAACAAAGTTTCCCTTATTTTACTATTAGTTTTACATTTTAAAATGAAATGAGATTCATCTTCAATAGTCTTGCAAATTTTACAAATTCTATCTTGCCGAGGGATTTTATAATAACGACCTTTTTCTATTTCGAGGTCGTGATCACTAATACGCAGTTTTGTGAATATATTTCTAATTGAAAATAATGGATCTGTAAGATAAAACTCTCCTTTGAGAGATGGATTTAACTTCTTATATAGATAGAATTTACTTTTTTCATCATATCCATTTATTCTATCTAAAAATATCTCTTTAAATTTCTCATTTACACCATTTTTTATAGAAGATTTCAAAAGTTTTACATCCTTTAATGACTTGCAACTAGAAATATTGTCTCCATTTTCTACTTCTGAAACAATATCTTTAACGAAGGTGTACCAGCTGTAAGTGCCTTGATTGTCAAGTGCTTTAGTAAGTTCAAAAGATTCTTTGAGCAATGGATTTATATCAATATAATATAGTAATCAATTGAAAAAAGAATAGCTTTCGTTACGAGTTAGGTTATCTAGAAGGGAGTCGATTTTGTTGCATTTTATTCCATTTTTCTCAATAGTATTACAAAAATGTGTCAACTCTGCATACTCTGTGGAAGTAATTTTGGGAAAAAATGCAGATACTCGGTATATCGATCTAACCTCGAGGTTTCAGATTGTTTTCCAAGACATCTTTACTGATGCCAATATGTATTATATTTTTTTTTTCTACAAAAAAGATAGAATAAAGACTAAGAGTTATACATTAAATGCGTATTTAAACAAGGTATAACCCTTCTCTTGTTGTATTACCCGCCAAACCAAAGAATCTGTCACCCATTGGCGTGTTTATTATAAACAATTATTATGAGTTTAATAAGTTTATGGTTTCATTGAGGTGAGTGACAGGTATATCATTGGTAATCATAAATCATGTTAAATCAGCACGTTTAAGTTGGCATATTAATTATACATTTATAGTAAAATAAACAGTATAATCAACATGAAATCCAAATAAAAATTTATGAACACCTGGCAAAAGGAGTAATTGTTCAATTATTTGTAAAACACTAGATCTAAATTGTTGTAAATATTTATTTAACTTGTTATATAATCGTTATAATTTTGTAATTATCAACCAGTTTCCCCATATAATGCCCGTATGTAAATGGTAGCATGCTGTGGAAAATTCCTCATAAATTTTAAGATAGATTTTATAGGTCGTGACGTCACCACCTACATTGTTGTGGGCAAGATGGCCGACTATCGAATGCTGTGTTAAAATATACATTTATTACTGTAGATATCGGAATGACGTTTTGTACAAACATATTTATGTATATTTGCAATAGGTATGTTAATTCTGGGGTCGAATTTGTCGTTGCCTTTTAAGAAAATTTCAAACTAGTTTAGCGAGTATTCAAACAACTCTCCTCCTTTGAATTTATGACATTGATTGAAAAAAACTTAAGATTGATATACTTATAAGTAACTAATTCAATGAAACGTTTATATAAAATCTGTGTTAATTTGCCAATTTCTGGATAAGGTATATTCAAGGAATCTTTCCGACATTAGTCTTCAAAAACAATTTTGTAGCAATATGACAATAGAAAGACAAAGAGAAAATTGTAAATCATCAATAAATTCAAATTAACTTTCGTAACTATACATAAAGACACCAACCTTGAAATTTGTGTAATTTATTTGTTTATCTTAAAAATTACTTTTTTCCAATTCAGGATATTACCTATCTGGGGCCATGCAATATTTATCAGGCTGGTACGTCTTAACACTGCTAAGGAGTCCTTAGTGCACTAAGGACGTATACTATGCCACTATGGACTAGAAGGGTGCTGTTACATGTATTATTTTTACATTTTAAGTTAGTGATTGATATTTAATGCTTAAATTTAAAATTTTATAGAAAAATAATAACAAATAAACGAGTAATTAAGCATTGTTTAGGCACGTGCTGTTGTGCCGGCCAGAAATTGGTTCCTTATTATGTCCTTTTATGATCCATAAATATGTTAAAATGGTCTCAAATGTTATATGATTAATATTTATTGTTGTTAGGATATTTCGTTATTCACACCCCTGTTAAATCACATCTGGTTCCCTTGTAACTTATCCGTTTGTTTACATCTGATGTTAAAGTACATTTCTGGAATGTTACCGGAAATTGATTGTTTACATGTCGTTTATACATGTTGAAGGGACCCCAAAATTAGTAGTTTACGCTTGTTATGTAATAATTATGACTTGATGTTGTAGAAATCATAGAATAGTGTACTTCTATATTGTTTACACACTTATTTATATATGTATTAGCTCTCATACTGTAGTTTTAGTCTACTTTCACTTTTCACTTGCAGTTCAGAATGTCCACTTTTTGTCGGGACACGTACCACTTCAATGGGGAATTTCACTTACATTATATTATGTCACTACTTATATCCGGCATTACTAGCTTTGTAATATATTTATTCATCCATCTAGTTAGGTGTGGGTCCTTTGTGAAGTCTGAATTATTTGTAATATTGTGCATAAGTGCCCGGAGGATACATAGAACCACCATCTTTGCGCAAATCAGCACGTTTGCCCGGAGATCGCAAACCGAATTATTTGATTTGTCAATATTATTCTATATATAAAGCGACGTCAGCGTACTTGTGACGTCATTCTTCTCAGTTCACTTTCTTGAGACGACGTTGATTTTAGTCGCTTAGAGTTTAACTTGAATTATTTCTTATAATGTCGCAGCAGTATATTTGTTCGGATGTAGCGATGGTACGTTCGCGTGATAGTTTAATTTAATTATGCCTTTTTAGGTATTTTTATTTGTGTGTTTCTACTGAAGAAACCATTCTTTTACTTTGTTGGCACCGGGTGCATCATTATTTATTTAATAGCTTCCGTAAATTATTGCTCCTTTAGAGAACAGTTATGAATATAAACTAAATTTTATATTTAGATGATTTTACCAATCAACTGATTCGTTTACTCGGTATTCAAATTTAACGGTGCGTCCAAGTTTGGATTTGGCGCACCACATCTATTTTCGGTGTCTCTGCTCCGTATAAGGCAAAATTTATATACATTGCTGAGGCAATGCACCTTGATTAGAGAGGACCCTTTATCATCCTTCCCTGCGATTCTATCAGCTTGTTGAGCAGCTCCGTAAAATTCGTATCAAGAAGCGCGTGCGCTGAGCAGGAGTTATCAACAGTCAGCAGGCATTATCAACAAATTCTCCCAACGTTTGGCAGCTTAGAACTTATTAAATAACTTTAAAAATTGCAAAATATTAATAAATAAATCAAGATATGGTGTTCATTTTTTATATTATGGCATTTTATTTAAATGAATGATGAAAAAAAATATAAAAGTGACATCAACAAAATGTGTCTTTCCTCGATGCTGATAATGTCTGCTGGGACTTCTTTCCGCTATTTCCATTGCATTTCATTATTTGCGATTAAAACAATTTATTAAACGTACGCTTTATATTTTTATGTCCATATTTTCGCTTGAATTAGTACTAATACAACTAAATGATGTTTAAATATGTCGTCTCCTTGGTTAAAGTTGAGTGATTATTTTATGTTGCGCATATTTTAGTCAGAAGTTGTTTCGCGAATGGAGACGGACTATGACGTCACGAGGTTGCAAGTATGAAAGCGTGTGCTTTAGTTTCCCGGAAAATCATGAACAAAGATTTCCAGACTGATTTTGTTAAAAAATAAAAATGAAAATACACCCAAATGTATGTATTTATATCGTTTATAAGATATTTTACATGAACATTCAGGACATATATATACTTATTGGTATGGTAAACAACGTACGTGTGTAACGGAAAACTTGTTGTCGTTGCGATGAAGAATCCATACTTTTCCCGCGATAGTTTGGGAGAATTTAGAAAGTTTACAAATATTAACGTTTCAGATAAGTAATTAAGATGATAAAAATATTATCTGCATTTTGACAGCTAGATATCGTAAAATATCATCCCGCTCGACAGAATATGAAGATTTGGGTCTCGTTCGCTACGCTCACTCGTCCCGAACTTCATAATCTGGCTCACGGGATGATATTTTACGATATCTAGCTGTCAAAATGCAGATAATATATACTTATTACTAAATAGGTAAACCTTGGTGCAACAGCACCTCGTTTTTATAGTATTGTCACCTGAACTTTGGGTGAAACTGAACCTTGGTGCAACCGCACCTCATTTATATACCTTAACTGAACCTTATGGTGCAACCGCACCTCATTTATATACCGTAACCTGAACCTTAGGCGCAATTGAACCTCAGGGGCCTATGCACCTCGCCTGAAATATAACAAGTTTACTATGAGATTGATAAATTTCATACCTTTTTAAGTTTTATGTATCCTCTTGGGACTTCTTCTGTTTATATAATGTCATATAAGTTTATGGTATAATTAATTACTATTGTCAAACTGCATAAATTCATGTTGTGCCTTAATACCAAAATAAACAGGGTGTGAACTTTTATTAGTTTTATGTCTCTGTAAAGCCTAAACAGTTAAGTTATCGCAGCAGAGCGAACCCTTTGTAGAAGTATATATTTAATATATATACACCTTGATATGTCGTCGTCCCATAAGTGGCCAATGCGCTGACTGGAGATACACGCTTGTGGTGCCGACGCAACATATTTGGCATCCTCGGCGGGATCTATAACTGAGTTATCTCCCATGTAATATATTTAATTTTTAATCCACTGTTTTGATTGTGATGATTAAATTTTTATCCACTGGTTACCATTGAAATTGATAGATTTTTGTGAATAATATTTACAATGGATGAATCAGAAATTATCTTTAATAACAGAATCTCAGACTCTTTGATTGAATTTGACCAAGATAGGAGCGGTCCATCTAATTTAATGGACATGCATGTTCTTGATGAAGTTACTTGCAATACTCCTTCTGCAAGTGCTTCTACACCAAACTATAATAATGTAGAGAGAATAATGCAAAACAAATTTGATGACTTTCGTCATCAAATAGACCAAATGTTTAAGAACACAAAAGAGGAAATGCAGCATATGACAAAAAAGGCCATGGATAAAGTTGACCGAGACATTGCAGCTTTACGTGCTCAGGTCACCCCGCATCATGTTCAAAGTTTGGGGTCAGGCGATCATCAAACTCATGTTACCAGGAATTCGTTGGTTGATTTTGACCAACGAATAACTGATTGCAATGGCAGTACATTTCACCCACACATGCAAGGTGAAAGTACATCTCATTATTCAGAGCAGACAACTAGCTCTAATAATATGTTTTCCACCCAAAATGTTTTATTTAACAATAATAACAATGACAATTTAGCAACGGCTAACAGATGGTCTGGTCCATCCACACTGGCTCCTGGCGTATCTAGTTTGGTAGCTGGTAGGTCAAATTCAGGTGTACATACTCCACATCAGAACCAAACATCCAATTATAGTGGTTCCATTAAAATGAAACCTCAATATTATGATGGTACCGAAGATCTTGACGATTATCTGTCTCAATTTGAGATCTTAGCAGAGTTGAACGCATGGAATTATGTCACTAAATCCCTGTATTTAGCTGGTAGCCTCAAAGGTGATGCCAGAACCTTGTTGTCTGAACTTTCCCCAATGGAAAGGAAAGATTATCAAAGCTTGGTTCAGATCCTCAATTTAAGGTTTGGATCAATGAACCGAGCTGAGATTTTCAAGGCCAATTTACAGACACGTGTCAAACGTAAGGAAGAGTCTATTTCTGAACTGGCGCAATCCATTAAAAAGCTCACTCGTCAAGCTTACCCAAATGCCCCTCCAGCGCTAATCCTTACTTTGGCAAAGGATCACTTCATAGATGCTTTACCGGAGTCAGATATGAGGCTCAGAATAAGAGAGGCTCAGAGCAAAGATATTGCTGAAGCTGAAATTTTGGCACTACAGCTTGAGGCCTATAGGGTCGCGGACAAACAGAAGACCAATCGGTATCGTGGTCACCCCATTAATGCAGTAGCTACTAATGAGTCAGCTTGTCTTGATGATCCTGAGTCCTTTACAAAGACCTTCATAGATGGTTTCCGCCAGGAAATGAAGTCTTTGACTAACGACATCAAGCAAGTTGTCAAATCAGCCCAGAATAATCAACCTGGAAAAACAAATGACAATGTTAATAATAATAAACAATGGTCAAATAATTACCAAAATAAGGGTAATTATCAAAAATAGGGATAATTACAATGGCTCTGGAAATAATAATAGGAGCAATAATTCTAATGGTCAAAATAATAACAATAGCAGGAACCAAAACGGTCGTAATGACCAAAATGGTAAAACCGCTCATAATTATGGGCAGGGATACTCGGGAAACCGGGACTTGTCGAACACGGGGGCCGGTGTGAGACAAATGAGTCAGGGCCCAGGATAGTTACACTTAATGTGTCTAAGTTCGGAGATGAGGGTTTATTTGTGTCAACAAAAATACAGGACTTTCCTGTAAATATGTTGGTTCACACCGGTGCCAGTGTCACTGTAATTAATAGAAAGATTTTTGAGAAGCTCCCCCTCTCATCTCAGAACTTAGTTACTCCAGTTACTTTAAATTTAGTTACTGCTACTGGAGAAACTTCCGCATTTATTGGAAAATTTAATGTGGAAATAAAAATTGGTAGCAATATCATAAATCATGAAGTTTTGATTGCTGATATACATAATGATAGAATTTTAGGGGTAGATTTTCTTACCCCAAATAAATGTGATGTTTTGTTAAGTAAAAAATGTTTGTCTATAAATGGTGACAAGATCCCATGTTACCATTTTAATAAAAATATGCAACCTACTATATGTAGAATTGCTGTAGCTCAGGACGTTATTGTACCTCCTGAAGCTGAAATTATTGTCCCTGGAAAGATAGTTGATTCTGTTGTGAATATTGAAACTGGCATGGTTAGTGCAGTTTCAAAATTTGTTAAAAAGACGGGTCTCTTAATGGCTCATGGCTTGGTTAAACCTGAAAATGGAGTTATTCCCCTTAGACTTATGAACTTAACAAATAAAATTTGTAAAGTCAAGAAAGATACCATAACGGCTAAAATGGAGAATGTTGAAAATAATGAAATACAACTTCCTGAACAGGATATAGGTCATGTATTTTTAAACAACATTAATCCTTCAGATGAGTTACCGGCTCATCTAGTTGATTTATATGAAAACAGCTCAAAGAATTTAAATGAGGAAGAAAAATGTCAATTTATGGCACTCCTCATCAAATATCAGGATGCTTTTTCGAAAGATCCTAAAGATATTGGTACAACCAATTTGGTTGAGCATACCATTGATACAGGTGATGCAAGGCCTATTCGTATACCTCCTCACCGCCTTCCAGTCTCCAAACTTAAAATGGCAGAGGAAGAAATTTTGGAAATGGCGAAACGAGATATCATAGAGCCTGGTTATAGGCCTTGGAGTTTTCCAGTGGTACTAATTACCCAGCCCAAGCTTCGATTCACAATAGATTACAGAGGCCTAAATTTTCTGACTTACAAGGATTCGTACCCCCTACCCCGTATAGATGATACCTTGGACGCTTTATCCGGGGCGAGTTTGTTTTCGGTGCTCGATTTGAGGAGTGGTTATTGGAATGTAAATATAGCAGAAAAAGATAGACCTAAAACCGCCTTTTCCATACCAGGTAGTGGGTTGTGGCAATTCAAGAAAATGAGTTTTGGGCTATGTAATGCCCCAGCCACTTTTGTTCGCTTAATGGAGAGAGTCCTCCGGGGCTTGTCCTGGAAAATATGTCTCGTTTATTTGGATGACATCATTGTCTTTTCAAAGTCCTTTGATGAACACCTAGAAAATTTAGGCAAGGTTATTAATTTCCTTAAAGAAGCAGATTTGAAGATCAACCCTCAAAAATGTAATTTGTTTAAAGACCAAGTGAAGTTTCTTGGACATGTGGTTAGTTCCGATGGGGTAGCCACTGATCCAGCCAAATTAGATTCTGTTACTAATTGGCCAATCCCCAAAAATGTAAAACAAGTGAGAAGTTTTCTCGGTTTGTGTTCCTATTACAGGAGATTTGTTAAGAATTTTGCTGACATTGCAAAACCCTTGCATAGCTTAACAGAGGCAGGCAGAAAGTTCGAGTGGACTAAGCCATGCCAAGAGTCCTTTGATACTCTGAAACAAGCCCTAATAAGTACTCCGATTTTGGGGTATCCTACGTCCGATGACCTGTTTATACTAGATACGGATGCTAGCAATGATGGAATGGGTTCAGTTTTATCCCAAGTCCAAAATGGGGTTGAGAGAGTTATTTGCTACTATAGCAAAACTTTTTCTAAACAAGAACGCAGATATTGTGTAACACGTAGGGAGTTACTGGCTGTCGTAGCCTCGATTAAAAATTTTCGTCATTACTTATATGGTAGATATTTTTTAGTCAGAAGTGATCATGGCTCCCTACGCTGGTTATTCAACTTCAAAACCCCTGAAGGTCAATTAGCTCGTTGGCTAGAGACCCTAGCTACTTACAATTTTAAAATTGAGCATAGAGCCGGTAGAATCCATTCAAATGCTGATGCATTGTCCCGTCGCCCATGTTGCGAAACTGGCTGTAACTACTGTCTGCGTGCTGAAAGTAAATATGAATATACATGTAAATTTTCACTAGATACAGTTGAAATCAGCAAACAGATAGATTCCCCTGGGAACTTGCCTGAAATCCCAGTTGTGGACGAAAACCAAAGTAAAAACGACCTGAGTGTCTGTGTCGTAACTAGATCCCAGACTAAGAAGGGTGATAATTCAGAAATACCTGGTAGTTCTGGAATTTCAACTAAGTTAACGGGAGAAATAAACCTTGAGAAAGATATATCGCTGTCGGATGAACAAAGACAGGACCCTATTATTGGTAAATTGTTCAAATGGAAGCTTGATGGTCATAGACCGGAATGGCCGGAAGTTTCTGCTGGCACCGTTGAGTTAAAACACTATTGGTCCAAATGGGACTCTATAGTAATGAAAAACAATATATTATACCAGAAATGGGAAAATGATACTGGAAGTAGAATAGTGTGGCAAGTTTTACTTCCTACTATCTTGAGAAAAACAGCCCTTGAATACTTACATAATGCCCCTTCAAGTGGTCATCTCGGTATCAAAAAGACCTTGGCCAAACTAAGAGATAGATATTTTTGGTATGGCCTACGTAGAGATGTGGAGTATTGGATCAAAAATTGTGATGCATGTTCCTGTCGTAAAAGGCCCATAAAGAAACCCAAAGCCCCTCTGAAATTGTATTCAGTAGGTGTGCCCATGGAACGTCTAGCAATAGATGTAACTGGTCCATTTCCTCGATCCCATCATGGAAATAGATATATAGTTGTTATAGCTGATTATTTTACTAAATGGACCCAGGCTTTTGCCATTAAAGACCAAGAGGCTCCCACAGTAGCCCAAGCGCTAGTTGAAGGTGTGGTAGCTCTCTTTGGTGTTCCCCGTAGTTTACATAGTGATAAAGGTTCAAATTTTGAATCAACTGTATTCCGGGAAATGTGTGAAATTTTGGGTATTGATAAAACCCGTACTACCACCAGACGACCCCAATCTGATGGTATGGTCGAAAAATCCATGAACACCATTAAAGAAATGCTCTCTAGTTATGTGGATGAGCGACAAAAGAATTGAAATCAATTTTTATCTGTCTTAATGATGGCATACCGTTCATCTGTGCACCAATCCACTGGTGTCAGCCCTTGTAATATGATGCTCGGTCGGGAAATTACCCTTCCAGTAGATTTAGTTCTTGGAGTCCCTGAAGAAGAAATAAAAATATATAGTTCCAATTATGCCTATGAACTGGCTGAATGTATACAATTTATACATGAATTTGCTCGAAAAAGATTAAAAATATCTGGTCATACAATGAAAAAATATTATGACCACAAGATTTATCATAAATTATATGATGTAGGTTCATGTGTGTGGTTGCATAACCCAAAACCAAAGCGAGGTTTAAGCCACAAATTACAAAATGACTGGTGTGGTCCTTTTGTTATTACACATAAACTAAATGATGTTATTTACCGGGTTCAATAAACACCAAAATCTAAACCGAAAGTGGTTCACCATGATAAATTAAAGATGTACACTGGCAGCAATGCCCCAACATGGTTTAAAATAAATGCTTAAAGAATAAAACTAAAGTAGAAATACAATATTTCTTTTAATGAAAGAAATAATGATTGTGGAAACCTCTAATGTAGAGAAGGCTCTCTTAGACGGTACAATCATGTTTGTTCTAGCATTTGATGTTTTTTTTTATGTTCCATGTATGATGCATTGTTGCACAGCATTAAATTTTGGCCACTATATATCAAGTTTATTATATTAACTTTGGTTTTAACATAGTTTTGAATGTAGATCATTCAACATATGAGTGCTATAAACATAGAAACCCATAATTAGTAATTGCTTGTTATTGTTGACAACAATTTGAGTTTAAAGAAGCATCCACTGTAGAGAATGTGCTCGTGGAATGCATAAACTTAAAAACTAATTATTGTTCTACATGTTTATGTATGTTAATTATAGAAACCCTAAGTAATATTAATGTCATAATATTCATTTTTTTCATTCTTTTGACAGGTAACCCAATGGGCATGCTCCCTATGTCGGCAGGGGGATAAGGACCTATTTGTGGCTGCCAGGAAGACCGTGATACGTCGCCATTTGATTGAGCAACACTCACAGGTGTGACTCGTGTTACAAGTTTCTGGGAAGAGCAGGACAGAAACATGGCACCTGTGATGCCAGGACTCAGACTACAACATTGGTGGTTAGGCAGTCTGGCATCACAGGAGAAGAAACCAAACAGGTTCTCACTGATTTTCGCCATACCGTTGAAGAGAAAATATTGGCCAGGCTTTTACCAAGGAAATCAGTCGTTCCTGGCCAAAAGGCAAAGAAGAGGCCAAGTAGCGAGCCAGGCTTGAGTAAGACCAAGAAGTGGCAAGGGCAAGCCATCGCCACCACTTCGCCGTTGGCTAGGGTTGCACCACCCAACCCACCCAGTTATGTTACATCAAGGACACTGGGTGGGAAACCCATCTCAGTCACCCAGGCCAGTTCCAGACCATGCCCTACTCCCTGCAGGGTGACAGCCACTGTGGTTAGGGAGCCCTCACCCACACCAATAGAGGCAGAGGAGCCAGCCAACAGTCTCTGGGGACACCGCCCTTAATCCATCCTTAGCATCTGATGTTGAGGATGGAGAGGTCGTGGACCAAGTCAGCATTGGAGTTGGCCCCCAAGAGACACTGGACGTCCCAAGTATTCCTATGCCTTCCAGTAGGGTTGAGGAACCTACACCACAATCACCAGCTGTCACCCCCAGCCCCACACAGGATAGGACAGAGGCTGCTCCAGCCATTGAGCCTGCCCGCCGTGTGGTCTGGGATCACCTGGCAAGTCAGAGGGTGACTGATATGAAGTTGGCTGCGTGGAATGATGTGCAAGCTGGTAGAGTGGTGTTAGACATTGGTGGTACGAGGTTCGTAACGAGTAAAGCCACCCTGAAGATGGAACCGAGCTCTCTGCTGGCTGAGATGGTCCAAGAAGGTTCGGCAATGAGGCCCTTCCGGAAGGACGAGCATGGGAGCCCCATGTTCTTTTTTGGACAGGGACCCAGCTCACTTCCGGTACATCCTAAACTATTTGAGGTTGGGAAGCCAGTGGTCCTCTCAGTCTCTGCCCCGTGTGGTCAGATATCTCTATGACCTGAGGGCAGAGACAGACCACTTCCAACTCCAGGGCCTCCATGACCATATCAACAGGAGGATAACCACCCTGATAGAGTCAGAATATGACGGGAATTTGTAGATAATAAAATTGTGGTACAACAGAGTACCTTACCAACGATCAACTTGTGATCGTACTAAAACCCTAGACCTTACAGCTAAGAAGACCCCGGAAGAATATGTCAGAGAGAAGATTTGGAACAAGTGAAATTTTTTCGACTATAATGTGTTTTCTTTTATTCATGTGTAAAATTTAACTTTAAGAAAAAAAAATATGTATAAATTAATATATTGTTATGTTTTTTTATAGGGGAATAGTAGATACTTTTAAATAACAGTGGTATTTTATCACATGTAAATCATCTTTTACAAAATTTTCAATTAAATTGCAAATCTTTTGACAAGAATAATATAAATATAAATACCTTTCTTTAAAGTTAGTAGTAGTTAGTTGATTTGAAGTAATATTGTGAACATGTAACACCATTCTTGATGATGCCTTCTGCATATATTAATTATCTGAATAAGTAAACCAAGATATATGATTAATCATAAATTTCAAATTGAGTTAAATGGTATATATCATTAAATTCTTATTGTATATAGTGGTCAGAAGACCATTATAAATGTATATTTTACTAAGCAGTCCTGTGGCAGCCTTGGCCCTCTACTGTAAATCCTGAATTTAAAGATTAGGAAATTTAAAAGTTAGGTAATTTAAGGGTACTTGCATGTATATATTGTTAATAATAATTATTGCGCATGAGTATGTGTGATAGTGATAGAGTACATGTTTGTGTGTTCGACTGAGCATACTGCATATATAGTTACATTTTTATTTTTGTGTGTAATTGAATACCTTTTTCAAGTTTTCAAGTTTTAGAAAACATTATGAATGGCTATAGGCAAAGGTATAAATGTATAAAATAGAATCTAATATATTCTACTTTCCAATCGTAGCAAGTACAGAGATCTTATAATTTAATTGTAGATATTCTTTAACTTATTGTATGGTTGAAAAATAATGTACATATTTTAACTTAATAGTAAGCGCTTAGGCTTTATATAGATGTTAATATAATTGTTAACTTACCTTACCATCCAATTGGAGACCAATCCATACTTAGGAGGGGGCAGTGTTGTGCCGGCCAGAAATTGGTTCCTTATTATGTCCTTTTATGATCCATAAATATGTTAAAATGGTCTCAAATGTTATATGGTTAATATTTATTGTTGTTAGGATATTTCGTTATTCACACCCCTGTTAAATCACATCTGGTTCCCTTGTAACTTATCCGTTTGTTTACATCTGATGTTAAAGTACATTTCTGGAATGTTACCGGAAATTGATTGTTTACATGTCGTTTATACATGTTGAAGGGACCCCAAAATTAGTAGTTTACGCTTGTTATGTAATAATTATGACTTGATGTTGTAGAAATCATAGAATAGTGTACTTCTATATTGTTTACACACTTATTTATATATGTATTAGCTCTCATACTGTAGTTTTAGTCTACTTTCACTTTTCACTTGCAGTTCAGAATGTCCACTTTTTGTCGGGACACGTACCACTTCAATGGGGAATTTCACTTACATTATATTATGTCACTACTTATATCCGGCATTACTAGCTTTGTAATATATTTATTCATCCATCTAGTTAGGTGTGGGTCCTTTGTGAAGTCTGAATTATTTGTAATATTGTGCATAAGTGCCCGGAGGATACATAGAACCACCATCTTTGCGCAAATCAGCACATTTGCCCGGAGATCGCAAACCGAATTATTTGATTTGTCAATATTATTCTATATATAAAGCGACGTCAGCGTACTTGTGACGTCATTCTTCTCAGTTCACTTTCTTGAGACGACGTTGATTTTAGTCGCTTAGAGTTTAACTTGAATTATTTCTTATAATGTCGCAGCAGTATATTTGTTCGGATGTAGCGATGGTACGTTCGCGTGATAGTTTAATTTAATTATGCCTTTTTAGGTATTTTTATTTGTGTGTTTCTACTGAAGAAACCATTCTTTTACTTTGTTGGCACCGGGTGCATCATTATTTATTTAATAGCTTCCGTAAATTATTGCTCCTTTAGAGAACAGTTATGAATATAAACTAAATTTTATATTTAGATGATTTTACCAATCAACTGATTCGTTTACTCGGTATTCAAATTTAACGGTGCGTCAAAGTTTGGATTTGGCGCACCACATCTATTTTCGGTGTCTCTGCTCCGTATAAGGCAAAATTTATATACATTGCTGAGGCAATGCACCTTGATTAGAGAGGACCTTTTATTACTAAATAGGTAAACCTTGGTGCAACAGCACCTCGTTTTTATAGTATTGTCACCTGAACTTTGGGTGCACATGAACTTTGGGTGAAACTGAACCTTGGTGCAACCGCACCTCATTTATATACCGTAACCTGAACCTTAGGTGCAATTGAACCTCAGGGGCCTATGCACCTCGCCTGAAATATAACAAGTTTACTATGAGATTGATAAATTTCATACCTTTTTAAGTTTTATGTATCCTCTTGGGACTTCTTCTGTTTATATAATGTCATATAAGTTTATGGTATAATTAATTACTATTGTCAAACTGCATAAATTCATGTTGTGCCTTAATACCAAAATAAACAGGGTGTGAACTTTTATTAGTTTTATGTCTCTGTAAAGCCTAAACAGTTAAGTTATCGCAGCAGAGCGAACCCTTTGTAGAAGTATATATTTAATATATATACACCTTGATATGTCGTCGTCCCATAAGTGGCCAATGCGCTGACTGGAGATACACGCTTGTGGTGCCGACGCAACATATTTGGCATCCTCGGCGGGATCTATAACTAACTGAGTTATCTCCCATGTAATATATTTAATTTTTAATTCCACTGTTTTGATTGTGGTGATTAAATTTTTATCCACTGGTTACCATTGAAATTGATAGATTTTTGTGAATAATATTTACAATGGATGATTCAGAAATTATCTTTAATAACAGAATCTCAGACTCTTTGATTGAATTTGACCAAGATAGGAGCGGTCCATCTAATTTAATGGACATGCATGTTCTTGATGAAGTTACTTGCAATACTCCTTCTGCAAGTGCTTCTACACCAAACTATAATAATGTAGAGAGAATAATGCAAAACAAATTTGATGACTTTCGTCATCAAATAGACCAAATGTTTAAGAACACAAAAGAGGAAATGCAGCATATGACAAAAAAGGCCATGGATAAAGTTGACAGAGACATTGCAGCTTTACGTGCTCAGGTCACCCCGCATCATGTTCAAAGTTTGGGGTCAGGCGATCATCAAACTCATGTTACCAGGAATTCGTTGGTTGATTTTGACCAACGAATAACTGATTGCAATGGCAGTACATTTCACCCACACATGCAAGGTGAAAGTACATCTCATTATTCAGAGCAGGCAACTAGCTCTAATAATATGTTTTCCACTCAAAATGTTTTATTTAACAATAATAACAATGACAATTTAGCAACGGCTAACAGATGGTCTGGTCCATCCACACTGGCTCCTGGCGTATCTAGTTTGGTAGCTGGTAGGTCAAATTCAGGTGTACATACTCCACATCAGAACCAAACATCCAATTATAATGGTTCCATTAAAATGAAACCTCAATATTATGATGGTACCGAAGATCTTGACGATTATCTGTCTCAATTTGAGATGTTAGCAGAGTTGAACGCATGGAATTATGTCACTAAATCCCTGTATTTAGCTGGTAGCCTCAAAGGTGATGCCAGAACCTTGTTGTCTGAACTTTCCCCAATGGAAAGGAAAGATTATCAAAGCTTGGTTCAGATCCTCAATTTAAGGTTTGGATCAATGAACCGAGCTGAGATTTTCAAGGCCAATTTACAGACACGTGTCAAACGTAAGGAAGAGTCTATTTCTGAACTGGCGCAATCCATTAAAAAGCTCACTCGTCAAGCTTACCCAAATGCCCCTCCAGCGCTAATCCTTACTTTGGCAAAGGATCACTTCATAGATGCTTTACCGGAATCAGATATGAGGCTAAGAATAAGAGAGGCTCAGAGCAAAGATATTGCTGAAGCTGAAATTTTGGCACTACAGCTTGAGGCCTATAGGGTCGCGGACAAACAGAAGACCAATCGGTATCGTGGTCACCCCATTAATGCAGTAGCTACTAATGAGTCAGCTTGTCTTGATGATCCTGAGTCCTTTACAAAGACCTTCATAGATGGTTTCCGCCAGGAAATGAAGTCTTTGACTAACGACATCAAGCAAGTTGTCAAATCAGCCCAGAATAATCAACCTGGAAAAACAAATGACAATGTTAATAATAATAAACAATGGTCAAATAATTACCAAAATAAGGGTAATTATCAAAATAGGGATAATTACAATGGCTCTGGAAATAATAATAGGAGCAATAATTCTAATGGTCAAAATAATAACAATAGCAGGAACCAAAACGGTCGTAATGACCAAAATGGCAAAACCGCTCATAATTATGGGCAGGGATACTCGGGAAACCGGGACTTGTCGAACACGGGGGCCGGTGTGAGACAAATGAGTCAGGGCCCAGGATAGTTACACTTAATGTGTCTAAGTTCGGAGATGAGGGTTTATTTGTGTCAACAAAAATACAGGACTTTCCTGTAAATATGTTGGTTCACACCGGTGCCAGTGTCACTGTAATTAATAGAAAGATTTTTGAGAAGCTCCCCCTCTCATCTCAGAACTTAGTTACTCCAGTTACTTTAAATTTAGTTACTGCTACTGGAGAAACTTCCGCATTTATTGGAAAATTTAATGTGGAAATAAAAATTGGTAGCAATATCATAAATCATGACGTTTTGATTGCTGATATACATAATGATGGAATTTTAGGGGTAGATTTTCTTACCCCAAATAAATGTGATGTTTTGTTAAGTAAAAGTTGTTTGTCTATAAATGGTGACAAGATCCCATGTTACCATTTTAATAAAAATATGCAACCTACTATATGTAGAATTGCTGTAGCTCAGGACGTTATTGTACCTCCTGAAGCTGAAATTATTGTCCCTGGAAAGATAGTTGATTCTGTTGTGAATATTGAAACTGGCATGGTTAGTGCAGTTTCAAAATTTGTTAAAAAGACGGGTCTCTTAATGGCTCATGGCTTGGTTAAACCTGAAAATGGAGTTATTCCCCTTAGACTTATGAACATAACAAATAAAATTTGTAAAGTCAAGAAAGATACCAAAACGGCTAAAATGGAGAATGTTGAAAATAATGAAATACAACTTCCTGAACAGGATATAGGTCATGTATTTTTAAACAACATTAATCCTTCAGATGAGTTACCGGCTCATCTAGTTGATTTATATGAAAACAGCTCAAAGAATTTAAATGAGGAAGAAAAATGTCAATTTATGGCACTCCTCATCAAATATCAGGATGCTTTTTCGAAAGATCCTAAAGATATTGGTACAACCAATTTGGTTGAGCATACCATTGATACAGGTGATGCAAGGCCTATTCGTATACCTCCTCACCGCCTTCCAGTCTCCAAACTTAAAATGGCAGAGGACGAAATTTTGGAAATGGCGAAACGAGATATCATAGAGCCTGGTTATAGGCCTTGGAGTTTTCCAGTGGTACTAATTACCCAGCCCAAGCTTCGATTCACAATAGATTACAGAGGCCTAAATTTTCTGACTTACAAGGATTCGTATCCCCTACCCCGTATAGATGATACCTTGGACGCTTTATCCGGGGCGAGTTTGTTTTCGGTGCTCGATTTGAGGAGTGGTTATTGGAATGTAAATATAGCAGAAAAAGATAGACCTAAAACCGCCTTTTCCATACCAGGTAGTGGGTTGTGGCAATTCGAGAAAATGAGTTTTGGGCTATGTAATGCCCCAGCCACTTTTGTTCGCTTAATGGAGAGAGTCCTCCAGGGCTTGTCCTGGAAAATATGTCTCGTTTATTTGGATGACATCATTGTCTTTTCAAAGTCCTTTGATGAACACCTAGAAAATTTAGGCAAGGTTATTAATTGCCTTAAAGAAGCAGATTTGAAGATCAACCCTCAAAAATGTAATTTGTTTAAAGACCAAGTGAAGTTTCTTGGACATGTGGTTAGTTCCGATGGGGTAGCCACTGATCCAGCCAAATTAGATTCTGTTACTAATTGGCCAATCCCCAAAAATGTAAAACAAGTGAGAAGTTTTCTCGGTTTGTGTTCCTATTACAGGAGATTTGTTAAGAATTTTGCTGACATTGCAAAACCCTTGCATAGCTTAACAGAGGCAGGCAGAAAGTTCGAGTGGACTAAGCCATGCCAAGAGTCCTTTGATACTCTGAAACAAGCCCTAATAAGTACTCCGATTTTGGGGTATCCTACGTCCGATGACCTGTTTATACTAGATACGGATGCTAGCAATGATGGAATGGGTTCAGTTTTATCCCAAGTCCAAAATGGGGTTGAGAGAGTTATTTGCTACTATAGCAAAACTTTTTCTAAACAAGAACGCAGATATTGTGTAACACGTAGGGAGTTACTGGCTGTCGTAGCCTCGATTAAAAATTTTCATCATTACTTATATGGTAGATATTTTTTAGTCAGAAGTGATCATGGCTCCCTACGCTGGTTATTCAACTTCAAAACCCCTGAAGGTCAATTAGCTCGTTGGCTAGAGACCCTAGCTACTTACAATTTTAAAATTGAGCATAGAGCCGGTAGAATCCATTCAAATGCTGATGCATTGTCCCGTCGCCCATGTTGCGAAACTGGCTGTAACTACTGTCTGCGTGCTGAAAGTAAATATGAATATACATGTAAATTTTCACTAGATACAGTTGAAATCAGCAAACAGATAGATTCCCCTGGGAACTTGCCTGAAATCCCAGTTGTGGACGAAAACCAAAGTAAAAACGACCTGAGTGTCTGTGTCGTAACTAGATTCCAGACTAAGAAGGGTGATAATTCAGAAATACCTGGTAGTTCTGGAATTTCAACTAAGTTAACGGGAGAAATAAACCTTGAGAAAGATATATCGCTGTCGGATGAACAAAGACAGGACCCTATTATTGGTAAATTGTTCAAATGGAAGCTTGATGGTCATAGACCGGAATGGCCGGAAGTTTCTGCTGGCACCGTTGAGTTAAAACACTATTGGTCCAAATGGGACTCTATAGTAATGAAAAACAATATATTATACCAGAAATGGGAAAATGATACTGGAAGTAGAATAGTGTGGCAAGTTTTACTTCTTACTATCTTGAGAAAAACAGCCCTTGAATACTTACATAATGCCCCTTCAAGTGGTCATCTCGGTATCAAAAAGACCTTGGCCAAACTAAGAGATAGATATTTTTGGTATGGCCTACGTAGAGATGTGGAGTATTGGATCAAAAATTGTGATGCATGTTCCTGTCGTAAAAGGCCCGTAAAGAAACCCAAAGCCCCTCTGAAATTGTATTCAGTAGGTGGAACGTCTAGCAATAGATGTAACTGGTCCATTTCCTCGATCCCATCATGGAAATAGATATATAGTTGTTATAGCTGATTATTTTACTAAATGGACCCAGGCTTTTGCCATTAAAGACCAAGAGGCTCCCACAGTAGCCCAAGCGCTAGTTGAAGGTGTGGTAGCTCTCTTTGGTGTTCCCCGTAGTTTACATAGTGATAAAGGTTCAAATTTTGAATCAACTGTATTCCGGGAAATGTGTGAAATTTTGGGTATTGATAAAACCCGTACTACCACCAGACGACCCCAATCTGATGGTATGGTCGAAAAATCCATGAACACCATTAAAGAAATGCTCTCTAGTTATGTGGATGAGTGACAAAAGAATTGAGATCAATTTTTATCTGTCTTACTGATGGCATACCGTTCATCTGTGCACCAATCCACTGGTGTCAGCCCTTGTAATATGATGCTCGGTCGGGAAATTACCCTTCCAGTAGATTTAGTTCTTGGAGTCCCTGAAGAAGAAATAAAAATATATAGTTCCAATTATGCCTATGAACTGGCTGAATGTATACAATTTATACATGAATTTGCTCGAAAAAGATTAAAAATATCTGGTCATACAATGAAAAAATATTATGACCACAAGATTTATCATAAATTATATGATGTAGGTTCATGTGTGTGGTTGCATAACCCAAAACCAAAGCGAGGTTTAAGCCACAAATTACAAAATGACTGGTGTGGTCCTTTTGTTATTACACATAAACTAAATGATGTTATTTACCGGGTTCAAGAAACACCAAAATCTAAACCGAAAGCGGTTCACCATGATAAATTAAAGATGTACACTGGCAGCAATGCCCCAACATGGTTTAAAATAAATGCTTAAAGAATAAAACTAAAGTAGAAATACAATATTTCTTTTAATGAAAGAAATAATGATTGTGGAAACCTCTAATGTAGAGAAGGCTCTCTTAGACGGTACAATCATGTTTGTTCTAGCATTTGATGTTTTTTTTTTTGTTCCATGTATGATGCATTGTTGCACAGCATTAAATTTTGGCCACTATATATCAAGTTTATTATTTTACTTTGGTTTTAACATAGTGTTGAATGTAGATCATTCAACATATGAGTGCTATAAACATAGAAACCCATAATTAGTAATTGCTTGTTATTGTTGACAACAATTTGAGTTTAAAGAAGCATCCACTGTAGAGAATGTGCTCGTGGAATGCATAAACTTAAAAACTAATTATTGTTCTACATGTTTATGTATGTTAATTATAGAAACCCTAAGTAATATTAATGTCATAATATTCATGTTTTTCATTCTTTTGACAGGTAACCCAATGGGCATGCTCCCTATGTCGGCAGGGGGATAAGGACCTATTTGTGGCTGCCAGGAAGACCGTGATACGTCGCCATTTGATTGAGCAACACTCTGGTGTGAGTCACAGGTGTGACTCGTGTTACAAGTTTCTGGGAAGAGCAGAACAGAAACATGGCACCTGTGATGCCAGGACTCAGACTACAACATTGGTGGTTAGGCAGTCTGGCATCACAGGAGAAGCCAAACAGGTTCTCATTGATTTTCGCCAGACCGTTGAAGAGAAAATATTGGCCAGGCTTTTACCAAGGAAATCAGTCGTTCCTGGCCAAAAGGCAAAGAAGAGGCCAAGTAGCGAGCCAGGCTTGAGTAAGACCAAGAAGTGGCAAGGGCAAGCCATCGCCACCACTTCGCCGTTGGCTAGGGTTGCACCACCCAACCCACCCAGTTATGTTACATCAAGGACACTAGGTGGGAAACCCATCTCAGTCACCCAGGCCAGTTCCAGACCATGCCTTACTCCCTGCAGGGTGACAGCCACTGTGGTTAGGGAGCCCTCACCCACACCAATAGAGGCAGAGGAGCCAGCCAACAGTGTCTCTGGGGACACCGCCCTTAATCCATCCTTAGCATCTGATGTTGAGGATGGAGAGGTCGTGAACCAAGTCAGCATTGGAGTTGGCCCCCAAGAGACACTGGACGTCCCAAGTATTCCTATGCCTTCCAGTAGGGTTGAGGAACCTACACCACAATCACCAGCTGTCACCCCCAGGCCTGTCAGTGATTTAGCGCAATTCTTTGACGTCGTCGGCGACGTCGCCTAGTGACAATTGTGTTCTTATGTTCTTATGACGTTAGATGATTATTGTAATGGCTGAACGATAGTAAACATGAAAAACACAACGCATCCAATTCTTTAGAAACACAAACATTTATGGTGCCGTGACCAAGGGAAAACGATGGAAACGAGAATAAAGAACACAAGGACAGGCAACAAGGCCGCAGTTACGAAACTGGTCAACAAATTCGAGGGTTTGAAAGCTAAATCGGAAGTTAGCGTTCGGGAGTACAAACTTGTTGAGACTGCACTTGTGAAGAAACGGGACATTCTAAATGACTTAAATGAGAAACTTTTTGAAATTCTTGAGGATGAAGACATTGCCGCGGAGATTGAGGAGACAGATGAGTATATGTTTAGTATAGATGAAATCATTAGCGAGATTCAAACATACACAGAAAACAGCCAATTCCATGTTCAAGATACGCAAACACAGTCTAGTTCGTTAAATGCAACTGCTGAAACTTTCACGCCACGCACAACAAATACAAACGCATCAGCCATAAACTCGGGAGAATACACAAATACGAACAGAGAAACAGCGCACTCATCGCAAAACCGTAATGTGTCACATGAGATTGCAACACAAAATACAGATAGTAACAATGACGATACACAAGACCAAGCACAACAATTTACTATGAATCACCACAGACTGCCTAAACTGGACTTGCCACGTTTCGACGGGGATGTATTAAAATGGAGTACGTTTTGGGATTCTTATGAGTCAACTATTCATTACAATTATACGCTTACACCAATTCAGAAATTTAGCTACTTAAAAGCTCAACTCACGGGAACCGCCGCTCAAACTGTTGCGGGATTTATGTTGACAAACGCAAACTACAAGACAGTCATAAAGTTACTCAAGGAGAGATTCGGACAGCCGCAGAAAATCATAAATGCACACATGAAAGCTTTAATGGATCTTCCGTCACCGAGAAATAGTTTAGTTAGTTTAAGAAATTACGGGGATTATCTTGAAACATATGTACGGGGTTTGGAATGTTTAGGACAGACACAGGACATGTATGGTGCGCTATTAGTGCCAATCATCATCAGTAAATTACCAGTTGAAATTAGAAAGAATATTGCCCGGGAGTATGACTGTGACAAAATCAATCTAAAAACGCTTAGAATCGCTATTGCAAAAGAGGTACGTGTTCTAGAAACAGGACAAATTAGTAATGACACTGAATTACCGCATACGACAGCAACTTTTCTAACAGGAGCGAGAAATACGGGTAAATCGACAAATTCAAGAAATTTCACGAGACACGAGAAGAGAGACATAAAAACACGTAATTGTATTTATTGCAATGAGCCACACTTTCCTGCAGATTGTAAGAAAATCGTAGACACCAATTCCAGAGTAAACGTTCTGAAGCAGAAAAACTTATGCTTTAATTGTTTAGGAGACCACCGGGTCTCAGAGTGTAAATCCAAGTACAGATGTAAAAAATGCAACAAGAAACACCACACGAGTATTTGCAACAGAGATGATACTAAAACCGTGAAACAAGAGAGAGGTACAATCGTTAATGTAGTAGAAACAGAAACCACAGAGGAAAACGACGAAACTTCGGTATTTTATTCCGCAAACCAAGCAACGAACGTTCTTTTGAAGACAGCAGTAGCACCCGTTATGTATAAGCAACACACAACGAACGCAAACATACTTTTTGACGAAGGAGCGCAGAGAACATTTATTACGCAAAATTTAGCAGATAAACTTCAGGTAGAACCGACAGGAAGAAGCACGATCGAATTAGCAGCATTTGGTAACACAAGTAAGAAAGTTAGACATTTAGAGACTGTAAATATTGAACTACAAACTCATGATGGCGGGAATATTGAGATATCAGCTTTAATCGTACCAGACATTGCCGTGCCGCTACAGAACAAATTGAAAACCATCGTACCACAACTTTCGTATTTGAAGGGATTGAAATTAGCACACCCTATTAATACAGACGACAGATTCGAAATATCACTTTTAATTGGTGCGGATTATTATTGGAACATAGTAGGAGACAGGATCATCAGAGGGTCCGACAGCAGTATCATCAAAAATCGGATATCTATTATCAGGACCAGCAACGAAACAGAGAGACAATGGGATGACATCACACTGCGTTTTTAATATTGCGTGTAGTTTTGAAACTGAAAATGAAATGAACATTGAGAAATTCTGGAACTTAGAATCGATTGGAATAAAACCACCGACAGTAGACGAAGATGAAATGTACATGAAAACGTATCAAAGAGACAGTGTTAAACACGAAAATGGACATTATACGGCAAAGCTTCCATGGAAACCCGATTTTGAGGAATTACCGACAAATTACAATGTAGCAAAGATGAGAACGGAAAACACAATAAAGCGAATCAGCCGAGATCCGAAAGTATTACAAGTATATACAGATATAATTACCGACCAAGAGAAAAGAGGATTCATAGAAAAAGTCGAAAACGGAAAGGAAGATGACCAGACAACAGGACCAGTACATTACATACCACATCATGCGGTAAAGAAAGACTCGACTACTACCCCGATACGTATCGTGTTCGATTGCAGCTGTAAACAATCACCGAAACATACGAGTTTGAATGACTGTTTGATGTCAGTGCCGCCAGATTTAAATGACTTGACCAAAATATTGATGCGATTTAGAACAAAACAACACGGAATTAGTACAGACATCGAGAAAGCCTTTCTGCACGTAAGACTTGACGAGGCCGACAGAGATATGACAAGATTTTTCTGGTTAGCGGATCCGAGTAAACCCGAAGGACCAATGACAACTTATCGTTTTAAATCTGTGCTATTTGGAGCAACCTGCTCACCGTTTATTCTTAATGCTACGTTACTAAAACATTTAGACGAAACACCAACAGAAATATCAGAAATTATGAAACGAGATTTGTACGTCGATAACATTTTGTCAAGTGTCAACACAGAAGATGAAGCTTTAGCGTATTACCGAGAATCGAGATCAACAATGGCTACCGCTGGATTTAATCTTCGCTCATGGAGTTCAAACTGCGAGAAACTACGACAACTAGCCGAAACCGAAAGTGTATTAGAACAGAAACAAATAGTTAAGATACTTGGACTTGTATGGAATACTAAGAGTGACTTTATTGGATTTCAAGAAACAAGCTTATCAGAGATGACAGAGTCCAAAATTACGAAACGGGAAATCTTAAAACAATCTTCACGTATATTTGACCCACTTGGATTTTTAGGACCGATTACAGTTCGTGCGAAAATTTTGATGCAACGTTTATGGAAGGAGAAGTTTGATTGGGACGAAGTTTTACCACTCGAGATACAGCGAATATGGAGTAATTTAGCTACCGATATAGAAAAAGCAACAACCGTAAAACGACAAAGAAGATATACAAATTCAACAAATTCGAAACTTGAACTACATGTATTTGTAGATGCGAGCGAGGCAGCGTATGGAGCGACCGTTTATTTGTGTAGTGAACAGGAAACAACATTAGTTATGGCGAAGAACCGTGTATCACCAATGAAACAATTAACACTTCCCCAATTAGAATTAATGGCAGCACTCGTTGGTGCTCGATTAGGGACACACGTAAGAGAAACATTAGACATTGAAACTGTGACATATTGGTCGGACAGCCAAATAGTACTTCAATGGTTAAAGACAACGAAACAATTGAAAAAGTTTATCAGAAATCGAGTGACCGAAATTAGGGAATTGACCGAAAAATGCGACTGGCGATATTGCCCAACGAAAGAGAACCCAGCCGATCTTCAAACGAGAGGTATAGGAGCAGACGATTTTATCGAAAACAAACTTTGGTTTTCTGGACCATCTTGGATGACGGAGAAAACAAAATGGCCGACATGGACAAGTAACATAGTTTTATTATCGCATACTGACGAGGAACAACAGAACGAGGAGAACAACGAGAAGACAGCATGTACCGGAATTCACGAGATAGTCGACATAAACCGATTTAGCACATTGTCAAAACTTATCCGAGTTACAGCCTATGTACACCGATTTATTCAGAATTGCAAGCGAAAACCGGAAGAACGAGATTTCAGGAAATACGTTAGTGTTGAAGAGTTGAAACATGCAACCGAAATATGGATAACAAACTGTCAGAGACAATGTTTTTCGAAGGAAATAGATGATATTGAGAATAAGGAAAGAAAACGAACTACGTTAGTTAGGCAATTGAAACTTTATATGGAAAATGACATTATTCGTTGCCGTGGAAGATTACACAATGCACCGTTGGAAGAAAATGCAAAATTTCCGATTCTTCTACCGAGAAACCACACTTTTACGAAGTTGATAATTCTTGATGTCCACGCTCGATTGAAACATATGGGAACACTTTCAACTGTAAATACTATTCGACAAAATTACTGGATACCTCAAATTCGCCAAACCGTTAAGAGTATATTACGAAAATGTGTATTATGCCGAAAAGTTAGTAGTAAACCTTACCAAGCACCCGATCCGCCACCACTACAGAAAGATAGACTTTTACAAGCACCTCCGTTTACTGTGACGGGTGTCGACTTTACTGGACCATTTTATGTGAAAGGACAATTTGAAACAAATGACAGAGCATTTTTATGTTTATTTACATGCGCCTCTACACGAGCAATTCACTTGGAGATAGTGCACGACTTGACCGAATCGTCATTTTTACAAGCTTTCCGTAGATTTACTAGCCGAAAATCGACACCACAGATAATGATATCAGACAACGCTTCGACATATGTAGCAGCATCGCATACTTTACGGAAACTTACCGAATCAGCGACATTGAATTCGAAACTAACAGGATATGGAACAACGTGGAAATTCATCCCGAAACGAGCTCCCTGGTATGGAGGTTTCTGGGAGCGTCTTATCGGAATTACGAAGTCTTGCTTAAAGAAAACACTTGGGAAATCTTATATCACATACGAGGAGCTACAAACTATAACGACGGAAATAGAAGCGATCATCAACGACCGTCCCCTTACTCATCTTTCGACAGAAGTGGAAGACCGGGAACCGCTTACACCATCGCACCTGCTATATGGACGAAGGATAATTAGTACACCGTATCCGAGACTTGAATGTGAACAATCAATCAACAATAGTGACAGTGTTAAGTTTGAACTTTCCGAACGATTCAAAAGACAATCAGTTATATTAGACAATTTCTGGAATCGTTGGAAATACGAATATATTACGTCTTTGAGAGAACATCATCGACAGTCGGGAAATAATCGTACTGCAATTAAAGTTGGAGATGTAGTCCAAGTACACGAAGACAAACAACCACGAAATAAATGGAACATTGCCGTTGTGGAGAGACTTACAAAAGGGAACGACGATCTTATACGTTCCGCTATCATTCGTACATCATATGGAGTGACGTCGAGACCAGTAACCAAATTGTACCCACTTGAAGTGACATACAACGGATGTGAAGTGCCCACCGATGATGAAGTACCAAGTACCAGTGGATTACAACGACGATAAACATTAAGTGATTATGGACAACGTTTTAAGTTTTTAATTTTTTATTTATACGAGAGACAGTCAAAGTTAAATTTATCATTTATCATTTTTAGTAATTTATCATTTTGCCGCCCGGAGTAATGTCAGTGATTTAGCGCAATTCTTTGACGTCGTCGGCGACGTCGCCTAGTGACAATTGTGTTCTTATGTTCTTATGACGTTAGATGATTATTGTAATGGCTGAACGATAGTAAACATGAAAAACACAACGCATCCAATTCTTTAGAAACACAAACAAGGCCCACACAGGATAGGGCAGAGGCTGCTCCAGCCATTGAGCCTGCCCGCCGTGTGGTCTGGGATCACCTGGCAAGTCAGAGGGTGACTGATATGAAGTTGGCTGCGTGGAATGATGTGCAAGCTGGTAGAGTGGTGTTAGACATTGGTGGTACGAGGTTCGTAACGAGTAAAGCCACCCTGAAGATGGAACCGAGCTCTCTGCTGGCTGAGATGGTCCAAGAAGGTTCGGCAATGAGGCCCTTCCGGAAGGACGAGCATGGGAGCCCCATGTTCTTTTTGGACAGGGACCCAGCTCACTTCCGGCACATCCTAAACTATTTGAGGTTGGGAAGCCAGTGGTCCTCTCAGTCTCTGCCCCGTGTGGTCAGATATCTCTATGACCTGAGGGCAGAGACAGACCACTTCCAACTCCAGGGCCTCCATGACCATATCAACAGGAGGATAACCAACCTGATAGAGTCAGAATATGACGTGAATTTGTAGATAATAAAATTGTGGTACAACAGAGTACCTTACCAACGATCAACTTGTGATCGTACTAAAACCCTAGACCTTATAGCTAAGAAGACCCCGGAAGAAGATGTCAGAGAGAAGATTTGGAACAAGCGAAATTTTTTGGACTATAATGTGTTTTCTTTTATTCATGTGTAAAATTTAACTTTAAGTAAAAAAAAAATATGTATAAATTAATATATTGTTATGTTTTTTTATAGGGGAATAGTAGATACTTTTAAATAACAGTGGTATTTTATCACATGTAAATCATCTTTTACAAAATTTTCAATTAAATTGCAAATCTTTTGACAAGAATAATATAAATATAAATACCTTTCTTTAAAGTTAGTAGTAGTTAGTTGATTTGAAGTAATATTGTGAACATGTAACACCATTCTTGATGATGCCTTCTGCATAGATTAATTATCTGAATAAGTAAACCAAGATATATGATTAATCATAAATTTCAAATTGAGTTAAATGGTATATATCATTAAATTCTTATTGTATATAGTGGTCAGAAGACCATTATAAATGTATATTTTACTAAGCTGTCCTGTGGCAGCCTTGGCCCTCTACTGTAAATCCTGAATTTAAAGGTTAGGAAATTTAAAAGTTAGGTAATTTAAGGGTACTTGTATGTATATATTGTTAATAATAATTATTGCGCATGAGTATGTGTGATAGTGATAGAGTACATGTATGTGTGTTCGACTGAGCATACTGCATATATAGTTACATTTTTATTTTTGTGTATAATTGAATACCTTTTTCAAGTTTTCAAGTTTTAGAAAACATTATGAATGGCTATAGGCAAAGGTATAAATGTATAAAATAGAATCTAATATATTCTACTTGTCAATCGTATAATTTAATTGTAGATATTCTTTAACTTATTGTATGGTTGAAAAATAATGTACATATTTTAACTTAATAGTAAGCGCTTAGGCTTTATATAGATGTTAATATAATTGTTATCTTACCTTACCATCCAATTTGAGACCAATCCATACTTAGGAGGGGGCAGTGTTGTGCCGGCCAGAAATTAGTTCCTTATTATGTCCTTTTATGATCCATAAATATGTTAAAATGGTCTCAAATGTTATATGGTTAATATTTATTGTTGTTAGGATATTTCGTTATTCACACCCCTGTTAAATCCCATCTGGTTCCCTTGTAACTTATCCGTTTGTTTACATCTGATGTTAAAGTACATTTCTGGAATGTTACCGGAAATTGATTGTTTACATGTCGTTTATACATGTTGAAGGGACCCCAAAATTAGTAGTTTACGCTTGTTATGTAATAATTATGACTTGATGTTGTAGAAATCATAGAATAGTGTACGTCTATATTGTTTACACACTTATTTATATATGTATTAGCTCTCATACTGTAGTTTTAGTCTACTTTCACTTTTCACTTGCAGTTCAGAATGTCCACTTTTTGTCGGGAAACGTACCACTTCAATGGGGAATTTCACTTACATTATATTATGTCACTACTTATATCCGGCATTACTAGCTTTGTAATATATTTATTCATCCATCTAGTTAGGTGTGGGTCCTTTGTGAAGTCTGAATTATTTGTAATATTGTGCATAAGTGCCCGGAGGATACATAGAACCACCATCTTTGCGCAAATCAGCACGTTTGCCCGGAGATCGCAAACCGAATTATTTGATTGGTCAATATTATTCTATATATAAAGCGACGTCAGCGTACTTGTGACGTCATTCTTCTCAGTTCACTTTCTTGAGACGACGTTGATTTTAGTCGCTTAGAGTTTAACTTGAATTATTTCTTACAATGTCGCAGCAGTATATTTGTTCGGATGTAGCGATGGTACGTTCGCGTGATAGTTTAATTTAATTATGCCTTTTTAGGTATTTTTATTTGTGTGTTTCTACTGAAGAAACCATTCTTTTACTTTGTTGGCACCGGGAGTCAAACTAAATTGCACCGGGTGCATCATTATTTATTTAATAGCTTCCGTAAATTATTGCTCCTTTAGAGAACAGTTATGAATATAAACTAAATTTTATATTTAGATGATTTTACCAATCAACCGATTCGTTTACTCGGTATTCAAATTTAACGATGCGTCCAAGTTTGGATTTGGCGCACCACATCTATTTTCGGTGTCTCTGCACCGTATAAGGCAAAATTTAAATACATTGCTGAGGCAATGCACCTTGATTAGAGAGGACCCTTTATTACTAAATAGGTAAACCTTGGTGCAACAGCACCTCGTTTTTATAGTATTGTCACCTGAACTTTGGGTGCACATGAACTTTGGGTGAAACTGAACCTTGGTGCAACCGCACCTCATTTATATACCTTAACTGAACCTTATGGTGCAACCGCACCTCATTTATATACCGTAACCTGAACCTTAGGTGCAATTGAACCTCAGGGGCCTATGCGCCTCGCCTGAAATATAACAAGTTTACTATGAGATTGATAAATTTCATACCTTTTTAAGTTTTATGTATCCTCTTGGGACTTCTTCTGTTTATATAATGTCATATAAGTTTATGGTATAATTAATTACTATTGTCAAACTGCATAAATTCATGTTGTGCCTTAATACCAAAATAAACAGGGTGTGAACTTTTATTAGTTTTATGTCTCTGTAAAGCCTAAACAGTTAAGTTATCGCAGCAGAGCGAACCCTTTGTAGAAGTATATATTTAATATATATACACCTTGATATGTCGTCGTCCCATAAGTGGCCAATGCGCTGACTGGAGATACACGCTTGTGGTGCCGACGCAACAGTGCAGGTGTTTCTTTGATATGCCGAAAATCAGTGAACCGATTGACACGTGCCATATAACATAACAACTGATTAAACAATCATAACCTTTTTATTTTAAGTAATTAACAATTGTATCGAAAAGATTAATGCTTAATATTTTATAATTAAATGTGTTGTTCTTATTTACAATGATTAAAAGGACAAATAATTTTGCTTTTGTTTTATTTCTTTCCCGACAAAGTTATTTGCCGTAGGTGCACGACTTTGATGTGCACCAACTAATAAGAGTGGTCAGCTTGTTAAATGTTTATGTAAAAGATACCAAGACAAAAGGAATAGATATATTTATATGTTTTTGTTTTTATTTTAATTCCGACAAAGATGCGTGTAAATACAAATGGTTTCACTAAAAAATATGAGTAAATTGTGAAAAAAACTATAAAATCTGGTGTTTGCTTTTCCACATTCTATTACTGCTTCATACTTAGTACGAATTACGATTGAATTGAAAAAAAAATCATGTGGCGTCCTTGGGGTTTATCAAAACCACTAGTTTTTAACCAGTTTGATAGCTGTTTACAAAGGCTTCATACGATACTTATTTTTTTGTAATTGTTCGACATTTGTCTTTCTAAAAGTAAAAGAAGTTTAAAAATCATTTATCGAACTTTTAAGTTTCATTTTCAAATATATAAAGGAGACAAATGTTTTTTTAAATGTTCCACAGTTTTACGCACATTATTTACGAAAATTATATGTGTTAATTAAGAGCTAAAGATATAATTTTGACAGAAAAAGGTGATGCTTCGTACAAATGCCTTGAAAATATGCTTTTACTACATGATGTGAAAATAACGAACCATAGCAAACGAAAAAGATATAAACTCTGTCCAAACTGTTCATGTTTTAAATACGTCTGTTTACATGTAGCTTGCATTAAATAAGTTTGGTATCATGTAGTAAATATTTTTTATCATATTGAATTCGTTTTTGTCCAGAAATATATTGCTCAAACGTTTTCTTCATATGAAATCAAACAGACCTCAACTTACTTGTATAGATTCTGACTCCCAAAGTATTCTCCATAAGTTCAATGCAACTCATTTAGGTACACCATACAACGTTAATGGTAACGGTAGCTGTCTTTTTAATGCTGTGTCCGTCGCGCTTTGTGGCACAGAAGATCTAGCAACAGAACTCCGCTACCGTACGTGTATAGAAATGGTGTTACAAAAAGACCATTACACAACAATACCAAAAGCAAAAGATTTAATCTTGATCTCACCAAATTACATTTCATCCACCTTTGCTCACCAAATTACATTTCATCCACCTTTGATTATTCCTCTTGTGGACAAATAACAATTGCGAATCGATAAATCACGTATTCAAAACGGCGATTAACTGGAAACCACAAAGTTTACCAGAACTAGTTAAAACGCTCCACGAACTAGTCAAGCTGGAGTTTGCTGACTTGAGACGAGCACTGTACAGCCAAGGAAATTACCAGCTGTTTGGATATTTTAAGCGCCACCAATTGTTATATCAATGCTGGCTTACGAAAACACCTGATCAAAAAGATCGCCTTTTTCAAAAACTAATGAAAGACAGTGACAAGTCTACTTTGACTTCAGTAAAAGCAAAAACAGTTACAAGTACTCTGTGTGACTTTACCATGCCATTGCCTCAGAGACTTGCCAAGAAACCATGTCAAACAAAAAGACCAAGGGTTACCCGAACACAGCCGCGATTTTAAATATTTGTATGTCTGATATTGCTATGAAATGTAATGTAAATAACAGTATAATATTATATATATATATATATATATGTGTGTGTGTGTGTGTGTGTGTGTGTGTGTGTGTGTGTGTGTGTGAATATGAATTAAAATATTTAAAAAAAATACATATTTCAGTCATTTATTAATAAGAAAATCAAATTAAAAACCCGACATTAGATATATTGCTCTGGAAACAAATTCATTATTTACAAGAAATAATTACAAAATACTCTTGAGAAAATATTTCTTCATTCTGAAAAAAAAACATGAATAAAATTTCAACAACTTATTCAGTGCGAAGTCAAATAAAAATTGGTCAATGAAATAATCTGAAAAACAATTCATTCATTAGTATCCAACTTTACCAATCTTGTCGATTAAACACAACAGATAGCAGGATTCCCGTGAAATCAGTTATGTAATTTGACACGTGTCTAACGGTTCATTGATTTTCGGCATATCAAAGAAAAACAGGCACGTGTCTAAACAATGTTCAATAACTCATTTATTTATGATTATTTTCTATAAAATTTGAAATTTATGCATTAAATATCAATATCTACCATAATATGAAAAGAAATTACATGTAACAGCACCCTATCTAGTCCTTAGTGGCATATTATAAGTCCTTAGTGCACTAAGGACTCCTTAGCAGTGTTTAGACGCACCCTTATCAGGCAGGGATGACCAATGTAAATTCTGATCACGGTAAAAAAAATCTGGATGTCCCATACTGATCTGTGATATAAAAAATCAATATCCCTCGACTTCCATGCAAAAAAAGTTTGCGTCACATTAATTTTATGTATCAATTGATAAAGCTGTGGTCTGTTTACACATTGAAAAAACTGGACTGAAAATTTAAGTGTAGCAGCTATCTTGGCTTGTTTTCCCATAGGATAAAATGTTAAACTAAGGCTGTGTTTGCCATCTTATTAACACTCCAGGTTATCAAACATAATTCTGAAAGAGGACCATCTGAGGACCATTCCTTCCATTAGTCTGGTTTCAAATATCCAAGTTTAAGGTGGGACGATACCAAATCGACCATATTTAGATATTCAAAATATTTTGTATAAATGTAGCTACTATTTAGTTTCATTGAAATATGAAAGAACAAATGGAGGCCACCGTCCTTATTTTCTAGCATCTTGTCCTTAAAAAGTACAATTTTAGCGGGAAATTTACATAGTACCGAGTCAGACTATTCTGACTCTCTGTTGTGTTCATGTTTGTGTTTTGTACTCTTTTATGTTATTTTGTCCGGCGTTCTGTCAGTTGGGTTGCTTTGATTGATTGGTATGTCATTGTTGACCTTTCCTGTTATCCATTTTGTTGTTTATTTATAGACATAACGTAAAATAGCCATTTTGTTAAGAATCATTTCGTTCAATCAATATGGAAATGTGTCAGTCAACACGTATCCGAAAACGTATGATAAAAGTCGCAGTTCTATAGCATTAAGTTCGGTCCATCAGATGTTATCGTAACGCAACGTAAAATACAATTTCTCATTGAATCGAAAGGACGTATTATCACGGTTATAAAATATTCAGATTTTTTTTATAGCTTCCTAGCAATTGGGATGTAGTCAGCTTCATTTGAACAACTTGAACTACTCATACAATCAGTTTATGACTGTTCATGAGTAAGCATTCTCATTTTGCTCAAACAATGACCCCTATCAACCTACTGCCAAATTTTATAATGTTTAAACGAGATGCTTATTGGTATATAACAGATTGAGACAACAAACCAAACATTTCAAACATGTACAAAGTGTTCTACGCCCATCACTTACCTTAATATTTACATCTATCTGTTCATCCGGCCCATAATGCCTCTTTTACATTTTTCATAAGAGAATAATATCATATTCCTGCATTATTGACCAAAATATCCACTGGTCAAAGTTCTAATTCTGTTTGTTTTACGAAATGTTCAGCCTATAACATATTACGTGTATATTTTAACTGAAATAAAGTCAAAGTCTTTTAAATATTCAACCCTTATAAAACATAAAGCATATTATGATTCATGATAATGTTCGTGTTATATTTTCCATCAGTATACTTTAAAATTGTTATTATTAAAAAATTACTCGATATATTAAAAGCCTGAAAGCAAAACGTTCGAGTCTAAAAATGCTGCAATGCAGTCTCCAGTTTATCCACAATACAACCAAAACGAACCTATCTCTACCTCATCTCTTTTGGTAACATCTGTTTGAATACAGATTGAAGTCCCTCCGAATTCTGATATCTATCATGGCTGCTCACCGCTAATCCTTTTTGAGCTCCAGCTAATGTAATAGCAGTCGCCTTTCCGATCCCACTGAATGCCCTGTCACTGTGGCTACCTTGCCAGTCAATGGCTTATTTTCAGTTGCTGAAGGATATGAAATACCTTAATACGTACAGTGAGTGTCAAATTAACGAACTCTGCCCTGTAGACTATGGGCAGCGAAAATTCTGGGTCACGAATGTAACTAAATGTGATTTTCGACATGCATTACTTACGAATTGAATGCTTCATTTTAGTAATCTGATAGGGTTGTAAAATCCTTGACGGTGCACACTTTAGCTTTTAAGAAATATTAAGCTAGAGGCTCAGGGAGCTGAGCCGGGTGCTGAGCCTGTATAGCTCACCTGTCATGAAAGCCATTTTTATTGATGTACCTCAAACAGAGAAGTCACTTCTCCCTATCATTATGAAATGTGGTAAGCCTTGTAGGAACCAGACTTTTCTTCATCAAGGTTCTTACAGGTCACCATATTCTAAAATTTGACGGTTCTCCATAAGATTTTTGCATTTATTGCCCATAGGGTCTTCTATTAACCTAAGTCCTCTGCTGAAGGACATTTTGAATTAGGGATCAGCACCAGAGTAGCAACACTTGGTGAGCACCTTAAGAGGACCATTTAGACCATGTTTGGTTTTAAGCAATTCTGCGGTTCTGTAGATTTTTGTTATATATGTCATAGCCACTTTCTTTTGGCTCTATTTGGCCAGGCAGTTTAAGAGAGAAAATTTTTTCAACCAAACAGAAACAAGAATTGCCTATAGCGGCCTTGTTTGTCGCCTGATCTGGACAGAAGGAGGAAACTTTGTAAAAAAAAAAACCTCCAACAGATGCTTCCTGTCAAGTCTCGTTCCCTTTGGTCAAGGGGTTCAAAGAAGAAGTTTATCAACCGATGAAAGACAAGAACTGCCCATGACGGCCTTGTTTGTTGCCCGATTGGGACAAAATGAGGAAACTTTCTATAGAACCTCCCAATTAGATGTTTTCTGTCAAGTTTCGTTCCATTTGGCCAAGCGCTTTCAGAGGAGAAATTTTTTTTATACCAACCAATCAGAAACAAGAACTGCACATGGCGGCCATATTTGTAATCCGATCGGGACGAACAATGACGAAATGAGGAAACTTTATAAAGGACCTCCCATATATGCTTCCTGTCAAGTTTTGTTCCATTTGTCCCAGGAGTTACAGAAAAGAATATTTTTGAAAACTCAGCCAATCAGAAACAACATTGCCAATGGCGGCCATGTTTGTCGTCGGATCGGGGAGAAATGAGCAATCTTTATAAAGGACCTTACATGGATGCTTTCTGCCGGAAAGTTACGGAAAATATACGGAAAATTAAAAATATTGTACTCAGGTCGCAGGCCACAAATGACGCCATGACGTTCAAAACATATTTTTGTGGTAGTTTGAAAATAAATAACTTGACCTACAATGTATTGAAAATATATAACTCGGCACTGCCAGGTCTTTTAAACCATTTTATAAATGCATGGTTTAAAGCTAAAATATAAGATGGCACCAGATTCTACCAAAATTCGACTTTTTTTCATATTTTTTCGGGAAAAACTTCCCAAATCTTTTAATAATATATATACTACACCATATATAAATATTAATGTTTTTGAAATGTCTGAAAATGGGTTTCATTCATTTCACTTTAGGTATATTGTCTCATGAACATTTACCAGACTTTAATAGCTTTTCCCATTTTAACCTATATTGTTTTTGTACGTATGCAATATATGCAGTTTTGAATTAAGAAGATTCACTTCCAGAGGATGTTAATTAATTTGGATTAAATGGTACATAATATATTTCATCTCATCGAATTTATAAGATGTAAGTATAAACTATATATATATATATATTTATATAAACACTAAATTGAATGCAGAAAAATAATTACATTATTCTACTTTAATGTCTTAAAAAACTATTAACCATGCACACAAACATGACAAATAATTACCATACTTTGGCATTACAAATGAAAAAGTGAACAAAACTTGAAAGGAAAATGACTATCAATAGGTCATAGAAAAACCATGAATTCTCAACAAATAACTGACACCTTCAAATAAAACATTTATACATCAAACAACACCTGATCGGAAAAATTCTGAAAGAGGACCAATGCTGCCATGTTTAGTTCCAATTGGCTCTGTAGTTTCAGACGAGAAGATTTTTGAGTGAATTCCCCATAGGGTCTTATGATAAACTAAGTTCAGCTGTGGCGGCCATCTTGGTTCACAGTCCACAAAATTGGACATATATCTGAAAGAGGACCTCCTAAGGACCATTGCTGCGAAGTCTGGTTCCAATATGTCAAGTGATTTCAGACAAGAAGATTTTTCACTGAATTTTCCCATAGGGCCTTATACTTTCCCAGACAAACTTAAGATCATCAATAGCAGGTAAGTTACACAGCTTTGTATGAATAAAACAACTGGAACTGAAAAATTGAACACTTGTCTTGATGGAAATCTAAAGTAAGAGACAGTTTAAAAATAACAATCCAAAGATACTAATATTTGATATAGTAATTTTATACTATGCTTTATACGACGCATTCCAAGGAGTTAACCAAAACATTTGGAAGACCAAAAACCAAACTTATTTTAAACAAGGAGTAATCATAACCAAAAATACCGAAATAGGAAGCCAAATTTCAGCTACGGAGATCTACCATGTGCAATACAAGGAATGAACCCTTAGTATTTCTATTATTTTTGAATTTTGCTAAATACTGGTAATTTCTGTAACAAATCAATGAATAATCGTGTCAGACAAGTCTGACGATTGGGTTGGCGAATACCCTCGGGGACCTAGGATCCACCATGCAGAGGCATCGTCCCAGGAGTTTCAAAATAACAATCCATAAATACTAATATTAGATATAGTAAATTTATACTGTGCTGTATACGACGCATTTCAAGGAGTTTAAATGTGGGAATATTAAGTAATCTAAAAAGGTGCTTGCATCAGGAGAAAAATATTTATCATAAAACACCCCGAAGTAAAATATATATATGAACATATTGGTACATTTAACTTAAACTTCAGAAATATATATCTGCATTCCGTTTTCTTTTCTTCTTTACTTTAAACAGAGCAATGCACAATACAACATGAATGTACAAGCATGCATTATAAACATTGTATGTTTCTATTTGCACCTATAATTCAGTTTCTTGATTTTGCAGTTATGAACTTGGTGCACAGATTTATGACAATGGTGGCCATTTTTAAACCCGCATTAAACACAACAACAAATGGTATCTTTATGATGGTCTTAAAGAATACCACAGTGCTGGACAGGGACAGAGACTCCAAGGTGGAACAGCCAAAATTCCGAACAGATACAACAAATTAATTTAAAAATTTTCAAATACTATAAATATAATTTTGAAAATAAATAATCAGTCCCTTGTTTTACTGAAAATGAAAAATCATGTTTCAACTGTGCAGGAAATAAATAATCTTTCTTTAAAGTCCACAAAAATAAATAATCCATCCAAACAAATTCTTCTGTCCACCCCCCCCCCCCCCCCCCCCCCAGAATATCAACTGGTCGTCCCCTTATGAAACAATTTTGACAATGGCAGCAAATTACACAATTTTCTTCGAAATATCTGTAAACATGTACTTTAAGTACGTTTGACTTCTAAAATGACTAATTTCTAAAATTTCAATCCCATGATCTTATTTATTCCCAGAAAGTTCCCAACACCACCACCACCCCCCCCCCCCCCCTTTTCAATTAAGATGAAAAAAAGTTGATCTATTTCACCTTGTTTTTTTTTGCAAATTACTTCACATTTTTCACATGTAAACATCGCTTTCGTAAAACGTTCAACAGAGACAATGCTTGGCAATCATGATTTTAATACGGATGTGTGGGTGTATGTTAATTAATTAAACACTTTTATGAACTATTCCCTATCTTTTGAACCTAATTCACTGATATATTAACCTTTATTCTTATTTTACAACAACTTAAACTTCAATATAGAATATTATTTCTTTTATACTGGGAGGACAAAATTCGAAACATACAAAATAAAAAAAACCTATCTGTATACTGGTACCTGATATATATGTTGGTAATAAATGACGTGCGAAACGTGCTCGTGTGGTTTGCGTGTGGTAAGAGTTGAATCGAGTAATGTGTATGAGATTTCATTGGGCGAGACAAATATTAAAACGTGTGAATTCAAATATTGTTGGAACGAATTTTCATCGGGGTCAAATATATTAATAAAGATTCTATTTTTTTCTATTACTATTACTAATGTAAATTATTTAAATAAAAAATGTTTCCTATTAAATGATCATATTACTTGCATACATCATTTGCAAATTAAACATAGATTTGAACTTTAACCTGTTAAAAACACCTTAAATTGTTCTTAAATTGATTTTAATTTTTTTACAAATATCATTCATTAATTATCTTTATTGTACATCTTTTACATAGTAATTGTTTGAATATTATATGAAAAGGGTGAAAAATTACTTGCTTAAATAAAGTATTTACTTAAAATTCTTATAATGAACAAATTATATTTGACTTCTTCATCTAGATGTTATTTAAGAGCTTATTGACGACACAAAACCTCATATATACGTATTACTCTCGTGGACTTAAATATAACATAATGGAATTGCCTCTCAGAAATTGAATATTAATATATCCCTGAATCTTATTAATTCAATATAGGAAGTAAATGTCTTTGTGCATGCAATATCTTGGGCTTGTTTAAGGCTAAATTTACTGCATTCAAATTTAATATGCACTTTCCTACTAACAAATTATTACAACTAAGTATGGAAATTATGCACGTTTAAAAAAAGACAAATATACCTAAGGAGCAATCAAAAAAACGTAATCCATTGGACAGACAAACCCGGGAAGAGAAATGAACAACCACAAGCACAACAAATAAACGCAGAAAACTAAAAAACAATGAACAACACGAACTCCTATAAAAACCAGGAGTGAACCCAGGTGCTCCGGAAGGGTAAGCAGTTCCTGCTCCGTATACGGCACCCGTCGTGAAGTTCAACAAAGTCAATCCGGTGGAAGTCTTAAATCGGTGGAGGCACATGAAAGGTTACGACAGTGGGAACAGGTCCAACATCATCTTAGATATTGGAACACTGTAATGGTCAATCAATTCATGATAACGACCGTAAAATTTCTTAAGTGATGACATCAACTTATCCCTGATAAAACCCTGGTTAAGAAGCTTTTGTGACAGCAATAATCCTCTTTGTCGAAAGTCAGGGTAACTCACGCATGCCGTTGAAAATCGGATAAGCTGAGAAACGTAGACGCCATATGCTGGTATATTGCTACTCAAGAAGGGAAAATTAACAATAGGAAAGTTGAAGTCGTCACGTTTGTCATAAAGTTTTGTCTTCAAACGTCCCTCATAGTCTATTTCAAGAAACAAATCCAAATATGAAGCGGACTTTGGTGTATCTGTAGTATCCTTAATTTCAAGCTCACTGGGTAGATAAGATGTAGAAAGTCTTGGAATTTGTCTTTATTTAACGACAACACATCATCTATATAACGAAAGTGAAATTAAAGGATTGGGCTAGTTTCTTTTTGTTTTCACGTAGTAACCCTCGAATGAAGTCCGCTTCATATGAGTACAGAAACAGATCGGCGAGGAGAGGAGCACAGTTGGTTCCCATTGGAATGCCGATTGTTTGTTGAAAAATTAGACCGCCAAATTCAACGAATATGTTGTCTATGACAAAATCTAACATGTTTGTAATTTCATCTTAAGAATACTTTTTGTCAGAATCTGAGTGGTTCTTCACGAAATAAGACTTTTCTCTACCTAAAACAAGGAATTTATACCTGCGTGTCCCATTTTTCTTGAAAAACATTGATGAACTAGTTTCTTTAAGCGATCTTTTAATTGAAAATGTGGTATGGTAGTGTAGAGTGTAGAGAAGTCGAAAGTTTTTATGCTGTTGCATGTAGCCAAAGATTTTGATTTTAGATATTGAAGTAAATTTTTGGAGTTTTTAAGAATCCACATCTGATTGCCGCTGGTGGAATATGATGTTTCACAGTAATTCTGAAGGCCCTCTTTAATACATGTCAATATGGATGTTAAAATCTTTGAAAGAGGTTTTGTAGAGCAATTAGCTGACCCAGCAATGTACCTTTGTTTAAACGGATTCTTATGTAGTTTAGGAATCCAATAAAGAGCAGGAAGGTCCATTTCTTCATTCTTTGTAGAAATGCCAAAGGAATGAAGAACGGTCTTGTGGTTATCAAGGACTTCCTGCTTAGTGAGTGTGGTCGGTGTATAAGTTGGGTTACCCGCACTGTTATCTATTCCCAATTCGTTTCTAAGACACTCAAAATAATAGTTCTTACAAACAAAAACGATGTTATTGGGGGCCTTGTCAGCTGGGACAACAACATATTTGTCATGGAGGCGAGTCAAGTTTTCAACAACCTTAGGATCTTTAAAGATGGATTTAGCTTTAGTGCTTATAGACCCTTGCAGGCTTTTAATTCTGATTTGCTTTCACCCACTCTGAAAGTGTGTCAGCAGGCTCCTGTTCCTTTAAAGTCCATTTTCAGGCATAGTCCTCAACCGAATCCATAAGTAATTTGAAATTATATTTCCAATTAATTGGCTGAGGTTCTCGGTATTTGGGGCCTTTAGCTAGCATATTTTTTAGCTTTTGATTATCAACTAGATTGAGATCTCCAGTGATAACATGACCCACAGGACTATAATTGAATGGAAATGTCGAACAGGAGCGGTCAGGGGGCTTAGACTTGAGGTCATCATAATTAAGGTCCCGCAATGCCCGTTCGTAATTGAAAATATTGGTTGCAATGGGTTTTGTATAAGAATAAGAAATAAGTGGAACAGTTTGGTCTTTGAAATATTGAGGAATTTTAGATTTTACTGTTTTGTGGTGAAGGATATTGCTGAGATTTATGGAATCCAAGCCTTTATTAACAAAGTTAACTTTGAGGAACGACCTTTGGTGAGTTTCGTCGTTATGGATGCGAATTGGTTCAAATAATCTGTGAGAAGCAATATCCGATACCACAGCAGCGAGTTTGTATTCAACTGAATTAAAATTCTTGATTTGTTGCTCCATTGCTTTTTTGTGGAGTGAGCTAAGCTTACACAAAGAAATGGAATATAGTTTAGTTCGAATGTGATGTAGTCCTAAAGGTTTTTGTATGTACGGCAATAACGCATTTAAGGAGATATCATGGTCAATAGGCGTTTACGGCGTGGAGTTATATTGAAAATATTCATCACATTGATTTTGCTGCATTTTGGGCTTGAAAGATTCCCAATGCTGTCAATTTTATCATTGCAACCATATGGCATCGCGGTACCCAATTCCTTAATCCAAAATTCTTCTGTTTGTCTGCGAAGGGGTGTGCTGAGGTTTGGATTATTAGTAGGGTGATATATTTTTTCTAATATATGGACTTTCATTGATAGGATGGAATCATCAGGAAGGTTGAAATGTTGATAAACAACCTGATTGGCGTTGTTGTTAATACCTGATCTATGTCCCTTCATTCTTGTATTTAACCTACCTTTTGTTTCACCCACATAAGTTGCTTGTAAAATACGGTTCTGTTATAAGAATCTTACAAGTTTTACAATTTTTAGATTTGCACGGAGAAATGGTGCAGTGTGGCATTGAGTCATCATATTGTAAGATGTCATCTAAAATAACTTCACATGGCACAATCTGTTTAAAGAGGTCAGCATTTTTGTATTGAAAATGATGATCATTTGACTGTACATAGCTGGGGAATGTCAAATCCGATAGTTCTTGTGAATGGACACTCATCTTACCTGGCGACATGTCGTCAGGGTAGGACCTTTTTATACAGGGCGACGTCCTAGCCTGTATCCTATTGGTATCATTGTAATTCATGCTATAATATTAAGCTACTGGACGGTTGATACCCTCGGGGACAAATTGTCCACCAGCAGAGGTAACCCGGTCCATAAAAACACCGCAAAGGACCTCCTTAGTACACTAAGGATCACAAAGAAGCACTAAGGACCCTATGCACATCATAAATCTTCACTAAGGACCTGAATTCTAAATAGCAATTATAGTGTACATGTATTTAGCAGTTTAATGTACAAAAATGTAATTTAGAATTTATTTTGTTCATTTTATCTAAGTTTTTATTCGTAATTCGCAGAGTAAAATTTTATCGTAACGGCATTGATTAAAATCCGGAAATTGATCGATAATATGGACATTATCCATTGCTTTTAAGTTTTATAACATAAAGTCCAAAAATCAAAAAAATCTTAAGTATTTTCTCAACTTAAGTTGTTTAATGCATAAGACTTTTAAAAGTGGAGTTGGTGGTTTTCAATAAACTAAACTTTACGCATGCCACTTAGGCATTGTGGGCAAGATGGTATGCTTTCAGACATTATTTGGCTCCATCTGACATGAAAAATTAACATTAAGATTTCAGATTCGAATTTGTATCAATTTTATCGTATAATGATCGACCTTTCACATTCTATCAATCATTGTACATAATTCCTACCAATAATGCAATAGGGAGACCATGAACGTCTACTAAATCAACGATTTAGAGAGATTGAGTGTTTTCAGAGTAGTTTTTGGTCAAAACAACTATGAGCAACAGCCTTGCCCTAAAATACGTTTTAATGTAATTTTTGTCTTAAATAAAGACCCATTTCAGTGAAATATCTTTTTGGGCAAGGCTGCTGCTCATATCAAGATTAATTCAAATGTCCAAAAATGGAATAAATTTGATGTTTTCCATTGATTTATTCACAATTAGTCATCTTTGATAGCATATTGTCGCTATTACAGAAATTTCTTGTTGAAAACAAAACATGTGTTTCTCTGTCCAAATGCAAAATATGTAAGTTTTTCATTACTTTTTGATTTAGGAATTCAAGAGGTCAAATCATACCATGGCCTCTAATACATTAAATTATCAAGAATTTTATGACCGCTTATTGCAAAATCTTAAAATTATCTTTCGACACATATGTAAGGAGCAAAAAATATAAAGTTCCACTGTTCAAGAAAGATATGTTGGTAGTTTATGAATTTTGAACATCAAGATTTTAAGAAATAAGATTAACTTATTGTGATACTTTGAAAATCAACATAGCGTAATAGTTTAGGGAGTACAAAAAAGTAAAATTTCGCTCATATTGAATTTTTTTTTAGATTATACTACTTTAAAACATTAAAATTTGAAGAATTTAGATATTATTTAATTTAATACTCAGATTTGATATCAAGAATTTATCTTTACTTAAGAATCATCTTTTCGACATGTCGCAATAACTTATGAAGCAATATCTTAAAATTCAATTCATGAGTAGTCTATATGTAGCAGTCATCATGTGACTTTATAACGTATCAGACTTATCATATGATCGTTAATTTACCTGTATAGAAATGCATGGACAGACTTTAAAAAATTGTCGCTTTAACTAAAACTAAATGATTTAAGGTGGTACCCAACACTATAGGAAGATAACTCTTAAAAATCAACAGAGCGTTTTAATCAAATTTAATAAGTAAAGAGACATTATTTATTTTAGTCAAGGTGTTGGGTACCACCTTAAAAACTAGTCGGTGTTATGTGCTAGTAAATAAAACATTCCTATACATATTTTTCGACAAGAGAACACTTCACATCATGATTAAGTCAATTGAAATTATGGTGTAATATTTCCATATATGTACGCTAGATGTGTATAATTTTTCGAAAAATTGGTGAAGTGCACCTCATTTAACCCGTAAATTCTCGAAATACACAACCGATGTCGCTTAGTTGGTGTTATGTACATATAGATTAATAGGTAGTTTCGTTTTTGATACTGACTATATCATGTGGATTATCTAGACGAGTCCGATTTTTTAACCAATATATTAGTTTTCATTTCTATGCATTTTATTTTTATATAGTATTGCCATTTCAAAATGAGGGGGGATTTTGGCAATATGAATATAAGCTTGTGGCCTGCATGTGTACTCCTATATATCTATATATGCATTCCATTTCTACACAGTAATTGTCGTACAATGTTTGTGCATTAAAATGTTAGAATTTATCATGATCAAGACTTTTATGTAAATGGACGTGGTAGAAGGGAGACAACTCGAATTTGGAACAAGAATCATGTCAGGTGAGTGTTGCATACATGTGAAATGTGTTAGAAGATGGAGTTCTCATTGAAATGTACACGTCATTCAGCATGTGAATATAAATAAAGGCGCCCGGAAGAATTTTTTTTTTTATCTTGCACAACAGTTAATATATGTGTGTAATATTTGATTTCATCAGAAACTGATTCGGGTTATATATATATAGTTCTATTATTAGTTGTTTGTGTACGGAAGTCGTTTACAGATACTCGCGTTAATTTATCTCAAAAAGGTTACATGCTCCTATTTAGATCTTTAAAATTTAAAGACTAAGTTAAACATGTATAAGAATATTGCCAATTCTTATTAAAAGTTACACGAATATATATGTACAATGGGATTGATCATCTGTGGTTATTGTCCTAGATTTTAACCGAGGTGAAGGTCTGGAAGGGGGATTCTCATATTATGTATTCTATAAATTTTTACCCCATTTTGAATCTGCAAAATCCTATAACATCTAATTAAATCGTATATGTTTTTTAAGGTACATGTATATACAACATGCAAGTGGCATTATTTCTTTTGAAAAGGTTAATATACTTGTACTGTTCTTTTTTTTCTGTAAACTAAGTATTTCCCGAAATTCATTTATATGGGTTTCATTTATTCTATATACAGTCGAATCTCGTTATCTCGAAGTCGTTCGGACCGCCAAAATTTGTTCGAGATAGACGAAATTCCACTCAGAAGAGCTGTTCAAGTCCATTGTATAACATTTGGGACTGCAGACAAAATTTAACTCATCCGGAAATGGACTTAAGTGTGTTCGAGATAACGAGAGTCAACTATATTTTAGAACATATTTTACAGCCATTATATTTTTCCATTATGTTTCAATAAAATTTCTGGACTACCACCCCTAGTGGCTAAGGTAGCCCCACTATGTCTTAAAGAATGGAAAGAATAAAGGGAAGGGTCAAGGTCAAAATTAGTATTTCTCTAAAAAGTTTTGCCAAAACTGCTTTGGAAAGGTCTCCTTGTAAAGGAACAGCAAAAACGGGATCATCTGGTATGTGGGTAACAGTAAAATGATCGAGAAGCTTAAAAGCTCTAACTGGACAAAGTATTATCAACATACATATGGCAAGCCTTTTTTATATTTATTCAATTTCAAGATATCTTATAAAGTATATAAGACATCTTGTAATGTGTATAAGATATCACAATTAGTTTATAAGATATCTTATTTAACTTTATAAGATATCTTGAAAGTGGAATAAATATAAAAACCTTTTTTACATACATGTATATATAAAATGTATCACAAAAACCGAAATAAATTTGATACACTGAATGGCCATTTCGTTGACTGACAACATCTGCTCGAGATCAAAATGTTGGAAATCCGGTTATGTATATCAGTATAATATTTTGAACTTTCCGTATATTTTCCTTAACTGTCCGGCCCAAGGCCCAAAGCATTTGGTTGTACAGACAATGAAAACAATTAACATAATAAGATAGATAAAGAAATTTAACACATACCAATAAACTTGCTCTATATTACGACACAAAAAGAGGAGAATATATAAATGCACCAGAGATTCAGGTTGCATGAACAAGTACAGACACAATAAGCAGGTATAAATTACTTCCCTTTTTAGGACATGCATTACTTAAGAATTGAACTCTTCATTTTTATAGTTTAATTAGTGTGTAGAAGCTTGATCGAAGCACATTTTGTATGAAGAGCAGAAGCTAAAATATGTGAACTGTCAAGGATTTTACAACCCTATCAGATTACTAAAATGAAGCATTCAATTCTTAAGTAATGCATGTCAAAAATCACATGTAATTAGTAATACATTCTTACAAATATGAAAAATTTGTAAAAACTGAGGAGGATCTCCCTCTTGCATAGCTCTGTCCTAAGAGGTTCTGGCATAACCCCTTTCAGTAATTTTTGGTAATTTTTAATTGCTCTTCAGCATTTTGGATTGTTTTGGATTTCAACGTTTTGGACGTTGGACGCATATGATAATCTGTAGATCGACGGAATGTGCACATTTTGTACATCAAAATTGGTATCAAAGAATTGTATATTAACACAGAATTTTCATTGCTTATACATGTAGTCTATATACAGGACAGAGTTCGTTAATTTGACTCACTATACTTACTTTCATATCCTTCAGCAACTGAAAGTAAACCATTGGCTGGCAAGGTAGCCATAGTGACAGGAGCATCCAGTGGGATAGGAAAGGCTACTGCTATTACATTAGCTCGAGCGGGAGCTCAAGTTGGATTAGCGGCGAGACGATTAGAGAAATTGGAGGAAGTGAAAACACAGATTTCAGAATTCGGAGGGGTTTCAATTTGCATTCAAACAGATGTTACCAAAAGAGATCAGGTAGAGATATATAGGTTTGTTTTGGTTGTATTGTGGATAAACTGAAGACTGCATTGCAGCATTGTTAGACTCGAATGCTTTGCTCTCAGGCTTTTAATATATTCAGTTATTTTTCAATAATAACATTTTTAAAGTATACTGTTGAAAAATATAATACGAACATTATGAATCATAATATACTTTATGTTTTATAAAGGTTGAATATTTAAAAGACTTTGACTTTATTTCAGTTAATATACACACGTAATATGTTATAGGCTAAACATCTCGTAAAACAAACAGAATCAGGACTTGGACCAGTGGATATTTTGGTCAATAATGCAGGACTGTGGTATTATTCTCTTATGAAAAATGTGAAAGAGGAATTATGGGATGAACAGATAGATGTAAATATTAAGGTAAGTGATGGGTGTAGACCACTTTGTACATGTTGAAATGTTTGATTCATTGTCGCAAACTGATATATATCAATATTGCAATAAGCAGTTCGTTTAAACATTATAAAATATGGCAGTAGGTTGACACGGGTCATTGTTTGAGCAAAATGAGAATGCTTACTCATAAACAGTCATACACTGATTGTATTAGTAGTTCAAGTTGTTTACATCCCAATTGCTAGGAAGCTACAACAAAATCTGAATATTTTAATACAGTGATAACACATCGTTTGGATTCAATGAGAAATTGTATTTTAAGTTATAACATATGATGGACCAAACTTTATGGTACAGAACTGAGCCTTTGATCACATGTTTTCGGATACGTGTTGACTGACAAATTTCCATTATTAGGCCAATTCTTTGTTTGCTGTAGCCCGACCCATACTCAGGAGGGGAGGGTATGTAGGTAGGATTTTTGGAGGTGGCAATCAATTCGTGTACTCATTGAACAAAAAAATATATAAGACTTTTTGGAAGCAATATGAAATATTTCTTTGTTTTGTTGAAGTTGGATACCTTGTGTTATTGCGTAGTGTAATGGGCTGCTTTTATATTAAACTAGTGCTTGTGATACTCATCACTCGTCAGTAGAGCAGTTTCTGTGAAATGTTTTAAGATACCGAGACATCTTTGAAGTCATTGGCATGTTACCTTCCACATTATCTTGAAGGGTTCAGTTAACCTCAAACATTTTCACAACTTTTGACACGTGTATATTCTCTTTTTAACCGCTGTTCAAGCTCACCAGACGTACGATGTATTCACAGTGATATACACCTTTTTAGAAACTAAAATTCACGGTCCTAATGAAAAAGTTTGAAGAGAAAATCGCTTCTTTGAAACGTCATAGTGATTAATGAAAAAAACATTCCGTTCTTCAAATTCTCCATCGTAATTGGAAATTGACTCGCGAGGTCAATAAACAATATTGGGGCGGGCGGGCTACAGCAAACAGTCTTAATCTTATTTTAGGCCTTAGAAATATATTTTCATGCGTCCTCTCAACCATAAGTTTTTAATTAAAATATCTGTCACGTCTAATACTGTAAACTTTTGCTTGCAAAGTAACGAATAATGCTTCTTATTATACTTCCAATTATCAACAACCAATTGATTTTTTTGGAGGGGGGAGGTGCTAGGATCAAACGTTTGATCCTGTCAATTTTTTTAATCGAAATTTTGGTCCTGGATTATTTTTTGGCCTAAATATTTCTTTTCATTTAAACCAAAACATTTCCTGATTGACCCAGATGATCCTGTCTTTTTTCTTTGCCAAAATCGGGGTCCTGCCTTTTTTATTTCAAATCCCCCCCCCCTAAAAATCAAATGGTTGCTCCCTAATATGAATTGTAGGTTTAATTTGAATAGATATCGTGATCATGTGATTGACATGAACAAATCTTCATATTTTCCTCAAACAAAATAATCTAAGCTCTTCGGAAGCCTGGGTACTTTTCGACTAAGCTATCTCTGCGTTTGCAGGGATTTACAAATTGCATTGGTGCTGTTCTTGACGGGATGGTAGAGCGAAAATCCGGACACATTGTAAACATGTCTTCTGACCGTGGCAGAAAGGTAAGAGGTGCAAGAAACTATAAATGAGTTCCATATTGATGCAAAGTCCACAAATTGGCATTACGAAAGTTCGATCAACCTGACAGCGTTTTATTGTTGTTATTAATCTCAAAATCACTTTTTTCACGATTGAAATGTAAAGATAACCGTGTTTTACGCTTACATTATCTATGGTGCTTTCAAGACGACTATGATCATTGAGGTTGAGCGAGGAGCAGCAACCTCATAAAATATATCTCCAGCTAAAAATAATAGGCTGAACTCATGTTGCTTTATTTCATATCTTTATATGGTGCACTAACTTTGAGTGAAGTTTTATTGAAATCTACAAGATGATTATCACTTTCAAGGTCAATACAATGCGAGCTGAATAGTATCCTGTAAGATGCTGGGGATAAAATTTAATTTGCTTCAAGCAAACCTTTATGTGAAATTGATGATTCAAATACTCTGCAGTCCAATTATCTTCCCCTAAGAGAAGGGAATTTTTTCACTTGATGCATATTTTCGTATGGTGTATCACATTTGTGTGAGGTTTTGATTAAATTCCAACTGACAGTTTAGGAAAGAGTTACGCTTACAAGGTCAATACCATATTATAAATGAAATAGAGTCTAAATATCCCCCCTTTAAGATGTTTTTTCATGCACATCTTTATATTGACAGGGAGTCTAAAAATTTGTGACCCGGAAGTGACTTTGTTTGACAGTTCATTGTAGTGAGATGTATATATTTAGTTAACTGAGTTTTTCACCTTGACATTGCAGATAGACAAAATTGCTAATGTTTTCAGCCAGGCACCGATTGCTTTGTATGAATTTTTGGATATGGAAATTAACCTAAGGTTTTGACCTTAACCTTCCATGAAAACTAGCCCACACAATTTTGTTTGTTGGGAATGATCATTAATTGAAAAAATTTTCCATAAATTTCTGTAATATGCTTTACATTACAGTCAAATACTGGAATGGCGTTGCAAAATAAAACAAAACTCGCTATAAGATATGGAAACTAGCCGATTTTTATTTGCCCAGGATTTTACATTCATATTCCATCTGTTGTTCTTTGGTACCGTCTTCATGATCTTTGTATTAAAGGGTTTCCAGACATTTCAGTTAAAAAATATACGATAACAACAGTAATGTGTTGTGCAACATATATCACTACTCGTAACACTTTAAAAAGATACAGAGACCATCATATACATATAATTTAAATTTGCACAGGAAAATAATCCTTCAGATCTTCATTACTGTCAGCAAAGGTTTTGATACGACAGTATAAATAGTAAATTGGCCTTCCTTATTCAAAACTCAATATGTATTTATATCAGGGCTACCCTGGGTTGGCGATCTATACAGGAACTAAATTTTATGTGGAAGGATTATCTCAGACACTTAGACAGGAAGTGTGTAAATTAGGGATTAAAGTCACGTGTATACAGCCGGGCGATGTTGAAGTAGAGGACAGGGAAAAAACCAGACCAGATCCAGAGGTAAAAGTATAATGTAGTGCAGCGACACCAAATAAATGATAAACTCTTTAAATGTAAATATTACATTTTTTTTAGTTCACCCCAAAGGGTCAAGTGAGCTATTCTCATCACTTGGCGTCCGGCGTCCGTCGCCCGTGAACTTTTACAAATATCTTCTCCTCTGAAACTACTTGGCCAAATGGAACCAAACTTGCCCTTAAGCATCATTAGGGTATCTAGTTTAAAAAATGTGTCCGATGACTCCGACTGCCAACCAACATGGGCGACATGGCTAAAATAGAACATAGGGATAAAGTTTTTGTTTATAGTTTATAGTTTAAAATTTTTGTCTTATATCTCAAAAACTAAAGCATTTAGAGCAAAACTGACTGGGGTAAAAATGTTCATCAGGTCATAAGTTCATAAGATCTACCGGCAATGAAATTTTTAGACAAATCGGTCTACCCTTTGTTGGGTTATTGCCCCTGAATTGTTAATTTTAAGGAAATAAAGCAAAAATGTTCAACAAAGTAAGATCTACAAATAAGTCGAATGACCTAAATCATTGATTGACCCCTTCTAGGAGTTTTTGCCCTTTAAAGACCGCATTTGGCGTAAATTTTCTTCTAAAGACCATCTCCACTGAATCTGAAACCACTGGGCCATTTGGGACCAAACTTTGGAGGAATGGTCCTTGGGAAGCCCCCTTCCAAAATTATGTCCGGCATCCCAGACTTCCAACCGACATTGCTGCTGTTACTAAAAACAGAAAAAAGGGGATGAATTTCAAGAATCTTCTATGAAACTACACAGCCAATTGGAACCAAACTTGGCAGTAATGGTCCTTAGGAGGTTCTCTTTCAGAAATATGTCCGATGACCCTCACTGTTAACCAAGATGGCCGCCACAGACTTACATAGTTTAACATTGGACCCTATAGTAAAATTCATTGAAAAATCTTCTTGTCTGAAACAACTAAGCCAATTAGAACTAGACTTGGTAGCAATGGTCCTTAGATGGTTTTTTTGTCCGATGACCCGGACTGTCAAACAAGATGGCCGCCACAACCGAACTTCGTTTAACGAAGGAAAATTCATTGAAAAATCTTCTTGTCTGAAACTACTTGACTAATTGGAACCAGATTGGCAGCAATGGTCTTTAGGAGGTCCTCTTTAGAAATGTCTGATTTCATGGACTGTCAACAAAGATGGCCGCTACAGCCGAAATTAGGTTAACATAGGACCCTATGCGGAATTCATTCAAAAATCTTTTCTCCTGAAACTACTGCGCCAATTGGAACTAAAATTGGCAGTATTGGTCCTTAGATGGTCCTCTTAGAATTGTGTCCGATCACCCGGATTGTCAACCAAGATGGCCGCCACAGCCGAAATTAGTTTGATACAAGACCCTATTGGAAAATTAATTTAAAAATCTTCTTGTCTAAAACCACTTAGCCAGTTGGAACAAGACTTATCAGTAATGGTCCTTAGATGGTTCTCTTTTAGAAATGTGTCCATTGACTGGACTGTCAACCAAGATGGCTGCCACAGCCGAACTTACTTTAACATAGAACCCTATAGAAAAACCAGCCATATTGACTGCAACACTTAAATTTTTAGTCGTGCTCAAGGTGAAAAGTTGTGAGCATGTGAGCAATACAGGGTCTTGAGAGCCTCTAGTTAGGAAAAGGGTTCAACGATTTAATTTTATTTTGACATTTCATTTTGAAAGTAAAGATCATTCAAGCCACACGCAGGTTAATACTGTACAAAAAAGCAGTCTCTTAAGATGTGCAAGATATCGGAATGATTACAATTATTCAAGGTATGCCTTTTTAACTACTAGTATGAAGAATACCTCTGATTTACGATTTATGCTAAAAATTCAATAAAAGAATAGAAATTAACAACATACCCTTTTTTAAAATGATTTTGTAGTCTGCAGCTTTAGACACCGGTTCGACAAGCCATATAATGGAACCGCAAGATGTGGCAAATGCTGTATTGTACGCGGTTACACAACCAGAATTTGTAGCTGTCAATGAACTTCTAATCATGCCAAGAGAAAATCCACTCTAAATGTATTTGGTACAGAACAGAATAGCCAGACTGTCCAGATATATATCTATAGCATAGTAAAATTCTAATACATAAATGTAAATTATAAAATTTGAGCAAAAAATAAATAAAAACTTATGGTTGACATATAGCAAATTTTTAGAAGAAACATGGGAACAAATTTTAAGGGTAAAATTGTAGGATTCCAACTACAGTTTTTTAAATGTTCATCAACGTTTTGGATTATTGTTTTCAACATCTTAGGCCTTGAGCAAAATGCATGAGGCGTATATCAAGGAAATGTGCACATCTTGTGCCTCAAAATTTTTACATATCAAAAAAAAAATGTTAAAAAAATATCGTAGTAAAAAATTGGAACTCGCCAAAATGTGTAAAAATATATACTTTTGGTGCACTCAAAAATATGTAATTTCAAAAGGGTACAGAAAAATGTTGGAAAACAAATCAATACGGACCAAGAACTGCAAAAAACACAGAAAAGCAAAACCAATAGATAAAAACAATAAAAACCCGGAGTGAAGGAACATGCTCCAGTAAACATATTACCGTGCTTTTTTATGCTACATTTATTGAATATCTGTCTGTAACCATAATATGATATACACATGTTTCTAAAAATTACTTTGCAATCACGAATATCACAATACGAGGCCTGTGAAATATGTACATAAATCATTCATACTGCTCATGTAAACTTGTACCGATTTATCTCCTTCAGTTTAATTTCATCAGGGAAACAGATTCTCCTTCAATTTACTCGTGAGTTATAGAATTTCTCTACCCTCGATAGTTAAATTTTAGATTTTAACACGCTTGCTGAAGGTCGCGTGTTGAAAATCAAAAAATTAACTATCTCGGGTATAGAAATTCCATAACTTATCATACCTGAAGGAGAATCTGTCTATAATAAATAAGAATTACACAAAACATTATGATTAAAAGTATTATAGCGTGTACATTGTACCACAACTTTGAACCAGTGATACACCAAGGTAGTAGCATGCATGGAGTTGCACACCACTAACTGATTCCTAATTTTACTGGCATCTCCATCTGGAGAAATGACCACAACATATTCGACTCTAGATTAATTAAAAGAATGTCATGTCCTTGTGTCACTGCTATGATATTGTCCTTGATGTAAACGACTACCCAAGGATCTTGTAAACTTAATAATGTGTTGTGTAATGAACCTTCTTTTCCATAAATCATTAGATTTTTACATTGGTTGTCTACAAAAACTATTTTCCCATTTGGTAATGTAACGGGATCATCTATTGACTAAAACAATGACTCTCTAGGGTTTTCATATTTTATTGATGTCAGTAATAATAACCAAAAACACCCCTATATGTGGTACAAGGGCTTGGCAGAATCGTCAATCGTTATAGATTTACAATCAGCAATTATATATATATCAGTAAATACCATTCATAATGACCATAATCCTGTTAAAGTTATTAGTAAATCCCAGGCATGCAGTTATAGCTTGCACTGAATTTATTTATGTCTATGTGTAAGTTTAACAGTATTTCGCCATCATAGCTATTCAAATTCTATCCCAATTCCCTCAACCAACCAATCAGAAACCAGAGATTTTACATGTGACCAAACTAACCAATAAAACAAGAAAACTACAGTACAGACTAAGATAAACCTAACAGAATATACGGAATAGAGAGAATAGAAAGCGTGGGCTTAATATAACTTAACACTATAATAAACTTAAATTAATAAAACTATCGATCTTAATAGTAACTAAGGTTATAATTAAAACTGAAAACTATCATAACTACGTCTGCCACAGTAATACAACACATCCAGAGAGAAGTCCAAAATCTGAATCGATCATTGTTACCAGATAGGAATACCTGTGGTATAGTGGCTTGTGAGGACATATTTAGGCAGTCGGCATGGACTTCCTCTGCACAATTCTTACAACATGGATCTCCATGGTTTGCGGTGTAAAATTCTGATTTCCTGCTATGTTTCGGGCATCTGTTAACTTTTAAAAGCAACAACAGTGGCGTGAATCTCATTAACTAGGTAGCCATTGGGATTTCGGTCATGCGTATAAACTTTATGGTACATTATGTTAACATGTTTGTGACTTAATTTATTAAATATATTTAAACTGAACTTGGAAGGAATGGTGTATGGAAGGATCTCTACAAACGATCCACCATTGGTTCCGGTTGGATGAACAACATGGCCGCCAGAGGCCATATTTGATCTTTATTGGCCACTATTAAAATATTGTTCCCTGATGAAACTACATTATGAAATGTTTTGAAACTTTGCCGGACTGATGAAAGTAGTAACCTTTACAAACGATCCACTTTTGGTTGAGATTCGTCCGCTAAACCGACGGCTGCTGCTGTTTAAAGTTTCCATTGAAACAATTTGGTAAAAGACTTTTTTGTCAATTTCTCAGGAACTAATGGGCAGATTGTAACCAGTGTTGGCAGGAATGATGTATGGAAGGACCTGTATTAATGTTCAACCTTTGGTTCTGGATGGATGAACAACATGGCCACCAGAGGCCATCTTTGATTATGATTGGCCAATTTTCAAAAATCTTCTCGTTTGAAACTACATTATGAAATGTTTGATTTTCATTGGCCAATTTTCAAAAATCTTGTCTGAAACAACATTACGAAATGTTTTGAAACTTTGCAGGATTGACGCCAAATATTCCCTGTACAAACGATGCAATTGTTCTTGAGATTCAGTGTCATTTGCTCAGGACTTAATGAGCAGATTATAACCATAGTTGGCAGGAATTATTTTCACGAGGATGTCTTCCAACTACCTTTGGTTCCGGTTACTTTGGTCTTCCAAATGTTTAGGTTTTAATACTGCTGATGAGAGGTGACTCCTTGAAATGGGTCGTATACAGCATAGTATAAATTATCGAGTATCGCGTTAAAAAAGTCGAGTATCGAGTTAACTATGTCTAGCTCGAAAGTGAATTGAAAAAAAATGCTATATTAAATGTCGCGCACAAAACACGCAAAAAAATTGACGTTTTGCTATTTCGAAGTAATATTATTCTAACATGGCTATCTTGTTGCTTTGTGGTATGAGAATATTCAATGTAGTTGAATGGGGTTCCGTTCCAGCGTAAGAAATGCCGAGTTTAGGCTTAATTTGTGCAATTTTTATGGCCATTTTAAAAGTTTTCCGAAAAAAGGGGGGTTTCAAGACCCGGAACCCCCCCCCTTTTGGATCCACCAATGTCCCACAAATGTAGAATTTCAGAAGAAATATTAAATCAATAGACCAGATGTATCTAACGCTTTCTTGAAAAGAAAATTGGTAGACAAATAAAAAATGTATGACTACTGTTAAAACAAAAATTAGCACGTAGAATAATCATTACCTCTGATCAGCCATTTGCACATCACCGTGGTCCAGTGAAAGAGAGCTAAAGGATATGACGTTTGTCCATCTACATGTATTTTACGTGCACCCTCGTTTTTTTTCGTACGTTAGTATTAATGCTCCAGAAGGATAAAATCCGACCTGCGACTTTGGGCCTCCCAAAAGGCGACTTTCGACATGTAAGGGCATTAAAAACGACTTGCGACCCCCGACCTCCAAAATTCTTTAAAAATCGAATTTCAGATGCTTTTAACGCGACCTCCAACCTATGGTAGTTTTAAAAAGCGACCTTGCGGCCAGAGGGTGGTACTTTTCTGGAGCCCCAGTATTTTATTGTGTTTTCCTTTACAAAGAATTTTCAGAAAACTAACTTGTATATTTTAGAAGGGCTTACTGTAATTTTGACGTTTTTTACATAGATATTAATATAATTTTTATGCCGGAAGGGCCAATAGCTACAGCGAGAAACATACTTTATTATAAAATTCTGCTACATAAAACAAATGCAGGAATATGAAAATACTCGACTTTTATAACTCGATACTCCCCGGTCGATACTCGACAATTCTAACTCGATATTCGACAATTCTGACTCGGTATTCGACTTTTTTAACTCTATACTCGACTGTTCGTACTCGATGCTTGACAATTCGATACTCGTTAACTCGATACGCGACTTATATAATAATATATAATAACTCGATACTCGACAATTCTAACTCGATACTCGACAATTCTTACTCGATACTCGATAATTCTGACAAGATACTCGACTTTTTTAACTCGATACTCGACTTTTTTTACATCGATACTCGATTTTTCAACTCGATACTCTACAATAAGAAACCAATTGTACAGGACCGGTGCCCTGTATAAACCTCCGGTTTCTGTTCTCAATAGAAAAATAGATATACGTGCTATTGGTGTTGAAAAAAATAATAACAATATAATAACAATATATTTGCCGTATAGTTATGACTCGGACATAATACAGGCTTTATATGAAAATACCCATTTAATAACACTATAATATTGGACAGTAAAAGTTATATTGCGCGGTGAACTATTTTTAGAAATAGGTGATTTCCAATTCATGTTCTTTAAAGTGAAATGTAATAAAGCAAGTCTAAAGATTGAGGAATATTGCTGTTAAGTGGTCCATGAAACTTATTGCACTCAGGAAAACGCCAAAATGTATAATTTGCACAAATCTTAGAAACAGATAGAAATGAGAGATTAACCGAGTAGTTATCAACTGTTTCCCGGCGAGTATCAATGAATTGTATATTGTACAATTTACATCTATATTGGTTGAAAAGTAATTTTTAAATAATCTATAATTGAACCGATTATTAATTGCCAGCTGACGGGATCTAATGTTTTTTTTTCGCATAGTACTCAAATACAGCTTTGATGTATTCGACAACTTTGTCTGATTCCAGGATGAAGGCAATTCTTAAAACTAGAAAGTTACTGTCGGAATCGACGGTAATAACCGCATCTCCCGCAATTTGTTGGGACACTTACCCGATTTAAAAAATTCTAAAATCTTATTGCCCATTCACAGATGTTATGAAGAAATAGAAATTAAATCACTATATGAAATGAAAAAATTATAAAAAACATTTCGTCACGAGCTTGAATTCATCACTTTTGAAATTCATACTTATGGGCCCCAAATTCTAAAACCTCATTGCACATCTACATATGGTGTATGATAATAAACATCCATTGAAAAATGAAATATTAGTTTACGTCAGAAGCTAAAAATTACAATTTTTTGAAATTCAACCCCTGTTGGTCCCAAATTTGGAAAGTAAAAAAATTCTAAAACAGTATTACTGATCTACATAATTATGTGCATGACAATAGTGTACATAAAATGCATCAATTGATGAGAGAGGAGTTTACGTGACAAGCTTGAATTCACAATTTTCGAATTTTGACCCCTTAGGGCCCAAAATTTAGAAAATCAAAATTCTTAAACCTTATTGCGCATCTACAGGTAGTATGCAGCCATTTTATAAAGAAACTAGATTGAGATAGTCTGAAACGACAGCTTTCCACGCATTCCCCACATGTTATACCCCTGTGCACCACTTACAAAGTCATATTTGAATACAGGCCCCAATTTTTTGAAAATAAACATTTTAAAACCTCATTGCATCTACATATGTGCATGACAATATATACTATATAGAAATAAAATGCACAAATTTCAAAATGAAATAAGATTTCATGTCACAAGCTTAAATTGACAATTTTGGAAATTTGACACCTGTGGGCCCCAATTCCGCATATGGTTCAAAACAATACTGTGTAGAAATAAAATTCATAAATTGAAAATGAAAGAGGAGTTTACGTCAAAAGCTTAAATTCACAACTTCAAAATTCGACCCTGAGGGCCCCAAGTTTAGAAAAACAAAATTCTAAAACATTATTGCCCATTTATAGATAGTGTATGACAATGCTTATAGAAATAAAATGCATAAAATGAAAAAAAGAAAGAGGATTTTCGATTACAGGCTTTAATTCCCAATTTTCAAAATTCAACCCCTGTGGGGCCACAATTGTTGAAAATTAAAATTACAAAACCTTATTGCGCATCAAGATACTGTACGGAAATAAAATGTAAAATGAAAGAAAAGTGAAGGCCACAACCTTAAATTCCCAATTTTCGAAATTCGACCCCTGTGGGCCCAAAATTTTGAAAATCAAAGTTCTAAAACCTTATTGCACATCTACATACAATGCATAACAATGCTATACAGAAATAAAATGGATGAAATAAAAAATGAAAAAGGAATTTTGGTCATAAGCTTTAATTCCCAGTTTTTGAAATTCGACCCCTATCAGCAAAAAAAAAGTACAATGAATTTACTCCCAAGGTCTAAACTATCTACCATTTACTTCTGATCAACAAAGTCACTTGTCTTTTTTTAATTTATCTAAAAATAAAATAAAGGTTTTGTCTGCTCAATCGGCACATGAGCTCTTGCCTGTTCAAGTTTATCGGCCTGAACATACTTATCTATCACGCTACTTAAAATAGGATTCCCGTACTTTCGGATACAAGAATCAACCCACTCTCCACGTCTGTCCATATCATCAAACAACGCCTTCAATTATGCAACAGTTGAAGATACCGTCCCAGCAGCAAGACGTTTAGGGCAAAAACAATCTTTCAACCCTGTACAACCTAAAAACTCGCAATCCAAATCATGGACCTGAGTTTTCCTTGCTTTTTCCTTATCTAATAAAAATAGCCTCACGTCTTCTGGAATGGCATTAACCCAATTTTTCCTGAAAATTCTGTCATATTTTCTTCTGAAAACACCAAAGCCCCCCCCCCCTACTTGTAGCAGAGAGATTTGCAAGTGCTTTTCCTTTCGCCACGGAAAACACTCTTCCCAAGAATCAAGAAATGTCCAATGACATATCTCTTCCCTCAAGCTAGGAGAAAAAGCCACCACACCACTATTCTTGGACCCTATGCTTATAGCTCTATTAACTTCCTTAATATACAACTTTGCACTAGGGATAGCAACCAGAAAAGAGATACACTTGCCTGCAAATTTTTGCAGACTTAGCAAATCAACGGAGTCCTGAGCCAAAATACTTTCACTCAAAGTTTGAAACTTATATAATTTGGCCTGGGGAATAATGAAAGCCAACCGGTCTGAGTTCACAAGCATTCCCAAAAACTGAACAGTGATAAAAACTGACTTCACAATGTTGACAAAGTATCCAAGTATATTCAAGACTTCACAGACAATATACAATGGCCTAAGAGTTCTTTTCTCCTTTTCAAATACATTAACAATTCCCGAGGGTGGTGAAACACCTACACTTATCGACTGCATAAAAGCAATATATTGAAGGCATAACATACCCATCAATCTACAATAACCCGTTGCAACCTGACCTATAGTTTGGTAAATAAATGCGCTAGCCTTAAAACCAAATGGTAAGGTGTTAAAAACCATATAATATCCTCCGAATTGGATCCCAAAATATTTCTTACTTTACGTACTTACAAGAACATGGTCGTACCCAGATTTAGCATCTAAAGTGGCCATAAAGTCACACTTTTCCAGCAAACGAGGAAGGTTCCTAAGGGTTTCTAAACTAAATGGATTATCTTTGACCCAAAGATTCAAATACCTTTCATCGTGGCAAAGTCTGGGATTGTTGGGTTCAACAGTTAAAGGCAAAACTAAACAAGAGGCTCAGTGGGCTAAGCCTGTATCGCTCACCTGGCCATTTTGTTTCAGGGAACGGGATGAGTTATGCAAACTTGGTAAAGGACCTTCATTAGATGCTCCATACAAAAAATCAGTTCATTTGGCTTTACAGTTTCAGAGAAGAAGTTTTAAATTTCGACCAATCAGAACATGTAAATGCTCATGGCGGCATTTTGTTTCACGGACCAAGAAGATTTATGCAAATTTTGTAAAGGACCTTCCGTAGATGCTCCATACCAAAAATCAGTTTATTTGACTTTACGGTTTCAGAGGAGAAGAAGTTTTAAATTTCGACCAATCAGAACATGTAAATGCTCATGGCGGCCATTTTGTTTCACAGACCGGATTGAGTTATACAACTTGGTAGAGGACCTTCCATAGATGCTCCATACCAAAAATCAGTTCATTTGGCTTTACGGTTTCAGAGGAGAAGAAGTTTTAAATTTCGACCAGTCAGAACATGTAAATGCTCATGGCGGCCATTTTGTTTCACAGACCAAGCAGATTTATGCAAACTTTGTAAAGGACCTTCCATAGATGCTCCATACCAAAAAATCAGTTTATCTGGCTTTACGGTTTCAGAAGAGAAGTTTTAAATTTCGACCAATCAGAACATGTAAATGCTCATGGCGGCCATTTTGTTCCACGGACCGGGATGAGTTATGCAAACTTGTTAAAGGACCTTCCATAGATGCTCCATACCAAAAATCAGTTCAATTGACTTTAAGCTTTCAGAGAAGAAGTTTTAAATTTCGACCAATAAGAACATGTAAATGCTCATGGCGGCCATTTTGTTTAACGGACTAAGAAGATTTATGCAAACTTTATAAAGGACCTTCCATAGATCCTCCATACCAAAAATCAGTTCATTTGGCTTCACGGTTTTAGAGGAGAAGCAGTTTTAAATTTCGACCAATCAGAACATGTAAATGCTCATGACGGCCATTTTGTTTCACGGACCGGAATGATTAATGCAATAATATTAGCAAGCATCATGTCTTCTGTCGATCCAAAGAGTTTCAGAGTCAAACTGTACAAGTCTCTCGAATTTTCATACTTCTTGCAATGAACATAGGCTTTACTGAAATACTCCGCATCCTTGTGTGACAGTTTCGTAGCCACTGTGACCAAAGTTTCTATAGCTGCAAGGCAACGTGACCTTGTGTAAGGTTTGGTCGGGCAGACAAAATACGCACATGGCTTAAACACTCATCTACCTGTTTATCTGCTGACTTATTGGAGATGAAATCCATCTTGTCCTCCGTTTGCTTCAAGCGAGCTGCTAAATCCGCGTCAACACTAGGAGCTGGATTTCCTAAAAAGAAATAACCACATAAAGAACAGATATTGACCAACCCAATACAACATAGTGTAGACCAAAAAAGATATTTCTCCAACGATGCTTAAAGTATGTATAAATTAATTCGACCGGTCAACGCGAACTTGAGTATCGAACAAATATAAGTAGAACCACACTATCGGACTAAACTTTAACCCAGAAACCCGAAAAATAATAATATATAAAGGCGTGTCAGATGAGCATGCAGTATCTTATTATACTTAGCACATAGGACAGCAAACATACTAGCGTCCGACATCAGATTTTCTCATTAATATTTTAAAGATCATTATAATCCTGTACAAGTGTAACATTGGTTATAAAATACATATAAAACTTATCGTACCTTTTGGAGTAAAGTCAAGAAATACTAAAGGGATATTCGAAGGAGAGAAAAATCGTAACAACTGACAAACTCCGGAGAACAACGAAGACAAGATCAAAACAATACATGCTCTACAATTAAAAACTAAAAATATATGAACAACATGGGCCCCACCAAAAAAACCGGGGGTAGACTCTGGTGCTCCGGAAGAGTAAGCACTCACACTAAAGGAGCCCAAATTCAAAACAGTAGTGGTAGCAGCTGCAGGTAAGGCTGGAGGAATCTGTAGAACGGCACCTGCCGCCATACTAGCAGATCCCTGTTGAGCTGATATAACTGTAGCACTAGGCATAGCCAACGCATTCCCCCGAGGGGCACCAACCATGTTAGCCTGGATCTAGTATAATGCAACAGCAAACGTGCATCTTCTAAGTTGTCATCTTTTCCAAATAGCTGAAATTACAACCTTGACAAAAGTGAAAACTTCATAAGAAAACAAAATTGACTCCATGGAAAACTTGAGTCACAAGATAATATTGTAAATATGAGGGCAAGTTAGCCATCTGAGACAGTTAATCCTTCAGATATGTTAACAACGTAATTAGTCCAAATACTACTTACAAAAGTACATATAAAGGATGATCGCGGTCATAATTTAGGCTTTTGTCAGGTTTTCGAAATCCTCTAGCTTTATGTACCTCAATGTTGTAAAATATTTTTTACTGCAAACCCTCTATTTTCTTTTAACATATTTTTATATGCATCTTAGTGAACCATTTGACAAAATATTGTTACATCCTTCTTATTTTTCCATAGTTTTGAGAGAATAAAAATGTATAAATTGTCAATGCAAGAGCAAGGAAAACTCCAGAGAGAGCCATTACCCACCAAATTTTCAGTAGTTTATATCTCAAAAATAGTTTATGGACCTATCAATTTTATTTGCGCTTTTAGTAACTACACGAAACATCTATCAAATTATAGCGATGATTGAAGATTACATCAGTGATGAGCAAGAGAATAACAGTGAAGAGCAGCGATGAGCAAGAGAAGAGCAGCGATAAGCCAGAGAAGAGCAGTGATGAGCACCGAAGAGCAGAATAGAGCAATGAAATGGTCCGCCGTGCTAAGGCGGTTGTTAAGGACACTCCTCCATTGACCTAATGGTGACAGCATCAGCTGGAGGTAAAGGGACATAATCAAATCCTAGCTTTGGTACGAACAGTTGAATTAAGTGCGGGCACACTAATGTGAGTTAAGGAGCAACCATTTGCTTTTTATGTCGAAACTTTGGTCCTGTATTTTTTTCCGCCGCTTTTGCGGCCTCAATTTTTAAACCAAAAAATTTCATGATTGGCACAGGTCCTGCATTGTTTTTTCACACCTTAAGTGGTCCTGTCTTTTTATGTTGCCAAAATCCTGGTCCTGCCTTTTTATTTCAAATTTGATAGCTTTCAACAATGTAACAGGTCTTTTAAGATTTGACGTTATATTCAATCATATGATAAATCCAGGAAATCTGGTAACGTACAAACTTAAAATATTGGTCGTTAATACATACATATTGAGTAAGGTTTTATACATTGCTAGAGTTATTCCCCCTTCTACAGAATTTATACAAAAATTAAACCGATGTATTTTTTAGATTTTTTGAAATGGTACGCAAGAATTCTTAAAAAGGGATAGTTTATATCAGAAATATGATATAGGTGGACAACAGAACCCAAGTTTAGAATATTAAACTTATGCCTTTCTCCTGCACAGGATTACTTTATTATTACAGGGAAAAGACAGTATGGGTTAATATTTTTACGTATTACTTAGGACATACTGTGAGAGATGTTCTGCCAAACTTAGCAGACAACAGACTTAGACACAGTGAGACAGCATGTGGTATATATGATACAATTAAACTTCTATATTTGAAGTATAAGGGCCATATGTCATTCGACACCTGTGTACGAGATATATATTTTAAAGTAATAGAATTAGATATTACTTTCAAACATAAAGTGGATAAAAATTTCCATTTATGGATAAATTTTGATCAGGTTTGGCATAATTTATGTGCAGTAGAAGATTTACTAATTAGAGACTTTATTTATTTTTAGAGTTATTCACGGGCGTTTGCCTACAAAACAGAAATATTTATGTCGAAAATTTTAACTACAAATGTAAATATTGCAATCTAGAGCTTGAAACTGATGAACATTTATTTTTGGAAGTGTAGATCTTCAGCTACTTTTAGAAACTTGACAGAAGAATTAGTCAAGATAGAAATTGAATCTTGCAATAAAACGTATAAAAAAATACCGAAAAAGAATGTTTGCAAGTTTTTCTTTAACTCTGTATAATTCATTGAAAAGAATTAGTCCGATTTAAGGAAAATAATCCATTTTTACATTTTTTCATTCTTATCAAGGGACGATAACCTTGTATTAGTTGTGAATTATTCATGGCTAATTAATATCAGGATCGTTTGATAAGAAACAATGAACATAATATCTGGATAAGATCCACTTTTATGACCATGAGACCAGATTTTCTGTAGAAACGCCATGATCATTTCTTTGATATATATAGAAATTTAGTAGTCCATCTTGTTGAAATGAAGAATCAATAGAAGAATTTCTCAAAAGTAAAATTGTTTTTAAACTATGAAAACTTTTTTTTCCGTATTCGTTTTAAATTGAATATACCAATTATCACCGTGTACAGGCAAATCGTAGGTGGGGGAAAGCACCAGAATCGAAAAATTTTGTTTTACAACAAAATTAAGTATCGGAGAAAGCAAATAGATAGACCACAGAAATCCTTTGGTTATACACGCGTTTTGCGAAACGCTCTAGTTTTTACAAACACTTACACAATTTGAATTGGGTGAATCTTAGGGGGGGGGGCATTCCAAAAACAAACTGTCGAGCTCGGTCTTGCAAACTATTTACTTTCTGGATTCCTGGATGAATATTTTTATCTACAGCAAGGTTTCAGAATCACACCGCCACCTGGCGTTAATTCGAACATTGGCTGTTTGACATCGGTAGGTGTTTGCATTTGTCCGTTGATTTTATTTTAAGCTGTTCGTTTAACATCGATGTTCATTAGTTTTGCATTTGAGTTTGTTGATTTTATTTTATGCTGTTCGTTTAACATCGATGTTCATGAGTTTTGCATTGGAGTCTGTTGATTTTGTTTTAACGTCTTTTTTACCCCTTTAGCTGCCCTTACAAATGCTTTTTGTAAATCTACAAAACAAGCATAAATTTTCTGATGATTTTTATGGATATACATATTAATTAATGTTTTTAGAATAAATAGACTGCCGGTAGTCCTATGCTTTTCTCTGAATCCAAACTGTGAATTGGAAAACTAGTTTGCATTAATTTAATTAGTCTTTTATTTAGAACTGCACTACATACTTTAGATAGACAATTAATAAGGGAAATCCCTCTATAATAACATGGATCATCTTTATTATGATTTATGTATTGGGACCAAATAAGACATTTTTACATTCCCCGGAATCTGAAAGTGTTTAATAGTTTTTTCTATGTTTTTGTATAATTCCTCTGACCCAGTATCGAAATTATTGTATTTCAGTTCCCTTTTATCTGCATCACTTCTATGGAGATTGCTACGGAGAATATTTCAGGATCTGGAGGAAAACAACAATGCATGGTCTCAATCCCAAAGTCAATAAATTCCCTTGATTGGAATTTAATTACATCTCATCGCATACACATGGCATATGAAATTTGGATTGTTTTGTTTCGTATAATCAGCATGAAACAATATGTCAGACTCTACATATGCTGTGTTATTCCATCATTTTTTTTGTTTCTTACGAATTGAAAAATGTAATACTAAATATTCAGATTTTTTTTTTAAATTCTCAATCTGTCTATAGTTATAAAGCGCTAATTATAAACTAAGATTAACAGGAATGTTCTTATTTTTACATAATCTCTCGTATTAACAACTCCTTCAGCAAGACTTTCTTACATAAAGCACTTGTTGATTTATTGTGGGAGGGAGGGGGGACTCTGAAGATTTCCATGTGCTAACGATCGTACTGCGGGGGGGGGGATGGGGTTCAGATATTGCATTTCGAAAGGGTTAATAAAATTTGAAGTTTTTTTTATAGGTTTAATTTTTATATGTATTTTTTGGAGGACTCGAATTCTAGAAGCAGTATTAAAATATCTGCAAATAATACCATTATTGTCAGCTTTGCACCCATTCTCTAGATTGGCCATTTAGTAATTTGCTCTTCGGTGTTTTGAACTAACATTTTAGGACTTGTGCTGAGGAGTCGTAAACCGATGAAATATGCAGAATTTGTGCATCAAAATTGGTATCATAGAATTCATCATGATAATCTATAATAATCATCACAAATATGAGTAATTTGATTTTCTATTATGTAAATGTTTCCGAGCTATTTTATTTTCTTTGTTGAAAAAAATGGGTACACATTTTTCCTAGTTCCTTTTCACGGATAAATCAGCAGATTTCATTGAGTTTTTAATTACTATCCCCGGTTGTAACATCTATGACAACAGTAATTTATCTAAAAAGAAATGCAGGGCTTTCTAGTTTTCGCAAGAAAGTTATGGCCAGGTAAGTGTCATGCAGTGGACGGATCGTCGTGCAACAATATTTGTCGGTTTTTTCATGATCCCATGAGATTATGTCTTTGATTTAATGTTTTCATTTTTTTTTATTTACGTGAAATTTGCAAGGCCTAGCTTACTTATCAATTTTACGACTGCGTGTATATAGGCGGATGCAAGGGGGCAGGTGCGAATCTAGGATTTTTTAAAAGGGGGCTGGAATTCAATCTGAGGGAAAAGGGGGCCCAGGCCATGTGCTATATATTTTCGGAAATAAATTTAGTTTCTTAACAAAATAACCAAATGTTGTACAAAAATGAAAAATTAGAAAATGTCAACGAATATAAGTTTTTAGGCTCTGTGCTAAAAAGTAATGGAAATCTAAAAAGTAGCATGGAGGATTTAGCAAAAAAAAAAGCAAGAAAAGTGATGTTTTCACTAAAATCTTACACACTGTCATTAGGTCATCTGCCCATAAACGTTTCCATAAATCTTTTTGATACACTCATAAAGCCTATCCTCACATTTAATTTAGAAGTTTGTTACTAGTATATGGATCACTACATTTCGCAATATAAAGCAAAACAGAAAGCAGAAAAAAAGCCACAAAGATTTTTATCCACATTTTTCATTGATAACTCATATACATAAAAAGTCCATTTAAATTGTAAATATATTCTGTGTACTAAGAAAAGCTCCTCAAATATTGTAGTCAGGGCAGAATTAGGACCAAAACCTATCTAGCAAGACTATATATTGAAAACATAAATTCTCTCTTGAAAGAAGCTTTTAATCTATGTAAGGAATTACATTCCCAAAATATTTATTCATGGTAACCATATGCTGAAGACATTGTCTCAGAGAGTACTAAATCCAAATTAGAAAACGTTAATGATACAAAAGATGTTCAAAAAATTAAATTAGAAGTCAAGACCGATTTTTCTGATAGTTACAATAATTTATATGAAGCCAAAATTCATAATCTAGATGAAAATAACAAATTATTTTTATATAAACAATTAAAAAGATCTATAAACAAAGAATACTATTTATCTTCGGAAAATTTTGAATATCGAAAACTTATCACGAAGTTTAGAATTAGCATGATTAGTGATCATAATTTAGAAATTGAAAAGGGTAGATTCTATAAAATTCTTAGAGAGCAACGTTTGTGTGAAACATGTAAAACGATAGAAGACGGAAAACATTTCATATTAAATTGTAAATTAAATGAAGCATTACGACAAATAACTTTTCGAAATTTTTCTGCCGAAGATTCAACTTTCACAAATTTAACCGATGAAGCAAAAATTGTCTTTATTTTGAACCCAGCGTCCTCCCAGTAGGTAAAAACACCTGTTCCTTTTTAAAACAGTCTTTGAAACTGAGGTCAGGGGACTAGTCACTTTTTGCTTGTTCTTTGTGTTTATAATGTTCAATATTGTGTATTTGTTAATCTGTTTTTTGTTGTTGTCACAAACTATGTTTAAGGACAATAAAATAATTTGAATATAAAAAAAAATTAAAAAAATAAAAAAAAAAAATAAACTGGTATTTTTGTCTAATTTGAGTCCGACGATTTACCGAAAAGTACAAACAATGACCGAAAAGGTGGTAACAGAACCGAAAATAATATTCCTTTTTTAAAAAAATATTTTTCCAATGAGTTAAACATTTATTATTCCAGTTATATGTACACATGCAAAACGTAAATTAGTGAAAATTAATACTACATGTATAAATTCAAATTGGGCTCTTTAAAAGGAGGTGTAGTAGTTCTATTTCATTTAGAATTACATTTAATATGAAGTATATATGTAAAATTTACTTAGTTTAGAATCACATTTATAGGAAATGTCATTACAATCAACGTAAGCAATATTTAGGATTTTATTTACTTAACTTTATCAATACCGAAATATTTAATATCATTTATTTACTTCATATTCCTTTCAGGAAAATCTTAAATGGTACCATCATTTGGAAAGGCGGTCCGTAGAAGTATTAGAATTTGGGAACCATTAATTTTAAGAGGATCGGTCAAAAACTATAACAAGTATCACCCGACAATGATTAAGCGGTTACGTATCATTTTTTATAGGCATCTCTCCCCAAAACATCATTATTCGGTTTTTTCAAAAGTATATAAAGAATAGCAAAAGAAAATGAGTACGTAATTAACTTTTAAAATGAAATAGATACGTTTGGTTCAGGTTTAAACAATAACTATCTCATACAAAATATAATTTTTAATTAAATTTACACATCTTAAAATTCATCTTACTTAGTTTAAATTTTCATGGATATATATGAAATATAACCCGAATAAATAAATGTATAATGCATTGAACAAATATTCAAAAGAAAATTCTTTTCGGTAAGTCGTTGCTTCCCATCATTTTCGATTCTTTTCCCTTCTTTCCTATTCTTTTTTGTACTTTTCGGTAAATCATCGAATCCAATTGACTTAATTATGTAATTTAACTTTCATTTATTCTGACGATTTATCTTACCTGCTGATTTTGATATAACCTACCAACGATTGTTTCGGTATTCATGGATATTTATTTAAGCCTTGTAAATCACTGTTCAGAAGTATTTATTTAAACTATTGGAATGGTTTTATTCATATTGAATATTGATATTTCAAAATCTTATGTTTGCACAAAACTTCATAATGCGCTTTTGAAATGTAATATTACGTAAAAAAAAAAAGGTCAGTCAGGGGAAAATTTTTATGGTTCTCACGTTTATTAGATTAAATGTTTCTGGTGATTGGATTTACCGTATCAACCTATGCATCGAAAGTTACTTAGAAACTGCAACAATCCCTTTAAACCAACGCTTATAAGTATTTACATATTATGAAATAATGTTTGCAATGAATATTTATATTTTAAAATTTTGTGTTTGAACAAAATTTACAATGCCCATTTAAAAGATATATTGTTCCAATAAATACATGTATATAATTTGTAGGGCCATTAAATTGTGTCAACAAAATACCATAAAGAGGTTTTATCAGTTTACTATAATTTAGGTAAGTAAGAGAAGGCGAATGCTATCAGATTCGAAATATATCTTTATTTCTAAAATTATCGCCACTCTAGTCCCTTATTCAGTTTTATGTTTTACTGTTCAATGTCTGCACTATCAACTAATGTTGCAGTTCCATTTTATCCTATATTAAGAGAAAATTGCATTTTTAGAGTAACTTAAGAACAGATAATTTTTTGTGAAGTGTAATAGGCTATGCCGGTTTTCTTGGCATGTATTATTGTCAGTTGGTACATACTGCCGTTGGTGACAATAAAACTATGTTTTTAACGGTGATAATAAGTGCCACAAATGTCATTGCAAAGACTGTTTTACAATTTTGTTCTTCTTTGACGAAAGCAAAAAAGGACAAGGAAAACATTTTATAAGCTGATCCCGGAAATTTGCGATGTGTGTCCCCTTTTATGATAGTTTTTTTATATACATGTACTTGAATGCTAAATACAGTTTATTCATATTAAACAGAATAAAGTCTAGATTCAGGGTATATTCGATCTGTATACTTTTCTGTGGTTCATAAATACATTTATTTCATATCAGATAAAATTTCTATATCTCTATTGAATAAAAGGAGTTATTACATGAATATTTTTTTTCTATTTTCTGATTGGATGAGAAATGACTAAAAGGTCTTGAGTACTCGTGATAGTAACTGAGCAGTGTCTAAATTAAGTGCAAAAATTTCGTTTGCACGGTTATGGGATTAAAATAGATCCTGACCGGTCAAGCGGAATTCAATAGTGACCGATTTGTTCTTAAAATAGAAAGGGAAAGTCCAATTTTCCGATTCATGTAATAAAACAAGTACATTGTACTGGTTATGTAACAGGTCAAGCGGAATTTAATAGTGACCGATTTGTTCTTAAAATAGAAAGTGAAAGTACAGTTTTCCGATTCATTTAATAAAACAATTACTGACTATCTAATAGGTGGCTATTATGATTGATCAACCCTTGAAAATGTTTATTCACCTCGCCTAAAGGTTCGGTAAATATTACATTTTCTCGGGTTGAAAAATCCTGATAGTGACCTATTACAAAGTCATTCATGCTTGTACCGATCAATACCGTGTGATAATGATCGATCACTATCAAGTGATGATAATCGCTGATGCTTTTAGATTTATGTCCCCTTTTTAAAACGCACAAGTGATTCAGATTTATTGAAGCACAAAAACACAAATATACATGTACTATTACTAAGCAACATCCAGACTGATTTACATTGAACATGGTCTTGAATAAAAGACAGTATGTGGCACCATCGTATGGAGTGTACATATCAAAACCTTTAAGTTTTGCACGAATTTGATTAAGGTTAGAAGATTTCAACGAGCGAAGCCATGCAATTACTAAAACGTTTCTGTAAAAGGGTTATAGATTTCACAAGCTTTTAAAACGTTTTATAATAGATATCAACACCTTTTAGCTAAATACCCGGCTTCAAGAAAAGCATTTTTCATGAACGGGTTTTTCCCATCCTAGTTTCTATTGTAATATCATGAATAAATGCAAAAGTCTCGCTAACAACCCACAGAAACTTGGTAGTTACTAAAGATCTTTTCACAGTAAGGGCTAGAAATATGAAGTGATGTATAATTCTGTAAAAATTTCTCTTTTCTCCCCATGACTTGAGGACTTTAAATTTATACTGGCATTTTATGAATAATGCCGATTTCTTTTTAACTCTATGACGAAATAATATTAACCCTTTCTGGGAGTGTTTTTTTCAGACTTTTTGTTTAGCATAGCTTCAGTTTCCCACCTGCAGCATTAAGAGCCTTAGCTAGTTTTAGTAGATAACGCTATTACCGGTAGTAAATTAAGGGTGTGTTCATTTTTATATATATAAAAGGAAAAGTAAAATTGTAAGAAAAAGATGTTTAGAGGAACAAAGTTTGTCGAAAGGTACGACTATTTTAGCATCCAACTAGATACCCCGTTAGGATTTCCTCCCAACACACAACAACAGATAAAGACAAATTATAAATTTACGGTAAGCGATAGGGCGGCGTTCTATGATTGGTATAATGGTTATTTCCTAATAAAATTCAGGGCAGAAAAAATAGCAGATGGTACGGCACCGACTAATAATGAGGTATCTGTTATTTCAGATGCCACCAATTTTCTTAGCCTAATGACAGTCGAACAAAACGGAAAAATAGTATACAACTATAACAATCTGTCGATACTTCCAGTGTAAATAAAGCAAATGCAAATCGTTAGCTCTTGACAGCCAAACTAGAACTTGGTTCTGGAATATATTACCCGGAAACTGAATACAGTTCGAATAAAATAAGCAGAATTTTCGATGATGTCTGCAATTTCAAGTCTCATGCTACTAACGAGTATGATACAGGGAATATGCTGATCCTACCAATTACAAATTACAAAGAAGTTTTCAGTGATAATATTTGGTTTACCTAGAGTGCTCTCAATTCCATCAACTTCCAGAAGTGAATATCTATATAAAAGAGTAACATGAAACGATTCCTCAATTTTCTGGAAATAACAGTTTGCAATTCAGTATGGTCTTTACACCTATAGTTTTCAGAATAATCGTGTACTGAAATCGCATTATTAAGTGGTAAATTTGTGACAATATGCTTGGGCTGTTGGTTTTGCCATTTGGCTCTAAAGTTATGAGAAGGGAGGGTTTCTAGCAGCTTTCGAAAATATTCAAGCATATAACCTGGCTAAGTGTGATATTTCAGGCAAACGCCAGAAGAAGTCATGATTTTTTTTTGTTCATCAGATAGAGCATCGGATCGAACTTTTCCTTTTGTATATGCATATGAAGATGACTGACTATGAGGTATCACTGTTCGAAGTTAATATTCCAAACTAATACGTCTCGCAAGAACACCTAGTTTCTTGGCTAAGGAGACCTTCGAATGCATTTTTGTAACAGATTCACCACTGACAGATGCACTCAAGATATTCATTGTAGATCTAGCTTCATCCTTACGTTTTTATTTACATGAAGTTTCCGATATAGTTGCTGTTGTGTTTTCAATTACCGTTAGACCTAGTTGATTTTTATTATTTTCCTCGGGTGAGTGTAAAATGTTTTTTGTTTTTTTTCTTTTTTTGTAGAATTTTAACCGTTGGTGATTTTTCATGATGTAACAAAGCTGCAACTGTTGAGACAATTTTTTGTAGGAGATTTTGGAAGACCTTTCCTTGGTTTTTGTAACGCGCGATGTTTACTCATTTTGTTAGGGAACGACTGAATTTCATCATTGTTTTTTTAATCTACTACTTTTGCACGAATGCGCCTTTGATATTCCCTTTTATTTAGAAGACAAATATGCATGGCGTGTGAAACGTTGCAATATTCACAAAAAACAAATTATATGTTCATAAAATTAAATAATTGTTCGTAAAAACGAATATTTGTTCATAAAAATAAAATATATATTCAATAAATCAAAATATGTGTTCATAAAATAAATTATATATACATAAAACATAAATATATGTTCATAAATGAGTTTTTATTCATAAAAAAATTGCTATATGTTCATAAAACAAATAATTGTTCATAACAATTAAATATGTATTCATAAAATCCAAATATTCATTCATAAAATCCAAATATTCATTCATAAAATAAAATCCAAATATTCATTCATAAAATCAAAATATAAATTCATACAATCAAAATATTGATTTATAAAATCCAAATATTCATTCATAAAATCAAAATATTCATTCATAAAATAAAAAAACTCATTCATAAAATCAAAAAACTCATTCAGAAAATCAAAATATTGTTTCATAAAATAAAATATATGTTTATAGAAATTTATAAATACGTTCAATAATTTGCATCATAGGATACGTCGTTTCTTTTGTCACAATGTATTTGATTGGACAATCAAAAACGAAACTAGGATGACTGGTCGTATGGCGTAAGTTTCATTGAAGAAAATGGCTAATGATAGGTGCATGCTATCATTTCATGAGGTTGTGGTACCAGGAATACACTGATTAGACTGTTTATTCAAGATTAAGAATACACTAGGTCCTCACAGACTTCACTGCGGCCAGTATGCACACGTCACATCATCATCAATCAACGACAGCGTTTCGCCCAAGTTTTACAATTTATAAATTATGCAACGCTGTCGTTGATGATGATGATGTGATGTGTGCATACTGGCTGAAGTCTGTGAGGACCTAGTGTATTCTTAATCTTGAATAAACAGTCTAATCAGTGTATTCCTGGTACCACAACCTCATGAAATGATAGCAGTTGCGTTCATGGTTATTTCTGAAATCCGACATACACATGTAAATAAGTTTTTTTAAAGTATTTTTATTAAGCTTCAAAATTGTAAATGAAGTTTTGTTATGTGATTTTGTCTAATAAATTAATTATTCATTCAATAATTTTAAACAAAGGCAACCATTTGCTTTCCTGTACATATATAATACTTTGTGTACGAAAACTACACATGTATATATACGACTGACAATTTTATAAAAAAAATTATGAAGTTGCAAGTCTTTTTTCTGTAAATTACGAAAACCTCTGATTTTGTCTTGTCAAGCAAATGTTTTTTTGTTTTGTTTTTTTTTTTTTTTTTGGGGGGGGGGGGGGGCCTATTTGACGTTTGAGCTTATTTTATCACTTTGCGTCCGTAGTCCGTAATCTTTTCACATTTTGACCTTATCTCTGAAATTACTTGGTAGGAATGATATACGGAACGACCTCTATAAAAGATTTACCTTTGCCTCCCGTTGAATGAAAAACATTGTCGCTAGAGGCCATTTTTTTTTATTTTGACTAGCCAATTTTCAAAAATTGTCTCCGCTAAAAACATGTTGAAATGTATTGAAATTTTGCAGCATTGATGACAATAATATCCTCTACAAACTTAACATTTCTGGTTGAGATGCGGCTGCTCAAAATTTCTATAGAAAATTTATGGGAAATTAATTTTTTATCATTTGCTAAGGAACTAATCGGCAGATTGACAGTTAAGTTGGCAGGGATGATGTGTATAAACCATATGGGACATGGCGTTTTGTAATGGGCAGATTGGAACTGATGTTGACAGGAATCTCTTTTTGAAGGACATAGGTCAAATTTCAAGGACAATTTGACAATTTACGTTTCTTTAACAGCTAAAATTTGCTCATAGAAGCCAGGTGAGCGATACAGGCTTAGATGAGCCTCTATATTTTGTTTGTTTGTTGTTTTTTTCATTTGGAACGTCAGTAATAATGTGCCGAATAAGCTCGGAGATCATACAATATTAACGTAAACTTTAAGGTGGTTTGGACAAAAGCAGACAATCGAATTCAGTCAGTGAATATGCTTGTTTAACAGTACAGGTCAATTAACGTTTTCCTTTTAACTTCTGTCCTTGGCACAATGGACATATATAACTGCTGCTATTCGGATGAAAAGATGAAAATGGTGGTTAGTACAAGTATTTAGCTCTTTAGTATCACTCTCCGAATTTATTCTTAACGTGGAAGACTCACCTTTCTTAATTAAAGATATAAAAATATTTTATTTAAAATATATCTGAAATATATTTCTTGCAGCTTTAACCGACAATTTTTGAAATTTGGCCTATGTGAGCCTCCGGATCAAATTGGTATTCTAAATATAGTGTAGAACAATACTATATATAAGCAAACTAAAAGAGAAGTTAAGTTCACAGGCTTGAATTAAAATTTTCAAATTTCGACCCATGTGGACTAAAACCTAAAAATTCTAAAACCTTATTGCACACCTGCATATGGAGTTTGACAATACTGTGTAGAAATAAAATGCATAAATTGAAAAACAAAAGACAAGTTTATGTCACAAGCTTAAATTGATAATTTTTCAAGATTCGACACCTGTTGGCCCCAGACAGACGGGCGGACGGACGGAGACAATCGCTGTATCCCCGAACTTTCTTCGAAAGTGCGAGGATAATTACTCTTTCTTAACACATTCTGAAGTCGGTTGGTTTACACGCACAACTTTTTGTTCTTTGTCTGTCCCTCCAATCCCTTTAGCAGTATAGCTGTGACAATGCATAACGATGAATTCAAGCAAAAATAAGCTGACAGACTCGGAGATTCCTCTGACGTCAAACAGTATTTTTCTGAATTGGCTTGGGCGGTGGGACGTCAGAACGTACTCCATATGAAAATCTGAGAAACATTTTGAACAAGATTTACCCATGTTTTTTCTTATTTAAAATTAATTTTCTGTCGGGAAATCCTGATACGTTTTACTTTTGTAAATAATTGAATAATTATTTCTTGCGATATTGTTCCTCACCTGGAGATTTCTATTTCTGGTCAGACAAAATAAAAATGGATAACATAAATACATCATCCATGTCCAGCAAGTAAATTCTTTACTTCCTCATAATTAGGAGATATTTTATAAAACTATATCGTAACGATTATAGAAATGAAGTATTTCAGGCCTTCTCGGTAGAAAAAATCCTAGCTTTAGTCTTAAATCATCGAAACGTCACGCATTGAACAGAGTAGTTTTTGTAAAGTTGTTTTTTTAATTCTTCAGTTTCCTGTTCGGAGATTAAATTTCGACGAGCACGTAAAAGTGTGAAAAAAGTAATAAGGAAGTTGACAGCTGCGTTCATGTTTTTATTCTAAAATTCCACATACAATGTACATGTACAAGTATGTAGGCAGGTGTAAAAAGTTGCGACACTATTCACCTAGTACCATGTCCAGAACCATAGACAACTCGTCCAAAATCTGCTCTAAAAACAAAGCTTCAATGAAAATGGCACATTTGTATAAGCGTGTGGAGATGGAATTTGTATACTTCTGAGGCATTTATTTGACAGAAACCTGATTTTGCAATTTTTTAAATACATTAAGTGGGATGATAATGTTTTATTATCATACAGTCACAATAAGTACAATATTTAACTAATCATCTTACTATTGTGACAACCATGTCGTGTGAATATGTTCAGTGGATAGTCAAAGAATTATCGGAGATACAAGGTAGTCCTAAATATTTATTTACGCCTAAACAATAACCCAACACTGTATAAATCAGATTTTAATACAGTATTGTTGAAATGTAATTAAATAAAATTCAGCAGGCATACAAATTTCAAGCTACTGGCCAATCTCTATTAGTCGAATTCCGTTTTAATTAAGCTCTTAAACTGTTAAAAATATAGAATGTGTTCTTCTTGTACAAGTGAGAAAAAAAAATTTAAAACAAAAAAAGATATATACCTTTGCAATCTCTATCATTTGAAAAAGACTTTTTAAATCCATTTTACTGCCCCTGAAAATATACCATACTAAGTTTGAGTTAAATGAGACACGATGGTGTAATATTTGAGGGGATGGGACTTACACCCTTATATGGACTCTTCAATAAATGAGTCTTCCCATAAGGACTAAGAATATATATCTTGATAGGGTAAGGATCTTAAATGTTTCAAGGTTATAAAGACAAATATATTTTCAGTTGGGTATCTTGCCAAATGAACACGCAAAAAACATCAATGAATGCATTCTCCAATATTGAGTAAAATATATATTTATGATGCAAGGCTTCTTCATTCATTATATAATGATTGTACATATGATGTAGATGCGCAATGAGGTTTTAAAATTTTGATTTCTTTCCTGGAGCGAAATTTGGGACCGAAAATGAGCGAATTGTTAAATATGCTTAAAACATCAATTTTTAAATTAAAGTATTTTTTATTCTATGCTTCTGGTTTCTTTATAAGTAAATTGTCCATGGTGTAAAGATTGAAAGACAGGTTTAAAAATTTTCATTTTCGCTTAATGGCCGAAATCAACAAATTGTCAAAATATGAATGTGACATCAACTCCTTATTGATTATTGATGCTAGGCATCTACTTTGTTTATAGAATGATTGTACATATGATGTAGATGCGCAATAAGGTTTTAAAATTTTGATTTCATTCATGGAGCGAAAATTGAGACCGGAAATGAGTGAATTCTTAAAATCTGCTTAAAGCATTAATTTCTGAGGCATTTTTATGCTAGTCTGCTACAATTTTAGACCCATGGCATATAAGAAGTATTATAATTATCAAAATATGCTGTAGTTTTTTTTTACATTTAAATCAAAAACGTAAATAAATTTTCTGAACTCATCAAATCTGCCAGCACCCCACACCCCCTCCCCTCAAATTCAAATGGTCATCCACTTATTGGGTTATGTGGCATGGACTGAAATGTTTTTTGCTAAAAAAAAAAATGAAAACAGCGTAATGCAGATGTGGCACTGGGTTCTGCAGAATTCCATTTGAATTTGTTATTTAAAAAGTGCTTTAAAACTATTTTCTTTTTTAAAAAAAATTTAAATATGTATACATACTAGAGGAATTGAACCTCAAACTCGCATAGACTATACGAGTCCACCAGGGTACTGTTGGGGATGAGAGTATAACTGTCGTCTCCGACAGTACTCTAGTTTATATGGTGAGAATCTCAGAGGTTTCAAATTATAAAGACAAATTTATTTAGTGGGGGCATACCACAAGGGAACCTCAAATACATCAATAAATGTATCATCCAATAATGAGTGCATGTAGAATTAATTAAATGTGAATAATTTTACTTTTTAATTTTGCAAAAACTTGTTTTCAATCTCAAGTCTAGATAAATGTTATACGTTTATGTTACACGGTAGTTTTTTTCATGGGAGGTTAATTTAAAAGGCCTCCCGATATTAAAAAATACTACATTGTACCATTAACTTTCAGTAGCGATTGTCTCCGTCCGTCCGTCTCACTTTCTTGTGACATCAACTCCTCCTTCACTTTTGGGTTAAGGAATTTACTTTCTATACAAGATTACTGCATAACATCTGTAGATACGTAATAAGGTTTTAAAATTTTGATTTCCTATAATTGGGCCCACAGGGGTCGAATTTCGAAAAACTGTCAATTTAAGTTTGTGACCTAAACTCCTCTTTCATTTTACAATTTAAACATTTCATTTCTATACGGTATTGTCATACACCATATGCAGATGTGCAATAAGGTTTTAGAATTTTGATTTTCTAAAATTGGGGCCCACAGGGTCGAAATTCGAAAAAGTATCAATTTAAGCTTGTGCTATAAAATCATCTTTTGTTTTTCAATTGATGCATTTTATTTCTATACAGTATTGTAAAACACCATATGCAGATGTGCAATAAGGTTTCAGAATTTTAATTTTCTAAAATGTGGGTCCACAGGATCAAAATTTGAAATTTTCTATTTAAGCTTGTGACCTTAACTTCTCTTTCATTTTGCAATTTATTCATTTTGCTTATATACAGTATTGTCCTACACTATATTTAGTTGCACAATAAGGATTTAGAATATCGATATTTCATCCGGGGGCTCACTGAGGTGTCAGTTCAAGCTTGTGAACTAAGATTTTTTTCATTTTTCAGTAGGTTTATTATACCCGGATTGCGGATATATTGTCGTTGTCTCCATCCGTCCGTCTCTCCGTCTGTCTGTCCGTCCGTCACACTTTCTTGTGACATCAACTCCTCATTCAGTTTTGCGATAGCATTTTAATTCCTGCACAGTAGTGTTGCATATATCTGGAGATACGCAATAAGGTTTTAAAATTTTTGATTTCGCTCAACGGGTGAAATTTTGGACCAAAAACAAGCGAATTATCATAATATGCTTGTGTCATCAACTCCTCATTCATTACTGATGCAAGGCTTCTACAATTATTATAGAATGATTGTACATGTGATTTAGATGCGCAATAAGGCTTTAAAATTTTCGTGGAGCGAAATTTGGGACCGAAAATGAGCGAATTTTCAAAATATGCTTAAAAGATCAATTTTTGCAGCATTTTTTATTCTAGGCTTCTGGTTTTTTTTATAGGTAAATTGTCCATGGTGTAAAGATGGAAAGACAGGTTTAAAAATTTTCACAACAAATTGTCAAAATTTGAATGTGACATCAACTCTTTATTCATTATTGATGCTAGGCTTCTGCTTTGGTTGTAGAATGATTGTATATATGATGTAGATGCGCAATAAGGTTTTAAAATTTGGATTTAATTCATAGAGCGATAATTGGGACAGAAAATGGGCGAATTCTCAAAATATGCTTAAAACATAAATTTCTGTGGCATTTTTTTATACAAGGCTTCTGGTTTCTTCATAGGTAGATTGTCCATGGTGGACAGATGGAAACAAAGATGCTCAACACACACTTTTAGACCCATGGCATATAGGAATTATTATAATTATCAAATTATGCTGTGGATTTATTTTTCATTTAAGGCAAAAATGTGAATAAGTTTTCTGACCTCATCAAATCTGCCAGCACCCCACACCCCCTCCCCTCAAATTCAAATGATAATCCCCTTATTGGGTTATAAGGGATGGACTGAAATGGTTTTTGCTAAAGCAAAATGAAAACAGCGTAATGCAGATGTGGCACTGGGTTCTGTGGAATTCCTGTCGAATTTGTTATTTAAAAAGGGTTTTAAAACTATTTTCTGTGAACTTGTGATCATTTTGTTTTGAAAATAACAACATTGTGATAAAAAGTAACAACACTGTCGTGAAATTCGACAACATTGTCATTAAATGTAATCTCCCAACAAAATTGACAAAGTTAATGTGAGAAGTCAACTAAAGAATGTCGGAGACTAACATAAAGATATTTGATCCTAAAATAAACTTTGCATGTTTTTTTTAACTCGGTGTAAAAAAAATAATAAAAGTAACAATCCAAAGATACTATTAGATATAGTAAATTTATACTATGCTGTATACGACGCATTTCAAGGAGTTACCTCTCATCAGCAGCATTAAAACCGAAACATTTGGAAGACCAAAAACCAAACTTATATTAAACAAGTACTCAACCAAAAATACCGAAATAGGAAGCCAAATTTCAGGTAAGGAGATCTACCATGTGCAATACTAGGAATGAACCCTTAGTATTTCTATTGAATTTTGCTAAATACTAGTAATTTCTGTAACAAATCAATGAATAATCATGTCAGACAAGGCTGACGACTGGGTTGGCGAATACCCTCGGGGAGCTAGGTTCCACCAGCAAAGGCATCGTCCCAAGAGTTTCAAAATAACAATCCAAAGATACTAATATTAGATATAGTAAATTTATACTATGCTGTATACGACGCATTTCAAGGAGTTACCTCTCATCAGCAGCATTAAAACCGAAACATTTGGAAGACCAAAAACCAAACTTATATTAAACAAGAAGTACTCAACCAAAAATACCGAAATAGGAAGCCAAATTTCAGGTAAGGAGATCTACCATGTGCAATACAAGGAATGAACCCTTAGTATTTCTGTTATTTTTGAATTTTGCTAAATACTAGTAATTTCTGTAACAAATCAATGAATAATCATGTCAGACATGTCTGACGACTGGGTTGGCGAATACCCTCGGGGAGCTAGGTTCCACCAGCAGAGGCATCGTCCCAGGAGTTTCAAAATAACAATCCAAAGATACTAATATTAGATATAGTAAATTTATACAATGCTGTATACGACGCATTTCAAGGAGTTACCTCTCATCAGCAGCATTAAAACCGAAACATTTGGAAGACCGAAAACCAAACTTATATTAAACAAGAAGTACTCAACCAAAAATATCGAAATAGGAAGCCAAATTTCAGCTAAGGAGATCTACCATGTGTAAGTTTTGTCCTTAACACTAATTTTGCATCGAAATTATCACTTGGATGAAACAAATGTGGGGATGCGAGTATAACTGTCATCTCCGACAGTACTCTAGTTTATTTAATTTCTTTATAGAATGACTACATGCTATTTTTTATGGATGGGAATAAGGTTTTATATTTTTGACTACAGGTAAGTGGCCCAACTACTTACAGGATGTGCGGGGATGACTGTCGATTCCGACAGTAAAGATTTCTAATTTTTATTATTTTCAAACCATTCTCTCTTCTTCAATTTTCTTTTCTCTACTTTTGATTGTTTCTGCTGACTTATTCTTTCAGTTTCAGAAATTACAGATGAACATGTATGAAGCGAACATCTTAATATTTAAACTAAACTCCGAGAAATGAACATTTCAAATATCTAAGTTAATTTTATGAAGAAAGATTATAAATTAGATTTGAACTGTTCTGTATTTTTCATGTCCGAACAACGTTGTTGAGAATGTGTAAAATATAACATTTTGTGACATTTTGTTCAGAAACAGAAAATCCGTTCTTGTGGAATATCTGCGCAAGATCGTTTGGATGCTAATTCTTCATCATTTGCCCATTTTAATTTTGCAAAAATCATAAAAGGAGTAATTAATTAATCATCGATAAACTTTTCGCAACTACAAAATAATGTTGACAGTTAATTAGGATACTGGTGGTCAGGTATCATCAGTATCAATCCCATAAGTACATGTCATGAAAAATAATTATGTTGATATGTAGTGACCCTCAGTAATGTGACTTTTGTAAGGGTGCATACGGACTCCAAGTTAAAGTTACTTTTATCTTTTTTTTTTAAAGTTATTTATAAATTGTATATAACTGGCGGTGGAACAGAAGAATTCACGATTTTAATATTATATACTTGTTTGGTGGATTGAATATACTTTTTCTTTTTAACTTTTTAAACTGAGTTACCTATAATATGTGTGGTGGAGGATGAATTTAATGGACTCCACTGGAGGTGTGCCTACATTGGCAGAATATATCTAGATACAGATGCCATGGGCGTCAACATTTGCTAGTGTGACATTCTCGAACAATCTACACAAAATTTTTGATATTTTTAGCAAAAACGAAAACAAAACGCTTCATTTATACAATGTTATATATATCATTTCACATCAGACGTACAGTAGATTCTTAAAAAAAACGCAATTAAGAGTTTTTCCGATCTTCTTAAAAATTTCCGAAATATGCTTTTGAAATTTGCTTATTTGTGACACAAATCTGAAAATTACGTCATCATCCAATTCAGAAAAATATTTCCTTTACCGATATAAATTTACGTAAAAGGGAATAAAATAGAATTTCCCTTTTTAAAACAGACGAGCTTGTATTTATTTCCTAATAAAATAAGGAACAATAATACGGCATAGAAAACTCGTCATTATACAAACACAAATTTTTCGAAGCGATTCCCTCACCTTTTCCTTTCCTCATCATGAATGATGATTACCCCGTCAAAGTGATTGTCTTACTTTTGTCCTGTCGTGAAGCGTCTGTTTCATAATGACGTCATTAATTATAATTACGTTATCAACGTCAAGGATAGTTTTTTTCAATTGTCATCCTTTTTGGAAAAAATTCGTTGCAAAATAAAAGAAATCCGGATAAAAAGAAGGGATCTGTATTCCCAGTGTTACCTGTCCACACGCAAAAAAACGGCCGAAAAGGGCACATTCAGATGCCTAATTTAATTTTAAAGTGACAGAAAGATATATTTTGTTGTGAAATCTGAATTAAATATTGATTTAGGAATATTTTGGTATGCAGCTTTACGTAGTTTAGAACCCCAAAAAGTGAACTTATTTCTGATTAAAGTTCCAATGGCACGTTCGAAACCCCCGTCAAACTAGCCACATAACTATTTTGCCCCCTTTTCTTATGATTTATTTTCATTCTTTTTTTACCAAAGTTGGTTTATCACTGCTGCCCTTATAATTGTACTTTTTTTAATAAAGTTCCAAAGGCATGTTTGAAACCCCCTCAAAATAATCATATGACTATTTCGCCCCTCTTTTCCTTGTGATTTTTGTTTTTTTGACTGAAGTTGGTTTATCATCGCTACCTTAGGGAAAAAATGCAAAAGAGTCCCTAGCTGGGGAGGAGCTTCTTTGGCTCGTCTTAGGCGCCTGTAAAGTTTCTTTCACTTATATTTCTTGTCATCCCCAACTTGTCCTCTATCGCACCGCTGCCTTTTCTATTAGGTTGAATACTACCAAATTTCCTATCACCCATTTTTTATATTATTCTTATACATTTAAACATTCGAGATGTTACAAGGATTATTTTGAGGTGCGGAAAGATGGTCTCTTACACCCTGAACCCAACCGCCTACTGTTAAGAGATTCGAACCCATACAATACATAAAATCGTTATGTTTGAAGGCAACGGTTTAGCGATAGGGACTGTGTCTGACCAGACAATTATTTTATGTTTTTAAGGTATTTAAGTTGCATTTTGCGCATGCGTAGTTAGACCCTACGGCGTCTTTCTTTCTTTTTACCTTTTTTCCATATTTAATAAGTTAACTTTGCAATCAGGTTTATTTACATCATTTAATTCCTGTGTAGTATAGAAGTGCATTGTGGGAGTAGTGTGTAATTATCACATGTGTTGATACTATAAATAAGTTCTAAAAATAGGTAAGAAAATTCTGAAAATATTTCAATACTACAATACACTAAAATCAGTTGACTAGGATTATCTTAATTCATTTTTATTTTTTTACTGTATCAGAACACTTAATTTCTTTTAAATCCTGACATAAAGGAACTATAATATCATCTAGTTTTTGACGTTCGTCATCAAAGTAGATATAAAATTGATAATCCTTCCATATTCCTCATTTGTAATTTGTTCGTCTTCCAATACCTTACTTATTCCATTTTCAATCTTAAATGTATACTTTCTTGCTAAAGCGAGCCTTTTCTCCACTTGCCTTTGTTTCTTTTTCATTCTCTTGTAAACACATTTAAAACTAAACCTACAAAAGAATTTACCACGGACAGCGAACTCAAAGGAATACAAACAATTATTCACACACCAGTGGCTGCACTTCCAACCACAGCACTTGTGGTCAAACATTTAATGTGGTACAAACAGTGAGCGCACCCGATACGATTTTATTCCAAAGTTTACCTTTTTCAAGTTTATTCTCATACTTCTTGGTTTCTTATAGCAAGTCATGTCCCAGTTCCTCAAGTCCCCGTTGTCTATACTTGGTTTTTTGATCGGTCATTTTTAAAAGTACTTTTTTAATAGCATTTCATTATAAATTTTGTCGGTTGGACAAAGGTATTTATATAAGATGTTATAGATATCTTTCTCCTGTGCTTGATGAAGAAAGAATAGACAGAAGAAGCCGCATAAAAAACTTAATTTCTGTTGGTACTGAATTGTGTTGTAGCAACATTTAGTCTTTATGTAATCAAGAAATTCTTGTCGTGGTGGAAGATCGTGACTATCGACGTAAATGCCTCCGGCACTATTAAGCTTATTGCGAAAATCCCAACACACCCAGTGGGTCCTTTCACCAATGTAATCATCAAGATTCAGTATTCCACACTCATTTTTATTCCGTTTGTTTGGTAGATTTTCCCGACTATACTCCCCTCTGAAATTAGTAATAACCAATTTGTCAACCCACTTTAAGATATCGAAGTTCTTCAACGGTTTAATCGTCTTTTTCTTTGTATTATATATGGTCTTCTAACGCTGTCCACTTGTAATCCTCTACCAAACGGGCGCTCTACCTGTAGTCCTTTCCCAAATAAACTGGCTAACACTGGTACTGTTAGACTGGCTAACATACCAAGGAATCAACCAGTCTGTTGTCTTTTTGTTATTCTAAGTCCAGTTCCGGTTTTTTAAGTTGATTTTTCTGTGATTTTGTCAATTTGTTAATATAAGGTGTCCTTAATAAAATAGGAATTTTATTGTATGGTACTTTTGCTGTTTGTACTGATGCGCTTCTAGCTCCACTACCAAGAACTTTCTTTACACCCGTTTATGTTAACGCGGTTATAGCTCCGAAGCCTAGAGCTTAGCAAGAGCACCAAGGAATCCGCCATTTTGTGATTGGGCTTTCATTTGTGTTTGTGTGATAGTAAGTTGAACGCCATTCCCAAATGCTTTTGCTTTTTGTATTCTATTTACTTACGTTTGCGTTAACGCCATTGGAAAGTCACTTGTTAATTGAATATTCATTAATCTTAATTAAAGGCACGATTTATTCTCATATGCCTTTGCTAAATTTCTTCGTTGACCTTCGTATAAACTCATTTTTATTTTCTTTTATATTTACAATATCATTTCCAATCGTGTTCAGAATTACCTCCTCCTCATTTAATACAAGGGCGTAAACTCGATACGCATCAGCAGGGACGCCATTCAGTTGATAATGAAGTGTAAGATATATATTCGCCATACTCACTCTTTCATCTACATAAGTCAAATCAAAGTAAATAAGTAAATACAGGGACTCAAAATTAGCAGGGGTTAACATATTCGTTAGTAGCATTAGGCTTAAAATTGACATCATCGAAAATTCTGCTAATTTGATTCGAGCTGTATTCAGTTTCCGGGTAATATATTCCAGAACCAACATCTAGTTTTGCTTTCAGATACTTACGTTCTGCATTTGCTTTATTTACACTGAAAGTATCGAGTAATAAAGGGTTTTCCTTCTGATCGCCGTGTTTGCCATCTCTTTGCAAGAATGCAATTACATGTTTCGGGTGCTTTATTCCTGGTGTAATTTGATATGCAAGTTCGGATGCTCGACTTAAACCACTACTGTGAATGCACTCTCTCTGGTATGTCCATCGTCTTCGTTTCATGTAATTTTCAAGACCGCTGGATATACCATCATAATTTAATAAAGTCTTGGAATCCAAATCTCAATCTGTAATTACGACTGTGCTTACATCAGCGCCGCTCCTGAATATTAAGTAAGTATCGTTGTTAATCTCTATCTTAATTCTCATCTTAGCTGGAGGTAATAGATTTTGTTCTAGCGATTGAAAGAAACTGAACCGATTTAGAGGTATTTTTGCTGTTACTTCCGCAAGGGAATTGTTAGTGTAGCTCTTGTCGCAAAACCTGTATTTTCCGAAGCAGCAACTTTACTAATATCAGGGTAAATAAAGCTGTTTTTACCAATAGAATTGACATACCCATCGGACAAAGTAAGTAATGTTTTAACGTGATTTAATAATGACATATTGTTACAGTCGTATACTATTTTTTCCGTCTGTCATTTGTCCGAGAAAATTGGTGGTATCTGAAATAACAAATACCTCATCATCAGTTGCTGCTGTACCATCTGCCAGTTTTTCTACCTTGAATTTTATTAGGAAATATCCATTATTCCAATCATAGAACGCCGCCCTATCGCTTACCGTAAATTTATAGTCTGTCTTTACCTGTTGTTGTGTGTTGGGAGGAAATCTTAACGGGGTATCTAGTTGGATGCTACTTTACTTGTACCTTTCGACAAACTTCCCCTAAACACCTTTTTCTTACAATATTATTTTTCCTTTTATATATATATATAAAAATGAGCAGTTACTGTGTGAAAGAACAAAAGATCACGGAATCTCTCTTCTCAAGGGTGGTAAGAACAACGGAAGATACATGGAATATAGTACGTGTGCTAGCTGCGGAATCACTAAAACTAAGTTTGTCTCGGGAAAAAATGGAGAAAAACTGGAAATACACAAAGCGATTATGCCAATAGTACCAAAAGATGGGTTACTCTACCAGGAACAAATTATTGTGGACCTTATAATAGGATGGATATACCAACCAAGAATAAATTAGGTGGGGTATGCAGAAGTCACGATCTTTGTTACTCCGATTTTCCAGGAGGAAAACAAGAGTGTGACAAAAAGAAGTTGTCCGAATTAAAACAATAAAACCCTCATCTGTTGGAGAACAAACAGATAGTCTAGGGTGTAATAGGAGCCAAGAGTAAATTGGGACACAGGCATGAAGCAAAAAGATGAAATAAAGCGGACAGACAAATTAGCTTATTGCTTGCATAAACAAGCAATAAAAAAGTTTTCCCTCAGACGTGACGAAGAGTCCCATGCCGATGACACTTGCAGTGCCGATCTTGTAGACATGCAATCTTATTCAAGACATAACAAGAGGTACAAGTATCTACTCAATATAATTGACGTATGTTCTAAATATGCGTGGAGCGTGCCACTGACATCAAAGACAGGACAAGAAGTGAGCGAAGGGTTCAGAAAAATACTAAAGGAGGGTAGGACCCCATTATTACTATGGGTCGATCAGGGATCTGAGTTCTACAATCAAAAGTTCAAGAAACTTCTAGATGAGCACGATATAGAGATGTACCACACATTCAATCAAGGAAAGTCCGTGATTATAGAGCGCTTTAATCGCACCCTGAAGAGTAGGATGTTCCGTTGCTTTAGCGCTAATAATACCACCTGGCCAAAGGCCATGTGAGCTTTTGCCATCACTTGACGCCCGTTGTCCGTCCGTCGTCCGTAAACTTTCACATATTGATCATCTCTAAAACCAATGGAGAAAATTTAACCAAACTTTACAGGAATAATGTATGGAAGGTCCGTTACTAAGACTGCCGAAATTTTTCCGATCCGCCAAAAAACATGGCTGACAGAGCAGGACATAGTTTAACATTGGACCCTATGGGAAAACATGTTAAAGTTCATCTCCTCTGAAACTACTTGAGCAAATTTAACCAAAATTTACAGGAATGATGTATGGAAGGTCCTATACTGAGATTGGTGAAATTTTCCCGAATTGCTGTAAAACATTTCTGCCAGAGCAGGACATAGTTTAACATTGGACCCTATGGGAAAACATGTTAAAGTTCATCTCCTCTGAAACTACTTGAGCAAATTTAACCAAACTTTACAGGAATGATGTTTGGAAGGTCCTTTACTAAGATTGCCGAAATTTTTCCGATCCACCAAAAAACATGGCTGCCAGAGCAGGACATAGTTTAACATTGGACCCTATGGGAAAACATGTTAAAGTTCATCTCCTCTGAAACTACTTGAGCAAATTTAACCAAAATTTACAGGAATGATGTATGGAAGGTCCTATACTGAGATTGGTGAAATTTTCCCGAATTGCTGTAAAACATTTCTGCCAGAGCAGGACATAGTTTAACATTGGACCCTATGGGAAAACATGTTAAAGTTCATCTCCTCTGAAACTACTTGAGCAAATTTAACCAAACTTTACAGGAATGATGTATGGAAGGTCCTATAATGAGATTGTTGAAATTTTCCCGAATTGCTGTAAAACATTTCTGCCAGAGCAGGACATAGTTTAACATTGGACCCTATGGGAAAACATGTTAAAGTTCATCTCCTCTGAAACTACTTGAGCAAATTTAATCAAACTGTTCTGGGATGATGTATGGAAGGTCCTTTAGAAGGATTGCTCATTTCGTTCGAATGCGACAAACATCATGGCTGACAGCAGGAACATAGTTTAACATACATGCCTATGGAAAAAAACATATTTTGATCATCTCCTCTAAAACTATAATAGCAAATTGAATAAAACTGTACTGGAATGATGTATGGAAGGTCCTTTACAAAGTTGGCTCATTATGTTCAAATCTGAGAAAAACATGGCCGCCAGAGGTGAAATACTTTTAACTTTGGACCCTATGAGAAAAATATATTTTGATCATCTGCTCTGAAACTTTTGAAGCAAATTCAACCAAAGAATTAATGGAAGTTTGTAGAAGCATTTTGTCAGGTGAGTGTGTCTAGTTTTTGTATTCCTCGTTACTATTTATAATAATCTATTATCCTTCTCTGAATGCTTCGCGGGGCGGGGTGCTTCGCAGGGTGCCTTGCCCAGTAACCTACCGATTTTTGACGCACAATCATACTTTTTTTTATCTCCTTGATTAACGCACCTGGTTTTAACGCCTCCGACAGGTGTGCTTTGCAGGGTGTCGGTGGCACGAGTGTTGGGATTGTCGTTGTTTCAGGGACGCATTGGGTGATAGTTTTTCTGCCACGTATTGCCCCACCTTTTCGCCTAGTTTTTTACTCCCGGTGTATAATGCCGCGATCGCTGATTTTCTTTATTGTCTCTTTTGCTATTTGTTTTGCGGTCTGCTTGGTTGCAGCACTAAATATACTATCGACCATTCTGTTCTTGCCTCGTTATAGGGTCAACATAGATACGTGTATATATTCCCAACTTCTTGAGAATAAAAGTAAAGCTAGTATCAACACTATTTAGATCTATATTTCTCTCATTTACACCAGTCAACAAAACACGGATAGAATCGATTCTCGTCTTATTCACTCTCGAATATCCTATATGGTACAGTTCTCCTTCAAATGGGTAACTCCTAGACAAATTTGCAGTACTAAATACGTAGATCGTGTCACCAAACTTCCAATCTACAACAGAATCTATAATCAGATCACAATGTATGTAAAAAGAGTCAATCCCATTAGTTATATTATGTAATTTACTACCGTACTCTGTCTCCGTCACTATTTTTTGTCAAATCCGATTAAATCAGCAAAGTTCCGCTCTCTCAGATTCAGTTGAGTATTGGCGTTTAGTGTGATTAGTACTTTGAAGCTCGTTAAATCAAAGTTTAACTTAATTGGACTATCCTCGATGTTATCATTTACCGATAGTTACTCAGCTATATATGTGGATATGTCCTCGTAACTATAACTTCCGTTGGCGAAGATTACTTCATCAAATGTACTTCCAGAGTCAACACTGTATTTTATTTTCTTATTATTGTAGGATTCAGACATATTATACCAACTGTACGTCATAGTATTTATCTGAGATAGACCAAACACGTATTGTTTATTCTTATCTAACACGAGCGGTTCTTGACTCTGAGTCACAAAATAGAGGGGGTATTATCTCACCTTGTTTGTCTTGCAGCATAACTAGACAATGTAATTTTCTGTTCCATTTTTATTACTCAAAATATTTTTTCGTGTTGCTCTCCTGTTATCTCCCCATTCTGCGGAAAAGTATCTATAATAGACATTCTTCATTCAATAGATTAACACTACTATTACCAGAGATAATACTCTCAATCACAAGTTCCAATTGATTTAAAAGACTATCAGTATTATTGCATAAAATATGTTTGTATTTACCGCTGGTCTTCAAAAGCGGGTGTGACGAGAGGGAGACCAGATTTATGAATGTCCTCTTTGCTGAATCTGAGTACCCTTTTGCGGGTTGTCACTAGATCGATAAAGTCATCATCTACATTTTCATCCAATACTAGATGCCCCGTCTTATCGATTTTGTAAGACCCTTTCGAGGATAAACCTTTCCCAGTTTTACCCTGCAATTTCTTATAGTACCTCTTATTTTTCTCTATCAATTCGTCAAAGAGGAATGAGTCTTTAGCTTTCTTTTTAAATCTTCCAAGCTCCCTATTATATTTTTGTGCGTCTGTAACCTTATCTTAAGAATGGTTCATCTTCATGTTGGTTCTCAGCATCAAGATTTTCGAGGTTCATGCCAGTCGGATCCATTTCAAGGGCTTTAAATCCTTTTGCTCCCTCAAATTCCTCTTCCTCCTCAGGTCCCTCTATTTGCAGTAGTGCTTCTTGCTGTATTGGTAAGGGTTGATATACAGGTACTAGTTGATTGGCAGCTGGTTTAGGTGCCTCCGGTATTTTTATCTATCGCCTTTGTTACTGGCTCAAAGATCTGTTAATATGTATCCGATTGTACATTTTTTTCTTTTTGTTTTTTCTTGCTCCTTCCATAATCTAAACTCGTTTACTGTTTTTTTTCTGCTTTGGACTTTTTTAAAGCCCTCTCTCCCAATTCATCCAACATTATTTTTCTTTTCTTCATAAAATAAAAGTTATAAAAATGGGTATCTTTAACGAAATATATCAGGTAGGGTCTTTAACTTCAGTAGGACAAGCAGAAACTAATTTTAATGTAGTACTAAGTCAATATGCAAGAAAGGCACAATTAGATAAAATAAGTAAAGAGTGCTTACGGAGTGGGAAAGATCTGGACATAAGCGGGTACAAAATCAAGAAGGTTGCAACCGGCACAGGTGGAGATCATGTTGCTACTATGAAACAGATTGCTGATACTTTCTTTCCTGCGAGAGCACAAAAAGATTTGGATATGAACAAAAAATACATTAGGGGATTGGAGACTGATTTAAATGACCCAATATCTGCGGTTAACAAAAAATCATTGCACCAGAAAATAGACATACAGAAACGGGACTTTTTATCTGCAGACACGGAGATAAGAAAGGAATTGGGAGATAAAGAGACAAAATTAAGAAAGGAATTAACAGACACTGAGACCAACTTAAGACATGATTTGGCTAGCAAGTCTTTTGTAAATGTAAACGAGACGGAATTGAGGAAAGACTTGCATAATCATTATCTAAGACCAATACACCTCTCACAGTTTTAGGAAAAATTGGATGCTAAAATCAGCACACTACCACAGTTTGGAGGATCTACTGGTGGGTCTACTGCAGATGTATACTCCAGTAGTGAAGTTGATGCTAAATTTGATGCACTACCAGAAAACTATGTGTATATCAAGAGTGAATTGAATGCAAAATCGCAGTCTGACTTATACACCAAAAGTGAGGTGGATACAAAAATTCAGGACTTCGTTAATAACGATGATTACAAGAGAGGACTAAGAAGATCTGTCGATAAATCTGCGAGAAAAAAGTATGAAAAGAAGCAAGCCACATCATTTCTCGCTACAGTAAAAAAAAATATCAGTGCGATAGCCAAGTGGTTAACGGGCGATGTGTATATTAATAAGGATGATAATGAAGAGGATTATGATAATTGGAAATTGACTTTAAAACCCTTTTTTTACTAGGTATATACCTGGTTTTTCGTAACAACTCCGGGTAACATGATTACCCAATACGAGGTCAAATTAAAGATAAATCAGCTAGGCGCCCCGAAAGTAATATCTGTCAAAAAATTAAGAAGGGATATTAGGGCTGAGATGACACTGTTTCATGAACTAATCTTTTTAGAAAGAAATAGTGGTTCTTACGATGACATCAACGGCACACAGTATAAAACTAGAATACTTGAGGAGCGAGATATCATAGGACTCTTCCAGAAAAAAATTCACTGCTAGTATCGACATTGAGTTAAAAGGTTCAAGGTGTTTTATGGAGTGTTATACTTGGAACGATTTTGGAAGCGAGATACATTGTACCAAGTTCCCGGATAGTGGATATTACAGCAAAATGGACACTGGTGTTTTCAGAGACTCTCTCTAATGGGACTCAAGATATCGAATTCCGAATGGGTTATATTGCTAAATATGTGCGAGTTATTATAAGGGGAGATATTAGTTATGAAGTAAAGAAATTGACGTCAACTCTTAATGGGCAATATCAGCATGTATATCAAAGACATGCAGTTAGTACTATACCTTCTTTAGACAGATACACATATAGTTACTCTCTGGGCGGTCTATTCGGCATGTCTACATATCCTATCGCTCCTCGTGTTACTCCGATACCATTTGGACTTCCGGTAAATGATTTAACTATATATGATATAAAAGGCTTTTTGCAATTAACGGTGAAATTTTACACTCTCCTGGTAATAATTTCCAAATTTTAAAATTCAAGGATAAGTTTAAGCCTACATTTACTATTCGCATTTTGTCGGTGGAGAGGATGGATCAACTACTTTCATCTCATGTTATAAAAGTGAAACACAGAAGATTTGGAAACAAGAAAATTCATATATCTCATCAAAGCGAGATTGAATTCATACGGGAATTTGAGAAAGAAGATGAAATATTTCTTGGAAGGGTATGTTCTAGTGGAATTACTTGGTTCGTCTCTCCTTTAACTTCATTTAATGTTACTGAGGTAGATATCAAGTTTGAAGAGGTGCCTTGACATTTTTATCACTCTGCCTCAACCGATTTGTAAACACAGCCATGATAAACAAACTTAGGTAAAAAAAAATCACAACAAAGGAGAGGCCAAATAGCCATATGGCTAATTTGGGGTGGATTTCAAACATGCCCTTGGAACTTGAATAAAAAAAATACAATTCTAAGTGATAAAACCAACTTATGTAAAAAAAAATGAAAATCACAAGGAAAGGAAGGCGAAATAGTCATATGACTATTTGGGGGGGGGGGGGTTCAAACATGCCGTTGGAACTTTGATTTAAAAAAAGTACAATTCTAAGGGCAGCAGTGATAATCCAACTTTGGTGAAAAAAATAAAAAGAAATCATAAGAAAATGGGACAAAAAAGTTATATGGCTAGTTTGACGGGGGTTTCGAACGTGCCGTTTGAACTTTAATCAGAAAAGTACACGTTTTGGAGTTCTTAACAACTGCTTTATAGACTTCTAGTTCTAGACTTTTCTTTACCTCGTATATTCAACGAATCGACAATAAAGTTTAACGTTATCACCAACACTGTGCGTAACGTAATTACTGTGTGTCTTTTTACAAACTGCACAGTCGGACCGCCAAGTCAATAATGGCGTCGTTTTTTATTTACAGAGTCACGTGACTTTTCATTTGAACGTCAATCACCTGTCGGTTTTTTGGCCATACATGACGTATGGTTTGAGTTGGGTCTAGGGGGTGATATTAAACGGTTTCTGAGAATATTTTCTTTTCATAATACTTTAAAACAGATATTTTAAGCGTGCTTTTCCTACAAAATTTTACAATCAAAGTTGACAATGATGCCGATGATTTCGTCACCGTTGGTCAGAAAAAGGAAAATTTCTTCAATGTCAGATCTCGGGACGGGGATTTTTAAATCAGAAAAGATGTGCTGTTACTTTTCTGACAAACAGTTCAAATATTTCTCCTCAAAACCGAGTGAAACGCAATTCGAGCGAGCTTTTTCTGTGAAAATTACGTGATAAAGGGGGATAATTAACGTTGACGTTGTCAATAAAATGTAAACAAAGAAGGTATGAAGGTAACGATCGATCAAAAAAAAGGAAATATAAATAAGTTTCAAGCTTGGATGTCAAATGATATAATAAATATGTGTCAATAAACATTAAACAACCCCTATTTAGGAGTAAATAATGTACCAGGGGGAAAGGGTGTGGTCAGTCAGATGCTTCCACTTACTTCCATCATTTTCTTGTGGACGGGTTCAGAAAATTTCTGTTGAATGGTAGAATGTGCGCAAATGAAATTAAAATGATTTTCCATAGAAATAAACAACCGAAAGCGTGGGAGTAGCTGAAGTACTGCTATAGGTCTATTTGAGTAATGACAAATGTTTATAGTTTTTTTTTTCAAAAACGGGACTCAAGAATTTTTTTCACTTTAATTTTGAAAAAAATTACTTGCTCCAATTTCTACTTAAATGGTTTGTGTATTTTGCATTGTGGAAGCTATTAAATAATGAATTTTTATCTTTGTCAGGACCTATAAATTGTGAGTCTTTGGTTAAAAAGTAGCAAATTAAAAAACAAAAACATTGGAACAAAAAAGAAAATTTTATCAAAATTAAAATTATCTTTATCCATTACTCAATTGTGAAAAACTGTAAGGATATGACATGGACAGATTTATTTTTGCCAGCAAATTACATGAATCATATGCATATTCTTTTCAATAAAAGGAAATTTTACTTTTGTGCATTAAGGTATCCGGACCATAATAGATCATGATCGAAAATTGTCCCTCTTTTGGACTGTGAATGGCTGAAACAAAAAAATTAAAGCAGGAATTTCGTATATAAATTTACTCAAGTTGAAACACATTTTGTTGCGTATACGCAGAGTCTGTAAAAATAAGTTAGTTATATTGGCATTTCCGATGTTTGCCGATAATTACCGAGGTCATTTCAATTGCGTTGTATGGAACATCCGGGAACTTTTGAATAATCACGTGGTCATTTATGGTCCGGATACCTTAATTAATGCCTTCTCAATCATGTTTTTCATGAATTAATATTCATTGTATTGATTAAGAATAATTATTCTTGCTTTTTTTGTATTTGACCTATTTCACCTCCGGTAGTGCCAAAATTGGTAAAAAAATATACATGTGATTTTATAGACCAAATTCTCATGCTTATTATTGAAATTTGCTACCTTTCCAAGTAAAAAAAGTAAAAATCTGGACATGAACATGAATTAAAAATCATGAAATAACAAAATAAAATCATAGGTATAAGAAAAACTTTAACATGGAAGTCTAACCCAAAATCCTGGATTTTGAAATTAAAGGCAAAGCACAAAAATTAGAAATTTTCAACAGAATTTAAGTCTATTAATGCTGTACATAACATTTTGAAATTCAGGTGAATGTAATGAATATTCTTTAAATAAGTGAACACAACCAAAATATAATAAAATTGTAAACTATACCTTGATTGAATCATAGACTATTCTAACTAAATAGTCCCAGATGACACCAGAGGGAAAATAAATTAAAATCATAAATGAAAAGAAATTAGGTAACCTTACTTACAAGTGGTTATAAAATTTGAACTGAAGTTGTAGATATTACGAGATTACTATTTTGACAAAAATTTAAGAAATTATACACATAAGGACACATATGAAAATCATACAATATTTTCCATCCAAAGTAAAACAAATACACCTAAAATATATATTTTGATATACAATTTATTTACTAATAGTTTTCCTTTACATTGCCAATGATAATAAATAAAACTAGCAGCTCATAAGTTGAGTATTTATGCCCAATTTCACAATATTGTAAAGACTAAAATTGTTCCAATACTATTTATTCAAATGTTGTCAGTGAATCTGTTTTTTTTTTTATCTTATTTTTTTTTAAAAATAATTTCATCATGGATTTTTCTCTGTCCATATTGTAACCTGACGAAACTGAGTAAAATTTGAAAAAAAACGTGTAGGGACCTATAAACCACAAAAATGGAAGGGAACTTTCCAGGTGACTGATCTTTGAAAATAGACACTCCTTTAAAATTGTATGCAGAAAATTGAATTTCCAACATAAAAAATACTTCAAACATGTCAAAAGTGTCATTATGTGAAAACAAGAAAAAACACAATTCATTTCTTTGAATGTTTTGATACCCTGGATATTGAGTAAGAACTATGTAACGGAATCTCGTGACAGCCGTTTCAACTTGCAAATGAAAGACCCGATACTATATCTATTTGCAAAATAAAACATTATAGGCTCCTCCCAGTGAAACGGTAAACGAGCGAGATCTGTTCATTGGCTAAAAAGTGTCAACGTATGTCGCCGACCATTTTCAGGTGCGCAAAAATATTCACTTTTGATGTCTCATACATTCACACCCGTCCCGTCAATAAAACTTCGAGTGTAAAAAATTCTGAAATTATCTCCACCTGTTTCTCTGTAAATAGAATGCGCTAGCGGAACGGTCAAAATGGCACTTGACGGTCCGACTGGCAAGTGGTTTTTCGGGAATATCCCAGATACTCTTTTAAAATTAAAGTAAAAAGTATTACACTACCTTTTGTTTCCAGTAGTCCAGAAATTTTTGTTCACATTTTCGTGTGAATTTCATTGATTTTTACATCACATATGACATCATCACAATGTGCCGTTGCAGATTATGTTGAAGTTCTGTTTCCAAATGTTCGATCCTTGTTGACTTTTGAGACATATCTAATTGTTATTTCAAACTTAAAGAATAGCCATGAAGTCCGGAGTTTTTCATCAAGAAATCAGAACTTTGCAGACGTATGTGAGACACACAATAGAGCGTCTCAAATACTGTCAGAAGTATTTTCCAAGTCATAGTCTTCCACTATATCACCGGAGAAAAAGAAGGTGTTGGTCATGATCGGTTTGATTAATAACTGTTGGCTACAATTGTATTTCAATTCTTAATGGAAATTCAATTCCAAAAATAAATTCACATCTACATACTATGTGTATCACAATACTGTATAGAAACAAAATCGATAAATTGAAAAAATCAAAAATGAGTTTAGCTCACAAGCTTACAATGTCGGTCCCAAATTTTGAAAATAAAAATTAAAAACCTTCTTGAACATCTACGGACAATACTGTATGTATACAGAAATAAATGCATACATTAAAAATAAAAGAGACAATATCTTCGTAATTTGTTTGTAAATTTGGGAATTAAAATACTGATCAATACCCATTAGAGGGTAGTTAAGTGCAGAGTCATTTACAGTCAAGAGAAAAAACTACATGTACTAAAATTGCATTATCAGCGTGTTTAGTTCCTTTTCGGACAAAATTACAAAATATTACTGGTAGGTCACGAGAGTAAAATTAGTTCAACTTGCATTGGAACAATTACATTACTTACAAACAGACAAACCATAAAAACCCTTAAAGGTTATAATACTCAGTATTATATCATTCATGTTTTAAAAGCTTTTTCGCGATCGTTATACCATATATAAATGTAAATTATTGGTGTAAAGTAAGAACTTGTTTTCCAAAAATCGCTGTTAGTTATTAGTCGAACATAATTTTAAAAATACTTCAAAGTGATTGGACATTTAGAGACAGATAAGCGATAAATATTTATTGGAACCTATCTTGAATTTTTTTTTTTTTTAACCACCGATCAATACCCCTTTAAGGAGAAATTTGTGATTGAAGCGCATTCATTTATAATCAACAACAGTGATCAGACGTGCATGCATTTTGCTGTGAGATATTCTCTCCTTAAACAATTTTGTGGTAAGTGATATTTATAAGTCGTTCGGTTTTTGCATTTTCAGGGCGAACAAAAATGTTTAGTTGATTTAATATGAAACTGGACAAATTTTGACTCTCGTGCATAAATTTGAGATTTCATTTTAAAAAATCCTGTCTAATAATAGTAAATTGTATGCGTATGTAACAAACAGCCGCAATCAATTTTACTTTGTTTTCTTTTACGAATTGCACCTCATTTGGATTTTTAAATCTAAAAAATATACAATTTCATTTTAAAATATTTTTATTTTCTTATGTCATTTTTTGTTTTGTTGGTTGCTGTTTCATCGACGATTGCACCACATCCAATTTTTATACGTGGAAATAAATTTAGAGGTAATTTTGTTACGTTTAATGTCACTCTTATCCCGAAAATTGCCTACAACGTTTTAACTAGTACGTACATTTTTTCAGTCTATCCTCTCTGAATCTTGTGATCAGCATATACCCACAAAATTAGTGACTAATCGGCCAAATGATAAACCATTCATGAATAGCTCTATAAGGAATGCAATTCGTTGTAGAAATCGTGCTCACTATAGAGCTAAGTCTACCAATAAACCAAATGATTGGGCATTCATCACGGCTGAGGAAGTATTGAAGGCAGTTAAGTCCTTAAAAACTCACAAGGCTTGTGGGTTAGATGGAATAAATAATGAGATGTTAAAATTGTCATGTTCTTTGAATATTGATGTATATGTACAGATATTTAATTTGATCCTTAAATCTGAGTATTATCCTAGTATATGGAGAAATAATTACATAAAACCTATATTTAAAGGAGGCTGTTTTAATAATCCTTCAAACTATAGAGGAGTAGCCATTTCTAGTTGCTTTGGGAAATTTTTTGCTAAGATATTGCATAACAGATTAGATAGTTATTTGGAGGACAATAATATTATTCATAGAACTCAAATAGGCTTTAGAAAAGGCTGTTGCACTAGTGATCATATTTTGACATTAAAGACTGTTATAGATAGGGCTTTCAAGGCTTCAAAGCAGTTGTATGCTTGTTTTGTTGACCTGAAGAAAGCCTTTGACACAGTTAATAGAGAGGCATTATTAGTTAAATTGACACGATATGGCTTAACAGGCAACTTTTTAAATATTTTGAAAAATATGTACAAGGAAGTTCAGTACTCGATAAAGTTAGATGAAGGAGAAACTGAGCTGAAGGTCTTCAAAATAGTCTACAGAATCTCCATCAGTATTGTAATAGATGGGACCTAAAGGTTAATATAGAGAAAACCAAAATAATTATTTTTAACAAAGCTGGGAGATTGTTCAAAAACATGAAATTCTACTATGATGGGGACTTGATTGAGTGCTCATTGGAATATAAATATTTAGGGGTAATTTTTAAACCGTCTGGCAGCTTTTCTGCTGCATATGAACTCTTATTTAAAAAAGCATCTAAGGCCATATTCAGTATAAGGAAGTTACTCTTGTCCCCCCTTATGAATGTTAAAATTCATCTAAAGTTATTCGACTCATGCGTTAAACCAATTTTGCTTTATTGTAGTGAAATATTGTCGTTGGATTTTTTAGTTAAGGATAAATGCAATTTGGAAGAAAGGTCTATGTCTTTTCCACCTGTTAAAGTCCAATTAAAGTTCTGTAAATATATGTTAGGAGTCAATAGAGGAGCCACGAATTTACCAGTATTTTCTGAATTAGGGGTTATGCCTATTGCAATAGATGCATTAAAGTTATCAATTGGTTTTTGGTGTCATTTGATAAATGCTGATAAAGATGTATTAGTCCACCTTGCATACAAAGACAATGTTAAAATGAAAAATAGTTATGCATCAAAGTTAAAATTATTGTTTACTAAGTCGGGGATTAACCATACATGGGAAAATCAGACTACATTTTATGAATTTGAAAAATTTTTATTATTAGATCTTGAGAAGGAATCTATATCAAATTATATTAGAGTAAGAATAAGCAATAGTAATTTGCTTATTGAGCAAGGCCGTCATAGGAATATTTCATTACAAGATAGAATATGTCCTCTATGTAAAGATGATATTGAAGATGAGTTTCATTTTATTATGCAGTGTTCCATACTTTCGGAAATTAGACAAAAATTATTTGATGAACTGTCTGCTATTATACCACACTTTCAAAACATGAGTAATTTTGATAGATTGAAACTTTGTGTGCAATCTGTTAACAGGATGTACTTGTTGCGCAAACAGCTCAAATAGTTGCTGGTCCATGTGACTTCTTTTCAATTTTATTAATCATGATTTTAGAATTATATTCCGGTGTCATAGTATCAGTGGAAGTGCTCTACATGGTAATAACAATATTCTGTGGGGCTTTTATTTCTGGCAATATCTAGCAAGAGAAATATTATTATTATGTGTTAACTTGTTAAATAAAGTTAAGTCCTCAGCCGTGATGTAACATTTACTGTAATTTTGATTTTGATTTGATTTGTAATGTATACTGATATAATTTATCATTTGTGTCATGTACATTTGTTATTCTGTTTTGTTTTTTGTTTTTTTTTTTGCTGATCACAATCCTTTGTTGGATTTAAATCAATAAAGAATTTGAATTTGAATTTATATCGACAAACAAGAAATGACGTCATTAAGTTAACCCTTTGGCCGCGGGAAGAACATATGTGTCCATTGTCGGCAGGCCGCGGGAAGGACATATGTGTCCATTGTCGGCAGGCCGCGGGAAGGACATATGTGTCCATTGTCGGCAGGCCGCGGGAGGACATATGTGTCCAAATGATATATAAATTTAATTGATTTTTTTTTTCTGTATGAAGAATAAAGATTCAAATTTTGTTGTTTAATTGTTTTTATTAAGATCTACGGACTGTTATTGGTTTTCCTTGATCTCTTTGATCTTGGTGTTCAAAATCAATGTATTTAGCTTCCCAAACAGAATAGAAGAGTTTAAAGAACCAGTTGGAGCAAGACATCCCCTACCAAAAGAAGCGGAACCTATAGATTATTTTTCGCGACTATCAGCAAATAATGAGGACTCTATTCTTGACATTTTGGTCAGAGAGACCAACCGATATGCTAACCATATTCTTACACAGGTAGATGAGTTACAGCCTGATTCTAGACTTCGAAAGTGGGTGGATGTGACAAAGGAAGAGATGTCAGCATTCGTAGGATTATGGCTGTCTATGGGAATAGTGAAGAAGTCAAATATTGAGATGTACTGGAATAACAGTGATAAAACGTGGTTGGTTCATACACCTGCTTATTCTAAAATTATGCCACGCGATCGATTTGAGTTAATCCTTACGTTTTTGCATGCAAATGACAATTCAACAGCCATCCAAAGGGGACAACAAGGTTATGATCCAGCACATAAAATACGACCGATTCTTGATGTGGTTAATGAAGCTTTCAAATCCGTTTATCGAGCGGGCAGAGACTTGACTGTGGATGAAAGTATGGTTGGATTCAAAGGCATAAATTATATTGTGCAATATATGCCCGGTAAAAAGACTCATAGATGGGGTGCAAAACTTTGGGTATTAGCAGAGTTGGATACAGGTTACACACTGACTGTGGATTTGTACGCTGGTAAGCAAAGTTAAATGGTTGGACTTTTCCTAACAAATTCTATCAGTATATTGTAAATCAACAAAGTCAATGTTTTGTCATACAGTAAAACACATCCGTAAATTTTAAAATGACAATGTGCACTTTAAAATACTATGTTGCTTGTCATTCTATGTTCAGGTATTACAGGAGCGATTTGAAATGTATAGGCCTAAATTGGGGAAAAAATAGGTAGTGGATACGATTACCAGGAACGGTCGGGTAACAATAATAATTTCAATCCGGAATCGTCGGGTAACTCTAGAAAAAATCTACGTTTATCCGGTCTTATTGTTACCTGGAGAAAATGATATCAGGATAGTGATATTGTAATATAGTCTTGTTAATACTCGAAGCAGAAAGTAATAGTCCATTTTTTTTTTTAAATAATTTTGCATCCTGATACATTTCAAGTTTCCTTTCAAATTTTTTTTATAAGAATTAAATTTTTTGCCATAAAAATTTATCTCATCTTTTTCTGTCATGTTGATCGCATTTAATGAATGAAATCTCTTATATTATTAAAAGTGGTCACTAAATTTGGAGACCAAAGTTCTTTTTTTATATTTCGTACCGGGAATGACATGCATATGGTGCCGTGTCCGGGTAATCGTAGCCACTACAAAAAATATAAATAGCGCGTCTTTTCATTTTAATGTAGGCAAACGGAACACTGGGGAACGGCAATTTGTTAATGGGATGGGATACGAGGTTGTTTATTTTTGAAAATGATACATACTTGACTGGTACAGCAAGGGATTACAGAAAGCGAATGCCAAGATCGTTCCGAACAATGAAGGTCGATCGTGGAGAAAGAGTTGTAAGACAAAGTGGTCAAATAATGGCACTAAAGTAATCAGTGACATTCCTTTCAACTAAGAACCTGCCAGAGGAATGTTATAATAAATTAACGTATGAATTTCTTTACAGTCAATTACATGTCAAAATAACTTAACATTTCTATTAGTACCGAAACGGAAGGAAATGAAAAATATTACTACTGATTTGCTTCTCAGATGTTTTTTTTTTTAAACGGTATTTTCATTAACTCGCAAATTAATATATTAGGCCACTCCAAATTAATCAGTTGTTTTTCGGACCCGCTCGCTCCTCAAATTATAGATTCAAAATTTCAAACAAACTTTGATCGCTTCATTTTGTATCACATTTAAGAAAATTTTCTCCATTTTTCATAAATATTTAAATAAAAATTGCTCGGTCGCTAAAAAAAATCCCAAAATTATGAAAAAAAAATAAAAGATTTCGCTCCCTCGCACCCTTTTTTAATTATAAAAAATCTACAAATAAATTTGAAGTGGCCTTATGGCTGCATTACTTGATTTCACATTTCGTAAAATGAATATTTTTTAGGCAAATCTTTCGCTCATCCCTATAATATTTCCCTTTTTCAAATAAAAGATTTGTGAACACGGTCAACAGTAGGGGAATTGAAAAGCAGATACCTAACAATGTGAAGATGTACAACAAATATATGGGCGGAGTAGATTTGTCTGATCAGCAGATTCAGACAATTCGACCCGGACATAAAAAGCGTCAAACTATGGATAAAGATATTGATGAATCTACTTCAAAGGACATTATGTAGGTTATAAACATTTTCACTTACACACGTTGAAACAAAAGCAATTTTCCAAGTGACATCTTCTATTTGTTTCAGCTGTCAGAAGTTTTGATATCACTTTTAATCAAATGTAAGACTCCCCTTCGCAAATATAAGTAACCTCAAGAAATACCAAGGAGAGGAAAACCGAGGAGAACCGACAAACTCCGGAAAGGATATTTTTTATAACTAAGTACTACCCTTGGATGTAAAGATTTTCAAACTGTTAAATGTCCTTAATACGTGTTTCTGATGTATGTATTTGGTTTTTTCTGTTAGTGTGTCTGTATTCGATCCTTTCTTAATCCAGATCCGGTTTACATTATTCGATTTACGATTTCTTGTTGATTTCTCGTATTTCTTGCTTTATATCTCCAAAATATATAATTTTGTAATTAACAGTGAACAGTTACATCATGTATGTACTAAATATGGGGCACACGAAAAAGATGAATAGACTTCAGTTTACATGTCAACTTTTCCAACAACTGATTAGAGATTTCTGTACCCCTCAAAGGCGTGGGAGATCGTATACGGGGGTAACAAAGCGACCGCCACGAGTGACAGAGCGCCACTTCATTTACCCAATTCCAGGTAAATATAAAGACATAAAAGCCTAAAGGGCGTCTCAAAACAATACCAAACAAAAATGTACATTGAAAAAAGTATACACAAACACATAAGCAAACGAGAGAAAAAGTCCGAATATTTAAACAAGTTAGATTGTTTTTAAGTTGTTTTATTTAACTTTAATTCATATAGGATTGATATATTCATTTTGGCTAATCATTTAAATTCTCCAACGGTCAATAATCATATTGTAGCATTGGGTTCTCTTTCAGGAAAGAAGAGGAAAGTTTGCTGTGTCTGCTCCGCCAAAGTTAGCACTTGTTGTCCGGACGAATCATGTGGCTTTGATCCTTGTGTCGGACGCTGCTTTGAAGTGTTTCATACTAGGAGACGTTGTGCAATCGAGGAATAAATCTATTTTATAAACCGACAATGAATGAAATAAAACTGCTGGTCACTGAGTACTAGTATTTTATTTGCCTAATTAAAAAATAGAAAAAAATTAGAATCCTAATCGAAGAAAAATGATAGAAAATATATATGTACATATAAGTCTATGTAGAATGTATGGCCAAATATGGCTGATAATTTGCCCATAATCATCTTATCCATGGTAAAATAAAGATAAATATTTTTATTAGTTCACAACATAAAAAAACTGAAGATTCAGGGGATCAACCAAATGTAAACGATCGCGCGAAAATGTAGGCGGTTAAAACGACGTTTTCAGTTTTTTTTTTTTTTTTTTTTTTTTTTGCACCTTGTAAAATTAATGCCGCGTACGTCGTTACATTTGTGCAATTAACTTCGCGGCCAAAGGGTTTTAAATTAGTCCGTGACGCTCAAGCTAAATACAAAGAGAAAATTACGTCACAATTAATTGATAAAGATATTCCATCAGGTAAATGGTGGCGCATAGCTAAGTCAGTATGTAAACTCAATAAGTGCCATACTGTAAACACCCCCCCCCCGCCCATTTCACATAGTGGAAGAAGCATTGTTCATCCCTCTAAAAAGTGTAATGTCTTTAATAACTTCTTTAAGGGTATATCGCTTTTAAGGGAGGAACCTGATCTTCCATCAGATGATGTAGACCCAGATGATATTTGTCCTGATTTTGTAATTACAGGGCAAGAAGTTAAGGATCCTGTTCTAAAACATGTGGTCCTGATGGTATTGCTCTGGTCATTATGAGAAATATTTCTAAATCATTAGTCAAACCTTTGAATATTCTATTCAGCAGATCTCTGCAGTGTGGAACATTACCATTTTATTGGAAACGTTCGCATGTTACACCTATATACAAAAATAAAGGTTCTGCATCTGAAGTTTCTAATTATCGTCCTATTTCTTTGACTTGTGTTTTGTGTAAGGGGATGGAAAAAATCATTGTTAAGCATATGCATAACTTTGTTCTTGAACATCACATTATAACGGAACACCAGTCGGGGTTTTCAACCTAGAGATTCGTACATATTATCAGGTTTTCTGCAAACGTATATCACACGTAGACACAATGTGAAGCTTTTTCGGCGAGTGAGCGTAGCGGACGAGCTAAAAAGCTTCATATTGTGTCCAGCGGCTTATATTTTACAATATTTGTTTGAGGAAAACTTGATGATAAATTTATCGTATTGTTATCTAGCAATCTTAATGGAATTTCTTACTTTTCAATGGCCATCTGCCTATATCCGGATATTTTCCTGATATATTCGGGTCAACGTTGGGTCAAACATTATGACGTCGCTGATATATTCGGGTCAACTCATATTAGGGTCGGGTCAACTCTTTACGACACAGTGCCGAAATACGGGAAATTGTGAAGGCCTCAGCAGGTCGATATAGGCATGGGGAAATACGATAAAACTGTCTACCAGTTATTGGATATTTATAATACTGATATTAGCAATCTGGATGTGGGAAAAGATGTTCGCTTTGTTTTTTGCGACATATCAAAGGGTTTTGACAGAGTTTGGAACAGGGGACTTCTATTAAAATAACAAAAAAAATGGAATCCGAGGCAATTTATTTAATTGGATATCAGACTACCTCAGTGTTAGAAAACAAAAAGTTGTTCTAGATGTTTTCTCATCGGATCTGGGGAATTTAGATGCAGGTGGTCCTCAAGGCTCTGTCTTGAGACCTTTCTTATTCCTTATTTAAATTAATGACTGAGTAGATAGCGTAGGATGCCATATTAAGCTTTTTGCGGATGATACATCTCTGTTTGTCATCGTAGACAATGATGACTATATTAATGCTGCAACAGATTAACAACTGATTTATCACATATTTCTAATTGGTCCAAAAAAATGGGCTTTTAAGTTCAATCCATCTAAGAGAGAATCTTTAATGTTTTCTAGGAGAAACTTTATAAAACATCCAGTATATTTTGGGGGTCTTGATAATCAGGTAAATGATGTAAATATTCATACACACCTGGGTCTTAATCTGCAGAGTAATGGGAAGTTGGGAACTCACATTGATAAAATATATAAAAAAGCATGTAGCAGATTGAGTATCTTAAGAATGCAGAAGTATAAGATTAATATATATTTCTCATTTATCAGACCTATTCTTGAATATGGGGATGTAGTGTGGGATAATTGTTCATTACAGTAGGCAAACTTGTTGGATAGTGTTCAGGTTGAAGCTGGTAGAATAATGACTGGACTTTGAGTCAATAATTCTAAAACTAAACTGTACGAGGAACTTGGCTAGGAGCCACTCTATAAGAGACCTGAAAAACATAGGCTTGTAGTCATGTATAAAATAATAAATGGGCTATATCCAAATTACTTATCCCATCTTGTTCAACCCTTTGTGGAAAACATACATAATTATAATTTGAGACAACAAATTTCTGATGATAATTGGCGTATACCCTTTTGTAACACTGTGGCATACAATACATTTTTTTTTTACCTAGTACACTTCGGCTTTGGAATCAGTTACCAGATTCAACTAAGTCTAGTCAGTACGTGGAAATTTTCAAGAAAATTTTGAATTTAGATCTTCAGAAGACACCTGATTACTACAACATTGGTAATAGAAATGAAAATATTGTGCTCTGTCAGATTAGAAATGATGCGAGCAATTTAAATGAACACTCTTATCTCACAATGCAAACTGTGTACACTGTGGAGATCAAGTTGAAGGTGTTAAACATTTTTTCCTATTTTGTCCCTTATTTGATTTTCATAGACGGTCGCTGCAGAACGTTTGTGCAGAACTTAATATTGACTTTAGCATTCAAAATATTCCCTATGTAAATGATCAAATTAATTATTCTGATAATGAAAAGTTGGTATATGCTGTTCATGGTTTAATAAAAAATAGTAAAAGATTTTCCTAATGTGAGACAAATATTATAAAATTGTGGACTATTGACAGACTTGATTATAAATATATGTACTGTTAGGATGTTTTAATTATTAATTTTGGTGCTAGTTAGAAAGTTCCGAATGATTGTCCGGATTTTTATTACTTCAAAAGTCCGGAATTTTTTACTGGTTACACATATACATTTTTTTCGGGAACAAATGAAGAATAGGATTTTTTGTGTTGCATTTTAATTAGAATTTTACAAAATGTATAATAATAAATCATGTCTTCAATGAAAATTATCCTAAATAATCCTTATATTTATTTCGGACTTTTATAACTAGTCACTTTATTCCGGAACTTTCTGCCTACTGTAGTTAATTTATTCCGGACCTTTCTGCCTACTGTAGTTAATTTATTCCGGAACTAGTCACTTTATTCAAAAATGGTTAAACAGTCCAGAACATTAAAATACAAAACGTGTTTATTATACTCATCGCCGCCCTTTTCATACTGGAGACTAGACTGATACAAAAATCGATAGACTTTTCATAACTACAATTTTGAATACTATTGTATACTGAACAATTAAAATAATGCAACACTGAACATTTCTAGATTTTTTAAAACGCCATCTGCAACGGAACCTTTTGACTAGCTTATAAGTTTGTTTGTTAAAAATTAAACTTTATATTTGATGTTTTCTAAAAACAAATATTTATTTAAAAATGTTATAAAAAGCAAATTTTCAACTAGTTTACAGATTCCTTTTCACCCATAACTTTTCAACTGCAAGAGGAACTTTTTGACTAGTTGAAATGTTCCTCCGGAATGTAATAACTAGTTACTTTTGACCGACCGGAACTTTATATGCCCGGAACAAATGAGCGCTTACATTAATATTAGCACCGCAGTTTCTGACTTCCGGTAAATTTTCGAATTATGTCCCGTTTTAGCGGCAGTTTTACATGCTACGTAATATCTTAATTGTTAAGATATTTATTTTTAAAACTTTATTACATGTTTGTTGAAATGATTGTTGCATCACTTGATATACTCCATCTTGAAATGGACGAATGTAAATGGAATGGCTATGTCTCTCTTGTCATTTTTAAATTATCGTTGTTTTCTTATTTTGTAGGTATAGATATAAATTGTTGAGATGACAAAAAAAGTTCTATAAACCAACATAAGAAAGTTCAAGGAACAACAAGGTATTACTTTAAAAAAGAATAACACCCGAACATTTTATTATTTAAATCAAATCAGCAGTAATAAAGATGACTCCAACATACCCCTGTCTGAGCAACTTTTCTGTCAGGAACCGGGCTCTATCTAGGAAGTCACAAGCTCTGGAATAACGTATGAGTTGTGAAGTAAACACTCCATACGTCGGCGCTTCTGGAATGTTTCAGTTAAAAATGGAAGTTGACGATTGGAAAGTCAAAGTCATACTGTTTGTCGTAAAGTTTTGTATTCAACCTTCCACTGGTGTAATGTCGAGGTGAAGGTCAAGATACAGACTTGGCTGTGTCTTTGGTATCCTTAATTTCGAGCTCATTGGGATAGATGAGATGAGATGTAAGAAATTCCCAACGCGTGAACTGTTGAGTGATCACACATCATCTATGTAGCGGAAGCTGAAATTAAAGGTACGGGCTAACTTCTTCCGTTTTTCCTTTAGAAGCCCATCAAGGAAGTCTGCATTATATGAGTAAAGGAACAAGTCAGCCAGTAGTGGCGCATAATTGGTGCCCATAGGAATGCCAATAGTCTGTTGGAAAACACGTCCACCAAAGTGAACAATATGTTGGCGATCAATACTTCAATCATCAGGACAATTTTGTCCTCTGTATATTTTTTGTTAGATTTAGAGTGGTTTTTAACAAATTATCATATCTATTGCAGATAAAAGAAGTTTTACACGTCAACTGCCTAATAGTGCTTAGTAATCTACTTAGTATCATACAGTGTATATCAATTTTCAGCAATCGTCTTCCTGATTCATTTTACTTTAAATTTCATTTAGTTTTCGATCATTTAAAAACAATTGATTTAGTAATTACATTCTTTTGATATTTAGAAATATTTCTACTTTTCTATACTACTCACTACACTATGAATTGATAAGCTATTTAGTCCCAAGAATTAATAATAATAATCTTTTCTTATCTTTGAAAGCACAAAATTGTACATGGCCCCTATCCTTCGCATTAAGTTTAATGAATATATCCGAAGGGCCATGCAACAATCATAAATCCAAAGACAGAAACAAAATCTAGATGGGAAAGGACGAGAACAAACAAACAGCCAACACACAACACAAAAAAACTAAAAAAAAATAAATGATTGGATAATTATCACTTTTTAGGAATTTTTTTATTATGTTTCCATATTGAATTCGGCCATTTTAAAATTTCAAAAACAAAAAGAAACAGCGATGAAATTTCATTAAGATTGGATAAATTTCAGTGTTAGAATTTTTCGTTTCATTTTCATGGCAATAGCATACATTTTGAAAAATTTGTTGGACAAGTTCAGAATTAAGAAAAACAAGAATAACAGTCATTATTACATTGAGTGTGGTGAAATACCGGTCATATTTCACTCCATGTAGTAACGTAACAATGGCCGTTGCCAACGATGTTGCTATAGAAACGTCGTCGCGTAGTCTCATAAAAACATAATCCCTTGTATTTTCTCGTTAAATTTTGAATACACGGAATATGTCAATGTAATAAACAGAATAACTAATCTCTAAATTTGAATACCAAAGATCTACAAAACACTAATAATTCACTCGTGCGTTACGCGCATTCGTGAATTAATGTGTTGTTCGCTAACTCGTTGTAGATTTTTAGATATTCGCTTTTCAAGATTAGTTATACTATAACTATCAAAAACAATAGGTTTCCTCCACTATTGGTTTGTGCAACTTAATTAAAAGGACAAATATACCTAAGGAGCAATAAAAAAACATAATCCATTGGACAGACAAACCCGGGAAGACAAATGAACAACTACAAGCACAACAAATAAACACAGAAAACTAAAAAACAATGAACAACACGACAACACGAACTCCTATAAAAACTTGGTGTGAACCCAGGTGCCCCGGAAGAGTAAGCAGTTCCTGCTTCCTATACGGCACCCGTCGTGAAGTTTAACAAAGTCAATCCGGGGGAAGTCAAAAATCGGTGGAGGCACATGAAAGGTTACGACAGTGAGAATAGGTCCAACATCATCTTAGATACTGGAACACTGTAATGGTCAATCAATTTGTGATGACGACCGTAAAATTTCCTAAGTGATGACATCAACTTATCCCTGATAAAACCCTGGTTAAGAAGCTTTTGTGACAGCAGTAGTCCTCTGTCGAAAGTCAGAGTAACTCACGCATGCCCTTGAAAATCGGATAAGCTGAGAAACGTAGACGCCATATGCAGGCAATGCTGGTATATTGCTACTCAAGAAGGGAAAATTAACAATAGGAAAGTTGGTCATCACGTTTGTCATAAAGTTTTGTCTTCAAATGCCCCTCATAGTCTATTTCAAGAAACAAATCCAAATATGAAGCGAGCTTTGGTGTATCTGCAGCATCCTTAATTTCAAGCTCACTGGGGTATATAAGATGTAGAAAGTCTTGGAATTTGTCATTATTTAACGACAACACGTCATCTATATAACGAAAAGTGAAATTAAAGGATTGGGCTAGTTTCTTTTTGTTTTCACGTAGTAACCCTTGAATGAAGTCCGCTTCCTATGAGTACAGAAACAGATCGGCGAGGAGAGGAGCACAGTTGGTTTCCATTGGAATTCCGATTGTTTGTTGAAAAATTAGACCGCCAAATTCAACGAATATGCTGTCTATGAGAAAATCTAACATGTTTGTAATTTCATCTTCAGAATATTTAAATAACTAGATATAATTTTTACGCACAGCATAACGGGTGTTCCTCCAGCGTTCTCATTGCCACAGGGTCTGCTAATATATATTTTTACGGCTCCCTGGATTTTTTCGATTTTTTTTCAATCTTAATTTTGAAGTGCGGCCATCTTGAAATGGATAAAAAAAATTTAAAAATCGAAAAAATTCAGAGAGCCATAAAAATTGATATTAGGAGCCCTTGTTGCAATGGAACGTTGGGAGAACATCGTTGTATTGAAATGCTTATTTTACCCTCTAGGATGTCAGTAGAACAGAACGACGGAAAAAAGACAAATGAACTTGATATTTACACTCCGGTGCCGCAGTCTAGTATTCAGATCTCAAGGTTTGTTCTATAATGCAAGTGGTGCTTGTTTTTTTAATAAATATTTTAGTTTTGTTTCCTTGAGAAAGTCGAACTTTATTTTTATTTGTAATTTATTAAAACAATAAAAGATAAGCTCATTATAAAAATCGATATCAAAGGTTATTTCACAAGAAATACAGAAATTACAGTTTCTGTAAGTCCCCAGGTATGATCAGTCCTCTGGTATGATCATATCTTTATAAGAGACTGTTCTTTTATAGCTTCACCATTACTGCTTTAAACATTTCATTAGCTGTTTCAAAAGTTTCACTATTGACATTGTCTATATCTCTTGCTTGCAAAAAAATGTTTCTGTAAACTAAACCCAAAACGAATGGTTGGCATATAAGATTGTAGGCATACATGCTGCTTCCAGATTTACTTACTTCTTGAAAAAATCTCCGGGGCACAGAATTTAGCGTCAACCTCATCTAGTTCACCGTCTTTCTCTTTAAGGTAGTCTCTTAAAATTCTTTCCGCAACCCTTATGACTGACTTTGTGTTTTTGGCGTCTTTATCAATCTATTCCAAATCTCTTCTGTTAGGGACGCATAGCTTATGTCTGGTTGATGCAGGTGAGTCTTCTTAAGCATCCTGGGTCGACCAGACGAACTATGAAAATATCAGAAAGATCCAAATGAAATTAAATGCTTTATCCAATCTTGACCAGCACAAAAAATTCTGCGAAATCAAGTAATGTTCCCGGTCACATAGCTTCAAAGCGGTCAATAGAAGTGGAAACTATTGACCGGTCCAGTGTTGCATGTTTAGAAATATACAAAAATACTAAATTTAGTGACTAATTCTTTAAATAGAAAAACATAATGAGGTATAATAAGATAAATTATTGTATTAGCCAAAAAAATATTTAAGGATTGACTAATTTTTTTCAGTCTATGAAAAAATAACCTCAATCACGTGGTGCACACTAAATAACCCGCGTAGCGGGTTATTTGAAAGTGTGCACCATGTGCATTGAGGTTATTCCGAATAGACTGAAAACAAAATTACTGTCAATCCTTATAATTTAATTCCAACGGGATTCCCTTTAATGACGTCATAGTAGAAAAAAATTTTAGTCTATGACATGATAGAGGAAAACATTCGACCAATCAAATGACGCGTTATATCCAATATTAAATTATTAAAAGTTAATAACACTTATGAATAAAAATATATTTATATGTAAAATAAAAATATTATAATTATAAAAATGTATAAAACTGTGTCACTATTGTTTTTTGACGTGAAATGGAATGCATTTTTGTTAATTTTTTTTTATCATTTATTTAAGAGTGCACACAACAGTTTTTCTTAGAACTTTTCATGACGTCATAAATTGAAGGGACATACTCAAAAGATTGATAGCTGGACAATTGGCTGTATCATATACCCATAGACAACCATATATCAAATAAAACATATTTCTTCAAGCTTTCACTGTATATAAGTATTTTTAAGGAATTCCTTTCCAAATTCTTACCATTACAGAAAGATAACTGACAAAAAATAGGGCTCCCCCCTTCAAATATTTCAAAAACAGACCAACCTCAGAGCATCCTAGCAAAGATTCCTGCGCAATTTAGAGAACTGAGTATATGTGTTTTCCAAAGTACACATTCAACTGGTTTCAGCTTATGTAGTTTCAGGGTACATTCGCCGCCTTTTAAAATTGCTACATGAAGTGGTATAAAAATGTTGTGTTTTCACCTACACTATTTTTGGATGTTTTCAGAGTAGTCTCCCATTAATAAAACTTTTCTGAAAATAATTACTTTTTTACATTTCATGCATTTTTTAAAACTTAAAATAAAGCCAAGACTCTAATTTAAATAGTGAAACCAAAAAACAATCAGAAATCAATATCTAGCACTTATAAATAGAGGGAATTCCATACCTATGACATCATATATTTAGGGGAAAATCACTGGAATTTTATACGAAACTGTTGTTTGCATTCTTAATATAAGACGATGTTTTTGTTTTAGTTTAGTTTGTTTGGTAAAGTTAAGGTGGTACCTAACACTACAGGGAGATAACTCTGTAAAATCAGCTAAACGTTTTAATAACGTTGCGTTGTTAATGGAATATTAAGCTTTTCAATGATCAATATTAGTGTTTGTCAAACTGCTATACAATCAGTGTAATTTTTCTGATGAATTGGTTGGTTCAAATGTTTTGAAATTTTAAAATTTTTGTCAATGGGTCAAAGTAAATACTTTGTCAAAATTTTATGAAAATTAAACGAGCCAAATTAATTTTAGTGAAAGTGTTGGGTACCACCTTAAGTGAATAGTCAACAATCACGCACAGGTTCATTTGTATCACTATTTAGTTTGAAAAAATGAGCGAAGCTTATTAAGCTGGAGCCTGTGCTGCAACGGTTAAAACTGCTAACACTCATAAACATACCTTTTGGTTTCAAACGTTCAAGACGAGACTTTATTGAACAACCTCATACACACAGGTATACACAGGGACATATGCATACAAATAATAACACTTGACACAAATATAATTTACTTGTACATATAACAACAAATTCAAACGACATACATGTAGCTCATAATTTACATAATCACAGCAAAAGAAAGAAGTAAGATATCATTTCATAAATATCTCGGTAGCAGCCGTGAAAATGTTGCTAGATTCGGAGTGAACCTCAACATATTGATCAATTTATATTCACGAGGATAAATGGTATAATATGTAGGAATATATTTTTCTCTCAGAGTTTTGACCTCTTGTTTTGGAAATATAAATAAATACATGTAGTCTAATTCATTCTGAAGTAAATTCCCAAAAAGATGGAACATTCTTTCTTTTTATAGGAAACCTCGACCATCTACCCGTTTCTATAGAAATTTTTAAATTCAAGCATCTCAGTTTTCCTAAACATGACCTATCGCGCCGATTTAATCTAAAAAGATAATTCCTAAGCAATTATTTGTTTTAAATAGTGAGTAAAAGGTACCGCTTGATGAATTGTTAATATGAGAAAAACAATGTTAAACTAGTAATACTGTGTTGGGATGCCAACACAAAGTCACTCAAACCGAACGCAGGTGTCGGATAAACAACACATTAATGTTTCGTAAAATATTAATTTGTTAAACACAATTTCCATTTTTTAGGATCCAAGGTGCCTTAACTTTATATGTTGGTTGAAGAATGTTTGGCACGTCCATTTAAACAATTTCCAGTTTTTTTATATTTTTGCACCGTTGCCATGGTAACCAGAATTCCATGCCTTTTATTATGAAAGTACTCAAAGTGCCTTACCATCATATGAAGTTTGAAGACTATAGTTCCAACTAGGAATAAATCAATCTTATTGATTTTCAGTTTTTTTGGATATTTTCGCACCGTTTCCATAACAACCAGAATTCAATGAATTGGTTGCAACCCTACTCATGGTTCCCCACCCTCCTATAAAGTTTCATGACTTTTGGAATCTCAGGGTATAAATAAGAATCCTTACAAGTTCAGTGTAAAGAATAATAATAATAATAATAATAATAATAATAATAATAAGAAACGCTATAAAAACAATAAGTCACCCAACCTTCGGTTTGGGTGACTTAATTAACTGATCATTAAGTTGCGTCGATATTAAAGTGTTTTCAGGTTTTTTTCTCTGTCGAGATTTAATCTTCCCATATGAAACCTACATGTAATTCACAATCATTGAATTTTTATTTAAACTAGACAAAGTGGTGCCCCCGCGCTCCACTCTGAAGTAACTGTATTATAACAAAGTCAATGTAGGACTTCATTTGAGATATTATTGTGTCTGGGAGACACAATTGATGCCCCCGCAGATGCAAAGTGTTATTTTAAAATACACAAAGTTGAGCATGGGAGCACATAGGTCAAATGTTCAGATCAATTGGAAGCTCCTTAATCAGCATTATATGACATCTATTTTTAAGATAAATTTAAAACTAACTTTTAATCACAAGGTTTAATATTTGACAATGCTAACAATTTTATGATCAGGTATATTCTCCCAAAATGACAAAGATCAATTATCTTCAAAACAGCAAATATTGATAAAAATCTAATCACAGACATTATGCACACCTTCAATCTATGTAAAAATAGACAGCAATTGAAAACTTCCTAGCATTCAAACTGTAGGAGGAGTTATATAGAATAACTATAACGTTATTCACTGCTTATACCCCAAAAATGACAAAGTTCCACTATCTCCTAAAAGAGCAAATATTAATAAAAATCAACAGCCTGACCACATGCACGCCTTTAATATAACAACAACAACAAATACTTTATTGCTTAATCAGAAGTGCCCACAAGGGGCAGAATAATTAACATTAATTTCATACAGTGATTACAAATGATTCAATGTGATTAAAATACAATTAGAAATCAAAAGGTATACTAGTGACTTTGAGAGATGACAATGTATGAACAGTGTTATTTATAAAATTGTTTATATTTTATGTAGGTATATAAAAGTCTACAGAACGTAGGTAAAATGATGGACGGAGTAAAAATATTAATTCATATTATGTAGACCACCAATATTGCAGAGATTGGGGTCAGTGTGTATTTTGGGTTTAAGTAGATAATAATTCGTTTCTGTGTGATAATAATTTTCTTAGCAGTTCTCCAATTCTTTGAAGTATAAAACTATCTTCAGATGACATAAGCCATATAAATTGTGACTTTATTATGTTTATGTCTAAATTCTTATATTGTTTATTTACTTCATGTAAAAAATAATCACGTACATTTGCAAGTTTATGGCATGGAAGAAGAAAATGTATTTCATCCTCAACCTTAACACCACATAGCCTGCAAATGAGACACCTCAAGATTTTTATATCGACCTCTCTCAATCTGAGCACTTATCCGAAATTTGCTAATAATATTTCTAGTATTGAAATCTAGAAGAAGATATTTTTCTAAACATATATGGTTTTTAAATGACCTGAATGTCCTGAGCTTATTTCCATATCATTTATTATCTCTGAGGTCATTATGCAGACTCAGTTTGCCAAACAGAATTATATTTAAATTGAAGTTTTTTGTGTAAATGGCTTTTTAATTTTGTTTTAAGCGTCATAATATACTGTTCATCAATTTCAAAGTATTTAAATAAAGATTGAATATCTCTATACCAGCTCTATTTCTGGTTATCATGGAGAGACTTTGAGAGGGAGAATGCCTGTTTCAATAATAAATCTTCAGTTTTATATAAACAAATGTAATATTTAATCATATTAAATATAATTTCCAGAAATAAAGGATATCTGCCCAATTCTCCCATCACTGCAATATTAGTTGCCCTTTTGGATACCCCAAGAATAAATTTACAAAAACTAATGTGTGCTTTTTCAACTACCAATATATGTTCAAACAGCCAGCAAAGTGAAAATTCATAGGATTCAAACTGTAGGAGGAGTTATACGGAATAACTATATACCCATAATGGGACGGACGGACGGACGGACGGAAGGACGGACGGACAGGGGTAAAACAATATGCCCCCAACTTTTAGTTGCGGCGGCATAAAAATGATATCCACCTGAGCGGATATCAAGACTGCAAATTCAACATTATTGGATACATTATGGAAGATAATCGGTTTCATCTAGTTGAAGGTTATATCAAAACATGAAAATCCTATGTTTGATAATAATGTCCATAGAAAAACATCATAACTCCTCATATTTCGTGCAATTTGGTGTATTATTTCGCACTTTCAAAAAGCTATCCCTTCCTTATTTTCAAAACCCCATACTTCCGACGCGTATAATAATTGTAGCTACAAATCGACGTGAATACATATAATCTTGAATGGTTTGTTACAATATAGAGTAGCCGTAGAATTATTTTATAGTTAACTTCGTCCAGTTAATAGAAAATGTTTTAGTTCATTTGTTTTTTTCTGTACATGATCTGTCCTATTTAATTATCAAATTAAGAAAAAAATGCTTAATTACATTATCAATATAATGAATGTTAATGTTGCAAACGTGTATTATATTTTAATGCTGTTATATTTTTTAACGATGTGCGGCGATGTAGAAAGAAATCTTGGTCCTGGGGATACCAATAATTATAGCTATTCAGACCATTGTTTGTCTGTTTTTCATCTAAATATTAGAAGCACGAGAAATAAAATTATTGATATATCAAATATAGTTGAAGATTTTGACGTTGTGTTTTTTAAACGAAACCTATCTAGATAAGTCGGTTAGTTCCGAAAGTATTACAATTCCGGGATTTGAAAAGATCGTAACAGTGCAGGCGGTGGTGTTATGCTCTACTTTAAGAAACACCTCTCTTTTCGCAGAAGACTGGACCTTGAATTTATTAATTTAGAATCAATGTGGTTCGAATTAAAAACTAAAAGAGCCACCTTGCTTCTAAATGTTACTTACAGATCTGAAAGAAATTCTGGGCCAAATTTTTGAGGTTTACAAGATCAAACTATTAAAAGGGCACTTTATGAAACTGATAGTTTAATTTTGTTGGGTGATCTGAATAAAACTGTTCTGCGTGTCTTGCCAAGAACAGCACGTGATATTCTATTAATAAACGGTCTTTCAACATTATCGTTAAACCCACAAATTGTTTCTGTGAGCTAGCAAGTTTGTTCGACCCTATTTTAGTCAGAGATGGTGTGCCTTTAGGTGATAGTGACACAGTTTCCATTGAACGACGAATTAGCGATCATGATGGTACATTCATCATAATAGATGCTGATTACAATTCTAAAAAAAAATCATTTATACGTTTGTTTTGGAATTATAAAATAGGAAATTACGAATTAATGAAAAATCGAGTGGCCGATACTGATTGGTTTGGTCAAAATGGACGTCAGATATATGTTGATACTGCTTGTAAAAATTTTACGAATTCATTCTTACAGATCTGTAAGGACTGTATCCCATCAAAACGCGTTATTATCAGAGACAAGGGTTGACACACAAAAATGTCTCGCCTGTCGTGCATTTCTAATGAAAGTAAATGCTATCAGACATATTGCATACAGTATTCGAAAAACAGGCCAAAACACAAAAACTTAACTATAACCATTGAACCATGAAAATGAGGTCAAGGTCAGATGACACCTGCCAGTTGGACATGTACACCTTACAATTCTTCCATAAACCAAATATAGTAGACCTATTGCATACAGTATTCGAAAAACAGGCCAAAACCCAAAAACTGGACTATAACCACTGAACCATGAAAATGAAGTCAAGGTCAGATGACACCTGCCAGTTGGACATGTACACCTTACAATCCTTCCATACACAAAATATAGTAGACCTATTGCATACATTATTCGAAAAACAGGCCAAAACACAAAAACTGAACTATAACCACTGAACCATGAAAATGAAGTCAAGGTCAGATGACACCTGCCAGTTGGACATGTACACCTTACAATCCTTCCATACACCAAATATAGTAGACCTATTGCTTATAGTATCTGAGATATGGACTTGACCACCAAAACTTAACCTTGTTCACTGATCCTTGAAATTGGGTCGAGGTCAATTGAAAACTGTCTGACGGGGATGAGGACCTTGTAAGGTACGCACATACCAAATATAGTTATCCTATTACTCATAATAAGAGAGAAATTAACATTACAAAAAATCTTAACTTTTTTTTTCAAGTATTCACTGAACCATGAAAATGAGGTCAAGGACAATGTACATATGACAGACAGAAACTTCGTAACATAAGGCATCTATATACAAAGTATAAAGCATCTAGGTCTTCCACCTTCTAAAATATAAAGCTTTTAAGAAGTTAGTTAACGCCGCCGCCGCCGCCGGATCACCATCCCTATATCGAGCTTCTGCGACTAAAGTCGCAGGCTCAGTGTAAAATATAAACAAATATAATGCCAATCCATGTTAAAATAACCACAAAGCATGGCACCAATGGACTATTTCTTAATTATAATTAAAGTCTCACCTCCGAACGGAGTCAAAAACACTATGAAAGTCCACAATATAGTTTTTCACCAAAGAAAAAATAAATAATAATTAGAGAATAGAATACAAAGATATTATCAACTGTTAGTAAAAAACACTTTTCTAAAACAATTTTAAGCTTTTGTAATACGATCAAATATGTTCTGCAAAATTATTCATCATGTTATTAAGCAGGAGTTTAATGTGCTTCCTCTGTACATTTCATGAATTTCACCATTTATTTTTAGCTCACCTGACCCAAGATGTGAAGTGAGTTTTTTTCATCACTTGGTCAGCGTCGTGCGTCGTCCGTCGTCCGTCGTCGTCCATTAACTTTTACAAAAATCTTTTCCTCTGAAACTACTGGGCCAAATACAACCAAACTTGGCAAAAAGCATCATTAGGATATCTAGTTTAAAAAATGTGTCCGATGATCCCGCTTGCCAACCAACATGGCCGCCATGTCTATAAATAGAACATAGGGGTAAACTGCAGGATTTGACTTATATCTCAAAAACTAAAGCATTTAGAATAAAACTGACACAAGCTAAAAATTATCTACCTGCCATGAAATTTTCAGACGAATCGGTCAACCCTGTGTTGGGTTATTGGCCATGGATTGTTAATTTTAAGGAATTTTGCAGTTTTAGGTTATTATTTTGAATATTATTATAGATAAAGACAAACTGTTAACAGCAAAAATATTCAACAAAGTAAGATCTACAAATAAGTCAACATGACCAAAATCATTAATTGACCCATTATAGGAGTTTATGTCCTTTAAAGACGGTGTTCGGCGTAAACTTTGCTTTAAAGATCTTCTCTTCTGAAACCGCTGGGCCCATTGGGACCAAAATTTGTTGAAATGGTCCTTGGGTCACCCCTTTCCAAAAACGTGTCCGGTATCCCCGACTTCCAATCGACATGGCTGCTGTGACTAAAAATACAAAAAGGAGGGATGAATTTCAAAAATCTTCTATGTAACTACATGGCAAATTGGAACCAGACTTGCCAAAAATTGTCTTTACATTGTCCTCTTTCAGAATTGTGTCCAATGACCCGGACGATCAACCAAGATGGCCGCTACAGCTAACCTTAGTTTAACATAGGACCGACCCTATTTGAAAATTCATTAAATAATTTTCTTGTCTGAAACAACTGAGCCAATTTGAACAAGACTTAGCAGCAATGGTCCCTAGATGGTCCTCTTTCAGAATTGTGTCGGATTACCTGGACTGTCAAACAGCCAAACATAGTTTAACATTTGACTCTATGGAAAATTCATTAAAAAATCTTCTTGTCTTAAACCACTGATCCAGTCGTAAGCAAACTTAGCAGCAATGGCCCTCTTTCAGAATTGTGTCCGTTGACCCGGACTATCAACCGAGACGACCGCCACAGCTGAACATAAGTTAACATGGGACCCTATTGGAAAGTTCATTAAAAAATCTTCTTGTCTGAAACTACAGAGCCAGTTATAACCAAACTTGGCAGAAATGGTCCTTAAATGATCCTCTATCAGATTTGTGTCCGATAACCCAGAATATCAACCAAGATTGACCGCCACAGGCGAACTTAGTTTATTTTAGGACCATATGGGGAAATTTTAATTTGCGGATCATCATACCTTAAACTTCGCCATCTGGAACCAGACTAATGACAGCAATAGTCCTTTTCAGAATTGTGTTTGATAACCTTGAATTACAAATTTGATGGCCAACATACTCTAACTTTGTTTAACATTGTACCTATGGTAAAATCAGCCAAGATAACTGCAACACTTAAATTTTCAGTACTGCTGAAGGTGGACAAGTTAAATCCAGGTGAGCGATACAGACTCTTGAGAGGCTCTATCTATAAATTCTGATCATTATTCCAATTGACCAACTTTCTGGCAAAATACCAGTATCTAATATTACATTAAATAGCTTGATATAAATTGGCATCAGGTCATCAACCGTGTATTTAATATATTCGTTTAGAATTTCATCGGCGCCAAAAGCTTTACCGTTCTTGAGATTAAAAATAATCTTTTTCATTTCTTTTCCGTAATGGGACAGTGTAAGAACGAGTCAACATCTTGAGAAATATTATCAGCCTCGAATTCTGGTTATAGATCGTTTTCCGAGGCATATTTTTCATACAATTCTTTAAAATGGTCAGATAATGGTCAGATAATGATCGTAGTGATATGTCGTTATCGTTATATTGTTTTCAACTTTTATTTAATTTTCCATGGTGCCTTCGGATCTTCTTTTAAGATACTCAGTATATCATGGAACTCTTTAGCAGATTTGTTGCTGATAGTCCATATAAGCTTCGTTAAGTGTAGATTTATGTTTTTTACTGGCATTTCGCATTTTACGTCTGTTTTCGGGCGTTTTTCAAAAAGCTGTATCTCTCAGGAACCTTCATATTTTTATTTTTGATCGATTGAAAATTTTCTGTTAAACCACGGCTTAGAATCTTGTAAATTTCTAAGCCTAACGGCTTGTAAAATTTCTTATAACTATTTATTTTACCAAATATATCAATGGCTGTGTTAGTAAAAGTTTTGCCAATATCTGACACAATATTGTTAATTCCATTTAAGTTATATGAGCAATATGATTTTTTCATGACATTAGAGAGACTGTTGTTAGGGTCATTATGTACAAAACTTTTATCTCATTTCTTCTTGCATCTTTCTACCCTGCGAACAATTGTTCGCGTTTTCTCCGTTATTGGTCGATGAGCGATCACCACTTACTGTTAATATAGAGAATTAATTGAACATAGTAATCGGAAAATAATGGTACAAATTCTTCAATAACCACACTTAAAATCAAACGAAAAGGTTTGGATGACAGTATCAAATAGTCCACGACACTACAATCGCTGTATGTTCTTTCCTGGAATTAGGAATGTATAAATTATTTCTTTTACATATTTTCAACAATCTCTGTCCGTAATTGTTTTGTTTTCAGGTGGTATATAGATACAACCAAAAACTCATCTGCATCAAATGAAGGACAGTTTTAGAGATTTGAAACCAGAGTAAAAATTCCATCTAACGCTCTTTTACATTTCTTCTTTTTTTGTAACAGAAGCATTATAAGTGTATGAATAACTATTTGGTAAATTAAGAATATATAAATCAGTTGATTTAAAAACATAAAACTACAGATACCGTTGTTTGAAAAGGTTTCATTTAAATCAGGAAACAAAAGTCTATCACTTGGCGTCCGTCGCCCGGCCGTCGTTGTCGTAAACTTTCCATTAAAGTTCTTCTCCTCTGAATCCAATGTGCCAATTGGAACAAAACTTGACAGCAATGGTCCTTAGGTGGTCCTCTTTCAGATATATATCCGATGACCCGCCTGGCATCCAAGATGGCCGCCAGAGCCGATCATAGTTTAACATTTTATTCTATGAGAAATTTACATTAAGATCTTCTTGTCTAAAACCACTGGTCTAATTAGAACAAAACATGGCAGCTGTGGTCCTTAGATGGTCCTCTTTCAGAATTATATCCGATGACGCCCCCCCCCCCCCCCCCCCCCCCGTCATCATAAATGGCCGCCAAACATACCAGTGGTTTAACATAGGACCCTATGTGAAATTAACTTAAAAGATATTCTTGTCTGAAACCACCTGGCCAATTGGAATATAAATTGGCAGCAATGGTCCATAGCTGGTCCTCTTTCAGAATTATAACCGGTGACCCTGCCTGCCGTCCTAGATGGCCGCCAGAGCCGAACATAGTTTAACATAGGATCCTATGGCAAATTTACTTAAAGATTTTATTGTCTGAAACCACTTGACCAATTGTAACAAAACGTGGCAGCAATGGTCTTTAGGTGGTTCCCTTTCAGACTTATATCAGATGATCCCTCCCGTCACCCAAGATGGCCGCCAGAACCAAACATATAGTAACATAGGACCTTATGGGAAAATTCACTAAAAGATGTTTTTGTTTGAAACCAGCAAACAATTTGGCTAAACCAGTGAGCCAATTGCACAGCAATGAGTCTTTTTCTTGGATGTGAACCATATAATTAAGGCCCCTTCTGTGATGTTTGATCAATCACGGTGTTTGTTTCTTCTTAATACGATTCCTAAGTCCAATTTAATTCATCTTTAAAAACAGCAGTCCTTATGAGTTGTATTTGGCTCCATGGTGTTTTGAAGTTAGATTACATAATATTTTAAAATACCACAACGTAAATATGGGTTACAAAGGTCCCCATCTAAATTTTTTTCTGTCGATACAAATATAAAGTTGTAATATTCACGTTTGCGAAATTTTATTCAAAAATCCACTATCATGTTTTTTGATTTTTTTTATAATCTTAATTAAATTTACTGCCAAAATGTTATAATATCATGAAATGTTTTGGCATATTGATCAATGAGAATCTCTGAAAGTAAATATGTTTGTTATTTCATTAGTACTGTTTTGTTTATTCAGTTGAAAATATTCCGTTTACAATACAATCAATTCCAGATGGTCCAACATTTAAATTTCCTTATTGTCCGACATAATCATTCCTTAATGTTTCACAATTTTTTTTTACATTTTTTACCATTAAACATCAAAAGATTGACGTTCAGGATGACACCTTTGCTTTAAAAGTTCCACGAAGTTTTAGTAATGGGCGTACAATTTTATGAATCTGCACTATTTCACGATCCGTATTAAAATGAACTTCAGATAAGATAAAATTTAAAATTGTTTAAGTTCTACTTTTTTCTTAAAATCGTTTAATTACATGTAATTGAATTTTGCTCTTCAAAATTTTGGATTGTTAATTTGGCTTTCAACAATTTAGACATTATCCACAACTGACTAGTGGTAGATCAACAAAATCTGCTCATCTTCTACATAAAAAAAATCGCATCATGAAATATTTATTAGCAATGGTCTGACGTTAATTGAATTTATTTTATGCTATAATTTTTTTTTTTTTTTTTTTTGCTTTCGAAAATTTCGTTCGTGAGTTTGATTAGTTTGATGCGACTTAATTTTGTATTCCCTGTTGTTTGCAGATATTGCTTTTCGTTGATAAAGTTGCATTGAAAATGTCGAATGAAAATAAAAGATAAATTGTCATTTGTTTGCTAAAAAGTTTGGATATATTCTTTATATTTCATTCATTATTTAATTATTTAATTAATTTGTTTAACTAAGGTTTCTAACAAGTTCCTCAATCATGCCCATGTTCAGTACAAATAAAACCTTTTTTACAATATAGTAACAATCGGCCTCTTCCTTTTAATGAGAAATAAAAAGTGATTAGGCGAACAGTAACACAGCAAACAAACTCGAAAAATATTTAACAAAAACAATATATATAGATTACAACATGGCATTCCATATCACAGAGGATGATTTTGACCATTGGCTGATAATGGGTCTGATATGAATAATGACATGTTATGATATTTTTATCATATACTTCAACAGCTATAGGTCTCCATGAAAATTACCATCTCAATGATTTCAGTTTCATTGCCTTATTGCCGAATTAATATTAATATTAATATTATTCTGTTTGTATTTAAAACATTTTTGAGCGAATTAAGAAAATCCACAGTTTCGTCCCGCTATCGTCTGTCATGTTTCTATGTGCTAGTAAGTTTAGAGTCGATTACGGAAATGACTGATTTATAACGCGATTACGGATATAAAACTGAAACAGTTGATATCAAAGTCATATCAGCCCACTAGGCCAAATCTTATAAGATCTGGAGAAAAATATGTACAATTTCCAATTTTATCATAAGGTAAAATTTTACCTTTATTTTCTACAAGTATATAATAAAAAAGACAATAAAAAAAATCAAACAGAATAATATAACTAACGGTGTGGTAACAGTCCAAGGAAAAACAGGGAGGATAAACATGTAAACCCAACACAATAGGAGTACAGAAAATCCAGTAACGATCAATTTCAGTATGACGTGAAATCTCACTAAATATATATATATATATTATATGTGAGACGGAAACTTCTTATCGGTCAATCAATCGTAGTAAGGAGCCTTAAAATGTTTAGAATGGTGATATTAACAAAATATGAACATAACATTGTCTGAGAAATTTATGCTGCATTACTTTCGTTTTATTTATAAATCCAACGTTCACATCGCATGTACGACAGTAACAAATCAAATGCAATATCTACCATAAGCTAGATAAGTTGGAGACGTTGGAATGTTACTATTAAGAAAGGGAAAATTTGCTATTGGAAAGTTAAAATCATTACTTTTGTAATCAATATTTTTTTATTTCAATCGCCTTTTGTCGTCTATGTTAAGTCTTGTATGGAACACAAGTACATACATCGGTTTACTGTTTCATTTGAAAATAATTCCGTAGATAAGATGTAAGTACTCCTTAAAGTTAAAATTATTACATGTATTAAGAATACTTAACTTAAGAATTATTTATTCATGATCGCTTGACACTATCGAAACAAATTATTATTAAATTATTTAATATTAATTTCATTTGCAGTGACGCAATAGACTGCGTAAATGAAGGTGAGGGACGTGACTCTTCGTCAGATTACTATGATGCTTCACCAAATGATAAGTATGAATTTTCTTATCCAGACAATGACAAAAATGATTCTGATGATCAAATATCAACACAGTCTGAAATTTCAGTATCGCAGGTACCAGAAGTATCAACTTCAAATTCGCATGCTTGTGATTACATAAACACGGAAGAAGACGAATCAGAAAACATTGAAAGGAAGAGAACAATTGTTAAATCGCAGTTTGCAGAAGACGAAAACAAAAATGTCGAAGCACAGAAGGATAGCCCACAACAAACTCAACAAGAGTTAAAAGTAGAATTACCATTGTCGGAGACAGAGCCGAGAGAGGAGGAAAAGAATGATATAATCCCTGAAACTGAAGATGCATTCGCAACGTTTATTGATAAGCTAGGTTTGATACAGTTTTATCCAAATGCAATTACGCCTATGGATGTGATCAAGATTGAGTCAAATAGCGCTGCTCCATCCTATAAAGAAATCCCTTGGGTCGTTCTGAGGAATCTAATGATGATTAATTCAACCTCTCGTGATAAACTAGTTGAGGAGTACTTAGAAAATCTACCCGAAGAGGAAAATTCATCAACTGGAGTAGAAGAAAACAACGCATTTGATGATATATGGTCTGATATTGGAATATCAGGAAAACACACACATCTGAATCCATTAGATTTAATAGTATCTATTTTTAAATGCTGTTCTCCTGTTTTGAAAAATATATTAGCCACAAAAATGTTTATGTGCAAGTTAGCAATTCCTTTTGTTTTGCCACAAAACGAAAGCCTTATTCTAAACAATTCTATTCTCCATGCAATTGTTATTGATGACAAGTCAGCAGTCAAAGCAATGAGTCAAAAGTTGGTAATAAACTGTCCATGTCTAACTGTTTCAGTTGTCAGATTTGGTAGACCGTGCCTCTCTAAATCTGCTATGCTTAACACGATCATTTTTTCTACATATCATAATGCATTTTTCAATGAAAACTGCTCCCTTGGAAGAACTGATCGTTGCATTAGTGAAGGACTTATAGAAACTGCATGGTTTATTCCATCTGGCAGGTCGCCAGTATTAGAAAATATAACAACCTTCTTTAATTTGCGGGGTGATTGCAGTGGTAATCGGACACAACTAGAGTTGTTATCAAGGCTTTCGGATATTGTGATTGTTTTTGTAGAACTGAAACATTTGCATGAAAACTTCAATGAAATTTTAGGAACTCTGTATAGCAATAGAAATGCAGGAATTGTGTTAGCTATAGATGCATATCAAATGGATGAAAAAAGTACACAAAAACTTGTAAAAGAACTGCAGAATTACACAACAGAAAACAGGAACAGAACTAAGTTTTGTCCAATAGCAAGAAACATAAATATGGAAAGCACACATGATTTGAAAAAACGACTGTGTGCTAACATTACAGAACTCTCAAAAGATGTAACTGTCTGCACCTTGTCGTCTCGACTAATGGGTGAATTACCTGATCAAGTAACCAAGGATGAGGATACTCCGCAGCATAAAGCTATGCGGGAAAAGGTCGACCGAATAGTTGAGTTTATTCCGGAAGATATCACAAATATTAAGGACGTAATAACGCCTTTACAAGGGAAAAGTTGGCAGTCTTGGAGTAATAATTTGAAGATAAGTCACAAGTCAACAAATAAATCTTTGCATGAAAGAGACATAACTGTTGAAGAAATGAGAAAAATCAGGTTAGAACAGTTGGATATTTGTCGAAATATGAGCGAATTTATGAAGATATGTATCGATGAACTGTTTAAGACTAGTTCAAATGAATCTGAGTTTATGCTTTTTGTTGACTGGTTCAAGTTAACATTAGATGATCGTTCTAGGAACAGTTCATTTAAATGGTTAGTACAATACCAAGATGACTTACAAAACCTAAAGCTGGCAAAGCTAGAAGCGAATATAGAGGAAAGAGTAAAAACGCTTGAGGCTGAAGTAAACAAGAGCAAAAACATATGGCTTGAATCACCTTTCCGATTAGAACATATTTTACGAGAACTTGGACAGACATATGAATCTATGTTTGAATGTAGAAAGGAAATAACAGACGACGAAGAATCATATCTAGACATTTTACCAACAATTGGGGCAAAATTGCTCTTGATAGGTCAGCCTTTCGAGATAATGGATGGTGATGTCGGAAATGTACCAGTTCTTTGGGTAAAGGCAGTGCTAATCAAATTAAGAGAAATGATAGGCGATAAGCGAATGTTATCGCTGTCAGTAGTTGGGGTGCAGAGCTCTGGAAAATCCACGCTGCTTAATACTATGTTTGGATTAAATTTTACAGTAAGTGCCGGACGTTGCACCAAAGGGGTTTTTATGCAGCTTGTCCCAGTTCAGGAAACCAAATTTGGATTTGATTATGTGTGTGTTATAGATACAGAGGGATTGCGCGCACGAGATCAAGTTGCTAGCCAGCAATATACTCAAGATAATAAACTTGCAACTTTTGTTATTGGTTTGGGTGATATTGCTATTGTTAATGTAAAGGGAGAAAACACTTCAGAAGTGAAAGATATTCTTCAGGTAGCAGTGCATGCATTTTTAAGGCTGAAACTTGTAAATCAAAGATTAAATTTGAAACAAGGCTGCATATTTATACATCAAAATGTGCCAGCTGCTGATGCTGAGGAAAAGATGATTGCAGAAAGACAGGTATTCGTTCAAACTTTGGACGACATGACTAAGGAGGCTGCAGAACAGGAAAACATCGCAAATATTAAAGCATTTCACGACGTTATTGAATTTGACACTGAAGAGAACGTAACATACTTCTCCGACCTCTGGCATGGAGACCCACCAATGGCTCCGGCAAATCCAGGTTATAGTTCGAGAGTAGCAGAAGTTAAAAATTCTGTTGTTTATAACCTGGCTTCAAGACGTAAAACGTTTTTAACAATTACGGATTCAATTGCCAGGATAGAAGATCTTTGGAATGGAATTTTGAAAGACGATTTTGTCTATGGTTTTCGAAATACATTGGAATTAAAAGCTTATAGTGCTATTGAACGTCATTATCACTCATTAAGTTGGAAAATGGAAAAACTAGCCCGTGAGTTCAGAATTTCTCGGGCTAAGAATGAACTCTTGCAATGCGAGCATGAAGATGAATTAGAAAAAGTTGTTACCAGGTTAGTTTCAACATTGCAAACAGAGCTGGATAAGCAAGTAGAAATATTGAGTACAGACTTCAAATCGTTTGTTGAAACGAATACACTGAGAGAGATAATGGTTCAATTTGAGCAAAATAAATTGAACCGACTGAAATTGGTATCTGAAGATCTTATCTTTAACTCAAAAACAGAAATAAACAGTCTGAAAGAAGAAATCAGAATTTCAAAAATAAGAAATACTCAACGAACAAAGCATGAGGCGGAAATCAATGATTTAGCCCAAAACCTAGCATACGAAATGAAGGGACAAAGACCTACAGAAAATATAATGCATGAAAAATTTGATAATATGTGGATATCTTGGTTAAATAGGTTTAATGCAAAAATTACAAACGAGAATGACAAGGTTGAACAACAGATTGAAGGAGTACTTGTCACTCATTTTACTGCTGATCTGACGTACATGGATCGAAGGATTTCTGAAAGTATAAATTATAAAGACTTGAAACAACTAAAAGATAGTATATCTTCAAATGATATAAGCGATGATCAAATTTGCATAAAAACTACACTACAACACCAAGGTCCACTTGACAAACCTACCACATTGAACAGATACAAGCAGGATGTCGTCGGACTTCTCAACAAACTATTCCGAAAGATTGATCAAAGACTGAAGGTAATAACCGATCAAGATATTAGATTTGACGTATCCTACGCTAGTGAAATTTTGCACAATGTTGAAAGTTATATTTCAGACATCAATGAAAATCAGACTGGCCAGTTTCAATTCAGTCTACCTTCAAAATTCAGGGCAATGATCGTCAACCATGTCGCATGCTTTATATCTTGCGTTTTCACTAGAATGCAAGATGCATACAACAGAAAACACAGCCCAGCGAGACAAATAGAAGATTACAAGGAAATTGCCTGGAAGTTGTTCAAAGATTTAGTGGAAAGTAAGACAGAAGACATGATAACATTAGGATTTTTTAAAGATGTTATTGAGAAGGCTGTTACAGAAAAAGTAATCCATGTGGTTCCGTTGGACGTGGAGGAAAAAATATATAACATGTTTAAGCAAGAAAAATATCAAGTGATGAAAGCAATCATGATAGACCTGGCAAGGAAAGATAACTTTGATGAGATTTCCGCTTTTATCACGAACCCCGCTGACTATGCCAAAAAATGGGTAAAACAATGTCTGAATAATGAAATGTTTGATGAAATGTTTGACCAGACTTCCGACGGTAATTGCTACTGGATGTTGGCAAAAAGGCATATAGATTCACTTTTTACGGAAATAGGTAAACATTTCCGTCAAGCAAAAAATATTCCATGTGACATTCAAGCTGCAAGCAGCGAGAACAGCAACATCATTTGTCATTGGATAGAGATGTTCCTTAAAAGCATGTCAGAACATGCTAACCTACCGTTGAGTAAAGATGAATTCTTTCACGTGATTAAGCGAAGAGTTTCTAACATAAATACTTTCGAACAGCTTTTACATAATGACATAGAAAATATGACAGCCAACGTTTATTTGAAATTTAGTGACATTGACAGCGAAAGTGTTGAATGGCCGTCAGACCCAATAGAAAACTTAATGGAAAAACTTTGGGGATGTGAAGAAACGTGTATGTTTTGCAAGGAACCATGTATGCTAACCGACAAAAAACATTTAGAGGTAGATGTTAAGCATCATTGCATTCAACATCGGCCACAGGGTATAGGTGGATTTGTAAACACATATGATAGGTCATTAGCTGAAGAGTTTTGTAATTTTTTGATTCAACATGAGACAATGAAATATTCAATAAATGGAGAGGAGTACCGACTATATAAAGAGTATAAATCCCGTTTTCCTGATTGGGATATTCAACCAACCTACGATACATCAAAATATTGGATGTGGATTCTGTGTACTTATAAAAATGAGCTAAGAGAGAAGTATTTTGCAGCATTGCCACAAATCCCAACGTCGTGGACCAAAATTACAAAGGAAGAAGCCATAGAAAGTCTATAAAATCTTATGCTAAAGTTACGAGAATTCCATCATTAAATCTAATACTTATGACTATTTATGAGACAGAAGATAAAAAGACACAAGGTGTCTATGTCATCTTATTTATAAAACCGGTACGATGAAGAATTGGATTGTTTGGCTGCTCGTTTTGCACATTAAACACTGTTAAATAGAAAAAAGTCCTTTCACTCTTTGATTCTGTATGAATGTAAAGACATATTCCATTATTTGATTTATGAAAATGCAGTTGTTGCAATGTAGATGACAGTCAAGTTGTTGACATCTTATTTCTATTTAACCACATGAAACTACATGTATCGTTTAATATTCAGTGCCTCATATTAGTATATATTTTTTTCATAAAATGTGGTAGAAAGTAATATGAGAAAATTAAATCGAGCCATGTATATATCGTACTGTTAGGCTCACAGACACAGAATGTAAATTTTTTGTTATTATAACGTGTAATGCATGGTGGGATTTCCTAGAATAGATAAAGATATATTCAAATTTATTGTATGTTGTATTCAAGTGAGCTTAAATTACTGTGGGTTAGGCAGAAATAACATATTATGTAAAAAGCACATATTTTAGAGGGCAAGGGAGCGGATTGTTAATTTTTTACCCTAGGAAATTCATTGTTAACCTAGAGCACTTACAATGCGAACTATCACAAAAAACAAGGAGTGATATCAGGTGTTGCAGAAGGGTAAGAATGCCCTGCTCCACCAATGGCACTCGTCACGTTGCAAGTAAGGAAAATCCACGAGAGTGTCAATTCAAGTAACACCTGAATTCTAACTGAATATATATATGCTCATTTGCGAGATAGAAACCTAGTATCTGTTATTCAAGTCGTGAAGACGACCGTAAGATATTTGGAATGAAGATATCTGAACATAACCTTGTTTTAGAAGTTTATGTGACAATTACCTCACTCTGCTAAGAAAGTCAAAATACAAATCACATGCACGACGGTAACGAATCGACTTTGAAATGTGAACGCCATATGCTTGAAACTTTGATTTGTTACTTCTAAGAAAAGGGAAGTTCACAATTTGAAAATTTTAAAAGCACTTTTGTCATTAAGTTTTGATTTTAGTCGCCAGTTTAAATCTAGGTATGAAGCTGAAGTGGATGTGTAGGTGGTCTTTAAATTTCCAATTCACTGGGGGAGATAATCCTTAAGATTGGAATTATTAAGAGATAGTACATCTATATATTGTAAACTGAAATTGAAGGTCTGGGCCAGGGCATTGTCTTTATTCTGTAGTAGAAAAAAAACAGATCGGCTAAAAGCGAAACACAGTTTGTCCCCAAAGGAATTTCAATAGACTGCTAAAGAGTGTGTCCTCAAAACTCAACAAATATGTTGTCGATCAGAAATTCCAGCATGTAAACAACAACAGCCCCATGAGTGCGTTTTGTAAGAATTATTCTGATCTAAAACGTGGAGGTGACAATTTTTAGTAGGTCACCTTCTTGGGCGGAGCCTTCTAACAAACAGCTTCTTCTATGGTTTCTATGTGTACAAAAATCATTACCCGCTGAGCCGTATATGTTACAGTAGAATGTTACTATCTTCTATACCAATGAAAATACGGGTATTCTACATGAATTATAATAATTCAAATTATCCATCAATGTGTACTGTTGGTGATTTTTAATGTCGCTTTCATGCAATAATGTAACATGATTATCACTGAAGAGTAAGCGTATTTAATTTTAAATTTTGGATAAAAATGTGTTGTGAATGAATTGTTTAATGTAAATGATGATCTTTCCCGTCAAAATGGGAAAACCTTCTTTTATTCGTCTGATTAGGCCACAACAAATTTATTGTACGTCTTTGAATTTCGCCTCTCCGATTTTCGGACCTTGTAAATTTTAGGGAAAAAAATTTGTCGCGTCATTTTCCAATATAAGCTAAAAATTCACTCCAAATTCTTCGTTTTTTCCATTTTTTTGCAATATTTTAGTAAAAAAAAATTATGCCGCATGTAAAGTTGATCTTCGCCTTAAAAAAAAAATAGTCCTCAAGAAAAAAAAATAAAATAAAATTTCGCTCGCTCTCATCTATTTTTGCCATAAATAATCCAAAGAAATAAAAGTTAATTTGGTGTGGCCTTACATTTTTGTAAATCTGATCCATTGATCATTTTTGTATTTTTTGTTCTATATATTTTGAAATATTTTTTTATATAGATTGTTAAATAACAAACAAATAACAATTAAAAATTAAAACAATTCAAATAAATTGAAATAAACTAGAGGCTGACCTGAGCCTGCATTGCTCACCTGGCTTCTATTAAAAAATTTGAAAATGTAAGCTCTGTAACGGTTGTATCCACAGGACTGTTAAAAGAAACGCAAAATGTCAAAGCGACCTTGACATTTGACCTTTGACCTGAAAAAAGATGGATCCATTGCATCTGTCCTTCAATGTGAGATTCTTGTCAACATCTGTTAAAATCTGCCCATTACTCTCTGAGCAAATGAAAATAAGTCTTTTCCCATGCATATGGTTTCTATTGAAACTTTGAGCAGCCGCAGCCGTAGGGTGACCGGATGAATGTCAACCAAAACTAGACCGTTTGTAGAAGGTATTGCTGTCAATAATTCTGCAAAGTTTCAAAATATTTCATCATGTAGCTTCAGAGGAGAAGATTTTTGTAATTTGGCCATTAAAAATCAAACTTTTAAGATAGCCTCTGGTGGACATGTTGTTCATCCAACCGGAGCCAAAGGTGCATCGTTTGTTGACGTCAATAAATACATCATTCATACCAAGTATGGTTACGATTCAGCAAATAGTTTTAGAGGTGAAGATCAAAATGTGAAAAAGTTTACTGACGAGGGACGACGACGACGACGGACGACGGACGCAAAGTGATGACTTAAGCTTAAGAAAACATTAATTTGATTAATTCAGTTTTCAGCTTATATGGCCTATAGCCCATGTGAGCTTAAAACTGAATTAATCAAATTAATGTTTTCTTCAACTCAATTTATTTCAATTTTTTAAATAGAATTAGACTGAATTTAATTTATTTGTTTAATCTTGATTATCTCTTATTTAAATTAAATTAATAAACTTAAAAAATTTACATTTTAATTTAAATCTTATTTACTTTAATTCTCATTTAAAGGCCAATAACTCCAATACAAGAATTCAGAAATAAAATAACTTAACCTAACTAAGCTAAACTAACTTAAATTCTATTATTTTCCGAAAATGCATAATTAATTTCTGCAATGGCAGATTAACCGGAGGCATGGGTGCACGTGCCCCCTCCCACACCCGTTGAGGTCTCCAAAAAATGTTATACGTATAATTACTAGATGCAGCTTTACCATTGTAAGAGTTACATATACCTCCCCTGTCACAGTAATGCTTGTTATGACTACTCCTCACAAAAGATATCGACATGAAACCTTTTTCAATGTCTTCGGTTCACCTGTGCGGACATTAATCACATCTGCCTAAAAGGATCTGACAAAATTTTGAATTAACACTTTATTCAATTCCTAAAATTGTTCGAACAAGAAAACACCTTTCAGTGCATTTTTGGTCTCAAGGAAATAAGTTAGGTGCAGACATTTCCTCTCATCAAGTTAACTTAAAGCACTTCTGCTGATTGCTTTAGTACTGCTATAGAATATAATCCTGACGGCTCTAGAACAGAATCCTGGCCGATTCTGACTGCTCTAAGCTGTCATGGTTAAGAACAGCTGTAATCGCTCATGGTCAAGAGAGATCTAACCTTCATGGTCTAGAACAGCTCTAACCTGTCATGGTCTAGAACAGTTCTAGAATTGATCAAGTTACCCACCCATGAATCGTTTCACTGACCTGACCTTTTTTAATTTATTTTTTTTAATTTTAATTTTAATTTCATTTTTTTTTAAATATTAATTTTGTTATTATTTTTTTAATTTTAATTTAATTTTATTTGTTTTGTTTTTTTTTAATTCTATTATTGTATTTTTTTACTGAAGATCTTTTCTTCTTGAGTAAGTAATTATAAAACAGGGATGGCCACCGATGATTGGTTCTATAATGATGATATAAAAATTGATCAAATGTAGCGATATCGTCGCAAAAGCAGTCGCGGACCAGGACTGCTCTAATTCTTGACCAGAGCTTTTCTGAAAAACAGTCGTGGACCAGTACTGATCTAATTTTGACCAGAGCTGTTCTAAAAAGCAGTCGTGGACCAGGACTGCTCTGATTCTTCACCAGAGCTGTTCTAAAAAGCAGTCGTTGACCAGGAATGCTCTAATTCTTGACCAGAGCTGTTCTTCTTCCTGACTGCTCTAAGTTAAGATAGAACAGTTTTCAGAACTGCTCTGCGAGTTAACTTGGACGAGAGGTTATGACTGGTCGCAACTGTACCTTTCATTGCAGAAAAGCAAGCAGAAAGTGGAAAAATACACTATAAAATGAAGGAACTATGTATATTTTTATTTCCAAGAAATTCCTCTATTGAGGATATTACCCCTCACAGCGAATATATCATTATTGATGTTTAACTTTTAATATCATGGATAGGGATTAATACAAGTTTGTAACTTTTTTCCGATCCCTTTAATTTATGTATATTATGTCTAAATGTTCACTAAATATTATGTTAACATATATGTGATTTAATTAATAAAATATCTTTAAACTATTATTATTACTTTGCCCTCAGCCACTTATGTTGTTTTCAGTACTTTTATTCAATACCTACCAGTAATCAACCGTTAATTAAGGAATTTTAAGGAACAATGGTAGTGAAAAATTCACACGATCTTTATGCAGTAAAACTAATGATATTCTCATAAGCCGAGGTGGTGTAATGGTTAAAGCTGTTGTCCCAGCAAACAGGCGTTCCGAGCTCAAATCTAAGCAACTACCTGGAAATTAAATGAATTGTTTTTCCACCTTTTGTTAACATATAATTATCTTATTTTTTTATAAATTTCAATAGGTTTAAAAGCACACATGGTACATGTTGTATAGAATTATGTTATTTTTACTTATGTATTGAAATTAAGCTTGGAATGTTGTGATATACGATGCAATTCAATACAATACAATATATATTATACCAATTATGGATCCAAAGGTAACAGTTATTGTAATTTTGATATAAACAATGAAATACACGATACATAAAACAAATGGAAACAGATGTATTACATGATATTAATAAAATAACAATCCAAAGATACTAATATTAGATATAGTAAATTTATACTATGCTGTATACGACGCATTTCAAGGAGTTACCTCTCATCAGCAGCATTAAAACCGAAACATTTAGAAGACCAAAAACCAATTTTATATTAAACAAGAAGTACTCAACCAAAAATACCGAAATAGGAAACCAAATTTCAACTAAGGAGATCTACCATGTGCAATACAAGGAATGAACCCTTAGTATTTCTATTATTTTTGAATTTTGCTAAATACTGGTAATTCCTGTAACAAATCAATGAATAATCATGTCAGACAAGTCTGACGACTGGGTTGGCGAATACCCTCGGGGACCTAGGGTCCACCAGCAGAGGCATCATCCCAGGAGTTTCAAAATAACAATCCAAAGATACTAATATTAGATATAGTAAATTTATACTATGCTGTATACGACGCATTTCAAGGAGTTAGCTCTCATCAGCAGCATTAAAACCGAAACATTTAGAAGACCAAAATTGAAACTAGAGGCTCTCAGGAGCCTGTATCTCACCTGTATTCAATTTGCCGATCATCAACCATAAAAGCACCTAAGATACAAAAGTTTATATTATTGGACATAATTCTGAAGGAGGACAATCTCATAAGCACGGCTGCCAAGTAGTTTCAGACAAGAAGATTTTTTAAAGGAATGTTCCCATCGGGTCCTAAGTTAAATTAAGTTCGGCTGTTGCGGCCATCTTTGTTGATAGTCGGGGTCATCTGACACAATTCTGAAAGATGACCACCAAAGTTTGTTTCCAATTGGCTCAATGGTTTCAGACAAGAAGATTTTTTATTAATTTTCCCATAGGGTCCTATGTTTAATGAAGTTCGGCTGTGGCGGCCATCTTTGTTGATATTCCAGGCCATCGGACACGATTCTGATAGAAAACATTTCAAGGACCATTTCTGCCAAGTTTGGTTCCAACTGGCTCTGTGGTTTCAGATAAGAAGCCTTTTTAATGAATTTTCGCATTGGGTCCGGTGTTAAAGAGGACAAATATACCTAAGGAGCAAATAAAAAAAACGTAATTCATTGGACAGACAAACCCAGGAAGACAAATAAACAACCACAAGCACTACAGATAAAAACTTATAACTAAGAAACAATGAACAACACGAACTCCTATAAAAAACAGGAGTGAACCCAGGTGCTCCGGAATGGTAAGCAGATCCTGCTCCGTACACGGCACCCATCGTGAAGTTCAACAAAGTCAATCCGGTGGAAGTCACAAACCGTTGGAGGCACATGAAATGTTACGACGGTGGGAACAGGTCCAACATCATCTTAGTTATTGGAACACTGTAACGGTCAATCAATTCGTGATGACGACCGGAAAATTTCATAAGTGATGACATCAACTTATCCCTGATAAAACCCTTGTTTAGAAGCTTTTGTGACAGCAGTAATCCTCTTTGTCGAAAGTCAGGGTAACTCACGCATGCCCTTGAAAATCGGATAAGCTGAGAAACGTAGACACCATATGCAGGCGATGCTGGTATATTGCTACTCAAGAAAGGAAAGTTAACAATGGGAAAGTTGAATCACGTTTGTCATAAAATTTTGTCTTCAAATGTCCCTCATTGTCTGTTTCAAGAAACAAACCCAAATATGAAGCCGACTTTGATCTATCTCGGGTATCCTTAATTTCAAGCTCACTGGTGTAGATGAGACGTAGAACGTCTTGGCATTTGTCGTTATTTAACGACAACACGTCATCATTATAACAAAAAGTGAAATTAAAGGCTTGGGCTAGTTTCTTTTTGTTTTCACGTAGCCCCTTGAATGAAGTCCGCTTCATATGAGTACAGAAACAGATCAGCGAGCAGAGGAGCACAGTTGGTTCCCATTCGAATGCCGATTTTTTGTTGAAAAATTAGACCGCCAAATTCAAAAAATATGTTGTCTATGAGAAAATCTAACATGCCTGTAATTTCATCTTCAGAATACTTTTTGTCACAATCAAAGTGGTTCTCCACGAAATAAGCCTTTTCTCTACCTAAAACTAGAAATTTATACCTGCGTATTCCATTTTTCTTGAAAAAACATTGATGAACTAGTTGTTTTAAGCGATCTTTTAATTGAGAATGTGGTATGGTAGTGTAGAGTGTAGAGAAGTCGAATGTTTTATGCTGTTGCATGTAGCCAACTAACTTGGGCTGTGGCTGCCATCTTGCTTGATATTCCGGTCATCGGATACAATTCCACAAGAGGACCATCTAAGGACCATTGCTGCTAACTTTGGTTCCAACTGGCTTATATTAGTAGTTTCAGACAAGAAGACTTTTAAATTAATTTCTCATAGGGTCCTATGTTAAAATAAGTTGGCTGCGGCGGCCATCTTGGTTGATCGTCCGTGTCATCGGACACAATTGCTAAGGACTGTCCCAAGTTTCCAAAAAGGGCTATATCACGGTTTTCACTGTATCTGCATGAGAGGTACCATTTCGCATCAAGACCAGAATTTTCCTTACGCCTCTAGGGGTAACAAATGGTAGTTTCTACGAAAGGTCTAGGCCTTACCTACCTCTGATACAATGTCCGTTAATTAGACTCGATTGCTAAGGGCTGGTCCAAGTTTCCAAATACATTTAGGTCCATATCACCGTTTTAACTGTATCTGGCTGAGAGGTACCATTCGCAACACATCCAGAATTTACCCTACGCAACTAGAGGTGGCAAACGGTAGTTATACGAAAGGTCTAGGCAATGCCTACTCCTGATACAATGGTTTTAATTGGACTCGATTGCTAAGGGGTGGCCCAAGTTTCCAAATAGGTCGATATCACCGTTTTGACTGTATCTTGTTGAGAGGTACCATTTCGCAACAAGTCCAGAATTTTCCCTATGCCTCTAGGGGTAACAAACGGTAGTTTGTACGAAAGGTCTAGGCTGTACCTACCTCTGATACAATGGCCGTTAATTAGACTCGATTGCTAAGGGCTGGCCCTGGATTGCAAATAGGTCCATATCACGGTTTTCACTGTATCATACTTGAAAGTAACATTTCGCATCATATTCTGTTCATTGGCTTTAAGTTTGAAAATATATTGGATGTATTTCTGAAAAGATTTTTTTTCTTTTTTTTCGCGCCATTTTTATTGTGAGCCGACTTGTTGTGGCCTAGCAGTTATTGTGGGCCAACTTCACACTAGTGGAAGTTATTCTGCATTTTCTTCTTTATATTTATACCAGTGAGACCTCTCAAAAATGAATTTACAAACTTTAATTTAATAAATTTTGATTTATTTAGTTTAAACTTGCATTTGATGAATGATAAATTTCCAAATTTGGCCATTTATGATGAAGATTTAAGATTAAGAAAGTATTATTTCGACTTCACAGGAATACATTTTTACAAACAGAATGAAATTAGCCAGATCTCTGTCTATATTTATATATTCAACGTCCAAGTCAACTCTTTTGATTCTTATGTTAATTTGCGAGGATATACACCCTCATCCGGGACCATCTACAATTAAACGCACCCCAAGTTGTCCATGTAGTATATGTTTAAAAGGAATAATAAAAGCAGTAAAAGCATACACTGTGATATATGCAAATGTAAATCCCACATTAAATGTGCTAAAATTCCGGTTGCTACATACGAAGCTTGGCTTTCAGAAACATCAGATTTTCAATTTATATGTGACTCATGCTCTCTTCTTTCGCATCCATTCAATCAGTGTGAAGCTGTTAATCCATCTTTTAAAAGCCCTAAACAAAATTAATTGCTGTTAAGTCCAGGACGACTGTAATATCAGTCAGTGAAACATGGTTAGATGACTCGGTAACAGATGCTGAAAGTTTTACTGAGAATTATAGCGTCGTACGTTCAGACAGGTCACGACACGGCGGAGGAGTTTGTATGTATATTAGAAATGACTTTGCCTTCTCTCTTTTGCAAGATTTGAAAATTGATGGTAGGGAATCTACTTGGATAGAAATTTTTCTTCCAAAAAATAAACCAATATTAGTGGGAAGTTGTTACAGACCACCCAAACACATTAATTTTCTGGAATTATTTTAACAAACTTTGGATAAACTAAGACCAGATTTTGAACAGATTATCCTATGCGATTTTAATATTAGCTTTAAACATGATAGATCTGCTATATGTAAATCTTATAAAAATATTCTAAACATGTTCAATTTAAAGCAGTGGCTTAATGATCCTACTCGAGTTACTCAAACAACTAAAACCACCATAGAACACATTGTTTGTAATAATCAAATTAAAATATGTCAATCTGGGGTTATTTCAACAGGTTTAAGTGATCATTTTTTAACATTCTGTACAAGAAAGTCACCTAAAGAGAAAATTGAAAAAACAAACATAGTCAGAATACGATCAACTAAAAATTATGATAAAGATGTCTTTGAAGATAAACTCAATGACGTAGATTGGTCATCTTTGTATTTATGTAGATCTGTTCAAGTCGCATGGGAGAAATTTCGATCGGTCTTTCATTCAACCCTTGACGAAATTGCCCCATTCAGAGATATAAAAATAAGACAACAAACTCAACCATGGATGACATCTGAGATCCTAGATAAGATCAGAAATAGAGACGAACTTCTACAAATGTACAAGAGAACAGAAAATAAACAAAAATATACTCAGTACTATAAAATTAGGAACAAGGTTCAGAGAGATATAAAGAAAGCTAAGGAAGACTATGTTTCAGAGAAAATCGAAGAAAATAAGAAATATCCCAAAAAACTCTAGGGGCAATTAAAATCACTAGGATATAGTTCAAAACAATAGGATGGTGCAAGTATTGTTATGAATATAGCCGGACAAACACGTCATAATGTAAAAGAAATAGCGAATCATTTTAACACCCTTTTCAACACTGTTGTTTCTTCTCTGGTCGATAAATTACCACCAGTTCCTAGGATATTTGATTTGGATTCCACACTTTTTAAGGAATTCTATAATATAGTTACCAATAATAATCTTTCAACTAAAATTATCACCAGTAAATGAAGACTTTATATAAAAAGAACTCTGCAGCCTAAAGTCTTTCAAGAGTACAGGAATTGATAACATTCCTGCGAGGTTCATTAAAGATGGAGAGAGCGCTCTAGCTAAACCAAAAACCTACCTGGTAAATCTGTCCATGGAATAGTACCAGAGGAACTTAAAGTAGCTAGAGTGAAACCTTTATATAAAAAAGAACAGTAGATCAGAAGTAGGAAACTATAGACCTGTAAGCATTCTATGCACCATCTCTAAAATTCTTGAAAAAGCGGTGTATAAACAACTAGAGGCACATTTGCTCCAACATAATCTACTGTATCAATTTCAATCCGGTCTTAGAAGTTCGTATTCAACTGATACTTGTCTTATCCATCTATTTGATCACATTAAATCACAAACATCAAAAGGATTATTTACAGGGATGGTTATGATAACTTACAAAAAGCCTTTGACACAGTTGACCATGAAATACTATGCCAAACATTAAGAACTATGGGCGTTAAAAATGTCAAATGGTTTGAATCATACTTAACAGAAAGGAAACAACTTGTAAATATAAATGGGACGGAATCTGAACTCCTAAATATAACTTGTGGTGTACCCCAGGGAAGCATATTAGGCCCCTTGCTTTTCCTGTATTATGTCAATGATATGTCTATCAGTATTTAATCTGACTGCAAACTCTTGCTTTATGCCGATGACAGCACCATAATATTTTCCCATAAAGACCCCGACGTTATCGCACATAAATTAGGAAAGGAACTTGAGTCTCGTAGCAAATGGCTCGTTGACAATAAGCTATCTTTACATTTAGGCAGAACAGAATGCATTATCTTTGGTCCGAAACGATCATGTTATTGAATCACAGCCCAGACTTAAATATTTAGGCATAGACATAGATCAAAACTTATCAGGAGAAACTACAGTTAATTCCATAATCAAAAAGGTAAATTCTAGATTAAAATTTTTGTACCAAGCTGCTTGTCAACAGAAACTCGCAAAACTCTTACGACGACAAACTGCAGATTGCCCAGAACAAAACGGTAAGATTTATATAAAAAAAAACTTAGGTCCAAGGTCAAGTGTTCGCCAGCCAGAAATATCAAGTGTTGGATTTTTGACCATAGAAAATAGAATAAAACAATTAAGTTTAGGACACATACATAAAATCTACAACAACAAATGTCCAGCATATTTAAAAGATAATTTTATAAAAGTTAACGAACAACATGGATATAATACAAGATCAAGCCAATTGAATTTTGTTGTTACTAAAATTAAAGGAGTGGACTCTTCATTTTTTTTCTTACTGCTATTAAAAATTGGAAATAGCATACAATCAATAAAAGACCACGGTGGTGTTAAAACTTCATTAAAGCAACATCTGAAAAATTAGTAAACTAAATATCATCAACCTCAGTTGAAATTATGCCATGCTCCCTCCCGGTCTAAAGGTAATGTAAAGTTATATTAACCAATAAGGACCCCATTGGAAATAAGCGGAAAAGCTTTCATGGGTCATCCATGGAATGATATCAACTTGTTAGTGCTTTTAATCCTTGTAGTAGGTGTTTTAATTTATACTTTTATAAACTCAACTTTTTAAATACACTTGTGCATAGTTGGTATCTATTCCTAAATGAGTTTTACCTTTTACCTTTACCTTAAGAATAGTTTTACTTACAAGACTTAAATCATATATTCCCAAAAAGAAGGGTTTTGTTTATTTTATAATGGTTTTATACTTCCACTGTTTGACTACTATTGTACTACATGGAGTGAAACCTGCAAAGGAAACTTTGATAAATCATGTAAACTACAAAAAAGAGCAGCTCGTGTAATAATGAATACCAATTTTGATTCCCTATCTAAACCTCTCTTTAAAGAGGTGTGGTGGCTAGGCTATCTTACGAAAACAGTTCTGTACCATAAAGGTGTACTAATGTATAAATCCATAAATAAGTAAAGTCAAGAAATACCAAAGGGATATTAATTAATATATGTTTGATTCTTTAGAATAAAATTTACTACATTTGTGGCTGCTCACGTTGTCTCTTGCTTTCTTCAATGAATTTTCCTTTATTTTTTTTTTGAATTTCCCCCATATACTAAAGTAATTTTGCAGAAATTTATAACCTGAAATGACATCGCAGTTTATTTCCTTCACCACACCAACGTGATAATAATGATCATGCTGTATTAGGTTTTATCGTATGTTTATATATTATTCCAATTTATCCGACTTATTTGGTACCAAAATTTTACTTTGCTCAAAAAAAGTTTTTAAAAATAGGTTTGTATCCTTAAACGCTAATAGATGCAAGAAACGGACATTATTTTCTAACGATATGTCTGGTGGTAACTTTTGCGAAAAGGCCAATTTTGAAACGAACGACATACATAAATCGGCCGTAATGTGATGTCTTTGTGCGGAACTGCTTGACATCAACTTAGTATTTTTAATAAGCAGGCGAACAAATGCTTCCATTCATAATTTTTTACTACAACTAAACTAAACTACAGAACAAAGTTGAAATAAATCCGGACATCAATATGTACAGAACGTGGCAAAGGTGGGTGATAATGAATAAAATCTAGAATTTAACAATCATGCCATACTGAGATATTAACATGCCCCCACCAAACAAAACAATTCTTATTTATTTCAGATGGTCGACAGTTAAATACAAAACCATGAACCTTAAAAACAAAATGGTGATAAATGTAATATATACAATGTACATACAACATGTACAAATTTTAGGAAAATGAAATCGAAACATCAAAATCTCTTGAAATCGAGCTCAGTTTGCAAACTTGTTAAATCTCATCAAATTATATAAGAAGTATCTCCCTCGTGCATAGCTCTGTACTTAGATGGTTTTGGCGTAACCCATTTTGGTCATTTTGGCATTTTTCGAATTTGATCCTCAAACTTTTGCCTTTCAACATTTTTAGGCTTGAGCACAACAGACGAGTCGTAAATGTGCACATCTTGTGCATCAAAATTGGTATCAAAGAATTTATTCATAACATCCGCCATTTGTTATTATATCTATAAAACTGAAAAGGTAATTAGAAAAATATAATAATTATCTAGTTTTGTGATAATACCGATTTGAACGCAGAATTTTTTACTTTTAATTGATTAATTTTTTTTAAATATCTTTATGCAATGAAGGAGGGTTGGGCATTTGGGCTAGGTAGCATAGGTATACCGGAGCAGAAGTGAACCACTGTGCGGAGTTTGATTTATAGCATGGAAATGCGCGAAATATGAAGATTTATTCACACAAAGGGTATCGTATATGGTATTTAGTGTGAAAGAAATCTCCATATTTCCCACACTACCATGCAGTTGATGTACTTTGTTGATCTGCGTTTGTAAATATGTCTTCGGACTGTGGCAGAAAGGTAAGATGTGCAAGAAACTATAAATGTGCTCCATATTGATGCAAAGTCCACACATTGGCATTACGAAAGTTTTATTGTTGTTATTCATCTCAAAATTAATTCTTTCATGATTGAAATGTAAAGATAATTACATGATCTATAGTGCTTTCAAGACGACTATGATCAGCTAGAGGTACTGCGAGGGTCTGCAGCTCACAAACTATATCTCCAGCCAAAATAACATGTTGGAATCATGTTGCTCCATTTCAAATATTTATATGGTGCACTTTCTTGATATCTACAAGATAATTATCACTTACAAGGTCAATACAATATGACGGATAAATTAAATGCGCCAGCTGAATAGTCTCTCCTTATTCATTATCTTATCTCCTGTAAGATGCTGGACGAAATTTTGTTTCAAGCAGAACTTATGGTGTGCTACGTACCTTTATGTGAAATTGATGATTCAAATACTGCTGAAGTTCAATTAGACATCAGAATGGAATTATTTAAATTCTAACTGACAAATATTTAATTAACTGAGTTTTTGACCTTGAGATTGCTGAAGATAATATCATCGAGTTAATTTCTAATGTTTTCAGCCTGGGACCACATTCTTTGTATGACTTTTTGGATATGGAAATTAACCTACGTTTTTGACCTTGACCTTGCAGGTAAACTATCACCTTATTTGCAACATACCATCTGGTTGTTTTCAATAATATCAAATAGTATCACGGCATTAAAATGTGTGTCACAGTTTGCACAGAAAGACAGAACAAAATTCCCTAAAAATTCGTTTGAAAGATGATCATTAATTGAATAACTTTTTGAACTTCTCCATAAAGGACCAGAGGCGGTAAGCCCCATACATGGCCCCAAAAATGAAGTTTTTTTTAAGATACATTAATTGAAGTGCAATTGCCCCTAAAATTTATCTATTTTAAAAATCAAAACTTAAAATCTATTAATAGTATTCATTCAAAGTCAGTGTAAATGGTAAGATGGCCTTCCTTATTAAAACTTCAATTTTGTATTTATATCGGGGCTGTCCTGGGTTTGCGATCTATACAGGAACTATATTTTATGGGCGATGTTGAAGTAAAGGACAGGGCAAAAACCAGACCAGATCCAGAGGTAAAAGTATAATGTAGCATAGTGTTAAACTCTATTGAAATGTAAATATTATGCAATTTTTTATTATTTTTGGAAAAAGGTTTCAAGGATTTCATGATATTTTATTTTGACATTTCATTTTGCAAGTAAAATAATCCAAGTCACACGCAGGTTAATACTGTACGAAAAAGCAGTCTACAAGGAAATGTGACCTAAGATGTGTAAGATATCGTAATGTCCAACAATTTATGCTAAAATATTTAAAAGTATGTGTTTTTAACTATGTTAATCTAGAGTACCCCTGATTTAAGATTTATGCTAATGATTCGATAAATGAAAATAAATTAACTTTTGTAAAAATGATTTTGCAGTCTGCAGATTTAGACATCTCTTCCCACAGCCATATAATGGATCCATAAGATGTGGCAAATGCTATATTATACGTGGTTACACAACCAGACTTTGTAACGTTCAATGATCATGCCAAAAGAAATGAATTTGGTACATTACAGGATAGTCAGATTTCCCAGAAATAGCATAATATAGTTCTTATTACAAAATTTGAGCAACAAATCAAAATTAAGGTTGACATCAAGCAAATATTTATGAGAAAACATTTTAACAGTGAAACATGTTATAATTCTAAAGACTTTTCATTCATCTTTTAATTAGCTTTAAACACTTGTAAATCTGCATCAAAATTGGTATCATAGAATATCATTACCATTGTCGATATCGCTGCTGGTGGACTCCTCGAGTGTATCACCAGCTCAGTTGCTAGTAATTCGATACTAGCATGAAATTGATACTTTAAATACACGTTCTAAAAATATTAAATTTTTTGGAAACTAAGTAGTATCTCCCTCGTGCATAGCCCCGTCCTTATATGGTTTTGTCTTTACCCTTTGGTCATTTTTTTAATTGCCCTTCAACATTGTGGATTACTGTTCCTATATTTTAAGATTTGAGCAAACCTTAAATCGAGGAAAAGTGCACATCTTTGTGCATCATAATTGGATATCTATAAAAATGTGTTAAAAGAAATATCGTAGAAAATTGGAACTCGTCAAAATGTGTTAGAAATGCCTATGGTGCACTCAAAAAGATGCAATTTCAAAGGACAAAGAATGGAACACAAATCAATACATGCAAAGAGCAGCACAAAACACTCAACAATAAAACCAAAGGAAAACAACAACAATAAAAGACAGGAGTGAAGCCACGTGCCCCGGAATGGTAAGCATTTTAAAATGTTTCTTATATATTTTTCAGTCCGGAAAAAAATGCTCAACATTGACACAAGTGATCAAGCTAACTAGAATCGTATTTTGTATCCTAGAATATCTATTCCACCCATTGCTACATCCTTTATTTACATTTACAAAGCTACAATGTCAGTAACCATAATGTAACGTCTGATATAATCCAAATGGCATGTTAAAGTGTGGCAAATACATTTAAAAATACAAGCAAAGTATATTTACACTCTTGTGCGTTTAAATGCAGCATGTAAAAGATGATACAATAATGTAAAAAAAAGTACTTCGTAATCTTGAATACCACAAAACGAACCAACAGGCCGGTAAATGATGCACATAAATCTTTCATACTGCTCATACAAACCTATAGCGAACATCTATCTGCTACAGTTTAATGTTAGAAGAAAATGTAATAAATGATAAGCGCACAAAACAGTATGATCACAAGCATTAAAGCGTCTACATTGTACCACAACTTTGTACCATGTGCGTATCTTATATCATACACTAAGGTAGTACCAGGCACGGAGTTGCACACCACTAGCTCATTCCTTATTTTTGAAATGTTTAATACATTTGGAAAATGTAGGCCACTTTGCTCGCAGAGTAAGATTTTACTGCCCTTTCCATCTGGAGAAATGACCACAACGTATGAAGGATTTTTATACAACACATAAATAAACCCCTTGTCGTCTGTGGAAATTTGTTGTGGATCATCGAGTTCATCATGTTGATACATCCACAAAACCTTTCCAAATAGTTCGCAACAATATATCTTCTTGTCAGCTGCTAGGTACAGCCTGTTTCCATTTATATGTGCATTATTGACATTTTCGGTTGGTAGATCAATCTTTTGGAGGAACTTTCCCTCAAGGTCGAAAAGTTGAATATCTTTGCCCATGTTCATAGTTACCATAAACATTTTATTAACGTATTCAATCCCAAGGCATTCTGCTTCTGTCTTGATTCGTTGCTCAATCTGGTTCGACTCGAGGTTGATCAAAAGTATTTCATGCCCTTGTGTAACTGCTATCATATTGTCCTTGATATAAGCAACGCCACAAGGACGTTGTAGATATATTGTGTTTTTTAACGAACCTTCTTTTCCATAAATCATTAGATTTTTACATTGATTGTCTACAAAAACTATTTTTCCATTTGGTAATAAAACACATCCAGTAAGAAATCCAAAATCAGAATCGATCATTGTGTTACCAGATAGGAATACCTGTGGTGTGTTGGCTTGTGAGGAAATAGTAAGGCACTCGGTGTGTACTTTCTCTGCATATTTCTTACAACATGGATCTCCATGGTTTGCGGTGTAAAATTCTGATTTCCTGCTATGTTTCGGGCATCTGTTTACTTTTAAAAGCAACAGCGGCGGCGTGAATCTCATTAACCAGGCAGCCATGGGATTTCGGTCATGCCCACAAAGTGCATGTGAATAAGCGCATTCGGAACATAATGGGTCTGTACATTTCCTACAGTAATATTCCATTTTCCTGTATAAATGATTTCGACAGTAAATATTTGGAAATTTTTCCATTTTTCTAGTCTGAAAGAAAATAATATAAATTCATGTGAAATTTAGGGTGACTTTCTCAACGCAGCAAAATTGTTGTCGCATACACCCTCAACACATGGTTATTTTCGACCTTTCTTAATGTCATCACTTGAAAAGTTTTACCGAAAGTATCACAAATGTGATTAGATATTTTGCAGTTAGACTTCCTGGTCCTCGAACCTCATCAGACTTCATACTTTATCGGATTTTATGTAAAACATCTTATGTTTTTTATTTTATTTTCATATATATATACGTGTATATATTTTGAACTTGCATAAGTCTGCTATAAGATATTAAATTTTTTATCTTGCGACAACACTATTAGCTGACCAAAATAGCCTATCAAATGTTGATTTGTCAAGCTTCTAAATAACGGACGGGTACCAGACTAGGTTATTACCTGCCGTTTCTACCTGTTTCGTACAGAGATTTTATATTTACTGACAATGAAAATGTACATTATATTGACAAGGATTGCCAATTTTCCTACCGAAGGTCGGTGGTTCTTTCCGGGTACTCCGGTTTCCTCCACCAATAAAAACAGGCTGCCAAGAAAGATGTCTTTACTGTTGTTTTGCAATGCCGTATTTACTGAGATGTCCTGTTATATGTACATTCAAGAACATGTTTTTAGTGAAACGACATAATAATGGGCTTATTAATAAAGCTGAATTTACATAAAGTTGAAGTAGGATCGTTTGTAACCGGATTTTCCTTTTGATAAACGACATATTTAGAAAATTTCAGTAAACAACAAATCAAAATATTTTACATTCAGTACTTTTAACAGATTGATTTTAGCGATACTATTTATTAACATCCGATTTATTGATTGATAAGCAATGACATCCGTAGTTTTGTGTATAAAATAAAACAAACACATAGCATTTTTGCATAGAATTCAAAGTGAAATCATTCATCACTATACGATAACTATGCAAAGCAGTATGTCTTTGGGATCGAGAAAGGCGTTTGTTCATGGATCTTGGACTTTTCCCCGGCATTCATTTGCTTTCTCAAAAACAATTTGAGCAAAAAATAGTGTTCATATAAATGTAGACATTTGACTTACTTGGTCTTTATTTTCGATACAATGTTTTTGCGTTTACCTAATTATTCCGGAAATTTATAAATTGATCAGTAGGCAGATAGCCGTCGATCTACAATCAATGTATGATTTCTTTGTTAATTTTTTAAATTTTCATTATATGAAATATTATATTTTTTTGTATACATGCATTTAGTTTTTTAAAAATATGAATGCTATATTGAAATGAGGTAACATTTACTAAAAAGAATAATCAAATTCAACACTAAAACAAACTCACCGTAAACCAAACGTTGTTGTTGACAAATATTTATGAAATTTAAAGGACGAATGACTTATAAACCGCCGTAAATTCTATTAATAGAAAAACAGTTTTATACATCAATGCGCCCAATTACAACCTTATTTTAAAGTACAATCTATTTATTTTCACAGGTTAACTTTTATTTGCGATACTCGTGATACTGTACTTCATCATCGTATTCTTGATGGCATGGGTCATAATTTTTTACTACAACTAAACTAAACTACAGAACAAAGTTGAAATAAATCCGGACATCAATATGTACAGAACGTGGCAAAGGTGGGTGATAATGAATAAAATCTAGAACTTGACAATCATGCCATACTGAGATATTAACATGCCCCCACCAAACAAAACAATTCTTATTTATTTCAGATGGTCGACAGTTAAATACAAAACCATGAACCTTAAAAACAAAATGATGATAAATGTAATATATACAATGTACATACAACATGTACAACTTTTAGGAAAATGAAATCGAAACATCAAAATCTCTTGAAATCGAGCTCAGTTTGCAAAGTTGTTAAATCTCATCAAATTATATAAGAAGTATCTCCCTCGTGCATATCTCTGTCCTTAGAGGGTTTTGGCGTAACCCATTTTGGTCATTTTGGCATTTTTCGAATTTGATCCTCAAACTTTTGCCTTTCAACATTTTTAGGCCTTGAGCACAACTGATGAGTCGTAAATGTGCACATCTTGTGCATCAAAATTGGTATCAAAGAATTTATTCATAACATCCGCCATTTGTTATTATATCTATAAAACTGAGAAGGTAATTAGAAAAATATAAGAATTATCTAGTTTTGTGATAACCGATTTGAACGCAGAATTTTTAAACTTTTAATTGATAATTTTTTTTTAATATCTTTACGCAATGAAGGAGGGTTGGGCAGTGGAACTACGCAGCGTAGGTATACCGGAGCAGAAGTGAACCACTGTGCAGAGTTTAATTTATAGCATGGCAATGGGCGAAATATGAAGATTTATTCACACAAAGGGTATCGTATATGGTATTTAGTGTGAAAGAAATCTCAATATTTCCCACACTACCATGCAGTTAATTTACTTTGTTGATCTGCGTTTGTAAATATGTATTCTGACAGTGGCAGAAAGGTAAGATGTGCAAGAAACTATACATGTGGTCCATATTGATGCAAAGTCCACACATTGGCATTACGAAAGTTCGATCAACCTGACAGCGTTTTATTGTTGTTATTCATCTCAAAATTAATTGTTTTAGGATTGAGATGTAAAGATAATTATATGATCTATAGTGCTTTCAAGATGACTATATGATCAACTAGAGGTACTGCGAGGGTCTGCAGCTCACAAACTATATCTCCAGCTAAAATAACAGCTGGAATCATTTTGCTTCATTTCATATATTTATATGGTGCACTTTCTTGATATCTACAAGATGATTATCACTTACAAGGTCAATAGAATATGAAGGATAAATTAAATGCGCCAGATGAATAATTTCTCCTGTAAGATGCAGGACGAAATTTGGTTTCGAGCAGAACTTATGTGAAACTGATGATTCAAATACTGCTGAAGTTCAATTAAACATCACACTGGAATTATTTCGCTTGATGCATATCTCATTATCGTGTACCACCTTGGTTGGTGTGAAGTTTTTATTAATTCTAACAGACATATATTTAATTAACTGAGTTTTTGACCTTGACATTGTTGAAGATAATATCAACGAGTTAATTTCTAATGTTTTCAGCCTGGCACCACTTTCTTTGTATGACTTTTTGGATATGGAAATTAATCTACGTTTTTGACCTTAACCTTGCAGATAAACTATCCCACCTTATTTGCAACACACCATCTGGTTGTTTTTGGTAATATTAACAAGTATCACGGCATTAAAACTTGTGTCACGATTTGCACAGAAAGACAGAACTACATGCACAAAGTCCCTAAAAATTCGTTTAATTGAAAAACTTTTTGAACTTCTACATAAAGGACCAGAGGCGATAAGCCCCATAAATGGCCCAAAAATGAAGTTTTTTAAAGATAAATTAATTGAAGTGCAACTGCCCCTAAAATTTATCTATTTTAAAAATCAAAACTTAAAATCTATTTTATTTTACTTTTGTGAAGTCCCAAGCAGCACGTGAAAACTTGGTCAAGACGTGTACAGAAAATATGCATGATATATACTAATCCTTATGTATTTTAAAAGAACACACCCTAGACACGTGTTACAGAAAATTTAAGAAAATATCTGAGATCTCCATTACCGTGAGCAAAGGTTTGGTATACGATAAAAAAATGTTAGTATGCATTTAAAGTCAGTGTAAACGGTAAGATGGCCTTATTAAAAATTCAATTTGTATTTATATCGGGGCTGCCCTGGGTTTGCGATCTGTACAAGAACTAAATTTTATGGGCGATGTTGAAGTAAAGGACAGGGCAAAAACCAGACCAGATCCAGAGGTAAAAGTATAATGTAGCATAGTGTTTTCAAATAAATGATAAACTCTATTGAAATGTAAATATTACGCATTTGTTATTAGTTTTGGGAAAAGGTTTCAAGGATTTCATTATTTTTTATTTTGACATTTCATTTTGCAAGTAAAAATCATCCAAGTCACACGCAGGTTAACACTGAACAAAAAAGCAGTCTACAAGGAAATGGGATCTAAGATGTGTAAGACATGGTAATGTCCAACAATTTATGCTAAAATATTTAAAAGTATGTGTTTTTAACTATGTTAATCTGGAGTACCTCTGATGTAAGATTTATGCTAATGATTCAATAAATGAAAATAAATTAACTTTTGTAAAAATGATTTTGCAGTCTGCAGATTTAGACATCTCTTCCCAGAGCCATATAATGGAACCGTAAGATGTGGCAAATGCTGTATTGTACGTGGTTACACACCCAGAATTTGTAACTGTCAATGGTCAATGAACTTTTAATCATGCCAAAAGAAAATCCACTCTAAATGAATTTGGTACATTACAGAATAGTCAGATTTCCCAGAAATAGCATAATATAGTTCTTATAATACAAATTGAACGACAAATAAATTCAAAATTAAGGTTGACACCAAGCAAATAGTTATTAGAAAACATTTTAACAGGTAAACATGTTATAATTCTACTGACTTTTCATTCATTTTTAGCTTTGAACACTTGTAAACCTATGAAATATGCATCAAAATTGGTATCATGGAATATTATTACCATTGAGTCGATATCGCTGCTGGTGGACTGTATCACCAGCTCAGTTGCTAATAATTCGATACTAGCATGAAATTGATATTTTAAATACACGTTCTAAAAATATTAAATTTTTTGGAAACCAAGTAGCATCTGCCTCGTGCAGAGCCCCGTCCTTATATGGTTTTGTCTTTACCCTTTTGGTCATTTTTTAATTGCCCTTCAACATTTTGGATTACTGTTCCTATATTTTAAGATTTAAGCAAACCTTAAATCGAGGAAAAGTGCACATCTGTGTGCATCAAAATTGGATATCTATAAAAAAGTTTTTAAAAAAATATCGTAGAAAAATTGGACCTCGTCAAAATGTGTAAGAAATACCTATGTTGCACTCAAAAAGACGTAATTTCAAAGGACAAAGAATGGAACACAAATAAATACATGCAACGAGCAGCACAAAACACTCAATAATATAAGCAAAGGAAAACAAAAAACAATAAAAGACAGGAGTGAAGCCACGTGCCCCGGAATGGTAAGCATTTCGTAATGTTTCTTATATATTTTTCAGTCCGGGAAAAAAATGCTCAACATTGACACAAGTGATCAAGCTAACTAGAATCGGATTTTGTATCCTAGAATATCTATTCCATCCATTGCTACATCCTTTATTTACATTTACACAGCTACAATGTCAGTAACCATAATGTAACGTCTGATATAATCCAAATGGCATGTTAAAGTGTGGCAAATACATTTTTAAATCCAAGCAAAGTATATTTACACTCTTGTGCGTTTAAATGCAGCATGTAAAAGATGATACAATAATGTATAAAAAAGTACTTCGTAATCTTGAATGCCACAAAACGAACCAAGAGGCTAGTAAATGATGCACATAAATCTTTCATACTGCTCATACAGACCTATTGCGAACATCTATCTGCTACAATTTAATGTTAGAAGAAAATATAATAAATGATAAGCGCACAAAACAGTATGATCACAAGCATTAAAGCGTCTACATTGTACCACAACTTTGTACCATGTGCGTATCTTATATCATACACTAAGGTAGTACCAGGCACGGAGTTGCACACCACTAGCTCATTCCTTATTTTTGAAATGTTTAATACATTTGGAAAATGTAGGCCACTTTGCTCGCAGAGTAAGATTTTACTGCCCTTTCCATCTGGAGAAATGACCACAACGTATGAAGGATTTTTATACAACACATAAATAAACCCCTTGTCGTCTGTGGAAATTTGTTGTGGATCATCGAGTTCATCATGTTGATACGTCCACAAAACCTTTCCAAATAGTTCGCAACAATATATCTTCTCGTCAGCTGCTAGGTACAGCCTGTTTCAATTTATATGTGCATTATTGACCTTTTCGGTTGGTAGATCAATCTTTTGGAGGAACTTTCCCTCAAGGTCGAAAAGTTGAATATCTTTGCCCATGTTCATAGTTACCATAAACATTTTGTTAACGTATTCAATCCCAAGGCATTCTGCTTCTGTCTTGATTCTTTGCTCGATCTGGTTCGACTCGAGGTTAATCAAAAGTATTTCATGCCCTTGTGTAACTGCTATCATATTGTCCTTGATATAAGCAACGCCCCAAGGACGTTGTAGATATATTGTGTTTTTTAACGAACCTTCTTTTCCATAAATCATTAGATTTTTACATTGTTTGTCTACAAAAACTGTTTTCCATTTGGTAATAAAACACATCCAGTGAGAAATCCAAAATCAGAATCGATCATTGTGTTACCAGATAGGAATACCTGTGGTGTGTTGGCTTGTGAAGAAATAGTAAGGCACTCGGCGTGTACTTTCTCTGCATATTTCTTACAACATGGATCTCCATGGTTTGCGGTGTAAAATTCTGATTTCCTGCTATGTTTCGGGCATCTGTTTACTTTTAAAAGCAACAGCGGCGGCGTGAATCTCATTAACCAGGCAGCCATGGGATTTCGGTCATGCTCACAAAGTGCATGTGAATAAGCGCATTCGGAACACAATGGGTCTGTACATTTCCTATAGTAATATTCCATTTTCCTGTATAAATGATTTCGACAGTAAATATTTGGAAATTTTTCCATTTTTCTAGTCTGAAAGAAAATAATATAAATTCATGTGAAATTTACGGTGGCTTTCTCAACGCAGCAAAATTATTGTCGCATAAACCTTCAACACATGGTTATTTTCGACCTTTCTTAATGTCACCACTTGTACAATTTTACCGAAAGTATCACAAATGTGATAAGATATTTTGCAGTTAGACTTCCTGGCCCTCAAACCTCATCAGACTGCATACTTTATCGGAGTTTATGTAAAACAACTTATGTCTTTTATTTGATTTTCATATATATATATATATAAGTCTAAAGATTTGCACAACGGTACTAATATAAGATGGTAATATACGAAGATGATGTTATAAAATCGTGTTGACAAATATTTCGGCTTAACAAATAGCCTTCGTCAGTGTCGATAGTTTTTACCAATAGTAATTGTATGGGTAAAAATAGCTACGTGTATATATTTTGAGCTTGCATAAGTCTGCTATAAGATATTAAAATTTTTATCTTGCGACAAGACTATTAGCTGACCAATATAGCCTATCCAATGTTGATTTGTCAAGCTTCTAAATAACGGACGGGTACCAGACTAGGTTATAACCTGCCGTTTCTACCTGTTTCGTACAGATATTTAATATTTACTGACAATGAAAATGTACATAATATTGACAAGGATTGTCAATTTTCCTACCGAAGGTCGGTGGTTCTTTCCGGGTACTCCGGCTTCCTCCACCAATAAAAACAGGCTGCAAAGAAAGATGTCTTTACTGTTGTTTTGCAATGCCGTATTTACTGAGATGTCCTGTTACATGTACATTCAAGAACATGTTTTTAGTGAAACGACATAATAATGGGCTTATTAATAAAGCTGAATTTACATAAAGTTAAAGTAGGATCGTTTGTAACCGGATTTTCCTTTTGATAAACGACATATTTAGAAAATTTCAGTAAACAACAAATCAAAATATTTTACATTCAGTACTTTTAACAGATTGATTTTAGCGATACTATTTATTAACATCCGATTTATTGATCGATAAGCAATGACATCCGTAGTTTTGTGTATAAAATAAAACAAACACATAGCATTTTTGCATAGAATTCAAAGGCGTTTGGTCATGGATCTTGGACTTTTCCCCGGCATTCATTTGCTTTCTCAAAAACAATTTGAGCAAAAAATAGTGTTCATATAAATGTAAACATTTGACTTACTTGGTCTTTATTTTCGAATAAAAATTCCTGTTTCCTTTACATCATTAAAATCGGAATGGAGATAAATAGTCAGTACTGAAATACCAATTGATACAATGTTTTTGCGTTTTACCTAATTATTCCGGAAATTTATAAATTGATCAGTATACAGATAGCCGTCGATATACAATCATTTGGCAATGTATGATTTCTTTGTTAATTATTTAAATTTTCATTATATGAAATATTATATTTTGTTGTATACATACATTTAGTTTTTTGAAAATATGAATGCTATATTGAAATGAGGTAACATTTACTAAAAATAAGAGTCAAATTCAACACTAATACAAACTCACCGAAAACCAAACGTTGTTGACAAAAATTTATGAAATTTAAAGGACGAATGACTTATAAACGGGCGTAAATTCTATTAATAGAAAAACAGTCGCATTTATTTTATACATCAATGCGCCCAATTACAACCTTATTTTAAAGTACAATCTATTTATTTTCACAGGTTGACTTTTATTTGCGATACTCGTGATATAAAAAATGGGTCAAAGACACAAATGGCCGGGTTGCTTTACTGGGTGCTTACTGTACTGGTGACAAAGATGATTACAAGATCATATTGCACATTGGCAGTCATGAATATTTATATAGACAAAATCAGACAAATTGTATGTTGGTGTACGAGCACAGAGGCAGTCATCAATTTAATTAGTTTCCTGAAATAATTCCATAAAGTGAGGTGCACATCTTCAATATATAAAGAAACATTCTATGAAGTTTCAAGGATGTGGGTGAAAAACTGTAGGAGGAGTTGATTTCACAAAATAGGTACCCTCTATTGAAGATGTCAATAAAAAACGACTAAGTTCCAAAGTTTGGAAAAATGGGAAATAATTCCTGAAATAATTCCATAAAGTGAGGTGCACTTCTTCCGTAAATGGTCGTTTCCGAGTGAAGATGACCGAGGTAAGATGAGGTCGCGTGCACTCATCTTCACTCGGTATGATATCCAATCAGAACGCTTGTAACATCGCTGTTTGTTATTCATGCGCAAAAGTAGTTCCATTTTCACAATGCCTTCTAATTTACGATTTGTTTTAAATCTTCCAGTAAAATATTTAAAAAAGCACAAGTGTAAAAAACAAATGTTGACGGTTCCATTGATTGGTGTCATATAAGTCTTATATATTATGACCTATATATTTCATAGCGCTCAGTGATATTACCCTAGTAACGTATGCAAATTAGTTCTGGATGAATGGCGGGTCTAACGGGGGTCTCGATGGTGTAAGTCGAGGCTGTTTACGGAAGAAACAGGTACTTACATGCGTTGTTGGGAAAACCTGGGTGATCTTCCACTCGTGATAGAAATTTTTGTGTCTTTTCGCTCGTTCCGCTGCGCTCCACTCGCGAAAAGACATAAAATTTCTATCACTCGTGGAAGATCACCCGGTCTTTCCCAAGAACTTATGTAAGAACCTATTAATCTTCAATATATATAAAAACATTCTATGAAGTTTCAAGGATGTGGGTGAAAAACTGTAGGAGGAGTTGATTTCACAAAATAGGTACCCATTTTCCCCGCCCGCCGCCGACCGCCGCCGACCGCCGCCGCCCGTCGCCGCCCGCCGCCCGCCCGACATTCACCATACTATAACCCGGATTTGCACTCTGTGCAACCCGGCCAAAAAGGGAAAAAACGATACATTTGTATTGCACAAAATAATTAGATCGATCTAAAAACTGAAACAAACAACCTTTCTGAAAGTATTGCTGGTCAATACAATGTCCCCTACCGGCTTCAGCCGTGAGAAAACACGCAAAATCTCCTTGGGTATGTGAATCACACGAAGACGCATGGACAGAGTGACTCCTAAAAAATCTGAAACTATGTTTGCAAGGGGTTCACAATAATTACGCAATCAGCATGCTCTGTAGCTCATCATTATAAGCTCACATACCAATAATAAGATCACTTGGTAAAAGGGTTTGCAAAAAGTCCATAAAACTAATATTTTGACAATAAGTCCTATTTTCAAGGGCTATAAATAATTATCTGATCAGCGCGAAAGTCCTTTTGATGCAGAGTTAACACTTCCTGTTAGTTTTAATTGTTTTGGTTGTTGATGGTTGTGCTTATTAATTCATCATTATATCTTTAACCGTTTTTCCAACAGTTTGATCTCGAGCACTGCTAATGAATTGTCAGTCAAAGAAATGGTCATACAGTGCATCAAATTTATTTCGGTATTTTGTGATACATTTTATTATCAAACTTGATCTGTAGCTCATCATTATAAGCTTACATACCAGAAATAAGATTATTTGGTAAAAGAGATTGCTAAAAAAGTCCGGAAAACTGTTATTTTGGCAATAATTCCTATTTCCAGAGGCCATAATTATCCGTTCAGCGTGAAACTTATACTTGATCTGTATCCCACCATTATAAGCTCAAATACCAAAAATATGATCACTTGGTAAAAGGGTTTGCAAAAAAAAAAAACTATCATTTTGACAATAATTCCATAATCCAATATCTCTCATAATATTGATCAGATCAGCGTGAAACTAAATCTTTAACTCATCATTATAATCTCACACACCAAACATAAAATCACTTGGTTAAAGGGTTTGCATAAAAAGTCCGGAAAACTTATTTTGGCAATAATTCCTATTTCCATGGGCAATAACTCTCACAATAATTATCCGATCAGCAAGAAACTCATGATTATAAGTCCACATACAAAAAATAGGATCAGTTGGTTAAACGGTTTCGGAACAAGAGGCTCCTAGGAACCTGTATCGCTCACCTGGATTAAATTTGCCAATCAACAGCCATAAAAGCACATAAGAAACAAACATTTGTATAATTGGACATATAATTCTGAAAGACGGCAATCTAATAACCATGGCTGCCAAGTCTGGTTCAAATTGGCTATGTGCTTTCAGACAAGAAGATTTTTTTAAATGAATGTTCCCATTAAAAAAGTCAGGAAAACTGAAGTGTGACTGACGGACGGACTGCCGGTAGGGGACTAATAAAGAAATAACAGGTCTTACAAAATGAAGACCAGAAAGCTGGGTGCTGGTTAAGTCTGCTATGGAAATTATATTTGCTTTAAAGAATGAATCATGAAAGACTGGCTGGTGAGAATACCACTATCTTTTAGATTTCGAAACATGTAGGTCACCTCTACTATAGAAGGCTACTGTCCGACCCAGTCATCGATCCTCCATATTTTTGAAAATGCAAATAAAAAGATCTTTAAATTTATATCCATTTAATTTCTACATTTTTTTTAATATTTACCGCGTTAAAATTCTATAAACATTTTGAGGCAAACGCGTTACATGGGGCGTTTAAATTCGACACTAAATTTCCAACATGTCCAATATATACATTTTGCAGGAATGACACTGCAACCGTACGTTGATTTAGAACGGAATTTCTTTTGGAAGCACGAGTACTTCGTTCACGGCAACGTTGTCGGGCTGTGTGATTGCATAAAAAACGGCATCAGCAATGTCTTTTGGTTCTAACATATCATCTTCAGAAGAAGGACTTAAATGAGCCGACTAAAAATAAAAATATGAGATTATGATAGCAAATTAATTGAATTCAGTGATGACGCACCAACACTATTTTGTTAGAACAAAAACTTTAGTGTAATAATAATATCTGAAGTGTTCATGAAATATATGTAGAGAAAATTCGACGTATTTCCAAACTATTGACGCCCTGTTTTGATAATTTAATGCTTCGCTTGGCTGCAACGAAAGAAAATTATTCTACCAAACTATTTTACTTGTAAGGATGATGAGGCATTACATAGCCGAATGATATAAGTAGTTCGCATTAAATTCCATATAGTGTATGACAGTAATGTACGGAAAATGAACGAAGAATTTAGGTTACAAGAAATTATGACTGGCGAACGAACAGACGGACGGTGGCGATAACAATATCCTCAAACTTTCCTTGAAAGTCCGGGAATAACAAATTATACTGATGCATATCCTTTTATTTTTTCGTATTAAAAGAAAATTTTTCATCGTTAGATTTGTTTTGGTATTCAATCTTCACATTTTAGTTTTATAAATTACAAATTGCGCATGTAAGACAATCTTTGTAACTGAAAATTGTACATAAACAAGAGAAGTAGGTTGAGTTTTTGTTACGAGTATGAAGCGATTTTGTGTCAAAAATTAGTCCACCATAACTCTTCTCTCATTTTAAATATCAAACACATACCACAACCTGCCCATACGCTTTTATCAAGTGTTAATGTTTTAAATAGCATTTAAGGATGCTCGCTGGTCACGTTTTGGTCTTTTTGTCAGATTTTCGAAATCCTCGGGTTTTATCCATTTCTTAAACATGATTTTTTTTGCCCATGAACCCCTACTTTTTCTTTTATAATTCAATCATATATACCGTAAAATGGTAATTGACAAAATCTTATGAAACCCTTTTTATTTTTGAGAGACTGAAGTTTCCAATGCAAAGACGAGGAAAAATCCAGAGGAAAACCCATTTCCTGCAATTTTTCAAGGCCTTATAGCTCAAAAATGAACCTATATTTTTTTCTTGCTTATTGGTTTACTATTCATATGTTCTCTCAAACTAAAACACCTACAATGTATTTCAAATCCTATTTATTTCCTATTAGACCAGCGATCATCCTTAACACCAGTTTAACATTTACTTTGATTTTGTATACTGCAATAATTAACATTGCATAATGTATCTTAAAATGTAAAAAAAAAATCATTCGTGATGTATGAGAAATGTACCTTCGAATCAATAAGAGATTTAGCTCTGTCTTCCATTTTAACAGGACCTGGTTGAATACAAGTCACTTTAATGCCCAGTTTACACACCTCCTGTCTTAATGTTTGGGATAATCCTTCCACATAGAATTTAGTCCCACAGTACACAGCCATTCCAGGTATTCCCTGCACAGAATTAATCATTTTTTCATTGTAAACGTTTCAAAAGACCATTGCCGCACTAATCATTTTTAACAAATAGGTTTATAGTGTTATTGAATTTCGATATATATCTCATTCAGTAAGGAATTTTATTGCCGAATGTTGTTTACATTGTTGTTGCGAATCGTACAAGAATTACACTATCCAAAATCTAAAACAATTTCTTCCAGCGGCCTAGTGATTAATACAGTCAGATATTTAAAGGAGTTTTCCTTTAAGATAAAATCCGTAGCGTCAATGCCATTGATGGTCTTGGCAAACGGATATTTGGTTCTAATTGTTTCAGGCAGGATGACCTCTGAATGAATTCTCTCTTAGTTTATTTTTGACGTGGCACTCATCTTGGTTGGAGTCTAGTTAATTGGAGACAATTCTAAGTTTATCACTCATGGACAGCTGTTGTTCATAGGTTCGTGTAGGGAGCAACCATTTGATTTTTTTATTTTTTATTTATTTTTTCTCTTTTTTTTTGGGGGGGGGGGGGGCTATGTTGAAATGATGGATCGAAATTTTTTCTGATTGAAACAACACCTGCATTTTTTCACACCTTAATAATCTTGTCTTTTTATTTTGCCTGGTCCTGCCTTTTTATCCCCCATTTTAATGGCTGTACTAAATAGTTATAAAAATGAATTAAACATAACTTTTGCCTCGAATTAAATAATCTACAAACCTTCCTGCCGGCACCTGAAGACATATTGACTATATGTCCTGAACCACGTGACACCATTCCGTCCAGGACAGCTCCTATACAGTTCGTCACTCCCTTAGTCCAATTAATAAACATATTTCAAAGTTTATTATTATTATCAATCACGAGATTAATTAAGCGTAATATTCAGACTTTGTTCATAATTCCCTAAATTTGTGACCTCGCCGAACATGCCTCTGTTTATATAGTTGATTTTACAACATGTATACGACTGTTGCCGTTAACAGAAATGCTAACCATACCGAAACCCTCGATGGCATTTCTGGTCATAGTTTTCTTCCTTTTTTATCTCTTAATTTTCTTGTCATAGTTTTCTTCCTTTTTTATGTCTTAACCAATAAGGAATATGTAATGAAACTAGGAAATCAATGCTGACACGAATTCTATTGGGATGCAAAAATCAAACACAGACCTTTGGACAGAAACTGTTTATGTTTACATTGATGTGTGTATCATCATTTATGATAAATTTTGTAGATAAGAAAATAAAAACCATGTCAAATTCTTTAAAAAAAACTTGTCATGTCATGCAATTGTAAAAAAAAATATAATTTCCGCATTCTCTCACTAAGACTGCAATAAAATAATTCATTCAAGGGACCGGATTACTCAGACCATATAAGGCTTACAATAATTAACATGCATACTTTTGTCAACATATAGTCATTTCTGTGGCTTTATATTCCGAAGATGGTGTTCAGAAATACAAAACAAAAACAAAAACACAAAAAAACAAAGCCAAAAAAACAACAAAAATTAGCACAGTAGGTTCAAATGCCAGTTTATTTCAAAACAATCTATTAACCAACCAATGAATTTAGATGGCCTGTAAAAAAGCAATGATTTGAACATTTAAAAAAACCTTGCAAGAAAGGGCAGCTGTTCATAAATGTACCACAATTCTTCCCCCTTGATTATTTCCTTTATACACAAATTTAACTTTTTTGCTAACAACACGTTAAAGAACGTAAAACAAGAGTGGACACACTAAATGTCTCGCCTGGTGTGCACATGGTAACAGAATAATGATTATCTGATACCCGACATGACAAGTCAAAGGAAAATGTGTTAAAAGAAATAGTAATGGTCAGGCGATAATTTGTCTGAAAAATCTCATGCATGTCATTCAAGCCTAAAACAGTGCCCAAGGTCTCAGACTGGAATGTACCCACCAAAAACTATCTATAGACCAAACATTTTGGGTCTATATAATACGTTTATAACATTTGTTGAGAAATGGAATTATTTGTTAAAATGGGACAAGAGTCACCCAAGCCTAAAATTTAGGTCAGTTTGGATATAGGTATTACAGCTACAGCAAAATGGACTTAATGATGAAAATCTGACTCAAGTCAAGGTCTAAGACAGTAATACTGTTGCCGAGAAATAGATTTAATCTAAAAAATGTAACACAAAGCATGGAATTGAGGTAAAGGTCCAGAGACAGATGTAAGACTGGCATGTACTCATAAAGAACTATCTATCTATTGGTTGGCATGGGAATTACAGTCGCTAAGAAATGGACTTAATCGTGAAAATGTGACACAGGTCACTCACCATGAAATTGGGGTCAAGGTCAAAAGGCAGGTGTCATACTGACATGTACACACTAAGAACTATCTATTGACCGAATATGGTGGGTCTAGGTATTAAAATTGCTGAGAAATGGACCTAATCTCAGAAATGTGACAAAGTCCCTCAAGCATAAAATTGAGGTCAAAGTCCAGAGACAGGTGTCAAACTTGCATGTACCCACAAAAAACCAAACACGGTGGGTCTAGGTATTACAGTTGCTGAAAAATGGACTTAATCAAGAAACTTGGATGAAATTCACTCAACCATGAAATTGAGGTCAAGCTCCAAAGACAAGTGTCAGACTGGCATGTACCTACTAAGAACTATCAATAGACCAAATACGGTGGGTCTAGGTATTACAGTTTCTGAAAATAGACTTAATCAAGAAACTTGGATGAAATTCACTCAACCATGAAATTGAGGTCAAGGTCCAGAGACAAGTGTCAGACTGGCATCTACCCACCATGAACTATCAATAGATCAATACTGTGGGCCTCGGTATTACAGTTTTTTGAGAAATGAACTTAATCACGAAAATGAGATGCAGGTCACTAAAGCATGAAATTGAGGTCAAGGTCAAAAAGCAAGTTTCAGACTGACATGTACCCACCAAGAACTATCTATTGACAAATTATGGTGGGTCTAGGTATTATAGTTGCTGAGAAATGGACTTCACCACGAAAAAGTGACAAAGTAACTCAAGCAGTGAATCTTCAAGCATATGAAGTGAGTGAACCATGCAAATGAGGTCAGGGTCACAAGACAAGTATACTGCAGAAAACCTTATACAATTTATAAGCTATCTGTGGACCACAAATCTTAATTGTAGATATTGTATGTTCAAAGTTATTAAAGATTTTAAAAAGTTTACAGCGCCGCCGGGAAGTAACACATACATCTCGCCTTTGCGACTTTTCGTCGTAGGCGAGAAAAAAAATCACAGTTAGTTTACGTCATCAGACCGTTATGTATGAGAAAGTTATATTTTAATGAGAAAAAGATTTATAATATGAAATAATTTTTTTGGTCTTATTCCTAATAAAATTATTACATACCTTGATATTGACATCTATTTGTTCATCCCACAGATCTTCCATCAGATTCTGCATCAGCGAGATGTAAAACAGCCCAGCAATATTCATTAAAAAATCGATTGGTCCTAATTCAGTCTCCGCTTTTTGTACAAGTTGCTTCACCTTAAATCAAATAACAGAAAGATTTACCAAAGAGACGGTGATCGCATTTTATGAATTCGAGTAAACATGGTAAAATCAGCATTAATTGCATAAAAACGGACCACAGTTGAGGTTGATCTATAATTTTATTCGTCCAAACCTTCTGATATCATACAATGAAGTTTTTCTCTTATTTGTGCCATCTGCAAAGTGGTAATGAGTTATTATTCATACATTTATTAGCTTCCTGCATCCCAGAGGGCCAATAGATACACAATGGAAAAGTAAACGAAAAACAAAGGAACAAACAAGAACCAAATATGATTGAGTATTAAGTATCCTCCTGTCGTCAGTGCTATATAATATTTAAAAAGAAGCCTAGCAATCTGATGGAATCCTTGTTGTCTGGATTTTATAATTTTCTATCAATCAGCTTTAATTTTGAGAGAATACATTATACTTTGTGCTTTATTTAATGCTTAAAAAACGCCCGATCAAAAATTTCTTGCGTTGAAAAAATGTAAAATATTTGTTTAAAAAGTACATATTTATAGTTTTATTGGACTTTATGCAGACCAGCTTTTGATTTTTTTGGTGTGAATGTACTAATATCTTTACTCTAAATCATTTTTTTTCTATGTTTCGTTAATTCTGTGCGCATTTATACCGCTCTTGACCCGTTTGATAAATTCCGATATCACCACACGTTGGATAAATAATTAGTTTTACATTGTCATTAGAGAACCCTTGACGCGTTAATTGTGAAATTTACCCACTCTCGATTAATAAATTTTCATTTTTTTAAACTGCTCGGACAAGCCTCGCAGTTTAGAAATGAGAATTTAATTATCTCAAGTTGATAAATTTCATAATTGCTACTGGTCATCGTTGTAGAATCTATATTAATCTGATCTGATTAGTATATTTTTCTCTGCTGTTACCATCTCATATTTTTTCATTCTTTTGGCCGACATCATAGTGCAGTATAAATTATCAATATAGTGTGTACCTGACATCGCTTGGTGACATCCGTTTCAACACATATTGCTGTTCCTCCAAGTTCTGTGAACCGTCTTTTTACATCGGCGAGTCTTTCATATCTTATATCAGTTAATGCAACTTTGGCTCCGGCTTTTGCTAATGTGATGGCCACCGCCTTACCGATACCACCTGCAGCTCCAGTTACTATAGCAACCTTTCCATTTAATTTCTTTTCTTACAATAAGCAATAAAATATATACCATGTATTATTTCATTTGTGATTTGGATATCACCGTCTTTTGTTTAATAGTATAAAAGAACATTGTTATTTTATTAAAAGAAGTAGGGCTATTCCCCCCCCCCCTTTTCCCATTTGTTTCACTTCCAGAGCCATTTTCAAATAGTCGTCTAAAGCGTTTCGAAATTCCTGTGGGAATAGCCTGGTCTGTTGTCTCTAAAGGTTTGGTAATAATAACTAATAAATAAATAACTAAACTTTTTCTACATGCCTGAATATCGGCTTGGGAAACAGTTTTAGCACAGTCCACCAAAATAACGTCTTTGAGACAGTTTTCAACGTGAAGGATACTCAGAACCAAAACAAATTTTTATCTGTTAGTGAGTTTATCTATCTCCTTTCCTATGACAGTAGAATGGTTTTGTTTCTGAAAGTGATACAAATTGACCTAAATCGCATATATACGAACTTTGCGGGGAAGAAAACTCGAACTTATTAATGATTAAGTATAAAATTTCTGGGTATTTTTACATAAAAATGCATTGCATAAAATCGCTTACGATAAAAAAGTAGGTAAAAATTTAAGATAAAAAAATCAATGATTATGAATGAAACAAATACAGGGGAAAGTAGCCCTACTCCTTTTGTTTAACATAACTGCCTATCTTCATTTGATTTGTACATGTTGTATGTGAGAGATATTTTTCTTTTTTTTTAATTTAATTATTTTTTTATTTTTATTTTTTTTAATTGAGTTGAATTTTTTTACTGATATATTTATTTTTTTAAACTAATAATTCATCTGGAAAAACTGAAAATTAAATAAAACTGAGAGTTCCAATCTATAATTATTCTGTAAACTTAATATATCAATAACACATGACTGACAGGGTGATAGAGCAGATTGTTACCCCTCTAAAACATTGTCAACCTCGGATTTGCTCTTTCATCCTGTCAGTCATGTGTTATTTAATTTATTATACTGAATCCTTTTTCTTAGTTTTTAAGTTGAGAATTGCATGTTGACATTTTTGGTTCATATTCTCTATCTTAACTGGTAATTCCATGATTGCACATGTGTCAAATTACAACCTTTCTAAAATACACAGATATTTTAATTGTTTTTTTTTTAATTGATGTGTTTTATAATGTGTCTGCAGCCTAGTACACTGTACACAGAGAAATTTTACAAGTCTTACAATTTTTTACACAAAGCACGAGAGGGTAACATTAAAAAGATGTTACTTTGGCATGTGTTAGATTAGAATGTTACTTGCATGTTTACATAAAGTATAATAAAACAGATTGTTACCGCTAAATACCGTCATTAACATTTGAATGTACCTCGGAAAGCTTGGAGTTCCCATAACATGCATAATCACTTTTGTCATATAAGGTATACATATATAGTTAAAAACATTAATTCTATGATGGCGTTTTAAGATATCAGGATTTTCTAGATTTTATTATACACTCTATCAGTTATACACTGCTACAAGAGGAAGATATACATAATAAGTAGCTACATTGTAATCTGACGAAAAGTAATAATTTTTGCTCAAATTTCCATTCCAAGTTTACAAGACTAATACATTGTGCAAAAAACAGTCCTTGATTTCAAAGTTCCCATAAAACAGCTCACAGTTTGTAAAACTAGATGCTAGATACACTCTTAAAATGAAGTGTACCGGTACGATACATATAAATATCAAATGACACTATCTCTGTTTATTTATAATCCTATGATGTAAATTTTCAAGCCTAAAGAGGAAGTAATATATAATTAGGCTTTGTAAAGTTTTGGCTATATTAAAAATGTCCAAATAATTTAATTTGCTAAAACGCTTCTTAAGGAAAAATGGTATTATATTGCTAGTTGTTACATAGCACCTGCAATATATAAACAATATCTACATCTGCTTAGTACAAAATATTACGGAGGTCATTAATAAAACATACAAATTCGGTTATTTAATTCAATCATGTAAGATCGGGGTTTTCTTAAGACCTTAACGATCTGTTAAAATGAAATTGACGTAACTTTCATACCTGATTCCATCTTTGAAGTCTGCTGATATTGAAGTGCACCTTTGAAACATGTGTATAAAAAACAAAACAAATCAGGACACTATCTAGATTACATAATATTACAATTAATCGAGTTGAAGTCTTTATACTAAATTGAATAGAATGGGGTTTTTTTAATTATCGGTCGAAATAAAAACATATGTGTTCTAAAAACTTGTAAAATTCTAATCTATGGTTTCATTTACCAGTACAATACATTTTAAAAATAATTTGGCTTTTAATTATGGCGTCTGCTGCTAAAAAGGTGAGGGCAAAAAAGTTGTAACATTAAGTAAGTTCTACTTTCGCATAAATGTAGTTATCTTAAAAATTAATTCATAATGCATAATTCAAAATATCTTTTCTTGCAACAAGAAAAGGTCGGATGCTGAATTTAATGCGTACAATGTGCTCTTTTGGATAATCCCTGATCAAAGTTATAATCAATAAAATAATTTGTAAATAAATAAATAAAACCAGTCATCAATTTTTAGAAAATGGATCGAAACACTGCTTTTTTCTTACATTTGATGAAAGGAAAAATTCAGCGATATTTTACATTTAAACAAGCAATATGATGCTGCCCCTAAACAGGATTTAGGGATATGAAAAACAGTTTTGACCCCGTATGCATACGAATAATTTTAGTAAGATTCCCATAAATGATTTTAACTCCAAAAAGTCCATTTTTAAGGTTTGAAAAATAAATTTACTCTTGGTACTCCTGTATTGAAAAAATTAGAAGTGCCGGTAATATAAAAATAGACATTGACCATCAACCAGACAAATCTTTTAGTCAATGGAAAGAAAACTTTAAAATGTAACACTTAAAAAGTCCGTTACAGAACAATACGAGAAACTGCCTTTGGTTAAAATTGGCTAAACTTTGTCCTTATGGAAAATTAAAACCGATTGTAAATTTGAGCTTAACTTAATAAACAATAATTTGACTTTACAGAAATTTATTGTCAAAATTTAAGACTAAGTGACTGACCCTAGGTATTGACGTTGACAGATATATGGCCATTCCCAGAGAACAAAGACTATGCAAAAAATGTAAAGTTGTACATGATGAAAATTCAACTTTGCGCCCTAACTTTTTTGCTCTTTTAAAAGACCAAATTCCATCATTTCAAGACATGAATTTTACAAATAAATTACTGTTCAGTCATTCTCAGTCCCACTCCCGAGTCTTTAGGACTGAGGGCATAAATTGGACCCCTGTCAGATAGCTCATTACATATATTATGTATAAATTATACTGTGTTCAGTTTTTTGCACGGTATATGTTGTATTATGTCTACTTGTTATATTGCTTGACCCTTATCTTGCTTATTGGTGTAATTTTGCAATAAAGTTTATTATTTTCGAAATAAAAATGTTATTAAATTAAATGAATAAAAAAGACAATAGTTCCCAGGTCTTAAGTTTAGGAATTTTTTGTCTGTTTTTCATAAAGTAACCACGAAATTCTGAATAAGAAAAAAAACAACCAAAAAAAAACAACAAATAAAAATAAAACTGGCAAAATAAAAGTTCATTAAAAATTTTCCACGTTTCAAAAATTAATTTATTCTTCATAAAATTGAACAAAATATCAAACGTTTATCGGATATAAAGAGTTAGAGAAAAAAATCCAGATTCCTTATCTTTTCAATTTGAAAAGTATCCCCACCCACACTGACTGAAAGTTCTACTTGACTTCGGTTTTTTTACTTTCACTTTCGTTTGCAAGGGAGGCAACTATTATATATGAGTCTACCCATCTGCTAATTTTGAAAAAAAACGAGAATTAATGTGGCAAAACATCATCCAAAAGTCGAAAATTATTTATAACACCAATGTACGCTATATTATGCAATGTAGTTCAGTTTAATAGGACGCAGATTATTGACTGGGCGATTTGGATGCAAGTTTTTCTTAGGCAGTTGAAAAACCCTCTTCGGACTGGGCTATTTGGGTACCCAGACGTTAGGTGCGGGTTGCAACCTTCAATATTTTTGTCACCTAGTCAAGAGAAACGTAAAAAAGTTGTAGTAATTAATTCTTTGTTTATCAGTTCTTGTGATGTAAAGCTTGGGTGCTCAAAGAAAGAGTTTTTTGGTCGCCATTTTGTGTTCATTCTCAGCCTTGAGGGTGCGGGTGGCGCTTGTTCATTTAAACTTGTTGACCGCTTAATACTGTAGTAAAAATAGTTAATTTTGTTTGAATACTGAATTATTTAGTAGAAAGTTCTCTTGTTGTATTGTAAAATTCGTAGGGTGCTCGAATTTAGCTATTTGGTTAACGACTTGATTTCAGGTGCAGGTTGCCGCAAGTTGTAGAAATAAATTAGACGCTCTATGATTGATTTTAACAGTTAACTAAATCTTACATATGTTTATTGGGATTAGTTAGAATATTTTGTTTTATCTAATGGATTTATATTTGTTGATCATATATTTTACTTATGGTGCGGGTTGCAGTCGCACCAGAATTGTCAGTAACCGCTCGGTAGTTGTTAATATTACATTAATAGTTAAAGTTTGGTTTGCTACTGACCAACCAAAGGAAAGACAATGAATCGCGTTTCATATTTGTTTACTTGTTTTATTATAATAAAGCATTAATTTTTAGCTACGCCTTTGTCAATTGTTGAATCCTAATACATGAACTTCATCTAAATTCCGACAACAAACGGACCCCTTATTTTGTAACACTGTTTTCCTATAGTGGTGCCAACAGTACACTGGGCCCGCAGTCTTACAATATTAATAATGGGTTATTAAATGGCAGTTGTTACTACTGTGAAGCTATTAGTAACCACAAACAATTAGATATACCTGTATTTTGAAATTGCGTTCGAAACTAACATAAAAAAATAATAGTAACTATAGAGTACTCTTGGAGACGACAGTTATACCTGCACCCCCACATTTGTTTCATCCAAGTGATGATTTTGATGCAAATTTAGCGTTAAGGACAAAACTTACCCCCAGTTAAAATAAACCATGCAAAGTTTATTTTAGGATCTAAGATCTCAACAGCATATTTTGATAATTATAATACTTCCTATATGCCATGTGTCTAAAATTGTGTTTAGAGCATCTTTTTTTGCATCTGTCCACCATGGACATCTACCTATGAAGAAACCAGAAGCCTACCATAAAAAATGCCTCAGAAATTAATGTTTAAGCATATTTTGAAAATTTTAAAACCATCTACAACATATGTACAATCATTCTATAATCAAAGTAGAAGCCTAGCATCAATAATCAATAACCCCCCCCCCCCCCCCCCCCCCCACATCCCAGCAATACACACAGTAAAGCTCAGTTCAAAAGATATCCGACATTGTTTACTTTTGTTACAATTTTAAATTAAAAATGATATTTGTTGATGAAATTCACGGTCTCTGCAATTTCTCTCACAGGTATTTGTTTCTAAGTCAGAGCAGTGATATATGAGATTTAATTTCTACTAAATTTTTCCAATTAAGAAGTGGGAGATAATTTATATTTGGAAAAGGTAACAATGTGAACTGGTTCAAGAAATTAATCTGTTTCTCATGTACATGTACTTGGTTTTGCAAAAATTACCCTTTTCATTAATAAGTAATATTTAACTAGCTAGCTGGTTTCTGACTTGAACGCACAAAATTGCAGTAAGAAAGCTAGTTTTAACGTCAGCACACGTTAAAACTTGTAAAACTCGAGTCCTGCAAATCAGAAAAAGCATTGCCTATGATCATATTAGGTATTATACTGTAAAAACTTAATTGTATTCCTGCCATAAATGCTTCATATCAATTTCCTTAAATTTGGCTCAGTTGTTTCAAATGACTTTTAATTCGCAGTTTTAAAAAAGGACAGCTGCGATGAATGCCAAGTGGTGACACTTTGGCTCTAAAATGATGCCAATAAAGGCTTACACCTTGGTCAAGCGAATGTTTTTTTAAGCAAATCATGGTCGTACTGTGACGTCAACTTTCTTTATACTTGTGTATCTATGGAAGCTTGCCCTGGCAGATTCTCATAAGTATTCTGTAAGAAATTTATATTTCTTATGTCAAAATGGATTTGGATGTTACTCAGATCACGATTTTTGATACAGATGATGTAGCTAACTATAGGAATTCGTAAGTATTTAAAAATAATTATTTTTCGTTTTTATTAAATTGAAATGTTCTCAGCAATTACAGGACGTAAGCCTATGTCTCAATATATATTTATTATTGAGACAAATATTCAATAGAAATGTCCGGTTATTATAGTTTCATGATGTACGACGACACATCAGCTCCATATACGGGAGAACCATTTGATTTTTATGGGGGCTAAGATGAAATGTTGGAGCCTGCCTAACTTTTTCACTTTTTTTGTCTTGGAATATTTTGGTAGGGCCACTGTCATGACTATCGCTGCCTATTTTTTAAGTTTTATATAAACAAAAAACAATTCCTGGTTGACATAGGTCTTGCATTTTTTTCACACTTGAATTCATCCTGGCTTCTATTTTGCAAAAATCCTGGACCTGCCTTTTTATTTCAAATTTCACCCTACCCCCCCCCCCCCCCCCCTCCTTTCCTTTCATCAGAATCAAATGGTTGCTTCTTAAGGGTGGGAGAAAATCCGGTGACTGGTATTTGTTTTTCTGAGTACTTTTTCCGAAACATTAACATATGTATGGACTTTGGAAGGAAAAAATATTTTTCAAGATAATAATAATCGATAATGGAAACCCCCAAGGCTACCAGTGGGTTTTCAACGCAGCGAGAAAATCCCGTACCCGAAGGTGGACTTGAACAGCTGGCTAATTTATTGTCATATACAATTCCCAATATTTGCATGTCAGATTACGGTTTGACTATTCCTTACGCACTTTGATGATTGGGTGCTCGAGATTGCGTGTTTGAAATGGAATGAACATAAAACTGTTTTGTCTTAGATGTGACAGTGTACTTCTGTGCAGACAAAAAACTCGGAATTTGAAATGCCAGACATAGATTGTAATCCGATGGACGTAGGTTATTTACAAAAAAAAATATTGGTACCAAAGGAATATTTTGTATAAAAAATATGTTCTCCTGATTTATAAAAGTTTCTATTACCTCAAATTATTGATGGTCCTAAAATTTTGATAAGTTCAAGGCTTTCGATTATACCACATGAGGTCGTGCAATTTTTTGATGGCATGGATATTGCATAAATTTAACGGATATATCGCCAGAAATATAAGCATAAAGAGATTAAAGGCAAATAAGAATTACACAGGAAAAGGGCCACTTTTCCCGGTACACTTTTTTAAATTTAATATTTTAAAAAATTTAAATATTTACCAATGTCCGTTTTGATCAATAGCAAGAATTTTATATATCACTTGTTGGAATATCGGTTTTATGAAAAAAAACTCTCAGAAATAAAATCTTTTTATTAACACCCCACCCCCCAAAAATGAGAATACCCACACACAAAAATAGGGATTGGTTCTGAGTACCTAGTACCCTTTATGTTGAATAACTGAATAACTGTCTTATTAAAAGACCCCGAAGTGGTAATTTTTAACTACGCTGTTTGTTTACGTTTGGAGAAACATGGAAAGGTGATTTCCCCTTTTTAATCCTAAACTCTGATTGGTTGTCTGTAGCGGAGATTTTGACGTCACAGTGATAACGGCTTCATCCAGAGTGGCGGCAGACGTAATCTTGATGTCCAGAACATTAGAAATGTTAATGATTTAAAATTAGAGATAAACTTAAGGAGAATGTCTTACTACGACAGAACTATGGATAGGGGGTGAGGACACGTTAAATTATTATGATTATCGTACGACTACAGTCAGTACAGAATCTCGCCAAGATAAAATGTTCAGTCAAAAAGATCTCAAAACGAAAAGTCAATGCATTTTATACAAAAAGTTTGATCCAAGTTGACGTGTGGAACATACCGAATTGACCGAATGTACAGAATTGTACTAATGTCAGAGTTTTTCATCGAGAAATCAGAGTAATAAAAATCGGCGAAACGGACTCAAAAGCACATGCACTTGTTTCAAAAAAATATATGCCCCCTCCTCTTCCTTTGGAGGGGGACATATATTTTTTTTAAACAAGTGTCTGTGCTCAAAAGTTATTTCTTTTGAAGCTGGCAGTTTGGAAATGTGGCTTCTTTTTTGTTTAAGTCATTAATAAGATATTCTTCGAAATTTTGCCCGGTTTGCACAAATTGATCAAACAATCGTTGTTTTACTGTACATTTTGACCAGTCATTGCTCATAAAATTTTGTGACTCCCATATGTATGGGAATCCACATTCATTTAAGATTTTTTTCACATGAGTAATCCAAGACAAATGTATATTACCTTGGGTCACTCTTAATAAATTCTTAGTTTGATGTTGCCTACCCCCATGCTTGTAGGGTTTGGTAGGTAGGTAGGAATTTATTTATCTATCTTATTTTATTTTATTTTTTGCTAAGTTACATGACAAGAAAACAATGTTAGAGCAGGAAAAAAACCTTTAAAAAAAGTTGAAACAATTTGTGTCATAAATTTTTTCAGATAGCCTGCTTTTTAGTGGGGAGGCAACATCAAACAATTTAAATTTTATTTTTGGCCTTGTTCATTTAATTTTCTAGAAAGCTTGTATAATATACTAAATCGTTTTGACTGTTTACCATTAACAAGTCTGGACCAATATGTAATGAACCTTACTTTAATATCAATTGCAATAGTGTGTCCGACGAGCTCCCCGTATATCATATAACTCGGAATCGAAGATTTTAGATTTAAGAGAGTTATGCAAAATTTTAGGTTCCAAATTTCGGTTTTTTTTTCTTCTCCAAAACCCCAGACCTCACAGCCATACAAAAGGATAGGTTTTATCATTTTATCAAATAAATCCAGCTATATTTTGATTGATAATTTGTATAACCTTCTTAACTTAAGCAACTCATACATGGCTCTAAGTGGTTTTTTTTCAGCTAAATGCTTCTTATTAACATCAATATTGCATGTTTTTGTAAAAATAATCCCAAGATAATTAAATTCTTTTACTATTTAATATCCACGTTTTTTTAATAAAAGTTTAGATTATTATTCAATGTGCTAGTGCCAAACACCATAATTTTCGTTTTGTTCACATTAACTTTCAAATTCCAGGTATCACAATATTCAGAAAAAGCATTCAACTGTGTTTGAAGATCTTCTACAGACTCGGCTAAAACAAGAGTATCATCGGCATATAGCATAATAGATATTTTCAAATAGGTTTCAAGTTCGATTTCTAAATTCTCTGTGATAGTCTTTAAACCATTAATATTCTTTGATAGTAAAAATCTTCTAAATCATTGAGAAAAAATGAAAAAATAAAAGGTTTGGAAGTTTTCACCTTGGAGCACTCCAACTTTACAATTAAAATAATCGGAAATTAAATTACAACTATCATATGAAATAAAAGACTTGATATTCGAGTATAGTTGCGACCAGTCATAACCTCTCGTCCGATTTAACTTGTAGAGCCGTCTAAGTTAACTTAGAGCAGTCAGGAAGAAGAACAGCTCCGGTCAAGATTTAGAGCAGTCCTGGTCCACGACTGCTTTTTAGAACAGGTCTGGTCAAGAATCAGAGCAGTCCTGGTCCACGGCTGCTTTTTAGAACAGCTCTGGTCAAGATTTAGAGCAGTCCTGGTCGACGACTGCTTTTGCGACGATATCGATACATTTCATCAATTGTTATATCATCATTATAGAACCCATTTTTTTTTTTTTTAATGTCAGGTCAGCGATACGATCCATACCATTAATGGGTGGGTAATATGATCAATTCTATAACAATGTTATAGAACTGTTCTAGACCATGACAGGTTAGAGATGTTCTTGACCATGACAGCTTAGAGCAGTCAGAATCGGTCAGGATTCTGTTCTAGAGCAGCCAGGATTCTATTCTAGAGCAGTTCTAAAGCAGTCAGCAGAACTGCTCTAAGTTAACTTGGAGAGGTGTTATGTCTGCACCTAACTGTACATATTAAATATAACCTTATACATTTTGCCATTTACTTTGTTAAGTAACAGCTTGTGAAAAAGAGCATCCTTCCACACTTTATCAAAAGCTTTATCAAAATCAATAAAGGAACAAAACATTTTTTCTTTTAAGATTTGTAATAGGGCACGGATAGAGAATTTGTGTCTATTGTTGAGTAATTTTGTTGAAATCCACATTGGTTTTCTTTAATAATCACAAATTCTTCAGAAAGTCATTAACCGTGAGTTTAAAATGGCAGTAAATAATTTACCAAGACAGCTTACAATTGTAATTGATCTATTATTTTTAGGGTCTTTCTAAAAAGGAGAAATTTCACGGCTTGGTTAATATTACTAGTATCTTCAGAAGATGATTTTATAATTGATAAAATAATCCACCATATCTATGATTGTTTTGAATTTAAAAGATACTTTGTACGTAACTTTATACATTATAGCTTCGTTTATACTGCTTTGTTTTATTTTCATTATAAATGTTTTTATTTTTTGTATATCATATATTGGGATACATACTAAAATATGTACACACTGTCTCGGAATATGAAATTTATTCGGACGAGGCTTAGAAAGAAGTGCAGCTTTTATCACCTTCGTATCGAGTTAGAATTAATTTTAAATTAAGACTTAGAGACAATGTACACATATTCCGTTTATCCTGCAACATGAAAACTGTTAAAAATCACTGGAAATCAGTGAATTTCTGCATTATGCAAGCAAAAAACCGTCGCATTTCACGACGTCATAAGGTTTCGTACAGTGACGTCACAGTAAAAGTGGTATACAGTCAATTCAGTTTGACTGCTCATATAGGCAATAAAGATATTCAGTCCTGAATGCCACTGGTAAATTTATTAAAGACAATATGGGTTAACTTGTATTATTATTATTTTTTATATTATAAAATCATATTACTGCTATATGTTATATATGATGTTTATGTTGTATGACTGTATCATTCTCCTTTCCGCTACATATGTTACCCTCATGCTGCCCCTGTGGGCCCTTGGTTGAAATAAAATATGTTGTTGTTGTAAAGGAGAGTTGGGGGATGAAAGAAAGCTGCCTCTGCCACCTTTGTTTATTTAGTATAAAGCAATATGCTGCAAATTTCAATTGATCATATTTTGCTGTAATTTTAGAATTGAATACATGTATAATTTATAAATGTATGAATCTAACATCATGTAACTCTTCTTCAAGCATTACCAGGTTTCACATGTGGAAGGAATATTATAAATTTAGGAGAGAGTGTGAAGAAGACATGGCCAAGAACTTAACAACAGGACTGAGAAATTTTAAAAAGGAGGTAGAATCATTTAAGAGTAAGGAAGGTATGTACATTTCATAATTTAAAAATGATTCTTACTAGTAATATTTTTGTTATATAAATTTTAATGAATTTATGGTGGTCTTTATCTCATTTGACTAGCTTTGGTCATGACAGACCCTGTTTAAAATTGGGGTTAGTTTATCTTGTACTCCCTACATATTCAAACTATGGCTAAGAACGTGATGCGGGTTACATAAAACTAACATTCGGATTAAATTTTGCATTTTGAAGGGGACCTTATTAGTCCCCTACCGGCAACACCGAAGGGGCCTATAAGTTTGCACTCAGTCCGTCCGACCGTCAGTCACACAGTTTTCCAGACTTTTTTTCAGAAACGTTTAACCAACTGATCTTATTTTTTGTATTTGACCTTATAATCATGATATACAGATCATACTGATCAGATAATTATTGTGAGAGTTATTGCCCTTGGAATAGAAATTATTGCCAAAATAATAGTTTTCCCTACTTTGTTCGTAAACCCTTTTATCAAGTGATCTTATTTTTGGTGTTTCAGCTTATAATGATCATGTTCACGCAGATCGGATAATTATTGTGAGAGTTTATGTCCTTGGAAATAGGAAATATTGCTAAATAGTAGTTTTCCGGACTTTTTTTTCAAAAACCGTTTAACCAACTGATCTTATTTTGTGATGTGAGCTAATAATGATGAGTTACAGATCAAGTTTGAAGTTCAGGCTGATCGGATAATTCAAATTATTGTGAGGGTTATTAGCTTGCCCTTTGAAATAGGAATTGTTGTCAAAATAATAGTTTTCCAGATTTTTTTTTTTTTTTTTTTTTTTTTTTTGCAAACCCTTTTACCAAGTGATATTATTTTTGGTATTTGTCATTGAACTTATAATGATGAGATACAGATCAAGTTTCAATTTCACGCTGATCGGATAATTTATTGTGATAGTTATAGCCCTTGGAAATAGGAATTATTGTAAAATATTAGTTTTCTGGACTTTTTTGCAAACATTTTACCATGTGATCTTATTATTGGTAGGTGAGCTTATAATGATGAGCTGCAGAGCAAACTGATCGGGTAAATATTGTGTACCCTTTGCAAACATAGTTTCAGGATTTTTAGAAGTTACTCTGTCCATAAGTTCTATAACCGGTACCGACTTCGTTTAGAACTTACAGCATTCTACACAGCATCGTGACGAAAATTGGTTTTTCATTGTACAGTTACCTTACATGGTGACATCAGTCATAATAACTTAATACTCACTACTGTTACATGTGTTATCCCCACATACTTCATTTTGCTGTTATGACGTACATATTATTTTTATTCTTTTTTGCATTAAATAAAAATTAATATGAAATTTCAGAGATTGACTGGATCATATCTTTCAAAAAGGAAATAGAAAGGGGTGAAGAGAAGACCAAATTTCACATTGCAAAAGCAAAGGCATACGAACAGGTGGAAAACGAAGTAAAAGAGTGAGTTTACTTTTTTACTTGAAAAAACGCAGAGTTTGTTTATTTCAAGTTAATCACTTAGTACACCCTGGTCGCTATGATCATGTGAATTATTTTATATTAAAGATTTGACAGTCTAATATATTTTGGGCATTTTTAAGTAGTGTTCCCATTGTCACATCAATATTAACTTTTCCTAAAATATACTTTTTTGACGTAGGTTTACCTTTGTCAAGTTTGTCAAGGCACCCTTTTTTAAAATTTGTTCACTGTAAATTTGATTTGTTTAAGGTTGGTAACGAAGTCATATCAAGAAGGAGGAAATTATCTGAAGCAATCGCTTGAATTAGATAAAGCAACAAGAAAGTTCATAGTACTCAACAAGGAGCTTCTAGCTACAAAAGAGGTAATACTAATTCTAATTTAGCTGTGTAGCATATCCAGGGTGAATCAATGACGTACATGTAAGTATTAAAAATTATTTCCCAATGGTGGATTTAATGCCATCAGGGAGACATATTGTTTTTGTCCTTGCTGTCTGTCCGTCACAAAATTTTGTCATCGCTCTATCTCATGGATCATATTTGGATGAAACTTGACAGGAAAACTTCATAGAATATATGTAGATGTGCATATGTTCTTGATTTTTTTGTTAAATCAATTTTTGACGGTTTACCAGAGTAAAATATGGACTTAGCCATTTTGCCCTACAGGGAAGATTTTAGTCATTTATTTAGATGATTTCAGTTATTTGGTACTGCAAAATTATTTGAAAAGAAGGTGCCAGAAAATGATATTTTTAAACACCTAACCTCCCTATTTCAGTTATTTTTAGCAATTTTCAGTTATTTTCTCTGCTCATCAAAATCATCCCTGGCCCTAAGACTAGATGGAAGAAATTTTGTCATCACTCTATCTCATGCATCACATATGGCAAAATGCTGGGTACATTATTCATGGCATTTGCGTCACGTGACTTCAGCCCTTTTAAGCAAATTACCTCCCCTAGTTGTAGATCGAAAATGATAAAATTGTTTGAATTACGGATAATCGAGTCTTTTTCCGTCTCGGCTCTTAAACTAATGTGTCTATGAAAACTTCCTTTGGCGGATATTTACAAATTGTTTGTTTAATTCTGAGGGGAAAGGCTTCATATTTGAAGGATTACGCTATGGGAGACTTGAAATTATCATGTTTTAAAAACATTTTGGCCGAAAAGTTATGAAAGCAGGTGAGATAAAACTTATTTCCTCATTAAATTCATCCTCCAAAGTTGTTCTCTATATGCGGACAATTTATGTATGATCTCGCCTTGTATCTGTATCTGTAGTTTGAATTTGCATTTTTAACTAATTTTTAATTCATATAGCAGTTATACTACGGTTACGCTTCAGTTTTTTAAACTGAATTGGCCGAAAGTTTTCAATGCTGACAATGTTTATTTGCACACGAAAGGAAAGCTAATATTGTGTAGAATGTACTATATGCGGACAAATTGCTTATGAGTTATAAGAATTTGAATATTTGCATTTTTATTTTTTGGGGCAAGTTTAATGCTTTGTAATAAATGTCGTCAGAGAAATCCAAAATGGCCGCTATGCAAATTACCAAACTACCCGCAATTTTGCCATATGATACTTCCGATTTGGATGAAACTTGGCAGGATTACTTATTAAAGTAAATAGATGTGCATATGTTCTTGGCTTGTTTAATGGCTTACCGGGGTAAATTATGGACTTGGCCATTTTGCGTTAGGACTACATGGAATAAATTTTGTCATCACTCTATCTTAGTCATCATACTTTGGATTTGGATGAAACTTGGCAGGAATACTTGTTAGGATATGTAGATGTGCACGAGTTTTTGATTTTTGATATATCAATTTTTGACCGTTTACCAAGATAAGGATGCAGTTTTTTAATTTCCTGGTATACGGATCCGCCGACCCGAATTTTCACAATTTGAGAAAAAAATAAAATTGAAAATTTGCGATATTTTATCTCCACCGACCTCAACTATTTTTAACAAGAAAAATAAATGGAAATGGTGAGCTGTCAAAAGTGGCGTAAGTCGACTAAAATGTATAAAATCAACGTCAAACTAAAAAGTAAAAAGAAAAAAATACTCAACGTTTCGACCAATATGGTCTTGATCACGAGTGTGAAAATAAAAAATAAAAATAAATAGGTGCTGACTCTTTGAAACCGAGAGCAAGACTGAGTCCGTACATAAAATGTAAACAAAAACAAAAAAATATTTGACGTTGGTGTCTTCAGTAAACGTATTTCATAGAAAATACATAAATGGCAAGGTAGATAGTAAAACTGTATAGTAAAAATGAGTAAAATAATATATTGGACGTTGTGATGTAAGAAAAAGTACCATATATAAGATAACTGTACCGCAAAAAGTTAGTGTGCATACTAGGTAAATGAATAGAAATTAAGATTTTTTTACATGGATTCCACGGGGTCGGAGTGTCCCCAGGCTAAAAATTATTTTCTGCTCAAGGCGTTGTCTGTATTGTCTTCCTCCGTTAACTGTCCTTAAAACGGTTACGCGGACGTCTGACGAGCTGTGACCAGGCAATCGAAAGTGATTGCCAACTGGACAATCAGTTCCATTCTTTATAGAACGCATGTCTCTCCGATGTAAACCTTATCACAATTCGTACAGACGATTGCGTAAACCAAATTATTATCGGTACAGATATACACATTTTGAATTATGTATTTGTTGTCAGGGCCCAAGATCTCTTTAGTATCCATGGTGTAGGAGCATGTCACACATCTGGACCTTTTACATGGCCTGGTTCCCCGGTAGTCAGTTTTTTCTGAGGTAATGTTCGACTTGATCGAACTACTGACTAAGTGATGAAGTTGACGGACTCCTTGCGAAATTTCACAAGAGTAATTCAAGTTTTACACCTAAGTCTTCCTGGTTTCCTACTCTTGACCATTACATCACTACTTCTTTGGGCCAGATAAAAAATCTCAAAACTCGTCCTCTTAAAAAGCATAACCTCAACCCAGAAGAACAAACAGCCCTCAAACATCTTAAGCTCCGTCGTGACATTGTCATTAAGCCAGCTGATAAGGGGGGTGCTGTGGTTGCCTGGGACGCCAACACTTATGTTAGAGAAGGAGAGTTTTAGCTATCTAATGATACTTTCTATCAAAAAATACCTTCTGACAACACTAAGGATAATCAAAAACATGTAAAGGGCATTATATCCTCGTCTATCGATGCAGGAATCCTACCGTCGTTGGCCAAAAATCTCATCACCTCTGAGCCACGTACTTCAAGATTTTATATGTTACCTAAATTCATAAAGCAGAGAACCCAGGAAGACCCATAGTTTCTGCATGTAGCTGTCCTACAGAAAATATTTCTAGCTTTCTGCATGAAATATTTATGCCCATTGTGGAGAATCTACCTACATATGTCAAGGACACTACTCATGCACTCAATATTTTCGATAACTATAAAGCTGTCTCCCAACATCCGAAAATGTTGACCATGGATATAACAGCTTTATACACCAGCATCCCTAATAACGATGCCATTGTTGCTGTTAAACACTTTTTGGACAAGAGACCCAATCCATATGTAAATATTGATATAATTCTGAGGCTGACTGAATTGGTACTCAAACTCAACACATTCCAATTCAATGGAGATTACTTCTCACAGACGGGAGGGGTGGCAATGGGTACAAAAATGGGACCGAGTTTTGCTTGTCTGTTTGTTGGCTATCTGGAGGAAAAGATGTTTACGGAATTTGATGGACCCATTCCTCGTTTTAAAAGGTATATAGATGATGTCTTCGGAGTGTCTGATGACTCCGACGAGGAACTCCAGTCTTTCATCAATTTCATTTCGTCTTACCATCCATCAATTAAATACACATTCTCTGTAAGTGAAACGGAATTGTCGTTCCTTGACTTGAAATGCAAATTGGTTGACAGCAGCATCGAAACTTCGGTCTTTTTTAAACCTAACGACGCACACTGCTGCCTGACCTATTCCTCTTGTCATCCTAAGTCTTGCAAAGATGCCATTCTTAAATCTCAGTTTCTTAGACTTAGACGCATCTGCAGCAACGAAGAGGATTTCAGACAGCAGTGTGACAAGATGTCCACCTTCTTCCGAAGGAGAGGTTATCCCCAAACGGTCATTGACAGGGCATTTGAATCTGTTTCTTATGTGACAAGACCCAACGCCTTAAAGTCTGGTCGGAAATCTAACAACAAACGTGTTTCACTGGTCCTTACTCATCATCCCAATAATGTCGCCATCCGTAACATCCTAATGAACAATTTTAACAACATAGTGATGAAAGATCCGTTGATGTGCGAAATTTTTGAGGCTGTTCCCATCACTGCTTACCGTAAGGGGAAAGTCTAAAAAACCACTTAGTCAGTAGTTCGATCAAGTCGAACATTACCTCAGAAAAAACTGACTACCGGGGAACCAGGCCATGTAAAAGGTCCAGATGTGTGACATGCCCTTACACCATGGATACTAAAGAGATCTTGGGCCCTGACAACAAATACATAATTCAAAATGTGTATATCTGTACCGATAATAATTTGGTTTACGCAATCGTCTGTACGAATTGTGATAAGGTTTACATCGGAGAGACATGTCGTCGCCTTGGTGACCGCTTTGCAGAACACTTGCGTTCTATAAAGAATGGAACTGATTTTCTCCTATTCTTGACGTGTTTAATCGGTGGGATAAAAATACATAATATTTTTAACCACTTCCCGGTGATTAACTTTCTACGTGGGAATTACCGCCGTTTTTTTCTACAGTTATTGGAACGATAAATTAGAGAAGTCCCGAAATGACGTCTACGTAAACAAACTACGTAGCAACGACATTTTCTTGAGGTTTTTTGTCGAAAATCATAGGAGAAACAGATTCTCCTTCAATTTACTCGCGAGTTATGGAATTTCTCCACCCTCAATAGTTAAATTTTAGATTTTAACACGCTCGCTGAAGGCTCGCGTGTTGAAAATCGAAAATTTAACTATCTCGGGTGGAGAAATTCCATAACTCACTCGTACCTGAAGGAGAATCTATATGTCCAGTTGGCAATCACTTTCGATTGCCTGGTCACAGCTCGTCAGACGTCCGCGTAACCGTTTTAAGGACAGTTAACGGAGGAAGACAATACAGACAACGCCTTGAGCAGAAAATAATTTTTAGCCTGGGGACACTCCGACCCCGTGGAATCCATGTAAAAAAATCTTAATTTCTATTCATTTACCTAGTATGCACACTAACTTTTTGCGGTACAGTTATCTTATATATGGTACTTTTTCTATACATCACAACGTCCAATATATTATTTTACTCATTTTTAATATACAGTTTTACTGTCTACCTTGCCATTTATGTATTTTCTATGAAGTACGTTTACTGAAGACACCAACGTCAAATATTTTTAGCTCACCTGGCCTAAAAGGCCATGTGAGCTTTTCTCATCACTTTGCGTCCGTCGTCGTCGTCGTCGTCGTCGTCGTAAACTTTTCACATTTTTATCAACTCCTTTGAAACCACTGATTCAATTTAAACCAAACTTAAGTGGAATGGTCCTTGGATGGTCCCCTTTAAAAATTGTGTTCGTTTTTCCCGGGCGCAATCCAATATGGCTGCCATGGTCGCACATAGTTTAACCTTGGACCCTATGGGAATTTTAACATTTTCGTTATCTTCTCTCAGACCATTAGGCCAATTTAAACCAAACTTTAGTGGAATGGTCCTTGGGTGGCCCCTTTTAAAATATATGTTCGGTTTCCCCGAACGCCATCCAACATGGCCGCCATGGCTGGACTTAGTTTAACATTGAGCCTATGGAAATTTTACTTTTTCGTCAACTCCTCTGAAACCACTGAACCAATTTAAACCAAACTTAAGTGGAATGGTCCTTGAATGGTCCACTTTAAAAACTGTGTTCGGTTTTCCCGGGCGGTATCCAATATGGCTGCCATGGTTGGACATAGTTTAACCTTGGACCCTATGGGAATTTTAACATTTTCGTTATCTTCTCTGAGACCATTAGGCCAATTTGAACAAAAGTTTGGTGGAATGGTCCTTGGGTGGCCCCTTTTAAAATATATGTTCAGTTTCCCCGAACACCATCCAACATGGCTGCCATGGCTGGACTTAGTTAACATTGAGCCTATGGGAATTTTACTTTTTCGTCAACTCCTCTGAAACCACTGAACCAATTTGAACCAAACTTAAGTGGAATGGTCCTTGGATGGTCCCCTTTAAAAAGTATGTTCGGTTTTCCCAGGTGCCATCCAATATGGCTGCCATGGTTGGACATAGTTTAACCTTGGACGCTATGGGAATTTTAACATTTTCGTTATCTTCTCTGAGACCATTAGGCCAATGTGAACCAAACTTTGGTGGAATGGTCCTTGGGTAGCTCCTTTTAAAATCTGTGTTCAGTTTCCCCGAACGCCATCCAACATGGCCGCCATGGCTGGACTTAGTTTAACATTGAGCCTATGGGAATTTTAATTTTTCGTCAACTTCCCTGAAACAACTGAGCCAATTTGAACCAAACTTAGGTGGAATGGTCCTTGGATGGCCCCTTTCCAAACTTATATCTGGCATCCCCGCTTTCCAACTGACATGGCTGCTGTTTCTAAAAATAGAAAAAAAGGAGGGGATTAATTTCAAAAATCTTCTATGAAACTACAAGGCCAGTTTCAACCAAATTTGGCAGTAATGATTCTTAGAAGGTTCTCTTTCAGAATGATGTCTGATGACCCAGACTGTTAAACAAGATGGCAGCCACAGCCAAACTTAGTTAAACACAGGGCCCTATGGGAAAATTCATTGAAAAATCTTCTTGTCTGAAACCACTTTACCAATTGGAACCAGACTTTGCAGCAATGGTCCTTATATGGTCCTCTTTCAGAATTGTGTCCCATGACCTGGACTGTCAACCGAGATGGCTGCCACAACCTAACGTAGTTTAACATAAGGCCCTATGGGAAAATTCATCGAAAAATCTTCTTGTCTGAAACCACTTGACCAATTGGAACCAGACTTCGCAGCAATGGTCCTTAGGAGGTCCTCTTTCAGAATTATCTGATTTCGTGGAATTTGAACTAAGATGGCCGACACAGCCGAACTTAGTTTAACATAGGACCCTATTGGAAATTCACTCAAAAATCTTCTGGTCTGAAACCAGTAAGCCAATTAGAACTAGACTTGGTAGCAATGGTCCTTAGATGGTTCTCTTTTAGAAATGTGTCCATTGACCTAGACTGTCAACCATCTTGGCTCCCAAAGCCAAACTTAGTTCAACATAGAATCCTATAGAAAAACCAGCCAAATCTTTAGTCATGCTCAAGATGAAAAGTTCAGTGCAGGTGAGCGATACAGGCTCTTTAGAGCCTCTAGTTTTGTTTTTGTTTACATTTTATGTACGGACTCAGTCTTGCTCTGGGTTTCAAAGAGTCAGCACCTATTTATTTTTATTTTTTATTTTCACACTCGTGATCAAGACCATATTGGTTGAAACGTTGAGTATTTTTTTCTTTTTACTTTTTAGTTTGTTGTTGTTTTTTTACGATTTTATATTTGGTTTTATTCGACTGGTGTATTTTATACATTTTAGTCGTCTTACGCCCCTTTTGACAGCTCGCCATTTCCATTTATTTTTCTAGTTATCTATTATCGCATGAGCTGTTTTGCAACAGACTTAGTTTTTTGCTCAACTATTTGTGCTGTTTGAAAATATAAAAAAAATAATGGCATGGCGTAGTTTGTATGGTCTTTAAATCGTTTGTAAACTGGTAAACAAACATTTCTCTTTATAACTTTCGTTTCGACTGACATCATTCGGGTCACAGGTAACAACAGTTATATATTACAAAATCTTTTTTATGAAACGAAACATACATTAATTACCATATATGATAGATTCGTTTCGTCGGATTTTACCTTAGTTCGTAAGATTACGAACTTTTGAGCATGTTGAGAATGTCGTCGCAAACATACGTGATTATAATCGATGAAACCGTGGAAAATAAACGAGATAGACAACTTATTAAAATTTGTGATAACGAAAGCACTGTTGGAGATTTACTTGCAAATATATTTTATAAGAAAATCGATTTAATATGGGTTTCCAAGGAAGGACTTCCAGACCAAAAAAATGGAGCGATGATTACTGATCCTAACACCCCAAACAGAAAATAAAAATGATATACAGACTTCGTAATTTTACCTTTTTTTATTTCGAACGACCGTAAACCAAGAAATTGAAAAACTTTGGCCTAAATATGGACTTAGCCATTTGGCCTTAAGACTAGATGGAAAAAATTTTGTCATCACTCTATCTTATGCATCATACTTTGGAAATAACAATATTGATACCTCTTTCTTTCTCATTATGAAATTCAATTAATTGCATATTTGATATCAGGTTTGTAATACAACAATTTTAATATGTTCCCTCCTGATAACATGCAGGCGGGGGAGACATACCATGATAGAGTCAACTTCAAGTTTTTGGCCAATTTGGGTCAGCCTACCTGATAAAGGTTAATCCGAAAACTGATTGATTTGTAAGTGATCCCCAGTACGGTCTTCTATATAGGATTTTCGTTATATGTCTTAGAAAGTATTATTAAAAGAAATAGCGTCTTCATGAAAAAAGTCATGTGAAAGGGCAAAACATCATATACTGATTAGTTTCTAAAATATTAACACCGTCACACATGACCGTACAAACTTCAGTGTTAGCTGGGTAGATATTGAGGTATCCTTCACCATGTTGGACAATCTTTTTTAAATATTTTCAAATTTCCCATGAGGGTACCCATAAAACCGGTTTAATTTTCCACTGTAAAGTATCTGTACCAATTTAGAATTGTTACGTTTACCAAATTTTTATAAGTTTTTTGTGTTGTAGTTTTGAGGAAGGGGGTGATGATATAATTAAACTATTATAAATTAAAACCGTGCTCATCTGATACCATTAAGGGAGCGACCTTTTGATTTTTAGGTGAAGGCGGCAAGGAAGAACAAAATTGGGCATATTTCAATCTTTGGTAAAAAAAAAAGTAGGCTCAGAATTGTGAAGAAAGAAATAAAATATTACCTCGAAAAAATAGTGTTTACATGTATTTAAAAAAAAAGTTCAAGTGGGTTCGCTTTCAATTCTGGAGAAAAGTAGCCTCTTGGATGCCAAAAAAAAATCGGCGGCATAAACTTTTAACCTTAATAACTTTGCACACATAATACCTATACTTAAGATACATCATGATATAAACTTATCAGCAGTATACTTGTGTCTCGTTTCATGGTTCATTGACTTCATAAACATTTGTAAACTCTGTGTCAAAGTTTCGTGATGAAGTCCATTTTTCAGCAATTGTAATTCCTAAGCCCTCCATATTTGGTCTTTATCCGGACCTTGATCAATTTCAGTCTTAAGCACTCGACTTGTGTCACATTTTCCTTATATTAAGTCCATTTCTTAACAACTGTAATTTAATACATTGACCCAGCATATTTGGTAGATAGTTCTTAATTGGTACATGTCAGACTGACACCTTTCTCCGGACCTTGACCTCAAAATTCATGGTTGGGTGACTTCACCTACGTCACATTTTCGTGATTAAGTCCATTTCTCAGCAACAGTAATACCAAAACCCACCATATATGGTCAAAAGATAGTTCTTGGTGGGTATATGCCTGTTTTACACCTTTCAACCGACTTTAACCTCAATTTCATGCTTGAGTGACTTGTGTTACATTTTTCAGGAAATTTAATATCTAGATCCATTATATTTGATCTATAGATAGTTGTTGGGTACATTCAAATCTGAGTCATCCGATTTTGACCTGACTTTCACACTTGAACGACTTGCAACACATTTTCTCGAATAGGTCCATTTCTCAGCAACTGTAATTCCTAGACACATCATAATTCCTCTATAGATATTTCTTATTGGATACATGCCAGTCGAACACCTGCCACTTGACCTTGGCCTGAATTTCATGCTTGAGTGACTTACAATATATTTTCATGATTAAGTCTATTTCTCAGCTGAAACTGTACAAAGTAGACTTCTATTTTACGTTTGATTGACTTGTGGACTCACCATTAATTCCATTTCTAAGAAACTATAATATGTAGACCAGTCATATTTTGTCTATAGATAGTTCTTGGTGGTTGCATGTTTGTTTGAGACCTTGCCCTGACTTAAGTGGTTAGGTGTCATATATTTTTGGATTATGTCCATTTCTCTGTAGCTTTAATATCTATATCCTTCATATATATTCTGTAGATACTTCTAGGCAAGAAGACGTCAGTTTAACACTTTACCTTAACGCAATTTCATGCTTGAGTGACTCCCACAAATAAGTCAATTTCTCAACAAATGTTATATGTAGACATATAATTGTAAAATGCTTGTAACATTTCAACGTCATTTTAGATTTTTTCATACGCTAAGGTATCAGCTTATATTATTACAACTTTTTAAAGTATGCTAGAGTTTACTAATGTATCATACAAACTGCCTTTTGAATTTTTAATCAAAATTTGTCAAATTTGGTGACACAAAAAATTCAGACTCTTTTTTCTGACTTCATGCAAAGATACAACAGTTAAGCATGCTTTTTTACATCAATTGGGTACAGGAAGCTAATGTTTGGCCATCTTTTATCGTTAAACTTTAGGTGCTATTATTATTTTTTCTTGAAAAAAAATTGCGTGTAACGAAAGTTGGACACCGAACTGTCACACGCATTTGCCAATGTTCATTGTATTATGTTTTTAAACCATTCGAAGAATTGATTTTACAGAAAAATTTGTTACAGAGAAAAGACATCTAAGAAATGTCACACTTTTGTTAGATAAAAATCCAGGACACGTGGTATTTAAAGCATAAATTCTCAATTTCAAAAGATTTCAGTAAACTTATTTTGGTCGAAACTTTAGCTATTAAAGGTATAACACAGACTAATAGGGAATGGACACCAAGAAATAAATGATTATCCAAGAGTGAATTCTTGCCCATTGCATATACTAATGAAAAAATATTTTATATTAATTCGTTAATCTTGACCAAAATACCACAAACTTATGATTATCTAACAAACCTATAATCTATTTTAGAAATTGGAAAGCCGACTACAGAAACTACAGAATGTGTATCTTATAGAAACTGAAAATAAAAAGGAAAAACTGGAACTGTGTAAATTGAAAGCTGAAAGGTCAAAAGTAAAATATGATGATTTGAGGGCTAAAGAAGGGTATATCACTCCATCACTCATATCGGTAGGTTAATCAATAAAAAATATCAGGTTTGAACATTTTATTTCTTTAATTCCTTTATGTTTTATTTATTACTGCCTCCATTTCCGAGTTCTTTCTGTTTACTGAACGATTTGCCGAAAATTCCTTGTTTTCCATACCAGGGAAATTCTACAATACCAAAATCCGAAGACAACTTTATGGCAAGCCGTTTTACTATTTATTCTATCTTCAAGATATCTCATATAATATATAAGATATCTTATATAATCCAGTTTTTATAAGATATCTTATAAACTTTAGAAGATATCTTATATACTTTATAAGATATCTTATAAACTTTATAAGATATCTTATATACTTTATAAGATATCTTATAAACTTTAGAAGATATCTTATAAAGTATATAAGATATCTTATAAAGTTTATAAGATATCTTATAAATATTTTTTATATAAGATATCTTATATACTTTATAAGATATCTCATATAGTTTATAAGATATCTTATATAGTTTATAAGATATCTTATATAGTTTATAAGATATCTTATATAGTTTATAAGATATCTTATATAGTTTATAAGATACTTATAAAGAAAATTATATGAGATATCATAAATTATATGAGATATCTTATAAACTATATAAGATATCTTATAAAGTATATAAGATATCTTATAAACTATATAAGATATCTTATAAACTATATGAGATATCGTATATATTATATGAGATATCTTGAAGGCGATTTGTCAGAACACTAACACAGTAACAAATATTTAGTTATTATAGATACGATATCTTTCAAAACAATCAGGATATCTTTTTAACTAAATAAGATATCTTTTTAACTAAATAAGATATCTTTTTAACTAAATAAGATATCTTATAACCTAAATATCTTAATAAGATTATCTAGATATCTTATTTAGTTTATAAGATATCTTATTTAGTTTAAAAGATATCTCATTTAGTTTATAAGATATCTTGAAAGTAAAATAAATATAAAAAACGGTTTGCCCTACCGAGAACTTAACACCAGGTGCTCCTGAAGGGTAAGGATATCTTGCTCCACTGCATTGCAAATGAAGAAGATCCGGTAGAGTGTCAATTCCAGTAAGACGTGAAATCTAACTGAAGATTCTAGAAACCTCGTGTCATCAATCAAGTAGTGGTTACCATAAAATTCTAGAATGATGAAAAATTTAATTCAGTTAAAAATAAGCACCAATTGTATTTTTAAATGGCATTTTGCAATGATGTATGTGAAATTGTGACATTTTTAGCTGTCAGAGAAAACTACAGAAGCTTACAACAAAAGGGAGCTTGATAGAATGACTGCGCTCCTCCAGAGTTGGAAAAATTGTTTATCCACTCTGGAGGAAGCATCTGCAGAATATGCTCACCGTACCTCTGACATCAGCGAAGCTGTTGAAGCAGCTGAAAAAGTAGACATAAAAAAAATAAACCAGAATTACTCTGATAACAGGACCAGGAACTTGAATAAATTCAACTTCAAGGTAATGACCGTTTTATTTTTCGTGATTAAATTAATGCTTCTTAAAATGTTTTTGTAAAATGGTAATTGCTAATTGCTCTGTCGCAGATCTGTAGCGAACTTGACAGCTGACAAAATAAATAACTCAAAATGTCTTTCAATGTTTTTAAGTACTTGGCTTTTGCAGTGTATTCTTATAAATGTCATTCCAACAGCGGTGTTCAATGAATGACAACTGTTATTAAATATAAAATGTCACAAATTTAAAATAGAAACCTTTTTAAACATTACTATGGCACTTAGTTTTTTTTATTATAGAAAAGTGAAGATATCATCAGCAATTATAGAGAATGTAAGCAGCTCCTGGGCATAAAACAACATAATGAGGATGAAAATAAAGAGGAACCAAAACAAGGTTAGTAATACTTCAATCAATTACCCCATAGAGATAAATAACAAATTAATTATTTAGTTGGGAAAATAATGTAAATTAAGGCTGATAATATATATATTTAATGATTGGGCTATTAAGGCTGGTTATATATATATAATGTCGCTGTCAATCCACTGGGTCACCACGTAATTGACGAAGGACTGGAATGTTGCTGGGTTTACTGGGGAGTACTACAAATATGGCCACCATGGGCATTTGTTAATGATTGGCTGATATAAAAATAAATTTTCTCTGAAATCGCTTTGCCAAATGGAACGAAACTTGATAGGCAGCAATTTTGGGAAGTTGAAAGCCTGTGTTAATAATTTCTTATGGTCAGGCGGGGGCATCAGACACACTTCATTTTTTTTAAAAAAACAGTCCCAACAAAACAACTTTGTCCTTAATTATCAAGCGCGGGCGGGGTCATACTTCTTTTCTAGTTTTAATGTATGATACAGAGATTTTTATTCTTTTTATGCATATTCAGCACGTAAACAATTATTGTAGAATTCATACCTTGCCATGCAGAACCCGTCATTTGACATTTTAGAACCCTTTCTGAGATATATCTCTAACTGGCAAACAATTTAAACCACCAAAGTGTATGCATGCAATAATTCTGTCCCACACTCATGGTAGGTTTATCCCAGGCCAAATTTAAACGACCTACAAAATGACCCCGAATTCGAGGAGGAGGGATACTGCTGTTTCATTGGTGGATAGAAGAAAACATTAACACATGTATCAATGTCATTTAAACCATGAGCTCATATTATTTCAGTGGAATTTACTATTACTTCCTATATAAAGTACCTGATCATAAATTGAGATTGCCTATGACAAACTGCTGTTTCATCAACGGACATTAATTATGGACAGATCAGAAAAAAATCGTTTTAATATGTGTTTATGATAAACGTTTTCACAAAGATTGGTTCTAGTTCAGTGCCTGCTAATTGGGACTTTTTGGTCAATCCATTTTTTAATCAAGTAATATTAGCAATTAGCTATGATATTAATTATATCCATTTTAATTATTAGAACCAGGCCCTTCAAACAAACACCAAAAAGAAGAAAAACAGGAAACACCAGTGCAAACCTTTGATGAGGACAGCAGTGTGGACGATGAAGAGCCTGGGCCATCAGGGCAACCCCTTCCATGCAAAACTAACTCAAATCCATTGCTTCCGACATCAACAGACAAACCATCCACACCAAGGCCTCTTCCGGAACCTCCAACAACATCAAAAAACAGAGTGGTTCCAAAGAGGCCTCTTCCGCAACGACCAACGAGCGTATGGGCTGCTACAAAACACAATTCATCAGATTCATCCGAAAATGAAGAAGGTATGTGTAAATAGAGAAAAATATGTATAAAAGTAATTTACTAATTATACTTCTATATTGTGAACTTTCTTTTTCTACACATGCTGTTCCTCCTTGTCTATTTTTAAATAAGCACATCAATAATAATACAGATAAGTTTGAACTTTCAATTAAATTGTCTTTTTTCTATTCAATATATAACAGTAAAAATTTGACCAAATTCCAGGGTGGATAATTAAAATGAGCAGAAAGATTGATTGTTAAATAACTTTTGTCTTGCATACCTAAGCTGTAAAACTTATCTTTTTAAGTCATATATTTTGTTGTTTCATATGAGGCATTTTTTTATTTGGGACATTTAAGAGTTTCTTTTGGCGTGTGAGAACACACATATACTCGGCTACCTTTGGTCTGATCGAACTATACATGTATGTCAAAATGTGTTTTGTTATTTCAAAAATGAGAGTTAGTGACAACTTTTTAGAAATTGAAAGAGGACGGTATAAAAACATCCAAAAGAGAAATTAGAATGTGTCAAAAATGTAATTTAAATGAGATAGAAGATGAAATATAATTCCTTCTTCAATTGTCCAAAATATGACACACTAAGCAAGATTACTTCAATAACACATTGACATACCACCAAATATAAATAATTATTCACCATTTGAAAAAATAGAACTCATTTTATCTTCTAACAATCTTATGCGGTTTGTTGCTCCATTTATTTAAAAAAAAAGTCCATAGTACTGAGGAAAGTGGAATCTACAACTGGAAGTCAAATAATATGTGTATTGGTTTCCACATTATTTGATTTATGTCCGTTCTACTTTGTATTTATGTTGTGTTAATATTTAAATAATGCTGTCAACCCTTCGGGTATAATTTTGCATTTCAAATAAATAAATTTATTTCATGTTGTAGTACCATTACAATTCAATACATAGCTTAGTTTTTCATTCTATATTTATTCTGAGCAGCAACCACAGGGGGCTTTGTACCTAAAAAAGCAAAGGTTAATAGCAGTTATAAAAAGAGGCGCGAGGGAGAAATGACCGTAAAGAAAGGTATGTGAATTCTTTGTACTTAACAGATGTTAGAACGATATTCATTAATTTTTTTAATTAATTGGAACGATGAATACTTTTATTTCATAGTTTTTCTCTGCTTCAGGTATACATTTTCCTTAACCTAAACTATAAAACATTCAATATTATTGAGATAATGCAAACGATTTCTTTATATTTAAACAGGAGACAAGGTCAAGCTACTTGAAGAGCCAAGAAAGGACGGCTATGTATACGTAAGCAAAAGGATCCGTCTGAAGATTCAAAAGAAGAAAGGGCTCATTCCAGTATCAATTATAACCATACTCGATAAATAATTATTATATTCTAAATTTCATTCATACTGTTTTCCAAAAATATATCTTTAAGTAAATATGACCTTATACTGGTATGTTGTTACACCCCTGCCTCCTACAGATAACCTGTTTTATATATATATAAGTTTAGACATACAACTATATTGTGTTTCATGAAATTTTTTGCTCATAAGTAGTTATTTAAAATATATATACATTTAACACAAAGCTATAATAAGTATTGGAATCCCAAAGTTTTCTTATATCTTATACGTTTTGCAAAGAAAAATAATTATATTCGATAATATCGTGACGTTTGAAAAAAAAATGAAAAAAAAATCCAATAATAACGCTGTTTAGGACCTTATATCCTACATTTTAAAGTACAGTTTTATTTTTTTTAATACATGTAGTAACTGTGTTAGTTTTATATGTCTTTAGATAAATCAAAGGCGGTATATATCGATGCATATCACGATACATTAGTACCGTATCGATTAGCGATAATCGATATTCATTTTAGTAATATACAATATACATGTATATCATTTAAATAAAATTCGTGATCAATAAGGTAAGAAAGGATGTTGAGACAACTCTACATAGCAATACAGGAACATGAAAAAAAATTGAACAAAGCTTTTATTTAGCTGTTTTTCAACCAAAACTAAAAAGCCCATACTATACAGCCAGATAAAAGAGGGCCAGTAAGAGAATAGGATACAGTAGCAAGGGTGGGAGGGAATAAGTCGCCAAAAAATACCCATTGTGATGTACATATAGTATCTCTCAAGAAAAGCCCTTATAATATACTAAATTTTGAGGTTTTTCTTAAAAATCTCCATAATAAGCACACGGACCACCATTATACTAAAATCTGAAGAAAAATTCAGTGGTGGTTTTTTTCCAATACTCTGACATTCAAAGTGACTGAAATTCGTAGTTTATTTTATATGGTGTTCAGAAATGTAGGGATGACTCCCACTTTAATTCATGTATAGCTCTTATAAATGAATCATACAAAGAAGAACCACTTACAAAAAACCCTGAGATTAACCGTCACCCATTTGTTCAAAAATAATACCCAAACAGATGATTTTATTTCTCCTTTATAAGAAAGCTATATTAGGCCATTTCTGCTGATTCACTCATCATACCATACAACATTCTCGTTTCATTAAGGTATTATCAGGAAATCTATATTTATTTATTTTTTTTTTTTTTTTTTTTGTATCAAAAAGTCAGGTAAAATATAAAAGGACTGAAAATTCTATTAAAAATTCATATTCCAAATTTTATAGAATTACTTCAAATATTTGGTAACATTTTCTTATTTTAAGTATTATATTCTACCAAACCAAAATGGAAACTAAATTTTACACCAAAAGTAGAACAAGATTTTAAACATGGGTGGGGGTGGGCTTTCAATTAGTCTCAGAGTTGCGTAAGAAATGAAATAACCTGGTTTTGCAGAACAGGATGTGATCCTCTGGCGCGCATGAAATATGGCCGTAAGATCACAAGTCACTGGCGGGTCTGAAAATGACCGTAAACTTGGCCTGCTGCAAAAACAGATCTTTTCCTCTTACGATTTTAGAGTTTGGCTAGTTTTGGACTTTTTTAATTGTGCATGTGTAAAAATGGTAGAAATAATTTCTTAGAATACAAAATAATTTTGAATTCCCTTTTGAACGTTAACCATAATTTAAAATATATATATATATTATTATCATTTTACCACTTTTCTTTTGAAAAATACAAAATTTGTTCTCTCTTGGTTTTTATCTTTGCGGGTTTTTCTTCCATACGTTTAAAGTCGAACTTTCAAAAACACTTACTTGTAAAAAAAAGTCACATAAATGCTTGTCTTCATATAGATGCTATCCATTTTTTACCTAATATACGCTTATGTACTGCCTCTGAATAAAAGTAATTTATATGAAAAATGGTTACTCTTGCGTGCATATTTTCGTATGGTCTTCAGCCTCAATTAGAAAGTGTTAAAAGAGGATGTTCCTATTCATGGTTGTTTTGTAAGAGGTATCCGACATCCAATGTCTTTCATGTGTTTAGAAGTGTTGATATGTTTTTCTTAGACAATTTTATCATACCCTTCTGTACTTATCTGTGATATATATTTATAGAAAAAAATTAAACAAAGTACTGAATTTTACACAAAACTAAAAATTTAAGAAAACATACAGATTTCCAATCTTGTGCTGTCGGTCTTAGTTTGCAATGTGTTTCGTTTTGTGCAAAAATCTTGAAATCAACATCTAAAAATTTAAGATCTCAAAAAGCACAATTTTCACCTAAACATTACAAATTGTTATTTTGACCAATATTTTGAAGGCATATCATTATTTGAATATTCCCAATAAAATAATCTAAATTTAAAATTTAAAATCCACGCTTTGCAAATTATTCTTATTTTTGTGATTATTTTTTATATTGACCTGGTTAAGGTGTTCATAATTTTATACCATTTTCCAAAATTCTCAGATTGCAAATACACTGTAACTGATTATCAACATTCATTATCATATTAAACAGATTTTCTTTTAGTTTGTTAAAACCTTGTATTGTTACTTTTAAGTAAGAATGATGTATATGTTATCAGGTTTTCATGGTTTGATAAGCAGTTAATGTTTTTATTTAATTTACCGATTATAGTAAATTGTGTTTAGATCCTGTTTTATTATTATGTAACTTTAAAACATGGTATCATTAAATTATTATTGCAAAATGAGTTATTTTTCACATCAAGTCATTTCAAGTTGGTTACAAAGTTCAAGCGAAAAAAACATATCAAAATCAAGGCTAAAAAATATTAGGCTTCATATATCTTCAGTACCATTTATCACTGAAAGAACTATTTCCAATCAGAAAAGAATTCATGGAGGTCACAAGCTTAAATTCACTATTTCCGAAATACAACCCCTGTGGGCCTCAAGTTATCAAAATCAAAATTTTAAAACCTTATTGCGCATCTACATATAGTATGTGACAATATGGTATAGAAATTAAATGCATGACGTGAAAAATGTATGAGGAGTTTAGGTCACAAGCTTAAACTTCCAATTTTTGAAATTCGACTCATGTGGACCCCAATTTTTAAACATCAAAATTCGAAAACCTTATTGCGCATCAACATAAATATGTGAAAATACTGTATAGAAATTAAAGCATAAAACGAAAAATGAATGAGGAGTTTAGGTTTCCAATTTTCGAAATTCGATCCCTGTGGCCCCCTTTTTTTGAAAATCAAAATTCTAAAACCTTATTGCGCATCTACATACAGTTTGTGACCATACTGTATAGAAATTAAATGTATGAAGTAAAAAATGAACGAGGAGTATTGGAGACAAGATTATCTGACGGCGGATACATGGACCGATTACAAATATCCCCGAACTTCATTCGAAGTGCGGGGATAAAAATAATAGTAACTAGAAATTGATGCCATCAGAAACGATGTCAATTCCCGCACTGCACAAGTCAAAAAAACAATTAACAGTGAAAAAATAGCAGTTTAACAATTTGAGTCTGAAAATTGGAACCTTGAATCAAATTTCAAAATTGAAAACCTTATTGCACATCTACACATAGTGATGAACAATATTATACACACATGAAACCACCGAAACAAACTAGAGGCTCTCTAGTGCCTGTATCGCTCACCTGGATTTAACTTTTCACCTTGAGCAGGACTTAAAAGTGTTGCAGTCAATTTGACTGGTTTTTCTATGGGGTTCTATGTTAAACAAAGTTCGGCTGTGGCAGCCATCTTGGTTGACAGTCCAGGTCAAAGGACACATTTCTAAAAGAGAAACATCTATGGACAGTTATTGCTAAGTCTTGTTCCAACTGGCTAAGTGGTTTCAGGAAAACAAAACGAAATGAACGAAATAAAACGAAACGAAACGCAATGAACGATATTTGAACAATATTTAAAGAACAAATAAAATGTCATATATATACGGGGGGCCTCGGTGGCCGAGTGGTCTAGGTAGTTCGTCATGAGTACTACTGATCACTAGCCTGTCAACGCTGGGGTTGAGAGTTAGAATCTCACCTGTAGCGGGGTGTGTTCGACTCCGATCTAATTGACAAGGATTGCAAATTGTCCTACCGAAGGTCGGTGGTTCTCTGCGGATACTCCGGCTTCCTCCACCAATAAAAACTGGCCGCCGCGAAATGGCCAAAATGTTCTGAAAACGGAGTTAAACCCCAACTAAACAAACAAATCATATATATACGTGGGACAAGTTGTAATTAGTATGGCATCACATTATCAAATTGTGGATATTTCATGTATATATATTGTTTCTTTTCTAAATATACGAATACATGTGTATATATATATATATATATATGATATGATATGATATGATATGATATGATATGATATGATATGATATGACATGACATGATATGATATTGGTAATGCTAATTTTAGAGGAGGCATGTTGTCACATCATCCATGTTCCAGTTATTTGGGTGCACTTTGGGACTTAATTTACGGTGTTTATTTTTCAGCATTTGGCATATGTTCTTGTGCATCGTCCCTAGGTGCCTTTTGCAGTTGAATGAACATCAACTTAAATTTACTCATGTGATGCAATGAATATTTTATGTTATACTCCATAGTTACTTGTAATTTCATGTAATAATCAATTTGTTTATGTACTTGTCTATTGTAAAACATGCCTGTTGTGGACCCTTGATTTGGTGAATAAATCTATCTATCTGTCTATCTATCTATCTATCTATCTATCTATCTATCTATATATATATATATATATATATATATATATATATACTATACTAATAATAATAATAATAATATTAACAACAAACTTTTTTTCCTAGTCAATGTTGCATGTTTGTAGTGTTTACTGTTTATTTCTGTTTTATTTTGATTTAGTGACAATCCTATTGTTTGGATTTAATACTAAAAAAATTATTCTTATTCTTCTATGTTCATATAGAAAAAATAGTGTGGCACCAGAATACGAAATGTTTTCGAACAACAAAGAATACAAGCGTGAACAAAACAGTTTTTGATACAGTAAAAATGTTTGACACAGTATACTTATTACTAATCTTTGGTGTAGTAAAAAGTCTCCATTTTGTTCAGAATGCAGTAAATTAAGCTAAAATGTCACAATTGCTTTGACCTTTAGTCTATGAACTCAATTATCCAAAACCTTTTAGTATTAATTGAAAACAATCATACCAAAATTTGGTTCAAATCAGTTGAAAAATATGACATCTTAAACATGTTCACATCCATCAACTAGCTCTTAGGGAAAAGGTAAAATACCGCTGTAACCTTGACCTTTGACCTTTGACCTGCCACCTTGAAAAGTCATTGGTTCTTTATGTTTGTTATATACTGAATATGTTTACCAACTTAAGAAAAGATTTGTTGAAAGCATGGTCTCCAGACTCCGCAAGGCTAAAATACGCTAAAATGTCACTTTTAGCTGAAAAATAATAGGCATCTTCCTACTGTCGAACATAATTTGCAGTATTCCAACTTTTTTTTTTAATTTGACGATGAAAGGTCATTATCTCCAGTGTTAACAAGGGCACACATTTCTCCGCGATACTAAATTTTGATACAAATTGTGATTCACCAGATGTGCACATTTCGTCGATTTACGACTCATCTGTTGTGCTCAAGGCCTAAAGTGTTGAAAATCAAAACCAAGTTAATTTAAGCTCACACATAATAGGGTCTAATTAAGAAAGGAAAAGTAATTGGGAAAAGTCGTCACAACAATAGTTTAAGTAAGAGATACAATGGATAAGCCCCGGGCTCATGGTTTCTTTTTCAAGAACCAACGCTTATCCATTGTATCTATAATACAGACATTGACCATCAACCAGACCATCAACCAGACAAATCTTTTAAAAGAAAACTATAAAATGTAACACTTAAAAAGTCCGTTACAGAACAATACGAGAAACTGCCTTTGGTTAAAAGTGGCTAAACTTTGTCCTTATGGAAAATTAAAAACCGATTGTAAATTTGAGCTTAATTTAATAAACAATAATTTCACTTTACAGAAATTTATTGTCAAAATTTAAGACTAAGTGACTGACCCTAGGTATTGAAGTTGGCAGATATATGGCCATTCCCAGAGAACAAAGATTATGCAAAAAATGTAAAGTTGTACATGATCAAAATTCAACTTTGCGCCCTAACTTTTTTGCTCTTTTAAAAGACCAAGTTCCATCATTTCAAGACATGAATTTTACAAATAAATTACTTTTCAGTCATTCTCAGTCCCACTCCCGGGTCTTTAGGACTGAGGGCATAAATTGGACCCCTGTCAGATAGCTCATTACATATTATAAGGTTATTGAATGGGCTTTTTCATATTGGTCCTGTATTATGTCCAAGGACAGTCGTATTGGGCCAAGGATAGCTGTATTTGGCCGAGGCGAAGCCGAGGCCAAATGCAGCTGTCCGAGGCCCAATGCGACCTGTCCGAGGACATAACACTGGAGCTATATGACAAAAGCCCATTCTATGATCCCTTTATTAACTAGCTGTGTAAAATCATGAAAATGTATGACTTATCAATAATAATTGAAAAAAAATATTGTGATATTTTTGTTCACTTGTTTATAAATAAAAAATATATACCTTCATTGGCAAGTTTCCGATTGCCACATCTTCATATTCTTTCTTTCTTACCTTCAGGTCATTGATGGATGTGTGATGTTACATGCTAAATTTCTTTTCTTACAGTTGTTTTTGTAGTAATTTTTTTAAATACTTACGCAAGCAACTATTATAGAAAGAAATTATAGCTTTTTTCCCATGGGTGTGCGTATTTTCATACCGTTCAGCCCACTGAATAAAAATAATTTAATGCTCTAGAGCAATTAAAAAGTCTCGTGCGGAAACAGAATTTTATTGGCCGTCCTAAAGGTCGCGACCTCGCAATAAACAAATCGTCAAGCGATATCCGGTCGAGCGTAAACGATAACAAAAACAAATGTCGGGTGCAATTAGGGATGACCTAGATTCTTTGGTACAAGCGTATTGGGAGAAACAAATTCTACTTCAATTTCTCGTGAATTACAAGATTTCTACACTCTCGAGAGTTAAAATCAAGATTTAACATGCTCGCCAAGGCTCGCATGTTAAAATCTTAATTTTAACTCTCGAGAGTGTAGAAATCTTGTAATTCACTCGAACCTGAAATAGAATCTATATGTCTCCTCCCAATATTATTTGCATTGATTTTCTAGGTTTTTGTCATCTGCTTGCAAACATGGCGGAAGTAAACAAATCCATATTGGGCCAAGGCCTTATTTTCATATTGAGGCTGAAATCCATATTGGTCCTGTTTTTCTGGCTCATATTTCCATATTGAGGCTAAAACTCGTATTGGTCCTGTTTTTCAGGCGTGATATTCATATTGAGGCTATAATCCGTATTGGTCCAGTTATGTATAAATTATACTGTGTTCAGTTTTCTGCACGGTATATGTTGTATTATGTCTACTTGTTATATTGCTTGACCCTTATCTTGCTTATTGGTGTAATTTTGCAATAAAGTTTATTATTTTCGAAATAAAAATATTATTAAATTAAATGAATAAAAAAGACAATAGTTCCCAGGTTTTAAGTTTAGGAATTTTTTGTCTGTGTTTCATAAAGTAAATCACGAAATTCTGAATAAGAAAAAAAACAACCCCCCCAAAAAAACAACAAATAAAAATCGAACTGGCAAAATAAAAGTTCATTAAAAATTTTCCACGTTTCAAAAATTTATTTATTCTTCATCAAATTGAACAAAAATAAAACGTTTATCGCATATTAAGAGTTAAAGAAAAAAAATCCAAATTCCTTATCTTTTCAATTGAAAATTATCCCCATCCACAGTTACTGAAAGTTCCACTTGACTTAGGTTTTTACTTTCACTTTCGTTTGCAAGGGAGGCAACTATTATATATGAGTCTATCCATCTGCTAATTTTGAAAAAAAAACGAGAATTAATGTGGCAAAACATCATCCAAAGGTCGAAAATTATTTAAAACACCAATGTACTCTATATTATACAATGTAGTTCAGTTTAATAGGACGCAGATTATTGACTAGGCGATTTGGATGCAAGTTTTTTTGAGGCAGTTGAAAAACCCTCTTCGGACTGGGCTATTTGGGTACCCAGACGTTAGGTGCGGGTTGCAACCTTCAATATTTTTGTCACCTAGTCAAGAGAAACGTAAAAAAGTTGTAGTAATTAATTCTTTGTTTATCAGTTCTTGTGATGTAAAGCTTGGGTGCTCAGTCAAGGAAAGAGTTTTTTTGGTCGCCATTTTGTGTTCATTCTCAGTCTTGAGGGTGCGGATGGCGCTTGTTCATTTAAACTTGTTGACCGCTTAAAACTGTAGTAAAAATAGTTAATTTTGTTTGTATACTGAATTATCTAGTAGAAAGTTCTCTTGTTGAATTGTAAAATTCGTAGGGTGCTCGAATTTAGCTATTTATTTAACGACTTGATTTCAGGTGCAGGTTGCCGCAAGTTGTAGAAATAAATTAGACGCTCTATGATTGATTTTAACAGTTAACCAGGGGCGTTTCCAGGATATTTGAAAGGGGGGGCGTACAAAATTTTTTGGACATTTTTTTTGCTAAAAAACATAAAATAATTGTGAAATGCACTACTGTAACGGTTCCTGACTTGCTTTAAAAAGAAATCAGAGTATGTGTTTAATCAATGAATATGATAAATTGCCATATTCAATCCAATATAAGCAGATTACGATAGTTTTTTTTTTTTTTTTTTTTTTTTTGGGAAAAGGGGGGGGGTGCGTACGCCCATTACGCCCTCACCTGGACCCGCCCCTCTTAACTAAATCTTACATATGTTTATTGGGATTAGTTAGAATATTTTGTTTTATCTAATGGAGTAATTTTTGTTGATCATATAATTTTACTTATGGTGCGGGTTGCAGTCGCACCAGAATTGTCAGTAACCGCTCGGTAGTTGTTAATATTACACGAATAGTTAAAGTTTGGTTTGCTCCTGACCAACCAAAGGAAAGACAACGAATCGCGTTTCATATTTGTTTACTTGTTTTATTATAATAAAGCATTAATTCTTAGCTACGCCTTTGTCATTTGTTGAATCTTAATACATGAACTTCATCTAAATTCCGACAACAAACGGACCCCTTATTTTGTAACACTGTTTTCCTAGTGGTGTCTAACAGTACACAGTACTTCTAAGGCAGAGCAGTGATATGTGAGATTTAATTTCTACTAAAATTTTTCCAATTAAGAAGTGGGAGATAATTTATATTTGAAAAAGGTAACAATGTGAACTGGTTCAAGAAATTAATCTGTACATGTACTTGGTTTTGCAAAAATTACCCTTTTCATTAATAAGTATAATTATTTTTCTTATTAAGTTCTATCTTTATTATAATTGTTTGTCTTTATTTTAAACATACAAATGTATTATTTCAAATAAAATAAACCCTTGTGATGTACCTGTTGTAAATTACGCTAAAAGTAACGTCGCCTTTGGCGGCGCGGCCACTCAACATTGTGACGTAACGCTATTGTAACGTTAGTTGGTTATTAGAAGTTTGTAATACGAATACGAATATTTTATTAATCCAATCAACGGCCCATTGAGGGCATATTACATAAAATAATTATATATCAATATTTTCAACCAAATAACCGATAATAATATATATATATCAATTCCTCTAAAAGGACATCTGCACAATGTATATATTTCATTTATACATTATTAATTACATGAAAAGAGAATTTTCCACATAAAAAAAAAAAAAAAAAAAAAAAAAAAAAAAAAAAATAGTTCGTAAGAGTGATTACTGGTTTAAACAGTTTTTCCTTATATCAAAACACTTGTCAACAAATACAGCTAATTCATTACATATAAATTCATCTTCACTAGAAAGCAGCCATATAAATTGATTATCACAGTTCAGATAAATTTCAGTGCCACGCATTTTACCTGGATAGTGCCAAAGCGAATTTGGTCGTATGTTTTTTAAGACGTACAGTAACGTTATACCTGCCAACCATTGTCTAACGTCATAGACGCGACAGAGAACCTGCGTGTATTTAGAACGAAAAAAAGGAAGCACGTTTTTTCTTTGCCTACTAGATTTCATTTGGTTGTTTTGAAGCCGTTTCTTGTCGGATTTCAATAAAATTTGTTTCAAAAGACGCGGAATTACTTCAATTATTTGATGGGTTTGCGACAGCTTTTTGACAGCAGGTTTTATTTTTAGTATGATTTGGAAACAAAAGTCAAAATAAAAATTCAAATATTCTAAAAAATAATTTTGTGGTTGAATGTTAAATTTCTCTTACTTTGAAACAAAAACAAATAAAATTTCAGGTAGAAATGGCTTCATTTTGTTCAAAAAGGTGTGATTTTATAATACATACAATGTACTTGCGAGCAAAATGTGCTTTGATTTTTATTTGTTATGTATTCCTCATTCTGAATACTGAAGTAATTTGTATAACGTACTTGTTCTATGTTGAAGGCCTCATGGCGACCTCGAGATGAAGAGGACAATAAAAGCGTCCTCATTTGCGAGTTTTACCTTGTATTTATTGGGTTATTGTCTCGTGTACATTTACACCGCATCTCTTTATGCATTTAAACATCTGTGAGATTTTAATTGTTGCCTTTTGAAGATATTTTAACTTTGTAAAATGAAGTTTGGAAAGTCTTAACGGATGGATTTTGCCTTTCCTTTGCCCCATAGACTGTTTTACGCAAGCTGTGTCATCTACAGAGAAAGTCTCTGGTATTTATAATGAATGTGTAATGAATCATTGAGTGACTTTAGATTAGATAAAGAACACAGACTGAAAATTCCATTTTAAAAATAAATTAATTGGGATATTTTCTCTTGTAAATTTACTCTATATCTTTTTATTTTTCATCAGATATTTTTTTTTTTTTTCATTTTTGCTAACAATATGTTCAAGACAATGAAATGTCATGACATGAATATTTATTTCAATTTAATGCTCAATTTCGCATGCATGCAAGTGAACACAAATTCCATGGACACCCTTTCCACATCGTCGACAAATTGTTTTAGAACGTCGGGGTCTATTTAACAATGTTTTAGAACGTCGGGGTCTATTTAACAATGTTAAATAGACCCCGACGTTCTAAAACAATTTGTCGACGATGTGGAAAGGGTGTCCATGGAATTTGTGTTCACTTGCATGCATGCGAAATTGAGCATTAAATTGAAATAAATATTCATGTCATGACATTTCATTGTCTTGAACATATTGTTAGCAAAAATGAAAAAAAAAAAAAATATCTGATGAAAAATAAAAAGATATAGAGTAAATTTACAAGAGAAAATATCCCAATTAATTTATTTTTAAAATGGAATTTTCAGTCTGTGTTCTTTATCTAATCTAAAGTCACTCAATGATTCATTACACATTCATTATAAATACCAGAGACTTTCTCTGTAGATGACACAGCTTGCGTAAAACAGTCTATGGGGCAAAGGAAAGGCAAAATCCATCCGTTAAGACTTTCCAAACTTCATTTTACAAAGTTAAAATATCTTCAAAAGGCAACAATTAAAATCTCACAGATGTTTAAATGCATAAAGAGATGCGGTGTAAATGTACACGAGACAATAACCCAATAAATACAAGGTAAAACTCGCAAATGAGGACGCTTTTATTGTCCTCTTCATCTCGAGGTCGCCATGAGGCCTTCAACATAGAACAAGTACGTTATACAAATTACTTCAGTATTCAGAATGAGGAATACATAACAAATAAAAATCAAAGCACATTTTGCTCGCAAGTACATTGTATGTATTATAAAATCACACCTTTTTGAACAAAATGAAGCCATTTCTACCTGAAATTTTATTTGTTTTTGTTTCAAAGTAAGAGAAATTTAACATTCAACCACAAAATTATTTTTTAGAATATTTGAATTTTTATTTTGACTTTTGTTTCCAAATCATACTAAAAATAAAACCTGCTGTCAAAAAGCTGTCGCAAACCCATCAAATAATTGAAGTAATTCCGCGTCTTTTGAAACAAATTTTATTGAAATCCGACAAGAAACGGCTTCAAAACAACCAAATGAAATCTAGTAGGCAAAGAAAAAACGTGCTTCCTTTTTTTCGTTCTAAATACACGCAGGTTCTCTGTCGCGTCTATGACGTTAGACAATGGTTGGCAGGTATAACGTTACTGTACGTCTTAAAAAACATACGACCAAATTCGCTTTGGCACTATCCAGGTAAAATGCGTGGCACTGAAATTTATCTGAACTGTGATAATCAATTTATATGGCTGCTTTCTAGTGAAGATGAATTTATATGTAATGAATTAGCTGTATTTGTTGACAAGTGTTTTGATATAAGGAAAAACTGTTTAAACCAGTAATCACTCTTACGAACTATTTTTTTTTTTTTTTTTTTTTTTTTTTTTTTTTTTTTTTTTTTTTTTTTTTATGTGGAAAATTCTCTTTTCATGTAATTAATAATGTATAAATGAAATATATACATTGTGCAGATGTCCTTTTAGAGGAATTGATATATATATATTATTATCGGTTATTTGGTTGAAAATATTGATATATAATTATTTTATGTAATATGCCCTCAATGGGCCGTTGATTGGATTAATAAAATATTCGTATTCGTATTACAAACTTCTAATAACCAACTAACGTTACAATAGCGTTACGTCACAATGTTGAGTGGCCGCGCCGCCAAAGGCGACGTTACTTTTAGCGTAATTTACAACAGGTACATCACAAGGGTTTATTTTATTTGAAATAATACATTTGTATGTTTAAAATAAAGACAAACAATTATAATAAAGATAGAACTTAATAAGAAAAATAATTATACTTATTAATGAAAAGGGTAATTTTTGCAAAACCAAGTACATGTACAGATTAATTTCTTGAACCAGTTCACATTGTTACCTTTTTCAAATATAAATTATCTCCCACTTCTTAATTGGAAAAATTTTAGTAGAAATTAAATCTCACATATCACTGCTCTGCCTTAGAAGTACTGTGTACTGTTAGACACCACTAGGAAAACAGTGTTACAAAATAAGGGGTCCGTTTGTTGTCGGAATTTAGATGAAGTTCATGTATTAAGATTCAACAAATGACAAAGGCGTAGCTAAGAATTAATGCTTTATTATAATAAAACAAGTAAACAAATATGAAACGCGATTCGTTGTCTTTCCTTTGGTTGGTCAGGAGCAAACCAAACTTTAACTATTCGTGTAATATTAACAACTACCGAGCGGTTACTGACAATTCTGGTGCGACTGCAACCCGCACCATAAGTAAAATTATATGATCAACAAAAATTACTCCATTAGATAAAACAAAATATTCTAACTAATCCCAATAAACATATGTAAGATTTAGTTAAGAGGGGCGGGTCCAGGTGAGGGCGTAATGGGCGTACGCACCCCCCCCCCCCTTTTCCAAAAAAAAAAAAAAAAAAAAAAAAACTATCGTAATCTGCTTATATTGGATTGAATATGGCAATTTATCATATTCATTGATTAAACACATACTCTGATTTCTTTTTAAAGCAAGTCAGGAACCGTTACAGTAGTGCATTTCACAATTATTTTATGTTTTTTAGCAAAAAAAATGTCCAAAAAATTTTGTACGCCCCCCCTTTCAAATATCCTGGAAACGCCCCTGGTTAACTGTTAAAATCAATCATAGAGCGTCTAATTTATTTCTACAACTTGCGGCAACCTGCACCTGAAATCAAGTCGTTAAATAAATAGCTAAATTCGAGCACCCTACGAATTTTACAATTCAACAAGAGAACTTTCTACTAGATAATTCAGTATACAAACAAAATTAACTATTTTTACTACAGTTTTAAGCGGTCAACAAGTTTAAATGAACAAGCGCCATCCGCACCCTCAAGACTGAGAATGAACACAAAATGGCGACCAAAAAAACTCTTTCCTTGACTGAGCACCCAAGCTTTACATCACAAGAACTGATAAACAAAGAATTAATTACTACAACTTTTTTACGTTTCTCTTGACTAGGTGACAAAAATATTGAAGGTTGCAACCCGCACCTAACGTCTGGGTACCCAAATAGCCCAGTCCGAAGAGGGTTTTTCAACTGCCTCAAAAAAACTTGCATCCAAATCGCCTAGTCAATAATCTGCGTCCTATTAAACTGAACTACATTGTATAATATAGAGTACATTGGTGTTTTAAATAATTTTCGACCTTTGGATGATGTTTTGCCACATTAATTCTCGTTTTTTTTTCAAAATTAGCAGATGGATAGACTCATATATAATAGTTGCCTCCCTTGCAAACGAAAGTGAAAGTAAAAACCTAAGTCAAGTGGAACTTTCAGTAACTGTGGATGGGGATAATTTTCAATTGAAAAGATAAGGAATTTGGATTTTTTTTCTTTAACTCTTAATATGCGATAAACGTTTTATTTTTGTTCAATTTGATGAAGAATAAATAAATTTTTGAAACGTGGAAAATTTTTAATGAACTTTTATTTTGCCAGTTCGATTTTTATTTGTTGTTTTTTTGGGGGGGTTGTTTTTTTTCTTATTCAGAATTTCGTGATTTACTTTATGAAACACAGACAAAAAATTCCTAAACTTAAAACCTGGGAACTATTGTCTTTTTTATTCATTTAATTTAATAATATTTTTATTTCGAAAATAATAAACTTTATTGCAAAATTACACCAATAAGCAAGATAAGGGTCAAGCAATATAACAAGTAGACATAATACAACATATACCGTGCAGAAAACTGAACACAGTATAATTTATACATAACTGGACCAATACGGATTATAGCCTCAATATGAATATCACGCCTGAAAAACAGGACCAATACGAGTTTTAGCCTCAATATGGAAATATGAGCCAGAAAAACAGGACCAATATGGATTTCAGCCTCAATATGAAAATAAGGCCTTGGCCCAATATGGATTTGTTTACTTCCGCCATGTTTGCAAGCAGATGACAAAAACCTAGAAAATCAATAGTTTAGTTTAAACATATTTTATTTGATGAAAATAGCATCAAAAAGGATAAGACACAAGTACATCGTACTTACATGGTCTTCTCCCAACTATCAATACAATTATATCAATGAGCATGCATCAAATATATATATACATAAATTAATACACGAAAAAAACTGTAACATAGGTGTGTGTGTGTCTGTGTGTTATGTGTGGTTCGTTTCAATTCACACAGCAAGGAATCTTTTCGATTTCTTTATATAGTCGAACACGGAATTGAAAATCAGCTTATTTTCTCGCTCTGAGAGGCTTTCGTTTCCACAAAGGAGAAGATTGATATCCACTTTTATGTTATTAGGTAACCAGGAAAGACTTTCAAATAAATCATTTCTTAAAAGGATATAATGGGGACATTCTAAGAAGAAGTGCGACTGAGTTTCTCGAATATTGCCACACCGACAAGAAGAATCTGGTATTATATTGACTCTATTCAGGTCATAATTAAGAAACGATGCTTGACATCTAAGTTGCGTTAAGATGATATTCAACTTTCTAGGACCATATGAATAATAAGAGAAAATCAATGCAAATAATATTGGGAGGAGACATATAGATTCTATTTCAGGTTCGAGTGAATTACAAGATTTCTACACTCTCGAGAGTTAAAATTAAGATTTTAACATGCGAGCCTTGGCGAGCATGTTAAATCTTGATTTTAACTCTCGAGAGTGTAGAAATCTTGTAATTCACGAGAAATTGAAGTAGAATTTGTTTCTCCCAATACGCTTGTACCAAAGAATCTAGGTCATCCCTAATTGCACCCGACATTTGTTTTTGTTATCGTTTACGCTCGACCGGATATCGCTTGACGATTTGTTTATTGCGAGGTCGCGACCTTTAGGACGGCCAATAAAATTCTGTTTCCGCACGAGACTTTTTAATTGCTCTAGAGCATTAAATTATTTTTATTCAGTGGGCTGAACGGTATGAAAATACGCACACCCATGGGAAAAAAGCTATAATTTCTTTCTATAATAGTTGCTTGCGTAAGTATTTAAAAAAATTACTACAAAAACAACTGTAAGAAAAGAAATTTAGCATGTAACATCACACATCCATCAATGACCTGAAGGTAAGAAAGAAAGAATATGAAGATGTGGCAATCGGAAACTTGCCAATGAAGGTATATATTTTTTATTTATAAACAAGTGAACAAAAATATCACAATATTTTTTTTCAATTATTATTGATAAGTCATACATTTTCATGATTTTACACAGCTAGTTAATAAAGGGATCATAGAATGGGCTTTTGTCATATAGCTCCAGTGTTATGTCCTCGGACAGGTCGCATTGGGCCTCGGACAGCTGCATTTGGCCTCGGCTTCGCCTCGGCCAAATACAGCTATCCTTGGCCCAATACGACTGTCCTTGGACATAATACAGGACCAATATGAAAAAGCCCATTCAATAACCTTATAATATGTAATGAGCTATCTGACAGGGGTCCAATTTATGCCCTCAGTCCTAAAGACCCGGGAGTGGGACTGAGAATGACTGAAAAGTAATTTATTTGTAAAATTCATGTCTTGAAATGATGGAACTTGGTCTTTTAAAAGAGCAAAAAAGTTAGGGCGCAAAGTTGAATTTTGATCATGTACAACTTTACATTTTTTGCATAATCTTTGTTCTCTGGGAATGGCCATATATCTGCCAACTTCAATACCTAGGGTCAGTCACTTAGTCTTAAATTTTGACAATAAATTTCTGTAAAGTGAAATTATTGTTTATTAAATTAAGCTCAAATTTACAATCGGTTTTTAATTTTCCATAAGGACAAAGTTTAGCCACTTTTAACCAAAGGCAGTTTCTCGTATTGTTCTGTAACGGACTTTTTAAGTGTTACATTTTATAGTTTTCTTTTAAAAGATTTGTCTGGTTGATGGTCTGGTTGATGGTCAATGTCTGTATTATAGATACAATGGATAAGCGTTGGTTCTTGAAAAAGAAACCATGAGCCCGGGGCTTATCCATTGTATCTCTTACTTAAACTATTGTTGTGACGACTTTTCCCAATTACTTTTCCTTTCTTAATTAGACCCTATTATGTGTGAGCTTAAATTAACTTGGTTTTGATTTTCAACACTTTAGGCCTTGAGCACAACAGATGAGTCGTAAATCGACGAAATGTGCACATCTGGTGAATCACAATTTGTATCAAAATTTAGTATCGCGGAGAAATGTGTGCCCTTGTTAACACTGGAGATAATGACCTTTCATCGTCAAATTAAAAAAAAAAGTTGGAATACTGCAAATTATGTTCGACAGTAGGAAGATGCCTATTATTTTTCAGCTAAAAGTGACATTTTAGCGTATTTTAGCCTTGCGGAGTCTGGAGACCATGCTTTCAACAAATCTTTTCTTAAGTTGGTAAACATATTCAGTATATAACAAACATAAAGAACCAATGACTTTTCAAGGTGGCAGGTCAAAGGTCAAAGGTCAAGGTTACAGCGGTATTTTACCTTTTCCCTAAGAGCTAGTTGATGGATGTGAACATGTTTAAGATGTCATATTTTTCAACTGATTTGAACCAAATTTTGGTATGATTGTTTTCAATTAATACTAAAAGGTTTTGGATAATTGAGTTCATAGACTAAAGGTCAAAGCAATTGTGACATTTTAGCTTAATTTACTGCATTCTGAACAAAATGGAGACTTTTTACTACACCAAAGATTAGTAATAAGTATACTGTGTCAAACATTTTTACTGTATCAAAAACTGTTTTGTTCACGCTTGTATTCTTTGTTGTTCGAAAACATTTCGTATTCTGGTGCCACACTATTTTTTCTATATGAACATAGAAGAATAAGAATAATTTTTTTAGTATTAAATCCAAACAATAGGATTGTCACTAAATCAAAATAAAACAGAAATAAACAGTAAACACTACATACATGCAACATTGACTAGGAAAAAAAGTTTGTTGTTAATATTATTATTATTATTATTAGTATAGTATATATATATATATATATATATATATATATAGATAGATAGATAGATAGATAGATAGATAGATAGATAGACAGATAGATAGATTTATTCACCAAATCAAGGGTCCACAACAGGCATGTTTTACAATAGACAAGTACATAAACAAATTGATTATTACATGAAATTACAAGTAACTATGGAGTATAACATAAAATATTCATTGCATCACATGAGTAAATTTAAGTTGATGTTCATTCAACTGCAAAAGGCACCTAGGGACGATGCACAAGAACATATGCCAAATGCTGAAAAATAAACACCGTAAATTAAGTCCCAAAGTGCACCCAAATAACTGGAACATGGATGATGTGACAACATGCCTCCTCTAAAATTAGCATTACCAATATCATATCATGTCATGTCATATCATATCATATCATATCATATCATATCATATCATATCATATCATATCATATATATATATATATATACACATGTATTCGTATATTTAGAAAAGAAACAATATATATACATGAAATATCCACAATTTGATAATGTGATGCCATACTAATTACAACTTGTCCCACGTATATATATGATTTGTTTGTTTAGTTGGGGTTTAACTCCGTTTTCAGAACATTTTGGCCATTTCGCGGCGGCCAGTTTTTATTGGTGGAGGAAGCCGGAGTATCCGCAGAGAACCACCGACCTTCGGTAGGACAATTTGCAATCCTTGTCAATTAGATCGGAGTCGAACACACCCCGCTACAGGTGAGATTCTAACTCTCAACCCCAGCGTTGACAGGCTAGTGATCAGTAGTACTCATGACGAACTACCTAGACCACTCGGCCACCGAGGCCCCCCGTATATATATGACATTTTATTTGTTCTTTAAATATTGTTCAAATATCGTTCATTGCGTTTCGTTTCGTTTTATTTCGTTCATTTCGTTTTGTTTTCCTGAAACCACTTAGCCAGTTGGAACAAGACTTAGCAATAACTGTCCATAGATGTTTCTCTTTTAGAAATGTGTCCTTTGACCTGGACTGTCAACCAAGATGGCTGCCACAGCCGAACTTTGTTTAACATAGAACCCCATAGAAAAACCAGTCAAATTGACTGCAACACTTTTAAGTCCTGCTCAAGGTGAAAAGTTAAATCCAGGTGAGCGATACAGGCACTAGAGAGCCTCTAGTTTGTTTCGGTGGTTTCATGTGTGTATAATATTGTTCATCACTATGTGTAGATGTGCAATAAGGTTTTCAATTTTGAAATTTGATTCAAGGTTCCAATTTTCAGACTCAAATTGTTAAACTGCTATTTTTTCACTGTTAATTGTTTTTTTGACTTGTGCAGTGCGGGAATTGACATCGTTTCTGATGGCATCAATTTCTAGTTACTATTATTTTTATCCCCGCACTTCGAATGAAGTTCGGGGATATTTGTAATCGGTCCATGTATCCGCCGTCAGATAATCTTGTCTCCAATACTCCTCGTTCATTTTTTACTTCATACATTTAATTTCTATACAGTATGGTCACAAACTGTATGTAGATGCGCAATAAGGTTTTAGAATTTTGATTTTCAAAAAAAGGGGGCCACAGGGATCGAATTTCGAAAATTGGAAACCTAAACTCCTCATTCATTTTTCGTTTTATGCTTTAATTTCTATACAGTATTTTCACATATTTATGTTGATGCGCAATAAGGTTTTCGAATTTTGATGTTTAAAAATTGGGGTCCACATGAGTCGAATTTCAAAAATTGGAAGTTTAAGCTTGTGACCTAAACTCCTCATACATTTTTCACGTCATGCATTTAATTTCTATACCATATTGTCACATACTATATGTAGATGCGCAATAAGGTTTTAAAATTTTGATTTTGATAACTTGAGGCCCACAGGGGTTGTATTTCGGAAATAGTGAATTTAAGCTTGTGACCTCCATGAATTCTTTTCTGATTGGAAATAGTTCTTTCAGTGATAAATGGTACTGAAGATATATGAAGCCTAATATTTTTTAGCCTTGATTTTGATATGTTTTTTTCGCTTGAACTTTGTAACCAACTTGAAATGACTTGATGTGAAAAATAACTCATTTTGCAATAATAATTTAATGATACCATGTTTTAAAGTTACATAATAATAAAACAGGATCTAAACACAATTTACTATAATCGGTAAATTAAATAAAAACATTAACTGCTTATCAAACCATGAAAACCTGATAACATATACATCATTCTTACTTAAAAGTAACAATACAAGGTTTTAACAAACTAAAAGAAAATCTGTTTAATATGATAATGAATGTTGATAATCAGTTACAGTGTATTTGCAATCTGAGAATTTTGGAAAATGGTATAAAATTATGAACACCTTAACCAGGTCAATATAAAAAATAATCACAAAAATAAGAATAATTTGCAAAGCGTGGATTTTAAATTTTAAATTTAGATTATTTTATTGGGAATATTCAAATAATGATATGCCTTCAAAATATTGGTCAAAATAACAATTTGTAATGTTTAGGTGAAAATTGTGCTTTTTGAGATCTTAAATTTTTAGATGTTGATTTCAAGATTTTTGCACAAAACGAAACACATTGCAAACTAAGACCGACAGCACAAGATTGGAAATCTGTATGTTTTCTTAAATTTTTAGTTTTGTGTAAAATTCAGTACTTTGTTTAATTTTTTTCTATAAATATATATCACAGATAAGTACAGAAGGGTATGATAAAATTGTCTAAGAAAAACATATCAACACTTCTAAACACATGAAAGACATTGGATGTCGGATACCTCTTACAAAACAACCATGAATAGGAACATCCTCTTTTAACACTTTCTAATTGAGGCTGAAGACCATACGAAAATATGCACGCAAGAGTAACCATTTTTCATATAAATTACTTTTATTCAGAGGCAGTACATAAGCGTATATTAGGTAAAAAATGGATAGCATCTATATGAAGACAAGCATTTATGTGACTTTTTTTTACAAGTAAGTGTTTTTGTGGATACCTCTAGACGAAGTTGAAATAAATCTTACAACTTTACGATTTGGTCTCTCACGATACGCGCAACATAGCAGTGGGCCCTTCCTAACAAATACAGACTCGTTTCCTCTTGGGTTTGCACCTTCGATCATTTGTGGTAATCGTCTATTTTTACGGATAGTTCCCGTGATGTATGTGTTTAGGTTAAACAAGCGTACGGCAAGTTGAAGTGAGGTGAAAAAATTGTCACAAAAAACGTGGTACCATTTACCTAAAAGTTCTGCGGACCTCATTAGAGTCAATACAACGTGACTGCCTTGCTGTTCTCCGGTCGGCACGGGGTCGTATCTCTTTCCTTTGTAAGGTAAAAAGTGAATTATATATCCCGATGCTGCCTCCACTAACATCCATAATTTGATACCAAATTTACTGCTTTTGCTTGGAATATACTGCGTCATGACAGTCCTAGCTTTTGTTCCGATTAACGATTCGTCTACGGAAAGTTCGCGTTTTGGCGTTAGATATCTTTTAAAAACAAGATTTGCGTGGTTAAGAAGTGATTTGAACCAGGCTGATGGGTCGTAAAATTCATTGTTCCGTTGTGGTATGTGTGATGGAAGCATCTTAATAACAATTGAAACCTGTTTCTGGACATAATTTTGGAGAACCATGAAGTAACTTGACTTTTGTATTTTTTTAACCAATAATCCTTGATGCACGGTTTCCGAATGAGACCCATATTGAATATGATAACAAGGAAAGCTTTAATTTCTTTAACAGATGTTGGATGCCAGTGCCTTAATCTTGACAATCTATGTAACTGGTTTCTACGGCGTTTTCTCTGAACGAGCTGTTTTGCATATCTGAAAAGTAAATTTTAAGTGCAATGTACAAAACATTTTTTCAATAAATTTCAGTATTTAGCACTGGATACACGGAACTCTATAGAACTCGATTGCACGGAGAACATTATATTACCCTTTTGGAGCAAATCTGATGGTTCATACTATTAGTGCTTTAGTTTTGCGACTTTCATATGTTTGTTGTGTGTGTTGTCTCCTTTATGTGTAGTCCCTTTTTAGTCTTCCAGCTGATTCTTTTAACTTATGGTTTATCTCTTCTGAATGATGCCTCGTTGTTCATTTGTCAATATGTCAATCGACTTTCGGATTTAATAAACGAAATACATGTATTGGTCACGAACGCCCATTGGGGAAATTTGGAAGTGGAACAAATTTATGTCTCTCTTTGTCTTGAACATGTATGACCCGTAATTGATGTACATAGACGTGAAATAAAGTTATAAATTTACAGTGCGTTTTATATAAAAACGGACTTTTCCAAAAACAAATATTATTAAGTCAAATCCTATCCGATTTTTTGTACGGGAACTCCTTATTTGTGTAAGTAAAATTATGACGCCATTTTTTTTACTTTCTGTCCTTGTAACTAAAGAAAAAAATTATGTGAAAATAAACAATTAAACTTGACAAAATTCTGCTTTTAACACAGAAAATTTCAATAAAAAATCTGATAAGAATTGACATCATATTTTTTTCTCAAAAAGTCCCGTTTTTATATCAAATGCACTATAAAAAATTAAAGTGACCGAATACGTTTTGCACGTCTCTGTAAAATGTCATTCAAATTATGTCAACAAAGAAAGTGTTTATTTATTTATTTTCGAACGGGAAAACTAAAACCAAATATTTGTCCGGTAATTCATTGCGCATATGGTCTAAGGATGATAAGCCGTATTTCTCGGTTTTCGTCAAGATAATTAGAAGTTATGTATTTGCATTTATCCACTCATAGGAAAAAAAATTGCAAGAAGGAGAAAATAAAATATTGTGTTTCTTTCATTGCTTTTCATGTTACAGTCGGCCGGATACATGTCTTTATCAACGGGTTTCCACATTATTGAAAGCGCAATATTGACGACCTGTAGGGGCTTTATACATACATATATATCAAAAACATTGCAAATTGAAAAGGAAGGATAACAGGAAACATCAACAATGAAAGACAAACATAACAAGAGACCACCAATTTACAAAAGAATTCTATGACATACAAATAAAACACAACAGACAAACATCCAAAACGATAGGAACTCGGGATAGCCGGACTTGGTAACGCAATAGCAAAGCCAGCGGTAGGGTTAAACCGGTTTTCGGGTACCCAAACCCCCCTTTCCTACCCCGTTTTCCTACAGTATATAAAAAGGCTACTTTGTTTTAGCTCACCTGTTGGTTTCTTTGGCAATTCTTTTCAATAAATTCACGGTAAATATCAAATATAAATATGCAATGGGCATGGAATTCCTCGCCGACATATTTTTAACACCCGGAACATCTCCATGGTCACGCAGATCCTGCTCAGGTTCAGGGGCATACACACGAAACCAATGCAGATTCCGATTATAGGCCGCCATAGCCGAATACGCTCAGGCTTCCTGTGACGTCATAGCCGCATAGACGTCTTTGTGACGTTCGTAGCGACTGGGCAAGAATAAACAAAGCCGATAGATCGGCTCATGGCACTTATCGAGACTGCCCAAAAAGCCGATATATCGGCTTTCGGCATAGTAAGGGTTAAAGTTGTAACAAGCGCTCTCTGCGGCTTTTAATAAAACCTTCTTTCATTTATATATGCCGGACAGTTCAGCAGAAAATGAAATTCATCCTCAATAACATAAGTTGTACATAATTTACATTTTCTTTTTTCTTTTTCGATTTTTCTGTATCTATCCTTTTCAATTGCTAAATCATGAGCACTAATTCTGAACTGTGTTAGCCGCCTTCTTACCTGAAATTTTTTAACAAATTCGAGATAAGGTTCCTTCTTAAAAATATTTTTAAATTTACAATAACTTCTTAGTTTTCCTTTATTTATTTCTCCGTTTTGAATTAATTGCTCTTTCCAATATAATTGGTATCTTTTAATACATGTAATAAGAGTGTCTTTTATCTTATCAATGCTAATATTGCGAATGTCTGATCTAATATATATGAGATACTAGAAAACCATGTTTTTATACCCTTTTTATTCAGATCCATGCTTGTATTTAAAGCTTGTTTCAATAAATGATTGTCATCTAATTGGTATAATCTGTGAAGGAATTTCAAGGTAGAGCATATTATATCAATATGTAAAGCAGTTCTTCCTAACTCCCCAAGCACGGCTATATTTGTGGCTTTATTGTGTACGCCTAGTATATATTTATAAAACTTAATGCATAACTTTTCGTTTTCCAATTTTTCATATTTCTTCTCAATATTATATAAATTGTCTCTTGAATTAATATTAATACTACCCCATATTTCGGATGCATATAGTAAAATAGGTTTAATTGATTGGTCAAATATATGTAAACTAGTGTAAATTTTCGGATGAATGTCACCAAATATACTTTTGATTTTATATACTGCTTTTAATGCTCTATGATACAAATCCTTTTTTGCTGCTGAGAAACAACCTGATGCAGAAAATATAATACCTAGACATTTATAACTTTGAACATTTTCTATTGTATTTCCATTAAACTGAAAACTTTGTTTGATAATTTTTCCGCTCTTATTAAAAATCATAATTTTTGTTTTATTCAAATTAATTTGAAGACACCACTTACTGCAGTAATCTTCAAGTTTCTTCAAACAATTTTGTAAACCAATCTTACTTGTAGATATCAAGATAACATCGTCAGCATATAATAAACAGTTTAACATACAATTATCTAAAATGGCAGGTGAACATCCTGTATCAAATATTTGTGGTAGATCATTGATAAAGATTTTAAAAAGATTTGGACTCAAATTATCACCTTGTCTTACACCTATTTCCGATGTAAAAAATTGTGTTAATTTGTCACTGACCCTTATGCTAAGTAAATTTTCCTTATATATGTTTTTTATAACATAGTAAAAAGGTCCTCCTATTCCAATTTTTCGTAATTTCAACAATAATGCAAAGTGAATGACAGAATCAAACGCCTTTCTAAAATCTATAAAACAAGTATATAAATAACTCTTGTTTGATAAATATTTTTCTATCAGACATCTTAATATAAACATATGATCGGAAGTCCTTGATTTCTTTTGAAATTCAATTTGTGTTTTGTCGATAATTTTATAATGAAAGACGCATTCATTTTGTTGACGCCTTGACCAACTCCCCCAAACACAACGTGAAGCCATTCTACGATATTGTGGTGCCGTGACTAAAAGAAAAGATGGATGTACATTGACTGAAATCTTTGAGAGCCGCAAACAAATCAGCCGTGACAAAATTCCTAAAGAAACTGGAAGATATTACCAAAGAGGAACTTGTTGATTCCGAGAATGTGAAAATTATTTTGAACAATATTCAAAAGAAGAAAGTGACACTTGAAGGTTTGGATGGACAGATTCTAGAGAAAACAGAGGAGGAGGATATGGCAGATGAAATCATGGAGTCAGATGAGTATTATTTAGAGTTAGACGATAAATTACGCAAATACAAAAAGTACTTGGACACAAACGCAAACCCCGCATGTACTAGCAATTCAACACTCCGTGGTAAAGCTCCTGAGTTCAATCCATTCACAAACCAAACTCAAACACAACGTGAAGCCACTCAAACATTTTCACACATGAGTACCATGTCTAGCCAGAACCACTGTCTTCCGAAGTTGTCACTACCGAATTTTAGTGGAGAAATACTCGATTGGCAGTACTTTTGGGACTCCTACGAGTCGACCGTGCACTTCAATCATACTCTTACTGATGTCCAGAAGTTTTCGTATTTAAAATCATTGCTTCAATATGATGCCGCAAATGTAATATCAGGTTTGACAATGACAAATGCAAATTACCACACAGCAATTGAGTTACTGAGAAACCGCTATGGCCAGCCACACAAGATAACAAATGCGTACATGAAATCGCTATTAGATTTGCCCGCACCGCTAGATAATATTGACAGTTTAAGAACATTTCATGACAAATCAGAAGCTTATATACGTGGTTTAGAGTCGTTAGGCCAGAATCAGGAAATGTTTGGATCACTACTTATACCAGTTATTCTTAGTAAACTGCCGCCAGAATTTCGAAAAACAATCACGCCAGAAAATGGACATGACAATTGGAACATACAGACACTTCGTTGTGCAATTACACAAGAAATTTCTATTCAGGAATCTGGATATACAGACTATGTGCAAAAATACAATGGAGCAACTCCAAGTGCAAACTTCGTAACAGGAGTTAGACGTGAAAACGAGCAGAAAAAGTTCACAAAAAAGTCTTGGGAGAAAACACTAACATTGACAAAGAAGAGATGTGTTTATTGTAATGGAAACCACTGGACAAACGAGTGTAAAGAGGTAATCGATTACGAGAAAAGAATTTCAATTGTAAAAGAAAGGAGTCTTTGCTTCAACTGTCTTGGTACACATCGAGTAGCCGATTGTAACTCAAGAAATACATGTAAGTTTTGTCACCGCAAACATCACTCAACACTTTGTAAAAAGAAGGTAAGTACGAGTCACAAGTCACAAGATAAAACTCAGAGCAAGGAACAGGAATCGGCAACATCAGTAATGTATACCGCAAACAGCGAGGATAAATCTGCAGTTCTTTTGAAAACCGCTATAAGCCAAGTAGTTTATGAAAATACTTTTATTGACGCAAATATTCTCTTTGATGAAGGGGCGCAACGATCTTTCATAACTCAAGACTTAGCCACAAAACTCAATGTGAAAAAAGAAGATTCCGAAAGCCTCAGTATATCTACTTTTGGAAACGCCGACAAGAAAGCAAGAAACTTAGATAAAACAACAATATATTTGAAGTCAAACGAAGGAGACCTTATACCAATCAAAGTACTGATCGTACCCACTATAGCACCCGCACTCCAAAATCAGGACATTCCGTCATCACAGAGATTTCCGTATTTACGAGGACTACAATTAGCCCATCTAGTAATGCATGGAGAACGATTTGAAATCAACTTATTAATTGGTGGAGACTTCTATTGGGATATAGTACAGGACAAGATAATACGTGGAAATGGACCTACTGCTGTAAGTTCAAAAATCGGTTATTTATTATCTGGACCCGTCCCTACTAAGAGCAACAACATGTCAACTTCAATGATGAACATTCTTGTATGCCACAAACAGGAAGAAACCGATCTTGAGAAATTTTGGAAACTTGAATCGTTAGGAATCAACGCCAAAGAACAGAATGATCCGAAAATGAATGACATTATCGCAGACTACATGGAAAACTCAATTATCAAACAGAACGAGAAATATGTTGCTAAATTACCATGGAAAGAAGATTCGCCCGAACTACCTACCAACAGAGAAACTGCTAAACGTAGAACAGAATCTGTAATTCGTCGTCTAGTGAAAGAACCCGAGATATTCCGAAAATATGGAGAAAATATTGCTGAACAAGAGAGGAGAGGTTTTATTGAAAGAATACCTATTGACAATGAACAACCAACACATACGATTCACTATATTCCGTATCACCCAGTGCGTAAAGATTCCACAACAACTCCTATCCGGATTGTATATAATTGCAGCTGTAAAGCCAACAAAGATAGTCCGTGTTTGAATGATTGTCTTGAATCTTACCCGCCTTTGTTACCAGATTTGAGAGAAATACTTGTTCGATTCAGAATGTACAATTACGCAGTTACCGCCGATATAGAGAAGGCTTTTCTACAAATAGAACTCGACCCGACTGATCGAGATGCTACCAGATTTTTTTGGTTGGAAGACCCTACAGAACCGCAAAGCAAATTGATAACTTACCGTTTTAGAGTTGTACCTTTTGGTGCTACCTGCTCACCATTCATGTTAAGTGCTACGCTCATGAAACATTTTCGTAACAACCAATCTTCTACATCATCAGAACTTCAGAACAATTTGTACGTAGACAATGTGTTGACCAGCTTTATTGATGAAAATTCCGCTTTGACTTTTTATGCCGAGTCTAGAAAACTACTTTCAGAAGCAGGATTCAATCTTCGTTCGTGGAATTCGAATAGCAAAGATTTGCAAAAACTAGCCGCAAAAGATAATGTTGCCGAGAAGGAGAAAACCGTGAAAATCTTGGGTATGAAATGGAATACCGAAACAGACAAAATAGAATACCAACCAGTGAATATTACGGAAATCAACAAATTAGTGACAAAACGACAGGTATTGAGCTCATCATCCAGAATTTTCGATCCTTTAGGACTGATCGCACCTGTAACCGTAAAAGCTAAACTATTTATGCAACAGTTATGGAAGTCAAAGCTCGACTGGGATGAAATTTTAAGTGAAGATTTGAGTAGACAACGGCATGATATAGCAGTGGAAATCGAAAACGCAACGAATATGACATTTCAAAGATCTTTACTAGACACAGACAAATTAGATGGATCGCTACATATTTTCACCGATGCGTCACAGTTAGCGTACGGAGCTTGTGCTTATTTGGTAACTAAAAACTCATCGCTTATCATAATGTCGAAAAACAGAGTCGCACCCGTAAAGACAATTTCTTTACCACGCTTAGAGTTAATGGGAGCAGTGACTGGAGCAAGATTAGCCAATCATCTTCGAGAAAAAGTGAAACCGCAAAATATATTTATGTGGAGTGACAGTCAAATCGTTCTAAGTTGGATTATATCAACAAAGAAATTGAAACCATTTATTGCAAATAGACTTTCGGAAATCAGAGAACTCATAGGAAATTGTCATTGGAATTACTGTCCGACCGAGGATAACCCTGCCGATTATCTTACACGAGGGATAAGCGCTAAACAACTTCAGGAGAGTACTATTTGGATAAATGGACCGAACTGGATTTTGGAGAGAGAAAGTTGGCCAACTTGGAATAAAACAGTGAACGAATGCAATGCACTTACAACTATCAGTAAAGAAGAAATAGTGATTAACCGTACACCGGAAATAAGTGAGAAACCAAATCAAACACAACCAATTATAAACATTTCAAGGTACAGTTCACTACAGAAACTTGTCCGAGTAACTGGATACATCTTGAGATTCATTAGTAATATACGTGAACCAAAGGAGAAACGACAATATGGATCGTTAAGTTTAAAAGAACGAAATACCGCATTAAGAGTAATAGTGAAGTTAGTACAAAAAGAGACTTTTCATGACGAAATTTCTAGTTTAGAGTCAACAATCAAAGGAACAACACCAATTCGACAACTTAAACTGTACATCGACGAAAACGAACTGCTACGCTGTGCAGGAAGAATACACAACGCACCCGTCAATGAAGATACCAAACATCCGATGTTATTGCCTACACATCATAGTTTTACCGCATTAGTTATAAACGAAGCACACGAGAAGACACATCACGGAGGACCTAATATTACAATCGCCAACATTCAACAGAAATATTGGATACCGAGAATTCGACAGACCGTAAGATCGCAACTTCGAAAATGTGTTACATGAAGGAAAATATCCGGGAGACCGTATAGTGCGCCAGATCCGCCACCCCTACCTAAACATAGAGTTAATTATGAATTTCCATTTTCCGTAACCGGGGTAGATTTCACAGGAGCTCTGGAAACCAAAGGACCGAACAACGAACATACGAAATCGTACATATGCTTATTTACTTGCGCCGCAACAAGGGCCGTGCACTTAGAAATTGTTCCCGATTTGAGTGAGGAATCGTTTATTTTGACATTTAGAAGATTTTGTGCAAGGAGATCCGTTCCAAGAATTATGATTTCGGATAATGGTTCAAATTTCAAAGCATCCGAGTGGAAATTTATTCCGAATCGTGCTCCGTGGTTTGGAGGTTATTGGGAAAGACTAATTGGAATCACGAAAAGAGCTATAAAGTGTACATTAGGGAAAACGTGCGTTAGTACAGAAATGCTAAGAACTATTGTGACTGAAATAGAAGCAACTATGAACAATCGTCCGATAACTTATATATCTACCGATATCACAGATCCCGAACCGCTGACACCAGCACATATGTTATATGGACGTAGAACCGACTGTGCACCAGATGAAATCGCATTAGAAAATAGTGTTTTGACCGAAAATTTACATTCGAAACTTAACAGAAACTTACAAAGACAGAACGAACTTTTACAACAGTTTCGAAAACGATGGACGCATGAATATTTAACGTCTTTGAGAGAGTATCATCGTACGACCGGTAAAAACGAACAATTAATTAAAGCTGGAGATGTAGTACTTGTGCATAACGATTCCAATCGCATTACATGGAAACTTGCCGTTGTGAAGGAACTGGTGCGTGGGAAAGATGGACTTATCCGATCTGCAGTAATTAAAACAGAAAATGGAATTACGAATCGTCCCATAGTGAAACTGTTTCCGTTGGAAGTAAGAGGAGCCATCGACGAATGAACCATTTTGCCCGCCGGAGGATACGGTAGAAAAAGAGACTGTGATAATTATATCATTAGAGACTGTGCTAATTTTATTTAGTTAGAGACAATTGAGTTTAATTTTAATTCATTTCTTCAGTGCAAGTTTTACTACTCATTCATTACTTATTGACATTAGAATTTATATTGATCAGAGATATAGACATTTTATTCTAAAAATAATTTTATCATATTGTAATTTATTTTGGTTAAAAGTGATTTTCGGCGGCCCGAGAATGTTGTAAAAAGTAACGTCGCCTTTGGCGGCGCGGCCACTCAACATTGTGACGTAACGCTATTGTAACGTTAGTTGGTTATTAGAAGTTTGTAATGAAAGACGCATTCATTTTGTTGACGCCTTGACCAACTCCCCCAAACACAACGTGAAGCCATTCTACGATAGTACCTTTATGCAAATTAATATTCTTGATGATAAAAATCTACTATATTATGTATGCTTTAAAAGAGCTAATATTCCACTATAAATGAATGTTAAAATACGTAATACAGTTGACTCTCGTTATCTCGAACTCCATATTTAACTAGCTAGCTGGTTTCTGACATGAACGCACAAAATTGCAGTAAGAAAGCCTGTTTTAACGTCGGCACGCGTTATAACTTGTAAAACTCGAGTCCTGCAAATCAGAAAAAGCATTGCCTATGATCATATTAGGTATTATACTGTAAAAATTTAATTGTATTCCTGCCATAAATGCTTCATATCAATTTCCTTAAATTTGGCTCAGTTGTTTCAAATGACTTTTAACTCGCAGTTTAAAGGGCAGCTGCGAAGAATGCTAAGTGGTGACACTTTGGCTCTAATATGATGCCAATAAAGGCATGCACCTTGGTCAAGCGAATGTTTTTTTTAAGCAAATCATGGTCGTACTGTGACGTCAACTTTCTTTATACTTGTGTATCTATGGAAGCTTGCCGTGGCAGATTCTCATAAGTATTCTGTAAGAAATTTTATATTTCTTATGTCAAAATGGATTTGGATGTTACTCAAATCACGATATTTGATACAGATGATGTAGCTAACTATAGGAATTCGTAAGTATTTAAAAATAATTATTTTTTGTTTTTTTTAAATTGAAATGTTCTCAGCAATTACAGGACGTAAGCCTATGTCTCAATATATATTTATTATTGAGACAAATATTCAATAGAAATGTCCGGTTATTATAGTTTTATGATGTACGACGACACATCAGCTCCATATACGGGAGAACCATTTGATTTTTATGGGGGCTAAGATGGAATGTTGGATCCTGCCTAACTTTTTCACTTTTTCACTTTTTTTTTTGGAATATTTTGGTAGGGCCACTGTCATGACTATCGCTGCCTATTTTTTAAGTTTTATATAAACAAAAAAAAAATTCCTGGTTGACATAGGTCTTGCATTTTTTTCATACCTGAATTCATCCTGGCTTCTATTTTGCAAAAATCCTGGACCTGCCTTTTTATTTCAAATTTCACCCTACCCCCCCCCCCCCCCCCTTTTCATAAGAATCAAATGGTTGCTTCTTAAGGGTGGGAGAAAATCCGGTGACTGATACTGGTATTTGTTTTTCTGAGTACTTTTTCCGAAACATTAACATATGTATGGACTTTGGAAGGAAAAAATATTTTTCAAGATAATAATAATCGATAATGGAAACCCCCAAGGCTACCAGTGGGTCTTCAACGCAGCGAGAAAATCCCGTACCCGAAGATGGACTTGAACAGCTGGCTAATTTATTGTCATATACAATTCCCAATATTTGTCAGATTACGGTTTGGCCATTCCTTACGCACTTTGATGATTGCGTGCTCGAGATTGCGTGTTTGAAATGAAATGAACATAAAACTGTTTTGTCTTAGATGTGACAGTGTACTTCTGTGCGGAAAAAAAACTCGGAATTTGAAATGCCAGACATAGATTGTAATCCGATGGACGTAGGTTATTTCCAAAAAAAAAATATTGGTACCAAAGGAATATTTTGTATAAAAATATGTTCTCCTGATTTATAAAAGTTTCTATTACCTCAAATTATCGATGGTCCTAAAATTTTGATAAGTTCAAGGCTTTCGATTATACCACATGAGGTCGTGCAATTTTTTGATGGCATGGATATAGCATAAATTTAACCGATATATCGCCAGAAATATAAGCATAAAGAGATTAAAGGCAAATAAGAATTACACAGGAAAGGGGCCACTTTTCCCGGTACACTATTTTAAATTTAATATTTTAAAAAAATTAAATATTTACCAATGTCCGTTTTGATCAATAGCAAGAATTTTATATATCACTTGTTGGAATATCGGTTTTAAGGAAAAAAAAAACTCTCAGAAATAAAATCTTTTTATTAACACCCCACCCCCTAAAAATGAGAATACCCACACACAAAAATAGGGATTGGTTCTGAGTACCTAATACCCTTTATGTTGAATAACTGAACTCTCTTATTAAAAGACCCCGAAATGGCAATTTTTAACTACGCTGTTTGGAGAAACATGGAAAGGTGATTTCCCCTTTTTAATCCTGAACTCTGATTGGTTGTCTGTAGCGGAGATGTTGACGTCACAGTGATAACGGCTTCATCCAGAGTGGTGGCAGACGTAATCTTGATGTCCAGAACATTAGAAATTAGAGATAAACTTAAGGAGAATGTCTTACTACGACAGAACTATGGATAGGGGGTGAGGACACGTTAAATTATTGTGATTATCGTACGACTACACTCAGTACAGAATCTCGCCAAGATAAAATGTTCAGTCAAAAAGATCTCAAAACGAAAAGTCAATGCATTTTATACAAAAAGTTTGATCCATGTTGACGTGTGGAACATACCGAATTGACCAAATGTAGAGAATTGTACTAATGTCAGAGTTTTTCATCGAGAAATCAGAGTAATGAAAATCGGCGAAACGGACTCAAAAGCACATGCACTTGTTTCAAAAAAATATAGGCCCCCCTATATGCCCCCTCCTCTTCCTTAGGAGGGGGGCATATATTTTTTTAAACAAGTGCCTGTGCTCAAAAGTTACATTTCTTTTGAAGCTGACAGTTTGAAAATATGGCATTCATTTACTTTAAGGCCAAGGGTCCTACTCCTTCAGGGTAAGGGGTTAGGATCGGTAGAGTAGAGTTAGATAAGATAAGATAAGATATTTTATTTCCTAATCATAGGGCTCATAACAAGCATGTAATCACATAAAGTAAAAATAAAAAAACCTTTCTCTCCCACTCGCATACACTCACACATACAACTATCGTTCTGATTAAGGATGATTGATTTAACAGTACAACATGTAAATGAAAAATAAAATACAGACACAAATGTATTTTTATTTTTTTTTTTATGAGGAGAGTCAGTTGCCTACATTGTATATATGGAACGAAGGATAACTCTTACTGCCCAGAAAAGAAAAAAAAAACAATTCAAGTATAATGTGACAATGAACTGGTGAAGACTATAAATAAGTTTTATAAGTTTCAGTTAAGCAAATATTTAGTTTCTCAATGTGTAAAATGAGGATAGCAATTCACATAATTTAGAGTTAGGTAGAGTTAGGGTTGTGTTATGGAAGTGTTACAGTAGGGTAAGTATCCAATATAATGGCACAGGCACTAGACGTTCTATCAATAATAATAAAATATGGGCAATGGGGAAGAAAATAGTGTCAATGTATATAAAAAATATACATTGACACTATTTTCTTCCCCATTGCCCATATTTTATTATTATTGATAGAACGTCTAGTGCCTGTGATAATGGATACCTTCATATGCAGTCGGATCCTTAGAGTAAATGAATGCCGGAAGTCTTGGCTGAATTCTTAGAATTTCTGAAAATGAAGCATGTTTAACCTTTAGTTCATTGAAGTATCTCTAGTTAAAATTGATAATTAATCAATATATCTATAAACCTCCCATCTTTTGTTACTGTCAACATCAGTTCAATAAAAATGACATAATTATTCAATATCAAAACTGAAGTATTAGTGAAAAATGTTAGTATTACTGTCTGAACACCAGTTTTCGAATACCTTAATCTGAATTGTCTAGTCACTTGTATGAAAGATGCAATCAGCTAAGTCGTAACTGAAACAATTGAACTTACCTAATTTTGTTCAATCCTGTCTTCCAGAGAAACTAAAATATTCCGCCTATGGCTATGGAATTTTCAGTGAAAAAGGGACATAACTCTTCCTATATGATTTTATAAAATTAAGTATTGCAACCCCGTAATGCATGAAATATGCACAAAGTGCATTAAAAATATTTAAAATAACAATTTTACAAATTTTAGGATAGGTCTGGGTTGATAAATTTAAATTATTAAATTTTTGAAATTTTCAAGTGCATTATTTTTTCTATTGGAAATTCCCCACTTAGAATCATTTTTGAGGTATACAACCATAATCTTTAAAATCAACTTTACTTTAAATTAATTTAATATGTTTCTTGGACGACTCAATAACGTTAATTAACCAACAAAAGATTGTCTAATAATTCATACGTTTAGACTTTCAAAATGCGAAAAATCCATTTTATGAACTGTCGTGTCCAGACAGTAGTCATTTCAGTATATGGTCTAGGCTTTTAAACAGAAATACTTGACTTTATATACCTAGCTCATCGTTTCTTTATTAACTGAATTAGGCACAAATTTCATCTTGTTTTTCTGTTCAACGCGCTTGATGGACCACGTCCAATAATATATTTGTAAGACTTTTAGAAATAAGCTGTGTTTTATAGCAATAAAATACGTTTAAACTAAACAGTCACTTGAATAAATTGTCGAAAATTTGGCATATATTGTCTTATTGTTCATGTATATGTATAGTATAGTCCCTAATAAGCCAGTAAATTTTATATGAGGAACAATCAACTTCTGTTTTAAAAGGGGGCAATTTCATAAGTGAGAAAAAGCATATGAGAATTTACAATGTGATAATCTGTACATAAAATGTTACAAATATATTCTTAGTTCAAATAGTAAAGCATGTAATATGGATGATGGATGAATTGTTGTTTAACGTCCAGTGGCAACCAGGTGCATATCAGGACGAGAACATGTTGATATGATAATGAATATGATCCCTACTTTGTACTAGACCGACACGCTAAGTCGGATTTTTAATGTGCTATCTCACGAGGTAACTGTCCGCAGGAAGACATATCACCTTACATGGGACACATTTTACTGACTCCGAGCCGACCAGTCTTTGCTCTTACTCTTAGATGCTGCGTACTTGGCGGAGAAGCAGCAAATACCAATTTAAATGTCTTTGGTTTAACCCGGTCGGGGATTGAACCCGCGACCTTCGCACTCGGGGCGAGGACGCTACCACGAGACCACCGAGACGGTCATGTAATACTTATATGGAAATCGTGGGAGAATTGGGAAGAAAGCCCATTACCAAAGCCAAAGACATAATTTGAAGTATTTTTAAATATTATTTCATGATTTTAGAATTGTATGATCCCAAAAATTGCCTTGTATATCAGGATTTATTTAAAACAAAGATTTAGATTGTAAGAATATACGTGTACATTGGTGGAATACTTGGCTTAAATTTTTGTGTAAAGATTTGAAAATCGAGAGCATAGTAAAATTATAGAATTGATATTGAAAAGATTATGAACATTTTTGGTACAGATAATCTCAGAAAATTCTGATAAAGGTAAATTATGAATATATTTTTCCTCAAAAATAGCTTTAATATGGAAGTATATAATTAGATAAAATAAAAGTTTAACATACATATAGTAGATTTAGAATCGGTGTTTAAGATTTAAAAACAAAAATTTGAACTATTTTCATGATTGTAAAGTTGAGGACGAACTTCACTTTTTATTTGAATGTACAGCCTATAAGATATACAAATTATTTTAGATGTAATAATAGGTCTAGTCTTTCTAAGTCTATACATCTTTATTCTCATACAGCAACATTGGTACAGAGATGTAATAATAGGTCTAGTCTTTCTAAGTCTATATATCTTTATTCTCATACAGCCACATTGGTACAGAGATGTAATAATAGGTCTAGTCTTTCTAAGTCTATATATCTTTATTCTCATACAGCCACATTGGTACAGAGATATAATAATAGGTTTAGTCTTTCTAAGTCTATATATCTTTATTCTCATACAGCCACATTGGTACAGAGATATAATAATAGGTCTAGTCATTCTAAGTCTATATATCTTTATTCTCATACAGCCACATTGGTACAGAGATGTAATAATAGGTCTAGTCTTTCTAAGTCTATATATCTTTATTCTCATACAGCCACATTGGTACAGAGATGTAATAATAGGTCTAGTCTTTCTAAGTCTATATATCTTTATTCTCATACAGCCACATTGGTACAGAGATGTAATAATATGTCTATTCTTTCTAATTCTATACATCTTTATTCTCATACAGCCACATTGGTACAGAGATGTAATAATAGGTCTAGTCTTTCTAAGTCTATATATCTTTATTCTCATACAGCCACATTGGTACAGAGATGTAATAATAGGTCTAGTCATTCTAAGTCTATATATCTTTATTCTCATACAGCCACATTGGTACAGAGATGTAATAATATGTCTATTCTTTCTAATTCTATACATCTTTATTCTCATACAGCCACATTGGTACAGAGATGTAATAATAGGTCTAGTCATTCTAACTCTATATATCTTTATTCTCATACAGCCACATTGGTACAGAGATGTAATAATAGGTCTAGTCTTTCTAAGTCTATATATCTTTATTCTCATACAGCCACATTGTTACAGAGATGTAATAATAGGTCTTGTGTTTCTAAGTCTATATAACTTTATTCTCATACAGCCACATTGGTACAGAGATGTAATAATAGGTCTAGTCTTTCTAACTCTATATATCTTTATTCTCATACAGCCACATTGGTACAGAGATGTAATAATAGGTCTAGTCTTTCTAACTCTATATATCTTTATTCTCATACAGCCACATTGGTACAGAGATGTAATAATAGGTCTAGTCTTTCTAAGTCTATATATCTTTATTCTCATACAGCCACACTGGTACAGAGATGTAATAATATGTCTATTCTTTCTAATTCTATACATCTTTATTCTCATACAGCCACATTGGTACAGAGATGTAATAATAGGTCTAGTCATTCTAAGTCTATATATCTTTATTCTCATACAGCCACATTGGTACAGAGATGTAATAATAGGTCTAGTCTTTCTAAGTCTATATATCTTTATTCTCATACAGCCAGATTGGTACAGAGATATAATAATAGGTCTAGTCTTTCTAAGTCTATATATCTTTATTCTCATACAGCCACATTGGTACAGAGATGTAATAATAGGTCTAGTCTTTCTAAGTCTATATATCTTTATTCTCATACAGCCACATTGGTACAGAGATGTAATAATAGGTCTAGTCTTTCTAACTCTATATATCTTTATTCTCATACAGCCACATTGGTACAGAGATGTAATAATAGGTCTAGTCTTTCTAACTCTATATATCTTTATTCTCATACAGCCACATTGGTACAGAGATGTAATAATAGGTCTATTCTTTCTAAGTCTATATATCTTTATTCTCATACAGCCACATTGGTACAGAGATGTAATAATATGTCTATTCTTTCTAATTCTATACATCTTTATTCTCATACAGCCACATTGGTACAGAGATGTAATAATAGGTCTAGTCTTTCTAAGTCTATATATCTTTATTCTCATACAGCCACATTGTTACAGAGATGTAATAATAGGTCTTGTGTTTCTAAGTCTATATATCTTTATTCTCATACAGCCACATTGGTACAGAGATGTAATAATAGGTCTAGTCTTTCTAACTCTATATATCTTTATTCTCATACAGCCACATTGGTACAGAGATGTAATAATAGGTCTAGTCTTTCTAAGTCTATATATCTTTATTCTCATACAGCCACATTGGTACAGAGATGTAATAATATGTCTATTCTTTCTAATTCTATATATCTTTATTCTCATACAGCCACATTGGTACAGAGATGTAATAATAGGTCTAGTCATTCTAAGTCTATATATCTTTATTCTCATACAGCCACATTGGTACAGAGATGTAATAATAGGTCTAGTCTTTCTAAGTCTATATATCTTTATTCTCATACAGCCACATTGGTACAGAGATGTAATAATAGGTCTAGTCTTTCTAAGTCTATATATCTTTATTCTCATACAGCCACATTGGTACAGAGATGTAATAATAGGTCTAGTCTTTCTAAGTCTATATATCTTTATTCTCATACAGCCACATTGGTACAGAGATGTAATAATAGGTCTAGTCATTCTAAGTCTATATATCTTTATTCTCATACAGCCACATTGGTACAGAGATGTAATAATAGGTCTATTCTTTCTAAGTCTATATATCTTTATTCTCATACAGCCACATTGGTACAGAGATGTAATAATATGTCTATTCTTTCTAATTCTATACATCTTTATTCTCATACAGCCACATTGGTACAGAGATGTAATAATAGGTCTAGTCTTTCTAAGTCTATATATCTTTATTCTCATACAGCCACATTGGTACAGAGATGTAATAATAGGTCTATTCTTTCTAAGTCTATATATCTTTATTCTCATACAGCCACATTGGTACAGAGATATAATAATAGGTTTAGTCTTTCTAAGTCTATATATCTTTATTCTCATACAGCCACATTGGTACAGAGATATAATAATAGGTCTAGTCATTCTAAGTCTATATATCTTTATTCTCATACAGCCACATTGGTACAGAGATGTAATAATAGGTCTAGTCTTTCTAAGTCTATATATCTTTATTCTCATACAGCCACATTGGTACAGAGATGTAATAATAGGTCTAGTCTTTCTAAGTCTATATATCTTTATTCTCATACAGCCACATTGGTACAGAGATGTAATAATATGTCTATTCTTTCTAATTCTATACATCTTTATTCTCATACAGCCACATTGGTACAGAGATGTAATAATAGGTCTAGTCTTTCTAAGTCTATATATCTTTATTCTCATACAGCCACATTGGTACAGAGATGTAATAATAGGTCTAGTCATTCTAAGTCTATATATCTTTATTCTCATACAGCCACATTGGTACAGAGATGTAATAATATGTCTATTCTTTCTAATTCTATACATCTTTATTCTCATACAGCCACATTGGTACAGAGATGTAATAATAGGTCTAGTCATTCTAACTCTATATATCTTTATTCTCATACAGCCACATTGGTACAGAGATGTAATAATAGGTCTAGTCTTTCTAAGTCTATATATCTTTATTCTCATACAGCCACATTGTTACAGAGATGTAATAATAGGTCTTGTGTTTCTAAGTCTATATATCTTTATTCTCATACAGCCACATTGGTACAGAGATGTAATAATAGGTCTAGTCTTTCTAACTCTATATATCTTTATTCTCATACAGCCACATTGGTACAGAGATGTAATAATAGGTCTAGTCTTTCTAACTCTATATATCTTTATTCTCATACAGCCACATTGGTACAGAGATGTAATAATAGGTCTAGTCTTTCTAAGTCTATATATCTTTATTCTCATACAGCCACACTGGTACAGAGATGTAATAATATGTCTATTCTTTCTAATTCTATACATCTTTATTCTCATACAGCCACATTGGTACAGAGATGTAATAATAGGTCTAGTCATTCTAAGTCTATATATCTTTATTCTCATACAGCCACATTGGTACAGAGATGTAATAATAGGTCTAGTCTTTCTAAGTCTATATATCTTTATTCTCATACAGCCAGATTGGTACAGAGATATAATAATAGGTCTAGTCTTTCTAAGTCTATATATCTTTATTCTCATACAGCCACATTGGTACAGAGATGTAATAATAGGTCTAGTCTTTCTAAGTCTATATATCTTTATTCTCATACAGCCACATTGGTACAGAGATGTAATAATAGGTCTAGTCTTTCTAACTCTATATATCTTTATTCTCATACAGCCACATTGGTACAGAGATGTAATAATAGGTCTAGTCTTTCTAACTCTATATATCTTTATTCTCATACAGCCACATTGGTACAGAGATGTAATAATAGGTCTATTCTTTCTAAGTCTATATATCTTTATTCTCATACAGCCACATTGGTACAGAGATGTAATAATATGTCTATTCTTTCTAATTCTATACATCTTTATTCTCATACAGCCACATTGGTACAGAGATGTAATAATAGGTCTAGTCTTTCTAAGTCTATATATCTTTATTCTCATACAGCCACATTGTTACAGAGATGTAATAATAGGTCTTGTGTTTCTAAGTCTATATATCTTTATTCTCATACAGCCACATTGGTACAGAGATGTAATAATAGGTCTAGTCTTTCTAACTCTATATATCTTTATTCTCATACAGCCACATTGGTACAGAGATGTAATAATAGGTCTAGTCTTTCTAAGTCTATATATCTTTATTCTCATACAGCCACATTGGTACAGAGATGTAATAATATGTCTATTCTTTCTAATTCTATATATCTTTATTCTCATACAGCCACATTGGTACAGAGATGTAATAATAGGTCTAGTCATTCTAAGTCTATATATCTTTATTCTCATACAGCCACATTGGTACAGAGATGTAATAATAGGTCTAGTCTTTCTAAGTCTATATATCTTTATTCTCATACAGCCACATTGGTACAGAGATGTAATAATAGGTCTAGTCTTTCTAAGTCTATATATCTTTATTCTCATACAGCCACATTGGTACAGAGATGTAATAATAGGTCTAGTCTTTCTAAGTCTATATATCTTTATTCTCATACAGCCACATTGGTACAGAGATGTAATAATAGGTCTAGTCATTCTAAGTCTATATATCTTTATTCTCATACAGCCACATTGGTACAGAGATGTAATAATAGGTCTATTCTTTCTAAGTCTATATATCTTTATTCTCATACAGCCACATTGGTACAGAGATGTAATAATATGTCTATTCTTTCTAATTCTATACATCTTTATTCTCATACAGCCACATTGGTACAGAGATGTAATAATAGGTCTAGTCTTTCTAAGTCTATATATCTTTATTCTCATACAGCCACATTGGTACAGAGATGTAATAATAGGTCTAGTCTTTCTAACTCTATATATCTTTATTCTCATACAGCCACATTGGTACAGAGATGTAATAATAGGTCTAGTCTTTCTAACTCTATATATCTTTATTCTCATACAGCCACATTGGTACAGAGATGTAATAATAGGTCTATTCTTTCTAAGTCTATATATCTTTATTCTCATACAGCCACATTGGTACAGAGATGTAATAATATGTCTATTCTTTCTAATTCTATACATCTTTATTCTCATACAGCCACATTGGTACAGAGATGTAATAATAGGTCTAGTCTTTCTAAGTCTATATATCTTTATTCTCATACAGCCACATTGTTACAGAGATGTAATAATAGGTCTTGTGTTTCTAAGTCTATATATCTTTATTCTCATACAGCCACATTGGTACAGAGATGTAATAATAGGTCTAGTCTTTCTAACTCTATATATCTTTATTCTCATACAGCCACATTGGTACAGAGATGTAATAATAGGTCTAGTCTTTCTAACTCTATATATCTTTATTCTCATACAGCCACATTGGTACAGAGATGTAATAATAGGTCTAGTCTTTCTAAGTCTATATATCTTTATTCTCATACAGCCACATTGGTACAGAGATGTAATAATATGTCTATTCTTTCTAATTCTATATATCTTTATTCTCATACAGCCACATTGGTACAGAGATGTAATAATAGGTCTAGTCATTCTAAGTCTATATATCTTTATTCTCATACAGCCACATTGGTACAGAGATGTAATAATAGGTCTAGTCTTTCTAAGTCTATATATCTTTATTCTCATACAGCCACATTGGTACAGAGATGTAATAATAGGTCTAGTCTTTCTAAGTCTATATATCTTTATTCTCATACAGCCACATTGGTACAGAGATGTAATAATAGGTCTAGTCTTTCTAAGTCTATATATCTTTATTCTCATACAGCCACATTGGTAGAGAGATGTAATAATAGGTCTAGTCTTTCTAAGTCTATATATCTTTATTCTCATACAGCCACATTGGTACAGAGATGTAATAATAGGTCTAGTCATTCTAAGTCTATATATCTTTATTCTCATACAGCCACATTGGTACAGAGATGTAATAATAGGTCTAGTCTTTCTAAGTCTATATATCTTTATTCTCATACAGCCACATTGGTACAGAGATATAATAATAGGTCTAGTCTTTCTAAGTCTATATATCTTTATTCTCATACAGCCACATTGGTACAGAGATGTAATAATAGGTCTAGTCTTTCTAAGTCTATATATCTTTATTCTCATACAGCCACACTGGTACAGAGATGTAATAATAGGTCTAGTCTTTCTAAGTCTATATATCTTTATTCTCATACAGCCACACTGGTACAGAGATGTAATAATAGGTCTAGTCTTTCTAAGTCTATATATCTTTATTCTCATACAGCCACATTGGTACAGAGATGTAATAATAGGTCTAGTCTTTCTAAGTCTATATATCTTTATTCTCATACAGCCACACTGGTACAGAGATGTAATAATAGGTCTAGTCTTTCTAAGTCTATATATCTTTATTCTCATACAGCCACACTGGTACAGAGATGTAATAATAGGTCTAGTCTTTCTAAGTCTATATATCTTTATTCTCATACAGCCACATTGGTAGAGATGTAATAATAGGTCTAGTCTTTCTAAGTCTATATATCTTTATTCTCACATAGCCACATTGGTACAGAGATGTAATAATAGGTCTAGTCTTTCTAAGTCTATATATCTTTATTCTCATACAGCCACATTGGTACAGAGATGTAATAATAGGTCTAGTCTTTCTAAGTCTATATATCTTTATTCTCATACAGCCACATTGGTACAGAGATGTAATAATAGGTCTAGTCTTTCTAAGTCTATATATCTTTATATACAGCCACATTTGTACAGAGATGTAATAATAGGTCTAGTCTTTTTAATTCTATATATCTTTATTCTCATACAGCCACATTGGTACAGAGATGTAATAATAGGTCTAGTCTTTCTAAGTCTATATATCTTTATTCCCATACAGCCACATTGGTACAGAGATGTAATAATAGGTCTAGTCTTTCCAAGTCTATATATCTTTATTCTCATACAGCCACATTGGTACAGAGATGTAATAATAGGTCTAGTCTTTCTAAGTCTATATATCTTTATTCTCATACAGCCACATTGGTACAGAGATGTAATAATAGGTCTAGTCTTTCTGGGTCTATATATCTTTATTCTCACATAGCCACATGGGTACAGAGATGTAATAATAGGTCTAGTCTTTCTAAGTCTATATATCTTTATTCTCATACAGCCACACTGGTACAGAGGTGTAATAATAGGTCTAGTCTTTCTAAGTCTATATATCTTTATTCTCATACAGCCACATTGGTACAGAGAAATGTAACAAATACAACAAACTATATACAATATATACAAACACCGGAGAAAACAGAGGTTACAGAGTATCAACAGACAAGCCAGGGTACAAACACATAGCGTTTTAGATAGTATCTTGGGAGATATATTTTACGTTGATCGTATATAGAAGTACAGTCAAGAATATATAATTGATATTCATCGCATACTTTCTCACAGTTACATAAATGGCGATTTTCCCTTGCAACATTTCGCCATCTCCCAATTTCAATTGGTAAATAGTGGTTCGTTGTTCTAACAGCTTCTTTTTTGTTTAAGTTATTAAGATATTCTTCGAATTCAAAATTTATGTTAAAAATTCTGTAATTTAATGCCTTGTGGGGAATTATACATAGAACCATGCCCGGTTTGCACAAATTGATCAAACAATCGTTGTTTTACTGTAAATTTTGACGAGTCATTGCTCATAAAATTGTGTGACTCTTATATGTATGGGAATCCACATTCAATTAAGATTTTTTTCAAATGAGTAATCCAAGACAAATGTATATTACCTTGGGTCACCCTTTATAAATTCTTAGTTTGATGTTGCCTACCCCCATGCTTGTAGGGTTTGGTAGGTAGGTAGGAATTTATTTATTTATCTTATTTTATTTTATTTTTTGCTAAGTTACATGACAAGAAAACAATGTTAGAGCAGGAAAAAAAATTTAAAAAAAAAGTTGAAACAATTTGTGTCATAAATTATTTCAGATAGCCTGCTTTTTAGTGGGGAGGCAACATCAAACAATTTAAATTTTATTTTTGGCCTTGTTCATTTAATTTTCTAGAAAGCTTGTATAATATACTAAATCGTTTTGACTGTTTACCATTAACAAGTCTGGACCAATATGTAATGAACCTTACTTTAATATCAATTGCAATAGAGTGTCTGACGAGCTCCCCGTATATCATATAACTCGGAGTCGAAGATTTTAGATTTAAGAGAGATTTTAAGTTTTTTGGTGGGGTCCATGTTGTTCATATGTTTTTAGTTTTTAATTGTAGTGCATGTATTGTTTTGGTCTTGTCTTCGTTGTTCTCCGGAGTTTGTCAGTTGTTACGATTTTTCTCTCCTTCGAATATCCCTTTGGTATTTTTTGACTTTACTTATGCAAAATTTTAGGTTTCAAATTTCGTTTTTTTTTTCTCCAAAACCCCAGACCTCACAGCCATACAAAAGGATAGGTTTTATCATTTTATCAAATAAATCCAGCTATATTTTGATTGATAATTTGTATAACCTTCTGAACTTAAGCAACTCATACATGGCTCTAAATGGTTTTTTTCAGCTAAATGCTTCTTATTAACATCAATATTGCATGTTTTTGTAAAAATAATCCCAAGATAATTTTTTTACTATTTCAATATCCATGTTTTTTTTTAATAAAAGTTTAGATTATTATTCAATGTGCCAGTGCCAAACACCATAATTTTCGTTTTGTTCACATTAACTTTCAAATTCCAGGTATCACAATATTCAGAAAAAGCATTCAGCTGTGTTTGAAGATCTTCTGCAGACTCGGCTAATACAATAGTATCATCGGCATGCAGCATAATAGATATTTTCAAATAGGTTTCAAGTTCGATTTCTAAATTCTCTGTGATAGTCTTTAAACCATTAATATTCTTTAATAGTAAAAAATCTTCTAAATCATTGAGAAAAAATGAAAAAATAAAAGGTTTGCAAGTTTTCACCTTGGCGCACTCCAACTTCACAATTAAAATAATCAGAAATTAAATTACAATTATCATATTAAATAAAAGACTTCATATTCGAGTATAGTTGCGACCCGTCATAACCTCTCGTCCGGTTTGACTTGCAGAGCAGTCTAAGTTAACTTAGAGCAGTTAGGAAGAAGAACAGCTCTGGTCAAGATTTAGAGCAGTCCTGGTCCACGACTGCTTTTTAGAACAGCTCTGGTCAAGAATCAGAGCAGTCCTGGTCCACGGCTGCTTTTTAGAACAGCTCTGGTCAAGATTTAGAGCAGTCCTGGTCGACGACTGCTTTTGCGACGATATCGATACATTTCATCAATTGTTATATCATCATTATAGAACCCATCATCGGAGGCCATCCTTTTTTTTTACAATTACTTACTCAAGAAGACATGATCTTGAGTAAAAAAAATTACATAAAATAAAATTACAATTAAAAAACAAATTTTTTTAAAAATTTTTTTTTAAATGTCAGGTCAGCGATACGATCCATACCATTAATGGGTGGGTAACATGATCAATTCTATAACAATGTTATAGAACTGTTCTAGACCATGACAGGTTAGAGCTGTTCTTGACCATGACAGCTTAGAGCAGTCAGAATCGGTCAGGATTCTGTTCTAGAGCAGTCAGGATTCTATTCTAGAGCAGTTCTAAAGCAGTCAGCAGAACTGCTCTAAGTTAACTTGGAGAGAGGATATGTCTGCATCTAACTGTACATATTAAATATAACCTTATACATTTTGCCATTTACTTTGTTAAGTAACAGCTTGTGAAAAAGAGCATCCTTCCACACTTTATCAAAAGCCTTTTCAAAATCAATAAAGGCACAATACATTTTTTTCTTTTTTTTCTTTTAAGATTTGTAATAGGGCACGGATAGAGAATTTGTGTCTATTGTTGAGTAATTTTGTTGAAATCCACATTGGTTTTCTTTAATAATCACAAATTCTTCAGAAAGTCATTAACCGTGAGTTTAAAACGACAGTAAATAATTTACCAAGACAGCTTACAATTGTAATTGGTCTATTATTTTTGGAGTCTTTCTAAAAAGGAGAAATTTCACGGCTTGGTTAATATTACTAGTATCTTTAGAAGATGATTTTATGATTGATAAAATAAGACACAATTAATCCACCATATCTATGATTGTTTTGAAATTAAAAGATACTTTGTACGTAACTTTATAAATTCCAAGGTTTCGTACAGTGACGTCACCGTAAAAGTGGTATACAGTCAATTCGGCTTGGCTGCTCATATAGGCAATAAAGATATTCAGTCCTGAATGCCACTAGTAAATTTATTAAGGACAATATGGGTTAACTTGTATTATTATTATCTTTTTTATCCTGTAATTAGCCTTCTATTGTACAAATAACAGGTGTACAAATAAATTTTTGCTTTATTTGTATAGTATGCAAATTATGCATTAGGCACCGCCCACATGTTACCGAAACTATTTTTTCATCATCTTAACCTTGCGTGACCCCGCTTGACAACTATGTAAACAAAACTGGACCCGTGGCAACATCACCTATCTCCGCTCCCGCTGTCTGTCAGTCTGATCATGATAAATTGTCGACTTCTTTCTGCTCTCAGACAAATATGTCCAACCAAATCCAATCAATGTTTTACGGTGCAACGCTCCACACATCCACACAGTGAAAAGCCCGCTCAATAGATGAACTGATCGATTTCGATCAAAACAAATGTGTTACCGTTTCAATTGTTACAAGTACGTTTATTTGACACAAAATCCTACATTTATCGACTCATATTGAATAAAAATACGTGTTTATCATCAATTTTATTCATTTCACCACTGTATGAAAACTATTTGCAACGTGGCACATCATTATTGCACAGGTAAACACAAGAAAGAAATATCCTTACGCAAAATGGCCCCAAATGGGGGAACAACTATTTATAAATTTAAAAATTTTTTAATTGCTAAAAAAAATTTTTAAAAAACCAAATTACAGGATAAAAACAATATTAGTATAGTGTAGAAAAATATAGAAAATATTTGTACTCGGCACGAAACAAGGGAAAAATAGCTCGGCAGAGCCTCGCATTTTCCCTTGTTTCTCAGCCTCATACAAATATTTTCTATATTTTTCTACACTATACTAATATTGTATATATATTAAAAAATCATATTACTGCTATTTGTTATATATGTTTATGTTGTATGACTGTATCATTCTCCTTTCCGCTATATATGTTACCCTCATGCTGCCCCTGGGGGCCCTTGTTGGGAATAAAATATGTTGTTGTTGTATAGGAGAGTTGGGGGTGAAAGAAAGCTGCCTCTGCCGCCTTTGTTTATTTAGTATAAAGCAATATGCTGCAAATTTCAATCTTTTGATCATATTTTGCTCTAATTTTAGAATTGAATACATGTATAATTTCTAAATGTATGAATCTAACATCATGTAACTCTTCTTCAAGCATTACCAGGTTTCACATGTGGAAGGAATATTATAAATTTAGGAGAGAATGTGAAGAAGACATGGCCAAGAACTTAACAACAGGACTGAGAAATTTTAAAAAGGAGGTAGAATCATTTAAGAGTAAGGAAGGTATGTACATTTCATAATTTAAAAATGATTCTTACTAGTAATATTTTTGTTATATAAATTTTAATGAATTTATGGTAGTCTTTATCTCATTTGACTAGCTTTGGTCATGACAGACCCTATTTAAAATTGGGGTTATGTTTATCTTGTACTCCCTACATATTCAAACTATGGCTAAGAACGTGATGCGGGTTACATAACTCACATTCGGATTAAATTTTGCATTTTGAAGGCCTGAGACCTTATTAGTCCCCTACCGGCAACACCGAAGGGGCCTATGGGTTTGCACTCACTCCGTCCGACCGTCAGTCACACAGTTTTCCGGACTTTTTTTCAGAAACGTTTAACCAACTGATCTTATTTTTTGTATTTGACCTTATAATCATGATATACAGAGCATACTGATCAGATAATTATTGTGAGAGTTATTGCCCTTGGAATAGAAATTATTGCCAAAATAATAGTTTTCCGTACTTTGTTCGTAAACCCTTTTATCAAGCGATCTTATTTTTGGTGTGTCAGCTTATAATGATGATGTTCACGCAGATCGGATAATTATTGTGAGAGTTAATATCCTTGGAAATAGGAAATGTTGCTAAATAGTAGTTTTCCGGACTTTTTTTTCAAAAACCGTTTAACCAACTGATCTTATTTTGTGATGTGAGCTAATAATGATGAGTTACAGATCAAGTTTGAAGTTCATGCTGATCGGATAATTCAAATTATTGTGAGGGTTATTGGCCTTGCCTTTTGAAATAGGAATTGTTGTCAAAATAATAGTTTTCCAGATTTTTTTTTTTGCAAACCCTTTTACCAAGTGATATTATTTTTGGTATTTGTCATTGAACTTATAATGATGAGATACAGATCAAGTTTCAATTTCACGCTGATCGGATAATTTATTGTGATAGTTATAGCCCTTGGAAATAGGAATTATTGTAAAATATTAGTTTTCTGGACTTTTTTGCAAACATTTTACCATGTGATCTTATTATTGGTAGGTGAGCTATAATGATGAGCTGCAGAGCAAACTGATCGGGTAAATATTGTGTACCCCTTGCAAACATAGTTTCAGTATTTTTAGAAGTTACTCTGTCCATTAAAGTTCTATAACCGGTACCGACTTCGTTTAGACCTTACAGCATTCTACACAGCATCGTGACGACAATTGGTTTTTCATTGTACAGTTACCTTACATGGTGACATCAGTCATAATAACTTAATACTCACTACTGTTAGATGTGTTATCCTCACATACTTCATTTTGCTGTTATGACGTACATATTATTTTTATTCTTTTTTGCATTAAATAAAAATTAATATGAAATTTCAGAGATTGACTGGATCATATCTTTCAAAAAGGAAATAGAAAGGGGTGAAGAGAAGACCAAATTTCACACTGCAAAAGCAAAGGCATACGAACAGGTGGAAAACGAAGTAAAAGGGTGAGTTTACTTTTTTACTTGAAAAAAACGCAGAGTTTGTTTATTTCAAGTTAAGGTCAAGGCGAAGTAATTGAAAGTATTCTACAGTTTTACAATTTTTTATCAGTATGTAAAGCTAATCGAAATACATTGGAATATGAAATAAAGAAAGCGGGTACCCATGCTTATTTTTTTGCTATAACCCTTGGAAAATGCGTTTTGAAATTAACTTTTAACATAGGATATATAGGGAAAACGTCAATTTTTCGACAATTTTGCTCGAAAAGTCTATTAAAACCATTGATGTTAACCCTACAGTTTCTTGAAAAACTAATATTATATTGCCTCATCCACGAGCTTTCTGGTGATATAAAATTATTTGGGGGTCCCCATGCTTGATTTCATTGTGTCTACTGCTGAAGATAATATCAAGGTACTAATTTTTGTGATTTTTTAGGCAACGTCATGACGTCCAGCATTCGATAACGTTTATGTATTGCAGATTATAATTACAGGACAAACAACAAATCTTTTTCTTTCATCTGATGTATATTTTTCAATTTTAATGTTTTTATTAATTTTTTATTAATTTTTATTTATTATTTATTGACCATTTTATTTATTTATTTATTTACTTTTTGCTGTCTGTAAGGAGTTGCGGATTTTATTTATTATTTGTTGAATGACAATGTTTGATATTCATGTTGCCGATGAATGATTTGTATTGCAAAAATATAAATTCCTTGGTAATATAGTAAAATGTAATGGAAGTCTTGCTCCGAAATTTATGTTATGCCGTCATGGCCGTGAACTGTATCCTTATTGTCCCGTGAAAATATTTTAAAAAATCAAAGTGCGTCAAGTTCACCAACTCCGCGTAATATGTAAACAACAATTTTTATTTCAAAATGCGTTAAATTTGGAGGGTATTGTCGTTATCACAAAATTAAAACTTCTAACAAAAAAATCTTGCATGCGAGAGATAAGCAGGAGTGTAAAGATCCGTAAGGATAATTGACAACGGAAACATTTTTCACACAGTGAGAGCTGATAATGCTTTATTTTGGCTGAAATATTCGCCGTTAAATCTCTTACAAATTAGGCCAAACCAAATTGATTTTTAGGTCGTTGGATTTGAAGCTGCAAGTTTTTTGCCGCTTCATTTTAAAATTAAGAGCTCAAAATTCGCCCCGTATCCAGATTAATAATAAAAAGTTGTGTCACACTTAAGTTTGATATTCAATGGCGCCTGAAAAAAACGTACCCGTGATCTAAGTGTCAAAAAGCTGACTTACGTCGTGTTAATACTATGGAGGTAATACACTGTACATAAATACCTAAAATTTAAGCTAAGCAAATGTACTGTACAAATAACAACACGTACACATGTATCTATGATTCTGAAACGAATTAGTCTAAATATGCCGCGTTTACACGACAAAATAATGCTTTCGAATGCGTTTTGATAATGAAGGGACATGCGAACGCGCAATGCGTTTTGAAACGTTCCGAAAAAGTTTTGCATTGCGTAATAACTGTACGTCTCAACACACTATTATTTCTACCTTACGACGACTCCACTGCTCCTCCGGAGTCAACATCATAATGGTTACGACGGCAGACAATCAGGCGGGGACGTAATACAATGACAAGGGGTTGATACCCTTGAAACGGTAAACAAATGAACACTAGATGGCGTTCAATTACTTCGCCTTGACCTTAATCACTTATTATCGTATTTCCCCATGCCTATATCGACCTGCTGAGGCCTTAACAATTTCCCGTATTTCGGCACTGTGACGTCGTAAAGAGTTGACCCGACCCTAATATGAGCTGACCCGAATATATCAGCGACGTCATAATGTTTGACCCAACGTTGACCCGAATATATCAGGAAAACATCCGGTTATAGGCAGATAGCCATTGAAAAGTAAGAAATTCCATTAAGATTGCTAGTTAACAATACGATAAATTTATCATCAAGTTTTCTTCAAACAAATATTGTAAAATATAAGCCGCTGGACACAATATGAAGCTACGCTCACTCGCCGAAAAAGCTCCACATTGTGTCTCGCGGCTGATATTTTACGATATACGGTTGCAGAAAACCTAATAATATGTACGTACACCTTGGTCGCTATGATCATATGAATTATTTTATATTAAAGATTTGACAGTCTAATATATTTTGCAGGGCATTTTTAAGTAGTGTTCCCATTGTCACATCCTAAAAAATGAAACTTTTTTGACGTATGTTTACCTTTGTCAAGTCTGTCAAGGCACCCTTTTTTCAAATTTGTTCACTGTAAATTTGATTTTCTTTAAGGTTGGTAACGAAGTCATATCAAGAAGGAGGAAATTATCTGAAGCAATCGCTTGAATTAGATAAAGCAACCAGAAAGTTCATAGTACTCAACAAGGAGCTTCTAGCTACAAAAGAGGTAATACTAACTCTAATTTAGCTGTGTAGCATATCGAGGGTGAATCAATGACGTACATTTAAGTATTAAAAATTATCTCCCAATGGTGGATTTAATGCCATCAGGGAGACATATTGTTTTTGTCCTAGCTGTTTGACGGTCACAAAATTTTGTCATCGCTCTATCTCATGGATCATACTTCAGATTTGGATGAAACTTAACAGGAAAACTTCATAGAATATATGTAGATGTGCATATGTTTCTTGATTTTTTTGTTAAATCAATCTTTGACGGTTTACCAGTGTAAAATATGGACTTAGCTATTTTGCCCTACAGGGATGATTTTAGTCATTTATTTAGATGATTTCAGTTATTTGGTACTGCAAAATTATTTGAAAAGAATGTGCCAGAAAATGATATTTTTAAACACCTAACCTCCCTATTTCAGTTATTTTTAGCAATTTTCAGTTATTTTCTCTGCTCATCAAAATCATCCCTGGCCCTAAGACTAGATGGAAGAAATTTTGTCATCACTCTATCTCATGCATCATACTTCCGATTTCGATGAAACTTGGCAGGATTACTTATTAAAGTAAATAGATGTGCATATGTTCTTGGCTTGTTTAATGGCTTACCGGGGTAAATTATGGACTTGGCCATTTTGCGTTAGGACTACATGGAATAAATTTTGTCATCACTCTATCTTAGGCATCATACTTTGGATTTGGATGAAACTTGGCAGGAATACTTGTTAGGATATGTAGATGTGCACGAGTTTTTGATTTTTGATATATCAATTTTTGACCGTTTACCAAGATAAGGACGCAGTTTTTTAATTTCCTGGTATACGGATCCGCCGACCCGAATTTTCACAATTTGAGAAAAAAATAAAATTGAAAATTTGCGATATTTTATCTCCACCGACCTCAACTATTTTTGCTGTTTGAAAATATAAAAAAAAATGGCATGGCGTAGTTTGTATGGTCTTTAAATCGTTTGTAAACTGGTAAACAAACATTTCTCTTTATAACTTTCGTTTCGACTGACATCATTCGGGTCACAGGTAACAACAGTTATATATTACAAAATCTTTTTTATGAAACGAAACATACATTAATTACCATATATGATAGATTCGTTTCGTCAGATTTTACCGTAGTTCGTAAGATTACGAACTTGAGCATGTTGAGAATGTCGTCGCAAACATACGTGATTATAATCGATGAAACCGTGGAAAATAAACGAGATAGACAACTTATTAAAGTTTGTGATAACGAAAGCACTGTTGGAGATTTACTTGCAAATAGATTTTATAAGAAAATCGATTCAATATGGGTTTCCAAGGAAGGACTTCCAGACCAAAAAAATGGAGCGATGATTACTGATCCTAACACCCCAAACAGAAAATAAAAATGATATACAGACTTGATCAGACTTCTTAATTTTACCTTTTTTTATTTCGAACGACCGTAAACCAAGAAATTGAAAAACTGTGGCCTAAATATGGACTTAGCCATTTGGCCTTAAGACTAGATGGAAACAATTTTGTCATCACTCTATCTTATACATAATACTTTGGAAATAACAATATTGATACCTCTTTCTTTCTCATGAAATTCAATTAATTGCATATTTGATATCAGGTTTGTAATACAACAATGTTATGTTCCTTCCTGATAACATGCAGGCGGGGGAGACATACCTTGATAGAGTCAACTTCATGTTTTTGGGTCAGCCTACCTGATAAAGGTTAATCCGAAAACTGATTGATTTGTGAGGGGGTGGAAAGGGTATTGGGAGACAGGGAGAAAGGGGGCGGGAGAAAGGAGAAAGGGGGCGGGAGAAAGGAGGGAGAACTATCAAAGGGAGACGAACTTTAATGTTGAAAAAAAATAAAGAGGTAAAAAACGAAAAAACTGGATACTAAATGTTCTAATAAATGGACAAATCTTTGAAAAAAGGCAACATTTATATTTCCCAAACCATTTTTGCCATTTCCGATCATTTCATTAAAGAATTTGATGTTCAATCTGACTTAAACTAACATGATACTATAGACAAATTATTTTATCGACATTTCAAACCATTGTTAACATGCTTAAATCTTTACGCATGAAAAATCTAAATTCTCCACGTTTACGCGTGGGTTTGATGTGGGATACTTAGGCATAGGAATAGTACATCTTCGTCCTAGAAACCATACTTCTGAGGGCTTAATACTTGTAAAGATAAAAATATAACTTTGGCATTTAAGTAGGTAATGTGTCTAGACTCTGTATAGGCCAATTTCGACCTACTGCACATTTATAAATGAACAACAAATGGATAATAGGACAGGTCAACAATGACATATATTCCAACCAATCAACATCACCCAAACAGACAGAACCCCAAACAAAAAAAACATAAAAGAGCACAGAACACATCACAGAGTCAGGATAGTCCATGCATATTTCAACAATTTTCCAGGTCACCTTAAAATATTTACGTTATCCACTTGACCATACAAAGTAAGGTGTTCTCGAGGACAGGGAAAAATAGAGATGACACAATAAAAAACTATGTCTAATTTCATGATCCTCATACATGACCATACATATCAACAAGAGGCTCACCAGAGCCTGTATCGCTCACCTGGAGTCTGGTTTTCATTGGACAATTAATCAACTATTTGACCAAGTTTGTTGCAATTGGTTCAATTGTTCAGGGAAAATTTGTTGAAGATTTATTTTTCATAAGGTTTAATGTTAAAATAAGTTCCCTGATGGTGGTATTCCTGGCAGGAAGTCGACAAAATTGACCAGGAATAAGGGTGAACCTTAAATAAATGTAACAGAACCCGACCTCAAATTACACAAACCAATTACTCCTAAATAGAATTTGGGATTCCCTTCAAAATTTCAGGGTAGGTAGATCTCAACGTGACAAACATTTTTCAATTATATTTCACTTCTATATCAAATAGTTTTGGAGATAAATGTTAAAATTTTTAAAATTTGACAAAAAAAGGGCAATAACTCCTAAATGGGTTTTGGGATTTCCTTTAAAATTTCAGGGTATGAAGATCTCAACATGGCAAACATTTTTCCAATTTACATTTCACTTCTATCTCAAATAGTTTTGACGATAAATGACGAAAAATGTTAAATTTTGAAAATTGACGAAAAAAGGGCAATAACTCCTAAATGGGTTTTGGGATTTCCTTTAAAATTTCAGGGTAGGTAGATCTCAACATGGCAAACATTTTTCAAATTAACATTTCACTTCTATCTCAAATAGTTTTGGAGATAAATCACGAAAAATGTTAAATTATGAAAAATTGACGAAAAAAGGGCAATAACTCCTAAATGGGTTTTAGGATTTCCTTCAAAATTTCAGGTTAGGTAGATCTTGTCATGCTGATTAATTTTACCCTAGTCAGATTTTTGATATCTGTAACGGTTTTTGAGTTATTAGCAAAAAACAGCAATTTACCCCTATATTCTATTTTTAGTAATAGCGGGCATGTTTTTCGACGAATCAAAAATCCCCACATCAGTTCTATGCAGGGTACCCCAAGGAACATTCATACCAAGTTTGGTTCTAATTAGTCAAGTAGTTTCAGAGGAGAAGAGTTTTGTATAATTGTTAACAACGACGACGGACGACGACGACGACGGACGCCAAGTGATGGCAATAACTCACATGGCCTTTGGCCAGGTGAGCTAAAAATGGCGGAAAAATGGCAGCCATTTTAAAAATGGCCGTCCGAAACAAACTTTCATCATCACCATTCAACTCGGGATACCATGTTTACCTTGAAAGTAGCTTGCATCTTCATTTTCTTTCTATAATTCAGGAAAAAATAGCAAAAAACAGCATTTTGACCCCTATGTTCTATTTTTAGTAAGGGCGGACATGTTTTTCGACCAATCAAAAATCCAAGCATTAACTTTATGCAGGATACCCTAAGGAACAATCTTGCCAAGTTTAATTTGATTTTGAATAGTAGTTTCAGAGAAGAAGATTTTTGAAATAATAACATAAAAAAAAACCAAAAATGTCAAAAAAGGGCAATAACTCTAACATCAGTTGACAGATTTTCACGAAAATCAGCACACAGGTAACTCTCATCATGCTGAACACTTTGGCGTAACCTAATGATTTTTGAGATATTTGCGAAAAACTGTTGTTTGACCCCTATGTTCTATTTTTAGTAACAGCGGCCAAGTTTTTCGACGAATCAAAAATCCCCACATCAGTTATGCAGGGTACCCCAAGGAACATTCATACCAAGTTTGGTTCTAATTAGTCAAGTAGTTTCAGAGGAGAAGAGTTTTATATAATTGTTAACGATCACGACGACGGACGACGACGACGACGGACGCCAAGTGATGGCAATAGCTCATTTGGCCTTTGGCCAGGTGAGCTAAAAGTAAGTTTATTGACATTGGGGCATCCAACATTGTGTATTAATTTGCGTACGAGTCGGAGGCAGGCCTTGTTCGTAAAATCATTATATGATTTAATAAAGACCTATGCCACCTATATATGGTCATATATTAATTCAAATTTGTATTAAAATCGATTGATCTGAAAAAAGACGGTTGTTAAGGTGGGAGATGGAAGCAGAGGGGCGGGAGAAAGGAGAGAGGGGGCGGGAGAAAGGAGAAAGGTACCCCCTTTCCACCCCCTCATTTGTAAGTGATGCCCAGTACGGTCTTCTATATAGAATTTACGTTATATGTCTTAGAAAGTATTATTAAAAAATAGCCTCTTCATGAAAATAGTCATGTGAAAGGGCAAATCATCATATACTGATTAGTTTCTAAAATATTAACACCGTACAAACTCTGGATAGAGCTGGGTAGATATTGAGGTATCCTTTCACCATGTTGGACAATCTTTTTTAAATATTTTCAAATTTCCCATGAGGGTACCCATAAAACCGGTTTAATTTAATTTTCCACTGTAAAGTATCTGTACCAATTTAGAATTGTTACGTTTACTAAATTTTTATCACTTTTTTGTGTTGTAGTTTTGAGGAAGGGGGTGATGATATAATTAAACTATTATAAATTAAAACCGTGCACATCTGATACAATTAAGGGAGCGACCTTTTGATTTTTAGGTGAAGGCGGCAAGGAAGAATAAAATTGGGCATTTTTGAATCTTTGGTAAAAAAAAAAAGTAGGCTCAGAATTGTGAAGAAAGAAATAAAATATTACCTCGAAAAAATAGTAGTTTACATGTATTTAAAAAAAAAGTTCAAGTGGGTTCGCTTTCAATTCTGGAGAAAGTAGCCTCTTGGATGCCAAAAAAAATCGGCGGTATAAAGGTTTAACCTTAATAACTTTGCACACATAATACCTATACTTAAGGTGGTACCCAACACTTTCGCTAAAATTAATTTGGCTCGTTTAATTTTCATAAAATTTTGACAAAGTATTTACTTTGACCCATTGACAAAAATTTTAAAATTTCAAAACATTTGAACCAACCAATTCATCAGAAAAATTACACTGATTGTATAGCAGTTTGACAAACACTAATATTGATCATTGAAAAGCTTAATATTCCCTTAACAACACAACGTTATTAAAACGTTTAGCTGATTTTACAGAGTTATCTCCCTGTAGTGTTAGGTACCACCTTAAGATACATCATGATATAAACTTTGCAGCAGTATACTTGTGACTCGTTTCATGGTTCATTGACTTCATAAACATTTGTAAACTCTGTGTCAAAGTTTCGTGATGAAGTCCATTTTTCAGCAATTCTAATTCCTAAGCCCTCCATATTTGGTCTTTATCCGGACCGTGATCAATTTCAGTCTTGAGCACTCGACTTGTGTCACATTTTCCTTATATTAAGTCCATTTCTTAACAACTGTAATTTAATACCTTGATCCAGCATATTTGGTAGATAGTTCTTCATTGGTACATGTCAGACTGACACCTTTCTCCGGACCTTGACCTCAAAATTCATGGTTGGGTGATTTCTCCTGCGTCACATTTTCGTGATTAAGTCCATTTCTCAGCAACAGTAATACCAAAACCCACCATATATGGTCAAAAGATAATTCTTGGTGGGTATATGCCTGTTTTACACCTTTCAACCCACTTTAACCCAATTTCATGCTTGAGTGACTTGTGTTACATTTTTCAGGAAATTTAATATCTAGATCCATTATATTTGATCTATAGATAGTTGTTGGGTACATTCAAATCTGAGTCATCCGATCTTGACCCGGCTTTCACACTTGAACGACTTGCAACACATTTTCTCGAATAGGTCCATTTCTCAGCAACTGTAATTCCTAGACACATCATAATACCTCTATAGATATTTCTTATTGGATAAATGCCAGTCGAACACCTGTCACTTGACCTTGGCCTGAATTTCATGCTTGAATGACTTACAATATATTTTCATGATTAAGTCTATTTCTCAGCTTAAACTGTACAAAGTAGACCTCTATTTTACGTTTGAGTGACCTGTGGACTCACCATTAATTCCATTTCTAAGAAACTGTAATATGTAGACCAGTCATATTTTGTCTATAGATAGTTCTTGGTGGTTGCATGTTTGTTTGAGACCTTGCCCTGACTTCAGTGGCTAGGTGTCATATATTTTTGGATTATGTCCATTTCTCTGTAGCTTTAATATCTATATCCTTCATATATATTCTGTAGATACTTCTTGGCAAGAAGACGTCAGTTTAAAACTTTACCTTAACCCAATTTCATGCTTGAGCGACTCTCACAAATAAGTCAATTTCTCAACAAATGTTATATGTAGACATATAATTGTAAAATGCTTGTAACACTTCAACGTCATTTTATATTTTTTCATACGCTAAGGTATCAGCTTATATTATTACAACTTTTTAAAGTATGCTAGAGTTTACTAATGTATCATACCAAACTGCCTTTTGAATTTTTTATCAAAATTTGTCAAATTTGGTGACACAAAAAACTCTTTTTTTTTCTGACTTCATGCAAAGATACAACAGTTAAGCATGCTTTTTTTTTTACATCAATTGGGTACAGGAAGCTAATGTTTGGCCATCTTTTATCGTTAAACTTAAGGTGCTATTATTATTTTTTCTTGAAAAAAAATTGCGTGTAACGAAAGTTGGACACCGAACTGTCACACGCATTTGCCAATGTTCATTGTATTATGTTTTTAAACCATTCGAAGAATTGATTTTACAGAAAAATTTGTTACAGAGAAAAGACATCTAAGAAATGTCACAGTTTTGTTAGATAAAAATCCAGGACACGGGTATTTAAAGCATAAATTCTCCATTTCAAACATTTCAGTAAACTTATTTTGGTCGAAACTTTAGCTATTAAACATGTTAAAGGTATAACACAGACTAATAGGGAATTGACACCAAGGAATAAATGATTATCCAGGAGTGAATTCTTGCCCATTGCATATACTAATGAAAAAATATTTTATATTAATTCGTTAATCTTGACCAAAATACCACAAACTTATGATTATCTAACAAACCTATAATCTATTTTAGAAATTGGAAAGCCGACTACAGAAACTACAGAATGTGTATCTTATAGAAACTGAAAATAAAAAGGAAAAACTGGAACTGTATAAATTGAAAGCTGAAAGGTCAAAAGCAAAATATGATGATTTGAGGGCTAAAGAAGGGTATATCACTCCATCACTCATATCGGTAGGTTAATCAATAAAAATATCAGGTTTGAACATTTTATTTCTTTAATACCTTTATGTTTTATTTATTACTGCCTCCATTTCCGAGTTCTTTCTATTAACTGAACGATATGCCGAAAATTCCTTGTGTTCCATACCAGGGAAATTCTACAATACCAAAATCCGAAGACAACTTGAAGGCGATCAGAACACTAACACAGTAACAAATATTTAGTTATTATAAATACGATATCTTTCAAAACAATCAGAATATCTTTTTAACTAAATAAGATATATTTTTAACTAAATAAGATATCTTATAACATAAATATCTTAATAAGATTACCTAGATATCTTATTTAGTTTATAAGATATCTTATTTAGTTTAAAAGATATCTCATTTAGTTTATAAGATATCTTGAAAGTAGAATAAATATAAATAAACTGTTATCACAGAGATATGTCTCGCCTTTTTGTAATTTTGATTATGCAAATGTTGAAATCATAATAGCAATACCTTAACATCTTACACAAGTTATGCAAATATTCAAAGTCAATGAAGCATGACTGAGTTACATGGTTAAACAATCTCCATTTAAATGAGATGTGTGAATGCTAATACAACTGGATACCAAATACCATTGACTTATTATAAGTCGTTCCCAAACCTAAATACAAAAATTTTGTGGGAAAAATTTGGTTGATTATATAGGGAATCACTGATGCGTGACTGGAGTGGGGCCCCCCCTTAGGTCGGTCAGCGCACCCCCCCCCCCCTAACAAAAAGTCCTGGATCTGCCACTGATAGCAATACTTTAACATGTAAGTTATGCAAATATTCAGTCAATGAATATGCACGAATTAGCATACCTATGTGTAGCTTTTCAACCCAACCTCATCATGGCGAGACAAAAATCTTTTTGCTTGGCTTTGTGTCCAATAAAATATAATTTTGTTTACTTATAGTTACTTATAGTTACTTATAGTTGATTTCCAGTGCAGGATCCCTCAAGGTTCCTCTTCACCAGACTCATAATATATGTAAAGTAATCAAACCATTCAAAGTCAATAGACCATGACTGAGGGGGTGGAGCCAAATAATCTCCATGGCAATGAGATGTGGCAATGATAATACATCTGCATACCAATTATCATTGACCTACCACTCCATAAACTGACCTTATACAAACTAATACATGTAAAGTAAGCAAACCATTCAAAGTCAATAGACCATGACTGAGGGGGTGGAGCCAAATAATCTCCATGGCAATGAGATGTAGCAATGGTAATACATCTGCATACCAATTATCATTGACCTACCACTAGTGGATCCCCATAAACTGACCTAATCACAAACTAATACATGTAAAGTAAGCAAACCATTCAAAGTCAATAGACCATGACTGAGGGGGTGGAGCCAAATAATCTCCATGGCAATGAGATGTGGTAATGGTAATACATCTGCATACCAATTATCATTGACCTACCACTAGTGGATCCCCATAAAACTGAGCTAATCACAAACTAATACATTGTTGACGCCATCGCCGCCGCCGCCGCCGCCACCGCCGACGCCGGAAACAGCATACCTATGTCTCGCCTTTTGACTCCGTCAAGGCGAGACAAAAACGGTTTGCCCTACCGAGAACTTAACACCAGGTGCTCCTGAAGGGTAAGAATATCTTGCTCCACTGCATTGCAAATGAAGAAGATCCGGTAGAGTGTCAATTCCAGTAAGACGTGAAATCTAACTGAAGATTCTAGAAACCTCGTGTCGATCAATCAAGTAGTGGTTACCATAAAATTCTAGAATGATGAAAAATTTAATTCAGTTAAAAATAAGCACCAATTGTATTTTTAAATGGCATTTGGCAATTATGTATGTGAAATTGTGACATTTTTAGCTGTCAGAGAAAACTACAGAAGCGTACACCAAAAGAGAGCTTGATAGAATGACTGCGCTCCTCCAGAGTTGGAAAAATTGTTTATCCACTCTGGAGGAAGCATCTGCAGAATATGCTCACCGTACCTCTGACATCAGCGAAGCTGTTGAAGCAGCTGAAAAAGTAGATATTAAAAAAATAAACCAGAATTACTCTGATAACAGGACCAGGAACTTGAATAAATTCAACTTCAAGGTAATGACCGTTTTATTTTTCGTGATTAAATTAATGCTTCTTAAAATGTTTTCGGTAAAATCGTAATTGCTAATTGCTATGTCGCAGATCTGTAGCGAACTTGACAGCAGACAAAATAAATACCTCAAAATGTCTTTCAATGTTTTTCAGTACTTGGCTTTTGCAGTGTATTCTTATAAATGTCATTCCAACAATGGTGTTCAATGAATGACAACTGTTATTAAATATAAAATGTCACAAATTTAAAATAGAAACCTTTTTAAACATTACTATGGCACTTAGTTTTTTTTTTATTATAGAAAAGTGAAGATATCATCAGCCATTATAGAGAATGTAAGCAGCTCCTGGGCATAAAACAACATAATGAGGATGAAAATAAAGAGGAACCAAAACAAGGTTAGTAATGCTTCAGTCAATATCCCCATAGAGATAAATAACAAATTAATTATTTAGTTGGGAAAATAATGTAAATTAAGGCTGATAATATATATATATATATATATATTTAATGATTCGGCTATTAAGGCTGATTATATATATATATATATTGTCGCTGTCAATCTACTGGGTCACCACGTAATTGGCGAAGGACTGGAATGTTGCTGGGTTTACTGGGGAGTACTACAAATATGGCTACCATGGGCATTTGTTAATGATTGGCTGATATAAAAAAAAATCTTCTCTGAAATCGCTTTGCCAAATGGAACGAAACTTGATAGGCAGCATTTTTGGGAAGTTCTTTACACAATGAGGAACCTGAGTGAGTTATCTTTTCCTAACCAATGTAGGTAAGGGAGATAATTAAATGTTCTCCCTTTTGTCCTGAGATTAAAAGGGAGACAAATTTATTATCTCCCTTACCTACATTGGTTAGGAATAGATAGCTCACTCAGGTTCCTCATTTTGTCCCGATCGGGCAACAAGTATGGCCGTCAAGGGCATTTCTTCTTTCTCATTGGTTGATTAAAATTTTTTTTTCATCTGGAACTGCTTTGCCAAATAGATCGAAACTTGACAGGAAGCATCTATGGGAGGTTCTTTACAAACTTCCCTCATTTCGTCCCAATCGGACTACAAATGTGGCTGAAATGAGCAGTTCTTGTTTCTGGTTGGCTGATATAAAAAAAAAATCTTCTCCTCTGAAATAGCTGGCCAAATGGAACGAAACTTGACAGGAATCATATATGGGAGGTCCTTCATAAAGTTTCCTCATTTGGTCCCGATTGGACTACAAATATGGCCACCATGGGCAATTCTTTTTTCTAATTGGCTGATATAAAACAACCTTTTTCTCTGAAACCACAGACAGTCATTTTTTTCATACTACAAATGTATCTACATTGTTTACAGGCCTTCAAGTGGTTTTTGGTCCAAAAACAGTGCTTTTTATAGGGCCGAATTTCTTGAAAAATAGGGTATAATAGGGAAAATTTAATAATTTGTAGGGAAATTTTAGGGATATATCTCTTCATCCCTTTTCAAAACTGCCTTGGCATCCTATTGCCGCAGTCAATCACCAAGACTTGACTGATGTGCACATGAAATGATAAAAAGAAGACGGTGAGTTTATGAGAAATATTCAAGTACTGGATTTTATCATATCTACAGGTACATTGTGTACATGTACATTGTATTTACGGTACCCTTGGAGGTTTTCAAAGGAGTGGAACGCCAAAAAAAACATTTTAATTTTCGACCAATTAAGTCATTTATAAGGCTAATATAGGTAGAAGGGTCATTTTATGCCAAAATACAGGGATTATAGGGCAGTTTCAAAAAGATAGAGATTTTATAGGAAATATAGGGCCGCTTGAAAGCCTGTGTTAATAATTTCTTATGGTCAGGCGGGGGCATCAGACACGCTTCATTTTTAAAAAAAAACAGTCCCAACAAAACAACTTTGTCCTTAATTATCAAGCGCGGGCGGGGGCATACTTCTTTTCTAGTTTAAATGTATGATACAGAGATTATTCTTTTTATGCATATTCAACACGTAAACAATTATTGTAGAATTCATACCTTACCATGCAGATCCCGTCATTTTACATTTTAGAACCCTTTCTGAGATATATCTCTAACTGGCAAACAATGTAAACCACCAGAGTGTATGCATGTAATAATTCTGTCCAACACTCATGGTAGCTTTATCCCAGGTCAAATTTAAACGACCTACAAAATGACCCCGAATTCGAGGAGAAGGGATACAGCTGTTTCATTGGTGGATAGAAGAAAACATTAACACGTGTATCAATGTCATTTAAACCATGAGCTCATATTATTTCAGTGGAATTTACTATTACTTCCTACACGAAGTACCTGATCATAAATTGAGATTGCCTATGAAAAACTGCTGTTTCATCAACGGACATTAATTATGGACAGATCAGAAAAAAATTCGTTTTAAATTGTGTTTATGATAAACGTTTTCACAAAGATGGTTCCAGTTCAGTGCCTACTAATTGGGACTTTTTGGTCAATCCATTTTTTAATCAAGTAATATTAGCAATTAGCTATGATATTAATTATATCCATTTTAAATATTAGAACCAGGCCCTTCAAACAAAGACCAAAAAGAAGAAAAACAGGAAACATCAGTGCAAACCTTTGATGAGGACAGCAGTGTGGACGATGAAGAGCCTGGGCCATCAGGGAAAACCCTTCCATGCAAAACTAACTCAAATCCATTGCTTCCGACATCAACAGACAAACCCTCCACACCAAGGCCTCTTCCGGAACCCCCAACAACATCAAAAAATAGGGTGGTTCCAAAGAAGCCTCTTCCGCAACGACCAACGAGCGCATGGGCTGCTACAAAACACAATTCATCAGATTCATCCGAAAATGAAGAAGGTATGTGTAAATAGAGAAAAAAAAGTATAAAAGGAATTTACTAATTATACTTCTATATTGTGAACTTTCTTTTTCTACACATGCTGTTCCTCCTTGACCTTGTCTATTTTTAAATAAGCATATCAATAATAATACAGATAAGTTTGAACTTTCAATTAAATTGTCTTTTTTCTATTCAATATATAACAGTAAAAATTTGACCAAATTCCAGGGTGGATAATTAAAATGAGCAGAAAGATTAATTGTGAAATAACCTTTTTCTTGCATACCTAAGCTGTAAAACTTATCTTTTTAAGTCCTATATTTTGTTGTTGCATATGAGGCATTTTTTTATTTGGGACATTTAAGCGTTTCTTTTGGCGTGTGAGAACACACATATACTCGGCTACCTTTGGTCTGATCGAACTATACATGTATGTCAAAATCTATTTTGTTATTTCAAAAATGAGAGTTAGTGACAGCTTTTTAGAAATTGAAAGAGGACGGTATAAAAACATCCAAAATAGAAATTAGAATGTGTCAAAAATGTAATTTAAATGAGATAGAAGATGAAATATAATTCCTTCTTCAATTGTCCAAAATATGACACGCTAAGCAAGATTACTTTAATAACACATTGAAATACAACCAAATATAAATAATTATTCACCATTTGAAAAATTAGAACTCATTTTATCTTCTAACAATCTTATGCGGTTTGTTGCTCCATTTATTAAAAAAAGTCAATAGAACTGAGGAAAGTGGAATCTACAGCTGGAAGTCAAATAATATGTGTATTGGTTTCCAAATTATTTGATTTATTTCCGTTCTACTTTGTATTTATGTTGTGTTGATGTTTAAATAATGCTGTCAACCCTTCGGGTATAATTTTGCATTTCAAATAAATAAATTTATTTCATGTTGTAGTACCATTACAATTCAATACATAGCTTAGTTTTTTATTCTATATTTATTCTGAGCAGCAACAACAGGGGGCTTTGTACCTAAAAAAGCAAAGGTCAATAGCAGTTATAAAAAGAGGCGAGAGGGAGAAATGACCGTAAAGAAAGGTATGTGAATTCTTTCTACTTAACAGATGTTAGAACGATAATTCATTAATTTTTTTAATTAATTGGAACGATGAATACTTTTATTTCATAGTTTTTCTCTGCTTCGGGTATACATTTTCCTTAACCTAAACTATAAAACATTCAATATTATTGAGATAATGCAAACGATTTCTTTATATTTAAACAGGAGACAAGGTCAAGCTACTTGAAGAGCCAAGAAAGGACGGCTATGTATACGTTAGCAAAAGGATCCGTCTGAAGATTCAAAAGAAGAAGGGGCTCATTCCAGTATCAATTATCACCATACTGGATAAATAATTATTATATTCTAAACTTCATTCATACTGTTTTCCAAAAATATATCTTTAAGTAAATATGACCTTATACTTGTATGTTGTTACACCCCTGCCTCCTACAGATAATCTGTTTTATATATATATATAAGTTTAGACATACAACAATATTGTGTTTCGTGAAATTTTTTGCTCATAAGTAGTTATTTAAAATATATATACATTTAGCACAAAGCTATAATAAGTATTGGAATCCCAAAGTTTTCTTATATCTTATAGGTTTTGCGAAGAAAAATAATTATATTCGATAATATCATGAGGTTTGAAAAAAAATGGTTAAAAAAATCCAATAATAACGCTGTTTAGGACCTTATATCCTACATTCTAAAGTACAGTTTTATTTTTTTAATACATGTAGTAACTGAGTTAGTTTTATATGTCTTGAGATAAATCAAAGGCGGTACATATCGATGAATATCACGATACATTAGTACCGTATCGATTAGCGATAATCGATATTCATTTTAGTAATATACAATATACATGTATATCATTTAAATAAAATTCGTGATAAATAAGGTAAGAAAGGATGTTGAGACAACTCTACATAGCAATACAGGAACATGAAAAAAAATTGAACAAAGCTTTTATTTAGCTGTTTTTCAACCAAAACTAAAAATCCCATACTATACAGCCAGATAAAAGAGGGCCAGTAAGAGAAAAGGATACAGTAGCAAGGAAGGGGGGGTAATAAGTCGCCAAAAGATACCCATTGTGATGTACATGTAGTATCTCTCAAGAAAAGCCCTCATAATATACTAAATTTTGAAGTTTTTCTTAAAAATCTCCATAATAAGAACATGGACCACCATTATACTAAAATCTGAAGAAAAATTCAGTGGTGGTTTTTTCCATTACTCTGACATTCAAAGTGACTGAAATTCGTAGTTTATTTTATATGGTGTTCAGAAATGTAGGGATGACTCCCAATTTAATTCATGTATAGCTCTTATAAATGAATCATACAAAGAGGAACCTCTTACAAAAAACCCTGAGATTAACCAAAATGGAAACTAAATTTTACATCAAAAGTAGAACAAGATTTTAAACATGGGTGGGGTTGGGCTTTCAATTAGTCTCAAAGTAGCGTAAGAACTGAAATAACGTGGTTTTGCAGAACAGGATGTGATCCTCTGGCGCGCATGAAATATGGCCGTAAGATCACAAGTCACTGGCGGGTCTGAAAATGACCGTAAACTTGGCCTGCTGCAAAAACAGATCTTTTCCTCTTACGATTTTAGAGTTTGGCTAGTTTTGTTTTGGACTTTTTTAATTGTGCATGTGTAAAAATGGTAGAAATAATTTCTTAGAATACAAAATAATTTTGAATTCCCTTTTGAACGTTAACCATAATTTAAAATATATATATATTATTATCATTTTACCACTTTTCTTTTGAAAAATACAAAATTTGTTCTGTCTTGGTTTTTATCTTTGCAGGTTTTTTCTTCCATACGTTTAAAGTCGAACTTTCGAAAATACTTATTTGTAAAAAGTCACATAAATGCTTGTCTTCATATAGATGCTATCCATTTTTTTACCCAATATACGCTTATGTACTGCCTCTGAATAAAAGTAATTTATATGAAAAATGGTTACTCTTGCGTGCATATTTTCGTATGGTCTTCAGCCTCAATTAGAAAGTGTTAAAAGAGGATGTTCCTATTCATGGTTGTTTTGTAAGAGGTATCCGACATCCAATGTCTTTCATGTGTTTAGAAGTGTTATATGTTTTTCTTAGACAATTTTATCATACCCTTCTATACTTATCTGTGATATATATTTATAGAAAAAAATCATACAAAGTACTGAATTTTACACAAAACTAAAAATTTAAGAAAACATACAGATTTCCAATCTTCTGCTGTCGGTCTTAGGTTTGCAATGTGTTTCGTTTCGTGCAAAAATCTTGAAATCAACATCTAAAAATTTAAGATCTCAAAAAGCACAATTTTCACCAAAACATTACAAATTGTTATTTTGACCAATATTTTGAAGGCATATTATTATTTGAATATTTCCCATAAAATAATCTAAATTTAAAATTTAAAATCCACGCTTTGCAAATTATTCTTATTTTTGTGATTATTTTTTATATTGACCTGGTTAAGGTGTTCATAATTTTATACCATTTTCCAAAATTCTCAGATTGCAAATACACTGTAACTGATTATCAACATTCATTATCATATTAAACAGATTTTCTTTTAGTTTGTTAAAACCTTGTATTGTTACTTTTAAGTAAGAATGATGTATATGTTATCAGGTTTTCATGGTTTGATAAGCAATTAATGTTTTTTTTTAATTTACCGATTATAGTAAAAAAAATGTGTTTATATTCTGTTTAATTAGTATGTAACTTTAAAACATGGTATCATTAAATTATTATTGCAAAATGAGTTATTTTTCACATCAAGTCATTTCAAGTTGGTTACAAAGTTCAAGCGAAAAAACATATCAAAATCAAGGCTAAAAAAGATTAGGCTTTATATATCTTCAGTACCATTTATCACTGAAAGAACTATTTCCAATCAGAAAAGAATTCATGGAGGTCACAAGCTTAAATTCACTATTTCCGAAATACAACCCCTGTGGGCCTTGTCAAAATCAAAATTCTAAAACCTTATTGCGCATCTACATATAGTATGTGACAATATGGTATAGAAATTAAATGCATGACGTGAAAAATGAATGATGAGTTTAGGTCACAAGCTTAAATTCCAATTTTCGAAATTCGACCCCTTTGGGCCCAAATTTTTAAAAATCAAAATTCCAAAACCTTACTGCGCATCTACGTACAGTATGTGAAAATACTGTATAGAAATTAAAGCATAAAACAAAAAATTAATGAGGAGTTTAGTTTTCCAATTTTCGAAATTCGACCCCTGTGGCCCCCTATTTTTGAAAATCAAAATTCTAAAACCTTATTGCCCATCTACATACAGTTTGTGACCATACTGTATAGAAATTAAATGCATGAAGTAAAAAATGAACGAGGAGTTCTGGAGACAAGATTATCTGACGGGCGCACAGACGGACCGATTACAGATATCCCCGAACTTCATTCGAAGTGCGGGGATAAAAATAATAGTAACTAGAAATTGATGCCATCAGAAACGATGTCAATTCCCGCACTGCACAAGTAAAAAAAAAACAATTAACAGTGAAAAAATAGCAATTTAACAATTTGAGTCTGAAAATTGGAACCTTGAATCAAATTTCAAAATTGAAAACCTTATTGCACATCTACACATAGTGATGAACAATATTATACACGCATGAAACCACCGAAACAAACTAGAGGCTCTCTAGAGCCTGTATCGCTCACCTGGATTTAACTTTTCACCTTGAGCAGGACTTAAAAGTGTTGCAGTCAATTTGGCTGGTTTTTCTATGGGGTTCTATGTTAAACAAAGTTCGGCTGTGGCAGCCATCTTGGTGGACAGTCCAGGTCAATGGACACATTTCTAAAAGAGAAACATCTATGGACAGTTATTTCTAAGTCTTGTTCCAACTGGCTAAGTGGTTTCAGACAAGAAGATTTTTAAATGAATTTTCCTATAGGGTCCTATATTAAACTAAGTTCGGCTGTGGTAGCCATATTGGTTGACAATTCAGATAATCGGACATTTCTGAAAAAGGACCCATGCTGCCAACTTTAGTTCCAATTGGCTGCGTAGTTTCAGACACAATTATGAGAGAGGACCATCTAAGGACCATTACTACCAAGTCTAGTTCTAATTGGCTAAGTCAGGTTTCAGACAAGAAGATTTTTGAGTGAATTTCCCGTAGGGTCCTATGTAAAACTAATTTCGGCTGTGGCGGCCATATTGGTTGACAGTCCCGGTCATCAGACATATTTCTGAAAGAGGACCATCTCAGGACCATTGCTGCCAAGTCTGGTTCTAATTGGTCAAGTGGTTTCAGACAAGAAAATTTTTCAATGAATTTTCCTACAGGGCCCTATGTTAAACTAAGTTTTGCTGTGGCAGCCATCTTGGTTAACAGTCCAGGTCATCGGATCTATTTCTGAAAGAGAACCTCCTAAGGACCATTACGGCCAAGTTTGGTTTCAATTGGCGTTGTAAATTCATGAAAAAAAGATTCATCTCCCCTTTTTTCTATTTTTAGTAACAGCAGTGATGTTTTTGGAAGTCGGGGATGCCCGATATAAAGTGGAAGGGGGCCACCCAAGGACCATTCCACCAAAGTTTGGTCCCAATTGGCCCAGTGGTTTCAAATGAGAAGATCTTTAAAGGAAAGTTTACGCCGGACGCCGTCATTAAAGGTCAAAAACTCCTATAATTGATCAATCAATCATTTTGGTCTTGACTTATTTGTAGATTTTACTTTGATGAACATTTTTGCTGTTTACAGTTTGTCTTTATCTATAATAATATTCCAAGATAATAGCCTAAAACTGGAGGTAGATCTTGACCTGATAAACATTTTTACCCCATGTCAGTTTTGCTCTAAATGCTTTAGTTTTTAAAATATAAGACAAAAACTGCGGTTTACCCCATGTCAGTTTTCCTCTAAATGCTTTAGTTTTTTAAATATAAGACAAAAACTGCGGTTTACCCCTATGTTCTAATTTTAGCCATGTGGGTCATGTTGGTTGGCAGGCGGGATCATCTGACATATTTTTTTTTAAACTAGATACCCTAATGATGCTTGTGGCCAAGTTTGGTTCCATTTGGCCCAGTCGTTTCAGAGGAGAAGATTGTTGTAAATGTTAACGGACAACGACGGACGACGGACGCCAAGTGATGAGAATAGCTCATTTGACACTTCGGGTCAGGTGAGCTAAAAATGAATGAGTATTTCCAGAGACAAAGCAAAATTAGCAATTTCACCATTTTCGGTCCCAAAATTTGATCCCTTAATAGATTTTCAAAATTAAAAACCTTTTCGCATATCTACGGAAAATAAAGAACAATATTATATATATACAAATAAATTTGTAAAATCTTAATGAAAAATGAAAGAGGAGTTTAAAGCACAAGCTTAAGTTCACTATTTCCGAAATACAACCCCTGTGGGCCTGAAGTTGTCAAAATCAAAATTCTAAAAACTTATTGCGCATCTACATACAGTATGTGACAATACTGTATAGAAATTTTCAAGCATAAAACGAAAACCGTATGAGGAGTTTAGGTCACAAGCTTAAACTTCCAATTTTTGAAATTCGACCCATGTGGACCCCAATTTTTAAAAATCAAAATTCGAAAACCTTATTGCGCATCTACATACAGTATGTGATAATACTGTATGGAAATTAAAGCATAAAACGAAAAATGAATGAGGAGTTTAGGTTTCCAATTTTCGAAATTCGACCCCTGCATGAAATTAAAAATCAACGAGGAGTTCTGGAGACAAGATTATCTAACGGACAGACGGACGGACAAACGGACCTTGATAAACGGACAGACGGGCGGCCGGGCGGACGGACAGACAGACGGACCGATTGTAAATATCCCCGAACTTCATTCGAAGTTAATTATCCCCACATTTGTTTCATCCAAGTGATGATTTTGATGCAAATTTAAGGTTAAGCCGTTAACTTAAGGACAAAACTTACCCCGAGTAGAAATAAATCATGCAAAATTTAATTTAGGATCAAAGACCTCAAGAGCATATTTTGATAATACTTCCTATATGCCATAGGTCTAAAAATATATTGTTACGCTGCCACGGACATTATGCATTAAAACGTCTTGTATTTATATTTGTTTATCTCCGATACAGCATACATTTTTGTACCAGTATAGGTTGTGAATATTTGCTCATCAGTATATTAAACAATAGACAGAAATTAAATAGTTAACGTTTGTAAGATAGGCCTAATCTTGAAGTTAATGGTTTAAAGATGTTACGTTTGTACTGAAATGATGGATATTCCATAATTAAAACTGTACCTGTTTGGATAGAAATGATCCAGTTTAGCAGAAACTACTGCTAATCCTTATATAACTGAGCCGTACACTTGTACATGTAAAACATATGTCCGTTTGTATAAATAAATAACCAAGAAATACTGTTTCAAACACACACACGTGCAACACATTTACGCTGTTTGTTTACTTTTTGAAGACAGGGAAATCCCCTTTTCAATTCTGGTTTCTGATTGGTTGTCTTAGCTTAAACTTTACGTAGACTGGTTCCCGATCGCAATATTCAGTATGTTACACATATACAAATATAACCTCGTGACAGTGTATAGCAATCAGCTAATACCTGGAACGTAGTCCCGGGAACCAGGATAAAACTTTACGTCACAGTAACAAAGACGTCATTCGGCAGTATAAATGGCGGTTGCAACACGTCAGAACGGGCTTCGACCTGGGTTGTGCTAAAATAAGAAACGAAAACAAAACGAAATGAACGAAACAAAACGAAACGAAACACAATGAACGATATTTAAAGAACAAATAAAATGTCATATATATACGGGGGGCTTCAGTGGCCGAGTGGTCTAGGTAGTTCGTCATGACTACTACTGATCACTAGCCTGTCAACGATGGGGTTGTGAGTTCGAATCTCACCTGTAGCGGGGTGTGTTCGACTCCGATCTTAATTGACAAGGATTGCAAATTGTCCTACCGAAGGTCGGTGGTTCTCTCTGGGTACTCCGGCTTCCTCCACCAATAAAAACTGGCCGCCGCGAAATGGCCAAAATGTGCTGAAAACGCGTTAAACCCCAACTAAACAAACAAATCATATATATACGTGGGACAAGTTGTAATTAGTATGGCATCACATTATCAAATTGTGGATATTTCATGTATATATATTGTTTCTTTTCTGAATATACGAATACATGTAAATATATATATATATATATGATATTGGTAATGCTAATTTAGAGGAGGCATGTTGTCACATCATCCATGTTCCAGTTATTTGGGTGCACTTTGGGACTTAATTTACGGTGTTTATTTTTCAGCATTTGGCATATGTTCTTGTGCATCGTCCCTAGGTGCCTTTTGCAGTTGAATGAACATCAACTTAAATTTACTCATGTGATGCAATGAATATTTTATGTTATACTCCATAGTTACTTGTAATTTCATGTAATAATCAATTTGTTTATGTACTTGTCTATTGTAAAACATGCCTGTTGTGGACCCTTGATTTGGTGAATAAATCTATCTATCTGTCTATCTATCTATCTATCTATCTATCTATCTATATATATACTATACTATACTAATAATAATAATAATAATATTAACAACAAACTTTTTTTCCTAGTCAATGTTGCATGTTTGTAGTGTTTACTGTTTATTTCTGTTTTATTTTGGTTTAGTGACAATCCTATTGTTTGGATTTAATACTAAAAAAAATATTCTTATTCTTCTATGTTCATATAGAAAAAATAGTGTGGCACCAGAATACGAAATGTTTTCGAACAACAAAGAATACAAGCGTGAACAAAACAGTTTTTGATACAGTAAAAATGTTTGACACAGTATACTTATTACTAATCTTTGGTGTAGTAAAAAGTCTCCATTTTGTTCAGAATGCAGTAAATTAAGCTAAAATGTCACAATTGCTTTGACCTTTAGTCTATGAACTCAATTATCCAAAACCTTTTAGTATTAATTGAAAACAATCATACCAAAATTTGGTTCAAATCAGTTGAAAAATATGACATCTTAAACATGTTCACATCCATCAACTAGCTCTTAGGGAAAAGGTAAAATACCGCTGTAACCTTGACCTTTGACCTTTGACCTGCCACCTTGAAAAGTCATTGGTTCTTTATGTTTGTTATATACTGAATATGTTTACCAACTTAAGAAAAGATTTGTTGAAAGCATGGTCTCCAGACTCCGCAAGGCTAAAATACGCTAAAATGTCACTTTTAGCTGAAAAATAATAGGCATCTTCCTACTGTCGAACATAATTTGCAGTATTCCAACTTTTTTTTTTAATTTGACGATGAAAGGTCATTATCTCCAGTGTTAACAAGGGCACACATTTCTCCGCGATACTAAATTTTGATACAAATTGTGATGCACAAGATGTGCACATTTCGTCGATTTACGACTCATCAGTTGTGCTCAAGGCCTAAATTGTTGAAAATCAAAACCAAGTTAATTTAAGCTCACACATAATAGGGTCTAATTACGAAAGGAAAAGTAATTGGGAAAAGTCGTCACAACAATAGTTTAAGTAAGAGATACAATGGATAAGCCCCGGGCTCATGGTTTCTTTTTCAAGAACCAACGCTTATCCATTGTATCTATAATACAGACATTGACCATCAACCAGACCATCAACCAGACAAATCTTTTAGTCAATGGAAAGAAAACTATAAAATGTAACACTTAAAAAGTCCGTTACAGAACAATACGAGAAACTGCTAAACTTTGTCCTTATGGAAAATTAAAAACCGATTGTAAATTTGAGCTTAACTTAATAAACAATAATTTCACTTTACAGAAATTTATTGTCAAAATTTAAGACTAAGTGACTGACCCTAGGTATTGAAGTTGGCAGATATATGGCCATTCCCAGAGAACAAAGATTATGCAAAAAATGTAAAGTTGTACATGATCAAAATTCAACTTTGCGCCCTAACTTTTTTGCTCTTTTAAAAGACCAAGTTCCATCATTTCAAGACATGAATTTTACAAATAAATTACTTCTCAGTCATTCTCAGTCCTACTCCTGGGTCTTTAGGACTGAGGGGCATAAATTGGACCCCTGTCAGATAGCTCATTACATATTATAGGGTTATTGAATGGGCTTTTTCATATTGGTCCTGTATTATGTCCAAGGACAGTCGTATTGGGCCAAGGATAGCTGTATTAGGCGAAGGCGAGGCCAAATGCAGCTGTCCGAGGACATAATACTGGAGCTATATGACAAAAGCCCATTCTATGATCCCTTTATTAACTAGCTGTGTAAAATCATGAAAATGTATGACTTATCAATAATAATTGAAAAAAAATATTGTGATATTTTTGTTCACTTGTTTATAAATAAAAAATATATACCTTCATTGGCAAGTTTCCGATGGCCACATCTTCATATTCTTTCTTTCTTACCTTCAGGTCATTGATGGATGTGTGATGTTACATGCTAAATTTCTTTTCTTACAGTTGTTTTTGTAGTACTTTTTTTAAATACTTACGCAAGCAACTATTATAGAAAGAAATTATAGCTTTTTCTCCCAAGGCTCGCATGTTAAAATCTTAATTTTAACTCTCTCGAGTGTAGAAATCTTGTAATTCACTCGAAACTGAAATAGAATCTATATAACTCCTCCCAATATTATTTGCATCGATTTTCTAGGTTTTTGTCATCTGCTTGCAAACATGGCGGAAGTAAACAAATCCATATTGGGCCTAGGCCTTATTTTCATATTGAGGCTGAAATCCATATTGGTCCTGTTTTTCAGGCCTGATATTCATATTGAGGCTATAATCCGTATTGGTCCACTTATGTGTAAATTATACTGTGTTCAGTTTTCTGCACGGTATATGTTGTATTATGTCTACTTGTTATATTGCTTGACCCTTATCTTGCTTATTGGTGTAATTTTGCAATAAAGTTTATTATTTTCGAAATGAAAATATTATTAAATTAAATGAATAAAAAAGACAATAGTTCCCAGGTTTTAAGTTTAGGAATTTTTTGTCTGTTTTTCATAAAGTAACCACGAAATTCTGAATAAGAAAAAAAAACCCAAAAAAACAACAAATAAAAATACAACTGGCAAAATAAAGTTCATTAAAAATTTTCCACGTTTCAAAAATTTATTTATTCTTCATCAAATTGAACAAAATATCAAACGTTTATCGCATATAAAGAGTTAAAGAAAAAAATCCAAATTCCTTATCTTTTCAACTTGAAAAGTATCCCCACCCACACTGACTTAGGTTTTTACATTCACTTTCGTTTGCAAGGGAGGCAACTATTATATATGAGTCTATCCATCTGCTAATTTTGAAGAAAAAAAACGAGAATTAATGTTGCAAAACATCATCCAAAAGTCGAAAATTATTTAAAACACCAATGTACGCTATATTATACAATGTAGTTCAGTTTAATAGGACGCAGATTATTGACTGGGCGATTTGGATGCAAGTTTTTCTTAGGCAGTTGAAAAACCCTCTTCGGACTGGGCTATTTGGGTACCCAGACGTTAGGTGCGGGTTGCAACCTTCAATATTTTTGTCACCTAGTCAAGAGAAACGTAAAAAAGTTGTAGTAATTAATTCTTTGTTGATCAGTTCTTGTGATGTAAAGCTTGGGTGCTCAGTCAAAGAAAGTTTTTTGGTCGCCATTTTGTGGTCATTCTCAGCCTTGAGGGTGCGGGTGGCGCTTGTTCATTTAAACTTGTTGACCGCTTGATACTGTAGTAAAAATAGTTAATTTTGTTTTTATACTGAATTATCTAGTAGAAAGTTCTCTTGTTGTATTGTAAAATTCGTAGAGTGCTCGAATTTAGCTATTTGGTTAACGACTTGATTTCAGGTGCAGGTTGCCGCAAGTTGTAGAAATAAATTAGACGCTCTATGATTGATTTTAACAGTTAACTAAATCTTACATATGTTTATTGGGATTAGTTAGAATATTTTGTTTTATCTAATGGAGTAAGTTATAGTTACCAAATTAAAAAGTGTTGGGTATGTGTAGATACTCCATAGGAGGGACTAAATTTCACGAGAAAGCTTTGCTTTTGAGTGAAATTTAGTCCATCCTGTGGTGTATCTACACATACCCATTCAAATTTTTAATTTGGTAAATGACATGTGTCAAAGTTCATAAGACGTCACAATTAACTTATATCACGTGATGAAAAGTGCCTTTCCCGCTGAATTATCAGTTTGCGCGTCTCAGTCGTCTGAAATGGCTGCAAAAATGGAGATCAGTGACATTGACTTTTTGAATGTAATTCCTGAGGGTTGTGCTAAAATAAGAAACGAAAACAAAACGAAATGAACGAAACGAAACGAAATGAACGAAACGAAACGGAAAACGAAACGAAACGAAAACAAAATGAAATGAACGAAAAAAAGAGTTTATCTATGGGATCAACCATTTGATTTTTTTTTTTTTTGAGGGGATGGGGACTACGATCAAATTTGAAATAAAAAGGCAGAGAATTCACCGAGGAGGAAAACTTTCGAGCAAAAACTTTTTTTTTAAATAAATGACATAGAGAACTAAAAAGATACTTCATTTAGTACATCTCGTTTAAGGAGTCTGGACTACAATAATTTCAAAAGACACCACAACCGTAGAAAATGCGCTTTCACTCGCTTTGTATAAACTTCATCATTCATGATTTGTTACACGAAACTCCCATTCCTTTGCTGACTGGAAATCCTGATTAATCTTACTTCGAAAGAAAACCATTTATCAGGGGATCCACGAAATCTGTTCATCAAGATTTTTTTTTTAAGTTTAGCCTATAAACTAAAACTACAAAACATCCAGATGGTTTTTGTTAAATGAACAACTTTTATTCTTTTGCTTTATTTTAATTATTAGTTCGTCATGATTACTAATGACCACTTGTCAATACATAGGTTGTGAGTTCAAATCTCACCTGTGGCTGGGGTTCGACTCCGATCTTAATTGGCAAGGATTGCCAATTTTCCTACCGAAGGTCGGTTGTTCTCTCTGGGTACTCCGGGTTTCTCCACCAATAAAAGATGGCCGCCGCGAAATAGCCAATGTGCTGTAAACGACGTAAAACCCCAACTAAACAAATAATTATTATTTCTTTAAATAATCATGTATATTGAAAAAGCCTAGTAGATCTTGCAATGTCTTAGATTAAATCGTTTTGCACCGAAACTTCAGAGGGGCCTAGGATTGCGACCCCCTCTGGATTAGTTGCTTCCTCCTGGACAAGGAACAATTACGGTCCTGCCTTTTGGTCATTTTTGCATTTTTGAATTTGCTCTTCAACTTTTGGGATGGTTTTGATTTTCAACATTTTAGGCCTTGAGCACAACAGATGAGTCCTAAATCGACGAAATGTGCACATCTTCTGTATCAAATTTGTATCATAATTTAGCATCACGGAGCAACGTGCGCCCTTGTTAACACTGGAGATAATGACTTTTCGCCGTCAAATAAAAAAAAAAGTTGGAATACTTTAAATTAAGTTCGACAGAAGGATGATGCCTACTATTATTATTTTTCAGCGTCAATGGTTAAGGTAAACGTGACATTTTAGCGTATTTTAGCGTTGCGAAGTCTGGAACCCTTGGTAAACATATTCAGTATATAACAAACATAAAGAACCAATGACTTTTCAAGGTGACAGGTCAAAGGTCAAGGTTACAGTGGTATTTTACCTTTTCCCTAAGACCTAGTTGATGGACGTGAACATGTTTAAGATGTCATATTTTTCGTTTCGTTTCGTTTCGTTTCGTTCATTTCGTTTTGTTTTCGTTTCTTATTTTAGCACAACCCAATTCCTGAATGGGACAACAGTATAGACGATCTAACATTATCACAAACATGCAAAGATGCTGAAAATGAAAAGACTGCTTTCGAAAAGCTGGAGGATTTAACCATATCCAACTATAGAAGTCATCACGTGACTTTCGTGACGTCACACATCACCTATACCATACCCAAGTAAATTGTATAGAAATGCACTTGGGCGATCATGAATCGATAAAATAAACTACTTTTAGTTCGTGCTGAAAAAATTTTGGTGCTATGTAGTACTTCCTCATATATTTAGAAAAATATTTTTGTTATTTGGAAACGTTTAAATTTTTGTCTTATCCCTTCCAAATGCTTTTGAAAATTTTGTCTTATTATCCCGTTAAGTCCAAATTGTTAAATCATCTAACTGCGATAAATTGGCTTTTTTGTCGTTTTTAACATAAAATTGCGATTTAACCAAAACTGATGGAAAAATTTTGGTGCTATGTGCTAATTAATACATTTATAAATTTTTGAAATATCGTAAATTCAATAGTTTAATTTTTTATTATATCCCTTCCAAATTGATTTGAAAATTAGATATCTTCGGAAAATCTTATTATTTTTCAAGATGGCGACGATAACCGGAAATGGCACTAGGCGCGAAAATACAAACATTTAATGATTTTCAATTTCATATTTGCATCGAAACAAACGCTTATGTTTGAAATATAAAGTATATATATATATAAATAGCTGACATAACTTATTAATAAGTATATAGTTTCCAATTGCACTGCATATTAACTTATCCTCGCCAAGGGCGATATAGATTATGAAAAAAAAAAATCGCGCCTTTGCCAGTATTAATGAAAACTAACACAGATGATGGATCATTTCATTTCTTTTCAATAGAGGATTTTATTATATAATGTTTGTGTGATGAAGTTATAATAAAAAGGGGGGATATGCATACTCTAGATACTGATATATTACTATTGTTTTATGTCTCGGATGTTACTAATAAAGTATATCCTTTGGTCTTCATATATGATATGTTTGAGTAAAAACTTTTCGAAATATCGTAATTGCAATAGTTTACATTTTGATTATGTCCCTTCCAAATTTATTTGAAAATTAGCTATTTTGAAATGTGTTATTTTTTACTATTATTATTCAAGATGGCGCCCATCCTAAACAGCTTCTACCTTGCCATAACAAAGTAAATATATATACGAGTAAATAGAATTACTCATATAATATGTCAAATGTTAAATATATAAATACCAAAAAGATAAATTATTAATTTAAAATAAATTAAAATGTTACTTATCTGACATTTGAAATTATATTTCATCACTGCATTCTTTGGGATCCCCCCTTAAACACACACACACTTCTATATTAAAATGTTGCATTAATTATCAAAAAATGTGGCGTTAAAAATGAAATCACGCTGTTTTTGGTCAGCAAACGGTTTACCTGTATACATGCAATGTACCTGTGTACCTTAATTAACGGTTGGAACAATAAACATCCGGACAGTCAAGGTACAATATACATGTCAAATCGTTAATTAGTTATAATTACCTGAAACACACACCATGTTAATTGCGCATAATAATTTTCTTCAGATAAAACTCAAATAAATTTTACCAAAAAAAAAAATCGCTTTTCTCGCGGCTTAAAAAATAAAAAAAAACTTGCACCATTAGCCTTTATCACGTGTAATTATGTACTTTTGACAGTTTATATAAATTGGTGATGAATTTACTATTATTAATTATTATTAATTATTGTCACAATTTCATATATTGAAATTATAATCCATGTGAAATGTTACTACATATTTCAAATAAAAAGTTTTTTAAAGTGAAGACGTGGAGAACGTGCTATAATTAATACAGAGTTATCGAAGTACGATGAATGCCTGGCATGAACGGGACCAGTAGATTCCCGATATTGGGTAACCAGTTAATAAGTCTAAACAGAGTTACCTAACATAATTATGACCGATATAGCTGCATATGTCTTTCTCAGGCTTTGGACCAATATGAAGTGGATTTTGAAATGGATGACTTGCCAGATTTTGAACTTACGCAGGTTCCCCTTACGCCGGATAATATTATTGAAGAAGTGGAAAAGGCTGTTACTGTGAATTGTAACGAGAATTCGCACAATTCTTTTGTGGAAGATATTGATATTGATAAGTTAGTTAAGTCAACTGAAAGCAGAAATACACGGAAAAATACTACTTGGAGTGTCGCCACATTTAACGACTGGAGAGTTGCGCGAATGAAAGGTAATTATTGTGCCATTCCAGAACTTTTACAGTTTACCGCCAATGATGTAAATCAGTGGCTTAGCAAGTTTGTAATAGAGACCAGAAGAAAAGATGGTAAGCCGTATGCCCCAAAGACATTATATCTTTTATGCGTTGGCATACTGAGATTTCACCGAGAGAATGGTGTGCATATGAACTTTTTGGACGAAAAAGACTGTGCATTTTATGATTTCAGACGTTCTTTAAGCGCACGCATGACGGAACTCACAAAACAGGGTATAGGCACCACTATTAAACAGGCAGAGGCGATAAGCGAGGAAACAGAAAGCACTCTCTGGGAAAAGAGTTTGCTTTGGAGTACCAGTTCTAAAGCTATAATAATGAATACCATGTTTTTCTATAACAGTAAACTTTTGGACTCAGAGGTGTAGATGAGCATCGGAATATGTCCGTGGACCAGTTCGAACTGGGAAAGGATCAGACGGGAAGCTATATATTATTCAAAGGCAGAGCAAACAAAACGTACAAACGTCAGTTTAATTTTTCTTACATATTTTTAGTATTTTCCTTTCTTGTATATTTTTATTCGTTCTTTTGTGTAATTTGGTCACAATACTTACGATTTTCAGAAAATCCGGGTGTCTTCGTTGAGGTCCGCGCTACAACAGGTGCTTCATCTATGCAAATTCATTGTAAAAACGGGTATATTATATCTTGCGTAGCGTGTATGCTTATTACATTTTACTCAATCCAGGCAATATAAAACTGTTTCATATTTCATTAATTAGTTTTGTTCAGTGTATGATTTAAATGTCACTCAATGTCAATACTTCATTTTTTCAGGTGGACTGAATCAGCGGAACTTAAGTGCCAAAAACTTAAAACACTATCTACAAAATCCAGTAATTTTTAAGATATATGAACAATATTTGAATATTGTACGTGATTTAAATGGAACAGCCTTTTACAGGAGACCGCTAGATAAAGGAAGTTTGGTGAACAGTCGGTAGGGGTCAACAAATTGTCTAATATCATGAAAACTCCTTGTGTAAATTATATATAGAAGATGAATATCATTTTATTATAATATGTACATTCCTCAAAAATATCAGAGAAAAATTATTTATCGAAATTACTGATATAATTCCTTCCTTTAAAGATCTTGATAATGAAGCAAAATTTATCTTTTTATTTACATGTGAAGAATATGATGTTGTTAAAATTATTGTCAGCAGAATTGGTGAAATGTACAGTACTCGGTATGAGTTGATTACCAATGTTTAACCTGAATTTTGAATTATTATTTATTCATTATGATTTATCTCTTTCACTTGTTATACATATGATATAGCTGCACCACCTGCCACTAAAGCTAGTTACCAACTTTTTAATTCATTTGGGGATGAGGCGTGCGTCTCGGAATTAGTATTGTAAATGTATATTGTGTATGTTTTAATTTCTATATGTACATATGTATTAATGATGACAATCCTGCAGTTTGGATTTTAAATCAATAAAATATTCTATTCTATTCTATTCTGAAAACCATGTGTGCAGAAGCCGGAATAGATGGATATTTCACTAACCACTCTGGTAAAAGGACATGTGCCACGACATTATACCAGGCAGGATTCCAGAACAAGAAATTATGAACAGAACAGGCCATAGGTCAATGCAGAGTGTTAGAAAATATAAAAGGGCTTCCAATGAGATGTTAAGGGATATCTCAAATATCCTTGAACCGAGCGAAAGCATTTGCAAGAAAATTAAACATGAAGACAGCACAGAAATTCAGAATTGCACAGAAAATCGTGAACCATCAAAAAGTGCTGCAGGAGGCGTTGGAAATTTGTTCACTGGATGTGTGTTCAATTTTAATAGTGGAAGTTAAATATATTTGTGATTATTTCAGTATTTCATCATTTGTGGATTATGTGGTGTTTTTTATTCAAAGGAATATATGCATTTTGGAATTCCATCCTTTTTTGTAGTGAAATGTTTGCATAATGGAATTTTATGCATTTTTTTTGTAGTGAAATTACCAGTGTGCCATTCTCAAGGATTAGAGGATTTATATATGTGGCTTCTAGTTTCACATTTTTTAAAAATAATACAGTTATTAAAATTCATTGTTGTATTTATTTTAAGAAAAAGAAAGGATATGGGCTATTTGCCAATGAGACAACTACCCAACACTATAGTTTTAGCAAAAATTTAGAGTTGAAAAGTATTACAGGAAAGAAAATGTTACATTGTAGGTTCTGGCTAAAAGTGTGAGGTATCTAACATACGCCACATGACCATTTTTAATCTTCTGGTAAACCAATCAGAGGGTTGATATGGAGCTGTGGTGTATGTGTAGATACCCTCACACTTTTTCAATGGAAAATTAAACAAACTATGGTACATTATTTGTTGATCATATAATTTTACTTATGGTGCGGGTTGCAGTCGCACCAGAATTGTCAGTAACCGCTCGGTAGTTGTTAATATTACATGAATAGTTACAGTTTGGTTTGCTCCTGACCAAGCAAAGGAAAGACAACGAGTCGCGTTTCATATTTGTTTACTTGTTTTATTATAATAAAGCATTAATTCTTAGCTACGCCTTTGTCATTTGTTGAATCCTAATACATGAACTTCATCTAAATTCCGACAACAAATGGACCCCTTATTTTGTAACACTGTTTTCCTAGTGGTGTCTAACAGTACACTGGGCCCGCAGTCTTACAATATTAATAGTGGGCTACTAAATGGCAGTTGTTACTACTGTGAAGCTATTAGTAACTCACACACAATTAGATATACCTGTATTTTGAAATTGCGTTCGAAACTAACATAAAAAAATAATAGTAACTACAGTACTGTTAGAGACGACAGTTATACCCGCACTCCCACATTTGTTTCATCCAAGTGATGATTTTGATGCAAATTTAGCGTTTAGGACAAAACTTACCCCGAGTTAAAATAAACCATGCAAAGTTTATTTAGGATCTAAGATCTCAACAGCATATTTTGATAATTATAATACTTCCTATATGCCATGGGTCTAAAATTGTGTTTTGAGCATCTTTTTTTTTGCATCTGTCCATCATGGACAATCTACCTATGAAGAAACCAGAAGCCTAGCATAAAAAATGCCTCAGAAATTAATGTGTAAGCATATTTTGAAAATTTTAAAACCATCTACAACATATGTACAATCATCTCTATAAGTAGAAGCCTAGCATCAATAATCAATAATCCCCCGCCCCATCCCATACCTCTAACCAATGCGGAATAAACAAACACACAGGAATACACACAGTAAAGCTCAGTTCAAAAGATGTCCGACATTATTTACTTTTGTTACAATTCTAAATTAAAAATGATATTTGTTGATGAAATTCACGATCTCTGCAATTTTTCTCACAAGTATTTGTTTCTAAGTCAGAGCAGTGATATGTGAGATTTAATTTCTACTAAAATTTTTCCAATTAAGAAGTGGGAGATAATTTATATTTGGAAAAGGTAACAATGTGAACTGGTTCAAGAAATTAATCTGTTTCTCATGTACATGTACTTGGTTTTGCAAAAATTACCCTTTTCATTAATAAAAAATCTAGAATTAAACTGCAAAATTATTTATCTTGTATGGAAACTATTGATAATATAATTAATTATGAAACAAAAGAATTCAGTCAAGATCAAGAGGGTGTTGATGAGGCAACTTTTGAACTGAATAAACTACTTCAATTATTTACTGATAATTCATGTGTCACTCGAAAGCCTAATCAAAAAAAGAAAACTAAGAAGAAAAAGCAAAAGTGGTCAGACCAAACAGTTTCAGATTTTAAACGTCAAATAAACTCTTTAGGACAAAAAATAAGAAACTCGCCTTTTGATTGTAATTTGAAAAATAAGTACTTTAACATGACAAAACAATTTAAAAAAATTGTCAAACAGAAAAAAGTGCAATACAAAAATGAAATATTTAAAAAACTTGAGAATGCTTATGTAAAAAATCCAGATGAATACTGGAATATACTGAAAGAAATGAAAGATTCCTCAAAGATCGAAAAAGATTCTGAGGAAGCAGAAATATTTTATAATCTTGAAAAGGCAGAAAAACACTTTCAAAACCAAGGAAATTGTTCTAATATAAACGAAGCTTTTCAAAAGAAGGTTGAACAAGAACTAAATTTAAAAGAAAAAACATTCTATATAGAGAAGCAACAGATAGACCATTTACAATATCTGAGGTAAAGAGTGTTATAATAATCTTAAGATGGGCAAGGCATGTGGACCAGATAAAATCCTCAATGAAATTATTAAACATAGTAGTAGTGTTACATTGCAATCCTATACAAAATTATTTAACATGATTTTAAAAACTGGTTGCTACCCAAAAGCTTGGAACCAGTCCTATATTATTGCCATTCATAAGTCTGGAGATAAAAGTTATTTAAATAATTATAGAGGAATGTCTTTAATGAGTTGCCTGGCAAAAGTCTTTAGTGCACTGCTAAATGATAGACTCACTTCATTTTTAGAAAATAAGTATAATCCATCACAATTTGGATTTAGATCAAATCACAGGACATCAGACTGTATATTTATTTTAAAAAGTCTTATTAATAAATATCTTCAAAAAAATAAGAAGAAGATATTCGTATGTTTTGTGGACCTGCAAAAGGCCTTTGACTCCTTATGGAGAAAAGGGCTTATGTACAAAATTTTAGAACTAGGTATTGGAGCAAATATGTATAATATTATTAAAAAACAATTTCAAAATACGGAAAGTGCATTTAAAAATAAATATCTTCATTCAAAGTTTTTTAACATAGATAAAGGTGTAAGACAAGGAGATGCAGTGAGACCGACTCTATTTAATATATTCATCAATGACATTAGTCATTTATTTGAACAGAAGGAACACAGTCCCCCAAAACTTGTTGACTCATATATAGGAAGTCTTCTCTTTGCAGATGATCTAATTATTCTATCAGAAACACAGTCTGGATTGCAAAAAAGTATTGATTCATTGTCACACTATTGTGATAATTGGCATCTAACAGTCAATGTGAAAAATTCAAAAACTATGATTTTTCAAAATAATCCTCCAAAATTAAAACATAACAATATTTCCATGTATAAAGGAGAATTTTTAGAAAATGTCAGCAAATATAAATATTTAGGGTGTGAAATTACAAATAATGGAAACTTTAATTCTTGTACCTTAGAGTTAGCAAATAAAGCTAGAAAAGTATTATTTGCCATCAAGGCCTATGCGTCGGATTATGGAAATTTACCGGTAAAGGTATTGTAACGTGTCACAGGTCTATTACATTTGTTTGGCAGTCACGCCCTCCCCCTTCTTTATTCATTTCGAAATTACTTTGGGTCACTCAATCTCAGAATAAAATCGTATCTTTTTAATTGTAAAAGACGTTATAACAAAGGCAAAGTTTTACTCCTTTTATTGTAAACCTGTATTGTCTCATTCACTACACTTGACAAATAACGTTAGTTCCGTCGGAAATGGAGTCCCCTTCATTTGGTTTTTTTATCGAAAGTGTCATAATTTATGAAGTTTTCACTTACCTCAGCATATTTGTCAATTATTGTTGAATGTAGTTTTAATGTAAATATATTATGATATTTAGTGGTTTTGGTAACCTGGTCAAGTTTTGGGAGACTCAACATGTCGTTTCAAATCAGCCATATTTACTTGAGTCTCATGCCGTAAACTGGTCTATGCGACTCGTCGTAAAATAGCGTTCATACGTCAAATTGGAGTCTTTTGAGTCCCTTTTCACGTCAAAATCGAGTCTTTCGAGTTTCTTAAACATATAAATGGCCGTTTTTGTGTGAGCAATGTTAGTCGTGATCGAACACCCGTGGCGAAAGGTTGCTTAGCCAAAAGCCTAAATAAAAGAGCCTCCTCTAGAGTTTTCTTTAGCTACGACTAGATTATTTTAGATTTCTACATACATTAATTATTTAAAGGTTAGAAATATCCACAAGATTTATTTTGTATCAATTCTTGTTTACGCTTAAAAGATACTCGTTGATTGAAAATACATAGAAAATAATTTGAAGGTGTAATATTTTCACATTTGTTTAGTTGCCGCCATAGACAGAAATTCAAACATTGGAGTCTCTATTCAGAATAATTACTATAATTAACTGAAATTCGTTACTTGATTAAAGAAAGTCACTTTTAATTAAATCTTGACTTCTTAATTCGTACGTATTAACGGAATATCATTATTATTTATATAATTACGGAATATCACAAAGATGGACGCGGAGCAGCATACACATATCTAACAAAATTCAGAACTTAATACTATAATTCCAAAGTAAAATTTGTACATTCTTATAACATAAGTTACTTAGCACTTGACCAGAGTTACCCCACTAGCTTGCATATACAGTTTATTTTGGTGTATTTTATTATGTATGTTTTGCTTAATTAAATATTGAAATGATGCACATGTATAGCCTGTATGCAGCGCTGTTATAATGAAGTTATAAAATTTATCCTGTATATTAAATAGTTAAATTTTACTGGATCGATTATTTCAGCCAACTTAATATAGTTTGAATCTTATAATTCCTAGCTGATTTCCTGCCATATCTGGTTGAGGTTCACACAGTTTGTTTATATTTATACATAGTTGACGGAGAATACTAGTTTAGGTTTCACTTCAGAGTAACGAAAACGCTGTCAAAGGGGCGAAAACGTTACATTGTTGGCCAGTGTGGGGAAAGCAATCTTATTTCATAGAGATTAGAACCTAGACTGAAGTGAAACTTGAAAGTTGAATAAAAATGTCTTTGACTACAACCCTTAGACAACCGAGTTTTGTGGTTTTAGAGGTAGATGAAAACAAGGAAGATACCTCGGGAGTCCGGTCACGGCTCCCCGCATCATCCTCGGATCTAGACTCAGATCATAGCAGGAGCCTGATTGATTTAACACCATCAGGAGAGGTTCAGATACGGGTCACAAGGGGGGTCATAAATGATTATATGACACCAAATTCTCAAACGGGTGTGACAGAAACTAACTCTTTACAAAGAAATTCTGAAAATAACGATGTGCAAAAACTGAGACAGGAACTAATTGAAATTAGGGAGAGAGAAAGCAGGATAATGGGTTTATTAGAGAGTCATTCAGGCGACGAACGTTGTCAGTTCAGTGAATCCTGTGGAGGGGGAGATAGTAATACGCATAAAGTTATCTCTGGCCACCTAGATAGTAGGAGGCGGAAACAGACAGATCTCCGCGGTCAAAATGATCAGTGCTATGGGCCCAGCACTAACTCTCCATGGCAGGCACCTCCAAATATTTTCACTGGGGGTTGTGAAACTGTCCAGATGGACAGAAACGGGTGTGTAGACACCATGACTCCTCTTGTAAGAAGGAACACTAATGTGGAGAATGTGATTCAAAATATTGACAATTCTCTTTCAAATTTTCCTGTAAATAATAACAACTCTGTAGGTAATACTGTGCCTATGGTAACCGGACCTTCGACTCAGTTTAAACTAAAGAGGCCACCTACTTTTGACGGAACAGGTAGCTGGCAAGATTTCTTGGTACAATTTGAAATGATATCTGCCGGGAATAAATGGGATAACGGAATGAAGGCTTATGAATTGGCCACAAGTTTACGGGGGGTAGGAATAGTAACGGATATTGAACCTATAAAAAGACTTGATTATGATTACCTTGTATCTGCTCTCACATCACGTTTTGAGCCTTTAAATCAAGTTAACATGTATAAAGTGCAGATGAACTCTCTCTATAGGAAACCTGGTCAAACTTTGCCAGAAATGGCCCAGGAAATCCGTAGGATAACTCGACTGGCATATCCTACTGCACCCATTGAAATTAGGGATCAGTTAGCTAAAGACTGTTTTGTTCGTGCCATTAATGATCCAAAAATTCAGTTATCAATATTTCAGCGTGAACCCAAGACGATTGATGATTGTGTACGCTTTGGTCTTGAATATGAGGCATTTACAATTGATCAAAAGAGACTAAATACAAAACAAGGCATACGCATGTTATCTGAAATTGACGACTTTGACGAAGACAATGTGGTTACACGCTTGGCTAAAATTACTGAGCAGATGGAGAAAGTGACAAATAATCAAAGTACTCCTATTAACAGAGTAATGACGTGTTTTTATTGCGGAAACAAGGGTCATATAAAGAAAGACTGTAGAAAATATGACTGGGACAAGAGACATAACTGTGTTAAAACGGGAAAATTTGTTACGAATTCAAATAGCACCAAATCGGTTCGACAAAATTCGCAGTCAACGCAGACTGACTGCAGTGCTAATTTTAAAAGACAGGGAAACTAGAAAATGCTGGGGATAGGGACCGTTCACCAGCTATAGCCCTCGGGGAATCAAGGTCCATTAGTACTATATTACAAGTTCCCTGATGTCACCTTCATTTATAAGATATGGAAGAACAAACCATAGGTTTGCAAAGGGATGAAAGTGGCATCAGAACTATTATTTGTTTTGTTTTGTTTTGTTTTTTTTTTTTTTTTTTTTTTTTTTTTTTACTAACTCAAGCGCAATATCCTTAATAATAACTGATAACAAGTTTAGGTATATAATATATATATGTATGTATATTTCCTTGTTTTTATTGGTTTGATTGGTCCCCCCCCCCCCTAAATTTTTTTGTTTTTTTTTTTGTTTTTTTTTTTTTTTTGTTTTTTTTTTTTTTTTTGTTAAATACCAAAATTCTCACCTATTTGCCATAACATCCTTTACACAACTATGACATACCCCCTTTAAAATGAATCATGTTACTTTGTGTCGTGTCTAACAACATTACCTGTTACGTTTCATTCATTTCGTTTCAACATAAAACTTCAAAGAATGTCTAATTAACCTTTACCCTCACATCACGTGTTCGACTCCGATCTTAATTGACAAGGGTTGCTAATTCTCCTACCGAAGGTCGGTGGTTCTCTCCGGTTACTCCGGCTTCCTCCACCAATAAAAACTGGCTGCCGCGAAGTGGCTGAATGTGCTGAAAACGGCGTTAAACCTCAACTAAACAAACCCTCACATCACTCTTGTTTTACATCTGTTTTAATTGACACAGCTATATACCTATCAAGTTTCTTGACTATATAAAAATAAGGATATGGGGTAAATCTGTGTAGCATCATCTTGAATGACAATCAATACATTGAAAAGCAATAATGAACACATGTTCCTAGAATTAATTCTGAAAATAAAACTAGGGAGGGCGGGAGGGGTAAAAGAAACTAACTCAAGCCCCTCCACGAGGATTAATCCAACAGAGATGAAGTAAACTCTAAAGCCTAAACTCAAATGATAAAGAGGTCTGCAAAACCGTAATGATATCTTATCCCTGAGAGGTACCATAAGGGAACTTTAAATAGTACTATATTACAAGTTCCCTGATGTCACCTTCATTTATAAGATATGGAAGAACAAACCATCTGTGTGCAAAGGTATGACATTTCTGGCTAAACAATAATTAAAATATCAGTACAAAATTTATTACTAAATTCTACAAGATGGTAAACTGCTTATTTAAACTAAACTTGATATATATGACTAAAATATCATAGAAGGTAACACGAATAACATTAAGTGTTTCTAATGATATAAAAACTATAACAAAGCTTAATAAAATCCTAATATCAAGGAAAACAAACTATCCAATACTTAAAATCAAACCCCACAAACCTTAGTAATAAAATCTTTGGAGATTATTTATATTTGAAAAACAATTAGACACCTGGTTTAATTTTGACGTGCCTTTGTCTAAGTTTTCTGCCGCGTTTGATAAGGTCGATGCTGCCCCAGCGGGACTTAATATACTACCAATGTTAGCATAATGGTTAATCATGTTTTTAGAATTCCATCCAATATGATTACTGATCTCTTTATCAGCAACTCCCAACATTCGTAATGTGATTGAACAGCCCCGCCTACTGCTATGTGACGTTTCACCCTCGTAAAGATTGATAGCTGTTAAATGTTTCCTTAACCTATCAGTCATGCTCGTTGAAGTTACAGCTTTGTTAACAATTAATTTAGTTTTTCCATCCATTGCTCGAAATAAATAGCCAGTATTTAACTTTATTTCTGTTTCCTCTGCGATAGCCATGTAATCTTTCAAATGCGAAACAGGACAGATGTCATTATCCTTGGATGGCAATAAAATAAAATTGTTTGGATTGTCAACTGATGCAACCTTACCGACAACTTGTGACACGAACACCCCACCCAAATCCTGCATCTGAAATAATCTGTTACTAGTTAGAAGCCCCAGATCACCGCCTCTGCCACCCGAGTGACAAATGACTGAAAAATATGCTCGGTCTCTCGCCAATAAAAATTTTGAAACTGGGTTCTTCTCAACAGAAATATTGTATGACAAATACCGACATAACCTTCCTAGTTTATCGAACATCATAGGAACTGCTTGCTTTCTAGAAATTTCTGAACGAGATTGTTCCAAAGTAATCGCTTGGATATGCCTCTTTAACACTGGGGATGATGCGGGATTGCCCGTTAATAGCATTGGATTCCACTCTCCAGAACGACCGATATCACGTAAAATTGCACGTAACTTTCCTAAAATAGTATCAACGGATTTTGCAGCTAATGTCTTTTTACAACCACAACTTTTAATTCCTGGCATTCCTCGAAAAGGACAAGTATCAGTATGTAATTGTGTACGACCAGATTGTTCTTTAAATATTAAAAACTTCCTTATGTCATCAGGCATTGCGTTCATTAAGTTTTTTCTTTTTTCTATTGTTTCCAAAAAATTAGAAAATTCCGACTTCAAACTGCATTTTTGCTTAGAATAATTAGACGAATCCAATAAATTATCTAAATGTTTAATCCGGGAATCAATATCAGACATAATGTTATCACGCTTATTATCTTGTAACCCAATATTTTGATCACTAGTATTAGCTTGATTTCTTGAAATACCACAATTCTTACAAAAATTGTAATCAATGTCATTATTTGTCTCACATTTATTACACAAAATGCTAGGGCACCGAAAATTTTTCATGTAAAAATCCTGAAAAGAAATAAAATAAAATAAAACACATTACCCTTACACAAGTATATGAACAAATTTTCAAAAATGAACAGTACATGCAAAACTAATAAACATTAAACATGCCAATTAGAAAAATCTGCTAATCAATTCTATAACATTTTTAACATATAGACTTTCTCCAGACTGATTGAAATGCACATTGTCACGTAGATGATGAACTGTAACATCTGAATTACTCATATATGTCCACCCATTTTCATGACAACATGTTTTTATTGTCTCATTTAAAATGTTGGCTCTGGCATTGATAAACTCATCTTTGGTGAAAGTTACTGAAGACCAAATTATCTTTGTATTCTCCGATTTCTGACAATGATTCTTAAGAAACATCCCAAAATCCATCAACTCAGATTGCGATTGACACATTTGTTGATATTCACTTGGAAACAAAAATAATTTACTCAAGTTATTTACACCCGCTTGGATAAAAATAATTATCGGATTACATGTCATCAGCAGGTTTTCTAAATTGTTTTTCACCTTTCTAATGAGTGCTCCACCCTCTGAAGATATACGAATCATGGGATTTTGAAAATTTTTATTAGCTAATAAAAATCTTATCATAGAATCTCCTACAAATAACAAATGAAAACATTTTGTTGCGAAAGGATATTTGTACAACATAGTTTTTCCAAAAGGAAAATTTAGTTCTTGATGATCAATTCGGACTGCCCACAAATTGTACTGTAAGCCATATTTGTCTGGAATAAAACCATTTTTTGTCGGTATTTTTAGAATACCTTTTTGTCCTCTGTTACCAATTAAAAAGGCGTCACTAATATTTTCATAAAAACCTGGTAACCATACAGACATCTGATTTGTTATAGGCAATATAATAGTACATGAAATATCATTTTCCACAATAAATTTTAACATAGGAATGACAAGGTTAAATGGTGGAAAAACATAATAATTTTCACATTTCGATAACATTTGCGCAAACACATTGACACCATCCGATCTAGGAGTTTGATAGGGTGTAAAATGTTTTAACAATTCACCAGTGTTCGATTTCATACAATTAGAATCTAGAGCCATAAGGTCATAAGTATGTCCCTTCACTCCCCCAAAATATTTCTGAAGTTTTTTCCAGGCCTCGCATGACAACATTGCATCGCTCTTTGTTAAAATTCTGGACGGGTCATCAGCTAGATTTTCTTTTGAGGGCACGTAAATTAAATTTAACGCTACATCTAAATCGATGGTCAAATTGAATAACTCCTTCAAAATAAGGTTCAACTCCGACGATTTAGATCCCTCATTATCCCAAGCATACAGTAAAGCCTGATTATCAATATTAGCATCTACTCGATATCCTTGAATGTGATCTTTAAGGGACAACAAAACATTTTTAAGTGCATATGCTTCCAGGATCATTATTGGAAGATCTTTAAGCTCTTCAGACCAATAATCACCTATTTCTGTTTTTACGCCATGAAGCTGAAAAAATCCACCCCATCTGTACTTTGATGCGTCTGTAAAAATGTTCAATTTTAAATGACGTTCTTTCTTCCACCCCAACTTCCCGGTCCAATTGTCCAAAAATTTCCATGCTAATAATTCATCTTTTAATGGATTTGTTATTGTAATATCTGTTTTTGATTTAATACCTATCGCTATATGTTTATTCATCTCACGCGTATATAATTTTGCCGCTGGGACTGCCAACATAAAAGATATACACCTGCCTGTTAGTCGCTGTAGATCTAATACGGAAATACTATCTCTAGCTAAACAGTAGTCTCTTAGCTGTGCGAATTTGTGTTTTTTTGTATCAGTTATTCTAAAACACCTGTTGACTGAGTCAATTTCAAAACCCAGAAAAATGGGGTTTTGTGAAGGCAAAAAACTTGTCTTATCAATGTTTATATAATATCCCAATCTTGTCAAAATTTGACAGACTATAAAATTTGCCAAAACCGCACTTTCTTTACCACCAGGAATTTCAGGTCTTCTAACTTCCTCAACAAGACGATCATCAATATACAGAAACATTGGAATGTAAAAATTTCGTCTGATATATGAAGTAGGTTGAAGGTTGATCTTATGATAAATATAGCTCGACAATTTAAAGCCAAACGGCAGTGACTTGTACCAGAAATAATGTCCTCCCCATTGAAAACCAACCAATTTAAACGAATCTATAGACAAAGACACGTGGTCAAAACCCGATTTATCATCAATAACCGTAAAAAAAGCGTCATCCTTCACAATTCTTGGAATATATTTTAAAGTATCTAAACTGAAATGTATATCTTGAATCCAGTTATTTAAATACATTAAATTTATGCACATTCTCGGTTTTGTAGGTTCGATCGTTAAAGGAGAAACAATATGCGGTGGCTTCACTGAACCCACTCTTCCTAAATATTCAATAGACCCATTAGCTAGCCTTTCCGTAATTGTTTTATTAATGAAGTTTACAAAACGCTTACAGTTACTGGCGTTCTTAAACACTCTAGCAGGAGGAAAATCAGTATCATACTGTACTCCCCAAAATGTACCCTTAAAAGGCTTAATATACTTATTAATGTTAACTCCATTTTCTAGTCAATCTATAATTTCAATTTTGTCTGGGGAATCTCTCAAAATTAATTTCCATTGATCTAGATTCTTGTGTAACTGACCGGACACAAACATTTGATCATTTCTAAGAGATAAGCTCGCAACATTTGGACAGAATCCACGCAAAGCTCTGGAAAAAACTTCTTCGGCAGAATTTAAGCTTGATGTATCGGAATCAAGTGAATCGTGCTTGTAATTAACCCACGAAATTTCTCTAGAACACTGTATATTTGGTTCAAAAATAATCTCTCTCTCCCATGAGTTTAACTGGATCTGAAAATGATACAAATAAAATCCATTTTGCCTCAATTATACTTAACATATAAGTAAAACAAAGTATACTATTAAAATATAAATCATAATGTCTACCAGCATGCAAAAATCATCAGTACACATGACATACTCAAACTACGAATTCTGGGGGCAATCTTTGATTAAATGGCCGGTTTTCTGACACCTGAAGCATACAGGTGGGTTCTGACTGTTTGCCCTAAATCTTGGCCTACGTGGTGTGAACATACGACCATAATTATGTGGTTGAAACTGTACTTGCGATGTTGGAAGGTAAGACTGGTGACCCATGAAACCAAATGGGAAAAGGGGGGGAGCACTCATATGTTGTTGTGGTACATGTTGTAATGGGGTAACGGAGCTATTAAAACTTTTCATTAGCTTCTGTTCTTTGTCCAATATGACTTCCTCCTCTTTATTACATAGCAGTTTTAACACTAGTGCAGCTGCAAATGCCGGTTTGTGTTTATGTGTGTGAAATCTGGAAATAATCAGTGACATTTTCTCATGACCCTCTTTGTTAACCTTTCTTGATATGCTTTCTAAAACAATTAATTTTTCGTGAAGTAAGTCAATGTCAACCTTATCTCCTTTTGAAGCTTCGTCCTTGACATCCCTCTTTGCTCGTTCCATTTCACTTAAGTTATCTTTGCTCGATTTTTCTTCTAATTTCTTTTCAAGATCATCTATTTTCTCTTCCAAAGATTTCATCTACCAATTCATAAAGAACAAATTTATAGAATATTGAAAATTTATCTATTTACAAGACTAACATATCAAGTGTTCAGTTCATAATTTCGGTATTACACACCGAAAGGTGTGTGTGTTTTTTTTTTTTTTTTTTTTTTTTTCCTGTTGTAACAGAGGGAAATTAAAATATAAAGGAGAACAGCCTGGTAACGGTTTTACTTTTAATTGCAAAACCCCCAAACTGACCCTTTCTAAAAGTAAAGTGTTATGGTCTTTCAAGTTTCTCATTTTGACGTTTAGCGTGGAAGGGAAAAACACCATTCTTCTACAGATAAATAAATCACTGAAGGCGATAACACACTCTATTATTGAAGCCACGTCGTCTTAGGAAAGTGTTGTTTTTACTGCTTGAACTCTAGGATTTTCATCTGGTATGAATATTAAACGTCAAAACTTAAAATTAAGATATGTTCCATATGTTCACTTTAGTTGGTATCTCATGAGAAACAGAAATAATGTCAACAATGATATACCACGTTAAAATGTTTCAAATAAATTACCCAGATAATATTGCATTTTCAGCGAAAGTGCCATTTTCCTCAACACCTAAATACATTATCACATTTAGTAATTTATCACATCTATATACCATCAAGTTTTACAGTTCAGGAAACTAATCTCGAGACTTTTTAATCCCATGCGGTTTATGTTTTATCTAAATCAAAACTCCTCATAATAATAATACAATTAACTTTTTCTTTTCAGAATTAGGATTACAAGACAATGCACCAAATTGGAAAAATTTACGTTCTTGCCTTTATTTCATGTCAACGTATCTGTCGATTTTTAACAAAATGGTCATACTGACATTTTTCACTATCGAACATTAAACCCATATTACAAACACACACCTAAATTGTCTTGTATGAATTACCTATGATAACTTCTACAGATTTTATATATTTATTTGTTGTACTGTTTTCCTTCTATTTTATATGACTTATATTCAAAAACCCTATTTTGCGAACAAATTCACAAGGTCGCCATGTGATATGAATTAGCCATGATAACGTACACAGAATTGATAGTATTATAATAATAACTATTATATATTTTTTTTATATATTGTACTATTTTCTTTCTCTTCTATATTTGGTCTAATAATGAAACATGCAAATTGTAAATCTTTGATCAATGTATTAGATTCTATCTAGGGAGTTACTGCTGAAATGCTATTACCATATAATTGCATCATAATTATATACATTTTACAATTTCGTTAATTAAAATTGTTTAATAAAACTATATCTATGATTAACATCCCAACACTAATTTTTATATTCACCAGACAATTTTCACTCAAATGATAATATTGACACTTAAATTAATTGTAGCCATTTTAACTCGCCTCGTTTCTACAACCCTTGTAAATAAAGTAATGATCTTAATTTGTTCCCAAACTAGCTTTAATTTCTACTTCAAAGTACATAAAAGTTTTGATTGATAATTTTTATTCGCCGCTCTTAACAAAATCGAATTTCAGCTCTTTCCAGCTCGTGATAAAACTTCATTGAATCTTTACCAACTGTCAAATTAATATGACAAAATCATATAAATCACTTGTAATTTATTTTTCCTCTACATCTGCACTCTTGCAAAACATTCATTTTATTTTAAATTCCAAAGGATTTCTTTTGTTGTCAAACGACTATAACTAGTAAATTTCCAAATTCACATACAACGTTTTTATCTATGTCTTTCTTTGCGATACACCATCAATTTATAATTGATCTAATTAAACATCAAGTTCTAATCATCCTGTCCGCTATGATTTGTTAACTTGAACGATGAATTTTTTCATGAAAGACTCATGCATATAAATTTTGTATCCAATCCCTTCTATAAAGACTTACTTTTTAAGTTTATAATTGATCCATGCATTGTAATCACTTTAACAACGAGTCCTAACATCATAGATTATTTTAAACTATTAAAATTTATCTAAAACAGAACCTGCAAACTCTCCATGAAAACTCATGCATATAAACTTTGCATCCCATTTCCAATAACAAAATTTCTTCTTTATAATTAGCCCATGCATCTTCTAATCACTTTACAAGCTATTCTTAACATCGTTTTTTTTTTTTTTTTTTTTTTTTTTTTTTTTTACCACATGCAGATAAACGTCCAGATTAATTTTAAATCAATAGATTTCTTTTATTTTACTTTCGATCTAAAGAAAACTTTTCTGGCCGAGCCTGTACATTTTCATCCACACTCAAGCATAAAGCATCGTTATTTTTTTTTTTTCTTTTTTTTTCCTTTTTTTTTTTTTTTTTTTCTTTTTTTTTTTTTTTATTGTAAATAAACGCATGCATCGTCTAATCATACTATCCGCTACTGTTAACTTGATCAACTAATTTTTACACAAACTATAAAAACTCCTGTCATTTTCATTTTCTTATTAAACTCATGCATTTCTTTTTTTTTTTTTTTATTGTAAATAAAAGCATGCATCGTCTAATTATACTTTTTTTTTTTTTTTATTCTTTTCTTTTTTTATTGTAAATAAACGCATGCATCGTTGAATCATACTATCCGCTACTGTTAACTTGATCAATTAATTTTTACACACACAACATATAAAACTCCTTTTATTTTCATTTTCTTTAAACTCGTGCATTTTTAATCGCTTTTTTTTTCTTTTTTTTTCTTCATTGTAAATAAAACGCATGCATCGTTTAATCATACTATTTTTTTTTTTTTTTTTTTTTTCTTCATTGTAAATAAACGCATGCATCGTCTAATCATACTATCCGCTACTGTTGACTTGATCAATTAATTTTTACACAACATATAAAAAACTCCTGTCATTTTTATTTTCTTATTAAACTCGTGCATTTTCTAATCGTTTTACTAGCTAGCTATATATATTCTTATATCAAAACATTCATGCATATAAATGTTTGAATTGGTTCCAATCAAACACATTTCTGTTATATCACGTTTAATTTAAAACAAAAAATCGTAAACTGGATTCCCTTTACTATTATCAGATTGTAAAATTGACCAAGCATTATTCCGCCAAATTATCGTCTATAATGACAATCTCAAAGGATTACTTGTGAAATTAAACATATACTCGCACAAGCTAAACCTTTAATTCCCTTATAAACTACTGCTTACCCTCTTTGCATCATCTTGATTTTTTTTCTTTTTCTTTGGGGGTCCTGACGTGTCATTTTTCTGCTGGTTCTCTTTATACATAGTCAGTGCAAAATGTAAGACTTTGCACAAGTTTACAGTTGTCAGATCAATCCCACCTAATTTTAGGAAGTCAATAACTTTAAAATCAATTTCATCTGCAATTTGTATAAGTTCACTCCTGCTGAAAGTGTTAAGTGGTTTGCCATTGTGGTCCACTAAGTCCGGGTCCTCATCACTTCTATAATTTTGTAGAATTTTTAATAAATCCATTGAGAATGTAACAACTTGCCAAGCCTAAACTCAAATGATAAAGAGGTCTGCAAAACCGTAATGATATCTTATCCCTGAGAGGTACCATAAGGGAACTTTAAATAGTTTAATAAAGTCGAATAAACAAGACAGTTTGTTTGTTAAATGTTTTATTGTTGACATTTCTGTTAATTGTTTGATTGATACAGGGTCTACAAGTTGTGTTATACATCCCAGGAAGTATGAACTGCTTTCCGATGATGTTAAACCTGAAATGAAAAGAAATAACCAGCAGCTTTGTTTGGCTGATGGTAGTTTTGTTAATACACAGGGTTCGGTGGAACTACCAATTTCTATTGGAAAACATACTTTTGTACAAAAATTTATTGTTGCAGAAATTGATGTCCCAGCCGTTTTAGGCTACGATTTTCTACATGGGAATAATTGTACTATTAACATGGGTGAAGGAGTGCTCAGATTAGAAGACTCCCAAATAAACTGTATTAAAGAGAGTCAAATGAGTTCGACTTTCAAAATAAAATTGTCGGACAAGATAACCATTCTTCCTAATACCGAAGTTGTTACATCAGGGATTGTAGAGGGTGACTCTAGTAGCATGATGAATGCTATAGTCCAGCCCATACGTTCAAAACACACTGAAAATGTGCTAGTCGCTAAAGCGCTAGTAGACCCCAGCTGTGGAAAAATACCCATAAGAATGGCAAATATAACTAACTGTGAACAAATTATGCAGCCTTCCACTTATGTTGCAACATGTGAACTTGTTGATGTAGAGTTAATGTCACATGAATGTGGTATAGATAGACTCAGAAAACTGAGTTCTGGTGACGAGTCAAATGAGGTTTCTAGCCATTTACAGGAATTAAAGTTAAAGAGTAGTGAATTTCTTACTGAGGGTCAAATTAAACAATTAGATAGTCTTTTGAAAAGGCATGATAATACATTTTCTAAATCCAAATATGCTTTAGGAAGGGCAACTGCCATAGAACATAAAATTGATACTGGTAAGGCTAAACCAATAAAGCAGGCACCAAGGCGATTACCTTTAACAAGAAGAGAAGATGTTGATAAAGAAATCCAACGTCTTTTAGACTGTGGAATTATAGAACCCTCAAAAAGCCCGTGGGCATCAAGCATTGTACCTGTAACCAAACGGGATGGGTCCACAAGAATATGCATTGACTATAGACCCCTAAATTCAGTAACTATTAAAGATTCTTATCCTCTAGCCCGTATAGATGATTCCCTTGATGCTCTGAGGGGTTCGCAGTGGCTAAGTGTGCTTGATCTTTCAAGTGGATATTTCCAAGTTGCTTTAGATAAAAATGATAAAGATAAAACAGCTTTCACTAGTACAAAAGGCTTATTTCATTTCAATGTAATGCCAATGGGTCTATGTAATGGTGTTGCCACGTTTCAACGCATAATGGAATACACTTTAGCCGGACTTAACTGGCAGACCTGCCTCATTTACATAGATGATATTATAGTATTTTCAGACTCATTTGAATCTCATCTTTCTAGACTTAGTGAGGTTTTAGACAGAATAGCCATACAGGGACTGAAAGTTTCCCCAAAGAAGTGTAGTTTATTTCAAAAGCAAGTTTCTTTTCTGGGCCATATTGTATCAAGAGAGGGTATAGCAACAGACCCTGATAAAGTTGAGTGTGTAAAATCATGGCCATTGCCAAGAACTATGACAGACGTTCGAAGTTTTCTTGGAACATGCTCATATTATCGCAAATTCATTAAAAATGTTGCTGAAATAGCCAGGCCATTACATAAGTTAACTGAGAAAAATTGTCCATTTGAATGGACTGATCAATGTGACAGAGCTTTTCATGAGCTCAAAATAGTATTAACGACAGCACCAGTATTAGGGTACCCAGATATGACAAAACAATTTATTTTGGACACTGATGCAAGTGGTTTTGGTATAGGTGCAGTACTGTCCCAAATTCATGATGGTAGAGAAATTGTGGTAGCTTATTTTAGCAAATCTCTTAGCAAGGCTCAGCGACAATATTGTGTTACACGTCGAGAACTTTTGGCCATTATTATGAGCATTAAACATTTCCATCACTACCTTTATGGTACAAAGTTCCAAGTACGCACAGATCATGGGGCTTTAACATGGCTTCTCAAATTCAAAAATCCTGAAGGTCAAATGGCCAGATGGTTGGACACTTTAAGCACCTATAATTTTGAAATTCATCATCGCCCTGGTAGGCAACATGGGAACGCAGATGGCTTGTCTCGCCGTCCGTGCTTTCCTTGTAGCTATTGCACAAAACAAAATCAAAAAGAAATTGACAGTCTAGAGGACAAATCCACCAAATATTTGAGAAGCATTAAAAAACAAGATTCTACTGAATCAAACCTTGAACAGGAAAACCTGACAGTTGGGTGGTACGAGCATAAGACTGATCAAGAAATGTTTTACGCTCAAAAGAGTGATAATGTGCTAAACAATTTACACTGTCTGAAGTCTAGAACTGAAGACAGACCTGAATGGGCTAGTGTAGCCCTACAAGATAAATTATTTAAAAAATACTGGTCTCAGTGGGATCGCATTGTATCGATAAACAATGTATTATATAGGAAGTGGGTAAATACTACCACTGAAGAAAGTAGTTTACAATTTATAGTTCCAGAAATCTGGAAAGAAAACATCCTGAAAATGTCACATGATGAGTGCAAGCCGGTCATTTCGGCATGCATAAAACAATTTCAAGAATACAAAGTAGATTTTATTGGGTTGGTTATAAGGATGATATTAAGAAATGGCTGAAAAATTGTGTTATTTGTAATTCACGCAAACAGCCTCAAAGAAAAGCTAAAAGTAAAATGAAATTGTACAATGTTGGAGCTCCAATGGAAAGAGTTAGTCTTGATATGATAGGTCCATTACCAATATCTTATAAGGGTAATAAATTTATCCTGACTGTGGTGGATTATTTCACAAAATGGGTTGAAGGGTACCCCATGCCTAATATAGAAACTAAGACCATAGCTGAAAATTTTATCACTCATTTTGTAGGTAGATTTGGGGTACCAATGCAAATTCACTCAGATCAAGGGAGACAATTTGAGTCTTGCTTATTTAAAGAACTCTGTTCTCGGTTAAAAATTAATAAGACGAGAACTACTGCTTTTAGACCACAGAGTAATGGTCTTGTGGAGCGTTTTAATAGAACTTTGGAAGATTTCATAAGTAAATATGTAAATAGGAGCCAAAAGGACTGGGATGAGCAACTCCCATGGGCATTACTGGCTTATAACTCATCTGTTCATGAGACAACAAAGTTCACGCCAAGTATGCTAATGCTTGGGCGAGAAATACAATTACCTGTTGATTTAGTATATGGTCCTCATCCACAAAGAAATGAATATTCAGATCAAACAGAATCTGTTAATACTTATATAAAAACCATGCAAAAATGCATGTGGAAAGTTCATGATAAAGCAAGACAAAATATTTGCAAAAGTAGTGATAAGCAAAAGCGTCAGTACGATGTTGATGCATATGAGAATTCATATAAAGTAGGAGATATAGTGTGGCTTTATACTTTGACTCGAGTGCCGAAACGGAGTCCCAAGTTTCAAAGAAATTGGGATGGTCCTTACTTTATAATAGAAGTGATTTCCGACTTAATTTACAAGATAAGAAAGAATTCAACTTCGAAATTGCAAGTTGTACATCACGATCGGTTAAAACCGTTCTATGGTGATGTTCACAACTGGGTTAAAGAAAACGATAACACTTCTGTTGATGATGTGTAGATGAAACAGATCAATGCGCATACTGTTGAAAGGGTTTCTACAGCCCAATTAAACCTGAAAAACAAAATAAGAAAGTTAGCTAGTTAATCTTTTAGAAGTAGATAATTTTTTTTTTATTATTGACATTTATCTGCATGTAGAATTAAGTGAAAGAATAATTATATATGTTTATGTATCAAACATATTGAAATACATAAAAAGAAAATTTAATGATCAAATAAATTATAGAAAGATCGTCGTTTGAAATTTCCGAGGAAATTAAAGAATAAATACTTACTTAAATATGCAAGCTGTGGGTTACTCCGGTCCTATGTGCTGTTTTGAAATTCAGAATATATTTTCAAAATTGGCATATCATTATCTTCTTCAGATGGTATTTGTCTGCTACCACTGTAGTGCTGAATATCATTACAGAAGACAGCTAACCAGACATGTTAGAGATCAGCATCCAAAGAAAGTACTTCGGTGCAGATTCTGCCCTTTCTGGGTTTCAACCAGTAAGAAGTACAGGCTGGTAGCCCATGAAAATTCAAAGCATCAAAATGCCTTGAGGAGAACGGAATCAGTTGATGATAGGGTACATGTATTTCCCTCCTTAACACAAGAAAGATCATCAATAATTCAAACAGATAGAACACCAAATTTTTATGCCTCAACTATATCTAGGCCAAAGACACCAGAGCGCCCAACAACGCCTATGTTAACAAAGTGTCCGACTCCAATATCCCCTCTATCAGAAATTTCTCCTGTGAGTATTTCATTAGGGGTAGAGGATCATGGCCCTGTGAGTCCAGTCCGAAAAGACCTCCAGGGTTTGTTTGAACTCAGATCTGTGGATTCAGGATCTAGTGTGCCTGAAAAACAGGATGAGCTGCCTGTGTCCTACAGGAAACAGAGGGACAGTGCCCACCTTAATTTGCCAGAAATTGGACAGATACCAGAGTCAGAGGAAAAATTCCAAGCACCACCATCCAGGTACATATGTTCGTATGAAGCATCTAGAGTACAGATAGTCAGTGAGAGAGCCAGGAAGTCAACAAATTATCATGGTTCTGTACTCCCCTATGGTTACAGTGCTGTGCGCAAGGAGGAACACGCCGTGCTCCCAGATGGCACTACATACCATCTGTCTGCCGTCTGGGTGCCAGACCCTTGCGTAAGTACACATAGAACATTTTGTACACAAACAGAAGAACAGATGTCACACACAGTGGGTACAATGACGGACAACCTATATACTAAGGCATCTGGAATACAGACAGAACAGGGGACGGACCAGAGAAAGGTTGTAATTACAGCAGAAACTCAAACAAGGATTGTCGTATTTAAGGATGAATGTATGCAGACAGATGTGAAAACAAAAACAACAGATGATATGGAAATTGATTGTGAAAGTGACATGGAAGATCAGCTGGATTTAGAAGATGCTCTTGACTTCTATAGCTAAAGAAATGGACATTTAACTTGAATATTTAAAAAAAAAAACAAAACTTCTTGTCAATTATGCCAAAATTATTATAACATATATTTAGGTAAAGTAAGTGAAAATATTTCTTGGTTACGGTAGAATTCTAATTAATTTTTGAAAATAGTTTTGATAAGGATATTCATACGGGGTATTATTTACTATTTGATTGTTGTATGCATGTTTAATATACTTGAATATGCAGTTTAATACTTTGTTAATGCACCATTACCGTAAATGACCATTTAAAGTAACTACCGTAAATGTGCATGAATAAGTCACATTTTCTTTACATTTGGTACACAAAAATATGTTTGTAATGTCAAGATCTCTTTAGAAATACCTGTCCGAGGTCGGACAGTTTTTTTTAAGAGGGGGGCTATGTAACGGGTCACAGGTCTATTACATTTGTTTGGCAGTCACGCCCTCCCCCTTCTTTATTCATTTCGAAATTACTTTGGGTCACTCAATCTCAGAATAAAATCGTATCTTTTTAATTGTAAAAGACGTTATAACAAAGGCAAAGTTTTAATCCTTTTATTGTAAACCTGTATTGTCTCATTCACTACACTTGACAAATAACGTTAGTTCCGTCGGAAATGGAGTCCCCTTCATTTGGTTTTTTTATCGAAAGTGTCATAATTTATGAAGTTTTCACTTACCTCAGCATATTTGTCAATTATTGTTGAATGTAGTTTTAATGAAAATATATTATGATATTTAGTGGTTTTGGTAACCTGGTCAAGTTTTGGGAGACTCAACATGTCGTTTCAAATCAGCCATATTTACTTGAGTCTCATGCCGTAAACTGGTCTATGCGACTCGTCGTAAAATAGCGTTCATACGTCAAATTGGAGTCTTTTGAGTCCCTTTTTACGTCAAAATCGAGTCTTTCGAGTTTCTTAAACATATAAAAGGCCGTTTTTGTGTGAGCAATGTTAGTCGTGATCGGACACCCGTGGCGAAAGGTTGCTTAGCCAAAAGCCTAAATAAAAGAGCCTCCTCTAGAGTTTTCTTTAGCTACGACTAGATTATTTTAGATTTCTACATAGATTAATTATTTAAAGGTTAGAAATATCCACAAGATTTATTTTGTATCAATTCTTGTTTACGCTTAAAAGATACTCGTTGATTGAAAATACATAGAAAATAATTTGAAGGTGTAATATTTTCACATTTGTTTAGTTGCCGCCATAGACAGAAATTCAAACATTGGAGTCTCTATTCAGAATAATTACTATAATTAACTGAAATTCGTTACTTGATTAAAGAAAGTCACTTTGAATTAAATCTTGACTTCTTAATTCGTACGTATTAACGGAATATCATTATTATTTATATAATTACGGAATATCACAAAGATGGACGCGGAGCAGAATACACATATCTAATAAAATTCAGAACTTAATACTATAATTCCAAAGTAAAATTTGTACATTCTTATAACATAAGTTACTTAGCACTTGACCAGAGTTACCCCACTAGCTTGCATATACAGTTTATTTTGGTGTATTTTATTATGTATGTTTTGCTTAATTAAATATTGAAATGATGCACATGTATAGCCTGTATGCAGCGCTGTTATAATGAAGTTATAAAATTTATCCTGTATATTAAATAGTTAAATTTTACTGGACCGATTATTTCAGCCAACTTAATATAGTTTGAATCTTATAATTCCGAGCTGATTTCCTGCCATATCTGGTTGAGGTTCACACAGTTTGTTTATATTTATATATAGTTGACGGAGAATACTAGTTTAGGTTTCACTTCAGAGTAACGAAAACGCTGTCAAAGGGGCGAAAATGTTACAGTATCTTGTAACTTATTTGATACCTTAGTGAAGCCTATTTTGACTTATAATCAAGAGATCTGTTTTATGGACTCTTATATCAAACTCTACAGAGCTCAAAGACGAGCTAGCGTAAATACATCTAATGTAGATATTTTATCCTTTAGGCCACACCAATTTGATTACTTGTTCGACGGACCCGGCCACACGTATTTTTTTCTAAACAGAAAAAAAAAAATTTTTTTTATTTTCCCGCTTCCCGCATCCGGAAACAAAATCGTGTCTATTTCCCGCATGTTTTTTTTTAAAAAATTATGAAAAGTCAATAAAATCGCCAGAGCGTTTTAGTCAATGTCAAATTGCAATGATTTAATTGTTTATAGCTTAAACACAGATTTCTTCTCACAGTCAAAAAACAAATAATTTCCGCAAGTAATCATGCCGATTTTCGTCGTAAGAATTAAGGACTCACAAGGAGGGGAGGTGTTGCCGTCCACGGCAATATCGTTTGCCGGTGGCAGTTTTGTTGAAATGTTTACGTATTGCGTCGGAATTAAAAAACTCAGCCTTTCATCTGACAATGTAACAGCAGTGCACTTGAAAGAGAGTATGAAGTCAGACCACATAGCGGCAGATAACGCTGACATGGACGTTTTGAATCTAACCACAACATTGGGTTGTAAGTTGTTGGGAAAAAGGCAAAACATTAACTTTGTAACCTGAGGCATACATCATGTACATTGTGTTAAAAAAAGAATTTGTTTGATATATATATTAAACAATTGCACTCATTTAGATATTTTTTATGCTGCATGTAAATTATACCATTGGTTTTCCTATTTGAATTGTTTAACACTAGTAATTTTTGGACCCTTTTAGTTTGCTGTTTCGTATGAGTCTAGGCTCTGGATTGAAGGCTGTTTGTTGACATATAATTTTTAACTTTTAATACATTGTATTGTACTTTGATTGAGAGTTGTCTCATTGGCACTTGTACTACATTCTATTTATATACATCATGACAGAAAGATAACACCAAAAACAATGGAGACACAGACAACCAACATTTAATACATTAAAACTAGAAAGTAAAACCATCAACGAACAGCACGAACCCCAAAAACTGTGGGTGAACTCAGGTTTTCTGAAAGGATGAGCAGTTCCTGCTTCTTTCAAGACACTGAGGTGTTTCTAGCGAAATCTACAATTCAATGTAGATAATTTATAAGGCAGTTGAAGTAATTATTCATTTATTCAGTTCAAGATCTGATGTCATCAGATATATGCTGAAATAAAGAGTGGGGCAGCTGAGAAATTTAGCAAATGTCAATGTACAAGTCGTAAATCTAGTTTCATACCATTTTTTTCTATCATTATTGTCAGAACCTATGATTTTATGTTTACAAAAAAAAAGTTAATCGCTCGCCTTTACTTTTCAAGCTTCGCCTAAAAAATTTTCAAATTCAATTTTTTTTTTATTAAAATTTTCAAATCGCTCGCTCGCCCCAATTTCTGGAGTGGAAAAATCCGTAGAACAAGAAATTAAATTGGTGTGACCTTATTGATAAAACTCAAAAGGAAAAAGTACAACTTGAGTTTTTAAAATATACACTTGGCACTAAAAGAAGTGCAACAAATATTGCTATTAGGGCCGAATTGGGGGTAATTCCTGTAGAATCCTTCATAAAATCCCAATCTATTATGTATCTCTCAAGGCTTCACAATGAAATTTTAAATCCCCTTGTTAAGGAAGCACTGAGTCTTTCAAAAATCTTGGATAATGAAGGCATATACTCCTGGTACACATATGCAAAATCTATAACAGATGAAACAAATAATAAAGTTAATGAAGTACATAAATTTAAAACTTTGAAAGAGACAAAACAAAAAAGAAATAGTGTGAAAACTAATACTAATATGTATTATTTGGATTTGATCCAAAATAAAATTAATGATTTAAATGAACAAAATAAAATATACTTATATAAATTTATAAAATCAGAATATAAAATGGAATACTACTTGTCCCATCCTAATAAGGAAACACGTAAAATTCTCACTAAATTTAGACTGAGTGACCATGAATTATTAATAGAACTCTTGAGATATAAGAAAGTTCCCAGAAATCAAAGACTATGTCATACGTGTCAGAAACTTGACGATGAAAAACATTTCTTCCTAGAATGCAATAGTAATAGTATTTATAGACAAAAAATGATAGAATACTTCTTGGAAGTATACGACAACTTCCTTGATTTAAATGACATTGCAAAACTTAAACTTATATTAAACCCATCAACGCCCAAAGATATCAATATGGTAGTTTCTTTTATAAAACAGTCATTAGAACTGAGAAAAGGAGACTCTTGACTATATTAGTTATCTGTTTATACATGTATAATAAATTGATGTTCAAATATGTTTTTTTTTTTTTTTTTTGTATGTGACATTTGTATTGTATTGCTATGACCCAAATGGGTATTGTTTCCAATAAAGTATTATTATTAATAAGTATAATTATTTTTCTTATTAAGTTCCATCTTTATTATAATTGTTTGTCTTTATTTTAAATATACAAATTATTATTTCAAATTAAACCAAGCCTTGTGATGTACCTGTATGCAAATTAATATTCTTGATGATAAAAATCTACTATATTATGTATGCTTTAAAAGAGCTAATATTCCACTGACTATAGATGAATGTTAAAATACGTAATATTAAACTAGCTAGCTGGTTTCTGACTTGAACGCACAAAATTGCAGTAAGAAAGCTAGTTTTAACGTCAGCACACGTTATAACTTGTAAAACTCGAGTCCTGCAAATCAGAAAAAGCATTGCCTATGATCATATTAGGTATTATACTGTAAAAACTTAATTGTATTCCTGCCATAAATGCTTCATATCAATTTCCTTAAATTTGGCTCAGTTTTTTCAAATGACTTTTAATTCGCAGTTTTAAAAAAGGACAGCTGCGATGAATGCCAAGTGGTGACACTTTTGGCTATAAAATGATGCCAATAAAGGCTTACACCTTGGTCAAGCGAATGTTTTTTTTAAACAAATCATGGTCGTACTGTGACGTCAACTTTCTTTATACTTGTGTATCTATGGAAGCTTGCCCCGGCAGATTCTCATAAGTATTCTGTTAGAAATTTATATTTCTTATGTCAAAATGGATTTGGATGTTACTCAAATCACGATTTTTGATACAGATGATGTAGCTAACTATAGGAATTCGTAAGTATTTAAAAATAATTATTTTTTGTTTTTATTAAATTGAAATGTTCTTAGCAATTACAGGACGTAAGCCTATGTCTCAATATATATTTATTATTCAGACAAATATTCAATAGAAATGTCCGGTTATTATAGTTTCATGATGTACGACGACACATCAGCTCCACATACGGGAGAACCATTTGATTTTTATGGGCGCTAAGATGAAATGTTTGATCCTGCCTAATTTTTTCACTTTTTTTGTCTTGGAATATTTTGGTAGGGCCACTGTCATGACTATCGCTGCCTATTTTTTAAGTTTTATATAAACAAAAAAAAAATTCCTGGTTGACATACGTCTTGCATTTTTTTCACACCAGAATTCATCCCGGCTTTTATTTTGCAAAAATCCTGGACCTGCCTTTTTATTTCAAATTTCACCCTACCCCCCCCCCCCCCCTCCCTTTTCATAAGAATCAAATGGTTGCTTCTTAAGGGTGAGAGAAAAATCCGGTGACTGGTCTTTGTTTTTCTGAGTACTTTTTCCGAAACATTAACATATGGAAGGAAAAAATATTTTTCAAGATAATAATAATCGATAATGGAAACCCCCAAGGCTACCAGTGGGTCTTCAACGCAGCGAGAAAATCCCGTACCCGAAGGTGGACTTGAACAGCTGGCTAATTTATTGTCATATACAATTCCCAATATTTGCATGTCAGATTACGGTTTGACCATTCCTTACGCGCTTTGATGATTGCGTGCTCGAGATTGCGTGTTTGAAATGAAATGAACATAAAACTGTATTGTCTTAGATGTGACAGTGTACTTCTGTGCGGAAAAAAACCTCGGAATTTGAAATGCCAGACATAGATTGTAATCCGATGGACGTAGGTTATTTCCAAAAAAAATATTGGTACCAAAGGAATATTTTGTATAAAAAATATGTTCTCCTGATTTATAAAAGTTTCTATTACCTCAAATTATTGATGGTCCTAAAATTTTGATAAGTTCAAGGCTTTCGATTATACCACATGAGGTCGTGCAATTTTTTGATGGCATGGATATAGCATAAATTTAACGGATATATCGCCAGAAATATAAGCATAAAGAGATTAAAGGCAAATAAGAATTACAAAGGAAAGGGCCACTTTTCCCGGTACACTATTTTAAATTTAATATTTTAAAAAATTTAAATATTTACCAATGTATGTTTTGATCAATAGCAAGAATTTTATATATCACTTGTTGGAATATCGGTTTTATGAAAAAAAAAACTCTCAGAAATAAAATCTTTTTATTAACACCCCATCCCCCAAAAATGAGAATACCCACACACAATAAGGATTGGTTCTGAGTACCTATTAGAATTCTACCCTTTATGTTGAATAACTGAATAACTGTCTTATTAAAAGACCCCGAAATGGCAATTTAACTACGCTGCAGTCGGACCGCCAAGTCAATAATGGCGTCGTGGCGGTCCGACTGTGTTTGTTTACGTTTGGAGAAACATAGAAAGGTGATTTCCCTTTTTTAATCCTAAACTCTGATTGGTTGTCTGAAGCGGAGATTTTGACGTCACAGTGATAACGGCTTCATCCAGAGTGGCGGCAGACGTAATCTTAATGTCCAAACATTAGAAATGTTAATGATTTAAAATTAGAGATAAACTTAAGGAGAATGTCTTACTACGACAGAACTATGGATAGGGGGTGAGGACACGTTAAATTATTATGATTATCTTACGACTACAGTCAGTACAGAATCTCGCCAAGATAAAATGTTCACTCAAAAAGATCTCAAAACGAAAAGTCAATGCATTTTATACAAAAAGTTTGATCCATGTTGACATGTGGAACATACCGAATTGACCAAATGTACAGAATTGTACTAATGTCAGAGTTTTTTATCGAGAAATCAGAGTAATGAAAATCGGCGAAACGGACGCACTTGTTTCAAAAAAATATATGCCCCCTCCTCTTCCTTAGGAGGGGGACACATATTTTTTTTAAACAATTGCCTGTGCTCAAAAGTTACATTTCTTTTGAAGCTGACAGTTTGGAAATGTGGCATTCATTTACTTTAAGGCCAAGGGTCCTACTCCTTATGGGTAAGGGGTTAGGATCAGTAGAGTTAGGGTTGTGTTATGGAAGTAGGGTTAGTATCCAATATAATGGATACCCCCATATGCAGTGAGATCAGTAGAGTAAATGAAGGCCGGAAGTCTTGGCTGAATTCTTAGAATTTCTGAAAATGAAGCATGTTTAACCTTTAGTTCATTGAAGTATCTTTAGCTAAAATTAATAATTAATCAATATATCTATAAACCTCCCATCTTTTGTTACTGTCAACATCAGTTCAATAAAAATGACAGAATTATTCAATATCAAAAATGAAGTATTAGTGAAAAATGTTAGTATTACTGTCTGAACACCAGTTTTTGAATACCTTAATCAATGTGAATTGTCTAGTCACTTGTGTGAAAGATGCAATCAGCTAAGTCGTAACTGAAACAATTGAACTTACCTTAATTTTGTTCAATCCTGTCTTCCAGAGAAACTAAAATATTCCGCCTATGGAATTTTCAATGTAAAAGGGACATAACTCTTCCTATATGATTTTATAAAATTAAGTATTGCAACCCCGTAATGCATGAAATATGCACAAAGTGCATAAAAAATATTTAAAATAGCAATTTTACAAATTTTAGAATAGGTCTGGGTTGATAAATTCAAATTATTAAATTTTTGAAATTTTCAAGTGCATTATTTTTTCTATTGGAAATTCCCCACTTAAAATCATTTTTGAGGTATACAACCATAATCTTTAAAATCAACTTTCCATTTAAATTAATTTAATATGTTTTCTTGGACGACTCAATAACGTTAATTAACCAAGAAAAGATTGTCTAATAATTCATACGTATAGACTTTCAAAATGCGAAAAATCCATTTTATGAACTATGGTGTCCAGACAGTAGTCATTTCAGTATATGGTCTAGGCTTTTAAACAGAAATACTTGGCTTTAAATACCTGACTCATCGTTTCTTTATTAACTGAATTAGGCACAAATTTCATCTTGTTTTTCTGTTCAACGCGCTTGATGGACCACTTTTTGGATATCCAGTTCCAATAATATATTTGTAAGACTTTTAGAAATAAGCTATGTTTTATAGCAATAAAATATGTTTAAACTAAACAGTCACTTGAATAAATTGTCGAAAATTTGGCATATATTGTCTTATTGTACATATATATATGTATAGTATAGTCCCTAATAAGCCAGTAAATTTTATTTTTAGGAACAATCAACTTCTGTTTTAAAAGGGGGCAATTTTATAAGTGAGAAAAATCATATGAGAATTTACAATGTAATAATCTGTGCATTAAATGTTACAAATATATTCTTAGTTCAAATAGTAAAGCATGTAATATGGATGATGGACGAATTATTGTTTAACGTCCAGTGGCAACCAGGTGCATATCAGGACGAGAACATGTTGATATGATAATGAATATGATCCCTACTTTGTACTAGACCGACACGCTAAGTCGGATTTTTAATGTGCTATTTCACGAGGTAACTGTCCGCAGGAAGACATATCACCTTACTTGGGACACATTTTACGGACTCCGAGCCGACCAGTCTTTGCTCTTACTCTTAGATGCTGCGTACTTGGCGGAGAAGCAGCAAATACCAAATTTAATGTCTTTGGTTTAACCCGGTCGGGGATTGAACCCGCGACCTTCCGCACTCGGGGCGAGGATGCTACCACGAGACCACCGAGACGGTCATGTAATATGGAAATCATGGAAGAATTAGGAAGAAAGTCCATTACCAAAGTCAAAGACATAATTTGTAGTATTTTTAAATATTATTTCATGGATTTTAGAATTGTATGATCCCAAAAATTGCCTTTTATATCAGGATTTATTTAAAACAAAGATTTAGATGGTAAGAATATACATGTACATTGGTGGAATACTTGGCTTAAATTTTTGTGTAAAGATTTGAAAATCGAGAGCATAGTAAAATTTTAGGATTGATATTGAAAATATTATGAACATTTTTGGTACAGATAATCTCAGAAAATTCTGATAAAGGTAAATTATGAATATATTTTTCCTTAAAAATATCTTTGATATGGAAGTATATAATTAGAGAAAATAAAAGTTTAACATACATATAGTAGATTTAGAATCAGTGTTAAAACAGATTTAAAAACAAAAATTTGACAGACAGAATATTTAAATATTTTCATAGTTGTAAAGTTGAGGACGAACTTCACTTTTTATTAGCTCACCTGGCCCGAAGGGCCAAGTGAGCTTTTCTCATCACTTGGCGTCCGTCGTCGTCGTTAACATTTTACATTTTGTACTTCTTCTAGAGAACCACTGAATGGAATGAAACCAAACATGGCATGAATGTTCCTTATGGGGTGCTGACCAAGTGTTGTTACTTTGTAGCCGATCCATCATCCAAGATGGCCGCCAGCGGGGGACTTAGTTTAACATAGAACCCTATGGGAAATGCATACAAATGACTTCTTTTAGAGAACAGTTGAATGGAATGAAACCAAACATGGCATGAATGTTCCTTATGAGGTGCTGACCAAGTGTTGTTACTTTGTAGCCGATCCATAATCCAAGATGGCCGCCAGCGGGGGACTTAATTTAACATAGAACCCTATGGGAAATGCATACAAATGACTTCTTTTAGTGACCCACTTAATGGAATGAAACCAAACATGGCATGAATATTCCTTATGAAGTGCTCACCAAGTGTTGTTACTTTGTAGCTGATCCATCATCCAAGATGGCCGCCAGCGGGGGACTTAGTTTAACATAGGACCCTATGGGAAATGCATACAAATGACTTCTTTTAGAGAACAGTTGAATGGCATACAAATGACTTCTTTTAGAGAACCACTTAATGGAATGAAACCAAACATGGCATGAATGTTCCTTATGAGGTGCTGACCAAGTGTTGTTACTTTGTAGCCGATCCATAATTCAAGATGTCCGCCAGCGGGGGACTTAGTTTAACATAGAACCCTATGGGAAATGCATACAAATGACTTCTTTTAGTGACCCACTTAATGGAATGAAACCAAACATGGCATGAATATTCCTTATGAAGTGCAACTAAATCTGGCAAGAATGTTCCTTATGACGTGCTGACCAAGCGTTGTTACTTTGTAGCCGATCCATCATCCAAGATGGCCGCCAGCGGGGGACTAAGTTTAACATTGGACGCTATGGGAAATGCATACAAATGACTTCTTTTAGAGAACCACTGAATGGAATATAACAAAACATAGCATGAATGTTCCTTATGAGGTGCTGACAAAGTCTTGTTACTTTGTTGCCGATCCATCATGCAAGATGTTTAGAAGTCTATCAGAAAATTGTAAAAAAAATTCTGAATGGTCACAACTTGACCACATATTCAAAAATAATAATGATAAGATGTCTTCAGTAGCTATTGTAAGACTACACTAAGATGACCTGTTTTTAATTTAAAATACTTGTCAAATTAAACTAATCTTGGTCTCAATCATTATATAATTTTACATAATTTCCAAAATCACATTAGATACAGGTGAGCGACACAGGCTCTTGAGAGCCTCTAGTTTGAATGTACAGCCTATAAGATATACAAATTATTTTAGATGTAATAATAGGTCTAGTCTTTCTAAGTCTATATATCTTTATTCTCGTACAGCCACACTGGTACAGAGATGTAATAATAGGTCTAGTCTTTCTAAGTCTATATATCTTTATTCTCATACAGCCACATTGGTACAGAGATGTAATAATAGGTCTAGTCTTTCTAAGTCTATATATCTTTATTCTCATGCAGCCACATTGGTACAGAGATGTAATAATAGGTCTAGTCTTTCTAAGTCTATATATCTTTATTCTCATACAGCCACATTGGTACAGAGATGTAATAATAGGTCTAGTCTTTCTAAGTCTATATATCTTTATTCTCATACAGCCACATTGGTACAGAGATGTAATAATAGGTCTAGTCTTTCTAAGTCTATATATCTTTATTCTCATACAGCCACATTGGTACAGAGATGTAATAATAGGTCTAGTCTTTCTAAGTCTATATATCTTTATTCTCATACAGCCACATTGGTACAGAGATGTAATAATAGGTCTAGTCTTTCTAAGTCTATATATCTTTATTCTCATACAGCCACACTGGTACAGAGATGTAATAATAGGTCTAGTCTTTCTAAGTCTATATATCTTTATTCTCATACAGCCACACTGGTACAGAGATGTAATAATAGGTCTAGTCTTTCTAAGTCTATATATCTTTATTCTCATACAGCCACACTGGTACAGAGATGTAATAATAGGTCTAGTCTTTCTAAGTCTATATATCTTTATTCTCATACAGCCACATTGGTACAGAGATGTAATAATAGGTCTAGTCTTTCTAAGTCTATATATCTTTATTCTCATACAGCCACATTGGTACAGAGATGTAATAATAGGTCTAGTCTTTCTAAGTCTATATATCTTTATTCTCATACAGCCACACTGGTACAGAGATGTAATAATAGGTCTAGTCTTTCTAAGTCTATATATCTTTATTCTCATACAGCCACACTGGTACAGAGATGTAATAATAGGTCTAGTCTTTCTAAGTCTATATATCTTTATTCTCATACAGCCACATTGGTACAGAGATGTAATAATAGGTCTAGTCTTTCTAAGTCTATATATCTTTATTCTCATACAGCCACATTGGTACAGAGATGTAATAATAGGTCTAGTCTTTCTAAGTCTATATATCTTTATTCTCATACAGCCACATTGGTACAGAGATGTAATAATAGGTCTAGTCTTTCTAAGTCTATATATCTTTATTCTCATACAGCCACACTGGTACAGAGATGTAATAATAGGTCTAGTCTTTCTAAGTCTATATATCTTTATTCTCATACAGCCACACTGGTACAGAGATGTAATAATAGGTCTAGTCTTTCTAAGTCTATATATCTTTATTCTCATACAGCCACACTGGTACAGAGATGTAATAATAGGTCTAGTCTTTCTAAGTCTATATATCTTTATTCTCATACAGCCACATTGGTACAGAGATGTAATAATAGGTCTAGTCTTTCTAAGTCTATATATCTTTATTCTCATACAGCCACATTGGTACAGAGATGTAATAATAGGTCTAGTCTTTCTAAGTCTATATATCTTTATTCTCATACAGCCACACTGGTACAGAGATGTAATAATAGGTCTAGTCTTTCTAAGTCTATATATCTTTATTCTCATACAGCCACACTGGTACAGAGATGTAATAATAGGTCTAGTCTTTCTAAGTCTATATATCTTTATTCTCATACAGCCACACTGGTACAGAGATGTAATAATAGGTCTAGTCTTTCTAAGTCTATATATCTTTATTCTCATACAGCCACATTGGTAGAGATGTAATAATAGGTCTAGTCTTTCTAAGTCTATATATCTTTATTCTCACATAGCCACATTGGTACAGAGATGTAATAATAGGTCTAGTCTTTCTAAGTCTATATATCTTTATTCTCATACAGCCACATTGGTACAGAGATGTAATAATAGGTCTAGTCTTTCTAAGTCTATATATCTTTATTCTCATACAGCCACATTTGTACAGAGATGTAATAATAGGTCTAGTCTTTTTAATTCTATATATCTTTATTCTCATACAGCCACATTGGTACAGAGATGTAATAATAGGTCTAGTCTTTCTAAGTCTATATATCTTTATTCCCATACAGCCACATTGGTACAGAGATGTAATAATAGGTCTAGTCTTTCCAAGTCTATATATCTTTATTCTCATACAGCCACATTGGTACAGAGATGTAATAATAGGTCTAGTCTTTCTAAGTCTATATATCTTTATTCTCATACAGCCACATTGGTACAGAGATGTAATAATAGGTCTAGTCTTTCTGGGTCTATATATCTTTATTCTCACATAGCCACATGGGTACAGAGATGTAATAATAGGTCTAGTCTTTCTAAGTCTATATATCTTTATTCTCATACAGCCAGAGAAATGTAACAAATACAACAAACTATATACAATATATACAAACACCGGAGAAAACAGAGGTTACAGAGTATCAACAGACAAGCCAGGGTACAAACACATAGCGTTTTAGATAGTATCTTGGGAGATATATTTTACGTTGATCGTATATAGAAGTACAGTCAAGAATATATAATTGATATTCATCGCATACTTTCTCACAGTTACATAAATGGCGATTTTCCCTTGCAACATTTCGCCATCTCCCAATTTCAATTGGTAAATAGTGGTTCGTTGTTCTAACAGCTTCTTTTTTGTTTAAGTTATTAAGATATTCTTCGAATTCAAAATTTATGTTAAAAATTCTGTAATTTAATGCCTTGTGGGGAATTATACATAGAACCATGCCCGGTTTGCACAAATTGATCAAACAATCGTTGTTTTACTGTAAATTTTGACGAGTCATTGCTCATAAAATTGTGTGACTCTTATATGTATGGGAATCCACATTCAATTAAGATTTTTTTCAAATGAGTAATCCAAGACAAATGTATATTACCTTGGGTCACCCTTTATAAATTCTTAGTTTGATGTTGCCTACCCCCATGCTTGTAGGGTTTGGTAGGTAGGTAGGAATTTATTTATTTATCTTATTTTATTTTATTTTTTGCTAAGTTACATGACAAGAAAATAATGTTAGAGCAGGAAAAAAAATTTTTTAAAAAAGTTGAAACAATTTGTGTCATAAATTATTTCAGATAGCCTGCTTTTTAGTGGGGAGGCAACATCAAACAATTTAAATTTTATTTTTGGCCTTGTTCATTTAATTTTCTAGAAAGCTTGTATAATATACTAAATCGTTTTGACTGTTTACCATTAACAAGTCTGGACCAATATGTAATGAACCTTACTTTAATATCAATTGCAATAGAGTGTCTGACGAGCTCCCCGTATATCATATAACTCGGAGTCGAAGATTTTAGATTTAAGAGAGATTTTAAGTTTTTTGGTGGGGTCAATGTTGTTCATATGTTTTTAGTTTTTAATTGTAGTGCATGTATTGTTTTGGTCTTGTCTTCGTTGTTCTCCGGAGTTTGTCAGTTGTTACGATTTTTCTCTCCTTCGAATATCCCTTTGGTATTTCTTGACTTTACTTATGCAAAATTTTAGGTTCCAAATTTCGTTTTTTTTTTTTCTCCAAAACCCCAGACCTCACAGCCATACAAAAGGATAGGTTTTATCATTTTATCAAATAAATCCAGCTATATTTTGATTGATAATTTGTATAACCTTCTGAACTTAAGCAACTCATACATGGCTCTAAATGGTTTTTTTCAGCTAAATGCTTCTTATTAACATCAATATTGCATGTTTTTGTAAAAATAATCCCAAGATAATTTTTTTACTATTTCAATATCCATGTTTTTTTTAATAAAAGTTTAGATTATTATTCAATGTGCCAGTGCCAAACACCATAATTTTCGTTTTGTTCACATTAACTTTCAAATTCCAGGTATCACAATATTCAGAAAAAGCATTCAGCTGTGTTTGAAGATCTTCTGCAGACTCGGCTAATACAATAGTATCATCGGCATGCAGCATAATAGATATTTTCAAATAGGTTTCAAGTTCGATTTCTAAATTCTCTGTGATAGTCTTTAAACCATTAATATTCTTTAATAGTAAAAAATCTTCTAAATCATTGAGAAAAAATGAAAAAATAAAAGGTTTGCAAGTTTTCACCTTGGCGCACTCCAACTTCACAATTAAAATAATCAGAAATTAAATTACAATTATCATATTAAATAAAAGACTTCATATTCGAGTATAGTTGCGACCAGTCATAACCTCTCGTCCGGTTTGACTTGCAGAGCAGTCTAAGTTAACTTAGAGCAGTTAGGAAGAAGAACAGCTTTGGTCAAGATTTAGAGCAGTCCTGGTCCACGACTGCTTTTTAGAACAGCTCTGGTCAAGAATCAGAGCAGTCCTGGTCCACGGCTGCTTTTTAGAACAGCTCTGGTGAAGATTTAGAGCAGTCCTGGTCGACGACTGCTTTTGCGACGATATCGATACATTTCATCAATTGTTATATCATCATTATAGAACCCATCATCGGAGGCCATCTCTTTTTTTTTACAATTACTTACTCAAGAAGACATGATCTTGAGTAAAAATAAATAAATAAAATAAAATTACAATTAAAAAACAAATTTTAATTTTTTTTTTTTTAAATGTCAGGTCAGCGATACGATCCATACCATTAATGGGTGGGTAACTTGATCAATTCTATAACAATGTTATAGAACTGTTCTTGACCATGACAGCTTAGAGCAGTCAGAATCGGTCAGGATTTTGTTCTAGAGCAGCCAGGATTCTATTTTAGAGCAGTTCTAAAGCAGTCAGCTGAACTACTCTAAGTTAACTTGGTGAGAGGTTATGTCTGCACCTAACTGTACATATTAAACATAACCTTATACACTTTGCCATTTACTTTGTTAAGTAACAGCTTGTGAAAAAGAGCATCCTTCCACACTTTATCAAAAGCCTTTTCAAAATCAATAAAGGCACAATACATTTTTTTCTTTCTTCTTTCTTTTAAGATTTGTAAAAGGCCACGGATAGAGAATTTGTGTCTATTGTTGAGTAATTTTGTTGAAATCCACATTTGTTTTCTTTAATAATCACAAATTCTTCAGAAAGTCATTAACCGTGAGTTTAAAATGGCAGTAAATAATTTACCAAGACAGCTTACAATTGTAATTGGTCTATTATTTTTGGGGTCTTTCTAAAAAGGAGAAATTTCACGGCTTGGTTAATATTGCTAGTATCTTCAGAAGATGATTTTATGATTGATAAAATAAGACACAATTAATCCACCATATCTATGATTGTTTTGAAATTAAAAGATACTTTGTACGTAACTTTATACATTATAGCTTCGTTTATACTGCTTTGTTTTATTTTTATTATAAATGTATTTATTTTTTTGTATATCATATATTTGGATACATACTAGAATATGTACACACTGTCTCGGAATATGAAATTTATTCGGACCAGGCTTAGAAAGAAGTGCAGCTTTTATCACCTTCGTATCGAGTTCGAATTAATTTTAAATTAAGACTTAGAGACAATGTACACATATTCTGTTTATCCTGCAACATGAAAACTGTTAAAAATCACTGGAAATCAATGAATTTCTGCATTATGCAAGCAAAAAACCGTCTCATTTCACGACGTCATAAGTAAAATTCCAAGGTTTCGTACAGTGACGTCACAGTAAAAGTGGTATACAGTCAATTCAGTTTGGCTGCTCATATAGGCAATGAAGATATTCAGTCCTGAATGCCACTGGTAAATTTATTAAAGACGATATGGGTTAACTTGTATTATTATTATCTTTTATATTAAAAAATCCTTTCCGCTATATATGTTACCCTCATGCTGCCCCTGTGGGCCTTTGGTTGGAATAAAATATGTTGTTGTTGTATAGGAGAGTTGGGGGATGAAAGAAAGCTGCCTCTGCCGCCTTTGTTTATTTAGTATAAAGCAATATGCTGCAAATTTCAATTGATCATATTTTGCTGTAATTTTTAAATTGAATACATGTATAATCTATAAATGTATGAATCTAACATCATGTAACTCTTCTTCAAGCATTACCAGGTTTCATATGTGGAAGGAATATTATAAATTTAGGAGAGAATGTGAAGAAGACATGGCCAAGAACTTAACAACAGGACTGAGAAATTTTAAAAAGGAGGTAGAATCATTTAAGAGTAGGGAAGGTATGTACATTTCATAATTTAAAAATGATTCTTACTAGTAATATTTTTGTTATATAAATTTTAATGAATTTATGGTAGTCTTTATCTCATTTGACTAGCTTTGGTCATGACAGACCCTGTTTAAAATTGGGGTTGGGTTTATCTTGTACTCCCTACATATTCAAACTATGGCTAAGAACGTGACGCGGGTTACATAAAACTCACATTCGGATTAAATTTTGCATTTTGAAGGAGACCTTATTAGTCCCCTACCGGAAACACCGAAGGGGCCTATAGGTTTGCACTCACTCCGTCCGACCGTCAGTCACAGTTTTCCAGACTTTTTTTCAGAAATGTTTAACCAACTGATCTTATTTTTTGTATCTGACCTTATCATCATGATATACAGATCATGCTGATCAGATAATTATTGTGAGAGTTATTGCCCTTGGAATAGAAATTGTTGCCAAAATAATAGTTTTCCCTACTTTGTTCGTAAACCCTTTTATCAAGCGATCTTATTTTTGGTGTGTCAGCTTATAATGATGATGTTCACGCAGATCGGATAATTATTGTGAGAGTTAATGTCCTTGGAAATAGGAAATGTTGCTAAATAGTAGTTTTCCGGACTTTTTTTTAAAAAACCGTTTAACCAACTGATCTTATTTTGTGATGTGAGCTAATAATGATGAGTTACAGATCAAGTTTGAAGTTCAGGCTCATCGGATAATTCAAATTATTGTGAGGGTTATTGGCCCTTTGAAATAGGAATTGTTGTCAAAATAATAGTTTTCCAGATTATTTTTATTTTTTTTTTTTTGCAAACCCTTTTACCAAGTGATCTTATTTTTGGTATTTGTCATTGAACTTATAATGATGAGATACAGATCAAGTTTCAATTTCACGCTGATCGGATAATTTATTGTGATAGTTATAGCCCTTGGAAATAGGAATTATTGTAAAATATTAAGTTTTCTGGACTTTTTTGCAAACATTTTACCATGTGATCTTATTATTGGTAGGTGAGCTTATAATTATGAGCTGCAGAGCAAACTGATCGGGTAAATATTGTGTACCCCTTGCAAACATAGTTTCCGGATTTTTAGAAGTTACTCTGTCCATAAGTTCTATAACTGGCATCGTGACGAAAATTGGTTTTTCATTGTACAGTTACCTTACATGGTGACATCAGTCATAATAACTTAATACTCACTACTGTTACATGTGTTATCCCCACATACTTCATTTTGCTGTTATGACGTATTACATATTACATATTATTTTTATTCTTTTTTCATTAAATAAAAATTAATATGAAATTTCAGAGATTGACTGGATCATATCTTTCAAAAAGGAAATAGAAAGGGGTGAAGAGAAGACCAAATTCCACATTGCAAAAGCAAAGGCATACGAACAGGTGGAAAACGAAGTAAAAGAGTGAGTTTACTTTTTTACTTGAAAAAACGCAGAGTTTGTTTATTTCAAGTTAATCACTTAGTACACCCTGGTCGCTATGATCATGTAAATTATTTTATATTAAAGATTTGACAGTCTAATATATTTTGGGCATTTTTAAGTAGTGTTCCCATTGTCACATCAATATTAACTTTTCCTAAAAAATGAAACTTTTTTGACGTAGGTTTACCTTTGTCAAGTCTGTCAAGGCACCCTTTTTTTAAATTTGTTCACTGTAAATTTGATTTTTTTAAGGTTGGTAACGAAGTCATATCAGGGAGGAGGAAATTATCTGAAGCAATCGCTTGAATTAGATAAAGCAACAAGAAAGTTCATAGTACTCAACAAGGAGCTTCTAGCTACAAAAGAGGTAATACTAATTCTAATTTAGCTGTGTAGCATATCCAGGGTGAATCAATGACGTACATGTAAGTATTAAAAATTATCTCCCAATGGTGGATTTAATGCCATCAGGGAGACATATTGTTTTTGTCCTAGCTGTCTGTCCATCACAAAATTTTGTCAACGCTCTATCTCATGGATCATACTTCAGATTTGGATGAAACTTGACAGGAAAACTTCATAGAATATATGTAGATGTGCATATGTTCTTGATTTTTTTGTTAAATCAATTTTTGACGGTTTACCAGTGTAAAATATGGACTTAGCCATTTTGCCCTACAGGGATGATTTTAGTCATTTATTTAGATGATTTCAGTTATTTGGTACTGTAAAGTTATTTGAAAAGAAGGTGCCAGAAAATAATATTTTTAAACACCTAACCTCCCTATTTCAGTTATTTTTAGCAATTTTCAGTTATTTTCTCTGCTCATCAAAATCATCTCCGGCCCTAAGACTAGATGGAAGAAATTTTGTCATCACTCTATCTCATGCATCATACTTCCGATTTGGATGAAACTTGGCAGGATTACTTATTAAAGTAAATAGATGTGCATATGTTCTTGGTTTGTTTAATGGCTAACCGGGGTAAATTATGGACTTGGCCATTTTACCTTAGGACTACATCAGTACATGAAATAAATTTTTTTATCACTCTATCTTAGGCATCATACTTTGGATTTGGATGAAACTTGGCAGGAATACTTGTTAGAATATGTAGATGTGCATGAGTTTTTGATTTTTGATATATCAATTTTTGACCGTTTACCAAGATATGGACGCAGTTTTTTAATTTCCTGGTATACGGATCCGCCGACCCGAATTTTCACAATTTGAGAAAAAAATAAATTTGAAAATTTGCGATATTTTATCTCCACCGACCTCAACTATTTTTGCTGTTTGAAAATATAAAAAAAATAATGGCACGGCGTAGTTTGTATGGTCTTTAAATCGTTCGTAAACTGGTAAACAAACATTTCTATTTATAACTTTCGTTTCGACTGACATCATTCGGGTCACAGGTAACAACAGTTATATATTACAAAATATTTTTTATGAAACAAAACATACATTAATTACCATATATGATAGATTCGTTTCGTCGGATTTTATCTTAGTTCGTAAGATTACAAACTTGAGCATGTTGAGAATGTCGTCGCAAACATACGTGATTATAATCGATGAAACCGTGGAAAAGAAACGAGATAGACAACTTATTAAAGTTTGTGATAACGAAAGCACTGTTGGAGATTTACTTGCAAATAGATTTTATAAGAAAATCGATTCAATATGGGTTTCCAAGGAAGGAAAAAAATGGAAGCGATGATTACTGATCCTAACACCCCAAACAGAAAATAAAAATGATATACAGACTTCGTAATTTTACCTTTTTTTTTATTTCGAACGACCGTAAACCAAGAAATTGAAAAACTCTGGCCTAAATATGGACTTAGCCATTTTGCCTTAAGACTAGATGGAAAAAAAATTGTCATCACTCTATCTTATGCATCATACTTTGGAAATAACAATATTGATACCTCTTTCTTTCTCATTATGAAATTCAATTAATTGCGTATTTGATATCAGGTTTGTAAAACAACAATTTTATGTTCCCTCCTGATAACATGCAGGCGGGGGAGACATACCTTGATAGAGGCAACTTCAAGTTTTTGGGTCAGCCTACCTGATAAAGGTTAATCCGAAAACTGATTGATTTGTAAGTGATCCCCAGTACGGTCTTCTATATAGGATTTTCGTTATATGTCTTAGAAAGTATTATTAAAAAATAGCCTCTTCATGAAAAAAGTCATGTAAAAAGCAAAACATCATATACTGATTAGTTTCTAAAATATTAACACCGTACAAACTTCAATGTTAGCTGAGTAGATATTGAGGTATCCTTTCACCATGTTGGACAATCTTTTTTAAATATTTTAAAATTTCCCATCAGGGTACCCATAAAACCGGTTTAATTTTCCACTGTAAAGTATCTGTACCAATTTAGAATTGTTACGTTTACCAAATTTTTATCACTTTTTTTGTGTTGTAGTTTTGAGGAAGGGGTGATGATATAATTAAACTATTGTAAATTAAAACCGTGCACATCTGATACAATTAAGGGAGCGACCTTTTGATTTTTAGGTGAAGGCGGCAAGGAAGATCAAAATAGGGCATATTTCAATCTTTGGTAAAAAAAGTAGGCTCAGAATTGTGAAGAAAGAAATAAAATATTACCTCGAAAAAATAGTAGTTTACATGTATTTAAAAAAAAAGTTGGGCTCGCTTTCAATTCTGGAGAAAAGTAGCCTCTTGATGCCAAAAAAAAAAAAAAAAATCGGCGGCATAAACTTTTAACCTTAATAACTTTGCACACATTAATACCTATACTTAAGATACATCATGATATAAACTTTGCAGCAGTATACTTGTGACTCGTTTCATGGTTCATTGACTTCATAAACATTTGTAAACTCTGTGTCAAAGTTTCGTGATGAAGTCCATTTTTCAGCAATTGTAATTCCTAAGCCCTCCATATTTGGTCTTTATCCGGACCTTGATCAATTTCAGTCTTGAGCACTCGACTTGTGTCACATTTTCCTGTTTAAGTCCATTTCTTAACGACTGTAATTTAATACCTTGACCCAGCATATTTGGTAGATAGTTCTTAATTGGTACATGTCAGACTGACACCTATCTCCGGACCTTGACCTCAAAATTCATGGTTGGGTGAAATTCACCTGCGTCACATTTTCGTGATTAAGTCCATTTCTCAGCAACAGTAATACCAAAACCCACTATATATGATCAAAAGATAGTTCTTGGTGGGTATATGCCTGTTTTACACCTTTCAACCGACTCTAACCCCAATTTCATGCTTGAGTGACTTGCCTTACATTTTTCAGGAAATTTAATATCTAGATCCATTATATTTGATCTATAGATGGTTGTTGGGTACATTCAAATCTGAGTCATCCGATCTTGACCCGACTTACACACTTGAACGACTTGCAACACATTTTCTCGAATATGTCCATTTCTCAGCAACTGTAATTCCTAGACACATCATAATTCCTCTATAGATATTTCTTATTGGATACATGCCAGTCGAACACCTGCCACTTGACCTTGGCCTGAATTTCATGCTTGAGTGACTTACAATATATTTTCATGATTAAGTCTATTTCTCAGCTTAAACTGTACAAAGTAGACCTCTATTTTACGTTTGAGTGACTTGTGGACTCACCATTAATTCCATTTCTAAGAAACTGTAATATGTAGACCAGTCATATTTTTTCTATAGATAGTTCTTGATGGTTGCATGTTTGTTTGAGACCTTGCCCTGACTTAAGTGGCTAGGTGTCATATGTTTTTGAATTATGTCCATTTCTCTGTAGCTTTAATATCTATATCCTTCATATATATTCTGTAGATACTTCTTGGCAAGAAGACGTCAGTTTAACACTTTACCTTAACCCAATTTCATGCTTGAACGACTCTCACAAATAAGTCAATTTCTCAACAAATGTTATATGTAGACATATAATTGTAAAATGCTTGTAACATTTCAACGTCATTTTAGATTTTTTCATACGCTAAGGTTTCAGCTTATATTATTACAACTTTTTTAAAGTATGCTAGAGTTTACTAATGTATCATACCAAACTGCCGTTTGAATTTTTTATCAAAATTTGTCAAATTTGGTGACACAAAAAATTCAGACTCTTTTTTTTCTGACTTCATGCAAAGATACAACAGTTAAGCATGCTTTTTTTTTACATCAATTGGGTATAGGAAGCTAATGTTTGGCCATCTTTTATCGTGCTATTATTATTTTTTCTTGAAAAAAAAAATGCGTGTAACGAAAGTTGGACACCGAACTGTCACACGCATTTACCAATGTTCATTGTATTATGTTTTTAAACCATTAGAAGAATTGATTTTACAGAAAAAATTGTTACAGAGAAAAGACATCTAAGAAATGTCACACTTTTGTTAGATAAAAATCCAGGACACGTGGTATTTAAAGGATAAATTCTCCATTTCAAAAGATTTCAGTAAACTTATTTTGGTCGAAACTTTAGCTATTAAAGGTATAACACAGACTAATAGGGAATGGACACCAAGAAATGAATGATTATCCAGGAGTGAATTCTTGCTCATTGCATATACTAATGAAAACATATTTTATATTAATTCGTTAATCTTGACCAAAATACCACAAACTTATGATTATCTAATAAACCTATAATCTATTTTAGAAATTGGAAAGCCGACTACAGAAACTACAGAATGTGTATCTTATAGAAACTGAAAATAAAAAGGAAAAACTGGAACAGTGTAAATTGAAAGCTGAAAGGTCAAAAGCAAAATATGATGATTTGAGGGCTAAAGAAGGGTATATCACTCCATCACTCATATCGGTAGGTTAATCAATAAAAAATATCAGGTTTGAACATTTTATTTCTTTAATACCTTTATGTTTTATTTATTACTGCCTCCATTTCCGAGTTCTTTCTATTTACTGAACGATATGCCGAAAATTCCTTGTTTTCCATACCAGGGAAATTCTACAATACCAAAATCGGAAGACAACTTGAAGGCTATTTTTCAGAACACTAACACAGTAACAAATATTTAGTTATTATAAATACGATATCTTTCAAAACAATCAGGATATCTTTTTAACTAAATAAGATATCTTATAACCTAAATATCTTAATAAGATTACCTAGATATCTTATTTAGTTTATAAGATATCATATTTAGTTTAAAAGATATCTCATTTAGTTTATAAGGTATCTTGAAAGTAGAATAAATATAAAAAACGGTTTGCCCTATCGAGAACTTAACACCACGTGCTCCTGAAGGGTAAGGATATCTTGCTCCACTGCATTGCAGATGAAGAAGATTCGGTAGAGTGTCAATTCCAGTAAGACGTGAAATCTAACTGAAGAGTCTAGAAACCTCGTGTCATCAATCAAGTAGTGGTTACCATAAAATTCTAGAATGATGAAAAATTTAATTCAGTTAAAAATAAGCATCAATTGTATTTTTAAATGGCATTTTGCAATGATGTATGTGAAATTGTGACATTTTTAGCTGTCAGAGAAAACTACAAAAGCTTACAACAAAAGGGAGCTTGATAGAATGACTGCGCTCCTCCAGAGTTGGAAAAATTGTTTATCCACTCTGGAGGAAGCATCTGCAGAATATGCTCACCGTACCTCTGACATCAGCGAAGCTGTTGAAGCAGCTGAAAAAGTAGACATAAAAAAGATAAACCAGAATTACTGTGATAACAGGACCAGGAACTTGAATAAATTCAACTTCAAGGTAATGACCGTTTTATTTTCGTGATTAAATTAATGCTTCTTAAAATGTTTTCGGTAAAATGGTAATTGCTAATTGCTCTGTCGCAGTTCTGCAGCGAACTTCACAGCTGACAAAATAAATAACTCAAAATGTCTTTCAATGTTTTTTAGTACTTGGCTTTTGCAGTGTATTCTTATAAATGTCATTCCAACAGTTGTGTTCAATGAATGACAACTGTTATTAAATATAAAATGTCACAAATTTAAAATAGAAACCTTTGTAAACATTACTATGGCACTTAGTTTTTTTTATTATAGAAAAGTGAAGATATCATCAGCAATTATAGAGAATGTAAGCAGCTCCTGGGCATAAAACAACATAATGAGGATGAAAATAAAGAGGAACCAAAACAAGGTTAGTAATACTTAAGTCAATTACCCCATAGAGATCAATAACAAATTAATTATTTGGTTGGGAAAATAATGTAAATTAAGGCTGATAATATATATATATATATTTAATGATTGGGCTATTAGGCTGATTATATATATATAATCTCGCTGTCAATCCACTGGGTCACCACGTAATTGGCGAAGGACTGGAATGTTGCTGGGTTTACTGGGAAGTACTACAAATATGGCTACCATGGACATTTGTTAATGATTGGCTGATATAAAAAAAAATCTTCTCTGAAATCGCTTTGCCAAATGGAACGAAACCTGATAGGCAGCATTTTTGGGAAGTTCTTTACACAATTCCTCATTTTGTCCCGATCGGGCAACAAATATCGCCGTCAAGGGCATTTCTTGTTTCTCATTGGTTGATTAAAATTTTTTTTTATCTGGAACTGCTTTGCCAAATAGAACGAAACTTGACAGGAAGCATCTATGGGAGGTTCTTTACAAACTTCCCTCATTTCGTCCCAATCGGACTACAAATGTGGCCGAAATGGGCAGTTCTTGTTTCTGGTTGGCTGATATAAAAAAAAATCTTCTCCTCTGAAATAGCTTGCCCAAATGGAACGAAACTTGACAGGAATCATATATGGGAAGTCCTTCATAAAGTTTCCTCATTTGGTCCCGATTGAACTACAAATATGGCCACCATGGGCAATTCTTTTTTCTGATTGGCTGATATAAAACAACCTTTTTCTCTGAAACCACAGATAGTCATTTTTTTATACTACAAATGTATCTACATTGTTTACAGGCCTTCAAGTGGTTTTTGGTCCAAAAATAGTGCTTTTTATAGGGCCGAATTTCTTGAAAAATAGGGTATAATAGGGAAAATTTAATAATTTGTAGGGAAATTTTAGGGATATATCTCTTCATCCCTTTTCAAAACTGCCTTGGCATCCTGTTGCCGCAGTCAATCACAAAGACTTGATTGATGTGCACATGAAATGATAAAAAGAAGACTGTGAGTTTATTAGAAATATTCAAGTACTGGATTTTATCATATCTACAGGTACATTGTGTACATGTACATTGTATTTACGGTACCCTTGGAGGTTTTCAAAGGAGTGGAACGCAAAAAAAAACATTTTAATTTTCGACCAATTAAGTCTAATTTATAAGGCTAATATACGGAGAAGGGTCATTTTATGCCAAAATACAGGGATTATAGGGCAGTTTCAAAAAGATAGAGATTTTATAGGAAATATAGGGCCGCTTGAAAGCCTGTGTTAATAATTTCTTATGGTCAGGCGGGGGCATCAGACACACTTCATTTTAAAAAAAAAAACAGTCCCAACAAAACAACTTTGTCCTTAATTATCAAGCGCGGGCGGGGTCATACTTCTTTTCTAGTTTTAATGTATGATACAGAGAGTTTTATTCTTTTTATGCATATTCAGCACGTAAACAATTATTGTAGAATTCATACCTTACCATGCAGAACCCGTCATTTGACATTTTAGAACCCTTTCTGAGATATATCTCTAACTGGCAAACAATGTAAACCACCAAAGTGTATGCATGCAATAATTCTGTCCAACACTGATGGTAGCTTTATCCCAGGCCAAATTTAAACGACCTACAAAATGACCCCGAATTCGAGGAGGAGGGATACTGCTGTTTCATTGGTGGATAGAAGAAAACATTAACACATGTATCAATGTCATTTAAACCATGAGCTCATATTATTTCAGTGGAATTTACTATTACTTCCTACATAAAGTACCTGATCATAAATTGAGATTGCCTATGAAAAACTGCTGTTTCATCAACGGACATTAATTATGGACAGATCAGAAAAAAAATCGGTTTTAATATGTGTTTATGATAAACGTTTTCACAAAGATTGGTTCTAGTTCAGTGCCTGCTAATTGGGACTTTTTGGTCAATTCATTTTTTAATCAAGTAATATTAGCAATTAGCTATGATATTAATTATATCCATTTTAATTATTAGAACCAGGCCCTTCAAACAAAGACCAAAAAGAAGAAAAACAGGAAACATCAGTGCAAACCTTTGATGAGGACAGCAGTGTGGACGATGAAGAGCCTGGGCCATCAGGGCAACCCCTTCCATGCAAAACTAACTCAAATCCATTGCTTCCGACATCAACAGACAAACCATCCACACCAAGGCCTCTTCCGGAACCTCCAACAACATCAAAAAACAGAGTGGTTCCAAAGAGGCCTCTTCCGCAACGACCAACGAGCGCATGGGCTGCTACAAAACACAATTCATCAGATTCATCCGAAAATGAAGAAGGTATGTGTAAATAGAGAAAAATATGTATAAAAGGAATTTACTAATTATACTTCTATATTGTGAACTTTCTTTTTCTACACATGCTGTTCCTCCTTGTCTATTTTTAAATAAGCATATCAATAATAATACAGATAAGTTTGAACTTTCAATTAAATTGTATTTTTTCTATTCAATATATAACAGTAAAAATTTGACCAAATTCCAGGGTGGATAATTAAAATGAGCAGAAAGATTGATTGTGAAATAACCTTTGTCTTGCAAGTGGAATCTACAACTGGAAGTCAAATAATATGTGTATTGGTTTCCAAATTATTTGATTTATTTCCGTTCTACTTTGTATTTATGTTGTGTTAATGTTTAAATAATGCTGTCAACCCTTCGGGTATAATTTTGCATTTCAAATAAATAAATTTATTTCATGTTGTAGTACCATTTCAATTCAGTACATAGCTTAGTTTTTCATTCTATATTTATTCTGAGCAGCAACAACAGGGGGCTTTGTACCTAAAAAAGCAAAGGTTAATAGCAGTTATAAAAAGAGGCGAGAGGGAGAAATGACCGTAAAGAAAGGTATGTGAATTCTTTGTACTTAACAGATGTTAGAACGATATTCATTAATTTTTTTAATTAATTGGAACGATGAATACTTTTATTTCATAGTTTTTCTCTGCTTCAGGTAAACATTTTCCTTAACCTAAACTATAAAACATTCAATATTATTGAGATAATGCAAACGATTTCTTTATATTTAAACAGGGGACAAGGTCAAGCTACTTGAAGAGCCAAGAAAGGACGGCTATGTATACGTAAGCAAAAGGATCCGTCTGAAGATTCAAAAGAAGAAGGGGCTCATTCCAGTATCAATTATCACCATACTGGATAAATAATTATTATATTCTAAACTTCATTCATACTGTTTCCAAAAATATATCTTTAAGTAAATATGACCTTATACTTGTATGTTATTACACCCCTGCCTCCTACAGATAATCTGTTTTATATATATAAGTTTAGACATACAACAATATTGTGTTTCATGAAATTTTTTGCTCATAAGTAGTTATTTAAAATATATATACATTTAACACAAAGCTATAATAAGTATTGGAATCCCAAAGTTTTCTTATATCTTATACGTTTTGCAAAGAAAATTATATTCGATAATATCGTTAGGTTTGAAAAAAAATGAAGAAAAAAAATCCAATCATAACGCTGTTAAGGACCTTATATCCTACATTTTAAAGTACAGTTTTATGTTTTTTTAATACATGTAGTAACTGAGTTAGTCTTATATGTCTTGAGATAAATCAAAGGCGGTACATATCGATGCATATCACGATACATTAGTACCGTATCGATTAGCGATAATCGATATTCATTTTAGTAATATACAATATACATGTGTCATTTAAATAAAATTCGTGATAAATAAGGTAAGAAAGGATGTTGAGACAACTCTACATAGCAATACAGGAACATGAAAAAAATTGAACAAAGCTTTTATTTAGCTGTTTTTCAACCAAAACTAAAAAGCCCATACTATACAGCCAGATAAGAGAGGGCCAGTAAGAGAATAGGATACAGTAGCAGGGGGGTAATAAGTCGCCAAAAGATACCCATTGTGATGTACATATAGTATCTCTCAAGAAAAGCCCTTATAATATACTAAATTTTGAGGTTATTCTTCAATTGAAATTCATAGTTTATTTTATATGGTGTTCAGAAATGTAGGGATGTCCCACTTTAATTCATGTATAGCTCTTATAAATGAATCATACAAAAAGGAACCTCTTACAAAAAAACCCTGAGATTAACCGTCACCCATTTGTTCAAAAATAATACCCTAACAGATGATTTTATTTCTCCTTTATAAGAAAGCTATATTAGGCAATTTCTGCTGATTCATTCGTCATACCATACAAGATTCTCGTTTCATTAGGGTATTATCAGGAAATCTATATTTTTTTATTATTATTTTTTTTTTTTGTATCAATAAGTCGGGTAAAATATAAAAAGACTGAAAATTCTATTAAAAATTCATATTCAAAATTTTATAGAATTACTTCACATATTTGGTAACCTTTTCTTATTTTATGTATTATATTCTACCAAACCAAAATGGAAACTAAATTTAACACCAAAAGTAGAACAAGATTTTAAACATGGGTGGGGTTGGGTTTTCAATTAGTCTCAAAGTAGCGTAAGAAATGAAATAACGTGGTTTTGCAGAACAGGATGTGATCCTCTGGCGCGCATGAAATATGGCCGTAAGATCACAAGTCACTGGCGGGTCTGAAAATGACCGTAAACTTGGCCTGCTGCAAAAACAGATCTTTTCCTCTTACGATTTTAGAGTTTGGCTAGTTTTGTTTTGGACTTTTTTAATTGTGCATGTGTAAAAATGGTAGAAATAATTTCTTAGAATACAAAATAATTTTGAATTCCCTTTTGAACGTTAACCATAGTTTAAAATATATATATATTATTATCATTTTACCACTTTTCTTTTGAAAAATACAAAATTTGTTCTCTCTTGGTTTTTATCTTTGCAGGTTTTTCTTCCATACTTTTAAAGTCGAACTTTCAAAAACACTTATTTGTAAAAAAAAAAAAAAAAGTCACATAAATGCTTGTCTTCATATAGATGCTATCCATTTTTTTACCTAATATACGCTTATGTACGGCGTCTGAATAAAAGTAATTTATATGAAAAATGAGTAATCTTGCGTGCATATTTTCGTATGGTCTTCAGCCTCAATTAGAAAGTGTTAAAAGAGGATGTTCCTATTCATGGTTGTTTTGTAAGAGGTATCCGACATCTAATGTCTTTCATGTGTTTAGAAGTGTTGATATGTTTTTCTTAGACAATTTTATCATACCCTTCTGTACTTATCTGTGATATATATTTATAGAAAAAAAATATACAAAGTACTGAATTTTACACAAAACTAAAAATTTAAGAAAACATACAGATTTCCAATCTTGTGCTGTCGGTCTTAGTTTGCAATGTGTTTCGTTTTGTGCAAAAATCTTGAAATCAACATCTAAAAATTTAAGATCTCAAAAAGCACAATTTTCACCTAAACATTACAAATTGTTATTTTGACCAATATTTTGAAGGCATATATATCATTATTTGAATATTCCCCATAAAATAATCTAAATTTAAAATTTAAAATCCACGCTTTGCAAATTATTCTGATTTTTGTGATTATTTTTTATATTGACCTCGTTAAGGTGTTCATAATTTTATACCATTTTCCAAAATTCTCAGATTGCAAATACACTGTAACTGATTATCAACATTCATTATCATATTAAACAGATTTTCTTTTAGTTTGTTAAAACCTTGTATTGTTACTTTTAAGTAAGAATGATGTATATGTTATCAGGTTTTCATGGTTTGATAAGCAGTTAATGTTTTTATTTAATTTACCGATTATAGTAAATTGTGGTTAGATCCTGTTTTATTATTATGTAACTTTAAAACATGGTATCATTAAATTATTATTGCAAAATGAGTTATTTTTCACATCAAGTCATTTCAAGTTGGTTAAAAAGTTCAAGCGAAAAAAACATATCAAAATCAAGGCTAAAAAATATTAGGCTTCATATATCTTCAGTACCATTTATCACTGAAAGAACTATTTCCAATCAGAAAAGAATTCATGTAGGTCACAAGCTTAAATTCACTATTTCCGAAATACAACCCCTGTGGGCCTCAAGTTGTCAAAATCAAAATTTTAAAACCTTATTGCGCATCTACATATAGTATGTGACAATATGGTATAGAAATTAAATGCATGACGTGAAAAATGTAGGAGGAGTTTAGGTCACAAGCTTAAACTTCCAATTTTTGAAATTCGACTCATGTGGACCCCAATTTTTAAACATCAAAATTCGAAAACCTTATTGCGCATCAACATAAATATGTGAAAATACTGTATAGAAATTAAAGCATAAAACGAAAAATGAATGAGGAGTTTAGGTTTCCAATTTTCGAAAATTCGATCCCTGTGGCCCCCTTTTTTTGAAAATCAAAATTCTAAAACCTTATTGCGCATCTACATACAGTTTGTGACCATACTGTATAGAAAAATGAACGAGGAGTATTGGAGACAAGATTATCTGACGGCGGATACACGGACCGATTACAAATATCCCCGAACTTCATTCGAAGTGCGGGGATAAAAATAATAGTAACTAGAAATTGATGCCATCAGAAACGATGTCAATTCCCGCACAGCACAAGTAAAAAAAAACAATTAACAGTAAAAAAATAGCAATTTAACAATTTGAGTCTGAAAATTGGAACCTTGAATCAAATTTCAAAATTGAAAACCTTATTGCACATCTACACATAGTGATGAACAATATTATACACACATGAAACCACCGAAACAAACTAGAGGCTCTCTAGTGCCTGTATCGCTCACCTGGATTTAACTTTTCACCTTGAGCAGGACTTACAAGTGTTGCAGTCAATTTGGGGTTGTGCTAAAATAAAAAACGAAAACAAAACGAAATGAACGAAACGAAACGAAACGAAAAACGAAACGAAATGAAATGAAATGAACGAAAAAAGAGTTTATCTATGGGATCAACCATTTGATTTTTTTTTTATTGAGGGGATGGAGACTACGATCAAATTTGAAATAAAAAGGCAGGGTTATTCACCGAGGCGCAGAACTTTCGACCAAAAATATTTTTTATATATATAAATGATATAGAGAACTAAAAAGATACTTCATTTAGTACATTTCGTTTAAGGAGTCTGGACTACAGTAATTTCAGAAGACACCACAACCGTAAAAAATGCGCTTTCACTCGCTTTTGTATAAACTTCATCATTTGTTACACGAAACTCCCATTCCTTTGACCGCCCCGAGAGCGGAAGGTCGCGGGTTCGATCCCCAGCCGGGTCAAACCAAAAACTAAAAACATATGAACAACATGGACCCCACCAAAAAACCGGGGTAGACTCAGGTGCTCCGGAAGAGTAAGCAGTGTCTGCTTCCTGCAGGACACCCGCCATGTTGTTCATGTCAAATCCGATATGAGGAAGGGATAATATCAATGGAACAGGTCCATTTTCATTTGGGAAACGGTTTTTTCATACCTGTCAACCAAGTCATGATGACGCCCATAAAACTTTAATAAGGATGACTTCAGCTTAGGAGCAACGTACCCCTGTCTGAGCAACTTTTCTGTCAGAAGCCGGGCTCTGTCCAGGAAGTCAATGTATATGTCCCAAGCTCTGGAATAACGTATGAGTTGTGAATATATACTCCATACGCCGGCGCTTCTGGAATATTGCCGCTCAAAAATGGGAAGTTGACGATTGGAAAGTCAAAGTCATCCCGTTTGTCGTAAAATTTTGTATTCAACCTTCCTCTTGTGTCAATTTCGAGGTGAAGGTCAAGATAAGATGCAGACTTGGCAGTGTCTGTGGTATCCTTAATTTCGAGCTCATTGGGATAGATGAGATGTAAGAAATTCCCAAAACGTGAATTGTTGAGTGTAAAAGCAGTTAAAATGTAACTACATACATTACGAGTAGTTCCCCTTACAACACAAAACATCATCAGGGATATTAACTGTATTGCATTTGTATATGTATAAAATGCATTTTCTTTGCAGTAACGATTGGGGATCTATATATTAGATATAAATTCCTTGATGCACAAGATGTGCACCATTTCGTCAATTTATGACTCAATGTGAGGACATATTTTCTTGTTTTCTTTGGTCATTGTTGGTTCACGTTATCTTGTATTGGACAAAAGTTATGTATTTGATAATACAGCTTGAAAAAACAATAACATATAGTCTTATTAAGGCAGACAGAATAACTTTGTTTTATTGTTATTGTGCATATATATACATACCTCACATCTGTTTCCTTCCAATTATTATTTTGTTTATTCTATTATTATTTTTTTTTTTTTTAGCTATTCTGTTTTATTTCATTGCCCCCTTCATTTAACGTATTCTTGCTAAGATAGTTAAATTTTATATCAAGATGTGCCGTACCTATACTCTGTAAGACACAAGGCTAGAAAGACCGAAATTTACAAAATTGTACATCCGCTCGACTCTGAAACATTTTACCGACTTTACTTTCATGTATCACCTCAACTAAATTTTAAAAACCTTTCCCTTTTGCGCCCTTTCGCGTTTTGTTAATTTTATAGCTCATTAATCCAGCTATTTCAAATTAAATGAAAAAAAAGAATAGAATAAAACAGAACAGCTAAAAAAATTACAATAAAGTTAAATAAAAAACACATGTGATCCACCTTTAAACAATCGCACAGTTGTTGTGATCGACAACAAAAACTGAATACAATTGTACAAAAGCTCATATTTGTAATATTTTTGTTTAGTTTATTATACCTATTGTTTTTGTTTTTTTTCAGTTATACATGTATCCTTGTTGTGTTTGTTTGTTGTGCTTTGTCTTTACCCTGGACTTCGAATTTGTTGACTTTCACCCCTGTTTTGTCTCTTCGATATTCTTTTGTCTTTATGTATTGAGCTCCTTTGCCTATATTTCAAAAACAGTAAAGGCTTCAAAAATGTTTTGTCCTTACTTCGAGCTTTGACCATTCGCACAGATAAAATATATATCTCAAATGTCCTATGTAAAACTAAGATAGTCTTTGGCGGTCATCTTGTGTCATCTAATAAAATTTTGAAATTGGACCATCTAAGGGCTGTTCAAACAAAATTTGGTCTCAAGTGGCCAAATATATCATGTGATTCCTTATAAGATTAAACTATATAAGGACAGACGACAACTACGAGAAGCAGATAAATATAGTACCTTTTACCATTTGTATTTTCAAAACTGTAAAATATATATGTAGAAACAATACTGAAAGCATTCATCAAAATGAATTATAATAATTTAAATCGACTGCAAAGTCAAAATGTTAATTATCATGTATTTTAAAACATTGGCGCTGGCCTTGGTACTATAATTCACCCTCCATATATTTTCAGATCTGATCGGTAGTTGACTTGGTTTTTCACATCCCGTAATGTGCATTTTTTCTGCAGTTGCTGAATATACAGTTGTACTCGTCTATAGAGCCATACCATAATGTGACAGCAAATGATTTGTCCCATTTGACCTTTTTATCTTAAAAATTAATTCATAATGCATAATTCAAAATAACTTTTCTTGCAACAAGAAAAAGTCGGATACTGAATTTAATGCGTACAATGTGCTCTTTTGGATAATCCCTGATCAAAGTTATAATCAATAAAATAATTTGTAAATAAATAAATAAAACCAGTCATCAATTTTTAGAAAATGGATCGAAACACTGCTTTTTTCTTACTTTTGATGAAAGGAAAAATTCAGTGATATTTTACATTTAAACAAGCAATATGATGATGCCCCTAAACAGGAGGTAGAGATAAAAAAAAAACTGTTTTGACCCCGTATGCATACGAATCATTCTAGTAAGATTCCCATAAATGATTTTAACCCCAAAAAGTCCATTTTTAAGGGTTGGAAAATAAATTTACTCTTGGTACTCCTGTATTGAAAAGATTAGAAGTACCGGTAATATAAAAACAGACATTGACCATCAACCAGACAAATCTTTTAGTCAATGGAAAGAAAACTATAAAATGTAACACTTAAAAAGTCCGTTACAGAACAATACGAGAAACTGCCTTTCGTTAAAATTGGCTAAACTTTGTCCATATGGAAAATTAAAACCGATTGTAAATTTGAGCTTAACTTAATAAACAATAATTTGACTTCACAGAAATTTAAGACTAAGTGACTGACCCTAGGTATTGACGTTGGCAAATATATGGCCATTCCAAGAGAACAAAGACTATGCAAAAAATGTAAAGTTTGACATGATCAAAATTCAACTTTGCGCCCGAACTTTTTTGCGCTTTTAAAAGACCAAGTTCCATCATTTCAAGACATGAATTTTACAAATAAATTACTTTCCAGTCATTCCCGAGTCTTTAGGACTGAGGGAATAAATTGGACCCCTGTCAGATAGCTCATTACATATATTATGTATAAATTATACTGTGTTCAGTTTTTTGCACGGTATATGTTGTATTATGTCTACTTGTTATATTGCTTGACCCTTATCTTGCTTATTGGTGTAATTTTGCAATAAAGTTTATTATTTTCGAAATAAAAATATTTTTAAATTAAATGAATAAAAAAGACAATAGTTGCCAGGTTTTAAGTTTAGGAATTTTTTGTCTGTTTTTCATAAAGTAACCACGAAATTCTGAATAAGAAAAAAAAAACAACCCAAAAAAACAACAAATAAAAATAAAACTGGCAAAATAAAAGTTCATTAAAAATTTTCCACGTTTCGAAAATTAATTTATTCTTCATCAAATTGAACAAAATATCAAACGTTTATCGCATATAAAGAGTTAAAGAAAAAAATCCAAATTCCTAATCTTTTCAATTTGAAAAGTATCCCCACCCACAGTGACTGAAAGTTCCACTTGACTTTGGTTTTTACTTTCACTTTCGTTTGCAAGGGAGGCAACTATTATATATGAGTCTATCCATCTGCTAATTTTGAAAAAAAAAACGAGAATTAATGTGGCAAAACATCATCCAAAAGTCGAAAATTATTTAAAACACCAATGTACGCTGTATTATACAATGTAGTTCAGTTTAATAGGACGCAGATTACTGACTGGGCGATTTGGATGCAAATTTTTCTTAGGCAGTTGAAAAACCCTCTTCGGACTGGGCGATTTGGGTACCCAGACGTTAGGTGCGGGTTGCAACCTTCAATATTTTTGTCACCTAGTCAAGAGAAACGTAAAAAAGTTGTAGTAATTAATTCTTTGTTTATCAGTTCTTGTGGTGTAAAGCTTAGGTGCTCAAAGAAAGAGTTTTTTGGTCGCCATTTTGTGTTCATTCTCAGCCTTGAGGGTGCGGGTGGCGCTTGTTCCTTTAAACTCATGTACATGTACTTGGTTTTGCAAAAATTACCCTTTTCATTAATAAGTAATATTTAACTAGCTAGCTAGTTTCTGACTTGAACGCACAAAATTGCAGTAAGAAAGCTAGTTTTAACGTCAGCACACGTTATAACTTGTAAAACTCGAGTCCTGCAAATCAGAAAAAGCATTGCCTATGATCATATTAGGTATTATACTGTAAAAAACTTAATTGTATTCGTGCCATAAATGCTTCATATCAATTTCCTTAAATTTGGCTCCGTTGTTTCAAATGACTTTTAATTCGCAGTTTAAAAAAGGACAGCTGCGATGAATGCCAAGTGGTGACACTTTGGCTCTAAAATGATGCCAATAAAGGCTTACACCTTGGTCAACCGAATGTTTTTTTAAGCAAATCATGGTCGTACTGTGACGTCAACTTTCTTTATACTTGTGTATCTATGGAAGCTTGCCCCGGCAGATTCTCATAAGAATTCTATAAGAAATTTATATTTCTTATGTCAAAATGGATTTGGATGTTACTCAAATCACGATTTTTGATACAGATGATGTAGCTAACTATAGGAATTCGTAAGTATTTAAAAATAATTATTTTTTGTTTTTATTAAATTGAAATGTTCTTAGCAATTACAGGACGTAAGCCTATGTCTCAATATATATTTATTATTGAGACAAATATTCAATAGAAATGTCCGGTTATTATAGTTTCATGATGTACGACGACACATCAGCTCCATATACGGGAGAACCATTTGATTTTTATGGGGGCTAAGATGAAATGTTGGATCCTGCCTAATTTTTTCACTTTTTTTTTGTCTTCGAATATTTTGGTAGGGCCACTGTCATGACTATCGCTGCCTATTTTTTAAGTTTTATATAAACAAAAAATTTCCTGGTTAATATAGGTCTTGCATTTTTTTCACACCTGAATTCATCCTGGCTTTTAGTTTTGCAAAAATCCTGGACCTGCCTTTTTATTTCAAATTTCACCCTACCCCCCCCCCCCCCCCCCCATAAGAATCAAATGGTTGCTTCTTAAGGGTGGGAGAAAATCCGGTGACTGGTATTTGTTTTACTGAGTACTTTTACCGATATGTATGGACCTTGGAAGGAAAAAATATTTTTCAAGACGAATAATAATAATCGATAATGAAAACCCCCAAGGCTACCAGTGGGTCTTCAACGCAGCGAGAAAATCCCGTACCCGAAGGCGGACTTGAACAGCTGGCTAATTTATTGTCATATACAATTCCCAATATTTGTCAGATTACGGTTTGACCATTCCTTACCCACTTTGATGATTGCGTGCTCGAGATTGCGTGTTTGAAATGAAATGAGCATAAAACTGTATTGTCTTAGATGTGACAGTGTACTTCTGTGCGGAAAAAACCTCGGAATTTGAAACGCCAGACATAGATTGTAATCCGATGGACGTAGGTTATTTCCAAAAAAAATATTGGTACCAAAGGAATATTTTGTATAAAAGTGAAATATGTTCTCCTGATTTATAAAAGTTTCTATTACCTCAAATTATTGATGGTCCTAAAATTTTGATAAGTTCAAGGCCTTCGAGTCGTGCAATTTTTTGATGGCATGGATATAGCATATTTAACGCATATATCGCCAGAAATATAAGCGTAACGTTAAAGAGATTAAAGGCATATAAGAATTACAAAGGAAAAGGGCCACTTTTCCCGGTACACTATTTTAAATTTAATATTTTAAAAAATTTAAATATTTACCTAGTACCCTTTATGTTGAATAACTGTCTTATTAAAAGACCCCGAAATGGCAATTTTTAACTACGCTGTTTGTTTACGTTTGGAGAAACATGGAAAGGTGATTTCCCCTTTTTAATCCTAAACTCTGATTGGTTGTCTGTAGCGGAGATTTTGACGTCACAGTGATAACGGCTTCATCCAGAGTGGCGGCAGACGTAATCTTAATGTCCAAACATTAGAAATGTTAATGATTTAAAATTGGAGATAAACTTAAGGAGAATGTCTTACTACGACAGAACTATGGATAAGGGGTGAGGACACGTTAAATTATTATGATTATCGTACGACTACAGTCAGTACAGAATCTCGCCAAGATAAAATGTTCAGTCAAAAAGATCTCAAAACGAAAAGTCAATGCATTTTATACAAAAAGTTTGATCCAAGTTGACGTGTGGAACATACCGAATTGACCAAATGTAGAGAATTGTACTAATGTCAGAGTTTTTCATCGAGAAATCAGAGTAATGAAAATCGGCGAAACGGACTCAAAAGCACATGCACTTGTTTCAAAAATATATACACTGTATGCCCCCTCCTCTTCCTTAGGAGGGGGACATATATATTTTTTTAAACAAGTGCCTGTGCTCAAAAGTTACATTTCTTTTGAAGCTGACAGTTTGGAAATGTGGCATTCATTTACTTTTAGTCCAAGGGTCCTACTCCTTCAGGGTAAGGGGTTAGGATCAGTAGAGTAGAGTTAGAGTTGTGTTATGGAAGTGTTACAGTAGGGTTAGTATCCAATATAATGGATAACCCCATATGCAGTGGGATCCGTAGAGTAAATGAAGGCCGGAAGTCTTGGCTGAATTCTTAGAATTTCTGAAAATGAAGCATGTTTAACGTTTGGTTTAGTTAATTGAAGTATCTCTAGTTAAATTAATAATTAATCAATATATCTATAAACCTCCTGTCTTTTGTTACTGTCAACATCAGTTCAATAAAAATGAATCAAAAATGAAGTATTAGTGAAAAATGTTAGTATTACTGTCTGAACACCAGTTTTTGAATACCTTAATCAATGTGAATTGTCTAGTCACTTGTGTGAAAGATGCAATCAGCTAAGTCGTAACTGAAACAATTGAACATACCTAATTTTGTTCAACCCTGTCTTCCAGAGAAACTAAAATATTCCGCCTATGGAATTTTCAATGTAAAAGGGACATAACTCTTCCTATATGATTTTATAAAATTAAGTATTGCAACCCCGTAATGAATGAAATATGCACAAAGTGCATTAAAAATATTTAAAATAAAAATTTTACAAATTTTAGGATAGGTCTGGGTTGATAAATTCAAATTATTAAATTTTTGAAATTTTCAAGTGCAATATTTTTTCTATTGGAAATTCCCCACTTAGAATCATTTTTGAGGTATACAACCATAATCTTTAAAATCAACTTTTGATTTAAATTAATTTAATATGTTTTCTTGGACGACTCAATAACGTTAATTAACCAAGAAAAGATTGTCTAATAATTCATACGTTTAGACTTTCAAAATGCGAAAAATCCATTTTATGAACTGTGGTGTCCAGACAGTAGTCATTTCAGTATATGGTCTAGGCTTTTAAACAGAAATACTTGGCTTTAAATACCCGGCTCATCGTTTCTTTATCAACTGAATTAGGCACAAATTTCATCTTGTTTTTCTGTTCAACGCGCTTGATGGACCACTTTTTGGATATCCAGTTCCAATAATATATTTGTAAGACTTTTAGAAATAAAATATGTTTAAACTAAACAGTCACTTGAATAAATTGTCGAAAATTTGGCATATATTGTCTTATTGTACATGTATATGTATAGTATAGTCCCTAATAAGCCAGTAAATTTTATATGAGGAACAATCAACTTCTGTTTTAAAAGGGGGCAATTTTATAGGTGAGAAAAAGCATATGAAAATTTACAATGTGATAATCTGTGCATTAAATGTTACAAATATATTCTTAGTTCAAATGGTAAATCATGTAATAAGGATGATGAATGAATTATTGTTTAACGTCCAGTGGCAACCAGGTGCATATCAGGACGAGAACATGTTGATATGATAATGAATATGATTCCTGCTTTGTACTAGACCGACACGCTAAGTCGGATTTTTAATGTGCTATCTCACGAGGTAACTGTCCGCAGGAAGACATATCACCTTACTTGGGACACATTTTACTGACTCCGAGCCGACCGGTCTTTGCTCTTACTCTTAGATGCTGCGTACTTGGCGGAGAAGCAGCAAATACCAATTTTAATGTCTTTGGTTTAACCCGGTCGGGGATTGAACCCGCGACCTTCCGCACTCGGGGCGAGGACACTACCACGAGACCACCGAGGCGGTCATGTAATACTAATATGGAAATCATGGGAGAATTGGGAAGAAAGTCCATTACCAAAGTCAAAGAAATAATTTGTAGTATTTTTAAATATTATTTCATGATTTTAGAATTGTATGTTCCCAAAAATTGCCTTGTATATCAGGATTTATTTAAAACACAGATTTAGATGGTAAGAATATACATGTACAGTACATTGGTGGAATACTTGGCTTAAATTTTTGTGTAAAGATTTGAAAATGGAGAGCATAGTAAAATTTTATAATTGATACTGAAAAGATTATGAACATTTTTGGTACAGACAATCTCAGAAAATTCTGATAAAGGTAAATTATGAATATATTTTTCCTTAAAAATATCTTTAATATGGAAGTATATAATTAGATAAAATAAAAGTTTAACATACATATAGTAGATTTAGAATCAGTGTTCAAGATTTAAAAACAAAAATTTGAACAGGTCAGACAGAATATTTAAATATTTTCATGATTGTAAAGTTGAGGACGAACTTCACTTTTTATTTGAATGTACAGCCTATACAAATTATTTCAGATGTAATAATAGGTCTAGTCTTTCTACGTCTATATATCTTTATTCTCATACAGCCACATTGGTACAGAGATGTAATAATAGGTCTAGTCTTTCTAAGTCTATATATCTTTATTCTCATACAGCCACATTGGTACAGAGATGTAATAATAGGTCTAGTCTTTCTAAGTCTATATATCTTTATTCTCATACAGCCACATTGGTACAAAGATGTAATAATAGGTCTAGTCTTTCTAAGTCTATATATCTTTATTCTCATGCAGCCAGACTGGTACAGAGATGTAATAATAGGTCTAGTCTTTCTAAGTCTATATATCTTTATTCTCATGCAGCCAGACTGGTACAGAGATGTAATAATAGGTCTAGTCTTTCTAAGTCTATATATCTTTATTCTCATACAGCCACATTGGTACAGAGATGTAATAATAGGTCTAGTCTTTCTAAGTCTATATATCTTTATTCTCATACAGCCACATTGGTACAGAGATGTAATAATAGGTCTAGTCTTTCTAAGTCTATATATCTTTATTCTCATACAGCCACACTGGTACAGAGATGTAATAATAGGTCTAGTCTTTCTAAGTCTATATATCTTTATTCTCATACAGCCACACTGGTACAGAGATGTAATAATAGGTCTTGCATTTCTAAGTCTATATATCTTTATTTTCATACAGCCACATTGGTACAGAGATGTAATAATAGGTCTAGTCTTTCTAAGTCTATATATCTTTATTCTCATACAGCCACATTGGTACAGAGATGTAATAATAGGTCTAGTCTTTCTAAGTCTATATATCTTTATTCTCATACAGCCACATTGGTACAAAGATGTAATAATAGGTCTAGTCTTTCTAAGTCTATATATCTTTATTCTCATACAGCCACACTGGTACAGAGATGTAATAATAGGTCTAGTCTTTCTAAGTCTATATATCTTTATTCTCATGCAGCCAGACTGGTACAGAGATGTAATAATAGGTCTAGTCTTTCTAAGTCTATATATCTTTATTCTCATACAGCCACATTGGTACAGAGATGTAATAATAGGTCTAGTCTTTCTAAGTCTATATATCTTTATTCTCATACAGCCACATTGGTACAGAGATGTAATAATAGGTCTAGTCTTTCTAAGTCTATATATCTTTATTCTCATACAGCCACACTGGTACAGAGATGTAATAATAGGTCTAGTCTTTCTAAGTCTATATATCTTTATTCTCATACAGCCACATTGGTACAGCGATGTAATAATAGGTCTAGTCTTTCTAAGTCTATATATCTTTATTCTCATGCAGCCACATTGGTACAGAGATGTAATAATAGGTCTAGTCTTTCTAAGTCTATATATCTTTATTCTCATACAGCCACATTGGTACAGAGATATAATAATAGGTCTTGTGTTTCTAAGTCTATATATCTTTATTCTCATACAGCCACATTGGTACAGAGATGTAATAATAGGTCTAGTCTTTCTAAGTCTATATATCTTTATTCTCATACAGCCACATTGGTACAGAGATGTAATAATAGGTCTAGTCTTTCTAAGTCTATATATCTTTATTCTCATACAGCCACATTGGTACAGAGATGTAATAATAGGTCTAGTCTTTCTAAGTCTATATATCTTTATTCTCATGCAGCCAGACTGGTACAGAAATGTAATAATAGGTCTAGTCTTTCTAAGTCTATATATCTTTATTCTCATGCAGCCAGACTGGTACAGAGATGTAATAATAGGTCTAGTCTTTCTAAGTCTATATATCTTTATTCTCATACAGCCACATTGGTACAGAGATATAATAATAGGTCTAGTCTTTCTAAGTCTATATATCTTTATTCTCATACAGCCAGAGAAATGTAACAAATACAACAAACTATATACAATATATACAAACACCGGAGAAAACAGAGGTTACAGAGTATCAACAGACAAGCCAGGGTACAAACACATAGCGTTTTAGATAGTATCTTGGGAGATATATTTTACGTTGATCGTATATAGAAGTACAGTCAAGAATATATAATTGATATTCATCGCCTACTTTCTCACAGTTACATAAATGTCGATTTTCCCTTGCAACATTTCGTCATCTCCCAATTTCAATTGGTAAATAGTGGTTCGTTGTTCTAACAGCTTCTTTTTTGTTTAAGTTATTAAGATATTCTTCGAATTCAAAATTTATGTTAAAATTTCTGTAATTTAATGCCTTGGGGGGAATTATACAGAGAAACGTGCCCGGTTTGCCCAAATTGATCAAACAATCGTTGTTTTTGCTAAGGTACATGACAAGAAAACAATGTTAGAGCAGGAAAAAAACTTTATAAAAAAAGCTGAAACAATTTGTGTCATAAATTTTTTCAGATAGCCTGCTTTTTAGTGGGGAGCAATTTTCTAGAAAGTTTGTATAATATACTAAATCGTTTTGACTGTTTACCATTAACAAGTCTGGACCAATATGTAATGAACCCTACTTTAATATCAATTGCAATAGGGTGTCTGACGAGCTCCCCGTATATCATATAACTCGGAGTTGAAGATTTTAGATTTAAGAGAGTTATGCAAAATTTTAGGTTCCAAATTTCGTTTTTTTTTTCTCCAAAACCCCAGACCTCACAGCCATACAAAAGGATAGGTTTTATCATTTTATCAAATAAATCCAGCTGTATTTTGATTGATAATTTGTATAACCTTCTTAACTTAAGTAACTTATACATGGCTCTAAGTGTTTTTTTTTTTTTTTTTTTCTCAGCTAAATGCTTCTTATTAACATCAATATTGCATGTTTTTGTAAAAATAATCCCAAGATAATTAAATTCTTTTACTATTTCAATGATAATTTGTATAACCTTCTTAACTTAAGGAACTTATACATGGCTCTAAGTGGGTTTTTTTTCTCAGCTAAATGCTTCTTATTAACATCAGTATTGCATGTTTTTGTAAAAATAATCCCAAGATAATTAAATTCTTTTACTATTTCAATATCCATGTTTTTGAAATAAAAGTTTTAATTAGATTATTATTCGATGTGCCAGTGCCAAACACCATAATTTTCGTTTTGTTCACATTAACTTTCAAATTCCAGGTATCACAATATTCAGAAAAGGCATTCAACTGTGTTTGAAGATCTCGGCTAATACAATAGGCATATAGCATAATAGATATTTTTAAATAGGTTTCAAGTTCGATTTCTAAATTTTCTGTTATAGTCTTTAAACCATTAATATTCTTTGATAGTAAAAAATCTTCTAAATCATTGAGAAAAAATGAAAAAATAAAAGGTTTGAAAGTTTTCACCTTGGCGCACTCCAACTTCACAATTAAAATAATCAGAAATTAAATTACAATTATCATATGAAATAAAAGACTTCGAGTATAGTCATAGACCAGTCATAACCTCTCGTCCGATTTAACTTGCAGAGCAGTCTAAGTTAACTTAGAGCAGTCAGGAAGAAGAACAGCTCTGGTCAAGATTTAGAGCAGTCCTGGTCCACGACTGCTTTTTAGAACAGCTCTGGTCAAGATTTAGAGCAGTCCTGGTCGACGACTGCTTTTGCGACGATATCGATACATTTCATCAATTGTTATATCATCATTATAGAACCCATCATCGGAAGCCATCTCTTTTTTTTTACAATTACTTACTCAAGAAGACATGATCTTGAGTAAAAATAAATAAATAAAATAAAATTACAATTAAAAAACAAATTTTAAATTAATTTTTTTTTTTTAATGTCAGGTCAGCGATACGATCCATACCATTAATGGGTGGGTAACATGATCAATTCTATAACAATGTTATAGAACTGTTCTAGACCATGACAGCTTAGAGCTGTTCTTGACCATGACAGCTTAGAGCAGTCAGAATCGGTCAGGATTCTGTTCTAGAGCAGCCAGGATTCTATTTTCGAGCAGTTCTAAAGCAGTCAGCAGAACTGCTCTAAGTTAACTTGGTGAGAGGTTATGTCTGCACCTAACTGTACATATCAAATATAACCTTATACATTTTGCCATTTACTTTGTTAAGTAACAGCTTGTGAAAAAGAGCATCCTTCCACACTTTATCAAAAGCCTTTTCAAAATCAATAAAGGCAAAATACATTTTTTTTCTTTCTTCTTTCTTTTAAGATTTGTAAAAGGCCACGGATAGAGAATTTGTCTATTGCTGAGTAATTTTGTTGAAATCCACATTGGTTTTCTTTAATAATCACAAATTCTTCAGAAAGTCATTAACCGTGAGTTTAAAATGGCATGAAAATAATTTACCAAGACAGCTTACAATTGTAATTGGTGTATTATTTTCGGGGTCTTTCTAAAAAGGAGAAATTTCACGGCTTGGTTAATATTACTAGTATCTTCAGAAGATGATTTTATGATTGATAAAATAAGACACAATTAATCCACTATATCTATGATTGTTTTGAAATTAAAAGATACTTTGTACGTAACTTTATACATTATAGCTTCGTTTATACTGCTTTGTTTTATTTTCATTATAAATGTTTTTATTTTTTTGTATATCATATATTTGGATACATACTAGAATATGTACACACTGTCTCGGAATATGAAATTTATTCGGACCAGGCTTAGAAAGAAGTGCAGCTTTTATCACCTTCGTATCGAGTTCGAATTAATTTTAAATTAAGACTTAGAGACAATGTACACATATTCTGTTTATCCTGCAACATGAAAACTGTTAAAAATCACTGGAAATCAATGAATTTCTGCAAAAAACCGTCGCATTTCACGACGTCATAAGTAAAATTCCAAGGTTTCGTACAGTGACGTCACAGTAAAAGTGGTATACAGTCAATTCAGTTTGGCTGCTCATATAGGCAATGAAGGTATTCAGTCCTGAATGCCACTGGTAAATTTATTAAAGACAATATGGGTTAACTTGTATTATTATTATCTTTTATATTAAAAAATCCTTTCCGCTATATATGTAACCCTCATGCTGCCCCTGTGGGCCCTTGGTTGGAATAAAATATGTTGTTGTTGTATAGGAAAGTTGGGGGATGAAAGAACGCTGCCTCTGCCGCCTTTGTTTATTTAGTATAAAGCAATATGCTGCAAATTTCAATTGATCATATTTTGCTGTAATTTTAGAATTGAATACATGTATAATCTATAAATGTATGAATCTAACATCATGTAACTCTTCTTCAAGCATTACCAGGTTTCATATGTGGAAGGAATACTATAAATTTAGGAGAGAATGTGAAGAAGACATGGCCAAGAACTTAACAACAGGACTGAGAAATTTTAAAAAGGAGGTAGAATCATTTAAGAGTAGGGAAGGTATGTACATTTCATAATTTAAAAATGATTCTTACTAGTAATATTTTTGTTATATAAATTTTAATGAATTTATGGTAGTCTTTCTCTCATTTGACTAGCTTTGGTCATGACAGACCCTGTTTAAAATTGGGGTTAGGTTTATCTTGTACTCCCTACATATTCAAACTATGGTTAAGAACGTGATGCGGGTTACATAAAACTCACATTCGGATTAAATTTTGCATTTTGAAGGAGACCTTATTAGTTCCCTACCGGCAACACCGAAGGGGCCTATAGGTTTGCACTCACTCCGTCCGATCGTCAGTCACACAGTTTTCCAGACTTTTTTTTCAGAAACGTTTAACCAACTGATCTTATTTTTTGTATTTGAACTTATAATCATGATATACAGATCATGCTGATCAGATAATTATTGTGAGAGTTATTGCCCTTGGAATAGAAATTATTGTCAAAATAATAGTTTTCCCTACTTTGTTCGTAAACCCTTTTATCAAGCGATCTTATTTTCGGTGTGTCAGCTTACAATGATGATGTTCACGCAGATCGGATAATTATTGTGAGAGTTAATGTCCTTGGAAATAGGAAATATTGCTAAATAGTAGTTTTCCGGACTTTTTTTCAAAAACCGTTTAACCAACTGATCTTATTTTGTGATGTGAGCTATTAATGATGAGTTACAGATCAAGTTTGAAGTTCAGGCTGATCGGATAATTCAAATTATTGTGAGGATTATTGGCCTTGCCCTTTGAAATAGGAATTGTTGTCAAAATAATAGTTTTCCAGATTTTTAATTTTTTTTTTTTTTTTTTTTTTTTTGCAAACCCTTTTACCAAGTGATCTTATTTTTGGTATTTGTCATTGAACTTATAATGATGAGATACAGATCAAGTTTCAATTTCACGCTGATCGGATAATTTATTGTGATAGTTATAGCCCTTGGAAATAGGAATTATTGGAAAATATTAGTTTTCTGGACTTTTTTGCAAACATTTTACCATGTGATCTTATTATTGGTAGGTGAGCTTGTAATGATGAGCTGCAGAGCAAACTGATTGGGTAAATATTGTGTACCCCTTGCAAACATAGTTTCAGGATTTTTAGAAGTTACTCTGTCCATAAGTTCTATAACCGGTACCGACTTCGTTTAGACCTTACAGCATTCTACACAGCATCGTGACGACAATTGGTTTTTCATTGTACAGTTACCTTACATGGTGACATCAGTCATAATAACTTAATACTCACTACTGTTACATACATGTTATCCCGACATACGTCATTTTGCTGTTATGACGTACATATTATTTTCTTTTTTGCATTAAATAAAAATTAATATGAAATTTCAGAGATTGACTGGATCATATCTTTCAAAAAGGAAATAGAAAGGGGTGAAGAGAAGACCAAATTTCACATTGCAAAAGCAAAGGCATACGAACAGGTGGAAAACGAAGTAAAAGAGTGAGTTTACTTTTTTACTTGAAAAAACGCAGTTTGTTTATTTCAAGTTAATCACTTAATACACCCTGGTCGCTATGATCATGTGAATTATTTTATATTAAAGATTTGACAGTCTAATATATTTTGGGCATTTTTAAGTAGTGTTCCCGTTGTTACATCAATATTAACTTTTCCTAAAAAATGAAACTTTTTTGACGTAGGTTTACCTTTGTAAAGTCTGTCAAGGCACCCTTTTTTTTAAATTTGTTCACTGTAAATTTGATTTTTTAAGGTTGGTAACGAAGTCATATCAAGAAGGAGGAAATTATCTGAAGCAATCGCTTGAATTAGATAAAGCAACCAGAAAGTTCATAGTACTCAACAAGGAGCTTCTAGCTACAAAAGAGGTAATACTAATTCTAATTTAGCTGTGTAGCATATCCAGGGTGAATCAATGACGTACATGTAAGTATTAAAAATTATCTCCCAATGGTGGATTTAATGCCATCATGGAGACATATTGTTTTTGTCCTAGCTGTCTGTCCGTCAAAAAATTTTGTCATCGCTCTATCTCATGGATCATACTTCAGATTTGGATGAAACTTGACAGGAAAACTTCATAGAATATATGTAGATGTGCATATTTTCTTGATTTTTTTGTTAAATCAATTTTTGACGGTTTACCAGTGTAAAATATGGACTTAGCCATTTTGCCCTACAGGGATGATTTTAGTCATTTATTTAGATGATTTCAGTTATTTGGTACTGCAAAATTATTTGAAAAGAAGGTGCCAGAAAATGATATTTTTAAACATCTAACCTCCCTATTTCAGTTATTTTTAGCAATTTTCAGTTATTTTCTCTGCTCATCAAAATCATCCCTGGCCCTAAGACTAGATGGAAGAAATTTTGTCATCACTCTATCTCATGCATCATACTTCCGATTTGGATGAAACTTGGCAGGATTACTTATTAAAGTAAATAGATGTGCATATGTTCTTGGCTTATTTAATGGCTTACCGGGGTAAATTATGGACTTGGCCATTTTGCGTTAGGACTACATGGAATAAATTTGTCATCACTCTATCTTAGGCATCATACTTTGGATTTGGATGAAACTTGGCAGGAATACTTTTTAGGATATGTAGATGTGCATGAGTTTTTGATTTTTGATATATCAATTTTTGACCGTTTACCAAGATAAGGATGCAGTTTTTTAATTTCCTGGTATACGGATCCGCTGACCCGAATTTTCACCATTTGAGAAAAAAATAAAATTGAAAAATTGCCATATTTTATCTCCACCGACCTCAACTATTTTTGCTGTTTGAAAATATAAAAAAAATAATGGCATGGCGTAGTTTGTATGGTCTTTAAATCGTTTTTAAACTGGTAAACAAACATTTCTCTTTATAACTTTCGTTTCGACTGACATCATTCGGGTTACAGGTAACAACAGTTATATATTACAAAATCTTTTTTATGAAACGAAACATACATTAATTACCATATATGATAGATTCGTTTCGTCGGATTTTAATTTAGTTCGTAAGATTACGAACTTGAGCATGTTGAGAATGTCGTCGCAAACATACGTGATTATAATCGATGAAACCGTGGAAAATAAACGAGATAGACAACTTATTAAAGTTTGTGATAACGAAAGCACTGTTGGAGATTTACTTGCAAATAGATTTTATAAGAAAATCGATTCAATATGGGTTTCCAAGGAAGTACTTCCAGACCAAAAAAAATGGAGCGATGATTACTGATCCTAACACCCCAAACAGAAAATAAAAATGATATACAGACTTCGTAATTCTACCTTTTTTTATTTCGAACGACCGTAAACCAAGAAATTGAAAAACTGTGGCCTAAATATGGACTTAGCTATTTGGCCTTAAGACTAGATGAAAAAATTTTGTCATCACTCTATCTTATGCATCATACCTTGGAAATAACAATATTGATACCTCTTTCTTTCTCATTATGAAATTCAATTAATTGCATATTTGATATCAGGTTTGTAATACAACAATTTTATGTTCCTTCCTGATAACATGCAGGCGGGGGAGACATACCTTGATAGAGTCAACTTCAAGTTTTTTGGGTCAGCCTACCTGATAAAGGTTAATCCGAAAACTGATTGATTTGTAAGTGATCCCCAGTACGGTCTTCTGTATAGGATTTTCGTTATATGTCTTAGAAAGTATTATTAAAAAATAGCCTCTTCATGAAAAAAGTCACGTGAAAGGGCAAAACATCATATACTGATTAGTTTCTAAAATATTAACACCGTACAAACTTCAGTGTTAGCTGGGTAGATATTGATGTATCCTTTCACCATGTTGGACAATCTTTTTTAAATATTTTCAAATTTCCCATGAGGGTACCCATAAAACCGGTTTAATTTTCCACTGTAAAGTATCTATACCAATTTAGAATTGTTACGTTTACTTAATTTTATTTTATTCATTTTTTTGTGTTGTAGTTTTGAGGAAGGGGGTGATGATATAATTAAACTATTATAAATTAAAACCGTGCACATCTGATAAAATTAAGGGAGCGACCTTTTGATTTTTAGGTGAAGGCGGCAAGGAAGAACAAAATTGGGCATATTTCAATCTTTGGTAAAAAAAAAGTAGGCTTAGAATTGTGAAGAAAGAAATAAAATATTACCTCGAAAAAATAGTTGTTTACATGTATTTAAAAAAAAAGTTCAAGTGGACTCGCTTTCAATTCTGGAGAAAAGTAGAATCTTGATGCAAAAAAAAAAAAAAAATCGGCGGCATAAACTTTTAACCTTAATAACTTTGCACACATTAATACCTATACTTATTAATTAAGATACATCATGATATAAACTTTGCAGCAGTATACTTGTGACTCGTTTCATGGTTCATAGACTTCATAAACATTTGTAAACTCTGTGTCAAAGTTTCTTGATGAAGTCCATTTTTCAGCAATTGTAATTCCTAAGCCCTCCATATTTGGTCTTTATCCGGACCTTGATCAATTTCAGTCTTGAGCACTCGACTTGTGTCACATTTACCTGTTTAAGTCCATTTCTTAACAACTGTAATTTAATACCTTGACCCAGCATATTTGGTAGATAGTTCTTAATTGGTACATGTCAGACTGACACCTATCTCCGGACCTTGACCTCAAAATTCATGGTTGGGTGAAATTCACCTGCGTCACATTTTCGTGATTAAGTCCATTTCTCAGCAACAGTAATACCAAAACCCACTATATATGGTCAAAAGATAGTTCTTGGTGGGTATATGCCTGTTTTACACCTTTCAACCGACTCTAACCCCAATTTCATGCTTGAGTGACTTGCCTTACATTTTTCAGGAAATTTAATATCTAGATCCATTATATTTGATCTATAGATGGTTGTTGGGTACATTCAAATCTGAGTCATCCGATCTTGACCTGACTTACACACTTGAACGACTTGCAACACATTTTCTCGAATATGTCCATTTCTCAGCAACTGTAATTCCTAGACACATCATAATTCCTCTATAGATATTTCTTATTGGATACATGCCAGTCGAACACCTGCCACTTGACCTTGGCCTGAATTTCATGCTTGAGTGACTTACAATATATTTTCATGATTAAGTCTATTTCTCAGCTTAAACTGTACAAAGTAGACCTCTATTTTACGTTTGAGTGACTTGTGGACTCACCATTAATTCCATTTCTAAGAAACTGTAATATGTAGACCAGTCATATTTTTTCTATAGATAGTTCTTGGTGGTTGCATGTTTGTTTGAGACCTTGCCCTGACTTAAGTGGCTAGGTGTCATATGTTTTTGAATTATGTCCATTTCTCTGTAGCTTTAATATCTATATCCTTCATATATATTCTGTAGATACTTCTTGGCAAGAAGACGTCAGTTTAACACTTTACCTTAACCCAATTTCATGCTTGAACGACTCTCACAAATAAGTCAATTTCTCAACAAATGTGATATGTAGACATATAATTGTAAAATGCTTGTAACATTTCAACGTCATTTTAGATTTTTTCATACGCTAAGGTTTCAGCTTATATTATTACAACTTTTTTAAAGTATGCTAGAGTTTACTAATGTATCATACCAAACTGCCGTTTGAATTTTTTATCAAAATTTGTCAAATTTGGTGACACAAAAAATTCAGACTCTTTTTTTCTGACTTCATGCAAAGATACAACAGTTAAGCATGCTTTTTTTTTTTACATCAATTGGGTACAGGAAGCTAATGTTTGGCCATCTTTTATCGTGCTATTATTATTTTTTCTTGAAAAAAAAATTGCGTGTAACGAAAGTTGGACACCGAACTGTCACACGCATTTACCAATGTTCATTGTATTATGTTTTTAAACCATTAGAAGAATTGATTTTACAGAAAAAATTGTTACAGAGAAAAGACATCTAAGAAATGTCACACTTTTGTTAGATAAAAATCCAGGACACGTGGTATTTAAAGGATAAATTCTCCATTTCAAAAGATTTCAGTAAACTTATTTTGGTCGAAACTTTAGCTATTAAAGGTATAACACAGACTAATAGGGAATGGACACCAAGAAATAAATGATTATCCAGGAGTGAATTCTTGCTCATTGCATATACTAATGAAAACATATTTTATATTAATTCGTTAATCTTGACCAAAATACCACAAACTTATGATTATCTAATAAACCTATAATCTATTTTAGAAATTGGAAAGCCGACTACAGAAACTACAGAATGTGTATCTTATAGAAACTGAAAATAAAAAGGAAAAACTGGAACAGTGTAAATTGAAAGCTGAAAGGTCAAAAGCAAAATATGATGATTTGAGGGCTAAAGAAGGGTATATCACTCCATCACTCATATCGGTAGGTTAATCAATAAAAAATATCAGGTTTGAACATTTTATTTCTTTAATACCTTTATGTTTTATTTATTACTGCCTCCATTTCCGAGTTCTTTCTATTTACTGAACGATATGCCGAAAATTCCTTGTTTTCCATACCAGGGAAATTCTACAATACCAAAATCGGAAGACAACTTGAAGGCGATTTGTCAGAACACTAACACAGTAACAAATATTTAGTTATTATAAATACGATATCTTTCAAAACAATCAGGATATCTTTTTAACTAAATAAGATATCTTATAACCTAAATATCTTAATAAGATTACCTAGATATCTTATTTAGTTTATAAGATATCATATTTAGTTTAAAAGATATCTCATTTAGTTTATAAGGTATCTTGAAAGTAGAATAAATATAAAAAACGGTTTGCCCTACCGAGAACTTAACACCACGTGCTCCTGAAGGGTAAGGATATCTTGCTCCACTGCATTGCAGATGAAGAAGATCCGGTAGAGTGTCAATTCCAGTAAGACGTGAAATCTAACTGAAGAGTCTAGAAACCTCGTGTCATCAATCAAGTAGTGGTTACCATAAAATTCTAGAATGATGAAAAATTTAATTCAGTTAAAAATAAGCATCAATTGTATTTTTAAATGGCATTTTGCAATGATGTATGTGAAATTGTGACATTTTTAGCTGTCAGAGAAAACTACAAAAGCTTACAACAAAAGGGAGCTTGATAGAATGACTGCGCTCCTCCAGAGTTGGAAAAATTGTTTATCCACTCTGGAGGAAGCATCTGCAGAATATGCTCACCGTACCTCTGACATCAGCGAAGCTGTTGAAGCAGCTGAAAAAGTAGACATAAAAAAGATAAACCAGAATTACTGTGATAACAGGACCAGGAACTTGAATAAATTCAACTTCAAGGTAATGACCGTTTTATTTTTCGTGATTAAATTAATGCTTCTTAAAATGGTAATTGCTAATTGCTCTGTCGCAGTTCTGCAGCGAACTTCACAGCTGACAAAATAAATAACTCAAAATGTCTTTCAATGTTTTTTAGTACTTGGCTTTTGCAGTGTATTCTTATAAATGTCATTCCAACAGTTGTGTTCAATGAATGACAACTGTTATTAAATATAAAATGTCACAAATTTAAAATAGAAACCTTTGTAAACATTACTATGGCACTTAGTTTTTTTTTATTATAGAAAAGTGAAGATATCATCAGCAATTATAGAGAATGTAAGCAGCTCCTGGGCATAAAACAACATAATGAGGATGAAAATAAAGAGGAACCAAAACAAGGTTAGTAATACTTAAGTCAATTACCCCATAGAGATCAATAACAAATTAATTATTTGGTTGGGAAAATAATGTAAATTAAGGCTGATAATATATATATATATTTAATGATTGGGCTATTAGGGTGATTATATATATATAATCTCGCTGTCAATCCACTGGGTCACCACGTAATTGGCGAAGGACTGGAATGTTGCTGGGTTTACTGGGGAGTACTACAAATATGGCTACCATGGACATTTGTTAATGATTGGCTGATATAAAAAAAAAAATCTTCTCTGAAATCGCTTTGCCAAATGGAACGAAACCTGATAGGCAGCATTTTTGGGAAGTTCTTTACACAATTCCTCATTTTGTCCCGATCGGGCAACAAATATGGCCGTCAAGGGCATTTCTTGTTTCTCATTGGTTGATTAAATTTTTTTTTTATCTGGAACTGCTTTGCCAAATAGAACGAAACTTGACAGGAAGCATCTATGGGAGGTTCTTTACAAACTTCCCTCATTTCGTCCCAATCGGACTACAAATGTGGCCGAAATGGGCAGTTCTTGTTTCTGGTTGGCTGATATAAAAAAAAATCTTCTCCTCTGAAATAGCTTGCCCAAATGGAACGAAACTTGATAGGAATCATATATGGGAAGTCCTTCATAAAGTTTCCTCATTTGGTCCCGATTGGACTACAAATATGGCCACCATGGGCAATTCTTTTTTCTGATTGGCTGATATAAAACAACCTTTTTCTCTGAAACCACAGATAGTCATTTTTTTATACTACAAATGTATCTACATTGTTTACAGGCCTTCAAGTGGTTTTTGGTCCAAAAATAGTGCTTTTTATAGGGCCGAATTTCTTGAAAAATAGGGTATAATAGGGAAAATTTAATAATTTGTAGGGAAATTTTAGGGATATATCTCTTCATCCCTTTTCAAAACTGCCTTGGCATCCTGTTGCCGCAGTCAATCACAAAGACTTGATTGATGTGCACATGAAATGATAAAAAGAAGACTGTGAGTTCATTAGAAATATTCAAGTACTGGATTTTATCATATCTACAGGTACATTGTGTACATGTACATTGTATTTACGGTACCCATGGAGGTTTTCAAAGGAGTGGAACGCAAAAAAAAACCATTTTAATTTTCGACCAATTAAGTCTAATTTATAAGGCTAATATAGGGAGAAGGGTCATTTTATGCTAAAATACAGGGATTATAGGGCAGTTTCAAAAAGATAGAGATTTTATAGGAAATATAGGGCCGCTTGAAAGCCTGTGTTAATAATTTCTTATGGTCAGGCGGGGGCATCAGACACACTTCATTTTTTTAAAAAAAACAGTCCCAACAAAACAAATTTGTCCTTAATTATCAAGCGCGGGCGGGGTCATACTTCTTTTCTAGTTTTAATGTATGACACAGAGATTTTTATTCTTTTTATGCATATTCAGCACGTAAACAATTATTGTAGAATTCATACCTTACCATGCAGATCCCGTCATTTGACATTTTAGAACCCTTTCTGAGATATATCTCTAACTGGCAAACAATGTAAACCACCAAAGTGTATGCATGCAATAATTCTGTCCAACACTCATGGTAGCTTTATCCCAGGCCAAATTTAAACGACCTACAAAATGACCCCGAATTCGAGGAGGAGGGATACTGCTGTTTCATTGGTGGATAGAAGAAAACATTAACACATGTATCAATGTCATTTAAACCATGAGCTCATATTATTTCAGTGGAATTTACTATTACTTCCTACATAAAGTACCTGATCATAAATTGAGATTGCCTATGAATAACTGCTGTTTCATCAACGGACATTATTTATGGACAGATCAGTATGGCAAGCCGTTTTACTATTTATTCTAACTTCAAGATATCTCATATAATATATAAGATATCTCATATAGTTTATAAGATATCTTATATACTTTATAAGATATCTTATATAGTTTATAAGATATCTCATATAATTTATAAGATATCTCATATAATTTTCTTTATAAGATATCTTATAAACTATATAAGATATCTTATAAACTATATAAGATATCTTTTAAACTATATGAGATATCTTATAAAGTATATAAGATATCTTATATAAAAAATATTTATAAGATATCTTATAAACTTTATAAGATATCTTATATACTTTATAAGATATCTTATATACTTTATAAGATATCTTCTAAAGTTTATAAGATATCTTATAAAAACTGGATTATATAAGATATCTTATATATTATATGAGATATCTTATATATTATATGAGATATCTTATATATTATATGAGATATCTTGAAGTTAGAATAAATAGTAAAACGGCTTGCCATAGATCAGAAAAAAATCGTTTTAAATTGTGTTTATGATAAACGTTTTCACAAAGATTGGTTCTAGTTCAGTGCCTGCTAATTGGGACTTTTTGGTCAATCCATTTTTTAATCAAGTAATATTAGCAATTAGCTATGATATTAATTATATCCATTTTAAATATTAGAACCAGGCCCTTCAAACAAACACCAAAAAGAAGAAAAACAGGAAACACCAGTACAAACCTTTGATGAGGACAGCAGTGTGGACGATGAAGAGCCTGGGCCATTAGGGCAACCCCTTCCATGCAAAACTAACTCAAATCCATTGCTTCCGACATCAACAGACAAACCATCCACACCAAGGCCTCTTCCGGAACCTCCAACAACATCAAAAAACAGAGTGGTTCCAAAGAGGCCTCTTCCGCAACGACCAACGAGCGCATGGGCTGCAACAAAACACGATTCAACAGATTCATCCGAAAATGAAGAAGGTATGTGTAAATAGAGAAAAATATGTATAAAAGGAATTTACTAATTATACTTATATATTGTGAACTTTCTTTTTCTGCACATGCTGTTCCTCCTTGTCTATTTTTAAATAAGCATATCAATAATAATACAGATAAGTTTGAACTTTCAATTAAATTGTCTTTTTTCTATTCAATATATAACAGTAAAAATTTGACCAAATTCCAGGGTGGATAATTAAAATGAGCAGAAAGATTGATTGTTAAATAACTTTTGTCTTGCATACCTAAGCTGTAAAACTGATCTTTTTAAGTCCTATATTTTGTTGTTTCATATGAGGCATTTTTTTATTTGGGACATTTAAGAGTTTCTTTTGGCGTGTGAGAACACACATATACTCGCCTACCTTTGGTCTGATCGAACTATACATGTATGTCAAAATGTATTTTGTTATTTCAAAAATGAGAGCTAGTGACAACTTTTTAGAAATTGAAAGAGGACGGTATAAAAACATCCAAAAGAGAAATTAGAATGTGTCAAAAATGTAATTTAAATGAGATAGAAGATGAAATATAATTCCTTCTTCAATTGTCCAAAATATGACACGCTAAGCAAGATTACTTCAATAACACATTGACATACCACCAAATATAAATAATTATTCACCATTTGAAAAAATAGAACTCATTTTATCTTCTAACAATCTTATGCGGTTTGTTGCTCCATTTATTCAAAAAAGTCCAAAGTACTCAGGAAAGTGGAATTTACAACTGGAAGTCAAATAATATGTGTATTGGTTTCCAAATTATTTGATTTATTTCCGTTCTACTTTGTATTTATGTTGTGTTAATGTTTAAATAATGCTGTCAACCCTTCGGGTATAATTTTGCATTTCAAATAAATAAATTTATTTCATGTTGTAGTACCATTACAATTCAATACATAGCTTAGTTTTTCATTCTATATTTATTCTGAGCAGCAACAACAGGGGGCTTTGTAGCTAAAAAGGCAAAGGTTAATAGCAGTTATAAAAAGAGGCGAGAGGGAGAAATGACCGTAAAGAAAGGTATGTGAATTCTTTGTACTTAACAGATGTTAGAACGATATTCATTAATTTTTTTAATTAATTGGAACGATGAATACTTTTATTTCATAGTTTTTCTCTGCTTCAGGTATACATTTTCCTTAACCTAAACTATAAAACATTCAATATTATTGAGATAATGCAAACGATTTCTTTATATTTAAACAGGGGACAAGGTCAAGCTACTTGAAGAGCCAAGAAAGGACGGCTATGTATACGTAAGCAAAAGGATCCGTCTGAAGATTCAAAAGAAGAAGGGGCTCATTCCAGTATCAGTTATCACCATACTGGATAAATAATTATTTTGAAGGCATATCATTATAAACTTCATTTATACTTATTTTGAAGGCATATCACTATAAACTTCATTCAGACTGTTTCCAAAAATATATCTTTAAGTAAATATGACCTTATACTGGTATGTTGTTACACCCCTGCCTCCTACAGATAATCTGTTTTATATATATAAGTTTAGACATACAACAATATTGTGTTTCGTGAATTTTTTGGCTCATAAGTAATTATTTAAAATATATATACATTTAACACAAAGCTATAATAAGTATTGGAATCCCAAAGTTTTCTTATATCTTATACGTTTTGCAAAGAAAATTATATTCGATAATATCGTTAGGTTTGAAAAAAAATGAAAAAAAAAAATCCAATAATAACGCTATTTAGGACCTTATATCCTACATTTTAAAGTACAGTTTTATTTTTTTTTAATACATGTAGTAACTGAGTTAGTCTTATATGTCTTGAGATAAATCAAAGGCGGTACATATCGATGCATATCACGATACATTAGTACTGTATCGATTAGCGATAATCGATATTCATTTTAGTAATATACAATATACATGTGTCATTTAAATAAAATTCGTGATAAATAAGGTAAGAAAGGATGTTGAGACAACTCTACATAGCAATACAGGAACATGAAAAAAAATTGAACAAAGCTTTTATTTAGCTGTTTTTCAACCAAAACTAAAAAGCCCATACTATACAGCCAGATAAGAGAGGGTCAGTAAGAGAATAGGATACAGTAGCAGGGGGGTAATAACTCGCCAAAAGATACCCATTGTGATGTACATATAATATCTCTCGAGAAAAGCCCTTATAATATACTAAATTTTGAAGTTATTCTTCAATTGAAATTCATAGTTTATTTTATATGGTGTTCAGAAATGTAGGGATGTCCCACTTTAATTCATGTATAGCTCTTATAAATGAATCATACAAAGAGGAACCTCTTACAAAAAAACGCTGAGATTAACCGTCACCCATTTGTTCAAAAATAATACCCAAACAGATGATTTTATTTCTCCTTTATAAGAAAGCTATATTAGGCCATTTCTGCTGATTCATTCGTCATACCATACAACATTCTCGTTTTATTAGGGTATTATCAGGAAATCTATATTTTTTTATTATTTTTTTTTGTATCAATAAGTCAGGTAAAATATAAAAGGACTGAAAATTCTATTAAAAATTCATATTCAAAATTTTATAGAATTACTTCACATATTTGGTAACCTTTTCTTATTTTAAGTATTATATTCTACCAAACCAAAATGGAAACTAAATATAACACCAAAAGTAGAACAAGATTTTAAACATGGGTGGGGTTGGGCTTTCAATTAGTCTCAAAGTAACGTAAGAAATGAAATAACGTGGTTTTGCAGAACAGGATGTGATCCTCTGGCGCGCATGAAATATGGCCGTAAGATCACAAGTCACTGGCGGGTCTGAAAATGACCGTAAACTTGGCCTGCTGCAAAAACAGATCTTTTCCTCTTACGATTTTAGAGTTTGGCTAGTTTTGTTTTGGACTTTTTTAATTGTGCATGTGTAAAAATGGTAGAATTAATTTCTTAGAATACAAAATTATTTTGAATTCCCTTTTGAACGTTAACCATAATTTAAAATATATATATATATTATTATCATTTTACCACTTTTCTTTTGAAAAATACAAAATTTGTTCTCTCTTGGTTTTTATCTTTGCAGGTTTTTCTTCCATACGTTTAAAGTCGAACTTTCAAAAACACTTATTTGTAAAAAAAAAAGTCACATAAATGCTTGTCTTCATATAGATGCTATCCATTTTTTCACCTAATATACGCTTATGTACTGCCTCTGAATAAAAGTAATTTATATGAAAAATAGTTACTCTTGCGTGCATATTTTCGTATGGTCTTCAGCCTCAATTAGAAAGTGTTTTAAAAAAGAGGATGTTCCTATTCATGGTTGTTTTGTAAGAGGTATCCGACATCAAATGTCTTTCATGTGTTTAGAAGTGTTGATATGTTTTTCTTAGACAATTTTATCATACCCTTCTGTACTTATCTGTGATATATATTTATAGAAAAAAATTATACAAAGTACTGAATTTTACACAAAACTAAAAATTTAAGAAAACATACAGATTTCCAATCTTGTGCTGTCGGTCTTAGTTTGCAATGTGTTTCGTTTTGTGCAAAAATCTTGAAATCAACATCTAAAAATTTAAGATCTCAAAAAGCACAATTTTCACCTAAACATTACAAATTGTTATTTTGACCAATATTTTGAAGGCATATCATTATTTGAATATTCCCCATAAAATAATCTAAATTTAAAATTTAAAATCCACGCTTTGCAAATTATTCTGATTTTTGTGATTATTTTTTATATTGACCTCGTTAAGGTGTTCATAATTTTATACCATTTTCCAAAATTCTCAGATTGCAAATACACTGTAACTGATTATCAACATTCATTATCATATTAAACAGATTTTCTTTTAGTTTGTTAAAACCTTGTATTGTTACTTTTAAGTAAGAATGATGTATATGTTATCAGGTTTTCATGGTTTGATAAGCAGTTAATGTTTTTATTTAATTTACCGATTATAGTAAATTGTGGTTAGATCCTGTTTTATTATTATGTAACTTTAAAACATGGTATCATTAAATTATTATTGCAAAATGAGTTATTTTTCACATCAAGTCATTTCAAGTTGGTTACAAAGTTCAAGCGAAAAAAACATATCAAAATCAAGGCTAAAAAATATTAGGCTTCATATATCTTCAGTACCATTTATCACTGAAAGAACTATTTCCAATCAGAAAAGAATTCATGGAGGTCACAAGCTTAAATTCACTATTTCCGAAATACAACCCCTGTGGGCCTCAAGTTGTCAAAATCAAAATTTTAAAACCTTATTGCGCATCTACATATAGTATGTGACAATATGGTATAGAAATTAAATGCATGACGTGAAAAATGTATGAGGAGTTTAGGTCACAAGCTTAAACTTCCAATTTTTGAAATTCGACTCATGTGGGCCCCAAATTTTAAACATCAAAATTCGAAAACCTTATTGCGCATCAAAATAAATATGTGAAAATACTGTATAGAAATTAAAGCATAAAACGAAAAATGAATGAGGAGTTTAGGTTTCCAATTTTCGAAAATTCGATCCCTGTGGCACCCTTTTTTTGAAAATCAAAATTCTAAAACCTTATTGCTCATCTACATACAGTTTGTGACCATACTGTATAGAAATTAAATGTATGAAGTAAAAAATGAACGAGGCGTATTGGAGACAAGATTATCTGACGGCGGATTACAAATATCCCCGAACTTCATTCGAAGTGCGGGGATAAAAATAATAGTAACTAGAAATTGATGCCATCAGAAACGATGTCAATTCCCGCACAGCACAAGTCAAAAAAAAACAATTAACAGTGAAAAAATAGCAATTTAACAATTTGAGTCTGAAAATTGGAACCTTGAATCAAATTTCAAAATTGAAAACCTTATTGCACATTTACACATAGTGATGAACAATATTATACACACATGAAACCACCGAAACAAACTAGAGGCTCTCTAGTGCCTGTATCGCTCACCTGGATTTAACTTTTCACCTTGAGCAGGACTTACAAGTGTTGCAGTCAATTTGGGGTTGTGCTAGAAAACAAAACGAAATGAACGAAACGAAACGGAAAACGAAACGAACGAAACGAAACGAAATGAAATGAAATGAACGAAAAAAGAGTTTATCTATGGGATCAACCATTTGATTTTTTTTTTATTGAGGGGATGGAGACTACGATCAAATTTGAAATAAAAAGGCAGGGTTATTCACCGAGGCGCAGAACTTTCGACCAAAAATATTTTTTATATATATAAATGATATAGAGAACTAAAAAGATACTTCATTTAGTACATCTCGTTTAAGGAGTCTGGACTACAGTAATTTCAGAAGACACCACAACCGTAAAAAATGCGCTTTCACTCGCTTTGTATAAACTTCATCATTTGTTACACGAAACTCCCATTCCTTTGACCGCCCGAGTGCGGAAGGTCGCGGGTTCGATCCCCGGCCGGGTCAAACCAAAAACTAAAAACATATGAACAACATGGACCCCACCAAAAAACCGGGGTACACTCAGGTGCTCCGGAAGAGTAAGCAGTGTCTGCTTCCTGCAGGAAACCCGCCATGTTGTTGATGTCAAATCCGATATGAGGAAGGGATAATATCAATGGAACAGGTCCATTTTCATTTGGGAAACGGTTTTTTCATACCTGTCAACCAAGTCATGATGACGCCCATAAAACTTTAATAAGGATGACTTCAGCTTAGGAGCAACGTACCCCTGTCTGAGCAACTTTTCTGTCAGAAGCCGGGCTCTGTCCAGGAAGTCAATGTATATGTCCCAAGCTCTGGAATAACGTATGAGTTGTGAATATATACTCCATACGCCGGCGCTTCTGGAATACTGCCGCTCAAAAATGGGAAGTTGACGATTGGAAAGTCAAAGTCATCCCGTTTGTCGTAAAATTTTGTATTCAACCTTCCTCTTGTGTCAATTTCGAGGTGAAGGTCAAGATAAGATGCAGACTTGGCAGTGTCTGTGGTATCCTTAATTTCGAGCTCATTGGGATAGATGAGCTGTAAGAAATTCCCAAAACGTGAATTGTTGAGTGTAAAAGCAGTTAAAATGTAACTACTTACATTACGAGTAGTTCCCCTTACAACACAAAACATCATCAGGGATATTAACTGTATTGCATTTGTAAATGTATAAAATGCATTTTCTTTGCAAATAACGATTGGGGATATATATATATTAGATATAAATTCCTTGATGCACAAGATGTGCACCATTTCGTCAATTTATGACTCAATGTGAGGACATATTTTCTTGTTTTCTTTGGTCATTGTTGGTTCACGTTATCTTGTATTGGACAAAAGTTATGTATTTGTTAATACAGCTTGAAAAAACAATAACATATAGTCTTATTAAGGCAGACAGAATAACTTTGTTTTATTGTTATTGTGCATATATATACATACCTCACATCTGTTTCCTTCCAATTATTATTTTGTTTATTCTATTATTATTTTTTTTTTTTTAGCTATTCTGTTTTATTTCATTGCCCCCTTCATTTAACGTATTCTTGCTAAGATAGTTAAATTTTATATCAAGATGTGCCGTACCTATACTCTGTAAGACACAAGGCTAGAAAGACCGAAATTTACAAAATTGTACATCCGCTCGACTCTGAAACATTTTACCGACTTTACTTTCATGTATCACCTCAACTAAATTTTAAAAACCTTTCCGGCGTTTTGTTAATTTTATAGCTCATTAATCCAGCCATTTCAAATTAAATGAAAAAAGAATAGATGAAATAAAACAGAACAGCTAAAAAAATTACAATAAAGTTAAATAAAAAACACATGTGATCCACCTTTAAACAATCGCACAGTTGTTGTGATCGACAACAAAAACTGAATACAATTGTAAAAAAAGCTCATATTTGTAATATTTTTGTTTAGTTTATTATACCTATTGTTTTTGTTTTTTTTTTCAGTTATACATGTATCCTTGTTGTGTTTGTTTGTTGTGCTTTGTCTTTACCCTGGACTTCGAATTTGTTGACTTTCACCCCTGTTTTGTCTCTTCGATATTCTTTTGTCTTTATGTATTGAGCTCCTTTGCCTATATTTCAAAAACAGTAAAGGCTTCAAAAATGGTTTGTCCTTACTGCGAGCTTTGACCATTCGCACAGATAAAATATATATCTGAAATGTCCTATGTAAAACTAAGATAGTCTGTGGCGGTCATCTTGTGTCATCTAATAAAATTTTGAAACTGGACCATCTAAGGACTGTTCAAACAAAATTTGGTCTCAAGTGGCCAAATATATCATGTGATTCCTTATAAGATTAAACTATATAAGGACAGACGACAACTACGAGAAGCAGATAAATATAGTACCTTTTACCATTTGTATTTTCAAAACTGTAAAATATATATGTAGAAACAATACTGAAAGCATTCATCAAAATGAATTATAATAATTTAAATCGACTGCAAAGTCAAAATGTTAATTATCATGTATTTTAAAACATTGGCGCTGGCCTTGGTACTATAATTCACCCTCCATATATTTTCAGATCTGATCGGTAGTTGTCTTGGTTTTTCACATCCCGTAATGTGCATTTTTTCTGCAGTTGCTGAATATACAGTTGTACTCGTCTATAGAGCCATACCATAATGCGACAGCAAATGATTTGTCCTATTTGACCTTTTTATCTTAAAAATTAATTCATAATGCATAATTCAAAATAACTTTTCTTGCAAGAAGAAAAAGTCGGATACTGAATTTCATGCGTACAATGTGCTCTTTTGGATAATCCCTGATCAAAGTTATAATCAATAAAATAATTTGTAAATAAATAAATAAAACCAGTCATCAATTTTTAGAAAATGGATCGAAACACTGCTTTTTTCTTACTTTTGATGAAAGGAAAAATTCAGCGATATTTTACATTTAAACAAGCAATATGATGCTGCCCCTAAACAGGAGGTAGGGATAAAAAAAAAAAACAGTTTTGACCCCGTATGCACACGAATAATTCTAGTAAGATTCCCATAAATGATTTTAACCCCAAAAAGTCCATTTTTAAGGTTTGGAAAATAAATTTACTCTTGGTACTCCTGTATTGAAAAGATTAGAAGTACCGGTAATATAAAAACAGTCATTGACCATCAACCAGACAAATCTTTTAGTCAATGGAAAGAAAACTATAAAATGTAACACTTAAAAAGTCCGTTACAGAACAATACGAGAAACTGCCTTTGGTTAAAATTTTCAAAATTCGATTTTTCATCTAAACTTTGTCCTTATGGAAAATTAAAAACCGACTGTAAATTTGAGCTTTACTTAATAAACAATAATTTCACTTACAGAAATTTATTGTCAAAATTAAAGACTAAGTGACTGACCCTAGGTATTGAAGTTGGCAGATATATGGCCATTCCCAGAGAACAAAGATTATGCAAAAAATGAAAAGTTGTACATGATCAAAATTCAACTTTGCGCCCGAACTTTTTTGCTCTTTTAAAAGACCAAGTTCTATCATTTCAAGACATGAATTTTACAAATAAATTACTTTTCAGTCATTCTCAGTTCCAATCCCGGGTCTTTAGGACTGAGGGCATAAATTGGACCCCTGTCAGATAGTTCATGACATATATTATGTATAAATTATACTGTGTTCAGTTTTCTGCACGGTATATGTTGTATTATGTCTACTTGTTATATTGCTTGACCCTTATCATGCTTATGGGTGTAATTTTGCAATAAAGTTATTATTTTCGAAATAAAAATATTATTAAATTAAATGAATAAAAGAGACAATAATTCCCAGGTTTTAAGTTTAGGAATTTTTTGTCTGTTTTTTTATAAAGTAACCACGAAATTCTGAATAAGAAAAAAAAACAAAAAAAAAACAAATAAAAATAAAACTGGCAAAATAAAAGTTCATTAAAAATTTTCCATGTTTCAAAAATTAATTTATTCTTTATCAAACTGAACAAACTATCAAACGTTTATCGCATATAAAGAGTTAAAGAAAAAAATCCAAATTCCTAATCTTTTCAATTTGAAAAGTATCACGACCCACAGTGACTCAAAGTTCCACGTGACTTAGGTTTTTACTTTCACTTTCGTTTGCAAGGGAGGCAACTTTTATATATGAGTCTATCCTGTCATCTGCTAATTTTGAAAAAAAAAAAATGAGAGTTAATGTGGCAAAACGTCATCCAAAAGTCAAAAATTATTTAAAACACCAATGTACGCTGTATTATACAATGTAGTTCAGTTTAATAGGACGCAGATTACTGACTGGGCGATTTAGGATCCTTCCACGTTATTCCAGATATGGTAACGACACGTCGATCTAAGTGTCTGCTATAAATAGTTAGTAGGTTACATGTATAAAATTTATGCGTGGAGAACAACCGACTTGTCTATTTGTCAGATAATAATTATTGATGATTTTGTAATGCAAGTTTTTTCTGTGGCAGTTGAAAACCCCTCTTCGGACTGGGCGATTTGGGTACCCCGACAGAATCCAAACTAAACTAATTTGCATACAAAATTGACTTTTTTCGCACAATTTTCAAATTAGGTAACAAAAGTAAAGTCTGGGATACAAAAATGAATTTTGTCATTACAAAAGTAACGTTTGTCCGCTGAAAGATAATTTTGTATGACAAAAATAAAATTTGTAGTATGCTACAAATTTTGTTAAACTTAACTCATTTTTGTTGAACAAAACTCACTTTTGTCCGTACAAAATTGAATTTCGAGTACAAAACCACAAGATTCCCGTTCTGCGCCCCGTACCTATGATAGCATATAAAAAAAATGCAAAAACATTAAAGACGATCTGATATCTGCTAAACTAAAACGAAAAAAGAAAACAAATAAGAAAATAAGTTTAACTGTAGGCCAATTTTATGACAACCAGGTGTCCGACTCCTTATTTGAATTGAAACAATAAATATTACACATCTCAGGGAAAATGTAACAGAAATATTTCATTTGAAATAATGTACTTTTTATACGAAAAATGCATACAATTTAAAACAGGCTTGAGTCGCTGATGAGGATACGGACTGGATCAAGAAATTACGGATTTTAATAGGTACCCGAAACACATAGGTTTGTCGAATATGAAAGGACGAATTGGGAGTGTTCTCGATCATATGTACTTAAACAACGTCAGAGCAATTTCGGACTACATGTTATATTGACTTGTCTGGAACAAATAGAGTCATTTCCATAAATGTTACATATGGTTTCAGTTCATTTTGACAAATCCGATTCAACGGGGAAAAACAGAAACAAATACAGACCATGTTGTGCATTTTATTATTATGCAGGTTGAGTTAAATGGCAAAATGAGTAGCTAGTTGATCATATAGTTCAGGGCAGATTTTGATATATGGGTCATTTTAAAAAAATGTGCATTTTTAACATTGCAAAATTGAGAAAAAAAAATTGGTTGAATCATCATATTTATTAAACTTGCAAAATATATGATACTTCTTGAACAAAATACTCAAATATGCAATCTTAATGACATAACATAAAAATATTATCGACACATTTTCGACTGATGGTGCAAAATTTTGTCTATCCTGTTACCACATTTGTGAGGACTTTTTTACTATCAACAGGAAAAATGTGAAAAACGTATTGATTATTTCTCAAAGGTACGTTAGTGGTGCTTCAGAAAACAATAAAAGAATATTTAATTTCTTTGCATTAACGGGATAAAAATATCACTTAATTTTGTGTCCTGAAAAAACTGTCAAAAAATAGATTTTCAAATGCTGCAAAAATTGCTACAATCAACGCAAAACCAACTGAAGCACTTCCTTATATTCGGCTTATATTGGACTTTTGAATCAATCCATCACTTAGTTCTTTGATTACATATAATTTTTGTAAAACGCTATTTTCTATGGTAACAGGAACGGACATCGAAGGTTTACATATACATATTTGTCTATCCTGTTATCAAGTTGGGGTAACAGGACAGACAGTAACAGGATAGACAAAATTATATGTTTATTGATTCTATTGCAAAACAACAACTCCCCTTGCATAGTTGTTTGTTTTTTTCTTAAAGATATGTGGACTATCAAATGTTTCATTTCATTTTCAAATATTTCATAATGTCTACAGATACATAGTTGTTTATTCTTATACTTTATCTGTCTATCCTGTTACTTTATTCAAGGTAACAGGATAGACAGTAACAGGATGGACAAAATAATATGTTTATTGATTATATTTCGAAATAACAGCTCCCCTTACATCGGTGTATGGTTTTTTCAGTTAGCGTTCTTTGTTTCCAAACAGTTAGTGACCCTTTTGAGAACGTATGGGTGTAGTAATGTATAAATTTGTTGGTAACATGATAGACATTTTAAAAGGGTACGCTATCAGTTTGAATTACTTTTCTGGTTATAACTTCGCTTCTGTTTCTTCTAACGTTCTATTGTTTTGGTTGTAATTTGGAAAATATTTGTACTTTTGATTTCATCATAGAAGATATTCGTATTTGCAGGCAAAAATTATTGCTCTGCAAATTTAGCACCGGTAACAGGACAGACATGCATTTCATGGACGCCAGCATAATTCACTTTTTCATAAGCAGATATATATGTATCTTCAAGACTTTACTTTCTTGTTAAAATTCAATTATATGCTATTCAAAAAAATAATTTTGCAGATTTGAAAACATACAAAAAATCATTGAAAAATAATGTGCAAACATGGTTCTCTCAGTCCGGACACTCGCAAATTGCTCAATATTGAGCAAGGAGAAAATCGTTCTCATTCTAAATGTGCCGATTTGTAAAAATTACGAACTTTTGTTTAAGCACAAAAAAATAATGCCATTGTGTCTGATTATTTTTTTTAACATAGGTGATCATAGGTGGACAGGAAAATGGACTTTTTTTGAAAATGACCCATATATTTAATAGAATTTGGTACGATCGTTATGTTAATTGTCAGACCTACACGGACTTGTGGTTATAGAAATTCCAGTCCAACTATGGAAACGGTGTCCAGATGAAATTTAGGATGGGAATCCAGAGGGAGAATCATTGAGTTGCAAACCTCTCTTAATTATACTGTGTTTCCTACTGTGTGAATCGACGAAATTTGAACATTTGATTTATGCTATAATGTTGTGATATTGCGTTTATTTATTTCATTGAATCGTGAAAAATGAAGAAAAAAATGACAAAGAAGGTCATGGGTTATTGCAGAAAAAGAGGGGGGTTGAGGAAAAAGTGTGGGGGGGGGGGTGTTACACACCTCTGATGATGTATAATTTGATAAAAAAAAACAAAATGAATTCTAATGTCGTTTGCAATTACCTCCCCTTTATACCAAATAATTAGTAAAAAGCGAATGACTTCAACATGGTAAAAAAAATTATTTCAAACATAAATATATCAAATGACTTGGATTAATATTGAAACAAAAATATCAATTTTAAAAACAACAAATATACATATATTGAATTATATTAATATTTGTGTTTTGAAACACCTTGTGAAACATTCATGAAAAGCTAAATTTATTCTTTTTACCGTTCAACATATTCCATAAGTATATATACGGACAGAGCAGAACGTATCGGATTAGACATTGGTTTTTGAGACCTCCGGTCCGGGTTGGGCCTTACAAATGTTAGAGAGAGAATTGTGATACTCTGTACATAGTTCACTGCAAACCGCGGTAAGAAATATCCATATTTACCATTAGAACATGATATGTTCAAAATCCGCGGATTTCATATCGGGTTTTATTTCATATCAGATACAATTTCTATATCCCCATTGGATAAAAGGTGATCATGTGTTATTCATTATTCAACGATAATGCTTGTATCGGTCAATACCGTGCGATAATGACGGTCATTATCAAGTGATAATGCCCGCTGTTCCTTTTAAACCTACGTCTCATTTTTAAAACTCACAAGTGATTCAAGTTTATTCAAGCACAAAATCACACAAGTATATAATTAAGCAGTATTCAGAGTTCACAATGAAAATGGTCTTGAAATTAAAGGCAAAGTCTGAAAATTCTTTTTAATATATTCTCAGAATAAATGTATGCACAAAAAACCACTGGTTGCTCCAATGAAATAAACACATAATATTTACCTATGCAGGGCATTAACATGAAATATAAGACAGCCCTCGGTACGGTAGTATTGACTTCAACACCGATAATGCCCTCGCCTACGGCTTGGGCATTATCAATGTTTCAGTCAATACAACTGTACCTTGGGCAATCTATATTTCATGATAATGTCCTCTGCACAAGTAACTATTATATAAGTAATGGATAAAATGGATATTTCCTACCGCAGTTTGCAGAAATGTATGCAGGGTGTGACTTTTATCTGAGATTATAATATTTTTTTAAAATCAGCGAGAACTTAACATATACTAAACACTTAAAAAACAAACTTTTATACAAATTTGAAAAGAATGGTAAAAATAACTTCATAAAGGCTGAGAATTGGATAATGTATATGTCTCACATATTATATAATATCGATATGACTGTATTCATCATAGGATTACTGTATCAGTATAATTAATGCAAATAACTCTTTTATATTGTATAAAATATATTGTATAGTAAGATCTATTAAATGTCAAATAAGCCATTTTCTCGATGACGTCAATTTCATAGAGTGCAATATCGTCGAATATTGAACGCTAAATGGTTACAGACAATAAATATAAATATTAAGTATATCCCATTTCCAATATCAGTTCCGATATATCATCACACGGCCTTGGCTGAAGTGCGATATGGATTGGGGTATGATATCGGTACTGATATAGAAAATGTGGTGTCATAAACTGTTTATCATATAATTGTGATCAACCAATTTTACTAGAGACAAACAAACAAATATTACCACTTTTCTCTCCAAAATCATTTATATTCTGTCATTGCGAGCAATATTGGAACTGGTATGAGAATTAAAGAAGCATTGTAACATGAATTCTTTTTTTTTTCCTTTGATCTTTTTATGGAATATATTCAAGAAAGCAAGCATCAACTAGAACCGGTGCAATAAAAACCAAAATCAGGATATGCATAAACCCATCGGATGTTCGTGCAATTTCAACTGAAAACAGACCGTGCAAAATCCAATAACCTATCTGATAATGCATAGCTAAGCTCCGCCTCTAACAGAAAATGCCAACACCCTAAAAATTAAAATTTTATTAGACAAACTATTACCAATTTTCCTCCTCCTACAAATAAAAAACAACTTATGAGATATTTAGGCATGATTGGATTTTACAGAAAATTTTGTTCAAATTTTGCTACTGTTGTTCAACCATTTACTCATCTTTTACGGAAAGATTCTAAATTCATCTGGAGTGATAATTGTCAAAACGCTTTTGAAAAAAGCAAATCACTTTTAATTAACAGTCCCGTTCTTATCATTCCAGACTTTAAAAAGCAATTCAAACTTGCCGTTGATGCAAGTGATGTAGGAGTTGGAGCAGTTTATATCAAGAAACAGACGATAATGTTGAGAAACCTATATCATATTTTTCCAAGAAATTAGATAAACATCAGAAAAATTATTCCACTATTGAAAAAGAATTTTTTGCATTGTTGTCTGCACTTCAACATTTTGATGTATATTTAAATCCCACTATGCATCCTATTCTGGTTTATACTGATCATAATCCTCTCACCTTCATACATAAAATGAGAAACAAGAACCAGAGGTTGACTAGGTGGAGTTTATTGTTACAGGAATATGATATTATTATAAAACATATTAAAGGTAAAGATAATGTAATAGCAGATGCTTTATCTAGATCTTATTGAAACACTGTAACATACTATATATTTTTGTATATATTGTTCATGAAGTTCTCGTTATACTCAAACTTTTTTTAAGGGGGGGGAGGTGTTATGGTATTGTAATTATTATATTATTTATCTTGGCCTAATTTGTTTTGCGTAGCCTTATAACATGTATAATATGTTTACACTAGTAGAAGCCCGTGGTTTATGATGATATATGATTAATGCACCATTCATAGCTGAAGTACTAAGCAGTGAACGTAATATGCTTTTGGACGGAAGGCACATGTCACTTTAAAGTTCAAAAGTAATTAAAATTATTTTTTTAAAGTTACATTGAATAAAAACTTAGCATCTGGAAAGGACCTGGCAGATTAGGCTTTAATTTTATTTTTTTAAGTGGCAAAAAAATAACAACCTGTCACCACAAAACTGACCCGAGCAGGTTAGGGGAAACCAACCATCATTTTCCCTTGGCCTTACCTAAGTAAAAGAAAACGCAATTTCCAGTGTTAGTCAAGTTAATAACAAATACTGATAAAATGCCAGAAATTCCTTTGAAATTTTTCATGTTTCTATCTGCAATAAGTATGTAATTTCCAGTAGGATAAATAAAAAAAATTGGTCAAAGTCAGAAAAAGCTGAATTTTTTTAAACAGAAAGTTGATGAGCGACAGACCTGAAATTGCATATATAGTATCGGTCACTCACCTGAGGCTGCATTCCAAATATCAGGAGCCTCTGACTGATAGTTGCTGAGAAAACTGTTATGGAAGTTCATGTCTGTTTTTCCCTGCCCGCCCAACATTCACCATTTTATAACCCAAACAAAAATAGGTTTGAAGCAAAATCATACATGTGATTTTACTAAATATGCCAATTCCATTGGGAACTTGGCCACATCTATCTGATCACTATTCTCATCTGCCACTAAATTTTGTCGAGATAAATGGGGTTAGTCTGTGTATGTTTTTCAACCTGTAGGCTAACCCCTACTACAGGCTGATATACTATACCTGAATACATGTATATCATTGTCAAATCTGCAATATACGTAACGTCGTTTAGGTCAATATCGCGAGTCAAGAGAAAATTTCATGGTTTTACTTTTTCGTTTAAAAATGGTGAAAATTGATTTTAGGCTATGGTGCCCTAACTCAAGTTACGAAGTCTACGCACATTATTGCAGACGATAGTTTTTTTTAATAAATAAGACGTGATGTGCATTTTCTGTTGTCTTGGGTAGTAACCTGTGAAGTGTTTTTAGACGGGGAAGCAGATTTGCCTTTTTTATTTTCATGCATGTCAAGTTGGGCATGTGGTATCCTGGTTCCCGGGACTACGTTCCAGGTATTAGCTCATTGCTATACACTGTCACGAGGTCCCGGTACTGGGTTATTTTTAAAATTTCAAAATGGACCGGAAGTCAGCATCTGGGAGTCCGCCTCAGGTAAACAAAAGTTCTAAATTTTTGATTTAGGTGACAGAAAATAAGAAAATGAATGTGCACATTTCTGCCAGAAAGTATTTTCTTTAATTTAAGGCATAACTTATACAATTTGAGACACAGACGACAAATGTGCAAACGATTGAATCCAAGCACTTCCAACTTGTCTTCCAACAGGGGCTTGTTATGTGGGTCAGACTAGGTTTTACTGTCAATGGTGATCGCTATCCTATATTTTAAGCCCCTGCAGACTTCATAAATAAGTTACATGTATATGTAGTGTACTGTAAGTATTTTTATTTTTTTCTAATCACCAGTTATTGGACAAGATATAATGCAGAACAAATTCGAAATTATTTGTTTGGCTGAATCATGTAATAATAACAGTATGATGGCTACAGTGTCAGTGTTTTGAAGCAAATATATGGGGGAAATGTCCATATATACTTATACAAATGAAAAACAAGAGGACACTCTCCAGCCTTGAAAGTTCATCAGATGGAATTTACAAATATGCCTATATGGTCTCTCTTACACCTCAAAATTTACTATGAGTGCAGACAAACTGGTGCATATCTGAAAGTTTTAAGGCATGTGACATGCCCTAGATATGAAAAAGTTACATATCAGTTAGGTTAAATAATATAAAAAACTTGTAAACCTGACTTTTGATGTGCATTTCTTTCCAATCTGCAGAAGATGGCAAAATAAACACCCGAGTTTTATTTGATATGGTCCACTCTATATATTAAGCCCCTGCAGTCTTCATAAATGAGTTACATGTACATGTAGTGAACGGTAAATATTTTATTTTTTTCTGATCACCAGTTATTTGGACTATAAACAATGATAGATATAATGCAGAATAAGTTCGATTTATTTGGTTGATCTAATAATAATAGTATGATGGCTACATGTATGCCACTGCTTTGAAGCAAAGGTGTGGGGGAAATGTCCATATACATGTAGTCATATACAAATGGAAAAAAAAACATTAGGTCACTGTCCAGCCTTTAACACAGAGTATATGACTTGCACTAGTCCAAATGATTATAACGTCTTATAAGGCTATTTAATTATTTTTGTTGTGACGCTGATCATAAACATCACAAAAATCAGAAATAGCCTTACAAGAGGTCATTATTATTTGGACTAGACTCACACTTAACGATAAACCTTTATGACTTATTAGCCTGTAAACAAAATTAGCAACCACATAAAAAAATATAGATTTACAATATCATGCACATCTGCACATGTATACATGCATATACTATACTGTTAATTCAGAAATTATTGCTATGCTTTTATTATTGCCCAAAATGTGACAGGGTTGCAACATGTGTAATCACAATAATTTAAACTCACATTTTTGAATTTTTATATGAATGAAGCAGGATTTTTCTCAATATCTAAATATCACAAAAAATAACATTGCATTTTGGTCTAAAAAGACAAAATAGCAATAATAAATGCACACAATAATTTCTGAATTTACAATATATTAGGATAAAATGTCAATAGTAATGATAATTGCTTTACAGGATTTTCCTCAGAAAAGATTAAGGGACAGTGATGCTAAAGAACAAGAAGATTCTCATATACCAGTGAAAAAGCAGAAAGTAAATTTTCAGATATTTAATTTACATTTTTATGCAACAGACTCATGCTTCAAACTCCCTCTAATTATGTGTTACAACATTAAAGAAAACACATGTTAAGTACACATGACTACCACTTAAAGTAGGAACAAACATTCTAATTTGTCCATTGGTCTATCAGGGCTCACCACATTTGAAAATAACAGGGAGACTCAGAGTCTCCCTCAGGGTAGCAACAGGGAAACTTCCAAGTCTACCAGGCAGACTGTGTTTTTCCCCCCAATTTGTCGCCTGTCGAGTAAATACCTGTTATTTTGTGTCTTATAGTGTATACTATACATTCCTTTATTGTGTTTTATCCTGTATTGTTTGAGATTTTATCTACATTTATCCATATCCTTCCATTTTAGTCATAATCTGAGATTTTGTCTCATGTGCATTTAATCAATATCCTTTGAGAATTTTTCATGATGAGTCCTGGGACTCATCATTTTTCAGAATGGTGAGTCCCAGCTGATTTTGACGAGTCCCAGTCCCAGGACTCATCACCACTTTTTTAACGTACATTGCTGCATGATTTTGACCATGGTAGGCCTATTGTACTATTGTTAAAGTTTAATTAAAATCATGTGCTGCCTTAAAATACTCACGAGTATAATTTGAAATTAAAAAAAAAAAAAATGAAATTATGCAGTGGTGCTCCGAACTTGGAAGAAAATTTCTGTTAAAGATATGAGCAAAAATATTTGTACCTTTTGACACAACTTATTTATTATTGCCATTTTATTTTTTAATATTTATTTATCTATACTCTTTATTATTATTTTTTCTCAAAAATACTCTTAAAGTCTTCCCATTTACCTTACTTGAACACCTTTCAATACATGTATTGAAAAAATTTCCATTTGTGCATAGATATGTCAAAATCTGCTAAATTTATTTTTAAATAAGGTCTACATATAGCCAACGATAAATCTTACAAATGAATCATATGAATATGATACAGTACACTACAAAATATAATATGCAAGTGTAAAAGGGTATCCGAAATATTTAAAATTTGTTCATGCGACTGTGATACAAGTGAGAGGTTTAGCTGACTATAAAACCAGGTTTAATCCACCATTTTCTACATAAGGAAATGCCTGTACCAAGTCAGGAATATGACAGTTGTTTTCCATTCGTTTGATGTGTTTGAGCTTTTGATTTTGCCATTTGATAAAGGACTTTCCGTTTTGAATTTTCCTTGGAGTTCGGTATTTTTGCTATTTTACTTTTTACTACTTTTTGGTGATGTTGAACCCTTTTAGACTTGCAATGTATAAATATGTAGATATAAATATATATACAAATTAAACAAACTAGGTCTGTTTTTTAAGGGCACTGAAGAAGGTTGTTTGTTGATAAAACAAATTATATTTATTATGTATAATGAACTTGCATCAATGACAATATTTTTTTCTATTTCTATCCAGCAATCAATATCTGTGAAGGTAAAATGGAGTGAAGATGAAACTGCTTGTCTTAAAGATATTTTGGACAAGCAGTACCATAACATAGCACCAGATTGGAGGAAAGTATCTTCACTGTTAAATAACCAGTTTTCAAACCATAGAGCAGGTACAATATTGTTATTGTGTCAGTTGTAAAACCAATCTTTTGTTGGTCATCTTAAATGGTCATATAATAACATGTTTCACACTGACTAGAAGTCAAACCCAATATAAGATAAAGGTAATGCCTTGGAAGTAAGTGAAGTCATAATAAAACTCTCCCTGCACTTAAAAATAAATACTTTTAAATCCAAAAATATATCCTGTCTGGTCCAGACATAGTTTTCCAGTATTTTGGGATCAAGGTAGGAATTTCTTCATGAAAAAATATAAACAATGGGCATACTTTTTTTCAACAAATTTGGGAATCAGAACTGCTTAATACCATAGTTCTGAAGAAGTATATATGGATACATTATTACAAATTTAGAATAATCATAGTACAATCATGACCAACTGGTATGTTATGTTTGCAACTCACTCATGAGTCTTCAGGGTTTGCTTCTTTTTCAGCTAAATCATGTCAAACACATGCTGCCAGAATGAAAATTTTGGATGGTCATGATCATATCAACCTACATGACCTAGGAAAATGTGAAGCTGCCTGTCAGACAGATCTGACATTTGGTCCTAAGTATATAAAAATTACAATTTTAACATGCTATTAAAACATATTGTAGAGTACAACCATACTTTTATGTGGAATGCATCTTGACGTGTGTAAAATATTTATAACAATAGTGACACAGAAAAGACAGAAGAAAAAGAAAAAAGTTTCAGGGTGCAAAGATTTGAAAAAAGAAAATTTTAAACATTTCTGAATATATTTTAAAGAAAATAGTTGTAATCCATATTTACATTTTTGTACAAGTAAAAATATTGACAAGTCTAAACACATTCCAAACACTATTACTGTATATGATTTTGATGAGAACTATAATCGCTTTATTTATTATTCGAACTTTAAAAGTTATGCAAGAAACTACATTGATGCATTACATGTATTTCAGACAAAAAGTTTACTTTATGGTTGAAGACTCATTCCAATCTGATAAACATAATCAAAGTGATTATCTTCGTCGAGCTCTGGTAAGAATAAAATTGCTTTCAGATTATAATTAAAACCATGTAAATTTCATTTCTTTTACATTATTCATGCACATATATTTGTATCTCAACACAATTATATTCTTCTTGAAATCATAAAATCTATGTTAAGGATTTGAGATGCTATTTTACAGACCACTTTTCATTCTATTTCTTTTACATTTTATTATTATATATATAAACAAGAGGCTGTCGAATGACAGCAAACCGGATTTTCCTGCATGGAAATGATGTTTGCAAATCTGGATTCCCAAACAGGATGAAGTAAAGAAATATAATGAATTTTTGTAGGGTTCAGAAATGGAAAGGCAAAAATCAATCTTGACCTCCTATTTATAGTAAGTGATAAATATTGGAATTTTTGAGAGTATATAAGTACACACACGGTGAAAGTGAAAATCGTCAATATCGGAACTGTGAAAGTGGAAATCGTCAATATCGAACTTGACCTCCATTTTGTCATCAGTAACAACATATTAAAATTTGAAAAGCTTTGGCTGAACAGTTCATAAGTTACCACAGGGACACCACTAGGAAAGCCATTTTTCAATCTTTCAAGAACCATAACTCCTGAACGGTGAAAGTGAAAATCGTCAATTTCGAACTTGACCTCCATTTTGTCATCAGTAACAACATATTAAAATTTGAAAAGCTTTGGTTGAATAGTTCATAAGTTATCACACGGACACCACTGGAAAAGCCATTTTTCAATCTTTCAAGAACCATAACTCTTGAACGGTGAAAGTGAAAATCGTCAATATCGAACTTGACCTCCATTTTGTCATCAGTAACAACATATTAAAATTTGAAAAGCTTTGGTTGAACAGTTCATAAGTTATTGCACGGACACCACTGAGAAAGCCATTTTTCAATCTTTCAAGAACCATAACTCCTGAACGGTGAAAGTGAAAATCGTCAATATCAAACTTGACCTCCATTATGTCATCAGTAACAACATATTAAAATTTGAAAAGCTTTGGTTGAACAGTTCATAAGTTATCACACGGACACCACTGGAAAAGCCATTTTTCAATCTTTCAAGAACCATAACTCTTGAACGGTGAAAGTGAAAATCGTCAATATCGAACTTGACCTCCATTTTGTCATCAGTAACAACATATTAAAATTTGAAAAGCTTTGGTTGAACAGTTCATAAGTTATCACACGGACACTACTGGGAAAGCCATTTTTCAATCTTTCAAGAACCGTAACTCCTGAACGGTGAAAGTGAAAATCGTCAATATCGAACTTGACCTCCATTTTGTCATCAGTAACAACATATTAAAATTTGAAAAGCTTTGGTTGAACAGTTCATAAGTTATCACACGGACACCACTGGAAAAGCCATTTTTCAATCTTTCAAGAACCATAACTCTTGAACGGTGAAAGTGAAAATCGTCAATATCGAACTTGACCTCCATTTTGTCATCAGTAACAACATATTAAAATTTGAAAAGCTTTGGTTGAACAGTTCATAAGTTATTGCACGGACACTGTTTGGCAGCCGCCCGTCCGCCCGCCCGTCCGCCCGCCCGTCCGCCCGCCGTACATCACCAATTTAATAACCGATATTTTCCTATGAAAATCCGGTTAAAAAGTATATACATGAACTTTGATTTTTTTGACAAACAGTGTCTACTGTAAAACATACTTTCAGTGATTTTTGTTCAAGAAAACTGACTCAGAGCTCAATTTTACTTATGTGTTTCTAAAGTGAATAAAAGGAAGGTATGACCTATGTATTAAACTAGTCTTCTTCCCGATATAATTTGATATACATGTAGTTACAATATGATAGTGTTGACAGTCAACCTACATACATTGTACATACCAGTAATTCATTCCCAGGCTAGTGATGAAATTATTCAAAATTATGATGTTGATGATAGAACTTTGAACAATTCTGTGGTATGTTATAACTCTAATTTATGATTACATGTATTACATTTATAGAACTTATTTAAAAAATGTAAAGAACTTATTCCATATCATCAGAATTAAATTCTGTTGTGTTCTCCACATCCTTTGTTCCTCCTTCGGCGTAAGTTTAGAGAATGTGGTATTTTAGAACAATACGATATACATGATGGTAACATTCTATTTTTTCTAAATAAAAGATGTTATCTGCATGTTCCTTGTAAGTGCAATTCTTCCAAAACAGTTCAATAGATTTTGATGAAAATTTATATGAAGATTGGACATTCTTTGTAGACTTGCATGATGCAAGGCAATTCTGTAGTGATTTGTATAATATTTTTTTTTCTTAAAGGATAATGACTTTGAAGATTCCAGAGAGTGGGAAAGAGCTATGTTTCCTGTTGAAATGACAATGACTCCTGCTGGAGACAACATAACAATGACCCCTGCTGGAGACAACATAAAACAAGTTACTTTGCATAAGCCTAAGGTAAAGAAATAGCTTGAAGAAAAAGATGTATACAGTATAATGTTTCCTTAGGGTTTAAAATAATTTCTAAGCTATGTTTGATTATACCTTTCCATTTATTTTAATTTGTGTGTGAGTAAATTTAAAAATATTTTCACAGTAATGTACTTGTAAGTGAACTGCATCTTGACAGATATTTAGATAGCTAGTATCAATGGTCATTTGCAGGTTACAGATGACCACAACTACAATAAAGTTGGACAAGACAATACTGCAAAAACACATAGTCATGTTGGAGCACCAAAAAAAAGACTACAAAAGTTTTTGCCAATTGTTGAACGGTTGACAGTAAAACCCACCACTCCATCTTTTCTGTCACCTAAAGAGTGTCTCAATCTTCTGTCAGTAATCAAAACTGGTAATGTTAAAAGTATTTCAACCCAGATTTTGTCTGTTTCTGCCCTCAGAAAACAAGTCATAGCAGACGTCATTAATATAGTGGGAAAAAGGCCGGAACAAATGTTAAACAAAAAAAAAGGATTTGTGGCAGTACTGATGGAAAAAGATTTTAAAGCTCTTGAAACCGTTAAATTTGAAGATATAATGACGGAATTTCAAGAAAAATTTCCAGAACTACTTGATATGATAATCGCTATTATGTTGCCCAAGGATGAAACTTCAATTGCCAATGTAGTTCCACGGCTTGCTATGATTTATGGCATTATAATGCAAACAAGACATCATGAGTTGAGCAGGATGCAGAGAGTGATATCGATGTGCTTAGCTGACAACATCTGTGATCAAAGTGTTAGAACTCTTAATATCAATTTTTTTTTTAAGTATTCTAATTTTTTGCATGTTGTTAATTAATGTTGATTTTATTTAAGGTGACTCATTGAATGCAGAGGTTATTAGGTTTTCCAGAGGTGACATATTTTAATTGGTATAACAAATAATTTTTGGTAATATTTTAATACATATTTGAACTATGACTAGATTAATCGTAACCATGATTAATTTGGTCTTATTAGTCTGTTACAGAGATATCACATCCTAGTGGTACAAGGTAGTGCACCTAACATTTTTGGGAGATGTCAGTTCAAATCTGACCTGGGATAAATCACACCTCAATTATGCAGACAATGATGTAAAATGCTTGCATGTATTCTACTGTTCTTGTTTCAATTTCACTGCACGAAAAAACATGGTTTTGCAATCTCAGTAATTACTGTATAAGAAGTATTAGATTATAATTAATGCATATCTTTTGAAAAGATAAAAAATTCAGTTATGTGACAGCATCTTTTCTATTCCTTTCAGTTTAAACAAAATGTTAATATTGTATCAAGAAATGGTCTTGTGTGATAAATACTTTGAAATTTTTCAACTCTATCCCATTTTTTTATAAAAAGTATTATGTTTCAGGTATATAACCGGCTTAATAGAATTGGCGTGTCGACATCATATACAGTAGCTCTAAGCACCATTAATCAGTTGGGTAAGAGGTACCCTGACCTACTTGTAGATGCTATTAAAGAAGGGAAGTACATAAGACTTGTTGGAGATAATGTTAACTTTTCAATCGGTACAAGCCATGAAACTAAGACCAACCACAAACATATGGTACATATGTTTACCTCTACAGCACTCATTTCGGATCACCACTTTTTATCAAAGCCACATGAACCAGAAATTGATCTTAATCAATTGGGATTTGATCATATTTTGTTACAGCCAGATGAGTACCAATCAATAAGAAATGATGTAGCAAACATTGTCATTGATCTGATTGTAAAATTCCTTCCGCAACTATCATTCTTAAAAGATAACGATATAGAAAAAACATCAGCACCATGCAAAAAAACAGTAGTTGTTCCATTACCATGCCTTCCTTTTAACGAGCAGTACCTTCAAGATGATGTCAAAATACTCACTTGGTACCAGAATCTTTTTCAGCAGATAATTACTGGTTCCGGTGCTGATCAAAATATAAAATTTCAAATTGGAGGTGACCAATTGACGAGGGAACGCCTTACACAGGCAATGTTATTGCGATATGGCAATATCAACCCCGATGACGGATTCAAAAATGTAGGGCGATGTGTGGCAGAGTTTTTCCACCTAGGAATGAACTTTTTAGAAAAGGTAAGTCAGTAAATTAGTACCTCTTCAAAGTGAGAAGAGTAAAACTAAACAGGAAATAAATTCACTCAAGAATATTATTTACCGGTACTGTTAATAGTAACCAGCTAGTTGATTTGTTTATTAAGTTTGGTTATTTATTGTAAACTTCCTTAAAAGAAAATCGTAATTTCACATTTTTGATAAACTTGATTAACTAGACAAATTCATTCACAAACTAAATAAAAGTCTGAAGGATTTTTATGATGACTTGGTCCAGTTTATACACCATTCTAATATGACACTCTTCTTTCTCTTTGGGAACAAAGCATTGTTCTAATACCAATAAAACATGGGGTATGCGTGCATGATGTCACAATGAAAATTTTGAACAATGCTAGAGAACAAAACGGTGTTACACGCTAGGGAATTAAATGAAATCAATATCAAAATAAGTTTACATGTTTCAAATCATTTATTAAATCGTCAAACCAATCATATGAACATATTCCCTAATATGCAAATCACATACGAATTATTAAATGATAAGCATAAAACAGCTGAAGATACTCAAAGGTTTGGTTAAGGACAACCACAATTAACACTATACCAGGGCTCACCACACTTGAAAATAACAGGGAGACTCAGAGTCTCCCTCAGGGTAGCAACAGGGAGACTTCAGGGCATGACAGGGAGACTTCCAAGTCTACCAGAGAGACTGTGTTTTTCCCCCAATTTGTCGCCTGTCGAGTAAATACCTGTTATTTTGTGTCTTATAGTATATACTATACATTCCTGTATTGTGTTTTATCCTGTATTGTTTGAGATTTTATCTACATTTTCTCCATATCCTTCCATTTTAGTCATAATCTGAGATTTTGTCTCATGTGCATTTAATCAATATCCTTTGAGAATTTTTCATGATGAGTCCTGGAACTCATCATTTTTCAGAATGGTGAGTCCCAGCTGATTTTGATGAGTCCCAGTCCCAGGACTCATCAACACTTTTTTAATGTACATTGCTGCATGATTTTGACCATGGTAGGCCTATTGTTCTATTGTTAAAGTTTAATTAAAACCATGTGCTGCCTTAAAATACTGATGAAAATAATTTGAAATAAAAAATTTTTTTAAAAATGAAATTATACAGTGGTGCTCCAAACTTGGAAGAAAATTTCTGTTACAGATGTGAGCAAAAATATTTGTACCTTTTGACACAACTTATTTATTATTGCCATTTTATTTTTTAATATTTATTTATCTATACTCTTTACTTTTATTTTTTCTCAAACATACTGTTAAAATCCTCCCATTCACCTTGCTTGAACACCTTAATAATCAATACATGTATTGACAAAATTTCCATTTGTGCATAGATATGTCAAAATGCGCTAAATTTATTTTTAAATAAGGTCTACATATTGTTACCCGTCGGTAAAAAACACCGTGACCAATGAAAAATCACGAGAATTCCGATTGTCGCGATTTTCTAGCTTACTTTTTGTCGTTTCTTTCCCCTTCCTCCAAGAAAACAAAAAATGGCGGCTCGAGATTTTTAATGAAAATAACGGTCTTCAGACGCAGCTGATTACATACGTTGTTCGGAGGCGCCTTACTTAAAAACACAGGGCGACTCATTTGTCGCTCTGGAGCCAATGACAGGGCGACATTGGCGAGCATTAGGCGACTTAATCGCCCTAATCGCCCAGTTTGGTGAGCCCTGCTATACTAGTATTTAAATATAAAAGTATAGAGACAAAGATTTAGGCACATATCAAAGAAAAATAAGAGAAAAAAAAACAACATTAAGAAACTTATTGTTGAGTTGCATTCTTATTTTATTTATGTTAATTGCATAACAGGTAATTTTTGATGAAATGTGGAACAAATCAGGCATAGTTGAGGCTGGAACCTTAAGAGGAGAATGTGAAAGAATTAGCAGAAAAGGAGTGGATACAAATATAATGAAAGCCTATGAAGAGGATAAAAAGTTTGTCACCAGTTATGTCACAGCCAACTTGGTAGTTGCTGTCATGCACTTTTTTGGGATGGAAACTGAGAATGACAACCCCTCCAGAAATTGTCCATCAGCCCAGAGTAAAGAATCGTCTCATGACCTAATGGGAAAATTTGTGGACAAATACATTTTTCCAGTATGGTCTGGAGAAAGTAATCAGTGCACAGATTTACAAGGTAAAGATGTCACAGTGGTATGAGTGCCAATGAGACAACTCTCCATCTATGACACAATTGTAGTAAAAGTAAGCAATTATAGGTTACAGTCCTGCCTTCAACACAGAGCCTTGGCTCACACCGAACGGCATGCTATAAAGGGCCCCAAAATGACCAGTGTAAAACAATTCAAACGGGAAAACCAATGGTCTTAATTTATATACAAAAAGAGAAACGAAAAACACCTATGAACTACACCAACAAACGACAACCACTGAACAACAGGCTCCTGGCTAAATTTATTTCATGTCAGTTTAATATTTATCTTATTTTATATGGAAATAAACAGAAATTGACAAAATCAGAAGTAAATATACAGTAAAAATTACTGAATGGATTTGATTAAGAAGGATTCTGCTTCAAAGCGAAAATGAAAAACAGCTTAAGAACTGCTTTGAGGGATTTAAAAGATTTTTTTTATACCCCCAGAAACAAAGTTTTTTTTGGGGGGGGATATAGGAATCACCCTGTCTGTCCGTCCGTCCGTCGTGCCGTCTGTCTGGCCGTCCATATGTCTTGTAAGCGCAACTCCTCCTTAACAAATAAACTGATACTGATGAAACTTTACACAGTTGCAGTACACAACCTGAGGATGTGCATTAAGGAATATAATATTGGTCCAAAATATTTCAAGGGAGATAATTGAACTAACTTAGTTTAACATTGCAATATGTTGCAACAGGTCTTGTAAGCACAACTCCTCCTTAATAGCTTGATCGATATTGATGAAACTTTACACAGTTGCAGTACACAACCTGGGAATATGCATGAAGGAAAATAATCCTGGTCTGAAATATTTCAAGGGAGATATTTGAACTAATTTAATTTATTAAATATGGGATGTGGGGGTATCCTTTAGTGAGTTGACTCACAGTTCTATGCAATACTCTCAGAATGCTAAATACTATCCACGCTGGTCTGTGTCCACTCTTGTCTATTTCAGTCCTTTCAAATGTAAAAAATCCAAATAATGGGTTGTCACCAAGACATACATGACACACAAATGACGATATTTACAAACTTACAAAATTCAAGGTTAACAAACATTCATATTATAATAATATGTTAAGAACATTATAGATTTACAAAAGGATATTATTCTTTAAAGATTGTTATACATGTTATAAAATATTACAATACAGATACATATGTCATAAAAATACTCACAAATATAATTCTAGTTTTTCTTATCAGCTAGATTATTTCTTGGTACATTTAACAATAGCTTTACTTATGTCAAATTAGCTAAAAGTAAACATAAATTTGAATTTTTCCTCGTCCGACATTTTGATGAAAGATGGAACTATACTTTCTACTTCTGTCATTAAAAAAATGTTGCCTACATTCTATTTTTGATATATCTAGTAAAACCAAAGTGGAAGACCTAATTTACTTCTTCAAATAAAAATTTTAAAAGTGAGGTTTTATTATTTGACTATAATGTCAAATTTTTTTTGCAATACAAAAATTGTGAAATTTCAGATTTTAATAATATACCTGAAAATAAGATTCAAACTAAAGTGTTGCTTTTATATTACAGAAGATGTTTGTGATGATCAGAATGACATCGGTCCATGCCAAGTTGTTAAAGTCACCTTGGCAAATGGTATGGAATTAGATATTCCTATGACTACACCCAAAGCTTGTAAGAATAAGGAAAATAAACCTGACAAAATAAAAGATTATGCCCATTATAGTTTAGAGGTTGGGATGACATTTATTTATTTTCTGCAAAATGTGAAAATTCCAGATAGGCAAAAAATGCTTCCATTATTAAAAATGATGATGCTTCAACTTCGGGGTCACAGCATGAATGCTAAGTATCCAAAAGAAATACTAAGAATGCTTGTACAGCAGTATTCAGTTATGGGTCTGCAAGAGGCTTGTCAGGTTTTTCAAGCCTGTTTCGTTAATACTACAGGAAAATCTGATGGAAATGTTCCAGCAGATCTAGTGCAAGAATGGAACGTAAAAGAGTGCAAAAAACACATTAAACATATGTACAGTAACAAGCTGGATGCAAATATATGTAACAGAACCTCTGCACTACCATCAATTCACACAATCGCAGACAATTTTGACATGGAAGCTTGCACCATTATCAGGTCTAAAAAACATATTAAGAAACAAAATGATGAAGATGAGCTACTGCTTATTCAAGACATGAAAAAAATAAGACCATTTCATCATACTAGTGGTAGATTTTATAAAGAATTTAATTCTATTCCAAGATCAATTTCTGAAAAGGTTGATGGACAATTGTTGCTCAAGTGGTTTAATAAGAACAGAAGGACTTTTTTTATTTGAAATAGCATCATTTACTGACATATGTTTCAAAGATGATACAGCCTTACTATTTATTTCATCATTGTTTCCTAGGTTGCTACTGTGTAGATATAAAAAAAATAAATAAATGCATGTGTTTTCATAATTAGGAAAATTGTAAAATTCTTCTTTAAGGGCATACGATACAGTAAAGATCCCACGATTAGATTTTCTTAAAATTTTGAATGAAAGTCAAGTTTAATGTGCACTTCTGGAATATGCAAAGAAAAATGTACCTTCATGATTTACTTTTTGAGATATTTCAGGTTGAAATTTACATATTTCAAGTAAAAACACAATAATTCACGTTTCGATACTTTTGTTGAAAAATACCATAACTTTCAAATGGAAGGACATATTTAGATCAGGTTTTTGGCAAATTGTTTCGAAAATCATCGGTCTTACAGTGAACTCAAAAATAAATACAACAAACTTTTATTTTTTGTGTCAAATTATACAGAAATATAACATAGAAAGCTGACAATTGTCTTACCACTACAATATAATATAGAAAAAAATCTGAATATTATGTTTTCTTGCAATTTCATTATAACATCCTTAAAGCAGTTTCAAGCCAATTGAAACTGCAAATATGGGGGTCCATGTGCTCATTTTTAAGCTAAATGAAGAAATGTAGATTTAAAGCCTTTAAAAATTAAGATTCCATTTCACTTTTTGACATTAAATTAAGTCGTAGTGTATTCATAATGTAACATAATCGTGCAGCTATTCCTGCTGTTAATAAAAATGTTATATTGATAACTAATTTTCTAAGTCATTATAATTAAAAAAAAAGTAAACAGTCTTTATTTGCCTTGAATATTATGCCCCTTTGTAAATTTCACGTGCTTAGATAAACAACATGTGCGTTTTCATCTGAAAAAAACTTTCTAACTCACCCATTTGATGACTTTATAGATTTTTCTGTGAATTGTGACTGTTTATCATTAGCAACGTTGCGAAAACAACACTTACAATTTGTATGCATTATTATCTCCCCTGTAATTGTATCGTATGCCCTTAATCATGTCAAGTTTCAAATTTGCATGGTATGTACTTGTGACAAAATCTTTGAAATGTTTAAAAGATATGAATCCTTCAACATGGGGAAATCTTCTGACAGTTTTACATAATTTTTATATACAGGTTTTGATGACAAAGATGCTGCAAAGCTATCAGACAACCCAGTATGTAGATGAGGAAATACATATTTATCAATTAAACTGTTCTCAGCATGGAAATATTGTAAAAGCATATGCTTTGCAATATCCTGTTGCTTTCTTGATAATGTAATGGGGGTTTCCTCTGAACCTGTGGTTACATTCAAACAAAGATTACATTTACATAATTTTTTACATGTATCACAACATAGGTGTTTATCTCTGTTTGTTGGTGCAGAAAACCCAAAGTATTCCAAAATAAATTCCCTTCTGCATCTGTCCACATTTTTAACATAGTCCCTCATTTCAGTTTGTAGGTGTTCCTTGTTGGAGGCGATGTCAGTGTTATTATAAAATAACACAGCTGTTGCCTGTTGGCCATTTCTGCCACATCTTCCTATTTCTTGGACATAAGCTGTTAAGTAAAATAAATTTTAATAAGAAAAAAAAATTCATGATGAATATATGCTTTATGTGAAAATAACTTTAATGATAATTATGATTTCACATGATATGTATCAGTACTCTTCTAAATCTGAATCAAATTAAGATTAAAAAGAAAAAGAAATTTGCATACAAGAGGAAGTTTCTCATAAATACTTTTTATTGAATTGCAAATAATTTTACTCTACTAGCTATTAAGGATGTTCGCTGGTCATGTTTTTGACTGTTTGTCTGATTTTTGAAATCCCCTGGTTTTATCCACCAAAGTGCCATTAAAAATTTTGCCTGCTAATCCCCACTTTTCTTTTCATATTTTAATTTCATATAGTTTAAAAAGCCATTCTTGATATCTTATAAAATCCTTGTTATTTTTTAGTAGTTTGTTTTAGAAATTAGTAGCCAATGTTAAATGTATGAAAAATGTAGATAAAGTTGTTTCCTGCCAAATTTTAAATGCATAATATCTCAAATACAAGCACGCTGACACATAAATGTTTTCTGCTTTTTTAGTTTCTTTATTTAAGTACTACCTATTTATCATAGTCTTTTAAAAAGCTTGTGATTTTGAAACTGAGAAGCGATCATCTATCAAGGTTAATGCCTTTAAATAAATTTATTCTTACTTTCCAAAGTATTAGGAGGACCAACATGTATTGCCTGTTTTATATCTGGAACATCTATTCCAGTGCCATATGCCTCTGTGGCAAAAACAAGTCTTAGGCTGTCTTGGGGCTTATGCATTCTCTGTGTGATGAGAGTCTTCATCTACAAATTAGTTTTTTTTTGGGGTCAGTTGTTGAACTTGAGATAAGCTTTAACACTTTGTTAAAAATACACTTTGATCAGTTTTAAAACAATGTGTTGCTAAACAAAGGTCTGAAAAACACATTTGAAAAAGAAAGTTTTGAAATCTCAAAGCAAAAGATAATAATTATTAACCGGATTTCAAACAGAAAAATCTGGCGGCTCCAGTCATTTCCATTCAATAACTTTTGAACCGTTTGACCAAAGCTAATCAAATTTTAATGTGTTACTGATGACAAAATGGAGGTCAAGTTCACTATTGATGATTTTCACTTTCATCTTTCAGGAGTTATGGTCCTTGAAAAATTAAAAATTACAAAAAAAGTTGTTTCTGTGCAATAACTTGTAAACCGTTCAAACCAAGCTTTTAAAATTTTGATATGTTGTTACTCATAATGACAAAATGAAGGTCAAGTTCGAAATCGACTATTTCATTTTTACCGTTCAGGAGTTATGATCCTTGAAATATTAAACAAGAGGTTAATGAAAGCATGAAATCGTTCACCTGAAATTTTTTGTGTAGATATTTCATAAATAATTATATAATTTATGATGTTTTAAGTTCATTAATACATGTTAAAACATGCCATTTTATGTTTCTTACTTTGCTGAACAATTTTGCCATGTACACGTTCTATCTATCTATAATAATATTAAAGATAATAACCAAAAACTGAAATTTCCTAAAAATTTACTATTTTGGGACAGTAACCCAACAATGGCTTGTCTAATTAGTCTGAAAATTTAATGCCAGATAGATCTTGACCTGTCTATCACATTAAACCCCTTGTCAGTTTTGCTCTTAACTGCTCTAGTTTTTGAGATTTAAGCCAAAAACTGTATTTTAGCCATTTGAATTGTTTTACACTGGCACTCATACTACATCTTCTTATTTATAATGAAAGATGATACAAATAATGTTACTTCTAGGCTATTATTTTAATATAAAAAAAATTAAATTTAATAAGCTTAAAACATGTTCTATAAGAAAAAATAGCAGAACTTTTTTCAACTAACATCTTTTGATTGTGGAGCATGATATTGCGATACATATAGTTTCATCTCTTCTTCCTCCACCTCTTCTTTAAATGTTGTTGCCCTGTGGTGTAGGACTCCACACCACTTAAGAGGGACATACATTATGGTTTTGGGAAAATTTATTCCCTCTACTTTTAAGTCATGTAAGTAAGGGTCAACAGTTTGGAACATTGCATCTTCTGTACAATTTACTCCTCCAGCTGATGGTGGTCTTTTCCTGACTTCTAGGAAAACATTTGGTCTGCCAGTGATATAAAAATTAATATAATATAATATAAAAATGAATATAATTTAATATAATATAATATAAATTTCTTGGTGGAGGCACAGGGCAATCTCCTCCGTTTGCACCAGCAAGCATTTATATATAAATATCTGTATTTTATTTTGAAAGGAACTTAAATTGTAGTTTTAAAATAATTGTCTTTTCTTTTAAATATTCTTTTTTCTATTATCTTCCTTTGAAATAAAACTACATAAAGAGAAATAAAAATTGTTTTAACATTTCATAAAGATCAAACGGTTTAACTATTAAAAACTACAAAAAATGGCCAAACACTAAAATAAGAAAGAATAACTAACAAACCAATTTATTAAATTCTGAAAAATGCAAAATAAATTTAACATACAGATATTTATTCAGTAACAGCCCTGGGTGGGAATCGAACCCACATACCAAGAAATTCAATTAGGAGTTTTATATTACTAAATAATATTGATTTAAACTATGGACTGTTCTCTGATAAAACCTGTGTGGAATAAACTTTTCAAGTCCACTTGATTGACATGCATATTCATTAAAAAAAAAAAAAAAAATTGGATAGAAAAAAAAAGTGTTGAGTACCTATTAGGTGATTCAGTAATCACGACTGGGTTTACCATTTGTAATGCTGATATGATTTTTTTCTGTGCTGATGGATTGGCAGTAGCAGTTAGTGCTAGGATTTTTGTGTCTTTTTTCAGAAAAGTCTTAATCAGACCTATTTTCATATATGCAGGTCTAAATTCCTGCTTTCCCCATGCCAATACTAAATGGGCCTCATCAATTACAACATGAGTGATCTGTAAATGTTTGAAATAAAAGAAAGTCTCTAATTATCCAAAGACATTAACTATCAAATAGACAGGTAGGTGTCTGCCTCGTTATTCTTTATCCAAATTATTCAAACAATTAAACCAATTGCAAGTTGTGATAAAAAACAAAGAATTTTTTTTTTTAGGAATGTAATTAGATTAAAAAAATAAGTGGCTGCATATTTGACACACTTTAGTAAAAATAAACCATTCTATGATTTATTGAGATATTAACAGATTACAAAAATTAGGAACATACATGATTAGACCACTCTTCTGTCATCAACAATTGTTTTACTTTTGGCTGTAAAATGTGTTCAGGATGGGACAGAATGAATCTTATACTAAGATCAACATTTTTCAGCCTAGAAAGAGTATCCTAAAATATTAAGAAGAAAATGACATATAAATTAGTTAAATTGTGAAGATTTGTTTTCGCATTGCTTTTTTGTCTGAATATATTTATAGGTTTTTTTTTTACAATGACCCCTGGGCGGCCAATGAATCAATTAATAAATGGTTTTAACTTATAAGGATTGTTTTAATGTTCTGAAGAGAAGACCAGGAATTATTATCAGATCAGGTATTTTAGAGAAACATTGAATTTCTTATTGTATAGAAGTGTGATCAAATTTTGAGAATATTTCCATTTTTGCAGTATCAACTATTAAAACTTTTCACATTTGTATCTTATTAAAATTATGTGCATGTTATAAGCAGATATGTCTTGTATTAATAAGTTTCATAACTTTCAATGATATTGTTGTCAATCCTAATTTGATTCTATAGCTAATATGTAGAACAGTAAAATCAGTTTTAATATATATATATATCTTGATTGTATCTAAAAACCAAAGTAACAGGAATAATATTGATTGTAATAAATTTTTTGTTACTAAATGTCTTGTTCAAATGACTTATAAATTTTGTTTGTATTGGCTGCCCTGATACCTGAGCTTTGGGTTTATGCATTAAGTCCGGACTGTCTTCCTTTTCAAGCAGCTTAACAACGTCATCAGTAATGGTAACACATCGATCACTAAATCTTTTTTCTTGTTCTTCTATGGCATTTAAGCCATTAATCACAAGACAGCATTTGCTGTCTTCTTCAATGTAAGGGAGAGCCTGAGAACAAAAAGAACATTTACATGCTATGAATGTATATCTTTTAATGTGTTTATATGAAAATAACAAGACAGCTGTTTCATTTTATTTTCTTTAAACTTTAAAAAAAAATTATAGATATGGTGAAAATGGTTGTATTTGTGTGTTCCAGCTACTACATTTTATATGTACGTGTCCCAAGTCAGGAACGAACCTGTTGTTCAGTGGCTGTCATTTTTTGGTGTTATTCATAGGTGTTTTTTGTTTATCATTTTGTACATAAATTAGGCCATTGGTTTTCCCATTTTAATTGTTTTTCGATGGTTATTTTGGGGCCCTTTACCGTAAAATCTCTATTTATTCGTCGACCTAATTATTCGTCACTTTTAGTATTTCATGGAAAAATGTATTTTTTAAAATCTATTTTTTCTCGTCACTTGCAAAGTTTTCAAATCGCGACTGTTGTGAAGTCAGAATTTTCAACATTTATCGTGAACTGAATAAGTTCTTGTCACCATCGAGTCTTCCATTCCTCAAAACAAATAAGTTTATTCACCCAAAACATGAAAATAATTGTTATAAATACAAAATTTTAAACAAATTTAATCGACTTTTTGCACCTGGAAGTTAGGTTAAGATAGTAACAACAAAATAAAGTTCGGTATAACTATGCTTCTGATTCCACATTAGATAACAGACAAAATTTAAATAAAAATTATAAAATTAAACATATTTTATTTTATAATTCCTTTTCTTTAACCTATAAATTGAATTGATATGATCTTATACAAAGACGAAAGAAACAAATGAAATAAATATTCATTAGGTTCCATTCCGAATCCGGATTACGACCACGTGTTGTCTACATATCAAAACATGGCAGATGGTTGAAAGTTTGTCATCGTTGTTTGTTTTGGATTTAAAATGGCAATTTTCATGAGTATTGATGATGAATTCATGAAAAACAAATGAAGAAACAACTCAGAAAGTACGGGCTTTAATTTCATCTTGTTATACTTATCATTCATTAAGCAAATCAATCTACTGGAAGTCAACAACGATCCCACAACAAAAAAAACCTATTTTTTCGTCAGTTTTTCAATTTTCCTCAAAAATGGGTGTTTTTTAATGACGAATAAATAGAGTTATTACGGTATAGCTTACTGTTCGGTGTGAGCCAAGGCTCTGTGTTGAAGGCTGTACTGTGACCTATAATTGCATCGTGTCTTGGATGGAGAGTTGTCTCATTGGCACTCATACTCCATCTTCTTATTTCAATATATATATATACAAATTTGTTCGTGTGAAACAGCTGTTTCTGATTCCTGAAATGAAACATGTATCTAATATGAGGATGTATATGCAGCCTGTTGATGTTAAATAAGAAGCAAGTACCAGTTTACTAGTAAAACAAAATATTAATTACAAAAAAGAAGGATACTGATAAGTCTGTTACATGGAGCAAGAAACACACAAAGAAAATATATAAATGGTACTTTACTTGATTGGAAGCCTTACAATGAACTACAAGATATTTAATCGACTTAATGAGGCATACATTGTAGATATATAATATATTTATAAAAGCTAAATCCATTTTTTTTTGTTTTGGAAAGCTAAAATATTTTTTTGATTTTGATGGGCATTTTTTTCAACATTCAGATGATTAAATAAACTAACACCTGAGGGGAAAAATGCTCATCAAAATAAAAAAAAAATATTTTAGCTTTCTTAAACAATACTCAAGTCTCAACAGACGTGTGATGCAGTTTATCTCGACAGATATTTTACTATAAATAAACCTGAATTATTACAGTTTTGCCATATCCAGTTGGCAAAACTGCAAGAACATCTCTGGATTTACAAAGGCTTATGACTTGTTCCTGTTTTTCTTTTAAATTATCATATTTAATGGACATCTCGGCATTCATCCTATGAATGAGCGTCTCCAGGGACGCCATCATTGATAAGTTCGCCAACAGACGGCGTTTGGTTTAGAAATACCTCCGATTTTGAAGAGCGTTGTAAACAAGTTCAAGGTTACGTTAAGTCCGTTCCGGTCGTTATATTTGTATATGTGTAACATACTGAATATTGCGATCGGGAACCAGTCTAGGCATGTGGTCACTTTCTCTTTTTAAAATTTCCAGTTGCCGACAAAATGTTTGTTTTTACAAATATAAAGACGCGATGTGCATCTTCTCTTTTTGGATATTTAATCCCTGGAGCCTTGGGTGAAGTGTTCTTTATAAGACGGGGAAGCAAGCATATTTGCCTTTTTTATTTTCATTCATTTTGGGCATGTGGTCGCTTTTTAAATTCCCAGTGCAGATGATTGAATAGAAAGACGATTGTTCATTTTCTTTTGTGCATTTTTCTTTACACTTACGCAACGAAATCCTAAACCGTTTTCTGTCGAGCTGTCTTTAGACAAACTTTTCCTCGGTCGATACCGGAAACTTCTTGTGATGTATACTTCCGGAACGGTATCGGTTTTCGTGATCCGGATTAATTAATTAGGGGTAATTAGCAAAACGCGGAAACAATTGCGTATGTACTGATAAAAGTTTTAAACTGCACAATGGTCTCATACTTCTGATATATAAAGATCCACGTCGCATTTGTTGTTGAAACGGCAACCCGGCTAACAAAAATTTGTCTCATTCTTTTAGTAGTATTAATAATACTTAAAGTTGTTTACCAAATAATGTTATAACTGCGCAGTTTAGAAATCACTGGAACAATAATAGATACTGATGGAATGACTAGAACTTTCTATTTGACTTACGTAATAATTCTGGTGTAATTCAAACTTCTACCGTATTCCAGAATTTTCCGTTCTACAGTATATATACGGACAAGAAAGTTAGACTTAGACTTTCAGAGCAGAACGTATTGGACCAGACATTCTTGTGTTCTCAGCTGTTGGATTGACACACTTTTATTTACATTACATCATACTAGATTGTGACTGATTGGATATAATATTCCGTTTGGATTCCCGCAACAGTGACGAGGAGAATTCCGGATTAGGAAAAGACGAAGGATTTTGAACAGTTAAGTTGACATTTTAGTTTGTGTAATATTTTTTTGTAAACTTGTATATAATAAATCTTGTTAAATTTTATTATTGATTTGTGTCTTTTGTTGGCTACAATTTAAAGGTGATGTGCCGTAACACATTAAAGATGATCTGATATCTGCTAAACTAAAACGAAAAAAGAAAACAAATAAGAAAATAAGTTTAACTGTAGGCCAATTTTATGACAACCAGGTGTCCGACTCCTTATTTGAATTGAAACAATAAATATTACACATCTCAGGGAAAATGTAACAGAAATATTTCATTTGAAATAATGTACTTTTTATAAGAAAAATGCATACAATTTAAAACAGGCTTGAGTCGCTGATGAGGATACGAACTGGATCAAGAAATTACGGATTTTAATAGGTACCCGAAACACATAGGTTTGTCGAATATGAAAGGACGAATTGGGAGTGTTCTCATATGTACTTAAACAATGTCAGAGCAATCTCGGACTACATGTTATATTGACTTGTCTGGAACAAATAGAGTCATTTCCATAAATGTTACATATGGTTTCAGTTCATTTTGACAAATCCGATTCAACGAGGGAAAAACAAAAACAAATACAGACCATGTTGTGCATTTTATTATGCAGGTTGAGTTGAATGGCAAAATGAGTAGCTAGTTGATCATATAGTTCAGGGCAGATTTTGATATATATTTAATAGAATTTGGTACGATCTTTATGTTAATTGTCAGACCTACACGGACTTGTGGTTATAGAAATTCCAGTCCAACTATGGAAACGGTGTCCAGATGAAATTTAGGATGGGAATCCAGAGGGAGAATCATTGAGTTGCAAACCTCTCTTTATTATACTGTGTTTCCTACTGTGTGAGTTGACGAAATTTGGACATCTGATTTATGCTATAATGTTGTGAAATTGCGTTTATTTATTTCATTGAATCGTGAAAAATGAAGAAAAAAATGACAAAGAAGGTCATGGGTTATTGCAGAAAAAGAGGGGGGTTGGGGTGTTACACACCTCTGATGATGTATAATTTGATAAAAAAAAACAAAACAAGTTGCTTTTTTAAAAAAAAAAGGCAATACGTGAACCTTAGAACATTTTTTATACTAATTATTAAAATTGGCGTTTTCTGTGGAAAAAAGATTGTTTCAAAGACAAATTTATGAAGTACAAAATACTACATTTATACATCATATCATAAATATTTCCGACTTTGTATGGTTTCAGAGGAGTTGGGGCTCAATGAAATCGGTCTCTTCCTTTAGTAGTACAGATATCTAAATGGTGTTAGCTTTCATTTTTTACCAGTGTGAAAGGTCAAACTACTAGCAATGGATGACTCTTCTAGGGTTTTTATTGGCAGAGGTAATATTTCACCTAGAACTCTCAGTAATTTTATTAACTTTTCTTTTTAAAAAACATATTTTAGGGCAAGCACAATATTTTGTTTCATGGAATGTGGAAGGATAACTACCAAATAAGACAAATTAAAACGAGTCAGATTCAACTTAGCCAAATGGGATGCTACCTTTGCTGAAAAAAACCTAGAAGAAAAACTACTTGCTTATCATTTTATTTTGTGCTGTAAAATCCTGTTCCACATTAGAAATGGGTTTTGATCCAGCTAATACATTCAATTTGCTGTGTATACATGTATACTTGATATACCTATCCCAAATCAGGACCCTGCAATTTTTTTTTTGCTTATTACTATTATGTCTGTTACCTTTGTTTTGTATATAAATATGGCCATTGATTTATATCTTGTCCAAATTGTATAACACTGGTCAATTTGAGGTCATTTAGCTTACTTTGCTAAGACTCCACATTCAACGCCATACTGTGACCAAAATAGCTTCCATCTATGACATTTGGTCTTTGATGAAAAGTTGTCTCATTGGCAAGCATACCAAATATTATATTATCATATCAGTCGCAGGATAATTCGATTTAGGAATTTTGTTAAAATGTATATGAATTAATAAAAACTTTTCTTTCAAGTTAAAAACTACATGAACTAGTCATTGCTAGTAGGAATGTTCTATTGAAAGGTATAAGAAAGGAAAACCAATGTTCAAAAGTAGATCAATAACTAACCAAATTTATTCAAAGACACAAGACCATTAATGAGACAATGCATGTCCAGATAAAGGAAATTATACTTCATACCCAACAACAGACATTTAAAGGAATAGTTCTGACCAATAAACACAACAGATGATGTTTCCATATTAGGTACAAATATGAATGAAACAAAAACTTCAATTAAAAGTTATTATCATTTTATTTTTGTTCAGAGTAGTTGCATGACACTTGTCAAAGCATATCAACAAATATCAACAGTTGAATTACATTGAAGTAACATTTTATAAGTAAAAATTCAGTTATATTGTTAAAGTATTTGCTGTTTTAAATTTAAAATTATTTTCGGTTCTTGAAACGGAAATTTTTTGTTTATCTGATTTTTCAAAATGACAAGTGTGCATAAATTTTAATGATACAAATCAACAAATCTAACCACCAAAACCCATTATAAATCAATATGTAGAAACCCCAACACCATTAATATCTAGACACAGATGTTCGATATCATAGGTCGTTAAATCTTGACCATTAAACTTTCACTTGTTATCAAACGGATACTTCTAAGAGCATGACAGATTACAACTGCCAACTTTGCTCAAGTAAACACTTAGGATACACAAAATAGCTTTAAAATAAACATACATATTTGAAAGTGATCTATAGATAGTTTATTATCATAAAGCAGATAAATGAATTAGCGATCTGTAAAAAAGTTCTTCATGCTTTATTGCCTCTTTTGAAATATTTTAAAAGCCCCGTATGGAGGTGCTCCTAATTGCAGGAAGCTAATACAGTAAGAAGAATAAGTGTTCCGAATGAACAATAGTTTAGCTTCCGAATATTTCTCCATAGACCATGTTTCTAACTAACATATATGCGTGAACCCTCAGGGGTTCACGCAATGAATTCTAATGTCGTTTGCAATTACCTCCCCTGTATACCAAATAATTAGTAAAAAGCGAATGACTTCAACATGGTAAAAAAAATTATTTAAAACATAAATATATCAAATGACTTGGATTAATATTGAAACAAAAATATCAATTTTAAAAACAACAAATATACATATGTTGAATTATATTAATATTTGTGTTTTGAAACACCTTGTGAAACATTCATGAAAGCTAAATTTATTCTTTTTACCGTTTGACATACTCGATGGATACTTAGATGGAATGATCTAGATTTATCGGATCAGGTTTTTGAGACCTCCTGTCCAGGTTGGGCCTTACAAATGTTAGAGAGAGAATTGTGATACTCTGTATATAGTTCACTGCAAACCGCGGTAAGAAATATCCATATTTACCATTAGACCATGATATGTTCAAAATCCGCGGATTTCATATCGGGTTTTATTTCATATCAGATACAATTTCTATATCCCCATTGGATAAAAGGTGATCATGTGTTATTCATTATTCAACGATAATGCTTGTACCGGTCAATACCGTGCGATAATGACGGTCATTATCAAGTGATAATGCCCGCTGTTCCTTTTAAACCTACGTCTCATTTTTAAAACTCACAAGTGATTCAAGTTTATTCAAGCACAAAATCACACAAGTATATAATTAAGCAGTATTCAGAGTTCACAATGAAAATTGTCTTGAAATTAAAGGCAAAGTCTGAAAATTCTTTTTAATATATTCTCAGAATAAATGTATGCACAAAACACCACTGGTTGCTCCAATGAAATAAACACATAATATTTACCTATGCAGGGCATTAACATGAAATATAAGACAGCCCTCGGTACGGTAGTATTGACTTCAACACCGATAATGCCCTCGCCTACGGCTTGGGCATTATCAATGTTTCAGTCAATACTACTGTGCCTTGGGCAATCTATATTTCATGATAATGTCCTCTGCACAAGTAACTATTATATAAGTAATGGATAAAATGGATATTTCCTACCGCAGTTTGCAGAAATGTATGCAGGGTGTGACTTTTATCTGAGATTATAATATTTTTTTAAAATCAGCGCGAACTTAACATATACTGAACACTTAAAAAACAAACTTTTATACAAATTTGAAAAGAATGGTAAAAATAACTTCATAAAGGCTGAGAACTGGATAATGTATATGTCTCACATATTATATAATATCGATATGCCTGTATTCATCATAGGATTACTGTATCAGTATAATTAATGCAAAAAACTCTTTTATATTGTATAAAATATATTGTATAGCAAGATCTATTAAATGTCAAATAAGCCATTTTCTCGATGACATCAATTTCATAGAGTGCAATATCGTCGAATATTGAACGCTAAATGGTTACAGACAATAAATATAAATATTAAGTATATCCCATTTCCAATATCAGTTCCGATATATCATCACACGGCCTTGGCTGAAGTGCGATATGGATTGGGGTATGATATCGGTACTGATATAGAAAATGTGGTGTCATAAACTGTTTATCATATAATTGTGATCAACCAATTTTACTAGAGACAAACAAACAAATATTACCACTTTTCTCTCCAAAATCATTTATATTCTGTCATTGCGAGCAATATTGGAACTGGTATGAGAATTAAAGAAGCATTGTAACATGAATACCCTTTTTTCCTTTGATCTTTTTATGGAATATATTCAAGAAAGCAAGCATCAACTAGAACCTGTGCAATAAAAACCAAAATCAGGATATAATGCATAAACCCATCGGATGTTCGTGCAATTTCAACTGAAAACAGACCGTGCAAAATCAAATAACCTATCTGATAATGCATAGCTAAGCTCCACCTCTAACAGAAAATGCCAACACCCTAAAAATTAAAATTTTATTAAACAAACTTTTATTCAGAACAAAGTATTACAATGTATGTATTATATACAATACAATTTCCAGTATAGTTCAGTTGTGTTTCATTTAAGTCTGAAAAAAAACTTTAAAAAAATCTCTCCGAAGAAAAAAATGGTTATTGGAATATGGCCTAAATTACGACGTAAAGACGGAATGGAATCTTTTCGCATTTTTATGGCACAGCAATAATGACGTTACATTACTGATATGGAATTTTTACCCTGATATTGATTTTTATCCTGGATTTGAATTTTTGCGCCACCGCTTTAATATGACAACATGCACACATGTATAGGCCTTTATTAACCAATGATTTAACTACAGTAAGAATGGGCCATGTAATATAACAGGAAGTTCTTAAAAGCAGTGCATGGTCCTGTATAAACTCCCGGTTCCTGTTCCCCATAGAAAACTGAAACACTTCTTGCACACATGACAGTAGCAATGCCAGCTAACATTAGGTACACCATTGCTTTGATATGAATGCAAACAAACTTTTATTCAGAACAAAGTATTACAATGTATGTATTATATACAATACAATTTCCAGTATAGTTCAGTTGTGTTTCATTTAAGTCTGAAAAAAAACTTTAAAAAAATCTCTCCGAAGAAAAAAATGGTTATTGGAATATGGCCTAAATTACGACGTAAAGACGGAATGGAATCTTTTCGCATTTTTATGGCACAGCAATAATGACGTTACATTACTGATATGGAATTTTTACCCTGATATTGATTTTTATCCTGGATTTGAATTTTTGCGCCACCGCTTTAATATGACAACATGCACACATGTATAGGCCTTTATTAACCAATGATTTAACTACAGTAAGAATGGGCCATGTAATATAACAGGAAGTTCTTAAAAGCAGTGCATGGTCCTGTATAAACTCCCGGTTCCTGTTCCCCATAGAAAACTGAAACACTTCTTGCACACATGACAGTAGCAATGCCAGCTAACATTAGGTACACCATTGCTTTGATATGAATGCAAACAACAGTTTCGTATAAATATATTATGTCGTAGGTTTGCAATTCTCTCTATTTATAAGTTCTAAAATTGATCTCTAAATTATTTAAATTATAGTCTTGGCTTTATTTTAAGTTTGAAAAAAATGCATGAAATGTAAAAAAAAATAATTTTTTTTCAGAGAAGTTTTATTAATGGGAGGCTACTCAAAAAACATCCGGAAATAGGGTAGGTGAAAACACATTTTTATACCAGTTTATGTAGCAATTTTGGAAGCTGACGAAGTACCCTGAAACTACATGTGCTGAAACCAGTTGAATTTGTACTTTGGATTGCACATAAACTAAGTTCTCTAAATTACGCAGGAATCCTTGCTAGGATGCTCTGAAGTTGGTCTGTTTTTGAAATATTTGAAGGGGGAGGCCTATTTTTGGTCAGTTATCTTTCTGTAATGGTAAGAATTTGGAAAGGATTTCTATAAAAGAAATTATTTACAGTGAAAGCTTGAAGAAATGTGTTTTATTTGATATATGGTCGTCTACTATGGAAAGCCAACGGGGTCAAAATTCTTAATTCGTAAATTGTCAATTTGTAACTTGTAACTGTGTAATTTCTAAATTCTTAATTCGTAAATTGTCAATTTGTAACTTGTAACTGTGTAATTTCAAAATTCTTAATTCGTAAATTGTCAATTTGCCACTTGTAACTGTGTAATTTCAAAATTCGTATATTAAAAATCTGCATTTGCAACTTTGAAATTCAACATTTGTAACTTTGAGATTCTTTATTTGCGACTTTGTAATTCATTAAATCTAACATTCGTATACTATTTCTTATTTTGCCATTCTTCATTTGTAACCACGTCACTTAAATATTTGCCATAGACACGCTGAAATTCGTATATTGATGTTTTGTAACTTGAAACATGTCGATTCGTTAAATGTCATCGTTGTATTATTCTAACGATCATTATGACGACAGATGCCGCTCGTTTTTCTTGTTTTCTGAAGACGACAGGTGGCGTTGCGTTCGATCATGACTGGAAAACCCAGGTAATAAACGGTTACTATTAATCCTAAAATGCGATTATCGGACCATTTGATTCTGACTGAGGGGGGGGGGGGGGGGGGGGGGTGGCTGACAGATATACATTAATATACATGCCTACTAAACTTTACTGGCCAAGAAGTACTTGCCGCCATCCAATTTTTCGTCCTATAAAAAATTACAAAATGTGTTGCACACAAAACGTCCGACAGGGTGTTCTCCAAATATTCCCGATTCCCGATTCCCTCAACTCCGACTTCACGCCCCCTACTCCCGGGATCCCGTCCCCTTGCCACTCCCTCCTCACAGTTTGCCACCATTTTGCTCTCAAAAATGAGCTATCACAGACCCCCCCCCCCCCCCCCCAATCATGTGCAAAGATTTTCATGGAGAAATAAAATTGTTGTGAACAGATTGTCGAGAATTGTTTCTGTGAGTTCTTCCCTCTGACCAGCCAGTAGAAGTACTGGTCAAAAAGTATTTCTCGCCGGCAAGTAATTCTTGCTACCCCATTTTTGGCGCCTCTCCTGTCTGAAAAGTTATACCTAAATTTGAAGATAACATCTAACAGATTGCTGATGTTTTGCTCTCTGAAATGAGCTGTCATATATGAAGATTTTCGTGGAGAAATAAAATTACGGGGAGCAGATTGGGAAGAAGTGCTTCTGTCATGAAAATGGCGAGATGGCGAGATCTTCTCTCTGACCAGTCGGGGAAAAGGGGGAGGGTCACTTTGGTTAAAAGTTGGTAAAGGTGTGTAATAAAAAAGAAACAGTTTCATAGTTTTATGATCATGGTCATTGACAGAATATCCTGAGGGGACACCAGGATATCACACCATTATACTACTAGTATATGTCATGTCTCGACGATCCAGTATTCATTAAGTTTTCTGGTTGGTCAGATTCCTTTAGACTTTATATATATAACAAAATATTGCACATTCAATACATTTTTAATATATAGTATACATTAACTAAATGACTCATTTAGAATAATACTTCTTTACTCATTCAATTTGTTTTGCTAGGTACAAACATGATATAAAACATTTTTATCTTCATTACTCAAGAGCCAAATACATAAAGATTTTTCATCTATTTGCTTCTTGTATTAAAAATAATTAGAAGGTTTAATTCTTTTCAAAAATTTTAACATTGGGATTTTTATATTAAGGAATAATGGGTGTGAACCCATTTCTCCCATAATATATTTAGTCCGGCCCAGAACAATATCTATAATACTAAATTTACGAATTAGCCGAATAGGCGGCCAAATGCGTGGTTTAAAATAAACGATGTATGGTTCAGATTATAAAGGTTATTATCGGATTTGACAATCTGCATTTATAAATTTAAACTGCAGTTTTATTTATGTGCAAATGGAATTTTTATGCACTTTTCCGATATGAATTCTCCCAACATATCCTTTAGAAGGTTCTCGAATGCACCATTTTAACACATTGATTTAAATAAATAAGTATGCACATATTTTAAATGTCTTTCTGTTTGAAATTACGGAAAAAGAATAAAACAAATTAAAAACATTCTCCTTCGATTGGGATGTTTCCGCTTCATGGATTGTTGTTTCCGCTTCATGGATTGTTTTTCTACAATAACCAATTTCTCCTAACTGTAAAGGTTATGAACTTTGAAGATTATGAAGAAGTAAGGTAAAGTTCAGAGAAATTCCTAACTGTTTTTTGAATTGCTCGGATGTTTACCTTGCACAAAGTGATAAAACCAACCATTAACTATTTTCACATTATTTGTCATTTGACCTGTCTAAATATATCTCTATCATACAATTCTCTGTAAGCCCTAGATAAAAATATTTTTAACAAATGGTCATCTTTATCAGTAACGGCGAAATTTATCTCGGACATCTTTGATAAATATAAACGTGGACAGCACACGCAGCCACACACTAAAAATGCTTTTATCGTCTGATTATTGGATATATTTGTGAATTAAGCCTCACTTGCCCTGCCCATGATGGCAATAGAACAATTATTTTCCAAAAATTTGCTCTACCAAACTCACGGCATCTTTTGAAAAATTCATCCGCCACTAAGGAAATGTTTACTTTCATATTTATTCTGAAGGAAAAAGGTAATGCACTATGAAATGTGTATTAAATGAACTTTTCATCAAGTTCCAGTTCAGAATTAATTTTAACAATAAAAATATTGACAATTTATGTGGTTGTGTTTTCGTCATAGATTTTGACTTTGATGGAACCTTAAGGTCCATTTTGGTAATTCTACGTGGCATACAGTCTACTTCATCAGTGGATACATCTTCGGTAGTAACGGACAGCCGCATATGACAATTGGGTCGCGTTGACCTACATTTCACGCTTCATTGACTTTGGTTAAAGTTTGCATTAACATCAATTTCTGGAATACTACATCATATATAGACATGAAACTATCAGTTGATACCGCCTACTTGACAAGAAAGTTTATGTGAAGCCAACCACAACATCCATATTGAGTTCCTGTTCCATGAATAACATGGCCGCAACAACGTTTTATAGTCAATATGGCCACCATAAAAAAAATGGTTATTTTCCCGCGCCCGCGCGGGTTCAATGTCTAGTTAGTCTGAATTTTCCGGCTCAGTCTTATATTTCATATATTTAGTCTGCAATTTTTGACCCAGTCATTTATTAGATCTGAAATTTCCGACCAAGTGACAGTCATATATTTGCCAAGTTGAAAAAGGGATCCATTCCAGCGACACATCTGAATATACCTTAATAAAGAAAGTGACACCCCCTCCCAGGTGTGGTGACCAGTACAGTAGACATACATGTATATTCGAGGTCACCTCTATGTGAAGATGTATTTTTGATGATTTAATTGGACCCAAAAATGAAGTCCCCGCAAATACCATAAATTTGTTAACGCGAATGGCTTTCAAACACAATCCACGTAACTTGTTGCACAGCAACACAGGAATCTGCAATTTTATCAATCAAACATGAATAATTGATGAAATGTCAAGGAACGCTTCCTTGACTTGACATTTCAAATATTTTCAAGTTTGACTGATACAATTTCAGACTCCTGTGAATGTTACCATACAGCCCCTTTATTGATGATTATATATCCCCATTGTTCCGTAATGCAAAGTCATCTGTCTTATTTTGAGGGTATCCCTAAGAATACCTGTCAAAACACAGTGATTAGGATTAGAAGGGGTCATGCACCAATTTTCATATTCAAGTTGAAAATGCCACATTAAAATCAGAATATTTTACAGAGATTGTTAAAGAATGTCCCCTTAAATTTCTGAATGTCAATAGAAAATGTCCCATTATAACTTTTAAAAAATTATTGCACCCCCCCCCCCCCCTCCTTCCCAACCATTCGTGATGGGGATAATAAGATTCACTGATGTAAATAATAGAAAAATTCTAACCCTAAACACTGCATTTGCATGAGAGAATATCTCACAGGAACAATTCTCGCCAATCTTCAGCTTGTGATGCCAGCCCTCAAGGTGGTTAGTTGTTCTTGGTCCTTCAGTTGTGAAATGGTTCCAGATGTGTCGGTTGTTCTCTACCCAATAATCGGTGACATAGTCGGTAAACGGAAGTGTGTTGATGTTGATGTTGGCAAGATCAATGTCTTCCAGTGCATTAAACCAAATATCTTCAACATGTTGCATGGGAACCAATGGAAGGATTGCAGCTCTTCGTACCAGCTTGTTGATGTCATTGTTGTTTTTGTAGTGGGTTTGAAGTCCTGTATCCTGTGCTTTCCTCCATATACACTGAGTGTAATGAAAAAAAACACCTTTTGCCTGTAATACCCGGAAAGACTTGGTAAGCTGCATTGCATACGGCAATCTCAAAGTCTAGGAAGATGGTCCTGGGTTGAAGTAGTAATTGATGTTGTTGGCAGGCATCTTTGAGTAGTTTCAGAAATCGGACATAAACTTGGTATGGTCATCATCAATTTGACAATTTAGCTAAGGCTTGGCAAACTCAGTATGAATTTCAATAATCAGAGAAAGTGAACACCATTCATAGTGCCTCATTAAATATATAGAATATGTGATTGAAATATAACTAATTTTAAGATAGGCTTGGTATATTCACTTTAAGCTTCATGCCATAAATGAATAGCTTTCAGCGTGCTGTATTGAAATATTATATATATATTTATTATTTTTAACCTTCCAACACTTTTGAACATTTTTAACCAATAACAGTCCCCACATAAATTCTTATATCGAACACTTTTATTTATTTTATTTGTAACTCACATTTATAAAATAAATATTAAATCAAATTCATACATATTATAAAAATTTGGGTTTAAAACAGTTGTATTTACCTGTAATTAACCCCTGTAATTATGACTTAATTGTTATATAAACACCTATTGTATTTTGTTTGTAGGCATTCCTTGAATATGATTTTTCAAAGTGTAGGCATAGGTTGAAGACACCGTTACATATGGTTTCAGTTCATTTTGACAAATCCGATTCAACGAGGGAAAAACAGAAACAAATACAGACCATGTTGTGCATTTTATTATGCAGGTTGAGTTAAATGGCAAAATGAGAAGCTAGTTGATCATATAGTTCAGGGCAGATTTTGTTATATATTTAATAGAATTTGGTACGATCGTCATGTTAATTGTCAGACCTACACGAGACTTGTGGTTATAGAAATTCCAGTCCAACTATGGAAACGGTGTACAGATGAAATTTAGGATGGGAATCCAGAGGGAGAATCATTGAGTTGAGAACCTCTCTTAATTATACTGTATATACTACTGTGTGAGTCGACGAAATTTGGACATTTGATTTATGCTATAATGTTGTGATATTGCGTTTATTTATTTCATTGAATCGTGAAAAATGAAGAAAAAAATGACAAAGAAGGTCATGGGTTATTGCAGAAAAAGAGGGGGAGGTTGAGGAAAAGAGGGGGGGGGGGGTTGTGTTACACACCTGTGATGATGTATAATTTGATAAAAAAACAAAATGAATTCTAATGTCGTTTGCAATTACCTCCCCTGTATACCAAATAATTAGTAAAAAGCGAATGACTTCAACATGGTAAAAAAAATTATTTAAAACATAAATATATCAAATGACTTGGATTAATATTGAAATAAAAATATCAATTTTAAAAACAATAAATATACATATGTTGAATTATATTAATATTTGTGTTTTGAAACACCTTGTGAAACATTCATGAAAAGCTAAATTTATTCTTTTTACCGTTTAACATATTCGATAGATACATAGATGGAATGAGCTGGACGTATCGGATCAGATATTTAGGTTTTTGAGACTCCTGTCCAGGTTGGGCCTTTCAAATGTTAGAGAGAGAATTGTGATACTCTGTATATAGTTCACTGCAAACCGCGGTAAGAAATATCCATATTTACCATTAGAACATGATATGTTCAAAATCCGCGGATTTCATATCGGGTTTTATTTCATATCAGATACAATTTCTATATCCCCATTGGATAAAAGGTGATCATGTGTTATTCATTATTCAACGATAATGCTTGTACCGGTCAATACCGTGCGATAATGACGGTCATTATCAAGTGATAATGCCCGCTGTTCCTTTTAAACCTACGTCTCATTTTTAAAACTCACAAGTGATTCAAGTTTATTCAAGCACAAAATCACACAAGTATATAATTAAGCAGTATTCAGAGTTCACAATGAAAATTGTCTTGAAATTAAAGGCAAAGTCTGAAAATTCTTTTTAATATATTCTCAGAATAAATGTATGCACAAAAAACCATTGGTTGCTCCAATGAAATAAACACATAATAGTTACCTATGCAGGGCATTATCATGAAATATAAGACAACCCTCGGTACGGTAGTATTGACTTCAACACCGATAATGCCCTCGCCTACGGCTTGGGCATTATCAATGTTTCAGTCAATACTACTGTACCTTGGGCAATCTATATTTCATGATAATGTCCTCTGCACAAGTAACTATTATATAAGTAATGGATAAAATGGATATTTCCTACCGCAGTATGCAGAACTGTATGCAGGGTGTGACTTTTATCTGAGATTATAATAATTTTTTAAAATCAGCGCGAACTTAACATATACTAAACACTTAAAAAACAAACTTTTATACAAATTTGAAAAGAATGGTAAAAATAACTTCATAAAGGCTGAGAACTGGATAATGTATATGTCTCACATATTATATAATATCGATATGCCTGTATTCATCATAGGATTACTGTATCAGTATAATTAATGCAAATAACTCTTTTATATTGTATAAAATATATTGTATATTAAGATCTATTAAATGTCAAATAAGCCACTTTCTCGATGACGTCAATTTCATAGAGTGCAATATCGTCGAATATTGAACGCTAAATGGTTACAGACAATAAATATAAATATTAAGTATATCCCATTTCCAATATCAGTTCCGATATATCATCACACGGCCTTGGCTGAAGTGCGATATGGATTGGGGTATGATATCGGTACTGATATAGAAAATGTGGTGTCATAAACTGTTTATCATATAATTGTGATCAACCAATTTTACTAGAGACAAACAAACAAATATTACCACTTTTCTCTCCAAAATCATTTATATTCTGTCATTGCGAGCAATATTGGAACTGGTATGAGAATTAAAGAAGCATTGTAACATGAATTCTTTTTTTCCTTTGATCTTTTTATGGAATATATTCAAGAAAGCAAGTATCAACTAGAACCTGTGCAATAAAAACCAAAATCAGGATATAATGCATAAACCCATCGGATTTTCGTGCAATTTCAACTGAAAACAGACCGAGCAAAATCCAATAACCTATCTGATAATGCATAGATAAGCTCCACCTCTAACAGAAAATGCCAACACCCTAAAAATTAAAATTTTATTAGACAAACTTTTATTCAGAACAAAGTATTACAATGTATGTATTATATACAATACAATTTCCAGTATAGTTCAGTTGTGTTTCATTTAAGTCTGAAAAAACTTTAAAAAAATCTCTCCGAAGAAAAAAAATGGTTATTGGAATATGGCCTAAATTACGACGTAAAGACGGAATGGAATCTTTTCGCATTTTTATGGCACAGCAATAATGACGTTACAATACTGTTATGGAATTTTTACCCTGATATTGATTTTTATCCTGGATTTGAATTTTTGCGCCACCGCTTTAATATGACAACATGCACACATGTATAGGCCTTTATTAACCAATGATTTAACTATAGTAAGAATGGGCCATGTAATATAACAGGAAGTTCTTAAAAGCAGTGCATGGTCCTGTATAAACTTCCGGTTCCTGTTCCCCATAGAAAACTGAAACACTTCTTGCACACATGACAGTAGCAATGCCAGTTAACATTAAGTACACCATTGCTTTGATATGAATGCAAACAACAGTTTCGTATAAATATATTATGTCGTAGGTTTGCCATTCTCTCTATTTATAAGTTCTAAAATTGATCTCTGAATTATTTAAATTATAGTCTTGGCTTTATTTTAAGTTTGAAAAAAATGCATGAAATGTAAAAAAAAAAAACTTTTTTCCAGAGAAGTTTTATTAATGGGAGGCTACTCAAAAAACATCCGGAAATAGGGTAGGTGAAAACACATTTTTATACCAGTTCATGTAGCAATTTTGGAAGCTGACGAATGTACCTTGAAACTACATGTGCTGAAACCAGTTGAATTTGTACTTTGGAATGCACATAAACTAAGTTCTCTAAATTACGCAGGATTCCTTGCTAGGATGCTCTGAAGTTGGTCTGTTTTTGAAATATTTGAAGGGGGAGGCCTATTTTTGGTCAGTTATCTTTCTGTAATGGTAAGAATTTGGAAAGGATTTCCTTAAAAGAAATTATTTACAGTGAAAGCTTGAAGAAATATGTTTTATTTGATATATGGTCGTCTATGGGTATATGATACAGCCAATTGTCCAGCTATGTCACGGACGGACAAGCAAACAGGGTAGTCTATGCTTGAATTTTGTTCAATAATACCAAACAAAATTAATTTTAAATGTAATAAATAAATAAAGTAGAAAAAAACACATAGATATACATATATATATATACTTAGTAACAATTTTCACGAGAATACTACTGAAAACGTCTACACACGACAATCGTACAGCACAAGACATGACTGTCCACCTGGCGATCCCTGTGTTTGTCAAGTATAATTATATAAGTTGAATAATCGCATAAAAGTATCTAAAGTATATGCTGTTTAAGCACGGGCTAAACATCTAATAAATGAGCTGTTCAAACGCACGACCACTGTATCTTATTAATCAAAACTAATGAAAACTGATACTATCCTTTTCGCAAGGTTTCGGCTGCTACTATTTGTCAATACGGCTTACCATAGACACCAACTGGAAATTACACAGTCTACTCATCATAGTAATCAATAACTAGTTCCGCAGTCGAAATTAGTGTTGACAGTATAATGTTGAACCATACTCTACACATTCCTGGTACCCCATGGGACCTCAGATTTCAGAAAATGCCGCGCCGACAAAATCATATGCATGCCTATTCCGCTAAAGCAGAAAACTGCATAAAATGACCCATCAGAAATAGTAAACTAAGACATGTTACTCTGTCGAAAGCCAACTTGGAAGTGACTAGGTGGGGACAATCAGCTGACTTCCGGGCAGATAATTTACCTGTACATGCAATCTACACGACGGTCTACCCGATAAACCATCAAGATTAATTAAGAAGGCCAAAGCAATTGTATTTTGCGCAACTCAGCCTCACCTTCTACAGGACGAACAACTTTATATGTGTAAAAAGACTTATCTATAAATGTATTTAAAAATAAAAAAGCAAAAATTGTTAAAATTATACATATACCGTGATGCTCAAGTTCACCTCGAAATGTACATAAAAAAATCCATATTCACACTTTATGTTGGGTGAAAGTGAATGTATGTGGCAAGTGCCGCTGTTAATAACTGAATCACAACAAAGGTGTAAGATCGCAACAATACCTTCCTATTTTCTGAGAAAGTAGCGTACGTCGATCTTATATTCATCTTACATTCGACTCAAATAGTCTACGCCTGCATTTTCCTTACCTCTGATCGCTTTTATTTTAAAACAATATGGTTGTGGCAATAACGCCAAGCGCATCAATCGCGCATTCGCAGCCATTGATCTTTGGAAATATTGTAAAAGCTGATGATCAGTTTCAAGAACGAAATCTTTTCTATACAAATATTTTTGGAATTTTTGTATTGCCTATACTGTTGCTACGCATTCTTTTTATATAGTCGCATAATTACGCTCAAACATTTTTAATTTACTTCCAAATGTATTGGCATATTTTTGCCATCTTCTTCCTGCAATAAAACAGCGCCAATGCCCTTATCAGTCTGAAGAATAAACATTGAATTCATATCTGGAAGTTTCAGGATTGGAGCTTCAGTTAACGCTTTCTTTAAATAATTAAATGCTTTTTCTTGAGCGTTACCCAAGATTACCTGATTCGGTTTACCTTTTTTGGTCAGATCTGTCAACGGACACGCTATATGCGAAAAATTTGGCACGAACTTTCTATAAAACTCAGCTAATACTAAAAACTTTTTACCTGTCTCTTTGACTTCGTCTTTCTGCGATCCTGATACTTATACCTTTTCTTGATTAGGCATCAATCTCTCATTACCTATTATATGTCCTAAACAGTCTAAGCTGTCATAACCGTTAAAAAATTTATTCGGTTTTGCTGTCAAGTGAGCGTTCCTAAGTCTGACGAAGAGATCTTCCAAAACCTCGAGATGTTGAAAAGTCTCTGTGTATATAATAATATCGTCCACAAAATTATCTACGTTTGACATACCTTCTTATAACTTCTTCATCAATCTACAAATTGAGGCTCCACTGTTAACAAGTCCAAATGGTAAACATCTGAATTGGAATAAATCTTTTTTCTGTCTGAAAAGCCGTTTTCGGTTTAGCTTATTCAGATAAACTGATTTGCCAATAACCCTTAGTTAAATCAATTTTGAATAGAATTTATATCCAGATAGTTTGGAGAGCATATAATCTATGTTTTTCATTGGCTCAGCATCAAAAATGGTTATTCTATTTATAGCTCTAAAATCTATACAAAATCTGTTAGAAGAATCTTTCTTAGTTTCAACATATCATCAATCTCTGCATTCACTATATCAACCATTGCATAAGGTACAGGGTATGGTTTAAGTCGTATTGGTTCATCCCTTGTGAGCTTAATGTCATGTTCCATCAAATTGGTACAGCCTGGAATAAAACATCTGGAAATCTACCTAACAAGTAACGTACCTCATCTTGTTGTTCGGAATTCAGTTCCTCATTAATGTGGACATCATACGGAGACTGCATTCCTTTACATGTAGGAGTTTCTATTTCTTCATTTTTGTATACCAACTATGTCGTTTTGATCTTGATCTTCACAATCAATAACACCTACAAATACTGTATTCTTACCTATATTACTTACCAAACCGACATCATCCCGTTCAACATAGTGCTTAAGCATATTAATATGGACAATTTTAACTTACCATTCGTATTTATGCGATAATCCAGATCACTTAATTTCTCAACTACTACCTTTCCAGTTCATAAGTAACTTGTTGTTCTTTGTTGGCAACAACGCTAATACCTTTTCACCGACTTTCAACTTCCTACCTTTAGCACGCCTATTGTAAATTGTGGATTATTTTTTTTGAAGATTTCTCAAGATTTTGCTTGACAATTTCACATGTCATCTCGAGACGCTCACGGAGGTCAATAACGTATTCATACATCGAACGAATTTCAGGATCACTAATATCTTTAGTCCACAATTCTTTTAAAATTGTTAATGGACCACGAACAGGCCAGTCGTACACAAGTTCAAGTGCTCTCTTGTGGAACTTCGCGATATGCAAATAACACGGGACCAATATATCTATCCCAATCATCCGGCTTCTCTGCACACATCCGCTTGAGCATCTGTTTCAATGTACCATTGAATATCTCGCATATACCGTTACCCATAGTATGATACGATGTAGTAGTTAATTGTTTCAGGGAAATAAGCCTACAAATTTCTACCATCAAATCGGATGTAAATTGCGCCCCCATATCAGAAAGTATCTCGCATAGAACGCCTACACGACAAAAAAATATCAATAAGTGCCTCTGCGACGCGTTCCGTCTCAACAGAAGGTAAAGCGATCGCCTCCGCATATCGCGCCGCGTAAACAACTAAAGTTAAAATATATCTATTTTTTCTATCAGTTGGTGGACTCAATATCCACTGCAACGCGTCTAAACGGCAAATCTATTATAGGATGCTTGCCTAAGGGTGCTCTTACCTGTTTGCCTTTTGGAAAAGTTTTCTGACATATATCGCATGATCTACAAAACCTTTTGATATCAGATTGAATACATACCCGGCAAATAAAATTATGTTGTAACTCTATTATCTGTCTTTCTAGTAGCAAGATGCCCAGACATTGTAGATTCATGTCCTAATTTCATTACATAAACCCTAAATTTACAAGGGACAATTAACTGCGAAAACATCTTACCTTGACATACTTTTGACAATATAAACTCTCTATAAATCAAGTCATTCTTTGAAATAAACTTTATAATGGTTCCATTACCATTCTTAAATACTCTACCATTCCTCACATTTTCTCTAATTTTGGATAAAAACTGATCCTCTTGCTGCTCTACTTTTATGTCGTCTATCCGAACGTCTTTAATACTTTCCTTTTATCCTTATTTCTAGCCTGCTGTCGTGTAACAACATTCACTGAAAAATCTGAGTCTGTATCACAAGGATCTCGTGCTCCCTTTATATTACCTATCAACAAATCATAAATCTGGTGCTATATACACCATGCTTCCACTTTACCGGAGTACTTACTTCCAATGTGGCTATTGGTACATCTACACTAGAATCATCAGCAAGTACTCACCTGTAAATTGATCTTCATCTACTAGGGCTTTCTTTATCACCACCCCATTACATCCTGTATCCCGTAACACGGAAACTACAATCCTTCCTATTATACCTTCACTAACTGGCATACTGTTTTTAGAATTTCTCCCCAACGATGACAATAAATGTTCGCCATTTTGTACAATCCTGAACTTGTAATTGTTTCGGTAAAAATAGTACACGCTCCACATCCTTTAACATCGATACCCTTGGTAGTTTTCTGACTTTTATACTCACCTGAATTCCTTTTTCTAAATTTATCATTACTCTGTACATTTCCCACACTATTTCTTGATGGACAATTATTTACAAAGTGCCCTGTCTTGTTACGTCTTCTATCAGATTTGTTAATCTGTCTGTCATTTTGTTTACTCACCTCTGATCGTTTTGATCCAGGAATGTTACTTTTACTACTACTATGTGGATTATTACCTCTATGAGTTAACTGTTGATTTATAATGAGCTCGAAATTAAGGATACCACAGACCCAAGTCTGCATCTTATCTTGACCTTCACCTCGAAATTGACAACAGAGGAAGGTTGAATACAAAACTTTACGACAAACGGGTTGACTTTGACTTTCCAATCGTCAACTTCCCATTTTTGAGCGGCAATATTCTAGAAGCGCCGGCGTATGGAGTATATATTTCACAACTCATACGTTATTCCAGAGCTTGTCACATATACATTGACTTCCTGGACAGAGCCCGGCTCCTGACAGAAAGGTTGTTCAAACAGGGGTATGTTGCTCCTAACTTGCAGTTATCCTTATCAAAGTTTTATGGACGTCATCATGACTTGGTTGACAGGTATGAAAAACCGTTTCCCAAATGAAAATGGACCTGTTCCGTTGATTTTATCCCTTCCTCATACCGGATTTGACATGGGAAGCATGGCGGGTGTCCTGCAAAGCAGAGACTGCTAACTCTTCCGGAACACCTGAGTCTACCCAAGGTTTTTTTGGTGGGGTCCATGTTGTTCATATGTTTTTATTTTTTAATTGTAATGCATGTATTGTTTTGGTCTTGTCTTCATTGTTCTCCGGAGTTTGTCAGTTGTTTAGATTTTTCCCTCCTTCGAATATCCCTTTGGTATTTCTTGACTTTACTTATAAGTGATACAACATCAATCCTCCTAACTTTCTTAAACGGATCAGGTGTTCGTGCAATAAATTAAATCCATTAATCAACCCGGAATTCTCTCTTTCAGAAATAATGCTAATTCTTTGTCACAAACATGTAAAAATTGGTCCCTTAAAACCAAATAACTTAGGCCATCAAAGGTTTTATTTACCTTGGACATTCCAACCCATCGGTTGGTCAATTTCCCTCAATTTTAATTCGTGTTTTCTATCTTCGTGTTCCTTGTCTCTCCTCACGCATTTTTGCTTGTTGTTCCTCAATAAATTCTAACAACTTCTCATCCCCTAACTCAAGAGACTTACCATTATCTCTTAATTCTTGTAAACTCTCCATCTTAATTACTGAGATATACAGATAGTAATTTGCTGAAGCAAACACGTATTTCGGGTATATAATGAATACCTAATGTGTCGCAAGCAAGCGATGTTTACATTAATTGGCTGAAAATAAGATAATTTTGATTACTGTCCGGATTCTAAAACAATTCACTGACATCGTGCCTCAACAGCACTCCCCATTTCTAATTCATCATTTGTCATAAGACTTATGTTCACATTAGAATACTGTGTTAGCCATAACAGTTATTTTATTGGAAAAACTGTTAAGTGGATGCTATAATGAACAACTAACATCATGCCTTAACAGCATTTTCAATTTTGAGTCGTCTAATGATATGTCACAAGCCCATGTTTGCATATAGTTCTATCTTTAGTAACGGCAGCCATTTTGAGAAAAATATCGCTACCACAATGCCAAAATGAACAAATGACATCACGCATCAACAGTATTTGTTATTTCGAGTAATTTGATATGTCACACGCCTAAGTTTACATTTAGTTCTGTTTTTAATAACGGTGGCCATTTTACGAAAAATATCATTACCACGATGCCAAAATGCACAAACAACGTCACGCCTCAATAGTATTTGTTATTTCGAGTAATTGTATATGTCACAATCCTATGTTTGCATTAAGTTCTATTTTTAGTAATGCCAGCCAAGTTGGTTGGCGGGTGGGGTCATTTGATATAATTCTAAAAGGAGATCACCCAATGGCCATTCCACCAAAGTTTTGTCCCAATTGACCAAGTAGTTTCAGAGGAGAAGATTTTTAATGATTTTTTTGCCGAATTTTGTCTCAATCGGCCAAGTAGTTTCAGAGGAGAAGATTTTTAAAGATTTTTTATGCCGAATTTTCTATTTTTAGCGATGGTGGCCAACAACACCAACAAAAAACGGCAAATGGTTCAGTTCATATCTTGCCGTCTCATTAGGCATGACAGTGTGACGGAGGTCAAAACGATCCTGCGGTGTTAATTTTAAAATTCTATTCTTCAGCTTCAAAGGAGATAATATCATTGATGTGATAAAATAAATATTATTAACCACAATTTTATCATAAATCCAACAATCACATGACGTCTGAACTAAAGAAAATGACATCAAGTTTCTTACAAGTGATTATCTATTTAAGGGTAAATCATTTAGCCCGAAGGAGTATATATCTTTTGCTTCTTTTTGCTTCAGTATATACTAGTATAAATAGGTTTTTTTTATTATATACATGTATATATATTTGACTGGAAATGCAGGGGAGAAAAAATATTATAACTTGACATTTTCATTGAATAACTATATTAACTGGTTCTTATGTTAATAAACAGGCATAGATGACTTAGAGAAATTTAAATTTTCAGTTTCCCGCACTATGTTATACATCAAGTCCATTTACCACAATAATATCGTGGGGAAAAATATAATGGAGATACGCATAACAAAAAATACCATCCTCACAAAATCAATACATCTTCATAAAAGTTTTTTACATTTAGCGTTTTTTTTTTTACATTTGTGGTAAAAAAAAATGTTTTTACATTTGCCGTAAAATTTTACGACATTTATCACAAGTTGATTTTTACATTTATAACCAATAGGTTTTACATTTAAAGTAATTTTTTTCACATTTAAAACATTTTTTACATTTAAGGGTCCTATACATGCACTTATACTATTATTTGATTGTAGGTGATATCCAATCCCGTTTTTTCACCACATTTTTTAACCTACCTTTTTTTCAAATACCATCGTAGGCTCCCAAAGCAAATTAGAAAATATATATATTGCAACTCTTTTAAGAACTAAATGATAAAAAACAATCGGAGAGAATACTAGTTTATAAATATTTATACTGTGTTCATTTGTCAAACTATTTAAGGCCCCCATGGGGTCCAGGACGAAAATGGTTGAGAGCCGAATAGTCGAGAAGCATTAAAATACGAAAATTACCAAAGAGGTAAGTCAAAACCACCTAAGGACAGAGATATGACGAGGAAGATGCACCTTTGTTTTCACAGAATTACATTAGTATACAGAAAAATACTAGAAACTGAGGTGGCGATACTCTCGGGTACTTGGAGTCCATCAGCAGAGGCATCGACTCAGTTGTAATAAAAAAAAAATCTATGAATGAAATATAAGACCCTCAAAATTTATGTTTCACATAAATAAAAAAATTGTTAGCTTAAAGGTTAGTTGCAATGCATACAAGATCGATACAATGTATTACATGTTATAGCAAATTGTCTGGAACAAAAAGAGACATTTCCATAAATGTTACATATGGTTTCAGTTCATTTTGACAAATCCGATTCAACGGGGGAAAAACAGAAACAAATACAGACCATGTTGTGCATTTTATTATGCAGGTTGAGTTATTTGACAAAATGAGTAGCTGGTTGATCATATAGTTCAGGGCAGATTTTGTTATATATTTAATAGAATTTGGTACGATCGTCATGTTAATTGTCAGACCTACATGAGACTTGTGGTTATAGAAATTCCAGTCCAACTATGGAAACGGTGTCCAGATGAAATTAAGGATGGGAATCCAGAGGAAGAATCATTGAGTTGCAAACCTCTCTATACTATGCATACTACTGTGTCACATGTGTCAGTCGACGAAAATTGGACATTTTATTTATTCTATAATGTTGTGATTTTGCGTTTATTTATTTCATTGATTCGTGAAAAATGAAAAAAAAATGACAAAGAATGTCATGGGTTTTTGCAGAGAGAGGGAGTTGAGGAAAAAGGGGAAGTTACCACAATCGCCTGAAGCTTTCAAAATTATAGCGAAAACATGGGGAAAATGTGATATTTTTAGTAGTATTATATAATACTACTGAAAATATCACATTTCTCCCATTTTTTCGCTATGATTTTGAAAGCTTCAGGCGACTGTGAGTATAATTTAATAAAAAAAATGAATTTGAGTCCATTGTCACGCTGTTAACTACAGTAAGTTAATTCCATTCTTATTTCGCGTATTTATTTATTGTTTATTTGCATTTTTTCTTCTTTTTTTTAATTTTTGCAAGTTAAAAGTTTCTTGTGTCATTTTTATCGTAGCTGTTTAATACCGTTTGCAATTACCTCCCCTGTATACCAAATAAATGGTAAAAAGCGATTAACTTCAACAAGGTAAAACTAATTAATTAAAAAATAAATATATCTAATGATTTGAATTAATATTTAAACAAAAATATTAAAAAATATTTAAAAAAACGATAAATATACATATGTTGAATTATATTAACTTTTTTTTAAAAAAAATACCTTGTAAAACATTCATGAAACCCTGTATTTATTCTTTTTCACACCATACTAAAACGTTCGACTTCGATCTTAATTGACAAAAGATATTTGAGACCTCTGGTCCAGGTTGGGCCATATATATGTTAAAGAGAGTTATGATACTCCCCATTATAGGGTTCTGCAAACCGCGGTAAGAAATATCCATCCTTACCATGAAAACATCATATGTCCAAAATCCGCGGATTTCATATCAGGTTGTAATGGATATTTCTTACCGCGGGTAGCAGAATTGTATGCAGGGTGTGACTTTTATCTGAGATTATAATAAATTTTTAAATTCAGCTCGAACTTAACATATACTGAACACTTAAGTAACTTTTTTACAAATTTAAAAAGATTGGTAAAAATAACTTCATAAAGAGTGAAAGCACATACTAGTAGTGTGATATATGTCTCGCATATTATATACAATTTCAATATGCCTGTATTCATTATAGGATTACTGTATCAATATTATTAATGCAAAAACTCTTTTATATTGTATAGCAAGATCTATTAAATGTAAAATAAGCCCATTTTCTACATCGATCACGTCAATTTCACAGAGGGCAATATTGTCGAATGGTTACAGACAAGGAATATAAATATTAGGTATATCCCATTTGCAATATCAGTTCCGATATTATCACACGGCCTTGGTTGAAGTTCGATATGGATTGAGGTATGATGATATCGCATCCCCAACAATTCACAACAAGATTTGACAGTAAGAGTTGTCTTCCGTGAAGAAAAGTGTCGATCTAGAGTTTTCACGGTCTTTTGAATCAATTGGGAATTTTGTAAAAATCCGAGTTATCAATATTAGCTATTAAACTTCATGAATTTGTGAAAGTTGGACTTTTAAACTACACGAAGCAACCTTTTGTGATGTGTTTTAAAATTCATATTTTGCACAAGAAAGGTCTTCTGTTGCTTTGAAGTACAGATATGAAGACAAAACGAGACTTTAAAGCAATTTAAAAAGTTTCATTTTAAATTAATATGAACATCAAACGCTGAAGTTAAAACACTGAAATGGTGTCAACCGAATATAATTTAACTTCAAATTGAAACATATTCATCATACATGAAATCAGAGATCGTAATTATTTATGTTATTATAATTTCAAATTCTATAAAAAATTAGACTTCTGATATATTGTATTTAAATTACAGCTTATGTATTTCCTATACTCATTGTTCATATTTATGACACAGAATTTAGGCATATTCCCTAAGCTAGGTACTGTTCCAACAATCCCCCCTAGAAAAAAAACAATTCTAACAATATAAGATGTTAATTTCAATACATTTAATGAATGTTAATTGATATTTTATATGCAATGACGATCAGATAACGACATCCCAGCAAGTCTTTTAATAAGCATGAAGATAAGAGTTGGTTGTTGTGTAGTTATATTATTTTCCCTGCTAACATTTTAAAGAAAATGTGATAGGAATTTCAAACACAAACCTAAGACATTGATATGATATAACGCCATATAAAAACATTTGTTATATATAAAATTATTGATTATTTAATTCATAATTTGAATTTCTTACAAAATTTTTTTACTCTTGATATTTTTGCTAAATTCCAGCCTTATATTCATAAGCAACTTGTCATCGTTTTTTTATATATTCTTAATCTATGCAAATCCATGATAAATAGAAGAAAAAATAACTATTATAAGATTAAAAAAAAAATTGGAATATTTTATACGACTGCAAGTCAGTGATTTGTGTATTTTTTTATTGTACATGCTTAGTTACTTTGAAGAATTGGGTATAACGCTTGAATCCCCGGCTTGAATCGAAGATGGAAGCAAATTCTCTTCATTATATGATAAAAAAAAATATTATCACCAAAAAGAGGAGACATTTTCTTTCTGATTATAACTATTATATTATTGTAAAATGTAAAATGCTGCCTTAATCAAAGATTTAGAAAAATTTCCCTATATGTTCTATGTAAAAAATGTTGATCAAGTGCTATCGTTTATAAGGCGCATGCGCACAAGAAAATGTCGTTGATTGTTAACCATCCGGTACTGATATAGAAAATGTGGTGTCATATAAACTGTTTATGATATAATTTCAAGTGTGACCAAGCAATTTTACTAGAGACCAACAAACAAATATTACCACTTTTTTCTCCAAAATCATTAATATTCTGTCATTGCAAGCAATATTGGAACTGGTATGAGAATTAAAAAAGCTTGTTACATGAATTCCCATTTTTCCTTTGATCTTTTTATGGAATGTATTCAAGAAAGCAAGCATCAACTAGAACCTGTGCAATAAAAAACAAAATCAAGATATAATGCATAAACCAATCAGATGTTCGTGTAATTTCAACTGAAAACGGACCGTGCAAAATCCAATAACCTAAATCTGATAATGCATAGCTATAAGCTCCGCCTCTAACCGAGAATGGCAACACCCTAAAAATGAAAATTTTTGTTGACAAACTTTTATTCAGAACAAAGTATGACAATGTATGTATTATAAATAATACAATTTCCAATGTAGTTCAGTTATGTTTCAATCAAGTCTTGAAAAAAATCAACAGAACAAAAATTTTAAAAATTCCACCCAAAGAAAAAAAAATGGCGTTTTTTCCAACAGATCTCTTCAAGATTTTAAAGTATGCGAAGTCAAAACTTTTTCTAAATTGCGATCAAATTTTCCCTGTAAGTATCGCATAACAAAACTGAAATAAACTCTAGCGTACTAAATTTTTCTCTCCTATTAAGGTCCACTGACATGGTTGACGCGCAGTTATTTTCAATCATCCGATTAGTCAGACCATAATTATGTGGGCAGAAACATATGTTAATTCCTGTTACAAATCATTTATAGCACCGCCTTCCTCGTTAGACGAATAAATTTTCTCACGCTTCACGTTGAAATTTTATTTGCCTAACTCGTAAAGTCCATCCTCCCAAGTCAGGGTTTTGTATCCAAGTTCGTTCCTACAAATCCCTGAGATAACACATTCATCTGTTGCGGGTCGGAAGTGAAAGATTTTCATTGGTTCTTCTCAAGGTCAAAAGAAAATCCATTTGCGTACTAGGTAAAATTTTCTAGGTTACACACCAGGCGGCGATATGTTCGACCCGCAAAATATGAATGTGTGATGTCAGGGGTTTGTAGGACCTAACGTCCATTTAAATAATGAGAGGGGCATCACGTGTCACATTTTCTAATTTTACCAAAAGCAATATATTTATACTATTATGACTATCTTGGTTCTTTCTGGTTTGTAAACTGCTTGTACATGTACATGTATGCAATTAAATCTAGCCAAATAGTCTGTCAAGTACGATGTGTGAAACGTAAATAAATCCAACAGCTGAGAACACAAGAATGTCTATCTCTGGTCCGATAAATGATGTTCTGCAAGTCTAACTTTCTTGTCCGTATATATACTGGAGAGGATGGGTAGGTCATGCTATAAACATAACATACCTCAATTACATCATCAGCTAAATGCTGATGATGTAATTGAGGTATGTTTTTTTTTTTTTTTTTTTTTTTTTTTTTTTCATTATTTATAGTCTTGGCTTTATTTTAAGTTTGAAAAAATACATGAAAGGTAAAAAATAATTTTTTCAGAGCAGTTTTATTAATGGGAGGCTACTCTAAAAACATCCGGAAATAGGGTAGGTGAAAACACACTTTTATACCACTTCATGTAGGAATTTTGGAAGCCGACGAATGTACCCTGAAACTACATGTGCTGAAACCAGTTGAATGTGTACTTTGGAATGCACATAAACTAAGTTCTCTAAAGTACGCGGGAATCCTTGCTAGGATGCTCTGAAGTTGGTCTTTTTTTTAAATATTTGAAGGGGGCCTATTTTTTGTCAGTTATCTTTCTATAATGGCGAGAATTTGGAAAGGATTTCCTGAGAGAAAAAAAATTATATACAGTGAAAGCTTGAAGAGATATGTTTTATTTGATATTTTGTCGTTTACGTGTATATAATACAGCCCATTGTCCAGCTATCAATCTTTTGAGTATGTTCTTTCAATTCATGACGTCATGAAAAGTACTAAGCAAAACTGTTGTGTGCACCATATACAATTTGACAGGAAGTTATGTAAAGATTTAGTAAACCAGATAAACAACAGACTAGGGATTAAAAACAGTGGCACACCTGGTGTTAACAGACATTACTAATAAGAGGAATAAAAACAAATACATGTATACCTATACATGAATTTGTTAAAGTAAACGGATACACTATTTGGCTAGATTTAATTGCATACATGTACATGTACAAGCAGTTTACAAACCAGAAAGAACCAAGATAGTCATAATAGTATAAATATATTGCTTTTGGTAAAACTAGAAAATGTGACACGTGATGCCCCTCTCATTATTTAAATGGACCTTAACGTAAAAACTTAACCAAAATCACTCAAGCAAAAAATGTGGATCAAAGTGATCTTATTAAATAACAGTGAACCTTGTTGTACTACCCAAGATCTATCTACTGGTCAAGTATCATTGCAATACCATGTCTAGCATCCAAGATATGAACCTAAACCCAAAAACTTAACAAAGTTGTTCAAGCGGAAAATATAGGTCAATGTGACCTTATTAATAGTGAACCCTGTTGTTCTACCTAAGATCTATCCAATGACCAAGTATCATTGCTACATTTATAAAATGTCTAATATCTGAGAAACGGACCTTAACGCAAAAAACTTAACCAAGATTGTGACTGACAGACGGGGGTAAATCTATATGCTGCTTTCATTTTCGTGATCGTAGCATAAAACGGACGATAAAAATACTAGATATCGTATGCTCTAATATAACCCATGGATGAATATAAAGCAGTTTTGCAAATATCAAGCCCGGGTCAGATGTGATCACTGATATTGATTTATAATGTAACACCTATATCAGACCCCATATCAACCCTCGACCCATATCATACCTCGGGCGAATTCGGAAACAAAACGAAACGAAACAGAACGAAACCAAGAAATGTTAAATGAATTCCGAATAATCAGTGAGAGCAAATACTTGAGCTTTAAATATATACTTAGAATAGAATATAGTCTAAGTATTTACGGTGGATGAACTTAATAAATGAAATATCAGGACAAAACGGTTTTAAGAATAGGAAAGGAAACCATATTCGATCCAATTGTGCCCAACGTTTTGTCTTACTTGCACTTATACCATTATTTGATTGTATGTGATATCCAATCTCGTTTTTTCACCACATTTTTTAACCTACTTTTTTAAAATTTCAGATACCTTCCAAGGCTCCCAAAACAAATTAAAAAATATATTTATTGCAACTCTTTTATGTACAGTTCATGAGAAGAACTAAATGATTTAAAAACAATCGGAGAGAATATTTATAAATATTTATTTATTAATTTTTCAATCTATTTAATCCCCCATGGAGTCCAGGTCGAAAATGGTTGAGAGCCGAAAAGTCGAAAAGCATTAAAATACGAAAACTACCAAAGAGGTAAGTCAAAACCAACTAAGGACAGAGATATGACGAGGAAGATGCACCTTTGTTTTCACAAAATTACATTAGTAAAAAGAAAAGTACTAGAAACTGAGGTGTCGATATTATCGGGTACTTGGAGTCCATTAGCAGAGGCATCGACTCAGTTGTAATAAAAAAAAATCTATGAATGAAATATAAGACCCTCAAAATTTATGTTTCACATAAATAAAAAAAAATGTTAGCTTAAAGGTTAGTTGCAATGCATAAAAGATCGATACAATGACATGTTATAGTAACATGTCTGAAACAAATAGAGTCATTTCCATAAATGTTACATAGGGTTTTACATTTTGACAAATCCGATTCAACGGGGAAAAAACAGAAACAAATACAGATCATGTTGTGCATTTTATTACAAGAGTTATTAGACAAAATGAGTAGCTGGTTGATCATATAGTTCAGGGCAGATTTTGTTATATATTTAATAGAATTTGGTACGATCATCATGTTAATTGTCAGACCTACACGAGACTTGTGGTTATAGAAATTCCAGTCCAACTATGGAAACGGTGTCCAGATGAAATTTAGGATGGGAATCCAGAGGAAGAACCATTGAGTTCCGAACCTCTCTTAATTATACTGTATATACTACTGTGTGAGTCGACGAAATTTGGACATTGGATTTATGCTATAATGTTGTGATATTGCTTTTATTTATTTCATTGAATGGTGAAATTTTTTTTTAAAATGACAAAGAAGGTTATGGGTTGTTGTAGAGAAAGAGGGGGGCGGGCATGTTACACACCTCTGATCATGTATAATTTGATTTAAAAAAAACATGAATTCGAGTCCATTGTCACGCTGTTAACTACAGTAATTTAATTCCATTCTTATTTAATGTATCTATTTTATTGTTTATTTACATTTGTTCTTTGTCTTATTTTTTGCAAATGAAGAGTTTGTTGTGTCATTTTTATCGGTAGCTGGTTAATACCGTTTGCAATTACCTCCCCTGTATACCAAATAATTAGTAAAAAGGGAATAACTTCAACATGGTAACAAAAACTATTTAAAAAATATATCAAATGGCTTAGATTAATACTGAAACAAAAATATCAATTTAAAAAACAACAAATATATATATATGTTGAATTATATTAACATATGTTTTTTTAAAACACCTTGTGAAACATTCATGAAAACCTATATTTGTTACTTTTCAGAGCATGTGGTACGTTCGACTTCGATCTTAATTGACAAAAGATATTTGAAACTTGTGGTCCAGGTTGGGCCATATAATTAATAATAAAGCGAGAAGTATGATATCCTGCATAAATTTCTACAAATCGCGGTAAGAAATGTATATCATTAGAAAACAATATGTTCAAAATCCGCAGATTTCATATCAGGTTGTAATGGATAAAATGGAGATTTCTTACCGCGGTTTGCAGAACTGTATGCAGGGTGTAACTTTTATCTGAGATTATAATAATTTTCAGCACGAACGTAACATATACTGAACACTTTAAAAAATAAACTTTTATACAATTTTGAAAAGAATGATAAAAATAACTTCATAAAGGCTGAGAATGATTGAATAGTGAAAGCACATACTAGTAGTGTGATATATGTCTCACATATTATATATAATTTCGATATGCCTGTATCAATATTATTAATGCAAAGATCTCTTTTATATTGTATAGCAAGATCTATTAAATGTTAAATCAGCCATTTTCTACATCATAGAGTGCAATATCGTCGAACTAAATGGTTACCGACAATAAATATAAATATTAAGTGTTCCAATATCACGGTCTTTGATGCAGTGCGATATGGATTGAGGTATGATATCGGTACTGATATAGAAAATGTGGTGTCATAAACTGTTTATTATATAATTTTAAGTGTGACCAACCAATTTTACTACCGACCAACAAACACATATTACCACTTTTTTTCTCCAAAATCATTAATAATCTGTCATTGCGATCAATATTGGAACAGGTATGAGAATTATTAAAAAAGCTTGTTACATGAATTCCCTTTTTTCCTTTGATCTTTTTATGGAATATATTCAAGAAAGCAAGCATCAACTAGAACCTGTGTAATAAAAACCAAAATCAGGATATAATGCATAAACCCATCAGATGTTGGTGTAATTTCAACTGAAAACGTACCATGCAAAATCCAATAACCTAAATCTGATAATGCATAGCTATAAGCTCCGCCTCTAACAAAGAATGGCATCACCCTAAAAATGAAAATTTTATTTAGACAAACTTTTATTCAGAACAAAGTATTACAATGTATGTATTATATACAATACAATTTCCAGTGTAGTTCAGTTATACAGAAAAAACTTTAAAAATTCCATCAGACGAAAAAAAATGGCCTTTTTTCCAACAGATCTCTTCAAGATTTTAAAGTATGCGAAGTCAAAACTTTTTCAAAATTGCGATCAAATCTTCCCTGTAAGTATCGCGTAACAAAACTGAAATAAACTCTTGCGTACTAAATTTTCCTACCCTATTTAGGTCCACTGACATGGTTGGCCCAGTTATTTTCAATCATCCGATTAGTCAGATCATAATTATGTGGGCAGAAACATTTGTCAATTCCTGTTACAAATCATTTATAGCACCGCCTTCCTCGCTAGACGAATAACTTTTGTCAGGCTTCGTGTTCGAAAGTTTATTTGTCTAACTCGGAAAGTCCATCCTCTCAAGTCAGGGTTTTGTATCCACGTTCGTTCCTACAAATCCCTGACATCACACATTCATCTTTTGCGGGTCGGAAGAGAACGATTTTCATTGGTTCTTCTCAAAGTCAAAAGAGAATCCATTTGCGTAGTAGGTAGAATTTTCTAGGTCACACACCAGGCGGCGATATGTTCGATTTGTTTAGTTGGGGTTTTTACGCCGTTTTCTGCACATTTGGCTATTTCGCGGCGGCTAGTTTTTATCGATGGGGGAAGCCGGAGTACCCGGAGAGAACCACCGACCTTCGGTAGGAAAATTGGCAATCCGTTTCAATTTATTTCGGAGTCGAATACACCCCGCCACAGTTGAGATTCGAACTCACAACCTCAGTGTTGGTAGGCAAGTGGTCATTAGTAGTCATGACGAACTACCTAGACCACTCGGCCACCGCCCGATATGTTCGACCCGCAAAATATGAATGTGTGATGTCAGGGGTTTGTAGGACCTAACGTGGATAGAAAACCATGACTTGGGAGGATGGGTAGGTAGGTCGTGACGTCACAATACTGATCTGGAATTTTTGCCCTGATATTGATTTTTCCCTTGGATTTGGACTTTTGCGCCGCCGCTCTGATATGACAAAATGCACACATGCATAGGTCTTTATTAACCAATGATTTAACTACAGTAAGAATGGGCCATGTAATATAACAGGAAGTTCTTAAAATCAGTGCATGGTCTCGTATGAACTTCCGGTTCCTGTTCTAAATAGAAAACTGAGTGACTTCTTGCACACATGACAGTAGCAATGTCAGTTAACATTAGGTACACCACTGCTTTGCAAATGAATGCAAACAACAGTTTCGCATAAATATATCACGTCATAGGTTTGGAATTCCCTCTATTTATAAGTTCTAGATATTGATCTCTGATTGTTTTTTTAGTTTCATTATCTAAATTAGAGTCTTGGCTTTATTTAAAGTTTGAAAATGCATGAAATGTTAAAAAAAAATTTTTCAGAGAAGTTTTATTAATGGGAGGCTACGCTAAAAACATCCGGAAATAGGGTAGGTGAAAACACATATTATACCAGTTCATGTAGGAATTTGAAGCCGACGAATGTACCCTGAAACTACAGGAATGAAACCAGTTGAATGTGTGCTTTGGAATGCACATAAACTAAGTTCTCTAAATTACGCGGGAATCCTTGCTAGGATGCTCTGAAGTTGGTCTATTTTTTAAATATTTGAAAGGGGGACTTATTTTTGTCAGCTATCTTTCTGTAATGGTAAGAATTTGGAAAGGATTTCCTGAAGGGAAAAATTATATACAGTGGAAGCTTGAAGAAATATGGTTTATTTGATATATGGTTGTCTATGGGTATATGATACAGCCAATTGTCCAGCTATGAATCTTTTGAGTATGTTCATTCAATTCATGACGTCATGAAAAATACTAAGGAAAACTGTTGTGTGCACCATATACAATTTGACAGGAAGTTATGTAAAGATTAAGTAAACCAGATAAGCAATAGTCTAGGGGTTCCCAACAGTGGCACACCTGGTGTTAACAGACATTACTAATAAGAGGAATAAAAACAATTTGATGTGATTACTGATATTGATTTATAATGTAACACCCATATCAGCCCCAATATTAACCATCGATCCATATCATCCCTCGGGCCGATATCGGAAACAATACGAAACGAAACAGATCGAACGAAACCAAGAAATTTTAGATGAATTCCGAATCATCAGTGCGAGCAAATACTTTAGCTTTAAATATATACTTATGGGACGACCATTTGATATTCTGGGGGGGGGGGGGGGGGCAGGGGGCAGGACGATTTTGAAAATAAATAACTCAGCCTTGATAATAACAAAAATGAATGGTTTGTTCTGTGGTAGTTTGAAAATAAATAACATGACCTACAATGTATTGAAAATAAATAACTCGGCAGGTCTTTTAAACCATTTTATAAGTGCATGTTTTAAAGCATGAGATGGCACCAGATTCTACCAAAATTCCTCTTTTTTCATATTTTTTTCGGGAAAAACTTCCCAAATCTTTTAATAATATATAAACTACACCATATATGAAATGTCTGAAAATGGGTTTCATTTCTCTTGAGGTATATTGTCTCATGAACATTTTTCTCACTTTAATACCTTTTCCCATTTTAACCTATATTGTTTTTTGTACGTATGCAATATATGCAGTTTTGAATTCAGAAGATTCACTTCCAGAGGATGATGATTAATTTCGATTAAATGGTACATAATGTATTTCATCTCATCGAATTTATAAGATGTAAGTATAAACTTATTATACTGGTATACCCCAAAGTAAAACCCCATTTTTAGCGCACCTGGCCAAAGGCCATGTGAGCTTTTGCCATCACTTGGCGTCAGTCGTCCGCCTGTCGTCCGTAAACTTCACATATTGATCATCTCCTCTAAAACCAAGGGAGCAAATTTAACGAAACTTTACAGGAATGATGTATGGAAGGTCCGTCACTAAGATTGCCGAAATTTTTCCGATCCGCCAAAAAACATGGCTTCCAGAGCAGGACATAGTTTAACATTGGACTCTATGAGAAAACATGTTAAAGTTTATCTCCTCTGAAACTACTTGAGCAAATTTAACCAAACTTTACAGGAATGATGTATGAAAGGTCCTTTACTAAGATTGCCGAAATTTTTCCGATCCGCCGTAAAACATGGCTGCCAGTGCAGGACATAGTTTAACATTGGACCCTATGGGAAAACATGTTAAAGTTCATCTTTTCTGAAACTACTTGAGCAAATTTAACCAAACGTTACAGAAATGATGTATGGAAGGACCTTTACTAAGATTGGAGAAATTTTGAAATTTTTCTGATCCGCCAAAAAACATGGCTGACTGAAAGCGCAGGACATAGTTTAACATTGGACTCTATGGGAAAACATATTTTGATCATAGGCTCTGAAGCTATTGAAGCAAATTGAATCAAACTGTACATGAATGATGCGTGGAAGGTTCCTAACAAACATTGCTCATTTCGTTCCAATTCGACAACACACATAACCACCAACGAGGAACGTGGTTTAACATTGGACCCTATGGGACAAACATATTTTGATCATCTCCTCTGAAACTATAATAGCAAATTGAATAAAACTGTACTGGAATGATGTATGGAAGGCCCTTTAGAGGGATTGCTCATTTTGTTCGAATGCGACAAACATCATGGCTGACAGCAGGAACATAGTTAACATACATGCCTATGGAAAAAAACATATTTTGATCATCTCCTCTAAAACTATAATAGCAAATTGAATAAAACTGTACTGGAATGATGTATGGAAGGTCCTTTACAAAGTTGGCTCATTATGTTCAAATCTGAGAAAAACATGGCCGCCAGGGGGGAAATACTTTTAACTGGACCCTATGAGAAAAATATATTTTGATCATCTGCTCTGAAACTTTTGAAGCAAATTCAACCAAAGAATTAATGGAAGTTTGTAGAAGCATTTTGTCAGGTGAGCAATACAGGCTCAGCCCACTGAGTCTCTAGTCATTTAATATATGCAACATACTGGTACATTTAACTTAAACTTCAGAAATATATATCTGCATTCCATTTTCCTTTCTCCTTTACTTTAAACAGAGCAATACACAATACAACATGAATGTACAAGCATGCATTATAAACATTGCATATTTATATTTGCACCTATAATTCAGTTTCTTGATTTTGCAGTTATGAACTTGGTGCACAGATTTATGGCAATGGTGGCCATTTTTGTGCTAGCATCAAACACAACAACAAATGGTATCTTTATGATGGTCTTAAAGAATACCACAGTGCTGCACAGGGACTGAGACTGCAAGGTGGAACAGCCAAAATTCCGAACAGATACAACCTTGACTATGTTATTTATTTAAGAATAAAAACATGAATTTAAAAATTGTGTATTTTCAAATATTATAAATATAATTGTGAAAATAAATAATCAGTCAATTGTTTTACTGAAAATGAAAAGCTTCAACGATACAGAAAATAAATAATCTGTCTTTATTTTCCACAAAAATAAAGAACCCATCCAAAACAAGTCCTCCTGCCCCCCCCCCCCCCCCCCCCCCAGTATATCAAATGGTCGTCCCCTTAGAATAGAATATAGTCTAATTATTTACGGTGGATGAACTTAATAAATGGAATATCAGGACAAAACGGTTTTAAACATAGAAAAGGAAACCATATTCCATCCATGTGTGCCCAACGTTTTGTCTTACATGCAATTATACCATTATTTGATTGTATGTGAAATCCAATCCCGTTTTTTCACCACATTGTTTAACCTACTTTTTTAAAATTTCAAATACCTTCCAAGGCTCCCAAAACAAATTAAAAAATATGTATATTGAACTCTTTTATGTACAGTGCATGAGAAGAACTAAATGATTAAAAAACAATCGGAGAGAATATTTATAAATATTTATTTTGTGTTCATTTGTCAAACTATAAAAGGCCCCATGGAGTCCAGGTCGAAAATGGGTGAGAGCCGGATAGTCGAAAAGCATTAAAATACGAAAATTACCAAACAGGTAAGTCAAAACCAACTAAGGACAGAGGTATGACGAGGAAGATGCACCTTTGTTTTCTCAAAATTACATGAGTATACAGAAAAATACTAGAAACTGAGGTGGCGATACTCTCGGGTACTTGGATTCCATTAGCAGAGGCATCGACTCAGTTGTAATAAAAAAAATCCTATGAATGAAATATAAGACCCTCAAAATTTATGTTTCACATAAATAAAAAAATTGTTAGCTTAAAGGTTAGTTGCAATGCATAAAAGATCGATACAATGTATTACATGTTATAGTATCTTGTCTGAAACAAATAGAGTCATTTCCATAAATGTTACATATGGTTTCAGTTCATTTTGACAAATCCGATTCAACGAGGGAAAAACAGAAACAAATACAGACCGTGTTGTGCATTTTATTACATGTATTAGGGACGAGATCAAAAGTTCAATGTAGGATAAAAAGCTTAATTCACATAGTCCTTCCACTGACTCCCCCCCCCCCACTCTTAACTTAATTTGGGAAAAATTGATTGACCAATATGAGCATATGCTTTGAGAGTATACTTTTTGTATCATGGGTCCTGTTCTTCCTCAACAATGTATGTTTGTTTGGATATTGACTTGGACATCTCTTGAATCCGTATTTTTCAATCCGAAAATGGATGTCGGATAACAAAACTTGCAGCGATTTTTACCCCCACCCCCAAACTATTTGAATTAAGTTTTTTTATCGTACATTGAACTTTTGATCTCGTCCCTTATACAGGTTGAGTTATTTGACAAAATGGGTAGCTGGTTGATGACCCCCCCCCCCCCCCCCCGTTGATCATATAGTTCAGGGCAGATTTTGTTATATATTTAATAAAATTTGGTACGATCGTCATGTTAATTTTCAGACCTACACGAGACTTGTGGTTATAGAAATTCCAGTCCAACTATGAAAACGGTGTCCAGATGAAATTTAGGATGGGAATCCAGAGGGAGAATCATTGAGTTGAGAACCTCTCTTAATTATACTGTATAATAATAATAATAATAATAAAGTTTTATTTTCCAAATTATAGGGCCCATAAAGAGCATAACACAAACAGTACAATAACAAAACATTACAATGCAATTAAAAGAACATATAGCTTATAAATTGAATGTCAACTGTATGAGGAAAGGGTCAGTGATCAAAGGGAGATAATAATGATATTAAATATTCATATTTTTTTGGTTTTCCTTAGTTCCAGACCATTAGCAAGATATTCACATAAAATAGATAAAAAGCTATTGTCTTCGTTACTCATGATCCAGATATAGAGATCATACGAATTTAGAAAAAGTAAATTTGGGTATTTATTAATGTAATTAGTCATATCTTTTCTAAGGTTCTCATAGAGAGGGCATTCCAGAAGGAAATGTATTTCATTTTCAATAGAATTTAAATTACAATATAAACATAATCTCTCATGTCGGGGTAGTATTTCATGTTTGCCAGATATATTGGTAACGCGTTCATGTCTGCCAGTTTCTATTCTTAAACAACTTTCTCTCTGTTGTGGAGTCAGACGTGGCATAGCTTCTGTGTCAACACTGATACTAACACTCTTTAATTTTCTCCGGCCTTTTATACCCATAAAGGAGCATGAATTTCACGAACATTTAAGATTTAAGAAAAATTACCGCCAAGTGTGTCCCACGAGCGGTTTTAGGTACGGTCGCTCTACGATATCAACTGAAAATTATTCAACCGAAAATTTAATTCACAGGTAATTTAATCTTACCTGGTGATGTAATCGTAATACTGATTATATAAAAATCATTATTAATATTTATTTTGAATTTTGCTAACATTTTGAAAAAGCGACGTTTCTTTTGCGGTTCAGTATATCTTTATTGAATTTGAAAAACTCTCTTTTTAATTTCAGCCATTGATATTCTGAAGTCCCATTATTTAAAAACTTTACACCGTTACGGATTTCGTGGCGTATGAGAATACCTAGGCCACCAAAATATCTGTTATTCTTTGATTTTGGTGTACAGAATGGGTAGTAGAGAAAGTTATCAAATTTCAAATGGTGTTCATATCCAACATGTGTTTCAGTTAATAATACTATATCATTCTCTGCTAATTCTGATATAAATTTTTTATCATTTGTCTTATTATGATGTTCTGACAGCAGCCCACCCACATTCCAACTACATATATTAAGACTAGTTTTCATGTTCAATCATATATTTAATAAACTGTATCTATATATATATGTTTGTTAGCACTAAACTTTCTAAAGTAAAAGATATGTATTTAGTTGTGATAAATTAAATATATCTATATATTTCAATATACATTTATTGACTTTGATATAGGTTAATACCTGGTTTTATCAACCCTGAAAAAATTATATCCACCGAGCCAACGGCGAGTGTGGATATTATTTTTGAGGGTTGATAAAACCTGGTATTAACCTATACCAAAGTCGATGAATGTTTTATTATATGACTGTTTTTACTTTTACTCTGCAAGTTTCTAATAAAAAAAGAATAACAGTAACAACTTATTTCAACAATCACAAGTTAACAGTAAAACTATCACATTTCTAAGTGAAAGAAATTCTATTTTTAACGACTGGAAAGTGATAAATTTTTTCTATTTTTAGCTACTCAAAAGTCAAAACCTTTATATCACTCTATTTTTAACTACTTTGAAGTTAACATACTTTGCATTATACTTTTCATGGTATCCTGGGCCAATCAAAATCAATTATTGAATTCTATTTTTAACAACTGGAAAGTGATAATTTTTTTTCTATTTTTAGCTACTCAAAAGTCAAAACCTTTATATCACTCTATTTTTAACTACTTTGAAGTTAACATATCCTTTGCATTATACTTTTCATGGTATCCTGGGCCAATCAAAATCAATTGTTGAATTCTATTTTTAACGACTGGAAAGTGATAAATTTTTTCTATTTTTAGCTACTCAAAAGTCAAAACCTTTATATCACTCTATTTTTAACTACTTTGAAGTTAACATATCCTTTGCATTATACTTTTCATGGTATCCTGGGCCAATCAAAATCAAGATAAATATTTGTCATATAATAATAGTTTTGAACACTCTTATCAATTTGTAGATGTGCTAGACCTATTAAAAAAATCTCTCTAACTGAGGATTATATTAATTAAATAGTCAAAATAACAAAGAATCTACAACTAAATAAACACAAGAAAAAAAATATTAACAGTTTTGATGAGACAATGGTATTGTATAAATTTAATACACGTTTAATATCTACGTCCGCGTCCATAGCCACGTCTGCCGCCTCTGCCTCCTCTACCTCTGTATATACTACTGTGTGAGTCGACGAAATTTGGACATTTAATTTATGCTATAATAGTGTGATATTGCGTTTATTTATTTCATTGAATCGTGAAAAATGAAAAAAAAATGACAAAGAAGGTCATGGGTTGTTGCAGAGGATGGATGGATGGATGAATTATTGTTTAACGTCCAGTGGCAACCAGGTGCATATCAGGACGAGAACATGTAGATATGATAATTAATATGATTCCTGCTTTGTACTAGACCGACACGCTAAGTCGGATTTTTAATGTGCTAGCTCACGGGGTAACTGTCCGCAGGAAGACAAAGCACCTCACGTTGCAGAGGAAGGGGGGGTTGAGAAAAAGGGGCCGGATGTTACACACCTCTGATGATATATAATTTGATAAAAAAAAATATGAATTCGAGTTTATTGTCACGCTGTCAACTACAGTAATTTAATTCCATTCTTATTTCATGTATTTATTTATTGTTTATTTGCATTAAGTTCTTTTTTTATTTTTGCAAGTGTCATTTTTATCGTAGCTGTTTAATACCGTTTGCAATTACCTCCCCTGTATACGAAATAATTAGTAAAAAATGATTAACTTCAACATGGTAAAAAATAACTGCTTAAAAAATAAATATCAAATGGCTTGGATTAATATTAAAACAAAAATATCAATTTTAAAAACAACAAATATATATATGTTGAATTATATTAACATTTGTTTTTTAAAACACCTTGTGAAACATTCGTGAAAACCTATATTTATTATTTTTCAGACCATTTGATACGTTCGACTTCGATCTTAATTGACAAAAGATATTTGAGATTCCTGGTCCAGGTTGGGCCATATTATTAATGTTTAACAATAGAACATAATATAGAGAATAATACATGATAAAATCTGTATCACATGCTGTATCAACCCGAGAAACCAATATCAGCCAGAGAGCCTTGGCCCGAGGGCTGATGTTGGTCGAGGTTGATACAGCATGTGATACAGATTTTAACATGTATTATACACTTTATCATATATTTAAACAGAGGACTTCAAATTTTCCAAATTAAAGTCTACTGCTACAAATGAAATTTATTGGGGAAAATATTTTGTGAAATAAAAAATTAAAAAAAATAGGGAGGGGGTTGAAAGAAAGTCAAATAATCGGGAAAAAATTTGAACATTTCTTTTTTTTTTAATTTACCCCCCCCCCCCCCAAAAATAAAAACAAATACAAAAAATACAAAAAAGTAAAATTGAAAAAAAAATGAAAAAAAGCTATGTGATAAAGGGTAAGCCATGTGATAAAGGGTAGACATGCGATAAAGGGGTGTGATAAAGGGTGCGCATCAAAGTTGAGCGATACGGATTAAACAGCAGGCTATTTATCAAATATTCAAAACTACTGTATTTACTACTAAGTATATGATAAATGTTAAAAATACGCGGATTCCATATGGTTGTAATGGAAAAAATGGATATTTCTTACCGCGTTTTGCAGAACTGTATGCAGGGTGTGACTATTATCTGAGATTATGATAATTTTTTAAATTCAGCAGGAACTTAACATATAAAATTAACTTTTAGGGACGAGATCAAAAGTTCAATGTAGGATAAAAAACTTAATTCAAATAGTTTGGGGGTGGGGGGGGGGGGTAAAAATCGTTGCAAGTTTTGTTATCCGACATCTATTTTCGGATATGCCCATATTGGTCAATCAATTTTTCCCAAATTAAGTTAAGAGGGGGGGTAGGGGCGGGTCAGTGAAAAACTATGTGAATTAAGTTTTTTATCCTACATTGAACTTTTGATCTCGTCTCTTATACAAATTTGAAAAGAATGATAAAAATAACTTCATAAAGGCTGAGAATTGGATAGTGAAAGCACATACTAGTAGTATGATATATATCTCGCATATTATATATAATTTCGATGTGCCTGTATTCATTATAGGATTACTGTATCAATATTATTAATGCAAAAATCTCTTTTATATTGTATAAAATATATTGTATAGTAAGATCTATTAAATGTCAAATAAGCCATTTTCTCGATGACGTCAATTTCATAGAGAGCAATATCGTCGAATATTGAACGCTAAATGGTTACAGACAATAAATATAAATATTAAGTATATCCCATTTCCAATATCAGTTCCGATATCATTACACGGCCTTGGCTGCAGTGCGATATGGATTGGGGTATGATATCGGTACTGATATAGAAAATGTGCTGTCATAAACTGTTTATCATATAATTGTGATCAACCAATTTTACTAGAGACAAACAAACAAATATTACCACTCTTCTCTCCAAAATCAGTAATAATCAGTCATTGCAAACAATAATGGAACTGGAAGCATTGTAACATGAACTCCTTTTTTTGATCTTTTTATGGAATATATTCAAGAAAGCAAGCATCAACTAGAACCTGTGCAATAAAAACCAACATCAGGATATTATTCATAAACCCATCAGATGTTCGTGTAATTTCAACTGAAAACAGACCGTGCAAAATCCAGTAACCTAAATCTGACAATGCACAGCTAAGCTTCGCCTCTAACAGAGAATGGCAACCCCTAAAAATGAAAATTTTATTTAGACAAACTTTTTATTCAGAACAAATTATAACAATGTATGTATTAAACACAATACAATTTCCAATGTAGTTCAGTTTCTATTAAGTCTTGAAAAATTCAACCTAAAATAAAATTAAAAATTCCCTCCGACTGAGAAAAAAAATGACCTTTTTTCCAACAGATCCGATCTCTTCAAGATTTTAAAGTATGCGAAGTCACAACTTTTTCAAAATTGCGATCAAATCTTCCCTGTAAGTATCGAGTAACAAAACTGAAATAAACTCTCGCGTACTAAATTTTCTACCCTATTGAGGTCCACTGACATGTTTGACGCAGTTAAATGTTTTGAGTACGCAGTGAATAAAAAGCGCTGAAGGCAAGGGTTATTGCAGAACTATTGTGAAACTATGTAGTCCTTGTGTGGAAGGTAACTTTGCACAATAGAAGAGGGTTGTAGACAGGGAAAGCGTAGGTTTACCGAAGTGATCCTCAGTCGAGCTTTCCTCACAAACTGGTAGATTACGTCATAAAGATTGACGCAAATGACATATTTATCCGGTAGCGGACATGATTTGAAAAGTGGTTACTACCCATCCTTTGAAAACAAATGTGGTGGCAAAGACCAAAAAAATACATGTAATAAAGAGTGATTATGCAAGTTTTTTCGGTTTTATTTTATTTTTATTTTTTGTTACCGGAAGGAAAGCGGATTAACTTTTTTTTTTTATATGAAATCAGTTATTTACAGGTAAACAAGTTTATTAGCCCCATTCGGTGTGTTTGAGCTAATTCAAAACTAATTAACTACGGCCCGCATGTTTATTCTAAACATATGTATGCTATGAACAACGTTTTGATGACAAAAAAAAACAGTTGGTTTTCAAAGCTTGATAACGCTGCATTTTATTTTTTTATGCAGCATTCTTATAAAGGGTGGATGGGGCCGGGTATTCACAGACGAGTTATATTAAATGCTTCATATAAGTAAATATATTTTATTTAAAATTAATGATTAATTAACATCGGGTATATTATGTACACGTAATTGATTTTATTTCAGGAATGACTGTTCATGAAGAAATAACATAAAAAATTTGAAGCACACTAAATAACCCGCGAAGCGTGTTATTTTTAGTGTGCATAACATTTTTGATGTTATTTCGAAGATTAAGCTATTGAATTTGCGTTTAACAAATACACAATCCAACAATATGCACATAAGTGATTTGATATGTGTACTGGCTATCATCAATTTTATCATGGCAAAAAATTAGGCATACATAGACAGAATGTACATATTATGGAAATATTACACCAAAATTTCAGTTGAGATGGGGCGTGACTAAATCACAATGTATAAACAATTAAAGGATTGTTTTGTTTTCTTGCTTATAGATAACAATTAATCAATTTCTTAAGTATATCCGTGCATTTCTACATAAATTTATGCGTCACAAAATCATGACTGCCACAGACGCATTCTCAAAAATTTCAACGTCAAAGATCATATCCATGCATTCCTCCCTCTCAAGCTCCAATAAATCAAAAGCTAGCTCCCTAATAACAAATCAAAGGTAGCATGCTAATAATAAAACTAACATTCTGTTTTATGAGCGAAAAACTTTATTTCCGTGAAATAAGGTACACCAGAAACATATAAAACATGTTTTATATGTCTCTGGGTACACTTGTCTATTCCCAATTTTTGGTACATGTGAGTTGTCTCCCATTTACGGAGTTATCTGCTCTCTGGAGAAGGTGTCTTCCATAGATATCAATGGACAAATTATCATTTTAAGCCAAATATTTTTTCTTCCTAACAATGATATGTTCTTGGATATATTTCTCGACATTTTTCGATGTCTGATAAGGCCTTACCCTATTCGATATTTTTAGAAAAAAAATTAAAAGTTATTGTTGCATTTTCTCTGTCAGGAAAGATAACTCGTAAATATGGGAGACAACTCCTATATCTGAAAACAAGGAATATATAAAAATTCCGTACGAAAGGCCAATACATCCATGAATTAAAAAAAGGTAGACATATTCTCATTGATGCTTACAGTATGTCACCTGGTTACTCTCGTAAGTCGGTTGACATATTTTTGTTATAATTTGTTTACATGTAATATAAGTACAAATAAATTGATTTATAATTACCACTTTAGTACAGGCAATCATGATATATAATGAACTTTATCACTTCCTCTAACAACTTGACCTTTTGAGATAAACCAGTAGATACACAAAATACACGTATACGCCGCATTGAAATATTTAAAAATCACAATGGAAAAGAGACCATTTGAAGGTAAGAAAAAACGAAATCAGATTATTTTAGAAAATAATTCTTGAACAATAAGCTTAGATAAAGGTATTTTTCATTTCGTTACTTATATCTTCTCCGAGCTTCTCTGTTATTTAACCAGGAAGTTGTCGAAAAACCTAAAATCAGTTCCTTTCACTTTCATACTTCATTTTATAACAAAATCATTAAATATTAATAGTTCTAATCTTTTTACATTTTCGTCATGTTTATCTACATTCCATGTCTCTGAGTATTCCATGTATACAGCTGTTTAAAACCAAACTTTTCTCACTTTGATCTCATTTGCATTTCCTTCATTGATCTGGTTTTATGATTTTGGATTTTAATAAATATATTCAAAATGTTTTGATTAGGCCAACATTTAAAAAATGTTTGTTTCCTATTTCCTAATGTACCCTAACCGGTCTTTGGTATGTATGAATAGGTAAGATACATTTTTTGTGTGTATGTGTTGCAGAGATTTTCATATTTTTGTCAGAATATAAACTGTGTGTTCAATGTAAAGGAGCGACCATTTAATTTATAGGGTGGGCTTGATCCTGCCTATTTTTTCGTTGAAATTTTGGTCCTGGATTTTTTCAGCCACTATTGCGGCCTATTATTTTCATTTAAACCAAAACATTTCCTGATTGACACAGGTCCTGCATTTTTTCCACACCAAAAGTGATCCTGTCTTTTTATTTTGCGAATATCCTGGTCCTGCCTTTTTATTTTAATTTTCTTGTTAGTTCATTATCCTTGGATGCCTACACTAGGTTCAGGTTACCCAATGACAATGGAGTAGTATTCAATGTTGGATGAACAATAGATTTATTTTGTATGTTGACTATCACTACAATTTCAAGGCCAAATCTTAACCTAAATAACAAATATAAAACGAAATTAAAATATATGTAGAAAAGAGAGAAAATGCGTTTATATTTATCAATTTTAATACATGTATGTTGGCGTTCAATAACTCTGATTCAAACATGACAAAGGAGTTGGTTGCAGTACATGTATAGGTTCTGGAAAACTCCGAACTCGTTACCAAATTTATTAATGGTTACCATTTTATTTAACCCTTAAGTTACCAAATTTGTTAACTTTTTAGATATTTTGGTTTTGGAATTTCAATCTGCAAATTGATATCCTGGCGTCTCTTATACACAAATAATAAAATTATCCCATCAGAAATTTATGTCAGGTAAAAATACTATACTCCAAAAGAATAAATTTCATGAGAAATGACCTCAATGGAGAAATTATTTCACGGACTTCACTGTTCAAGAATATGTTTATTGTTTTACAAGATAACTAGAATTACAAACTTGATTTTTACCATCTGCAGAATTTCATTTCCTACCAAGACCATCAGATTTAGCATGATATGGTCACATTATTTAAAATTCAGGGTCAAAGGCCACCACCCTAAAAAAATGAAAAAATACTCATGATAGGAACAAGAGTTAATTCCCTTTGACACCACTGTAAAAAGAATACATTGGGACAGGTGAGCTATAGTCATCACTTTACATCCGTCGGCGTCGTCTGTGTCGTCGTCGTCGTATAACATCATCTCCGCCTAGACGGCTGGGCCAACTTGGCAGGAATGTTCATTGGCATGAAGATATTAAAGTTTGCTTCATTTGGTCCTGATTGGAAAATCAACATGGCCGTCAGGGCTTAAAATGCATTTTTATTGGTTGATTACATTTTGATCAACTCCTCTGAAACAATTAAGGCAGATTGAATCAAACTTGGCGGGAATGATGTATGGAAGGTCCTGTACAAAGATTACTCATTTCGTTCCGGTCCGTCAAAAAACATGGCCGCCAGCGGAGAAAATAGTTTAACCTTGACCCCTGTGGGAAAACATGTTAATCATCAACTCATCTGAAAGTACTGAAGGAAGTTGAACCAAATGTGGCAGGAATGATGTATCAAAGGTCTTTTACAAAGCTTGCTCATTTTCTTTCCGGTTCGTCAAAAAACATGACCGCCACACACAGAACATAGTTTAACAATGGACCCTATTGGAAAACATGTTAATCATCAACTTCTCTGAAAGTACTGAAGCTAATTGCACCAAATGTGGGAGGAATGATGTATGGAAGGTCCTTTACAAAGATTGCTCATTTTGTTCCGATTTGTCAAAAAATATGACCGCCAGCGCAGAACTTTATATGAAAAAATGTTAATTATCAACTCCTCTGAAAGTACTGAAGGAAGTTGAACCAAACTTGACAGGAAAGACATGTGAAAGGCCCTTTACAAAGATTGCTCATTTTGATCCGATTTGTGGAAATATAGGGCCATCAGCGCAGAACATATTTTAACATTGGACCCTATGGGAAAACATGTTAATCATCAATTCCTCTGAAAGTACTGAAGGAAATTGAACCAAATCTATAAACGGAAAGTCAATGATATTTGGTATGTACGTTGGTCTCGGGTAGTAAATGACAGCCATTAGTGAGGATGGTTGATGCTGTTTGTTATCCAACAGATAACCAGGTGAGCGGCTAAAGGCACCAGGGAGCCTGTGGTTTTATTATTTCATACTATTCACCTTTCATTTAATGATTAATATTGCATAAAACATATTTTGGTGGCAGTGTAAAAAATTACGAAATTAACATTTTAGTCAACATGTCTTCAGTTACTGCTTTTATGGCTGTGGATTGGCAAACTGAATCCAGGTGAGCGATACAGGCTGCTGTGGGCCTCTAGTTTATTTTTAGTATTGGGTGCCATATTGGTCCAGGGTACTGACTAAGGAGCATTCTACCTACATTTGGTATCAACTGCCCGAGAAGATTTTTAAATATCTATTGTCTTTTTATTTCTATTTGTAAAAACTCTTGTGCAATTTTCGACGCACTTTGAAAACATTTTGGAAATTGCATTAATGGAAGTGTCCAAGAAGAACATTCCTCCTAAAATTGGACAAAAATATTGATAAAATTGTCCTTAAACACGTTTGACATATTCGAACATGATTTAGTCTTGCTGCGATCGGTTTTCTTCCCTTCCAAGTCAGTTAGAGTTGGGTTTAGGGTTGGCAGAATGTGTGCGCGATTTTTAGCGTAAATTTCACTTAAAAATCTTTTCTTCTGATACTTATATTACAATTAAGATCAATCTTATGAGGAATGGTCCTTTGGTAGTCCCCTTTGGTGTTTGTGGGGATTAGACCACTGCGTGTCTTTATTCAAACCGCAAGTGGGTTTTCCTGAATATCTCAAAAGTTTCATTAAAATGAAACTTAGAAGTAAATGAATTATTGTATTTTCCACTATTGAAATGATATTTTTGGAGAGCTGATTTTTCTTTTTTTTTTGTGCATTTCACTGATTTTTTTATCATATATGACGTCATTACATACAAATTTGACGTTGCAGATTATGTACAAGTTCTATTTCCGAAGGTTTGATGTGTGTTAACTTTTAAGACATACCGAATTGTTATTTTAAATGTACCCAAAATTTGGGAAACACACAGTAACATAGAAAAATCAGCAATATAATTTTGAAAAATCTCCTCTAAAACAACTTCAGCAATTGAGACCAATCTTTGATAGAGGTCCTTAGATGATTAGCTTTCCAAATTGTGTGCAGGGTTTAAAACAATTTAACAACCTTTACTTAAGAGAAAAATAAGCAAACAAATATCTAAAAATCCTTTTCTCTAAAAGTGTTGTAGATATTTTAGACCAAACTTGACTTACGAGAGTAACCAGGTGACATACTGTAAGCATCAATGAGAATATGTCTACCTTTTTTAATTGCACTGGTCCTAAGGTGATCCCCTTTGAAAATTAAGTCTGGACCTTGGACCTAAACATAGAGCAATCAACAAAAACAAATAATTAAAAATATCATCTGGAAGCCCCGTTGCAATTGAAATCAAAATTTAGATGGTCACCTTTAAAAATTTTTGCCCTGAAGTCTGGATAAATATGGCCACCGCTACAATAAATCGGTAACAATTGTTTGTAAAAATTCTTCAAAGAAACTACTCGTGCAATTGAGACCAAATTTAATAGCACAAATGAGTTTTTGCATCTCCCAGGAGCCTCTTGTTTCCATAAATATTGATAAATCGTTCGAGAGATTTGTCACCTTTCCATGTGGGATAATTAGCATATTTAAACAGATGTACATACCTTGGACACCAAGTATTATTACCTTGGGGATTTAAAATGGAAAAAGGACAAGGTAAGAAAGAAGTTAACAAACAAAATTAGCAAATTATAAAGAAAAAAAACTTTCTTTACACAAGTGACACGTTTTAAATACTCGTTCTTTTTGGGGGTTAAAATGTATATAACACAAAATATAAATTAACGTCGGCAATTGCTTTATATTTTATTTATTTATTTAGTTATATAACAAAAACGTGTGTCTCGTTTCATTTTGATAATTTGAATTACATCACGGTCATTGAAGTGTGGCATTGTTTATACTTTAACTGCAGGGTCTGTTGAAAAAAATGTGCATTTAATTAAACACATTAAAGGTGTATTGATAGAAATATTACACTTTAACTGATTGTACTACTTTTTACACAGGCTTCGTGTAATTCAATGCACTCTTATCCGATTCGTGAAAATAAATATGGCACATTGGCCTTTTTATCTCGGGGGCAGGTGAGCTAGCTGTTATCACTTTGAGCTTGTCGTCCGCTCGTCGTTGGACAATTCATAATCTCTTCTGAAACCACTGGGCCATTTTGAACCAATCTTTGCAATAATGTATTAAACGGTGTCTTTATACAAAAATTTCCTCATTTCATTCCAATCAGATGAAAAATTCGGCTGCAAGAGACATTTCTCGATTCTGATTGGTCATATTTCTTCTCTAACTAGCTATAGTGCCAACTATTTTTAAACTTTATTGGGAGACCCTCTGCAAAGTATACATGGCAGCTAAGGTGGCACACAGGTTTGCATTGAAGCCTAAGAGTAATCACAATTTCACTACCTCATCGGTGTTGATCGGGTGGCACACATGGCGACTATGGTGGCACATAGGTTTGCATTGAAACTGCAAGGCTGGTGATAACCAAACTTGGCAGGAATAATGAATGGAAGATCCTTGATAAAACCTTCATTTCATATGGATGATTTGGATCGGATGAAAAACGAGAGTTTTTGCTTCTGATAGGACGATTTTCAAATTTTTCTTCTCTAAAACAACAATGCCAAATCTTGTCAAACTTCATATAAATAATGATTGGGAGTCCCTCGACAAAGATTCATTATTCTTTGTTGATCGAGTAGCATAAATGTGGCTACAGTGGCACATAAGTTTAATTAAGGCCTCCGGTAAATCAGTTACAAGGAATAGTGTATGGAAGCTTATTCATAATATAGGCTTATCCTTGAAATACAGTCCTACACACAGCCCACAAATTGAAAAGTTTTACACAACTACTAATGAGATAAAAACAACATAAAACTTAAGTGGCTGTCAGCATTCATTTAATAATGAAATTTATCAAATTTGTAATGTTATCAGTAAAATTAACATGACACAGGTGCTACAGTGATAATTTCTGCATCCTTTGTGATTATACTAGTGTGTACATATGGATGGCATTGTTTTTGTGCAAAACATGAAATAATCAGGTGTTTATAAAATACACATAATATAATGCATAAAAGATTAAATCATTTCATGACCCTTTATCTTGTTTGATATAAATATGTAAACTAGTTGTGTATAATAAATAAGTTAATTTTATAAGCAAGATAGAATTTTATAATTGAACATGCATATTTTTCACATCTATATGACATTTGCATTTTCACAGTTCATCATTTCAGTTATTTGGTACTCATCTCACATATTTGGTACTCATCACACATTTCAAACTACTCTAAAACAAATAAAGGGGGGGGTGTGAAAAATTAAAATAAAATTTCATTTAAATGGTACAAATGATTAAATATCCATAAATATAAGGATTCACAATTAACGGTAATTCCTTGCATATACAAACAATATTAAATATTCAGTATGTTATCTGCTTCATTATTTAGGTTCAGGCTTACATCAGCCTCTAGTTTCATAGTATTTTTAAACTGGTCGTTTTTTTTTTTATTATTATATCCTTCTTTGCCCCTTTCTCCTTGACGTTTAATAAAATAGTTGCCCCTTTTTAAAGTTTGGTGTGAATTGTGTTCAAAATGAATTAAATTTAATATTACATAGAACTTTTAATGAGTAAAAAAACTTTTGGAAGTAATGAGAGCGATAGCGAATATTAGAGAGAGAGACTTGATGTATTTATATTAATTCTGATATACTATATCATTTATCTGGAGACCTTTCGTGTACTTGAAATACTTGAGGTAAAACATAAATGCAGGGTATTCATTATTTTTACACTTCTTTGTCATATATACCTGCATCATTGTCGTCATATTACGCAGTTGTTATTAACCAATATTTGTAATAACAGGATAGGACTTTCGTATATGTTGTAAACACTTTTGTCCATTCTCTTTATCTCAAAAAGATATATTTAAACTAAACCAAATGATGTTGAGAAAATGTATATAAAAATTTATCCGTCTTGCAGCACTGGAAATGATACAAAAGTAAGTGAACAGTGTTTTTATTGCTGTTCTTCATGTTAAAAGTCGTGTGGTGAGAACTATAGAAATATTAATAGTACTGCAATTCCGCTATCAAGTGCTAGCTTCGGACAGTTAGTAAATGCAGTTAGTTTTGACATTTTTCTCTGTTTTGAAATTTTTGCCGTGACTTTTTTGTTTGAACTTGGTCGCGTGCGTGTGTAGATTTAGAGAATGTAGTGTATTCCTGTAATCTGGCGATATATATTGTCCTGTTCCAGACTGTTTTTGATCAACTTGCTTTAATAAAAAATATGGGTTAGAGAACAACCATTTGATTTTTATGGAATGGAGTGGGGGAGAGAAGAAATTTGAAGGAAAAAAAAATATAAAAAGTTTGCTGAAAAAGATAACTCAAAATGGGGTGAAAAACATATATAATCATATAATTTATATTTTGAAAAAGGGTTATAAATCAAATTGTTGTTCCCTAGCTTATTTTACGATTTATTGCCTAACAGAAGAGGCATAATTACTCGAAACATTGATATAGTTATAGTGACACTGATAATAAGATATGATAGTTTACTACTGAACAATGAATGTGAATACTGAATACGAAAGTGTAACATTATGGGTTCTAAAGACCTTTCATATCGACAGACGCGATGAAAAGGGTACTTCCCTTAAATATTTTTGCACATTTGAACGTTAAATTCCCAAAATTTACCCCGGAAGTTTTTACAGGTATATTTATCAGGCATTATAATTTATGATAATTGTACATTTCAAAATCATGAAAGTTACACCGTCAGTATATTTTATGTAAAACTGGTTCGATCCCGGGGTTCGATCATGCATGGGTTACTTTAACGTTATCTTGAAGTTTAACCTGATCCACCTTAGTTTCAAAAACATTTAGATCAATACAAAAAAAATATATTCTTTTACCGAGATATAATATCTTATTAATTCCTTGAACATTTGGTTATCATTGATTTATGTTTATCACTTTCATACATATGCAATAAACAAATGTACCTGAATGCGTAATATCCTGAATGACCCCACCTTTTAAGTTCAATTACGAAATACCTTGAATATATATTTATATACACGAAGGAATTTACGACATTATTAATACACGCACTTTAGTGAAATGGAAAAAAAACAAGGTACGAAAAATAAAATGAATGTCTGAAATACATATACATTGTACAAATATTTTATTTATCAATCAGCCTGCTAGGGCATAAATAAGAGAGAAAAACAAATTTGAATATATTTTTAAAATCTTATGGGAAAAAAACCTTGCAAAAATAATATAAAGTATATAAGATATCTCATAAAGTTTATAAGATATCTTATATAATATATGAGATATCTTATATACTTTTCTTATAAACTTCAGAAGATACTTTGTTTTTACAAGTATATTAATCATGCATTATAATTTATAATTGCACCGTCAGTATATTTTATGTAAAACTGGTTCGATCGTGCATGGATTACTTTAACGTTATCTTGAAGTTTAGCCTGATCCACCTTAGTTTCAAAAACATTCAAATCAATACAAAAAAAAAAATATTATTTTACCGAGATATAATATGTTATCAATTCCTTGAACATTTGGTTATCATTGATTTATGTTTATCACCTTCATACATATGCAATAAACAAATGTACATGAATGTGTAATATCCTGTCTGGCCTCACCTTTTAAGGTCAATTACGAAATATCTTGAATATATATTAATACACACGAACGAATACATGCACTTTAGTGAAATGGAAAAACAACAAGGTAAGAAAAATAAAATGAATGTCTGAAATACATATACAAATATTTCATTTATCAATGAGCCTGCTAGGGCATAAATAATTAAGAGAGAAAAACAAATTTGAATATATTTTTAAAATCTAATGGGAAAAAAACTTGTAAAAATAGTAGATAATAGTAAATTAGTTAACTGTTGTTTTAGTCCAGTAGTCGTTCGGGGAACACCATAAAAACATAAAAAAAAGTCTTACTTTCAAGACTAACAATTAAATATAAAAAATGTTGGGAAGATAATTTATTTAATCATATTAGAAAAGATAAAAAACATAAGAACAAACTTCGAACTTATCGTTTATTCAAAAATAATTTTGTTTTGAGGAATATCTTAATTTAGAAAATTTCAGAACTCATAATATTCTCAGTAGATTTCGTGTAGGTATGCACCATTTGGAAATAGAAAAGGGGGGGGGGGGGGGTAATATAGCTGCAGAAAAAAGAATTTGTAATTTATGTAAAAAAGAAGTAGAAGATGAGATGCATTTTTAATAGCATGTGAAAAATTAGAGCATGCTAGGAAACCTTCATTGAGAACATACTGGTTAAATATAACAGTTTATCTATGTGCAGCAAACAAGATCTTTTTTATGTGGCTTTTCAACTGTGAGGATTTTGATATATTGAATAATATTAGTATAGATAGATAGATAGATATACTTTATTTCCAAATTAGGTCCCCAGGAGGGCATATTACAGAACACATATAATTTTATACATTCACAATCATTGACAAATGGGAGACAACTCCCTCCTACAACACAGAACTCATATAATTTTCAACACAATTAAATATGTAGTAGTATGCATGAACATCACTTATAAAAGCAAATAAAATGATTTACAGAACCTGCTCACGGTACACACACCCCAAGGTGAGTAATATTACCAGTAAACACATAAATTTTGCAGTATACATATATAAATATATATATATATTGCCAATGGCATAACAGTGACAAAACTGCATGAAGCACCAAGAGTGAATGCTATAATGACCAGGTCATACTTGAACTTCATGCAGGAATGGCATATGTCATATCAATGGACAAAGTTTCTTATGTACTACAATTTTAGGGTGTAGTAAAGGATTACAAGGTTTTAATCTGCACACATCGAAACATTCCAAAATTGCAAAAAACACCAAGAGACTATGCTTAAAGGATGAAATCCCACCTGTATTTTATGCAAAATTGGAAAGCCACCTCAGACATGCATACAGATACAATCCAAACCAAGTATGACTACCACCCAGTATCATGTATAAATGTACAAATATATTTGAGTAATGAGGGATCTTCAGTATTCATCATCCAAATAAACTTATCTTTATTATTCATTGTTTGAAAATTTTTACAGGACTTTGTAATATGGTTTACTAACTTTTCCCTCTCAAGTAAGTATTTACTACATTTCAACATATAATGAATTTCATCCTCAACCTTACCTAATGTGCACCGAGAACAAATTCTGTCTTGTCTGAGCATACCCTGGTACCTACCACATTCAATTCCCAGCTTATGTGCAGATATACGTAGCTGGGTAAGTTTTCTCCTCTGATCAAAATTGTGTATTATTGTAAGGTAATTTTCAAACCCAAAATTTCCTTTACAAAAAGAATAAGTAAGCAGTTTTCCCTCTTTTAAATTTTTGAATTGTTCAACCCACATAGTAATAAAATAATCTTTAACAGATTTGTTACAATTCTGCTTAAAACTATACACTGAGTTATTTATACATTTTTTCATATCAGAAATCCTTTCTAATAGTGCATTTAAACATCCATACCATGATGGCTTGTTTGATTCCCATTTGAACAGTTAAAGGCAGCTTTTAGTAACGGAAAGGCTGTGTCCAAATTTTCAAGCCGATACCAAAATTTAAACATGGATTTTACTATTTCATAGTAGAGAGGGAAACGACCCAATTCTGACAGTACTGCAAAGTTGGTACTTTTTTTGTGAACACCCAAAAGAAATTTACAAAATTTGGAGTGTAATTTTTCACATAATAATTTAGAAAAGATTTTGTCAATATCAATATTTCCTTTCTTAAATCTTGCAGCAAAAGGATTAAAGTATCCCCATATTTCGGAACAGTATAAAAGAATTGGGCGTAAGGTATGGTCAAATACATGCAATGCTGTCTTGATATTAGGATTATGTGATAAAAGATCTTTCCTTAGCTTGAAGTATGCCTTCAGTGCCTTTTGATAAATTTCATTTTGGGCAGAGGAGAAAGATCCAGATGCACAAAACTGCAAACCTAGATATTTGTATTTGTTTACACATTCCAATTCATAGGAATCAAACATGAATTTATTTTTAATTAGTCTGCCTGCTTTGTTGAAAATCAAAATCTTTGTTTTATTAGTATTTATTTCAAGACACCAATCATTGCAGAATCTATAGAGTTGAACTAGCTTTTGTTGTAGTCCCAGGGAAGACTTAGATAATAAAACTATGTCATCTGCATACATTAAGCTGTGAATAGGGGTGCTATCTAAAATGACAGGTTCTGAAGTATGTTTAAGGTATCCTGGCAGTGAGTTTATGAAGATTTTAAAAAGATTTGGACTTAAATTATCTCCCTGTTTTACGCAAAGTTTAACAGGGAAGAATTCTGTAATATGATCTCCTATTCTAATACAGGACTTACTAACACTATACATATTTTTTATTACATTGTAAAATTTACAACCAACCCCAATTTCTAATAATTTTATTTTGATGCCAGTGTGTATAACTTTATCAAAAGCCTTTTTGAAATCAACAAAGCAGGCAAACACTCTTCCATCTTTGTTATTACAATATAAATCAATAATAGATTTTAAAATAAATATATGGTCAGATGTTCTAGCTTTCTTGGTAAACCCAATTTGGGAGTCATCAATTATATTATATTTAGTTAAAAATGAATCCAGTCTGTTGTTCAATATGGCATTAAAAAGTTTACTAATAGAGTTGGTAATTGTTATCCCACGATAATTACCTGGATCAGTAATTTCTCCAGATTTATGAAGCACAGTTACATACCCCTCAGCCCAGGAAAATGGATATAAACCAAAGCTTAGACAAGCATTAAATATTTTTGGAAAACATGGTAATAAGGAATTCTGACCATATTTAAGCATATTATTACTGACAGTATCCAAACCCGGAGATTTATTACCCTGTAATTTTGAGATGGATTTTGAAATTTCTGTTTCTGTTATCAGTTTGTCAAGTTCACTAAAACATGATTGCTTTTCAAGATGACTTAATTTGTCATCTAGTTGTGAAAGTCTTTCTCGAAACGACTCTTTAATTTGGCTTAAGTCTTGAAAATGTGATACCCATTTAGATGGTGAGACAGCAGAGCTACTATCATTATACTCATTATTTTTTAGGTCATTTATAAGATTCCAATAAAGTGAGGGATTTTCCTCATGTAGATTGTCTAACTTGTCAATTAGCAATTTTTTGTACTCTTTGTATTTCAATTTTCTTAATTTGGAATACTGTTTATTGAGTTTATAATAATGGCCTCTGACTATCGGATCAGACGGGTATTTAGAATACACTTTTCCATAATTTATAAGCCTATATCGAAGATTTTGTAATTCAGTATCAAACCATTTTTTGTGTTTTTTATTTTTATCATTTTCTGTTTTACTTTTTTTCAAAGATATGGAAGCTGTATTTAACAAGATATGGGACAGCTCTGCTGAGGCATCATCAATAGATAACTGTGATTCATCAATATTTTTATTGCTAAATTCCTCAATTTGTTTTTGAATAACAGGGGATATAAGTGCAGATTGGAATTCTGATGCTGAATGATCTGACCATATAAATTTTGTAGGCATATTATGCATAACAATACTATCATTGCATGGTTGAGTAACATAATTTGCAGATAACTGTCATTCTATAACACAGTGACAATCTGAAATGGTTGGAACAAAATCATGTACACAAAAATATAATATCTGGTCCAGGATACCCTCAGACATTAGAACATAATCAACAACACTAGCACCATTTGGTGTAAAACATGTGTATTTACCATTTACATCTCCAAGGACTCGACCATTCAAGAATCTGAGTTGATGTGATATGCAAAATTCTAAAAGTTTTCCACCTCTAGCATCCAATTTACTATCTCTACTACTGCGTTTGAGTATTTGTTTATCAATTGAATAATTATTGAACATTGGAATGAAATTGTTATCATCATCATTTAGAATATAATCTTGCCCATTTCCAGTTCTTGCATTAAAATCTCCACATAGTAGAACATTACCAAGTTTCGTGAATTTTTCAACATCATTTTCAATGCATTCGATTATATCAAGGTCGAGCCCCTGCGAATACGATGATTCTGTAGGTTGATCATAAACCAGACATGAAAATAGGTCTTTTTTAAAGTTAAAGAACTGTTTTTCCAGCTTCACCCATTGAAAGTCTGGATTTGTGTTTTGTAAAATTTTAACACGGGGTTTAATACAGGATTTAACCATTACTGCAAGACCACCAAAATATCTATTATTTTTAGAAATTGGCCTACATATTTGGTAGAAATTGAAGCATCCAACTTGATGAATTTGTTTATTATAACCTATATGAGTTCTGCAATGAGGACTATGTCATACTTGGTTAACTTTTTGACAAAAAATGGGTCATCAAGTTTATTTCCCTCCTTATTAATAAGGCCACCAACATTAATAAAACCCATTTTTAGTGAGGATGATATTGGCATGATTGATTATCTTTTCCTCTCACTTATTTTATAATTTATAGGAAACAAAATATCCCAGTATCAGAAACACAAACAATAATTCAGAAAGGAAGAAGAAGAATAAAAAAACAAAAACAAAAACAAAAATAGTTACACAAATCAACAAACTTGAAACTTTTAACTCCCCTAGTTTTCAAGTTCGACACACAAAACCACAACGGTGGTAAAAAATGCAGATTTGAAAATATTACAAATCACCGAAAATAAAATTTATATTTATACCAATAATGCAGATGCTCCAATTAAAAGGTTTAATTATTATAAAGCTCTGCTACTAGTTTGGTTTTAGTGCACTTCTGATGAAGTTTAATTTGGTATAAGTCTGAATATTCTATTGTAACCCAAGATTGGCATGATCCATTATCAACATGTTATGAAGTTACTCATTTAGTCATTATAAGGACTTAAATTTTCATATGTATCCTGTTTTAAGGGATTACTTGGGGACTATTTTATATACTTTTTTTTACAAAAAATACATGTATATAATAATTGTATTATAACTATTGCATACATATGTTATATATAAACAGTATTGTAAACTCGTTATTCCTTCTCCCGTCCTCTGCCACGGCCACGTCCAGTACCTCTCGAGTTGCGATAGCGGGCTTCTCGATCTGACTCTCTCAGGAAGTGGGATCTCAAGTGCCCTGTGTATCGCATTTTTGAAATTTGCAGCCAAATGAGAGACACCTTTGTCGTTTAGATGGAATTGATCAGGTTTAAGGAGGTTGGTATTCACTTTTCCCTCAACATACAAGTTGTGATGTTCCAGAATTATAATATTCTCCTTCTGTGTGTGGTCATGCTTCTGTTGAGTTATAAGAGCATTTATAATTTGGCCATTTGTTTGATTGACAACACTATCTCCTCTTGGAGTAGTTGCAGAAATGATACATTTAGTATTCGGCCATTTTGTGAATATATCTGCCACAATAGCGAATAGATCTTCCACACAATTTTGCGGAGACTTTGACTTTAAGATATGTAGCACTACGGCATCAGGCAGACAACTTCTCCTCATTTATCGAAGCAATATTAGAAGTACCCACAAGAAGAACCTGAGGTTTGCCATGAAACATTGATTGATGTGCAGTATCCTCACTTGTTGCTGATGGATATTTTGCCCATCCAGTTTTTGATGTTAGTTATTGTTGTGCAATGCGCAGGCCCAATGAGTCCGACATTTGGGTTTTCAGCGACAAAATCTCATCCTGGGCTTGATCCAATGAAAGTTTTAGTTTGCGTTCTGATTCCTGCAACAACTGGATTTCTGCTTTTTTTTCAGTACTTTTGTTGGTTATAAAGTCGGATTCAGAATTGGATGCGGACACCAGCTTTTGTAGTTCAGTGCGGGTGTTCTGGAGTATGGTTCGTTCATGACTGAGTGTCTCTTCATACTGAGACTTTAAAAGCATAATGTTTGTTTTTTAAAATTTGTAGCTGCGACTGAACTGAGTCACGTTCGTCTTTAACAAGCTTAAGTTTTTGCTGAAGAGCAGCCATATCTGTACAATCATCCTTCTTGCATATTTGTTTGTTTATGTCATACAGCACTTTTAAAGTTTCTGATTTGCAATCATTGACAGCATCTGTTAGATTATTGTTATCTTCACCAACCTTATTGTTAGTTTCAGAAGGTCCAATTTGAGTTGAGATTGCAGGTACTGGTACATTATTAAAAACTTGTTTTACAGAGGTATTTTCCTCAAATAGTGGGAGTACAGGTTGTAATATTTCCATTAGTTTTGGGAAATGACTGTCCGTAAATAGTCTATATTTGCTTCCTTGAGCACGAATAGTGCCAGTTGTTATAAAGAAAGTTATATTGAACATAATCATATCATTGTCATCTTTTATTTCTATCAAGATAGTTTGCTGTGTCATTTCTGTCTGACCAAACCTCTGGGATGTCTGTCCATGTAATTTTGGTACCATCATTTTCACCCATGTTTTCAAAGTAAAATACACTTAGAGTTTTAATCCAGGGGTGGATTCTCTGTAATGTTGTGTGATATGTGTATTGACTCTTTAATGTCAGAAAGAGAAAAAATATTGAATAACTTGTAAGGTAACTTTATATTGTTTTTATGATTATCAATTGTTGTTTATACTACAGAAGAGGTTTGGTGTGAGGTACCCCCACTTTCCAATGAATACTAAAAATTTTTTACAAGTTTAGTTTGTCTTCCTTGTGAGAGTATTTATCTGTGTTAAACTGATGTGAAAAAATTGTCACTGTCTGTCTTTGTATTAGTATTTGTAAATTCTGCCCGTCAATTGTATTGTATTGTATTGTATTGTATCGTATTATATTATATAAAAACAAATTTGTCGATGGAAAAGTACCTGAACCAACCTAAATTTGAAACTAGAAAATTAATTGAAAAAATTTAGTGAGTATTATCTCATGATAGAAAAGGGAAGATACCATAAAATACCAAAATGATGACTGATTATACCAGGAATGTAAAAAAAATATAAATTCATTACCTTTTATATGTCTAATAATAATCTAAATAATGAAGGGGATTCGGATGGGAACAATTACTTTCTATGGATTTATGAGTCTGAATTTTAATCACGCTTTTGAGTCTTCCTATTTTTAATAAATTTTGGATCTTATTGATTTTTTTTAAAAGTTATTGGCTCTCCATAAAAAAATCAAACTGTTGACCCTTTACCATTGCTCAAATATCCTAATTATCTATAATAGTAACTGTAAGGTCAGTTATACAGAAACAAAAACAAACAACAACAACAAAAAAAGTCGACACACTGTATAGTTCAGTACAAGGTAACTTACAAGAAACGGATACGTTCAATGAAGTAGTAGTGAAAATATTAAATCTTGTATAAAATTTTACAATAGACATAACCTCAGTTATCTGTGATAACGATTTCGTGTACATGTATTTCGACATACCATGTATTGACCTATAAATTTCCAATGAGGGGCTTAAAGACCGAAACCTTTGCACTCGATGTCCTTTTTCCTACAGGTCTGACGGCTGGACATGGTATCAGATTAGGAGTAGGGGCGGGAGACGACAGAGGGGACAGGAGAATTAAAGGGTACAAAAATATGTTCACGAGGTCGTACTTGATAGTGTTTACGGCAATAAAATATTTTAAAATATCTGTTATGAATCCATGATCATTGGTCTACTATGAATTAAAATAATGAATAATTAAAACTACGAAATGAACAAATTAACGTAAATCCCATTGCCTATCTTAGAAATGATAAGAAAATACGGGCGAAGGAACCAGGCCTCTGTTTCACAAACATTATTGAAACATCAGAGAAAAATAATTCCGAGAACATATTTTACATTCTAATATGATGTGCCGCTTTCCCCCGGGGGGGGGGGGGTTACTTCCTATATTTTTAGTGGTACGAGTGTGCCGCAAAACAGGGTCGCTTTTTCATGCCCTGTTGGTTAGAACAGGGTCCCTTTTTCATGTCCTGCTGGTTAGAACAGGGTCGCTTTTTCATGCCCTGCTTGTGAGAACAAGGTCTTTTTTTAAAAAAAAAAATATTTGCCTAGAACAGGATCGCTTATTTAACTGTTTAAGATACAGTCTAGAACCCGGGTCTAGAAAAGCATCTATTTTATACGGTCTAGAACAGGGTATGTTTTTCAATATTTCTGTTTAGAACAGGATATTGTTTTCAATGTTTTCAGGTTAGAACAGGGTATGATTAGGCAAGTGCTGTCGGCACAGTTATACCCGAAAGGATAGTCAGTAACTCCTCCCCCCCCCCCCCCCCCCGGGCCGCTTTCGCTATAGAAACACAACCGTGTTCTATCAAGAACAATTATTATTAACACATGCGTACTGTGCGTTGTTGATGTGAAGCGTGAAGCACACATGAAATCACTAAACTGTTGTATTTTGTTGATAAAATAAAGTTTCAAAGTCATATTCTTCCATCTCAATGAATCTATCTTACATATATCGCTTTGCAAACATTTAGCAAAGCTCGAAATACAACAACGATAACTGTCACACGAAATGGTATGACAGTCGAAAGCCAAGGTATAACGTCATACATTCAAATGACGCCAGATTGGGAGTCAAAAACGGAAAGTCGTACGTTGTACAGGACCTGGAACTGTGCAAATATAAACCTACGCCGAAATTTACAGTTTTAGTTTAATTAATTTAAAATATTAATTTTTTATAGTTTGATTGACATGCAGGGTTTCCACCGAAAACAACTTTAAAAAAATACGCATGCATGCAGTTTAAAAATTTGTTAAATGAGTCAAGGCTGCCTCTAAACAGCAGCTTCAAGCGCATTTTTAAATGGGTTCAACACAAATACTTGTTTTGTCACTATTGCTGTTTGCTTACCTGAAAACTATTTTCTGACTATAGTCTACCAAGCTCATTTTAAACATAAAATAGAGTAAAATAAAAATTACGTGAGACGTGAGTCGGATCATGTGTCTTTTTTTTTTGCGTTCAGATCATATGACTATTTCCTCTGTTCTGCTTACTTGACAACATTCTTCATGAGAGGTTAAGCAACATGAAAATGGTGAACAGCATGTAGCTGGCAAAGTTCATATTAAATTTTAAATGATAGTCAGATTGTGTAACTTGTTAAACTGCATAATTAATCATTTACGAGAAAACTCATAATCAAATCGTAATAACTCTCTCTCAATTATTTTATAATCCACAGATAATAAGAAGCAAAATTTCCGTGTGAAAATCATACTTTTTAATAAATATAGTACATCAATTATGACCAGGTTTTCTGGATTTATTTTCAGAACACCCTCCTCCTTATGATACAAATCCTCAGCCAGGTGTAACCTCCGGACAGCCCCAAGGGTATGGACAACCAGGGTATCCACCGCCACAACAGGGCTACGGACAACCGGGGTATCCACCGCCACAAGGCTACGGACAACCAGGGTATCCACCGCCACAACAAGGCTACGGACAACCACAAGGATATGGTATGCAACAACAACAACAACAGTCGAATGTCATAGTAAGTTTCTTGCATGACCTATGATGATGTATTGGATGAAAATACGCATACATTTTTCAAGTGCATCAAAATTGGACATTTTAATTTCTAACATAGTACGCACATTTCTTTATTAAAAATCTATGTGAGAATTTAACCCATGTAATATATTGGAATAGTGAACAAAGCTTTTTGAGGTTTTTTTAGCAAAAATTTAACATGATATGAACACTTAGGGAGGGAGGTAAGGCATTTCTATTTTTACTTTTTTATTTTTATGTATTTTTCCATTTTTTTATACGAATCACATAGGACCTCTTCCTGACTAAAAAAAAGCTTGTTCCAAAATTTCAAAAGAAGAAAAAATAGTAGTCATTGAAAATTACGCTTGTTTGGGATAATGAAGACAGGGGTATTGCCTCAAGTTTGTAAGGTAATAAGTCATGAACAAATGATAACACTAAGACTGTTATAAGTATTGAGATAGAAGTGTAGATAGTATAGTGATTTTAGTTATACATGTACACCGCGCAGTAAACATATTGCAAGAATTAAGTCGATAATCATATTTACTGTTATAAACAAATAGAAATAAAATTGAAAAAAAAATGGATGAACTGTTGTTTTTTTTTTCTTTCAGGTAACTACACAACCACAGGGAGTTGTGGTCGCTGGGCCCAGACCAACGAATTGGTTAATTCCTGCAATATTTGCATGCCTCTGTTTTTGGCCAATTGGGATTTGTGCCATTGTAGCAGCAAACAATGTAAGACTATAATTTATTAAAATTTGAATATATTTTTAACTACACGTAATCAGTATTATTTTACGTTGAGGTGCCCAAATCGTGCAGTTGAAGGGATGTTTTTAGATCACAGGAGATAAACGGTAACAACGAAATTGTTGATTATTAAATATCAAGTGGACGTTTTATGTGCTTTTAATGCATAATTTTATAATCTACAAACTTCCTGGTAACGTACGTGTCAAGTAGACAACTTTATGTGCTTTTACTGCATAATTTCATAATCTGCAAACTTCCTGGTTACTTACATTTTATGCATAAAAGTAACCAACAACACAAAATCAGAAGGGTACCCATATCGCTAAGGTAGAGAAATTAGCCCTCTTAACGAATATGCATTAAAATATTATGACAAATATCAGAAAAGGATTTTTAGTACATTCCAGCAAATATTATATTTCAAAGGTTTCCTGTGGCGCTTAAAAAATAGGTCGATGGGCTATCTGGGTACAACTCATTAATAAATTGATAATATGCTGTTGGCGTGGCCAATGATTCGAGCACAGCAATAGCCCTTTCCAGAAACTCATTGCCGGTATCACGATTCTGACTCTAAAATTAAAATTTGAAGCAAGTTATTTCCCTTACTTTACTTACTTCCGTTTCCGGTTAACAAAACTTTTTCTAGCCTTAGTATGTAACACAATATGGCTGCCCCCATTAAACAAAGACTTTTCTAAATGACCCACATGTAGAAAATGCATATGCTCCTATATCGCTCGCTATAAATTAGAATTAGGATATTCTTCAGAAAGAAATTTTACGTAATCAACATTTTTGTAGAATACATTCATATATAATATAACATAACATAACATCTTATTAAAGACCCATAAGTGGCATAGATGAAATAAAGACAGATATAATCTCCGATATAATCATCTACAACATTTAACAAAAAAGCCCAATCTACAAGGTAATTTCAGACTGAAGTCAAACACAACAACAAAAAATGACAATAATTTTATCCACATTATATATGTATATAAAGAGCTCTGACAGACATGTGATAGCCCATTCAAACTTAGCCACCCACCAGTGGTCGGCAATTGTTTTAAAACAGTGTATGATAGGAACGGTCATATTATATTGTTACATGGTCGTTTCTGTATTGGTCTTGTTATTGGTCAGAATGTAACGATAGCTTTAATATGAAACAGGTACTACCTGAGATGCAAGCGAAGTTCAAAATAACGGAAAAAATAAGTTCGTAAAAAAATACAATTTATGAATCCCAATATATATCCAATCTCTATGCAGGGTGTGTACTGCTTCCAGTTTCTATGCCGGATGTGTACTGCTTCCAATCTTTATGCCGGATGTATACTGTTTCCAATAGATTTCAGTATTACCTACATATATTTCACCATTGGTTATACATTGTAGTAACAAACAAAATGGTCCTCTCCAAGTTTCGAATTTGATGGACTTGTATAATCAATCACCTACCACGTACATGTACATAATCAATGCCACCATCTTTCTGCAACATTTGGAACCAGAATATTTAAAATTATTCCACACAAACTTAAACATTACCAACTTTACTAAATAACTTACCCTAACTGTTCTTCTGGTATTTACTGCATGAATGAACTGTTGCCACACTGTCGTATTTCTATGTTCAGTGAACCATGAGTGGGTCAAAATCCTAATTTGGCATGCAAATTAGAAAGACAACATTATAAGCAATATGTGTACTAAGTTTCAAGTTGATGTGACTACAACTTCACTCTAAACTACCTTCACCAAAAACTTTAACCTGAGAATGAAGTGTTTCCACACTATCATATTTCTATGTTCAGTGAAAATGGGGCCAAAACCCTAATTTGACATGCAAATTAGAAATACCCATTATAAGGAACATGTGTACTCAGTTTCAATTCGATGCGACTACAACTTCACCCTAAACTATCTTCACCAAAATATTTAACCTGATTCGAGACTGACCGGACGGACGGACGGACCGAAAAATATAATCCCTCTCTACTATCGTAGGCGGAGCATAAAAGCGAGAATGTAAAGGCCTTGATGATGTCACGGCTAGTTCAGCAACTGTAATAATTAGGGAGCAACCCTAAATTTTTAAATTCTTCTCCTCTGAAACCGTTTGGCCAAATGAACTTGGTATGAAGCATCTATGGAAGGTCATTTACAAAGTTTCCAGAAATCAATCTAGTCCATCAAATCAAAGTTTGTGACTCACAGGTGAGCGATACAGGCTCAGCCCTCTAAGCCTCTTGTTCCTATTACATAATTCATAGTGACGTCTTGTCCCTTGTACCCCTGAATACATCCGTGGTGCCTTTTTTTTTGGAGTTTTTGAGCTAATTGCAATCTAAGAAGGATAACTCTAAAGAATTGTTTCTTCTCCATGTGCAATATATGCTTGCAGTTGCACAGCTATTGCAGGTGTCCTGATTGGGTTTCCTTTTTAACACGACGACCTTTGTCACGTTTGTGTGAATTCCTCCTGATTTCTACAACAGAGTTTTGTTGCCAAAGTTTAATAAGGCATCCTTGTGCTTTGGAGTTGTTAAAAGGTTGATTTTTATCACAATGTTTAATCATTAAAATATTGAGATTTTTACTATTATTATTATTTTACAGGCTAACAGAGCAGCGGAGATGGGAGACTATGTATTTGCAGAAGATAAAGCCAGAACTGCCAGAAACCTGGTTATTGCCAGTTTTGTTACTGGGATCATCGTATATGTTATTATTGTGGTCGTGAGAGTAGTGGCGTATTCTTCGTACTATAGTTATTAAGTACGGTTGTTAGTAAGAGACAAATTAGCACTAAAATTATCGACATTGTGCCAAATTATCAGTGGAAAAATTACATTTGCTGGTAGTTTGATCTCATTTTCATCTTTCCATGTTATACATGTATTAGCCAGTTGTCTCCCCTAATCAAGTAAGCCGTTTGGGCCAAAGCAAGACACATGACTAATATTTCTAATTACAGCTACTTCATGTTATTTCAATAGTTTGTCCAATAATGGCTTTTTTTGCTACTAATTTTTATACATGGCATAACAACCAGATTAAAACTTTTGATTTAGAAATATAATAGTAACTGGAATTCCTCTAGATCTATTTCATTAATTCTCTATTCGGCAATTATATTTATGTAGTTATCCACATATGTACCTGTCAATAATTCTTTAAACATATCATTTTTGTTATTAATAAAATTATTTTTTTACTGTGCAGTTGTTCAGTTAAACCTTGGAAGTATCTTCTGAAGAAGAATTTGGAAGCAATACATGAACAAAGATCGCTGGGAATATGAAGACAGAAAAAAATAAAAAATATCTGCTATAAAATGTGAAATGAACAAACAATTAACTATGAACTAAAGACACAAAAGACTGGGTCTCAATTTCACAAACATTTGTATGACTATGATTGACTTCCATCTCAATGTTTTTTTACCCCCTCTAGTGCCAAAATAACTCCTCCTGAGTCTGATTTCCATATTTGCATTCTTTAGCACTGCTGGTGATTTATAAGATTATTGGTAATATGTGCACATAGAGCACAACAGAACTTTCAATGTTAAGATATGGCTTTGAACTTTGTTGGACTACATTATTGAATGTTTTGGAAATACTGTGTAATGTCAAGTTAACATAATTATATTTTGGTTCTATGTTGATCTCATTGTTGAATTATTATTGTTATGGACAGTCCTAGCTTTGTGGTCATACATAAACTGGATTTTTAAAGCTACTAGCAAATTTAACTTTTTGCATAATTTGCAAAACAAAAAACTACATATAACAAATAACCAACATTTATAGCACTTTATCAGGTGGATTACAGTATGCAAAACATATATACATCATAAATAACTAAAATGTACAAACAAAAATATGGTTGAATTAGAATGATATCATTTTAAAAAGTGATTTTCTTTTTAATGGAAAATAATGTACGGTAAATTACTTTAAATCATTAAATGCTTAACATTTGTATTTTGTCGCTAATAAACAATAGTACTACCTGTAATGTACAATTTTTCGAATTCTCAGTATTAAATCTTTCAATAATGTTAAACTTTAGTTAAATTAGATCCCTATAGGCAAACTTTTATCATCTCTTAAAAAATAATCTATAGACTTTTCATATGGAATATACTTTGTGTAGATTACACACCCATGTATCCATCTAATTCATAACAATTGGTCATGGGTAAATCTTTACATTATAGCAATTTATTTTAAAAATTGGTGAATGTGATTCGATGTCAATAAATCTCATGTGAAGTGTCTTTATAACCCCATGTAGATACAATCAATTATGGTTATGAAATCTTTTCAGATCTTAGAAGTTATAAACTTGTTAAGAGCTGATTTTGAAGATAAACATGCATGAATTTAACTAGAATTGAAACATGTATAGGCCTCCACATGACACGATGCCGTGCTGCACTATCATTCTCTATGTTCAATGAACCATGAAATTGGGATAAAAACCACAATTTGACATGCAACTGACACACATCACATAATAATGAACATATGTACTAAGTTGATGTGACTACAACTTCACCAAAAACTTTAACTTGAAAATGAACAGTTTCCACACATTCATATATCTATGTTCAGTTAACCATGAAAATGGGGTCAAAACCCTAATTTAGCATGCAAATTAGAAAGACCACATTATAAGGAACATGTGTACTAAATTTCAAATTGATGTGACTACAACTTCACCCTAAACTACCTTCACCAAAAACGGTAACCTGAGAATGAACTGTTTCCACAATATCTTATTTCTATGTTCAGTGAACCATTAAAATGGGGTCAAAACCCTAATCTGGCATGCAAATTAGAACGACCACATTATAAGGAACATATGCACTAAGTTTAAAGTTGATGTGACTACAACTTCAGCCTAAACTACCTTCACCAAAACTTTAACCTCATTTGGGACGGAAAGACGCAAGGACCAAGAAACATAATGCCCCTCTACTATTGTAGGCGGGGCATAAAAACATACTAAAGAATTAACATTACTTCGAATAACATTTCCTGGAATTTTGAAATAAAACAGAGCCTTTTTTCACAGAATATCTTAAGAAAAGTTATACAAGAATATGTATGACTTAAGAGTAATTTCACTAAGATTTTTTGTGAAAAGTGCTACAGAATAATGTAAAAATTTAACATTACCAATTGTTATGCATGAGAGTGATAAGCATGCACTGTAGATTATTCTTGTTAAAAGCAGCTTTCAATGAGAAACAAAAAAAGTGCCATCTGGTTAGTGTTACATGTTGTACACAATGGAATTGAATAAATGCATTTCATTTGGATTCTATGCTTTAATAAATAAGGCCACACCAATTTAATTTGTTCATTTTCATAACCCTTGTCCCAGCTCCAACCTTAATTTTGGTTTCAATTTTTACTACATGTATTAATCTAAAAGCTGAAAATGATATTTGTACAGGAAGACAATATACATTGTATGTGGTACTGTAAAAGTAGAGTTTTTTGTTGGGAATTTAATTTAGTTTATTTCATTGATAAGTATAATCTCTGCAGTTCTACTTATATATAATTAACTAGAATTGAAAGTACACATGATTAAAGGAATCATACTATACCGAATCAATTTTTTTGATTTAAGAAATAAAGCAGCATAATGTAGATATTTAACATTATCAATTATGCACGAGAGAGAGAAGCTGGCGTGAGTCCAGAAAATATGTTTATAAAATCCACCCTCCCAAAACTTATTTTTGTGACGATTAGATGAAATCAACAGATTAATTTGGTGTGGCCTAATGATAATGCTGAAAACAGCAACAACAATGTACATATCAATATTAATTTATAAATTGCATAAATACAGTATTGCACTACGTTTTGTCGAATCTTCTCATAACTTTACTCGTCTCGCCTCGGCAGTTAGGACAAAACCATTTTCCTTTTGGCTTATTTACAAGTCCAACACAATTGAAATGGAACCACTCTATAACACAAATGTCATTGTCACAACCAATCATTTCACCATATGACACTTGGTTACACAGACAGTATGTCGGTTCATCTGGGTCGATGGGAGGATCAATGGGAGATGTTGGAGTTTGCTCTTTCTTTGTCTTTCTCTTCTTTTTCTTTTTAGGACCCTTGTCTTTCTCATCCTGAAACAGATATAGAACATTTTAAAGACCAAACTTCCTATGTTTTCTGCACACCAGCTAGTCCAACAGCATTATTACTTAAAGGTTCTATGACGTTGATTTCTGCTAGTCGAAAAGCAGTAGATTGTTGCATTGTGTTTTGCGCAATTTGAGATTTCAATGTTCATTTGCACACAAAAAGAAAGCTAATATTGTGTAGATTGTACATATATGTGGACAATTTGCTGATGAGTTATAAGAATTTGAATACACGTGTATTTGCATTTTTATTTTTTGGGCAAGTATAATGCTTTGTAATGACTGTCATCAGAGAAATCCAAAATGGCCACTATGCAAATAAGAAAAGTATCCATAATTTTGCCATATGCAAATCAACCACAACATTTTTGCCAGGAAAAGTTATATAATATCAGCAATATGATGTTTTTGTTGCATGAAGTTTAAACTTGTTTACCCTCAAAATCACTCCCCAAAATTTATAGTAAAGATTAGAAATATTTAAAAAAAAAAAAATTCATATTTTTGCGTATGTTCTCACAACAATCAAAAGGGTCATTTTAATGTCCTAGCATATAGAATTTTATGCATTTTTACGGGAACAAATAAAAAGCCTTAATCAAACGTAGTCCGACAATCATATAAGTATTTTCGCATTCTATGTACATTTTTTTCTATAAAAGTCAGAAATAAGCGTAATAAATAATCCTTTAAACATCCAAATATCCATTGTCTTGATTTTATAATACATTTTATCATATCCACATGTACTTAGAACTTGATATGATGGTTTTTGCATGTGTAACAACCGGAAGTGAACAACCCATATTTGCACACCCCAGGCTTATAACCGATCATTCAAGTGCTATTCCAACATACCCGGGCTGATATGGCCATACACGACCCATATCAGGAAATTTGATGATGTCACGCCTATTTTACAAAAAGAGGTAACTCTTTTCTTATAAATAGATAAAATCAAAAGCATTAAAATTGGATGTAGCTCCTTAAAAACGCCAGTGACATACTGTTTTTACAAAACGAATCGAGATTATACGTAAATTTCCAAATGTATAGTAAATATCAGGCAAAAATCACCTGCAGTTATTTTTTGGCATGAAGTAAATAAAATACCAATTTTTATTATCAAAACTAAAATATCGAACATATAAACACGTAATACAGAAGACTGGAATAATGTGTTCATTATGTCAAAAAATAGTGTCTGTATTCTAAATATTTTACAAAAACATTTTTATTTCCAATAAGTACCACATATTAGCAATTTAGAGAAAATAAACAAAAATGAAGTTGTTATGGAGACAAAAAAAGTCTAGTGACCCCATAATTTTTTTCTGTCATTTGATTCTCCAAATGAAAAATTGTCTTGACAAAAAATTTGAAAAAAAAACACCTGCAGAATTGAATAGGCAGTTTGGTCTTTAAATACAATATCTATTATTAAGAAGAAAAGGTCCAAAAAATCTTCTTGAATCAATAAGAATTTTTTTTATGGGAGCATCAAATAAATATTCACATGATATTTCCACATACACAAAGACATATCCTCAAATCCTTTTTTCTTTGATGAATGTTAATGAAAGTAATGAATCCAGCTGTGTATTCTAACATGAAGGACTTTTAAGATGTAAGAGAATGTTACAGTATCCTTCCTCTAGTTAAAACTCTTACTCATACTGAAAGTCATATTCAAATTTGGTAATTTGCAGTTTGACCAAACTCATAGAAAGTGGGATTTTTTACTGTACATTAAGACAAGAGCATTTGTCAGTGGTTGTACTGATTCTTCTTTTTTTTTTACTTTTAAATGTAGATTCGTTTTAAGGTTGTTGACTTGCTACCACTGACCTTGCTTCACCTCTGATTTCTATTGTTCTCCTGCACTCAAGGTCATATAAAATGTAGTACTTTCAAGTACAACACCACCATGGGTGCTCAGACGTCTGATTATTATTATTATTTATATATATCAGATTTACATTTAGAATAATGTCCTAGCTATTTAACTCAAGGATTTAGCTTCAACAAAGACAATATTGCAAATGTTAATTAATAAATACAATTGTACTGTGAAATTGCAACAGAATATAATGAACAAAACATTTATTGCAATTTTCACCATGTCATGTTTGTTTACATTAACATAAACTTACTTTTCGACATTTAATTTTTTATACAAGATTAATTTTGAGGTTTCGCTATCACAATCCCTAAAATATTTATACGAGTGTAACTTTGTGCAAATATCTTGCAAATATAGTTTTATTGAAGTTTATCCTTTCCATGCATCTACTTCTAAGGACCCCTAAAATTTTGGATAAATTACAAGAAAAAAGTCAGAAAAATTTTATTTAGTATTAATAATTTCTAATTCAAATCTAAGACTTCTGGATATACATATACTGCTGTTTTTATCAGTAATTGCCAAAACAATGCAGCTTTGTCTACAGAACCCAAATGTTGTATCTGTACAAATTCACACTCAACTTACCCTAATATCTTCTCTGCTGATTGAATCATTGTTAGTTTTCTGTCGTCTCTGTCGCTTGACTGGTACTTTTTCAGGTTTATCTTCCTGCGGTTGCTGTTTAATTTGTTTTGATGCCTGTATTATTAACTCACGCTCCTCTTTATCTTGATCACGTCCTGAATTGGGATCTAGAATATACATTAATCTTTAATAAATGTTTATTATTCACAAACCATCAACACAAAGATTTTATTTAATAAACTTTCAAGTTTACTTGGGATTTCCATAGCAGTAGCAGATCCAGTGGTCAAAATGAAGGTAGGATTTATTATTTTTTTAACAATGTACAATGTTTTTGCTTGATACAAAACTTTCCAGTGAGTTTGAACTTAACAAACTGTTCTTGATCCCATTTGCATTAAATTTACAAGACTATCTTTCCAGCAAAAAATGGTTACATCTTTGGTTTAAAAACTTGAGTAATTTACTGATAACTTATTAAGCTAGCCTAAAAGCAAATGTTAAGAGGCAAGATTAAAACACAAAAAGCTGAAAATTGTCAGATTCAATCTCAGTCTGAGAAATACTTTTAGTTTGTTTATTTCTAAATGTACCAAGGTTTTCTCTGTCTTGTTCTAATTGTCTTGCTCTGTTTTCTATATGGTCCATAATACAGGCTAACAACATCAACTTCTCATCTCCTATTTCTTGGCATTTAATCAATGCCCTCTGCATAGATATCATTGCCTTTCTCTTGGCTGGACTACCGTCTGGTTCATTACTGTATGTTTCTTGGTGCACATCAATGTCTGCAAGAATGTCTGGAAAAAAGCACATTAATCATACATGTTATTTGTTTCCAAATTCAAAAGTCTCCATATGTTCATTTTTGTGTACCCGTACATTTGTATGTACCCTCAACGTATAGTTTCTTCTAAAATTGTTGATCTTCATCTGATAAACTTCTAATTAAGAAATGATTAAAGAAGATATTATAATTATACAGAGAACTGTGAAATCTAAATACATGAATAAGAATTTGAGTTATTTCCCTTTGACTGGCCTCTATGTTGCTCTATGTGTATTTTTGTTTCATTTGTATTTGTAAGTAAAGTCAAGAAATACCAAAGGGATATTCGAAGGAGGGAAAAACTGACAAACTCCAGAGAACAAAGACAAGACCAAAACAATACATGCATTACAATTAAAAACTAAAAACATATGAACAACATGGACCCCACCAAAAAACAGGGGGTAGACTCAGGTGCTCCAGAAGAGTAAGCAGTCTCTGCTTCCTGCAGGACATTCGCCATGCTGCCCATGTCAAATCTAGTATGAGGAAGGGAAAAAATCAATGGAACATGTCCATTTTCATTTTGGATACAGTTTTTTCATACCTGTCAACCAAGTCATGATGACATCCATAAAACTTTAATAAGGATGACTCCAACTTAGGAGCAACATACCCCTGTCAGGAGCCGGGCTCTGTCCAGGAAGTCAATGTATATATGTCACAAGCTCTGGAATAACAAAGGAGTTGTGAAATATATACTCTATACGCTGGGGCTTCTGGAATATTGCAGCTCAAAAATGGGAAGTTGACAATTGGAAAGTCAAAGTCATCCTGTTTGTATTCAACCTTCCTCTGGTGTCAATTTCAAGGTGAATGTCAAGATAAGATGCAGACTTGGCAGTGTCTGTGGTATCCTTAATTTCGAGCTCATTGGGATAGATGAGATGTAAGAAATTCCCAAAACATGAATTGTTGAGTGATAAAACATCATCTATGTAGCGGAAGCAGAAATTAAAGGTACGGGCTAACTTCTTCTGTTTTTCCCTAAGAAGCCTTTCAAGGAAGTCTGCCCCATATGAGTAAAGGAACAAGTCAGCCAGGAATGGTGCACAATTTGTACCCATAGGAATGCCAATTGTCTGTTGGAAAACACGTCCACCAAATTGAACAAAAATGTTGTTGATCAAAAGTTCAATCATCAGGACAATTTTGTTCTCTATATATTTTTGTTTGATTTAGAGTGGTTTTTAACAAAGTATGATTTATCTCTACAAATGACAAGGTATGTGTATCTGCTGTTGCCATTTTTATTTGAAAGCATCAATGGATTAGATCTTTCTTCTTCTTCAGTTGTGAATGAGGAATGGTGGCATAGAGGGTAGACAAATCAAATTTTTTTATGCTGTTACTGAAATGGACCGAGATCATAAAATATCCTTTAAGTCCTTATTTGTAATATTCACATTTTGTTCATACATGTAAAAGTATTTCTGTTATTAAAATAATTAAATTTAACCATGTGTTAGGCCAAAAAAAAAATATAGTCTTGTTTCCTGCTACCCAACCGACCCTGTTTTTTCATGCCGACCCTAAAGTTTTTTGGACAAAATCAGAAAAAAATTGATTTTCCAAATTACCGGAATTTGGTGCCGTCACCAAACTCTGATTTCGGTCTAACAATAAGACCGCCTCCAGTGCCCTTAGGGCTAGTGTGCTCGGTAGCTCTAGTGTGTTGAAGCTTACTTTTCATAAATGTAGACATTATTCAAATAAAAGACATTTGATAGTGTCTTTATTGAACTGTCACAGAATCCATACCTGAAAAAATGAAGAGGAAAACAAATAAAATGAAAAAAATAATGATAAAACCATTTTCCGACCTACCTACCCTATTTTTTTCTGGCCGGTAGCAGGAAACAAGACTAAATCTTTTTTTGCCCTTATAATTAATATTTCCTTTTGATTTTGTGCAAACTGATAAGGCCAAATAATAAAATATGTGGGATTCTGACTACCCTACCTACCCTAATTTTTTTGGCAACAACCCTAAATATTATTTTGGCATTTTTCAAGTACTGTTAAAGTCAAAATGTCTCTTTCCCTGGACTCAATGTAAAAAAAATATTTAATTAAGGAAAATCCTGTTTTTATCTTCATTACACGACCCACACTTATTATTTTTTTAACTTGCCTAATAGTGTAAATTTTTTTAAAGTCTCACATCTTACCGTTAATCAAAATGAGTTCAGAAGTTCTGTTCATGAAACATTCTTAACTCAACTTACATATTTTCAGAAAACAAAGTTTATGAATGTCGGTAAAATATTTGTTATAATTGTAATTCTATGAATAATGCTTGTACAAGTTCACTATTTTGCCTGTAAAATTAACTGAATTAATTTAATAGACAAATATGTGTGTAAATTAATGCAACCAAACTTCACACACTGTCATCTGCACTATATTTGCTTTTTTTTCAGAATAAAATGTTTATTAAAAAAAAAAATTCAAAATAACCTAAAATCTTAAAATAGGATGTTCTGCAGTCACTTTGGCAAGGAAAAAGAAAAACTAAATTAACAAAGATAATTGACGTAAAACTATCTATACTTTGTATAAATGTTTGCAACAGTCTGATAATCAGCTTGTTCTTACTATTCTTGGTAGTGATTTATGGTATAGTTCGTCTTTTCTCAAAAAATGGTATACCGAGATTTATATGTGAACTATGACTGACATGTTATCAAATAGGAATTTCTAATTATATTTTTTGGTATTTCAATTCTTCATTTTTCATCTTGTATATTTAAAACTTTCATCATATTTGTATGTAACTATGGACAATTTATGTCTGAAATAAATGATTATTATTAATTATATAATCTATTTCAGCTCAACATTTACCATGTTTACCAGGTAAATATTACCGAGGCATTTCAGCAGAAGAAAAGACAATAATTATGACTGTTGTAAAGAAAAGGTAGAATAATGATTTTTTTTAAGTCATATTAAAAATAAATGACTTGCTATTAAATTAAAAAGACATCTATAGAGTAACAAAATGTTGTTTAATGATTTTTAAATTTTGACAATTCTTATTTTTTCCTTTTTTTTTAAATTTATAAATTACTGATAACTTTGCAACATTTTACAATTTTTTTTATTTGGTTGTATTTTTTTTTTCAACTGAAACGAAAATTTAAATGTAAATAATAAATTTTAAGAAGGGAATCCCCAATATTCTAAATTCTATGTTTAGACTTGAACCGGAAGTAGTTGTGGAATACTTAGCCAGGGTATTCCATTCAGCTACGCGTCGCTCCAAAACCACAGATGACCATATAATCCCATTCAAACTAACAATCCCTATATAAATGGAAAGTCTACGTCTTTGAACGCTTACTTACCCCTACATTGAATATCAAGTTCCCGCATTTGTGTCACAACTCGTTGCAAGTCGTCAGGCAGGTTGTCCATCGTATCGAGGTAATTTTCTAAATAAGTTGCTGAACACAATGCCTCGACTGCCGCTTGATTCAACATTGTCATAATCGTTCTCTTCGATCTGACTATAGAGTTCGTCCAAATAACCACCGTTTTGATACAAATCGTAAACCAGTCATTGGTGTTTCCCTCCGAATGAGTTGAACATTGCCTCGTCTTCGGTTTGACCTGATTATTTTGTAGTGAATCGATGGGAACTTTTTTTAATTATATCCATATTCTGCCATTAAACTTACATTTAGTATAAATATTTAAATTTATATAAGAACTTCCAAATATAAAACAATCTTCACTTCAGTTTTAAGTTGTTTTAAATCTCTTATATTCGTAAATACCCTGTTGGAACCTTGATTATTATACGCAACTCCTCTGGAATTTTCCTTGTAATTACTTTAAAAACTATGGAACGTATGTCACTATCTGTACTAATTTCTAATGTCTCTGATCTAATGTTATAAACAAACAATCACAGATAAACAATAATAATAAGAAGGAAATAAAAATTTAAAAACATGAATAAAAAATAAAAATGTATGTAGAATATATACATTAAATGTTAGAGGTTACTATAAACTTATTACATTAGAGTTATCCTTCTTAGTGTGTTTGTAAAGCGAGAGTATTTGAGAATAAAGTCATTTTTATTTTGAATATTTATTGTTAGTATCAACTTTTTGGAAGAAAACTAAAGAAAAAAAGATGCTGTCAACATCCCTTTGCACGGTAAGATAGCCTTTAAATAAATACATGTGTGTGTATTTTAAAAGTAAAAAAATATATGGCTATTAGTGCTGAAAATTCGGAAGGAAGATTTACAGAAAAATGGAGTAGCAAAATTATAATTATCAGATCTTTTTTTATTTTTTTGGAAGAAAGTTTTAACAATTTGCATTTTTTTGTCAGCAGGGTACAAATATTTAATTTAAAATACACATGTATCATTTGCTATTTTTAACATGATTTTACATCAGTTGACAATTTCAATGGTTGTATTAACTGGCAAACTTCGCGTTCTTTGGTATATAATATTTTTAGGTTCCCTGATTCCCGATATTTTACATAAAAAATTATATAGTCGCAATACTTGACACAGAAAGTAAAGACTTTTCATAACAGTTGACCAAATAAAACATATCAGAATGAATAACTTTCGATGATGGGTTTGTATTCAAAAGAGTTTCAAAGATTGCATTGGTAGATTGAAGAATATACCGTTTCTTAGTACAAAAAAGAGTGTTAAAAAATACTAAACTTGTTAAAAAAAAAAACGATGCATAGATAATGTATAATTACAAATGCTATTGAACATTATGATATTGGAAAATAAATATAGATTCTTTTCAGGTTATTTTAGTTTTATTTTCTTGAAAAAAAGATGTACACATAGCCTAATACCACGACAATGGTATATTGTCAGCATAATGTAAAACTCATCCTACAAACTGTTCTTTTTTTCAAAATAAAAGACAAAGTTATGAATATTTGGAAAAATCTGGATGAAACTATTGAAATTTTGTTTTTTGTTTGAAAGCATATTACATGTAGTATATATCTTTTGGTTTCAATGCAACTGCCCATGTTGATAGATTTAAAGTTATTTCATGCAGATGAACTTGATAAGAAAGATGTCTTGCTTGCCTTAGTAACAACCAGCAAGGTCATTTATAAATATAATATTTTTTGTTATAAAACTACATTTTATAAATGGTAAATTGGAGGTTCATATCATCTATCAACATGGGAACTCGACCACTGCACTTAGGTTTCTCTTTTCAGCATAACAGAGATAAATTGTGTTTGCAGGGCGAGGTATGACAGTGCAGTTTATTTCTGTGATGTAGATCCATCCCATCTGGGGTGACCAACTTGGTTTAGATTTATATCACAAATGAATGAAATGAACCACAAATAATAACAATCTTTTGTCATCGGGTGTATACGAAGAATCATTGGTGCACAACTTCTATTTTCATATAAACAAGAGTGGACACAATAAATGTCTCGCCTGAGTATGTACATGGAAAGTTTATCTTATACCCGACATTGCAAGTAAAAAAAATGCATTCAAAGAAATGGCCAGGTAACATTTGTTTGAAAAATCTCATGTCATTCAAGCCTAAAACTGTGTCCATTTTTAGTTCTAGTCAGTTTTCCTGTAGCTGCTTTACTTTTTGAGATATGAGCCAAAAAGTGCATTTTTCACCTATGTTCTATTTTAATCAACCAACCAGAAACAAGAATTGCCCAAGCTGGCCATGTTTGTGGCCTGATCTGGACCAAACAAGGATAGTTTGTTAGAAACGTCCCACAGATGCTTCCTATTAAGTTTACTTCCATTTGGCCAAGCAGTTTCAGAGAAAAAGATTGTTTTATATCAGCCACTCAGAAAAAGAACTGTCCATGGCGGCCATATCTGTAGTCCGATCGGGACCAAATAAGGAAATTTTATAAATGACCTCACATATATGGTTTCTGTCAAGTTTCGTTCCATTTGGCCAAGCTATTTCAGAGAAGATTTGTTTATATCAGCCAATCAGAAACAAGAACTGCCCATTGTGGCCACATTTGTAGTCCGATCGGGCCGAAATGAGGAAAGTTTGTACCTAACTTCCCATAGATACCTCCTGTCAAGTTTCGTTCCATTTGGCGAATCAGTTCCAGATAAAAAAAAATAATCAACCAATGAGAAACAAGAATTACACATGACGGCCATATTTATCGCCCGATCGGGACAAAATGAGGACATTTTTAAAGAACCTCCCATAGATGCTTCCTGTCAAGTTTCGTCCCATTTGGCAAAGAGATTTTAGAGATTTTTTTATGTCTGCCAATCAGAAATAACTTGAGAAATGCCCATGGTGGCCATTTTTGTAGTCCGATCGTAACAAAATGAGGAAACTTTATAAAGGACCTCCCATATAGATTTCCTGTCAAGTTTTGTTCCATTTGGCCAAGCAGTTTCAGAGAAGATTTTTGAAAACTCAGCCATACAAAAACAACTATTGCCCATGGCGTCCATGTTTTTTGTCCAATCAAGATTTGTTAGTTCTTTTGGGGTTTTACGCCGTTTTTCGCGTATTTGGCTATTTCGCAGCGGCCAGTTTTTATTGGTGGAGGAAGCGGGGGTACATGGAGAGAATCACCAACCTTTGGTAGGATAATTGCCAATCCTGGTCAATTAAGCTCCGAGTCGAACATACCCCACCATAAGTGAGATTTGAACTCGCAACCTCAGTGTTTACAGGCTAGTGATCATTAGTAGTAATGACGAACTACCTAGACCACTCGGCCCACTTTTAATTACCCCAATTAACAAATTGATACATAAACTTCAAAGGAACCATTGACCATGCAATACTATAGTCTGTTCTATTTAAACAACTAAAATTTATTTTATACCCGTGTAGTGTGAGCGAGTTGTAGACTATATTTCATTCATATTTTGTAAATACCTATATTAAATTATGATGGGAGTCAGAATTATTTTGTGTTCAACAAATTTGGAGTTATGTGAAGTTTTGTTGTTCATGTTTTTTTAGTTGAGTTGATAAATAATTTCGAGCCATTAAGAAAGAACCTGAGGCTCCATGAAACCTGAATCGCTCACCTGGATTTTAGGTGACCACAACGGACAAAGTGCTTCTAGATAAGATCTGTAAAGAATTGTTCTACAGTGTCCTGCACTTCTAGATAATATATGTAAAGAATTCTTCCAGTGTCCAATGTTAAAAATGTCAAACTAAGCCCACCTGTGGCAGCTGGCTAGGATTCCGATTGGAACAGGAACATAACTTTTGTAGCAGACATTTATCTACAGATCTTCATGCAACAAAAAAATTTCATTGGCTTAGTATTTCTGAAGAAGACCTTTGTACAAATTTCCTCATAGGGTCCAATGTAAAACTAATCTGGATGTGGCGACCATCTTTAATTTCAGATCAGCATTAAACAAAATTTACTATTGTAGAAGTTTATCCAATACTTGTTCATACATAAAAATATTTCAATGGGCTTGGTAGTTTCTGACAAGAGGACCTTTGTACAAATTTTCCATAAGGTTCAATGTTAAACCAAGTCTGGCTGTGGCACCGTATTGAATTTACCATCGGCACATAAAAAATACACTTTGTGGTCTATCAAATGATCATTCACACATCAAAAACATTTCATTTGGCTTGGTAGTTTCTGGCAAGAAATCCTTTGTACAAAACTCCCCTAAGGTGCCAATGTTAAACTAAGTCCGGCTGTGGTAGCCATCTTGAATTTCTGATTGGCACAAAAAACATACTTTTGTAGAGGTTCATCCAATGCTTGTTCATACATAAAACATTTCAATTGGCTTGGTAGTTTCTGACAAGACCTTTATACAAATTTCTTGCTGCGAAACATGGGGAAACGGCTCAATGAAGTTCGTCTTTTCTCACGTTTCTAAAGCTCACCCAAATAAATTTTATATTTTCAGACAATGACTATGTATTGTATATATATGAGCTTTTGTGTTGTGAATAAGCTCTTAAATTACATCTAGATGCAGAGGTCAAATATAATTTGTTCATTATTTATGAGAATTTTCAGTAAATAATTTATTTAAGCAAGTAATTTTTCACCCCTTTCATATAAATTTTGAATCTAAGATGCTTATTTGTAATTTCAAATAGTTAAAAATTTGACATATTAAAAAGTCTCAAAATCCATCTCTAAAATGGCAAAATTTTCATTTAATGTAAAGAGATTTAACACTTGTAGTATAACTGGTAAATTTCAGGTGAACTTTATCAGAAATAAACTATATGTACTATCACAACATTCCCTAATTAGTATATTTATGTAAGGTATTAAAAGTGGGAGAGTCAGGATGACACCCTATTTTAGACCCCACCCCCCTATAGTGCATTTCATATAAACTGAATCTGTATTAAAAGACCACCTGTCTTATGAGACCAGCTTCTTTGCTCTCCCTTCAGTTATCTCTTAAAACAGGTTTGACTGTAGTTTCTTATCCACTGTAATTGCTACAACATCTCCTTCCTTAAGATGAAGTACAGCAACAAAAATGTTGTTCACTTGCAGTATGTATTATGTTTCATTATTGTGTTGGTTAGTTTCTCAAGGAAATCAGACCCACATCTATCTTTTGACTTACTTATACAATATATCCATTCTCTCCTATCACGTTTTGAAAATAATGTCAGAATTTCTGGTATTTTGTTTCATAGCTTTGACAGAAAAAGCAAAAAGCACTGCAATTTCAAAACAACAAAACAACTTTTCCTCTCCTTTTTATTTTACATCTAAAAAGCTGAGACAGAAATATAAATTCACTTCAGGACTGATATCTTGTCACATATGGTGCACCTGGTACTCTATTTTGTACATACAATTCATCTATTTGAAAAAAAAAATTAAGAAAACAAATAAAATATACAATGTAAGCATACATACTCCTTTCATCCCATATTAATAAACAGCATCTGTGGATAAAATAGCAAACAGAATTTCAACTGAAACAAGCTTATTATCCTTCCTAAAAAAATCTCATTAAAACTGTTTTCCTACAATTATTAAGTTTCTAGCCTTAAAAATTTGAAAAAATAACCAATATAGAAAATATTAAAACTTCTGTAACTAAATTCTACAGTGATGAATTTTTGGTCCCTGGGTAAATCTAAATCTACTGCAAAAGAAATTTATAATATCCTAGGAGAAAATGGAGTCTTGGCTATTTATGATTTCGAAAATCAAATGCAATTTAAATATGTTTGTAACACTGCATGAGTTTTGATACAATTTCACATTCCACAAAACAGTAACTAAAATGAGGACTTCAAAGGATATTCATACTGAAGTTGTATTATTTTTACTGCAATGTTTTCAACATTTAATAAAATAACCCTTAAAATATTTTTTATTTTACCATCCTATCCTGATCTGAAGCAATCCACTAGGCCTACAAATGCTTGACCTCAGCTTTACTGTGGAAGTGTTTAAATAATGTCATTATGATTTTATAGCTTTTATAGCATTTATGAGCAGAAAAAGTCCATTAAATTTCTGACATCTGTCCAATGGCTATCAATAAAAAATCTATTTATTTTAAAATATGAAAATTCTTATGTGAAATATTCTTCATTTCAACAAAATAAATAAATAAATAAATACATAGTAATTACATATTGATTTCCTTTATAAAACATAATTATACATATCTACAAAGTACCAGTTTTCAATTTACAACTAACGTTTTCAAACCTAAACATGACTTATAAACTTTACATGTGTAATTATAATAATAGGAAAGAAAGTAATATGATGGATAAATCCAGAAATTTGAATGTCAACAGATTTTAAATATCCAAATTTTTGTCCACAATGAATCTTTTTATTGAACTTGTTAATACATGTATGATACCAAAATGTAGCAATTCTATTAAAACTGACACAATCAAATTTTCTTTTTCCATTTAACCTAGCAAACTAGCACAACATTTTACTTCAAAATTTAAGGTATCCGGACCATAAATGACCACGTGATTATTTAAAAGTTCCCGGATGTTCCATACAACGCAATTGAAATGATCTCCGTAATTATCGGCAAACTTCGAAAATTCCAATAGAACTAACTTATTTTTACAGACTTTGCATATAAGCAACAAAGTGTGTTTCAACTTGAGAAAAATATATATACAAAATTCAAGCTTTAAATTGTTTGGTTCAGCCATTCACGGTCAAAAAGAGATACAATTTTGATCATGATCTATTATGGTCCGGATACCTTAAAATGTATTACTGGTCTTTTTCAATAATAACCACCAAAGTTTATTACTGAAATTGTCAAACATGTGCAATATAACAGGCAGAGATGATATAACCAATTCTGACCTAACTTTTAATCATTCAACGTGAAAATTAAGTAAATCTTAGTCACAACAAACATCTAAATAACAACTGTATCAACAATCTGTTTACATAGCTGTCAATGAATAATCATAATAATCTACCGGTAGTTTCTATGTCGAAAATATATGTGTAAAAATAATTCCAATAATTGAAAATTCAATTATATTATCAAATAATAAATGAAATGTCAATATTTAAACTCCACCTGTGAACACATTTAATGTTACTAAAACATCAATGCCGCTTAGCATTGTGGAGAGTTTTAACTATTTAAACATAAATGTATTTTCACTGCATGATAATATTTGAACAATTTAATAGTTAGGCTAAACAAATATTATATTCATTTTATATATTTTTAACCTTGATAATATCAGCATTTTTTTACACTGAAAATGCCGTGAATAAAATGGCTCATAAAACATTAATGGTGGAATTCCACATGAATGTTTCCAAGGTTTTATAAATAATTCATTAAGTAATAAATGTAATTATACTACATGTTGTTCACAAAAGTATAATTTTGTCTTATTTCATACAACAAACAAAGCAAGTTCATATGTAATCTGAATGATTACTGTGTTTGTGAGGTCATTTCTTTTATCCTGCAACTAGACCAATATAGGCTGCCCAATATTGTTTTTGATATTTCGGTCAGTAGTCCAATATAGTTTCCTAGTACACTAGTATGCCAAAAATGACACTTTTTTAAATCAGCTATTAATCTGCCATTTTCATGCAACAAACAGGTAACAATTTATAGTGTTGCAGGCTAGAAACAATATACCACGGTACGTACATTGTCATAAGATATAAAGTTCATTTGTACTTGCAACAAAACAGACGAGTAATGTTCGACAAACCTCGCATTTCTACCCACTTCTACAGTTCATACAAATAAACTTTATATTTTCTGACATGTACACATACTGTATACTCGTGACATCAAATATTCATTCATAACATCCGCCATTTGGTAACGCTCTGGTTATGACCTGAGAGTGAGTTCTTCTTAGCTTACATTGCTTCTATTGTGTTAAGATGGTAAAAGAGAATATATGTTTAGTTTTAAAATAATAATCATTATTTTGAACACAAAATTTTGAGAATGTAAATTAATTGACATTTTTTTCAAGAATCGTGATGTACTTCTATGCAATGGTAGAGGGCTGATGGCATTTGGAAAATGCAGTGGGGATGTATCAGAGCAGAAGTGAGCCACTGCCCCGAGTTTGTCTGTCAGTGCTAAATCATGTATAATATTATATCCAAGTACTTCTGTATCATTATAACTACATGAAACAAATAGTATTTGGTGAAGCCTATTAAAAAAACATACAAAAATCTCTATAAAATAGTTGGCCATTTACATCCAAAATGCCCTCATCCATTTAAAAAAACAATTCTATTTCACAAAAAGCAAATATTCCTAAATCTATTACATCTATTGCTATCATTTAAAAAATTAAAAAATGAGCAATTTTGTTCAGATCTGGAGTAAATAATATTTACAAACAACATACATTCACAATATCCATTTGTCAGATTGATTCATTTTTCATTGTCCACTAAAATTTCAGATACATGTATATTGTAATCTAGAATTTTTTTGCAACATTACATAAAAAAGTGTCTTTTTTTCAAAATATCATTACATGTAATACCAAGCAATTTGGGAAATGCTTGAAAATATGGGTACCAATCTTTAAATTTTCAAATGAATTCATTAAACTATGCATCTATTTTCTGATTACAATGATAAATTTACCAACATATAATGGCAAAATTAAGAATAATCATAATGAACAAAAATTTACTTAAAAAGTTTCCTCTTTAAGAATAGAAAAAAAGTTTTAACAGTATCTATAACAAAACATTCTGTTTCCAGAGAAAATCTCGGTTCTATGTAGCTCCAAACTGTTCAATAACATCACAGTGAAAAATGTAATGCACAATGTAGAACATGGCGCCAGAATAAAATGATAACAAATATGAACTATGAATATGCAAATCTGTCATCCCACTGAGGACGATTGTCCAAACTTTTCAACGACTTGGCACTGCCAGGTCGACTAAAACGACTTGATGTTGAGAGAGTAGACTTTGCACTTCCTGGACGTATAGAACTGGTATTGGATTTTGCACTTGATGGCCTTGATCTTTTACCAGGGGTGTATCCGAGCGTTGAATTGAGACTACTTGTGCTTCTCATGTATGTAGATTCAAGCTGCTCTGCAGCCATTTGCTCATGAACTGCTGCTATTGGAACACCATATAGAGTGGTTCTTGAATAATCTTCTAGCTGTTCCTTTCGAGACAAACCTTTGGTTGCCTTAGCATGCTGCAGCCTATTCAACATTTTCTGAAATGAAAAAATAAAATGAAGCATAACAAACTGCATATGACTTCTTCAAGATTAAATGACCCAGTAATAAATTGGGAATAATGGAAACATTCTCCCCTAGGTAAATCCAATCAATGGTTTGATAATATTTCTGATTATAATTTTTTTATTACACAATGGATGAATACATGTGTATATATACATATTTTTGTGTACACATCCACATCTTCCAATTAACATTGATTTTTTCTTCTACAGTATTTAATCAATGAATTTCTTTCACAATTTTATTTATATATGGTAAATACATTTACCTGTAACCAAGTGTTTTTTAGGTTTTTAACATACAGAAATATAACTCAGATTCAAATATTTTATTTAGGTGTGTTTGAGACAAAATCTAGACAGTTATTAGTTGATACATTGTACATTGTATATATGTGCAATTTGTTATTCACTTCTTTTGCATTATAAGTACAAAATGTATCGACATTTACATGTAAATGTAGATGTATTATGTATTTAAATAATTTAACCTCTTTTAAACAGTCTACAAGAGAACACCGAACTTTGTATGCCCAAAAAAAAACTTAAGAAGAGTGTACATGAAACCAAATAGACAGGATATTGGAGGCATGCATCACTAAGAAATCCCATGGACAGAGCATTTGAAAAGACATAATAATTTTGGGTTCATGTGCAGTTTACAGAAGAAACAGGTCAGTTTCCAGCATGTAGCACTCTGGCCCTACATTTCATAGATTTCTCTGAAAAAATATCAACAAAAATCTGTTTAAAGGGTAGTGTGAGATATCCCACTGAACAGTGTATACAATATTGGATAGTACATGTACAAGTAAATACTGGAACAATATCCCACTCATGTACATGTAAATACTGGAACAATATCCCACTCATTTTCATGTAAATACTGGAACAATATCCCACTGAACAGTGTATACAATATTGGATAGTACATGTACATAATCAATGAGTTAGAAGAGTTCGGCTACTAGTTGTGCTAGTAAAGTGGCAAAAAAAATGTGAAAAGAAAAGCCTTGAAGAATGTTGTCAATGTTGAGGATAACCAAATGCAAACAATTTACATGCATTTGCCATTACAGGGGAAACAAAGATCAGTAACTCAAAACTACAGGAGGTTGTGATCATAAATTTGGTTGCAAATTTTTTTTTTAATTCTGTTTTATTGAATGAGACTACAATTTATGTTCACTATTTAGGTAGGGTGAAATAATAATTAGACCATTGGCATGAAGTACATGTAATATTTGAATTATTAAAAGTACTCAAATAACGAAATACATCTTTTTTAGTTATCCCCCTTTTCAAAAGAATTATTTGCAGAATTTTAACATTTCCACATAACTTAGGGAAGTATAAGATTAATATAACATAACTGATGAAGGTAGAAACTGAAATATGCATATTTCAAAACTCTTCTCCAAATTATGAAATCTTAGTTGTAATGCGTATACAATTGTATGATTACCAGTAAATAAGTCTCAATCAGTTCTAAAGCAATTACCCATAAAGTTACAGGCACACAGAACACATTTTAGTTCCTTTCAAAGTCTTTGTTTTATTCTTTACCTCCCTCCCCCTTTTTGGTTTCAAAAATTATGCCAACTTAAACAACAAGATAATGGTTATAATTATAAAGTTGTTTACAATGTTGGAAATTGTTTTGAGAATTATTTTAAATAAAGGAGTTTCATAACATATCCTGCTTACAATAACATTTACCAAATTAAAAATAAGAATCCACAGTACTAAATTCTGTTTCTGATATGCATGTAAGCCAGGACAAAATAAACAGCTGCGCCACGAGCGCATGATACACCCGTCGTCTTCTGAAAAAACATGATAAATGTTTTTGCAATCCCCCTTATTTAGTGGAGCTGAGGGTGGGATGTATATGGAAACCCGGCAAAACATAAGCGTGTAAACTTTTAAGCAATACAGATACGGCGCGAAATGTGAACAAAAACAACATACACTGAAAAATAATGTTGGCAATTTAGATGAAAAATAAATAAAACAGGCTTTAAATGTAATTGAAATGAATAAATATCATCATTTTAGATAATTAAAAGTAATTTTTAAACACATTTATATATATTTCTGATAAAAATATTGTATGTTGAACATCGCGATAAAACTAGGAAGTAAACAAAATGCGAAAAATCCAAAAAGTTGAACTGTTTTTTTTTCCTTCATCCAGGGAAAGAAAAGTTATCAATCTACAATCAATGTGATTAAGTGATGATTACACATTGTTATCCTAATGATCTCCATATCAGCTGATTGAAACATTAATTGTAACAACTGTTCACGAAATCTGAACTTACCAAGCTGACGTTGAATCGTCCAAGCCGACATTCCTGAACATTAATTTCAGAAATATCAAAAACTTTTAATTATTTTAATCAAAATTATGATTTGGAATACCATAATACATCCCGTCAAAATTTTGACCGGCGTATAAAAAGGCTCAAATTAATGAAGTCACTGAAGCATGAAATTTAGGTCATGTGCACTTACATGTTGGTGATCTGTTTTGAACTAAATTAGATGGTGACAGTAGTTGTAAAATATCACCAATATATAGTCACATATTTTAATAGGTTTCTGAGAAATGGACCTAAACGCAAAACATAACCTAGTCACTCAGGCACGAAATGTGGGTCATAATGACCCAACTGTTGGAGAAAGGCATTACCGGGGTATATAATGTAAGAGCACTATAGTGGTGAAATATCACTGATATAACACCATGCATTCCTAGAATATGAAATTATGGACAAAACTTTATCAGTCACTCATGCATTAAATGTAGGACAAAGTGACCCAAATATTTCTCATCTGTGTTCAGTCTTACAGAGGCACTGTGGTGGTATAATATACATGTAATTGATATATCTCAATGAGTTCCTGAGAAATTGACCTAAAGGCAAAAACTTAACCAAGCCAGATGGACAGACTTACTAACAGACATCAGTAAATCTACAGTAAAAGTTGTGTATATATATGCGGCATAATGCCCCTTCAACATTCATGGATGGGGAATAAAAATTATTCAAATGTCATTATTCTCCTTAATATCTCTACAAACATTGTGCAAAGTTTCCAAGATCTGAATTATAAGTGTAAAAAGAGTTTATTACCGGTACACAAATAAGTTCCACAACATAGAAAATCCAGAAAAAAATCTTCAAATAACATCATACTCCTTCTGGGTTCAAAGCTGTAGGAGGAGTTCATTACACAAAATACAAACATGTAATGTAGGTACCCTATTTTCCCTGCCTCCCTGACATACACATACTACTGTGTACAAGCCATATTTGCAGTACATTAAACCCAGCTAGAAACTTGTATATGTACTGGTACCTCAAATTGTATGAATACAAAATATTTCAAAATGTCAAAATCAACCTTCATAGAATGTCCAATGACAATAGTTCAGTTTAGACTGCCAGAAAGTGGTTTAATACACTCATAAAAATATATTTTATCTAAAACATCAACCAGTCTACTACATGTATGAACCAGTCCACAAGAAAACATAATTTATTTAACCATAAAATAAAACACTTTATTCCAACACCAGTTTTTCGTTACAGACAAACTTGGCATGTTTCCATAACTGCTGTTTAGATTGAATTGAATTATGTATAATTTATTTACACGGGTAGATTAAGATCAAGATCTGCGGGTGGATTGTTAACAATGACAGGTATATAGACTACTGCCTACACATACAGTTTTTCCTTGTCGACAAATTCACCAATGTCTGCAACATTTCCACACAACACCAGAGTTTTTCAACCTTCATTAAGTCTATTATCAAGATCAGATACATGTTTTACATGAATGATCCCAACAAAATATACATAAATTGAATCAACTAAAATGAATATATATTAAGTACGAAAGCCTTTAAACTGATTAGAGAAGCAATTTAAATACTGAGCAAATATTCATATCAAGAATACTAAGTTGGCTTATGTGATTAAAACTGTACCATACAGTCCTAACTTCTTTCTAGATTTAGAAATATTTTGATCTTTCCATTATGTGTTATTAAACACACATAAAACTTTCACCATCAAATATTCAAAAATATAAGTTCAAGATTTATAGCCTTATGTTCAAATTTTTACATACAATACACATTAAGTTTCCACTAAATGACAAATTTTCAAAATATTTGAAAAATAACAGTGTCAGAGATTCTTTTTAAATGTATAATAACCTTTTACTTAAGAGGAAATTTAACTCTGTGTGAAATTTCCACAGCAATTTTTCTCTTTTAAATCTCCAAAAGTTCTTACTTGACTTAGATAATGTGTACTATTATTATACCATATCCTGTCATTTTCTACAATGCAAACAGGCTTATCAAAACAAAAGATCATAACTGACAGAGGTACATGTACACTAAAATATGTATGCATGTTTTTTTAGCAAGCCAAGATTACTTGTTAACTGAAGATGAGTGATTTGCAAATGTATTTGAAGTTAATAGAGTGCACTTACAAATAACAATGGCAAAAGTCTTGTTGTACAATATATATACATGTAGGACATGCTTTTATACTATAATCCACACTTTTGTTTTGGCAAGAGTTAATTAATAAATTATTCACCACTTATATATTTTACTATGAGAAGGCGTTACAGACTGTTCCCCATTTTTGGTACAAATGTACACATTTGTACATTGTATGTGAGTAAAGTCAATAAATACCAAAGGGATATTTGAAGGAGGGGAAAATAACTGACTAACTCCGGAGAACAATGAAGACAAGACAAAAACAATACAAACACTACACTTAACAAGAGTGGACACACTAAATGTCTTGCATGAGTTTGCACATGGACACAGAATAAAGATTATCTAATACCCAACATTGCAAGTCAGAGGAAAATGCATTAAAAGAAATACCAGTGGTAATGAATGATCAGGCAAAATTTGTCTGAACAAGATTGCTACACATAGCCATATATCCCCCGCCACAGAGAAAAGTCAAAGCCCCACAAGATATAGAAATGTGTATTATTGAAATGGCAGCACAGGATAAGTACATGTGGTGACTAACAATCCTACAAAATTTGAACAAAATCTGATCAGTGGTCTCAGAGGAGTTGCATCCACAAAGTGTTAAAGTCCCATAACTCCGGTAAAATTTGTCGAATCAAAATGGCGGTGCGACAGAATCAATTACTAGCAATCCTTAAATTTTAAACAAAATCCTATCAGCGGTCTCAGAAGAGTTGCGTCCACAAAATGTTCCTATATTGTCACATTCACAAAACCGTTAAAAGTCCCATAACTCCCGTAAAATTTGTCGAATCAAAATCATGGTGCGATAGTATCAAGTACATGTTGTGACTAATTTGAACAAAATCTCAGAGGAGATGCGTCCACAAGTAATTGTAATGGACTGAAGCAGACCATTACTAAGCCCCTCCATCGCGTTGCGGCAGGGGACAAAACCTTATGCACGTCATCAAGTCTAAAACTGTGTCCAAAGTCAGCTGACAAGTCTCAGACTAGCATGTACCCACTAGAAACTATCTACAGACCAGATATGGTGGGTCTAGGACCTAGACTCTAGGTATTAAAGTTGCTGAAAAAGAGACTTATCACAAAACTTGGATGCAAGTCACTCAACGATGAAATTGGGGTCAAGATCAAGAGACAGGTGTCAGACTAGCATGTACCCACCAAGAACTACAATGTATCAATAGACATGATAGATTAAATATGATGGGTCTATGTGTTACAGTTTTCAAGAAATTGATCTAATCACAAAATTGTAACAAGTCATTCAAGCATGAAATTGAGGTCAAGGTCCAGAGAGAGGTGTCAGGCTGGCATGTGCCTACTTAGAACTATTTGTTGACCAAAAATGGTTGGCTTAGGTATTACAGTTGCTAAGAAATAGACTTAATCACAACAAGAGTAGACACACTAAATGTCTCGCTTGAGTATGCACATGGACACAGAATAATGATCACCTGATACCTGACATTGCAAGTCATAGAAAAATGAAAATAGTAAGTAAAAGAAATAGTAATGGTCAGGGTCTAGGTATTAAAGTTGCTGAGAAAGAGACTTAATCAAGAAACTTGGATGAAAGTCACTAAACCATGAAATTAAGGTCAAGATCCAGAGACAAGTGTCAGACTGGCATGTACCAAATAACTATCACTAGACCAATACGGTGGGTCTAGGTTTTACAATTTCTGAGAAATGGACTTGATCACAAAAATGTGACGCAGGTCACCCAACCATGAAATTGAGGTCAAGGTCAAAAGGCATGACATGAACCTACCAAGAACTATCTATTGACCAAATATGGTGGGTTTAGGTATTATAGTTGCTGTGAAATGGACTCAACCACGAAAATGTGACATAGTCACTCAAGCTTTAAATTTAGGTCAAGGTCCCAAGCCAGATGTCAGAACAGCATGTACATGTACCCACTAAGAACTATCTATGGACCAATATGGTTGGCCTACGTATTACAGTTGCTGAGAAATGGATTTCACCATGAAGTCAGTGAACCATGAAAACGAGGTCAGGGTCACAAGACAGGTATACTGGGGTAAAGTTTATGCATTACCATAAGGTATCTGTGGACCAAAAATCTTAATTGTAAGTATTATGTGTGCAAACTTATTAAAGTTTGAAAAAACTTAATGTTGCCGCTGTCACCAGAAAGTTTATTATTTTTCGCCTTCCTGACTTTCATACGACATACGAATAACATGGAACCCATCAAAAAACAGGGGGTAGACTCAGGTGAACTGGAAGAGTCAGCAGTCTCTGTTTCCTGCAGGACACCCACCATGCTGCCCATGTCAAATCCAATACACCCCTACTCTGGTGGCCATCTTGGATTAATTAATTTATTGTCATCCAATATAATTCTGAAAGAGGACCACCTAAGTGCTATTGCTGAAAAAGTTTTGTTCCAACTGGCTTTCTGATTTCAGACAAGATCTTTAAGTAAATTTCCCATAGGGTCCTACCTGCATGTTAAACTATAGCTACATGTACAAAATGTATATTCGGCTCTGTGTACACTTCCATAAGCATATTTCAACGTCTATCCAGTGTTCTCCCCAGAAATTTTAGGTAGTTTCACATTCAACTTACTTTCCTTAGATACTGCTTCGGATGGTGTCACAATTAATTTCTTTTGATCATAAGCGGCAAATAGGTTGTACATGAGTTCCAAGCAATTTCAACATGTTCAAAAATAAAGAATCTCAGCAACTAGGATAGGATCTGATAGCATCTCAATGCCAAGATGATAAAATGCTAAAAAGTCCAAGAGAGAACACTACAATCTATTTACATTTATGAGAATACAAACTGAATATGTGTTAAATTACATTTCTGTAAACACATACATTGTAGTTTTGCAATTCACTTAAACTCTGATTATCACAAAACAAAAAAGTGAAATAATCATAAATGTTTGTTCATTCAAGTTCTGGAGCTTGTAAACAAGTAACTGGTAATGACATGTATAATGTACATGTAACTTTTCACACTTATGACAAACATTACAGCTGTCACCTGTCAAAAAATCCAATTACTATTAGCTAGTCATAGGCCTTATTTCAAATCAATATTTATGTGTACTACTAGCTAGTCTCAGATTTTAATTTGTGTGGTACCGGATTCCCTAGCTACCCTAGAGATTTTATGAGCATTTTTCAATAATCACTATTAAAGTCATAATGTCTCTACCATAGACTCTACCTTAAAAAACATTGTAAAATAAAAAAAAAACCTACCACATCTTTTATCTTGATTTAACAGAACCACACTTATTGTTTTTTCGGTAAGCCTTCCATTTGAAGCCCCCCTCATGTATATCTTTATTTATTCCATCATTTGAGGGGGGTTTAAAAGGAAGTCTTTCCTGTTTATCTTTGGCCTTATAAGTGTGATCAATTTGTCGGCATACATGTAGGTTTTTTCATGAACATTTTATTTAGTCTGCAAAATATCTGCAGACAAAATTATTTATTCATCTTTACAAAAATTTCATTACCATATTTTCCTGCTCAATTTTTGATTGCTCTCTATGTCGGTTGACAGCTGATGCTGTTAATCTTTCTATTCTAGGCATAGGATACGCAACTGTTCTCTGTGGCCGTCTCTTCTGTTTTGGTCCAATGTGTTGCATTATTTGTTTCAATAGTCTACGATTTTCTTTTTCTATGTCAGAAATGCGACCTTTATTGAAAGAATAATGATTTTTTGCTTGTCCTCCTTTGCCTTTAGGTGGTTCAAACATAACTCTCCGTGTGTTTGCTTTAAGTCTCTCTTGCTTATCAATCTCTGAGACAGCATCCATTAATAATCTTAAATCTATTTTATCATTTTGCAACTTTATTTCACCATTCTCAGACTGAGTTTGAGTTGATGTGTATTGCACATTATTTTTACTGTTTTTCTGTGATTTAGTGGGTGTTGATCGTCCAGAATTCAGGGGTGATACATCTGTTATCTCACTATCCGAATCTGATTTTGAACGTTTCTGTGAAACTTCATTCTCCCTATTCCTGAATTTAGCAGACTTCGGTCTTGATTCTCTATCAGCATTGTTATTTGAAGATCCATTTGTATCCCAAGCTTGCCTTTGTTTAGATTGTTTTGTTGAATATTTACTCGACTTTTTCTTGCGTGGACTGTCAACTTCATCTTCAAAATCTTCATCAGAAGAGCCATATGAATAAGCACTTGAACTTCCGGTCTCCGAGTCTGAATATTTCTTTGTTTTGACTACAGGTTTAGTTTGGGAGGAAAATTTATTATGATCCACTCTTCTTGCAGTTTCATTTTCATTGTCACTTGAATCAGTAAAACTGTCACTATCACTCGAATATGAATCTGAGCCAGAGGAATCTGAAAGCCTCCCATTTTTAGTAACCTCCTTTGCGGGAGGACGCTTACTAACAATTACACGGGGGATATTGTGAACCTGTTCATCCTCTCGAGGAGTATCGAAAAAATTGTAATCAACCTGTTCCGTTTTTACAGACATAATTTACTTCTTCAAAAACTAATTTTTTCGTCACTTCGTGTCAACCATGCTGTTGTTTGATAGCAACTACTGACGTCACGTTTACTTCTCGTGTGATTTCGCATATACGGGATAAGGCCGATTCGGACCTAACATTTTTGGTCCTTAGTCGGTTCGGTCTTACATTTGAAAATAATCAGTTAGAGTAAAATGCAGAATTAAAGAACTGGTAGAAGAATGGATGCCAAAATGCAAACCAACAACAAATGAATGGTTAAACAAAATGAGCAATAAAAAAGTTATTCAAATTTATTTCAAATTCAAATATTTTACTGGCTAAAGCCTGGGACTATTATACTAATATTTTTGAATGTGTTGAAAATAGAAAAAAGGGACTTGTAGCAAGTCTAATGAATCTTTTAAATACGAACAATTGTTGTTGGTATCCATTGATTTATATAATAGACAATATAAAATGCATTCTATTTCATCATCTACTTTATATTTACAGTATCTTTCAGTTGCTGGCACTATAGGAGGCTGTCATATCAGCCAGTTTCAACTGCAAGAGAAAGTGCACTTAGATTGTTTTTAAGTAAAAATGAGAGCAGAAATGTTTATTTATGCCAAAAGTCAAATACTTCTTTGAAATTGCTGCTAAATTTTGCAACAGACGCCTAGTTTTCCAGATTCTGTATCCTTATATGTGTTAGTTGAGTAACAATTTTTTTCTGAATATGTTTGACTCAATTTATTTGAAAATTCAGAATACTGAATATCTAATGAATTAAATTAAACGTGTTCTGTAAGTCTATGAACACAATTTACCCAACAAATATCATTACGAGAAAAAGATTGTTTGTCTTCCTCAAATGCAGCCTTTAAAAGAGTAAATACTCAATATGTTTTAAATCGATTCCACAATTGAACATAAGTCTTAATATTTTAAAGTATAGTGGGTATAGTCCCAATTCGGCATGTAATGCATGTTGTGAATGCCAAGAACACGTTCCATTATCATGTTTAAAGACAAATTATTGAAATTGTCTAATTTAATTTTGAAGTCTGTTATTCATTTCTCAGAACAATGGTATTTTAGATTTTAATCCAAAGAAAACCTTTCTAGCTTTTTGTGAGAGGATATCGGCGGCAATACTTAACTTTCCATTACAGTTAAAAGTTAAACCAAGATATTTGTATTCTTTAATTGTTTTAATATAATACATCTTGGAAATATTAAAATGATTTACTTTCATCTTTTCTGATTTTTCTTTTTAAGAAAATCTTGGTGTTTATTTCAAGATTCCACATACTGCAATAAATACCAAAGGAGTCAATACACTGTTGTAGTCCAATGAGGGATTCATAAATAAGTACTTAATCATCAGCATATGATAAATGATTAAACGAATGCTAACCAAGTGTAGCTTGTTTTCGTTTTTGTATTATCATTAAAACATGAGTCTATATCATCTACAAATATATTAAAAAGTGTGGGTTTCAAATGTCCCCTTGTTTAATCTCCAAAGTGACTAGAAATGGGTCACTGTAAGGATTTCCAAATTTAGATGTACTTGAATACATATCTTTGATTAGATTATAAAAGTTACCCCCTATACCTTGGGGTCAGAAATTTTTGAAGAAGGACTTTCCTATCTACACCGCCAAACGCTTTCTTAAAGTCTACAAAGCAGACATATCAATCATTGTTGAGTTTATTCAAAAATGTATTTACCAAAGTTTTAAGAATGTAAATGTGATCGGTGGTTCTATAACCACTTCTAAAACCTCCTTGCTTTACACTTAATAGAGTTTTAGATTCAAGATAATTTTCTAATCCTTTTACAATAAAGATGTAAACACTTTACCTAAACAGCTTGTCACGGTACGCTAATACCTCTCTGATTATTTCATTTCATTTCAAATATTTTATTGATAATATATCAAAGGGATTGGATAACAGGCAATGCCTATATAGATCCTCTCCCGAAACAAGATGGAAATATAACAAAACATAGGCTACATGTATACAGTATAAGAGGACAACACTACAATCTACCTATAGCATTTCTAGAACTTTACAATTTTAAAGTTAAATTAAAATATAATTATGATATGTACATTATAAATCGATGTGGAGTACTTGTACAAAAAGGAAAAAAGGTAATGTTGAATTAAAGCAAACTTGATATATCATTTTGTATTACATTGACTTTAAGCATATATTCCACCAAATATCAATTTAGTCTTATCATATGTTTGTATATAGGGTCATGTTTTGCAATAAAAAAGAATGTTATCAAAATATGAAACATAATAGATATGTTTAAATTAAATAGGAAAAAAGTGCAAAATTATCTCAAAGAAAAAAAAAATACGTGAATTTAGCTAACACTCAAGAAAACAAATTGATTGAAAACAGATAATAAGGGGAAAAAAAGATAGAAATGGGTAGCAGGAGTAGCAACAGATAGTTATCAAGATCATGAAATAAGTGTACACCTTCTCTTGTATAAAGTGGACAAGTGAAAAAATAATTATAATTATCCTCAGTGTCGTTTCCACAGGCACAGCGTGAGCTCTCAGACAAGTGTGACCGAAAAAGGTGATGGTTTAAATCGCTAACTTCGTTACGAAGTTGACAGTAGATTATATTATACTTACGTTGACCCAAAGAATAATGACTGGGAGGCTTTCTGACATTATTTAAACTTTTCTTTAACATATACAGGGACGTCGCATTTCGTACTTCACGATCCAAATTGTTCCATATGTCCATTGCACTCGGAAAAAAGCTATTCTTGTATGATTGAGTATTGGACCTAGGAATGTTAAAGAATCTCTGATTGCGGAGAGGATAATTTTCCTCAGTATTTATAAATGATGTGATATGTTCAGAAATATAACTGGGAAGATATCCATCCAGGGATTTATACACAAAAATGATTTTTTGTTTTTTGCGTCTCTCCCTGAGTGAGTCCCATCCCAGTTCATTATATAGTTTTAATCTGGATGTGCCTCGTCGCATACCAGTCACTATTCTAGCGGCCTCATATTGCACAGATTCAATTAAATCTGATTCCTGATTAGTGCAATTATCCCATACTATATTTCCATATTCTAGGATTGGTCTAATGAACCCAAAATAAAGTTTTTCGAGAGAATTTCTATCAAGATTATACTTAAGCATTCGTAAGACATTCAACCGAGTGCAGGCTTTAGAGTAGATATCATTAATGTGGTCTTTCCATGTACCCTTTGGATTCAAATTCAACCCTAAATGTTTGTGCTCTACAGTATTTTCTAAAGCAATATCATTCATATATAAGGTTGGAATATCAACATGTTGCTTTCTGGTAAATAGCATGGATTTTGTCTTATTAGAGTTAAATGCAACCCCCCAGTCAGTTGACCATGAATATAAGCTATCAAGATCAGAGTTGAGAGATTCTGCAGCTGTTTCCTGGTTGTCAACGATACAGTAGAGTGATGTATCATCTGCAAATAGTTTTATTTTATTAGTGACAACGTCTACTATATCATTGACAAACAAAAGAAACAGGTAGGGTCCTAAAATAGATCCCTGAGGAACTCCTGCATTTATCGATTTCCACATTGAATTGTATCCATCCATGCATACACGTTGTTTTCTATCAGAAAGGTAATTACGAAACCAGTTAAGCAATCTGTCCTTAATTCCATATTTTCTCAGTTTATATAGAAGACCAGAATGCCATACTCGGTCAAATGCCTTAGAAACATCACAAAATATAAAACGAACGTCTTTTCCTATATCCAAATTCTTCATGATATCATCGTATATAAGTAATAACTGATTTACAGTTGAATCTTTTTGACGAAAGCCAGATTGATTATCTGTCAATATATTATTTTGGCGAATGTAGTTATGAAGATATTTGAAAACTATTTTTTCCAACATCTTACTGAACCAATTTGTAACAGATATTGGTCTATAGTTGCAAGCATTTTCACTACCGCCCTTCCCTTTGTATATGGCTGTTACATTAGCCATTTTCCAGCCACTAGGCACAACGCCATAATATAAACTTTTATTAAATAGAATAGTAAGGGGCTGTACCAATGGCTGGAAAATTGCTCTCAACAGTTTTGGTGGTAAATTATCCGGACCACCTGGTTTAGAAGTATTTAATGTTTCGAACTGATCGGTTACCTCCTGTTCAGTGACAACAATATCCGAGAACTCACACGGCGCAAGTGGAGGAACATCAGGTAGATTGGGTTCTGTCTCCAGAATTGACACAGAAACAAAATAATCATTAATAACTCGAGCTTTATCTACGGGGTGATAAAAAAATGTCCCCATTAGCCTTAATAGGGCTTTTTGTAATATTTGCATTTTTAAATTTTGTAACACCCTTGGCAATACGCCACCATTTTCCCGGGGGTATAGATTTGTCAACCAGTGAATTTTGTAAGTTAGTGATATACATCTTTTTTGCGTCTCTTATCATATCAATTATTTCATTTCTGATATGCCTAAAGTTTTGCCAGTCACTTGCAAGATTTCTAGTTTTGGCTTTTTTGTGTAGACGATTCCTTTTCCTCATTTTACATTTTATATCACTACTAATCCAGGGTTTGTCTTTTGGACGAATGCGAATCGTCTTTTGTGGGACAAATATCTCTAAAGCATGCGTAATCTCCCCATTGATAATATCATTAATCAGATCAACATCTTCTACGTCATCAAATCTACCCTCCAAATCAAAATCTTGCAAGTGCTGTTTAATAGCTTCATAATCACCTGAATCATAATCATATACAGTTTTCGTGTAAGATTATTACAGTCTTTAGGATCTCCAGATTTAAAATTTAAGTGATTCCATGATTTTGGAAATTTACCACCCTTAAGAATTTTATTGATAAGCTTGACTAGTGGTAAGATCAGAGAGGAACTTCCTGTTTTTATAAGTTCATTTAAAATCATATCTAGGTCTTCTTTTTCCATTCTTTAATTGACACGATTACCCTTTTTACTTCATTACAGTTGAATGGAAAATCTAGAGGACAATCTGGTAATTACCTCATATAATTGAAGTTTAGTAGAACAGATGAACATTGTCTGTATTTGATACCTGATCTTAAAATATATGTTATACATGTATTTATTATTATTCACTGTTAACTGTATTTTAGTTTATTCATTTGTTTCTCATTGATCAAAATCTATTGTAAGGGCTTTAATTCAATAAAATAATAAAAAATGCTTACTTATTCGGCAATGAAACTTAGCGGCTGGAACGGAGACAGAATTGATATACTATATACCATATGAACCTACTCATAGATCTAATGTGTCTCATAAACTTGTTCGTAATTTTATTTAATAAATTAAGATGAACAAATTTGTCGCCATAATTGTTGCCAATCAACGGTGGTCAGTTGTTTCGACAGTGATTCGACTTTTTTAATTGTTGTCCAAGATGACTTTGGTCCGAGTTGTCATGTTACGGGTACGAACTGAAATCTCGTATGTGTCCCTGACCGCAAACAGTCGCAATGGCGGCAAATTATAAACTGCCACTAACAGTCCTACTTGTTATTGTCTGTAATTACAAGGATTTAAATCCTTGATAATTAACGCATATTTTCTGTTTGTCAGGTTACAAAATTTAAAAAAAAATAGACATAAAAGGAGATATGGTGTAAAACTACTCGATAAAGTACCTTAGCTTAATAGGTTAAAACGCGAAACGTAACTCACCAACTCAGGCAACTTTAATAACTGCAAATTTTGCAAACAAGCAGAAGAAAAAAATCTCGGATACACTAGCTTTTACCTTGCCTCCTCTCCTACTCCCATTTAATTTTATATGAATGCAGATCATGCCAGATGTGCATGTGTGTAGGATTTTCCAGTCTATTCACATGATTCAGTTTTTCCCCAAGTTATGGCCCTTTGGACTAAAATTTTTGGATGATTGGAATGTCTTTAGTGGAATGGTCCTTGGGTAACCCATCCAAAATTGTGTCCAACACTCTGCACTTCTAACCAACATTACATGGCTTAGCACTGCTAGAAAAAATAGTAAAAAGGGGGGATTAAACATTTTGAAAACCTACCAAACTATATCATCATGAGTACATGGGCAGATGGAACCAAAGTTTGCTGAAATGGTCCCTGTGAGGTCAACTTTCAAAAATTATGTCCAATAACCTGGATTGCCAATCAAGATTGCTACCACACCTGACCTTAGTTCAACAAAGGAGCCTGTGGGAATATTCATGAAAAATCTTATAGTCTGAAACCACTGAGCTAATCATGGAACCAGACCTTTGCAGCAATGGTTCTTGGATGGTCCTCTTTCAGAAATGTGTTGGATGACCCAGACTGTCAACCAAGATACGGCCACTACATACTAACGAGCCTATTGGAAAAATTCATGTCTAAAACCTCTGGGTCAATTGGTATATGAAACTTTGAGAACTGTCAGCTCCTCGTGCATGTGGGTAGGATGTTCTCTTCTGTTGAGTTTTGCCTTTGAGCTTTAGTTAATGGTGTGTATATTGTAGCGACAATTCTTTTAACAGTTTTTCAAATAAAGTTGCTTCAATTGTAGAAGTGGGGGAGGGGAGGAGGTATTAGTCCTGATCTGACGACACTTTTTATTCATTCTTTGAATTTATGAAAGATCAAATTAAATATTTGAGAAATTCAGGGTTAATAAGAACACCTGGACTGAATCGGGTTGGCATTGATTATTAAATATAATTTCAGGATTATTAGGTTGATGAGTAGTTACCGGAACATGGCAATGAAAAGATGTTTATCTGATTACCTGCAATTGAACCATGTTACAGTTTCTAAAGACAACAGTGTACCTTTGTACAAAACACAGAAGATCAGTTTTAGATTGTTCCAACAGAAGGAAACACCTCATATGAAAACTACATATCCATTTCTGACAAAAGCTCAGATCAATGCAAAAATAAGACAGTTGTGGAAAAATATGGAAGATCATGAAAAAAAGAATTTCAGTAAGGTTGTTTTGACAAAGACTCCTACTAAGTCTGAAAAGATCGCAATGAAAAACAGAACAAGGAAATGTGTCAAGGGAGATAAACAAAACAGCATTTGGAAGGAGTTTCAAACAGAACAGTCTCCAGTATATAAAAGTGATTTCAATAGTCCACAAAATATTGAACAGAGAAAGTCATCACCATGCTGGTTGAAAGGATCTCCAGGTAGTCTATCTCATGTAACAAAGGATTACTCCAAAGTTAAATTCCAACCAGATTATGTTGTTCCAGAGGTGATAGATGATACCCCAAACATACAGCCAGGAATACTAAGGCAAAGAGAAAATGACAAGTAAATTTATTAAGAACATGAGAATTAATTCTTAAACCAAGATACTTGTCCAGACTGTTACCATACAAGGCCACATATAAACAATTTTTAGATGCTCATCCCAAACCCTGCAAAGAAGTATAAGGAGTTGGGGCACCATTCATAATTTAGTTATTCACAGCAGTAGTTAGGCACAGTTGGATTTATAACTGCTCATTTTCTCCTGCAGTTTCAGAGGTGACCCTGCCAGGGACAAGAATCAAAAATTTGATGTGGCCTTGAAATCGGATCATGTAGCACATTTAAAATTTCTAATGAATCTGAGATTTTTTCTAGTACAAAACAAAAATACCAATATATATATATATATATATATATATATATATATATATATATATATATATATATATATATATATATATATATATATATATATAAACATTGTAACTGCAGAGCTGATGAGAAATTATGAAATTATTTTACCAGGCCAAGCATGGATTTAAAATTAAGTTGCATGACTTGCTGGTATCAAAGTACATAATTTAATGTTAATTTGGGTATTAATGCCATGTATTTATTTATAAGAAAAATGCAATAGGATGAATATTACAGTAATTATTGTTTTAAAAGATTCTCAATTATAAATACAGACATTTCTTAATTTAAAAATTTACAGTATTCAGCTACTGTTAATTCAGAAAATAATTTAAGATTTGTTTTAATACATCATCTTATGTTTACATATTGTTTTTTTTTTCAATAATAAAGATATTATTGTGAAATATTAATGTTTCAAATATCCTGAAATAAAAATGCACACAATGTCACAATTCAGTGTAGAAAAAGTGCAATATTTATACAATTTCATTTTTTTTATACAAATACACATGTATCTGATATTTAGTAGCTATGTCCCTAAACTGATCAAGGGAGATAATTTTCTAATTCAACATTTCCTGATTAAAATTGTCATGTTTTACATGTTGCATGTACTTAAAAAAAATATTAAAATGTAAGAATAGTAATTATATTATTTTTCAATATAAATATATTTTCTTCGTTGTCTTATTAATTGTTTTAAAATGATTAAAATATAAAAAAAATATGTTCTGTACTATTTCAGACCTGAAGAAATTTTCTCAGATAAGAAGAAAAACAGAGTTAGTTTTTCACCCAAAAGAACAGAGAACAGTTCTCCAATAACGAATAGTGCTGCTGAAAACTCTCCTGGATATTCCTCTGAAGAAGACTGTACTTTGATTAGAAGAGATTCCAAAGATATGTGTGATTTTGACGAGATTGAAAACTTTTCAATGTGTATTGAAAGTAATGACCCGACACACTTAAAGCAGAAAAATGATGTAAATGATGATGTACAAAATGCTTCAGAAAATGTTGACAAAAATTCAGAGATGTCAAATGAGATCAGCACTAAGAGTGAAAATAAATCTGATTGTGAAACTGTGAAAACTAAAACTGCAAAAGAAAAAAGAAAATCATCAAAAGGCAAAAAGAAAAGACCAATTGTCAAAGAAAAGAAGATAACACCAAAGATTCCGTTAACAAGAATAACAAGATCTACGCCAGTTTCTGGGAAAACTAGGTCTGAAATTAAAGAATACACAACACCTTTACTTCTAAAACCTCAGACTGACCAGTATGATGCGACTAAATCTGACAAAGAAAAATACACAACACCTATGATGGATGATGCAACCATGAAACAGCTAATTGAGCAAGCTAAGAAAGCTCCCAAAAAAAGAGAGTTGGGCAGACATAAAAGTTTAAAAGAAGAAGACGATGATAAGGAGCTGTTTAAGAAACCAAGGGCTAGAACTTCATTGATATCTGCCCAGAGGGAGGACAATGAAGAGACAAGTATTGTTGATGAGTCAGGAGATGCAAAGATGATAGCAGATGAAATCAAGGAAAGCAATTTCGAAAAAGAAGACAAAGATTTGGATTTAGAGATGAATTTATCCAATACCAATCTATCAGATGATTACATCTCCGAAGGAAGCGAGATTATGATGATGGATGGTAACTTTCCAACATTTCCTTCTAAAGAACCTTATTTCAAACTTCCAGATGAACAGAATGTTCATTTGAGTGAATCAGAAGACGACAGTATTTTTGAAGCTTGGAAGACAACAAGTAATAACACAGTACTAGAAACTCTGAAAAGGATGAAAGAAGCTACAACAGTGAAATGGCATTCTCCAGTAAATAGTCCAACAGCATCACCAAAAATCTTGTCACCAGCATTGTCTGGTATCAGTCAAGTAAGAACATTTTAAAAAGCAGAGTTATCTCCCATTTTGTAAAATGACTTATAAATTCACAATATAATTGAACATTTTACATAACTATATTTTCAAGAATTGTTTTTGCTGATTTGCAATTTTTAATAGCAGAAGCCATATTGATAGGTCCACGCCCCCAGATAAACTTTGAAAGGGGACCACCTAAGGACCATTCCACCAAGATTTGTTGATATGACATCTACTTTCCATTAAACTATCTTCAATCCTTCAATTTACACTTTGACCTAAAGCAGAACCTATGTACAGACAGGCAGACACACAAACCGAAACACTATATGCTGCACTATAACTATTGCAGGCGGGACATAAAAAAATTTCATCTTTAAAATAATACTTTAATCAGAATTACTTATATATTTTCAGTTATCAAGTGCATCATCAGAATCCCTTTGTAGCCAAGCTGCACCTGACACAGAGGAGAGAGATGAAATCACGGATGAAAAAGATAACAAAGCTCATAAGAGGACAGAAAATGCAACTGAAACCAATGAGAAACATGACATTTCAGAAAGTGACATTGAAGATAATAAATCACCAAAATCAAATAATGGCACATTAAAAAAGAACACAGGATCAAAAGTCAAAGTACCTGATGATGCTGAAGAACAGGGTGACCTGCTGTCAGACTGTCAGTTCAAGGAAATTAATAATAACAAAATAGGCAACAGTGTTATGATGACAAAAATTGAAAAGATCAGAAAGATAACAAGTTTTGCTAATAGGATGTCACCAACTGAAGCACTGGTATATATTGTTCTTATTAGTCTAGATAAAGGTGTAGAATTTGGCATTTGATTTGTCGAAGAGTATATCGGGTACATCCCAACAGATAAAACACTACATTGCAATAGATACAACCATGTTGCCTTCAATGATGAACTACAAAAAATAAAATTTAACGAATAAAAAGAGACCACAACATCACTTATTGTCACTGAAAGTAATATAAAATACCAATAACAAACAATTAAGTAGATTTTTATTTCATCTCAAAGTTTAAATAGAAGAAAAAATTTAGCATTGAAAATCCCAGATATTTTTTTTTTCTTTCTATCGGGTAGTTAAGACTTACCTAAATAACGGAAAGCTATAGGAACAAAAATTGCTGTCATATCAAATTGTATAAATTTGATTGCAAGAAATAAGTTGTAACTTTTGAGACATCATTTGAACATCCCAGGGGTTTATCCAGGGTTATTGGGAAGGGTTGTTTTTGGCCTATTTTGGTCAATTGGGAACAAAAATTAGAGGTGTAAGTTAACATTTTTGGGAATTCTGCATGATTTTAAAATAATTTCCATTGGGAATGGGTCCTTTTACCGGACCCAGCTGAATGGTAGAAAAATCCATGCATCCACAAGACAAACCAACCACAAAAGGACTCTTCATATTTCCATATGAATGACTGAATATAGCTGATATGAATCTGATTTATAATACATTTACAGATGAGGAAGGATAAACCTTTGTGTGAATTGTTTCATGATTTGACTCCACCAGAGCAGAAACAGTTGAAATCATCCAACAGGAGGCAAGTAATTCAAAATGTATAAATTTAAGTGTCCATCATACTTTAAATTTCAGAAATTCCTAGTTTGACAACCATTGGGAATGAAAACCCTGATTCCCAGCAACAGGAAAAAATAAAATCGGCATTCCTAAAACCTGTTGATTTAAATGGAATAACCCTTATTAGGAAAGTTATCTCCCTGTTACACTCAAAATAAAAATATTTGTGAGTACATTCAAATGTTTTAGGTAAGCCTTAAACTTATTTATACTAAATTTTCAGAAAGTAATAGCATTAACAAAATTTTGATATCCAAGATACTTTAAACCTGGAAATTTTTATGCCATCTTTTTCTCACGATTTTGCAATGAATTAAACTTTCCCGTTTTAAATCCACAATTCACAGGGATAAAGCATTTAAATAATTATTTTCAGTGGTTTTATTTATGGTTTTCATCACTTACTACAAAAAATTAGCAAAAAAATACTCTGTTTAGAGTAATCACATCTTTATTTGGTACAATACAGATATTTTTTCTCTCTCTCTTGTAGATTAGTAGCCAGTGCAGTTACACCTGGAAAGAGCAACTTCAGTTCATTATTTGACACTTGTTCAGAATCTATATTTTAATCAGACCATAAAATGTGATAATCAACCACCATCCCTGCATTTATAAAAGCATCATGGATAAAATTTCTTAAGCTTTAACTAAAAAAATAATTCATTATTATGAAAATTAAACTGTTAATTGAAGAGAAAATTCGAATTTAACCAATCATTTTTTATTGTTAAAATTTTGATGTTTGTTGTTTCATCTTGTAGTTTGTTTTGTTATTAAATTGAAAAAAAAGAGAATGCTTCATTGTAACCAGTGAGTTCGTTCTGTGGAATCAATTATTTTTATTGATATCAATGTTCATGGTATAAAGGATGGATGGATGAATTGTTGTTTAACGTCCAGTGGCAGCCAGGTGCATATCAGGACAAGAACATGTTGATATGATAATGAATATAATCCCCGCTTTGTACTAGACCGACACGCTGAGTCGGATTTTTAATGTACTAGCTCACCAGGTAACTATCCGCAGGAAAACATATCACTCCACTTGGACACATTATATTGACTCTGAGCCGTCCAGTAGATCTTTGCTCTTACTCCTAGATGCCACGTGTCTGGCGGAGAAGCAGCAAATACCAATTTTAATGTCTTTGGTTTGACCCAGCCACAGATCGAACCCCCAACCTTCCGCACTCAAGGCAACACGAGACCATCGAAGCAGTTCATGGTATAAAGGAAATTGTTTTCATATCAAGTGGATACTTAAGTTTGAGTATTTGTAATTTTCTATTGGTAAAATAAAATTAAATATTTATCTAATTCAAAATTATGGTTCTTCGTATCTACAGAAACCATTAAAATTGGTTATTGAAAAAATTTACTGAATCAACAGTTTTCATAGAAACTTAAAATTTATTGGAAGAACTGTTCAAGCAAAGGTAATTTCTTATTTCACAGATCATGAATATATTAACCTAGGTGTTTGTAGGTATACTTTGGATTATGACGTTGAACATTTAACTGTGACGCCATTTCCCATGACAGTCATATTTATTTTCAAGGCAAATGCAGTACGTCATATTTGAATCATGGATATGGGTTATAACATGTAATACTTACAGTTTATTACACGACATTTTCCATATTTGCCCTGGTATTAGCCGAGACTCCCATATTGAGACCGAGGAAAATGCCATGTCATAATCTATTTATCACATATTTTCAGGCTGAAGAAATGATACATTTACTTAACTCAACTGAATTGTGTTAAAAAACTAGAAATATCACAGAAACTTGTTTTTAATAACAATAACATATTTTCAGCAGTCATTCATCTGAACTGTAAATTGCCCAATGGCATATTACTATAAAATATGTGATAAATTAACATATATTATTCTAATGCGACTTTGGTTGTAACATTGATTTTTATTGGATGACATTGAAAATTTCAAAATGACATTGATGACATGTGCAAAGTGTCACTCCCAGATTTAAAAAATCCCATTTTTTTTCAAATCTTTACACTTGCTTTGGAATGGAGATGACACCTGATAAATCCTTAAAGACACAATAAAATATTTTTTAGAACCACCAAATCCTAAGAAGCCCATCACAGCTGCCATATTAGGGTCAATGTTTAACCTGATGCCAGTAAACTCAATTTGCAACCATAAAATCGACAATTGATGATGGTATATACTGTGGATTCATTCATTTTCGTGGATAGCGGAAAAAAGGCATTTCGTGGGATACGTAAATTCGTGGATTGCTGGCTTAGAAAAAAATATAAAAAACTGTTGAAATACAAATGTACTTATATTCGTGGCTTCGTACATCAGATATCATGAAAATACTGGGACAAAATGTGCCGATCAGACTTTGATATTGTACAGTAAAGTACTGATTTTTAGCGCTTATTAAACAAAAGTCTAACAAACAGATTAAATTTGTAACGGAACAAAGCTTACCATGAATTTAACAAGATTAACAAAATCTGTAATTATTTACTTCTTACATGTAGGTTAATCAGGCGTGAAATATATTTTGACAAATCACCAAATACCTCGGGGCATATACATGCATATTTTTAATCCGATTATGATCAATAATTTCTGCTTTATTATCTTTTAATAAAATGTTTTTACTGTAATTTATGAGAAAGTTTGTATTGTTTAGGCCTAATTAGGATTAATATTTTTCTTGAATGTTTGAATAAAAAAAACAACCGGAAGTGAATTTTGCGACAATTTACACAGTAAAAATATTTTAAAAGAAAACTAATCGAGCGTTTATATGTTACCAAAGAAAATTACATGAAACACTGTATCATCTGTGGATATAGCTGACTAATAATATGTCAGTATCCAAGTACATGCTGCAAAAACGCAATTGTTCATATGAATATCAAAACTCTGTGGTTTCAAACTTCAGTGCGTTTAAGCTAAAGTAAAAATATTATTTTTCGTTGGATATTTAAATTCATTGTTTACTGGGACCCACAAAAACCACGAAAAATTTGTATACAACGAATTATAATGAATCCACGGTATTATAAATTACAATAAACTTAGATCCTAAATGGACTGACAATAATGTAGAGAATACTGTGTGACCTGAAATAGATCAATAACCCAAACCATAGACAAATCGTGTGGACCACAACATTACTGTGAGACAAATACAACAAAAGTCCTAAATAAACACAGTATTCCATAGAAAACAATATTATAAAGTAGACCAGACAACCATTGAAAGTACAAGTCCTTGCCTAATCAATTACACAGAGTTGTTGAGATTGCAATTTTTTTAAACCTTGTAAGAATACACATTAGCATTTGTTTTCAAAGATGTTTGCATAACATTCTGCATAAAAATCCATTAATTTGCTTGATTAAGTATAATAAAAAATACATTCTGGTATTTTATTTTATTAAAGATTGGCATTACAATAATACTCTTCACATATTTACTTCCATAGAACAAGTTCAATAAGGTTCATTATATATTAAGTTTCAGGGATTAAAAAAATAGCTGACATTATTCATTGAACATTTAAAACTACATTTCCTATAAGTGGCAATACAAAATGTAAAAAAAATGTCAAAGTATAATTTACCGATAAGTGATATTTACATTTTTATATATTTGTAAACCAATGAGCAGATAAAAAATTTTGAAAGTAATGTTTCATGACGTTTGGGAAGAAAGAAGGTTCTGCTTTATTTTAAGTAATTGTTACTTGACTGATTAGAAAAAGTGGGTTGAGTTAAATGCTTGGAAACCCGCTAGACATGAAACAACAAAAAATACACTGAAGTAATTTCAAATTAGTACATCATGTTTTTCAATTTTTTTCCATGAACTGATATACATTCTGTCATTTGTTTCATGTTTCTTGGTACTAAATTATCTTTCAAATGATGAACACATTTCACTTTATAAGTTTAACCTAATGTAACTGTCGCTTAAAAATCTTAATCTACCATCGATGAGAATAGTTCCACTCTTCTTGATCTTTTACACTTAAAAAAATTCTTAACACACAATAAATATCATTTTTTAGAAGCACCAAATCCTGAGAAGCCCATCACAGCTGCCATATCAGGGTCAATGTTTAAGTTCAATTCTCCTTCTGCTTTCCTCTTTCTATCTGCTTTTTTCTCTTTTCGGTAGGATTTCTGTCTTTCCTCCTATAAAAAGAAGATCATATTTAATTGGTTTGTCTTCTGAGAATTTTATGGTACTTTCAGCACAATTGGCTTTAACATTGCAGGAACTTTTTTGTACTGGAGGAAATCAAGAGAACCATTGACCTAGGGCTCGATAGCTGTCAAACCTTGTCAATTAAAATCAGAGTTGAATGCACATCTTAAGATGGATTAGAACACACAACATAAGTCTTGACAGGATAGTGATCTTAGACGGCCCACTTTATTCGTCAGAGAAATTCAATCTCCAGTAGATTTTAAAGTAGCCTGCAAAGTGGAAATGGACGTTTCCATTATCTTCTATGATTGAAGCAACTTCTTTGTGTACAAATTTATTCTAAAACCATTTGTTGGCATGATATGGGTTATATTCTTCTCGTATAATTTATGATGACATGATACTAAACACATAATTTTCCATAATCTTTCTGTCAGTTTGAGGTCTGGGGCTGCTACTAGTAGTCCTTTGTTAATATATACTATCATTGTCATTTTGCTTAGTTTCTTCTGTTATCTTTTTTAACATCGGACTCGGACATATTTTGAACTGAGTTTTACTGTGTGTATTTCTGTGTGTTTTATTCCACATTTGCTAGAGGTATAGGGGGAGGGTTGAGATCTCACAAAACATGTTTAACCCAGTCGCATTTTTGCACCTGTCCCAAGTCAGGAACCTCTAGCCTTTGTTAGTCTTGTGTGTTTATTTTAATTTTGGATCATTTTTATGTTTCGGAGTTTAGTGTGCTGTCTATTTTGCTGAACTAGTATACATTATTGTTTAGGGGCCAGCTGAAGCCTGCCTCCAGGTGCAGGATTTTCTCAATGCGTTGATGACCCATTGGTAGCCTTGAGCTGTTTTCTGCTCTTTGGTCGGGTTGTTGTCTCTTTGACACATTCCCGTTTCTATTCTCTATTCTATTCTAAACTATGAAAATACATGTATTCACACCATTAGCAAAACTCAACCAAATAGCACATCCTACCATCATGCACATCTGCACAAAAGGATCTAACAACGCACTAAGTTTCATGTGTATATAAACCATGTCAGAGGAGTTGCGATGAAAAGGTGTATAACATACAATGTCAAAAATTTCAAAGTGCAAAGGAGAATAACTTCGGAACACTCTACTCCCTAATCTGAACACTAGGATCTACCTATGCCCCAAGTTGTTATTTCACATTTGATTACTTTGGTATTTGGTTGTTACATTGTAGGTACTTTTCCAAAAAATTTATTGCAATGATTGTAATTCTAGTTTTGATAAATATAAATATCCTTGAAATATATGTAACTAAATGACACCAAAAAATATATAGACTTCTAGAAGTCTGATAGTCTTCCAGGATATTTACCAAACATGAAATTGCAATGTTTGAAATTCAATCGATCCTAGCAATTTCCCTTTCAGTTGATTCCTTAAATATATGGTTAAGTACTTTCCAAAAAAAGGTCTGAGAGTCTTCCAGGATATTTAATTTACCAATGATGTAATAACAGTACTGGAATTCAACTAATCCAAACAATTGCTATTTCACATTTGATTACTTAATTATATGGTTGCTAAGTACTTTTCTAAAAAATTAAATGTCTGAAAGACTTCCATGATATTTTAGAACCAGAGGCTCCATGGAGCCTGATTGCTCACCTGTGAACCTGAGCCCCATGGTTGCCAAAATTGGTTCATATTTGACTTGTGGTTTTAATAAGAGTTGTTTCAGACATTGGACATAATTCTGAAAATGGACAACCTAAGGACCATTGCTGCCAAGTTTAGTTCAAATTGGCTAGGTGGTTTTGGACAAGAAGAAATTTTAGTGATTTTGTTAAACTAAGTTTGGCTATGGCGGCCATCTTGGATTATGGACTGGGTCATCGCACATACTTCTGAAAGAGGACCACCTCAGGACCATTGCTGCCAAGTTAAGTTCAAATTGGCTGAGTGGTTTCAGACAAGAAGAAATTTTAGTGATTTTCCCATAGAGTCCTATTTTAAACTTAGTTCAGCTATGGCGGCCATCTTGGATCACGAACCAGGTCATCGGACATAATTCTGCAAGAGGACCACCTAAGGACCATTTCTGCTAAGTTTGCTTCAAATTTGCTCAGTGGTTTCAGACAAGAAGAAATTTTAGTGATTTTCCCATAGGGTCCTATGTTAAACTAAGTTGAGCTATGGCAGCCATCTTAGATCACGGACCAGATCATCGGGCACAATTCTGAAAGAGGACCACCTAAGGACCATTGCTGCCAATTTTAGTTCAAATTGGCTAAGTAGTTTTGGACAAGAAGAAATTTTAGTGATTTTCCCATAGGGTCCTATGTTAAACTAAGTTCAGCTATGGCGGCCATCTTGGATCACGAACCGGGTCATCGGACACAATTCTGAAAGAGAACCACCTAAGGACCATTACTGCCAAGTTTTATTCAAATTGGCACAGTGGTTTCAGAGGAGAAGTTCTTCAACTGAAATGTTGAAGGATGGATGACCCAAGTGATGAGAAGAGCTAAAAATGGAATTTAATTGTTTGAAATTCAATAGTTCCATGCAATTGCTATTTCACATTTGAAAAAGTAAATATATGGTTGCTGGGTACATTTCCACAAAGTGAAGGTCAGAGAGTCTTCAAGGATATTTACCAAAACTAGAATTAAAATCATTGAAATTTTTACAGTAAATTCTGTGATTTTGAGTTTCTACCCTAAAATATGCCACTGGCACCAAAATATATAGGCTTTGGAGTTTCATATTGCCTAATAACATATTGAAGTGTGCTAAAAATTAGTGGAGGAAAACTAAAGATACTGTCAATTCTCAAAATCTGTGATTTCTGAGTAATTAAATCAAATTTTCCTCAACACCAAATCACTGATTGACCCCAAAATCAATAGGGTTCTCAATCTCATAATTTCATTTCCATGGATTGAGGAAAACTTAAGATATCACATGAAACCAATTGTGGACATTGGCCCAATCTTCATGCAATTCGGCAATAACCTATAGTAAATGGACCAGAACATCCTTAGTACTATCAGGTAAGAAAATATACAATCTAATTAAAAACCGATCTCTCATCGCTCCCGTTTTCTGATATGTCGCGTGGGAGATCTAACGAAACTCGCTTTGAGGTCACATGTGAGTGACCTCATAGGTGTGTCCTGTTCGACCAATGAAATTGCGGCTTAGGCGATCTTGTAAGTTTATCGTGTGGTAAAGGGATGTAACTCATTTTATTAACGAAGAAATCGTCAGTCCCCAGAATTCATTCGGATCTTCTTTAACGATTAGACCTAAAGGAAAACTTTTTTCATTGGCTTATTGGTAGGAAGTCAACTCATTTGCATATCATTATAAATTCATAAGTTCCAGTTCACTCACGTGTGACCTCAAAGCGGGTTTCTTTAGATTTCCCACGCGACATATCAGAAAACGGGAGCGATGAGAGATCGGTTTTTAATTAGATTGGAAAATATAGGTCAATTACTTTAAGTTTCAAGAGGATTGGGAAAATATTAGTCAGTACAGATGGACTGATTCCTATATATCACCTCAAAATTTGTTTGCAAGGGTTTTAATAAAAAGGATAAAAGGTCAACAATGACTTAAAAATCAATTAATGCCGATGATTCTTCATTAGTATACATGTGTGATATAATCAGATCTGTTTTATGCTAAGGCTGCTTAAAAGAAAAAATACTGTAAGCCAAGTCTGAGTTACATCAATTTTTTTAGATTTCAGCATTTTTTAACCATTTTTTATCAATTAAAAAACAATTCATTATTTCATATTGCAAATTAAATACAGAAAATTACAGACCATGTAATTCTAATTGTTCAAGTGTTTTCTGATTGGAAATGACAAATTTGTGGACTAAAACAGGAAATCAAAGAAAAAAATACTTTTTTTTCAAACTGCCTTACTATGATAATTACATGTGAATGTTTTTGGGCAAATAAGGGGAGACAATTAAATAATATTTCCTTAGATCTTGGTTGCATGCTGCAGTTTACGGCAGATCATTGTTGTTAAATTCTGTTGAATACAAAATTGAGCTATTGTGCATTACTTATTGGCACAAATTTCCTGTATGAATGTAGCTATCATCAAATCAAAGGAACAGAACTTTTTATTACTGTACATAAACTCATGCAGAGGCCTTTAAAACAAGAAATATTTTGCACTTTACTCCAGGTTCTAGATTGGTCAGTGTGAAATTCTTTCAAATATTTTTCCAGAGAATCAAGGAATGTTATGAAATATTGTATTATAAAATGGATTAATTGTCTCTTTTTAAGTCAATATACACAATTTTACCTCTTCTTGTAATTCTTTCATTCTTTCTTCAAAATCGTATTCTTTCTTTTTTTCTTCTCTTTTCTTCTTGTTATGTTCAAATCTTTTTTTCACTTGATCTAACGTTGATCTCTCTATTTTCATGGACATTCCTAAATTTCTTTGATCTATTCAAAGAACATATATCATATCATACACCTATGACCAAACATATTTTCTGTATGACTCAGCATAATAAGATGCACATTTACGAATGGATTGTGAAACTATATTCATGTACAGAAAACTGTCCATGAACATATTTTTTTTTATGCATCACCTTCTTTATGATGGATGATTGCTTTTTAAGCTTAACGAAAGAGTTGTCTACCCATACAAGCATGGATCTATATATTGCTGGAAAGAAAATTGTTTTTTGGGGAGGTTGTTTATATTTAGGGAATAACAAGTGAAGCTGTAGGTCATCCATGGCATTCACCCCAAAAAAAATGTTGTTTGAAATAAATTAATGATTGAAAATTATTAGAAAATATATTCCTTAAATTTTTTTCTATAGCTATATTAAGATTGGTATAAAATAGGCAGCCTTGTTTGATTATTTTTAAGAGATTTAATGGTGCAAATCATAAATCATATCAAAAATGAATGTAGGGACCACATCAGTATTTTTCTGAGTTTAAGCCTATGATTTTCATTAATAGAAAACAGAAAATTTTCTCTTTGGTGAATAGTCCAATTAATCATTAAATACAAAAAAAATGACTGAAAAGTTTATAAGTACCATTTAACGATTTTTACTGGTCACCATATCTCATTTTAAAATCATGAATAGTACTTTTTGTATTTAAACTTACGTTTCTTTCCATTGATATGATCAAGAAAATTGATTGAATCTTTAACCACACAATCACAGACATTGCAGTAATACCTGTAATACATACATGTGTATATTTAACATTAAAAACAATTAAAGTCAATTCATTAATCATTTATGAAAAAGTATACAAATATTCTTGTGAAACCAAAATTCCAAATTCAAATATTAAATGAATGGATCCCTGCAATTGTTTAAGTCCTAGGATGTTGCAGTTTAGGTTATATTTTCATTCACATGAAAAAAAAAAAGAAACTAGCCCAATCCTTTAATTTTACTTTTCGTTATATAGATGATGTGTTGTCGTTAAATAATGACAAATTCCAATACTTTCTACATCTTATCTACCCCAGTGAGCTTGAAATTAAGGATACTACAGATACACCAAACATTGCTTCATATTTGGATTTGTTTCTTAAAATAGACTATCAGGGACATATGAAGACAACTCTTTATGACAAATGTGATGACTTCAACTTTTCTATTGTTAATTTTCCCTTCTTGAATAGCAATATACCAGCATCGCCTGCATATGGTGTCTACGTTTCTCAGCTTATCCGATTTTTAAGGGCATGCGTGGTTTACCCTGAATTCGACAAAGAGGATTACTGCTGTCACAAAAGCTTCTTAACCAGGGTTTTATCAGGGATAAGTTGATGTCATCACTTAGGAAATTTTACGGTCGTCATCACAAACTGATTGGCCATTACAGTGTTCCAATATCTAAGATGATGTTACACCTGTTCCCACTGTTGTAACATTTCATGTGCCTCCACCGGATTGACTTTGTTGAACTTCACGACGGGTGTCGTATACGGAGCAGGAACTTCTTACCCTTCCAGAGCACCTGGGTTCACTTCTGGTTTTTATAGGAGTTTGTGTTGTTCATTGTTTTTTAGTTTTCTGTGTTTATTTGTTGTGCTTGTGGTTGTTCATGTCTTCCCAGGTTTGTCTGTCCAATGGATTACGTTTTTTTTTTTTTTGCTCCTTAGGTATATTTGTCCTTTTTTTCCTAACTCTAGACGAAACAGCTTCCTTTCAAATTTCCCAAAATCTAAGATTTCAAATTTAAACTATTTCAGTCACAGAGCACATAACATAAGGAGTACTCCAGTGTGGGTCACGAAAAATGCTTACAAAACGTTTAAAGTGCAGATTTCATTTCACAAATCACAAAAAGGATAACTTAAATTTTTCTTTACATATTTACTTGTAATGCAATTTATATGTAATTTTGTAAATATGTATTGATGAATTGACTGACTTTGGCAAAAGAAGTATATATACATGTATAACTATTTTTTAAAAAAAACATTTGAAAGATTTACCCTCCTTGCCCAGACTGCGGTGTGGTCTTTGTTATAACTTGAGATTTTCCTAATTTGGAATCAAGATCTACCTGAAATTTAAAATTATTAATAATGCTAAATACAACATTAACAAACTACAAAACTCCCTGAAGATGAAAAAAAATTGTGTATTATATTTTTTTGTCTTATTATGTTCTGTTTTTGTCTTTTCGTTATATCTTAGCAGAATAAAATTTCTTCTATCTGGCAGTTTCAATTTTAGAGCATGAATATTCTATTTTTTTCAATGAGTTTTCAGCTCTTCAGAATCTTTCTTTATTTTTTATTGCTGTTTGTTAAAATTGTATAAATATATACTTTATAATCTCTTGGTTTTAACAATTCTCGTTTCACAGGTGGTTCTTTTAATTCTTTTTCCAATAATTTTCTTTGTTCTTCCTCCAATCTGGCTTTTGCAATTTTTTCAAATTCATCTTTGTCCCACTTTCGTCTGTGATCTGCTGGAGCTGCTTTCTATAAAAAACAAACAAAAAAAAACGTGTAGAAAAATGTCAAGATTGTCTTAAAAATGCAAAGATTTCATTCTTTTTCACCTTACTAATTTTAGTCAGTTTGGTTTGAATAGCTAAACAGTTAATTCCACTTTACTGCAAACCTATTAGTTGCAAAATATGTTTGTTCTTTAAAAAAATGTAATTAACTATGAAGAAATTTTCTTAAAATTATCTTTTGTGAACTAACTCCTGCAATTGTTTTTGTGGAGCAAAATTGTCAAATGATTGATGTTGATGACCAAGATTTAAAAAAACAGAGATAGCTCTAAACATTTTGACAAACATTTATTATTTAAATAAAATGAAATAATGAAAATGAGTTCTCTTGTTTTGTCTTCTCATGAAACAGAATAAAGAATGTTGTGTGTTTCTTCATTGGCCTTCATTCCAACTGCAATTGACAAATAAAAACATGTGTCTGCCGCTCTACATTAACTTTTTTCCTTGCTTGTCCCATTGAACAGGTGGTTAGAAAATCCACTTGTCCAACTGAGATATTAACTTGTCCGAAAAAAAAAAATTCTGAAATATATTGTAATGCAAAATTTCCCTTTTGCACTGTCACAAGGTAATCAGTTTCATTGTCGCTAGTGTTGTAAATCGAAACTTTCTCAAATCCATAATTACCATGTTAAATTCTATGTCAACTTCAATTGACAGATCACAATGCATATACAAGAATACGCTTTATAAAACATTAAAGTGATTACATTCAGTAGTTTCCAAATTTTTCCTAGCATTTTACGACATGTGTAAACAGAAAAAGGCAACATGAACTGTGTACCGATTTTAACAGAATATCCATTATAATTACTAGATTTTAACAGTATATTAAAACAAAATTCAACAAATTAATTTTTAATGGAAGACAGGTATATTTTTCCTTGCATTATGTTGTATTTACATTATTTGTCATGTTTTATATGTTGTACACTTGGAATACACATTATAATATATAATTTATATGTTCTTTGTCCAATAAAATATTTGATTTGATTTGTAATCCCCCCCTTTTCCAATTTCAAAATATGGTATAGTAAAACATTTACAAAACGTAAGTTGTAACAATTTATCCATAACTATAAACCAGAATAAAATTAATTTTACATCAAAATGTGCATTTCTATCAAAATGGTCAGTCCTTAGACTCATATTACTCATAAGCAGTGCTTGTTAATTCACTGTTAAATATTTATCTATCTGTCTACAAACTGAAGGTAATTTTATCTAACCTCAGCCATTTTTATGATTAACAATGCAGAGTTCCTTTAAAAATTAATTTTCTTTTTATCATCAGTAAACAATTTCTCTAGACTATTCCCTATTAAGCGAAAAATACGAGAATATTCGAAAATTTATTATTATTTTGATCACCTGTGCGTTTGCAAGAAAGCACTATTGCGATAATACTAAAGCATTTGTTTGATTGATAGAGTGACCAAAAACCAAAACAAATCGACGTGGCTGAAGTGACGAAATTTGAAGACGATTGGTATGATGATTTTGCTTGTAAAACATTCATTGCTATATTCAGATAGAGAACAGTAGCATTGCTATTTATTTCAACATATTTCACTGGTCCTAATGATTAGTTTATATCGTCAATAGATTTATTGGATTATTGCCAAGAAAAAATATCTTCGACGATATTATGAATAAACTCATTCCAAACTATGAAATATACTTTTTTGGTAATTTTAATATATGTTCACTGCAAAACAACCCCCAATCTAATATAAAATTGTTTAATTTACATTATATGAAACAAATCATTGATGTTCCAACTAGAGTAACAGATACTAGATATGTAAGCGTAATTTCATTCCGCCGTGTAATTATTCCGGGTAACTGTTTTTCACTAGGGAATATTGGATGTAAATAGTGTGAAAACGTCGATATTGATTTCGTTGTTTTGTTTACATTAGACCGGTTTGTTGTTTACTTTCTTTTCATACTTCATTGACCTCGCAATATATATTTTAATGAATTTAATATTTTGGTACTTTTTGTACATAGGATAAAACTCTCTAGTTTATATTTGACTGAGTAAGGACTCTCTTTTGTTAGTTACAAACAATACATGTATTGTGATTTTAACTGATTTGAATAGTCTCCCTTTATTCGGTCTTGATAAATTTTTTTCTGAATAAGATGTTTAAAATAAGTTGAAACCTTTAATACAAATAAAAATATAAATGAGCATTAGTTATCTAACTGTAAACCTTTTTTATTTTAAAATGTGTTCAGTATGTTATTAAAATTTGTAATTTATTTTATTTTTTAATATCTTTTCTTTAAATTCACATGGGAAATATATTAGAATTTAAATTGAACTCAGACCTAAATGGGTAGTCAAGGACCTTAAAAATTTCCCAGTTAGTCACTACTGAATAGTAAATTTATGATTTAATACATAGATACTTTATTGTAAATAGGATGAAATTACCTAGTATAGTCCTGTCGCATTTTGAACTATGGGTGGTTATTTACATGTCGCTGTGTATTTTATAAATGTGATTTGTGTGGATTAGCATTATCTCCCTTTAATAGGATCGGATTCATTTTTCTTAATAAGATGTTATTTATAAGTTTGATTTGGCTTAAAACAAACTAAAATATTAAGAAGCTTTGATTATCTAAGTGTTAAAATATTTAAATTTTGATATGCATTCACTATTTATGAATATTCCATTGTTCAATATATTTGAAATACCTTATTTTTGATTTCACCTGATAAAGTTATAACAATTAAATCAGGCGATGTTGCGGTGGAGAGAATACCAGTCTTTCTTATGTTCGGTATATGTTGACGCTAGTTTATCCCATTTATGATGTTGAGACTACAGGCTGGCTTCTCTGAGACAAGAACCTGTGGATAAAACTGCTGAAAAATCACACATTTTGTCTGATTATCCACTCATTTAGAATTCACCCTATAGCTAATATATATATGCTCCAGTGTTGCTAGAGGGTGCTGAAATATTCGAGTTAATTTAAAATATAAGTACAAATTTACACCCTAGAAAGCAGATTATCTCTTCCATTGATACCTTACTGCTGGACTGGATACCTATTGTGATTTTGTTTTAATTGAATATTTTATTTTATTCCTTTTTTTTCCTCATTAAGGTATAGGCACTAGACCTGAAAAAAAATTAATCAAGTAAAGTGCCTAATTACTCTGGTATTAATTAGAATAATTTTTTTTCAAGCAAGTCTAATAAATTGAAACGTACGTCCGTTCCACAAAATTTAGGACTGTCACAGAACTTTCATGTTATTTTTCACTTTAAAGCCATGGTTAACCCTCTCCAGTAGTCAACACTTCGGTGCTGACTTGATACATCATACGAAATTTCCCATAAATACTAAGATAGTTCTACCCCAGGCATAGCATTCCCTTTGCCTTATTTTGGTGTACCTTTTTGGTAGTGTTTGATATTTTCAATGCTCTTCAAAGTCGATACTGATTGACTTTTTACAATTGTTTTGTTTTGAGCGTGGCTGTTGACTCTTTAATGGATGAAACGTGCGTCCGGTGCATACAATTAACACCTGGAACTTTTATGTTATTTTTGTTACATGAGTATAATCCCTTTTGGGATTCGGCACTGGAGATTTTTTTTCACCATTCATTGTGTAAAAAGAAAAGTGAGAATATCGAAATGCCAAAAAAGGAGGAAAATCCCAGGGCAAAAATCAAATCCGAGAACACGAAAAGTGACGAAAGACCAGCAACAAACAATATCTCCATCGCCGATTCCAAAAAGGGATTACCATTATTAAGGAGGACAAGGAAAAAGAAAGACAGACGAAACTAAGGACCGAATGGCATCTCAGGGTGTCTACTGAGAATCGATTTTGCACATCTTTTAAAAACTTACACTGCATATAAAAATCTTATAAAAACGATCGGATATGAATTTTAGAATAGAAGACTTATACATGAGAAGAAATAATAAAAATGTGTAATTTCCAATTTTTGCAATTTTCTCACAATCTACTAGATATATTTCTTATCAAATGATAGAGAAAAATAATAATTTCTTAAATACATGTACTCAGTAAGAGTGTTGGGTATTATACCCAATTTTTTAAGAGTGTTTCAAAAATAAAGATTCTCTATGGGGTGTAGGTTTTTTAATTCCAAAATATATTTTCACCTATAGAAATAGTAATCACTGACCCTGAAAATGAGCCATACAGTAATACACAACAGTGTATGGGGCTGTTTTTTGTATAAAACAAATGCCTGTCTGTATGCTATTACTAAAAATAATAAAATTAACATAAGATCAACCAAACATTATGATAAAGATGATTTTGCAGATAAATTTAATAGAAAAGATTGGTCAAAGTTATTTTGTAGAAATGTTAATGACGTTTGGGATATTTTTAAAGACATTTTTATATTCACTTTAAATGAAGTTGCTCCAACAAGAGAAATAAAGGTTAAAAGAAAACCGAACCCTGGATAACATCAGAAATTCTTGAATTAATATTAGAAAGAGACCAGTGCTTACATATGTATATCCATTCAGTAAAACAGTAAGCAAGAGTATGCCAAGTACTGCAAACTGAGGAATGGTAAAAAATGTTTAATCTGGTTATTTTGGAAATAAAATTGAAAGTAAAAAAAAATTTTAAAATTATGGGAACAGTTCAGAAACCTGGGTTACAGTAATAAACAAAAAAAATTTTACAAAAATTGTTTTAGACACAAATGAAAACAACTGACATGATTCTCAAACAATTGTGAACTTTTTCCATCATTTCTATACAAGTGTAACTGAATCTCTAGTTGCTAAACTACCAGCAACTGAAGGGATTTATAATTATAGTTCTGAAGTATTTAGAAACTTCTACAGAAAAGTATTTATGTCAGAAATATCTATCTTTAGAATAAGCACCAGTTACTGAAGAATTTGTATTGAAAGAACTATATATAGTGTTTAAATGTTAGTAAGAGTATGGGTCTTGATTGTATCCTTTTGCGATTTCTCAGAGATGGGGCAAGTTCCATGAAAACACCAGTGACATATATTATAAATCTATCCATTACCAGCGGAATTGTGCCTGATGACATTTACAAAAAGAACAGTAGACTCGAAGTCGGTAATTATAGACCAGTAAGCCTTTGAGTTGTAATTTCCAAAATTCGGAAAAAATCAATATATTCACAGCTGGGAAAATATTTGGTAAAGAATAATCTTCTTTGTGACCTACAGTCAGGTTTTAGATCCAATTATTCAACTGACACATGTCTAATACACCTTCTAGCATAACCTGTAGTGTAATCCTGGGTAGTATTCTGGAACCTTTATTGTTTTTGTATTATGTTAATGACATGTCCACTAGTATTAGCTGTGATTGTATACTTCTGATATACGCTGATGACAGTGCAGTAATGTACTCTAACAGGAATCCTGAGGTGATATCCAATTGGGACAAGAGCTCTATTGTTGCAGTCGTTGGTTAGTGGACAATAAATTATCTCTTCATTTGGGAAAGACGGAATGTATTATGTTTGGGTCAAAAAGAAATCTGAAAAAAATAAGCGGGTTTAGTATAACATGTAATGGCCATACCATAAACTCTCGGACAAGTCTGAAATATTAAGGACTAAATATATATCAATACCTGTTGGGTGAGGTCATTGTTAAAAATATTGTCCATAAGTCAAACTCAAGACCAGGGTTCTTGTATAGTTATGGCAAATGCCTATCAGAGAATTCAAGAAAATCATTTTGTATGGCACAAATGCAATGTCACTTCGATTATGCATGTTCATCTTGGTATGCAGGTCTAAATAAAAATCTAAAAAACAAATTACAAATTGTTCAAAATAAAATGATAAGATTTATTATAAAATTAGATCATAGATCTAGTATTAAATAGCCAATCTTTAGTGATGTTGGTTTTTTAAATATTGAAGCAATTAAGATTAAATCATACTCACAAAATATTTAATCACAAATGCTCTTCATATATGAGCAATAATTTTATAAAAATTATGGAGTGTCATATTCATTTCACCAGATTTAGTGCATATAATTAGCTCACCTGGCCCAAATTTGCTTGGGTTTATATTGATTGAATTATAAAAGACTTTATATTTGATGACGTTTTGTCTGTAAAAACTATAATTGTCTGTCAAAGACTAATTAAGATTAAATGGAAAATACTAGCAACCAATTTTTTCTAATTCACATGCAACAATAAATAATGTTAATTGTTGTTAATTCATTATTAATTGTCTTTGCATTGTTATCACCTATTAGAGAATGATTTCAACCTAATAATTATTTCTTCACTCTCTTTTTAACCTGTTATCTCTGTTTGTGGGGGGAGGCAAAAAAAAAAAAAAAGCAGCTTAACACATGCAAGTAAGGAAAAAAAAATTAATTTAACTAAATTACAGGAATTATACATTTTATAATTTCAATGAAAATTAGGCCATCTGAAAAATGAACACATTTTTAATATATCCAATTCGGATTTTGATAACAGCTTGTTGGAAAAAAAAACATTGTTGGGGATTTGAATAAATATGTTTTCTAACAATTTTTGGTGTATACTTCTGAAAGTATATAATTTTTGTCGAGCCTGCGACTTTCGGCACTGAAGCAAGATATCGCTATCCTACATTCCGTCATCGGTGTTTACATTTACATTCACCCAGTGCTTAAAGTTTTTTAAACATTAATAAATTTCATAATCCTGGATTTTTACCAAACTTGGACAGAATTTTGTTCGTGGTCAAAAGATAGTATCGAGAGGAAATTTTTTTTTCATTTTTCCGTATTTTACTTATAAATGGAGTTTAAAGTTTTTTAAACATTTACTTTCTTAAACCATCCTGGATTTTTACCGAACTTTGACAAAACGCTTCTTCATGATCAATAAATAACATGTGGAGAAAAATTATGTACGTTCAACTATTACACTGAAAACATAGACAGCAGCGAAATAGGCAAGAGACTGGGTTCCATGGAACCAGTACGAATTTTATATGACTGCAAATATTTGTATGAGCCTGCCGCAGACATTTAGGTTTCCACTCGTTTACTTTTGTTATATTGAACCTACATGTATCCTTATAATATTTTACCACAATGGTACCCCATAAGAAATACAGGTTGGGATTGATTTTGGGAAATCTGACACTTCTAATTTTTATCCCCGCCCACGAATGTGGATGGGGCATATAGAGTTACCCTTGTCCGTCGGAACTGTGTGGTTAGGCTTTGTGTTTAGGTTCATTACTTTGGAACTAAGCATAGTGCATCAATGAAACTTCATCAGTAGATGTGCCTCAGGTAGTACTGAGCAGTCGTACAATAATTGGGTCATTATGACCTACATTTTATGCTTGGGCGACTGTGTTTAAGTTCTGGGTTTAGGTTCATTTCTATGGAACCAAGCATAGTGTACCAATGAAACTTCATCAGTGGATGTGCCTTGGGTAGTACTGAGCAGTCGTACAATAATTGGGTCATAATGACCTACATAGTTTTGCATTTAGGTTTATTTCTTTAGAACTAAGCATTTATACATGATAACTTACATTTTAGGTGGGGCATCTGTGTCTTACAGACACAATTTCTAGTTTTTCTGGGGGTCATTAAGGTTTTTTTTTTATATTTTCGGTGTAACTTTTTAAATTTTTATCTGATTCTTATGATGTTTGGTTTTCACTGTTCCTTGATAAAAATAGAAAATGTTTGTAAGATCTGTTTTTCACTATCGCTTACAATTTCAGAGATATAAAGGGCTAAAAAAAGGACAAACCTTAATTTTCAGACGGTTTTTATTATCTGATTTTGATGATTTTTTTGAATGGTTTGTTATAGTAAATACAATAAAAGTGACAGAAGGATTTTTTATTGTACACATGTATATGCATCTAGATAAAATTGATTTAAGAGGCCAAAATTAGCCTATTTGCAGGACACTTAAAATTTTTATTTTTCATCCAATTTGAATGAAGATTTTCAGTATTGTGTCAACAGATTTTTCCTATCTTCTATAGTTTTTGAGATACTGGGGGTTAAAGTGGCCAAAAAAGCAACCTGGCTGGATTTCTAAATATTCTTTAGTTTTTCGTGTGGTTTCTGTGGCAGATTCAATATTTCTGTGTAATGTATATTATAATATCCAACACTTAATGGGTCAAGCATAATAGTGTGTCCACACTTACTTTAACTGTTTACCTATCAACATGTTGCGGTCATATCATGCTGCACTTATCTAAGCCTTTATGTATATAAATTTATTAATGTTTTTTTTTGTTTTGCAGGTAATTTTAAAAAGTTTTTTTGAGTTAGAATGTCAGATTCTGAGGATGATGCAGCATTTGCAAGTGCTGATGAAGGTGAGGAAATTAAAGAGAGTCTGGAAAGGGTAGACAACTCAAAAAATTCAGATGTAGCGAAAAGTTCTGACACTAAGACTGATAAAGCTGCTGACAGTAAGCCTTTAGAAGCAGCAGATGTGGTGAAAAGTGAAGGAGCTTATTCTGGAAAGGGAAAGAAAAAAGGAAAACAGGCTAAGAAAAATAAACAAAAACAAGAAAAGTCTGTCCAAGGGGAAATTAAAACAAAGACTGAATCCACAGAGCCAAATAAAGAACAGAGTAAAGAGCAGGTTGACACTGGAAAGTCCGAAACTGAAACCCAGAATGAGAAAGCAGCTGGTACCACCCAGCCTGAAAAGACAGAACCAGTAAAGGCCAGTGAAGTAGAAGCATCTAAAGAGGAAAGTGAGAAGACTGATGATAAAGAAACATTAATAAAATGCCCTTCGGGTCAAAATATAGCAAGAGAAACTGATGATGGGGAGTTAGACAAAAAAGATATTAAATCTGTGCTGGATCAGTTAGCTGAGGATGAGGATGATGTAGATAAAGAGGTATTCAAATTTTGTCATATTAGGTCAAATTTATCTCTGTTTCCTGTAATACCTGATCAACTCAGTTCAGAACTGCTAATTGCATTATTTTCTTTGAAACAAAAGAAACATATCATTTATTTGCTCATTCAATTATTGTAGTTTCTAACATAAGAAAAAATTCTCAAAAACATAGTTATTAGATAATGGTGTTACATTGTTTATTTGCAAATTAAAGATTGAACTAACTTAATTCTGCTATAAACATGATTAAACAGATAAAAAGAAATTTCTTTTTTTAGATTTTGGCCCCAAAATAATAATGGTAAATAAAATTGAATACTTTACCAATTACATACTGACCAATCATGGGGGTCAAACATTAAAGTAATCAATGGACTTACCACTTGATAACACAAATGACAACTGGGAGATTGTTGCCTTCATATTGTCTACTCTGTGACAATAAATATTTGTTTTTTCAATTTATCTTTAAATTTCTATGCCACAGATTTTTATGTAATTTTTAAAATATTACCTTCAGTGTTTTGTGTTTTTTACTTTTGAAAATATATATTTGTGCTCATAAATGTGAACTGCTATTTTTATGATTTTACTTTCTGTATTTCAGTCCAGTAGCTGGGGTTGGGGAGATTGGGGAACTTCTATATTAAAAGTAGCAGAAACATCAGTATCAACATTTTCACATCAATTTGGTAAGTGTGTAAAATAGGCAAACTATACATTGTAAATTTGCTGAAAATAGGCAAAATGTATGTTCTAAATATATACAGAATACACTCACAATAAATCATTATAAATACAAAAACAATATGAAAATATTCCATTAATAACGGGAAAAGAAACAAGTTGAAGGAATAAATTGGAAGTTTCAGAATTCACAATAAAGGCAAAAAATGTGAAAAAGAAAAAACGAAAATATCCAAAAAGTCCTATAAATATTTTAAATATTTAGCATTCTGAAAGAAATAAAACATGATGACACAAAACTAAAAAATTAACGAAAAAGTGAATGCTGAATTTTAAATATGTGTATGAGGAGCTATTCTAAATAAGCCTTCTGGAAGCTTAATATTATTTAAATATTGTGTGGATTAATTTAATGGGAAAGTATTTCATGCCTTTCAAAGTGACAGTTGCCGTGATATTGGCTGCAATATTGCCAGCACAGCGTTAAAAAACAATCAATCAAAGTGACAGAATTATGCAAATTTTTTCAAAGCAAAGTCAGAACTGGAAAAAACATGGAGATAATGGCATATACATTAATGTCAATAATGATCATTTCAAGAGTACTCTTTAAAATGCTGATACACAATGTACATTATGCAGAAATCCAGAAACACCAAAATATTGTTTTCATTTGGAAAATTCATAAAATAATGACAAAAGATTTTTTAATTTAGAGAGGCTGAATGTTTCCTTTAAGCAACATCTACATTCCTCACATTTGACAAAATGACATCAGGGCATTGCTAGGGCGTGATCATATCTTTGTTTATACCACATATGACAAAGTGGCATCTTGCAATAGTGTGAGATGTCCTTGTCTCATGCCTCAGTCCATAGAAACAGCTTAAAAAGTTTTAAATGTGAAAAAACTTTTGGATAATTCAGGCCTGGCTATATGAAATTGCTGGACTCAAATTTTCTGTTTTCAGCTTTCATTGAGACAAGAAAGATTTATAATAAGCCCTTGGATGTGGATTTGCTTGCCTTCTTTGGGGTGAAAGATAGTAATTTGTTTCTAGCTGCTTTTAACTGTAGTTGGCTTTGATATTGATTTTTCCAATAAACTTTTTATAGATACAATGTACCATATCTGACTTTGTGATATGCAGTTATATTATAGATATTATGGAGTTTGAAGTTAAAAAAATATAGCAAGTTATGGCTTTATCTATGTAATAGTGTAATGATAAAAACATATTTCTCTCTTTAAAAGGAGAAGGACTTAATACCATAATGGATACAATGGAAAACACTTTAGGAGCAATACCTCCGGAACAACTGGCTTACATGAAATCTGAGAAAGACAAGGAAACGGAACAGTCAGAGGAAGCCAAAACTACGGAGTCATCAGGAAAGGAAATTACTGAGCAGCCTAAATCTCAGGATGTTGGTAGGCCATAGAAGAGATAAATTTTTGTAATTACAAAATGTATGAAGTAAAGAATTTGATTGAAAAGTGTGAATTTTATTTTTTAAATTAGCATAGATTTTTAGGATAAAATTAAGTATTGGGTTTTAATGGAAAGAAATATTGAGCTGGAAGTACGTTTTGTGGTATGTATCAAATACTGACACATTTTAGTGCTTGTCTCATAATATTTGAGATATGCTTCTTTCTTATTAGTCACATGATCATGTATATGGTTACACTAAATTCTTAATGGATATTGTTTCTTTAACATATTCCCCAAATATCTTCATTTTCAAAATATTTCATGAATAAATTGTAAAAATTTTTTTTATAAAGAGCCAGTTAACAGGGTTTCCTCTCTGGGTACTCTTTCTACCTCTACAAATATAGGCTGACCATTGTAATATGGCTCATGGTGTAAAACCTGAATAAATCAACCATATTTATAGATAAACAGACTGAAGTAGTTGAAACGGAAGAAAGTAAAACAGAAAATGCAGAAGAGACAAAAGAAAACATAGCTTCAGGAGGGGGATGGTTTTCTTCATGGGGAATGTCAAGTATAAAAGATGCTGTGGCTAAAACTTCTAATATGGTAAGTCTTTGATTGAAAAATAATTAATCAGAAATGATCCCTTTTGTCACAATTGTACAGGTGTTTGAAATTTCACTGGATTGGCAGAACATTTGTACATCAGAGGTGATTAATTGTTTTGAAAACAGGTATGAGAGATTATGGTGGTTACATTCTTGACAAAGAAATAAAGACAAGTAAGCAACCAAGGCTCAAGCAAAGGAAAAACTTTTTGAAAAACATGTAAAGTTCAATTATCTGAAATTACAACATAAATTGATTGAACTCAGAAATTTAGATTTTTGTAGACACTTATTACTTGAGTTTCTGCTGAAGATATAAGAAATTCATGATATCATTAATAACTATAAAAATGCTAGGATATGAGATATGTGTCAAATACTGTTTAGATACCCCACTGCATGTAATGGATTTTAAGCATTTGAAAGTTCCTGTAGAATAATAAGACAATCTTGAAAATATATTTTTGTTTGTTAATTAACCTTATTGAGTAATTCAAGAATTGTGAAAATTAAATCATTGCTTGTAAAGATTACGGGATATAAATTCTCATAAAATTTGAAAATATTATTGACAATATAGATGTATACGGACAAACATTAAATGGCATTGTTCTGTTGGATCTTTAACAAAGATCAACAGCCCATATCACAAGACTAGCACTAAAGGACCCCTTCAAATAAGAAGATACAAAATCACAAAATTTTATAACCAAACTCAGAAATGTCAAAATATCTACTTCAACCAAACTCAGAAATGCCCCAAAAAGTTTTATTGAACAATTTCAGAAAAACTGAAAAATGTCTAAAAAAAATTAATGATCAACTTCATCTGTTTAGGATAATAGGTTTTTTACTTCTCATTTTTTCTTCTTCCTAGAGCAAAAATCTTGTTTCTGGAGGTATGGATGTGCTGGAAACTGTTGGAAAGAAGGCCTTTGATTTTATTGATGATCATGACCCAGGTGTTCGAAAGTCCAAAGAGATTTTATTTGACAAAGGAAATAAACCAAATTTGTCACAGATTTTGAAAGAAGCAAAAGAGAATGCCGATTATAAGGCAGAAATGGAGAAAGAGTCAGAGGAGGCTAGAAAGGCACATTTTGGATACTTGTTTGATGAATATCAAGGTAATTTTACAAAATCAATAGCACAGTCTTTCCATCAAAATAAAAACAACTTGTTATGATTTTATGAACTGAAGATTGAAATTTGTTTTAAAGATGAAATTTGTTTTAAAGATGTTATTTCCCCGAAAATATGTTACATTAACAAGTCTTGCCTGGTAGGACCCAGGATTAGCCAGGATCGGTTCATCTGTCCGGAAGCTTAACTGCCATATCAAAATTTAAGGTTTTTTTTTTTACACAAACAAAATAAAAAAACATAAATAAATAAATGATTATTAACAAGAAATTACAGAAATTGCACAGTGAAATTCTATTTCTTTTTTTCAAATTTATTAACAGAAAAACAAACAAACTGAATTTTATTTTATATTTTAATACTAATTCACTTTATCTTATGTTATATTTATTTTCATTCAACAGGAATTTCACATTTAGAGGCTCTCGAGATATTATCTAACCAGTGTGAGAAAAAAGTCCAAGTACTGTTGTCTTCACTGCCGACTGAAACAGTGTCATCTATTAAATCACAGTTGATAGAAATTAAACAGATATTCGAACAAGAAAATGAGGACCATGATGGTAAACAAATTATACAGCACATGGAAAGTGAATTTTACATTTTCCACTGACTGCAGTACAAGCTGTAGTTATATTAATGTAAATTGTACTAGCAGGGCAGATGAGTTATGCAATTTTTTGGTGACCACATTAGAAGTTGATGTAGTATTGAAGTACATTAGTCAAACCTGTCCTAAAGGCCACCTTTATTAAGTGGACAACATCCTCTAATGGACATGTTAGATTCCGTCTGCCAAAAGTTTTTGTGCTAATTAAACTTTAAAAGGCAGTTAAAACAACTATACATTGCATGGGATTTCTATTTCACTACAGACTATACTACAGTAAATATCGACTGAATAGATGCAAATGAAACTTAAAAATCTGCTTTAGAAACAGATGGAGATATTGTAAATGGTTTCAACTGAGACACATTTAATTAAAATGAAAAATATTTGAGTGATTTTTAAAAAAACAAGCAAAGTTTCACAGGAAAAAAAATTCACATTTGTTTTATAGATGATGAGGAACAAGAACATGAATTTATAAAGGAAATGACAGAACTGCTGACCAACCTTCATCTTGGCACAACTCCAAGTAAAATAAATAAGGTAAGAGTAGACCTTTCATTAGCAAATAGTAGACAGCAGAATGCCACTTGCTGCTCTTGTGTCTTAGCCAAATTGATATTTTTTTTTCTTACAATGTGCAGGCAGGTTACTGCTTACTTTCACAGTTTGAAACACAGTAAGTCCTTACAAGATGTTAGATTTTGGTATCCCTGTGATGATCTTTAAATATCAAAGTTTTATTTTAATTCACCTTTTCAATGATTTTCACATGCAGAATCATAGAGTATGTAAGAAAAGTGTGGACGTTATAAATTTCTTTGACAGAGAAAATAGGAATTGGTGCACATCTTTATCTTTGTTTTATAAGGAAAATAATGCTATGTGCACACCTCATTATGAGCAAGGATAGAAGAAAAAAGTTATAAATGTATAAACACAAATTCATTATGATTGTTACCTAGTTAAGAAAACAAAAGACTCCTGAAGGTACTTAGAAGGAACTTTCTACCATGAATTAAGGGCAGAAATCTGTGTGGATCAATGTATATGCCATTTGTAGTTTATTGTAATTGACTTACTAAAGGCTCCTTTACCAATTAAAAAACCAAAAATATTAAATTCAAGATTCAGCAGAACACAATAACCTTATTTTTCTGTATTTCAGGTTCATGAAAAAATCAGAAAGGAAATAACAGAATTTTATGAAAAACAGGAGAAAAATGAAAAAATGGAGCCAAAGGTAAAGGTTTAAATTTCTACTGATTTATGCATTGATGTTGGCAATAGTTTAGCAGGAAAATACAATTGTTTTTTTAAATAATTTGGTTGTACATATTCCTCAACAAAAAAGGACAAAATTCCTCAATCTTGTGTTTTCTCCACGAGTCTATTATTCTGAGAAATTTATCCTACACAAACAGATATAAGTAAATAATTCCAGCAAAACTCTATTCTTACTTCTAATAAAAGACTATAACTATCATTTATACTGAGAGATGTAGGATTGGGAATTTCACCCGAGAAGTCACATTTTTCTGCCAGACACGAGGCTTGCCGAGTGTCTGACAAAAATGTGATCCTGAGGGTGGAATTCCCTTATCCTACATGTTTCTGTATGAATGATAAATTTTCTCTCATTACAGACCGTAAAAATTTAAAGAAATAGATTGTAATTAAGAATGGCCACCATGATAAAACGAGGGATTCTAGAGAAAAACTAACATCATAATCGGAAAGATAAGACGCAGTTTGGTTCTATTCTAAAAAATAAAACTTGAAATTAAATGCTAAACGAGAATCATGTATTAGTTTTCTTTTTGAAATTTTCTGTCCATATCCTGGAAGGTTGATGTTTTCTTGACGTTATGACATAACGTCGATAAAATGTACTGTGACATTATGCTTTGTGTTGCGTGACAAGGATATTCCACATGGTTGTCTTACACTGGCATATTGGACTTGTTATCAGCCCTCGACTGATATCATCCCTCAGCTAAAGCGCTTGGGCTGATAACAAGGGCAATATGAAAAAGGCAATGTATTAATCTATAAGTATCAAATGTTGGCCTAGTATTGAAATATATATTGTACAAGCAACTTAGATGGTGATACCCTCAGGGATTTATGGTGCACCACCGGCGATATTTACTCAATGGTTTTCATAGAGAGGACCAACTAAATGGTCCATTACAGACAATATAGTAAGAAATTAATGCATGAATTAAGTGAGCATTCTTACTTACAGATGAATACAGTCAAACCGGTCTATAAAGGGCACCCAAGGGACCAGAAAAAAGTGCCCTTTATATAGCGGTTAATTTTACATGGTTTGTTCATCAATGGGACTTTTTCACTCTGCCCTTTATAGAGAGTGATGTGCTATATAGAGGTGCCCTTTAAAGCAGTTTTGACTGTATGTAGAAATGTTTTAATAGGATATTACTAGCAAAAATTTAAATACAAAGATACAAGATACAAACTTTTTATTGTCAATCCAGATGCCCATTAATGTATTGTGGCATTTTTTGCATGAATTAAAAACTGCATTTATTTCTTAGCATACAATCTTCAATATTTCATACCTATTTACTTTCTCAGACTATGCACCAAAAGGCCATCCAGTCCTTAGCAGAATTAACTTCAAAAGCCATGGAACAATTCCATAAAGCAGGAGAACTTATTCTTATACAGAAAGATTCAGATAAAAGTTTTGTAGAGAGGGCTAAATGTTTATTAAGGTAAATGGTTTGAAAAAAATTTAAATGATATCTTCATCAATTTCAAGATTTAATTGTATTATAGTGAATTGAGTCGTTAAGAATCTTTGTAAATTGAAATAGAAATAAAACAAATTATCACTCTATATTTGAAATATCAGTTAAATGTGATATATTGTTAAAATTACATATTCATATACATAAATACAGTTCCTGTCATTGTAGGATCATGTAAGTATCTTTAAATGCAACTTCTTACACAAAAATTCTAACTATGTGACACATTTTAGAACTTCTTCTTTCAGTATCAATCGACTACTCAGCACAGAAGTTTCTATACTTTCTACAAAGTTTTCACACTGTCTCAATAAGCTAGGGGTAAGTTGTCAGTTATAATAGCAGACATTTTCTCGCACTTCTCTTTGAATTACCACTGTAAAGATTTCAGAAAAAATTTTGAGGATTTATGATTTAAGTTGATTGTACTTAGCCTATGTAGCCATTTGATATTTGTTTAGCAGCTTGGTCATAATTGGCTAATTAGGGGTTGTAATGTTACTGTAAAAACAGGAAAAAGCATGGAATTGTATTGTGTTACATACTGGAAAACCCCAAGAAAATAATGATAATCAGAAATATGTGGAAAAAGTTGTGATTTTGTGGGAAAAAATGTTAAGTTATAGATCTGCGAAATGAATATATTATTTGTCTGTGTTGTCCCCCTTTGCTTAGAGGCAGAACCGTAAACTCATGTGCTATTCTACCAACAGATCTAGGTATCCTGTTACACTAAATTATATATATGCATATTGCATACACTTCTTTACATAAATAAAATTCCTACTCCTAGTGGAGATTATAACTTCAGTATCCCAAAGAAGATATATATTATTTTTGCTGGCAAGGCCAAAATAGTTATATAAGCCTCTCGTTCACATCATCATAATTTCCCCTGGAAATGAATTTGAATGCTTGACAAAAATAAGTTGAATACAAAATGTATTTTAAATGCTCAAAGCTTCATTTTCTTTATTATAAGTTTAAAAATGTGAAATTGAATGTCACCTCCTTCCTACCGGTATGTTATATTTAAATAAAAATGGTCTGAAAACCAAGAAATGTTTTTCCCAGCCTAAATTTGATAGGATTTAATCATGGACAAATTATCAAAATATCTGCAGTACATTTTGTTAATCTTTTGCAGGAAGATTTAGAAGATGACAGTTGTATCAACCAAATGGTCACCAATGTTTATCTAGAGGTATGTTCCAAATTTATAAGCTTAGAACTTTCATCATCTAAACATGTTCATGTCCCAGTTGAAAGAACGTTTACCTTTGTTTATTTTTACGTCAATTCAGAAATTAGTGTCTGGGCAAAAATAAAAATATTGCTTGTTTCCCATAGCCCGACCGACTCAGTGAAAACCCCTACTCAAAAGTTTTTAGTCTGTTTTTCTGTAACATTTTCTTTTATTTCCATATCAATTTCAGGGTCAATCCTACACCCGATTTGCACTTTATTGTGACTCGAATTATTTTTCATTGGATTTGATCTAAAATCAAGAAATTTTACGATTTGATGTCAAGTCTGACTAAGCAGGAAAACCTTATAGCGTTAGGTCTTGTACATGGTCTTGGAAATTAGCAATAATATAAAATTCTGTTGAACAAACAAACAAATTTGATCAACCCTACCCTACCCTCTAGGGTCGGGAGAGGGGAAACAAATATATTTTAAAATTTTATACAATGGCAGAACTTAAAATGATAAGGTTTTTGTCTCACCTTTCACAAAAGGCGGTGGCAATGTAAACTTTTTAAAACATTAATAACTTTGCACACATAATACTTGCACTTAAGAACTTTGGTCCACAGATATATTATGATATAAACTTTGCAGCAATATACTTGTCATTATTGGTAAAATCCATGTCATATTTTCGTGATTAAGTCCATTTCTCAGCAACTGTAATAGACCCACCATATTTGGTCTATAGATAGTTCTTGTTTGGTACATTCCAATTTGACACCTATCACCCGACCTTGACCTTAATTTCATGCTTGAATTAATTGCATCAAATTTTCTCCACTTAGGGCCACTTCTCAGCATTTGTAATACCCTGCCCCATCATATTATATCTATAAATAGTTCTTGTTGGATAAATGCTTGAGTGACTCGCAATACATTTTCATTCTGATAGGACAAACATGCTTGGATTTAGTTTTATTTACCAAAAGTGTATAAATTGTATGTAGTCTACAATGTATTTTTCAAAGTTTCAAAGTTTACAATCAGTTATGACAACCTATCATACCTATAATAATGTTTCTAAACTAAAATTATGCAAAAATAAAATTAAAATCAAAACTGTAAAATAACGTTCTACTTACATTTGTCAAAATGAAAAATGTCATAATGTTCTTGGTTAAGCGAAGATACCTAAGATTAAAATATACATGTTCGTTTTGTCTCAAACATTGATGCTAATCCATAATTTATTGAAATGGACATCCAGTACATGTATCATCATGATCATGAGGTGTTTAAAACTAAAACCTTTTTAACTATTCTGCAATTTGAAATGAATTTTTTTTTCATTACACAACAAAATATTTTATTGCACATATTGCTTTTATCAGTTCTCTTGAGGACACAGAATTCTCCTCAAAAGCCTTGATTGTTATTGTTAATGGACCAAGGAATGCCCATTAACAGAGTGATTAGTTTAATTTTATGTTTTTCAAAAAGAAGACAAAATCATAATTTAGGATTTCAAAATGTTTCTGTTTTACATTCAGTATTTCTGAAAATTTGAAACTAATTCGGATTTTCTCCAAATTGAACTTTGAATTTTAAATATTTTGAAAATAAATCTGGTCTCTGTGGTAACCTAGAAGGGCCAACATGATGTTCAAACTTACTTAAAACAATAAACTTTTCTCAAGTACCCCTGAAAATTTTATCCATTTTATCCTTGTAAGCTTACCTGGCTCATATGGCTGTGTGAGCTATTGCTATCACTTGGCCTCCATCAGAACCTTTCCTTTAAAGATGTTCTCCTCTGAAGCCACTGGACGAATTAGGACCATACTTTAGTGGAATGGTCTTTGTTTGACACCCTTCCAAAATTATGTCCTGCATCCCTGAATTCCAACCAACATGGCTTTTATTACTAAAAATAGAAAAACGGAAGGATGAATTTTAAAAATCTTTTATGAAACTACATGGCACAGTGGAACCAAGTTTAGCAGCGATAGTCTTTAAGGGGTCCTCTTTCAGAATTGTGTCTGATGACCCAGGCTGTCAACCAAGATGGCTACCACGATCAAAGTTTAACATAGGACCCTTTGGGAAAATTCGTTTAAATTTTTTCTTGTCTAAAACCACTATGCACATTTGAACCTGAATTGGCCGCAATGGTCCTTAGATGGTCCTCTTTCAGAATCATGTCTGATAACCCAGACTGTGAACCAAGATGGCTTCCACAGCCAAATTTATGTAACATGGAACCCTATGAAAAATTTTCTTGTTTGAAACCACTTTGTCAGTTGGAACAAGATGGCAATGGTCCTTAGATGGTCCTCCATTCGAATTTTGCCTGATGATGATCCAAGACTGTCAAACAAGATGGTCTTCTTTCAAAATTGTTTCTGATAACATGAAATGCTAACTCTGAAACTACTGAGCAAAAGGGAGCTGAACTTGGCAGCGATGATATTTATCCTATGACCAAGATGGCCACCAATGCCTAACATAGGACCAGATGTAGCATGATATAAAAAAAAATAAAATCAGAAAATAATAAGGAGTACTTTTATCAAGGTTGCTTTTGAATTTAAAATAGTTCACATGAATTTTTTCTGAGTTTTTCCTCTTGATATTACACAAAATTTCAAAATCTTAGATTTCCGAGCAGAATCTATCAAAACAAATCATTAATTGAAATTTAATACACTGTAAATGAATAAAGAAGTCCAATTATAAAATGTTAAATGTAATAGTTCTAATAGTTCTCATATGACCTTTGAAAATGTATGCTAGCTATTACCCAAAATTCCAATATTATCCCACAATATTCTAACTTTCATTGTGTTTTTAATTTCTGTTTTTTTTTTCAGGCCTCAAATAGTAGTACATACATCCATGATGGCTTCCAACTGTTATTACCATGCTTACAACAAGCAGCCATTGAAAATACTCCAGGGATCACAGAATGAAGATGAATATAATCCTAATAAGGCCAAACAATAACCACAGGAATTCCCAGATGCTTACCTTGAACTTGGCATTTTGTGCAATAACACAAAGGACAATTGACATTCATTGACTGGTATAATATAGAAGCAAAATGGCTGATCTCAGGAGAAAAAAAGACTGCCCAGTTGTGAGAGTAAAACTGTGATATGACTTGAAAAATATTTTCATATACTTAATTGTATGTTGTAGGTCAATGAAAGTCAACTCCATGCTCAGCCTACATGTATATATATTTTTTTAGCAGAATATGATTTTCTCGAGTATGTTTAACATATACAATAACATCGTGAGTAGCCAAATTGACCAAAAGTGCACTATCCCTGGCCTGCAAACAGCGAGATTTTTCCACTTGAAAAAAAAAACATACTTTTATCCATGTAATAAAAAATAAAATTCTCCCTGCCACCCCATATTTTTAGAAGGGATGGATGATAAACTATTAACTTGAATTGGCCTTTTTTAAAATGTATATTTTATGGTGGTTTGGTTTTTCCTTCTTTTAAGTGCTTTTTTAGCTCACCTGGCCTAAAAGGCCATGTGAGCTTTTCTCATCACTTAGTGTCCATCGTCCTTCCGTCGTCCGTCAACATTTCACTTAAAGATCTTCTCCTCTGAATCCACTTTGCCAATTTGAACAAAACTTGGCAGCAATGGTCCTTAGGTGGTCCTCTTTCAGAATTGTGTCCGATGATCTGGTCCGTGATCCAAGATGGCTGCCATAGCTGAACTTAGTTTAACATAGGACCCTATGGGAAAATTACTAAAATTTCTTCTTGTTCGAAACCATCGAGTCAATTTGAACCAAACTTAACAGTAATGGTCCTTAGATGGTCCTCTTTCAGACTTGTGTCCAATTACCCAGTCCGCGATCCAAGATGGCCACCATAGTTGAACTTAGTTTAACATAGGACCCTATGGGAAAATCACTAAAATTTCTTCTTGTCCAAAACCCCTGAGCCAATTTGAACTAAACTTGCCAGCAATGGTCCTTAGGTGGTCCTCTTTCAGAATTATGTACAATGATCCAATCCATGATCCAAGATGGCCGAACTTAGTTTAACATAGGACCTATTGGAAAATCACTAAAATTTCTTCTTGTTCGAAACCACCTAGCCAATTTGAACCAAACTTCGCTGCAATTGTCCTGAGATTGTCCTCTTTCAGAATTATGTCCGATGACCCAGTCCGTGATCCAAGATGGCCGCAATAGCTGAACTTAGTTTAACATAGAACCCTTTTGGAAAATCACTAAAATTTCTTCTTGTCCTTAACCACTGAGCTAATTTGAACTAAACTTGGCAGCAATGGTCCTTAGGTTGTCCTCTTTCAGAATTATGTCCAATGACTCGGTCGGCAATCCAACATGGCCGCCATAGCCAAACTTGGTTTAACATAGGAGTCCTATGAGAACCACTGAGCCAATTTGAACCAAACAAAGCAGCATTGGTTGTCTTTCAAATTTTTTTTTTTAATGATGGCTGCCTTCAATGAACTAAGTTAAACATACCACACTATGGAAAAATCCCTTGCATGTTGTCTTGTCTGAAATACTTGACAAATATGTATCAAACTTTGCAGAAAGTTCCTTGTTTTGAATTGTTATGTTATGACCTCTGAACTACAAGCAGAAGATTGCAACATAGAACATTTTAGAAATATTTTTAGGTTAAATAAACATGGTCAATCTTTAAGCAATTTATTACCGTGTTTTTAATAGTCCTTGTTTTGAATAATTGCATACATTTGTATAATGATATTAGTGGAGATGCTGCCATATTGAGAATACTTATAGGAATATTTGTAGGTGAATTAATTGTGTTAAATCTTTCAGCAATTTATTACCTTTAATACTTGTATTCTTTTCTATAATGAGAAATTAATAAAGAAAGATAAAATCTAAAAATAAGATACAAGATGCTTGTCTGAAACAACTCTTATTAAAACCACAAGTCAAATGTGAACCAATTTTGGCAACCATGGACCTCAGGTTCACAGGTGAGCGATCAGGCTCCAAGGAGCATCTGGATTTTGTTTCATTAATTTCCTGTTATTCTGTCATCCAAACATCCTGACACTTCCATTTAAGAGGGTGAATCATTAACAAATGCTCTTGATCTTACTTTGAAATCTATTTTGCCCAACAATTTGATAACAATTATACAATCCTTTTGAACTATTCATCTGTGGTATGTGATAATTTCAACTTTGATCTTCAAAGAGACATATACATGTGTATGCAAGTCATTAAAATTGTCAAGGATTATTGAAAATTGGACTGATTTATCTTAAATAGTTTTTTTTTGGCAAAAATAATTATGAGCACAATTACCAGTAAACAAAAATGTGAAATTTAAGATATCAAAAAAATAGAGAGTTATTTCAAGAATCTTGAAACATTTTCAATCCATTTACCTATACTAAATGTATTTTTGTATATGATCGGACAGTTCCCTTATGTTGCTAATGAAAAGTATTACTAAATATTTTTAACCTGATTGGTCAGAATTTAACATCAGTTGAATAATTGTAAGGCAGTAAATCTCATTAGGGGTCAGATTACTTGATGATACTGCTGGATGCTTATAATTATGGTTGTCCTGAACACATACAAATGAAACTAAGCATGGGTAATCTCTACAAAACTTATGTATTTTATGGTGATCGGAAATTCAAGATGGTTGCCACAACTGGACTTAGTTTAACATTGAATACTATGGGGAAATTTGTACAAAGGTCTTCTTGTCAGAAACTACCGAGCCAATTGAAATGTTTTTGTTGCATGAAGATCCTTTGATAAATGTCTGCTACGTGCCGATCGGAATCCAAGCTGGACTAAGTTTAACATTTTTGACATTGGAAATAGAGAATTCTTTACATATCTTATCTAGAAGTGCTGGACACTGTAGAACAATTCCTTACAGATCTTATCTAGAAGCACTTTGTCAGTTGTGGTCACCTAAAATCCAGGTGAGCGATTCAGGCTCCATGGAGCCTCTGGTTTTAAATGCGCAAAAGCATTGTGTTCATTTATATGTATTAGATGTTTAGTATATTGCATGTTAAATATACAATACATAGTCATTGTCAGAAAATGTAAAATTTATTTGGGCAAGCTTAAGAAACATGAGAAAAGGCGAGCTGTAGCAAGCCTTTTTCCCATGTTTCACAGCGAACCCAAATAAATTATATACCTTCTGACAATGACTTTGTCTTGTCTTTATCCTACAATCCGCTTTAGATGCGTAAAATGACTTAAATTTACGTTTGAAGTTGAAATCCATCTGATGTGAAAACGCAGGCAACACCAAGACGTAATCTTTTACATTTACTGCGCTACTCAAGCTCTTCATGTAAACAAGTACCAGTAGACCTTATTAGGTCATTGACCTAATTTGACTAAAGTTTATTCAACCCCTGTTATTAGACTGGAAATGGCTTAATTGCAGGATAAAGCAGAGTATCGGCTTTAAAGTATTGTAAAAGTTACTAGTAGTTAAAAAAATAAGAATGACTTTTGTAATGGATGTCAGTGGTATAATTGTGGTTTCAGTAATATTTCTCTGTTTGATTCAGTTATTGGACAGATTGTATTAGTAATTGTAAAATGTACACATTGACAGAATTTGTATATGAGTAAAAATGTTTATTGTTACACCCTTTAGAATGGTTGGTACATTGCACAGGATATAAAACTGTTTTGTGTTAAGGTAATCATGGATATACTAAAGTGAAATATATTTCAGAATGAAGGATGATATTTGTTGTCAGATGTGGGTTTCCAATATAACACCAGTAGTAAAACTACCCTGAAAATTTCAAAAATAGAACAATCCATTGTTGAAATGCTTAATACCCTGTATCCTAACATTTCATAGTAAAAAGGAGTTGATCTCCCATTCAGAAGTCCTGAAATTTTCTGGTATTAACTGGCCGCTTTTCACGGGAGGATTTAGAAAAATTACTGTGATCTAGCAAAACTGTAAAGATTTGAAACTATTTTCTTATTATGCCTTTAGATGTTTACATAGTAACCAACAGATTTATTATAGGCATAAGTGTTATACATTTTTTTGTCTGACAGCTGTTTGTTTTTTACTCTTAATCAAAAATAGAAACAGAAACAGGTATTTTTTTAATGGTGCTGCTAAATGATATGATTTTCTTGATAAAAATCATTTACATAGAATTTGGTAGAAATTGTCTTGGTGTATATATACTGTCCATTGTACCTTTGCATGGTCGAATTTATGGTAAACATCAATGCTAAATTATTACTGAAAAATTTAGAAATCAGATATAAGAACAAATTATATGATGATATTAGTCAACAAAGTCTTTATCTAAAAACTTTTTGTCTTGGGTTTAGGTTTATAATTTTAAATTTATCTCCCCTTTATCTAAAAATTGTAGATAGCCTCTTTATTATTTTAATTTATTGTTGAACAACTAATATACACTTTGGTTTATATGGGAAAATAGTGCTATACCTTGATGATGTGAATAATTGAATACTTAACTTTATATGCATATAATTAAATGAAGTAGTAAACACAACATAAATGTTTGTTTTATATGAAAAAAATATAGTTTATTCATTAACTTTCATCAGCAATGTTTATGGTCAAACATATGGCAAACAAAATATAATAACTCAAAATTTTGTGGATTAAATTTAGAATTGTACAGAAACGACTAGGTGTTGTGGCTTAACTTTTCACTAATGGTTAAATGTGAGGTTGTATCCAGAGAAATGGAATCAATCAACTGGGTATTATGCTAAATGGGGCAACAGGTCCGTTGTCAACCTCTATATTAGAATTGGTCATACATTGCACATTGATCAATAAAATCTAATTTCGACTCATAGTGATCAAGTCTAAAATTGTTGAAGGCCAAAACAAAAAACCCAAAATACAGTTAATCTACTTCAAATTCCAAAATGACCTAAAATTATACACATTTGTGCAAACCCCCTCGGTCGTCTACAGTAGTGGTGCGAAGGACGCTAGTTCGATTCCCAGTAGGTTACATAAAGACATTAAAATTGGTATTTGCTGGCTCCTCCGCTAAGTGTCCGTGCTGTTTAATTTTTAATTATTTTTTTTTTTCATTTTATGTTATTATATAGGATATACATGAAAAACGTCGAATGACAATAACGATCGAAACGTCTATAAAATTATCAATGTTTATCCTGCATGTTCGTGAAAATCTAATATTATATAACATAATATAACATTCACAAGTTTTCAGATTATATTATAATATTTTGGAGTCCCATTCATGCTCGATTTGTTGTATAGTGTTACAAGGTTTTTCGACTTCATCACGTTAACTGCTAGTCAAAATTGCAGACGGATGAGTCAAAGCACTGAATAGGAATTCGACATAACCGATATTTGTATTATTATCAGCCTAATGAAATTTTGAACAGCCTATTTTTTTTCAATTTGTCTCAAGTCTCATCAACATCTGAAGTAGTTTTTTCTAAAAAAAAAAAATAATAATAATAACCAAACAAATGAAGGCTTTAAATTGCTTTCAATATTGCAAGTTCGTGTAACTCGATAACCTAACGTTCAAAAGACGAATTACTTATGTACTTTATATCAAAATGTATGATTTATATACCCCGCCTACGATAGTAGAGGGGCATTATGTTTTTCGGTCCGTTGTCCGCCCGTAGGTCCCGAATCAGGTTAAAGTTTTTGGTGCAGGTAGTTTAGGATGAAGTTGTAGTCACATCAACTTGAAACTTAGTACACATGTTCCTTATAATGTGTTCTTTCTAAATTGCATGCCAAATTAGGGTTTTGACCCCATTTTAATGTTTCACTGAACATAGAAAGATGAACGTGTGGAAACAGTACATTCTCAGGTTAAAGTTTAGGAGAAAGTTGTAGTCACATCAACTTAATACATATGTTCATTATTATGTTACTAGTATCTATCTCAATTACATGTCAAAATGGGGTTTTGACCCCAATTTCATGGTTCATTGAACATAGAGAATAATAGTGCAGCGGGCATCGTGTACTGTGGACACTTAATCTTGTTTAAAATTAGTTTATGGAACTTTAGATATAAGGGAAAAAGAAAATACCCTCGAAAGAACGAAATAACTACTTTGCGAATTCTGATTTACGTGAATTTTTAAACATTGTTAAGTCTTACCTTTACTCATTCTACAATCTCCAGCTACCCCTTCGAGGGTTGCATACACAATAAAAATTGCATTAAGCAGTTGTAGCCGCAACATAATTATTCTGTAAGACTAAGAAATATACTAAAGGTAACTTGCTACAGAAATCTACATCTTTTAGTTTTATTGGTTCTATCACTTGTATTGCGTGACAAAACCTTTCATTATTTTGAAAAATGATACTGAAGGTGCCAGATGAAAGGAACTACATTATAAAATATATTTTTTTTAAGTTAAACTGTATTGTATGAAATATTTCTTTTGCACAAAATGTTAGTTATTTTCAGCAGAAGTTCCAAGTTTATAATTTTACATGACTACATATAGACCAAAATCTACTTAATGGCAATTGAGCATAGTTGGGTTTTTATTCGGAGCAACAGATCTGTTCTGAGCCCCTCAGCTTACTGACTGGATAAGTTATTTTTGCTGTGACTCATCAGTTGCTCAAGGCCTAAACTTTCAAAATCATAAACGATAAGTTGAAAGGCAAATTAAAATGCCAAAATGACCAAAAAACTGTATAGACAAAACCATCTAGGGACAGAGCTATATGCACGATCGAGATACTCAATATTTTTCATAACATTTTAAAATTTAAAGCATGAATTTTACGCTAGTATAAAAACACTAGAGATGGAGATAATTTCGGAGACTTGGAGTCACTAGCAGAGGTATACTCAGTGATGATAAATATTACATTGTGACTCAACATTTATGTTCAAATGTTGAAAACTGAAACATTTAACCAAAAAGTCGAACAGCAAATTCAAATGAAAATGAGGGTGTAACCCGATTTTTTTTAACCTACATACTGAACAATTTTCCTTTAAATAACACCGGAACTGATTTTTTAAAGAACGTTCAGAAAACATCCATCTATAAAAACGTTATCTTAAAAACAGGTTTTTGGAAAGAAACTTTTTTTTTATCCATGTATACAAGTATTTTGGGTATAACCATTGTAACAGGTGTTCTGAAGTAGGAAATTTCATTGTATTTAACGTTAAAAGTGCCATGTATTATTGGCTTTTGTTTAGATTCTTAGCAACGATGGCGATTAAACCGGTTTCATTCATGTTTATCATTTACCTAAACATCTCCATTGTCTACTTGGACACTCTAGTGTATGCCACTAATTCTATTCGTGTTATTCGTCATATGGTACTTGTAGATCTTACAAGCGCAAATCCATCTTAACTGTTTGATGGTATACAAGAAAACTTCACAGCACACAATTATGAAGATGAGCACGAAAAAAATAATTACTGTCCGACATCTACAACATTATATAATTTTATGATTTATAATTAGATGACCTGTGCTTCGATGGTGTTCGAATAGTATTGAACTGGATTAAAACGTTTTAAAAAAAATGATAGATTTCAATAAAACTTCATACAAAGGTAGTGCATCTTGTGTTTCTACCAGCTGTCAGAAAAGGCATGGTGACAGAAGTCTAAAAGCACAGCTGAAGCTCGTAAATGGAGCAAAGAAGGCCACTTGAATTTTGTTAGGGCATATCTACATAAAACAACTAGTAATACCTAATATTATATTCACAATACACTCCATACATAAAATTCAATATTCGGTCTAAAGAATTTATTAAAAATTGAAATCTAGTATTAAAAATACAATAAAATGCACTTTTCCTCATGAAAAAAGTCAAAAGGGCATGGCGCTTTACCATGCTAAACTAAACATGTTTTGGGGAAACGCTAGCATTGTATAAATATACGCAAGAAGCAACAATATAATCAGTCCATTAAGGCCAATTAAGTAAAAAAATAAGTATTGTTCAGGTTACATCAAGATAACAAAATAGGGTAGATATCTTGTGATTTTTTAGATTTTATAAATTTTTATACAACCACAAAGATTTGCGGTCGTATTAGCTTGTCGTCTTCGTCGGGTGTCCGCATCCGTAGACAGTTATAGGTTTCCACTCATTTACTTTTGAACACATCCTTATTAATATTTTAATAAATTTTCCATAGTCTGTTTTTTTTTCACTATCTCTTATTGGTTTAGATATATAAGGGGCCAAACAGGGACACACCTTAATTTTTGAAACTTTTTTATTTCTCTTCCGATTTTGATGATTTTATTTAATGGTTTGTCATAAAAATACAATACAAGTTACTGAAGGCATTTTTGTGTACCTTCTCTTTGCAGAGATAATAGGGATTCAAGGGGCCAAAATAAGTAATAATTTTTTTTATTTTTTATCCGATTTCAATGGAGATTTTTTCTTTTAATTCAACTGGATGAGTGCTTTTAGTTATATTTAAACACATGTAGCTTGACATGTAAATTTTAAATATTTTTCTTCATCTGATTTTTGTTGTAGGTCCGATATACATTTGTGTTACTATTTAATGTTTACTGATATATTCAACACTTTATTAGATGAAGCATTATAGAGCGTATCGTGCTGCACTTAGTGAAGCCCTTTGTTTTACATAGGGTCTAGTGGAGACACATTTTGACTTAGTGAAAAATGTCAAAACATATTTAGGATGTGCCCAAAAAATAGGGTATATAGTTAAGGTAACCGCAACAACACATTTTTTTTATTGTTTTTTTTTTTTTTTTTTTTTTGTTTTTGTTTTTTTTTTTTTTTTTTTTGTTGTCTAATCTGAAATAGAATATCATTTTGTGAGAGAGCTTAGTATGCATTAACCTGACTGACTGTTGAGTCTGTTAATAATTTGAGGAAAATTAAAGGGAGAAAGGCCACTTTCCCAGTATATTTTTCACCAAAAGCTGTTAATTTTAAATTTTTTATTGTGTAACACTTTTAATTTGAAGTTCTCCCATAAAGTTGTTAGTAGAGGCGGTGTTGGTCATGTATCAAGTATTGCGTACCATTTGTTGGAATACTGTCAATGAGAAAACACTCAGAACCGAAAACTATTTTACTGTCAGATATAAGGGACATTTGTACTCACTTAAGGTGGTACCCAACACTTTCACTAAAATTAATTTGGCTCGTTTAATTTTCATAAAATTTTGACAAAGTATTTACTTTGACCCATTGACAAAAATTTTAAAATTTCAAAACATTTGAACCAACCAATTCATCAGAAAAATTACACTGATTGTATAGCAGTTTGACAAACACTAATATTGATCATTGAAAAGCTTAATATTCCCTTAACAACACAACGTTATTAAAACGTTTAGCTGATTTTACAGAGTTATCTCCCTGTAGTGTTAGGTACCACCTTAAGGCTTTAAAATTTTTTTTTCTTTCTGCGATACATTTTGCACACCATTAGACGACTTTAGAAAATTGTGCAAGAGGTGAACAATAATCAGAGAGAATGGCTGCTTTGAACCTTAGTTGATATAGGATAACTATATCTTGATCCATGATGGCTATCTTAAACGGGGTCAAATTTTGAAAATTGTTAATTCAAACAATTAACAGATGTTTCTTGTACAAGCTTCTCAGAGTTTTGAAGTACAGTATATCTGAAGGTGCAAGTCATCGTCGGAAACCCACAGCCTCTCGCGCGACAGGTCGTGGGTTTCCAATGATGGGTGAAAGTGTAATTTAACATGATATTTATTTTTTGTCCTGTGTAAAAAAAGTAAGTTTGACTGTTGCGGCCATCTCGTTAACCGGATACATTTCTGAAATTGGACGACCTAAGAAGTATTGTTCCCAAGTTTGGTTAAAAAGGAGATTAAAGTATAAAAGTTTACGGATGGACAGAAGCTAGACTGACGAAATGTGACCGAAATGTAGATGATTGTCACTATTCAATATGAAAGAACGGATATTGCGGATGAATCCAAGAATCCAAGAAGTGCGAGAAAAAATGATGTTTCGTCAACAATTTCTTATCTTAGACAATCAAGTACAAAATGTATTTGCAGTTTTTTTTTTTTTTGCGATAAGTATAATAAGTATAAGCCAAATAAATAGTTGTTATCTACATGTATTGAATTAAAAAATAAAAATTCAGGATTGAAATAATATATTTGGAATTAGAACTCGATTTTTACTATATCTTAAAATAAATTTCAAACCGAGAGTACTATAAACAAGCTCCCATAATGAATTGTCGCTCAAAACTATATTGCTCAAGCCAAATTATGATGGAAAGGAATTATCTTACTTCACACATCTTCATATGGTGTACTGTGATAGTTTAATTGAATTCCCACCCGCTGGTTAGGAGGTATAACTAACCTGGGATTAATTGGATAAAAGACAGAAGAGGTAGGTAACAGATTAGCTGTTACACGTCTTGGATGGCATGCAGAGAAGACAACATTAGAACCATGTATCGGCTTCAAAATTTGGTTTTGTTCAGTTTGGAGGTGAGCAAATACAAAAGTAGCTGGAAGTATAAATATATATGTAGCTCAAAATATTAACAATGATGTAAAAGTAGTAAACCGTTAAAAAATAACTCTAAACATTTGCTCATAAGCTTTTTTATTTTTTTGCCGATTGAAACATGACGAAGTACCCATACCGCTCGTCCACCGAGGCCCTTTACAGTTTGTAAAATTGTCATATATTGTAGAAGTTTTTATGTCTGGTATTGTTCTTGCTGGAGGGATATCTCTTCCAGATTTACCTGTAAATACAGCCCCTGTTACACTTCCGATAAAAGAAGAGTTTGTGTTTAATTTAAAATCAAAGACATTATATTGCTCCACTAGTTTCATAATCTTACAACTTAAATTCATTGTATTGTTGAAGTTGTTTCATAATTCCTGTCGTGGATTTATGAAACACTAACTGATGTTCACAAAAATTTGGTTTTATGTATTTGTTGTAAACTAGTGTAGCATTTGATCCACATTGAACAATTCTGTCGTTGTCTGCTTTAAAGTCTATGTCATTATATACTGACAACCATTTAGCTAATGATGTACCTCCGTAATCTTTCTCTATCAAATCCTCTTTATTTTTGCACTTTTTTGCGCCACAGTATTTTCTATTGGCAATTCTCCATATTAAATTTTTCCCCAGAACGACAAACATTTCATCAATTCTCACATCTCTATATATTTTACCTACTTTTCCGTGCTTCCATCCATAATAAAGGTTCAACGATAAAAGAGTGTGAAGTCTACGAAAAACTTGGGGTACACACAAAAAAGCATCATCGTCCAGTTTTGCACCAAGTATTGCGTCTGGGTAGTTGTCATTTATATACTTCAGCCATTTGTAAATTTTCTCTCCAAATTTGACTGCTCTCCCGTGAGTAGAAATGTTTAAGTACAATATATCGTTATGGATACTGTTTTCTTTCGTTGTGGCATTTGTTGGGCTGTCTATCAGAAATTTATATGTAACCCGAAAAGGTAGTCCGTGTTTCATTCCGAGCATTGCATTTATCCAAGTACTTCTTTGTGTTTGCCTGAACACTTCTTTACCGTCTGCACTAAGTATTCCAATTACAATATGGGGCTTTGTTGTCGCATTTAATATAATATTGCTAGGTAAACGTGGATCTTCATATTTCACTCCGTGGTTCTCTGAATAATGTGTCGAATTATATAATAAAGCAATCGCACAACATACAACCATAATAAACAGACAGGTGGCTGTAAACTTGGCATTCAGCTTTGTCGACAATATATGCATCATACTTCCAAAATTCTCTGAAAAAGAAAACAAACTGTGTTTGTATTACATTCGTATATTACGAAATAATTGCGTTCAAATTCACCCTATGGAAACTGAAAATAGAGCTTGTCGTGGAGACGTTTGAAGGTTCTTATAAACAGTTATATTATGATAGGGCGGGATATTTGAGAAAAATAGTAGGCAAGAGACGAGGTATTTTTAGTCTCAAGACTAGTATATTTCGCTAAAATATAAGCTAGAATATAAAAATGGAAAGTTAGATGATTTGCGAAAAAATATCCCGAATATCAACCAATCATCCTCCCAAGTCAGTGTTTTGTATCCACGTTCGTTCCTACAAACCCCTGACAACATTCATTCGTAATTTACGTTTCGCCGCGGAAGTGAACGGTTTCATTGGTTAATTTTCAAGGTCAAAAGAGAATCCATTTGCGTCGTAGGTAGAATTTTTTAGGTCACACACCAGGCGTCGATAAGTTCGACCCGCTAAATATGAATGAGTGTTGTCAGGGGTTTGTAGGAACGAACATAGATACAAAAGCCTGACTTGGGAGGATGTCAAGCAATTAGAATCTTGGATTCTTATATAAGGTCGAATTATCAAACATATTCAACAGAACGCCTTTTCATCATGGCTTTTCATAAATATTTCTATCGTCTATCGGTACTGAACAGGTCATTTATAAAACTGAAAGAAATTCAGTGACGTCTAAAAACTGCATACCAGGAACGTCAAAAATATTTTACTCGGCTCTAATCAAAATTGTGTATTTTTCATTATTAATTGTTCGAATTCCCCGTATGAGCTAATCAGTTATTCCCTGTAGATGCAGAATTATTGTACAAGTAAGCCTGTGTCGTTAAGATTTTTTGGGTCATTTGTGATTTACAGAATAAATATCAAATTGCATCATTATTATTTATTTGATTGTATGCATTTCGTTATTGTTATCTATTCATATTCAAAACGTAAATTGTTTCTTCGCGTTTGGGAAATAAAGATCGTAAAACTCGTTTGAAGTTTTATTCATACTTTTCATAATAGAGAAATTAAAAATCTAGTAACCATATCGCATAATTTTTCTGTATAAATAATCGAAGACAGTGGATTTTCTTAATTTTCTAATACCGACTTTGATGTTTTCACCAAATTGTTGTAGAAAAAAGAAAGCCTGGCTCAGATCACTTCGATACCGCAGGGTGTATTCGTTATTGTAAAGTCTAAGTGCAAATGTAAATAGCAAGTACTATGGGTGTTTTAAAAACTTATCTACATAACAAATTGGGAATAATCAGTGAAAGCATTAATAGTTTTCTGAAAAATGAAAAAGACTTTAGTGTATTATTCCAGAAAATTATTGAAAAAAATTAAACCTTGGTCCACCATGTCCACTTAGGATCTAAATGTAAAAAAAAATGAACTGTTTTACCATTAATATCAACGTCAATATTTTTTATTTTACTCAACAATGTTTATCTATTGCATTATTTTGTTATTATAGTGTACTTTCTTTTTTTAACTGTTCATACGTTCCTGGTATGCAGTGTTTAGACGTCAAATAAAAAATTACTTATTTTGAAAACACATTTTCAAATATTATTTACCACTACTAAAGAAATTACTTAATAAGTATGCAAATAGATAAAGAATAATTTTCTTTAACATTATAATAATTATAGGAAATAACATAAAATGGCCGTAAATTACCTTTAAGTATGAATAAATTTCGAATCAGTTTACGATCTTAACTTCCCGAAACCGATTTAACAAGTGACGTTTTCGAGAAAAGGGAATTTATTATTTTCTCGCCCACCATGAACTTATTAAAATGTCTAAAGTACTTTTATCTTATTGACATGTTGTTAACAAAACAGCTTAATTGCTAAATATCAGACAAAAGCTCTTTTTAATTCCTCGGGTCATAATACATAATGTTCCAAACAATAATCTTTACTAATTGAACGCTAAAGCATATGTCATTATAATTGCATTTGATTAATATTATAGAACATATTTATTTATCTATATTTATTTAATTTTTACGTAATACTAATTACACATATTTTGACATAAACGACCATCTTAAATAATACATGGAATAGTTCAAATTCATTTATTTATTTATTTTAATTTCATTTCATTCTATTTTTTCTAAACAATTTTAATCAAAATCTAAACAGTGTGTTTAGTATGAGATTTGTTAATGTCTAAAATCAACACCTGTTTTTCGTAATAACACCAAGAAAACATAATTATAAATGCTGGCATTCCAAGAAGACACCAAACAATAACCTGCACAAATTGAAAACTAAAGCTTTTCCTTTAATTTGTCAAATGTTACAAAACCGTAAAGTAAATAAAAATCGTGAAATGTTTTATAAACATTTGTCCTAAAATTTCACGAAATCATATCTGTAAACATCTTTTAAAATTAAAAACTGATATTGAGAATTTACATAAAAATCCAATCCTTGAATACTGACTGCTCATGTCGGAGGCACATTAAGGGTATATACAATATGATATCTAATAGTAAATGCACGACTTGAAAAATAAAAGAGGAGATTGGGTCACAAGCCTAAATTCACAATTTCAAATGTGTGTGATAATTACCACATGTATAAAATCGCAGGACATGTATTCTAAAGTTGATCAACAGTGTAAATCGCTTTCCTCACAAGATTTTCTACGGACAGGTAAGATATTTTTATCACACACATAAGTCCACACACTATTTCGATCTATCCAAAATCTTTGAATTTATCGGTCCGAAAAAATGACTTCATTTTGTTTTGTCACGTGATCAAGTTTATAAATGTTAATTAAGTCTTGATTACTACTCATTAGCTACTGATTTAATTGAGTAAAAATTTTTCACAATTCACGTAATTAAGCGTTGATAACGACTCACCTGTAAATAATTTTAACTAAAAGATTTTCAAAATTCACATAATCAACGAAATATTTTTTTAACAAATTATGTTCAGTCAAGAAATTTCATTAAAGACAAATAGAAATCCGATTAATGTCATATGAAATTATTTAATTTTGTATAAACGTCAAAAAATTAGTCCCTGTAAACCGATCAGTTGGTAAAAAAGTAATTTTTAGTTTTCTGTTTATCCATTTTTTGTGTCACTTTTGCTTTTATATCCGGTGCGCTTATCCATGTAAAAGACAAGACTGGACACACTACATGTCTCGCCTGAGTATGCACACGGACACAGAATAATGATTATCTGATACCCTACATTTTGCAAGTCAAAGGAAAATGCGTTAAAAGAAATTGAGGTCAAGGTCAAAAAGCAGGTGCCATACCGACATGTATCCACTAAGAACTATCTATTGACCAAATATGGTTGGTCTAGGTATTAAAGTTGCTGAGAAATGGACCTACTCTCAAAAATGTGACAAAGTCACTCAAGCATGAAATTGAGGTCAAGGTCCAGAGACAAGTGTCAGACTGGCATGTACCCACCAAGAACTATCAATAGACCAAATACAGTAGGTCTAGGTATTACAGTTGTTGAAAAATGGACTCAATCAAGAAACTTGGATGAAGTCACTCAACCATGAAATTGAGGTCAAGGTCCAGAGACAAGTGTCAGACTGGCATGTACCCATCAAGAACTATCAATAAACCAAATACAGTGCTTCTAGGTATTACAGTTTCTGGGAAATGGACTTTACCACGAAAAATGACAAAGTCACTTATGCATGAAATTGAGGTCAAGGTCCCAAACCAGGTGTCAGACTGACATGTACCCACCAAGAACTATCTATTGACCAAATGTGTTGGGTCTATGTACTCTAGTTGGTGAGAAATGGACTGAACCATGAAAAATAACTAAGTTACTCAAGCATGAAATTGAGGTCAAGGTCCCAAGCCAGGTGTCAGACTGGCATGTACCCACGAAGAACTACCTATAGACCAAATATGGTTGGCCTAGATATTACAGTTTCTGAGAAATGGACTTAACCACGAAAATGTGACACAGGTCACTCAAGCATGAAATTTAGGTTAAGGTCAAAAGGCAGGTGTCAGACTGACATGTACCCACCAAGAACTATCTATTGACCAAATATGGTGGGTCTAGATATTACAGTTTCTGAGAAATGGACTTAACCACGAAAAAGTGACAAAGTCACTCGAACATGAAATTGAGGTCAAGGTCCCAAGCCCGGTGTCAGAAGGGCATGTACCCACTAAGAACTATCTATAGACCAAATATGTTTGGCCTAGGTATAACAGTTGCTGAGAAATGGATTTAACCACGAAACTTGGACACAGATTTTAAATTCATGTTCATGAAGTCAGTGAACCATGAAAATGAGGTCAGGGTCACAAGACAAGTTACTGCGGCAAACCTTATACAATAAGCTACTTTGTGGACCATAAATCTTAATTGTAGGTATTACATGTGCAAAGTTATTAAAGTTATTATAGTTTTTAAAAAGTTTACGCCGCCGACGCCGCCGGAAAGTAATACCTATACTTTTCGTCGGAGGCAAGACAAAAACCGTGGGCTAGTGAGAAAAACATTCTTTGTGCCAGCTATCAATGCAAAAGATGTGCACATTTCACCGATTTACGACTCATCCGTTTTATTCGAGGCCTAAGATGTCGAAAACCAAAACAATAATAAAAAAAAATCGAGTAGTTATTGTTACGTAACAGTTAATATTATACTGTTTACAGCAGATATTTTCATACGATATACATATCACTTCCAACTTATATACCTGCAAGTTTGAATTCATGACTTATGTGTCCGGATTGGGTAAAATGTCTTACTGTGGGGTATTACCGTGTAAGCTATCAACGTGTCGATCTAGTACAAAGAAGAGTTCATACTCATATCTGTGGTGATCACATTCGACCATTTCGCATTTTTGCCATTTATACTTCATTATGTCAAAACGGAAAAAATGACCATTTTCGTTTCTCGTTTTTCCACTTGCGTTTTAGTCTTGGAAGTAATCATGTTAGGCATGAGTATAAATGCATGGCTAGATTTATTGTCGACTTTGCTCTGAAGTTGGGCGTAGTTTTGTCTCGCCTGCGACGAAAGGTCGCGAAGGCGAGATATATAGATATTACTTTCCGGCGGCGGCGTAAACTTCTTTAAAACCTTAATAACTTTGCACACATAATACCTACAATTACAATTTTTAGTCCACAGATAGTTTATGGTATAAACGTTGCCGCAGTATACTTGTCTTGTGACCCTGACCTCGTTTTCATGGTTCACCGACTTCATAAACATAAATGTTAAATCTGCTTCTAATTTTCGTGCTTACACCCATTTCTCAGCAACTGTAATACCTATAGGCAAACCATATTTGGTCTATAGATAGTTCTTAGTAGGTACATGCCAGTCTGACACCTGGCTTGGGTCCTTGACCACAATTCCATGGTTGGTTGATTCCATTTCTCAGCAACTATATTAATACCTAGACCAACAACATTTTGTCAATAGACAGTTTTTGGTGGGTACATGTCAGTCTATTTTATGATATTCAAGTGTGATCCCTCTTTTAAATCACATTTGGATATTCAAAATTGTCTGTTAATATCACACGAAGAACAACTGAATGAAGGTAACAAACGATATTTGATTTCGGAGTGCCATATTGGCGCTTGCTTGTTGAAAGCTGTATACCATCGACAGAGACACATACTACAGATGAAGAACAGCAACCGCTATTGGCTGGTGGAATCAAAAGATAATCCGTTAGACTCTAAATTACTCGTCTAAACAAGTTGTATTTTGGTAGTTGAAAGAACCATACATCAGAAAAAGACACAGGTACAGATGAAGAATAATATTAATAATTTAATTCATGAACAAAAATAAATTTTACATATTTTTACAAACGCACCAAAAAATATTTCACAATTTATCATATTTTACCCGGGATTTGACCAGTCAAACTTAAACAACAAATTCTACAAACAGAAAGTTTGGCTGTCGGAAATGCAAAAATCTAAAACCCTATGCCCATTTAAAGATGAAGAAATTAAATCAGTAACTCAAGTTACAAATGAAAAAAGTTTAGGTCACAAGCTTAAATTCACCCCTATCGGCTCCAAGTTTTGAAAATCAAAATTTTTTAAAGCTTATTGCAAGTACACATACCGAGTATAACAATACTGAATATAAATAAAATACATAAATTGACAAATGAAAGAGGAGTTTATGTCACAAACTTAAATTGACAATGTTTTTAAATTAGTCCCACTGTGGCCCCAATTTTAGAAAATTAAAATTCTAAAATCTTATTGTGCATCTATATATTGTGCATGACAATACTTTTCAGAAAGAAATGCATATAGTGGAAAATGAAAGATAAGTTTATGTCACAAACTTAAATTGACAATTTTTTTAAATTTGACCAATGTGGGCCCCAATTTTAGGAAATTTAAAATTCTAAAACCTTAATGCGCATCTGTTTATTGTGCATGAAAATACTATATAGAAAAAAATCATATGTTGGAAAATGAAAGACAATTCATTATGTTTGAATTTTGAAGATGATTAAAAAAATAATGGACCTGCTCAAGCAAATGTGTAAACTGATTTACAAATTAAAAACACTTTTAAAATTCCGTGACATTAACCATGTCAAATGTTTACTTAAATAATGGGTTTCAAGCAACAGGGAACATAAGTTTTGAAAATATTTTTTTTTTAATATATTTGTAAGTTTTTAACATAAATTTTTATTTTTCGAATGTAAATAGAAAATATTGCATATATATTTGTAAGTTTTGAACATAATTTTTTTTTTAATCAATATTTTTTTTTAATATTGAAACGTTTGACCTGCCATAATTGCGCATCTACAAATGATACATGACACTACTGTATAAAAATAAAATGCATAAATTGAAAAATTAAAGGAGTTTAAATTGCCAATTCGTTTAAATTGGACCCCTGTAGGACTCAATTTTAGAAAGTTGAAATTCTAAAACCTTACTTCACAGCTGCATATGGTGAATGACAATACCGTATAGAAATACAATGCATAGATTGAAAAATGCATGAAAGACGAGTTTATGTTACAAGCTTGAATTCAAAATTTTAGAAGTTCAACCCTTTGGGTTCCTTGTTTAGAAAATCAAAATTTTAAAACCTTATTGCGCATCTACATGTGGTAGCAATCATCCAATATAGAAGTTAAATTCCTAACTCAAAAGTGAAGGAGTTGATGTCTCAAGAAAGTTTGACGGGCGGATACAACCGCTATATCCCCGAACTGTCTTCGAAAGTGCGGAGATAATTAATCTGGACAACGCATTTATACACATAATCCTACTACTAAGCAATAAAAGTCAAAAGCATAAAATGGCCGCATCTGGACACTATATATATGCAATCGCATCTACATGTCTTCTTCCTGAGTATTTATGTAATTATTGCCATCTGTGGCACTCAACATAGTTGTTTTTTTTTAAATTCGTACGGAGTGTCTTGCCTGTTTTCGCTGTTGTCTGTTTTCAGTGGAATAGTTAAATGTACATAATTTATGTTATTTATTGATCACGAAGAAGCTTCTGTCAAAGTTTGGTAAAAATCCAGGATGGTTTAAGAAAGTAATTAATGTTTTAACAACTTTAACTGCAGATTGTATGTAATGTTAACTGGGAGAAAAAACTATGTCTATTTATAAGTCAAATACGGAAAAATGGGAAAAACAATATTATAAAATTTTCATCTGGATACTATCCAGGATGGTTTAAGAAAGTTGTGAATGTTTAAAAAACTTTAACCATAGGGTGAATGTAAATATTGACGCCGCCGACGCCGACGGAATGTAGGATCGCTATGCGTCGCTTCCGCGACAAAAGTCGCAGGCTCGACAAAAATAATAGACCCAAAAATAAGCCGAACGGAAGCAGAAATGCCAAATTTATCCACTGAGGTTATCGGATTATTTCTAAAAGAGAACCAGGACAAGGTCAGTTGTTCTGTCTGATTGATTGATTGATTGATTGCTTAACATCCAGTGACAAATATGTCATGCTTCTTCAGACCATGAACCAGTTCAAAAATTTATCAAATACATTTCAAATTGGGGTGGGACGGGACAAAAAGGAGGATGTTCTGTTTGGGTAAGAAAATGCAACCGAGCATGGCATATAGGTTTAGCATACAAATTATTTGGTGTTAATAGACAGCAAGTTAAAAATTATATTAAACCGTAAAAACATATAAACATGCACCACTTTAAGGTGGTACCCAACACTACATGGAGATAACTCTTAAAAATCACCAGAGCGTTTTAATCATATTTAATAAGTAAAGAGAAATTAAGCTTCTCTATGATCAAAATTGATGTTTGCCAAACTGCTATATATTCAATGAAATTATTCCTGTGAAGTGTGAAATTCTATTTACTAAAATAAATCAACATTTATGTCAACAGGTCAAAGTAAATATTTCCTAAAAATTTTATGAAAATTAAACGAGCCAAATTTATTTTAGTCAAGGTGTTGGGTACCACCTTAACCATTTATTTATACGCTTTATCAGTTTCTGGTCATGGAAATTCGGGAATTTGTAAAATGTTTTATAAACTAAGATGTAATATCATTTAATACATGAGACAATGTCTTCGTCCATACATTGATAAAATCAAGATCTCTTTGTTCCAAATACTTCCGACTATAAAGATCTTTGTACACACTGTTAATGTTAGCATATTTGTTATGTCTTAATAACTCTACCATGGGAAGACTCTTTTCATAAATGTCTAATTCTGCATTAAAATCAGCTATAATCTCATGTACATTCCGTTCTTGTATAACGTACGGTGGCGAGAAGACAATTCTTAAATTGTCTTTATGAAAAAAATGTTGAGCTATGTAGCCTCTCCATATGTCACTAACACGACCATTTACACTTATAGGTAACGCCATGTATCTAAAGGCAGACGACAACCACATTGTAGCTTGTGCATTAAACGGCCCGTATGTATATCTTGGTAAAATAAAACGATTGTGGGTATCCTTGTTACCAGTGAAATTGATAGGTACATTCCGTGTGAGTCTAAATATAGCATCCACATCCGGTTGTTCGTTCGCCAATGACTGGATGACCGCCAAATTTTCTTGACCCTTATAAGGGCATACAGGAGTTATTGTTCTATTATCCTTGATATGTTGTAATGGTAACCCACGAGGCCACATACGACTCTCAGAAATGCCGAAATAAGGATAAGGGTTAATGAGAAAATATTCTTTGCCACTACAAACTGTCACAGATATTTTGTCATTTAAATCCTTGAGATCAAATATTCCTTTGTTATCATCGTCAAAATCCCAGATGTATTCTGCCTTGTGATGAATAGCATACATATAACCGATATTTTTTCTCCCAAAGTGTTTGAACGGTATAACCTTTGATAACACAGGATACAAAGATGTTTGCTCCTCTATAGACAAATATTTTACACGCCTTGAGATTGTTTTTCCGATAAGACTTTGCAGATATTTTTCTTTTGATGGTGTAATTATATCTGCAACTATTACAAGACACCATTCTTGTAATTTAGAAATATATTTCACTGACTGAGAAGGCATAAATACAGTTGTGACAACTGCCCAGTTTTTACAGTTTGTAAAATTGTCATATACTGCAAATGTTATTTCCGGTATGGTTCTTGCTGGGGGGATATCTCTTTCAGGATTTCCTGTAAATATAGCTCCTGTTACACTTCCGACAAAAGACGAGTTTGTGTTTAATTTAAAATCAAAGTCTTTATACTGCTCAACTTTTTTCATAATTTTACGAGTTGATGTATGTAATTCATTATATTGTTGAAGTTGTTTCATAATTCCTGTCGTGGATTTATGAAACACTAACTGGTGTTCACAAAAATTTGGCTTTATGAACTTTTTGTAAATTGCTGTAGCATTTGGTCCACATTGTACTATTCTGTCGTTGTCTGCTTTGAAGTCTACCTCATTATATACTGACAACCACTCAGCCAATGATGTATCTCCATAATCTATATCTATTAAGTCCTCTTTGTTTTTGCATTTTTCTTCGCCACAGTATTTTCTATTGGCAATTTTCCTTATTAAATTTATCCCCAAAACGACAAACATTTCATCAATTCTCACATCTCTGTATATTTTCTTTCCCTTTCCATGCTTCCATCCATAATAGAGGTTTAACGATAAAAGGGAATCAAGTCTATTAAAAACTTGGGGTACACACAAAAAAGCATCGTCGTCCAGTTTTGCGCCAAGTATTGCGTCTGGGTAGTTGTCATTTATATACTTCAGCCATTTGTACATTTTCTCTCCAAATTTGACTGCTCTCCCGTGAGTAGAAATGTTTAAGTACAATATATCGTTATGGATACTGTTTTCTTTCATTGTGGCATTTGTTGGACTGTCAATCAGAAATTTATATGTAACCCGGAAAGGTAGTTCGTGTTTCATTCCGAGCATTGCATTTATCCAAGTACTTCTCTGCGTTTGTCTGAACACTTCTTTACCGTCTGCACTAAGTATTCCAAGTACAATATGGGGTGTTGTCACACCACCTCGTATATCAAGTATTACATTGGCAGACGGTTGTGGTTCTTCATACATCTCTCCGTTTCGGAGTGTAAAACACAATTTGTATACTATAGCAAGTAAACATATCACGATAATAAACCGGAAGATGTCTTTGAACTGGCCAATCGGCTTCGTTGACAATATACGTGCCATACTTTTTGAAAGTTCTCTGAAAAGGGCAAAGCAATCTGCTGTTAGTGTTACTTTATGGAAAGTGCAAATTAATCGAGCTTGTCGAAGTGATATCTGAAGGTTCTTATCACACTTTAACAAAACTACTTGTCATAGACATTGAAGATTTGTACATAATAAATATTTTTTGTCGTTTGTTATTGTGTACGACATGACTATAAAGTATTACTCATTGATAAAAAAAAATGTTCTCCCATGCATATAGCATCGGTTTACTTCTAGGCATACTAGTATTGATTACAGCTATATTGTTCTAACGGGCCCAGGCTGATCTGAGCCAGACTTTTTTTCTACACAAATTTGGCGGGAACATCAAACTCGGTATTAGAAAACTTAGAAAATCAACTTTCTCTGATTATTTATAAAATAAAACTCAATGATATTTAGATACGGGATGTGCAGCAAATTCGGGTCAAGATTTTACAAAGCCGACGGAGATTTCGGGTCGGGATTTTTTTGGCACTCTGGAGAATTTCTGTCAGGATTTTAAAAATTTCTGCAGATTTTTATAAAGCACTGAGAATTCAGGTCTATCCCTTTTTTCTTTGATATCATAACAAATGCTTCAATATATAAATATTGATTCTATAAATATGTCTCGTCATGATAACTGCCTTTTATTATTTTTGGATAATTTCAGGTAAATGTATGTATTTTTAGTTTTCGTGGATATTTTCGGGTCACAAATTCCATATAACGTTGATAATTTCGGGTCGCTGTATCAAGTTCACCGACGCACCTCCGTCATAAAATGGACGGAACCACATGGGTAAAACAAAACAGAAGGGGTATAAATATCATTTACAATTACTAAAGGAATAACTTATGAAAAACTTATAAGTATACTAGTCAATAAAAAAACTTTCCAATAAAATTATAATTATTATAGGAAATAACATAAAATGGCCGTAAATCACCTGAATGTATGAATAAAGCTTCGAATCCGTTTACGATCTGTACTCCCCGAAAGCTATTTAACAAGTGACGTTAGTAAAAAGGAATTTAATTATATTCTCGCGCACCATAGAGTAAGTAAAATGTCTAAAAAACTTAATTGCGAGAAATCAGACAAAAGACCTTTTTATTTCCTCGGGTCATAATCACTAACTGTTTGTTCCAAACAATAATCTTTACTAATTGAACGCTAAAGCATGTGTCATTATAATTGCATTTGATTATTATTATACAACCTATTTATTTATCTATATTTATTTGATTTTTGTATATTTTTTCAGATGATACTAATTAAATATATTTTGACAAAAATGGGGACCTACTTAAATAATACATGGAATAGTATGGATTGGTTTATTTATTTATTTTTATTTCATTTCATTCTATTTTTTCCCTAAACATCTGTAATCAAAATTTATTAGGAGATGTGTGAATGTCTTAAAACAACTCATATTTTTTGTAATAACACCTATGGATATATTTTGTTGACATTCCAAGATGACACCCAAACAATAACCTGTACTAATTGAAAGCTAAAGCTTCTCCTGTGATTCGTCAAACTTTACAAACCATTTACTAAATAATGAAATAAAATAAATATAAACCGTGAAATATTTTATAAAAAATTTTAATTTCATGACTTTAAATCACATTTTTCAAAAAATAGTTCACCGTGCAATAATACTTATTACTGTGCAATATCAAAAACACGGACTAGTTTGAAACACACTGTTTATATGTAAATCTAAAAGTACGAAATTTCGTTTAATTTATTTATTAATTTACGTTGTTTTATTATTTATTTATTTCAATATATTTTAATAGTTATTTCATATATAAGTTTTAACTCGGCTTCTCTTTGCAGTTTTGAATTTCTGACCTAAATAACTTTAAGCTCAAACTGTTTTAACAAAATAAGTATTTCTTTATATGATTATATAAAATGGAACAAAAATTAACTGAATAATAGAATTTGGTAATACTCCCCGTCCCTTTCCAGGCCTTCTTTAATTTGCTGAAGATTAAATTAACGAATCTTATGACATGTATGACATAACTATAAATTCTGCCTTCTTGTACTTACCAGTGACTGCTGATAAATCTGCAGAACGTGTTTGCTAGCTAGCGATGATCTTGGTTATTCGGAAAACAAAATAGCCTGCTTTTCTGGATAATTTCCAAACTCAAATCGTTTCCTATATCTTTTTTCTGAAATAAAGTTTATCAAGATTGTATATCGCTACGAATCCCTTTCCTCAAGAATACACAAGATATTATAACAAATTTACCAAGTAAAACAGCATGTTAAGTCTAGATTGCGCCTAATTAGAACACAATCATTTGGTTTTCAGATCTAATTTTCATAGTACATGATTTTTCATGCACTAGAACATGTATAAACCGACATACACAATTGATTTAGTTTTATAATCTCATTAGTACAATGTATAGGAAAATGCCTGTGGATATTTAAAGCATTTCAATTGTTATTTAAATTTCTTCGATTCCTTATCAAAATATTGAAATTCATTTTAACATGGTTAGAGGTATTATGATCGAAGTCACAAATTTATAGTGAAAATAAAAACTAGACAAAGGCAGTCGGAAATGACAGCTATCCCCGCACTCCCCACATTTTGTATCCCTCTGCACCTTTTTCACAGTTATACCTTTGAATACAAGCCCAACTTTTGGAAAATTAAAATTCTAAAACCGTATTGCGCATCTGCATACAGTGTATGACAATACTGTATAGAAATAAAATTTATAAAATGAAAAATTCAGTCACCCACTTATAATTCCCAATTTTTTAAATTCGACCCCTAAAGGCCCAAATTTTTGAAAATCAAAATTCCCTTATTGCACATCTATATACAGTGTGTGACAATACTGTAAAGAAATTAAATACATAAAATGAAAATGAAAGAGGAGTTTAGGTCACAAGCTTAAACTCCCAATTTTCAAAATTCAACACCTGTAGGCCTCGAGTTCTGAAAATCAAAATTCTAAAACCTTATTGCACATCTACATATAGTAAGTGACAATACTGTATAGAAATCAAATGCATAAATTAAAAAATGAACGAGGAGTTTAGGTCACAAGCTTAAATTGCCAATTTTCAAAATTCGACCCCCGTGGACCCCAATTTTTGAAAACCTCACTGCGCATCTGTATACAGTATGTGACAATCCTTTATATAAATTAAAAATATAAAATGAAAATTGAAAGTGGAGTTAAGGTCACAAGCTTAAATTCTTCTTTTTTTCGAAAATCAACCCCTGTGGGCCACAATTTATGAAAATCAAAATTCTAAAACCTTATTGTACATCTAGATAAAGTTTTTGATAATACTGTATAGAAATTAAATGCACTAAATGAAAATAAAAGAGTAGTTTAGGTCACAAGCTTAAATTCCCAATTTTCGAAATTCGACCCCAGTAGACCTCAATTTTTGAAAACCTTATTGCGAATCTACATACAGTATTTGACAATACTGTATAGAAATTAAATGCATGAAGTTAAAAATGAATGAGGAGTTTAGGTCACAAGAAAGTGTGACGGACGGACGGACAGACGGACGAGGGCGATAACAATATCCCCGAACTTCTTCGAAGTGCGGGGATAATTATAGTCACCAAAAAACAAATGTATCAATGCTGCATACCCAAAATTTAGTTTTCTTTTCATGATATAAAGTCTTGATTTGTGCCAAAAGTTCTGTACTCTGGAATGACATGAAATCATTTAGAACTACAAAGGTACTATGGGAATCGACAGTGATCCCCGCACCATGTAGAAATAGATCATCAAAATTTGGGACATTTACCCACAGTTAAAAAAATCTAAACCCTTATTGTCTATCACTGACTACATGCAAGTATTCTGCTAAGAAATTAAATCGGTAAACCCAATGAATTATAAAAAGATAGTTTGGATGACAAGCTTTCATTCACAATTTCTGATATTTGATCTCTTTGGACCCAACGTTTTGAAAATCAAATATCTGAAACCTTATTGCGCATCACTATACAGTGTTAGTTTTATAATAATGTACAAACAGAAAATGCATAAATTTTAAGATAAAAGATTTGGTCACAAGCTTAAATTCCAGACATTGTGAAATACGACTCCTGTGGGCCCAAATTTGTGAAAATAAACTTTTGAAACCTTTATAATGCACATCTACATACGACGTATGTTAATACTGTAAAGAAATAAAATGCATAAGCTGAAAAATAAAGTGGAGTTTAGGCCACAAGATAAAATTTACAATTTCAAAATTCCACCCCTGTGGACGCTAAGTTAGAAAATGAAAATTCTAAAACATAATAAGGAATCTACATATCGAGTGAATGACAATACTGTATAGAAATAAAATGCATAAGTTGCATAATGAAAGAGGAGTCTAGGTCACAAGCTTAAATTCACAATTAACGGAATTCGATCCAACGAATACGAATATAGGAATACTTTATTCTCTAAAACTATCTAAACATAGTTACAGAGACAATATAAAGAACATATTATATATAAACAAGTTTTATGTTCAAGTTCTTCATTCACTCAGGCACAAGAAAGTGCAACATGAGGAATACATACAACAAGAATGGACACACTAAATGTCTCGCCTGGCCGGTACGCACATTGACACAGAATAAAGATTATCTGATACCATACATTACAAGTAAAAGGAAAATACGCCAAGCAATGTTTGTCAGAAAATTTTCATGCATGTCATTCAAGCCTACAACTGTGCCAAAGTCATCTGACAGGTCTTAGACTGGTATGTACCCATAAAAAATATCTATAGACCAAAATGGTGGATCTACATACATTTATAACATTTGTTGAGGAATGGACTTGTTTGTAAAAATGGGATGAGAGTCACTCAAACCTAAAAATGTGGTCAAGGTTATGTGTCAGACTGACACCTACTTGCCAAAAAGTTTCTACAGACCATATAAAGTGGGATATAGGTATTATAGCTACTGATAAATGGACTTAGTCATAAAAATGTGACTCAAGTGTGAAATTTAGGATGATGGATGGATGAATTATTGTTTAACGTCCAGTGGCAACCAGGTGCATATCAGAACGAGAACATGTTGATATGATAATGAATATGATCCCTGCTTTGTACTAGACCGACACGCTAAGTCGGATTTTTAATGTGCTAGCTCACGAGGTAACTGTCCGCAGGAAGACATATCACCTCACTCGGACACATTATACTGACTTCGAGCCGACCAGTCTTTGCTCTTACTCCTAGATGCCGCGTGCTTGGCGGAGAAGCAGCAAATACCAATTTTAATGTCTTTGGTTTGACCCGGCCGGGGATCGAACCCGCGACCTTCCGCACTCGGGACGAGCACTCTACCACGAGACCACCAAGGCGGTCGTGAAATTTAGGTGAAGGTCTTGTAAAGCCATGTGCCCACCAATGACTATATATATATCAAATATGGTTTGCCTATGTATTGCAGTTGAGAAATAGACATTATCTTAAAACGTGAAACAAGTTACTTAAGCATGAAATAGAGGCCAAAAGTAAGGTGTCGTATGTTAAAGTCGTAAATACCAACTAAGAACTTCTATTAACCAAATACTGTGGTTCTAGTTAGTAGAGTTGCTGAGAAATAGACTAGATCATGAAAATGTATGTTAAGTCACTCAAGTATGAAATTCAGGCAAATTTCAGCCGACAAATGTTAGACTGACAGGTATCCACTAAGAACTATGCATAAATAAAATTATTTATTGGTATTCTATTTGAAAAACAACCAACATTGGCTCAGATAGCTCTTTGTTCAGATCATTAATAAAAAAAATTAAACAGATAGGTTTACAAGATACCTCCTTGTCCTACACCATTACGAACATAAAATTCACTAGAGATGATGGTTCGCCCTTTTGAATACAATAAATCTGGGTATCAAACCATAACATAAGAAAACGAATAATAAAGATTGAAATGTCTGTGTGTAGTAATTTTTGCAATAAAGTCCGATGATTAACTCTACCAAACGCCTTGCGCACAGCGAAAAAAAAAACAAAAACAAAAAAACAGGCAAACACAGGACTGCCATGCATTTCATATAGAAAGATACAATTTCTTTAAAAACGAATAAACATAAGTCAGCAGAGTGGCCAACCTTAATAGAGTAAAATAATGAAAATATCAGTTTTATTTATTGTTGTGTAAAAATTGTGTTGAGGTTGACGATGGACAACATTTTTTCCACATTGTAAATTGGATTTAACTATACGGAAACAATTGTTCTGTAATATTTGAATAACGATTTTGGATTCCACTACCGATCCACCATTAATTAAACTAAAAACTACTTTTTTGTCCCCCAAAAGAACTTTTGTCTGAGATTTGTGACTTTATAAAGCGTGTCGGTCAAAGGCCTATTACATGTACCCATCAACAATATTGATATTGCCATGATTGTTTTGGTTTTTTTCTTGTCACTATATCGTTTGTCTGTAATTGCTCTTCAGTTCTGTATACATTTTTCTGTATATATGATCACGGAATGCTGATTTGGCATTTGCAAATAGTGAGAAAGACAAGGCTCTAGCTAGTCCGTTTAACAGGTAACCTTATTACATGACCAATACCTTTTGGAATCTATCTAGGGATTTTTTTTCCATCGCTGTATATTTTTGGCTTGTGATAAAAGGTGTCATTTTCTTTACCTATATATACGTTATATATATACTTTGTGAAGGGTCCCTTTTTATACCAAGGCATGTTTATATCTTAAAGGGATTTGAAAAGTATATTTTACTTTTATATTTCTTGAACCCAGGAAATTTTCTACGTATAATTCGATGGTTTTGGTGTATGACAAAGTAACTGAAGAGTTTAATGATTTTTTAATCAAACATTGAGAATAATATGAAGTAATTTATTTTCAAATGTTCATAAAAGATTTTATATCATAAAAATTTTTCATCTAGAAAAATCAATATCTATTTATGATCAAATATTTATTTAAATTAATTAATATTTAGAATATATTGTTGGTGTTTTGTTTTGTTTTTGTTTTTTTTTTTTTTTCATTTTGAAAAATGTTTCAATTTTTTCTATATTCGCAAATTAAGTTTTTAATAGTATGAAGCATTTTAGTATCTCCAGAATCAACTTTTACAATTTCTGAATTAAAAAAGCCTTTATTTAAGAAAATATTATTTGGAAATTATGTATATTCTTCAATGACTCATTTACAATATGTCTCTTATTATATTCGTATAATTCTGTCTGTTTGGTGGATAATTAAACTGAAGTTGTTTCGACCTTAAACTGTAAGAGATTGCAATTACCAAAAGTGTGATGAAATAATAAATTATTGTTTCAAGTGCTACATTTTATTAAAAACGTCGATCAAATCATTCTCAAGACATATGCCTTTAAAAAATGCACATACCATTTCGATGTACACCGCCTTGCACATACCCAAAAAAGTTTTAATGTTATGATATGGCTAAGATATGGGTAATCCAACTAAATTAGATATTCAATACGTTAGTCTATGGAAAGTCAATATTTTTCAGTCGAAAACATGTTGAAACTCTGCAAACAAATACCGATACGCACCTAAAAATGTTCGACGCTCCAAATTTTTTCCGGTATCCTCCCCAGGTTTTCCTCCAATAGCATTACACGAAGCTTTTAATCACAAACTGACTATCCGTGCGTTTCCCCGAATAAATGGGAAGCCGAAACGTAATAATTGTATAAGACATAAATCAAACAGTTTGAAAATATGACACTAAGATTGCTCTCCTTTCACTTTTCGTCCGCTTCGAATCCGCCATTTTTCTTAACACTGACCAAATTAAGCGGTACACATACCAATTAGATTAGACCCCCTGAAGCTAACCATATGTCATAAAATTGGGAGTTGTTGTCCTAACACGCATATCTTTCTACAATAGTGAAGATGTAATTTTTCTAGTGACTGTAAATTCTCAAAACCCCAAACTCCACACCCAAAAGTAAGAATTGGTAACATCAGTGTATCAAATAATTTAAGTTGAAGAGCTATAGGGACTGAAAGATTTCTTAAGGTGGTACCTAACACTACAGGGAGATAACTCTGTAAAATCAGCTAAACGTTTTAATAACGTTGTGTTGTTAAGGGAATATTAAGCTTTTCAATGATCAATATTAGTGTTTGTCAAACTGCTATACAATCAGTGTAATTTTTCTGATGAATTGGTTGGTTCAAATGTTTTGAAATTTAAAAATTTTTGTCAATGGGTCAAAGTAAATACTTTGTCAAAATTTTATGAAAATTAAACGAGCCAAATTAATTTTAGTGAAAGTGTTGGGTACCACCTTAAGTTTTCTATATTTCATAAAGCTTTGCGAGCTTGATCTAATAACCTTTTTCTTGCTTTTGCAAATGAACAATTATAATTAAATATGACACCTAAATATGAATATGTATCTTTAACTTGCAAATGATCTCCACACAATTTAAAAACTGGTTGTTTCTTTTGTGTCCTTTTACAAAAAACTACAACTTTTGTTTTATTCGAATTAATCTTCAACTTCCGTTCATGGCAATATTTCTCAAAGGTAGTCAAGGCTTTTTGCATATCGGCTTCAGTTTCAGACAGAATAATAGTATCATACGCATATAACAATGCGAAAATTTTGATAAATATTCCAAAATGTTCAAAACACATAGTATTTATATTTTCCAGATCTATCACACCATTCTCTTGTAAAAAATGTTCCATATCATTATAACGAAAATAGGAAAGGTAACCAATTTTCACCTTGACGAACGCCAATGTCACTTCTGAAGAAGGCAGAGAAAGTACTGTTGTGTTGAACACAGGACTTAACATTGTCATACAGATTGTGTATTACTCTAAATAGTTTTCCAGTTATATTTGAATTTTGGAGTTTGATCCATAAGGAGGATCGGGATATGGTATCAAAAGCACGAGAGAAATCAATGAATGTGCAGTATAATTTCTTCCACGTAGACAAATAAATTGATATTAATGCATATAAACTAAAAATTTTATCGGCACAGTACGTACCCCTTCCTAAATCTTCTTTGAGCTTCTGTGATCAAATTAATTTCATCAGATAATTTACATAATCTCTCATTTAAAACAGAAGTAAAAGTTTTACTGAGGCATGATACTAATGTAATAGGACGAAAAGAGTTAAGATCATTAATATCACCTTTGTTCTTAAAAATTAGAAAAATTACCCCTTCTGACCATGATTCTGGAATTCTACCATAATTTAGTACAATATTAAACAGTTTACAATATATAAGTAAACTAGAAATGTGTCTATAAGACACGGATGCCCGCCCTAAAAACAATATAGGTTTCTGAAAATTAAACTTAAACGCAAAACTTAACCAGAGTCGCTCAAGCGTAAAATGTATGTCATAATGACATAATTATGTATGACTGCTCAGTACTACCCAAGGCACATTCACTGATGAAAATTTCATTGATACACTATGCTTAGTTACAAAGAAATGAACCTAAACGCAAAATTTAACTAGAGTGACTCATGCATAAAATGTAGGTCACAATGACCCAATTTTTGTATGACTACTCAGTACTACCCAAGGCACATCCACTGATGAAGTTTCATTGCCATATATACACTATGCTTTGTTTCAAAGAAATGAACCTAAACGCAAAACTTAACCAGAGTCACTCAAGTATAAAATGTAGGTCATAATGACCCAATTATTGTATGACTACTCAGTACTACCCAAGGCACACCCACTGATGAAGTTTCATTGATACACTATGCTTAGTTCCAAAAAAAATGAACCTAAACGCAAAACTTAACTACACAGTTCGGACGTACGGACGGACGGACAATGTAACTCTATATGCCCCATCCACATTCGTGGGCGGGGCATAAAAAATATGAATTGTACTCTTGATATGTTCATTTACTATATTATCAAAGCCAGAAGCTTTATTATTTCTTAAATTCGTTACAACACTCACAATTTCTTCCTCTGTTATCTCAGAATTCAAAATATCAAGAACCTTTTCAATATCATTTTCATTATCTACACTAGAAATATCAGTCACCCACTTCAGTTTCACCTGTAGCATTCAAATTTTGCATAAACTGATCTAATGTCAAACTACTACCACCATCTGAATGTTTTCTATCAATACTATTAAGTAATTTCCACAAAGATTTTTAGGGTCAGTCTTTGATTTTTATCGTTTAAGATTTTCAGTTTTTACCAGATATTCAGATGTATATGTGGAAAGTAACAGTATATGTAAAATACAGTAATTGATTAACCTGGGGGGAAGGGTTACTTTCACAGTTAAACATTTACACAGATTTTTTCTAAGGTAACCCTGTAAGTAGAATTGAAAAGTTGACAAAACTTATATGTATTTGGATTTTTATATAAATAATTAGAAATAGGTCTTTGTCTCTCCCCTATCAGAGCTTTTACATGTCAAAATATAATGATATTCGTCTCCTATGTCGTTTGAATTGCAAAGGTGGCAGATTCTCTCATTCAAGGGGGATCTTTGCCACCTTCCCAACTCGACCGGCAATCGGTGACTACCACATCTGAACTTACTAAAAATATATAGCAAATTATATGGTAGAATAGAAAGATATTTTTCAAAACAAAAATCCTTTTTGTATATTCTATAACATAGAGACTTTGATGAATTCTCTATAAACGAGAAACATTCTTGTTTAAACTGGTCTTTCAGACTTGTTTCTACACAATTTACAACCAACTTGTCAACAAAATGTGATTGCCATATATAATATAGGCCACTGTGGTCAAGAATAGTCAAATACATGATAACCACTTTGTTTCAAAACCATAATTTTTAAAGTAAATCAACAATAAATCATACGACAAATTACAAAGCTTATTATCTTTTCCATTGATTATTCTACACCAATAGCTTATCATTCTTGGTTTTATGTTTATTGATATTGGGAATCTACCCAATTCTGCATATACTGTATAGTATGGAAGGGAATATCCGCCATAATTATACATTTCTTAATTTGTAAAATGCAATTTCTTAATTTGTAAAATGTAATTTCTTAATTTGTAACATGTATTTTTTCCATCCGTTACATGAATTTCTACATTTCTTGATTTGTGAAATGTAACTTCTTAATGTGTAAATGCAATTTCTTACTTTGTTAACGTATTTTCTTCGTTCGTTACATGAAATTCTACATTTCTGAATTTGTGAAATGATATTTCTTTATTTGTTCAACTAAATTTCTTCATTCTAAATCGTAACTATGAAATTATAAATTTCTTAATTTGTAAAATGGAATTTCTATGTTTGTATTGGATGTATATTTGTTTTTCAATCGAAATATTAAAACTCTCTATCTGTGAAATGTAAATTCTTGGTTTGAGTCACGTTTTTTTGGAAAATGGGTCAATGTAATTATTTCCGCTGACAGCAAATGGGAAGTTCCGTTTCTCAACAAAAACTACAAGTTACAAATCAAGAATGAAATAGTTCCACAATATTCCGCACGAGGGCGCTATTATCGTTACCGGAAACCATGGATCCATCATATATATATTCCATATTATAAAAAATAAAATATGTAAGTGTCCTAATTTTCTGTCCATATCTAGACAGTTTAGCAATAGATACATGCACTGTTTCGATTAAAGGGGGGGGGGGGGTAGGGGCTCCCTTTCATCAAATGAACTTCATGTTCATGATGTAACAAAAAAATGGTTCTTTGTAGAAAATTACTACTAAAGACGTTATCATGTAGTTCTAGCCCCGCCTCAATCAACCCCAGCCTATCCGACCACAGCAAATGAGTCCCCCTAGCAGACCCTTCCCCAGAACTCATACACAAGAATCCGGGACAGTTCAGCCGGGGTAAGGTTATCAGTGACCAACAAGGGAGCACTATCGGACTGATAAAATTTAACATTGTTGTATATGGAAAAAATATGACAGTTGCTTTAAAATAATTTGTCAACATTTTATTTGTACAATCATAAACTATTGCCACGTCAGGTGAAAAAGTTCAAAAATTTATCTTCCTTTTGATGTAAAAAAAAACTTTATATTCTGTTAAAGTGGTGTCCCTAACGATTTGAAAATTTCACATGAAATATGATACGTTTTTCCTACATAACTTAACGGAATTCAATGATGACTAGTGGAAGGAAAAAAATCATATAAAATTTATTATTGGATTGACATTATTTTGCTACGTCCCATGCTATTTCTGAATATTTTTTCTTTCTAAAGGTGTAAAAAAATATTTTAAGTTTACATTTTATGGTGTCACTGGACGTTTGAATATGGCGATTATTTCGTTATGAAACTTCAGTGCAAGCCTTTGCTATTTATATACGTATTGTAAAGAACTGAAACCGATATTTTTACGTACCATATCTGGAAAGACTGAAAAATATGTGATATAAGACGGCATCGAAAATTTAAATAATAATAATAATAATAATAATAATAATAATTCAATTATTTTTTAAAATAAAATATATGATGACGAAAATATTAAACTGAATTTAAGTCATGATTAAAAAATGTTGAAATTTTAAATTTTGCCCGGATAATTTAAATATATATATATATAAAACTTAAACAAATTTTGTATGACTAGAAATTTGCTAATGAATTATCATGAGCTTATTTGCAGTACATATACTAATGACAAAGGCCACAATGTGAATTTGAAATTCTAAAAGTGACCTGAGGACTATCATGACTATGTATTAATTCAAAAAGAGAAGCATTTGGGTATTGCTATTAAATATTTGTTGGGTTCGGGAAAAGTAATATTTAAGTATTTTTTCTTTCTCTTTAAACACATATTATGTATAAAACATATTTTATTCATTTGAATGAATGTACAAGTATTGTTTATAGTGTTCTTATCTTAATCCGAACCATCCCCCTGTGTTATCATCGGCCGGCTTTTTAATTAATGAAAGATATAGACGGACATTTCATGCTGATTCTGAATATCATTTTACAATATTTTAAAAGTTTAAAATGTTGAATGTTGAAATCTTAGATGAATATGCCAATTGTGAATTCAAATATCCAATGATCCAAAACAATCACTACTTTTTAAACAATAATCTCCGGTTGAAAATTAAATTATAATAATAAATTCACAAATAGTTGGACACACTGTTTGACATATTATTTGATATGTACAGCAAGTTGTCTGATATTTCAAAAATAATAATACTTTGCCTTTTAACATCAGTGTAATCATTTCGATCAGGCCAAACTATTTATGAATAAAAGTAGATGTGGGGTATACGTAAATGAGATAGCAACACAACGACAAAAAATAAAATTGACATCTAGAGGGCAAAATAAAGTCCATCAAAAGACAGGCTCTTAGAGGGCAACATAAATTAACATAATATAAAGTGATTTTTTTTACATCAAAAGGAAGATAAATTTTTGAACTTTTTCACCTGACGTGGCAATAGTTTATGATTGTACAAATAAAATGTTGACAAATTATTTTAAAGCAACTGTCATATTTTTTCCATATACAACAATGTTAAATTTTATCAGTTAATAATAATGTTAAATTTATAACAAACATACGTCCTTGTCACTGATAACCTTACCCCGGCTGAACTGTCCCGGATTCTTGTGTATGAGTTCTGGGGAAGGGTCTGCTAGGGGGACGCATTTGCTGTGGTCGGATAGGCTGGGGATTGATTGAGGCGGGGCTAGAACTACATGATAACGTCTTTAGTAGTAATTTTCTACAAAGAACCATGTTTTTGTTACATCATGAACATAAAGTTCATTTGATGAAAGGGAGCCCCTACTCCCCCCCCCCCTTTAATCGAAACGGTGCATATATCTATTGCTAAACTGTCTAGATATGGACAGAAAATTAGGACACTTACATATTTTATTTTTTATAATATGGAATATATATATGATGGATCCATGGTTTCCGGTAACGATAATAGCGCCCTCGTGCGGAATATTGTGGAACTATTTCATTCTTGATTTGTAACTTCTTGATTTGTAACTTGTAGTTTTTGTTGAGAAACGGAACTTCCCATTTGCTGTCAGCGGAAATAATTACATTGACACATTTTCCAAAAACGTGACTCAAACCAAGAATTTACATTTCACAGATAGAGAGTTTTAATATTTCGATTGAAAAACAAATATACGTCCTATACAAACATAGAAATTCCATTTTACAAATTAAGAAATTTATAATTTCATAGTAACGATTTAGAATGAAGAAATTTAATTGAACAAAAAAAAGAAATATCATTTCACAAATTAAGAAATGTAGAATTTCATGTAACGAACGAAGAAAATACGTTAACAAAGTAAGAAATTGCATTTACACATTAAGAAGTTACATTTCACAAATCAAGAAATGTAGAAATTCATGTAACGGATGGAAAAAATACATGTTACAAATTAAGAAATTACATTTTACAAATTAAGAAATTGCATTTTACAAATTAAGAAATTATATTTTACAAATTAAGAAATGTATAATTATGGCGGATATTCCCTTCCATAGTATAGCTCGGTACTGATTGCTTAAGACGTAATATGATTTGACAAAATTTTAAATGTATCTGATCTAAATATCTAAATTCTCGAAACCCCAAACTTCAGAACCATAGCGTTAAATTGGCATGACTACTTTGTCCAATATATCAAGTTGACATTCGATAGACAATTGATTTTTTCTAGATTTTTTTAAAACACCATACATTGCTTAAATGGCCTCTTCTGTCAGGTATTTTCGTGTATTCAAAAATGAACCGCTTCTCGAGAAAAACATTCCCAAATATTTAGAACTCTTTACAATTTCTATTTCATTCTGTTGGATATATAATTTTATTCCAGTCGGAATTCTTCCCTGTGAAAATATAAGAACCTTTGTCTTGGAAATGTTAATCTTCAAATTCCATTAACACAATACTGAGCCAAAAGATTCAACATAAGTCGTAAATCTTCACCATTTTCGGAAAGAAATGCAGTAACATTTACATATGAAAGCACAAAATTCAGATATATAGCTAATTCATTCTCTAAGTCATTACTCAAAGATTTCAAACCATTAGCATTAGTTCTTTCAAAGAAATTTTGTAAATCATTCAGAAAAGTAGAAATCAAGGCAGGTTATAGGTTTTCTCCTTACCTAACCCCATCTCGCAACAGAAGTCAGATTTCGTAGAGTTGTGTAAGATGCGTGATTTTGCATTATCATACATCATCTCGACGAATCTAAAAAAAAATGCCATCTATGTTGCTACAGGGTAATTTATGAAACAACAAATTTCGAATCAAATGCCTTTTCGAAGTCTATGAAGACAGTGCAACTTTTTTCAATTTAAAATTCTCGAAAAAAGAGTATAAAGTAAATATATGATCTATTTCAACTTTTCGAAAGCCTGCCAGATTTTCATTCAAGACATTAAATTCTTCAAAATAATCAGATAGCCTTGTATTTAAAACAGAAGTAAACAGTTTACCTAAATTCGATAAAAGATTAATTGGTCGATAATTTGTAGGATCCATCTTATCGCCTTTATTTTTGTAAATTGGAACAAGAAATTAAAAGATATCAAATTTGGTGCGTACGATTATCGTTTCTGTACTGAATTTCCCAGGGTTTGCTTATAATTCAAATGTCCTAAAAACAAATATGAAACCTTTAAGAACAGAAGGACCGTAAAACAGATATGAATAACCGTTTTTCATGTATATATGCAACCTGATTTTGTATGTACATGTAAATTCCACAAAGCATGTCAACACAAGTTCATACATTCGGAACACATGAAAATATCTCGTCCTGAATATGCGGGGGAATGCTGAATTATCACGACTCTATGTACTGCAATACTGTTTTAAATTGGGACCAGTTTTCAAAATCGGAAAAAGATAGAGCGGCTTTATCAGGCCATTATTTGATGTCGAATGGTTGAATCGACCAATGCAAATGAGCGTTCCATTTCTTATTCATCGCAAACAGTTTTGTCATATTATTGTGTCGAGAGGAAAGTGGACTCTACAACTGCATAGATTTTGTACATGTTTGTGTATGCTATATTGATGTGACTTTATTCTACTTTGTTTATTATGTTCATTTTGTTTCGCTAAGCTGGAGCGCATTTAAGTGTATTGCAGCGTGATACCGAAGTCAATGATACCGAGCTCGAGCCTGACCTTAAATTGTGAAATATATATAGCTGACCCAAATCAGCTCGTCTCACCAGTATTTTCTTATTATAGGATATATAATAATATAATCAATCATCCATGTCTCAGGTCATAAATCTGTATCAAAATTTAAATTAAACAACTCTTCGTAAACACCAATCATACAATCTACCGTTGAACAAATGTATTCATTTAAAATCAAATCATCACCTTGAGATTTATTGTTTTTCAAATTCTTAATAGCCTTCAATATTTCATCTTTATTTATTCTTACATTAAGATGTTCATTTGAGTAACCATCATCTTAAGTTATTGTTTAAATCAAATCTCTGCTCAGGGTTTCTATTTTGGATAAAACCCTTAAAGAAATCAAATAAAGATTCCAAACCAATATCACTGCGGTCCTTTTTCTTTCTTCTAAGAATACGCCAAAAGTCACGGGGATTTTTGCTCCGCACTGTTTTTATTTTAGACCTTAGATTATGGTTGTACAAATCATCAGGTTTAAGAATTTGTAATGGACGCTTCGGTGAATCAAGTGGAAAATTATTTATTAAATTGTTTATTGTTTGTTTAGTTGGGGTTTCACACCTTTTTTAGCACATTTGGCTATTTCGCGGCAGCCAGTTTTTATTGGTGGAGGAAGCCGAAGTACCCGGAGAAAAGCACCGACCTACGGTAGGGAAATTGGCAATCCTTGTCAATTAAGATTGGAGTCGAACACACCCCGCCACCGTTGAGATTCGAACTCACAACCTCAGCGTTGACAGGCTAGTGATCTTTAGTAGTCATGACGAACTACCTAAGCCATTCAAGTGAAAAATTAACATTCCAAAATAACGAGTAATAACTGTAACGGTAAACTGTTACGAAGTCTCCCAAACGAAGTAACTGATATCTCGAATGCCTTACACTGTATTCAATAAATTATTTCTTTTCAGAGACTGAGACGGAGATATATCCCAATATTTCCGACCCGTTTACCAGAACCGATTTTATTGTATGGTGCATTCGTTTTCATTAAATAAAAATAATATAAAAAAGACTGCTTACCTGTGCGTTAAGTCCTCATAACATCAAGTCAGTATAATTTGAATCATATTTATATAAAATGATCAATTGCAACACAAGAAATTTTTGTAATTTATGACCAAGGAAATGGTGGATGGATGGATGAATTATTGTTTAACGTCCAGTGGCAACCAGGTGCATATCAGGACGAGAACATGTTGATATGATAATGAATATGATCCCTGCTTTGTACTAGACCGACACGCTAAGTCGGATTTTTAATGTGCTAGCCCACGAGGTAACTGTCCGCAGGAAGACATATCACCTCACTCGGACACATTATACTGACTCCGAGCCGACCAGTCTTTGCTCTTACTCCTAGATGCCGCGTGCTTGGCGGAGATGCAGCAAATACCAATTTTAATGTCTTTGGTTTGACCCGGCCGGGGATCGAACCCGCGACCTTCCGCACTCGGGGCGAGCACGCTACCACGAGACCACCGATGCGGTCTTCAAGGAAATGAAATTATATCTATCATTACATATAATGTCTGATACATTGATGTCTTGAATATTAGAAGAAAGTTCGGGGATATAGCTTTTGTCTCCGTCCGTCCGTCCGTCACACTTTCTTGTGACATCATGAACGTCTTCACTTTTGGGTTTAGGAATTTAATTTCTTTATAGAAAGGTTGCATACCACGTGTAAATGTGCAATAAGGTTTTAGAAAACTCCTCTTTTATTTTACAATTTATGCATTTTATTTCTATACAGTATTGTCATGCACCATATGCAGATGCGCAATAAGGTTTTAGAATTTTGATTTTATAAAATTGAGACCCACAGGGGTCGAATTTAAAAAAAACTGTCAATTTAAGCTTGTGACCTAATCTCCTCTTTAATTTTACAATTTATGCATATTATTTCTATACGGTATTGTCATACACTATATGCAGATGCGCAATAAGGTTTTTGAATTTTGATTTTCTAAACAAGGGGCCCACAGGGGTCGAATTTTGAAAAATTATCAATTTAAGCTTGTGACATAAACTTGTCTTTTGTTTTTCAATTTACGCCTTTTATTTCTATACAGTATTGTTAAACACCATATCAAGGTGAGTAATAAGGTTTTAAAATTTTAATTTTCTAAAATTGGAGTCCACATGGGTCGAAATTTGAAAATTTTAATTTAAGCTTGTGACCTTAACTTCTATTTGAGTTTGCTTATATATAGTATTGTTTTACACTATAGTTAGTTGCACAATAAGGATTTAGAATATCGATTTGACATACACAGGCCAAATTTCAAAAATTGTCGGTTTAAGCTTGTGAACTAAGATTTTTTTTTATTTTTCATTAGGTTTATTGAATTAATGTCTTTATAGAATGACTGCATACTATTTTTGGATGAGAATAAAGTACATTGTATTATATTTTTGACTATAGGTAAGTGGCCCAACTACTTACATGGGATGCGGGGATCACTGTCGATTCCGACAGTCCAGATTTCTAGTTTCTTTTTAAAACAAGAACACGTACAAAAAAGAAACAAGAGTGGACACACTACATGTCTCGCCTGTGTATGCATATTTTTTATATTATTTTTATTTTTAAGACATTAAATTACAGAATAATGATTATCTGATACCTTTGCAAGTCAAAGGAAAATGCGTTAAAGTAAATTGAGGTCAAGGTCAAAAGGCAGGTATCATACCGACATGTACCCACCAAGAACTATCTATTGACCAAATATGGTGGGTCTAGGTATTAAAGTTGCTGAGACTCGAAAATGTGACAAAGTCCAGAGACAGGTATCAGACTTTCATGTCCACTAAGAACTATTTATACACCAAACACGAATGGGTCTAGGTATTACAGTTGCTGAAAAATGACTTAACGACAAAAAAGTGACAAAGTCACTCAAGCATGAAATTGAGGTCAAGGTTCCAAACCAGGTGTCAGACTGACATATACCCAACAAGAACTATCTATCGATTAAATATGGTGGGTCTAGGTATTCTAGTTGCTAAGAAATGGACTTAACCATAAAAAGTGACAAAGTCATTCAAAAATGAAATTGAGTTCAAGGTCCCAAGCCAGGTGTTAGACTTGCATGTACCCACTAAGAACTATCTATAGACCAAATATGGTTGGCCTAGGTATTACAGTTTCTGAGAAATGGACTTAACCACGAAAAAGTGACAAAGTCACTCAAGCATGAAATTGAGGTCAAGGTTCCAAGCAAGGTGTCAGACTGAGATGTACCCACCAAAAACTATCTATTGACCAAATATGGTGGGTCTAGGTATTCTAGTTTCTGAGTAATGGACTTAACCATGAAAATGTGACGCAGCTCACTCAAGTATAAAATTGAGGTCAAGGTCAAAAGGACGTGTCACTGACATGTACCCACCAAGAACTATGTATTGACCAAATATGGTTGGCCTAGGTATTAAGTTCCTGAGAAATGGACTTAACCACAAAAAAGTGACAAAGTCACTCAAGCATGAAATTGAGGTCAAGGTTCCAAACCAGGTGTCAGACTGACATATACCCAACAAGAACTATCTATCGATTAAATATGGTGGGTCTAGGTATTCTAGTTGCTAAGAAATGGACTTAACCATAAAAAGTGACAAAGTCATTCAAAAATGAAATTGAGTTCAAGGTCCCAAGCCAGGTGTTAGACTTGCATGTACCCACTAAGAACTATCTATAGACCAAATATGGTTGGCCTAGGTATTACAGTTTCTGAGAAATGGACTTAACCACGAAAAAGTGACAAAGTCACTCAAGCATGAAATTGAGGTCAAGGTTCCAAGCAAGGTGTCAGACTGAGATGTACCCACCAAAAACTATCTATTGACCAAATATGGTGGGTCTAGGTATTCTAGTTTCTGAGTAATGGACTTAACCATGAAAATGTGACGCAGCTCACTCAAGTATAAAATTGAGGTCAAGGTCAAAAGGACGTGTCACTGACATGTACCCACCAAGAACTATGTATTGACCAAATATGGTTGGCCTAGGTATTAAGTTCCTGAGAAATGGACTTAACCACAAAAAAGTGACAAAGTCACTCGAGCATGAAATTGAGGTCAAGGTCCCAAGCCAGGTCTCAGGCTGGCATGTACCCACTAAGAACTATCTATAGACCAAATATGTTTGGCCTAGGTATTACAGTTGCTGAGAAATGGATTTAATCATGAAACTTGGAAGCAGATTTTAAATTCATGTTTATGAAGTCAGTGAACCATGAAAATGAGGTCAGGGTCACAAGACAAGTATACCGCGGCAAACCTTATACGATAAGCTACCTTGTGGACCATAAATCTTAATTGCAGGTATTACATGTGCAAAGTTATTAAAGTTTTTAAAAAGTTTACGTCGCCTCCGCCACCGCCGCCACCGGAAAGTAATACCTATATCTCGTCTCCGCGACTATTCGTCACTGGCGAGACAAAAATTAGAGACAAGAAATAATGAAAAGCGTCAAGAAGTCAAAGAATACACAAACTGGTGTTTTTTAAAGTAAAGATGACCACGGAATTATTTTCTTTATACTTTATATACAGCAAATAAACCGAGATAAGAACTAGGTGGAACTATTTTTGTCTACCTGTAAGATAAAAACAAACATAACCTATGCAGAAAATATTTGACCCGCCCCCCCCCCCTCCCCCTTTCGCTAGGATTTACACACATGCTTCATTCAACTTGTTTTATCACAAAGAATGAGGATTCCTATACACCCCAACTTTTGTTTGCGAGGGGATGAAAAAAAAACTACCAAACAGTATAAGCCTATGCCAAAAGACAAAAAAGTAACAACTCGGACAAGGAAATACTATAATTTAATCATAATTTGACCTTGAGGTAAAAGGTCAAGGTCAAATGAAGGTCATGATGGTACGCAACACACTCCCTTATGTTAATACACCAACATACCAAAGGTTATAAGCCTAGGTCAAAAGACAAAAAAAGTTAAAACCAGGACAAGGAAATACTATACGTTGACCTTGAGGTCAATGGTCAAGGTCAAATGAAGGTCATAATGTTACGTGACACATCACCTCATGGCAAGGAAATACTATAATTTTGGTCATAATTTTACCTTAAGGTCAAATTTCAAGGTCAAATGGAGGTCATGATGGTACGCGACATAACACTTCATGGTGATACACCTAACCAAAGGGATAAGCCTAGGTCAAAAGACAAAAAAGTTACAACCGGACAAGGAAATACTATAATTTTTTTATTCATAGTTTGACCAAAGGTCAAGGTCAAATGAAGGTAATAATGGTATTTGACACACCCTCCTAGTAATCCACCTACATGCCAAAGGGTATAAGCCTAGGTCAAAAGACAAAGGTTACAACCCGGACAAGGAATTACTATAATTTGACCTTGAGGTCTATGGTCAAGGTCAAATGAAGGTCATAATGGTACGCGACACACCCCGTCAAGGTAATACACCTACATACCAAAGGGTATAAGCCTAGGTCAAAAGACAAAAAAGTTACAACCCGGACAAGGAAATACAATAATTTAACATTGAGGTCAACGGTTATGGTAAAATGATGGTCATGATGGTACGAGACACACCCCCTCATGGTAATACACCTACATACCAAAGGGTATAAGCCTAAGTCAAAATAAAAAAGGTTTTGGCCAGGACAAGCTTCGCTGAGAAGAAACAAGAAGAAGTATGTATTCTTTGAATTCTTGACGCTTTATTGTATAAAAGACAAAATATCACAGACAGTATATATCACAATGGTATCTCAAAAATTCAAAATTTTTACATAATACATGTATAAAATACAAAGTACAATACCTACCATTATAATAACTGACAAGCTTCCTAGAAATTTTACAAATGCATGAAAATATTTAAATTTACAGCCAAATAAGTGCACATTCACATATCAATGTAATTTAAATGAAAGTTTTATAAATGACTTTGTCCAACTGATACATGTCAATCCAAACTCCTAACGCTTATCTTTATAAGACGACAATTTGTGTTGAAAAAATGCAAAATTACCTACCTAACATCAAAATATAAAATCCTATTCAAAATGACTTTGTCCAAATGATCAAAGTCAGTTTAGACTGACACAAGCCAGTGAATAAGAAGAAGAGGAATAAAAACAATATGTCTCCCTTCTATGATGGGGAGACATAATAAAAGGAATGCATATATTTTTTTCTAAACAAAACATGTTTTCATTCAATGTTTTTTTTACCATAAAATGCTTCTGTTTCTTTAATAGATATATTAATTAACATTTTTAAGACTATTGAAAACGCTCAGACACTAAATAGTGGAACATGAAGTAAATTATACATTTATTTCCCTTTTTATAGGGAGATATGAAAATTTGTTCACTTTAGGAATGCCATCGAGGAAATATGATTTCCGCAAGTGAACAAATTTTCATATCTCCCAATAAAAAGTGAAATTAATGTTTTATTCCACTATTCATTTACAAACTGTACATGCACTTTTGAAGTCTTTTATCAGTTGTCATGATTTGTAATTTGTCCACATTTATATCATGTTTATGGAACATTGTGTTGTTTTGTTACTTGTGTTATGTTGTGTAATAGTGTATCTTTTTGTATGTCTAAGCGAGAGTTGATTAATGTTTAAGTGTCAGCACACCAAGTCTACTCCAAAGATGAGTTAATTTGAAATTGTAATATCTGAGTTTGAAAAAGGAGACAATTTTTACAGTAAATTATATTTCAACAAGAACAAATTTTATGGAAATTAAACAACAATGAAATAACACGAATTACACATGGAAATCGAGAGGGTGACATGATGGTTTGTCACATGTCAAAAGGGCTGCTTTAGACCAATCAAATGATCTCATTACTAGATTTAAATTTATATAGTGGAATAATATCAAATATATACATACAAGTATAAATGACAGAATGAGCAATTACATACACATACCTAATACACAAAAATACTTCTATTTCAATAGTTATGATACCTCCTTATAAATGTGGCAATACTTCTCAACACCCTTGTATTGCATAAAGAATACAACCCTTGCATTTTATAAATACTCGGTATAACCCAATAATAATTAGGAATAAATTTTTTATCAGTTCAACTATCCTGCTATTTCTGCATAAAATACAGTGTGAAACTCATCACCAACAGAGTTACCACAAAAAGAAAAAGTCTTAATTCCTTATTGATACTGAACCATCTACCTGTTTCAATATGAAGTTTTAAATTTGATACTATTGTTTTTGTAATATAAGAGTCTGTCTTATAATAACAGACGAATAAGATACTCTTCAAGTTTGAACTCTTTTTTCACAATTCTATAAAATTCTCTGGATGAGTTATGTAAATCAGAAAACCATTTTTGTATAAACTGATCACATAGTTGTTTCATTAATGCCTTAATGAAAGGAGGAGGTAATGGAATTTTCTCAATCCAGTTTCATTAAAAATCTTTTAAATATCTACCAACCATTTAAAACTACACATACCGAAATATAGCAGAGTACACATAAGTTTAAATAATTTTAAAATTAACTTCTCATTAAATACAAGTCTATTCCAGTATGAGACCAATCTTGTGTAAACTTAATATAAAGTGGAAAACTCCCCAATTCCCCATAAATCATATAGTTAGGAGTAGAAGTTCTCACCTGTACTATCTTTTTGCAAAATTGCAAGTGAATTTTATCTAAGGAAGCTTAATTTTCATACCCCCATACCCTAGAACCATACAATAGGTTGGGCTAAATCTTTAGAAAATGTTTGCTCAATCCCTTCCAACTCATCATTCTGTCCGTGAGCGGAATCCTCGTTTAATCTTTTGAAATATTCATAGAATATAATTAAATCAATATGTTTTGTATTCTACCCAGAATATCGATTCAATGTCTTCCACATCCCCTAGGATGTATCTTCCATAAAGATTTCGAGTCCGTATTTGAAATTTTTCGTAAATCTTCGCATTTTTTTCTGACATCGTGCATAACAAGTATTTAATTTTTTGTCTGTAGATCCGCGCATTCTCATTCTAGATATATCTTTCGATTGTTCTCATTTTTCAAAGAGCTATAATTTTTCACCGCTTTATTAAATTCATGTCTCTTCTGTTCGCAACGTTTTGAGATCTCGGCCACAGCGGGAAGGTTGTGTTCTCCGATGTTGCGTATTCTACAAAAAGACTTGCAATTTCATTAACAAGCATATTAAGTTTTATTCTCGAGACGTTTTCTCGGTTTAATAAATCATCAACTTTTAGATTCAATGTTATCTCATTTTCATTATCTAAAAGTAGGACACGTATGAAGTTGTCTCGCTTGGAACGAATTCCAACTGATTATCGGTGGGCTCGATTGATTAACAGCCTCGTGATTAACCAAAAAACGGCTATGGTCAAAATGACATTGAAACGTGAAACGGTTATGTTATGTAAATCGGAGATCAGTGACGTGGTCAAACTTTGGTATACTGATAAAGTTACAAAAAAATTATATTTACCTTCATTTCATTTATGACAGGCACATTTCACTATCCATCAAGGAAATATAATTTGCGCAATTTATACAAATATCTTGGTCTACAAAATATATCACTGGACAAAAACAAATCCTTGGCAAAATATATGATTTCAGTGTTACCTCTCAAACCTTTATCCAATCACAGACTTAAATTAACAACATGTGATAATAATGACCAGTTAAATTCCATGAACCAATATTACATCACAAGAACTTTAATGACATTAGAACTACTGCTCACCCGGTATACCTGACTTACAACAAGTTACGACAAAAAAAAACTTTTTTGTTTCACTACAAGTTTTAAAAATTGAAATTCGATGTAAGGCACACTCGATTGAAATGCTTTTTTTGCAAATTATTTTTGCAAATGTCTAAAATTCAAATTATCTGATGAAAATTGATAGATAAGCTTATATCAATATATAATAATATAATTTCAGGTTAAAGTTTGAAATTTGAGAAAGAAAAGTTTAGGAAAAAGTTATTCATACTATAAAAGATTTCTCGAGTATTTTAGCAATGAAATTGTCACTTTTGTCGGAATGTGAAATTCTAATCACAGATGTCGTAGAAAGAAGAGAACGACTAAGCAAAATCACTTTTGAAATAGGATACAGATCTTTTTTTTAAATATGCGTCAACTATATCTTTTGATCACCATCATGTGCTTCATCGTACCTGTTCATTGGTGGAATTGGCTAACCGGGGTTCATTTCTTTTACAAGAATCTGAAACACGTTTCAAAACAATGTTTTAAAAACAGAATCATGATTCAGTGTTTAAATATGTTTCAAACATGTTTCTGTTTCTTATTTCTGGATGCATCTCAAAGAGAGAAGTCTCCCTATCATTATGATGTGTGGTAAGCGTTGTAGGAATCAATTTTTTCTTCATCAAGGTCCTTCTACTTACAGGTCAGCATATTCTAAAATTTGGCAGTTCTCCAGAAAATGAATGCATGTATTTCCATAGTGTCTTATGTTAACCTAAGTCCTCTGCTGAAGGCCATTTTGAAATAGGGATTGACACCAGAGTAACAAAACTTGGCCAGCACCTTAAGAGGAACATTTAGGCCATGTTTAATTTAAAGCAATTCTGCGGTTCTGTAGATTTTTTTATATGCCATAGACACTTTATGTCAAGTTTGGCTCTATTTGGCCAAGCAGTTTAAGAGAAAAAAATTCTTAAATCAACCGATCAGAAACAATTAAGAATTTCCCATGGTGGCCATGTTTATCGCTTATCTGGACAAAAGGAGGAAACTTTGTAAAACAACCTCCAACATAGGCTTCGTATCAAGTCTCGTTCCATTTGGCCAAGCTGTTTCAGAGAAGATTATCAACCAATGAAAGACAAGAACTGCCCATGACGGCCATGTTTGTTGCCGGATCGGGACGAATTCAGGAAACTATGTATAAAACCTCCCATAGATGCGAGGACTGTCAAGTTTCGTTTGGTCAAGCGACTTCTGAGGAGAAGCGCCTCGGTGGTCTCGTGGTAGCGTGCTCGCCTCGAGTGCCGAAGGTCGCGGGTTCGATCCCCGGCCGGGTCAAACCAAAGACATTAAAATTGGTATTTGCTGCTTCTCGCATCTAGGAGTAAGAACAAAGATCTACTGGTCGGCTCGGAGTCAGTATAATGTGTCCGAGTGGGGTGATATGTCTTCCCGCGGAGTTACTTCGTGAGCTAGCACATTAAAAATCCGGCTCAGTGTGTCGGTCTAGTACAAAGCAGGGATCATATTCATTATCATATCAACATGTTCTTGTCCTGATATGCACCTGGCTGCCACTGGACTTTTAACAATTCATCCATCCATACATCAGAGGAGAAGATTTTTTATATCAGCAAATCAGAAACAAGAACTGCCCATGTCTGCCATACTTATCTGTATCCGATCGGGACAAAATGAGGAAAGTTTGTAAAGAACCTCACATAGATACTTCCTGTCAAGTTTCGTTCCATTTGGCCAAGTGATTTCAGAGGGAAATATTTTTTTATATCAACCAATCAGAAACAAGAACTGCCCATGGCGGCTACATTTGTAGTCGGATCGGGACAAAATGAGGAAACTTTATAAAGGACCTCCCATATATGCTTCCTGCCAAATTTAATTCTATTTGGCCCATTGGTTTCAGATGCGAAGATTAAAATGTGAAAAGTTAATGGACGACGGACGGACGGACGACGGACGCCAAGTAATGATAAAAGCTCACATGGCCTTCATATCGTGTAAGTGGTTGTCAAGGAGGTCTCTATTAGGATCATCGACACAAAAGTTGGTTGTAATTAGCCCAATGGTTTGAGCCAAGAAGATCTTCCAGTAAATTAACTCATAGGGTGAAATAAAGTAGTTAGCGTTCATTTGTAAAGGAGAACCAGGGTCAAGGACAGTTGTCAGCAAATTCAACAGTAGCATGGCATATAAGTTTAGCATACAAACCCAGGAGGGTAGTACTCCCCATAATCATCAGTACATAGGCTCGTCCCCGGAAAAAATTAACCCCCCAAAAAGAGTACTTTTTTTCAAAACACCAAAAAAATAGTTGTCTAAATAAGTGACCCCAAAATAATATCTAGAAAAAAATATACATTATATCTATTACTGTGCTTATAATGCAGTCAATGTATTTCTGACGCCCAAAAAATAGATCAGAAATATTTAACCCCCCAAAAATACTCTGAAATTCTCAAAACCCAAAAGATAGAAAAATTAAGAAAATTGAACCCCCCCCAAAATAGTACGAGCCTACGTACATGAAAATTTTTAGAGTACCCCCCTCGGCATACAAATTATTCGCTATTAATAAAAGAACTTAAAAGTAATAAAACCGTAAAAAAATATATACATTCAGCACTTTAACCGTTTGTTCATACGATTTATATATTATTTTCTGTTTATAAAATTTGGGAACCTTTAATGAAAGTAATGTTTTATAAACTAAGATGCCATATCTTTTAATACATGAGACAGCGTCTTCGTCCATACATTGATAAAATCAAGATCTGTTTGTTCCAAATATTTCCGACTATAAAGATCTTTGTAAACATAGTTAATGTTACCATATTCGTTATGCCTTAGTAACTCTACCATGGGAAGACCCTTTTCATATATGTCCAATTCTGCATTAAAGTCAGCTATAATCTCATGTACATTCCGTTCTTGTATAACGTACGGTGGCGAGAAGGCAATTCTTAAATTGTCTTTGTGAATAAAATATTGTGCTATATAGCTTCTCCATATGTCACTAACACGACCATTAACACTTATAGGTAACGCCATGTATCTAAAGGCAGACGACAACCACATTGTAGCTTGTGCATTAAACGGCCCGTATGTATATCTTGGTAAAATAAAACGATTGTGGGTATCCTTAGTACCCGTGAAATTGATAGGTACATTCCGTGTGAGTCTAAATATAGCATCCACATCCGGTTGTTCGTTCGCCAATGACTGGATGACCGCCAATTGGTCTTTACCCTTATAAGGGCATACAGGAGTTATTGTTCTATTGTCTTTTATATGTTGTAATGGCAAGCCGCGAGGCCACATACGACTCTCAGAAAAGCCAAAATACGGATAAGGGTTAATGAGAAAATATTCCTTGCCACTACAAACAGTCACAGATTTTTTGTCATTTAAATCCTTGAGATCAAATATTCCTTTGTTATCATCGTCAAAATCCCAGATGTATTCTGCCTTGTGATGAATAGCATACATATAACCTATATTTTTTCTCCCAAAGTGTTTGAGCGGTATAACCTTTGATAACACCGGATAAAAAGATATTTGTTCTTCTAAAGATAAATATTTTATACGACGTGAGGTTGTTTCTCCTATTACACTTTGCAAGTATTTTTCTTTTGGTGGTGTATTTATGTCTGCAACTATTACAAGACACCATTCTGGTAAGTTAGAAATATATTTCACTGACTGAGAGGGCGAAAATACAGTTGTGACAACTGCCCAGTTTTTACAGTTTGTAAAATTGTCGTATATTGCAAATGTCGTTGTGTCCGCTATTGCTTTTACAGGAGGGGCATCTCTTTCAATTTTTCCTGTAAATAGAGCCCCTGTTACACTTCCGACAAAAGAGGAGTTTGTGTTTAATTTAAAATCAAAGTCTTTATACTGCTCAACTTGTTTCATAATTTTAATAGTTGATGTATGTAATTCATTGTATTGTTGAAGTTGTTTCATAATTCCTGTCGTGGATTTATGAAACACTAACTGATGTTCACAAAAATTTGGCTTTATGAACTTTTTATAAATTGCTGTAGCATTTGGTCCACACTGTACTATTCTGTCGTTGTCTGCTTTGAAGTCTACCTCATTATATACTGACAACCACTCAGCCAATGATGTATCTCCATAATCTATATCTATTAGGTCCTCTTTGTTTTTGCATTTTTTTTCGCCACAGTATTTTCTATTGGCAATTTCCCTTATTAGATTTATCCCCAAAACGACAAACATTTCATCAATTCTCACATCTCTGTATATTTTCTTTCCCTTTCCGTGCTTCCATCCATAATAGAGGTTTAACGATAAAAGGGAATCAAGTCTATTAAAAACTTGGGGAACACACAAAAAAGCATCATCGTCCAGTTTTGCGCCAAGTACTGCGTCTGGGTAGTTATCATTTATATACTTCAGCCATTTGTACATTTTCTCTCCAAATTTGACTGCTCTCCCGTGAGTAGAAATGTTTAAGTACAATATATCGTTATGGATACTGTTTTCTTTCATTGTGGCATTTGTTGGGCTGTCAATCAGAAATTTATATGTAACCCGGAAAGGTAGTTCGTGTTTCATTCCGAGCATTGCATTTATCCAAGTACTTCTCTGCGTTTGTCTGAACACTTCTTTAGTATGTCCACTAAGTATTCCAAGTACAATATGAGGCTTTGTTGCTGCACTTCGTATACCATGCATAAAATTGGTAGACGGTTGTGGATCTTCATGTGTCACTCTGTTGTTCAGTGTAAAAGACGATTTATACACTACAACAAATAAACATACCATAATAAACGCACATATGACTTTGAACTGGCCATTCAGTGTTTTGGACGTTATACGTTTCATACTTATTTAAGATGAAAATTTCCTGAAAAAAAACAAAAAACAATATACGTTAGTCCTATATTCGCAAACGAAGAATTTTTTATACACAAATTCAGCTTGTCGTGGTGCCAGTAAAGATTTTTGTCAAACATATTAGTGGTTCGAAGATTTGTATGTCATAAACCTTTTTTGTTTTCTGTAGGTACTGAATTCGGTGTCAACAGGTTATGATTTAAAGAAATTCATTCTATAATTCGTAAGATCTATAGTTTAAACATATTTTAATGCCTATATAAGTCCTCTCCATACAAGGTTCAAGGTTCGTAAGATCTATGCCCAGATGATTATTTTGTGCTTTATTTTGAATGTTTGATTTCATTTTCCGTTATTATTTTCTAAATATTTTAAAATACTCATTGGATAAAACTTTCACGTGATTCAAAAATAATGAATGTTTTTGCAAAAATTGAACATCGCGGGAAACAACCCTATTGTTCACCTCCAAACATCCCAATTTTCCCTTGCAAGGAAGACAACTGCGTAATCGCGGGAAACAACCCTATTGTTCGCGTCCAAAAATCCCAATTTTCCCTCACATGGGAGACAACTATGTAATGTGTGCATTAAAAGTCATGAGAGTCAAATTATGTCTTGCATTTATTTTATTTTCTGGAAAAAACTTAGATCAACGTCAAAAACATGGGATGGGCCAAGATGCAGGATTAAATATATCGCCCTGATTATATTATTTTATGTTTAGAGTCCAGTCTTATAAATAATTTAGGCTCCCATTACTGATTATAGTGTGACCGCAAGTAGTACCTAAAAAGCTACTGTCGGATTAGTTAGTGATCCTCGCATCCCCTCCCAGTAGTCCGGGGGATTAGATACAATTCTAAAAGACGACCAATTTAAAAGGCTTACTGGTTTCAGACAAGAAGATCTGTAAGTGAATTTTTCTCATAGGTTCCTTTGTTAAAATATGTTGTGTTCCGGTGGCCATATGCATCTTGGATTGTGGGTAGGGACATCTGATATAATTCTGACAGATGACCACCTAAGGACCATTGTCGCAAAGTTAGTTTCAAAATGGCAAAATGGTTTCAGAGAAGAATATATTTAAAGAAAGTTTACGACGACGGACAACAAGTGATAGAAATAGATCACATGGACCTGCTGCCAGGCGATCTAAAAACTAACGACAACTTGATGTTCCAAAAACGTATGACGGACGGAGACATAATCTCAATATACCCGAACTTTGTTCGAAAGTGCGGGGATAATTAGGCCAAACATGAACTGATTTTAATCAGACTTGTTTATATTTGAATACAGTAATCCTACAGCTAGCATTGTTTTACTATTTTAGACAAACTTCTACTTACTTTCACTGAACCTTTTTACAGTGGTACATCCGTCAAAAACATTTTTGTTACATTAGTTGAATGTTCCACTTTCGGAATTATGTATTTTTGTATAATTCAATTTTTATTTACCTATACATGACTAATAACAACAAATTTTAAGACGGTCTTCACAAACACAGTGTTCAAAATGTACAAAATTTTGAGTGTAAATTAAACAAAATTTGACGCATTTATATACAAGCAACACTCAAGAATCAATATCCCTCTCCAAAAGGCTAATTAACCATGACATTTTACAAACATATTTGATAGATAATAGGTAATTACGTGTTCTACTAATATCATACCTAAAAAGAAAATTCGCTCAAAAATATTTTAATATGTGAATTAAATTCCTGTCAACTCTTAATTTTAAAATAAACCATTAATGTATTAAAAAGCTTATTTCGGTCAAAATTAATGGCAAAGAAAAAAAATCATCACATATATAGAATGTTGTTAAACATGTGCAATCGTCTACAGAAAACTTATGTTCTTATACGATGTTTAACTATTGTTTAAAATATTATATCAATGAACGTGGAATAGTATACCCTCGCCATACTGGTTTTTATAAGTTGGTCCGTATCGGTCCAAGTGTCGCAGTTCAACCCCTGTAGACCCCTTGTTTAGAAAATCAAAATTCTAAAACCTTATTGCACATCTACAGGTGGTATCATTATGCAACCTTTCTATATAGAAATTAAATTCCTAAACCCAAAAGTGAAGGAGGAGTTGAAGTCACAAGAAGGTGGGCGGACGGACGTTACAAGGGACGGAGCCAAAAAAGTGTGGGGATAATGATTTTATTAATATAAAGGGACAAAACCTTGAATTGTTGACGAATACAACTATATTTTACTAATATTTTTAATTACAATGCATGGGAGTTTTGTAAAAGCTTTAGAAGGAGCTTATTGAAAAGTTTAAAAAAGATTTGTTTGCTGGTTTCTTTTTCAAAGAATTAGCAGTCTGTATTCCTATTGACTTTCAACTGAAAAATTTGTAATTCCCTTGTTTTACCTATAATCTTATATTCAAGTAAAACACATGTATTGGGTTTTGAGAACATTATAAGGATTCTGAAAAAAAACCCTTTACAAGTCTGTGAAAATATTCTAAAACTTAGCGCCTAACTTAATGGTTTATAGTTAGATTAATTTGAACTTAAAAATTTCATTATTTTGTACCAGATTAATGATGTATGTATGAAGCTAAAGGCTCTGTATCACAACAGAATTTAATTACTTTAAGTGGATGAATTGCGTATAAAACATAGTCAGCGAGATTGACCTTTTTAACAGTGTTTGTCATGTTTATTTCAAATTGAGGTTAGCTGGACAGTACTTCAATTTGAAATAAAGCAAAAGATTGATCGATCAGTTTATTCAAAAATCGTACAGTAATTCTATAAATTTTTCAATGGGTGGATTCTGTTTTTCATTTAAATAAAAAAAAATATGGTCAACGACTCAATAGATCTCAATAGGCCGGGTTGCATTTAATGTGTATAAAATATCCATAGGTAGTTTTATGATGACCATTAACTAAATCAATGTGACATACAAGACCAAACATTGAACGTATAATAAAAATTGGGGGTGACTAAGTTCCGCTCGTGTAAAATCTGGGAAAAAAATCTTCAAATGACATTATACTTCTTTACGTAAATCTCCAATATACGTCCACAAACATTCTGTACAATTTCAAAGATCCGGGAGATGTTGAAAAACCTATTTTCCCCGCCCCCCCCCCCCCCCCCCGTCGATTTGCAACCTGGCCAATTAGTTGTTTAGCTGTGTTTAAGTTTCTGAAATGTGTATAATATCTCTAGAGATTTTATCTTAACAAGGCCACATATGGTATGTTTATCAATCAACAAACTCCCGCGGTCGATGACTATTTTGTGTATTTATATACATTTGAATATACCTGTATGTACTACATATTATACATTTCTGCATTTTAATATGGATTCATTGTTACACTCTGCATGGATGGATGGATGGATGGATGTATCCCAAATTAGGGCCCCAGGAGGGCATATTACAAAACACATATAATGAAATAAATTTTGAATCTTGGGAAATATCCGTTTATACTAAATCGTGCTAATTTTATGTATTGCTTAACCATTATGGGTTTTCATGCAATTTGAATAAACAATTATGTCAATTCATATTCAATTTCATTACTAATGTTGTCAAGTCTTGGGCTTGTACCTACTTTTAACTTAGATACTGCCCTCAATAATTATTGCAGGGTAATTTCAAAGTCAAGAGGGTGGAAATTTTGTGTTTTGTTTTGCAAGTATCTAATTTTACTTTCAATATTGACTAATGCATTTTGTATGTTAGAAGGCGCTAATGACAAGTTAGAAAAAATAGTTGAACCAGGTTTGTTCATCTATGCTGTTTTCAGGTCTGTCTCTTTTTCCAGGTTTGTCCATCTATGCTGTTTTCGGGTTTGTCTCTTTTTTACTGGAGGGTTTTCCATTCATTTTGGCATAATTAACAGGCAAAAATGAATAATTAGGCGGTCACAGAAAATTTAGGAAAATATAGACTCAAAATCGTGGCATCTGGTGAATTCTAAGACAAGATTTTATGCTTGTCAAATGGACATATATAAGATAAGATAAGATAAGATATTTTATTTTCCAAATTAGGTCCCCAGGGGGGCATACACACATAACAAATATAATCGTTACAACATACAGTATTTTACATGACATTCATATAATACATGCAGTACTTTTTTCTAAAAATTATGACTGCACTTAAAATCAATTTAAGAGTTTGAATACTATAATTTAAATGTTGACAAAATTAAGAATGAATATACTAGATATCTCTCGGGATTTTCCTAAGAAATCTCGTTCGATTGATAACGGCCGAGTGTTCCGATAGAAATACTAACCGGAATTCTCAAATTTAAATATAAACCAAGACAATAATAATAATTGCGAGTTCAAAATAATCAAATAAGTAAAAAATGCACCCATATTTTTTTTTTTGCTGATGACGATTGAACCGGCCAAAAAACTGTTTGAAACGGTCAATTTGGCCGGCGGCCGGTTCTTATGGAAAACACTGTTACTGCGGAGAGTGTTGACTAAAGACCAATATTCTTTATGATATTCGGATTGTAAGCTGTCAAGTCTATCTAAAAACATCTATTTGAATTCAGTTTTTTTTCTTTTTCTTAATTTAGTATATTTTTTGTTGAGCCCTTTGTCAAAGGACCTCGAGGAAATGTTGACATAAGATTTGCCTTCTCTTCTAAATGTTTTTGTCACAATTGTAAGTTTTTGACCATACCAATTTTATGATCTTTCCTAATATGTTTATTTTTCTTCCTCAGAGGTTTTATAAACTATTTCAAAGAGTTGAATGGTGGACAGTCTGCGTAAAGAATGCTATCTTCTACCTGATCATTGCTGATTGGAAGATAATACCGACTGAAAATGAATCAAGTACTTGTTTAGAAAATTGAAACCTAGTAAATGTCTTCTAATCCCGCAAGGTATCGGATTTGGACTCTTTATTTTAGTAATTTCTTCATTTCCACAAAACTTGGCTCAATTAACACGATTTCATTATTTCTAGACCAATAAAATATTCATTCATTTCGAACAAGAATAACCATATATCTGATTGGCTAACCCAACGAGGGGGGATCACTGATTTGTGTTTCATATGAAAGAGCTGAAAACTTAACTCAGTACATGTATACTAGTCTTTGTACTTTTTATTAATAGCCTTATGTATTTACATGTATGATTGTTAAATTTTACAAATTTTACCACAATCATACATTTCACAACATAAATATTGTCGTAGATATCGTCAAATGTCACCCCTTACGTTTCGGAAGTTAACTTTAAAGATAAAGGCTATTACATATATCTGTATGGCAATTAAAAAAAATCAAGTATAAAAAATTAAAATCTTTGAATATCCTTTAGTAAAAAAGGCAGCTCAAAAGAAGCCATCAAATCACAGACTTTTAAAAAAATATGTAGTAATATATCTATTGAAAGGTATAATAAGTGAAAGTTTAATGTGATGACATTACGAACATTTAATAATACATAAATAATAAAAAGCTAAGAGACGGCTAGCATTTTAGAAAAGCTATTACTTGTTATACTTCAACAGTCGACTTTCGTCGCGAATTCTATTCACAGATGAACAATAGGAAAATCACGTGCAAATACAAGCCGTTTATGGTGATCGCCATTACTCATATTTGGATACGTCACTTAGGCGTGGCTTTGCAACATTTAAACGCTATATATATCACTAATATTTCAAAAAATTTTCCACAGTGCGAGTCCCGGTCAAGAAAACAGAGAAAGGGGCGGGGCAGACAAAGAAGGGGTAAATTAATAAACTTTATCCAATGTAACTTACAAATATAATCTGTCCATTACAGTTTTCTATCCAATACGGACGTTAATTATTTTTTTCTGTCTACAAAAAGTCCATGGAAAATAATAAAAAGGAAGCATTCATGGATAGAAAAAATAATCACACAAGAAACGGATTAATCAGTGCTCAATTTTACATGTTAGTAAATAAATTATGTATATACATTCTGTCGTAATATAGTAATTTTTGTTTATGACACAAGCTAGTGCATGCACACAGTGCGTGTAGTGATGCATATATTTTCCAGGTGAAGATGATGTATATGTGTATTCTTTATATGCCAAAATAAGATTGGTATCGAAATGGAAATGCACGTCCTCTTGTTAGTGCCTGGTAAAGATGTTTTGATTTATGAATAAAAGACAAAACTTAAAGAAATCATGTATATTTATTTAATTCTCTTTCCCTGATGATCGGTAATTTATCAAATTTTCATCCATATTGTTTTTTTTCTAATCATATATATTTGTGTAGAACACCATGGTTTAGTTTGATATATGTATCTGATCTGTTAAAACAATGGTATCGATTTAGTCTATTCCATAAAATATTAATATAATTGAGGAATCAATGTAAAATATACCACAATGTTTACGTCCGACGAAAAAAGGAAAAAAATAGTTTGGCTACACCCGGTCACTCTTGATCAACATCTAAAATAGTTCTCATAATTCTGCTTAGACTATAGTTCTTCATGCAGTATAAGACAAACATACCTGAACAATCCGAAAGCAATATATATATCCAACATAACCGCTGATAACAAACACATTCCTACTTCTCGTTAAATTCAAATGGTCAGAACAATAACTTTTGAAATTACCATATTTTGTTTGTATTTTACCCCGTTTTATCTAATAAATCCTGCCTTTACACACACTTCCTTTGATGTAGTGTCCTTCCTTTATACATACTCCTTACAATTTTATTACATTAAACAAATTTCTCACAAAGTTATTTATAAACGCTTTGAAAGATGGCGCTTGTCAATTCTGACGAAGAAACACACCACTGTATCGATCAGGCATGTACATCATGTACTTTACGCAACATCTGTTCTATTTTTTATTAAAAATCATTTAAGAATTTGTTTGTTTGTTTTTTTTTTTGTTTTTTTTTGTCAATACAAATAAAAAAAATAAAAAGACAATTAATATATATTTAAAGAGGATCGCCTAGCTCATAACCCGCGAGGTTTAACTAATCTTTATACCTTTGATTTCATTTATCCAAACTTTATTTGTTACCTGAAGTACCTAATTTCATAAAATTTGGATCAATGGGAATGAACCCCTCGAAACAAAAATTATCATAAAATTAAATAATAATTAATTATATTTACTTTTAAAAATAAATCCAAACATTTTTGTTTAAAGAATGCAATCTATTCCATATTTGAGAACCAGAATATTTTAAAATGTTTTCTTCAACAATTCTATGTTGGTCTAGGTATAAATGCAGATAATTTGCACCGACTGAACGTAAATCATAATTTTGATTTTCAACATAATGAAATTTGTCTTTTAAATATTTTTGAAATAATATTTTGAAGATGTAAATAAATCAGCCTCTAAAATAACCCTAGCTGCCTTGGTTAATAGTTCCTCAAGATTTTAAATGCTGCTCAGATTACAATTACCCCATATTGCGCACCAGTAATCAAACAGTGGAAGAATATATGCATTACGACAAGGGGGGGGGGGGGGGGGGTTCAAAGCTTTGATCGAATTACTGGTGTACTTTACAATACCCGTTTTAAACTGATTAAATAAGAAATTATTTCATAAACAATGGGAATTACCATCAACAAGTACTTTCATACCGGAACTGTTACAGTATTAAGAATAACTATTACGTGATTCTCTTACAGTATTACCGGGAACAATTATAATGTATGTTACAATAGTATGTAACATTATATTTATTTATTTGCAAATTAAACCCATACGGCTCAAAGCAAAACACACAATTTAACAAACACAATGCAATACATGTACAGATTAAGCACGACATGGTTATATAGACAAAATAAAACAATAGTAGTATATATGCGGTTTTCAGTTAGTATTTGAGGTGGTGGAGCGTGGTGGAGCCGGAAGTGACGTCATGGGAACCGGAAGTCATGTGACCGGAACCCGAAGTTGTTTGCGCGCATACGCAACCGGAAGTAGTGGATTTTCCCGCCATTTGAAGTGACGTTAGTCACGTGCCAGGACCCGGATGTGTGGTCTGCGCATGCGTTTCTCTTCTCTTGCTCCATGCCACTCTTCGCTGCTCTTTGCTGCTCATCGCTAATCATGACCTTACTCGCGTGCTCATTTCGGTCCTGCTGCTTGTTGCTGTTCGTCATTGCTGCTCTTCTCTTGCTCATCGCTGATTTTCTTTTGCCCTTTGCTGCTCATCGCTAATCATGATCTTACTCGCGTGCTCATTTCGGTCCTGCTGCTTGTTGCTGTTCGTTATCGCTGCTCTTCTCTTGCTCATCGCTGTTTTTCTCTTGCCCTTTGCTGCTCACCGCTAATCATGACCTTACTCGCGTGCTCATTTCGGTCCTGCTGCTTGTTGCTGTTCGTTATCTCTGCTCTTCTCTTGCCCATCGCTGTTTTTCTCTTGCTCTTTGCTGCTCATCGCTAATCATGACCTTACTCGCGTGCTCATTTCGGTCCTGCTGCTTGTTGCTGTTCGTTATCGCTGCTCTTCTCTTGCTCCTCGCTACTTTTCTCTTGCTCTCAATGACGAGCAGCGAACTGTGTGGTCTGAATGAATAGACAAAAACAACCTTCGTCACCATGATGCCAATGGAAAGCTTTTAACGAAAATATAATCAGAGGTTTTGTTTAATTTCGTCAGTTGTTTGAAGACCGTCAAACAACACACACGTATCAATGGAGTCGAAACAGATCCAATCCTACCTTTGGTCCTCACAGAAAACATCACCCGCAGATGAAAAGAACAGGATAAGGGAGATAATCCAATAGTGTATTTCGTATACTCTCGGACTTCGACATAACAGTGAGAGTATCAGTCCCTAGAGACCGATGAAAGATCCAGAGACGACCGAGAAGTGCGGGAAAAGGGAGATAATTCAATCTTAATTCTGATCAAGCATGGCACATCGGGGTACCATCACGTGACTGACGTCACTTCCGTAAACAAATCATGAGAAAATGGCGGGAAATCCACTACTTTCGGTTGTGTATGCGCGCAAACAACTTCCGGTTCCGGTCACGTGACTTCCGGTTCCCATGACATCACTTTCTGTGACGCCACTTCCGGTTCCGGTGACGCCACTTCCGGCTTCACCACGCTCCACCACCTCAAATACTAACTGAAAACCGCATAAATACTACTCACAGTAGATTTTAAGCACTGTTGAATTCTACTTTAACGGAGGTGGACCCTATTTTCGCAATGCCAATGATTGTTTTATAAAGTCACAAATGAATGGTAGAACTTCAAGTTTTGGGTTTAAAATAGACTTAATATATAAATTTAAGTTCTATAATATAAGTAATATATGTCTAAGTTTTAGGGGATGTTTAATTGTTGAAATAATACTGTTCTAAACTTTTTATTGACATTACAATGGAAGAAAAAGTGATATTCGTCTTCCTACTCTTTACAATTAGTACATAATCTAAGAACACTCTGAATATTTTTATATCTACCAGGTCGTGGTCACTAACTCGAAATTTTGTCAATAATTGTCTATTTTTGAAACTATTTTCTTTCAGTAAATATTCTTCTAGTTTTATTTCAGTTTTGATTTGTTTATATAGAAATAATTTAGAATTATTATTTAAATTTGATAGTTTAAATAGTGTTTGGTTTGTGTAATGATCATTTACAATTTGTTTTACTTTTTGTTTTAAATTAAATTTTATTTGATGGAAAGGTTTATCAGGTTGTTGATATTCGTTAATATCTACTAATTCATCAAAGATTTTTACAGCAAGTGTATACCATGTGTCTAGTCCTTCGTTATCCAAAGTTTTATTTATATTAAATGCTTCTTTTAAAAGAGGGTTGATTTTATCAGAATTAAATCTACAAAAATACATAATACATTGGGTTTTTATAAATGAGTCTAAAGGAAATCTGCCAAGTTCGGATTTTGCTGCAATATTACATGCTGTTTTCTTTAAACCTAAGACAGATTTGTAAAATTATACAATGTAAGAAATTGTTTTAAATTTTGGGTAAGCCGTTAGAGAGCCACAACATTTTTTATTGGAGGGGACGAGAAAGTTATCTTGAATCCTGAAAATTGTGGCGTACAAGAGTAGCCCAGTTATTTTCCAAATATTGGCGAAAGAATACCGAAGCGACAAAACAGGGGGGAAAGTCCCCAAATTTGAAGTCCAAGGAAAAGTTAGGAGAATGGAACACAACAAACAAACGACACACGGATATATGTATAATTTAAAGAATAAATAAACTAAACAAAACTACAAGAAGACAGCGCAGAAACTAAAGCACTAGCAATGTGAACTCCCATTAAAATCCGAGAGTGAGATGAGGTGCTCCGGAAAGATAAGCATGTCCTGCTCCGTTAACGGCCCCCGTTACATTGCCAGTGAGTAAAAGCCAGTGAAGTGTCAAGTCAGGTGACGTGTCAATTCCAGAAGGACGCGAAATTTCGTATCGGCCAATCAATTCGTGATGACGACCATAAAACATTTGGAGCGATGAAATTAACAGAGACTGAAGATAACCCTGTCTTTGAAGTTTATGTGACAGCAATATCGTCCTGCCGTGTAAGTCACCAGATAAATAACATGCGCGGAAGTAACGAATCAACTGTGAAATGTACACCCCATAGGCTGAGAACTTGGTATATTACTGCTGAGAAAGAGGAAGTTCATAATCGGAAAAAAATAAAATCACCAGGTTGGTCATAAAGTTTTCATTTCAATCGCCCATTATTATCTATGTACAAGTACACATCTAGATAAGAAGCAGAAAGCGGTGCACCGTTATCCCCATTGGGATGTCGATCGTCTGTTGAAAAACATGTCCTCCAAACTCAACAAAGATGTTGTCGATGAGAAATTCCAGCATGTTGACAACATCAGTCTCGGGGGTACATTTTATTAGAATCAGTGTTTTTTGGACAAAATATAAGACTTGTCCGTACCTCATACAAGAAAGGGACATCTTTGTAAACCTTGTTTAGTGTAAAAAAAAATGTTGAATTAGATCACGAAAAACAGATTTTAGTTAATCAAGTGGGAGGGTCGTATACAGTGTAGAAAAATCAAATGTTTTATGCTATTACAATAGGTAAGGTCACTAGAACAGATGTATTTAGATTTTTTTTTAAGAATCCACATCTGATTTACACCACTATGTGAGTAGGCCTTATCATAGTAGCTCTTGAGACTGTACTTAATGGTTGTAAGTCAAGTAGTAAAGAGTTTTGAAAAGGGGTTTAATAGTGCATTTGGAAAAGCGTGCTATGTACCTTTGTTTGTATGGACACTTTTAAAGTTTGGGTATCCAGTAAATGAAAGGAAGGTTAAAATTTTCATTACTTACAGCAATACCTTAGGGTGATAGAACAGAAAAATGATTTTTACATCAGAGGACCGTCAGGGCCTCGGGTGTATTGCCATCGCCTAAATTTCCCGCTTATTTGCATATATGCATATATTTAAATTAGTTTTGGAATGATAACCGACCTATAAAAATTATAGACCCGCGGACATTATATAGTGCAAAATAAAATTCGTTATCGCTTCTTTTAAATTGATGTTTTCAATGAATACTCAAATTTTTGTTTTTTAAATCCAAATTAATAATATGAAAATGTTTTGTCGTTAGAAATATTAGTATATTAATCAAACAATCTTTAATATCAATGACGTACCGAAAAATTGTTGTTGCGGATGAATATATATACAGTATATATATAGATTTTTGAACTAAAACTGTATGCTATGAACTACTGTTTGTTCTCATTCCCAATGCATCTATACTAGTCATTACAATGTTAATGCCCTCTTTGCTAAGCCGATGGGGGCAGTCAATGTTACCGTTGTCTTTCTGTATGTAAATCTCTGTTCATCATGAAAGTGATTTCCGTTTTATAATATTAATATGGCTCAACTGAATGTTATTAAATATATAAACAATGTTTATTATCACCAAAAAAAAAAAAAAAAAAAAAAAAAACCAGATAAATTTAAAATTTGGATTGTGTCCCTCTTATCATTATAGTTATATTTCCATTTATATGTGGAAATATTTTTACTATCTTAATAATTTCGAACTCTTATTTGCCGCAGACAAATGTTAAACAAAACACTATTTATTTTAAAGTGCTCATTCCCACAAAAAAAAATAATCAAACGCAAAATTGAATGGTGATTCTTTCACTATTCTAGAGACGTGTCCCATAGTAACTAATATGCAAGCAAGTACCACTGATACATTCACAAATTATTTACTGTTATATATAGTTTAGAGTTACGTACAACTATATGTATACATTTATATGCTATGCGATGTGATGAACTTTTTGAAGTTTGATAAATGATTAATTTTTATGAATAATGTATATATGTTAGTCCAATGTATATATTTATAGTTTTTTGCATTTTTTACTATTAATAATAGGTATAGATAGTCTATTGAACTGTATTAAATGGAAATAGCATGAATTCAATGGATAATACAATAATAAATCCAAATGTTTATATATACCAGTTATGACATTTTTTAAAGTTATCTGATGGTCAATCCAAAGTTTGATTGTAACACATGTGATCCTTTTAATCCATTTTAGAATATTAAGAGACTATACAAATGCTAGCTCAGCATACAGATAAATGATTTGAAAACATAACAGATATGCTAAATAAATAATAAAATGCTCAGTTCTGTTCATATAATATAGTCCTACATTTGAAAGTCATTATAACTGTATGCTTAGCATATATATAACTGGATTAAATCAAATATATGGGATCATGTAAAATGTTTCTCGTTAAATGTAATATAAAAAAATGTATTTTGGTATATGTGAATATTTTAAGGAATATCAAATAGAAATTTACTACATATTGTAGGAAAAGAGAGGTTCACGAAGGGTTAGAATGGCCCTAAATTGGTCAAGCGATTACAAATTTCAAATAGAAATACTTGTGATAATTCTATTAAGACTAAAATATACTATTTTGGCAACTACTATTAAATATCTTGAAGCTATGACCCCATAATTATACATTATTTGTATTTTTGGTCAATTTTGTCTGAAATTTATGTTTTGGCGTAATTAACCATGGCTGCCATACAATTCCGGAAAGTTTTTATTTTGATGAATTCTTTATCAAATTTTGAGTCTTTTGGTTACAAAACATTTTGGATTGTAGATGGTGGCCAAATTTTCCTAAAGCTTTCATGTCTGAAAATTGCACCAAATCATTATATTTGGACAAAATGGGCCTAATTTGGAGAATGTAATGTACTATTATGAAAGAACTGATTTATTGAGCGTTAATACATTTGAAATCGACCAATTTACGAACCAAATTGTAAACTATTTGGACTTTAATTGTAAGATTTATATTTTAGACCGTTTTGTGCTATAAATGAACTGTTTCCTTTGAATAAGTGATATCACAATAAGCATAATACTAAGTACCTGTTAGAAAATAGCACTTTTACAGTACATCGTTAAAGATGAATACATTCCAACAATGACCAATATTAATAATGTAATATGAGATTATATATATACTGTTTTATATTGTTACATATATAAATGAAAATTGAAACCAAGCTGTTGTCATTATTAAAAAAAAGAAACGAAAAGGGAGGTATGATTTGTAATCAGACACAGAAACAAAATGATGAAAAAGAAATAAAGCTAACCATACAACATCTTTACAATCAGAAAAAAAACTATACTAAAATCAGTTAGAAATAGATATGAAATGACAAATATTAAACAATATAAATCAGAAAACTAATGGCCACATTAATGTACAAACAGAAAATCAAAAGATATACGCCAAAGAATTACAAGCCCTGTTTTACAGGCCTCTAAGGACCGACGCATTCATATTGTAGTTGTGATCTATATGTATGGTGCAAAATCATCTCATTGCTACTACCCATCCAAAGCACTTGAGATCACCCCAACTATTGGTGGGGTTAAGTTACTCAGGCTTTAGTTTTCTATGTTATTTCTAGTGTACTCTTATTTGTCTTTTTCAGTTTTAGACATAATATTATCGATATATGAGTTTACTGTTCATGTGGTATCTTTCACCCAAATATTACAATTTATCTGTTTTAATATGATTGTCTTGACCTCTTTCTCATAATTCAGTGACTAGTCAAAAAATATTTGCTATGTTGATTCTCTGTCATAAGTAATAAGCTAAAGATTTTTGCAAGTGTGCAACAATACGGTCATAATGCCAATCTAGCAGTTCTCATTTGACCACGTCAACATTTCATGGATAATTCACAAAGATAAGTTTCTTACTATAAGACAGTATCTCAGATATGATAGCAAATTATATCATGTGTACTTTATTGTAAGGTGAACATCTGTCTGGCAGGTACTATATAAACACCTGTCATTTATCAATAATCCAACATAACTTCAGGTCCTCTGATGTTCAGTACTTCAGTACTTTGATTGATAATATGTTCCCTTTGTATCGTAGTATTATGTAATTATTTGATCCAAGGAGTACCCCTGTATTCAATTCTGCTTATTTTCACAATTCGTTCCTCGATAAATTACCATATTCAATACAATATAAGCAGATTACGATAGTTTTTTTTTTTGAAAAGGGGGGGGGGGGCGTACGCCCATTACGCCCTCACCTGGACCCGCCCATGCTACGAAGGTTGATTAGAATTTCATATTTCGTCAAAAGTGAATTATTTTCTTGCTAATATTGGAGACATTTTTTACAATATAAACATTTCACGTTAGCCTTAAAATATATTATAGAACTTTAGAACTTTATTTGAAAGAAATACACCCATAGAAGTCAATGCAATACAAATATGACATACAAAATTGACAGCAATACAAACATGACATACAAAATTGACAGCAATACAAACAAAATGAACATGTAAGCAATTATAATTCAACATACAATAAAGTCGATGAACTTTGACCGACGTTGACCCTATTTTCGTAGTACCAATGACTGCTTATAAAGTCTCAAACATGTGGTAAAAGTTCTAATTTAGGGTTTAATATTAGTTTGATATGTTCCAATTTATTATTAATGTCAATATTTTGACTTAATTGAAGTTTTTGGAACAAATCTTACCTAAGTTCTTTATTTATATTGCAGTAAAAGAAAAGGTGGTATTCGTCCTCAGTTTCTCTACACACAGTACATAATCTATTTTCTCTCAAAATATTTTTATATCTCCCTATCTCTATATTTAAAGTATGGTCACTAACTCTAAATTTGGTCAAAAATTGTCAATTTTTAAAACTTGTTTCTTTTAACAGATAGCTTTCCAGTTCAAATTTGGTCTTTATCTGTTTATATAAAAACAATTTGGATTCACTGGTTAGCTTTAACATTATTTGTTCTTTATATTTATCTTCTACAATTTGTCTAATAGAACGTTTCAAATTATTTTTTATATTATGAAAAAGTTTATCAAAATTTTCATAATCTGTTAGGTCTTGATCAAATTCTTCTAAAAATTTTATGGCATGTGTATACCAGGTATACATGCCTTCATTATCTAAATTTTTGTTTACATGATATGCTTCTTTCAGCAAAGGATTAATTTTGTCAAATTTAACTCTACAAAAATACACCATAACTTGAATTTTAATAAAAGATTCAATAGAGAACATTCCAATAAGTTCAGTTTTGGCAGCAATATTGCATGCTGTTTTCTTCAGTGCTAAGATGGATTTACAATATTTGTTATGTATTTTTTCATATGAAGACTTATCCACCAGAGTTAAAAGTATCACAGATATTTCCATTTCCGTTGGCTCAATCTTTCGTTCGAACTATGGGAAGATAATTCTCCATAAACCAAACTTCACAGTTATATAATATAATTGGTCTTATCAAAATATCAAAAAGTTTACAAGACAAATTAACAGGAAGAGACTGAAAAACTTTTAAGAGCAAAAAGAGTCTTTAAGCCTTTCTTTGACAACTCTTGTATAGATCTTTTAAAAGTACCTTTAAAATCTATTATATTGCCTAAAAATTATATTCTTTAGTTTCCTTTATTAATTGTTTTTTATAGGATAGGGGTGGAGAATTCTTATATCTGTTTTGAAATATCAAGACTTTACTTTTTGCAACATTTACAGTTAATTGCCAATTATTGCAATATGTTTCTAATTTGTCTAAAGCAGTTTGAAGACCTCTATGTGTTCTTGACACTAGAACAAGATCATCTGCAAAACTTAAGCTATGATATATCAGATTCTTCTAGCATCAGTGGATCACATGCACTATCAAAGGTATCATGTAGATCATTGATGAAGTAATTAAAAAGAGTAGGACTCAAATGTCCCCTTGTTTTACCCCTCTCTCCAAGTAATGAATAAACATATTTCATCAGATATATTTGCGAAACAGAAATTACGTCACATTTCATTATTTAAAACTTGTGGTCAAACTAAAAGGTTTTCCTTGTCGTAACTTATTGTAAGGTCCCATAAATAAAAGGTGTAATGAAGAACTGTGTTTTTCTTTTTATGTTCACTACAATAAACATGTAAGCTGCTGTGTATGGGAATTCGTAATTATTAATGGTCATGTCTTGATCGGCATTCAATGTGTTATATATTTTTCTCATACTAGTACACAAAAGGAGAAACACAAGAACTGTCCCCAAATCAAATAAATTCTTTGATATCAGATGTGCACATTTCGTCGGTTTACTACTCGTCAGTTGTGTTCAAAACCAAAACAATAATTCAGAAGTTGAAGATCAAATTAAACAATGCTGAAATAAAACTAGAGGCTCTTAAGAGCCTGTATCGCTCACCTGGATTTAACTTTTCACCTTGAGTAGGACTAAAAATTTAAGTGTTGCAGTCAATTTGGCTGGTTTTTCTCTAGGGTTCTATGTTAAACATGGTTCAGCTGTGGCAGTCATCTTGGTTGACAGTCCAGGACAATGGAGAGAACCATCTAAGGGCCATTTCCGCTAAGTCTTGTTTCAACTTGCTGAGTGGTTTCAGACAAGAAGATTTTTAACTGAATTTACCTATAGGGTCCTATATTTAACTAAGTTCGGCCGTGGCGGCCATCTTGGTTGACAATCCGGTTGGTCGGATATATTTCTGAAAGAGGACCATCTAAGCACCAATGCTGCCGAGTTTAGTTCCAATTGGCTCAGTAGTTTCAGACGAGAAAATATTTGAGTGAATTTCCCATAGGGTCCTATGTTAAACTAAGTTCTGCTGTGGCGGCCATCTTGGTTCACAGTACATGAAATCGGACACATTTCTGAAAAAGGACCTCCTAGGGACCATTGCTGCCAAGTCTGGCTCCAATATGTCAAGTGGTTTCAGACATGAAGATTTTTCAATGAATTTTTCCATAGGACCCTATGTTAAACTAAGTTTGACTGTGGCGGCCATCTTGGTCGACATTCCGGGTCATCGCACAAAATTCTGAAAGAGGACCATCTAAGGACCATTGCTACCAAGTCTAGTTCTAATTGGCTTAATGGTTTCAGACAAGCAGATTTTTGAGTGTATTTCCCATAGGGTTCTATGTTAAACTAAGTTTGGCTGTGGCGGCCATCTTGGTTCACAGTCCACCAAATCGGACACATTTCTGAAATGACCTCCTAAGGACCATTGCTGCCTAGTCTGGTTCCAATTGGTCAAGTTGTTTCAGATAAGATTTTTCGATGAATTTTCCCATAGTGCCCTATGTTAAGGTAGGAGGTACCTAAATCCGCTAAATTATGGATTTTCATGAAATTTTACAGCTAGAACATTGGAAACTGCATCTAAATATCTTAAAAATTTTATATTTAGTTTTAATATTTCTTTCGTAAGGTTGATTTAAATTCATTGAAACTAGAGGCTCTCAAGAGCCTGTGTCGCTCACCTGTATCTAATGTGATTTTGGAAATTATGTAAAATTATATAATGATTGAGACCAAGATTGGTTTAATTTGACACAGTATTTAAAATTAAAAACAGGTCATCTTAGTGTAGTCTTACAATAGCTACTGAAGACATCTTATCATTATTATTTTTGAATATGTGGTCAAGTTGTGACTAAGTCCCCTGCTGGCGGCCATCTTGGATGATGGATCGGCTACAAAGTAACAACACTTGGTCAGCACCTCATAAAGAACATTCATGCCATATTTGGTTTGATTCCATACTGTGGTTCTCTAAAAGAAGACATTTGTATGTATTTCCCATAGGGTCCTATGTTAAACTAAGTCCCCTGATGGCGGCCATCTTGGATGATGGATAGGCACCAAAGTAACAACACTTGGTAAGCATCTCATAAGGAACATTCATGCCATGTTTGGTTTCATTCCATTCAGTGGTTCTATAGAACTAAGTGAGGGCCCTCACTGGTGACCATTTTGAATGATGTAACGGCTACAAAGTAACAACTTTTGGTCAGCACTTTGTAAGGAACATTCATGCTATGTTTTGTTACATTCCATTCAGTGGTTCTCTAAGTCATTTGTATGCATTTCCCATAGGGTCCAATGTTAAACTTAGTTCCCCGCTGGCGGCCATCTTGGATGATGGATCAGCAACAAAGTAACAACACTTGGTCAGCACCTCATAAGGAACATTCATGCTATGTTTTGTTTCATTCCATTCAGTGGTTCTCTAAAAGAAGTCATTTGTATGCAATTCCCATAGGGTCCAATGTTAAACTTAGTACCCCGCTGGCGGCCATCTTGGATGATGGATCGGCTACAAAGTAACAACACTTGGTCAGCACCTCATAAGGAATATTCATGCCATGTTTGGTTTCATTCTATTAAGTGGGTCACTAAAAGAAGTCATTTGTATGCATTTCCCATAGGGTTCTATATTAAACTAAGTCCCCCGCTGGCGGCCATCTTGGATTATGGATCGGCTACAAAGTAACAACAATTGGTCAGCACCTCATAAGGAACATTCATGCCATGTTTGGTTTCATTCCATTCAACGGTTCTCTAAAAGAAGTCATTTGTATGCATTTCCCATAGGGTCCAATGTTAAACTAAGTCCCCCTCTGGCGGCCATCCTGGATGATGGATCGGCTACAAAGTAACAATACTTGGTCAGCACCTTATAAGGGTTCATTCATGCCAGATTTAGTTTCATTCCATTCAGTGGTTCTCTAAAAGAAGTCATTTGTATGCATTTCCCCTAGGGTCCTATGTTAAACTAAGTTCCCCGCTGGCGGCCATCTTGGATGATGGGTCGGCTACAAAGTAACAACTCTTGGTCAGCACCTCATAAGGAACATTCATGCCATGTTTGGTTTCATTCCATTCAGTGGTTCTCTAGAAGAAGTTCAAAATGTAAAATGTTAACGACGACGACGGACGACGACGGACGACGGACGCCAAGTGATGAGAAAAGCTCACTTGGCCCTTCGGGCCAGGTGAGCTAATAAAGGACTTTTACTGTAGATTTCATATAAAAACTGCCGAAAAAAAAATCACTTTAAATCGTCATTTCTCAAAAACTAATCCCTAGGATTTTCTATAAAAACGATATGTTATTGTTTTCAACTTTTTCGTTTCAATGATACTAAATAAACATAGGGTCACCAGCTTCGTTTTTAATGTGCAATCATTAAGCTATAGGTCCTGTCTGTAAAAACACAAAAAAATCTACATTTTTATCGAGACGACGTTACGCTTGTTTTTTCTTTTTGACGCTTATTTTCACTCTTCATAAAGTAATCAATCTGATATAGTAAAAAACGAATCTGGTGACCCCCAATAAATTTTATATCAATAAAAAGAGAATTTCAATGGCAATAATATATCACTTTAAAAAAAAATTCTAGGGACTTGATTTTGAGAAATAATTTAAAGTCTACATAGTTGACTTTTTGGAGCGATAACTGCGTGCATTCTATGTATTTACCCATCTGTTTGCCAAAACCTGAAACACCATATTCTGGGAAGTATTAGAGAGACCTACATTATTTTTTTGATATTTAGATGCAGTTCAACGTACTCTAGTAGCATGCCAAATTTTTATAAAAATATAGCACAATTAGGTACCTCCTACCTTAAACTAATTTTGGCTCAGGCGGCCATCTTGGTTACAATCCGGGTCATCGGACATATTTCTAAAAGAGAACCACCTAAGGACCATTACTGCCAACTTTGGTTCTAATTGGACTTGCAGTTTCATAGAAATTCATACCCCCTTTTTTCTATTTTTAGTAACAGCAGCCATGTCGGTTTGAAGTCGGGGATGCTGGACAATTTTTGGAAGGGAGCCACCCAAGGACCATTCCGTCAAAAGTTTGATCTCAATTGGCCCAGTGGTTTCAGAGAAGATCTTTAAAGTAAAGTTGACGCTGGATGCCGTCTTCAAAGGGCAAAAACTCCTATAAGGGGTTAATCGATGATTTTGGTCATGTTGACTTATTTGTAGATCTTACTTTGTTGAACGTTTTTGTTGTTTACAGTTTGTCTTTATCTATAATAATATTCAAGATAATAACCTAAAACTGCAAAATTTCCTTAAAATTAACAATAACCCATCAAAGGGTTGACCGATTCGTCTGAGAATTTCATTGCAGGTAGATCTTGACCTCTTGAATATTTTTACTCGTGTCAGTTTTGCTCTAAATAATTCAGTTTTTGAGATACAAGACAACAACTGTAGTTTACCCCCAATGTTCTTTTTTTAGCCATGTCGGCCATTTTGGTTGGCAGGCGATACGATTGGATGGTACGCCACAGTGGCCAGTTGAAATTGTAAACAAGTTCATGGTCAATATTACACGTTTACAAATTTCCAAGCGCAGGTGCTTTCCTTTGTAAATAACGGGTCAAGTGAGCTATTCTTATCACTTGGCGTCCGTCGTCCGTCGTCGTCCGTTAACTTTTACAAAAATCCTCTCCTTTGAAACTACTGGGCCAAATCGGACCAATCAGTCGTATTGTATCTTATTCTATCTGGAATCGAAGTACATAAGACATTAACCTTGGTGAATCATCTTTGTTGTTTACTTCATCTGTAGTGTCGCCAGGGACGCTACAGTATTTTTCTGTATTATGTCTGGTTATGGACCCTGACAGTAGATATACTATCACCTGCTGATATGGCCCCTGCCTAGAGATAAAGTGCCTTGCTATTTTATGTCTGGTTATGGACCCTAATAGTATGTATAATATCACCTGATGATTTGGTCCCTACCTAGAAAAATAGTATCTTGCTGTGTTATGTCTAATTATAGACCATATCTTAATATAACCTGCTGATACGGCCCCTACCTACAGTTGTAGTATCTTGCTGTATTACGTCTGGTTTTGGACCCTTATACTATAGTTATAGTATGTATAATATCACCTGCTGATAAAGTTATAGTACCTAGCTGTATTATGTCTTGTTATGGACCCTATCTTTTAGATATAACATGACCTGCTGATATGGCCCATACCTAGAATTATAGTATCTTGCGGCATTATGGCTGGATATGGACCCTATGTTAAGATTTTACATCAACTGTTGATATGACCCCTACCTAGAGTTATAATATCTTGCTGTATTATTCCTGTTTTTGGACCCTATCTTTTGATATAACATCACTTGCTGATATGGCGCCTACCTAGAATATAGAATCTTGCGGTATGGTGTCTGGTTATGGACCCTGTCTGAAGATATAAAATTACCTGTTTATTTAGCCCTACCTAGTGTTATAATATCTTGCTGTATTATGTCTGGTTATGGACCCAATCTTAAGATATAACGGCACCTGCTGATATGGCCCCTACCTAGAATTATAGTATGTCATGTACAATGCGACTGATTTAAGCGTGGACTACCGATGTTCATACAATCCGGAAAGCGTGTCTCAAAGATAGGTCAAGTCCCGCCCACTAGTACATTGTATCAATACGATTAGATGATACGTCACAGTGTATACAAGTTCATGGTCAATATGTGCATCAAATTTATTTCGGTATTTTATGATACGTTATATTACTGCCACGAAGTCTATGTCACCTCTGGTTGACTGTTAGTCCCCGAAGGCATTATCAGTCCAGTAGCCAAAACTTTTGTCCTGGCATGATTCATTACTCAAATTCCTTTAAATCTTCCGTTCAAAATTTGACAAAAATTACCGGAAATGTCTAAGGCTCTTCCTTTTGATTCAGAGGTAACCAACCCTTAGCTGGGTTTGGATACCTATTTCTTTTAATTGTTTTGATTTTTTATGGTTGTGCTTATATCTTTAACCGGCATTCCAATATTTTGATCTCGAGCACTGCTGTTGAGTTGTCAGTCAACGAAATGGCCATACAGTGCATCAAATTTATTTCGGTATTTTGTGATACCTTTTATTACACGTATACAAATTCAAACGCACATGTGCTTTTCTTAGTAAATAACGTGATGAAGAACTGTATAGACTATTTCGAATAAAAGGCATTCTACCCGTTGTATATATTTCTGGAATTCTGCTTGAAAATATACTATTTTTTCATTTCAGCATTGTGTAATTTGATCTCCAACTTTTGAATTATTGTTTTGGTTTTGAACACAACTGACGAGTAGTAAACCGACGAAATGTGCACATCTCGTACATCAAAATCGGTATCAAAGAATTTATTTGGTTTGGGGAAAGGTCTTGGGTTTCTCCTTTTGTGTACGAGAACTAGAGGCATCCAGGAGCCTGTATCGGTCACCTGGACTATGTCCATCTTGACTGGCAGCCTGGAACCTTGCTGTTAAGTTCCAATTCAGACTCACTGGTTTAAACAAGAAGATCATTCGGTGACCTTTCCCATTCTATAATAAGCTAAGTTCCGCTCTGGCAGTCTTCTTGGATGTGTGAGCATTGCTGCAAAGTTTTGTTCTAATTGGCCAAGTGGTTTCAGACAAGAAGATCTTTAAGTAAATTTCCCATAGGCTCCTATGTTAAACTAAGTTCGGCTCTGGCGGCCATCGTAGATGACGGACAGGGTCATGGGATATAATTCTGAAAGAAGACCACCTAAGGACCATTGCTGCCAAATTTTGTTCCAATTGGCCAAGTGGTTTCAGACAAGAAGATCTTTAAGTAAATTTCCCATAGGGTCCTATGTTAAATTAAGTACGGCTATGGCCGCCATCTTGGATGACGGGCTGGGTCATCAGATATAATTATGAAAGAGGACCACCTAAGGACCATTCCTGTCAAGTTTTGTTCCAATTGGCCCAGTGGTTTCAGACAAGAAGATCTTTAAGTAAATTTCCTGTAGGGTCCTATGTTAAACTAGGTTCGGCTCTGGTGGCCATCTTGGATGACAGGCGGGGTCATCGGATATAATTTTGAAAGAGGACCACCTAAGGACCATTGCTGCTAAGTTTTGTTCCAATTGGCCCTATTGGTTTCAGAGGGGAAGATCTTTAAAGGAAAGTTTACGACGACGACGGACGCCAAGTGATGACAATAGCTCACCTGGCCCTTTGGCCCTTTGGGCCAGGTGAGCTTAAAATATATAACAATGTCGATCAAGTCCTAACCATTGATAATTACAAAATCTCATATACAACAGCTTAAAAGTTTATTGTAGTGAAAATAAAAAGAAAAACACAGTTCTTCATTACACCTTTTATTTATGGGGCCTTTCAATAAGTGATCATAAGTTACGACAAGGAAAACTTAATTTTACCACAAGTTTTAAATAATGAAATGTGATGCTTTGATATGGTTTTCACAAAGATGATATTGATGAAATATGTTTATTCATTACTCATGTTAATATATTTTAAGGCTAACGTTTGAATTTTGAGTGAAATGTTTACACTGTAAAAATTTCTTCAATATTAGCGATGAAATAAGTTATTTTTGACGAAATATGAAATTCTAATCAACTTTCGTAGAAATAAAAGTGAAATCGCTGGTATTTTTAAAAGTTTTGTGTCAAATATGTATTTTCATCGTTGCATGTTCCTCTATGTACAAATTCATTGAAATTCAAATTCAAATCTTTATTACAAAGGATTGTCATCAAAAGATATAAGCGACCATTATGTTTAAACATACACATACACAAAAGTATTCATGAAAATATTACGATAACTGCTCAGTACATTATTGTAAAGCAGTCGTAACAGCAACACCTGAGTGTGGGAATTGAATATTTATATTGACCATGAACTTGAATACAATTTAAACGGTCACTGTGACGTAGCATACAATCGTATTGCTACATATTATTAGTGCGTTACTTGACCTATCTTTAGAGACGTGCTTTCCGGACTGTATAAAAATCGGAAGTCGACGCTTAAATCAGTCGTTTTGCATATAGCAAGTAGTAACCACAGGGGCCCGACTGGGTATTTATTTCTTTTGTCTTTTTTATAAGTACTTTTAATAAACATTTACAGTAAATATATATTATCTGCATTTTGACAGCTAGATATCGTAAAATATCATCCCGTGAGCCAGAATATGAAGCTCCCAAATCTTCATATTCTGTCGAGCGGTGTGATATTTTACGATATCTAGTTGTCAAAATGCAGATAATATTTTTATCATCTTGATTACTTATCTGAAACGTAAATATTTGTAAACGTTCTGAATTATCCCAAATTTTCGCGGGAAAAGTATCAATTCTTCATCGCAACAAGTTTTCCGTTACGTTGTTTACCACACCAATAAGTATATATTTCCTGAATGTTCATGTAAAATATCTTATAAACGATATATCTAATAAACGATATAAAAACCGACATTAAGGTGTATTTTCATGTTTTAAAATTGTCACATGGAAGTATTTTTAATTGATTTTAATCGTGGCAGGGGTAGGAAATCCAAAATGGCGGCTTATATCCCTTAGGATTTTTTAGTATAAGGATAGAACATTGATAATAAACGCAGAATATTCGTTGTAATAGTAAATATTTATTAAAAGTACTCATGAAATAAACAACAAAATAAAATGAAAAAGAAATAAATATCCAGAAGTCGGGCACCTGTGGTAGTAACAGTAACGAATAAATCGACACGTTGAAATGGTTCTTCATAAAAAGTGGATGTTTAAATTAGAAAGTTATAATCTTTCGTAGGAGTTCAAGTTGATATCATTTGTCGTTATTATAGTTTTTCTCAATCGTATAAACTATGAACAAATATTTTTATCACAAATCGATTTATCTATATGTCATGACTTTATGATACTACTTTCTTTGAATAGTATACCTGTAGATAAACAGAAAGCCTGAAAGAGTGGGCTTTACAGTTTACGCCAAAATATATATTTTTATTGTGTTGATATGATTTTTTCGCATTTCTCAATACTCAACAATGACCTTGTTTTTTTCTTCTTCTTTTCGTCTTATAATCGCTTGCCTTATCTCTGTAATTTTTTATGAATTTGAAATAATTCTAATATTTAAAGTTTATTTTTTCTAGATACATTTGTAAATTTTTGAATCAGTCATGTTTGTTCAGGAAAAAAACAACTGTGGAAGAAAGATTTGTGGATTAATTATTGATCTATATATATAAGCATTTAAATGAAATTAAAAAAATAAAACGGCAATGTTATTGCCGTTCTTCATCTTAAAGTGGAGCTTTTAACAAGGATATAAAAAAAACTCGCACACACTGCTAGTTCATGACGACCCATAGAACCGGTTTAAGCGGCATTCTTTGTTCAATGTCATGGCCACATCTATGCTTTGAAGAACACAGATGCAAAGTCAATCCAAAATCCAAACAGAAATGTATTCCTATTCCTTGGCAACACTGTTCATTATGTAGAATAACATTTGTTTACATGTTTCTCATTGTTTTGAGAACCACTTTCTTCAATTTTTATCTTAAAATTTCTAGTGTCAAAAACTATCCAGTAACAATTATTTCTTTACATTTTGTATATAAGAATGCCAAAAATAGTTAGAAAATTCTTGAATGTTTTTGTAACATGCCAACATAAATGGGTGTGTCAGTAGTCTATTCATTTCAAGCTTACTGTGGTAAATAAAACACAAGATGGTGTGTTCCTGTTCTGCTCACTTTTCAAAAATATAGCTAGAAAATGTATTGGGCAGAACAGGAATGATAGTATAAACATTCTAATTAGATCTAATCAGAGAACAATAGATTTGAAGTTATAGTCTTGTCCAAAAAACTTAAGGTGGTTCGGTCAAAGGGGGGTTACTAAAACAATTTAACAAAACAAGAGGCTCCCAAGAGCCCGAATTGCTCACCTGTTATATTTTGTGTAGATCTTACATCAATGATTATTTTTGTTATTTAATGTATACCGTCGCAATTTTCTCCTTAATATTGACCTGCACACCTAAAATATAGAATCCTGAACCCAAATAGTTATGGTTGCTAGGGACCTTTTCATCGGTTGCTCTGGAGTTTTTCAATGGCATTGACCTTCCATTTTGACTTGAACGGGTAAATTGTAGGGTCCTGAATCCAAATATATCTGGTTGCTAGGGACTTTTCCATCGGTTGCTATGGATTTTTTCAATGACCTTGACCCTTGAGCCTCCATAGTGACTGGTACAGCTATGTCATAGGGTCCTTAACTCAAATATATATTGTTGCTAGGGACTTTTTCATTGGTTGGTATGGACTTTTTCAATGACCTTGACCTTTCACCCTCCATTTTACTTATACAGCTACCATTTAATTTATTTCAAGCTCTAAAGATCTGTGACAATATGTCAGACCATTATTTTCTGTTTACATGTAAATAATCTTTCAAGGGCAAAGCTCCTATCAGGGGTCAATTGACGATTTTGATCATTTGACTTATTTGTAGATCTTACTTTGCTTAACCTTTTTGCTGTTTACAGTTTTTCTTAATCTATAATAATATTCACGTTAATAACCTAAAACTGCAAAATTTCCTTAAAATTAACAATTCAGGGGCAATAACCCGAAAATAGGTTGACCGATTTCATGGCAGGTAGATCTTGACCTCATAAACATTTTTACTACTTGTCAGTTTTGCTCTAACTGCTTTAGTTTTTGAGATATGAGCCAAAAAGTGCATTTTCACCTATGTTCTATTGTTAGCCATGTCAGCGATGTTTCTCGATGGACAAGTTAATAAAACACAAAATTTATACTAGATACCCTAAGGATCTTTCAGCCTAAGTTTGCCGAAATTGATTCCGTAGTTTCAGAGGAGAAGATTTTTAAAAGTTTACAAAGATAACGAAAAAATGTGAAAAATTGTCTTTAAAGGCCAGAAGCTCCTATAAGGGGTCAATTGACGATTTTGGTCATGTTGACTTATTTGTGGATCTTCATTCAACACCAACACTAAAGAAAATATACCGGATTCGATCCAGGAAATTCCAAAACCTGAAGAGAACGTAGAAACTGCTCAACCCTCTGGGGAACTTGTGCATGAACCATGATTGTAGTTTGAAACTGACAGCACCTTGGTTATAAAGGCTGCTTAGCTTCAGGGGCGGGTCCAGGTGAGGGCATAATGGGCGTACCGTTTCAAAAAAAAAATTAATGGAAAGAATTCGGCATAAAAAAATATCAAACCCTGACACTTTAACTATAAAATATACATGCTCCAAGTCAGGAACTGTTACATTAGTGCATTTCACAATTATTATATGTTTTTAGCAAAGAAATGGTCCAAAAAAATCTTCGCCTCGCTCTGCTCGGCCAAAGTTTTATTATACGACCCCCCTTTCAAATATCCTGGAACGCCCTTGAGCTTTGACAGTGTTAATTATTAAGTTGGCTATCTCTGATGCTGAACACATATCATGAGCTTAGCTTGGATATTCAACTCGTTAAAATCAAAATTATCAGTACATGTAATGTGATAAAATGATAATTAGAAACAGATCCAGCAAAAAATGATTTCAAATTCAATTCAAAGAGAGAATTCTTACATAATATGTTAAAAGTTTGTATGATTTTTTCAAACATCAAAATTTTGCATCTTGATTTCTTTATATTGCAGATTTTTTTTTTTTTTTGTAATTTATGGCAGTAAATAAATTGATTGATAAAATTTACCTGTCCTTTTATTAAGGTATTTTTTAGGAAATAAACTATAATTAATAAAACAACATTCATACTTATTATGTTTACACAGTACATGTGGTCAGAACAGGAACAAACCCATAAGATTCAGGTAATTTTGATTATTACGAGAAAGTAAATTACCTCTAAGCTGAAATTTAAGAACTGATATCGTTTATTCTTTTTCCTCTCCTATAATATGTCTAAAGTTACTTTTCTTAGGGACGAGATCAAAAGTTCAATGTCGGATAAAAAAACTTAATTCACATAGTTTTTTCACTGACCCCCCCCCCCCCCCTCTTAACTTAATTTGGGAAAAATTGATTGACCAATACGGGCATATTCAAAAATCGATGTCGGATAACAAAACTTGCAGTGATTTTCACCCCCACACCCCCAAACTATTTGAATTAAGTTTTTTATCCGACATTGAACTTTTGATCTCGTCCCTTAGTAAACAAAATCAGAGATAATTTGTTTCCATAAGAATTCTAATGGTGTATTGAAAAAAGTCTTTCCAACTTAATAGATAAATGCATGCTGTCAACTAAACTTTAAAATCCGCCTAGGAGTACTTGTGATGATTGTATTCTTTTCTAAGTGCCAAATACCCATACTTGGATTGGTAGTGTACACTGGAAGTCAAAGATTTTAACACTCTTATACCAGTGCGGGTATGGAAACAATATTTTCGTAGAATTTTCAACCATAACCGCTGTAAGTTTATTGGCGCACTTGGTAGACCACCCGGTGCGACCATGAAAGAAGTAGGCAGACCTAGATCTAGCCCATTTTACGCAGGGAAGATCATGGCATTCACTGTCCAGACTTTCTGTTCTTTAATTGAAGAAATATTTCCGTTGTGTCTCATTCTGTTGATAACATAACTAGTGTGCAGTTGGCCCACAATACCAGCCCACAATAACGGGGACTACTATTTCAAGAAACGAAACGAAACTGTTTCGTTTCTTATTTTAGTAATTTCCGATAGACAATAACTATTTCAAGAAACGAAATTGTTTCTTTTCGTTTCGTTTCTTTTCGTTTCTTGGTTTAGTAATCAAAATCTTGCTGTTTCTTGTTTTAGTGGGAAAAAATTACTTTCTTGTATATGTATGCCATGTACATTGCGTTTCGATATGTATTCGATACCTTTTCGATACGCATTAAAGGTTAGACTCCATTAATTAATTATTAGAGTTGGTAAAGTTTGACTACATGATAAATAAATAATAAATGTCTGAACCTCAAAATTGTAATATTGACCGAAAGAGGATTGATTTTAGTTTAAAAAAATACGAAAACATGAACTGATTTTGCTTCTGAAAAGTAATGGGAGGTAATAAACTGGGACTTGTGTATTCACGTGTGGTGTGTAAAACTTTGATAGGGATAATCGGCACCAGAACTGGTAAGTTAAATTATGGAAAAAAGAGCCGGAAGAGTAAACCTTTTTTTTCACATATGTAATGGAATTTTATGCAGATTCTGAAAAATTAAGCCTCAATTGGCTGCATCAGACCTCAATTTTAAGCCTATAGGGAGTGAAATTCAACATTTTTTAAAGCTTTTTTATGAAATTTTTTAAAATGTTGCTATGCCAACTAGGTTTCCATGGATATTTTTTATTTCTATTATCATGATTGAAACAATGCTAACATAACGGCCTTTCAGACTATATATACATGAATATGGGTATTATTTACTCTGAAGATGGCACAAGACCATGACATATGTAAGCTCACTTCACATATAAAATGGTACTATTTATGGAGTGAAACCAGATGTACGTGTAAACCCAGCAATAAAATCCGCATTTGCAGTTTAAAGGAAACAAAAACAGTATATGTGTCATATACATACAGTTTTTGAACATATTTCTTTTTTTAAATAAAAAATCCGTGTGCTTTCAACAATTTTAAGAAAGGAAAACAAAGTACTTGATTTTTTTTTGAAGCTGTTTGTCTAATATTAATCAGTGTAATTTGACCTGCCTTTATTGATATCAAATTTTATAATCAATTTCAATTCAGTCAAAAATAAGAGTACGGAAGCTAAATTGGGGGAGAATTAACGGACAAGAACGATCAAAGACACCTGTAAGACCCAAAGTAAAACTTATTTAAACGTAAAATTTGTTTGAAACCAAAATGATGTGATAATTACCTGGTAGAAATGGTTTCAGATCAATTTGAGGCTTTTCTAAAAATACTATTGAAGCTTTGTCTGTCGATAATGGTGGTGACAAAGATTAGGCTAGCCGATTTGCTGTTAACTGCTTTTATTATAATCTTTAAATTCCTTTTCCGTATCGGTAAAAATATAAAAACTAGAGGCTCCCGAGAGCCTGTATAGCTCACCTGTACATCTTGACAGCCTGGAACACTGCTGGCAAGTACAAATTGGCTCATTGGTTACAAACAAGAAGATATTTCAGTGAACTTTTCCAAACAGGTCCTATGTTAAAATAAGTTCCCCTCTGGCAGCCATCTTTAATGGCAGACAGGGTCATAGGATATAATTCTGAAAAAGGACCAACTAAGGATCATTGCTGCCAACTTTTGTTCCAACTGGCAAAGTGGTTTCAGACAAAAAGATCTTTGAGTAAATTCCCCATATGGTCCTATGTTAAACTATGTTTGACTCTGGTGGCCATCTTGGATGATGGACAGGGTAATCGAATATAATTCTGAAGGAGGAATAACTAAGGACAATTGCTGCGAAGTTTTATTCTAACTGACAAAGTGGTAATATGTTTCAGACAAGATCTTATAAGTAAATTTCCTATAGGGTCCTATGTTAAACTATGTTCGGCTCTGTCGGTCTTGGATGACGGGCAGCGTCATCGGATATAATTCTGAAAGAGGACCACCTAAGGACCATTGCTGCCCTATCAAGTGTCGTTCCATTTGGCCAAGTGGTTTCAGAGAAAAAGATTTTTTTATATCAGACAATCAGAAACAAGAATTGCCCATGGCAGATAGGCTTGTCGTCCAATCAGGATGAAAAAAAAATTCATAAAATACTTACCATAGGTGCTTCCTGTCAAGTTTGGCTAACAGTTTTGGTCAAGTGGTTCCAGAGAAAAAAAATCTTATTTAATCAACTAACGAGAAACAAAAATTGCCAATGACGACCAAGTTTGTTGCATGATCGGGACGAAATGAGAAACATTGTAAAGAACCTCCCACGAATACTTCCTGTCAATTTTCGTTCCATTTGGCCAAGCGACTTCAGAGGAGGAGTTTTTATATCAGCCAATCAGAAACAAGAACTGCCCAAGGTGGCCATATCTGAAGTCCAATCGGGACGAAATGAGGAAACTTTGTAAAGAACCTCCCACTGATGCTTCCTGTCATGTTTCGTTCTATTTGGCCAAGAAGATGTTTTTTTATATCAGCCAATCATAAACAAAAATTGCCCATGGCGGCCATGTTTTTTGCCCAATCGGGACGAAATGAACCAAGTTGTAAAATATTTGCATGTGTAGTTTCAGATAAGAAGAATTTACACAGACAACCAAAGCGTAGTTCGAATTATAAAAGCCAGAAGTATGAAGTCCGATTTACAAGATTAGCTATTGAAATATTTGATTTTTGCTCGAGAAACAGTATTACAATTGAGGTTGACTGGGTTCCTCGGGAGAAAATCAGGTTGCAGATACGTTCAGTAAAGTTTTCGATTTTGACGATTTGCGTGTGTCAGATTTGTATTTTAAGAAGAATTTTAAAGTTTCAACCAGTCATAATCAAAGAATTGCCCATGGCGGTCACGTTTTTTGCCCTATCAAAACGAAATGAGGAATATTTGCAGAGGACTCACAAACATCATTCCTGCAAAGTTTGGTCCCAAATGGGCCAGTGTTTTCAGAGGAGAATATCTTTAAAGGAAAAGTTTACGCCGGACGACGGGCGACGGATGCCAGGTGATGGTAAACACTCACATAACCTTTTAGGCCAGATGAACTAAAAAGTCGATTCTTACTTTTCTTACTATTTTCCTTTCATCTTCAATTTACCAACGAACGGACAAAAAATGAAGTCTCGGGTTACTTTGATAATTTACAAGATAAACTGTGCAATAAATCAAATATTCTGACACCCCCCCCTACAGGTTGTATTTACTTAAGGGATTAAGACAAGGGCGCAATGATGGGTTATTTTTTAAAACTCTTGTTAGGGGAGCAGTTGGTTACTACATATTGTGAACGGACTTGTGTGTGTATTTTTAACTTCTGGTATATTCACGATATATTATTATAACTTAAAACGTTCCTGTGGTTTTTTTTTCACATACCGACTTTAACATGTTTTTAAAGAGAGCCAGTCAATGTCTGTATATATTGTTGAAAATTTTAAATCTTAATTACAAAGCTTGAGTTAACGTTTTTTTAAAAGGCGAACACGCCAGGCAAGGTTTTGCTCTGCAAGCATTGGGAAATTAGCTATATTATGTAATGTTAACAGAATGAGAGAGCAAAAAAAAAAAAAACAAGAGTATTACTATTAAAAAATTGTTTATTTTAGATGGTGTTGCCACCAGTCCTTAAAAAGCGTCATAGTTTAAAAGGAATGAAACTAGTTCCAGTAATAAAACGTATAAGACCAGGACAGCCGGAGTCATTAAAAGGATTAGCTAGAATGAATAAAGATCTGAAAAATGAAAATTTGAACATGGAAGAGATAGCGCAACATGTAAAAGTGCTTACTGGGGAGGACTTAGATGAAATTTGCCAGCTGTCTGGGAGAAGTGATGACGATGTTGGGGAGGCCAGGTGGATCCTCCACTCACTGATTCTATATGCAAATGAGTTTGGACAGCCGAAGGGTCAAGATCTGCATGTTTCGGAAGGAGATTCTGTGAGTTATTTATTTTTCTATATTTGTTATTCCCCAGTGCGATTTTTTACTTGCGTTTTCATCTCCTCGGGTAAATTCATTCGTGTTTTTTACATTTTGAAGTTGTGAAAAAAAAATTATTAGATATATTACTATACGACGATTCGTAACTGGTTTCCAGATTTTCTCTTTACGTATTTGCAGTATTAAATATAAAACTTTAGTATGTATGATATTTTAGAAATGCACGTCTGAATTCAATTATTACTCTATACACAGATAAATTTAATGGTTGAATGAGAATGAATCTACAAAAAGGTTACGTGTACTTTAACACGGACCATAAATAAAGCTACCTTACTCATATGATATTATATTGACTTTATTTAGAATAAAAATGAATGGAAGTCTTGAGCTTGAAATAGAATATATGTATTTATATTGAAATATAATGTAATTATTATTCAAATGCTTTTTACTTGAATGTTTTATAGGCTCCAATACAAAGTATCTCTGATCTGCAAAATGACACCCAATCTCAACCAAAGGCTGACAAAAGAAAAGCTGACCTATCTAGCTCTAGTGAAACTTTGGAGGACAGGATAGCATCGTTGGGAAAAAAACCAAAGTGGAGATAATTACAGAGTTGAAGGAGAAGGTGAGGACATTGTGTTTACAACAAACTCCAAGCGATTCTCTTATTCTTCTAACGTTAGATGAACTGGCCAAATTTTTTAAAAAATTAGATCACGATGACGCTGACGTTTATGAAGATCTGGCTAGGCAGGCAAATAGGCACTACTCCAAACTAGATATGTCTAGTTTGTGTCTCTCAGTTTTAGGCGGGAAAGCGGTTGATACAATTACTAAGGCTATTTCGAAGTGTTTGAAGGAGAAACAATCGGATAATAAGAATGATGGCAAAACTGTTCAGGGTGGTGATAGTGCTCAAAAGCGCGAGGAATCTCCTTTGGGTAATTTGTACCTCCCCACTTCAAAACCCGCTCATGTATTCAATGTATCAACCAAATTATCTACCTCAGGCGTATCAAGGCGTGCAACCGTATGGTAGTTTTACAGTCGGTAGTTACAGGAATACAAGGCCCATGGGGGCTAGGTCTTTTGGATTCCGTCCTAGAGGCTCTTGTCATTTTTGTGAAAGTACTGCGCGTCAGATAAAGGACTGTGAAAAGATGAAAGTGGCTAAAGGAAAATGAATGATAAAATTGGTTGATAATTATTTATCTTTGTAATTAAACATAATAATGTAGAAGAAATAATTTCATAGTGTTTTTATTCTATATATTTGCTTTTTGGTTTTCAAACCAACACGTTACTGTATGGTAATTTGAGAATTCCTTCGTCTACAGTCCAAGGGGCACTGATCCCCTAGTGGTTTTCCACGCGGGTTGTAGGTGAAGGAATTCTTCCTTTGAGTGTGACTTATGCTGGTTTTCCATTGAAATCAAAGTAGTTTCTTTGTTATCTGCAGGGGTTTACGGATACAACTATTGGTGATTCTTTTGTAAAAATCCCAGAGTGGGAGTTAGAAAGTGGATTTGATCCTTTGAATGTTACAGTAAGGGAGAAACCAGCATGACTAACACTTAGAGGCAGAGTTCCTTCACTTACAAAACGCAGTCCACGTGCGGAAGAGGTCTACCATGATAATGTTTTGTTTGAAATAGACTCTTTACAATTACGTGACCCTGATAAATTTGTCTCTGGATAGTTACATGATTGTGTATCAGAATGGAGGCTGATTCTTGATGAAAATGCACATCAAGACGTGGTGAAATGGCTTAAAGATGAAGTTGATGTTGAGAGTTTTTTCGGCGTTTTAAGGGAAGACATTATGACTCGAAATACCCTCAAGAAATTATTTCCAGAATGCAGCTATTTGTAAAAAATACTCTGCTTTTATATCTAAAGAATTGTGCGAGAGAATTTCAACTGGGTGCATCAAACTTTTGGGAAGAGTAGGTGAATGTCAACCCCCTAAAGTTATGATGCCATTAACTGTAGAACCAAGTAAACCACGGCTATGCCATGACGAAAGGTATCTTAATTTATGGGTCAAAGATTTACCTTTTCATTTGGAGAATTTAAAAGATGTTCATAGGTTGGCTCAAGAGAATGATTTGATGATAACATGTGACGAAAAATCAGGCTATGACCATGTCAACTTGCAAGAATCATCCCAGACATATTTCGGTGGGTTTTATATGACATATACTACTCTACCTTTTGGATGGAAAGCGTCGCCGTTTATCTACCAATCAATAGGAATTTGTGTTACTTCTTATTTAAGACAGCTAGACGTCATAAATACATTGTATATCGACGATTTGTTTGCTGTTACAGGTGGAAGCAAGAATAGCGATGACGCTATGCTTGAAGCAAGCAAAATAACCTACATGATATTGCAGTTGCTGACAAGGCTGGGTTATAAACTGTCCCTTAGTAAATGTTCATTAATACCTGGCACTTTTAAGAAATTTCTTGGTTTTTTAGTTGACTCTGTTAAACAGGCTTACATACTTCCCGATGACAAGAAGTTGAAATTTATTGATTTGAGGAAATCTATACTTTCAATGGATGAGGTTGACTTGAGGACATTGCAAAGATTTTGTGGTAAATGCATTTCGTTGACATTGGCTGTCCCAGGGTACAAGTTGTTTTGTAGGAAAGTGAATGCTGCAATATCTACTCAAAAACCGTAGAAAGGTTAAGGTATTAGTGCTTTTGGGGGATGAACTAATGCATTGGCGGTTTCTTGATACTTGGACTGGATATTCCAAATGGAGGCCTGAATTTCACAAGGTGATTGAGTTGTCGACTGATTCCTCTGGTTTCAGGTACGGCGCTTCAGTGAAGCTTGAGGCGAGTACAATGATATTGGGGGATTATTGGGATACAAATGATTGTAGGCCAATTCATGAGAAAGAGGCTGATGCTGTCCTGAAGTCGTTACCGTCTTTAGACAGTTCTTTGCAAGATTCTGGGGTTGATTTGTTTACAGACAACATGACTGTTATAGCGGCATGGGAAAACCAAGGTTACAAGTCTAGAGCTTTAAGTTGTATCATGAAAGAAATATTTATCCATGTGTCAACTTACATTGATTTACATTTGAAATAATTTTATGTCCCTTCATGTTTAAACGAAGCGGATGCCCCTTCAAGATTACTAGTACCGCGGATTCAATGTTAAGTGAGGAATCATGGTTACTGGTAGAGTCTTTGTATGGCCCTCATTCAGTTGACCTAATGTCTTTGGATTCTAATGTCATGAAGTCAACTGCAGGTGTTCCACTGAAACATTTTACGCCATGGCCTACCCCATGTTCCGCAGGGGTGAATTTGTTCTCACAGAACCTGAGGAATGAGTAAAATCCAATGTTTACCCACCTTTCGTACTTGTATTTCCAGTTTTGAGTCTGTTGAGAGAACAGGGCATTTCTTGTACAATTATTGTCCCCGAAATGCGACCTTTACCGATATGGTGGCCAGTTTTGAAATACTACTCCGTGGAATCGGTATGTCTTGGTATGAAGGGTGACAAAGGTGTAGTCAAGACACCCTCAAAACGTGGCTTTATTCTAGATAAAGTGGGATTACGGTGGCCATTGTTTGCATTTAGGGTGTTATTTTCATGAAGCTAGAATATCTACTGTTTTATATATAGTAAATATTCCAATGATATGTTGTAGGGTGCTGACATTCTTGTAGACTGGCAATTAATAATTGATCGGATAGCAGATTTGGATGAAAGGACGACTTCTTCTTCCGACTATAAAAGAAAGGACAGTTTGTTTGAAATTTTTCTTCGTATTCTTGAAAAAACACTTAACAAACCTTCACTATGGTCCGGAACATGGAATGAAGATTTGGATAACATCTTTTCTGTTAAGTCAACCAATGAGGGCAAACCTAAACCAAAAAATAGTAGTAGAATTATAACTTCTCACAGGTTACTGACAAGCGACGAAATAATAAATAGGAAAAGAAAGGAGTTTGAAGAAAATGACAAGAAGGAAAATGACAAAAGGATCAGAAAGGAAAAAAGAGAGTCATCAAAACAATTAAAACTGAACAAAGCTGGCCAAAAGAAAGCAGCTGTGAAGTAACTCTGACATAGTAGCATAGCTCCAATAAATCTAATATATTAAAATGTCTGATAACACAGAATATCTCTAATTTAAATACTACATGTATGGTGAGGGCTGTGACACAGCTAGAGAGTCAGCTTTCCCGTCGTTTTAGGCCGTTATATATTTTCCCAATAATCTGTTTTTCACTCATTCTAAGTACCCACTTTTTCGAGTAAAATTGATTTGTCGCACTTTTTCGTAATTCGGCCCATTCCCATTTCCCAATTCCCTTGAAATTTGACTCCTTTTTTCTTATCATTTTTTTTTAAATGTGCCAATCCCCCCCCCCCCCCTGCCTGTGAGGAAGAAAAGTTAAAATAAGAAATTTTATTTAAAGTCAGGTTACACATGTTACATGACAAAATAGTAAATACCAACTTAAGCTCTGTAGTGCTTTTTGCCGACATTAATAACAATAACAACACATATATATTAAGACACATAAACACACATATGAGACATACAAATTATGATATATGTGCCTGTCCCAAGTCAGGAGCCTGTAATTCAGTGGTTGTTGTTCATATTTGTTTTTCGTCCATTTTTTGTACATAAATTAGGCTGTTGGTTTTCTCGTTTGAATTGTTTTACATTTGTCATTTCGGGTCCTTTTATAGCTGACTATGCGGTATGGGCTGTGCTCATTGTTGAAGGCCGTACGGTGACCTATAGTTGTTAATTACTGTGTCATTTTGGTCTCTTGATGAAAGTTAATTTATGTCTCGTTGGCAATCATACCACATCTTTTTTATAATTACAAGTAAAACGTTAATAAGCATAACAGTTAGCACAACAGAGCGCTAGAAATGAATTATAAGCACATGCAAAGGCTTAAGGGAGCAACCATTTAAATTCAAAGGGGGGAGGGTAGTTATGGTTTTTTGTTTGAGTCAGAAATTTTTTTCACGATAAGCGCTGCTATCAATCAAATTATTTTGTTCAAAATTTAACACTGTTAGCGTATCGGGGAAATATTGATTCTGAATATTTTTTTTGTCCTCTGCTTGAACTTTTTTTTCATCAATATGGGAATCAGAATATTTTTTTAGGAAAAAAATAACACAACCCAAACACCCCCCCCCCCCCCCCCCCGAAGTTAAATGGTCGTTCCATTACCAGAATGATAAAATAAGCAAAAAAACTAAATTTCTATTATAATAACCATTTTTCAAGGATCGACACATTATATACAAGACACATCGTGTGACCGAATGATATAAATTCAATCAACATGCACAATATTAAAGGTTGTATGAACTATAAATAACCATAAATGGACTTATACCTTAGCTGTTTAATGTGTTTTAGTACGTCCGAATGTACCTTTATACATACCATTCTTTGTCCGAACATACCCTTCATGGCGTCCAAATATACCCGAATCTGTCCGAATATACCCAAATCGAATTGCCATGCTTTTAACTAGCCTGGGCAGATGATAACTTATGCACCAATGAACGTTCTTCTATTTTTGGCCGGAAAGTAAGGTGACTTTTCAAAAAACCACAAAGGGGAACATTCACGTGATGAATGTGGTCACAACGGCGCTTTTCCGATACAAAAAGCAAAAGTGTCCGAATATACCCAGTCTTCCCCTATGCAATACATCACTTATTTTTCTTTATACAAGTAAACAGTCTCACACATAGATTGCTTGAATTTGTTACAAGATTTTTGTTTTGCTGATTGGTTTACAACTGAAGTTCTTGTCTGTGAACACTAACGTAGCTATACAGAGATAGAGATACTTCTTATAAACTGTAACAGGGTTTCAATAAACATTACTCAAAACACGCTTAAACAAAAAGTAAAGTAATTACTAACAAAACGTTTTCGTCGAAGATTTATGCTCCTGTTCCTGTTCCCTTGACAATTATTCGCGCCTGGAAAACTTATATCATCGTTCCGGAATAGTGCATTGTGGTATAGAATGGGCGGGAATTTCAGAACACTAAGTGTTCAAATTTTGAACACTAGGTGTTCAAAATCCCCATCATCCCCATAATGGGCGGGAATTTGTAGAACACAAGTGTGTTCAAATTTCGAACAGTGTTTAAAAGTCCAAACAACTCCAATAGTGACCAATACTGCAATGCACTATTTTGGAACGATCATAGAATGGTAGGAAATGTAGAACATTCTGTGTTAGTAATGATCAGTAATAGTAAATTCCTTACCGGTATAATATACTTTAATGCACTATTCCGCCTGAAATGATGATATAGAATGGGCGAGAATTTTTGAACACAAGATGTAAAAATTTAGAACACTAGCTGTACAAAAAACCCTAGCCATTTTGATTATACACAATGCAATATTTCGAAACGGTAACATTTAAATAGGCGGGAATTTTAGAACACATGATGTTAAAATTTAGAACACTAGGTGTTCATGTTTAAACGCAAGGTGCTTAAAAAATGCACAACCTTGATATTCTACAATTCACTATTACGGAACGATAAATTTTTAACCCTAGCCCTAGGTGTTCAAAATTGTTTGCCCATTCTATACTACAATGCAATATCCCGGAACGATCATGATATAGCATCGGTTGGATTTGAGAATACAGGGTGTTTTATAATTTAGAACACTAGGTGTTCATAATATGAACACTATGAACACTTTGTGTCCATAATTTGAACACTTTATGTCCAAAATTTAAACACGTGTTGTCTATAATTAGAACACTTTGTGTTCATAATTGGAACACTTTGTGTCCATAATTTAAACACTGTGTGTCCACAATTTGAACATTTTGTGTCCAGAATTTGAACACTTGTTGTCTATAATTTGAACACTTTGTGTCCATAATTTGAACAATGTGTGTCCATAATTTGAACACTAGGTGTTTCCATAATTTGAACACTTTGTGTCTATAATTTGAACACTTTGTGTCCATAATTTGAACACATTGTGTTCACAAATCCTACTGGCCCCATCTAAACCACATACTTCTTTCTCAACGAATATTCATAAATCCCACTTATAAATTCAGAATGATGATATAGATAGGGCGGGACTTTTATAACACATGGTGATAAAATTTAGAACACTAGATGTTCATATACCCCATCCATTGTATACTGCCGGAACAATACTATAACTGTTCTAAACTGTTTGAACACCAAATAATAAAAAAAAAACAAGTCATGCATAGAACAGAATAGTTGTTGATATCGTTTGAACACATGTGTTAAGATTTTGAACAGTTGAGTTAGCCTTGACATGTAGAGAACACTTGGCATTAAAATATTGAATATGGCATGTACAAGTTTTGAACGCGTCCGGCGTCCGCTAGATTTACAGTGTAGCTACATGTGGACCAAATTATGTAAGAATTTTTTTGGTTAGAAGGATAAGTTTGGAAAAACTACTGTCCACGATGTAAACTGTCAATATTTGGGATTAAAGGGTATGTTTCAGTGTTCTTGTCCTAACCGATTAGCTTCGGCAACAGTAGAAGGTGTTATTAACCAATTAGTAAATATATTTGATGACAAAGGGTTGGGTAGAATTTGGTGCGATGTGGAAAGGAGAGGAAATCCGGCAGTTTCACCTGTAATAAAAGAGTATTTAAAATTGGTGCAAGTTGAACATAACTCAACATGGACTGAATGCTAGAAGATACTAAACAGTGAGGATATTGGTATAGCCTCATTGGTCAATTTACCTAGCGGAAGTACATGTACATGTACATGTGACCCTAGTAGAATGGGTCATTCTTTCAATATCCACGTTTGTGGTAGTTGGCCGTAAGAATACGGTTCCGCAGTAATGTTAACCATTTTCAATATTTATGGTGTTTCAAAAGATATTCTTTTGCTGGTTTTAGCTGTGTGTTATTTGTATCTTTAAAGAAGAAACCACCACCCCCCTCCCAAACCCTTGTCCATAAGTTTGTTATCCTCTAGTATTCGATTTCATATTGCAGTGTTTTCTCCTCATAACTCAACATGGACTAAATGCTATAAGATACTAAACAGTGAGGATATGGGTAATTTACAAGTGGCGGATTAATCAGTTGGTGATATCTCAAGACCAAACCAGGTTATACAGTATAATCAATGATGATCTATGCTGTTCATCCAATCAAATTAAATTAATATAGACACTACTGCTTTTTGATACTGGCTTTATCATGTTGAATATCGGTCGAGACGAAGGCGAGACATATATTGAATTTTAGTACATTAGTGTCTATTATTATTTATCGAACAAGCATCCTTTTTTGACGTCGTAGTGTATTGCATGATATTTTTGAGTGTCATGTCATGTCATGTACATGAATACTGAAAAATTGTCTGCTATTACATAAAAGGGAAAAAGTGTGAATTGTCGATAAACTAATTTCTCGACCTGTAGACATCAACAGAAGGTTACTCAAATTACTGATATCTTTATTTGCAAAATTACGCCCATGTGGGCCAAGAAAATACAAACACCGAACAAAGAAACAAACATAAAATCCATGGTACAAAGTATTTATCAATGTTAAACTCAAATTACACCATTAAAATCCGATTAACACGCTTGCAAATTAATCTGAGGTTTTCTGGAAATAATAGACTAGGAAGTGAGAAGGAGTGAGCCATCTTTTTAAGACCCGGGTCTTTGATTTTAATTATCCTATAAGCGTATTCCGAATGTTATAGTAAGGTAGATTTATAACTAAATACATGTAGTAACACAAATTAACACAATTATATTTGTTATTCATACATTATAAATGTTCTTTGAGCTGCCTACTGTAGATTCAACTTGTTAAACTGTTTTAATAATCGGAGATCATAGTATTACACTCACAAATGCACAGTTTGTTTCATCGTATGAAACTTTTCATACAAGATATCAAGCAACTATACAGTGCTATCGCAAGCAACTATACAACACAAATTATTGTCTTGGGAAGCATCTATAGAAACCAAGTTTGTATTGTTTCACATTCAATTCCATATAGGGAATTAACGAGGCAACATAGGAAATTCGTATTTAACCTGAAGATTAAGTGACCATTTTAGTATTCAAAATAAATATTATTGATAGGAAAAGAAAAAGAAATCACGTTCACAAAGCATTTGAAGAAGCCGTGTTGTACCAACAATAGATGATTTCGAAGCATTTTTTACTTGATATGTCTGTATGAATAACATCTTATTGTTTTAAATTCTTATCGATTTATTTAATTGAAAAATATTTTTGTAAACATGGAAAATTGTCAAAAGCTTACTTTCTTCAAAGCGTGTATCATCTCAAAAAAATACTGTACACTTCCGCTCCCAAACTGTGAACGTGCTATAAACAAATTATTGGAAACGGAATCGAGTGCAAAGATAACATTCCGTTTGTTATTAACTTTAAAAAAAGAATATAAACAAAACATAATAAATAAAATAAGTAAGCTTTCTACTGATGAAAGTAAAGAATTTTGGAAAATATTAAGAAATATAAAATATGAAAATGACATAACAGATAACCAAATAGTGATCTTAATCAATTTGCTAATCATTTTAAGGATCAAGGAAATCCCACTAAAATTGATCAAATATTTGAAAATCAAATAAATATTGAATTAATAAATCAAGAACAAAAACTCTTAAAAAAGGAAACAGATAAACCTAGAACAATTTCAGAAATTAAAGATTAAATAAAGAGATTAAAAAATGGTAAAAGTTGTGGTCCTGATCTAATATGCTATGAAATAATAAAAAACAGTAGTTCTGTACTATTAACTACTTTAGCAAAATTTTTTAATCTTATTTTAGATACATCTTTATATCCACAAAAATGGAATCATTCTTTCATCATTCCCATTTTCAAAAGTGGGGATACCTCTATATTATCTAATTATAGAGGAATTTCTCTCACTAACTGTCTTAGTAAATTATTTAACTCTGTCATAAACATCCGACTTCTAAAAATATTCGAAAATAAAATAAATCCATCACAATTTGGATTTCGCAGGAACAACAGAACTTCTGATAGTATATTTGTTGTCAAAACTTTATTAAATAAATATATTAATCATGAAAAAAAGAAAGTTTATGGCTGTTTCGTGGATTTACGGAAAGCCTTTGATTCCGTATGGAGAATAGGACTATTATACAAACTTTTAAAAAATAAAGACTTAGGTCAACATTTATACAATGTAATAAAAAATATGTACCACTGTATTACTGCAACAGTCAAATCACAAAATTTATTATCAGACCATGTACCTATAAATAGAGGTGTGAAACAAGGGGATAACTTGAGTTCCCAACTCTTTAATATTTATATAAATGATATTCCAGATATACTTGATCAAGAGTGTAAACCAGTCACTCTTGACAAGTTTTCTTTAAATTGTTTAATTTTTGCCGATGATTTACTTTTACTCTCTGAAACTCCAGAGGGACTTCAAAACTCCATTAATAAACTAAATGAATATTGTCTTAAATGGCAACTTTCAATAAATGTAAAAAAGACCAAAATTATGATCTTCCAACAAAGAAATGTAATAGATAAAAAGAATAATTTTTTCCTTGATGGAGAAAAAAAACATAGTATTGAAATATAAATATTTAGGAAATGTAATTGAATCTTCAGGAAGTTTCATTCTTCTCATTTAGAATTATCCAAAAAGGGAAATAAGGTCATGTTTTCAATGTTTAAATATCTAAATCCTTTAACAAATATACCCTTACACATATATAAAAAACTTTTTGAGACTTTAGTTAGACGAGTATTGATATATAACTCTGAAATCTGGTATATGGACTTTTATGAAAAAAAATAAAGTCAAAAAACAGGAATAAGGATAATCCAAAATTTGATATAATATCACTTATTGACACCAGTTATATAGAAAAAATAAATCTAAAATTTTGTAAATTTGTTTTGGGGCTGAGCAAACAGTCAGTGAATATAGCAGCTAGAGCTGAACTTGTTCAATATCCACTAGATACATTTATTAAGACACAGACTATCAAATATCTAGTGAGACTATTAAGTTCGAAGGCATATATGAAGCTTTTCAATATGTTATCAGAAATGGTTATATGTTTAAATATGATCTGACCTCAGGTTATCATCATATTTCTACCCATAAAGATCATCAGGCTATACTTAGGTTTTCCGTGGAAATCTCATTGCACTGAAAGGTATTTTGTATTTCGCGCTCTCCCCTTTGGTTTATCCACAGCTAGTCGTGTATTTTCTAAAATGTTGAGGCCTCTCGTTAAGCACGGGCGCTCTCAGGGGTTCCGAATCATTATGTACTTGGACGGCGACTGGGGAATAGAGTCGAATTACGAATCTTGCAAGTCTCTATCAGTTATGGTGAGAAAAGATCCTTTGTCGGCTGGGTTTTTCATTAATGAAGATAAAAGCGTGTGGGAGGTTAAAAATGGCTTGGTATCTCATTCTTTCAGTAAGGTGATCCTCATCCCCATAAATCAATACTGTCCAATTATCTCATAAACCGTTAAAATAACCATCCCTAACCATTTATTTTCTTATTCCCCATGGTAAGACGCACCAAATAAAACATACCTCGCTTCCCCATGGGGGTTATCACCATTCCCTTCAAATTAATTATCTCAAAATTTGACGAAAGTTTACCAAATATTTCTAAGGCTCTTCCTTTTGATGCAGAGGTAACCCTTAGCTGAGTTTGGATACCTGTTTGTTTTAATTGTTTTTGGTTTTGATAGTTGTGCTAGTAGTATATGGGAGGTTTTCAAGTCGGATTTGTGGTGGAGGAGCAGGAAGTGACGTCACCGGAAGCGGAAATGACGTCACAGGAAGTGACAGGGGTCCGGATATGTAGTCTGCGCATGTGTGACCGGAACCTGAAGTACCTGGAAATGGTTTGCGCACATGCGCAACCGGAAATAGTGTATTTTCCGGGATTTTTCCATTAGAATGCAAACAACAGTTTCGTATAAAATTCCAGTGATTTTTCCCTAAATATATTATGTCATAGGTATGGAATTCCCTCTATTTATAAGTTCTAGATATTGATTTATGATTGTTTTTTGGTTTCATTATTTAAATTAGAGTCTTGGCTTTATTTTAAGTTTTAAAAAATGCATGAAATGTAAAAAAGTAATTATTTTCATAAAAGTTTTATTAATGGGAGACTACTCTGAAAACATCCAAAAATAGTGTAGGTGAAAACACAACATTTTTATACCGCTTCATGTTGCAATTTTAAAAGACGGCGAATGTACCCTGAAACTACATGTGCTGAAACCAGTTGAATGTGTACTTTGGAAAACACATATACTCAGTTCTCTCAATTGCGCAGGAGTCTTTGCTAGGATGCTGTGATGTTGGTCTGTTTTTGAAATATTTGAAGGGGGGCCTATTTTTTATCAGTTATCTTTCTGTAATGGTAAGAATGTGGAAAGGAATTCCTTAAAAATATTTTTATACAGTGAAAGCTTGAAGAAATATGTTTTATTTGATATATGGTTGTCTATGGGTATATGATACAGCCAATTGTCCAGCTATCAATCTTTTGAGTATGTTCCTTCAATTCATGACGTCATGAAAAGTTCTAAGAAAAACTGTTGTGTGCACTCTTATTTGTTTACGGAAGTCACGTGCTAGGACCCGGATGCGCCATGCTTGACCGGAATTCAGATTGGATTATCTCCCTTTTCCCGCGCTTCTTGGTCGTTTCTGGATCTTTCATGGGTCTGTATAGGGTAAGGGTCTGGCATCGAGTCTCTAGGGACTGATACCCTCACTGTTATGTCGAAGTCCGAGAGTATACTAAGTACAGAGGTACTGTTGGATTATCTCCCCCTTTTCCCCCGCTTTTCACCACGGGTGATGTTTTCCGTTCGTTCAAGGGAGGACTGATACTATCATAATTAAGATTGCTCAAATAGACTAGGGTTCGGTTAAATATTGGGGTGAAGTGGATATAAAACCCGAAGTCATTTAAGCAAATTTTACCTGATAAAATTCATTCTCTTGTCACGTTTGTTTGTTTTTTTTTTTTTTTTTTTTTTTTGTTCTCCCCGTCTATACAGTTTATATTTCGTCCAATTGCACACAATATGACAATGCCTTACTCATAGAACTACAGTTCAGCAAAGAATGATAGGATAACTCACCTTGTCTATTCTCGCGAGATCTCATTTAAGATATGATACTATCATAATTAAGATTGCTCAAATAGACTAGGGTTCGGTTAAGTATTGGGGTGAAGTAGATATAAAACAGTCATACTTCACCTGAACAATGGACTTTTTCATACAAAGACAAAACAAACATTAAGACTTCCCAAAACTTATCCCAAAACTCAAACCTTAAAATTAACCAATGCCATCAGCCTTTTGAAAACATACATAAATTGGTTACGGGAGACGTTCTAAACTTGCAGCAAGGTGCAATTAAGTATTCAATTTTCCTGTCCTAAAGTCTCAGTGACCTTGAGATGAAGAAATGACGATCATAATATTTTCTTTTAAAATCTGTTGTTTGAAATGATTTTTACTTCCAACATTTTCAGCCATACACTCCCGTTATATTAACGATACCAATAAGGAGACCTATCAAACTTCTTACAATACAATAAAGATGCTAGAGGAAAACTAATGGGATGGAGATGAAACTGTTGCAGTGCACTTCATGTCCTTAGCTATCAGTAATCTCACCAAAAGAACCTTATTTAAAAGAGCAGCATAAATGCAATGTCAAAAAGCTAAGCCACGGGTTACCATTGTACACACATTAGATGAGAGATAATGATAATACATTATATTCCCCGATAACGGTTTACAACCGTTACTTATATCATGTACTCAAAAAGCCTTTTTTTTTAATTTACATTTGATTTCTCTTTTTTTTTCTTTTTTTTTTCTTCTTTTGCTTCAGTGTTGATCAGACTATAAAGCCCTAAACCAATCTGCTTTAAAGACTTAAAATGTATATGTAGCCAATATTTTATTATATACTAGTATACTTGAATGGAGAGTTGTCTCATTGGCACTCATACCACATATTCTTATATCCAGTGTTATGTATGCTTCTATTTTATTATGTATGACAATCTAGTAAATTTAATCTCGATCTCCAAAAGCATTAGCCATTATCAGTACAAGAACAAGATTAATGTATACGTGTAAGTAAAAATATAAGTTCTGAATCACTTAACTACATGTTCTTGCAGAAGAATAAAACAGCGCAGGTGTCTGTCGTCTGAACATTGGACACCATAACAGGAAGCAATACTAAAGTCTCATATTAATGACATGCTACTGCTCACTTTCATTACATGTATACATACATATACAGAATAATGTCAGGATATCAGTCAAGAAAAGAAACCTTTTTTTTCAACATTTTATTATATATATTTTCCCAAAACAAAATAAACCGGTCATAAATACAATACAAAATAAAGATTATCACAATTTTACAAATGAAAACATATATCATGTATCTCCGAAAAAATTGAATAATACATTTACTATACAGACATAATATACCAAATGAAACCAACTTGAAAAACATGTTATTCAACTACAAAAATTTACCATAGTATATACATTAAAGCAAGTCTACAATAAATTACAGAATTACTGTAATATGTTAAGTGAAAAACAATTGAATACCTGCAAGTTTACTTAAACCAAGGCATTATTAATCCTTTTTTTTTAACATTATTTTATCTCCACTTCTTTTATTAGAAAGCTAGATCCAAAGATGTCACATTACCAAGTTTATCGAAAATTTCATGAGTTTTTACAAAATCTGCATCGGCCACTTTGGCAAACAGAGAGCTTACAGATGTAGAATCCACTAACTGATTAACTCTTGAATATCTATTACAAGTATCTTTTTGAAACCATCCAACATGATCCATTATACCTTGACAAGAAGCCACCCCTGTTGACATTAAAGTTATGGCACATCCCCCACGAATTCCATGTGGTGTTTCACCCTCAAAGATGTTCAATTCTTTTAAATAATTTTGAAGTCGTGCGCTCATACCAGATGATGAAACTGGCGATTCTAATACTTTCGTACGAGACGCATCTAGTGCTCTAAACAAAAACCCTGTTGTGACATCTATATCCATAACCCCAACATTGTTAACATATCTATATAAACCCTCAACTGGACAAAGGACCTCATCATTTAATTTTTTGACAACAAATTCATTCACTTTACCATTTTTCAAAGTTTTCCCAACAGTGTGACAAAATAATAACCCTTTTCCATCAGGGAGTTTTTTCACTTCTTGTGCTACACACAAACTCAAGTCATGTGCTCGATCGCCGGCAAAAAATTGTAGCTTAAAGAAAGCCTGATCTCTTAAATATAAAAATCGTTTGGAAAGTTTTAAATTTGGAATATTTAATTCTTTATTGATATGAACACAAATCTTCCTTAATTTGTCCAAAAATACTGGTTTTGCTTGCTTGATAGGTACATGTGCAAAAGATTGTTCCATTTGAATAGCCCGCAAATATCTACTTATAACTGTACTAGAAACAGGATTGCCTTGTTTTAACAGGCTAAATTCTGTCCATTCCCCTTGTTTTCCACAATCGTCAAATAACGACTTTAATTGTCCAATCAAAGAAGAAACGGTACCTGAAGCCAGTCTTGTTGGACAAAAACAATTTTGTTTTTTACTTTTGCCTAAAAAAGGACAATTTAGCTCATGAACTTGAGTTTTCCCCTTTTTGTCCTTAAACATTAAAAATAAACGCACATCTTCAGGAGTAGCCGAAATCAATGTCTTTGATCGACTTTCAAGAAATGTGTCAAAACTCTTTCTTTAAGCTAACCTTTTTCTTGTTATAGGCTGTAGAACTTATCATACTTTCTAAATGGAGAATCCTTTTCTGGTCATTATACTCATCTAAAGAAAAATGATCAACAGATTCCTCATTCGGTAGCCATCTTTTTTCTCCAAAGACTTGACAGAATCGATAATTTAGGTAATTATAACCACCACAACTTAAACAGGTCCCATTAACTCTGGGTATGGCCAAATAGCTCCCCATACTCTACAATGAAAATCTCAAAATGTCAATTTAGCTGCCCAAAGGTCAAATGCTAACCCGAACTTACTCGTTACATATCCTTTTTTGGAGGGGAACAATACAACACCAATATCCCCCTTTTTAGCAAGGACAAAATAGTCCACTAGGAAACGGTAAAACACTGGCCACCATACTGGTTTATTAACCATGCAAGGAACTATCATTGTGCAATGTTTAACATTCTGTTCCCTAAGATAGGCTAACAAAGGCAAAATAAGGTTAAAAGGGGGGTACACATATAACCTGCCCTCATTCCGCAAATTCTGTGAAAAAACATTTACTCCTGACGAGTTGGGCGATGGAAATGGTGTAAAATGTTTCAAAGGATTCCCTTTACTGTCCTGCATTGCATTAGAGTCCAGTGACATCATATCTACTGTGTGTGGCCCAAAAGTGCTATCCACCAAACAAAATTTTTCCCTAGACAACATACAATCTTGAGCAGATATATTTCTTGAAACACTATCTGCAGGGTTACTTTTAGAAGGAACATAAATCAACTTAAGATCCAAATTGAAATTGACTGTGAAGTTATACAACTCTTTCATTATGTTATTCAAGTGGGGATCTTTTCCTTTCTGGTTTTCCCAAGCAAATACGCAAGCAAGGTTGTCAACATATGCATCTACCCTATGATCCCTTACTCTATCTGGCACAGATGTTAGCGTATTAAGCAGAGCATGGGCTTCCTTCAAATGAATAGCCCTATCATCATTTTGGGGCCAAAAATCCGAAACTTGCATCCCACTTGTATCAGAAAAAATCAAGGCACCCCATTTAAAGGATGATGCATCAGTTGCCAATGAAATTTGTAAGTGCTTTTCACTTCTCCAAGAAAAACATTGTTTCCAACCATCCAAAAACGACCAATGCTCAATTTCCTGTCTCAAATCCGAAGAAATATTCACATAACCACTATTCTTATAAGCTAGACTAATAGCCCTATTCACCTCCTTTGTAAACAATTTTGCACTAGGAATAGCTAGTAAGAAAGAAATACATTTTCCTGCAAACTTTTGCAATGTATTAAGATCTACCACCTTACACGACAAAATTTTATTGCGGAGCAAAGCAAATCTTTCTAACTTCATTTCTGGAATAACAAATGCCAACCGATTAGAATCAATAAGCATACCCAAAAATTTCAACAAAGTTGTTGGAATAAATACTGACTTCTGTAAATTTACAAAATATCCTAATCTGCACAACACTTCACATACAATATATAAAGCTTTAACAGCTAGTAAAACCTTTTCATTGTCTTTAGAATCACAATAAGATAACCCTTTATTCTTAAAGCCACTACCTATCCACCTATGATCAATGTACTGCAAACAAGGTACTCCTAAAGACCTACAGAAGCTTGTTACTACCATGCCTGTAGTTTGGTAGACAAAAGCGCTAGCCTTGAATCCAAAAGGAATTGTATTAAATACCATGAAATATCCCCCAAACTGCACCCCAAAATATTTTCTAGATTTTTCACACAGAAAAATATGGTCGTACCCCGATTTATCATCAACTGACGTCATCAAATCATCTTTTTCCAACAACCGGGGTACATCCCTTAGCGTATCAAGGTTAAATGGGGAATCTTTTATCCATAAATTTAGAAACCTTTCATCATGGCAAAGTCTGGGTTTTGTTGGTTCAACTGTTAATGGCAAAATTAAATGCGGAGGTTCACATTCCCCAACCTTTCCAAGTAATGTTAAAGACCCATTACATATTCTTTCTGAAAGAGTATGTACTATAAATTCCTTATGCTCTTCACATATTTTAGCATTAGGAAAGTGTCTTTTAGGAGGAGTGTTCGAATTGAACGACTCCCCTCTAAAATTTCCTTTAAAATGTTTGAAAAAATCTTCTATATTAACACCATTTTTAATCCAGTTCAAAACATTATCAGGTGCGCCTAAATTTTCCCATTCATTTACATTTAAATGGATATTTCCAGCTATAAAATTATTTTGGTCTCTAAACCGCAAGTCACCCAGGTTGACACTATCATCTGTAGTATGACCCAATGATTTCACCGAAACTTTGGGCAAGGGTTGAGCTTTTTCACCTCTGTAATTGACCCAGCTTACATGCGTTCGCTTTTCTAATAACTCAGGAAGAAAACCGGAAGAAAATTCCCATTCAGGAATTAATGTAGATAACTTTCGCTTCCTATCCTCTAATCCAATTTCATCAAAAATCAAATCCTAAAATAAAACAATTAGCTTTTGATTTTTATATTTCTTTGTTAAATTTATTTTTCTATCCAACAGGAAAATTACAGAGGTGGATACTCAACCCTTAACCTGCGTGACAATAAAATCACTAGGGCTTCAGTGTCCCTTGAGTCAAAGGTTGTATATCCAAAAAATTAATTACTGATATGTATCCTTAATATAATTATTTCCCTAAAACATTTACACAAATATGACAAACTTGCTTTACATTTATATTCCTCTACTATCTTTAGACACCCTGCTATATAATATATATGGCCTTAATCTTCAAATATTGCACAAAAATTACATTACTACATTATCATTCCTTCTTAATTTTAGGGCACTCCGCTATATAATGGCCCTCTCCCTTACAAAAATGACACCTTCCTCTTCTAGCATAACTAGGCTTGCCACCTCTACCAAAAGGACGAGGACTTGTACCCTGAAATGGTCCACTCTGAACCGGGCCACTAGGAAAATTTCCAAAACCCGGTGGAAACATATAAGGCGGCGGAAACACACAATTATACCCATATGGTTGAGGATATGTAAATTGTGGTGGTTTGTTACTTGTACCCAAAGTTCCAGAAAAATCCCAATTATTAGGTTTAACATCTGCTTCATATGAAACATTTTCTTTTGATTGGCGTTTTTTAGGTGACGACTCATATTTTTTGCCTTTCATCCAATCAGCCACAACGTTAGCAATTCTCTTATCCTCTGCCGAACCGAAAAGTTTCATGGTTAAATTACATAAGTCTTTCGAGTCTTCAAACTTTTTACAGTATGTAAAAGCTTTGGAAAAATACTCTGATTCTTTATAATTCACTTTCACCGCTACCCCTACAAGTGTTTCTATAGCAGCCAATAATACGTGAGATTGAGTTAAATTAGGCCTAGATGCTAAGATCCTTACATGTTTCAAACATTCTTCCACTTGTCCTTCCGCAGATTGACCAGACATAGTTTTTACTTGGTCCTCCATTTGCTTCAGTCTAGCCTCCATTGTCAAATGTGAGCCTGAAATTCAGTTAAATAACAAATCAAACTCAAACCCCTATTTTTTAACACATCCTATACTACTACTTTAGGAATAGTAAAATATTATTGATAATGTTTAATTTTTCATTCACACAAATGTCTCCGTTCTTGAATCAATTATAACATGTCAAATATTACCATATATACAAAGTATATATACCGGTAACAGGTAAGCTATATATATATTCTATTTTTACAGCGGATAATTGTGAGGGCATTCCGGTCTATTGCTATCACCTAGATTCCACTATGTAATATTTGTTATGGGTTTAAACCAATCTATAAACGTGACGAATATGTAGACATCACCAAGTGCAAACCAATATTCCTTATCGCTTGTTATAAATTCATTTCTTTAAAGAATACTCATCAAATACTTTATAAAGAAGATAAATTAATATTAAAATGTTTTGTTTCATGTATATACATACAAGCTAAAAATCACCAACATACATAAACATGCATGCGGAAGAATATCTCAAGAACGTTTGCAATCTCAAGGAACGATAACTCTGCATGGATGATTAAACTTTTTTTTTTTTTTTTTTTTTTTTGAGGTGGGGGGGGATATAAATGCCTTCTCATATCTATTCTATTTGAAAAATTGAAATTATAACAGAAAAATGAAGTATTCAACCATGCACTTGCACTGCACTATTATTAATATAGTAGAATACAATAATATGCAAATGCACGAAAAATTATAATACATGTACATTTAACTGTAATAAACAAGTATTAAAATAATATATAACAATAAACCGAGTATACTGATCTGTATATCTACAATATAACAGCCATACGGTGAGAATAAACTCCTTGTTATTAATTTACCATCTACACACGAACCCGTCCCAGAAAAATATATTCATACATTAACCCCACTTTCAGATATAGAGATGTGAATTTTTTTTTTTTAAACCAGAGCAGCAATAGATGAGTGTTAATAGACATATTTGTTATTATTATTCTTTTAATATAACTTTACTAAACCAAAACCAGCCTAGAAACATGCACCCTTTTCCACCCAATTAACTATTTTATGTAAAAATAAATTAAATCTATTGGACCTGTCCAATGGTCCAACTGCAAAGTTTGAAAAGGTTTAATTCACCTGTCAAAATTAAAAACCACAAAATATTAAAATTATCCCTCAAGCCATCTAAACGATCTTGACCAAAACCCTAATTACCAAACATACCAGAAACATTGCTCGTGTCTGTTAATGGTCTACTGCAAGACACTGCACTTCCTGCACTTGTTAATGAAACACCAGTCTTCGCCAATCCTGTGCTAGCTATCAATACACCTTCTCTAGTACTTGTACTCGTGGGTAAAGTTGTTGCTAAACAAGGAACTTCCTCAGTCAAACCGCTACCTGAAGATCCTGGTTGTATGTTAGACGATTCACGCAAAACCTTCCCTTTAGGAGCACCAACTAGATTAGCCTGTAGTATTGAAAAATGCAACAACATTCGGACATTTTCCAAATTGATCTCTTTTCCTGTGAGCACCATCACATCATTAACTGTTTGCCCTGTTAGACCCTCGAACTCCACACTTAGTTCTTCTAAAGAGTAGTCAGTCAAAACATGGTCCCTTTTCAGTTTTGCTAACCCATCTAAAACTGGCTCCTCCTGAGACCTCACCTTCAGAATAACCGGTATTAACGGTTTCCCTATCAGGGAATGTCTAAGCTTCAATACACCAGCCATAATCAAACTAAAAGAAATAAAGAACTAAATGTCAAAAAGCAATTTTATCCCCTTCTTAGGTATTTATAATAATACCAGAAATTATACTAGTGCATTAAAATTGATATTTACATGAAATTAAACTGAGGAAATTACAAATATCAATGTGAAGAAAAAAGGTTAAAGCTGTGGATTTTCTATATAATAGATGAAGATGAACGAAAAGCAAATGTGAAACCCATCCTCACTAGGGGGGTTCCGATCCCGGATCCCGCTAACTGTTTCGTGAGATTCCCGTATCCCGCTTACACTATGTACATGTATGTAAGCAAATCTCATTTTTTTTTTTTGTCATTTCCCAGGTCCCGCAAGACCTCATTTCGCGTTTTCCCGAGACAATAATTTGACTTTCACGTGTCACGCTTACAAAATCGGCAATCCCGCATCATGCTCAGACCCCAATGAGACCCACTTCTCTTGTTTATTGTCATATTATACTATATTCTTATTCTTATGTATGCATATATATAAATATATATATATTTTTTTTTTTCTATAACTATGTTCATTTACCTTGCTTTACATAGTATGGTTTTATCTCATATAATTGTCTCATTTCTAGAGCCCACTAAAGTAAGCACGGATTATTGGTCAAGATTGACAGTTCAGCATACAAAGTAGATGCAAACATTATCTGTATTAAAAAACTCTTTTCCACCACAAAAAATATAAGAATATCCCGACATGGAAATCTAGAAAACAGTTTACCTCTTTCACGCATTTAAAACTGGACAACATAAAATGCATTCATAATCCCGACAAATACAACATCAATAAATGACGTAAAACTAAAGAACATTTTTTTTTCTTTTGCTCGATGTTATATATAACTTTATACCATAACAACATACTAATAACAATTTAACATTACAATCGATTCAATAACTTCTTGGTAAAATAAGAACACACATGCCCACAATTTTCACGAGAAAAAATGGCGTCTCTCATCATTCTCCACAAAATTTAAACTAGACAATCATAGCTATCCCTTCTTTGACTAAATTTCATTCCAATTATACATTATTTCTCTTCCTGTGTGTAATTACTTTAAAATTAGACTTAAAAGTCCCTTCCTCGTTAAACTTAATCGAATACACCTGAAGCTACATACAACATGTACAACAGCATGTAAATTAAAACACTAAATATCACTCAAACATATTGCAATTCTTAGGCTACACCTATCTATTGCCAATATTTAAAATAAAAAATAAAAACTTACTCGGAGCATTCAATTCAATGTCCAAAGTGGACACGAGACAGGCCAACCGTTCAGGCCGACAGTTCAGCAAAGAATGATAGGATAACTCACCTTGTCTATTCTCGCGAGATCTCATTTAAGATACGATATTCAGCATGATAAAGCCAGTATCAAAAAGCAGTAGTGTCTATATTAATTTAATTTGATTGGATGAACAGCATAGATCATCATCAAATGTTGAAATTAACTGTTTATACAGTTATATAATTTATATGAAAAGTACGATTCATTTGACACGCACACTTAACGATAAATTCGTGCTGACCAATCTTCGTACATATATTTGTTCTACTCCTTCGTATTTGCAGATAAACAGCAGCCATGTTTGTTTACATCTTGAGGTCCTAAATTTTAGGATTATCCTAAGATTATCCTAGGACATGTATTTTGTTGTCCTAACTTTATGAGAGATTTTAGGACTTATCCTAAGTTACGACGCTTTCGAAAACATGACTTAGGATTAAGATATATCCTAAGACCATCCTAGGACATGTCCTAATCCTAAGAGACCGCCTCGGTGGTCTCGTGGTAGCGTGCTCGCCCCAAGTGCGGAAGGTCGCGGGTTCCATCCCCGGCCGGGTCAAACCAAAGATATTAAAATTGGTATTTGCTGCTTCTCCACCAAGCACGCGGTATCCAGGAGTAAAAGCAAAGACTGGTCGGCTCGGAGTCGGTATAATGTGTCCGAATGAGGTTATATGTCTTCCTGTGGACAGTTACCTCGTGAGCTAGCACATTAAAAATCCGACTTAGCGTGTCGGTCTAGTACAAAGCAGGGATCATATTCATTATCATATCAACATGTTCTCGTCCTGATGTGCACCTGGTTGCCACTGGACGTTAAACAATAATTCATCCATCCATCCTAATCCTAAGATACTTTCGAAAACCTGTCGCCTGGCCCCTGGATGTGCCATATGTAAGGACAACACCATATGGTAAGAAATCATTTTGTATTGTATTGGAATAGCTTACCAGACCACTTTAGGACTGAAAATAGTTTCTCACATTTTAGAAGCCTTGTTCAGTCCTGGACTGGTTCTGATTGCCGTTGCTCTGCTTATAAATTTTAAAAAATAAATAAAGAAGATTTTTTTCTGCCTCAATTTGGTTTTTCGACTGACAGTCTTTGTTTGGAATTATTGGTAGAAATTATTTTTGTATGCTTCGGATACACGAAAAAGTTTTTATATTTTACAATTCTTAATTATTAGTAATGCTCATTCTTTTATAAATTTTCTTGAAAATTTTTAAGTTAAAGGTGTTTTAATTTTTGATCTTTTCAATGGTGATAAATATTTTTTATGAAAAATACTAAATTGTCTACATTTCTGTATTTAGTTGCTTCTTTTTAGTTTCATGCTTGTTTTGTTTTACTGCTTTTTGTGCTGGAGGGGGAGACTGTATCGTGATCCTGAACAGGGTGTCAGCGAGGCATTTGCCACATGGACCTCTGTTCAGGTCTCAATATAGCCTTCTTTCTGCTTAGCGCTTGCATGATTTTTAACTATGGTATCTTACGAGAATATTAAAATCTTGTTTTATCGTAAAAGATAAAAATTACAATTCTTCATATTTGGCACAATTCGTAAGATTATATATATATATATATATATATATATATATATGAATAATTTCTATCGTGTTATTCTAGTAAAAATAGAAACTTTTCTATTCTTTGTTTAGTACACGTGTTAATTATCGTAAAAGTAAAGTATTCAAATTGTTTTCATGTCCCCTTATATTCTCTTTTTTTTTGGCGAAACTTTTATTTAAAAAAAAACAACAAAAAAAAACATTTTTTCAGTGGTTGTTCTGGTTTGATACACTTGACTTAATTCATGTCAATTACATAACAAGAATAGGGGACATATCGGCCCGCGGACCACTCGGCCCAGGACCACTCGGCCCGAGTTAAAGACAACTCGGACCGTCAGAAAAAGACAACTCGGACCGCCAGAAAAAAAAAAAAAACAACTCGGACCGTAACACTAACAATATTAGGTTCATTTAAAAGTTAACTAGTAAAGACAACTCTGACCGTCAGAAAAAGACAACTCGGACCGTGACACTAACAGACTCAGCGAAAAGTTACAATATCATGGTTAGACATGTTAGAAGTATATCTTTCTGTTCACTCCAAATTGTAAAAACAACAATATGTTTCATTTAAAGTATTATAAATAAAAGCGTCAATCATGTTTACTTACCAATTAATTCAACTTGAATGACAGTAGTTAGAACATTGTTTTTGTTCAAGAACAAGCTCATTATAGACAATCTATCGGCTGATCAAAGAAGCATTACTGATCAAAGGATAATGATATAAACACAATTAGGAGATGATAGCTTGTATTATGGCTTGGCCAAGCTACTTATGGTATCATATAAGCAGCCTTAGTGTTAGCCCTCTTTTGAAGAAGTGTGGTGCCATCTATGGTCCAACAGTTTAGTGACATTGACTTTTATACTTGTATTGGGTTTCTGTGATGTTATAAAACATTCATTCATTTCATGTGCTTCATGTAACTAGTGCTTTATGCTTTTTTATGACATCTTCATATTATCCATCACTGATAACTGGTTTTTAGTGCTTGCCTTGGTGCTATCAGTATTACCGATATTGTTATATTAATTGTTGTTATCGTAATAAAGAAAGTAAATAATGACTTTTTTGTTTATACTATATGTAATGTTATACTCCACAATACAATTCATCATCATTTTTGACGGTCCGAGTGGTCTTTATTTCACGGTCCGAGTGGTCCTTTTCACGATCTGAGTGGTCATTTTTGAATGTCCAACTGGTCATTTTTGACGGTCCGAGTGGTCTTTATTTCATGGTCCGAGGGGTCTTTATTTCACGGTCCGAGTGGTCCTATTGAAGGGCCAACTGGTCTTTTTAGTACAAATAAACGGGACGAGTGGTCCTGGGCCGAGTGGTCCGCGGGCCGAGTTGTCCTGCACCCCATAACAATATTGCTGTTTTACTTTGATAACCGTTAGACTTTTTATTTCCACACCTGAGATAAACACCATCCCTGTCATAAAAATATGTATAACTCTTGTCTGGATTACAGGTGTGATAAGGAAATGATAATGACTCTAATTAATAGGGCCTCAAGGTGACCCTGTTGTACTTTTAACACAAAGCTTGTAATAAAATTTCATTTAGGTTTTCTTAGGCAGGTGCTATTTTTACAGTATTTGGTAGACACTACGTTATATTTGTTTGGTAAATATATTCAAATGCAACCATTCTGAGCTTTAAATTTTGATAAATGAATATTTTTGTCGCTAATGTCGGTGTTCTGTGTGGAATCTTTAAATAAATAACAAAAAAGACGGATTATTATGTTACAAAGTGATACAAAATAAGTCACAACATATTAAGTTACCAGAATTTAAAAAAAAATAATTTGATTTCATAATAGTTTATTGATAAATACATATCAAGTGGATTGGACAACAGGCTAGGCCTATACAAGTCCTCTCCACGAAACAAGATGGATAAACAATATACAACGTATAATATAATATAAACATCTACAAAACAATCCAGCAATTATAATTTTATAAGTGTGTATGTTTTTAACGATCAAGATGTTTTGATACCAAACATTTAGATAAAAAACAACAACAAAAAAAGAAACCAAAACAAATACAAAAAAACAAACATAATAATATACAAAAAAAACTAACAAAAAAAACCTAAAAATTCGTTTAAGTATACTTCGAAGTGAGACTAACTTTTTTCCAATTAACATATACTCCCCCCTCCTTTCTATATTTTTCGTATTCTGTTAGAGTACAACTTATTATTTACTTCTATCTTACATTTTGATACCATTAGAATAATAATTAAAAGTAGTACGGATGTTCTTAAGAAAGTGTAATGGGGTTTTAAATTTCTTTTACTAATTTGAAATTTAAAATTATCATATATGTGGTATACATTAAATATGTATGAATATTTGTTTTTAAAGCGATAACCCGTTACACGTATATAAGAAGCATCCTGTTTACGCGTGTACAAATTTTAAGTGCACCAGATCTTTGGGATGCAGGTAGGAAATACGAAACTGCATTTTTTTCAGTATTTATTACTTTTTCACGTTTTGTAATTTTAGAGTGTATATATTATGCTTTTTGACATCGCCAATTTTTTTTTCCTCATTTCATTTTCTATGCTTTCCTTGTTATAAGATTGTCTGTTTTTCCAGTTAGACTTATTATCTTTTCTTAATCGTTATCTGTCTCATAACAGAAAAAATAATTAAATTACTTCCGACAGTACTTAGTTTTCTGAAAGTCCATACTTCGCCTCGGTTGACAATATTTTCAGGGGTTACAATCTACTCCGTCACCCTCTTAGAAATTTGTTATTTATTTTATTACACTGTCTTGAATTTTATATGTAGACAGTATAAAAATGGTCACCCGGTTACTTTTCCAGCGGGTGACCGAGTAAAATACCACATTCTTGTAAATCAATGAAAATGCATTAAAAGTATAATAAAAAGACTTTATTCTGCAACTACACCTTTAGCTGACCAATATAGAATGCCAATATTGTTTTCTATATTGGGTCAGTAGTCTCCTGGTACCCTTGTCCTCACATAACTATATTTTGCATTGCGTCCTGGGTCCGTATGCATAAAACTTCCTAACAAGTCTTTCTTAAACTAATGTTTTGCTAAGAATTGTCTTAGCTAAGCAATATAGTCATATGCACAAAGATACTTAAATTTTTACTTAACTAAGAAAAACTTAAGTAAACATTACATCGGAAACTCTCACTTTTTATCATATCAATCCACACTAATGAGCCGAGTAACTTTTTCGTAATGGGTTAAAATGAGGTCGTGCGCTTGGTTGATATTATAGACCCTTACAATAAGTCCTACAAACAAAAAGTTTGACCTGTAATTTTAAACATTCAAAAGCGATGTCATTTGTGTTCGATTGAAATGGTTTTCGCTGAAATTGTTTTTCCCAATGTATGAAATGAAAATATATGATGACAAATTGGTAGATATGTTTATTTATATCTATTAATTCTAATGTTAAAGTTTGAATATTGAGTGAAATATTTAGGAAAAGGGTTTTTCTCGAATATTAGCAATGAAGTAATTGTCACTTTTGGCGTAATATAAAACTCTTATTACAAACTTCACAGAAAGAATATAAATAATTCGCGAAATAACTTTATGTAAAGGGTAGGGATTTTTTTTTTTTAAATTGTGGCAAATATATTTAAATATGATCACCAATATTTACGATATAAAGGTTTAGATTATATTACAACTGTGTAAGACATTTCGCGAAGAATATACAATTATATCCGTATCTATTGATATTTCAATTTTATTAATTATTTGGAGGGTACTTTGAATTTGGTAGCAAGTAACATCCGAGTCGAACACACCTCGAAACTCGAACTTGCAAACTTGGTGTTGACAGACTAGAGACTTGCAATAAAAGTATAAAGTGCCGCAACACGTACGACCCGATTTGCATACAATTTACAAATTATGACTGACAAGGTACTTCGATATGAAACCTTAGAATAAGAGAATACAGGCAATGTTGTAATTGTGTAGAAAGTGACAAATAAGTTTGGTACTTTTTATGATAAAATTTAAGACTAATTTGAAGTGAATAGTACTCAATACATGTATGGCTGCATGATAACAAAACAACTTATAATGCATAAATTCATTTGGGCATAATGTGTATAAAAGTGTAAGTAATTGTGTGAGCTAAAGAACAAAATAAAATGTAATAATCCACAGGACTGAGGGATGGATTCAGCTCTAAAGATTTCAAAATGTAGCAAGCACATACGTAAGTTTTCCAAAAGATTTTAAACATAAGTAATCAGCATAATTAGCAATTTTGTATAGAATTGAAAATGAAGATATATTATTCTTAAAATTGCAGTTAGATTATCTTACGAAAAATGTATTAATTAATTATCGTCTACTTCCGTCTTGAACGAGTCGTCATCTCGAAGTCATAAATTAAAAATTAAATTTGAAAAGTGATAAGCGAAAATTATATAACCAAGACTATTCTACCAAATTCAGGAATCAGCGGCGGATCCAGGTTTTCTAGAAGGGGGCATAAACTTGTTTTCCGATCGGAGCGAGTCGGAATAATAGGTAAGGGTGGGGGCTCCAAAGTATTCAGTTACTAGTAATTTCTTCCGAAAATGTCTTAGTAATACAACTTCTAGGAACATTTTCCAATAAGTGTAGTTCTTCAAATACAGGAAATATAACATTTTTTTTAAAGTGTGAGCGACCACCACCCCCCCCCCCCCCCCCGGTAAGTATGGTGAAGAAAATTCAATCATATTCAACAGAGTATGACATATCCTTGTCTAAGACGTTTATGTAATTTCGCATGTTCGACAGTAATGAATCAACTGTGAAAAGGGTAAGGAGATCGACGTTGGTATGTCAATACTCAGAAAAGGAATGTTTACTATTTAAATACTAGAAGTTCCTTCGCACGGAAAAAGGGAGAGGGGGTTGGGGGGGGGGGGGGGGGGGGGGGCTGATCAAAAGTTTCAAAGATTGAATACACATTTAGACTTGAAAGTTTCTATATAAAGTGGCCTCTCATATTTTTCGATCGTGGGAGTTGTAAGTAAATAATATCCATATAATACATATACACCCTTATGGCTACAATGTATCTTCGAAAAATCTCATAAGATACGAGTGTTAGTTTATAAAGATGCATAATATTTGAAAGAAAACATAGTTTTCCGGCTCTTTTTCGCACAATTAAATGTCACAAAAACTGCTGTCATAATCTAAAAGTTAACGGCACCTTGTTTTTTAGATTTCTTATTAACATACGCTTCACAAGTTTTTTTCAGATTTTCACACTATAACCTGTAATATTGAAATCACTATCCCTTTTCTGCGGCTTATATGATTATCATAATTATCAAACTTTTTGAAATTTTAAAAATTGATATAATTCTCCAACTAGACTAAATCATATCATACCAAAGAATATTTATATCGTGAAGCCGTTTTATGATTTATCATAAAGTTTTGATACCCATTTTCGGCCATATGTATAGTAGTAATTACATAATATTAGGGTCTTTGACGGTTTAATGCGAAATATTTGCGAGGTCTGAGTGACATATTACCCGACACGCAGCTTTGTAATGATAGCTACATTTTTGTAAACTGGTTAATGGAAAAAATACGCATTTTTCAATACGAATGAAAACAAATGAGGACAAAAATATTCTTTTTGCACGCATTAGTATTCCTTTATCTTTCATTTAGCCATTTTATCAACAATACAACGCGTATTTTTTTATGTAAATTAATTGGAAACAGTTAATTTTACTTCGGAAATTAAAAAATTAAAAACTGTTGAATAATTTTGAAGAAATGAAAAAGTTGTATAAATTGAAATGACATCTTTTTATTTATTAGTGGAATTTATATCAATTCATGTCATTAAAAATTATTATTAGGTGATAAATAATCATAGGTGATAGGTTAATGCATCCCTTCTCGAAATGACCAAAAACTTAAATGATCATAGAAAGGCGCGATTTTTTTCGAAATGACCATACGACTCTTTGACGACCGGGGTAAGTCTTTAATTTAATGTATATTCCTACATCTGGCAGTATGTCGAGTGTAGTCGGTGGGTACATTAAACTCGAAAACTAAGAAACTTTTCTGGTCTTGGCCGCTGATAGCCAAAATAATTCATCCTAGAAGTTATCTGCAATTAATAAATTATTATGCCTACTTTTTTTATTCTATAATTATTATAGATTAAAAAAGTAGACATACAAATATATGAATGCAGCAGTCCAACCGTATTGGTATGTTGAAAGACGTATAACCGGTTTCTCCGACACACTTCCTCTGCTCAAGCCTAAATTCCCCGGTCGTAAATCGTTTTCACAGAGCGCCCTTGCCGCGGATATTGTAAAAACATCTTGCTATACACACGATGCTCGCGCTGATGGCGAAATGCTGACAGGACCTCATTAGAGATGCCGATGTGAGCAAAGAATACCTTCTGCAATATAATTTTGACGCAACTTTTGTTGAGGACCATCTGAAACATTTTTATTAAAATACTTCGAACTTCATATATAGTGGAATTATTCGTGAAAAGGTTATGTCGAAAGCGCAATGCAAAAAGGAAGCTAGTAGCGGACTAAGTTTTAGTCATATAAAATCCTCATTTAACAAAAATGGAACCGATGGTGTTCTCAGCATTTTCAAAGAAGTCGGTTCAAATGGGAAACCTCGCGTCACCAACCAAAGGAACATCATCAACCGTGTGTGCGTCTGAGAGGTACCATTTTGCAACAAGTCCAGAATTTCCCCTACGCCTCTAGGGGTGACAAACGGTAGTTTGTACGAAAGGTCTAGGCCATACCTACCTCTAATACATCGGCCATTGGATAGACCCAATTGCTAAGGGCTGGCCGAAGATAGACCTATGTCACGTCTTCCACAAAAGGTACCATTTCGCATCATATTTTGTTCATTGGGATCAAGTTTGGATATATATTAGATTTGATGTATTTCTTAAAAGATTTTTTAATTTGTTTTTTTCTTATTTTTTCCACAGGAGCAAGACATAATTTGACTCTCATGACTTGTAATGCAGACGAATTGCGCAGTTTTCTCCATTGCGGGGGAAAATTTAATGTTTTGAGAAGAACAATAGGGTTGTTTCCCGGTGAACAATAGGGTTGTTTCTCGCGATTACGCAGTTGTCTCACTTGCGGGGGGGGGGGGGTGTTTTGAGATGAACAATAGGGTTGTTTCCCGCGATGTTCAATTTTTGTAAAATTCAATTTATTTTTTAATCACATAACACTGTTCATCCAATCAGAGTATTGTAAAATATTTTAAAAATAGTAATTACATATAATGTGTTCTCTTGCACAAATGAGCAAGACGGAGATTTCTATTGCCTGGAAGATGTCCTGCTGAAAGACAAGGTAAGAAGATCCGAAGGTCGATCCAACAATCATAAATCAAAAGACAAAACCGAGATGGGAAAGAACGACAGAAACACAACACAAAAAAAGTTAGAAAATATTATGAGCAACATGGACACCACCAAATAACCGTGGAAGAATTCAGGTGATACGGATCTGTAAGCTGTTCGATAATAGGGGAACAGCGACACTACAACAAATGGAAGATCACTTTTAATAGTTCATGGGATTCTCACAAAGGTGTGTCATGTAAATTCCAGCATAGAGGGCGAAAGAGAATGCGTTTCGCACTGGTTTCTGATAATTATTTTGAGTAACTCGGTGGAGTCATTATACCATTACGGCCGCTTATCACATTGTATCATAGCAGAGAATCATGGTTAACCCCCAGTGTTTTCAATGAGGTCCGTGTTGCTTATGTACTTTTTCAGTTGCTGATTTTTGTTTTTCCTAGTATCCGGTATTGTCTTCCTGTCTTCGGTGTTGATCGCCTGTTTATATATATTTACTAAATATATCTTTAATTACAAGCAAATATTTATAATGTAAAATAATATTCATTCTTACTACATATATTAATTGTCGTGTCACCATCATTAAACTGTGTACGCGAAAAAAAATTCTGCACATGAAAAAATAGTACTACTGTGTGTCTTGCATACTTCGGTAACTGATTTCTAGGTAACATTACTTTTCTGTACGTTTAAAATAACAATTAGGTATGTCCTAAAATTCAACAGGGATAGGACTTTCGGAAACAACATTTGCTTGAGGTAAATTTGAAAATCGGCTTTCGTAAAATATGTGGGACATTTCAGCAGTGGAAAAGACAAGAATTAACTACGACTATCGGAAACAAAAGGTAGTGAAATAGTTTTTACTTTCATTTTAAAGAAACGTTTGAGAACTCCCGAAAATCCACTTGCAGTTTGAAAAAATGCACACAGTAGTATTCCGACTAGACGACATGTTGCTGTGTCTAAACATAAAGCAAATCGGTAAATACCTGGACAATATCATTTATAATCACCATGAATCTAGTGTGTTGGACAGTGACGAATCATCAAGCAAATCGGTGACAAAGTCTTAACCGATCAGCCATCATTCTGTCATTTTTAACGTTCTTGGACTAGTTCAAATCATCACATAATTGTTGGACAATGTCACAAATTATTAGAAAATAAAAGACCGTGAAAGACAATAAACGCACTATGAATTCTTTGAATCTTCCCTGGCTTTCAACCAATCGTCAACAGCTTTTTTGTAGTCAATTGAACTACCACTGATTCCGACCAAAGGGAGAACTTCCTCCATATTTGGCCAATCAGCAGGATGTTCCTCAACATGCTGAAACATACATACAAAAACTATAATAATAATGAAAAATTTAAATGATGTGTTTTCATTAATACGTGGTGGCTTTTTATGGGTTATCTGTCTATACACGAATTAATCAGATGATAAAGATGTCACTGGTACACCTATTCGAAGTTGAAGATTGATGGATGGTGGGTCTACGTATTAAATTTGCTGAGAAATGGTCTTAGTTGTGAAAAAGTTACGAGATTCAAGCAAGAATGAAATTGAGGTCAAGTTCAGGTGACAGCTAAGTGTCTGAAACTGAGGTGAAGGTCTCAGACGGGTATGTACCCGCCAAGAACTATCTGTAGACAAATATGGTGGGTATTGCAGTTCCGGAGAAATGGACTAAATCGCAAAAATGTGACACAAGTCATTCAAGGGTGAAATATGGGTCAAGGTCAGGTGGCAGGTATAAGATTGTAATATACCTACTAAGAATTTGTATAGACAAAATACTGTTACCCAAGTATTACAGTCGCCGTGAAATTGACTTTAGACGTGACGCAAGTCACTCAAGCATGAAATTGGTTTTGCTTTACAGATTTTGGTCACTTTCGCATTTTTTAACTTTTAGATTGTCGTTTTGGTTTTCAACATTTTAGGCCTTGATGAGTCGTAAATCGACGAAATATGCACATCTTGTGCATCAAAATTGGTATCAAAGAATCGTATTGATATCTTATCACATGTTGTTTTTAGAAATAGATTAAAATGCAAAAATTAAATAAAATTCACTCTACCATAAAATGAGGTCATGGTGACTCAAATGCAGATGCGCTGTGTTGTACTTTAAACGAATGTAATATCATTAATACATTATCATGGGTTCTTACAATGTACGTTATACACCTATGCAAACATTTAATCAAAGTTACTCAAGCATAAAATAAAAGTCGTGGTGATTGAATGTTTCTCAGATGTGTTGTACTATATAAGACAACTGCAATTGTGAAATATCACTGATACATTACTATAGGTTCTTCATTAATACATAAATGCATAAATTTAATCAAAGTCACTCAAGCATAAAATGTAGATCATGGTGACTCAAATGTTGCTGATATAAGATGATTAAAGTTGTGAAATATCATCAATATACTACCCAGATTATACCAAAATGCAAAAATTTTACCAAAGTCACTCAACCATAAATATGATGGTGACTCAAATTTTGTTGACTTTTGTTGTACTATATAAGATGAATGCATCGGCATAACTTCATTGATAGGTCTAAATAGGTTTCTGAGAAATGGAACTAAACGCAAAAACTTAACCGAGTTACTCATGCACGGAATGTGGGGAATATTGACCCAACTATTAGAGAAATGGATTATATAATGTAAGAGAATTATTGTGGTGAAGTATCATATACGTAAGACCATGGATTCCAAGGATATAAAATTAAAGGCACAATTTTATCCGAGTCACTCATGCATTAAATGTAGGTCAAAGTAACCAAAATTTCGCTAATCTGTGTTCAGTGTTGTAGGTATAATATCATTGATATATCTCAATACGTTTCTGAGAAATTAACCTAAACGCAAAAATTTAACCAAAACAGACGGACGTACAAGGGTAAAATGTATGCCCCTTCCACATTAAATTAATAAAAAAAAAATTGCACCGACGTCGCCAGAAAGTAATCTCTCTATCTCGCCTTCAGCAAAATTCGTCGCAGGCGAGACAAAAAGCCTTACAAGAAGTAAACGAAAAATTCAGTTCATGGGAAAAGACAAATATATTATGTAACCCAATAGGAATGGGCATGGCGATGACACTATATTTTTGATTTGCAAGATACAAATCGAATGAACTATAACACATTGTCTTGTACTTACAACATACTTAACATGTCCGTCACTGTCAATGACAACAGTTCCTCCCTGCTGCCAAGAATCTCCCGCTAGATGTGAAGTTTCATAACCAAGTTTTATACCTACAATATAGCAAACTTTTTAGCTGCAATTCGACTACTCTGTTAAAACTTAAAATTATCAAAATTTTATTTCAGCATTGATTGTTATTAGATAATTCTCTTTTCCTTCATTGCTGTAACTACAAATTATGAGGCACATCTATACTATCTAATTTTATAGGAATGTACATTCAAAATTTCTAATATCAACGTAACATGTTAGATCAAAGATCACAATTTTTACCTTTATATTTACATATCAGTCATCTCATAATTCTTGTTATCTCATACTCCACATATTTATAATGGTCTTTTTGGAATAATGACTGTCAACTACAATGAATCCCGTTATCTTAAGAGTAAGAAGAATTTTAGATAATGAATTTGAGGTAAACATGTTTTTAGGTCAGAATATTATTCGTCTAAGATAAAAAAAGGTGGGGGTTGGGTTGTAAAGCTGGTAAAATGTATCATAGTGCGAAAAAGGTTGATCTCTGTGGTTGGCGCAATATGTACCATACTCGAGATTGAAAGGGGTGTATATTTTCCATAAATTCCATACTAGTAATAACACACCGTATGTTAAAATGATCTAAAATGAGTAATGTAACTAAGGTTGTATCCTTCCAGATCGATTATCATCTATTGTTTTCATATGTGATAAATTCGTTACATTTTTTTACCCTAAATTTAAGATCGTAAACGTAGAGACTGTACCACCTTTCCACGCAGCTGCAGCCTTCGGGGTGGATTCAAGATGCGGATGAATGCTTCCTAGTGATACAGTTGACATAACATATCGAAAAATTTCAGATTTTGTGATAGAATGTTTTATTACGTGCAATTTTTGAAAATACAGGATTTATTTATGCTAAACGTTCGCATATTGTCAATTTTTGTTCAAACAATAATTACCCTACATATTTCATTTAAATAGTAAATCTGTTTTTAGATATTAATCCGCTAGCAGCTAGTAATTAACACTGAGGTTGTGTACAAGACTTTTTTACAGGTTCAAAACTAGTTCAGTCCGTTTTTCTAACAACTGGTTGGCATTGCATTGAGCCCCACTTGAGAGGGAATTCTTAGAAAAAAGCACTTTGAAACGCACAGAGATGACTTAAAAATGCTTTGTACTGTGTTTTATGCAAAGCGTTTTGCATAATTGTCGTTTCCATGTAAACTGTCAAAAACTGCAATGCGCATGTGTTTATTTTTCGTTCGTGGTGACACCATATTCGTGTGAACATATTTCCACTTTATGTTTTAACCATTCAAACACTGTCGTCTAATCTGTATGTAATTTTTGTGACATTTTTTATTGCTTTCGATTCAATCGGTTACCTGGTAGTTTTTAGCTGTAGATTTTTGAAAAATCGAGCACGACGGTTCGAATAAAAAATTCAGGCCCGTGGTTGCTAAGTGAAAATTTAAACGATCCAAGATCACTGCTTGCCCCGCCCCCTGTAAAACAAAAACATGTCCACTGGCAATCCCTTACATGTATACCTTCCATAATCCCTTTGAATCCATATCTGCGTGCACCTGCTATAATTGGTCTAACAAGGGATCGAAACCTGCCCCTTTTCAAGCAAAATAATTGGTACAACTCCAGTTTTGGGTCGGAATAAAGATCTCCACATATATCAACTGTAGTCTTTTGCAAGAATTCAGATGTAATTTGTGGCGTTGAATTGCCGATGAAGATAAGTCTTACTCTGTTGTCACTCAGAATGGTGTTAATTTGGTGGAAGGCTTGAATCTTCATCTGGCTGCAATTTAAATAAGAGGCTAATCATGTTCATGTTGTGAGTGATTTTTTCTTTTTATTATCTTTATTTATTTATAGTTCTATATATTTGTTGTTATTAGTTATACATTTGTAGTTTTTGTTTCCAGCAATGTCTATTTTTAATGGAGCATGAATGTACATTTTATCATATATCTTATATTATTGATTTAGTTTTCGACCTTCCGTAATCAAAGTACATGTATAAGGTATTCAATTTTTAAAACGTAAAATTCACATTTTATCTACTATACAAACAGTTTTCAATGGTCTTATCTAAATGGCGCATATATTTCTTTTCATTTTTTATAAATGGGTTTAAGATTTTAATAATAAAATTTTGATAAATGTATGTATTCATATAATAATGTATATTGAATCATATACACAAGAAGGTTTTTTTTTTATTAAATTTGTATTAAATTTTATATGTGTGTAAAACATATTAATATCAATTTAAAATCTTGAAAAGAAAAGAAAATATATCAAATTTCATCTCTGTTGTTGGATATTTCAAATGAAATTGATATGTAAATTAAATAAACATTCTGTGTTTGTTTATACTATTACTCACGTACATTACATATATTTTTAAGCACAGTGTCTCTTCCTTTTGGACTTAAGTCTCAAATGTGTCACCAGCTCAGTTGCTAGTATTTCGATGTACATGAAGTCATTAACTCTTTAAAACATCACACATTTTGACCACTTGTAATGTAAACAGCTCTGTCCTTAGAATGTTTTTGGCTAAAATGCCCCTACATATTGGGTATTGTTTCGACTGTTAATGATTTGGACTTACGACAACTGCAGAGTCGTATCTTGTGCAGCAAAATTTTAATATTTTAGTATAGTTGTGATCACAAAAAGAAATTATTTCTTTCCAGTCCATTTGTCTATAGCAATACAATAATTCAACTTACCACGCAATTCATGCAAAATTTCTTAAGAATATCAGTAAAGAGAAATTGTGTTGTGTCCTTGGTAACAGATCTTGCGCCAAAACTTCCGATTCATCGCTGGAATATATGGTCAATTTTCCAAGCTCCTCTCTTAAACTTGTGCTAGCCATTATAATTATACATTTACACGTGGTAAGCCACGTGTTCAATCATAAACAAATTATCTATTGTTTATTTAAATACCCAAGCGTCATTCAGTAAATATCCATTCAGTGTTAAATCGTTTTGTATGAAACTATATTTACTAACGTCACTCCATTCTTCACAATCCTGGTTCTCATATTTCTTGTTTTTCCTCATTCTCTTACTTTTACGTGTTTTAATTACTGATTGTTTATTTTGTAAATTTTCTTTAACTTGCCACTGTGTCAGCGAACTGAATTTATAATTACTAGTATGTAACTTATGATGACTAAAATTAGGTTATAATATTATAAATACTGCAATTTTGTGTCCAAAGACAATAATTAAAACTGAGGTAGTAGAAAAAGGTTAAACTAACAAGAGAAATCAAAAGAAACCACCAAATTCCAACAAAAAGCATTCTGCAATGGCCACCACAACCTGGACCAAATATTGGAAACAAATAATTAAAGCTTATACATATAGCCACATATCACCCAAACCTGAAACTAGCCATATATTTATTCAGTAAAGATTCAATCATGATGCATTTTACAGACATAGATAACGGAGACATTCCTGTGGTTGCAAACATGAGGCTGGAGGGAACAAGAATATTTTATTACGCCAACCACAGCACTCAGGACAAGAGAATAAAAATCAGATTCAATTCAATACAAATATTTTATTATAGTCTCACTTCTTACATAACATACATATATACAATACAGAGACAAACATACTTCTATACAATTAAAAAATTGCACAATTAAAAGAATTCACCTTTTTATGTAAGAATCACTCTTGATAGAGTTATGAGAGACTTTTCTTTAAAATATATACATAAAACATTTAAGGCCTTAAAAGAGAATAGTCTTAAAAGCAATACATTTCCCTTTATTTAATTAATAAAAAGGTTAAAATGATAGATTATCATTTATATGTAAAACTTCTACACTGACTTAAAATATCATAGCAGGTTTTGGCCATTCTAAAAACTAAAAAGTTTTCATTTGAAATAAAAAACAAAAATTTTTCCTCCTTTGACAAATTTATAAAGTTTGAGCAAATATTTGAGGCTTCTGAAAAAGTCCTTCCATAAGATCATCATATAAGCTACAATTCATAATAATGTGTCTCACATCTTCAACCTCTATGTTACATATTGGACATAATCTATCATCAACACTTAAACCTTCATATCTTCCCGTCTCAATTTTAATTGGTGCTACTCCACACCTAAATTTACATAAAGCACTTCTATATATTTTTGATAAATTCATAGTAACATAATATTCAGCACCAAAATTATTTTTAAATAAGTTATAAGTACGTAATTTCTTATTATCATTACAATTTGATATATCTCTACACCAGTCTTCTTTGAAAGCTTCAAAACTATAATGTTCTAATCTCTTGATATCGTCTTTATCTGAAATATTGTTTACATCATAAAAATATTCTAATCTTTTTCCTTCAACAAATTTCTCACGCTATAATTCCAATTCATAAACATAATTATTTGCGCAAAAAAAAAACTTTTTTATTCAGTCTATTATCATTCATTAAAGTACATCTTTGCCAGTTTCTCAGTACACAAGACCATTGCCTAATATTACATTGTTTCCAACCCATATCACGAATAACAGCCATATTAGGAGTGTATTTACCAACAACTAAACAAAATCGCCTTGCTCTGTTTTGTACAGCATTAATACATGAAAATTCTTTTGTACCACATATGGCTGCACCATAACTAATTATTGACCATACCAAACTATCGTATAAAGTTGTAAAAGTATTAAAATGAAAACCACCATTTAGCTTACATTTAGCTATCAATAAACCAAGTGCTACGGTAGCTGACATAGCAACTGCTTTCGCCATAATACCATAATCTAAATATTCAGTTAAAACAAGTCCAAGATAATTATATTTTGAAACTAAAACTAACTGGTTTCCACCAACATGAAAATTTACCAAAGTTACATTCTTTGACTGACTTCTAAAATGTATAATTTTAGATTTATCATAATTTACCTCAATATCATTTTTGCTACACCAAAAATTTAAAGTGTCTAACAATAATTGAAGATCTAATTCATTTTTTGCTAATAAAACTAAATCTTTGAAGCATATAAAAATAAACACATTTCATATGGCAAAATTGCGGGTACTTTGGTAATTTGCATAGTAATTTCATACATTACATGTAGTTTAAGAGCCGAGACGGAAAAAGACTCGATTATCCGTAATTCAAACAATTTTATCATTTTCGATCTACAACTAAGGGAGGTAATTTGCTTAAAAGGGCTGAAGTCACGTGATGCATTTTGGATTTCTCTGACGACATTCATTACAAAATATTAAACTTGCCCCAAAAAATAAAAATGCAAATATTCAAATTCTTATAACTCATAAGCAATTTGTCCGCATATAGGTACATTCTACACAATATTAGCTTTCCTTTCGTGTGCAAATAAACATTGTCAGCATTGAAAACTTTCGGCCAATTCAGTTTAAAAAACTGAAGCGTAACCGTAGTATAACTGCTATATGAATTAACAAAAATTAGTTAAAAATGCAAATTCAAACTACAGATACAGATACAAGGCGAGATCATACATAAATTGTCCGCATATAGAGAACAACTTTGGAGGATGAATTTAATGAGGAAATAAGTTTTATCTCACCTGCTTTCATAACTTTTTGACCAAAATGTTTTTAAAACATGATAATTTCAAGTCTCCCGTAGCGTAATCCTTCAAATATGAAGCCTTTCCCCTGAGAATTAAACAAACAATTTGTAAATATCCGCCAAAGGAAGTTTTCATAGACACATTACATGTAGTTTAAGAGCCGAGACGGAAAAAGACTCGATTATCCGTAATTCAAACAATTTTATCATTTCGATCTACAACTAAGGGAGGTAATTTGCTTAAAAGGGCTGAAGTCACGTGATGCAAATGCCATGAATAATGTACCCAGCATTTTGGCATATGTTCTCTTTATCAATTGGGATACCAATATTTAAACGATTAATATGATCAACTAAATCGTTAATAAATATGGTAAACAGTAAGGGATATAATAATATACACCCTTGTTTTAAACCTGTATTTACATCAAACCATTCTGTATAAAAAAATATTTACTTTTAACACAACATTCAACTCTATTATAAATTGCTCTTATTGTATAAATAGTTTTGCTACCTAAACCTAGTTTTTCTAGCTTAACAAATAAAAGATCTCTATTAATATTATCATAGGCTTTTCTAAAATCTATAAATGCTGCAAAAGAATTTTTTACTCTTTCGAGTCTCTATGATAGAGGTAAGAGTCGCTAAATGATTAAATGTACTCCTTCCATTTCGGAAACCATTTTGTTCTTCACATATCAGTCCCTTCTCATCTAGCCAACTAGTAAGACGATCATTAATAACACCACAGTGTACTTTATAAGCAGTCGGAGCAAATAAATAAAATAAATGTTATGATTAGTTAATATTTAAATAATAGTGAACAGATATATCATGTTAAGGAGGGGTATTTGCGAAAAATACCAGTCGAGAGAATGTTAAATTTCGCAAGCCGTAAGGCGAGGGAAATTCATTCTCAAGACTGGTATTTTTCGCAAATACCCCTCAAGAACATCATCATATCCAACTAAGTCAGATATCACGTGACTTTTGTGACGTATACTAGCCGCCATTTTGTATTATATTGCCTCATATAAAATGCATAGGTGCTTCAATTAAGTTTAATTTTCTCATTAACCTGACCCGTATTCTAACTTTTGCAAATCAATCCTTGATATTCAAACATATTTCTATCAAACAATGTTGGTCCTAACAGTTTAATTTTTTATTAAATTCCGTCCCTGGAGAATCGTAAAAAAACGCACTTTTTCTCGTCATTTCCCTGTTGACTCAATGCTAAATGTACCGATACCCATGTCTACTTGTACAACAAATAAAGAAATTCCGTAAATAAAATTCAAACTTTGCAACTCGATTTAGTATATTAAAACATATATCTGGCGAAGAATACTACTTACAACAGTTTAATTTCAGGGCAAATTACGTCCCACATCGATTTAAAAAAGTGAATTTTTCGGGATTTTTCAAAATGGCGGACGGCATCATTTCATACAGACATAATTTCTTTTTAATCGAGGATGTTATTATAGAATGTTTGTGTGATGATGTGGTTATAATAAAAATGGGGGTGACTCATTCTATAGATACTGACATATTACCAGAGACATATTGTTTTATGTCTCGGATGTTGCTAATAAAGTATATCCTTTGGTCTTGCTTCAAAATAAGGTTGAAATGTGTTATTTTTTTTACGATTGTTGTGAAATTATTCAAGATGGCGCCCACCCCAATCAGCTTCTACCATGTTATACCAAAGTAAATATCGTTCATACAAGTAAATAGAATTAATTATATAATATGTCAAATGTTTACAATATATAAATACCAAAAAAAGATATATTATTAATTTAAAATAAATTAAAATGTTACTTATATTACATTTGAAATTATATTTCATCTCTGCATTCAAATTTGTGATCCCCCATTTATACACGCGCCTCTTTATTAAAATGCTGCATTAATTATGAAAAAATGTAGTGTTATATATGAAATCACGCTGTTTTGGGTCAGCAATAAACATCCGGACAGTCATGGTACAATATACATGTCTTATAATTACCTGAAACACACCATGTTAATTGTGGAGAACAAATTTCTTTACATGTAATTAAAATTACTCAGATAAAAATAAAATCAGGGCTTAAAAAATGGAAAAAAAACTTGCACCATAACACTTTATTACGTGTTTTTATGTACTTTTGCCAGTTTGTATAATTGGTGATAAATTTCATATTATAAATTAATGTCACAATTTCAATCCATCTGAAATGTTACTACATATTTCAAATGAAAAGTATTTTAAAGTGAAGACGATGGGTGCGTGCTATAACCAATACAGAGTTATCGAAGTACGATAAATGCCTGGCATGAACGGGACCAGTACAAGATAATTGGGTAACCAGTCAATATGTCTAAACAGAGTTACCTAACCTAATTATGACCGATATAGTTGCTTATGTGCTATATCTGTTTAATTACACCGAATGTTAACGTACAAAACGCATTGATGATCGTGACATTACAAGCGTCCAGTCGGATAGAGTATTTTTTGGCAAATACCATGGCAGAGAGGGTAAAAAAGGCATATCCTTTTTGCATATACCCCGGCGCTTGAAAAAATGAACGATATTCATTTGATAAAAGTAAAGTGGTGAAAAATACACTGGCTATCAACCAATTAAAACCCAGGATTCTTACATAAGGTGTAATTATTACAATAATAAATTGGTTCGATATGTTGTTGGAAATACAAGGCTGCATTTAAAATTTGGGTTGTTAGGAGGGATACTATATTGTGAAAAAGTTTACTTTTTGTCCATATTACGACAACCAGAGGGAATATAAGGCACCAACTATATTTTTACCGAAGGAGGGGTCCTAGAATTTTTCAACTTGATAGAAAAAAATTCCGGCATGAAAAACAATAATTTTTTTTTTCACAAATGAAGCAAAGCATTTTTTTTCTCCATAAAACATATATGAGACACAATTGTTGAATATCCAGGTTTAATTATTATTTTTTGACACAAAGGTATATATACCCCCCCCCCCCATAATAAAAGCAAGAAAACATGGAGGATAAATGTACTTTGGTCAGTGTTCAGACTTGTGTGTGTGTTTGTTTGTGTCATATCTTCTCTGGCCAATCCCGAACCCTGAAATTATAGAGTCCCATAAATAGAACCCATGGCATACACATTTAGGCAGTTGGAGATACAGAGGAACATTTATCAATATGCAAGAGAGATTAAGATTACAAAGGAGAGATTTGCCGCAGCTGTTTCAAAAATGGCGACTTTTTTTTTGTTTTTTTGTCAAGCTTCTGACCACTATAGTAATAGGTTGATGTGACTCTTCCCTTTTAGAAAAGCAGTTTGAACAGTCTCAAAATTGTCGCACAGAAAAAGGTACTACATATATATATATACATGTATATTTTGTTTTTTTTTATGAAAGAAAAACCATTATTTGAGTGTTGATAACTATGTTATAAATGTCCTTATGAATAACTGTACATCTATCAATCATGTTCTTTTCCTTTTATATGTAATGCTCTTATTGCTCCCTGTGGGCTCCTGTTTTGGAAATAAAAGATATGTTATGTTATGAAGAATATCCTTACTATTCCATGATCCTATTTTGATGCCAGAGACGTGCACATTTCATTGATTTACGACTCATTAGTTGTGCTCAAGGCCTAAAATGTTAAAAGCCGAAACAATAACACTCTTTAATGTAGAGAAAATTTGTATTCCAAAACGAAGAAATATGTAATTATTTATGATGAAATTCCGGACAAACTTTTTGAGATGATAGGTATTGACCAGTGTACACGAGATTTGCGGGACTGTGATTTAGAGAATAGCGTCACTGCGTGACGGTAACAAGAATAGGTGAGATAACTATATAATCTAGAAAAACAGAAGAAGTTAGTCAGTACCTTTAATTTCAGCTTTCGCTACATAGATGATGTTTTATCACTCAACAATTCTTACATCTCATCTATCCGAATGAGCTCGAAATTAAGGATACCAGAAACACTGCCAAGTCTGCATCTTATCTTGACCTTCACCTCGAAATTGACACCAGTTGAAGGTTGAATACAAAACTTTACGACAAACGGGATGACTTTGACTTTCCAATCTTTAACTTCCCATTTTTGAGCGGCAATATTCCAGAAGCGTCGGCTCCTAACATAAAAGTTGCTTATACATTGGTATGTTGCTCCAAGTTGGAGTAATCCTTGAAGTTTTATGGACGCCATCATGACTTAGTTGACAGGTATGAAAAAACAGTTTGCCAAATGAAAATTGACCTGTTCCATTGATATCCCTTCCTCATACCGGATTTGACATGGGCAGCATGGCGGGTGTCCTGCAGGAAGCAGAGACTGCTTACTCTTCCGGAGCACCTGATGTACCCCCGGTTTTTTAGTGGGGTCCATGTTATTCACGTTTTTAGTTTTTAATTGTAGTGCATGTATTGTTTTGGTCTTATCTTCCTTGTTCTCCGGAGTTTGTCAGTTGTTTCGATTTTTCCCTCCTTCGAATATCCTTTTGGTATTTCTTGACTTTACTTATTATAAAAGACGAGCAAGCACGCGAAAATGTCTCGCTTGCTGGTTTAGTTGAGTTGAGGTCAAGGTCAGATGACAAATTCACTGCAGCGGACGGGTGTATACCTAACAATATCTCCACATACCAAATACGTAATATGAAATCTCAGATCAAATACCAAGAAGTAGGGCCACTTTCCCGTGTATTTGTTCTCTCATACGCAGATTTTTTATTCTTAAATATTTACACACTTTTTACCGTAAACGATTCTGTGCAATGCATTTTTATGTTAGCAAACAAATATTATGCCTTAATCATCAATAAGTTCAAGTTTTCTACGGAAAAAAGGTCGTGCATATAGGCGATTTGGGTATATTTGCATCACTTTTGGAATATTGCCAAGAAGGAAATTCAGAACCCAACCCATTCTTATTTCAGGTCACGTTGTGAAACTGTCTTGTGGATGTTAATTTAGCAAATGTGTTAAAACCGTCTCCCATACCTATATTAAGGTATGTATAGTTTTTTTTAGTAACTTACTTCTTAGTAATTATAATGAAATCATTAGAGACCACATACCAAGCTACGACTCAGAGATTTTGAAAGGTTTCAGCCGACTTTTTAAAAATGACCCTAGAAGTGAAATAAAAGTAAGGGGGAAATGACCCTACATCTTTACCTGCCGCTTCAAGTCCGAATACTATGAACAAGCTTGGTTGCATAGGTCAAAAGATTTTAAAGTTAAAACTGCTTTCAACAAAAGTGTATGCAATTGCTGCCGTCAGGTCGAAAAGGCAACACCAGCTTTGCCTTCAGTGACTGCATCAGATGCACTTGCTCACTGATTTGTTTTCTTTTATTGGTTGAATATGTTGGTATATATACATCTTGCAGAATACTTTGTGTTGAACATTCTAATTTTGTCCTAATGCGGTAAACATTCTAATTGTTGTTAATTGCTATTAATCAAACTGTTTTGAACAGTTGCATTGTTATAAAGATTTTATCTAAATAATACATGTATATTTTTTTTTTTTTATTTTTGCCTGTGAATATTGCAACAATATCATCCGATTATAAAAGCTGTCCACGCTGACAAGAATGGAAAATATACCAATTGTGTTGAAAAAGTTTCAGAAGATCCTTCCGAAATACTTCATAACCCTAATTATCATAGCATGCATGCTGTTGCCTTAATCTTTCTGATAAACCTTGTTTCAATTTTATCCACCAGTATAACAAAACAACAAATGAGAAATCACATTTAATATAAACAAAACAGTTTAAAAAGACCATAATACTGCAAAATTGCTGCATCAATTTTGATGGTCAGAAATCATTGATAATACATGGTCATTATTAAAGATGTCCCTGAAATACATGTGTATATAGATTGTAAGCATGAATTACCTTTGAGTTATACCAGTAGAAAACATTTTACACCAAAACTGATGCACTGCAATGAATATAGGTGTTAAGTAGCCAATTTTTAATATAATCTTGGTTGAAAACAAGAGACTATGATACTGCATTGCTCACCTTGAACCTTTATGCAAAATATTATCTTAATTATTGAAATTTTGACTGGAACAGCAGTAATGAAAACACAGGATGTAAATACATATGGGTATCCACTGTGATAAAGACCTTGTGGTGACTTCTGAATTGGTGTCTTCATTAAGAGAAGGTATTTTGTCTATCTTACATTATTATAAGCACTGAAAAAATCCATGGGAAATTTAGAAATCCTGGAGAATATTACAAACAACCCGGTAATGGGGCCAAATTTCCAGAGGTTGCGGGAGAAATCTGGAGCATTGGCATGTATGCAGATGTAAAGTATCAAAATTGACTTGTGTCAGTGGAACTTGAGACTATTTACAATTTCCAATAATTGGGTTGAAAATGTCCAAATACCAAGGGATTTGCTTGAGGCTAATTTATGTTGCCGGACTGAAACCAAAAATTCTTGATTTTCTGCTTTAAAAATGGGGAGAAACAGAAATAACAAATGTAAATGATATCAGACTTAAATGACCCTAGGTCCTTCAGTTGTATAAACAGAGAAATCAGAACTTCATTAAACAAGGGATATAACTCAAAAACAGCAAATTTTCAAATCTGAATTTCATTTGGTACCTTGCATCTTAAATTATTTTTTCATTTTGGATCCTAAAGTTATAAATTTAATTTTTAGACTCAAGTGCAGTAATTAAAGTAAGCCAATTTTTTCCCTTTGATAATAGCTACCCCTTAACATGATTCAATTGTAAAATTAGGCATCACTATACTTTTCAAAATTGGGCAAAAGTTTACTTTTCCTGTTTCACAAGTAACAAAGGTCAAAGCTTAAACTGAAATAAAAATTATCCATATGAAAAAATTACAATCCAGTATTTCATTCTGAATACATATTGAAGGGAAATATATCTTGTCTGACTTTGGATATTCAATAAACCGACTACCCCTTTAATCCGGCTGTTTTTAGTGGTCCCATGGCCAGCTGGTTTTAAGAGGTTTCACTGTATACCTGACAACAAACACAAATCAGACATAAGATTTTTGTACCTGCAATTATTTTACAACTTCTTAGTAAAAATTTACTATAAATATATGTGCAATTATGCATGTGGATGAAAAATAAAAATTCAAGGTTTTCAATCATCTTTTTTTCTTTGATGTAGGTGGCTTGTTCAGCTGAAATTCTCCCGTCCCAAAAGCGGGAGTTGCTGCTGGAGTAGTGCTGAACAGGGTACCAGGTTGTCCAATTGTGTTCTGACCACCAAAAGCTGATGCAGTGGTTGTTGTTCCAAATCCTAAAATAAATATACATAAACTGGTTTATTATCTTTAAAAGAATGATCAACGGGGAACTTCTATATTAATTGATGATTGGATGAGAAATTATAAAGACAGTGCAAAATTTGGCCAATTTTGATGTAAATAATGTACTAAAAGTGTTCGTGGGTTTCACATTAACTAAGAAGGAATGCACATGGCCATCTGCATAAATATTATCTATACAAATACCTTATTTTTTTTTGTTGAGCTTTTAGTCTACTTTCAGTTGCACAGGTTATATTGTAGCAGCATTATGTTACTGGTAGAAGAATCCATAGAACAAGACAGAACCACTAACATTTAAACACACTTCAGATCTGAATTCACAACCTCAGTGTTGACAGACAAGTGACCACTAGGAAATTTTGTCCCCAAAGAATTCTTTACAAGACCAAAAACATATCCATCATGACATTTATATCTAGAAGGATGTGATCAAGATGAGAATCCAAAACAATGCATTATTTTTAAACACCTTTATCAGTGACATCCAATACTCCATTATATCATGGAATCAATAATACAGTCAACACTTTTTATTTTAGTTGCTGAGCAGACCCAAATTTTTGCCCATTAATTCCAAGTAAATTCAACACTTTTTATTAGAACATGCTTGAATCCAATACATCGATTGTGTCGAACTATTTTCCAAAAGTTATATCATTTTACCATCTGGAAGTAGAATCTGATAGCCGTAATTGATCTGATGAATTTCTCATTTTATATAGTGTAACTTCTAGCTTACTTTTAAGTCATTTATTTTAAAAGTAAAGACCGATGATTCCAAAAATCCTTAACACTGGATTAAATTCATTGTTTTTTGCACACTATTTATCACATTTAAAAAGACATTTGTGTAAACAATCAAAATACATCCCACTGTGAAAAGATTAAACTGGAGGTCAAAACTGAATACTGATGAGTCGAACCACCAGATAAGTCAAAGTTTTCTTTTAAGTCCCCTGCACTTTGACATAACAGAGTTTCCCTGTATTTCAAACAAGTGAACCAAAACTAAAAATTTAAGTACAAAGACCCAAGGATAGTGCTAAATTCTAAATCCCCATGCAGAACCCAAGGAGACACCAGTTGGAGAAAAAAGTAAAAAAAGCAATCTGACAGCAGAGGAAAAGGAACAGTTAAAATCTATGTGGTACCAGAATTGGGGGGTGCTTACCACTAACCTAATGGCCTAACAGTGGCTGTTCCTCCACTTGTACCAAACCCTCCAAAACCTGTTGATTGTGTTGTCGTTGTTCCAAAACCACCAAAGCCTAGTAATTAGAAAAAAATTCTGTTATATTCATTACCAAAATTTCTTTTATCTGATGCTTTAACAGAGAGAGTATTTTTAAACAATTTTTATCAATAATTCTTTGTCATATTTTTTGCTTGCAGGGCCAGTTCAACCATAATAAATATGAAAGAGAATCTAAAATGGAAAAAATTCTATAACAAATGATTTATCATAAAACCTAGGCTGTTGGAAACCTGTATTGCTCACCTGGCACTTGACAGCCAATATTGGCATATATCATGACACTATTTTATAAGACTGACCTTTGTCATTTTTTTAGGACTATCATTTTATTTCTAATAAAAATGTTAGTTCTTCTGAAACATGGATATTTTATACACCCACAGATGCCTTAAAAACTGTTCAGTATAAATGGAACATGTGACCAACCAATGACTATATTCAGATTGTACAGTTCACTTTAAAGTGCCTCTTTCCAAGATTCATTTTATTTGGCCAAATTAATTCTAGGTATAAAATGCTGGAAATTCGATAAGACAGATGATTCAGACTTTTAAATGACTCTTGTATACATGCAGAGTGATTCCGTATTTGAATTTTTAATATATTAAGTCTTCACATTCAAATGATTTTTAAATTTAACTAAAAAAGAAACAAAAAATTGCTTTGAGAAAGTGTAGTTGTTAACTATAAAAGTATATAGAGCATCATATTAATGTCAGATAACAATTTTCATTTTATTCTGGCCATATTTGTAAATCTTTGACCCAGAAGTTTTGGAGGAAAAAAATAACATGTGAAAGTAAATGAACAGACTAATAGAAGTAGACACAATTTCCATGTGATTAGCATGTTATTTTACATACAAATTTGTTACAAGATACTCATTAAGATTGAAGTAGAGATAACATAGCTATCAAGATATTCATTTAATGTACCTTTAAATGCAGATGCTTGTGTTGTGGTACCAGTTCCAAATCCACCAAAACCTGAAAAAAGTTTAGATGTGATTTTTCCCACAAAGTCACTTTAAGGTTTTTCTCCATTGTGACTTTAAGATGAAGAACAACAATAAACCTGCTTCCTTCTGTCAGGTATATTTAGGGAATTTGTGTAAAGAATAAATCCCTCCTTTCTGTCATATTAATTTTACATTTGTGAACTGTAACATAACTGAAATTAAAATGTATTTTCTATCATCTATTAATGTATTTCTAGAGGAGCATACCACATTCTCTTTTACTGAATATTTTCTAAAAGATCAAATTTCGTTTAATTTGGTATCATAGAGAAGCTACTAGGGCAAGTCCATCATAATATACTACTATATGTATATACATGTGATATATTAAGATATGATCGAAATCTGATTTTTGCCCCCCACTCCCACCCCCCTTCCAAAAAAAAATGCTTAAATATTTGGTAACATCACTCGAAAAATCATTGAATCCTTTAATATTTTTTATTTTAAATATCTTACCCAAATATAGTACTGTGGATTCATTAAAATTCGTTGTATACCAATTTTCATGGTTTTCGGGGGTCCCAGTAAACCACGAATTTAAATATCCAACGAAAAATAGTATTTTTACTTGACCTTAAATGCACTCAAGTTTGAAACCACGGAGTTTTGATGTTTCTATCCGAGACAACATTGAACAATTGCGATTTTACAGCATGTATTTGGATACTGACATATGATCAGTCCGCTATATCCGTAGAGGATACAGTGTTTCATGTAATTTGTCTTTGGTAATATATTAACATTCAAACAATTTTCTTTAAAAATATTAGACTCTGTAAATTGTTGCGGAATTAACTTCCGTTTTTTTTTTTAATTCAAACATTCACGAAAAATATTAATCCTATTAGGGCCTAAACAATACAGACTTTCTCATAAATTACAGTAATATCTTGTAAAAAGATAATAAAGCAGAAATTATTGAAATTATCATAATCGGATTAAAAATATGGTGTATATGCCCCGAGGTATTTGGTGACTACAATTATGTCAATATATATTTCACACATGATTAACCTAACAAGTAAATAATTACGGATTTTGTTAATCTTGTTAAATTCATGACAAGCTTTGTTCTGTTCAAAATTTGAAGAATCTGTTTGTTAGACTTTTGTTTCATAAGCGCTTAAAATCAGTACTTTACTGTACAATATCAATGTCTGATCGGCACGTTTTGTTGCAATTCATGATATCTGATGTGTCAAGCCATGAATTTCAGTATTTCAACAACTTTTTATATATTTTTTTTCTAAGCCAGCAATCCATGAATTTACGTATCCCACAAAATGCCCTTTTTTTTCTATCCACGAAAATAAATGAATCCACAGTAAATAGTGTACTCTCTGGGGAACAGTATATACATTTTTAAGTTGTGATTTGGCTATTAGAGCCAAATATATCAGGACTTCTGCGGCTGTGCAAATGATACCACCAGTTTAATTCCAGTTTTAACAAGTATATTTTGTATAACAGAAAGATAAGGAAGTGCCAGCAAAACTTTTACAATCTATGAAAATGCCATTTAAAAAAATGATGTCCAAATTAAATTATTAAGTTCTGTAAGTTAAAAAAAACTTAATGCAATATTGACACCATAGAAAGTAATGAATAAATGTATTTCCAGTTTCACTTTCTAATTAACAGTTCAGAAAATAAAATGCATCTCAGATGGCCCACTGCACATACCTTCAGCATTTTAATAAATCTGAGGATCTGTACCACATGTACAATAATTAAAAGGCAGTTCATCACTGATGCTATCATCTATCTTTTGCTATTTCTGAACATTACCAGAGATTTTTTTATCACCAAATGCTGGCATCTAAGTTTGATATATCTATGGAAGGATCAGATGAAAACTTAAACCTGGGTTTATATTAACCAAAAAGTGAAATCAAGGAAAAACAAAAAACAATATAGTAAGATATGTAAAAAAATATAATATGGTCTATTTGAAAATACAATGATCATAAGGAAACTTTTTGAAGAATTTTATGGAATTTTTTCCATATTCATTCAGTTAAGTATAGAAGTTTTTAAAACTTCAGGAAATGTTGATGCTATTAGCAAAATGTTTCACCTCTACGCTTTGTGATTTTCAACAAAGGCAAGTATGCCAAGAGACAAAAAAATAATTATTTATTTTACCTCCTATACCAGGCTGTGTACTTGTGGCACCAAATGCTGAAATCATACAAATATATCCCAAGTAATATTTGCATTTGGGTATAATATCTTTTAATAGACATTACCAGTTACCTCTACTTGTAACTAAAATATTGTCACTCATTATCTCAGTGTCAGGAGATATTTGATTTAACATGAGTATTCATTTATTACATACCTAAATATAAAAGGCACCCAAGGAACCAGAGAAAAGTGTCCTTTATGAGCAGGTGCCCTTTATACAGAGGTTAATTTTACAAGCTTTGTACAACATGGACTTTTTTATAGTGCCCTTTATAGACAGTAATTTGCTATATAGAGGTGCCCTTTACAGCAGGTTTGACTGTATAATGAGATGTTAGGAATAAAATATAGTACAAATAATTATTTGGAGATAATCAAATTACAATTATATATCAATTATAAACCTCAGTAATAACAAACCTCCTAAAACTTCATAACCAGTAAATGTGTGAGTAAACTCAGGTCAAGTTTACATGTGCCTTAAAAAAGTTTCCATTAATCTGTTAAAAACTGCATAACTATAAAATTTGGTATCATCAAAACCAAAATCAGTCACTAAATAATGAAACAAGAAATGACCTGTCATAGCCAATCATATTTCCATTCATTACTGTTTGGACCTGCCCAACTACCCAGCCAAACTAATATCTGATTGGTTCCAATGAAATTAAATTCCAGATGTTACCCACCAAAAATATCCCATAATTTGTATTATTATACCCTGTAAAGTTACCTCAGTAGATGGAGTTTCCTAAGAATACAGAAAAATTGACATTTTACTGATGATTATTACCTGGCTGTGATGCTCCACCAAATAAACCGGTACCAGTTGAGCCAAAACCAGTTGTTTGACCCAGGTTTCCTGTTAATCCTGCTACAGGTGGTCCTGCTAAAGACATAATTTTATCATTAAATTAATAATAATTTCATCATATTGTCAAGATAGAAACTACTCATATATATATCCTTCCCTCATTCAACAGGAAGTAAATTTAGAAACAGGTACACTCAATAAAGACTGAAAGAAATTTTATGAAAATTAATTTATGTTAGATATTCACATAAAATGAATTTCTGAATTCTCATAATCACATATACTGCATTTAGCCTTCATCCCACATATTGTAATGAATTTTTTTTTTATATGCAACAGCAGAGACGGCAATTGTTCAGAAAAAATATTCCCCAATTCCAATATGTGAAAATTTCTTCAATTAACAACTCTTCAGTTCTGAGGTAGGCCAAAAATATTGAAAGCTAAATGTTCAAAGGCAGATTCAAATCCAAAATGACTTAAAAGGTATAGTTAAATCCATTTAAAGACAGATCTATGCATGAGGAAGAAGTGTGGACAAGAAAAAAAAATCTACATGAAATTTAATTCTTGTGAATTCATTTTGTTTGCATTTTCTTTGTAATATTTTTTTGTTAATTTTGCCAGATTTTCTAATTTGTTAATAAATTTTTCCAATTAAAAAGGGATGGATGCAGTTTTCTTTTTTTTTTAAAAAAAGACAAAAAATACTGGTGATGGAAGTCTAATCAACAATGACCTCAACCTTTTTAAAACAAGAGGCTCTCAAGAGCCTGAATCGCTCACCTGGCAAACAATGCACTATAAACTAAATTAATATATTAATGTTTGTTGTAAATTAAACTGAGTATTAAAGGTCATGCAAAATGCTGAAAATACCTTTAAAAGCTTTTCAAGAACCTCTGGAAAGTTTGCTCTGGTTACCTATGTGACCTTACATCTTTGGCTTCTAAAAAGTGAACTCTCTTTTTCTGAAGTATCACAGTTTCAATTACATGTACTTGAAAAGGAAATATTGCAGGAACAATCATGCTAAGTTTCATCCAAATCCCCCTAGTAGTTTCAGAGGAGAAGATGTTTGAAAATTTGTTAACAACGATGATGACGGACACGAAGTGATGGCAATTAAAGGCTCACATATTATGAAGTTTAATCATTGTTATACAACATTCTCATCATCACCATTCACTAAGGTTACAATGTTTACTTTAAAATCAAATATTGTTGAAATCCGAGAAAGTGTAAAAAATGGCGGGAAAATGGCCGTCCAAAACAAACTTTCATCATCACCATTCAACTCGGTATACCATGTTTACCTTGAAAGTAGCTTTCATCTTCATTTTCTTTCTATAAATCAGGAAAAAATAGCAAAAAACAGCATTTTGACCACCAATGTTCTATTTTTAGTAAGGCCGGACATGTTTCTCGACCAATCAAAAATCCAAGCATTAACTTTTTGCAGGATACCCTAAGGAACAATCTTACCAAGTTTCATTTAATTTTGAATAGTAGTTTCAGAGAAGATTTTTGAAATAATAACATAAAAAAAAGCCAAAAATGTCAAAAAAGGGCAATAACTCTAACATCAGTTGACAGATTTTCACGAAAATCAGCACAAGGGTAGCTCTCATCATGCTGAACACTTTCAACATGCCAGAATTTGCCGTCACCTAATGATTTTTGAGATATTTGCGAAAAACTGTTGTTTGACCCCTATGTTCTATTTTTAGTAACAGTGGCCATGTTTTTCAACGGATCAAAAATCGAAGCATAAACTTTGTGCAGGATACCCTAAGGAACAATCATGCTAAGTTTTATCCAAATCCATTCAGTAGTTTCAGAGGAGAAGATGTTTGAAAAATTGTTAACGACGACAGACAACAGACTCCAGACGACAGACGACGACGGACACAAAGTGATGAGAAAAGCTCACATGGCCTTTTAGGCCAGGTGAGCTAAAAAACTGAAGTGGAAAATATATTTTTAAAAATGTTACCAGTTGGCTGTTGTGACCTAGTTAAAGCTGATGCCATGGCAACTGCAGCAGCATTTGACAGACCACCAAATGCTGTGGGACCAAGATGAGTTGCTATGTCTGGCCTTGTCTGTGGTGGTGGTTTCTTTTCAGTCTCAAAAATGTTCTTTGTGTCGTGTAGAAAAATCTTTCTGTAATTTAAATAGTGTTCCTTCTGGGTCTAAAAAATATTGGATTCAGGTTTTCTTATACATTTATATTTAAGGTAGATCAATACTATTATTTTTAGCAGATAGATCATCCTAATAATCTCCAAGCAGGATGTTGGATGGATACACTTTGAAGTTTCAATTTAAAAAACATAGGTCACTGTTCTTGATTTTGAGATAACTGAGTCTTAATGTTGGTAAATTTTATATAGATTATATAGGGAAAATTCAAATTTCTCGTAAAATAAAAAACTGGCAGATAGAATTTTTTATAAAATTGTGAAAAGAACACTTATCTGACATGCTTTCATATTCTTAAAAGAAAAATTGGGGTCACCGTTAATATTTTCTTGCTATTTCCAAAAGACTAAAATTTCCTTTACATTTCATTAGAAAATTTTTCTGCCAATTATCTCCCCTGAACAGGTCTCTTTTAGAATAAAATTTTTGTAATTTTGCTATTTATGCATTTTTGTCAATTTTTTCATTTAAATAAACTTAAAGATATAAATTTCACATTATATCAAATACTAGTTGCTCATTGAAAATATAAATTTACATACAAATTGCAAGATGCCTGAAAAAGATGCTTAGTGTATTAGGTATTATCTACTTTAAAAACATATTTAAAATTTTAAAATGAATGCTTTAAATGGAATTTATATGAAGTTCGAGCATTTTCTCAACTACGAAAGATGACTACTCAAATCTTAAATTAGATTGTTATTCCAAAGATAAGCCACAATACAAAGTATGTCAACTAATCAAATAAAATGCTCCGCTGGGTGCAGCTAGATACGACCGCAGATGTCGAACCCTGAATAGTTGGGGCAATTATGAACACAACATTCAAGCTTGATACAATACTGAATTTGGATTGTGAATAAATATTTGACACAGCATAGGTTTCTGACACAGAATGAATGTTGTCTAAGAACTTAAAAATTTTTAATTTACCTATTCAAACCATATCAGTATTTTTTGTTTTTATATATAAATCAGAAATAACCAATTTAAAATTGGGCACACATATCAATTTCTTGCTATTGCGCAATACTGTGCAATTGAAAATTTCTTCAAATATTTGACACATAATAGGTTTCTGACACAGAATAACTGAAACCAAAGAACTTAGAATTGGTCATATGATTTCAATTTATATTCAATTTTTTGCTTCTTGTGCAATACAATATGCTGTGGAGAATTGCCCCCCCCCAAAAAAAAAATTTAAAAAAATTTACCCCTTTTTTAGCTTTTGTGCAATACACTATGAAGTTGCACATTGACTCCCCCTCCCAAAAAAAAAAACAACAAAAAACAATAAAATTTATTGTAACCCCCCCTTTTTTGCTAAAAAAAATTTGAAATTTCCTTTTTAATTTATGAATTATGAAATGAGAAAAAAATTGCCCCCTCCCCAATTTCTCATTCCCCCCCCCCCCAAATTTTGTTTTCACCCCCCCCCCCCATTTCTCTTGATACTTTGCAACCATAACAGCCCATTTAAATACACCATAACGTATTAAAATAGAAAATGACATCATAGTCATGGATGGCAAATTTTAAATATGCATAATTTAAAAGCAGTTTAGATGAGATAAACAAAAAAGCTTCATCAGCACATATTCAAAATTTGAGATAAAAAAAAGAGTTATCCCTCTTTGTACATATTTTTATAATCATGTTGTCATATTTGCTCTAAGTCATATTTAATTGTTAGCAGTAGTATGTATGTTAGTATCATATAATTTTAAAATTTCTGATTTGTAAGTTTATTCAATATATATGTTTGGATTGAAGTCATTGTTGGGTGTTACTGAAGTTATCCTTTAATTGTAATGTAAATAATGTAAATTGGTTTAAATTATACTGATTCTTGCTATTGCACAATACTGTGTAATTGAAAATTTCTTGAAATATTTGACACATAATAGGTTTCTAAAACAGAATAACTGAAATAAAGAACTTAGAATTGGTCATATGATTTGAATTTATATTCAATTTTTGAATTCTTGTGCGATACAATATGCTGTGGAGAATTGCCCCCACCCCCCAAAAAAAATAATTTACCCCTTTTTTAGCTTTAATTTTGGACCCCGATTTGGACCAACTTGAAAACTGGGCCCATAATAAAAAAACTAAGTACATGTTTAGATTCAGCATATCAAAGAACCCCAAGAATTCAATTTTTGTTAAAATCAAACTAAGTTTAATTTTGGACCCTTTGGACCTTAATGTAGACCAATTTGAAAACGGGACCAAAAATTAAGAATCTAAATGCACGGTTAGATTCGGCATATCAAAGAACCCCAATAGTTCAATTTTCGATGAAATCAAACAAAGTTTAATTTTGGACCCCGATTTGGACCAACTTGAAAACTGGGCCCATAATAAAAAAAACTAAGTACATGTTTAGATTCAGCATATCAAAGAACCCCAAGAATTCAATTTTTGTTAAAATCAAACTAAGTTTAATTTTGGACCCTTTGGACCTTAATGTAGACCAATTTGAAAACGGGACCAAAAATTAAGAATCTAAATGCACGGTTAGATTCGGCATATCAAAGAACCCCAATAGTTCAATTTTCGATGAAATCAAACAAAGTTTAATTTTGGACCCTTTTGGCCCCTAATTCCTAAACTGTTGGGACCAAAACTCCAAAAATCAATCCCAACCTTCCTTTTGTGGTCATAAACCTTGTGTTTAAATTTCATAGATTTCTATTTACTTATACTAAAGTTATTGTGCAAAAACCAAGACAAATGCTTATTTGGGCCTTTTTTAGCCCCTAATTCCTAAACTGTTGGGACCAAAACTCCCAAAAACAATCCCAACCTTCCTTTTGTGGTCATAAACCTTGTGTTAAAATTTCATAGATTTCTATTTACTTATACTAGAGTTATTGTGCGAAAACCAAGAAAAATGCTTATTGGGCCCTTTTTTGGCCCCTGATTCTTAAACTGTTGGGACCAAAACTCCCAAAATCAATCCCAACCTTCCTTTTGTGGTCATAAACCTTGTGTTTAAATTTCATAGATTTCTATTAACTTATACTAAAGTTATAGTGCGAAAACCAAATGTCTACAGACTCCGACGGACGACGACGACGACGACGACGCCAACGTCATACCAATATACGACCGCAAAAATTTTGCGGTCGTATAAAAATCTTTCATCATTTAACATGCAGAATAACTAAGCTATATAAAAATCATACCTTGACTGCTTCGTGTACTTGATGAAGCTGTGCTGCTAGGGCAATAAATGTTTCATGCAGTTTTCTCAGCAACAAGATCAAATCTTAAAACAGAAATAATCAACACAAAATACTAAGCATTTTCCGTGCAGTAAATAACCCCTATTGCAGAGAAAATATTTCTTGCCTGACAGGTAGTCATTTCCTCAAAGATTTCAATCAACATACAATGCACATTTTGCTTGAAACTAATCGTAACACACATTCACATAAAAAGTCAGCTTTGTAGTATCAAACATAATTAAAAAAAGATCTAAATAAATAAACTTTTACAAGTCCAACATGATCATATAAAAATTATACTAAGATAAAATTTTATGTGACAACTTTTTATATTTGATGTGCAATAGGGGGTGGATTGGGGTTTACAAAACTTAGATAGGTCGATGCTGTGCTTAGGTTGAGTACAGTGCTTCAGAGGAAAACAGTATCGACCTATACACTGAAAATTACAGTAAGTAAATAAAGTATATTACTGAAAATTACAGTAAGTAAATAAAGTATATTACTGAAAATTACAGTAAGTAAATAAAGTATATTATTAACAAATCTACCATCTGGTGTGAGTTTGTTAGGTTGATGTGTCGATGCCAAGTGTTCCTCCAAAGTTTCTATCTGGTGCCTATAAGATAACATCTGATTTTCAAATTCTTCTACCAGACGATGAAAATACCTAGAAGACAAAAAATATTTCAAATTAACAAAAATTGAAAAAATTCTCAAAAGAAAGAAGTAACTTCTACCTATCATTATGAAGTGTGGCAAGTCTTGTAGGAAACCAAATTTTTCTTTATCAAGGTCCTTCTACTTACAGGTCTGCATATTCTAAAATTTGGCCATTCTCCAGAAGGTTTTTGCATGTATTTCCCATAGGGTCTTATGTTAACCTAAGTCCTCTGCTTGTGGCCATCTTGAATGAGGGATTTGCAGCAAAGTAACACTTGGTCGGCACCTTATGAGGAACATTTTCAGGCCATGTTTGTTTCAAGCAATACTGCAGTTCTGTAGATTTTTTGTTATATGCCATGAACACTTTCTGTCAAGTTTGGCTCTATTTAGCCAAGCATTTCCAGAGAATTTTTTTTTTTTAAATCAACCAGTCAGAAACAAGACTTGGCCATGGCGGCCATCTTTGTCACCTGATCTGGACAAAATTAGGAAACTTTGTTAAAGACCTCCCACAGATGCTTCGTTTTAAGTTTCGTTCCATTTGACCAAGCAGATTCAGAGAAGAAGATTTCTTTAAATCAGCCAATCAGAAACAAGATTTGCCCATTGCAGCCATGCTTGATGTCCAATCAGGATGAAAAAAAATTATTCATAAAAGACTTTAAATAGATGCTTCCTGTCAAGTTTGGCTGACAGTTTTGGCCAAGCAGTTTAAAAAAAAAACTTTTTTTAATCAAACAATGAGAAATAAGAATTGCCCATGACGGCCATGTTTGTTGCCTGAGCAGGACAAAATGAGGAAAGTTTGTAAAGAAACTCCCATAGATGCTTCCTGTCAAGTATCATTCCATTTGGCCAAGTGACTTCAGAGGAGAATATTTTTTTCATATTAGCCAATCAGAAAAAACAACTGCCCATGGCTGCCATATTTGTAGTTTGATCAGGACAAAATGAGGAAACTTTATAAAGGACCTCCCATATATGCTTCCTATCAAGTTTTTTTCCATTTGGCTAAGTGATGTCAGAGAAGAAGATTTTTTCATATCAGCCATTCAGAAACAATAAGTGCCCATGGCGGCCATGTTTGTTGTCCGATCGGGACGAAATGAGCAAATTTTATAAAGGACCTTACATCGATGCTTCCTGCCAAGTTTGATTCCATTTGGCCCAGTGGTTTCAGAGGCAAAGATCAAAATGTGAAAAGTTAACAGACGGACAATGGACGCCAAATGATGACAAAAGCTCATATGGCCTTTGGCCAGGTGAGTTAAAAATCAAATACGAATATTTATTTACCACATTCATGATTCCTGATTAAAAGAAATTCTTTGGTCACTCATTATGTATTTTAGGTATTGTATACTATGATTCCTAACTTCTTATATATATGTTGTATTAACACTCATTACAACAGTATTTCCTCTATTTTTGGAGGAGCTAGGATTTGACTAGCTAGATTTTGTAATTTCAATTAATTCAAGAATTATCAAAGTATTGAAGGTATATTGTAAACAATACCAACAAAATTTCTTGCATTTAATAACTTTTTGCCATATTCCAACCAAAACTTCAGTGAATATGAAGCCTCACAAAATGTCCATTGCCATGCTGTTTCTATTATGTTTGTACCAAAAATGAAAAATAAAATTTACTCACACCAAGTGTGAATATTCTTCACATCAATCCATGTTTGACATACATGAATTCACTACAATACCATTTTCATGGTTCATTTGGGTTTTTTGGAATAATAAATTTCAATAATTTCCAAATGCATATTTTATAATGTGTTTTCACTAGAAAATCATATAAAACCACAAAAATTTGGTAATCTTAAAAAACATATTTTTACTATATCACAAAAACCGATATCCACTGAAATACATAAATCCATGTCAGAACGATCAGTTTTCATATAAACTATACTTACTCAGTAGGTGCTGTATTTTCATACTGTAAACCTGGCGGAATGTCTTTGGTCCTCATTGCCATCTCTGCATTTTTTAGTTCCTTAAAAATAATAATCATTATAATAAGAGTAGCCTATTCCTAAAATCAACACGGACATTGGCTCTGCAACCTTAATACCACTCTCAACAAGTGTATGAAATATCATCTTACCAATATTCTGACTTTTACTGTAGTGAAATTTCAGTAATAACCCTAATTATAGGACGGCCTAATTATTCGAAATTTTTGAAAATTCAAGGAAAATTGAATCTTTTGATAACTCTATTTTTTCGACGCCTTTGTTCTCAGGTTGTGACAGTCAGTAATTTTAACTTCTTTGGTAAGTTAATTACTTTCAGTCCTTATCCAGTGTTTATTTCATCTTTCTAAACTAATTAAACTATCTATCTTTAATAAATTTGATTGAAACAAGATCGATTTTTAAGTAAATTTTATTGAATTTTTTCTATCTGGAAGTTTACTTTTGAAAAGAAATCCAAAACAAGTTCAAAACGGAATTGCATATTTGCGTATCTCAGAAAAACAAATTTTCAAATGAAAAGAATAATGTTTTTACAAAACAAATCCTATTATCATTGTTTATTAGACATTTAAATGTTATAGTTATAATATGTTCTAAAAAGACGCCAAGACTACAAACATTGAACATGTATGACCCATTTTTTCATTTGCCTATTCTTAAAGTACATTGACCAGGTCGATCAGGTCAGGTCAAAAAATGACAACGATGTGGACAGAAATACGAAAACTCTTATTTTTTCAAGGATTTTCCAATTTTCCTACAAAATAGGTGTATTTTAGTGTCGAACAAATAAAGTACGGTATATGCTGACAGAAAGTTACTACCTAAGTATAATTTTCTTGTTTATGAATTATTTATTATATTGAATACAGTGTTTATTTGGGATATTTGGTAACTTTTGTTGAATTGAATGACAAACCATGGATTAATTTTCCAATGTTCAATTGTATGGGATGTTGTCTCAATTATTCTGACCCCATATCCTTACATTCTCACATGAAACCGTTAAATTCAACAAGATTTAGGCCAAATATCATACTCTTTGTAATGGAATGATAGATGTTTCACTAACCTGTGTCATTTCATGTTTTAATTTATCAACAACTACAGCATTTCTTTGTAATCCATTAGATACAACAGATAGTAGCTGTCGTAAAGCTACAACATCTTCTTGCACTTTGTACAATGGCTTGGATGATGCTCTAGCGAGATCATCTTCAACAGTTTTCTCTGTTTTTACGTAATTCCTGAAATGAATGAAATAAACAACTCAAAGCTATATGTATTCTTTAAGCTTGTGTAGACATTTACTCTGAATACGGATAACAGCAATTAAACACTAAATCATATTTCTAGAAGTTAGAACAGAAACTATTGGTAATAATTTTAAACAGATTTAGTATATACCTTCCTGAGTCTCTACAATACCAAGGGTGTAAGTACTACCATGATTACTTTAATTTGTATTTCTGCATGGAAATACTTACTGGAAATCATTGACAGTCGTCAATATTTCTGGTGGAAGCTGAGATTCTTTAAATGCTTTACCATCTCTGAAAAGTAAGATAACAATTTAAAATGAATTTGGCTTTTTTCTTCTGTAGTCTATCATCCGCACGTGGAATAAATGTTAAACAATAAAAAAATGTACCACATTTTTATTTGTTTAATTATTTAACATCTGGGTTTCCAATGCAAAATTAAATGTACAATTTAGTATTTTCAGAAGCCATATACAGATACACAGACTTTACCCTAATAAATTCATTACTCCTAAACATATATATACAGGAATATAATTTTGCCATAAGATTTTTCTACTGGTGACAACATATGCTGCTTGTTAAATGCCATAAAACAACATACGAATGTCTTTATTAAAGACAAATTGATGAAAATCTTTTTACTTTATAATTATAACATAATATCTAAAATTAATCTAAAATTTCCAATAACTGAGTATCATCAATTTCTGACCAGTATCTGATATATGTGTACAAATAGAATTGCTCATTAATAAATCTTAATATTTGTAACTGTGAATGAAATTATTTTCATGGCTAACAATTTTCCTGATTTACAAAATTTTTACTGTTTTACATTACCAAATTTCAAGATTTTGTAACATTCTATTAATAAAGCATTGTGAAATATGGATTTTGCTTATTTATACTTTTTAAACTGTAGTTCCTGAGAAACCTTTATAACTTCACTACAAGGAATTTAGCAATTTAATGAAATATGATAAAGGTAAAGTACACAATTGTTTCAAAAGTGACATATTTTTACTACAACACTTTCTAACACTATCCAATTAATTTTACATATATTACCCAGTTTTAGTATCAGTTGTTGCTCCTCCTAAAAAGACAAACAAACATACATCAACTTTATTTGCATATTATTATTTACATCTCTGACCATTTAGTATAGGCAATTTTTGCAGTTGTAACATTTTGCAAGTTTCATTAAAAAAAAGTTTGCCAAATAATCTTAGATTATATTGAAATGCATTGAAACAACTGCTTCATATAAATAATGTGGATTATTGGTGGAGGAGGCCGGAGTACCCGGAGAGAACCACCGGCCTTCGGTAAGAAAATTGGCAATCCTTGTCAATTTAGACCGGAGTTGAACATACCCCGCCACAGGTGAGATTCGAACTCACAACCTCAGTGTTGACAGACTAGTGATCATTAGTAGTCATGACGAACTACCTAGACCACTCGGCCACCGAGGCCCCTAAATAATGTGGAATAAATATTTGTAATTTGATAAAATAATCAATATAATACCATTTTATGAAAATTAATTTTGCACTTCCATTTTAATAACTCTGACATTCGATTTTTCTCTTCATTATTTTGGATTATTGTTTTAGCTATCAATATTTCCAGATTTGAACTCACCTGATTAATCGCAATTCTATGATTAAGGAATATGCATGTCTTGTGCATCCAAATTATTCCATGTATCATAGAATATTTATATCATGTGCTATTTATAGCTTAAAAATTTATATCACATGCTATAAACAGCTTAACAAATTTTCCCTTCGTAACCTTTTCCAATTTTATAATTTTTTATTTTAATATATAAACAAGTATTTTTACTGGAAGATAACCAGAATTTACCAAACAGAAACAACATTCTATTGGCTGATATTATTATGTTAAAGTTCACACTGGCAAGAAATGAGTCATTCTTATACTAAACTCCATATTTGTACAAAAACCTTCATCAAATATATCAACATGTAGCCTGCTTAAAAAGTGTGAAAAAATTAAATGTACCATGTAGGCCAGAAAACATTAATTCCTAAAGTCTTATCCCCTGCTGCCCCTGCATTTACAGCTCCTTCGCCATCCCTGAACTAAACTTTGATGTATTAATAGCATCCTCCAGCCCAAATTATTTATTTTTCATAATTGTGCTATGTAACACACAAAATTTCCATTTTCACCTCAAGAAGACAAGTCTAAAATATAAACCAAAAAATCCCCCAGCTACCATTGCCCAAAAAGAATTTTTATAATAATTTCTTTGAGAATCTACATTTTCCACTTTAAACAGATGTATTTTCGACGCCAATAAACAGATGATCATTTACTACAAAATTTAGATGAATTCTACTAACCTGAGGTAACTGTGGATGTTTTAGGATCAACACCACCGAGTCCTGTTACTTGTGGTCTGGTTGTAGTTTGTCCAAATATACTTCCTCCTGCTACAAAAAAATTCAGTGTCTTCATTTAATTTTTTTTTTTCATTGGGATTTCTTTAGCTTACGGTTTAATCCTTCTCCATGGTATTTTCTCCTTGCCTTAAGTATTAGTGCAATGTATACAGGGGCTAAAGATAAAGCATTTATGTACAGATGGTCCGATTGTTAACAGAAATGTTTTTTAAAAACAGAAAAAGACAAAACCTCCAAAAATATATATTTTCAAATAAATTAACAAATAAGATTTTCTGTTATTTCTATGTTAAAATAACTACCAATGATGGAATCGACAATTTAGACATGTTGGAAGAGTAAATAAAGTACATGCATTGTTCTCTGAATTAACAGGTATGAAAAAACAAAACTTAACCTAAAGACGTTTCTTTCTATTATATTAAAAGGTAAACAGAAAAAAAATCATTATAATATTACCAAATATTTTCACTCTCAGAATTTATTTCATTACATATTATATATATAGGGTGCAAAGAAATCTGAAGTAGGAAAGTGGAAATCTTGTTTTTTTTTTTTGGTTTTTTTATTGGTTTTTGCACTTTCAATACATCTGACACCCAGTTTTTATTTGTTGAAGATACTTGTGTACCCTGAAAACCATCAAACTTCTGGCAAAAACTGGTAATCTTTGAACACACACCACTAGAAGTTAGATTCTGAACTCAAAACTTCAGTAGATAGTTTAGTGGTAAGTATGACCTACCTAGACCCCGCCTCTACCAAATCCTGTGGGCCAATGAAACCTGAGATCCCTTTTATGAACATTACCATGCCTGAAACAAATTATTCAACAATCCTGTAAACATTAAGTGATCAAACATCAACTGCATCATGAAAAAAATAATAATTGAATAAACTCATTTACCAGTTGTTGTTGCCCCGAGGTTCAGTCCAGCAGCTCCTATTGTGAGACCACTTTGTAATGGAGGCTTAGCACCAAGACCAAAACCAGTCGATGTAGTTGTACTGGTACCTCCAAGCCCAAAAACAGTTGCAGATGGCTGACTGATTCCACCTAGGGTCAACCCTGTTGATGCTTGGGTTGCAGTTCCTAAGTTAAAACTGAGTGTTGCAGGTTTAGTTGTTGAAGGTTGATTGCTGAGGCCAAAGGTTAAACCAGTTGTTGGTGCTGAAGTGGTTGGTCCTAATGTCGTAGTTTGTCCAAAGGTTACTCCTGAAATTTGTAAATTACCATAAACAATGATCAAGATTAGAAAAATAACAAAGTTTATGTTGCTCCTTGAATTTGCAATGTATCAATAAATAATTAAAGGAAAGTTTGAGCTCCATGTAAATATGGAATACATATATAAAAGTAACTGTAACACCCTTTATTTATAGGTTTTCCTTGCTTGGTGTAGCTTCCTGTTTAATAATAGTAATGATTCTTGTTCTCTTAAAGTCTAACTTTTTAAAATTGTATTACATGTATATGGTTTCCTGCAATACTGATAAGAAAAAAACATCTGTATGCATAAATCTCCATGAAAAGTTAAGACTTCTCTTAAAGTATCAACATATTGTTCTAATGTAGATTCCTCACTTTTCTGAGCAAAAGAAATACAAAATCTTAAAGATTACAAAATGAACACTGAATATGTGTTTTGAGTACAAAAAACAAGAGGCTCAAAAGAATTGAGCCCTTATAGCTCACCTGACAGTCCCACAATCAATCCATTTTATTTCAAGTGAAAATTGTAATGGACCTTCCATTGATATTTCATACCAAGTATCAGTTAATTTGGCTATATGGTTTCAGGAGGAGATTTTAAAAATTTTGACCAATCAAAAATAACAATTCATCATAGCTGCCATATTAGCTGTTCGACCGGGACAAAATAATCAAACTTTAAAAAGGTCCTTCAACAGATGCTTCATGTTACAGCTCATTTTGCTTTGCGGTTTCAGAAAAAAAAAATTCTTGAAATTTTGACCAATCAGAAATAAGAATTCATCATTGCGCCATATAAGTTCTTTGATGGGAACAAAATATGCAAAATATATAAAGGTCCTTCCATGGATGCTTCATACCAAGTTTAATCTCATTTGGCTAAGGGGTTTCAGAGGATAAGATTTTTAAAATTTGTCCAATCAGAAATTAAAATTCATTATGGCAGCCATATTAGTTGTCCGACCGGAATGAAATATGCAAACTTTATAAAGGTCCTACAATAGATGCTTCATACCAAGTTTAAGCTCATTTGGCTTTGCGGTTTCAGAGGAGAAGATTTTTTAAATTTTGACCAATCAGAAATAAGAATTCATCATGGCAGCCATATTTGTCATCCAACCAGAACAAAATACGCAAACTTTATAAAGGTCCTTCCATAGATGCTTCACATCAAGTTTCAGTTCATTTGGCCTAGGGATTTCAGAGGAGAAGATCAAAATGTAAGTTTACAGACAGAGGGACGGATGCCAAGTGATGACAAAAGCTCACATGGCTGTTTAGGCCAGGTGAGCTAAAAATCATGAAATTCTGAACCTTTGCAACAACATACTTTTAACAAACTAAGAAAATATACGATTCCACTAGAGATCTCAACTGGTAAGCTTCACTCCTTACATAAAAACTTGTATTTTTAAAAGTGAAAAGTTGGTATTTAGACATTTTTACCTGCAGCTGTGGTTTTGGGAGCCAGACCTCCTAATCCAAATCCTGTACTGGTTTGAGTTCCTCCAGTCAATAAACCAGTCAGCGTACTTGCAGTAGTTGCAGCTCCTGAAGATGCTGGAGTAGCACCTCCAAATCCGAAACCTGTCCCTGTTGAAGTCTGAGTGGCACCTCCTAGATTGAAACCTACTGTTGCTCCAGTTGTTGCTGCACCTGAAGAAACAAGCAATTATTCTGATATAAAACACTATTTAGTGTCACATGACTCTGAGTTAATTCTGATTTTGTCTTGGTTTCAATTTCATTTTATCTACAGAAGAACTTAGGTGACTTGGATTTAACAACTCGATCACTAAATATTTCAAGCTACATTTGTACTTATTGAGTCTTATCATTGAACATCTTATTATTTAGAATTTAGAACTTCAGCTGATTGAACTAAAATATAGCTTGAACTGTTTTTCAGTCCCTTGTGCATTGGAAGGACAAATGTTCTATTGTATTTTCAATCAATCTGTATGACAGTTTGTTGTTCCGATATATAGCTAGCTTTTTGCAGAGTCATTTCTTTACTATTATATAACTAAATAGTTGTCAATTTTTCTGGACCTCATTATTTGCAGATTGCTGACTTTTCTATTTTTTTAATGGTGGCCATATTTGTTGGATGTCTGAAACCCTGGATATAATTCTGAAAGGAGACCACCAAGGGACCATTCCATCAAACTTTGGTCTCAATATAGTTTCAGATTTGCAAGTGTATTAAAAACATTGTCAATGCATAAATTACACTTTGCTGTTATTATAGATTTTTCTCCTATTCTTGACGTGTTTAATCAGTGGGATAAAAATACATATTTTCAACCACTTTCCGGTGATTAAATTTCTGCATGGGAATTCCCGCCGTTTTTTTTCTATAGTTATTGGAACGATAACCTAGAGAAGTCCAGAAATGACTTCCATGTAAACAAACTACATAGCAACGACATTTTCTTGAGGTTTTTGTCGAAAATCATAGGATAAACAGATTCTCCTTCCATTTACTCATGAGTTATGGAATTTCTCCACCCTCAATAGTTTAATTTTAGACTTTAACACACTCACTAAAGGCTTGCGTGTTGAAAATCAAAAATTTAACTATCTCCATAACTCACTCGTACCTTTTGTCCTCTAAAATTTGCAATGGTATAACTTTAGCTTAGTATCTTTCTACTTCTTTCTTTTTTTAAATTTTAAAATCAAGGAATTTACACATACATGTAAGAACCTAGAAATGTGTTTTTTTGTCTTGTAAGTCAATTACCTTTACATTAATATCAAACTACATAAAGAGTTTCATGCTAGTGGATAGCAGAGATTTAGCTAGCGCTCGTCACTTTCGCCATTGACGAATGATTCTTGAAATTGGCGAATGTTTTCCGTATGCAATTCGTCACTTGAAATTTCAAAATCGCCAAAAAATATTTCGCTAAGACGCGCTAAAATTGGACTGGACGTGTCATCCTTCAATCTCATGCGTCCCTGGGACGCATTTAAATCTAACCAGCTGCGTTCGAAGACGATAATTTTCATAAAAGATTTCGAACCGCCATTTTTTGTTTTCTTGGAGATCAAAGGGAACGGGGAAAGAAACGACAAAAAATTAAGATAGAAAACGGCGACAATCGGAATTCTCGTGATATTTCATTGGCCACAGCGTTTTTTACCGACCGGTAACAATATGAACCTCATTCATGATTTAAAAATGAATTTAGCGGACTTTGACTTACATTACAATTGGAAATTTTGTCAATATTGATTAATAAGGTGTTAAAACAAGGTCAATGGGAGGATTTTAAGAGTATGTTTGAGAAAAAATAATAGTAAAGATTATAGATAAATAAATATTAAAAAATAAAATGGCAATATTAAATAAGTTGTCAAAAAGATTTTTGCTCATATCTGTAACAGAAATTTTCTTCCAAGTTTGGAGCACCACTGCATACATGTGTATGTTCATTTTTTTTCTTTTTCTTTTTTGGATCCTTCTGATCTTAAAACTTTCAACTTTAGGAGGGCTTTTCAGTTGTGGTGTATGTCTAAGGATAGGAAGATCATGCATTATTGAGGTGATATCTATCAAATAGTACCTACATGTACATTTCATTTATTTATTCAGTAATATTTGCTATTGTATGAATTACAATGTTTTGTTAAAAACTTTATTGATAATAAAACATTTTTATTATGATTAACATGTTATAAATGTACCAGTGCTGAAAAATAAATGATAAAAATATGTATTAATATTCAATGTTATATTTTTTCTCAATCATATGTACAAAAAAGAACTGGAATAAGTTACATCGATAGAACATGAAGAATTTGTCCCCATTTTGCTTGTCCGCAAAAGTGACTAATGGTCTCAAAATCCTAGCTAAAACCCTGAGTGGATAGTATCAAGGTCTAATGTTTATCAGAAATATTACGTTTTTTTTTATACAAACCTCCCCCAGTATTCTGAGTTCCACCAAAGCTGAATCCTCCTGTAGCCTGTGTCGTCTTTGTTTGCCCTGCCAATGGTGTACTGGTACCTCCAAAACTGAAGCCACCAGTGCCAGCAGGTACTGCTGTAGTCTTTCCTAATGCGAAAGGTGTTGATGTGGCAGATGGTATGCCACCGAAATTGAAACCACCTGGACAAATCATGAATAAAAAAGGACATCAATATACATCGCTTTTAAATTATCTGAGTTAAGATACTGTACAGAGGCATTGTAACAGCAATTTTCCAGTGCTTTGAAAACAATTTAATTTAAACTACATGTAGGTACTGTTTACTGGATTATTGATGGGGTGTGGTTTATTGAGTTTTATGCCACTTTCAACACAATTAGATATATCATGACAACCAGATTTTATTGGAGGAGGAAGCCAGAGTACAAGGAGAAAAACACTGATCTACTGCATGAAAACTGAAATTTCTAATCTTTTATGATCTGAATCAAGCGCACCTCACAATTTTCAACCTCAACTGTTGACAGGCCAGTCAACAGGCCAGGATAATCATCAAATAGATTGATTTACCTTCATTTTATCATTTTTGAAATAACACATCCAAAGCTGAAAAATATCTTTTGAATACTTCCAAAGATGTTGTAAGAATCTAAACTCACCCAAGAGCCATACACTGCAGAATTAATAACAAGATTTTTAAGTTGGAAAACCCAGTGATACTAAAGAGTATGTCAAATAATTGAGAATTTCAAATTCTGGTGGTTTACTAATTATCTGCACCCAGCAAATAAAACCTTAGCATCTCTTCGTGTGGTTATCTCAGTCTACATTGATTTGTTCATATTCAATTTCTTATCTTTTTTCAAAAGCTGCATGGGAAACACCATCAGTAAGGTTTTAAAACCTGAAGGCAGACTAAGACAGATTAAACATGTTACAAAGCTCTTACTACCTGCCTGAATATATACATTGTACATGTACTCATCATGCAAGTTATGTAATTAGATCATTTAAATTTTTAACTGAATGATATACTCACCAGGTGGGTTAGCCATATTTCTTTTTTACAGTTTGTGATATAAATCTGGAAAAGAATGAAAATGGTTATGGTGTTTGGTAAATGACAAACTGTAATTGTAACAGTAACTATTTCGGACACCTAGTACAAAAGATTTGGTCAGATTATCTCCCTTCGCAACAATGCAAACAATAATGAAATTATTTCTAATTTTATAACTTTCACTTCCAACCTTGCAGTTTTTTTGATGTTGTTACTGAATAAAAGTTATGATTTCATTGCAAGATTTTTATTTTCCCCATAAAAATTTGACAAAAAGTGGAGACTACAAATAAGACCAGTCAAAAATGATAGGACGACCACAACTTTGCTCTTGGGGTATCCTTAGAGCAATTTCATCCTTGGAAGGCCACCTTTTCACCCAAATCTTTCAGTTTTATAAGCCTAAATCTATAATAAAGGATTGGTTTTGGGTTTTTTTTTTTATGCATTAAACTTTTTATAATAGTGTAGTTTATATTATTTGTCATACTTTAATATTTTTGTTTGAAAATTTTGAACAATCATATTGTAATACTCTGCTCCCTTTGTTTATCTGTGTGTTTAGTTAATTAATAATAATTATACAGCTTATACTCATCATCACTGACTGGCACTATGAACTAATGTGTATTGTATTTTCTACAAAGACGTGTACAGACAGCATTGAGATGTGTCAAAAGTGTTGTCACTGTTGCCTGAAAAAAGGGTTCAAATTTTCTCATAAAGTGGATCAAGTTGTCTATAAACAATTTTTTTTTCGTATTTCCTCAAAATAAAAATGAACAGTTTTCTCCACGAAGTCTTTTGAGTTATCATTTAAAAGTGGTCTAAGCTATCCATTGTAACATTAGGCCAAATAAAAAAATGTGCATCTAGGATTTCAGGCTTTCAAAAATTAAGGTAAAGGAATTTATGGTTTTCTACATTGCTTGTAGAAAAATTTAGGGTATATAAGCACAAGAAATTAAGAAAACCTTCTCCCAATTTTAGTCAAAAGTCTATTATTTAAAATTAAATTTTTTGTCACTATGAAAATATTTCTCATTTGAAGGAAAGCTACCCATCTGAAGGACTATTCCCCATTGCGTGGGATGTGACCAACTTATTTGCAAATTTTTGTTACCATGAACACGCAAAATAAAGTGACTTCATGGTTCTTGTCGACTCTGGTGTGTACTAATTTCTTACCAAACACTGTTTATTAACTATTTTGTGGATAGGATGAAAAGAACTAATTTCAAACTACATTGTAGCTACAATAATGTAGCTTCTGTGACAACTTTTGACTCAGTGGAGCTACAAAGCGGTCCCATTACTCGTTATGGAGCAAAAATAACTTTTACGTATGGCAATAAGAGGTCGTGTTTACCTGAAACATCACTGAACTGTATTTTTTCCAGCATATTAAATGTAAAATTGCTTCATTATTAATGTTGAAATCGTTGTTTTGCTCATCTTGTCATTTTGTCAGTTTCAAAATTGTTTTCTTTAAGCCATGACAGATTCTAGAGAGAAGGCCTGACCTTATACAGATATCCTTACTACCACTGACAATACCGTGGAAAGTTTGCTTATTTGGAACGTGACTTTAGCATGTTTAGCAAGAATCCTGCCGGGAGTTGAAAAGAAAACAAACCATTCAAAACATGGGTGGAAACTTTAAATGCCTGATTTGTGGATTGTAAATCTCCCGTTAGATGATGGTTTGTTGCTTTATTCTAACTGATAATAGAAATATAATATTTTTACAGTTTTTTTTAACAAAAACAGCTGGAAAATATGCCTAAACCTGCGGGTGTGAATCACACCCGGCTGCTCCATTACGAGTAATGGGACAGCTTTGTAGCTCTGTCGAATCAAAAGTTGTCACAGGAGATACATTTTGTACATTATTGTAGCTAATCTCAAACCAGTAGGCAGCACATAAGACATAAGACCAAATTAATAATTGTGTGGTGTACCAGTCTCGACCTCGGTTCGAATGATTACACAAAGAAAGTCACTTCACTAATTAATATCAATGTTCTGGTTTATATACAAGAATATAGTTCCTTAGATTTCTCACCGAAGCCTTATATCGATAATTATATATAAATTCCCTCACTTTTTCCGCAGCATGTGAACTGTTATTCTAATTACAAGATATAATGATAACACTATACCAATCATACAGGGAACCAGTGTAAATTATAATATCCAAGTCAATATCCGCCACATAAGACTACGTTACGTATAATTATTAAGTTGAATTGATTTTTATTAAAAAAAAATGTACTTTTCTTCAGACACCTAACAATATCTGTATGTCAAACTATGTAAATTAATAATAATTTTGCACTCCATTTTGTCATGTTAAAAATGAGATTTTTAAAGAACTATTTCTCAATTTAAAATCGCGCGTAAGAGACGACATCCCATAGATCCTTCTGGAATTGATACCTCACCGGATTTGACACATCCCCAGACCTGACACACTTCACTGGCAATGTGATAGGTGCCGTTGACGGAGCAGGACATGCTTACCCTTCCGGAGCACCTGATGTCACTCCGGTTATTTGTGGGGGTTCACCGTTGCTATAGTTCTTGAGTTTTGTCTTGTCCTTTTTTATATTTCTTTAGTTTACTGTGTATTTTAATTATCCCTTTTAAGTGTATGTTTTGTAATGTCTGTGTTCATTGTCAGTCAATTGGTTCAAAATTCGGAAGTTGTTACCGGGGCAGGACATGTATACCTGGCCTTCCGCAGCACCTGGTGTCACTCACGGTTTTTTATGGGAGTTCACATTGCTAGTGCTTTAGTTTCTGTGCAGACTTGTTCTCGTTTTATTTAGTTTATTATAAGTTTTTTTATTCTTTTAGTTATACATGTACCCATGTGGCGTATGTTTGTTGTGTTCCATTCTCCTGACTTTGTCTTTTCCCTGGACATCGAATTTGTTGACTTTTCCCACTGTTTTGTCACTTCGGTAATCTTTTGCCAATATTTTAAACCTCCAAAATAGACTTATATGAGGTTAGGGTTAGGATTGAAGTTAGGGTTAGAATTGGAGTTAATGTTTGGGTTAAGAGTTATAGGAGTTAGGAGTTAGGGTTATGGTTAATGATTGATAAAGGGCTGTGTATGAGATCTCCCCGGCGAGTTGGTAGACTGATCAGCCTAGTATCCAGAAAAACATCCAAGCCGTCATCATTGAATGATGACAATTAATGGACCGCCCCGACGACCAGTAGGAAGAGCATTTTTTTCACCCATGCAGAGCAGAATAGCATATGCAGCAAAACACAGAGAGAAATGAGGACGGGAGTGTAGTCATGAGCACATAATGAGTAGCATTCTGAGCAGCGAAGAGCAATGTGAGCGCGGTCAGACTAGCTTTCGGAACAGTGAATGAAGAGCAATTTGAGCACTTTCGGAACAGCAACGAGCAGCGAAGATCAATATAAACACAGTCAGAGCACCAATAGACAGCTATGAGCAATGTTAGCACAACCAGAGCAGCAAAGAGCAGCGAGAAGCAATATGAGCACAGTCGGAGCAGCTTCCAGAGCGGTAACGTCCAAGTACAAAATGAGATATTAGCGTGGTTCCTGTTTCATCGAAATGAAAAATAGGGTAGGTAGGTAGGTTTTTTTATTATTGTTTTAGAAATGTTCTTAACATAGAGTCTATGGTAAAGACATTCTGATTTTAACAGTCCAAAAAGGGTAGGTAGGGTAACCGGAATCATACATATTTTTTCATTTGGCCTAAAGAGCATCGAAGAGCAGTATGAGTCCGGGCCAAATCGATGAGCTGGGAAACCTAACAACCACGACACGACCAGAGAAAATCATAAAAACAATTTAGATTTAGCAAATTTATTTGTATATAATATTATTATTTATTATCTGTAGATGAGCAAAAACGTTTTTAATTTTGAAAATCGATTGAGGGTTCCAATTTTGGGACTGAAATGGTGAAATTGCTAATTTTGGTTGTCTCTGGAAATACTCATTCATTTTTTATTTGTTTCAGTGGTTTTATTTGTTTATAATATTGTTATTCACTATGTTTAGATGTGCAATAAGGCTTTCAATTTTGACATTTGATTCAGGGTTCCAATTTTCAGACTGAAATTGTGCATGAAATTGCTGATTTTAGAACTTCGAAAATTTTGAATTCAAGCTTGTGACTTAAACTCGTCTTTCATTTTTCAATTTATGCTTTTTATTTCTATACAGTATTGTCATGCACCATATGCAGATGTGCAATAAGGTTTAAGAATTTTGATTTTCTAAAATTGGGGCACACAGGGGTAAAATTTCGAAAAACTGTCAGTTTAAGCTTCTGATCTAAACTCCTCGTTCATTTTTCAATTTATGCATTTTATTTTTAAATGGTATTGTCATACACAATATGCAGATGCGCATTAAGGTTTTAGAATTTTGAGTTTCTAGAATTGGGGCCCACATGGGCTGAATTTCGAAAAAAAACTGTCAATTTAAGCTTGTGACCTAAACTCTTATTTCATTTTTCAATTTATGCATTTATGTTCTAATTCGTAAACTCAACCGAACATAAAACATTTATCAATATAATACAAAACTCTCACATGGGAGTAGCCACTTGCAAAAGTCAAGTGCAATTTTTATTTAGATAATTAATACATGTATTTCATTTTATCTCAATGAAAAATGTCTGTCTCGGAAGAGCACTCCAATATTTGCGACCCATCTTGGACAATCAACCTGTAAATAAATATTTTTTATAATTATTTATTTGGAAAAACGCCTCTAGCACACTTGACTGCAATGACTCGAATGACTTAAACTACTAACAAACTACTCGTGCATGAAATTTTACTCGTATTAATTTAATCTTGATATCCAATCAAACAGACCTATCTATAAATACCATAGACACTTGTATCGATATATGTACAACTTTGATAAATATAATTAATTTCTATACGGTATTGTGATACACCATATGCAGATGCGCAATAAGGTTTTAGAATTTTTATTTTCTAAACTTGGTGTCCACAGGGGTCGAATTTAGAAAAACTAATTAAAGCTTGTGACGTAAACCTGTCTTTTGTTTTTCAATTAATGCATTTTATTTCTATACAGTATTGTCAAACACCATAAGCAGATGTGCAATAAGGTTTTAGAATTTTAATTTTCTAAAATTGGGGCCCACATGGGTCGAAATTTGAAATTTGAAATTTAAGCTTGTGACTTGAACTTCTCTTTCGTTTTGCAATATATGAATTTGGCTTATATATAGTATTGTCCTACACTATATGTAGTTGCACCATAAGGATTTAGAGTATCGATATTTAAACTCAGGTCAAATTTAAAAAATTGTAAGTTTAAGCTTGGAAACCGTTCTTTTTTTAATTTTTCATTAGGCTTATTGATTTAATTTCTTTATAGAATGATTGCATACTATATTTGGATGGGAATAAGGTTTTATATTTTTGACTTTAGGTAAATGGCCCAACTACTTACAGGGGATGCGGGTATCACTGTCGATTCCGACAGTACATATTTCTAGTTTATAAAGATTTTATTGTTCGAATTTCGTATTTAAACTTTGAACATTGAGTGTTCAAAGACTCCGTTTGGATATATACCAACCAGAACAGACGCACATTTCCATCTTGTGAATGTAATCATTTAAATATGGACACAGTTTGGATAAACCAACGAGAGCATACGCACATTACCATCTTGTGCATGTAATTACTACCTTGCATTGTACTTTTGGACCAGCCAACGCATTTGTAGAATCTGTACTTTGTTATGGGTTACATTATTTTGACTTGGCCAATTGTCATTATGATTCCAATTGTGTGTGTATCGTCTAGCTGACACAGTTCCTTTTGAGGTAGAGCTCAATCCAGATCGTATATTAGTGAGAGGTTTATTATTAAAGTAAGTGTAAGCCACCATTTTCTACATAAGGAAATGCCTGTACCAAGTCAGGAATATGACAGTTGTTTTCCATTCGTTAGGTGTGTTTGAGCTTTTGATTTTGCCATTTTATAAAGGACTTTCCGTTTTGAATTTCCCTTGGAATTCGGTATGTTTGTTATTTTACTTTTTGCAAAGCGTCACAAGTCAGCACAATTACTAATCATCCTAATTTAAGTACCAAGTTGTTAAAATTCCAAGTCGTCAAAAATCGTGTCGCCAGACATAATTATGTGGATACCAACCCAAGCGAATCTTCAACCTAGTGAAGAATACACGCGGTATGGAAGAGGATTCAACAGAGTACAGTGAATCTGATTCAGCCTCAGAAACCGCAACAGAAGCTGATAACGAGGAATCAGAACAAAGAATAGACCATGCATACAATGAAGACTCGGGTGAGGAATGCGAACAGTTCCCATGGTACGTCATTACAGAATATTTCAAGTACATTCCCCGGAGTACAAACAGAAAGTACACGAACTAGCCAAGGGCGGAATGGATGATAACAAGACACGCGTGGTAGCATATAGAGAGACATGTTTGAACCCTACAGAGAAGAAATGAACATGCACTACCTCGGACTGAAGTTTATTTGGCAGCAAGATATCAATAAAGACCACATACATCAAAAGATCAGGGCTTTAGAGAAGACGACTACGAATTAAAAGAATCCTCGGAATACCTCGTTGAAAAAAAAGAAAATATCTGCTTAACAGTGTACTGAGCGACTAAGTACGACCCACCAGCACTTGCATGTACTTTAGTAACCCTTTCAAAAAGTATACATGTCATTGGAACCTTATATGCCTTACTCATGTTACTAAAACCTTCATTTTTCTTGTAATTTTGTATATCTGAACTTTCTGCGTTGAAGACCCATTGGTAGGCTTGAGTTGTTTTCTGCTCTTTGGTCGGGTTAATTGTTGTCTCTTGACACATTCCCCGTTTCCATTCTCTATTCTATTAAAAAATAAACCTCGTTAAATTTTAAAGAATAAGCATTTTTTACAGAATAGAGAACAAAGGAACATAAATTTAACAAATATACAGAATAATTTGCAAAGCCTGATTCATCCAGAACCTCTGACATGGTGTATGTCAAGAACGGAGATGGTACATATACATATATAATAATAATTGTACAACCAATTAGCTCCAATTTGTTGATACACACACACACACACACATGCATATATATATAGGGGAATAAATAAAAAGAAATAAATTAATTTGTCAATTGATACAGAGATTGAATACTTCTTTTTTATTGTTATTTCTCAGTGCTTCATTTTTTATTTCATGTATTTTTTCATTTGTTATGATGTTATAATTCTGTAACATAATTGTCTACCTTATATTAAAGGATTATTAACCTGTATTATTTTAATTATTATTTACATGCGTTGCTACACATGAGGAAGATCAAGATGACGATTATCCATGTTGTTTTCTTCATGTTATTAATAAGTCATTTCGCAACGCGACAGCACTGATGAGGGATCTCAGTGATCCGAAAATTTTGCTAAGTTTGAATTATTGTTATACTTCCAAATTTGATTTGTTTTATTTTGATGTTGTTTTAGACGTTTATTAAGTCTCCCAAACGAAGTGGGGTAAAAATCTCTGCAAGTTTTGTTATCCGACATCGATTTTCGGATTGAAAAATACGGATTCAAGTGATGTCCAAGTCAAAATACAGAACAAACATACATTGTTGAGGAAAAACAGGACCCATGATACAAAAAAGTATACTCAAAGCATATGCCCATATTGGTCAATCAATTTTTCCCAAATTATGTTAAGAGGGGGGTTGGGGGGGGGGGGGGGTCAGTGAAAAAACTATGTGAATTAAGTTTTTTATCCGACATTGAACTTTTGATCTCGTCCCTTATAGATTTGGATTTGCGATGTTTTTCGAACATTTTTTTCTTCCTCTCCGATTTTGTTCGTTCGATTTCTCGATAACCGTCAGAGATATGGATCTGAGATTTTCCATGATGAAAGATCAATGTTTCTAGATGTGCCTTATATTATTCATTATTTGACGGGGGTCACTGAGATACGAAAACCCCAACAAAAGTTACTGCAGATTTTTTTTTTGTATTTTTTTTTGTAAGTGTCGTCCGTTAACTTTTACAAAAATCTTCTCCTCTGAAACTACTGGACCAAATGGAACCAACATGGCCACAAGCATCATTGGGGTATCTAGTTTAAAAAAATATGTCTGATGACCCTGCCTGCTAACCAACATGACCGACATGGCTAAAAATAGAACAAAGGAGTAAACTGAAGTTTTTGTCTTATATCTCAAAAACTAAAGCATTTAGAGCAAACTGACATGGGGTAAAAATGCTCATCAGGTCAAGATCTACCTGCCATGAAAGTTTCAGACGAATCGGTCAACCCTTTATTGGGTTATTGCCCCAGAGTTGTTAATTTTTATAGATTTAAACAGCAAAAATGTTCAACAAAGCAAGATCCACAAATAAGTCAACATGACCAAAATCAATGATTGACTCTTTATAGGAGTTTTTGCCCTTTAAAGAAGGCATCCAGCGTAAACTTTCCTTTAAAGATCTTCTCCTCTGAAACCACTAGGCCAATTGGGACCAAACTTTGGTGGAATGTTCCTTTGGTGGCCCCCTTCCGAAATTTTGTCCAACATCCCCAATTCCCAAACGATATGACTGCTGTTACTGAAAATAGAAAAAAGGGGGGGATTTAAAAAATCATCTTCTATAAAACTACTAGGCCAATTGAAACCAAAGTCCTTATGAGGTTCTCTTTCGGAAATATGTCCGATGACCCGGACTGTTAACCAAGATGGCAGCCAAGCCGAACTTAGTTTAACATAGGGCCTTATCGGAAAATTAATTGAAAAATCTTCTTGTCTGAAACCACTTGACCAATTGGAAACAGACTTGGCATCAATTGTCTTTAGATGGTCCTCTTTCAGAGGTGTGTCCGATAATCGGACTGTCAACCAAGATGGTCACCACAATAGAACTTAGTTTAACAAAGGACCCTGTGGTAAAATTCGTTGAAAAATCTTCTTGTCTGAAACAACTTGACCAATTGGAACCAGACTAGGCAGCAATGGTCCTTAAGAGGTCCTCTTTCAGAAATGTGTCCGATTTCGTGGACTGTGAACCAAGATGGCCGAACATAGTTTAACATAGGACCCAATCTGATTAAAATACAGACCCTGTATCAACACTACGCTACAAGTATATTCTACATTATGAAATGTTCATCCTTTTCATCTCTTTTGCCTTCTTTCTTACAACTACGTCAATTGTCGTGTTTTCCTTTAACATGTCCAAGGTTTTTTATTTGATTTATTCGCGTAAAATAGCAAATATTTCATAATGGAAAATAAAAGGCACAACAGAAACGATCAACAATGGCATAAAAATAAAACGACGGCTACCACTTTACATCTGTCCAAACTATGAACAACAAAAATAGGTCAAAGACCTAATAGACCTGGCTGTGTTTCATGTGTATGAGGATTACATGCAATATCTACTCCATACGACATGTAGCATAGCGTTGACACAGGATCTGTATTTTAATCAGATTGCATAGGACCCTATTTGAAATTAACTTAAAAATCTGCTTGTCTAACACCACTAAGCCAATTAGAACTAGAGTACTGTCGGAGCACCCCCACATTTGTTTCACCCAAGTGATGATTTTGATGCAAATTTACTGTTAAGGACAAAATTTACCCCGAGTTAAAATTAAAAAAAAACATTTCAGTCCATCCCACATAACCCAATAAGGGGATGACCATTTGAATTTCAGGGGAGGGGGTGTGGGGTGCTGGCAAATTTGATGAGGTCAGAAAATTTTATTTACATTTTTGCTTTAAATGGAAAAAAATCAACAGTATTTTGATAATTATAATACTTCCTATATGCCATGGGTCTTAAATTGTATGTTGAGCATCTGTTTTTTGCATCTGTCCATCATGGACAATCTACCTATGAAGAAACCGGAAGTCCAGAAAGTAATGTTTTCAGCATATTTTGAAAATTCGCTCATTTTCAGTCCCAAATTTCGCTACAGGAAAGAATTAAATCAAAATTTTAAAACCTTATTGTGCATCTACATCACATGTACAATCATTCTATAATGAATGTAGAAGCCTTGCAACAATAATGAATGAGAAGTTGATGTCACAAGCATATTATGATAATTCGCTCGTTTTCGGTCCCACATTTCACCCATTGAGCGAAATCAAAAATTTTAAAACCTTATTGCGCATCTACAGGATATATGCATTATTACTGTGAAGGAATTAAAATGCTATACTCAAAACTGAATGAGGAGTTGATGTCAAAAGAAAGTGTGACGGACGGACAGACAGACGCACGCACGGACGGACGGACGGAGACAACGACAATATACCCGCAATACGGGTATAACTAGACATTGTAGCAATGGTCCTTTGAAGGTCCTCTACCACAATTTTGTCCGATGACCCGGATTGTCAACCAAGATTGCCGCCACAGCCGAACTTAGTTTAATATAGTGCCCTATGAGAAAATTCATTGAAAATCTTAAAAGAATCCTTGTCTGAAACCACTTGGCAAATTGGAGCCAGACTTGGCAGCAATGGTTCTTAGGAGGTCCTCTTTCAGAAATGTGTCCTATTTCGTGGACTGTGAACCAAGATGTCCGCCACAGCCGAAGTTAGTTTAACATAGGACCCTGTGGGAAATTCCCTCAAAAATCTTCCTCACTGAAACTACTGAACCAATTGGAACCATTGGTATTTAGATGGTCTTCTTTCAGAAATATGTCCACCACAGCCGAACTTAGTTAAATAAAGGACCCTACAGGAAAATTCACATAAAAATCTTCTTGTCTGAAACCACAGTAGTATATAGGGACAGTTCAGTTAGTATTTGAGGTGGTGCTGAGGTGGTGCTACCGGAAGTGACGTCAACCGGAAATGACGTCACCGGAAGTGACGTGACCGGAACCGGAAGTGATTTTTGCGCGCATGCGCAACCGGAAGTGGGCAGTTTTCCCGCCCTTTCTTGCCGGAAGTGACGCAAGTCACGTGGTAGGACCCGGATGTGTGTTCTGCGCATGCGTAGGCGGAACCGGAAGTACCCGGAAGTGGTTTGCGCAACCGGAAGTAGGGTGTTTTTTCCGCCCTTTGTTGACGGAAGTGACGTAAGTCACGTGGTAGGACCCGGATGTGAGGTCTGCGCATGTTCGGGCGGAACCGGAAGTGGTTGGTGCAACCGGAAGTAGTGGGTTTTCTCCATTGACGGAAGTGACGCAAGTCACGGACCCGGATGTGCCATGCTTGACCAGATTTAATTATCTCCCCTTTCCCGTACTTCTCGGTCGTCTCTGGCTCTTTCATCGGTCTGATACTCTCACTGTTATGTCAGAGAGTATACGAAGTACACTATTGGATTATCTCCTCTTATCCCACTCTTTTCATCTGTGGGTATTTTCTGTGAGGACTAGGATTGGATTATGTCCCCTTACCTCCAAGTGATGCTTGTCACCAATGGAGGGGTATCCTTAGCAACCGCCTTAGCAACGGCGGTCCATTTCATTGCATTCACTTAGTTTCTCTTCTCTTGCCCCATCCCGTTCTTTGCTGCTCATGGCTACTCAGGCTTGTTGCTGTTCGTCATCGCTGCTCTTCTCCCTTATGACTTTGAAGTGGTACTAGTGTTAGGGATAAGATTATTTTAGGGTTAGGTAAGTATTTTATTATTTTATAATTTTTTTTTCTATTTATATTATCATATTTTTTTTTTATTTAATATATTTACATATTTTTTTAATTTTTTATTATTTTTTTTTTTTTTTATTTAATATTTTTTTTTATTATTTTAATTTTTTTTATTTTCTATTATTTTTATTTTTTATAATTATTATTTTTATTTTTTATATTTTTTGGCGTCCATGTTGGATCCCGTTAATGTGACGTCGTGGAAATTTCCATAAGAAAACGTATTGAAACATGTCGGTGGACGCGGACCTGAGCGTAGACACTCATGGTGCCCTCTTTTACGTCCGCGTTCAGGAAAAAAATCGAAAATTTCGGTCGACGCGGACCTGAACGAAGACACACATGGTGCTCTCTATTCCGTCCGCGTTCAGGAAAAAAATCGAAAATTTTGGTCGACGCGGACCTGAGCGAAGACACCCATGGTGTTCTCTTTTACGTCCGCGTTCTGGCTATATATACAGATGAAAATTTATACATATCGTCTTGAACCTTTGAAAAGGTAACGACTATGTTCTCTTGCGAGAAGTGCAGTAAGACGTTTACGGAGAAGAGAAGCCTGCTTCGCCACCAGAAGACACATGCTGTTGCGGACCAGACGTATTCATGCCAGGTATGTGGAAAGGAGTTTACCAGAGCAGATGTCAGGAATCGCCACCAGGAGTCCCACCAGTACACCCTGGAGTGTCCAGACTGTGGGCAGTACTTTAACAGATTGGACAACCTTGCTCGCCATAGACTGTTGCATACCAAGCCAGATGCCAAGCCCAGGATGAAGAAACCAGTCAAGAGACCAGCCTCGCCACTACCTGGCCCCAGTGCGGAAAGACGCAGGATGAGCAGACCAGACAACCTACCAGTGAAGACAGCCATCAACCTTCAGCCAGACGTATTGCCAGAAGATCCCGATACCAGGGTTTTGTACCTGAGACACTGGCAGTCCATCCGGACAGAAGAAAATACCGGCAACCGTGTCCAGGATCGGTTCAACTTTACGTTGAACGATATTACAACTGGTACCTTTTCTGACATGGTTCGCCACATGTTCGAACTCCAGACCACGGCCTTCAAGATCAACGTGTCGTTTGGCTTTGTACTGAGGAACGTAGAGACCCGAGAACTTAGATACTTCCATTCCAGCCAGAACAACGCCAGGTTTTTCAACATACCACACCTGATTAGAAACGAAGAAGACATAGAGAAGTTTTTGGAAGAATTGAGCCGTCACGACATTTTGGAGTTCATCCGGCAGCAGAGACCAGATACCAAGTGGGTGGTGCATTTACTGACAAATGCCACGTTTTATATCAACAAGTTGGTGGAACATCCCATAGGAGCCAGAGTCGTGTTACCAGACTTCATTTTGAAAAACCGTGGTGTCGTCGCATTGGTTGGTGGATCCAATGGGCCATATAATGACAATTTGTGTTTTTTCCGATGTTTGGCCGTCCACCGTGGTTTTGCAGTAACAGACGTAGAAGTACCTGCCAAGACTTACCATCGCCAATATTTGCAGAAGACAGAAATGGCCGGCGGTGATTTCAAAGGCATTTGTTTAGACGATTTGGCGTACATCGAACCACTGTTCCAACTCAACATCTGTGTGTACGATCTTCAAGAGACAGAAGACGACGACGTAGCGGCGAGATTAGTACGACGTTCTCCTTACAGTTTCCAGGACACCATGAACTTGAATTTGTACGACAACCATTTTAGTTATGTCAGCAACATGGAGAAATACTGTCACAGTTACCTGTGTTCAAAATGTGACAAGATGTGGAAGCATGTAGGGCACCTACAGAGACACGAGAGAACCTGCACCGGCGACGTACTCTACAAATATCCCGGCGGAGTGTACCATACACCACAGACAGTGTTCGAACGTTTGGAGGACGAAGGAATCCAAGTTCCGGTAGAAGACAGATATTATCCGTACAGAGCCACCTACGATATAGGTTGCACTCCACAAATTAATAGTATCATTTTCTATGTGAAGTGAGCTAACAAATGTCATGGTCTTGTGCCATCTTCAGAGTAAATAATACCCATATACATATATATATATTCTGAAAGGTCATTATGTTAGCATTGTTTCAATCATGATAAAATAAATAAAAAATATCCATGGAAACCTAGTTGGCATAGCAACATTTCAAAAATTGTCATAAAAAAGCTTTAAAAATGTTAAATTTCACTCCACTTCGGCTTAAAATTGAGGTCTGATGCAGCGTTTCAATCCAATTGAGACTTAATTTTTCAGATTCTGCATAAAATTCCATTACATATGTGGGAAAAAAAAGGTTTACTTTTCCGGCTCTTTTTTTCGCAATTTAACTTACCAGTGCAGGTGCCGATTATCACTGTCAAAGTTTTACACACCACATGTCAATTCACAAGTCCCAGTTTATGACCTCCCATTACTTGTCAGAAGCAAAATCAGTTAATGTTTTCGTATTTTTTTAAACTAAAATCTATCCTCTTTCAGTCAATATTACAATTTTGAGGTTAATACATTTATTATTTATCTATCATGTAGTCAAACTTTACCAACTCTAATAATTAATAAAATTCTGGGGTGCATTTCTCCGAAACTAAGATAATTAGTGGAGTGTAACCATAGAGGCGATGCTTCAACCTACAGACAAACCGAGGTCGGATAAATTGGAATGGACCAGTCAACACGTTTTGCTCAGCGTTTCCGTGTGTTCCAACGTACCGGAGTTTACAGAGCCAATTTGTTTCGTGTCCGAAGGCGATAGCAGTGAAACAGTTGATTCGTGTTTGATACATTTGACAGAAATAAGTGACAAAGCCTTTCGCCTACTGATGCCCAGGTATGCTGGTGTATTTGAAGAGATCCAAGAGAGACTGGACCGGGACCTGGAAGAATACCAAGACGACGAAGAGCGAGAACGCCAGGAAAAGAAACATCACCTGTACAAGTTGAAGCAGCAACTAGAACGACATCTCCAAGAATTACCCGTGATTGGCTTCAACACCGGGAAATACGACGTGAACGCCATGAAGATAGATTTCTTCACTCGTCTGGTGGAAAGTCACAAGATAAAGTATACAGTGAAGGGCAATAACAATTTCATGTGTATCAAGACGGAGAAGTTGAAATTTTTGGACATCACCAACTACCTGGCTCCCGGATTTAGTTACTCACAGTTTTTGAAAGCCTACGGCTGTGCGGAAGAGAAAGGATTTTTTCCATACGAGTGGTTGACGGGTTTAGACAAGTTGGCAGTGACGGAGTTACCACCACACCAGGCATTTTTCAGTACGCTGAAAAACGAGAACATTGCACCCGAAGAGTACCAGCTGTGTCGCCAAGTCTGGCAGGAAAAGAAAATGAAGAACGTGAAAGAGTTCCTGATATGGTACAACAACAAAGACGTGGAGCCCATGCTGGAAGCCATCGAGAAGATGTTTGTATATTACAAGGGATTGAAGGTGGACATGTTTAAACACGGCATCAGCGTACCGGGACTCACACTGAAAACCATGTTCGATGGTCTATCCGATTATTTCACCGTTCCGGACGAGAAGAACAAAGATCTGTACGAGTTATACAAAGAAAACATAGTGGGTGGACCCAGCATCGTCTTCCACAGATACCACGAGAAAGACCAGACCTTCATCCGGCCTGCTGAATACGAAGACCCAAAACCGTGCAAGAAGATCTACGGTGTGGACGCCAATGCTTTGTACCTGTGGAGCATCATGCAGGATATGCCAACGGGTCACTTCGTCCGACGCAAGAGCGAGGACCATTTTAAAAGACAGACACCTCGAAGGTACGAAAGAATGGCAATCGAGTGGATGGAATGGGAAGCCAAGGAGACAGGACACCACATACGTCACCAGGGGAACGACACGGAAAAACTGATCGGACGTCGGCGCCTTCCCGTGGACGGCTACTGTAAGGATACTAATACAGTTTACGAGTTCCAGGGCTGCCTGTGGCACGGACATTGTTGTCGCCTGACTCGGGGAAAGACAGAAAACCCGTTGAACGGAAAGAGCTTGGAAGAATTAAACAAGGCCACCCGAGAAAAAATAGAGTACATTACAGAAAACGACTACCAAGTGAAACAGATGTGGGAGTGCGAACGGGATCGGTTAAAGAAAGAAGACCAAGGAATCAAGACCTTCGTGTCTCAGAGACAGAGACCCTGCGATCGTTTCGCCACCATGACCGAAGACGACATCATGAGAGCCGTGATGGAGGACAAGTTGTTTGGTGCCTTAGAAGTGGACCTGCACGTACCTGAGGACCTAAAGTCAAAATTTGCAGAAATGCCTCCGGTCTTCAAGAACGTGGACGTGTCCAGAGACGACATTGGGGACCACATGAAGAGTTATGCAGAAGAAAAAGGAATCATGTCCCAACCTAGAAAGTCTTTAATCGGCAGCATGTTTGGAGAGAAGATCATGGTGATATCCCCGTTGCTGAAATGGTACGTCAACCACGGACTGAAAGTCACCAAGATTTACCAAGTGGTGGAGTACACACCGTCGGCGTGTTTCAGAGCGTTCGGAGATCAAGTCAGTGATGCCAGGCGAGCCGGAGATACCGACCCAAATAAGAAGATAATTGCCGAAAACGAGAAACTGAGGGGAAATTCCAGCTACGGCAAGACGGTGACCAACAAGGAAAGACACACGGATGTGATTTACTGCCAGGAACACCAGATCAGTCGCTACCTCGTGGATCCTTCTTTCCGCCGGTGCAACCAGCTGAGTGACAAAACTTTCGAAGTGGAAATGAGTTAAGAAGACCATACACCTGGACCTGCCCATGCACATTGGGTGTTTCGTTTACCAGTACGCCAAGCTTCGGATGTTGGAATTTTATTACGATTTTATGGACGTTTTTGTGGATCGCCGTGATTATCAATATTGTGCAATGGACACCGACAGTGCCTACATGGCTCTCTCTGGCGATAGTTTGGAGGAAGTGATCAAACCGGAGTTGCGTCGGCGCTTTGAAGCAGAGAAGAAGAATTGGTTTCCCCGTACTGACACACCACAACTGGCTGCTTGGGACAAGAGGACTCCAGGACTATTCAAGACAGAATTCAGTGGTGACGGGATGATTGCCCTGTGTAGCAAGACGTACTTCTGCTTTGGAGACGAAACCAAGTTCAGCTGTAAAGGAGTCAACAGGAGAACAAACGACATCAACAAGGAGAAATACATGGACGTTCTCCTGTCGAAGAACTCTGGCTCCGGAACCAACAGAGGGTTTCGCTCTGTAGACAACCAAATCTATACCTACTTGCAAGAGCGAGCTGGTTTTTCGTACTTTTACCCAAAACGGATATTTAATCGGATGAACGGCTGACCGACTCGATTGTACATATGTACTTTATGTAGTGGGAAAGCTTTTCATTTGATGTATGAACAGACCACTCTTTTTTGAGTCGTCTGTTAACCGATAACAAAAAAAAAAAAAAAAAAAAAAAAAAAAAAAAAAAGAAAAAATTAAAAAAAAAAAAAAGAAAAAAAAAAAGAAAAAATTAAAAAAAAAAAAAAGAAAAAAAGAAAAAATTTTTAAAAAAAAGTAAAAAGTAACAAAAAAAAAACAAAAAAAGGAAAGGTTAATGCAGCCTATGTATATACTTGTATATATGTAGACAGTTACCAGCCTGTCAATGCAGAGTAGCCTTTTTATGAACTAGGAACCTGTGATCAAAAACACAGGAGCTCAACCCACAGAGCTGCCTAGCGCGTCCCCCAGGTGGCGGATAGGGGACCCCCTCTCGTTGAGGGTTGTCAGGTCGTTAAAAGCCCTGACCGCGGACCATAGTGGGTGTTTGGAAAAAAAAACTATGTTTCTAAATTTACACTCATTTTCTATTTATAGAGGAAAGACGTGCCTGTCAATGCCTAGTGTCATAAAAGGAAGTGAAGATAATCAGAGAAGTCATTCGTACGATGGACCCCTTCCAAGCATACGAGAGAATCGTCACTGCCATGTTCGAAGACTGTGTGGTGAACCAAGGAAGACTGGTCGTATTGTCGGTGTTTACTCGTACCTATTGTGAGCAGTTTCCGGATTGGGCGCCACATATTTGGACAGTGTACCATCGTGTTGATCTATCGAAACGGTTGGAATTGACCAATGAAAATGCCAGATTTTCGACCAATCGGAACGGGAGAATTTAACCAATCACGATGTCGGAAAGATAGCGGCGTCCCCCAGGTGGCGGATAGGGGACCCCCTCTCGTTGAGGGTTGTCAGGTCGTTAAAAGCCCTGACCGCGGACCATAGTGGGTGTTTGGAAAAAAAAACTATGTTTCTAAATTTACACTCATTTTCTATTTATAGAGGAAAGACGTGCCTGTCAATGCCTAGTGTCATAAAAGGAAGTGAAGATAATCAGAGAAGTCATTCGTACGATGGACCCCTTCCAAGCATACGAGAGAATCGTCACTGCCATGTTCGAAGACGGTGTGGTGAACCAAGGAAGACTGGTCGTATTGTCGGTGTTTACTCGTACCTATTGTGAACAGTTTCCGGATTGGGCGCCGCATATTTGGACAATGTATCATCGTGTTGATCTATCGAAAAGGTTGGAATTGACCAATGAAAATGACAGATGTTCGACCAATCGGAGCGGAAGAAGTTAACCAATCAAGATGTCTTAAAGATAGCCAATCCTGTTTCGAGTTTCCTGATATAAGAACCAATCCAGTCCATCTTTACAAATATATATATATAAATAGACCAGCTAGAAAAAGAATCAGTCAGCCGACATGCCACGTAAAGAAAAGAAAACCAAAGACCAGACCGAGAGCGATATCGTTCAAGACGCCATGACAGATTCCGATATTCCTTTGAAAGTACCATTGGGTGGAGGACGTTATGCAGAGCTGACAGAATGGAATGGCAGTAAAAGAGTAGATCTCAGATTTTGGGAAAGTGAAACGGTGCCCACCAAGACCGGAGTCAGCCTGTCGTTAATGCAGTGGAAAATGTTGTGCAGTACCACAGAAGTGGTGGACGACTTGGTCACCAGAATCAAGGACAAAGAACCGGTGGACTGGAGATATCATCTGGGAGAAGATGTTTATGTCATCATTAAAGCACCCTCGCCTATCATTCACGTCAGAAAACATTTCGTGCCTAACGGAGAATGGACTTTACAACCGACCAAGAGAGGTATAACACTGAGTTCCTACGAATGGCAAGAACTGAAGAAGATCGTACCTCTGTTTGAAGAGAAAGAACCAGAACTCAAAACATTGACTGATGTAGATTTTGTAAAAATGTAAAATAAAATATGAAACTGTTTCGTTTGTGTTGGTCGTCGATAAATATCCCAGTATACAATCACCACGATCAGTCTTGATCTAGCACTCAAACCGACAACATGAGTACCGAGTGGCCTTCCGATCAACAAACCCCATTCCTTGAGCAAGAAGAACCTTACTATTGTAATCCTACCAAAGACCCCAATATCTTTTATTGTTCAGATGGATTCGATCCGAATCTTTTCATGCCTTGGATTCACCCGTTTACCTGTTTGATTGCCGGTCCTACGGGAAGTGGGAAATCGGTCTTTGTCAAACGATTCGTGGCTAATATCCACCATATGATGTGCCCTTTTCCTGGTCGAATTTTATGGTGTTATAGCGAATACCAAACGCTTTATGGTACCGTGGACGGTGTAGAATTTATACAAGGACTACCCGATATCGATAGTTTAGATTCGAGTAGGCGACACTTGATTATCATCGATGATTTGATGACAGAAACCGATGACCAAGTGGCTTCCTTATTTACTAAAAAGAGTCATCATCGAAACATCAGCGTCATGTATATCGTACAAAGCATCTTTCATCAGGGTAAACACCACAGGACCATCAGTCTCAATGCTCATTACATGGTCTTATTCAAGAATCCTCGAGACGCTTCTCAGATTCATAGTTTGGCTCGACAAATGTTTCCTCGGAAAGGGGATCTTTTATTAGATGCCTATGCTGCCGCCACGGCCGAACCTCACGGGTATTTAATCATCGACATGAAACAACAGACTCCAGATCGACTGAGATTGAGAAGCCATATTTTCCCGGGAGAAGTACAGAGTGCTTACGTGGATGCATAAATACGTCGATGAATACAGCGTCACGTCAGTCTTAACCAGAAAACGGAAGAGAGAACATGGTCTCGACACGTCTCCGAAAACACGCCAACGATCTAGTATATTTACGACACGCAAAGCCTTGCGTTCAAAAACATCTCATACGGAAAGCCGATCGAAGTCTCATCGAGTGTTTGTGCGAGTGTGCTGATAACGTTTTGAAAGGACACGTCGAGTTAACTCGTGCACAGAAAGATAAATTGAAACGAAATAAAAGCGGACTCCGAGAACTGGCGAAAAAGACGGTCAGCCTCAAAAAGAAAAAAGTCATTTTACAGAAAGGAGGATTCTTGGGCTCTCTCTTGGCACCCATTGCATCCGTCGTGGGACCGTTACTCTCCGGATTGTTACAATGAAGATCTTGTATTTGAATACGTCTACTCAGATCCCACAGCGACCAAAACCTCCGGTCGATCAGCGAATCCGAGCCATGGATACCTTAGATAGAAAGATGCACGATATCTTGGAACGTGACGATCTACCGACCGAGGAGCGATTGAAATTATATGATCAGTCTCTTTATCGTTATATGAATATACACGATGATTATAGACCCAGACCTGTGGTCCCGGAACTCCCGACAACTTCCGAAGATCCCTTGGAGAAAGAGGTCATAGACAGTGTTCCAAAAACACTCAAAGGAAAAGCAGAACTTTTATGGAAGAAAATGAAAGCCAGTCCAGAGATCACGTGGAACTAGAAGGGAGAATTAACGTTTAAAGGAGAAACCATCAAGGGAAGCAATGTGGTGGATTTAGTCAACGACGTCTTGCGTAAAAGGAAATATTTTAACCCGGAAGGATGGGAAAGGTTTGGCGAAGCGTTAAGAGAAGCTAACGTCCCACAAGATTTGATAGGTCACGAAGAAAGATGGAGACATATTCATCAAACGAAAAGAACACCGAGAGCTCGAAAACGACAACAAAGTCCGTCTCCGAAACGATGGCAAACACCGAAAACTCCCAAGGCATTGGCGTGGACACCGTATTAAAAAGAAATGTCACATCCAACCGCTGTTAGTTTAGGACATGGACTCGACGTATTACCATGTTCCTGATCCCGGGAGTTATGGAGGTCTTAATAAATTCAGACCGAAAGGGTACACGCAAAAAGAAGTCAAAGAATGGTTACATACTCAAGATGCATATACTCTACATAAACCAACTAGAAGACGGTTCGTCAGACGAAAAGTGGTGGTGTATGGAATAGATCATCAATGGCAAGCGGATTTAGTAGACGTAGCGAAGATTGCGTCTTATAACGATGGATACAGATATTTGCTTACCTGTATCGACGTGTTGTCGAGATACGCCTGGGTCGTACCTCTCAAAGACAAGACGGGGCGGAGTCTAGTGGCAGCTTTTAATGTCATTTTCAAGTCGGGAAGACGTCCGATTCGTTTACAGACGGATAAAGGCACGGAATTTACCAACCGAGTGTTCCAGAAATTTTTAAGAGATCACGACATCCATTTCTTTACGACACATAACGAGGAAACGAAAGCCAGTATCGTGGAGCGTTTTAATCGTACGTTAAAAACGAAAATGTGGAAATATTTTACTCACAGAGAAACGTTGACGTATTTGGATGCTTTGGAAGACATGGTGATCTCGTACAATCATACTTACCATAGAAGTATCGGTAGACCACCGGTCGAAGTGACATGGGCTAACCAGACCTCGGTAGCCAAACGATTGTATGGAAGAAGTGGCTCGATTCCAAAATGCAAATTCAAAACTGGAGATCGAGTGCGACTCACTAAAGCCAAAAGAACATTTAAAAAAGGATATTTACCTCATTGGACGGAAGAATTGTTTAGCGTGGTCCGATGCATCGAGACCAGACCCCCGGTATACGTGGTGAAAGACGATCACGGAGAAGAATTGGAGGGAACATTTTATGCCGAAGAATTACAGAAAGTCATTAAGAAAGACGACGTGTATAAAATCGAAAAAATTTTGACGAAGAGAAAGAAGGGCAGGAGATTACAGTATCTCGTCAAATGGTTGGGTTATCCCGCCAAATTCAACAGTTGGATATTTTCGTCGGATCTACAAAAGCGAGACGTTCACTCAAAGTGAATCAGTTGAATCGATGGCACCGAACGATACGGATAGCAGAAGGTCTTGGGTTGCTTTCGGAAAGAAACTACCACGCCCGGAGATTGTATTCCTGTGCCAAATTCTGATTTTGTATACAGTGATTGTCGTCAGTATTTACAATTTAACGATCGGCACACAAAACAGTAACCTGTGGACGGCTTTACTGAGCAGCTGTTTGGGATACCTCTTGCCAAATCCGACAATCAAACATAATGTTTTATCTGACGTTACCCAGCAATAGTTCGATGGAATATTATCCGGACAACACCTTGACTCGCTACACGACGAGATTACCTCATATGATGGATTTAGACGGATCGTGGGAGATCGGATTGGCAGAGATACAGTATCCGCATACGTGGTACAACGTAAAGAAACAGGAAGGATGGGTAGCTGTTCATTTTCAAGAAAGCGAGGAATTACAGCGACATCATTTCGAATTGCCGGAGGGGTATTACTCGTCTGAGAAACGGCTGTGTAAAGCCGTGGAATCCAAAAAGAGCAGGACGGAACTCAAGAAAAAATTCAACATCGGTTTAAACGAAGTGAATCATAAAGTGTTCGTTCAAGTCAAACCCAACAGTCAAGTTATTCTCAGTCCCTTGTTACAGAACATGTTAGGATTCAAACAGGCCATCTTTCCGGCCGGAGAACACATGGCCGAGTTTGTCGCCGACATCACGAGAAGTCTAAGTTCGTTGTACGTGTACTGTCCATTGATCGAACCAAGAATGGTGGGTGACTCGCAAGTTCCACTGTTGAGAATCGTACCCGTAGAAGGTAGAGACGGAGATATGATGACGCGTGTGTTCGATCCCATTCAATACTGTACCCTCGTACAGCGCCGATTCCAGGACATCGAAATAGATATAAGGGACGACACGGGAGGAATCGTGCCATTCGAACGTGGACGAGTGGTGGTAACACTTCACTGCAGAAAAAAGAAGTTTTTAACATGAAAGCACGTCATTGTTGTGATGCCAAGTCTTACGAAGACTATTATCTTCATCAAGCGGGGAGTGGTTATCCCGTCTATGGGGGAAGTCGATTTCAAAAGGGACACGGATTGGGAAGCGTGTTTGGAGGATTGTTTAAGGCGGCCATGCCGTTACTGAAAAAAGGAGCCAAGACACTGGGTCGCCAAGCGTTGAAAACGGGACTACGCATTGCCGGAGACGCCGTAGAAGGAAAGAATTTGAAACAAGCTGCCAAGTCCAGATTGAAAACGGCAGGCAAAAACATGTTCAAGAAAGCCATCGGGTATGCCGGCCCACCCGGAGAACGAGTTATAAAAAGACCTGCACCCAAGAAACGTATCAGACGTCGTCTGACCAAGCAACGGACCACATCGCAAGACGTTTTCGGATAATGTCACTCGTACATCCACACTCGTGCGAATGCACTAAATCGGAATTGGGCTTGTTTGGGGTGCCACCCACCCAGACCAGTGTTGAACACGGATATTGGGAACAGAAAGGTGTGACATCGGCTCTGACGGACCAAGGACCTTACGAATTCGTCGTAAGCGGGGCCGGAGAAGACTACATCGACTTGGCCAACACGTATCTATTCGTAGAGGCACAGATCGTGAAAGCAGACGGAAGCAATTTGGCCAACGATTCAGACGTGGGACCCGTGAATCTATGGATGCATTCGCTCTTTAGCGATGTCAGTGTGAGTCTCAACGAGAAATTGGTGTCCCCGCCCACGAGTGTTTACCCGTATCGGGCCTATATAGAAACTTTGCTCAGCTACGGACCCGGTGCCAAAGAATCTCAATTGACCGGAGTCATGTGGTACAAAGACACACCCGAACACATAGAGGCTAGAACCGACGACAACGTGGGATTCTCCAGCAGAAAGGCATTGATTGCCGAAAGCAGACAAGTCCAGATGATGGGAAAACTTCACGTAGACTTATTTTGTCAAGATAAATACTTATTAAATCAAGTTGAACTGAAAATCAAACTGAGGAGGAGCAGAGACGTCTTTGCTTTGATGGGACATGCCAATGCTTTCAAGGTTAAGATTAGAGATTTAGGTCTATTCGTCAGAAAGGTGCAGTTGAGCCCGGCCATTCGCATGGCCCACATCAAAGCTTTGGAAAAAACGAGCAGCAAATACCCCATACGACGGGTGGAAGTCAAAGTGGACACTGTACCTAGAGGAAACACCAATTACGTCCAAGACAACATGTTCCTGGGACAGATGCCCAAGCGATTGGTCATAGGATGTGTAGAAAGCGATGCTTTGAACGGAAACATCACGAAAAACCCGTTTAACTTTAAACACTTCAAGATAAACTTTGTCGCGCTCAACGTGGACGGAAAACAGATACCCAGCAAACCCCTGCAGCCGGATTTCGGTGGGGAAGGATACATTCGAAGTTACATGGGACTCTATACCAGCACCGGAAAGATGTTTCAAGACGAAGGAAACGCCATTTCCAGAGAAGACTTTTCTAAAGGCTACACCTTGTTTGGCTTCGATTTGACTCCCGATATGTCTGAAGTGGGTACCTTTCAACTGATAAAACAAGGCAACTTACGTTTAGAAATTCATTTTGCCGAAGCACTTCCTGCTACCATCAACGTGGTTTTGTATGCAGAGTTCGACAACGTCATCGAAATAGACAGAAATAGACAAGTCCTGTTTGATTACAGTGCCTGATGAACACTTTAGAGATCGAAGGCGTCTTAAAAGATCATCCTGGGACCAGATCGGTGTTTAAAGGAGTGTACGCCAGAAATAGATTACCCAGACACATGAACGTGCCTTCGGCCTTGGTGGGGAACACGGATCCTGATAGTCGAGAGGGAAAACATTGGATAGCTATATACATCGATGCCAATTCCATGGGAGAATACTACGATCCTACCGGCATACCACCTCACTCGATCGCTTACCTTAACTTCATGAATCGACATTGTCGAATGTGGACATACAACACCGTCAGGGTACAAGAAGAAGGTTCAACGGTGTGCGGTCAGCACTGCATTTTTTATCTGATACATCGGAGTATGGGTGTCATGAAGGATATCACTAGACTATTGGAGGATCCAAAAGAGGCCACGGACACTGTGAATAGATTCGTGTTACGAATCGTTAAAAAAATATAAAAAAGAAAAAAAAATAAAAAAATAAAAAAAAAAAATAAAAAAAAAAAAAAAATAAAAAAAAAAAAAAAAAAGGGGGGGGGGGGGGGGTAATGCAGCCTATCTTATGATAGCCAGTCACAAGCCTGGATAAATGCAGAGTGACCCGGGTGCTCTCTCATTCGTTCCCCAGCATGTTTCATGCAACCTACTCGACATGTTGCGACACGTACCGTGGGCGCCGCCATGTTTCATGACGTCATGCAGACATGTTGCAACACGAACTGTCTGGGATCTCTGATTGGTGGAAACTGTGGGTGCTTTCTATCACGTCCGCGTTCTGGCTATATATATCGTCTTATTCCTTCGAACGTTACAGACGTCGAGATGCAACCACAGCACAGACAAGCCTTGCTCAAGAATTACGTTCTTTTGGTGAACGAAACGCCGGTAGACGAAGTAGTCGATGTATTGGTACAACGAGGCATAGTGGACGAGGACCAGAGAGAATTCATTTGTCATCAACCAACCAGGAAGATGCGGACCCGTACCTTACTACAATTACTACCCAGAAGAGGTCCGGATGCATTTAACGGTTTTTGTCACGCCCTGATGGTGAATAGGAGGGACGATCTGCTAGGAGTCTTGACAGATCCCGACAAAGAGGACATGGAAATCTGTTTCCCGGAAGAGTCCAGCTTTCATCTGGGAGGCAGCTTACACCTGAAGGTTGAAAAGGAGGGAATCACCTTGACTGACGGGAGGATGGAAGTGTATTTCCCACTGTTTCGCTGGATACAACTCCAATATACCTTGGACGATATCGACGAGGCCGTTCATTACTTGGAACACAACAGATACGCGTCCCTACACAAACACCTCGGTGGAAACGTGTACGTCACGGCACAGAGTCCGGAATTAAAGTTAGACGTTCGCCATTACTCTCTATCGCCTCTGGACGAAGAGCTACATCCGACAGACCAAGGAGTGAGTTTGGATTTTGAACAGTACGAAAAATTAAAGGAGGTGGACAAAGTCATCCCAGAACTCGTTCCCGAGTTGAGGAAAACCTTACCTTGTGCAGTAACCCACCAGAACGTGGAAAGTGCCATGTTTTGCAGTGAATGTCAACCAAATGGACCAGACTTATAACCAAAAGAAAAAAAAAAAAAAAAAAAAAAAAAAAAAAGTTAATGCAGCCTGCATTTGAAGCCATCATAATGGTTTGCTTCGAATGTTGACAGTTGACAGCCTTGTTTAAATGCAGATCAGCTTTTTTTTGTCTCCCTTTGTATTGTTGGAGGAGATTATGGGGAAAAGTTATCTCCCCCCTTGGAGGAGGTCTCTTTGGACTTCCACCTACACATTCGGGTCCCAGCACGTGACTTGCGTCACTTCCGTCAATGGAGAAAACCCACTACTTCCGGTTGCACCAACCACTTCCGGTTCCGCCCGAACATGCGCAGACCACACATCCGGGTCCTACCACGTGACTTACGTCACTTCCGTCAACAAATGGCGGAAAAAACACCCTACTTCCGGTTGCGCATGCGCCTGACTTCCGGGTACTTCCGGTTCCGCCTACGCATGCGCAGAACACACATCCGGGTCCTACCACGTGACTTGCGTCACTTCCGGCAACAAAGGGCGGGAAAACTACCCACTTCCGGTTGCGCATGCGCGCAAAAATCACTTCCGGTTCCGGTCACCTGACTTCCGGTTCCGGTGACGTCACTTCCGGTAGCACCACCTCAAATACTAACTGAACTGTCCCTATATACTACTAACCACTTAGCCAGTTGGAACAGACGTAGCATACATGGTCCTTAGATGGTTCTCTTTTTAAAATATGTCCATTGACCTGGACTGTCAACCAAGATGACTGCTACAGCTGAACTTAGTTTAACATAGAACCCTATAGAAAAAGTAGCTAAATTGACTGCAAAACTTAAATTTTTAGTCCTGCTCAAGGTGAAAAGTTAAATCCAGAAGAGCGATAGAGGCTCTTGAGAGCCTCTAGTTTTGTTCCTCGTTGCACATGGTGCTCGAAGCTAGAAACGTATACAGCAAAAGAAAATTAATGAACAAAACCAACAAAAACCACATTGTTAAAGACCATACAAAGAATTTCAACATGTATAACAGAAAACTTGCTGTTTTTCTCTTGTTTTTTTAAGGTATGTTCCAGTATTGCATCATCAATATTTCAACTCCATATTCATCCTGACAAGAGACAGTATATACTTATTGACTGGGTATGAGAGGAATAGTAAATTTATTGTCCACGAGATACATGTATCAACTTTTAGCTCGAGGCGTAGCCAAGGGGTAATATATATATTAGTTGGTATAGAGGGGAGAATAAACTTACTTGTAGTCAATAGGTGTTTTATTATATCATCCTCCCAAGTCAGGGTTTTGTATCCACGTTCGTTCCTTCAAACCCCTGACACCACCCATTCATATTTTGCGGGTCAAACATATCGCCGCATGGTGTGTGACCTACGACGCAAATTGATTCTTTTTTACCTTGAGAAGAACCAACGAAAATCGTTCACTTCCGATCCGCAAAATATGATTGTGTGATGTCAGGGGTTTGTAGGAACGAACGTGGATACAAAACCCTAACTTGGGAGGATGTATTATACCGAAAGAAAATTTGCTAGTGCCTTATTACATTTTTTCCGCATCATTTTCGTCTAATATATCTTGTTAATCCTCCTCAGTCAGATAGGGAAGCAAATCCTCCCATTGTTAACAGTACATATGTAAAGTATCAATTTTGGGATAGTATCGAAACAGACCCCACAATATTTATGTTGCGCCTAGACGGACCTAAATTTAAATCACATAAGATGAAATTACACGGGTTTAATGGACAAAATGTTGTTAAAAATTAATATTTGTATTTAAATTGGGGATGTTTAAATAACAATAAAACATTATAATATTTTGATATTATCAGTATAAATTATATATATTTCTCTGCTCATCAATACCAAGGACGTATAACTAACAAACGTCCTTGTCAATACAAATTTCATTAAAATGTGACATAAAATAACTTCAGGACAAAATGTTGAAAAGTTGCGGAAGTGGGAACTAATTCATGTCCACTGACTTTATATTATAAAAGTATCAGAATAAGAATTTAAAGATATCTATTCCAATTGTCTAATTATGGGCCCCTGAAGAGCAAAAAATCAAATACAGTGAATGGAATTTGCGATTTTTATTTCGCGGAAGTTGTGCTGATAGGTTGTTATTCATTAAGAGAAAATTGAGAAAATGCATCGGGCGTGTGGAATTCTTATTTTTCGTTCATCACATTCTTCACCCCCAGTACCATACAAGCGCACCATAATGTCTGGTTTGTGGTAATCAAGCGCATCGTACGTTGACTCGACTTCCGGGAAGGAGGTGTCATGGCGCTAATGATTACAAGAGATCCTGATTATTTGATTTTCACGCTTATTTAAACAGTATCCCACATATAATATGGATTTCATCAAAACCCCAAAGGTAATTAATCGTCGGTTATTGTGCGTGTAATGGAAAGAGCTGTCATTAGAAATGTCTTCATTTGTAGACGTTGAACTTAAAGTTAAGTTGAGCTTGAGGGAAAATGTCAAATTATGACTGAATCAGTGAATGATATCTGTATGGGTACGTGTAGAATCGTATTTAGGCTTTTATACACGGTAGAGAAGGGCGCCATTGTTATGGGCGGTGTTCCTGTAGTGCGGTCTTGATTGCCTCAACTGAATCTGCACACACAACTTTATCTGGCAGTTGGTTCCAGTTTACATGTATAATTTTTCCACAAAAAATGAATGTTTATATTGTGGCTTATGGCACTTTGAGTCTGTTTAATAGTTTGTAAATACTTTCTCTTTGATAGTTCTTTTCGGTCTTGCTAGTGTGACAAAATTGTCGGCTGACAACCACCTTATATATCAGGATCAGATGGGGACTGTGTCTTCTTTCCTCTAGAGTCTCAATGTCTAGCTGATGTCTCATGTTGGTTATGGACCCTGTTTCTTGACTCCTGTAGTTCTTCTTGATGAATCATATGCCTCTGTTTTGTATACGCTCCAATTTGTTGATATCCCCTTTCATATATGGATTCCAGATGGCTGCACCATATTCCATTGTAGATCTTACTAGGGATATGTATTCTGCTTTTCTACATGCTTCTGGTATGTTTCTGAAGTTCCTCCTAAGAAAGCCCAAGGAGGCGTTGGCTTTCTTGCTGATGTTATTTATGTGGATACTCCATTTCAGGTCGTTTGAGATTTGGAGTCCTAAGTAAGGATTCGCTTGTACCTCTTGTAGAATATGTTTATTGAGCATGTAGAATTTGTCTGTTTTTTAATTGATGGATAGGACATACCATTTTTTGGCGTTGAATCGCATCCCCCATGAGATCATGATCTGCTGATAAAATATGAATGAAGACAGCTAAATAAGAACAAAGAGTGGTTCCAACAGAAAAAAACTTTGGTAGATTTAGAACTAGATATTGTGTGTACATAAGACACAGAAGCCCCGTTCTCTTGTATGATACTTAAAATTCCCATCTATTATTTATGATGGGAAATTGTTTTTGGAATTATTTTAGATATATGAAAGTTTCATTATTTTAGCAAATTATTTTATAAAGGTGTCAATAGACATTTTACCTGTTACCTGTAAAAATTTAGGGGAACAGTTTTGCAGGTAACTTTTATTATTTTTCTACATACAACATATAGTCATCAGAAACAATGTCAAGAGTTAGAAGATTAATGACTTTAATCCAAAAAAGATTATTCTACATGCATTACAAGATAGGAGGAGGAGCTTCAAACAAACAATCTGAAAAGTGTCGCAAAAGTTGTTTGTAGAAAAAGAAGAAAGACATATCGTCCTTTGCCGAAGGCACAGTTAGAAACACATGAGGTGTTCCTAAAGATGAACATCCAAACTAACAAATTTGAATATTTTTTACAGCTGAATGATCCAGACCATTACCCAACTCTCCAGCTAAAATGTCTTGTGCCGCATAATATACCCTGCTTACATTAACTTTTACCAAATAAAAAATAATGATTCACAATACTAAACTCTGTACTTACTTAAGTACCCAAACGTTTAAGTTTTTTGGAGTCAATCAAGCAATACTAAGCACTGTTTCATACATAAATACCCAAACATTAAAGTTTGGTGTAGACTTGTATGTTGGTGATTTCTATTGATGTAGATGAATGAAGTTGTATAATATCATTGATATATCAACACAGGTTTTTTTTTCACTATGCCATTAAAAATTTTCTGAAATGTTTGTAATAGTGACTAAAATGTATCTGAGTTGTAAGATGACTGTAAATGTGAAATATTATTAAAACATTACCATAGATTCTTTAATAATACACCTACAAATGTGCCAAAAGTGAAGATAATTCCAAGATGGCTGCCACATACAGCTGACAAGCACCTGTTACTTTTCAAACTTTGTAATTGTATTAATAATAGTATCTGAACCCACCTAATATTTTGTGTTATTTCCTTTTGCCCTTATCACTTGCCTCAAACATCTTGGGATAGAATCATAAAGTTTTGTTATAAATTCTAGAGATATATTTGTCCATTTATTCCGAATTGCTGTCTCCATCTGAGCCTTTGTGGTGATATTATGTGCCTGTTTTTGCAGCTCAAGTTTAATTTTACGCCACATATTCTCTATTATATTAAGGTCTGGACTTTTGCCGGCCATTCCATACCTTGAAGTTGATTTTGTTCCATGTACTCTTTCACAGAATTGGCTCTATGAACCGGAGCATTGTCATCCTGGTATATGTAATTGTCATCAGGGAAATGACGAGCAATAACAGGCCAAACAAAATTGTAAACAATTTCAATATACTTTAAAGCATTAATATTACCAGTTACAATAGTAATAGTACCAACACCTTCATAGATAATGCAGCCCCAGATCATCAAACTCATTTCCCACAGCCAGAATTTAAGCAAGAAGGTGTCCATTCTTCATCGGGCCGTCTCCAGACTAAAACACGATTATCCATTCCCATTTCCACCTTACATTCATCACTCGTAATAACTCTTCTCCAATAATCTTCCACAGTTTACATCATGCCAGTCTTTTTTTTACATTTGCAGCACGAATTCTAATGGAATTTTTTACAACACACTTTTTATAACCCTCTTTATACAACTTTCTCTGAACAGTACGCTTAGACACAGGTTCTTCCTCATTAAAAACATTAGTTATTTCATAAAGTGGACATTTTCTATTTGATTTCACAGTGGTGCAAAGATTGCGAGTATGCCGCCGTGTAAGCATATTTGGCCTACCAGTTCTCTCCTTGTTTTCCAAACTCATCTGCCTTTAAAACGATTTAAAAGTCCATAAATAGTTGGAAGTGGATGTCCTATTTGCTGAGCAATATCAGGTCCTTTCACACCAGCCTTATGCAATTCTGCAATGGCACTTTTCTCTGACAATGACAGTTCCTTTCATGTTGGTGCCATTCTCAAAACTTTACGAAATAGTAAACAAAGCTGGCGATTCCATATTTCTGTTGACATATCGGGTCAATGACTGACCTCATAACTTTCATTTTGTGCAATAAATGGAAAACTTTAACTTATCTACAGAGAAAACCGCTTTTGAAGTTGTCACTTCCAACCCCAAATTTTCATGACATTGTAAAATTATCTTCACTTTTGGCATGGTAGTATACATGTAAATAACCCCCTTGGTGGTCTAATGTTTATAGCATGCTTGCCTCGAGTGCAGAAGGTCTCGGGTTCAATCCCCGGCCGTGTCAAATCAAAGACATTAAAACTGGTATTTGCTGCTTCTCCGCCAAGCATGCAGCATATAGGAGTAAGAGTTTTCCATTACAAATATTAATATTAATTTTGGCTTCTAGCACAGTATTTCCACTTGTCTTTTGAGTTGGCAGATTCAGTGGTCAGATACAACTAGAATGTTGGTTAAAAGTTTACGTTGACGAAATCTTTAGTATGTCCTTATCAAGAAATGTTCAGATGGAACCTTAAATTTACCATTGGTCAGGAAACCATTCACTCACATATTTATGTATATTTTATTGTTAGTCTTATCAATTATTGTCAACTATTTTTGACAGTAGGCAAGTGTCTTCTTCAACAAAAATATAAGATAACCTTCAGTGAATGTGCCATTAAACCCAAATAAACAAGCAAACATTATTTTTACTTGTGTTCAGCAAAAAGTTTCAAAAAGAATCATTTTCAAATAAATTGATTCAGTCAAGGGAAGTAACTCTGTTTTCATTTCTATATAAATAAATCATAAGTTATATGATAACATCTGTATATATGTTATGGAATATATATGTGGTATTGAGATTTATGGTTTCAGTTAGTTTTTGATACCATGTTTCCAGGGATGTTTATTGATTTTTTCTTTGTTTTGTGGGTGGCTTAGTCTAGGCATTTTTTCTAAGACCAAGGATGTTTTCATTATGAAGATCACAGTAATAATGCAAGAATATTGTCAAAATATCAATGTTAGTGTTAATTGTTGTTTTGAAAATAAATGACCTATAAATAGGTACAAATTTACATGTTTGTGAGACATTATTGAAGGAAATACCACTTTTTAAAAATACTTGATACGGTTGAAATGGATTTTAGTGGGTTCCTAAGTCACAAAATTTTGTATGTATTGGTGGGGGGGGGGGGGGGGGCGAGAAATTATTTACTCCTGGTGAATATAGCTGAGAATGCATGTATATTTATTAATTCAAAAATGTTTCTTCAGGGAACAGTCATTCGATTTTATAGGACTTGCTTTGATAAAGATGATAGCAACCATGTCAACGGGTGGTACTTTAAATATCTTTTTACAAAAAATAATTATATGATAATATATGAATTGTACCTTGTATCATCATTACAGTGTTGGAATTCATTGATACTGCTTTTTGTTGTATAGTTTTATAGCCATATTAGTTTTACCCTTGTCCGTCATTCCGCAACGAACACCTTTCATGAGATAACACCTTTCCGGACTTTTTTTGTAAACGCATTCAGATTTTGAGCTGATTTTTGGTATGTGAGTCTACCATGAAGAGTTACAGATTGAGTTTAGGTTTTGTTCCGCTCCTCTGATTTTTGCCAAAATTACAGGCTTTGGACTTTAAACATTTCGTGAAAATACCACCTTTCCGAACTTTTTTTCTAAACGCCTTCAGCTATTGAGCTGATTTTTGGTATGTGAGTCTACCATGATCAGTTACAGATCAAGTTTAGGTTTTGTTCCCTTGGATGAGTTATGGCAAAATTACCAGCCTTGGACTTTTGCTACTGGGGCCATTCGTGTTGTTCTGACACATCTAGTTTAATGATATATTTGGTTGGTTTTTTTTCCAAATTTTTGATTTGATGTCTGATCCCTCTGCCAAAAAAAAGTTCTGTCGGAATTTAGGAGTTACCATGACTGTTCTGTCGGAATTTGGGAGTTACCATGACTGTCCATTTGTTTGTTTACAAATCTTGTAATCACAACTTCTCCTAAATTGTCTGGTAGTATTCAGTAAAACTGTACACAGGTGAAGTACATTAAATGAAGATGTGCATGAAGGAAAAACCATGATGGTTAAAAATCCTTAAGGGGAGATAATTGGAATTAAGCAATTAATGGATTATGGTATTAACCTTGTTAGTGCAACCTCTAAATCCATTTGATCGATTTCAATAGATCTTCACACAAAGATAGTGCACCACATCAAAATATGCATGAAGCAACAGAATGCTGGTGTGATGTTTTTGAGTAGCTTTATGCATTACATGTATTGCCACCACATATCCAAATCATACTGCAGTTGGCAGATAAAAAGCAGATTGAGTGTGAAAAAAAAAAATTTTTATGACTAGATTAGACTGACACCTATTACAAAAACAAAATAAATTAATGCCAAAACAAATTTAGAACAGACAAAAGTTTTTGTATTATTAATTATTTATCAGAAATTTAACTTCTGGTCTGATATTGTCCAGTATTTGGATCAGAGACATTGGTCTGAGTCAGACGCCAGAGGCCAGTCATGGCAAACCAAGTGATTTATTCTAACGGTGTTAATTCTATAGTAGAATATGATACAGTCTTACAGCACTGTTTCCAATATGTTCGATCAATATGTGCTTGTTAAGATGTTGGATCAATAAGCCAAACATTTTCTCTGATATAAAAGCGGAATCAGTCATGCTTATTATGTCTTCTTCTTTGGGACGTCTTTCGCTTCGTGATTATTGAAATTTGTATTTGATTGAATTTTGCAATTTTTGTTTTTGACTTGGATATATAAATAACTTTTGCACAAAAGATGAAACGTTGAGAGTTTTGAAAGTTTTCTTTTTGCAGCAAAATCTACAAGACTTATGCAGCTAGGACTTAGTTCTTCATTTATGTGATAAGGATTTATAATTGGAATGGGGATTGGAAAGATAAATTATTGAATCTGAAAAAAATACTTTATCTGTATATTGTTTTAATTTACTACTCTGCACAATTATCGTTATTATTGATATCTACATATTGAATTGTCATTAGAATACTGCAGGGATTTAAATTGAAATTAATTATTTACAAAGATGGATAACCTAAAATTACCCATTTTAAAGAAATAAATTAATTAGAATAATTCTGATCTGAAAAACAGTTTCCTCTTCACATAATTTCCTTTTAATCTCAACTGATTTACTGATGTGTTGCTTTTACAAGCCTTGTGTTAAATAGACATACATGTACAGTATTGAAAAAAAGTTGAGATCTGAATTGATAATTAATTGATACAAAACATTACACAGATTTTTAGATCATTGATCAGAGGAATTGCAGAGGAAGTCTATTGATATTTATTGTCGATTTCGTCGAAGTGAGACATTATTTTTCAAATATCAATTTAAAGACATTGACAATTAATTGAATGTATATATATATTGAGCTATTATTTAATTCAGTACTTTCATAAATGAATGTGTTAGAATGGACTCAGGATAAACTTGAAACTTTAGAATATATTGCTCATACATGGATTCACGATATGGGAAATGTTTTGGATTTTCACTTTCCCACTGAAAATTCTATAAATAAAAAGGTAAGCTTTAGAAATGTTAAAATGTCTTTGTTTTGAGAAATTATATTGCCTTATATAATCCTTTTGAGCTCACAACTTTGTAGTTTTTATGTTTTGCTTATTGTATACTTTTATTAATTTTTTTCTAAACATGAAGGTAAACTATTTGGAGTCTATATGCCTTTTCATTTAAAAAGGGGGATTGTGAAATAAATACTATATATATTTTCCAACATTTATGGTGCAACAAAATTTTTTGGAGTAAAAAATTACAAATATTTAATATTTTTCATTTATATTAAACTGAAAACAATTATCATTTGATCTCAATTGTATAAAATTTTATAAATTTTTCTTTCAGACTGCCTATGAATTTAAGGAAATTATGGTAAAATTTGCTTTGAATCATTTCTTGAATGAATCTCTCCATATTTAACCAGAATCATTTTTTTGTGCAATATATAAGATCATAATTCTGTTAAAAAAGTTTTAAATATTTTGTCTCATTGTTATTGAAATGTTAAATTTATATTCAGAATCACTTGAGGAATATTTTATCCATCTTGCTACAGTTTCCTGAATTGGCTTTTGCTATTTCACAGGTTGTGACTTGAGTTGCCTGAGGTTCTTTTAATATCATTAATATCAGGCAACATTTGTGTTGTAATATTTCAGTAAAGAATAAATCTGATTAATGAATTGGTTAGTATATTAAATTCTACCGTACAATAATGGCCTAATCAGTTCTTACAATTAATATTTGCTTTATATTATATGCTTCTTAGTGGAGTTAAATGATCAAATACTGGCATCTAAGCTTGTTCCAGGTATTAATTCTTTGGTTATTCTGTGGGAGGATAGGAAATTTTATTTTTCAGCTTTACAGGATGGAATTTTTTTTTAAAGCTTTCTGGCTAGAAATTTTTATTAATTTATCTTTGCACATCTATTTTTAACATTTTTAGGTTTATTTTCAAGCTTTCTTTGATTTATTTTTACATCTTGTTAAGTCAGATTATTTTTTATCCAATCCACCCCTAGATTTCCCTCTTAATATAAGATAGCTGTCCCATAATATATTACACTCCTCTGTCCTCTCTCCTTAATGTGTCTTCTACTTGCATGGCAACATTTCTTCATGACATTATACTATTCACAAATATACTGAAAAACCCTACTGTCATTAAATGAGAAACACTGGTATTCTGATTTGAAGGAGTTAAGGGGGTGGTTCAAGAAATCAAAGTTCTAAATAATAAAAATTTCAGTTAATGGACCTGAAAACAACTTTTCTTAGTACCCATTGAATAGAGTTAGACTGCAGTCTTATACTGCATGTAAACTCTTTGTTACATTACAGTTATTATAAAATTGTAGGCATGATTCAGTAACCAACACCCTTCAGTGCAAACATTGATAAAATTATACATAAATATATAATGAAACATTATGAAACAACTGTTTTGTTATACAGAGTTGACAGGACTTCCTACGACATACATGACATAGGAGTTTAGAGCTTCCATTGGTTACAAGTATTCTTCAGAAAACCAGATTAAGTTTAATATGTTTTTTTTTTTTTTTTCATGCAGTTGATTTGATAAAAGACAGTTTTTATAATTACTGGAAAATTGAAAAATCACAAAATTTGAAATTGTCATCACAACAAATTTTCACTAGATCACGAAAATTTCGTTACCATGTATAGAAATCTATGATTTCACAGCACATTTAGCTGTATGATCCATATTAGATATGATGTCCATAAATTTGAGACTTTCACTGTTCCCAATTCTGTTATGAGACTTGTAGAAAACTTACGGGAAATTCACTTGTTCAAATAACACATCTACATAGTAGAGAAATAATGCGGTATGTCTGAAAAATACACAGTATTGTTTATTTTTTTAACTGATGACCCTTTTCAGAGAGGTTGCACAGTGTAATTAATTAGATAGGGGAACATTTTCAAGTATGTCACCATGCACCTTACATAGCAAGTCAAGTTTCCATGTGGGTAATTATGTTATGCAACTTTAAGGATTAAGTTCCAAGATAGTTTCAGTACTTTTACTGAAAGAATTAAAAAGAAAAACATTTTTTTTCTCGCATGTATTAATGTCCAGATTTCTCTGATGGATATATATTGTTTGCAGAGTATAACCATTTATGATACCTGATAACCCTCACCAATAACCACCAACCAGGGTATATTGGCCTGTTTGGTTTGATGCTTGATCAGAGAGAGGTGACCCATTGAAGCAGAATATTAAGAATGAAATATGACACTTGATTTATTTTTCATGGTATCAATTTTTCTTAACTGAACATAAGACCAGTTACAATAACATTTCAGTTATCCAAATTTTTTTTGTGTGTGTCTTTTCAGGTGGACAATGTAAAGCTTTTGGAAAGATACAACTCCAGAAAGTCAACGGTCGGCACTTTGTACCTGACAACAACACATCTTATATTTGTTGATGCAGCGGGCAAGAAAGAAACATGGGTATGTGACAGTAAAACTTCCATTGTCATTATATTTTCAGGTATAGCAAGTTGGAAATAATTTAAGAGAAATACTATCTAAAACACCTTCTGTATGCATAGATTTCATCTGGTTCATATTTGAGTAATGTTATTAGAGTTTTAAAAAAATAATAAATTCTTTCTCTTTGGACCAAAGAAAGAGACTTACTCACAAAGCATATTCTGCTTGAAATTATATGGAGACTCTGGAAATTGGGAGGGTATACATTTGTATGTTTGTTTTACACAACCAGTAAACAATGTCAGTTAAACCATTTTTTAAAACAATAAACATGAATAAGCATCAGTGAGAAGATAATCTGACTAGGTTCAGACACCTGACAGCATGGGAGTTCAACCTTTTCTGAACAGCTCCTGTATCTATCCTTACAGCACATTAACACATGATAAAAGCAATTAAAAAAACTACAAAATGTGATATTGTTTAAAAAAAAAATGTACCCATCCACAACATTTGGACCCAGTATACTTATACATACAGTATATGTACTGCCTGACTTATCCATATATTGCCACTTGCCCAGTGTATTTAGTCATTAGAATACAAAATTTCCAAAAGTAATTGTCTCAAGAACTTTTAACAAAGTGACATAATTATTCATCTTAGCTACATTTCTGATGTTTTAAAAACAAATTCAGTTAAACTGAAAAATGCAACGTATTTTGTATTTATTTTAAGCTGTTCTTCATTGTTGTATTTTTCATTTCCACTTCTGAATTACAAAATTCTAGTAGCGATAATTAGTTTGACATTTGCATGATCCTTTTGTCATGCAAGTTCTATAAGCCTGGCTTTGCTTTAGATACAATCCTTAAGTGAATTGAGTTTTAACTTCAATCGAATACCGTCGTTCTACCTCAGTACGGGAAATTGTTTCAAAGTCGACTATAAATTTCATATACTGTTGACATTTTAATCTGTCTCTAAAAAGGTTTCTGTCATGATACTTCACTTCATTTCTGAAAATAGTTTCTGGACCTCCCACAAAAGATATTTATCAATTATATCGTTGATTTCATAACTTGGAAAATATAGCTTTTATTGGACATAAATTGCAGTAATGTTTAGTATTGAAATTTACAGGTTCTCAAATGTGAAAAGATTTGTCAATAATGAATGAAAAATTCTCTTTGGAATGAATATATAACAGCTATGCTTTGAAATAATTGCATCTTTGTAAAACTCATTTCAAAATGAAATTGAAGGATAGCATGACATAATTTGGGAATAGATTTTATGTCTTATCTGATCACCTGATTATTGAAAAGGACTGATATTTGTCACATTTATTTTGTCGCTGATGAAATTAATGAAATGACATACATGTAGAGCATGATTGATTTAGATATTAAAAGATTGTGTTTGTATAATTCTTGTAATTGGTATCTGCTGTCTGAACATTAATTATTTGGAAGATAATTTTGTCAGGAAATGTTTATTTTTTAAGCAGGGAATGGAATTTTGAAACTGTGATCCTGATTTTGTTCACTAAAATAAAAATATAGTCCTAACATAAACCCAACACAGAGTGTTCCAAAACCTTTTGATGCACTAGACCTTTGGACTAGTTAGGGGTACATGGACTAGTTGGGGGTACAGCTTTTACTAAACTCACTGGGCCAACAAAAACCTGATACAGTCTGCACCAAACCAAAACTATTTCATGCACCTGACCTTGGGCTAGTTGGGCATACAGCTTTTACTAGACCAAACATAGATTTAATATGAAATAAGCTAATATATTTCATCAGTTACAATGTAATTTGAAATATTTGGCAAATACATGTAGGTGAAAAAAATGCATGTTATGGTTTGATCAATACATGGTCACAATGGCAGTTCATTATATTTGAGCCGGCATTGTCCTGGTAGAATATATAATATCAGTGAGAAGAATTATTTATTACTGAACAACAATAAAAAAACCCTAATTAATCAATTAAGGTGTGAATTAAAGCCATTAATAGATGCATGTACTTCATAGAACCAGGTCTTGTTTTGTTGTGTTGACTATTGTTGATAAAGGGTTTATATGACGGAAGATAAATGTGTTAGGAATCCTGCCACAACAATCGATTTGCTTTGTCCCATGCTAGTGGTATGAAAATTAAATGAAGCAAGCAGTTTGTATGTTTAAGAATTCAATATCAAAACACACTAGATTCCTGATATCACAAACTGTGTTACTGAAAACAATTTAGATTGAAAAATTAATTTATCAGTCAACCCAAAGTATAAAGAATTCTTAATATTTATATATAAGTACATTTGTACACTTCATATAAGAAACAAGGATTCTGATTAATTGATAGTTGGAGTATTTTCTAACAGATCATTTGTTTCCCTTGATTGATTATAAGCCAGATTGTGAATGTGTCCTTTTTTACCCCCTGCAGAGAGGTATTTGCGAAAAATTTTCATTTCAGCTGGAAGCTTGTAAGTCTAAATCATGTTTGAATTTTAATAAATGATATTAGATAATATATAAGAAGTGGTCGGGATGTTTGCAAAAAATACTAATCTTGATCCTGAGGTTAAATGTGCCTTGTTTGGCAGCTCTGGATATTTTACTGTCTCTCAACTAGTATTTTTTGCAAATATCCCTCCCTATCATGATATATTTTTTGATAAATGTCTTGATATTTTTCATCAGAAAACATAAATGTTCAAGTTGGGTTGTTGTAGATAATCCTTAATTGTCGTTCTAGCATTAATTTATAAATATTAAACTGCTCAATAGTACTTGTCTGTTAAGTATGCATTTTATTCTGCCAAATCACATATTCTGTTAACAGTGTTTTCCTGAATCAAGATTTTAGTTTGCTTTTTATCTACTCTGTATATTTCAAAATTCTTGTCATATCAAATTATTTCCTACATACTGAGAGTCAACCATTTGTTATTTCTGATGTCTTTACACAAAGTAAGCTAGAACACTCAGAACAGTCTTCAAATAAAGATGATATTGGCAGGTTTTAACTTACAGTTTCTGTTTTTGAAATATGATGGGGAAACTTGTTAAGTTCACAATTGCTTTTTACATGAGTGGTCAGTTTTAATAATTTGGTTTTATGTCTGTATTCATGCCACTCAGGTTTTTATTTGTGGAGGAAGCCAGAGTACTTGAACATTTGGCCTTTTTCTATTCAGTTAAAAAAGTTTTATTATGTAAAATTTTATAAGGGTGAATTATTTTAGGTAACCAGTAAGGTACAAAAGGTGCATTAGTTACATGTATTTATTTTTAACAAAAGGTATTAATTAAAAGTAATAATGATGTATACATGATATGATAAAGTTTAAGAGGAAAATTTCATTTTTATCATAATTGTTATCTTCCGTAGTCGTAGTCGGCAATATCCCCCGAATTTTTATCTTTTCATAAATTATTCTTCATATTTCACAACATCATATTTTCTAATGTTATCTATTGTTTATATTTAGGCTGTTATTCTTTGTTCATTAATTATGTAGGCCAATATCTTTATCCTCATCCAAACCCACCAGTATTGACAGGCTAGATACTATAAACTTTCCCACATAGACTCACAGGTACAAGTGAAAATGGTATGAGTTATAAGTCAGAATATTTTTAGCCTGAAAACATTTAAGTAAAAAAAATACTTTGAAACGTTCTGTTGTTCTAGACTTTTACATCAAAAGCCAGCCTGTAGGGGAGTCCAGTGATTTGCATTTATGCATGAAACCAAATAAATACATAAAAGTCATTAATATTGTAAACTAATACTTTGTTAATTAGGTATTGAATGTTGAAGAACTTTGTAGTTGAATTTGAAACCATTATTTACTATTTTTACAGGATTAGCTACCTAATCAACATCATAAATTTGATGTTATTTGATATATAAAGATTTTGAAAATAGTCTGAAATCTTTTGATGTTTCAAACTTTATGGATTTTTGTTGGTCTTGTTAGTAATGAATATAGACATATCTACTAAGGTTATTATTCCACACATTGCTGCAAGGACTATTTTATCATGATTTATTCATGTTGAGTGGGAGTTATTTCTGTTTATAGCATCCATCAGATTATGCATTATTTTACCTTTGTATTTATATATATTGTTTAGATCTGGTTTTGCGTATTTAGTGCCACTTTCTGGAAATTTGAAAACATGTAATAATGTGTCCAATAACTATCCAGTATTTTAAAATTCTCTCAATAATTTAGATTGAATGCTCCAATGTAACAAGATTTGAATAAAAATTCAACAGAAATAAGAATGTTAGCACTAGGCTTTAAGGAGACATGGAGAGAAAAAAAAAGAGATTTATTTAGATGTAGGACGTACATTAGGTCAGATTAAAAGACAAATTAAAGGAATAGAATCCATTTATTCCTTTGCTAAATAATTTAAATTTCATTTGACCAGAATTATACCGTTTTTGATAACATTACAAAAAATGTACCATGAGAGTAGCATAAGTAAAATAGATCTACAGCAGCCATGAAAGTTAGTATTCAGTATGCTGAAATATATCAGATGAAAATCAAACGTTGTCAACAATTTTAGCATTTATATAATTTTTTCCACTGTATGAATTTAAAAATAAATGCCCTTGTTTAAATAAATTCAAGATATATTTTTGTCGAGTACGGATCACATGATGTCACGTAACAGTCCCATACTCACTTGATCGTAGATTCAAAGGATGTGAGGAGAATAATAGATATCCGGTACTCATTGCCATTTAATGAATGCCATTACTATCCTATTCAGCACAGTACATTAAGTAAAGTTCTGTCAGAATGACATTAAAGGAAATAGTAGATCAGACAGAATCCATCAAACTTGGAAATCTGTTCATTTTCATTAATGTAAGAATTACATACAATAAAGCTAGTCAGGTATATAGTTGATTACAGGTATATTTTTTTTAATCGTTGTGTTAAAGGAAATGGAAATTGAATCAATTTGTATTAATGTGTCGATATTTTGTAATCTGCTGGTATGTCTCTGATTTTTGTTTTCGCTTTACAATCAAAAGGTCAAATAGGTGTTTTTTTGAATGAATAGGAAAAAGGACCACATTAGATATTAGATTGACTTTTTCTTCCCTAAAATATTTATCTTGTTGTGTTAGTTTGGTTACAGGTGGGACTATTAATTTTGAGTTATCAATAAAATTATGTAAAAAACTTTCAGTCTTGCTAAAATTACTGATGCACACAAATCAAATTCCTTCAAAAATCTTTATACTGCCTTCAAAATTCATGAAATAAGATTATTTACCCCTATGTTGTACTGTTCTGGATAAGAACTCATGGTGTAAAACAAAGAACCTTATCAATAGTTGCTTGTGTTCAAATTGTTCAATTGGTTTCAGTGTCATCTGTGGAATATGACATTTTGTTATGGATTTCATGAAGTTGCAGATAAACGTGAAGCAACATTTAACATGCTTAATCATGAGGAAAAAGGGAAATGCTGAGAATTTGCAGTTCTTTGTTAATTGCAATGCATTTTATTGAATTTTAATCGAATTGTTATAGAAATAATGGTTACTTTGTTTGAAGTTATTGATTGGTATTCGGTTAAATCTAAGACTTTTTTACCATAAATTTGAATTATCAAAAACGTTAGTGACTTACACTTCCGACTAATACAATTTCAGTTTTTGATTTCATAGGTCACAGTTGGTGTAGAATTAAAAAATCAATATTAAAGTAAATTAAGGTCAAAAACAAAATTGTTCTGTCGTTTTTGGTTTTTTTTTCTTTTTACTTTTTAGAATTTCATCGATGTTTCAGTTAGACAGGAAAAGATTCGCTTTTTCACCCAACACATGATTCTTTATTAATAGTCGATGAAGATTATTCAAATTCAGTTTACCTGCAGTCGAACTAATCTTGATGCCCGTTTTCAAGATAATATGAATACAAACACTAACTACTGTGAATTAGTATATTTTATTGTTTTTGTCAGTGAATTGAAACAGTGGTTTTAAATATGGGGATTGACTACACTGCTGCAGTTTGTAATTCAGATGTAGCCCAGTGTTGCATACAACAATCAATGTCTAGTTGCCATGAACATGGCAAGGTGTCATGTGGAAGGTTTTCTGAGGTTTTGAATTCCAATAGAAAAAAGTTTTATTATGCAAAATGGAAATAAAAAAAAATAAAATAAAGCAGGAGGCAAATACTGGGGTCAGTGGTAATTTAATCTTTATTTAGCCTCACTGGTCAGGACAGAATCCATACCTACAAGACATAGACAAATAATCTAAAGTCTATTGAGGTCATTCCTAATGATATACATTTTGCTAAGTACCCATAAGGATATTGTTCGATAAACATCTCTGAAAATAATTTGTTTTATTGGTCATTCTACAAGAAATCAGAGACATTATTTTAATGAATGGTCAATGACACTTGTTTTAGAGAAGGCTAATGTTTTGTGATGATCAGTTTGGGATTAAGAATTCTAGTTTATGAGTAATTCAGTCCAAGAAGGGGCTCTCCAAGGAAAACACAATAGTATAATCCAAATAATTTACATCTTTTTTTTTTTAATTATTTATCTGAGGAAAAAAAATATATATGAAATGATAATTTATTGATGTCCCCATGCTGTATTATCTATTTTCCTTGCCTCTTTGTCTTTATTCATTGATTGGTTTCACAGATTAAAAAAATTCAGTGATATCTCCTGGGAAATCAGATATTTCATATTTGAACAAAAATGCACAGCACATATTTGGTCTCACATCAACATATTGGACTACTGGCCATGATCAGAACATATTCATTTACAGGTGTGGTGATTCTGGACCTATCATTATTATTGCATTCCATTGTGAATAGGTTTATAAAAGTTTAAAAAAAAAAACAATGGGATTTTTGGTTTGTTGAACATATTTTGGTTTTTTGTATAAATTTTATTATACCCCCGCTTTTGAAAAAAAGCAGGGTATATAGTATTCGTTGTGTCCGTCCGTCCGACCTTTGTATCCGCAACTCCTCCTAAACTACTGAATGGAATTTGATGAAACTTTCTGAGAATCTTCATCCCATGATAGCATTGTGCTCCTCCTATTTTAGAATTTGAACGGACCAATTTTTGGGGTTTCCCATAGAAAAACATGGACTTTGACTTTCAATGTGATAGGGGGTACCATGATGCCATCCGCAACTCCTCCTAAACCACTGTATGGAATTTGTTGAAACTTTCAGAGGATCTTTATTACATGATGCCATAGTGCACCTCATATTTTAGATTTTGATCTGATGAATATTTGGGTTCACACATACCAAAACATGGACTTTGACATTCATTGTGATTGGGGTACCATCATGCCATCTGCAACTCTTCCTAAACCACTGAATGGAATTTGATGAAACTTTCAAAGGATCTTTATTACATGATGCTGTAGTGCACCTCTTATTTTAGATTTTGATCTGACCAACATTTGGGGTTTCCCGTACCAACACATGGACTTTACCATTCATTGTGATAGGGGTACCATGATGCCATCCGCAACTCCTCCTAAACCACTGAATAGAATTTGATGAAACTCATCACACTGCTGTTGAAGTTTTCCTATCCAAAATAATGACATTTTCTTTCATGTATCTTATGTGAGGTGGGGGAAAAAGAGTAGACTGATGGCCACTACGGAAGGCTAAATTATCCGACCCTACCCAATTATCCTCCTTTTACAGTGGCAGTCAAAGTTGTTTCCCCTTTGTGTCCCATCCCACCCCTAGTTGAATTGTTTGATAGATTGAACTGGTTCTCGTCCAGAAGAAGCATGAAATATTTGCCACTGGCCGTTAAGCAACAATCAATCAAAAAACAAACAAGACCTAAGAGTTTATTCTTTGATCATCATTCTCATTATGGTCTTTAAGGAAAATTATATGCATTTGTTTTTCTTTTAAGTCTGATAATTAATGTCCGATTGTATTGTTTAGTGATTAACTCAATCATGATGGTTTCTTAAAAATATCATTTTACCAGACAAACATGGAAATAATTACTGAAAGTAAATCAATGACTAAAAATGTTTACTTTGTAAAGAAACAGGGTAATTGAGCAGACCAAATAACTGAAATCTATAAGTTTCTACTTAAACAGTTGAAAGGATCCTTTTCAGAGGTCATGAAATAAATTTGTTCTAAGGCAAGAATCAATCCCAAGGTCAGTTAAATGATGGAACACTTGTTTAAAATAAAACAAGGTCAGAAATTGATACATTTCTTAGATTCATGTAAGCAACCTTGGGATTACAGCGATAAAGAAATAATACATGACGTGTTTCATTCTTTTCCCTAGTGGAGTAATGGCATTAGCAGGACAGTATACTAGAATTTCTCATGAGTCGAACATATCCTAATCTTTCATATTAGATGAAAGAAGTTATTAGACCTTTGTTAAAGTTAAGTCTAGCCTCACATCTTTGGAACTACAAAAATGTATAAGAGATAAGATCATGTAATCTTGTATGCAGATAAATCCTAAGGGAGGAGACACGTATCCACCAAGAATTAGGTCAATGTGACCATGATTTCATACTTCACCTCTATATCAATTCCAGTCATACTTATAACAAAAATCTAGGTACTTCGACTAACAGTTTGACTATGCTCCAATGCGATCACATCTCTTGGGAAGTTCAAAGGAAAAAAATTCAATATATCTAGGGTTGGCTGTGCTGACTCATTATGTTTTTACCTGTTTTAATTTCTGAATGCAGTCGAACTTCGATGGCTTGAACGAACACCACTGATGGCTCAAAGTGGTTTGAAAATCCCATCAATTTTTCCTTTATTTGCATGTTTCTCAAACACCAATTTTCGGCCGGGTTGCACAGAGTGCAAATCCGGGTTATAGTATGGTGAATGTCGGGCGGGCGGCGGCGGGCGGGCGGGGAAAATGGGTACCTATTTTGTGAAATCAACTCCTCCTACAGTTTTTCACTCACATCCATGAAACTTCATAGAATGTTTCTATATATATTGAAGATGTGCACCTCACTTTATGGAATTATTTCAGGAATTATTTCTCATTTTTCCAAACTTTGGAACTTAGTCGTTTTTTATTGACATCTTCAATAGAGGGTACCTATTTTGTGAAATCAACTCCTCCTACAGTTTTTCACCCACATCCTTGAAACTTCATAGAATGTTTCTATATATATTGAAGATCTGCACCTCACTTTATGGAGTTATTTCAGGAATTATTTCCCATTTTTCCAAACTTTGGAACTTAGTTGTTTTTTTATTGACATCTTCAATAGAGGGTACCTATTTTGTGAAATCAACTCCTCCTACAGTTTTTCACCCACATCCTTGAAACTTCATAGAATGTTTCTATATATATTGAAGATGTGCACCTCACTTTATGGAATTATTTCAGGAATTATTTCCCATTTTTCCAAACTTTGGAACTTAGTCGTTTTTTATTGACATCTTCAATAGAGGGTACCTATTTTGTGAAATCAACTCCTCCTACAGTTTTTCCCCCACATCCTTGAAACTTCATAGAATGTTTCTATATATATTGAAGATGTGCACCTCACTTTATGGAATTATTTCAAGAATTATTTCCCATTTTTCCAAACTTTGGAACTTAGTCGTTTTTTATTGACATCTTCAATAGAGGGTACCTATTTTGTGAAATCAACTCCTCCTACAGTTTTTCACCCACATGCTTGAAACTTCATAGAATGTTTCTATATATATTGAAGATATGCACCTCACTTTATGGAATTATTTCAAGAATTATTTCCCATTTTTCCAAACTTTGGAACTTAGTCGTTTTTTATTGACATCTTCAATAGAGGGTACCTATTTTGCGAAATCAACTCCTCCTACAGTTTTTCACCCACCTCATTGAAACTTCACAGAATCTTTTAATACATATTGAAGATGTGCACCCCACTTTATGGAATTATTTCAGGAATTATTTCCCATTTTTCCAAACAAGTGTTTATCAACATGTAATCAAATCAAATATTGCTTACTTCACCTATTTCTAATTAAATTGATGGCTGCCTCTGTGCTCGTACACCAACATACAATGTGTCTGATTTTGTCTATATAAATATTCATGACTGCCAATGTGCAATATGATCTTCTAATCACCTTTGTCACCACTACAATAAAAACCCAGCAACCCGGCCATTTGTGTCTTTGACCCATTTTTCAAAAATTTTTGGTCCCAATAATTACAAAATAGTTTATTTTACAATTGAAAACTCGAACTTGATAATTAAAAGGAAAATCTGATACTTAATGGTATTCCTTTAACAATCACAAGTTTAATACATGTACAAATAGATGAATTTGACAGGGAAATATTTACTGTTCAGTGTAATAAAGATTTCATGATAATTGTTGTCTAGTGATTAACCTGTTAAATTATAATTTAGAAATATTTCATGGTTATTTTTAGCTATACCAACTGTCTACTGATGGATCTGGCAATTTTTCATACTTGAACAAATTTCTGTAACTCAAACTACCTATAACTCGAACAAATTTCGACGGTCCCTTGGAGTTCGAGCCGTTGAGGTTCTACTATATATGTGTATTGCATAATAAAACATTCCTATCAGTCTCTTTATCTAAATCTATAATTAGTTTGATACTAGAAAGGCCAATTATGAAAAAATGTATAATTTTAGACCAAAGTATGTAATGACAGTTAATGGAAACATAAATGTGATGGGAATCAGGAAAGCGGAAAAATCTACAGAATTCATTCCAAAACTGTGACATTCTGACAAAAATGTATTCAGAAGGGAAGTGCCATATGCCATGTAGTTTCCTGAAAATCAATTAAAAAAAGATTCACAAGATGTTAATTCTAATACCGTTTATTTTGGGTGGGATGTTTTATTTTAAAGCCTAAAGTTATTAAATCTTCATTAGAGTTAGCGTGCTTTGCTGCTCTATAGAAATATTTACTGTGGAGAATTTCACCGTTAATGGACAATAACAATTAATCTAATGCATAGTTATTCTAGGACAAAGATTTTCTATTAAGGATATATATTTTTGTGATTGGAAAGTGAAAATAGTTGTAGAAAAAAATGACAGTATACTCAGATTTTGATTCAATGGGATGTATGCATATAAGTCACGATAATATGTAATTTTCGTTTATACATTAATTGCGCAATTAAACTTTTACATGCTTTGTGTAAAAGCTTGAATGTTAAAGTGTTATTTATATTTAAAAAAAAGGAATGTTTGTCAAATGTTAATCTCAAGTGGTATTATATGTATTTTTCCCTTGTTTTCAATATGTAAGAGAGGAGTTTTGGTTGGTAAATTTGATGGATGCAAATAATTGTTTGATAGTTTGGATAAACTCAACTTGTAGAAAGCTTAATAATTTTGATAAGAACTTTAGTGTAACCAGAATTATTTGAAAAGATCTTTTACTTAGAAATCATATAAATTTGAAAAAATATGGAAAATGGAAATCACATCAAGGAATATATTATAAAAGATCTTTGTGATATCTGACATTTTTTTCTTGGACAACTTTTTATGCATTATTGTTTAGGGGCCAGCTGAAGCCCACCTCCAGGTGTTGGACCTTCTCTCTGCATTGATGACCCATTGGTAGCCTCGAGCAGTTTTCTGCTCTTTGGACGGGTTGTTGTCTCTTTGACACATTCCCTGTTTCCATTCTCTATTCTATTTCTTGTATCACAATTTTTTTTATAGAAATATTATACCAAATCAATACTGAATTATAGAAACACTTTTATTGTAAAGATTTATGATTCATTTTTGTACCTTTACTCCATTTTCCATTTATAGTTTCATCAATATTTGTTTATCTGTCTATGAGGGGAATAGAAACATGGCTAAAATGACTATGGCCTTTTAGTTTGGAACAAATAATTTATAACCAAGTGGATGATTATTATTTTTTATCCATTGCGGATGAATAGATGGAGCCTTTTATTGAAAATAAATAATATGGTCTAGGATGAAGGTTAAAATAAATGAGATTTATATTCCATTTATGGAGATTAATCCTACTCGTTAGACAGTAATAGAAAAAAATACATTGTAATACAAAAGCAAAACAGGTCCTAAGGATTGAAATTTTACCATTTAATAGATAAAGCAATTGTATAAATTCTTTAATTTGGGTGAATTTTTATTCCTGCATTTCTTCTAGTTACAATTTTATTTTGTTAGGTGAATAGTGGTAATAATGATTTGATGATTTTGCAAGTCACATGAAATCAGTTTCATGTGCAAGAAAAAAAAAGATTTGTTTTGGTAATGTCTGAAATTTTGACATATCAGGTAGTTTGGAAATTTTAGAATTATAGTAAGCCATGTAAAGAAAAAAAAGTGAATATATATTTTGTTCTCTTCTTTAACATTTAATGTTCCAATAACATTATATTTTATGGAAAATTTTAAGTTCAGTTACATTGAACAAAACTATTTTTTTCAGGGTTGTGCAAATATAATCAGATTTATGATGAGAGCAATGGAGAGTTAACTTACTCCATTTTTTACAATTATCATACAAGATTTTTTCTAAAAAAATTATGACCCCCCTCCCTTTTATGCTATCATCAGGGAATTTGCAAAAACATTGGTGTAATTGAGAAAAAATACTAAATTTCACAGAAATATTTAGATAGAGAATGTCACTTTCAACACTTGCAATTTGTTTCAAAATTTGTCAGTAAGAATCATTAACCAGTTATATCCCTTTAACTGATCTACCCAGGGGAGATAATTGTAATAATTAATATATTTTATTATCTCCCCTGGGTAACTTGGTTAAGGGAATTAACTGAATATCATTTCTCACAGAATAAAAAAGTGTAAAAAAATAATTTACAAAATTCATACCATCCACATTAATTTTTTTGGCCAGCAAGCAGAAAGTAGAATGTAATGTTTTGAAATTTTTTTTTTTGGTCATTTCATATTTGGCTTTAGCCCATCCTTCAGCTCACTGATCCTTTATAATTCCTTTGTATTTGCTATACGAACTGTTTCACAACATTGTCAATTATCATGTCAATTATCATATATTATTTGTCTAGATGTATCAAAATATTCTTATTTCTTAGATTTCATTGAATCTTGTCTCCAAACAAAGTTTGCTGAGCAATTATCAATAAACTTTTGCTACAAATTCAGACTTCTAGAATTAGATATATTCTAATTTTGTTTTTTTTTTCCAGACAATGACATGTGTTTTAAAGAATTTTCTATGTCTACACAACAATTTCCTATCAAATCTAAATTGTAATTGACAACCTGAAAGTTGATTGCAACAATTTAATCCTTCATAATTATGTATTTAAGTACAGAATTGCCGACTTGATGTGATTAATTTTGGCAATAGTAATTCAGACAATTTTTCCATAATCATTTAAATGTTAATAAACCCTCTAACTAATAGCAAAATGTGGCGACTAGTTGCAAGTCGTGGTGAGAAATTCTTATTAGTTTCTATTTTCCGACGGGATTCCAATCGGTTTTGATAGAGAGGAATTTTAAGTACAATTTATTGTATTGATTGGAATTTATACACTGATTAGAGAGTCTGCCATCAAGAGTTTAATAGAAGCCTTTCCAATAGCCTGATTAAACATTTTATTTTCAAAATCTTCTTTATAAATCGTTATTTTGTCATCAAAAGTTACCAAGTTAAAATTGAACATCAAGATTTATACAGTTGTTTATTTTTTTACTTTTGAGCAATATTCCTTTTGTTTGAAATTTGGCATATTGATTTTACGCTTGCCATTGTAGTAATTTGAAAAATGAGCGTGTACAGCCGATATGACAGAACTGAATGCTCTTATTAATTGTTTGTTCGCCCAATGGGCTTTTGGTAGATGTATCTAATCAAGTCTATTGCCAGAGCCATTTATATTTTTGACAGAAAAACAATGCTGCAGTGAAAAGATCAATCAAACCCATTTAGAGACTTTGTAGAACACAGCATCTGGGACTTTTGATGTTTGTAAATAGACTAAATGTCCTTGTACACATAGTAAGGAAATTTGAAACAAGAATTATTTGAATTCAGTGGCAGTTTCTATTATGAATCTTACAGTTATTGTGATATATTTGTATACACATGTAAAAATATGGGGTATTGGTCTAAGTGAGTCAAGATCCCATTTAATTTAATGTAGCAAAATATTCATAAAATATAGGAGTGGTCGTGCAGTCTCAGTGATGAGCATCGGCCCCACACCCTATGACAAATTGGAAATTGTCACAAAAGGGAGTTTACACAAATGTGGTACCTGGTACCAGTTTATTTGGTGGAAGAACATTTTATAATTTACTTCATTACAAAATGAAATTTCAAATGATTTCTTTTAAATTTCGTTGGAACAATATACTGTAAATTCAGAAGTTAATGCGATGTTTATTGTTGCAAAACATGTGACTGATGACCATCACAATTCTATCACAACTTGCACATAAATTGCATTATTGTTTATTTTCTAATACCCTCCAAAAATAAATGTGTGCAGTAACTTCCAAATTTACATTAATATATATACGTATATCAAAAATAATACAACAAAATGAAACCTGTAACCTCTCAAAAAGACTTTTGATTGGAAAATAAATATTTAAGTATATTTGACTTGAATACTGGTATAGATATAAGTTTTCTTTTTTATATTTTAAAAAGTAATGCATGTATTTTTTATTATTGCAAATATATGACTATTGACCTTGAAATGAGATTAATTATTGTGATTACAGTAATGGATGTTAATGGTACCTGTATGTTGCTCTGAAAAATTAAAGTGGGAATTTTAATTATTGAGATGTTCATTACATCACAATTTAATGATAATAATAAAGAGTTTTGTCTCTAATTCTGTGCACATTTATACATCTCTTGATTCGTGGGATAATAAATGTTCGTGAAATTTCCCTGCCAAAAAACGTTTGGAAGACCTCTGGGAGTTTTATATTGTCATTAGAGAAAAAGATTCAAAACTCTTGATGCTTTAATTATGAAATTTATCCACTTTCGATAATTTAATTTTCATTTTTTAAACTGATAGGACAAGCCTCGCAGTTTAAAAATGAAAATTTTATTATCTCGAGTTGATAAATTTCATAATTAACTGGTCATCGTTGTAGAATATATATTTATTGCATTCCCATTTTATATTGTAATTGATAAGATAACTGTTTACAACAATTACAGAATCCTTGCTGAGACAACATGGCGATAACCGTATACTCAGTTTATAATACACGACATTTGCATTACAAATTTGGTAATTTCCTGATGTTGAAAAGGACTTGCATACTATGGAAGGTCATAAATGTTGTTGGAGTATGCCGTGATTTCAGTCTTCTGAGATTAATGTGCTTCAAAAGTTTTATGCAATATTGTTTTTAATCATTAATTATCTTAGGATATGGACATCCTTTTGTTGCATATCTTAAAGATAAATTGTCCTTAATATTTGAAAGTGGGAGTTTACGACCATCTTGCATTGCTACTGCCATTCTGTTTGATTCTTCATAACTGTTATGTCACATTTGGGATCGGAAAGTGATAGCAGTAAATCTACCATGCAAACGAGAAGGCTACTGTGTTACTTAATTTTTTCATTTTGTAATATAATGAAAATTGCTTATTAAACATTTGAATCTTCATTCGCGATTATTTTGAAAGACTTTACAAGTATTGATTGATTTGGTGTATTTTGCGGAGTAATACAGAAAGTGAAAAATTCATCTCTGTGTGATCAGCAAGCAAAGATTTTCTATCGCTAGGTATGGAATTGTTAAATTCTTCTCCGTCAAAGTTTTTTGCTACCCGAAAAAGTGTCCTGATTGGCTGTTTAACATCTTTCAGTCTTTAATTTTGGCATCGTGGCATTTGATTTTATAAAGAATGGGAATACTAAATCTAAAAATAACAAAGAAGTGATTGAAATTACGGAGGGAAAGTCTCAAAATGATGTAACAGAACCACCATCTAAAAAAAACTAAAAAAAATCAAGAATTCGTTGTAATTGGAGAAAGGAATTTCTTTGGTTGAGAACTGAAAATTCTGACAATGGAGTTATGATGTTTTGTACTGTATGTGAGAGACAAAGCTTCATCCTTTTCTATTTAAATCCTTTCTGAGACAGTCCCTTCTCAGAATTCACTTTGCTTTTCATGTGCTTCACCTTACGATACATGTTACCGAAGACTTATCACCAGATCACTGGAATGTAAATTGCATCACCTGATTACAACTGTTAATTGAAACTGATTTGACAATATCTTGTGACTGCCTTCTTAAACATTGACAGAAACCATAGAGAATCCCCCATAAAGATGCTATTCATTAATCCAATAAAAAGCATACTTCACCCAAACATTACACAAAAATGATAATAAATATGAAATAAGTCTTTAATGTTTAGAGTAAATGAAGAATTCTGAACTCTTACGCTTGATGATATAATCTTGGAAAAACTTTTATTTTGCATAACTTTCTGTTGATGAAGACTATCTGACATGTCTCTCATAAAATTTATGGCAGATGATAATCTTCATTTATGAATTCATTTTGAAAAAAAAAGTAGAGTATCTGACTCTCTGTTGTGTTTATGTTTTTTGTTGTGCTGTTTTACTTTTGTCATCTGAGGTTCTGTTTGTTGGGCAGTGTTTTCATTTTTGACCTTTCGTATTATCCATTGTCTTGTTTGTTAATGCTTTGTGATTGATATGTCTTGTTCAACAAGTGAATTTATTGTACTTTATGTAAAAATCCAAGCTTTTTTGTTAGTCAGTTTGTGAGTAACATTCTAATCTAACACATGCCTCAACATGTAACATTTTTCTTAATGTTACCCTCTAATGTTTTGGGTAAAAATTGGTGATTTTCTGCATGTACTAGACTAAACACATCAATTAAAAAAAAAAAATATCTGTGTCTATATATTTTAGAGTGGACGTATTTTGACTCAAGTGCAATCATTAAATTTCTAGGTTAGATAGGGCACATGAACCAAAAAATGTTAACGTGCAGTTCTGAAATTAAAAATAAATATAAAAAAAGAAACATTAAGTATAATATTCCCCTCTGTTGACAATGTTTTCTTGGTGTAACAATCTGCTTTATTATACTTTATGAAAATTTCTCTACTTTTAATGCATTTTCATTGGTTTACAAGAATGTGGTATTTTACTCGATCACCCGCAGCTAAGAAACAGCGGGTGGTATTTTACACTGTCAACTGCTGGAAAGAAACAGCGGGTGGTATTTTATACTGTCACCAGCTCATAAAATAATAAAATAAATAACAAATTTCTAAGAAGGTGACAGAGTATATTGTAACCCCTCAGAAGCCTCGGTTGACAATATTTTCTCGGCCAGTCAAGGTTACAATATTCTCCGTCACACTCTTAGAAATGTCTTATTTATATACTATCACACTGTATGTGTTATTTATACAAAATGGCCTAGGGATGGAGATCTGAACAGTTTCTAAGCTATTCGATGAAGATCCCTTTTCCAGTCTGCCTGCATGTGAGTAAGTTGTGACACCTCCGCTGGAATTCTCCTGTTTAACATTTTTTAGTAGAACAGACCTTTTTAAGCTAAGAACTCAGTTTTCATGTCAGTTATTTATGGCTAATGGCTTTTGTTTCAATTGGTAGAGTGGTTACATCTGAGGCTGACTGGTTTCATGGTACCCTGTCCTGACTACTAATATCGTACACTAGGGTTGCAAATTCAAAACTGGGAAGGTTTGTTAAACTCAGATCTTGAATTTTCCTACCACAAGTTGGTGGTTCATTTTTGGTAATTGGCTGCTCCACCAGTAAAAATTCCAGCTGTCGCATTGTAGCAAACCAGTGCTCTGAAAATATAATCAGATCATAATAAACAATCAGTTCAGAGATTGAATAGTTTAAAATCTATTTCACTCTTGCGGTTGATCAATTGGTAATTGGTTTGTGTAAAAAAAAAAATATTTCCATTGATATTAGGTTTTCTTTATTGCTTAATTTTGCAAAAATATTAAAAATATTATTCTTGAAGTTTTTATGATTAGTTTTATTTTTTTTATTAACAGGAACAACATTCTTTTGGGGAAGAAATTCATTTGATGTTCTTTTTTAATGAAAATCTTCCAAAACTGGAAGGGGTTTTATGAATTTTTTTTATTGCGTCTAATATTTGTTTCTCATTTTGTTGATTTGTAACGGATATGTCAAATTGTGTGGTATATTTTTGTTTTTTTTGTTTTTCATATTTTGTTTTAGTGACAGATTTTCTGGCATTTCATGTTACAAATTCCTGATCTTCTTTGCATAGTATTACAATAGAATAGATATTCAAATATTGACACATTCCTTTGAAATGTCTTCAAAACTCTTTTTTCCTATGATAAATGATTAAATATTAGCAATGCAAATCATCAATAGAAAAATTGACAAAGTTTTTTGTAACCTGATGAGGTCTAATTTCTCATGCAGTGAGAATTTTGCTGCTCATTTATGAAAGAATATCTGCCAAATGAAATATTATTGAATTTCATACTAACCTAAGCTTACAAACATAAGTTGTCAATTGATTACAGAGCATGCATTTTGTTACTTAAGATCAGTGAACTTATAGCATTGATTAAGCTGCTCATATTTCATGGTTGAAAATGTGACTCTGATAGATTTTGTAATTTCATTTACACTATTTATTCGTTTGGTTTTATTTGTATTGTCTAATGGTGCGTTGTTAGAAATCGTTATCTTGGAATTGCGGGGGATTATCATTTTAGTCTTGTTTTTAAGTGAGCCGCTATATATGTTCAGGGTACTGTCATGGAGTATGATGATTTGATTTCCATGGAGATTTGATAGCTAGCAGTGTCATTATAGAAGTGAATAATTCTTATAAAGTAGGTTTGGACAAAACACACTTTTAAACATTAATTTCTGAGAAAAGGAAAGGTATAGAACAACAAAATATAAAAAGAATTTAGTTAAGCAGATCTCATAGTAGATGTAAAATAATGTTTGTAAATGATGGTTACATTTGCATATGTATCTGTATATGAATTTCCTAGAAAGGTCATCAGAACCCAGGAGAAAAAGTGATAACAGTGTGTGGGCCCACTTAAACGATTGCTGTCTGTTTGAATTTGAATGTGATTTGACAGGTAGTCACGCTAATGCAATTGAAAGTTTTCTCTATGGAATACTGAAGAGTAATTCTCTGTCCTACTTTTGTTTGTGTTGAAAGCCTAAAGTACAAATTTAGATCTGGGATTTCTAACAATAGACAGAAGGTTATCTGGACTTTACTAGTTCATACATGTACAAGTTTGTGTGTAATTTACAGAGTCAAGTACAAGTCCATTTGGACTTTCATTAGATCAGGTACAAATCTGTCTTAAGTTGATTGTTGAGGTACAAAGTCATCTTGACTTAACTTGATCAGGTACAAATTTTTCTGACTTGTTAAATCAGAAATGGTGCTTAGAGTCTATGGTTCTCTGCAGGTTCTTGGCTTCATCCAGGAGACATGGAGAAATTTACATCTTTCTTCTTCTGTAAATTATGTCTGTGATTGTGGTGAAACTGTTGTACATTTTACATCTTTCTTCTTCTGTCAGTTAGTCTGTGATTGTGGTGAAACTGTTGTACATTTTACATCTTTCTTCTTCTGTCAATTATGTCTGTGATTGTGGTGAAACTGTTGTAAATTTTATTACATCTTTCTTCTTCTTTCAATTGTGTGTGTGATTGTGGTGAAACTGTTGTAAATTTTATTACATCTTTCTTCTTCTGTCAATTGTATGTGTGATTGTGGTGAAACTGTTGTACATTTTACATCTTTCTTCTTCTTTCAGTTATGTCTGTGATTGTGGTGAAACTGTTGTACATTTTACTTCTTTCTTCTTCTGTCAATTATGTCTGTGATTGAGGTGAAACTGTTGTTAATTTAACATCTTTCTTCTTCTGTCAATTATTTGTGTGATTGTGGTGAAACTGTTGTAAATTTTATTACATCTTTCTTCTTCTTTCAATTGTGTGTGTGATTGTGGTGAAACTGTTGTAAATTTTATTACATCTTTCTTCTTCTGTCAATTGTATGTGTGATTGTGGTGAAATTGTTGTAAATTTTACATCTTTCTTCTTCTGTCTGTGATTGTGGTGAAACTGTTGTAAATTTTACATCTTTCTTCTTCTGTTAATTGTATGTGTGATTGTGGTGAAACTGTTATAAATTTTACATCTTTCTTCTGTCAGTTATGTCTGTGATTGTGGTGAACCTGTTGTAAATATTACGTCTTTCTGATGTGTGTGATTGTGCGAAACTTGTAAAAATTTACATCTTTCTTCTTCTGTCAATTATGTGTGTGATTGTGATGAAACTGTTGTAAATTTTAAATCTTTCTTCACTGTCAATTATGTGTGTCATTGTGGTGAAACTGTTGTAAATATTACATCTTTCTTCTGTCAATTAATATGTGTGATTGTGGTGAACCTGTTGTAAATTTACATCTTTCTTCTTTTGTCAATTATGTGTGTGATTTTGGTGACTGTTGTAAATTTTACATCTTTCTCCACTGTCAATTACGTGTGTGATTGTGGTGAAACTGTTGTAAATTTTACATCTTTCTTTTGTCAATTAATATGTGTGATTGTGGTGAAACTGTTGTAAATTTTACATCTTCTCTCAATTAATATGTGTGATTGTGGTGAAACTGTTGTAAATTTTACATCTTCTGTCAATTAATATGCTGCAACATCGCCAGCACGGCATTAAACAGCAATCAATCAATCAATCAATTAATATGTGTGATTGTGGTGAAACTGTTGTAAATTTTACATCTTTCTTCTTCTGTCAGTTACCGGTATGTGTGTCATTGTGTTGAAACTGTCATAAAACCAAATATTGCAGTTATGTTGTAATACAAAGATACCGGTACAGTTTATTTAACCATGGTACTTAAATGACACGAATAAAAAGACTTTCCTAAGTGGTATTAGAGAGTTTAATTTGATGCTTTTGAAAGTCATTAAAATATCAGTTAAGTGATTTACTATATAGCTAAATGGTTTAGGGAATGAAGTTGACATAGCATCTTTTTTTCTGAAATAATAGTAATTTAAACCTTTTATACAGTTGTACATGAAGTGGGATTGTAACTCTGGAATTTGATTTTGACAAATGAAATGGATTGCTGACTAAAGAAATTATCTTCAATGGCAGATATCAATTTGAAGTTTGGAATATAGGAAGATAAAATATGAAACCCTGAGATTAATTGTTGACTACAATGACACAGTGTCATTTTCTGTCTAATTTTAAACTTAACTTGTTATTAAAAGGTGGTAAAATCCAATTTTATGAAAATCAAGGAAATAACGAACCATCTGAGATTCATTGAATATACTAATGTGACTGGTTGTAACAACAATTTTGATTGATCAATTTTATAAATTTTCAGGAGGTAAAATACCCAATATAATTGTCAAAATTTCCAAGCCAGTGAAGTCTGCATTTCAACATGCTAAAATAATGTATTTCAAAGGACAAATTGAAGATTTGTGTTAGCACATGAAAACCGTGTTGTATATAAATGCATACTAAATTTGACCGTTGCAAATATCCATATTTTGGCTTTATTGCGTATGTGCAGAAAAGTCAATTTGCCACAGTAAAATCACCCATGAGCCATTTTCAAATATTCAAATACAGATAACACTTTCATTCCTTAATTTGAATTTCAAAAGAATAGTGGTTTCATCTATGGAGGATCTTTTAGGATCACTAGCATAGTAAGGTCTGATTAAGATAGTAATTCAAAGGGATTTTCAGTTGTTGTGTTGAAGGTGCATGGTTAATTTTAGGTCAGTGCTTCCTCAACCAGTTTAAACTAGCCAACTTGATATTGTCAAGATTATGATAAAAGTGACCGAAAACCATATTAGATTGAACAAACAATTTATTGATGAATAGCTCTTTCATTAAAAAAAATTAAAGGTAGACCCATTTTAAGTTTGAGTGTAAATGTCTTTCATCCAGTTTGTGGTGATGGATGGCATAATGGTTCCTTAAGTGTAAAAAACTAAAACTTGGGAATTCTAGATGAAATCATACTGATATAAAGCTGTTGCAGAAATATTTTTTATACATAACAGAACCAAAGAGCCCCCTGTAACATCACATTATATATTATTTTCAGATAAATTAGACTTTTGCAATGTTGCATTCCATTATAGTTTGATAATGTCTGATTGAAAAATTGGTTTAATAATTCTTATCAAAAATAATGTTCTGGTTTTCAGATTCTTCATACACACATGTCTACTACAGAGAAACAGCCATTAACAACAGGAGGAACACCATTACAGATACGGTGTAAAGATTTCAGATGTGTGACATTCGTGATTCCAAAGGATCGAGACTGTCAAGATATAACCGAGTCATTACAACAGTTATCACAACCAAGTAAGATATGTAAAGATGTTAATATATGACACAACAAAATTCTAGAATTGATTCTTTTATCTTTCTACGTTACAAATACGATAGAACTGTGGATGCCCAAAAATTCAAATTACCATCACAAACATTGAGCCATAGACCAGTTTATCTTTCCAAGGAACTAAGAACAGGTCATTGCCAGAAGCCAACAGCAGAGGGTAATAGAACACTGAACTGTTCTCAATACAGAGAAGGAAAAATTCTAGTGTACAACCATCAAATCAAAAATTGATGCTGGCAAATATTAGCACAATACTGATATCTGGAATCCAAAAATGTTATGTATATGTTTGGTCAACTTTGATAGCATCAATTGCAGAATTGATGGTATGATATATTTTACTCATCCAATGAAAATCAAGGTTCTTGATTTCGTGATGTTTATAAGCAATGTTATTTGTTAGTACATCATTTGAATTGTACTTTAAAGCCTATTTTGCCCTATTCATACTGTTAGATACTATAAATAGTAATGAGCTCATTAGCAAATAATTACTGATGTATAAATCCACTTGCACTAAAAACCTGTGAACAATTACTATTAAAAATGGCTGTTTGTTACTATTAAGGTATTTGAACTATATTTCCTTGCAGGATATCAAATCTGTATAATATCTTGATTAGGGTTAACTGATGGTTAAACTCATTTTATAGTGAATAATTAATTATTAGTAGCAATTCTGAATAGTACAGATGACCCATATTTAAGCAGAAAAATAAAGGATTGTAATGTAGATAATTTTTTGATTTCCTGTTTTTTTTTATAAGCTCAAAGGGCCAAAGGGCCATGGGAGCTTTTGTCATCACTTGGTGTCTGTCGTCCATCTGTAAATTTTTACATTTTGATCTTCTCATCTGAAACCCCTAGGCCAAATGAACTGAAACTTAGTATGAAGCATATACGGAAGGACCTTTATAAAATTTGCATATTTCATTGCGGTCGGATGACTAATATGGCCGCCATGATGAATTCTTATTTCTGATTGGTCAAAATTTCAAAAATCTTCTCCTCTGAAACCGCAAAGCCAACTAATCTGTAACTTGGTATGAAGCATCTGTGGAAGGACCTTTATAAAGTTTGCATATTTGGTTCCAGTCGGACAACTTATATGGCCGCCATGATGAATTGTTATTTCTGATAGGATAAATTTTAAAAATCTTATCCTCTGAAACCCCAAAGCCAAATGAACTGAAACTTGGTATGAAGCATCTATTTAAGGACCTTTATAAAGCATATTTTGTTCCAGTCAAAGAACTTATGTGGCCGCCATGATGAATTCTTATATCTGATTGGTCAAAATTTCAACAACAAAAAATTCTGAAACCACAAAGCCAAATGAGCTGTAACTTGGTACGAAGCATCTGTGGAGGAACCTTTATAAAGTCTGCATATTCCATCCCTGTCAGACAGCTAATATGGCGGCCATGATGAATTCTTATTTTTGATTGGTCAAACAAACCATATAGCCAAATTAACAGATACTTGGTATGAATCATCTATGGAAGGTCCATTACAATTTTCACTTGATATGAAATAAAATGGATTGATTGTGGGACTGTCAGGTGAGTGATACAGTGTCTTGTTGAACTTTTTACCAGTGTAGAATATTTTTTAGTAAAGTCTGAATTTATTAGATCCATGAAAAATAGCAATTGTACAATAAATTTGCTAGAGATGCCACTGGGATAACTCTCTTTACTTGGTTCTGAAGATGTAATCTGATTAACTGATGACTGCAGAAAGAAATAAATCTAATAAATGTCAGATGTGTTCTTTGGAAAGCCGTTATACTATAGGACTGGTATTTATAGATTTTTCAAATATTGAATCAATATATATTGGTAAGCTGTGAAAATTAAATTTCTCAAGTACTCAAAATTACTAGATCAAAAGAAAGTCAAACTGTATATAACTGTCCTAATTTTTTATAGTTTATCAAATTCAAAATTCTGTTAACACTGATAACATAATTAAATTGAATTGCTTTTGGCAATATTATGTCTTTGGCTAACTGGTTAGGGGTTCAATCCCCAAAACAAAATCAGTCTCAATTACCAAAATCAAACTTAAAAAGAAAAAATACAGATGAGACTGATCAAAATGTTAAGCCAAAGAAGTTTTGTAAAGTTATGAGCCAAGATTGCTTTAATTGGTATAAGGAAGACCCAAAAGGTCTTTGGCACTGTGAAATTTGTTGTGCCACTAAAAAAGGCAATGCCTATGCTCTTGGCCATTCAGTTCCTGCTAAGACAACAAATCACCAGAGACATACTGGGAGAAAGTTTTCTGCATATATAAAGTAATAAAATATATTATTTGCATCTAGTTTTATTTATATATATGCCATTGAAAACAGACACACAGAAAAAGCGCAACCAATACGGTGAATTAAAGTCCACTTCTCCAGAAAAATGACCACTTCTCCCTAATCTATCCTGGAAGGAGAAGTCACTTCTCCCTCTTCAAAATCCTAGATTAGGCCCTGATTGATGATATATTTTGTATATGTGATTAAGTTTCCACTGAGGAATTCAGGTGCAAAGGAATTGGCAAGAGGCATTGGGGCTGTGCAAGGTCCCTAGTAGTTCAAGAATGTTTATTGGCAAAGCTCCCGAAAGCCCGAGAATCTAGCACTTAAAGACGTTAAAACTCATTTAAACTTACGGTATATTCAAGTTTGATGATGAGTATTCTGTGTGTTTACTAAATTTATATCCATGTGCTGTTACTAGTTATTGAATGAGGTGAAATTGCATTCATTGCACAAGTATCACTTTAGTTCATTGGCTGAAATTAACTCAAAAATTGAGTGAAAACAAATAATAAATATATCACATGTGCATGATGACACTTCTTTTAAATTGAAATGTGATACTTGTAAATTTGTAACTTAAATTTTTTTTCTTTACAGGTGACATTGAGTCTTTGTATGCATTTACCTTCACACTGAATGATGACATTCCAAAGTCCACAGGGTGGCACCTGTATGACACGGACACAGAATACTTACGTATGGGTGTGCCAAATAAATTGTGGGCTCTTAGTAATATGAACAAAAATTATGAAGTAAGTTGAAAAAATGAAATAAAGTGAAATAAGATAAATAAATAAAAAGTCCACAAAATATTATTAGTTCATATGAGTATTTGATATGTTTAAAGGAGTTCAAAGATAATGAAAAATTGCAAACAAAGTCATTGCTTTTCCGTGTGAATTGTCATGATCAAAATTTGTTTATGATAGAATCAGCATTATTTAATATACCGGTAAATTACATTTTTTTCAAATAGAAATTAGCTTATGCTTTATGCAGTTTCTGTCCATATAAATGTACCTGTATTTTTATCCTGATTTGGTGTTTTCATCTTGCATTTTGATTGGTCAAAATTAACCCGATAAATTTCAGTACAATTTTATCGAGTAAATCCGAATTTCCTCCCTTTTTGCTCAAAAGGACAACAAACGTCAATCAACTTATTTAACACCCTCCATAACACACACACAAAAATCTGTAACAATGAAAGTTTTTGATTGATGAAAGCTTGCATGTAAAAAACCATCCAGTATAGTCCATTAATTACAAGAAAAACAAATCAGGATAATGTTTGCATCATTTTTATAGATCTGTGATACTTACCCTAAAAGCCTGTATGTCCCTGCCAGTGCAACTACACCGATCCTTGTCGGGAGTTCAAAGTTCAGAAGTCGAGGAAGGTTACCAGTGTTGTCTTATCTTAACAGAGATAATCAGGTTAGTGATAACAGATATATCTAAAAAAAACAAACAAACAAAACTTAAGACTGCAGTTAAAATTAGAGAAATAATCTTTCTTAGCATTAGACTTGTAATAAGTACTCTTAATTAAATTTTTTAGGCTGCTATATGCAGATGTAGTCAACCATTATCAGGATTTAGCGCTAGATGTGTTGAAGATGAACAAATGTTACATGCCATCCTAAAATCCAACCCAAGTTCCAAGTACATGTATGTTGTAGATACTCGACCCAAGGTGAGTGTGTAAATTAAAGCTAATTGAAGTGATAAAAAAAGGGTTGAGGGTCTTTTATAATATGTACTGTATGAGGTCTATATCATATTTTCCTCAGCTAAAATACTGACCAGTAAGATCACTAATAATTTAGATTTTGAGAATTTCTGTTTAATTCTTAACATCTAAATTACCAGTGATCTTATGATTATTTTTTCATAAAATGTAGTTAAAACAGTTATTTCATAAAATTAACGGTTTTACCAACATTTTATGAAAAAATAATACATTAGCAATAAAAAAAATAGTACAGCATAAAAATAAGTAATCAGTATGTGTTCAGTCTCCATTACTGTATTTTTACTGAAAAAAATTTTTTATGTTAAATTTTTAGGAAAATACCAATGTAGTATGAAAATATGAAATTCTCATATTTATAAATTCGTGTTCATGAATATTAATGCTTATTCTTTTATAATCATTTTTTGAAACCGTAATTGTTTAATGTTACTTTTATTATTTAACATATTTGAGAAAAATGGATCTCAAAGGAATTATGACAAACACTATAATTATAAAATTACAATTGTAGATAAATGCCATGGCAAACAAGGCCGCTGGAAAGGGATTTGAGAATGAGAGCTACTACTCCGACATCAAATTTTATTTCTGTGGTATAGAAAATATCCATGTCATGAGAAACAGTCTACAGAAACTTATCGATTGTAAGTTGGTGCATAAATTAGACTTGTCTTATCGTTATAGATCATGATTATCTGTTCTGACCACATGGCAAATGTCACTGTTATGTGGAACCAGAATTTATTGAGTATAAAGAATTGGGACCATTATTTCTGATAATTAATTATAGTAAAATGGCATTTGTTTGGTAGTGTTGTTTTCGTTCCATGTTTTGAATGCTATGGTGTTGTGGGGTTATGGGACCCAGATTTTTAGGTAATTGATAGGAAAATTTTGTTTTCCCACAAAATTCAAACATTGATGAAAATTAGGCTGATGAAAAATTAGAGAAATTATGATACTTAAAAAATCACTGTTGTCATTCAGGTAATGTGTTCAAATAACCCAACCAAAGGGTGATGTGAGCTTTTGTAATCACTTTTCGTCCGTAGTCTGTCGTCCGTCCATCAACATTTCACATTTTGAAATTCTTCTAGAGAACCGCCGAATTGATTGAAACCAACCATGGCATGCATTTTCCTTATGAGGTGCTGACCAATTGTTGTTACTTTGTTGCCGATCTGTCTTCCAAGATGGTGGCCAGCCAGGAACTTAGTTTAACATAGGACACTATGGCAAGAATGTTCCGTATGAGTTGCTGACCAAGTGTTGATCCATCTTTGAAGATGGCCACTAGCGGGGAACTTAGTTTAACATAGGACCCTACGCAAAATACATACAAAATTCTTCTTTTAGAGAACCGCTGAATGGATTAAAACCAAACAAGGCATGAATGTTCCCTATGAGGTGCTGACCAAGTGTTGTTACTTTGTTGCCGATCAGTCATCCGAGATGGCCGCAAGCAGGGAACATAGTTTAACATAGGACCCTCTGTGAAATACATACAAAAATCTTCTTCTAGAGAACCGCTAAATGGATTGAAACCAAACATGGCATGAATGTTTCTTATGAGGTTTTGATCAAGTGTTGTTACTTTGTTGCCAATCCATCTTCCAAGACGTCCGCCATAGGGGAATTTAGTTTAACATAGGACCCTATGGAAAATACATACAAAAATCTTATTCTAGAGAACTGCTGAAGGGATTAAAACCAAACATGGCAAGAATTTTCGCTATGAGGTGCTGGACAAGTGTTGTTACTTTGTTGCCGATCTGTCATCGAAGATGGCCGCAAGTGGGGAACATAGTTTAACATAGGACCTATGGGAAATACATACAAAAATCTTTTTCTAGAAAACTGTTGAATGGATTAAAACCAAACATGACATGACTGTTCCTTATGAGGTGCTGACCAAGTGTTGGTACTTTGATGCTGATCTGTCATCTGAGATAGCTGCAAGTGGAGGACTTAGTTTAACATAGGACCCTATGGGGAATACATACAAAAATCTTCTTCTAGAGAACCACTGAATGGATTGTAACCAAACATGGCATGAATGTTTCTTATGAGGTGCTGACCAAGTGTTGCTACTTTGGTGCCAATCTGTCACCCATGATGGCCATCAGCGAAAGACTTAGTTTAACATTGGACCCTGGTGTGAATTACAAATGGTTTCTTCTTGCAAATTACTGAATGGATTGAAACTAAACACGGCAAGGTCTTTTAGGAATGAACAAATGGAAATATCAGGTGAGCGATACAGGATCATGGGAGCCTCTGGTTTTTAATTAGATTGAGACAGTCATTTCGAGTTTTCATATCCATAGGTCCATAGCTCTTGTTACACTGGCCATACTGATACATTTTATTGCACTGATAGTGTCTTAAATCCCAATATACATATACATTTAGCTGTGAACATGTGAGGTCAAGTTGATTTTATTTTTCCTCTTTCATTATCTGCATTATATTATTTCATATCAATGTTCATTTTAGATTGGAAGGAAGAAAATTTTTTCGAACTTATTTAAGTTGCAATACATTTTTGGGATTTTTTTTTAATTTCTGATTTGGCATTGGATTTTGAAATGAAATGAAAAATTGGAACTGGGGTAGAAACTTTTGAACACCTTATATAAAAACTTAATTCCAAGGACTATAAGGTCGCTAGAAATCAAATGATTAATGAGTCTGAGTTATAGATGGATATCTATGTGATTTTGCTTTCCTATTCATAAATGTCATATCTGTGTTGCTGTATCAAATCAATTTTACAAGTAATTACAAACAGATTAATAGAGGAAGAAAATTTTCTCTGATAGATGTCATGTTTGATTTATTATGAAAAATGAAGAGATATTTGAGTTTGATCATATTTTGTAATTATTGATAGATATATTTTATGGGAAATGTAAAATGTTATTGACTGGATGGATGCAATAACTATTATTCTGATCAGTTATTTCACTGATAATTATCTTTATGGCATTTAGTAATTGTTAATTTGTTCGATAAACAGAATTTAATTGGAAGTTACATGGGTGCAACTGAAATATTTCTTATTTGTTATCATTAAAATAATTCAAAATGTATTTATGAATTTTCCGTACATATTAATTTGGCAAAGGAAAGCGAGCAATCACGCTTGCAGGTGGGTGGGTGTCTCCAAGCAGTGATAAAGGAAAATTCAGTTTGTTGTCACTCAGAAAGCTTCTTGTTGGGTTTTAATATCTTGGACTGCTAAATGATGCATGTGGGTTGTGAGTCTATTAACAAATGTACTTCATTATGATGAAATGTTGGTAGTATGTTGGCTAGAGTTCTTAACTTCATTATAGGAATCATGGGTTAAAACCAGAGGGGGTCAAGTCACAGGACAAAGACTGAAAAATTTGTATTTTCTGCTTCTCACCAAATAGTGCCATACAGGACTAGAAATATTGGAGCAGATGGTTGTTGGCTCGGATTTAAGATAATTTGTTTGACTGAAGTGATAATATGAAAGAAGGAATATGGTGGATAAAGTCTGTCCGCAAAATCTCAACATACACAAAACAAATAAAATTTACTTAAAATACATAGTCCTGGCTTGGAACAGTTTTTGAGTACTCAACCACAACCGTAAATTCTCTATCATTTGTTAAGCAAAAATCTGACAAGGATTGATTTATATGTTGAAATATAATCTCTTTTTTCAGTATGTGAAATGAGAAATCCATCAATGAGTGCTTTCCTGACAGGACTTGAGTCATGTGGGTGGTTAAGACATATCAAATCTGTACTGGATACATCAGTATTTATTGCAAAGGTTTGTTGTGTTTAATTAGAGATATATCAAGAGATTTGATTACCATACAGAATTGATCAAATTTACTGAATATATGACAGATGAAAAGATAGAATAGAGTTAGATAGATGTAATAATATTGTTGTTTGATTGGTTGAAATTTTCATACTTGTGATTTGTATCTACCATATAACATGTTGATATCTACCATACTACATATTATATTGGAAGATGGTATCTGTCATATTAAAATATTAAATATTATAGTGCAAAATAATTATTTATGAAAAATTGACAGATGGTGCAAACCTAAATTTATTTTTTTTTTTATTTATATTTTGAAAGATGGCTCCCAGTGGGAGACTTAGTTTAATACCCAAACCAGTTGGTACAACAAAGGACAACAGTCCATTTAAATAATTGAGTTTTCCCTGATTCTTCATAATTATAAACCATAAAACAGTATTGCATTTGGCATTTTTTTACTCGCAGGCAATAAGAGATGGAATCAGTGTTCTGGTACATTGTTCTGATGGTTGGGACCGGACAGCACAGACCTGTTCATTATCAAGTCTGATACTGGATCCATACTACAGGACCATTCAGGGTTTTCAGGTATGCCAAAATGGTTTGAGATAAAGCAGTCATTGCTTTCATTTACCATGACTTTTTAAACCTTGAGAAATTAATTTCTAGATATTCATCAAAATATTTAGAAAAATACAAGCAGAGGGATAGATTAAGAAAAACTAGGCTTTTTTTTAAAAATACAAATTGGACAGTGTTAATACGGGAGCATGCGCTGATAAAAAGAAACTAAGGTTTATTATTATTATGACCTAAGTTTTGATTATTCAAGTTAAAATTTAGACAAACAACTGTTATGTTACTACAGTAGAGTTTTAAGCAAAGAAACAACTGATTAGCATTCTGCTGGACCTGCTGAAAAGGAAGGATTTGATGCTGTATGAACACATGGCACAAGGGAAATAATCTTGATTTTATATTTTCAAATATGATATTCACTATTGTAAAGAGGTTTGACTTTTAAACTTTAGTGATTTTCATAACTTTTCTTGCTGGATTTGAAGAAAATTGCTGTAGAAAGAAGAAATTAGAAAGGGAAATTTTAAATACTTTAGATTGAAGACCAACAGGTCCATGTTAGCCCAAAATTTCAAGCTTTTCAACCAGTTTTTTAAAACAAAAATGTCCAGGTGCATTTATATGATTTTCTATACTTTCATATTTGCAGGCTTTAATAGAAAAAGAATGGTTGTCATTTGGCCATAAGTTTACAGATAGATGTGGGTTGTTGGGTACAGTCGACATCAAGGAAACATCACCAGTATTTACACAGTTTATTGAAAGTGTTTGGCAGTTAATGCAGCAGTTCCCATGTGCTTTCCAATTCAATGATCGCTTCCTTATAACCATTCATGATCATGTCTACTCCTGTCAATTTGGTACATTTATAGGCAACTGTGAAAAGGATAGATTAGACTTACGGTAATATATATGTAGCTGTTAGGTCTTTAAACAGAAAGATATCTATAGATTCTCCAATGATGACCAGTTGATAATGAAATTTATCAACTCACGATAATTAAATTTTCATTTTTAAACTGCTAAGCTTGTCCGAGCAGTTTAAAAAAATGAAAATTTGATTAATCAACAGTGGATGAATTTCATAATTAACGCATTATGATAAGAGTTTTAGAATCATTTTCTCTAATGACATTGTAAAACCATGAGAGGTCTTCCAAACTTTTTTTGTGGGAAATTTCACATGCATTTAACCAGCGTGTGGTGATATCAGAATTTATCAAGCAATTGAAGACATGGATAAATGCGAACAGAATTTTAGAATAATTTGTACTGCACACCTTTACTGCTGATATTTTCGTTTTAGTTTAGACGTGATAATAGAAGATAAAATTATATGATACCCAGCTGTAATGCATTGTAATTGTTTATTTCAATGATTTTCATTATATGTCATGTAAAATTTCTGTCTTTTCATTGGTCATAAGGACAGGGATAACATTCTGCTTTTAAAAACACACTGCTCAGTGGTAAATAGTTTTTCCTATTTCACCCTCTTGGTCAAAGCTTACCATAAAAAGAAGGTAACACTGTATGAGAGTAGGATTTGTCAAAGAAGGTTTCATACAAAAATTTGCAAGTGTAAGACCAGAATGTTACCCTCTCCCTTTAAACAGTCATAGTTAAATTCAATATAACATAGTAGATAACATATATGTGAGAGGGTGATATAGCATTTGTTACCCAAGAAAATTCATTGTCAACCTTGAATATTACTTGTTTGACAATGAATTTTTTTTTGTAACACTTTACCTGTCAAACTCTCAAATATTTGTTATTTATATAATGTTCCATCAGCAGTGCTTTATTTCAAATATTTTAAATCAAATTATTTTGCTAATATTTATACCTGTAGTCCTTTCTTTGAATATTCACTTGATCTATTTTCAGATTGTCGGAGAGAACGTACTCATTATGGGGATATATTACCAAACACATGTCCGAGTTCCTGAATCCTGTATATAAGAAGGAGTATGAACACCAGTACCCAGTAATCATGCCAAATACTAGTCCTCAGTGTATAAAGTAAGTTAAAAAAACATTAGAAAATAAACAGCAGAGTTTACAAAAGCAGCTCAGCCTGATTGTTGGAAAATTAATGGTCACTCACAACTTGATTACAACCCTGTCACATTTTTCGCAATAATAAAAACATCGCAATAATTTCCAAATTTAGAATACTGTGTGTCCCATATACTTTTAGACTGATTTCTAGATGAGAATTTTGGGGCTTATACATAAATTCTGTATATTTTGAATAAGATTTCCTCTTACGTTTTCTTAGTCGACTTCATCCTTTCATTGATGGTTTCCCCACAGGAAGTAGCAGAGCATGATGTTCCCAGACAAAATTTAAGTGGTTACATGGTTAAGTTACCTCATGAGCTAGCACATTAAAAATCCAGCTCAGCGTGTCGGTCTAGCATAAAGCAGGGATCATATTCATTATCATATCAACATATCTCGTCCTGATATGCACCTGGCTGCCACTCATCCATCCATCCATCTAGTCAATTTTCCTATCGAAGGTAGCTGGTTCTCTCAGGGTACTGTGGCTTACTCCACCAATAAAAACTGGCCGCTGCAAAATAGCCAAATGTGCTGAAAACGGCTTAAAACCCCAACTAAACAAACATAAAGATTTGCGAAGAGTGATTTTCACTGTTGATATGTTGAAATTCTGCAAAACCTTTAAAATTGTTCTGAATACCGTTTTTGTCATTAAAATATGGAAAACCCTTCTGAGGAAATAACGTTTTAAGCAATTCCAATAAGTTTTGAACAAATTTGGCATTTTTATATGAAGCACTTCCCTTGCATCCAGTCTTTCCAAAAATTATCTAAAATTCCTTTCCCTCTCTTTAAAATCCTTATTTTTGATCTTTTAGAAAGGTTTTGGAAAAGATATACCATTGTTTTGTCTTTATCATGTATCAAATCTAAGAAAGATAACTCTTGATTTTTGCTTCTAAAGCGTGAAAGAGAAAACCTAGGTGAAAATCCTATAAACCGGGACTTCTCAGCGAAAGGGTTCATGTAACAGAATTTAAGAAACAGAAAAGAAGCTGTAAATGCGAATTCACTTGTGGATGCACATTGATGTACATGCCATGCATGATTACACATTAGAAAGTTTAAAAAAAAACACACACACACAGATATACACAAGTTGGACAAAAGTAGTCCTTTAAGACTGCTATATGTGCATTGTAAGAACTTCAGTTGCCAATCATTCATCTCCACTGACAATTGTAGAGTAATATAAATGATATCAGTGTAATACAAATAAATAAATGAAGAACAAATATTTAGAGTTTAAGTTATATACCACAGATGTAGTTAATGTACCTGTACATTGTAGATTCTGGGCAGGAATGTACAACCGCTATGAAAATGGTATCCATCCAAGAGAAAATATTGCAGATATTTTAAGTTCTGCCAGAGATCACTGTGCTTCCTTAGAAGATCATGTGCAACTTCTGGAAAAGGTATAGTAAAAATAGTGCTGTTTGGATTAAATTAATACTTTTGACCATGCTAATTTTGTCAAATAAAATTTCAACAGTTGTCAGCTGTTCATCTGACTTCACTGGAAAAATGTAGTAATGTGCTCAGCCTTCTATTTATGAGTAATTACATCAAGCCTAATATATACACAAATGTGGATATCCATTTTACTTTCAATAAGGATAGCCTTGATTGTTTGATGGTTAGAATTCTTGTATAAAGTGTAAGAGACTTTTTGGTAGGCAGTGTCCAAGTGGGTTGCTTGTACACTAAAGATTTAATTTTAGCAGAGTTCAGTAGGTTGAAAACAATAGTTTTCCATTGGTTAAAAACATCAAATGGCAGATTTGTCAAAAATATATGATAATTAAAGATTGTCATATTTTGTGTCTCTTTCAGAGAATAACCCAGGTCTGTAAGTTACTGGGTAAACCAGACCAGGTTATACAGCAAAAATTAAATGGCTTCTTGTCGACAGAATCGTTAGACCATGTTGACAATGATAGCAATGATTTACCACTAAAAATAAACAAAGAATTAATCATCAATGGGGACAATGATATGCAGACAAATGGAGAAAAGGAATCGTCAGAAAAAGAAAATTCAAATAAGAGGAGTGAAACATCAGAGTCAGGATTTGATGAAATGTCGAAGTCAGTCCCAAATGACTTAAGTCTACCAGGTATAGAAGACTGTCACACAATGGACTCGAGCATGACAAATTCGGCAAGTGCCGATCAGCTTAATTTGGACTATTTAGTTTTAGAAATGACGAGTGTAGCTCTGGATTGGAAGTCGTTCAGAAATGTACATAATTGCTCATGTGCTTCTCCTTTTGACCGCTTTACCAAAAAGGCAAGCTATATAATAACATACCTAGATCTTTTTGGTATCTCATAACATATTTGTTGTTTTAAAAAACATATTTTGAGAACATTTTAATTTTAATATTGCAAAAAAATATTACAAAGATATTGGCAGTGAGATATCAAACTTATGTTACACATGTATATAAACATTACTGTTAATGTAATTAGTAGTTACGCATATAATATATATTCAGATGTGACCCATTTTTGTTTCAAAACTTAACTTCATTCAGAGAAACCCTAATACTTTTAATGTAATTTATTCATGTTTTTATAAAATTTAGGAATTTTATATAAATATTAAGATAATTATAAAGTGGAGAGTGGTCATTGTTTTCTTATACCATTTTAAAAAAAGATTTTGCTGAATGAGGTTTTCTGTATAATTATTTAGAATGTGGTGTCATATACTTGTATACTCATATAGCATGTAAAGAATGATAACCGCAGCTTTTCTGTGTCAGTAGAAAAAATATATTCATGTTGCATGTTGTCCACAACTTAACAAATACATGAAAAAATTCATCTGGTGTTGATGCAATTCTTTTAATTCAAGTATTGTGTACATTAGCAGGGTTGAAATGAGGATTTAATGCCCACTGGCCAGAAAGGCTATATCAATTGTAAATCTACTGGCTGATCTAAAAATAGTGACAAAACGGCTATTTTAAATAAAAACCTACTGCCCCTAAACATTTTCTGAGAAACTATATAGGTATAGGCCCTTTAAATTAATATAATTCTAGACTAGCATCTTAAATTTGTTAGACAAAGTACAGAGCTATCCATTCCAAACTTAGTACAATCAGCGTCAGAAAAGTTTTGACTTTCAACCTTTCTAATTTCAACAAGGATGAATTACAGTACAACTAAATCCTTCAGGATTGTGATGCGTTACTGGCCGTGTACCAATTATCGCCAATATGAGAGATGCCGTGGGAGCATGTGATTTTGCCAATTTCGATTTTAAAATTAAAAGCCTTATTATAAAATAAACAAAATAATGAATTTTGAGAAAATTTGGAAGAAAAATACACTTAATATCAGGTAAAAAATTAGCTTTGGGACCTCATAAATATTTGTAAAGGTCACTGGGGGAATCACATAAAAACCCTATCTAAAGATAGCAGTAGCATTTATTTACGTCAAATCTATACCTCAAATCCGCCGTATTATAATATTGAAATAACCTCAGACATTCCTACAAATCCAAATAAAGTTCAACAGGATTTATATACACCTCCCCAGGCATACTAATTATGCATTATGTACCATAGATCGCGTGGAAAATTGAAACCAAATGCACATGGATTTGTTGTAATACCTATATCCAAATATATTCAGTCATGTGATAGACATACAAAGATTGCAATTCATTCTGACGTCTTATATATTGATATTTATTGAAATTCAAAACGAGGTACAAATGTATCTCATATTAGCCTACTATTCCGTGATGTCGTTTTTAGTAAAAAAAAAAATAACCTTTAGAATTTAAAAAAGGTGATGCTATATTTAATAGAATACTTCATCTAATAAGTTATTTTGCATTTTATAGGACAATTACACTGTCTTTCATATTTTTCAATCGATGGTGATAACTGGTTCACAGTCATTCCGAAACCGCACCAAATATCCATTATTTTGTCATGCCTTATAACAATGCAAATGCGCAGTTAAAATTTAAATAAAAGCATGGTTATAGTGTTGAAGGTGACATTTTGAAAACTGAGGGTTACAGTGGGGTTGCAGTTAATACGGTAAATTTACACCGGAAAATGTTGTGAAAATTGGCGATAACTGATTCACGGCCAGTATGGATTAAAAAATAACTCTATCCTCAGACAATTCAACAAACTTAAAATATTTCATAAAATATATTCCATATATGTTTGATCAACTGTTACCCTTCCTGTAAACTTTACAGATGCCTTATGTAGAAAAATTCCTCTTGATCAGAATGAAACATAGTTTATTCTTTATGAAAGTAGCATTGACTAAGAAAAGATTTTTCATTTTTTTGGCATTTCAAGTTGTGAACTGTTCGAGCAACATTCTTATATTTCTCAAGTGGATGAAATATACGTGTTTTGTGACTTCACATTTTTCTTGCATTTCAAGAATATATTTACAGATTTATTTTTTTTTATTTATACAGTTCCACTGTTGGAAATGCGGTGATGTTTTCTGCACTAGATGTATTGCCAAGAACATCCCACTGCCGGGCCATTATTCGAAACGACCTGTACCAGTGTGTCGGCCATGTTACAAAGACATTCGCCACTCACCTTCAATGGAATTTCCACCTTCATTAAACAGTGTTAGCTAGCCATAACTTTTGTGATATATTTAGTTTAGACTCTGAACTCGCTAGTCTTAAATGCAATTTATTTAATAGAAAATGTGATATTTCATTTATTCATCTTCACAGCTACAATTTTTATTTCACTTATCAAGAATGATATGAATGAGTTACGTGCAATAATGTTGGAATCTCAACACTCCTCAAAATAAGAGATACAGTCAAACCTGTGTATAAAATGGGCACAGGGACAAGAAAAAGTGCCCTTTATGAGCAAGTGTCCTTTATACAGAGGTTAAGTTTATAAGCTTTGTTCATGTTATGGAAAATTTTTCAGTGCCCTTTATAGACAGTGATTTGCAATATAGAGGTACCCTTTAGAGCAGGTTTGACTGCATAACTAATCTAAACTGCTTTGACAGCCACCTTGAATTTATTGAACAGTCAATGTAAATGTGCCAAAGCGACTTCTCCTACATAATTGTCAAGTATACATGTAGTATATCCCTCAGTTAAAATATTGATGTTATGCAATCGTTTTTTTTCATCACTATTGAAAATATCAGTAATTACTTACAAGTAATCTTTAAATTGATTATCAAGGTAAATCATATCTCAAGCTGACTGATTTCCTCAACATAAATTGTTGAAAAACATCAATAGTAATCAGAGTTCTTTTCCAATTTGGGTAGGATATGATCTTGATTCTCAGGGAAGAGAAACAAAAAATCTGGATATGCCAATCATATTCAAACTGGATGTAATGGTTTCCTGTCTTGTCTTTTCCTTTGTCTCATTGATGACTGCAAAATACAGGACTGACTGTATTAGACTATGTTTGTTAATACTTAAAAGAAAAAACCTGATCTTCAAGAATTTTACGATTTGACAGAACTGATATGTCTTTGGAAGGTTTTAATGGTTTCAGAATTCAGGTTTTTGTTAGTGGCAAAATGACCAAAAATGGTGTAATCCTCATATAATTTCTGTGTAAGTTGATTCATTGTGGATCTTTCATTGAATAAACCTATTCATATACATGTATTTTGGGAAAAACCATGGCATATACCAATTATATTACATTATTTTTTATAACAGACATTTTCTGAAAAATGTCCAGACCATAAATGATAATGCCTGCAAATTTATCAAAAGATATATTAAATCAAAACTTTAAAGCTGAATTTGCATCAATACAGCTTTTCAGATTTGAAACACACTTTGTATTTTGCATGTAGCGTCAATAACAAACTAGATTTTCAGTTTTTCAAAAGTTTGCTGACAATTACCGAGATCATTGCCATTACGTCACATCTGGGAAATTTGGAATTATGTCGTCAGTTATGGTTCGCATTCCTTAAAACAAAAAGTGACACACAAAAAATGCATCACAAGGCTAAAATTCCAGAAGTAAATATTTATTTATAAATGAGATTCCTAGTTCTAATGATATTTGTCCATGTATCGTTATTCTTTATTATGTATTTACATTTATTTTTGTCAATTTTATTTTGTGATGTAAATAATTTATGTTGAACAATGGTGAAAATTATAGAATTGCATTTAATTATTTTGACATGTAGGGACAGTGCAATTTTATATATGCATATTTTATTAAATTTTAATTTAAGATTTTATTTGAAAGGTCAAGGCAGAATTTAAGGTCTAACTTGAAAATTCAATGCAGATTGTAAGGTCTAACTTGAATAGTTTTGGCAGATTGTAAGGTCTAACTTGAAAGGTCAAGGCAGAATTTAAGGTCTACCTTGAATAGTTTTGGCAGATTGTAAGGTCTAACTTGAAAGTTAAAGGCAGAATTTAAGATATAACTTGAATAGTTTTGGCAGATTGTAAAGTCTAACTTGAAAGCTCAAGGCAGAATTTAAAGTCTAACTTGAAAGGTAGAGGCAGACTGTAAGTTCTAACTTGAAAGGTGGGGGGAGATTTTAAGTTCTAACTTGAAAGGTTGATGCAGATTTTAAGGTCTAACATGAAAGTTTGAGGCAGATTTTAAAGTCTAACTTATCTGATATGTCATTGATAACCAACTGATCAATGTTGTATATTTCTGAAATTAATGTAAAAGTTTAAATAAAAACTAAAAACAATGTTTATGATATATTATGTTCATAAGAACACTTAGTACGTACTCAGAATATTGTTTGGAAGATGGTTTATGAAGATGGTTTATGAGTATATTAATTTCTACTAAGAATATTGTTTGGAAGATGGTTTATGAGTATATTAATTTTATGTTTCTTATGATTGTCATTTATAAATACACAGTCATATATTTATTTTTATTTGCAGAATAATTATTGTTAATTCAGACATTAGTGAATACTCGTTTTGCCAGAAGTTAATTAAAATGCAAAATTTATTAATGTCTCATTGATTGAATTTTTCAAGGAATACAAATACTCATTGCCAAATTTTTGCTATCTGAATCCATCTTGATTCACAATGAATGAAGGAAACAATTGTTCACTGTTGAAAATTGCTTACATTAAATATACTGAAAGTTAGAGGGGTTTAATTCTAAGCAGCATTTTTTAAAGCACTGTTCATGATAGTTGATTGGTTGAATAATTGTTGGTAATATTATAGATGCATCATTGCAGAGTTTTAAATATTTTTTAAGTGGTTAGAGTGAATATTTTCCAAAAATTAAGGAGCTTAAATCAAAAAAGAGATTTTTAAGATAATTTCTTTTTTAAGTGTACTTAGCAATAAGTTTAAAAGTAGCTTTTGTATGGCACTGTGTGCTTATATAAAGTTATTTTACATTCCAGCAGCTTTTTTTTTCAGAATGATAGACATTTTACTGTAACTGAATTGCTTAAATGCTTTGAAATTCTGTGGCTAATTTGAATGTGTTATGTGTTAAGGTATATATTTATTATATACATATGAACCTTGATCTCTCTGGGCCTCTATGGCAGAGTGGTCTGTGTAGGTTCTCATAACTACAGATCAACATTGAGGTTGTGAGTTTAAATTTTGGTGAGGTATGGTTGACTGACATTAATTACCTGTAATAATAAGGATTGGCAGTTTTCCTGTAAAAGTTTGTGATTCTCTCTGAATAATCTGGCTTCCTACAAAAAGTAAATTGCACTGAGAGTATGAAAACTCAAATAACACTAAACCAATCTTCAATTTCTTCAGCATAAATCTCTAGAACAACACTGTTATCTGAAAATATGTCACTTGACAATAATATATAATTTTTAAAATTTTACATTACAATGAATTGTCCATCGGTTGAAACTTTAGTTGATCCTGTGTTATGACTTAAGTTTGACTGCATACATTGGATTCAGCAGAACACTTTTAAGTTGTTCTAGGGAATATACAGAAAAAAAAATTAACAATTTCTGCTTAGTGTAAAGGGACTGTGCTTTATATATGTAATTCCCTGTACATATTGTGTATAGAGCATTTGAGTTTGAACAGATTGATGGCCATTGCTGTAACAAGTTAATATACATGGGAAGAAAGGGAGATAATTATGAATGTATTCATACACAGTGTAGAATTATTTCCCCTCAGTTTTATGTTACTTTGCTATTTTGTTAAAATCTGTAGCACAGTGCATTATTATGAGAGTCAAAATAAACCTTTGTTTCTGATGGAATTATATATTACATTAATTTATTTTAAAAATATATTTAATTATTTATTTGTTTAAAAGATTCATTCTGTTTTGTTTTTTCTCGACATAAAATATTCAAAGATTATATTTTTTTACCTAAAAAAAAAGACTTAAAATACCTTTTAGCCAAACAAATTCTGAATCTATACTACCTCTTCTTGATTTATATCCCTTATACAATTTGTGTAATAAGTTAATAATATCATATTTTGTAATTATTTGTAACCACTTTCTGGATGTAGACTTTATATCCCTATCAAACAAACAAGACGATTTACTTTTCATATATGGTCCGTCAAGTCACAGTAAAATCTGCCAAAAAATGTTTTTTCATTACAATCAACCAAATTAGGCAGTGCAAAAAAATTAAGATCCACAAACTCTTAGTATGTCAAAATTCCTGAGATAACCATGAATTTTTAAAATCATACTAAAATTTTCAAATTTTTGAATGAGCAACTGACGGTATCTTTCACTAGTAGCTCAGCTGATTTATGAGTAGGAGTCATATGGCCTTTAATGCACACTCTTCAGTTTAAATTGAAAGCAAATAGTTAAATTTGATATGTTGAAAAGAATACAAAAAATACATACATGCTATTGGCAGCAAACCATTTTTTCTTGCCCAAGAGAAACAATTGAGAAGAAATTGTGTAATTTTTATACTCTATGTCTGGACTCCATGGAATGATACCATTATCAATTTTGTTGAAACTAGTCAGAAAAATTATATATTTAAAAGTGGTTTTTGGGCAAATACTGTATAAAATGTATCCTAAAATATGATATATCTAGTTCAAAGCCTTACAACACTGTAGTTCGCTTTAAATGTTTTAATACAATGAAACAAATAAATCATACCACACATTATAATTGTTTTATTTTTTAAATGCTCTTAACCTGAAGGGCCACATCTCTTTTGTCTGTTACTATCTGGTGTTCATTATTTGAGAACTTGGTATAAATCTGAAACCACTGGGGTAATTGATACCAATGAATGATCCTTGGGTTGTCCCCCTTCATAATTGTGTTCAGACCTTTGACCAATATATCCACTGGTAATGAAATTGGATAATTCAGGAAAAGTATTTAAAATTCAAGTTTTAAAAAAAAAATTAGATGCTCCCATGTTTTGCCAAATTAGGTTCCAATTAGCTGACAAGAAGATCTTTGATGGTGATCCTGTTCATCAGATACAGTTCTGATAAAGGACCATTGCTGCCAAATTGGGTTCCAATTGGCTCACTGGTTTCAGACAAGAAGATTTTTAATATTGTCCTATGTTAACCTATGTTTAGCTATGGCGGGCAGGGTCTTCAGATACATTTCTGAAAGAGGACTGCCTAAGGACCATTGCTGCCAAATTTTGTTTCAATTGGTCTATTGGTTTCAGAGGAGAAAATCTTGATAGTTTACAACAGATGCCACCTGATGGTAATAATTCACATTGCACTTTGGGCCACCTAGCTCCTGGGCACTTGGGGTGTTAGGTTTTACCCTTGTCTGTTATTTTTGTATGTCCTGAAATTGGTTTCTATTCTTTTACTTTAGTTTGCTTCAACCAAATCAATTTAAATTTTTTTAACACCATGTTTATAACTTCTTATCACTGGTTAGGTTCATATTTGATGAGTTCCACTTTTGTTGTTCCTGAGTTATGTGCCTAGATATTGTGGAAATTATATTTCCCCAAGTCGTGCCCCATGGTTATACTGGAAAATGGGTAAATGTAATATTTCAGTTTATCATTTGATACGGAACCATGGGAATGTCAAACAAGACTTTAAAATTGTTATTGGCTGCTTCTCTGCTAACTATGCAGTATTTATGAAATGAGAGCAAGGACTGGTTGTTTTTGGAGTAAGAATAATGTGTTCCAGTGGGATGAAGGCTTTCTGGGACTGTCACCTCATGAGATAATACATTAAAAAATCAGTTCAGCATGTCTCCTTGACAACTTATTCATATCAACATTTTCTTGTCATGATATGCAGAATTGCTACTAGATGTTACCCAATAATCGATCAGAATCATTTGACATAAGTTTTAATAAGTGGTATCCAGAAGTTTAGTTTGAATTAGACATGTTTTATATTTGTCACCTGATAGTTTTAAACCTTGATAATGTTGACATATTCTATACACTAAACTCTGTATTACCAACAACCCTAAACTTGTGTAAACTGAACATCCAGTGCCTCTTCTATAGTAAATTGACCTGTTTAATCCATCTTTCAGAAAGAGGATTGATTTAGGCAGGTCTTAGATTTAAATTTTTACAAATTTTACCTTGTTTATACAGGGAACACATTCTGAATTCAATGGAGCTCCCTTAAAAATTTCGAAGAAAATTGTGTATTTCTCTTTTCACTGTGAAATATCAGATGAATTTACTAATGAGAAAACCTTGTATATTTTTTTGGCATCTGACCATTGAATGATCATCTTCAAAACATTTGTTTTTGGTCAGGCAAAATAAAATATGAATGCTCAAATACATCATCTCCACAAATCAGTTGACAACTTTGTAATAATTAAGGGACATGACTTAAAGCTACTAACTTTTTTTGAAGAGAAGTAAACCAAAAATTCGTAAGGGTTCCGCGGAACCCAGTGTCTCGCCTACTTTTGATGTTGTCTATATTTTCAGTGTGATAGGTGAATGCACATAATAGATTTGCAGTTAATGAAATAAAACATTTGAAATGTATGAAAAAAGATTTTGTTGTAAAAAATTAATATAGTATGCAATTATATATATATAGATTTATAAATGAGTAGAAACATAAATTTATTGAATGAACAAATGTTAAAGAAGACAAATTTTAAAGTGCTTAATGATCTAGCCTTTAATTAAAAAAGTAGAATATATGTACAAATAAGAAAATTGTGGGTTATAGGAAATTTGCATTTTTTTCTCATAAACTACATTTAGAGTGAATTAGAATAAGATGTTTAAGGCCAGGTGACATAAATATGAATATAAATTAAAAATGTATTATTGCGAGATGTTATTTATCAGGAATTGAGTTGCCTTAAATAAAACTAGTAAACTGCAAACTTAATAAAAATAATAAAGTTATTAAAATTTTTAAAAACTTTCACAACATAGTGAATGCAATGTTAAGTCCATTTATACGTAAAAAACTGAAAAACAGAAATAAATATTTTACAAAATTTTCTCCTGGATACAATCTTTATATCATAAACAAGCTTCTGTCCAAATTTGGTAAAATTCCTGGATAGTTTAAGAAAGTTATTAAAATTTTAAAAACTTTAACCACAGAGTGAATGTAATGTTTCCTGGCAGAAAAACTAAGTCCATTTATAAGTAAAATATGGAAAAATTTTTTTTTTTTTTACTAAATTTACTTCTGGATACTATATTATGATCATAAACAAGCTTCTGTCCAAGTTTGGTACAAATCCAGGATAGTTTAAGAAAGTTATTAAAATTTTGAAAACTTTAACCACAGAATGAATGTAATGTTTCCTGGCAGAAAAACTAAGTCCATTTATAAGTAATATACAGAAAAACTGGAATTTTTATTTTACAAAATTTACTTCTGGATACTATCTTATGATCATAAACAAGCTTCTGTCCAAGTTTGGTACAAATCCAGGATATTTTAAGAAAGTTATTAAAATTTTAAAAACTTTAACCACAGAGTGAATGTAATGTTTCCTGGCAGAAAAACTAAGTCCATTTATAAGTAAAATACGGAAAAACTGGAATTTTTTTTTTACAAAATTTCCTTCTGGATACTATCTTATGATCATAAACAAGCCTCTGTCCAAGTTTGGTAGAAATCCAGGATAGTTTAAGAAAGTTATTAAAATTTCAAAAACTTTAACCACAGGGTGAATATTTGTGGACGCCGCCGCCGACGACGACGGAATGTAGGATCGCTATGTCTCGCTTTTTCGACAAAAGTCGAAGGCTCGACAAAAACCAGGTATGAATATTGATTAATGTTGATTTTGGAAGAAACAGAATATACCACATTTCTAGTTAATCTGCTCTGGCCTCTGTTTCATAAAATTACGGATTTCTTCAACTTTATGCTTCATCTCAAATACTAATCAGGACACCAGATTTAATTTGAATAAAACTCAAAACTTGGGGTTTTGGGTAAAATCTCAATATGAGAATTTTATGAAACCCTTCCCTTGAGTTCCCATATACAAAGCCTATTTGACAACAGGCTTTTGACTTCTGAGGAATATCAGAAGGACATTATAATTATATTTTAGAATTTTCATTCCAAATCATAATAACAAGAAGAAAATATTATATTATTTATTCAACAATAAAACATCATATTAAATATGTATAGATTTTTAAAGTGTAATAATTAATGAGTGATGCCGATAGAAAAAATAGAAGAAAATATATACCCATTACATAATATACAGCTAATATTGAAGCTGAAAAATCTGATTACACATAACTTTTTAATATAGATGTAAGTTGAACTTTGCCCCATTGCAAACAAAAAAATCAATTTTATTTTATAACTCAAGAGAATAAAATGTGTACTAAGAAAAACTTTTCCCTAAAACCCATAAAAATGATTACCACATAGTTATGAAATTCTTTGAAAATGGGTTGTGCTTTAACATGAAAGTGAAAAAATATGTAATTCATTTTCAATGAAATTCAATTGTCTCCCTTGTATAAGTGACCTAACGGAGATTATTCTAATTCACTCCCTCTGACAGGCTTAACTAGAGGCTATAAATATAAAGAATTAAAATCATAAGTTAGTTGACTCCCTTAATTTTCCAATATCACCCATTTAACAAGGGCAGATAAGTCACTTAAAGTTATGCAAAATCTGACATAATTAAAAATAAACAGCAACACATGCAAAAACCTAACTTTTTCAAAATTATTCAAGGATGCTTTTTCAACGATTTTATGTAAATGAAACAAAATACCTTGTTCCATGCTGTGATGAAAAATGATAAAATTTGTTAGGATCAGCAGAAATGAATAACTTGTGCTTTTGCAATATTTACAGTGTCAATAATTATTCAAGTTTAATTTCCTTAGTTTAGGCTTGTAATGAAAAAATGAATTGAGACTGTCTTCCTGCACAATGTTATAACATTTGGCAAAAAGGCAGATAATCAATCATCCGAATAAGAATAAATTAATTTTCTGCAAGATATTTTTTCTTTTTCAAATATATGAAAACTTTGTAAAGGGTAATATCATTTTTCATGACCAAACAAATCTTTAAGGAATATTTTTGTGTGCTTATAGAATCTATATATATAATTATTAGATATTTATTATTACATGACTTCTGTATATTCAGATTTTATACATAAGTTATTGTGGCAGTAAATATGAAATGTGAAACCAATTAACATCATCTAATAACTGTTAAAATGAAGAATTTTTTTTTATCCTTTGGGCAGCAACAAACTATCTTTTTTTGTAACTGTTCAATATGTTGTGTACAATGTATTTTACTTTTCCTTTTTGGATAGAGTTTCTTTCTGATATATCAGAAAATAAATTTTTTGATAATAAAACGTCTTACTCTAATTGAACGCTAAGTTTTAAAACTTTCAAAAAGCTTTTCTTTAAAGTAAGTATAACAAAACCAACGGTTGCAAACAATAACAATTAATAACAGGAATTAATAACAATTTATATATTTAACAGTTTATTCAAATTTTCTTTTAATTTTTCATAGAACCCTGTTAAAAAACTAGTTTAAATTTACAATTAATTCACAGGTCATCCATATACAACACATACTTAATTACAAGCAGTACACAAATTTGGCAGTCGGTTTTATTGCAAACAAATTGAAAATTTATAAATACTAACTAGAGGCTCGTATCACTCACCTGTCATGAAAGCTGGTTTTTATTGATGTACCTCAGAGAAGTCCCTTCTCTCTACATGTATCATTATAAAGTGTGGTAAACCTTGTAAGGACCAAATTTTTCTGCATCAAGGTCCTTCTACTTACAGGTCAGCATATTCTAAAATTCAGTGGTTCTCCAGAAGATTTTTGCATGTATTTCCCATAGGGTATTATGTTAACCTACCGTTAAGTCCTCTGCTGGTGGCCATCTTCCATGAGGGATTGGCACCAAAGTAACAACACTTGATCAGCACCTTATGAAGAACATTCAGGCCATGTTTGGTTTCAAGTAATTCTGCAGTTGTGTACATTTTTGTTACTGTAAATTCAGAAATTATTGCATGCATTTATTATTGCGACTTTGTCATTTTAGACCAAAATGCGATTTTAATTTTTGCGATATTGAGAAAAATCCCAGTTCATTCATATAAAAAATTCCAAAATGTGAGTTAAAATTATTGCGATTACAACCCTGTCGCATTTTTCTGAATAATAAAAACATTGCAATAATTTCCGAATTTACAGTATAAGCCATAGACCCTTTCTGTCAAGTTTGGCTCTATTTGGCTCAGCAGTTCAAGAGTTTTTTTTTAAAAAATCAACCAATCAGAAACAAGAATTGCCCATGGCTGCCATTTTTGTCGCATGATCTGGACAAAATGAGGAAAGCTTGTAAAAAACCTCCCACAGATGCTTCTTGTCAAGTTTCGTTCCATTTGGCCAAGCAGTTTCAGTGAAGATTTTTTTATATCAGCAAATCAGAAACTAGAGGTAGGGGCTGTTGGAACGACAGCTATACCCGCACCCCACATTTATTTGTAAACACATTCTTAACATTTTCAGTTTCCACTGCATTACAGTTTGCATCTGTAACAAATAACCTTTGCAGAGATATATCCCAACCCACTTTTACTGTAATCTAACGTTTTGGCCTCTTTTCCCTTTTTGGCCCTTTAAATCCTCAAAATGCAAAATAAAAGCATGCTTAGCATTACAGTTTGCATCTGTAACAAATAACCTTTTCACAAATATATCACAACCCACTTTTACTATAATTTAACTAGTTGGACCCTTTTAGGGACCTATAGCCCCTTACACTGAAATTCACAAATTTTTTTTTTCTTTAGATATTTTAGTAATTATGGTCTTTTTCTGTTTCGGCCCTTTTTGGTCCCTCCCACCCTCCTTTTAAAAAATTTGGAATTCCAAAATCTTATTGCGCATCTACAGTTGGTAAGGAACAATATGGCACAAAAAAAATTTGTAAAAATTTAAAAGTGAAGGAGTTTGCATCACAAGAAAGTGTGACGGACGGACAACTGCAACGACAATATACCCGAACTTTCATTCGAAAGTGAAAGTATAACAAGAATTGTTCATGGCAGCCATGCTTGTCATCCAATCAGGATGAATAAAATTATTTCATAAAAGACTTTCCATAGATGCTTCCTGTCAAGTTTGGCTGACAATTTTAATTTTGGCCAAACAGTTCCAGAGAAAAATTATTTTTTTTAATCAACCAATGAGAAAACAAGAATACAAGAATTGCACATGATGGCCATGTTTGTTGCCAAGAGGGACGAAATGAGGAAACTTTGTAAAGAACCTCCAAAAGATGCTTCCTGTCAAGTTTTGTTCCATTTGGCCAAGCAACTTCAGAGGAGAAGATTGTTTTATATCAGACGATCGGAAAAAACTGCCATGGCGGCTATATTTGTAGTCTGATCAGGACAAAATGAGGAAATTTTATAAAGGACCTCCCATTATATGCTTCCTGTCAAGTTTATTTCCATTTGGCCAAGCGATTTCAGAGGAGAATATATTTTTATATCAGCCAATGGTTGCCATATTTGTAGTTCGATCGGGACGAAATGAGGAAAGTTTATAAAAGAAACCTCCCATGGATGCTTCCTGTCAAGTTTTGTTCAATTTGGCCTAGCAGTTCCAATCAATCAATGAGAACCAAGAATTGACCATGTTTGTTGCCTGATCGGGATGAAATGAGGAAAGTTTGTCAAGAACCTCCCATATATGCTTCCTTTCAATGTTCGTTCCATTTGGCCAAGCAATTTCAGAGGAAAAGATATTTTTTATATCAGCCAATCAGAAACAAGAACTTCCCATGGCGGCCATATTTGTATTCCAAACAAAATGAGAAAACTTTATAAAGGACCTTCCATATATGCTTCCTGTCATGTTTTGTTCCATCTTTGATTTTGGAATTTGGAAATCTCATCAAATCAGAAACAACAATTGCCCATGGCGGCCATGTTTGTTGTCCGATCAGGACGAAATGAGCAAATTTTATAAAGGACCTTACAGAGATGCTTCCTGCCAAATTTAATTTCATTTAACCCATTGGATTCAGAGAAGAAGATTAAAATGTGATGGACGCCAAGTGATGACAAAAGCTCACATGGCATTTGGCCAGGTGAGCTAAAAAATACAACTATAACATAACTGACACATTTAGAGGTCAATAAAATTTTTTTGTGTTCCACATATTTTTCTTGAGAATTTTAACTATCCATGTTTTAATATTGACCTCAAAAATTCTAAATGAATTATATTTCACCACACACATGTTAATCATATAAGTAACTGTTTAAACCCTCCAACTTTCCCTGACCTCAGATATGTAGCCATTAAAAGAAGTTATGTAAAATATCATCCTACGTAGATATCTATGGGGAGGTAACTAAATCTCTCCCTTTGTTCTTTTCTGAGGCCAGATAACTGAAATATTCAAAATGGAATCTAGATGAGATATTTACAATTTTCTCCCTTTGCTTTTTGTAAAAGGCAGATGACTCCATTTCCTTTGTGGTTAGAAACACCCCATCCCCCCCCCCCCCCCAAAAAAAAAAAATAAAGTGCCACAAGTGGCATTAACATCGTTATTTCAAATCTATTTACTTTTTGTATGCTTACTAACGAAAAATATCCTCGTTTATTTTCCTGATCTTGTTTACAAAAAATAGATTACATTGTGACAAGATAAATGTTTTTCATTTATCATATGTTTACAACCAGACATCATGATATTGCTCACACTTCACTGTTTACTTTTTTACTGTTACAGAATAAAGACAAGACATGATAAGTGACAAAAAAATATTGCCAATCTCTGAGTGGATTGAAAGAATAATGGATTACTGACAAGGACATGCTGTTTTAGTGTTTTTTACCTCACTAATGAGACATATTAACCAGTTATTTTCATTTACTAAGGTAACCAGGGGAGGTAATAAAATAAACCTCTTTAGTCCTCAACACCAATGGGAGACAATTTTTTGGTTATGTGAGATAACTGATAAATTGTCTTCAATGACGATGCATTTTTCTACCTACTAATACAGATTTATTCTGATTCATCACATTTTATAAATGTACATAGGAATTCTACACATAGAAAAAATTACTTTGTAATTCTTACAAAATTAACTTTGTCAGTGACCTTACATTTAATTTTCTTCTTGCAAACACAGTTGTCACATGATTCAGATATTCTCATTTTATAAATATACACAGCAATAATACACGATGCAAAAATATCAGTCATTTTTACAACATTCATTATCTATACATAAATAGTTATTACACATATATGATTTTAGAAAAATAAGTTAACCCCAAAAATTTATATACTAAACTATATCAAAGTTTATGGCTAATTGTAAAAATATTTTGGCAATAGAATAAATTTGTACAAATGCATCAAAAACGTTTCGTTTAATAGTTTCTTGGAAGGGTAGACAATTAATACTTCCCTTACAGAAGATATGAATTGGCTATCGATACATAACTTATAAAACAGCTAAATGGATAAGCTTAAGTTTGTACAATAGATATGCACACTCACTACTACCAGACTTTTTGGGACTGAAAATTTACTACCCCAATAGGTCAAAGTACTAACCAAGAATTTGTAAGGTATATAAATCAGCTGGGTATATACAATTGATCAATAGCATTTTATGACCCGTCCAATTATAGCAATCTCTATTAAATTTCATATAGTAATAGGCATGAGACAAAAATTCAGAAGTCTGTTGGGATTTAACTAAAACAAAATATGATAGCCTGTTAATAAAATCACCAGTCCCAGGGATGTGTCGAGTGCTCTTTTCAACTCCAGACCTGGGACTCACATCTACATGTAGTACAACTACAAATTTTGGGGTCATTTCAAGACATAATCAGAAGAATAAATGTTATGTCAAATTAACAGCAAACCAGATTTCCCTTCAACGCTGTTCGGAGACACCCACCCACTCATTCCATCCATTGGAAAATCCAATTAAAAATTTTTTTGTAAAGTTTTTAAATAAAAATGTTATGTGGGCAATTCAACATGTAATCTTGTCCACTAGAATGAGAAATAAATAAAAATTTATAATAAAAAGTTTGACTAGAAAACACAGAACATAAACTGCCCTTTCTTCAGAAGAACGAGCTTTATACCTCACATGATAAATTTTCACAGAGAAACACCAGTTTAATACCTCACATGATAAATTTTCAAAGATTTTTCTTTTCTACCTAAGGAACCATACTGAGGCATACCACACTTGATGGAAAAGAAAATACAATCTTTTTTATTGCTGAATTATTATGATTGTCTAAAGATAGTTAAGTCACCAAGAATATAAATAGAATCAAACCTCATATGATAGGCTGCCTGCCTATGACATCATGTTGAATTCCCCTTCCCAGCAGAAGAAGTTTTTTCAAGTTAATTTTAAATTAATGGTTCATCTCTAACTCCATCAGCAGCAACATAAATATGTAGGTGCCTGAAGTTTGCATCCAGTTAATGGTTAGTTTAACTTCTAGGATTTTAAAAGGTTCAATAATTTACTTTCAATTTTTTTTTTGTTTAAATGACAAGAGTTAAATCACCTCTCAAATAACTAAGTACTTGGCTCGTAAATTGTTAATTGTAGTAAATGTTGGTGTCACATCAAAAGCACTGTAATCCTGATTGTTTGTGGTAAAAATATGATGCTGTTTTGTTGATTCTATTATGAACCCAAATAAATCCAGATTCCACTGGTCACCTGTCTTGCACAGCCATCTTTCCTTTGTCTCAACAATAACTGTGTAAATCCAGTAAGGACCAACTTTCATTTAAAATATTTCATGAAGAGCATTATTTGTTATTATAGTCAAACCTGCTTTAAAGGACAAACAAGTAAAATTAACCTCTGTATAGAGGGCATCTGCTCTTAAAGTACATTTTCTTCTGGTCCATTGGGTGCCCTTTATAGACAGGTTTGACTGTACCTGTATATAAAAAAATCATGTAAAGATGACAAAAGGTATATAGAGTCCAATTTATTAAAAGCTAGTTTAAATTACCAAAAATGTAATAGCATAAAAACTCTGATGATAAGGCCATATAGTCTGAAACAGCCATTTTGTAGTCCGCACTTTATAACCAAATGATGAACATTCAAATTTGAATGATTTTTTTTTCATTTGAAAAAAACAAACACTCTAAGGTTAATGATATGGTACAACGATTTGTTTTTTATACTGTTGTTCAAATTCAATGCTGCAATGAAAATGAAGTCATATGAATATGAAATATCATTGCAGGAATATAAAATGCTCATGTTAAAACTGAATAACAGATCTTACATCTTACAATAAATATACTGATACAATCTCTGTGTTAACTACAGCAAACACCAAATGAACACTTTACAATATAAAATACATTGCTGATTGGCATGTAAGAAGATATATGTTGATATAGCAACACAAAAGTTTGAACATTATGGATTTTTTTTTTAACTCAAACTGTATTTCTTCAACAAAATTTGGTTTTTGCACCAGTCTACTAAGTAATTTAAGAATAATTTGTAACATCTAATATTCCGTTTCAAGTCTGAATTATACATGAATTATTTCATTGGATAATTTTTAACCAATCATTAATTCTCATCATGTTTCCTCTGTCCTTCAACTGTCTTTTTAACTTCACTAAGAGCTTTTGTTTTGACAAAGTCTATTTCTCTGTACTCTGTTGGTGTAGAATGGCCAGGTTCTTGATGAACAACATGTATAGCTTGACTTGTAGGTTGGTCTACGAGGTCAAGTTCAAGATATTTCAATTCTGACTCTTTGTTTTCTGGTGTGTTAATTGGAGGAGGGACTCTATCCCAGCCCTGCAATGTAATAAAATAACATATTTCATCATTGTTCATATACTGTATAAGATTCAGCTAAGGTGATAAAAATCCAATAGGAAATCGTATTCAGTTGTTTTCCTTCCCAAAATAAGATAGAAACTAGAGGCTCTAAAGAGCCTGTATCGCTCACCTGCATTGAACTTTTCATCTTGAGCAGGACTAAAGATTTGGCTGGTTTTTCTATAGGGTTCTATGTTAAACTAAGTTCGGCTTTGGCAGCCAAGATGGTTGACAGTCTAGGTCAATAGACAAATATCTAAAAGAGAACCATCTAAGGACCATTGCTACCAAGCTATTCTAATTGGCTTACTGGTTTCAGACCAGAAGATTTTTGAGTGAATTTCCAATAGGGTCCTATGTTAAACTAAGTTCGGCTGTGTCGGCCATCTGGGTTCAAATTCCACGAAATCAGACAATTCTGAAAGAGGACCTCCTAAGGACCATTGCTGCAAAGTCTGGTTCCAATTGGTCAAGTGGTTTCAGACAAGAAGTTTTTTCAATGAATTTTCCCATTGGGCCTTATGTTAAACTAAGTTCGGTTGTGGCAGCCATCTCGATTGACAGTCCAAGTCATGGGATATAATTCTGAAAGAGGACCATATAAAGACCATTGCTGCAAAATCTGGTTCCAATTGGTAAAGTGGTTTCAGACAAGAAGATTTTTCAATAAATTTTCCCATAGGGCCCTATGTTTAACTAAGTTTGGCTGTGGCTGCCATCTTGTTTAACAGTCTGGGTCATCAGACATCCTTCTGAAAGAGAACCTTCTAAGAACCATTACTGCCAAGTTTGGTTGAAACTGGCCATGTAAATTCATAGAAGATTTTTGAAATTCATCCCCCTCCCTTTTTCTATTTTTAGTAACAGCAGCCATGTCAGTTGGAAGTCAGGGATGCTAGACATAAGTTTGGAAAGGGGCCACCCAAGGTTTAAATTGGCTCAGTGGTTTCAGGGGAGTTGACGAAAAAGTAAAATTCCCATAGGCTCAATGATTAACTAAGTTCAGCCATGGTGGCCATGTTGGATGGCGTTCAGGGAAACCAAACACAGATTTTAAAAGGGGCCACCCAAGGACCATTCCACCAAAGTTTGGTTCAAATTGGTCTAGTGGTCTGAGATAAGATAACGAAAATGTTAAAATTCCCATAGAGTCCTAGGTTAAACTATGTCCAACCATGGTAGCCATATTGGATGGCGCCCCTGAAAACCAAACACACATTTTAAAGTGGACCATCCAAGGACCATTCCAATTAAGTTTGGTTTAAATTGGTTCAGTGGTTTCAGAGGAGTTGACGAAAAAGTAAAATTCACATAGGCTCAATGTTAAACTAAGTCCAGCAATGGCAACCATGTTGGATGGCGTTTGGGGAAACTGAACACATATTTAAAGAGGGGCTATCCAAGGACCATTCCACCAAAGTTTGGTTCAAATTGGCCTAATGATCTCAGAGAAGATAACAAAAATGTTAAAATTCCCATAGGGTCCAAGGTTAAACTATGTCCGACCATGGCAGCCATATTGGATGGCACCCGGAAAAACCGAACACATTTTTTAAAGGGGACCATCTAAGGACCATTCCACTTAAGTTTGGTTTAAATTGGTTCAGTGGTTTCAGAGGATATGACGAAAAAGTAAAATTCCCATGGGCTCAATGTTAAACTAAGTCCAGCCATGGCAGCCATGTTGGATGGCTTTCGGGGAAACTGAACATATATTTTAAAAGGGGCCACCCAAGGACCATTCCACCAAACTTTTGTTCAAATTGGCCTAATGGTCTCAGAGAAGATAACGAAAATGTTAAAATTCCCATAGGGTCCAAGGTTAAACTATGTCCGACCATGGCAGCCATATTGGATACCGCCCGGGAAAACCGAACACAGTTTTTAAAGTGGACCATCCAAGGACCATTCCAATTAAGTTTGGTTTAAATTGGTTCAGTGGTTTCAGAGGAGTTGACGAAAAAGTAAAATTTCCATAGGCTCAATGTTAAACTAAGTCCAGCCATGGCGGCCATGTTGGATGGCGTTCGGGGAAACCGAACATATATTTTAAAAGGGGCCACCCAAGGACCATTCCACTAAAGTTTGGTTTAAATTGGCCTAATGGTCTGAGAGAAGATAACGAAAATGTTAAAATTCCCATAGGGTCCAAGGTTAAACTATGTCCGACCATGGCAGCCATATTGGATGGCGCCCGGGAAAACCGAACACAATTTTTAAAGGGGACCATTCAAGGACCATTCCACTTAAGTTTGGTTTAAATTGGTTCAGTGGTTTCAGAGGAGTTGATAAAAATGTGAAAAGTTTACGACGACGACATACGACGACGACGACGACGACGACGACGGACGCAAAGTGATGAGAAAAGCTCACATGGCCTTTTAGGCCAGGTGAGCTAAAAATTATAAATTACCTCCCTTTGACCATCCTTGGTACGAGGACTTTATTGATCAAGGAGATAAGTCACTAAAGATTCTCATTATACTTTGAGACATATTAATCATTTTCTAGATTATTTTCACAGAACAGGAGATATTTATAGAAGACAGATTTTAAAAATAAAATTTAACCATTGCTTAATCTTATGTAATAAGCAGTCCTCCAACAGTGGAATATAATAATTGTATACAATTGTTGACAGCAAATTGATCATCTTACAGGTCTCATATTTAGTGTATTCACTGAAACTGAAAGTTTGTTTAACAATTTCTTAACAAATCTGTTATGGGAACTATTTAGTATCCATTTGTCATGAATAAAACATCACAAGGTGGACAACAAACATCATAGTTATTCTAAATTAAGAAATAGTTCTGGAAATTGAAAGTACTTGTTGATGGTATTTCCCATTGTTTATTAAAGAAAATATGTTGTTTAATTAGTTAAACAGTTATTGCAAAGTATGCCAGTAATTCAAAGCTTTGACGAAGATAATTAAATTTAGGTCTCAATGCTTGCTTTACTTTTCATAATCATTCAAGCAAAAGGGGATTCGCTCCTGATACCATTCATCCATCATTTGGTAGATTTTTGTGAGCGAGTGTTTGGCAAAACCGAAGTTTTATGATGGGATTTTTGCACTACAAAATACACTTCATACTTTGAACTGATGAAATTTATTGGAGTCATCAAACGTTTTGTAAAAGAAATGAAAAGTTATGTCTGTATGCCCAAAATGGTTCCGACAAGGACTAATCAAAATGCTGGAAAGCAGTGGTGGAAAGATTGCAACTGTAATTGTGTATAATTTCAAATTGAATTTTATCACAGATTTGTTCTTAGTTATGTGAGATCAATTACAGTGAATGTATTCCTTTTTTTTAGTGTCCATCTTAGTGGAGGTGTTCGAATGTGACTGATGTGTGAAATTCAGGTGAAGGTCTCAGACAGCCATACACCCACCAAAGACTATCTATAGACCAAATAAAGTTGGTCTATGTATTGCAATTGCCGATAAATGGACATTATCCCAAAACATGAAAAAAGTCACTCAAGCATAAAATTGCGGTCAGGGTCAAAAGGTAGTTGTCATTCCAACATGTACCAACTAAGAACTATCTATTGACTGGGTCTAGGTATTACATTGCTGAGAAATTGACTTAATCTAAAAAATGTGACAAAGTCAATCAAGCAATGAAATAGAAGTCAAGGTCTAGAGACAGGTGTCAGACTGCAATGTGCCTACTAAGAATTATTTATCGACCAGGCATGGTGGGCTTAGGTATTATAGTTGCTAAGAAATGGACTTAATCATTCAAATGTGACACAGGTCACTCAACCATGAAATTGAGGTCACGGTCAAGGACAGGTGTTAGACTGACATGTATCGACCAAGACCTATCTATTGACCAAATATGGTGGGTCTAGGTATTATAGTTGCTAAAAAATGGATTTAACCATGAAAATGTGACAAAGTCACTCATACACGAAATTTAGGTCAAGATCCAGAGGAAAGTGTCAGGCTGGCATGTGCCCACTAAGAACTATTTATTGACCAGATATGGTGGGCTTAGGTATTACAGTAGCTAAGAAATGGACTTACTACGAAAATGTGATTCAGGTCATTCAACCATGAAATTGAGGTCAAAGTCAAAAGGTAGGTGTCAGACTGACATGTACCCACCAAAAACTATCTATTGACCAAATATGGTGGGTCTACGTATTATAGTTGCTGAGACCACGAAAATGTGACAAAGTCACTAAAGCATGAATCTGACGTCAAAGTCCCAAGCCAGGTGTCAGACTGGCATGCATGTACCCATTAAGAACTATCTATAGATCAAATATGGTAGGCTTAGATATCTCAGTTGCTGAGAAATGGATTTAACCACGAAACTTTGTAGATTTTACATTTATGTTTATGAAGTCAGTGAACCATGAAAACAAGGTCAACGTTCACCAGACAAGTATATTGCGGCAAACTTTATACGATAAGGTATCTGTCGACCAAAAATCTTAATTGTAGGCATTATGTGTGCAAAGTTATTAAAGTTTTTAAAAAGTTTACCCCCCGTCGCCTCCCAAAAGTAATACCTATATCTCGCCTTCACGACTTTTCGCCGCAATTATCAATACACAAACAATTCCACACAGAATGTTAAAGAGTTGATACACATGACATATCAGGTCTTACCCAAAACATTAATAAATCGTGCTTACTAACATTTGTATGAAATAAGCTTGTGTGTTGAAATTGCTAAAAAGAGTTAAAACTATCAAAAAAGTGTCCGTCAGAGGCTGTTGAAAATTTCCGATTCCTGCATAAAACATTTAGATTCCGAAAGCGCATGTCTGAGTTATATTAATAGATAATATTAAAGTATTTTTTCTCAAATAGTGGGTATTAATCGTCAAATTTGTAAATGCGCAATTAGTTTTGACAATGTATTAATTCAAGTAAATTTCCCAACAACGAATACGGGAAGCTGTTTCTGGTAGATTCGTTCTGATAGATAAATTCATCCGCCATCTGCATTGACTTCATTTTAATTCCTGGGTAATTTCAGTAAACGATAAAGTTTTATGCAAGTTAAAAATATTAGTTCAGATATTATCAACAAAAATAAAGTACTCGTAATTTAAAAAATACTGTCATCATTGGAACTATATTTAATGTATTAATGTCCGATGGTATCGAAGCGGCCACGCTTTCGGTTTTGGAGGCCAATGGCATAGGAACTATTTGCAATCTTTCCAAAAATTATGATGTAAGCTGTCCAACTTGAATCAATGCCACTTTAATGACTCAAACTAATAAAATTACTAATGCTGTCATCTGTTTATTTTTCCAAAGTAATATTTCACTTCTCTATAAGATTTGTATACCCATTCATATTTTATATTTTTTTATAACCATAACTATTCTGTGCAAAAAAGAAACATTATTTAAAATACTTTCAATATACAATGTATATATTATAAAGAAGAGCAAAGAATAAATACAAATCATAAGCAGAGAAAAAGACAAAGTAAATAGGTATAAGCATCATTCTGAACATATTATATAAGGATAGGGAAGGTCTTCATGTCTACATGCAGATATTAATTTGAAAAAAGCAACCAGTATATCATATATTCTATCATATACCATGCAGATTATATTTATCAACTGGAGGTTGTTAAATTTCCAAACTTTAAATGTGAGGTTTGCTGAACATTTTAAAATCTGAAATGTAAGGTTTGCTGAACATTTTAAAATCTGAAATGTAATTATTGAAATTTTATAACTAATGGGGTAAAGTCATGGAATCCAAAATTACCAGGTATAATATTCCAAACAGATCTGGCAGGAAAGTAAATGTTAATATTTATCAAACAAGTTGGGACTAGTCAAAATGGATAAAGAATTAAATAAATAGTGAACAAAATGCCATTATATAAATAACATATTTCTAAGGGTTACAGAGTATATTGTATCCCAAGAAAAGATTGTCAACCAAGTCAAACCCGAGGTTGACAATGTTTTCAGAGGGATTACAATATACTCTGTCACCCTCTTAGAAATTTGTTATTTATTTTATTATACTGAATTTCTTGGAATTTATGAACAGATCACGGCTGCACGACATTTGAGCCAATTTTTGAAAATTACACTTCATCATTTGAGCCAAAATATTTTCCACATTTGAGCCAATTTACCTGAGTTTTACCTGAGCATGATAATTATGAATAAGTGGTTAATTGTTAACCATGGGTCTGCGAAAGACAGAGGACGGATGCTAAGGTAAGGCATAAACTATGTAAGTACTTAATAATATTAATTCAAAATAAAAATATCAAGGTTTTATTTTAATCTACAAACAGGGTATCTAAAATATCACCATTAAATAGCACTAAAAAGCAAATTGCAACATTCATTTAAAATATTTGAAAGTCATATAAAATGAATCATGCACGAGTGAATTACAAATTAAAAAGTTATAGTGGCTATGGAACGCTTCAGGGCCGTCATTGTTTGGTGCATCCGGCATTATTTTCTCTGCGAAGCTGTTTTCGATTTCATCGGCAGGGAGGTAAGGCATGCCAAAGAAGAGTGACATCCATTTGCTAAGTTCGCTAGACTTGTCTTTGTAATCGGATGCCAATCCTAGAGCCTGTATTTTACGGAACCATGCCTGTCCAAGATTGAAACGGCAACCTTTGATGTCTGATGCTGGAAATAGAGTCCGCAAAGAATTAATCATAGCCAGTTCGAAATCAACATTGATTGTCTTAGGTTGAAAGCAAAGACTTTGATCTAAGCAGTAACTATTTTCTGTTATTGACATTTAAGACAATTATTTTTTGGCTCAAATGTGGAAATTTTTTTTGGGCTCAAACGTGGATTTTTTTTTGCCCAAACGTGGATTTTTTTGGGCTCAAATGTCGTATGAATTGGCTCAAATGTCGTGCACCACGGATAACAGTATAAAATACCACCCACTGTTTCTTTCCAGCGGGTGACAGTATAAAATACCACCCGCTGTTTCTTACCAGTGGGTGATCGAGTAAAATACCAGATTCTTGTAAACTAATAAAAATGCATTAAAAGTAGAGAAATTTACATAAAGTATAATAAATTCAACTGACAGAAGGACATATTAAGCTGAAAGTTGATAATGAATTTTTACTGGGAAAAATACTAAAGTGACCTGCAATTTGGAATGAACAAACAAAATGCAGCCATATAGGTTTATTTACATGAAAATTTAACTTCTAAACAATATTTGAAAAGTTATTTCTTGTTTCAATAGCAACAGGAGTAAATTTGTTTAAAACAAAGTATAAATATTCAGTTACCAGTAAGTACTGTCTTGACAAAGAGATACTCATTAAAATTTGAATGTTCTATATTTGGAGTTAATTATGTAAAATGGTGCCTTATTCTTAATTAGAACAAAAGTGTATAGTTTCAATTGTTTTACTTTCCCAAATGACAATTTTGTTTCCTTTCCTTTTTGCAATGATGGGTGGGACTACTCATTTATAATCATGTATTTAGTAATTTCAACATGTGTTCAGCATAACAACTAAAATTCATAATTTAAGGCAGTATACTGGTTGCAAATCATACATTTCATGCAAATTGGTATAAAAGTTAAATTTTTTTTTACAACATCAAGAAAGGGAAAATACAGAGTAAGGTGTAAACAACATCAATGAAGGGAGGTTAACTCTGCAAAACTTAATTACAAAACCAATTAATTCTTCAAAATTATAAGAAACTGATCAAATCTTTTTAATTTTATACATAAAAATTCATATTTTTTTTGTTCATTTATTATGTTGATTTCTATATATCCCTTTCTACTGCAGCAGTTTATTCCACAGAATTTTCAACTGTATGGAATTCCTAGAATATTAGTCTTTAAAAATGTCTACATTTGCCATTTCAGATCAATTCTAACATTTTTAGAAAAGAACTGAAACCAGTTAATTAGATAAAAGTTCCTTTAATAAATAAATTTAATTTCTTAACTTCAAAATCTTGTTCTTGAAATCATTCTTGAAATCAGTTTCATCATGTAACGGTATCTACATGTATAAACTGTACAAAAATAAGATGTCAGATTTATTATTTATCAGAGTTAACTCCCTTTGATACTAATTTTCAAAGTCTGGGTAAGGTCAGAATGATGCATACCTTTTGTTTTTCCTCGTATGGGTATGGCACCATTACCTGGTCAATATTAGCTATGTGTTCTTCATCCTCGTCTTCAGAACTTGTCGTCAAATCTGGATGCGTACTGGTTGGTAAAGCAATGCTGTTCTTATGTGTTCTAACCATTATCTGATCCCTGCTAACAAAATGAATGTAAATTAATGAATTATTAAATTTGTTGACTTATGAACACCAACAGAAAAATTTTTTTTTGAAAAAATAGAAACAGAAAATTTTTCTTACTGGTATTTTAAGACTTTTAAGTGAAATACTTGCATAATGTGGTATGACGAAAAAGTAAAATTCCCATAGGCTCAATGTTAAACTAAGTCCAGCCATGGCGGCCATGTTGGAATGTGTTCAGGGAAACCCAAGACAAATTTTAAAAGCGGCCACCCAAGGACTATTCCACCAAAGTTTGGTTCAAATTTGTCTAATGGTCTCCAAGAAGATAACGAAAATGTTAAAATTCCCATAGGGTCCAAGGTTAAACTAAGTCCAACCATGGCAGCCATATTGGATGGTGCCCCGGAAAACCGAACACACTTTTTAAAGGGCACCATCCAAGGACCATTCCACTTGTTTGGTTAAATTGGTTCAGTTGTTTCAGAGGAGTTGATAAAAATGTGAAAAGTTTATAACGACCACGACCACGACGGACTCAAAGTAATGAGAATAGCAGTAATAGCATATTATAAGGAACATGTTTACTAAGTGCTTGTCATCCAATCAGGATGAAAAAAAATATTTCAAAAAAGACTTTCCATATGCTTTCCATAGATGCTTCCTGTCAAGTTTGGCTGAAGTTTTGACCAAGCAGTTTCAGAGAAATGAGGATACTTTGTAAAGAACCTCCCATAGATGCTTCCTGTCAAGTTTCGTTCCATTTTTCCAAGCGATTTCAGAGATTTTTTTATATCAGCAAATCAGATTCAGAAACAAGAACTATTTGTAGTCGGGACGAAATGAGTAAACTCTATTACATAGATGCTTCCTGCCAAGTTTGGTTCCATTTGACCAGGCAGTGTTAGAGGAGAAAAAAGAATTTCCCATGGCAGCCATGTTTATTTCTCGATCGGGACAAAATAAGGAAAAATTATAAAGGACCTTACATAGATGCTTCCTGTCAAGTTTGGTTCCATTTGTCACAGTGGTTTCAGAGGAGAAGATTGAAATGTGAAAAGTTAATGGATGGACCACAGATGCCAAGTGATGATAAAAGCTCACATGGCCTTTGGCTAGGTGAGCTAAAAAGAATAAACATAAGAATAATACAGGTATATTTTTTTATATGTTTTTGTATATTTGAATCTGTTTTAAAAGTGTAATATTACTTCAAATATTCTTTTCCTTTACTTTTATATTTTCAGAAATCAGGAAAATTTAACAAAAATATTATTCTTTGTAATTTCAATGTAAATAATAATTTTAAAAGTATATCCTATCTCCTACCATAAACAAAGCAAGTTCTATATGGAATCTGCTGTGTCCAATAATAGTTAAGGTAGGATTTCTGATACTTAGGTCATTCAGTGAAGTCACAGTTTATCATTTCAAGTTGAAAATTTTATTTCTGGTTTCCCACAATTTTTTTTAACAGAATTCAATGAGTTTTCTGGGAGTTTTTTGATGTGTTGATAAGAATTTCCCAGGTCATTTTGTGGCATAACAATCATGTTAACTGGTGTTCAATTGTATCAACACATGACAACTGTTCAAAGGACTTGTTGTGCAAGTGTGCAGATGACCAACATGTGACTGGTTCCTAGTTCAAATAATTTGGCTAATCTGGATATAACCGGTCTTACACAAGTACCAGTTTTAGTGAATAAAGAAAGTACTATGTTGTCAGAATTCCATTTTTTGGTGATTTTAGTAAATTTCAAGGACTTCTCACAACCAGGAAAGCCAAAAACTAAACTTCTGTACTTTTCTCAATTACCTGGTCACATGGGAAACATTTGAGATATCTGGAGTAGATATGAGAATTTTGAAATAAGGGTTTATAACATGAACTTTGTATTAAATTCTTCAATATAAAACAACTTTTCTCATGGCAATAAATCTTATGTTGTACAGTATACCTAAAATCAGTTGGTGGGTTGTTGATGGTATTATTTTTTTTAAAGCTTCTCGTTCTTTCATTTTTGTAGATTGTGTAGGTATCACCATCTGAAATGGAAAAAAAACAACCTCAGAGAAATTGTTACTACTGACAGTTTTCCATCTGTGAGTTTTACAGGTAATTTTATGACCCTTGTTTTAATGGTTGTTTGAGTAATGCATACACCATTTTCTCTCATTTTTATGTACAATTGTTCTGTTGCCATCCAATACACTTCATAAAATTACTTATCTAATTTCATTCTAGAACTTGAGGCACGAGCATAATATCGCCGACCTGAATTCAATTTGCCAATAATCGGCCATAAAAGCAGTTATCTGATTGGCAATTGAGGTCAATGGACAATTTTTTTTATTTTGGGTATTGAGGAATGTAGAACATTGCTTAAATTTATTTAAAGTGGATGAAGTTTCACAGAAGGAGACTTTATGAAATTAATTTTCCCATCCAGTCAAATGTTAGAACTTTTAAATTTCGACCAATCAGAACATGTAAATGCTCACGACGGCCATTTTGTTTCACGGACCAGAAAGATTTATGCAAACTTCCTAAAGGACCTTCCATAGATACTCCATACCAAAAATCTGTTCATTTTGCTTTAAGGTTTCAGAGGAGAAGTTTCAAATTTTGACCAATCAGAACATGTAAATGCTCATGGTGGCCATTTTGTTTCACGGCCCAAGAAGATTTATGCAAACTGCTCCATACCAAAAATCAGTTCATTTGGATTTACGGTTTCAGAGGAGAAGAAGTTTTAAATTTCGACCGATCAGAACATGTAAATGCTAATGGTGGCCATTTTGTTTGATGGACCGGGATGATTTATGCAAATTTTGTAAAGGACCTTCCATAGAAGCTTCAGGCCAAGTTTCAGTTCAATAGGTCCAGGGGTTTCAGAGGAGAAGATGAAAATCTAAAAGTTTACAGATGGACGGACGACGGACTATGGACAGACGATGGACGCCAAGTGATGACAAAAGCTCACATTGCCTTTGGCAAGGTGAGCTAAAAAGCAATAAAAGACCTGTTTTATTTGCGTTTTTTGTTATATTATTGGAATGATCATTTAAATATCTCCCTTAATATACTCACTACAGGGTTTTGGTATGGGTCTGCTGATTCTTGGTGGTCGCTGTGGTGGAGGATGATCGTACAAATTCACTTCTGTCATATTAGTATAACTGTCATGTGAGCTTCTACTGTCCGATAATGATGAAGTTCGATTTTTCAAAACCGGCACTACACCATCCATCGGTAAATATAAGTCATCCTCAATATGCGAAACTCGCTGTGTCGCAGCATTTATATAACTGTGTGTGTCACTTGCACATGTTCCCGGAGGGGGGATCACTAATAAATTAGAACTAACACCACTTTGTGCAGATTTCGGCCTATCGTACATTTTTGTCGAGGCATTGCTTGATGGGAAATCATACGATAAAGGTACATTTGCACTAAGATTGGCCATTGGAACAACCTTGTTTATGTCTAAACTGTTAATTCCTTCATTCAAAATTTTACTGTTTGGAGGAATATTTTGGTATGGTTCCTGTTGATAAGATTTTGGCGGAGGTGGCCTACATGGAGGTACATCTTCCATTTTTGGCAAGGCAGCCGGATTGGCTGCAGGAAAATCGTATGTTTCTTCACTAACTGGACCCTTTTCTGAATTATTTGGTGGATAATCGTATGTTAACCCAGACTGTGATGAATACGCAGAATCTGCTCTATGACTTTCACTACTTGATGACCGCGGTGAGCTTGGACTGTGTCGAGGTGGATGACCAGGAGGGGGTGTATCATACACTTCTAACAATGAATCATCTTGTGAACCTGTTGTAATTTTAGGAGCAGGAACAGTTCTTTCCATAGACTGATCATGAGGTTTAGGAGGCATATCATAAATCTGTGGATGAAACACATCATTTTCACTATCAATTACTGGCCCAGTCTTAACTGGAGGTGGGGGCGCTGGTTCATCTGGCACACTGTCAATACTGTCTGGTCGCATCAATCTTAACGACTTTTTTCCTGTGATACAATTGCTTAATGGAACATATTCTTCTACAGAGTTTTTCCTAGGTTTTTGTAGAGAAGGTTGAGTGCTTTGTTGTAGATTAACTGGTTGCTTAGTAACAATTGATGGCTGCACATTTTCAATGGTTGCAAACGTATCACTTTCCTCCTCTCTCTGAGGTGGTAAATCAGGTGCTGAAAAGAGAGAATAGAATATAAAGGTTTTCTGAATTCTATTTCCTATCAAAGGGTTGGAATCTGGTACCCTATAAATAATATAAAATATGTCCACTTAATGGTTATGGTAAAATTTATTGCTGTTTAATGAAAAAGAAAAATTTTGCTATTATCAAGATTAATATCTTTGATCAGGTTAATATACATGTAAAACATAGATAAGCTCTCACATGGTCAGGACAAAAATCCTTACTGCATTTTGTCATAATGAAATTACTGGTCATTTCTGATCGTTGAAAAAACATTTTTTTTAATAAAATAATGATATCTATGTAATTAAAGTTTGTTTTTGCACACAAAAATGTATGTCTAACCCTGCCTGCATGTTATCAGGAGGAAACATAAAATAGTTGTATTACAAACCTGATATCAAATATGCAATTAATTGGATTTCATAATGAGTCAGAAAGAAAGAGAGGTCAATATTCCTCTCTAAGCATGTATATTAATTTCTTCCATCTTGTCCTCAGGCAAAATGGCTAAGTCCATATTTTACCCTGGTCACCCTTCAGAGATTGATTTTTCACAAAGACCAGAATGCATGCCTATCAGCATACCCTAACAAGTACTCCTGCCAATTTTCATCTAAATCTGAAGTAGGATGCACGAGTTAGAGTGCTGATAAAATGACTTCCATCTATTCCTAAGGCAAAATAGCTAAGTCCATTATTTACCCGGGTCAACCCTAAAAAATGATTTATCATAAAGTCAAGAACACATGCACATCTGCATACCCTAACCAGTATTCCTGTCACGTTTCATCCAAATCCGAAATATGATGCATTAGATAGAGTGATGACAAAATTTTGTGACAGACGGACAGACAGAAATTACACACAAAAAAAATCTACATAAGTTTTGAAACTATGATTAATGCCTGAAATTTGACTGAATTGTCACTTACAGCAGTCAATAAGAAATAAGAAAAAATTTAATTTTCAAACATTTTCTGATACATTCCAATAACATATTCAGCTCAGTGATATTTAAAGCTTTACTGTGAATTAATACACTGTTAATGTCACAGTACCCAAAGCAGGTTAACTTGCTTGACCAATCATATTTATCGTTTCAATTCAAATTAAATTATTGCTAGTTAGTAGACAAAAATCTGACAGTAACTTTAAGACAAAGAAAAGAAGTAAAAGTTCTGTTCCTTTACTTGAATTTCTGTCACATGCATGTTTGGACTTTTTTTAACATTCTTTTTAAACAATAAAAGATTGTTATAAAAATTACATTAAAAATGTTCACTGAAACTTTGAAACAATAACATGACTAGAAATTTGAATTTATTATATAAGAGAAAAGCAGGAATGCTGCTTGTCAATTCTTAACTATACCACAAATATAAAACAATGTTATGTTGTTGGAGGTCAAGGCGAAGTACCGTATTTTACGGTGTTTAGGTCGATATTTTTTTCCCACAAAATTGTTTGGTCGACCTATACGGTGTTTCGACCTATCTGTGTCCAAAATCGAAAATTGTCTTGGGGAAAAATACCCACCGGCAAGAAAAATAGTCACAGAATTTGATTTGTTTTTGTAGAGCTTGCTGGCAAAGATTTTTGGAGCAATGGTACTGCTGGGATGGCTGCCGTTTATATTAACAATGTAATTAAGTCAAATAAAATATATTTAACATGAATTTGTGTTGTTTATTTTTACGATTTTGTCAAGGAGGAACTGCATCATGTAACAATAAAAAAAAAAATATTCGGGACAACTATGAATAAAATACGTTTTTTATTGGGATGGAAACATAATTTATGCATTTTTTTTATAAATAAATGTAGTTTCAGAAATGTGAGAATAATAATATTTTTAATCACTAAAGACAACTGTTCATTGAATACCCAATGAAATCTGGATTTACAAGTTTGTTTTGATTGTAAATAAAGAACAATAACTCTTATTCACACCTGCGCAATGATTCACCGGTTTGAAAAAACATGGCGAGTAAACACATGTCAATCGAGTGGAAAGTCAAATTTTACATTTGTTGTCAAGGTTTTTTATTTCAGAAACTTATTGTTTGTCTAAAAAAAAAGAAAACAAACAACACTAGGTCCCAATTATTTTTTTATTTATTAAAAAAACATGATTACACAATAAATGATGGATACAGAATTACTGAGCTAATACTTACCCATACTTACCGATGTTTTTCTGTGTCTAGAAGTCGTTCATCTCCGACCGACCTATACGACGCCTCGACCTATCTGATACTGAATCCCAACTTTTACCCCAAAAAGAGCAATTCGACCTATACGGCCTATCGACCTAAACACCGTAAAATACGGTAATTGAAAGTATCCTACAGTTTTCTAATTTTTTGTCAGTATGTAAAGCTAATCGAAACACATTGGAATATGAAATAAAAACGGGGGTACCCGTGCTTATTTGTTTGCTTTAACCCTTTGAAAATGTGTTCTGAAATTAACTTTTAACATCGGATAAATAGGGAAAATGTCAACTTTTCAAACAATTTTCTTGAAAAGTCTATAAAAACCATCGATGTTAATCCTACAGTTTCCTGAAAAACTAATATTAAATTGCCTCATCCACGAGCTTTCTCATGATATAATAAATTGCTTCGCTGAGCGCAGCTGGATACGACTGCAGAGGTCCAACCCTGAACAGTTGGGGAAAAATGGACACAATATTCACGCTTGATACAGGTCTGAATTTGGATTGTAATTAAATATTTTACACATAATAGATTTCTGACACAGAATAACTGTAGTCAAAGAACTTAGAATTGGACATATGATTTGAATTTATATTCAATTTTTTGCTTTTTGTGCAAAACAATATGCTGTTGCGAATTGACCCCTCCCCCCCCCAAAAAAAAAATAAAATTTAACCCCTTTTTTTGCTTTTTTGCAATACACTATGCTGTTGCGTACTGACCCCCCCCCCCCCCAAAAAAAAATCATTGTACCCCCCTCCCTACCCTTTGTTTTGCAAAACAAAAATTTGAAGACATTTTCTTTTTGATTTCTGAAAAACTGAAATGAGAAAAAATTGCCCCCCCCCACAATTTCTTATTTACCCCCCCCCCCCCCCCCCCTCTTTCCCTTTTTCCAAAAAAAAATTCTTTCCCTCAAGATATGGTCATAATCCCTATTCAAATTTCTCATTGAGTTTGCAAACATAATTACCCATTTAAATATATCATAAAAATCTTAAAATAGAAAATGACATATGGACGAAATTAATATTAATTAATAGTAACTTCTAAAAATAAACTGACAGCTATAAATCACCCCAAGACAATCTACATTTCTTTATACATAATTTACAAGCAGTGTGAGGGAGGTAATCGAATCATACACAACACTTCACTTTAAATGTGTTTGGATTACCTCCCTTACACCAAGATAATAACCAAACAAGAAAAATGCTTATTGGGCCCTTTTTTGGAACCTAATTCTTAAACTGTTGGGACCAAAACTCCCAAAATCAATCCCAAACATCCTTTTGTGGTCATAAAGCTTGTGTTTAAATTTCATAGATTTCTATTAACTTATACTAAAGTTATAATGCGAAAACCAAATGTCTTCGGACAACGACGACGATGATGCCAACGTCATACCAATATACGACCGCAAAAATTTTGCGGTCCTATAAAAACATTTGGGGGTCCCCATACTCGATTTCGTGGTATCTGCTGTTGAAGATAACATCAAGGTACTAATTTTGGTGATATTTTTTCAGGCAACGTCATGACGTCTGGCGCTCGATAACGTTAATGTATTGCAGATAATGATTACAGGACTAACAGCAAATCTTTTCCTTTCATCTGATATACATTTTTTCATTTTAATGTTCTTATTATTTTTTATTTTTATTTATTTATTTAGTTACCATTTTATTTATTTATTTATATTTTGTTTTACTTTCTTTAAGGAGTTGTAGATTTTATCCTTTATTTGTTGAATGACAGCATTTGATTTTGACGTTGTTGATGGATGATTTGTATTGCCACTGTATCCTTATAGTCCCGTAAAATATTAAGCATTCAAAAGTTTCTTACCTTCATGTTTAAAACCTACATTTTTTTTTTTATCCACTCCGCTATATGGATTGTAGATGTAAGAAATACATATCTTGGATATACTTTGTCGAGTTACTACTTATTACTTATTTTTTCCAAATTCAAAGTGCATTAAACTATATGGTCAAGCTTAACAAAATTTTTAAAAAAATCAAAGTATGTCAAGTGGACCAACTCCACGTTATTTTAATTTCAAAGTGCTTTAAATTTAAAGGGTATCAGTGTCGTTATCACAAAATTAAAAGTTCAACCAAAATCTTCTTGAATGCGGGAGATAAGCAGGAGTGTAAAGATCCATATAACTGACACTTGGAAACATTTTTCAAACAGTGGGAGCTGATAATGTCTTATTTGACTCAATATTTACCCTTAAATCCCTTACAAATTAGGCCAAAACCAAATTGATTTTTTTTGCTGCTTCATCCAAAAATAAAGCTCAAAATTTGCTTCTTATTCTTCAGTTTTCAACAAATTAAAAGGAAACATTTTTCGCCTTCTCCTAAAATTCTGTAAAAATTTTATTTTCTTCCATTTTTTGGAATACTTTACTTTAGCTAAAAATTGTGTCACACTTAAGGATGTTCGCTGGTAATGTTATAGAATTTTTATCAGATGTTCAGAATCATCTGGTTTTATCCATTTGAAGGCCATAAATTATTTTTCCCGCTAACACCCATTTTTCTTTTCATAAATCTTTTGCATGCAGAATAATAAGCCATTTGTAAAAATCTTATAAAATCCTTGTTATTGTGTAATAATTTTTGAGAAATAAAACTTATCAATGATAAAGCTATGTAAAATCAAGAGAGCATATTTTTCCTGCCAAATTTTCAATGGCTAATATCTGGAAAACAAGCACACGGACCTATACTTTTTTTTCACTCTTTTAGTTACTTTATTAATCCACTATCAATATTTATTAGTGTTATGAAAAGTTTGTTATTTTGAAACTGAGCAGCGAACATTATTAAGTTTGATTTTCGCTTGAAAAAAAACTAGTCCGCAAGATTTTTTTTTTACTTTTTTCTTGCCCGCACCTATATTTACCATAAAATCCCAAAAAATTAAAATCAATTTTGTGTGGCCTAATAATTAACCAAAATGAAAAAAAATTAATAAATTTACATTCTCAATGCATCATAAAATTAAGCTAACCTTGGTCGGTCTGTATGTTGATTATACGCACAATTTCAATTGATTCAATTTGATTTTCAATATTCAAATACCGAAAAAATACCGAAGTGGTATGAATTAAATCCACCAGGCGAATTCGTGAGAACAATGCAATTGCAAATACAATTAATCAAAAATAAAAGTAAAAATATTTTTTTAAAAGGACAATGAAGACCATCTACATTTCTACACTTTCTGGGTATTTTTTATTTCTCCATCAAAGTATAAATGACATTAGATGCGCAACTTGACATAACATATGCATTCGCATTATTTACTAAGTTCTAACATGTCTAAGGAGTTGAGATGTTTAGCAAAGTTATAACACTGTATCTGTGACCTAAGTGTGAAAAAATGTGGCCTAATGTGTGGTTATACCATGGAGGTAGTACACTGTACTTTATAAAAATATCTAAAATTTTAACTAAATAAATTACCTGCATAATATTTACTGTACAAATAACAACATGTACCTGTGATTCTGAAACTAATTAGTCTAATATGCCTTAACACAACTAAATAATGCTTTCCGAATGAGTTTTAGCTAAAACTTTTAAAAAACGTTTTGATAATGAAGAGACATGTGAATTCACAGTGCGTTTTGAAATGTTTCGAAAAAAAAACGAAAATGTTTTGCCTTGTGCAATAACTGTACAAAATGTACGTCTGAACACACCATTATTTCTACCTCGGGGCGACGCCATTGCCCCTCCGGAGTCAATGTCATAACGACTACGACGTCAGGGGCGTAATCAATGACAAGGGGCTGTTACCCTTGAAACGGTAAACAAATGAACACTAGATGGCATTCAATTACTTCGTCCTGACCTTAAGAGAATGTAGGATGGGTTTAAAAAATGACTAAATTTAATCATGCGTGTGGCATGGTTAATACACATAATAGCCTGTTTTTTTCTCATAGAATATATCTACGTGCGATAAATACAGCAACAAAATGGTTTAGAATTGGACAATTATGGCTTGAAAATCCCTGAAAAATGTTGCATTTTACGAATATAAATATGTGTGAACCATGTAACTTGCAATACTAAAATCTAACTGATTGAATAATTGAAGTCATATTTCAAATATCTGTAATGCATTTAGCAACTTTTTGTAGGCAATGTGTATGAAAAAATAATCCATAAATCTTCACTTTCTATTCAACTGTAAATCTCTTTAAATGAACACTATACAGAACTCAGGTGTAGTCTGCTACAGAAGATATAGATTCTTTTGTTTTTTTCACACCCTTGCCATTTCATCATAGCTTATTAATTGAAAATGCCAAGACAACATTATCTATTATTAAACAGTGCATCTGATGCACTAAAGTGGAATTGGTACAAAAATACTCTGTACTTTGTATGCATGAAATTCATGACAAATTAAGTGAACCATAAGATTGAGGTCAAACTGTTATGTATCATGTAAAGCATACAGCAAAAAGCATTGGTACACTTTATTATGAGATTTCATATATACATTTATATGCTTTTAATTTACTGTACCAAGGACATTTTTATACAACTTTTGTGACATGTGTATCAATAATGAAAGAACATCTAATGACTTGTTGTAAAAATTTTGCAACAAATCTATAATTTGTAATAGCTGAAAAGTTGTAGATAAAATTGATGTCAAAACTTTTTATACTTACAGTTGTCTTCTGGCTTCAGACCACAGACACTACAAAGGTTCCTAACCCAAGTCGTCATTTGGTCTTCTGTGTCAGCAGCCAAGAAATATGTCCGTTCACGATTCTTATGAAAAGTTTTTATTGCCAAAAGATATGGAAATAAATCTAAATCTAAGGATTCTATTATCTGTTCACAATGTTCCAGATCAATGTATCCTTTCAACTTTTTCCCTTCCTCATTATTGTAATAGTTTAAAACATATTGGTGAGGCAGACTTCCTTGTGGTTTGAACAAGACAAAAAATCTTCTCTTCCATTTCTGAAAAGAGAAAACATGAGTGAGTCTAAAATTAAAAACATAGATAGTATTAATAGATAATCCCTTCTCATGATATTCTGGGTTCCATATCATGCTTCTGACATCTCCTTTCAAGGTAAATTTTACATCATTTTGAAATTATTACATATTATGATATAGTGAGCTACCTTTATACCAAGAGAAAACTATCAGTCCTTGTCAATGAACATCCTTGACTGCACCAGTATCCCAACTACAGCCTCTGAGTTCCCAATTGTTAACATTAGCCAATTATCTCCCTTGATAAAGTTAATCAGGGGGATAATTGTAATCATTTATCTTTGGTCCTCAGGGCTAAAGTAAGGTTATTTTATTATCTACCCTGTGTGTTTTCATCTTCAAAATTTAGCTAAATGCACTTTCAAGTCTGTACAACAGAATCTGAATTTATCATATTGTTTTTTCCACGAAATATGATGAAGCAGTTTTTCCAAGACAAGCTAATTTATTTTATGACAAGCAAAATTTGTTATTCATTTATCAAGATATTTTTTTAAGTTAAAGTTTTTCACAAAGTACACAAGTAATTCTTGAATAAAAATATATCATTTCTTTCTAAAGGTTATCAGGATACGAGATATGTATTGTGTATCTTGGTTACAGATTGTTATCACAGCTCCTATTCAAGTTTCCTTATTTTTACCTTGCAAAATATTTCTTCAAGATTTTAAAACAATAAAAAAAAACAAAAAAATAAACAATGAAAAAAATATAAATACCAATGTATCTGACAAAGCTGGTAAACATTTTACAAGAAAATATGACAAAAAGATTTATATTTCTGCCTTGTATTTTATGACCCTTCGCAAAGTGTTCAATATTTGATATATAATGCACTTTAAAGGAAATTAGAAGTGCATCCAAAAGAAAATTTATTTATACGTCCTCATTTATACCCATTAAGTGACATAATTAAAATAAAAAATTGTATTCTGTACTTCAAATGAGCTGTCCCAGACTGTCACTGACCTAAATTTACCTGTCACAATAAAATCATTAATGTCATACACTGACCCAGGTGATGTATTCCTTTTATCTTTGATTGGGGTCAGAGGTTAATTCGTTTCAGTTTTATGGTTAAAAATTTTATAACATATAATTTTACTTGTAAAATCTTATATAACTTTTGTTTTATTTTGTTTATCCTGACATAAATTAGATATTTAATACAATCAACTCTCTTAGTCTCGAACTCGTTTGCGTCGAAATTTCCACTTTGTGGTCCTGAACATTGTTCCATAATATATATAACATGAAGTTGGATTCCTGATGTGTCGAAATTCAATGAGACGAAATTTCTGTTGTCTTGAAATAAAATTATGGTCCCTATATCAACAAATGCATTTTTAATTTGTTTTCAATTTCTCGAAGTTATACACATACATAACAAATTATTACCTCGGGAATAAAAATGGCTTCCATAGTTAATCCGAAAATCAATAAATTAGTGAATTATTAACACACGTTTCAATTCTGAATTTAATTTGTTGTTATCTTTAATTAGCTTGATAATCACAAGCTAATAAGAATTAATCAAATATTAAATGAGCTAAAATGTACATAAAAAATGCTCATGTGGCATTATATAATATATGCTTCCGGTCAAGTTTTGTTCCATTTGGCCAAGCAGTTTCAGAGGAGAAGATTTTTGAAAACTCAGCCAATCAGAAACAAAAATTGCCAATGGCAGACAAGTCTATTGTCTGATCATAAGGAAATGAGTAATTTATATAAAGGACCTCATATAGATGCTTCCTGCCAATTTGAATTCCATTTGGCCCAGTGGTTTTAGAGTAGAAGATTAACTGTGAAAAGTAAACGGATGACTGACGGACGGATGACGAACGGACGGATGACAGATGACGAACGGACGGATGACAAAAGCCCACATGGCCTTTGGCTAGGTGAGCTGAAAAGCAAACATTGATCAACGAACCTGAATATGTCATACTTGGTTTAGGCTTTCATTGCGTCATCCTGGAGTTGTGTCCCTTTGATCTTAAACATTGAGTAAAGCTATATACATGGTATCTATGTTCCCCAGTGTATATTATCCAGAAAATAGAAAATGTGTCTATAAGACATGGATGCCCCGCCCTAAAAACAATATAGGTCAGGCCATAATCTTGCCGCCGAAATAACAATTTAAGTCGCCAAAGAATTTTCAAAATCGTTAAATCTCGCCGGCCTATTCATTTCTCGGCGAAGTGAAGTCGCTATCGAAATATCAGTAAATGGGAGATAACTCGTGAAATTCTTGGATTTTTAGGTTAACTATTTTTAGCACAGGTAAATTTTTGAAACAAAATGGCGACCATCAAGAAGAATCGAAATTTTGAAGTGGCCCTCAACTTATATTGTCAATGTTTGGTTGAAATAAATACAACGGCGACTTTAAACCTATTTGAATTTTATATTCAAAACTATTTAAGGGAAATTGAAATATAGTTTCATTTGTTTGTTATGAATTGAAGATACATGGTATCAGGACGATGTTGTGTAATCACAAAGTTATAGGTTATGTAATATTGACCTAAATATGAAAGAAATGGACCTAAACATAAACCTTAAGCAAAGTCATTCAACCATGAAATGTAGGTCAATGTGACCCAAATATTGCTGAGTAGCATAGTACTATACAAGAGGACTGTAGTAGTGAAAAATCATTGATATATTACCATAAAATTCTCATTAATTGACCCTAATGTAGTAAAATTAAACCAAAGTCACTAAAGCATGAAATGTAGGTCATAGCGACCCAATTGTGCTGAACTGCATTGTAGTCTACAAGAGGACTGCAGTGGTGAAATATCATTGATTTATTACTATAGGTTTCTGAGAAATGGAGCTAAAGGCAAAACTTAATCGAATCGGAAGGGACGTACAGGACAGACAAGGGTAAGTGGGGCATAAAAACTTACAGATCCATAGCTGGCCAATGAAATATTCTTATTCTTTCTATTTTTGAAGAAGGAAGAACGTTGATTTGTTTGCAAGAAATTGGGACACAAATTTAAATTTAGGTACCTGCAAAGCCCCCTTCCTCCCTTGTTAAAGTTACAAAAAGCACAGGGGAAATACCATAACGACCTATTAGGTCCTCTAGCTTTAAGCCTAATTTGAAGCTCCCTGCATTTATATTTTAATACTTTCCAAATGATTTTCTTTAAAAATTTCTTGCTGATTTTTGGAACTTTATACACGTCTTCATCCTTATTATAAGTGCTCATGTACAAAATGTATAGTCAAGTTGTCTCTTAAGCACTAAGGAATAGGAAGCGTTATCACCCTGTCTGTCACTTTTCATAGAATAATTGACTTTTTCTATTTGGCTTGACTTTAAAATAAGCTTTTTATAGTTCTTTATTTCAATGCATTCAATAATTCCCTCTCATTTTTAACTTTACTAAATTTATTTCTATACAGTACTGCCATACACTTTTGTAGATGAACAACAATGTTTCAGAATTTTGATTTTAAAAAATTGTGGTCAAATTTTTTCATTGTGAATTTAAGCTTGTGACCTAAATCACCCTTTATTTTTTTGTCTTTCACTGTTTGCAGATGAGCAATAAGGTTTTAGAATTTTGATTTTCAAAACTTTGGGCCCACAGTTATTGAACTGTCATGACCAAGGCCTTTTAGTAGTGCAACGTAAATAAAATGCTCTGCTGGGCGCAGCTAGATACGACCGCAGATGTCGAACCCTGAATAGTTGGGGCAATTATGAACACAACATTCAAGCTTGATACAATACTGAATTTGGATTGTGAATAAATATTTGACACAGCATAGGTTTCTGACACAGAATGAATGTTGTCTAAGAACTTAAAAATTTTTAATTTACCTATTCAAACCATATCAGTATTTTTTGTTTTTATATATAAATCAGAAATAACCAATTTAAAATTGGGCACACATATCAATTTCTTGCTATTGCGCAATACTGTGCAATTGAAAATTTCTTCAAATATTTGACACATAATAGGTTTCTGACACAGAATAACTGAAACCAAAGAACTTAGAATTGGTCATATGATTTCAATTTATATTCAATTTTTTGCTTCTTGTGCAATACAATATGCTGTGGAGAATTGCCCCCCCCCCCCCAAAAAAAAAAAAAAAAATTTACCCCTTTTTTAGCTTTTGTGCAATACACTATGAAGTTGCACATTGACTCCCCCTCCCAAAAAAAAAAACAACAAAAAACAATAAAATTTATTGTAACCCCCCCTTTTTTGCTAAAAAAAATTTGAAATTTCCTTTTTAATTTATGAATTATGAAATGAGAAAAAAATTGCCCCCTCCCCAATTTCTCATTCCCCCCCCCTAAATTTTGTTTTCACCCCCCCCCCCCCCATTTCTCTTGATACTTTGCAACCATAACAGCCCATTTAAATACACCATAACGTATTAAAATAGAAAATGACATCATAGTCATGGATGGCAAATTTTAAATATGCATAATTTAAAAGCAGTTTAGATGAGATAAACAAAAAAGCTTCATCAGCACATATTCAAAATTTGAGATAAAAAAAAGAGTTATCCCTCTTTGTACATATTTTTATAATCATGTTGTCATATTTGCTCTAAGTCATATTTAATTGTTAGCAGTAGTATGTATGTTAGTATCATATAATTTTAAAATTTCTGATTTGTAAGTTTATTCAATATATATGTTTGGATTGAAGTCATTGTTGGGTGTTACTGAAGTTATCCTTTAATTGTAATGTAAATAACGTAAATTGGTTTAAATTATACTGATTCTTGCTATTGCACAATACTGTGTAATTGAAAATTTCTTGAAATATTTGACACATAATAGGTTTCTAAAACAGAATAACTGAAATAAAGAACTTAGAATTGGTCATATGATTTGAATTTATATTCAATTTTTGAATTCTTGTGCGATACAATATGCTGTGGAGAATTGCCCCCACCCCCCAAAAAAAATAATTTACCCCTTTTTTAGCTTTAATTTTGGACCCCGATTTGGACCAACTTGAAAACTGGGCCCATAATAAAAAAACTAAGTACATGTTTAGATTCAGCATATCAAAGAACCCCAAGAATTCAATTTTTGTTAAAATCAAACTAAGTTTAATTTTGGACCCTTTGGACCTTAATGTAGACCAATTTGAAAACGGGACCAAAAATTAAGAATCTAAATGCACGGTTAGATTCGGCATATCAAAGAACCCCAATAGTTCAATTTTCGATGAAATCAAACAAAGTTTAATTTTGGACCCCGATTTGGACCAACTTGAAAACTGGGCCCATAATAAAAAAAACTAAGTACATGTTTAGATTCAGCATATCAAAGAACCCCAAGAATTCAATTTTTGTTAAAATCAAACTAAGTTTAATTTTGGACCCTTTGGACCTTAATGTAGACCAATTTGAAAACGGGACCAAAAATTAAGAATCTAAATGCACGGTTAGATTCGGCATATCAAAGAACCCCAATAGTTCAATTTTCGATGAAATCAAACAAAGTTTAATTTTGGACCCTTTTGGCCCCTAATTCCTAAACTGTTGGGACCAAAACTCCAAAAATCAATCCCAACCTTCCTTTTGTGGTCATAAACCTTGTGTTTAAATTTCATAGATTTCTATTTACTTATACTAAAGTTATTGTGCAAAAACCAAGACAAATGCTTATTTGGGCCTTTTTTAGCCCCTAATTCCTAAACTGTTGGGACCAAAACTCCCAAAAACAATCCCAACCTTCCTTTTGTGGTCATAAACCTTGTGTTAAAATTTCATAGATTTCTATTTACTTATACTAGAGTTATTGTGCGAAAACCAAGAAAAATGCTTATTGGGCCCTTTTTTGGCCCCTCATTCTTAAACTGTTGGGACCAAAACTCCCAAAATCAATCCCAACCTTCCTTTTGTGGTCATAAACCTTGTGTTTAAATTTCATAGATTTCTATTAACTTATACTAAAGTTATAGTGCGAAAACCAAATGTCTACAGACTCCGACGGACGACGACGACGACGACGCCAACGTCATACCAATATACGACCGCAAAAATTTTGCGGTCGTATAAAAACAGACATGTCATTGCTTTAAGTAAACTTCATATTCTAATTTTAACTAAAATGAGTACCACGGTAGATTGGTTCTCCTGCTGGTATGTGAGAAAAATTCGTTCAAACATTTAAATTACCTAAAGAATCATATTTATTTCCTGGAAATATATTTTCAGCAAAATGAAATCATTGTTTGAATAATGTACGTTAGAACAAATGTATAGTTTAAAAATACATGAGTTATGAGATATAAATGTTAAAACATTTTTTTTTACAAGAAATGTACAAGAATACTAATATCTCCTACAATAAATTTCATCCATAATTCTTTAAATTGACAATTTAAACTGAGAAATACCAATATCAAATAAATTTAAGGGTGAAATGTTTTCCTTTTTTCCATTTCTTAATTTTTTTTTATTTTAAAGTTAAGATATACAAAAAGACTTACTTCTAAGAATTTTGATTAAAAGACCCTACATGTAGCAATGTCAGTAAACACTAGGGGTGCCACTGGGCGGAAACCAGAGATTTACAGTATACTGATCCCAAAATAGGCTGTAAAAGGTTGTAAAGAAGCGGAATCCAGTTTTCAAAAAACTTCCCCCAAAACTGCTCCACCTGGCATTAACTGACATTGCTACTATATGAGTAATTTAACTCCAAATTCCTAATACATTTGTATTTTGATACTACAAAAGATTTTAAAATCAAATAGTCTTTCTGATTTTCATCTGTTATTTTTCAATTTTAGATTCAAATAAGACTGAATTTGAAATAAAATATAATGTTCATACATTACAAATACATAAATTTGTCTTATATGTTGTTGGTCTCTCTTCCATATTAACTATTATGACAACAATATTTAGTTTAAAAAAATCTTAAATTTCCATCTTGCTTTACAAATATTGGAAACAATAACCTAATTATCAAAATGCAAAGAACAAATTTCTCAATATAATTTGTAAGGTAATATTCACCTCATATTTTTGTCATTTAAAAGTGCTAATTACAAAACGGAACATTAGAGTAAATATTACCTTCAACTGTCCTTCGTAGGATTACTTTGAAACGATATCCGGACATACATGCATGTTTGATATTATATCCTGGAAATTGTGGTCAGATTGTTACGAAACTTGTCATTAATATTTTATAGGTATCATGATTTGTACACAAAAGTTGTCATTTTGTCAACTAAACTTGAGATATATTTCTAAAGGAAACTATTGTTTAAGTATGGCACTGTTTCTTTGAACCTTTTCAATAATTTTAATATCTGAATAGGTTCTTTGAGTAGAATTATAAAAGACTTTGGGAATTCTGCAAAAGTGTTCCTAATGTATCCATAATATGAGGTGCATATGTTCAATATATATACAAACATTGTACCAATTTTGAAGACTCTGGATTGAAAACTGTAGGAGGAGTTGATTACACAAAATAGGAACCCTCCTTAAAGAATGTTGCTGAAAATTGACTAAGTTTCACAATCTGGAAATTCCAAAACAATGTTCAAAATGTATCCATAATAGGAGGTGCACATTTCCAATATATATACACACATTCTACCATGTTTGAAGACCCACCTGCTTCCAGCCCCCCCCCCCCCCCCCCCCCCCCCCAACATTCACCATACTATAATCCGGATTTACTCCGTGCAACCCGGCCAAAAATTCTCAGCATGAAAAATATACATTATAGTTTTATATTTTTTAGGTTTTACAGATGCATTAAATTTATCAGACAAGGTGAATTACCCAAATAAATGTCTTTTCAAATCATGTAATTGAACTTATTAGGATGTACCTTTCTTCTAGCTTTTAAAGCCTTAAAGCTGAAGGATATTTCTTAATATGATCATTTGTTGAACTACTTCTTAATCTAGAGGAAAATCTTTGAGATTTAAATTTATTTGTTTGTTTAGTTTTGGGTTTTATGCCATTTTCAGCAAATTTGGCTATTTCGCAGTGGCCAGTTTTTATTGGTGGAGGAAGCTGGAGTACCCAAAGAGAACCACAACCTTCAGTAGGAAAATTGACAATCATTGTCAATTAAGATCGGTGTCCAACACACCCAGCCAAAGGTGAGATTCGAACTCACAGCCTCAGTGTTAACAGGCTAGTGATCATTAGTAGTCATGATGAACTACCTAGGGGCCTCAGTGGCAATCCGGCGTCCTCCACAAATAGAAACTGGCTGCTGCGAAATTGCAAATGTGCTGAAAACAGTGTAAAACCCCAAATAAACAAACTACCTAGACCACTTTGCCACCAAGGCTCCTTGAGATTTAGACATGAAACTGAAAGGATAAGGGGTATTACAAAGAGACCAAATCCCATTAAATCAAACATGGAACTACAAGATAATATCTAGTTGTCATTACATCCTGTAAGGCCCCAGAAGATGTAAATGGCTTTTGTCAGTATCACCACTTGGTTTGTACTCTGAACTACAAGTATTAATTCATTTAAATGTCCCAAAGTTGAACAAATCAAGAAACCTTATAATAGAATATTTTTGCAAAAATTGCCTTGAAGTGGAAAGTTCTCAAGAATTCATTTATTTGGTGTGTATTGTCTAAAACTAAGACCCACAGCTATTTGTCATTAAATCAACATAAAAGTAACATAACATCTTGTGAACTTTGTCCCAAAAATATTTCAGCCAATCAGTATTAAAGAATTGGCCATTGTGGTAATGACTTCAGATAATTTGCCATAAAATAACAACACTTGTTAGGGACATTGTAAGGACTAACAATTTTAAGCTAGTATGGTTTCACTCCCAAAAAGATCAAACTACAAAATTTGAACATACTGGTAACATACAATAAGAACAGATTTCATCTAATGGCAAAAAATGAAAATAAATTTTGACAAAGAGAGCTTTTAAATTTGTTATATCTATTTGTTCCAATTTTTATGCAGTTTTACATGTATGTAAAGAAAAATTAGCACTTTTACAGTTTTGAATAACATTATTAGTAATTTATCAAAACTTACTCTTTTGCTGAACTAAAAATGTATCCTAAAGATTTAATAACTCCATCTTGAATGTTATTAAACAAAATAGTATAAATTAATCTATTCTGATGCCACTCCACACCTAAATATTACTAAAAATATGAAATTTAATGATTTTAAGGAACAACTTACGACGATATCCTTATTAAAACTGCTATATCCTGTATTAAAATGAAGATGAAATTAACGTCTTCTTTGACAAGTTGACAGCTCGACAAATAAACCCTTGTTTTTTTTATGATCCTGGGGACAATATACTAATAAATCATTTCAGGGATCACTGAATCCAATGGTCCAAATAACTACCGATACTATCAAATTATTTCAATTAAGTCTTCAATAAAATAAATTTTAATCGACCTCCTATGCCTTAAAAGAAAATCAGAATTAGACTAGGTAGGTGGGCAAAGGCTACCTATAAAAGTTGTTCTTACCTTGCCATAGGAGACTCATTAACAATGTTACTCATACCCCCTCCATCCCAAAAATAGAATTCTCACCATTATTTTAGCATGTGGGGGTTAAAAATACAAGGAACATAAAAATTTATTTTTTTAATTAATCAACAAAGAAAAAAAATGAAAAGATAATTAAAGTTCAGGGTATATCATTTAACATCATTTAAATATAAAAACTGTTTTAGAACATAGAATCTCAACTTAAGCAGGTATTGTACTACAATATGTATAAGGTTGATACTCTTTGTGACGATTAATTTCCTCATACAAACATGCAATTGTGATATGAACCACAACAATGTTCAACGAAAAATGTTCCTTGTAAAAAGTACAAATCACCAGTTGTTTTCAATTTACGAAACAAAACAAATTACACAAATTACCACACAACAACATAACTATCCAATCAATTTCAGTTTGTTTATGCAATTAACAATGTCATAACAATGCTTACATACAACTATATCATGCTCAGGGAGTGTATCAATTCTTTTTTTTAAAACAGATGCCAGAAATAAACACTGGGCTAAACAGTGTATCAAACTTAATATTTTACAAATCTACAAATTTTAACCTTCTTTCTTTTTTCAAAATACAGTGTGTTAAGGACTTCTGAAGTTAGATCAAACATAAAGTAATTTTTTTAGTGTCCTTTTTGGATTATGTTTCAGGGTTATTGCTTCACTCAAATTTAACTAAAATTATCCTTCCATTTAATAAAAACTAGGATTGGAAGACAACACTTACCTCAAATGAAATAAATTTACACAGAGCTATTGTTTCACTGTGGCACCATCTTTGAAACTTTGTTTTATAATTTTGACAGTTGAATTTAGAAACAAAGAAAATGTCTCCTTTATCTTTATAAACTTACACTGTACAGATTGGCTAAACGAATGTTGTGTTTTAAGTTTGCATGGGGACTTGATATCATCTTAATGTAGATCTTGATTTTTTTAGTAAGCCATGTGTGCTGAGATTCTTATTTTTGCATGGTGATTTAACCTCACAAGATGTTTATCTCTATGAATATGGATCTTAACAAGGGGAGATTACTTAAACATTGTTTTTTAAGGTGTTGAAAATGACGGAATTTTTTTCCCCATTTAATAATCATGATAAAAAAAGAATAATTCAACATAATTATTATATTAATGACTGCTAGACAGATTTATTTTTTATACATTAATTTTTTTTAAAGAATATAAATTTATAACCCATTCTTCTCATCAATAACAAATGAAACCTGGTGTTCAAAAGTGAGTACAACTTTTTAGGGAGAGAAAAAACTATGATCTAAATTTGTCCTCATTCCACTCTTTCAAAGATTATAACTCTTCATTTCTCATTATTTATCAGGAAATACAAACACTTGCAGGGTACAAAAACTGTATGATATATTTAGGAAACTGGGAGGTTATTTTTAGGTATTTTTACACTTTTGTATTCAGAAATAGATATGTAATTGCTAGAGATAGTCAGTGTAAATCACACATCAAAGAAATATAATGGTTGTCATTACATAAGGACTGTCTTATTTCCATTCTAAGTGTCTCTCTACTTTCATGATTGTTATATATTAACAATATTTTTTTAACCTTTCACACTTTTTAACAATTTTAATGAAAGATGAGCATTCATAAACATGTAAAAACACAGCCAAACTAAAAAAACTAAGATCATATATTTTCGTTTATTGTTTCTTGTCTACTCAAAAGTATATCTCTTCTTTAAAAATACTGTGGATATGAAAAACAGATCCCATCTTCCAAAAAGAATTGACCAAAATCCTGAGGTAACCAATTTGTGTTTATTTAAGAATTTTGCTACATTTTGTACTTGTCTTTGGGTTTGAATGAACTTTGAAGGTCACAGGGTGACCTCTTGATTTTATCATCCTTTGCCATCTAGAATAGTTGAAACATCAATGCTTTTAGTTAAATACAGAACAAGAATTGTTGAACTTTCAATTGAAAAATAAAAATTGTAAAATTTGGGTTTCGGGGTTTAGACTTTATTCAAGCAGTATCATTCTTAATCTGAATATAAATCTGAATATATATATTTCGGCAAAAGAATACCAAAGTGACAAAACAGTGGGAAAAGTTCGTAAGATCAAAATCCAAAGGCAAGACAAACTAATGAGAATGGAACATAACAAAATAATGAATGGAACAATTCAATTCTTATTTAAGAGTACACTCAAATCAGAAGTTAACTGAACTTTAACTGGGTTTGTTTACTACGTTTAAAGTCAGTTTTGGTACTAACTATTTGATGACAATACACTTTTATATTGGCATTGGAAATGAGGTACCAGAAGGGAATCCTTGTATGTTTAGATAGTCAGACACACCCTGTGACAGCTTTTGAAATTCCAACTTGCATTACAAAAATTGCGTTGACATTTAGCATTTACAATAAACTGCTTTTAGATTTTTGTACTCCTTGACAACCAAATTCCCACGTTTTCAATAGGGAATTGTTTCAGGCCTTTAATATTCTAAACAAAATATTCAAACAATATTCAGATCCCTGGATAATGAAAATTATCCAATGTCGAACTTTCAATTCTAAACTTTAGAATAAAAGTAACTAGAATTTCCATATTCATAAGAACTCACTATTAGTTCTTCAATTGCCTTAAAGTCCCTTATTTAGGTATTCTACAACTTTTCAGCTTAATATCATAAATACTACTGCTAAAAACTATAATGACAAATCTACCATAGATTTATAAATGATATATAAGTAGATAATAAAATAATCAACAAAACTTACCTGTGTATATTTATGGTAACAATATCATTTCAAAATTTAGTTAAAAAAATCCATTTCAAGATTAAAGTGCAAATTCCACAAACAGATGGAGAGATGTACAAAAAAGTTTAAAAAGATTACTCAAGGAAGTATAAGGCACTTTATAGATACACCTGGGATTCCCAGGTAATTAAATGTATCAAATTTTACAACATCAAAAGACGTAAGTCTTGATAATTCGAATAACAGGTATACAAGATTTATTTTTAGATGGATAGAATTCCACGTGGATATATAAATGTCAGAGTTATCAAGATCTTTTTGTTATAAATTCTTGACATACCTGCTATGATTTCATACAATCCTAAAGTGAAAGAAAAAATTACCAGGTGAAAATAAAAGACAATTAATAATAAAAGATTAATTACCTCGTAATAACATAACCAAAATGTAATGATTGCCAAAAAATGTGTATTTCAGGAATGCAAGAAATATTTGACCTTATAATATTTAATAATCTGCAATGTCAATATTTTTTCAATGGCTTTTAAAATTGTTTTATACTATGTTTTGATTTCAGATGGATTGGTATATTATTTGCCAATTTTTTAAGTTGAAATATTTTGTAAAATTAATGTCAACAAACATCACAAAGCTTGAAATATTTTTACTGCAATATTTTCACATGTTTGAAATAAAATAAATCAAATACATACTTTGCTTATCAAAAAGGAGAAATATTTTTATATATACAGAATCATGTAAGAAAATAGAATCTTAAATTACTTTTTTTGCAATATAACTAAGTAAAATATGCAATAAATTTCAGTTTTATAAATCATTTACAAAAAAATTTTAAAAAATATACATTTCATATATGACAGAAACTTACTTGATCAACAAAATAAATTAGTAAGTTTATTGAATTCCCTCCGCTAATTAACAACTCCAACAATGACACTACTATATACAAGACTCTAAACAAAGCCTGTGGCAATGTCGCAGACAAGACGATTCGATGTTATTGCACTCACGTCATTTTCAAAGATCAAAAGAAATGTTGATACAGATTCAGAATGTATATTTCTTACACGACAATGTTAAATATGACATCACCCAAAAATATCATGCTTGAAAAATCTATCACTAAAGTACATTCACTGAAATTACTGTTTCAAATATTTAAATGACTTCTATTCATTTTTTTAGATTGTTACGATCTGAAATTTCACTATAATTGTGGTGAAAATCTTATTTAAAAAATAAAATATATATGTGTCTACATGCAAATTATGAAATGTGATTTGTAAATAAATTGTCAAATTACAATGAATTAGTGCTTGAACAAAAGTCCCCATGCAAATTTAATGCTTGAAAATCAAGTCTTATGTAAATTTCAAAATGCAAGGAATTATAATTTAACCTTACTTTGACAAGAAACCACATAAAATTTATAAAAACCCCTCATGAAATGTATTATGTAACAAAAAACTTAATCAACACATTTTTAACTTCCCAATATTGGTGGGAATGGGTTAGTCTGTCACAGAATTTACTATTTGTGTGAAAGTTACCACAACATCAGAACTTTTTCTATCAAGTTTCAAATGAGTTTTAGAAATAGAATGTAAACATTGGATATCAAAATGCCATGAGTAAACACCAAAATTGGGAATCCTGCAGATTTAATAAAACTAGATATTGTCTCTACTAGACATGGGTGCCCCTTCTATACCTTATGATGGGAAATCATTTTGAGAATTTATTTTTACTTTTACATATATGAAAGTTTCACATTATGTCCTGCTTACATTAATTGGTATCTCATGAAAAATAATGAATGGACATTTACTGTGGCTTAAATTCAATAGAATCACTCGGACATGAAATGTAGGTCATGATGTTCTATTTTGCTGATCTGTGTTGAATTAAAAAATAAGACTGTGGTTGTAAATTGACATGTCATCATTGATGTTTTTGGGAAATGGACTAAAATGCAAAAATTTAACCAAAGTCACTAAAGCATATGTATGTTACGGTGACTCAAATTTTCTTAGTTGTGTTGTACTTTATATGATGACTGTAATTATGAAATATAATTAACGGATCACCACAAGTTCTTTATTAACACACCTAAATACAAAAATTTAACCAGAGTCACACAAGCATAAAATGTAGTTCATAATGAACCAAAACTTGCTAAGCTGTTTTGTACTATATAAGTTGACTGTAGCTGTTAAATAACATTAATGTATTAGAAAAAGCCCTTTAAAAATACACCTAAATGCAAAAATTTAACCAAAATTACTTAAGCATAAAATGTAAGTCATGGTGACTCAAATATTGCTGATGTTGTTGTACTATATGAGATAAATGAAGTGGTGTAATATCATTGATATATATCAATAGGTTCCTGATAAATGGACCTAAACCCAAAAACTTGACAGTCACTCATGCAAGAAATGTGGGTCATAATGACCCAACTGTTGAATAATCCATTATATAATGTAAGAGGATAATAGTAATCAAGTATCAGTTACAAGACAATGGATTCCTTGGATATGAAATTAAATGCAAAACTTTATAAGAGTCACTCATACATTAAATATAGGTCAAAATGACCCAAATATTATTGAACTGTTTTCAGTGTCATAAGGGGATGGTAGTAATATAATATTCTTGATGTATCTCAATAGGTCTCTCAGAAATGGACCTCAATGCAAAAACTTAACAAACCAGATATACATACAAATGGACAAGGGTAAATCTATATGCCCCGACACACACGCGGACGGGGCATAAAAAAAACCCTTTCATTGAAAAAATGTCCTATATACTGCAATTACTGGTCCTTAAAATACACTGATTTTCTAACCATAATTGTATTTATCTAAATGGGGTAATGTCACACATCAAACAGGATCACATCCCACAAATTTTGAAATTACTCTGCTTATTGTAAAAATTTGACAATAAAAAATTGTCATGAATTAAGAGATAATTGGGTGTGCATTACATCCTGTTAATTGGTGTATTAGATAAGTGGAATTTATATTCTATGATTTATTGAAATACACATATACAGTTTATCAAAAAATTTTACATACAATATTTACTGTAAAAATTAAAATGCATGCAAAAAAACTCCAAAATCCTTCTATCACCAAATTAAAACTCTTATCAAAGAAAAAATATTTTAATTTTACTAACATCCACTATATTATAACCTGCTAACAAGGATGAACAGGAAAAAACCTAAAAAATGGTAAGAAAAATATTTTTTTTTAAAAATGCATGCACATCAATTAATCTTTCTATAACTGCAGTTTCTTTAAATTTTTTTTCAATCTTTTTGTAAAATTAAAAGGGATATAATAAGTTATTCCACAATACAGCAAGTTACCTTTTAATGAAAAAGTAAACTAAATGGTTAAAAAGAAGTTAACTATAGGTAAGATGAATGGAAAGTTGTTATCAGAAAACGGACAACTACACTACCAAACACCGAGTTACAAATCTTTTTCAGCACATGTTTCTAATATGACTCTTGAGTACAGTCTATAATAAATTAATTTTTTTCATATATTCAGATTGATCTTTGAAAAGGGAAATATTTATTAATTTTTTTAACTTCATGCCATTTTTCCAATATTACATGCTTATAAATGAATGAGCAACGGAAATGTTATTGTAGAAGCTAAACAATTAAAGAAAAATTTTTTTAATAAGAGATACAAAAAGAAACTGCAGCAGGAAAGAAAAATCTAGTGCACCATAGTCTTAAACAGACCTTTCATGCATGAGTTAGTTCATGTGGTTTTTCCACATGAGTGAGCACGCATGCTCAAACCAATCATGCACACGTGACTAAAAAAAAAGTAAAAGTTTACAACATAAACAAACCAACAATCTGATAAAAAACTTACACTCGTATCCATAGCATCCTGGGAAAACTGTAAAAATAAGATTATACTGTAAAATATCTATTATTTTTTATCCAGCTATATTTAAGTTTCCTCCCATGCTTTATGCAGCAAGCAATCCACAGTTTTTCTATCAAAATGAAGATGATGCACTTAAGTCTTTAGAACACAGAATCTGAATGCTACTAAAATGTTTGTCGGACATTTAATTTGGCAAGGAGAATTTCTGAGTGAATGGCACAATTACCGGTAAATTACCAATTCCCTATTTCTGTCGAATTTCAAAAGAATATAAATCTAAATCTAAAATTTAAAAATGTGGCTTCATTTACATTACAATTTTTTTTTAAATTTTCAAATACATCCAAATCACTACAAATTTTTTTTCTTTAATTTGTGCTATATATTTGTTCTACATTTTACCAAATGAACAACAACTTCAGAACAGTAACTAAGTACAAATGTTTTCAAAGAACCTAACAAAATGTACTTACAGTTCAATACTTTTTCCAAAATGTGAAGAACACATTACCCTACAGGGCTATACAAGTACTTTAACACATGTACTCAATGTGACTTTGTAGAAAAAGGATAACAATTTTATAGTTTATAGTCAAATGTACTGCACTTTTCTCTTCTTTCCTCCAAATCTTCAGATTTCTGACACTTTAAATTAATCATTGACTTAGGTATGTTTTTATATTTTATTGTCAAAATATATAATAGATGTTGTAACTTAATGCAAGAATTAGTCACTTTAAATATGTAAAAATGCTCAGATTTCTCAATATGGTGAAAGATATTTTTTCCTGTTAGAGTTGTATCCCTTACACTGTAAAATGTGTCAAAGCAGACTACAGAAAATGCAAATTTCCAATTTAATAACTTTTCCCAGATAAGTTTACCATTTGAAGGTTATGATTAACTGTAAATTTGTCTAACATCATTTTATTTTAGTTGGATACTACAACTTGACTCTTCCATATTAATTATTTTGACATTTTTTTCCTTCAAAAAATGAAGAGCTATGACCTCAACATGTCTGCTGCTACGATAATCTGTGGTTCAATTTCAGTGCTCAAAATGTTTTTATAGTAGTTAAACTGAGTATGGATATGTCTTAGCACTGGACATTCAACTGAAATTAATATGTGCAGACAGATTTATCCCCCTTGAACTAGTACTTTACTTCTATATAAGGACCAGTTAAAACCAGAACAATACCCGGTAATGGTGTTTTGCAAATTTTATCTTTGTCAATTGTCAATTCTTACACAAAACTAGCATTCAATAAAAGTCAGCAGAATCCCATAACATTACTGTAACAAGTTCCTTTTCATGTTACATGATCTGTCCTTTTACACTAAAATGAAAGAAATATTATATTCAACTTCACCTTCTGTTCTGAATGGGTTACCAGATTTCTACACTTGAAATTTAAATTTGAGATGTGCCAGCTTTACATTTCTAGGTTTGGTTTATTAAACTACTTACAGCAAAATTTGCTGTGTCATGATGGCCAGAGTACAAGACAGAACTATTGTTCTTTAGCACACAAACTTGCCATCCTTGAACACACCTCACTACAAGTTAAATATGACCTCACAACCTCAAGATCATTCAGAAGTACCAACTGATTACCTAGCCTACTCGGCCACTGAGGCCCCTTTTTCTATTCTAATTTCCCTGCTGACTTTTTTTATTTAAATATATATACAATATATGTACACTGTAAAAAAATATAAAGTTTATTTGTACGAGCCTTAGGAAATGGTATAAATGTGAACCAGAATGCAATGCAAAATATCGTTGAATATGAAGACAAAGGTACCAGGAGATTATATCAAAAAATAATATTGGGCAGACTATATTGGTCAGTTAAAAACGTAGTAGCAGAATAAATAACAGTATTTTATTGCCTTACTCAATATTTAGTGATACAGTCAAACCTGTCTATAAGAGACCAGAAAAAAGTCTTTATGAGCAGCCTTTATGAGCAGGTGCCCTCTATACAGAGGTTAATTTTACATACTTTGTTCATGAATGGGACTTTTTCACTGTGCTCTTTATAGAAAATCATTTGCTATACAGAGGTGCACTTTATAAGCAGGTCTGACTGTACTTCTAAAAGCCAAACATATATTTGCAACTCCATTATTTCTTGCAACAGCAGAGCTTTGAATCCATTTGGTGATCCTCTGCTATATATAACAGAACATTTTCAACTTACATGTTATACTTCATGAAGTATAGATATAGGCTTTTAATTTAGTGGTTAGGGGGGATTGATGATTGCACCAATCAATTACATATCTTAAAAACTATAAGCTGAAATAATGATATAATTAAAAGCTGAAACAAAAGCCATTAAAACCTGGGGGAAAAAAACAATAAGATAAGATCAATCTGAAACCGACACAATTATAATAATTTTTGAAGTGCAATAGTAATGATATAATAAGCTGATAGTTAACAAAAATATCACATTCAAATCACACCTACATCCAACGTTGTATCATGTACCAGTAACACCGACAGTTAATGTTGTACCATTAATAGTGAAATCAACCAAAATCATAATCAAATATGACACCTTTATAAACATGAATTATTTAAATCAAAATATTAAAATTGAGTGGATTTCTTTATGATGGGAATGCTCATATTGGCTCTACATACTTAAGGATTATCGTGGGATCAATGATAAGTGAGCAAAATAATGTTTTATGAAATTAATCTACCGGTACTCTGCCTTATTCTTTGAACAAAATTTCTCAAATGATGGCTAATGTTTGTTTAAATAATTGATATGAGAAGCTCATTTTTCCTTGGTCACATACAAATGTAAGAAAAAAGTCAACACTGAAAAAAAAAAAATCCCAAAAACAAACACCCCTAACCCCTCCCCTTAAAAAATGCAATTTCCTGCAGTATTTAAAAAAAAAATTTAATATATTGAATATATTCAATTTTTGTTCATGAACAAATATAAAATATATGTCCAACAATTTTTAATTTTTAAATCAATTCAAATTATAACTCTTATTCTGCATATTAAATTCACCATGAGGCCTTCAACTATGAAAAAAGCATTCTTAATTCTTCACATTTTACATGTACCCTGCCATCACTATGAGTAGAATCCATAAGTCTTAAATTGTATTTGTATATACTATAGACACATGCTTTCTTCTTTCCCAAATCATATTCTCAAATTTGGTTTTCCACATTTTTCTTATCTAAATTTTAATTTTCTTTAAATCTTGTTTTATTCATTTCAAAGCTTTTAATTTTCTACCAGTAACAATTAAACAAAGCCATTACCAGTATCTTTGATAAAACAAACATCTGAACAGTATTTATTTGCTTCATTTGTCATGTGCATGGGTTGATTTTTTGACTTAACATTATTCAGCTTTTTTTTCCCTATTACAAACCCTTCTCATCTAAAAACCGAGCATACATCTTTTATTTTCAGATCACACTTTCAACTGAACTTGTATTTTATTTTATTCAACAGCATGACAGTCAAACCATTTTACATAAGTGGATACATGATAAGCAAAATTTAACATACCTTAATTTTAAATATCTCCATATAATTTTAAATAACTTGATGAAAAATTTCTGTTTTTATAAAAATTTGTCAGGTGATCGACAGGTGTGAAAAGTTACAGGTATAGGCAGCTGACAACAGATGGTTAGCGGAAAACTGCAAAATTACAAAAATTATTATCTTTTTACATAATAGAAATCTGCTTATGATGATCACTGTTCTGTTTGATAACAATCTTAAAAACACATTTCTATTATTTAATATCTTAGCAATTACATTTTATGATTTAAGCACCTTTTTAAAGATGATATTAATGTCAATAAAATTATGATTTTTTACAGATTTTAAAAACTTTTAGAAATTCAATTCCTATGCATTAAATTCATACTCTGACCTGCAGTTTGGGTAATCATTTTCAAAATTAGACTTTTTAAAATGTAATCTTTCATTTCAAAACCCTATCTAATATTTATTTTTTTCTATTATGGTTTTTTCCATAGCAATACTGCAATATATTAATCTGTAAAACTTTGTTCTACATATGTCATGTTTGTAGATAGAAATCCACCTTTGTAATTTACTTCACCATCCAGTAGCATATATAACATGACTATTTAGGATAAAAATATTACCAAACTTATTAACAAGGTAAAAAGATCAGTAATTATATCTGTTATATAACTTTTTATTACTATACTCTACGTGTAATTGTTGTAGTCATTAACCATTAATATGTAACAATGTTGTATTTGCTTGTTCAAAGTGCATGCCAATCTCCAAAATGTTAGCCTCCATTCTGATCAAACCTGGTTGTATATTTCTCCAACTAATGCACAACAAATCAAATGCCAGCTCTGCAAATCTACTCAGGTAGGATCACCCCCTGCATGGGTTGGAAAACTGACAACAAGTTCAGTCAATAAATCACCAGCCCAAATATCTAATAAAAAGAGTGGACACACTACATGTCTTGCCTGAGTATGCACATGGACACAGAATAATGATTATCTGATACCCAATATTGCAAGTCAAAGGAAAAAATGGTGGGTCTATATAATACATTTATAAAATTAGTTGAGAAATGAACTTATTTGTAAAAATGGGACAAGAGTCACACAAGGCTAATATTGAGGTAAATTTGGATATAGGTATTACAGCTACAGAAAAATAGACTTGATCATGAGGTCAAGGTCAAAGGTAGGTGTTATTCCGACATGTATCCATAAGAACTATCTATTGACCAAATATGGTGGGTCTAGGTATAAAGTTGCTGAGAAATGGACCTTATCTCGAAAAAATGACAAAGTCACTCAAGCATGCAATTGAGGTCAAAGTCCAGCAACAGGTTTCAGACTTGAAAGTAATCACTAAGAACTGTCTACATATGTATAGACCAAAGCGGGTCTACGTATTAAAGTTGCTGAAAAACGGACTTAATCAAGAAACTTTGATAGCCACTCAAGCATGAAATTGAGGTCAAGGTCCCAAGCCAGGTGTCATAACTATCTATAGACTACAAATGGTTGGCCTAGGTATTACAGTTGCTGAGAAATGGATTTACCCACGAAACTTGGATGCAGATTTTAGATTTATGTTTATGAAGTCAGTGAACCATGAAAATGAGGTCAGGGTCACAAGACAAGTATACTGCGGCAAACCTTATATGATTAGATACATGTGGAGCATAGATCTTAATTGTAGGTATTACATGTGCAAAGTTATTAAAGTTTTAAAAAATGTTTACGCCGTAGCCGCCGGAAAGTAATACCTATACCTCGCCTTCATGACTTTTCGTTGCAGGCGAGACAAATATTTGTATTATCCAAAAACTCAAATTAATTTTCATTTTAGTCTAGTAAAAGTCAAAACTGAACTAGGTAAAGATCTAAAGTACAAAAGGTTTTTGGCCCAGATTGCCATTTTCAAACTCATAACTCACAGTTTTTACATACCAGTGGTCATTAGAAATTATGCCCTACGTGTAGACAACTTAGTCTAAAAAAAACCCAACATTTGTTTGAAATATACAGAATTTCAGCAGAAGCATGTCTTTTTCACAAAGAAATAAGACACTGAGGTTATGTGGGACGGTAGACAACGTAAACAAACTGATCTCACTTAATTTGATAAAATTAAATTATATTTAATGCGGGTGTGGTAATCATCATTTCATCCTGTTACAAAATAAAAACAAAATACCGGTAATGTCACTCTTACAAAAACACAATCTATTTAAATCTTAAACATGACAAAAAAAATAACTGTCAATTATCCACCTAAGAATATTATAACGTGTATCACCTAATTCTTTCAACATCTGCTGCATCAACAGCTGGTTCACCTTGCATAATTTGCATTTATATAGTTTAAAAATCTCCCTTATTTCATTATAAGTTCAAGGTTTTTTTTTGATGTACATGTAATACCATAAACAAAATCAAAGTGTTTTGCATTCAAAGAAAAATAAAAGCATACACATGTATTGTCAGGGGTAGATCTGGGAAGGGTGGAAGGCACACCATTGTCAAAGTATAAAGGAATTTTTAGACAATCTCACCTTACCGATACAAAGGCTTTAGACAATTATTGTAACATCTAAATTGAATGGGTGAAAGTACTTAGGCAAATGAGCTTTCAAATATCCATCCTCACTGTTTGGAGCCACCCAACGGACAATAACATATCATATTTTTCCTGTTGAAAAAATATCCTTAAAAGCATAAACCTACCCTAGGCCTGTTTTCATATGGAAAGGATTAAAAAATAACCAGAAATTTTTAAATCTGAACTTTCCTTAAATATTTGATGTCATCCTTTATTTCATAGCTAAAATATCTGCAAGGTATTCGACTTCTTTGACCATACTGGAGACACCACCCCCCTTTTCAAACTTCACAAACTCACCACCAATTGTCAAAATAGGATTTTTACTTTTATGCCACTTTCAGGACAATTGGATATACCTTTACTGGTAGGTGGTTTTTTTTTTTATTGATGGAAGAATATTGTAAAGAAATAAGAGAACCCCAAAGATACAAAACAAAATTTTTGAAATTGTATGAAATGCAGACAAGCATGCTTTTTCACCTGTGTAATAATTCGCTAGCTTAATGTCTGCTAATGAAGACTAGCTCAGGATTTTAATAGAATTGGAATAGTATCAAAACATTTTGGATAATTTACAATCAAATTTCATTTGCATTTTTATGATGTAGAATACTGTACCTGAGCTTTTTAAATAGCGCACATAAAGATTGTTCAGTTCTCAAAATGAACTAGCAGTCTAAATTTGACCAATTAATCGATGCTAATGATTTATTAATCCGTGCTTTGTGACAAGGCTTTGGTAAGGGTCATCCATAGTTGTCAATATTTTTCGCAAGTTTACAAAAAGCAATCTTTTTGGAACCCCCCACCCCTTCAAAAACTGTACTGTACATAAAAATTTTTTAACATTGTAGCTGTGAACAGGTACCAGAAAGAAGATCTACAGACATTTTTACATCTCTTGAAAATAAACGTACCAAGTCCAAAGCACGAGTCATATGTTGACATGCTCAGGTGATTTGCCGTTTGTTGGCATTTTGTCACCTTCTATACTTTTCAGAACCTTGTTAACATCATGAATTCTATAAATGTAAAGTTTATATCAATTTTTTAAAGCATATATGCTAAAAATGTTGAATTTGAAACCACATTGGCCCTAGCTTGCATTTTGCAAACTCGTGAAAAATGTTGACAATTATCGAGACCCCTAATCAGATCCTGAGTGTGCTTTAGTTGTTTCGACTATTGGTTAATGTGCAGCTATTAATTTAAATTACCAAGTTGCAATGACGACCACCACTCTCCCGCTCTCCCCCTTCCCCAAATTTACAACAAGGAGCTCTCTGAGTAAATAAAAACTATTTTCGTTCATCACTTGCCTGCCACCCAAATTTACAACAAGGAGCTCTCTGAGTAAATAAAAACTATTTTCGTTCATCACTTGCCTGCCCATCACCTAGGACACCCACACATTATACTATGCAAAAGTAACAAGATTTTTTTACTTAGAAAATCCACCTAATAATAGTAACAAACCTAATTCACTTCAATTAACTAAATGTACCAAATGTATAGTACATACAGATACTTCTCGGTAACAATAGTGTACTTGACATTTCCTTTTTTTAAAAAAGTATTTGAACGGGAATGAAGGAAATGGACACTGTAGAAACTGAACTCTAAATGACCTAATTAATAAAGGGACAAAAAATATTTGATTGTTTTGATTTTACCATATCTCTACATATACATTTATACTAATCAGTACAATATTTAATTATCTAAGGGAGATAATAGTATTTTTTTGGTAGGCATCTACCCAAGATAACTTTGTAAAGAGGAATAACTCACAAAACAAGACCAATTACATATCTGGACCTGCGTCATATGTTTGTCAGGGCAAAGTTATTATTACTCTAATATGTATGTGGTTTAGATAAAAAGATGCTTCAATTTACCTAGCATTATTCAGGACATGATTGCCTTTATATTTTTCAGGATATGGACCTTGTAGGGATTTTTTGTCATGAATTTATACACCATATCCCTTCTTTATCTTATGACCCTGAATTTCAATACTTTAGTATACTGAAACACATTAATCATGCAACACTTCTGGAAAGTTTGAGGACATAATGCTATTGTGTATATAAAAACTATGCAAAATTTGAAAAATATTGGTTCAATACAGTCAGAGTAACAGATTACACAATGTATTCACCGTTCGCAGCATGTATTGCTGAAAAATGGCTAAGTTCAACATGCAAAAATTCATAGTAAAAATTTGTCAAATTGCATGAAACCCAAATAGAAAGTGCACATCTTCAATATGTATATAAAAACTATGCAAAGTTTGAAAAATATTGGTTCCATACAGTAGGAGTTACAGATTACTCAAAGTGTGCACCGTTCATAGCATGTATTGCTGAAAAATGGCTAAGTTCAACATGCAAAAATTCATAGTAAAAATTTGTCAAATTGCCATGAAATAGGAGATCCACATCTTCAATATGTATATAAACACTATGCAGAGTTTTAAAAATATTGGTTCAATACAGTCTGAGTTTCAGATTACATAAAGTATGTACCCCTAAGCGCGACGGGAGTCAAGCGGCTACTAAACCTGCTTTCACTGTTGGTGACGCAGGTAAAAACAAAGTTCAGTTCCTCTGGTAGTTATATGCAACCAAAAATAAAAATATTTTAAGAGCCTCCTCATACCCATATCCCCCCCCCCCCCCCAACCCTTACCAGACTGTGGTACGATGAGCCCCAATACTTTAAGTAAAATATTTCAGACAATCAAGTTCTATTTCTAGGTAAAGAAGCTAATTTTATTTGAAAGACACGTACACAGTGGAAAAGGCCAAAATATTCAGTCAGCTGCATTTTTCTATCAATAGAATAGAGAATGGAAATGGGGAATGTGTCAAAGAGACAACAACCTGACCAAAGAGCAGAAAACAGCTCAGTGCTACCAATGCAGTGAGAAAATCCCCCACCCGAAGGCCCATAAACAATAATGCATACCAGTTCAGCGAAATGGATGGCACACTAAACTCCAAAACATACAAATGAACCAAAATTAAAAAAACACACAAGACTAACAAAGGCTAGAGGTTCCTGACTTGGGACAGGCATGGGACTAAAAAGATCAAAAGGCAAATTATAGGTACAATAACTATCAAGAATTTTACAAATGTCATTGTACAAAATGTAAGTATGAATTTCATACTGTTGAATGAACTATACATGGACATTTTAAATTGTTAATGACTTAAATTGGACAATTTTAGATGTTACAATAATTGTCTAAAGCCTTTGTATGGGTAATGTGAGACTGTCTAAAAATGTAGACATTTCATATAGAGAATCTAGAAATATTTCTTAGTATATCGATTTCTGCACTTACGAATTCGATTGTTTCCCCATTAATGTATAAAAGAATTGGATTAATTCTGGACACAAAATCCTTACATATGTGATAAACTAAACTAATTCATATCCATACATAAACCCCAGGTATACCTCAAAAGTGCAGTGATGTCCCTGTCCCTTTTCAGCAAAACTATAGATACAGACTTATGTTTTCAAGACATTTTTCTTGTACGTTTTAACATAACTTTATCTGTTTTAAAGAAGTGTATCTTAATTCTTAACACAGCTCTACAACTCCAAATAGGTTACTAAATTTGTCTAGAAAACATGTGAAAATGACTAAAAATGTATTGGTTCTTATTGTTTTTCCTATAACGACACTTAAAATTGAGTGTTGTTTTCTGTGAAATGTACATCACTTCCTCATTGGAATTGATACTGATCAGGATGCAAAGCTATTTATGGACTTGTTTACAAACAAACATTTAATATTTATTCTACAGTTGTACATTATACTAATACAAATTTTTGCTCACTAGCAGCAACAGAGCAAAATACAACTATTTTGCCTAAATTAATTGTCTTTGACACACATAACATCATGAGAAAGTTTTACTTAGAACTAATAAATATTTAGCTGAAAATAATGCTGTAACATATCTTATTTCAAAAAAATCTAAGAGATAACAAACTGTGTTCAGTTTGCTAATAGTACTCAGGAGTTTGGTAATGGTGAGTGTACTGTCCTCTGGAACTGGAACCAACATTCACATCAAGGCAATCACTCTAAAACTAGCATCTGTTACGTCTCTAGAACTGGAACCAACATTCACATCAAAGCAATCACTCTAAAACTAATATCTGTTACGTGTCTAGAACTGGAACCAACACTCACATCAAAGCAATCACTCTAAAACTACCATCTGTTACGTCTCTAGAACTGGAACCAACATTCACATCAAAGAAATCACTCTTAAACTAGTATCGGTTACATCTCTGAAACTGGAACCAACATTTACATCAAAGCAATCACTCTAAAACTAGTATCTGTTACGTGTCTAGAACTGGAACCAACATTTACATCAAAGCAATCGCTCTAAAACTAATATCTGTTACATCTCTGAAACTGGAACCAACATTTACATCAAAGCAATCACTCTAAAACTAGTATCTGTTACGTGTCTAGAACTGGAACCAACATTCACATCAAAGCAATCGCTCTAAAACTAATATCTGTTACGTCTCTAGAACTGGAACCAACATTCACATCAAAGCAATCACTCTTTGACTAGTATCTGTTATGTCTCTAGAACTGGAAACAACATTCACATCAAAGCACACTCTAAAACTAGTATCTTTTACATCTCTGGAACTGGAAACAGACACGTGAGCTAAAAAACGGCATTTTTAGTAACTATTTTGGTATTTACTTTTGGCAAATTAAAAGAGGTACATAGTAGGCATTTTCAGGATTTTTAAATATATTTTGAAAGGCATTAGATAACTTTTTGAAACTAGAGGCTCCCAGGAGCCTGTATCACTCATCTGGACTATGTCCATCTTGACTGGCAGCCTGGAATATTGCTGTCAATTTCTAATTGGCTCACTGGTTTCAAAGAAGAAGATCATTCAGTGAACTTTCCCATTAGGTCCTATGTTAAACTAAGTTCCGCTCTGGCAGCCATCTTGGATGGGGGACAGAGGTATTGGATATAACACTGAAAGAGGACCAAGTAAGGACCACTGCTACCAAGTTTTTTTTCGAATTGGCCAAGTGGTTTTTAGGCAACAAGATCTTTAAGTAAATTTCCCATAGGGTCCTATGTTAAACTATGTTTGACTCTGGTGGCTATCCTGGATGACAGGTCGAGTCATCGGATATAAGTCTGAAAGAAATCCACCTAAGGACCATTGCTGCTAAGCTTTGTTCCAATTGGCCAAGTGGTTTTGGACAAAAAATCTAAGTAAATTTCCTATAGGATACTATGTTAAACTATGTTTGGCTCTGGCGGCAATCTTGGATGATGGGTCGAGTCATCAAATATAATTCTGAAAGAGGACCACATAAGGACCATTGCTGCCAAGTTTTGTTATAATTAGCTAAGTGGTTTCAGACAAGAAAATCTTTATGTAAATTTCGCTTTAGGGTCCTATGTTAAAGGCAGCCAACTTGGATGACTGGCCAAGTCTGGTTCCAATTGGCTAAGTGGTTTCAGACAAGAATATTTTTAAATGAATTTTCCCATAGGGTCTTATGTTAAACTAAGTTCAGCTGTGGTGACCATCTTGGTTGACAGTTTGGGTCATCGACACAATTCTGAAAGAGGACCAATGGTGCCAAAGTCTTGTTCCAATTGATCTAGTGTTTTTAGAATATTTTTATATGAGTTTTCAAATTAGGTCCTATGTTAAACATAGTTGGGCTGTGGTGGCCATTTTGGGTGAGTCCGGGTCATCAGACATAGTTCTGAAAGAGTACACCTATGGACCATTGCTGCCAAGTCTCGTTTTAATTGGCCAAATGGTTTCAGACAAGAAAATTTTTAACAAATTTTCCTGTAAGATCTTATATTAAACTTAAAGTTTGGCTGTTGTGGCCATCGTGGTTGACAGTCTGTACACAATTTTGAAAGATGACCACCTGAGGACCATTGCTGCCTTGTTTTGTTCCATCCGGCCAATTTCATAAAAAAAGATTTTTTAAATTCATCCCGCCCACCTTTTTCTGTTTTTAATAACAGCAGCCAATATGGTTGTCAGGAACGTTGGACACAATTTTGGAAGGGGTCAATAAGGACCATTACACCAAAAGGTGGTTAAAAGCTGTAGTGTAGCAGGCGTTGATTACACAAAATTGGTACCCTTCATACACATTTGATTTCACAACATACATTGTATAAAATCTAAACAAAAATTTCATCAAATGACACTGTACTCCTGCATGCACATCTTCAATGTGTCCATAAACATTCTGCAAAATTTTAAAGATCTGGGTGAAATGCTTTGGGAGGAGCTGATTATACAAAATATGTACCCTATTTTCTCTGCCTGACAATCCAACAATCGCCATATTATAAGCCAGATTTGCACTATGTACATCCTGCCCAATTACCGAAGAAGTGAAACAATTTGGGGGAAAATTACCCTACTACCTTCTGTTGCCACAAAATGCTTGTGGATTGGTATTTAGAATTCAAAAAATCTTGTCTTGCAGTATTTTAAAATTTCTGGGCAGAATGTGAAATATTTTTTCTTATTTCCTCTACATGTAAGTACATGTATTTATTATTGGCTTTCAGATATTTCAAAGCTGAAGTGAGACTTCATCAATTTTTTTTAATAACAAAATTTTCAATGAGGAATTCAAGTAATAATAGCTTAAAGCTTTCTTTAGTATTTAAAACAATAAAATATGTATTTTTACTTTTATTTACACATAAAAACATCATCCAACATTTGTGTTGTATCAACAATGCAGATAATACTGAAATCATATGCATATTCTTTCTTTTAACACATTCTAAAACAAGGATAAGATATCACAATTGTTCAATTGTTCAATTATATAATAAGCGTGATATAAACTTCCGCAACTTTACAATGATTTTTACATAAGTACCTGTAATATTATTAATTTTGAGGACTTCACTTAAATCTAAGTCATTTACATTAGTAGTACATGTAGTAAAATTTTATTTAGGTCAAGGTTAAACTTTAAATTAGTATGGAATTAAAACATACTTTTCCTAAGAGTGTAAAATTTTACAAATCAGCATTGTGAACTGTAAGAACACTATTTTCTATGGACTAATGATCAAGTTACAACCAAAAAATAAGAGATCAAGAACCTGTAGGGTGATGGGAACCTTTCCTTCATCACTACTTGTATAACCCTGCCCTCCCCCCCCCCTAAGTTTCCTCTTCAAACCAATAACCTTGTTGTTTTTTTGTTTTTTTGTTATATCCATTCAGAAATCTCAATGAAACTGGAAAAGATACAGGTAAGCCACAATGTGACGACGTCATAACAAACATACCAAAAAATTAAACAAAAGCAACCATAGATGCCAATATAAACATAGTGTTGTACAATGTATATAATTAACACATAATAGTAAGAAGGCATGACTACCAAATAAATCTTTTTATTGGTTTAAAAAGTTTGGTTTGTTTTGTTGGGTTTTACACCATATTTCTGACCAACTGGCTATATACATGTGCCATGGTGGCCAGTTTTTATTGGTGAGTGAAGCTGGAGTACCTGCATAGAGAGAACCACTGACCTTTGGCATGATCACTGGCAATCCTCGTCAACTAAGATCAATGTCAAACACACCTCATCAAGAACTGATTCAAACTGACAGGAAAAAACAGCAAATGCTCCTGGTGTGATTAGAAACAATCTTAGCCAATTGTTTGAGTCATAGTAAATTAAATAAATTTACTGACTATTGTATTAAAGGGTTCATAACACAATGTAAGCAATGCTTAGTGAGGTGTGGATGGGGACTACTTTCTTCCCCCATCTCTTTCGCTTCTTCTACCCCCTCTCTTCCATCTTCTTAACCTATTTCATTTGCCCACTCTCTCCCATACTCCATTGGAGTATCAATGGGAGGGGTTTCATCCTGAAATCATGTACCCAAATTCGGAGGCAGACCAGAGAAATTACAGTAAAAATGTCTTTTTGTAATCACTTTTTCATGATTTACATTTGATAGACGAGAGATCTCCATATCTGAGATTTTGAAGCCATAAAAGATTGTTTACCTTGATTTAGTAATGTTAACACCACCAGATACAATGTTTTTATCTCCTTTCTTCCATCTACTCTCTCCCTTCAACCTCCCCATTTATTCCCTGTCTTGTGGAGCAAAAGATAATGGAGATTGTGACCCATTTGTCGTAATTACTTAATTAGTAATATGTTCTTAAGATATGAAACAAAATGCAAAACGTTTGGTCCTAAATGTTGTTGAAGTCCCTCATACACAGTCATGCAGCATCAATGATATACCTCAACTGGTTTCTGATAAATAAATCAACAAGGGTAAATCTGTTTGTCCCTTCTAAATAAATGAAGGGTTGAAAAAAATGACTATCAGTAATCTGTTTGTCCCTTCTAAATAAATATCATTAAAAAATATCACTAGACTATATAGGATACCTACACATGTACTAAGAAACTACAAAAATATTTCCCTATTACAAATAAAATTCAACAAATATATTATTTCTTTGCTGAACTAACTATTTTATTACATGTGATAATTTAACACAGGTAAACAAGTTGCTTATTTTAAAAAAATAAAGCAATACGTAGGCCTAAATTCGTGTGTTTGTTAAAAAAAACATGGGAGTATTGCACACCTGGTATTTGTGACGCTGATAGCATCTAAATAAATGTATTTAGATAACAAAATTTATTTTGAGCCAGGAAAAAGAAGGATCATATCAACATCGATATATAATGTGAAACTGTTGAAATATAATGCAAAATTTCCAAAATCGTAACTTAGCCATGAAAATGAGGTGTAGTCACTTCCCATATATCAAAATGGCATTAGGTAATCACGAGACCTCTTTGTGCCATATATCATCCTGCTAGGGCAAGCAGTTTCTGAGAAATAAACATCACAAAAACTACATCTGAATTATTAACCCTATTGCCCTGGCCATTGCAGGTATTTTGTACCTACCTCGCTTTGGACTAGTCATGGCTGGCGAGACAATGATGGAGGAATACTGAAGATCCAATGACTTTGCTGTAATTTCATGAAGTGATATTTGCCATATAGAAACTGAATTTGTGTAGTGGTTACCTGGACTTGGCTGTAATTTCAACTAGAAACTAAATTTATAAAGCAGTAACCTTGACCTTTAAAATGAAAACTAGTAAATGGAGCCTTTGCAAACAACAGCTAATAGGTTATATTCTTTTAAATCGGGATGATGTCTCATTGGCGCATACCCCATATCCTTCCTTTTTCATATGTGTAAATATATTAACCATAGTCACCAAAGCATTAAATAGAGGTCAAGGTAACCTAATTGCTGTATGTACTTTCATAATGTTGCAAGATATGTTCCCGCAAGATATATCAACTCTGTATGACATAAAGTGCTTAGATTTGTTACTCATGCATAAAATACAGGTCAAGGTCACCCAAATGTTACATGGACCTTTGTCATTTTGACCAAGTATCAACCCTGTATAGCATACAGTGCCTTAAATCTGGACATTTACGGTTAACCAAAGTCAGTCCTGCATGCAATGTAGGTAAAAGTAACTTTATATGGACCTTGGCCATTTTGCAAGATGCATCTATTGATCAAGTATCAACCCTGTACTGCATACAGCATCTCAGATCAGAACCTGAACGCAATTGTTAACCAAAACGAACTAATGGACGAAATGCTATTTGCCCTCTTGGGTGAGGGAAAAATTAACATGATTATTTATCTTCACTGATTTTTTTCACCTGTAAAATTTATATCGATATCCAACTAGGTTATTCAAACAATACACCAAATTGCCTTTCCACAATTTTTGACACTTGACCCCAAATTTGCAACACCTGACCTATGTGACGTCAGAGAACAATCACTTTTTAATTATGATCTCATATTGCCTGTTTTGTCTGTTTTGTGACATCATAATTTTTTGGGAACTTGTGCTATTTTCTGTAATAGCAGACAAATGGGAATTAGGTCAATTATAAGATATTAAGTAGTCAAATGAAAGGAAAATATGGCACATGAAATGAAATAAATCTATTCAGAATTTTTTTTTTATTAAAGTACAAAATTGCAAATTCTACAATGATAAGTAATGTATTAAAATATCTACTTAAGATAAATGGACTAAAAAATATATTGTTCAATGTATAATTGATATACTTAAATCTACTCAAGATATATTGACTGAAAAAACCTGATATGTACTAAGCTCTACTTAAGATATATTGACTAAAAATTCTTATTTAATACAATGTTCAAATAGTAATTTACTAAAAGATTGTACTTGTGATATTTTAACTTAAAAATTCTGTTCCTACAATATACTAATAATGTACTAATAACTAAGATATGACTAGACAATCCCAACTGCACAACATACTAATTATGTACTAATATCTACTTAAGATAAATTTACTAAAAATACTGATTGTACAGTATATTAATAATGTACTAACAAAACTAAAATATATTGACTGTTCAACATTCTAATGAACAATGATGAAGTACTAAAATCTACTTGATATATTGACTAAAAAAATCCTAATAATCATGTTCCTACAATATACTAATAACTAAGATATGACTAGACAATCCCAACTGCACAACATACTAATTATGCACTAATATCTACTAAAGATAAATTTACTAAAAATACTGATTGTACAGTATACTAATAATGTACTAACAAAACTAAAATATATTGACTGTTCAACATTCTAATGAACAATGATGAAGTACTAAAATCTACTTGATATATTGACTAAAAAAATCCTAATTGTACAATATACTAATACGTACTAAAATAATTAGACATAATGACTGAAATATCCAAATTATACAAAGTTCTTATGATGTCTATTCATACATGCATTTCATTTTACTGAGTATTTGGTCTCTTGCAAATGAGATTTCGAATAGTATTGTTGACCATTGTGTATCTTATTTCACATGGTACTATTGACATAAATTTATTCATCATTTCTTCTCTATCAAAAGGAATGGTGGAATCTAAGCCCCTGGCTTCAAACATTTTGTGCACTTGAGGAGCAAACAAGGTTACCTTTTTAGCAAAATTATCACCTTCTAATAAAGCAGTTACTCTTAAGTATATTTTGGTGTTTCCTGCTTTGTACCTGCCATGACAGTTTTTGCAAGACATATAATAACTCTCCACACCTTCTTCTTTTAATGTGATTAGCTTTGTATTGCTACATGATACTTTTGGGCAAGCCAAATACGGATCTGCTTCAAACAGGGCAGTAATTGATCCAACTGGCATTTGCATATCTGCAGCTTCGTCATCATTATCTTCATCAGAGCTCACATCAAAGTTAGCTTCATTTGAGTCATCTGGAAGAACCTGAAATTGAAAAATAGTCATTAGAAACAAATACAAAGTGTTTTGTTTCAGAGCAACAAAAATTCTTTGCCAGCAATCAAGCTGCGCTGTCACATTGATTCAAAACATTTTGATATTATTAGTATTGGAGCGGTTTCTAGTCAAAATATGCCTTCATTGGTTATGAAAAACATTTATGTCAAATAAGATTTTTTTTTTACCAATAAGCAAAAATTGAGGTAGGTATGATGAAAAAGAAGCTATAAATTATTTCGGCCTTGAACATATTGTAAAGGTTAAAGTTTATTGCTATTCTACCCATGTTGTAATTCTTTAATGTTATCTGTTTTTATTTCCATTGTTTTGGCAATGTTCTAGTGTATCATTTATCCAGCTAAGATTTTCAAAAGGTATATCTTTAATGACTTTCGATCAATTTAAGTTCATATATTAAAGCCATATGATTTTGAATTGTTTTTTATTTTATGCAATTAGAAATATTAAAATTATTACCTCCAAGTTGGAAGATGGAGTTGTGGATAGTTTCTTCTCATCATTAAACAATCTTACTCTACAGTTTGTTAGCTTGATGAGTTGCTTGTTTTCTACTTTATTTACCATATCTTCCCAAACTGCAACTGTCACCTTTGAAGTGGAGTCTTTTAGAACTAGTTCCTGGAAAGGAACACTATTTCCTTTTACTTGTTTCGTAGTTGCTGGACTAACCTGAAAAACAATTGAATGACTAAAATTAAAAATTTGATGTAACTTTTTTATAATTGGAATGGAATTCTAAAGCGATGCATGTTTATATGTGATGTATTTATACTGCTGATGTTTCAATTTGATGGTAGTATGATGGTACAGAAATCATGAACAAATTCAAATTTACTAGCACCTTAATCATTCTAAGGTAGCTATTTCAATTTTTTTTAACCAGGGGCCACCCACTAAGATGCAAATATGTATAGCAAAGTCTCTATGACCCAGTATGTGGCTTCATAAAAAAGTTGCTGTTTAAGGGTAATATTCAAGCTATTTTAAAAAGTATCAATAAAGTTTGCATGCCAGTGGTGATCACATATCAAAACTATTAACTACTGTATTATGTGTATGAACTTCTTAAAATATTTTATTTCTTAAACAGAATATTAACTATTTTATACACTGAATATTAAATCTACCTTTGTGATTCTTCCTTTAACACTAATGATACTTTTTTCCGGTGAGTCCATTGCAGATTGGAGAGTAGTTGACTGATGGCCTGGTAATTGTAAAACAGTACTTTTCACTTCCTCTGGAATTTCAAATGCATTACAAATGGCAAATTCAGTTCTTGCAGTGACTCCTATGTATGCCTGCTTTAGCAGTACATTTATTATTACAACTCCCATTCCTTTGATAAATTTTTTGAAATGGTTCTCATTGTATATGGTAGCTGATATGGATGCAGTTTTGTCAGCCAAAATGGCGAAGAATTTGGACTTAACATCTTTGTTGTTTTTTTCTACTGGACTAACATCCATGACAACAGCTTTCAATGTAGGTGCTAAGCACTCTGAATCTGGTGGCATTTTCTTAATTTCTTCAATTGTGAGCAACATCTATCAAGATAAAATATCATATATTGTAATAAACATCTCAATAATTTTTCTTGTATTAATACAATAAAACAGTAATGATTTTTTTTCTATAAATCTAGCCCATAGATTTTCACTTAATGAAAACATATTAACTTCTGAATTTGGTGCTTGGCATTCTGAATCTGGTGGCATTTTCTTTATTTCTTTTATTTTGAGCAACACATATCAAGATAAAATATTGCATATGGTAAGAAACATCTCATTAATTTTTGTAGTACTAACTTTTTCTATAAATAGCCCATACATTTTCAGTAAATGCAAACATATTAATTTCTGAATTTGGGTGCTTGCATTCTGAATCAAGAAGAATTTCTTTTATTGTGAGCAACATATATCAAGATAAAATATCATCTTTTGTAAGAAACATCTTATATATTGTAAAAAAAAAACATCTCATTATTTTTCTTATGAATTTTTCCATAAATTATAGAGCATAGATTTTCATTATGATTACATAAAAGGCAGATAATTTTTTGGGGTAACATAATTGTTAAAATTGTAAAATTTTTGCTTATCTCATCACATTTTCATTCAATGAAAACATATGAACTTCTGAATTTTTAATATTAATGACTCCAGTTTCATAAAACATCTTAAATTGAGATTTTCCTAGTTTTTCTTTATACCTTATATTAGAGACTTTCATATATATCTAAAAGTATATATTATAAGTTATTCTGTTAAAAATGTTAGTAAAATAACACAAATTGTATTGATCAGTCACTTTAAGTATACTGTAGAAATTGACATATATGTGCAATTTCTTGAGAATTATTTAATTTTGTCTTTTTTCTTAAGTGGGCATATTCAAGTAGGACTTTGGTCTTTTTTTCTTAAGCGAGCATATTCAAGTAGGACTTTTTCTGCAGGTTGAATTTTGTTAGAATTCAATGTTAGTAAATACAGTCCTTGTAAATGTGTTACTCTGCTCAATGCAACATATGCCATTGCTTTTTCAAAAATATCATTTCCACAAGATATAGCTGCTCTGTCTAATGAGGCTCCTTGCATTTTATGTATGGTACATGCCCATCCTGGTATAAGTGGAAACTGTTCTCTTATAATAATTCTCCCATTAAAGTAGAATTCTTGTGCAATTGGTTGAATAGGTATAGCATTTTGAACATCAGCAAGTTGAAATATTTTACCAACATTAGGATCATCAAATTTGACATATATTAAATTTATCTCATTTTCTTCATTTACTTCATGAGATGTAATGAAACCCATAGCACCATTCACTAATCCATGTTTAGTGAATATATTTCTTATAAGCATAATACGTGTTCTGTCAGAAAATTTTAAACAAGAAGGAAGTCCTCCTGCATCACGATCATCTTCTGGTATTAAGTCATCACTTACTACATCTTTAGGATTTAAATCACTCTGTGAAAAGTAATGCTTAGCAAATATTGAAAGAGTTTTTTTATTCATCCGAGACTGAATTAAGGCATTATGATTTTTCACCTGTTTAATGGTAGCATATAAATGGATTATGTTTTCTAGTTCATCTTTCGGGACTGGAATAACTCTAGAGTTTAACTGTGTGATATTGTCTTTTGTTAAATGTCCAACTCTTGCCCGGTTCAGTAAGGCACCAAAACTTGTGTTGCTTGACTGTCTTACATTTTCTTCTAGGAAAAAGGGTTTAAAAACTGACCACAGATACTTCTGCTCAAAGGCATAATATCCTCTTACTGGTCTCAGTTGGAAAAAATCTCCAACTGTAATCACATTAAGTCCACCAAATATTTCATTATTATCCTTAATTGAACATAATCTCCTGTGAATGTATTCTAACATTTTTGAACTGACCATTGAAATTTCATCTATTATTATTGTATGTACATTTGCAAATTGGAGTTGCAACTTTTTTAAAGATCTTGCTGAAAGTTGTAAAAAGTCAGGTTGTTTTCCATGTTGTATTGGCAACAGAAAAGTATTATGGATGGTTTTTCCTTTGATGTTTTTTGCAGCAGTTCCTGTAGGTGCACATACTTGAACTGGATCTTGTCCCATAAATTTTGCAGTACAACATTGTAACCAAGAAATAATTATACGAGTCAGATGACTTTTTCCAACTCCTCCAGCACCAGTTATAAATATATGGAAAGGTTCATGATCTGAGTCAAATTTCTTTATGATATAAGTCATAACTTTTTGTTGACAATTTGTCATTTTGTTAATTTCCTCATGCAGTTGGTTTTGGGACATGTTGCATATTTGTAAATTATGCAAATGATTTTCATCAACTGCTTTTAAACTAGCATCATGATTTTGTTCGAAACAATTAAAATTGTCTGATTTGTCACAAAAAGAGAAAGTTGAAGGAAGAGAAATATTGGCAATATCTTCTACATCATTATTATCGTTTATCTCAGATGTAGCAGGATTAACTGAAGCCATTAATTCTATTCTGGAACACTGTATGAACCTTACTGCGTTTTCTATTTCATCAATTATTGTCATTGATTGCAATGTATCTAACATCATGTTACTTTTTTTAGCAATGAAGGCATCTCTTGCACAAGAAAAGGGTATTGGTTCATCATATAAAATATCTTTTTCTTCCCTGTGAGGTAAGAATGAAATTAACAGGCTATAAAAGTAATCATCAGATGCAAGTGGTATTTTTGGTAATCGTATGACTATAAATTTTACTCTTTTTCGCATATATAAATGATCATAAGGTGGAAGAAGATTTATACGCTGTTGCAGCTTTTTTGATGGACATTTGGTGGGAACAGGTTTTGGACATTTAACATACCACTGAGCAAATTCATAATAACACATATTTTCAAGCGCAAGAGGTCGATGTCGGTAATAATCTAAAATATTGTCACAAAATATATTTGTACTGTTTTCAGGTAAACTGTCTCGTTCATATTTTGGTTTAAGCACTTTGTATCTTTTGTTAGGTGCTTTAGTATTTAAAGATAGAAAAGTTCGTGTGCTATGAATAAGATGCAAATCACTTAGACGATAGGCTGCTTCTTGTGCACTTAACTTTCTTGTTTTAAGAACACAACATCCTATTTTCATCATTCTATTTCTTTGTGGTATATTTTCTGGCATTTCATTTAAAACATTTGACAGTGCAAACTTTAAATCTTCTGGTTCACTTTTACAAAGGTATGCACAGACATAATAGGCTGCTGATTCTGCATTGCCAACAATCTGTATATCCATATTTGCTTGCCAGTATTTTAAAACTGTTGGGTTATATGCATTTATATATCCGTCTGTTTGTCTTCTTTTTAATTCATAGAATCTTGCCTTTGAGTGATTTGAAGCAATATCAACATTGTTAACTAGTTTAGTATGTGTGCACCTTTGAAATGGAAATCCAAATCGACATTTTCCTAATTTACGCAAACAGTATTCTGTATGTGAATGGGTTTGAAATCTCTTAGCATCCTCATGAAGTCCTGAGGTGGTTATTACCTTGTCTATGTATGATATCAAACTTTCTTGATTAGAAGAAATTTCCTCAAACTCATCTACCCAGAAAAACATATGCATATGAGGGCTTCCTCTATTTTGAAATTCCACTCTCACAAAGTAATCTTTTATTTTCCCAAATGGTTGTAGCTTGCCACATATAATTTGCTTTAGTAAACATTTAAAACGCCTTTGGAAATGGATAGCTGTAAGCAGTGGATCTTTTTTAACTAGATCTACTGCATTTGAAATTTTGCAAGCTTCATCAAAAGAACATTTCTTTAAATTCATAATTAAGTCTGTCCAGTGCATATCATTAGCAGACAATGTAACAAAAAGACTTGGTGGACCTAATGTTTTAAACATTGATAAAAGGTTAAGTAGATTATTTTTCCAATATGCTGCAGTTCCACGAATTAACTTCATAAACATATACGAATTTTGAAGAAGGTCTGAATTTTCATTAAAATTTTTAATATCTCCAGCTGTTATTAAGTTCCCACCTGACTTTCTCATTCTCATATGAATGTTCACTGAATTTAAAAGCCTTTGATATTCATAATAATTAACTGCATGTAGTAAATAAGGAATATCTTTACGAAATCTACCATCCTTGTAATAAAGCCTATGATGAAAATATTGTGCTAAAGACAAAGACAAGTTTCTTTTTTCTTTTAACCCATTTCCACCGAATGGAAACAAATAAGGAAAAGCTGCCTCCTCTCCATTTTCTAAATCATAAGCATTGACTGGATTAGAAGTACATCTAGGTAATTTGACATTAGGTGTTTCACTATTTATTAGTTTTCGCATATCAACATTAGGGATATCATAATCAATATTAATAGTTCCATATTGGTCATAGTCATCCATGTGATCTATAGAAGGTTGTACATCAGTTATCTGATCAAAGTCAATGGTTATATTTTTATAAATTTTGTTTTTTGTTTTCAACCAAGCAAGAGAAGAAACAATTTTCTTTTTTCTCACAAGATGAGTAGGTTTTATATCCTTGTTCTCTTCATAAGATACTGTTAATACATTACAATTTCTAAATTTATGAGGCAATTTTCCAATGTTCTGTTCAATATCAACAGGGAAATCAATCGCTAATCCTTTTTCAGCAAACTGACCACCCGGCAATAAAATCACTGTGAGGAAAACATGAATCTTACTTATAAGCCTTTTTTCCATCAAGGAAAGTCCCTTTAAACAGTCGGGAATGTGTCCTGGATCAAGATTATTTTTTTTAGTATTTATGTAAGGAATTTTGTTTTCTTTTAATTTATTATAACAAAGTGAACATGTTTCATTTCCAATATCAAGATTTAAATCCGACAAATGTGAACTAAATTTACTGATTAAGTGCACTTGATCACGATATAAAAATTTATCACAACTTTTGCATGTAAAATTTGGAGAGCAACATATTTCTTGAAAGAAATCTGAATGATAAACACTATCACTTGTTTTTCTTTTCTTATTACCATTATTTGTCATTTTACTTTTATATTTTAGAGAAATATCAGAGGTTACAACTGTTTCTATTTTGGCCACTTCTCCATTATAAGCTGAAATACAATTATTTTCATCTATGCCTAAATTAGGTTTTAACTTATCAACATTCTCATTTGACTGACTCACACAAGAAATATTTTTTCTTTTACGCTTTGGTTTATTTCTTTTGGAACTATATGTGTGATTACAAGATACACATTCAGCAGAGTTTTCAATATTGATATGTATTTCAGTGTCCATATTTGAAATAGCATGATGTGAAGAATCAACCTGCTGCATATATTTGTTTACAGATAACATTCCACTACTGTCATTCTTAGAATTTTCTTCATTTATACCCAAAGAAATGGATTGGTTTTGTAATTCTAATGACAGTATAATAGGTGAAATATTGAACTGTGCACCAAAGTACATTTGTAACAAATAGGCAGTCATAGATTCAATGTCAGAAAACTGCAACAATACACTATTTCCAGTTATGTCAATATTTCCTTGTAAATTTCTACTATGAGAGTCAAAGATGAAATAATTATCATTACTTATTGCTATTGCAATTGTAAGGTCAGCAAAAGTACATATTAAATGATCTGATATTTGAAAACCGGTTTGAAAAGCATCAGTAATAGTGAGAGCTCCTATTCCTGTTGGATAAGACGATGCAGGTACACCAACAACTCCATAAAGTATGTCAGTATATATTGTTGTTTCAACAATTCCCAAATTTGTTGAAATAGATTCAGGTAATTCATCATGTGCTAAAAATCGCCCAGGATTAAAGCTGTTTGAGAATATAAGCTCCTCATATAAATTGTTGCCTTCTATTACAATGTTATCAAGCACATCATTATTGAAATGAGATGGATCAGTATTGGAATACAACGATGTAAATATAGTAACAATAGCAAAGTAAGCAATTGCAGTACATTGAACACCTGCATATCTAAATTCAATGTTGCCCTGGTGACAACGTCCAGCTACTGACTGTATAAATGGCATTTTGCTTTAAAAGGACCAAAATACAAGCAACAAATTAGTTTAAATTTAAACTTACATTGAATCTGATGTACTATTAAATTCTGTACTGTAAAATTCTGTAGAAGAAAAAAACATCTTTTAAAATAAAGAAATATCTTTCACATGTATATAGTTTTCACTTTCTTCAAAGAGCCCATTCCAGAGTAAGCAACATTGTGGTTTCAATAAAAATAATAAAGATCTTAAATCTACACTGTAAGACCTTCCATTTGATATATGACATAACACCATCACAATTCGATAAAGAAAATTATTTAAAATCTCAAATCTATTTTTAAAGACCTTTCATTTGATATGCTTCACCACCATAATTCAAGAACTTCGGCTTTTGGTACATTTGGACCCCAAAAACTGGTCCCACCCCAAAAAAAATTTAAGTTTCCACTTTTATAAACATTTTATTTCCTTTACAGGGGTTTATCTTGGTATTTTTGGACTGGTACTTTTTTAAGCACTTTGGGAAGTTTTTATGCAAAAATCTGTCATTAGGGATTGGGAATCAAAAGGGGGGCAAGTTATATTTTTGGGAATTCTGCATGATTTTGAAAATAATTCTCATTGGGAATGGGTCTTTTTACAGAACCCCGTGGAATGGTAATAAAATCCATGCTATATGGCATGACTAAGATACCAAAATGTTCTCTTTTGGTCCATTTGTACCCTGTTACTTGGACCCTGGTCCACCATCCTAGTTTGACCATAAAAAATACAAGATCTTGAATCTATACACTAGTACCTTTAATTTGATATACAACATGACTATGGTTCAAGAGATCTGGAGTTTAGGTCCATTTGGACCTTGGATCTAGATCCAACATTTCAATTTGGTCCAAAAAATATGAAGTCTGATATAAACACTTTAAAACCTTTCATTTGATAACAGCATGCCTATGATTGAACAACTTTGCAATTAGACCTTTCATTTGATATATCAAATGCCTATGATTCAAGAACTTTGTTGTTTGATCGGACTCTGGACCATGGTCCACCATCTTGATATGGTAACAATAAATTTAAATCTAAAATCTATACTTCAAGACCTTCAATTTGATATACGACAGTACTAAGATTCAAGAACTTTGGCTTTTGGTATCTTATTTGGACCCCAAACCATATTTCAACCCCTCGATTTGCCTTGACCCATATTCAACATCTCTGCTGTCAGAAACATATGAAATCTGAAGTTAACACTTTTGGACCTTTCTGTTTCATATATAAAAGACTAGAATTAAAAAATGTCACTGTTTGGTCACTTTGGACCCTGGTCCACCATATCAATTTGGTCCAAAAAATATAATTACTGTTATCTATACTCCTAGACCTTTCATTTGATATATGACATAACAATGATTCAAGAACTTTGACCTTTGGTACATTTGGACCCCAAAACCTGGTCTAACCCCTCTTTTTGCCTGGATACAGATGCAACTATAATTTCAGTATGGTCCAAAAAATGTGAAATATAATATTCTTAGTCTTAGACCTTTCATTTGATATAGGACATGACTATGATTCAAGAACTTAGGCTTTTGGTACATTTGGACCCTAAATCATGGTCCAATCCCTTGATTAGCTCAGATCCAGACGCAACATTTTAGTACAATCCAAAAAATGTTAAATCTGAAACCCTTACTCTTCGTTTGATATATGAAACTATGAAGAAGTTTGTCTTGGTACAACCCTGGTCTACCACATCAATTTGGTCCAAAAGATGTGGACCCCAAACAATGGTCCAACCCCACAATTTTATAAATCTACATCTTTTATTTGATGATATGACCTGATTAATATGATTCCAGAAACATTTAACACATTAAATGTTGTCATAGTTAATGATGTAAACAAATCTATAAATAACCTGATTAGAGACCGGTCAAAATTTCTCAAGGCATGGGACCGGTGCAAATTAGCATGGGACATGCACTTTTTTAAAGCAAAATTTCCATGGGACCTGGATTTTTTTCAACTTAGATGTGCATGGAACATTGACTTTTTTTATTAATTCAAATCATTAAGTTCTGACTGTAAACCATGTATATGGCCTGCACAGACACAAGGACAGTCCCATATATCCCTTCGCAACTTTGTTGGCGAGGAGATAATAATAATGTAAACTCTTTCAATAAACATTCCTGACAGCTAGAATTTTCAGTTCGGACTAAATTCAGATATTTATATAACTTTTTCAAATCAACTTGGATTTTCATAAAACTTGACAGCTATCTCAATTATATACAGTTCTTACAAATTGCAAAGTTATTTGGCATTTTGGTTTATTCCTGTCAATTATTTTGTTTTAATTATTATTTGAATGATGTATGCTTGTCTGGCACATTGGTTTGAAGGACAGTTTATACTGTATGAATTAACATGGGACACCAACTTTTTTTTGGCAAAATAGAATGGGACATCACCTTTTCTTCATTTGTATAACCATGGGACTTCAACGTTTTTTATAGTTCATTTCAGTTTTGCACCGGTCCCATGCCTTGAGAAAGTTTGACCGGTCCCTTAGGGAACGACCATTTAACTTTGAGGGGGGGGGGGGGGGGGGGGGGTTATGGTTTTTTGTTTCTTTCAGAAAAATTTTTTCATGCGACCCACGCAACAGATTAATTTTTTTTTGTCTCGAGTGGGGCGAACATTTTTTTGAGCATTTAACATTAAATTTTATGGCAAAAATTCCCAAACAGAAAATTTATTTTTTCCTTCTCCCTGGTAAAAATATTTTTTTCTTCAAAGTTGGGAATCAGAATATTTTTTTAGAGAAAAACCATAACCCCCCTCACAGTTAAATGGTCGCTCCCTTAGTAAGCATCGTCTGTCAGCCACGTTGCAGAGCAGTTCAAAACAATCTATTTATAAATAACACTATGTACAGGTCATACGCCTGGAAAATAAATTTTCACAGGCTGTTGTGTAATATTAATAGAGATGCAATTTATAATTCATAAGCAATTTTATTAGAAACAGAAAGTGTAATAAAGAGTTTATTTTATATATAACTATACAATCACACTGTAATTAAATGTTGGCATAGCTAATGATGTAAACAAATCTATAAATAACCTGATTTGTAAGCATCGTCTGTCGGCCACGTTGCAGAGCAACAAAACAATCTATTTATAAATAACACTACAGGTCATACGCCTGGAAAATAAATTTTCACACGCTGTTGTGTAATATTAAAAGAGTTGCAATTTATAATTCATAAGCAATTTTATTAGAAACAGAAAGTGTAATAAAGAGTTTATTTTATATAAAACTATACAATCACACTGTAATTTACAGTTTCAATTTCATATATTTTTTTTTAGTAAGAAAACTAAATCGTTTCACGATAATAAACAATGTATTAATAAACGTAAAACGTAAGTAAAAATAAACTCTTGAGAATGATAAGCCAAAATCAATTATAGGATCTAATCTTCAGATAGATATTTATTTAGTAATACTAATAGCACTTACCAGCGTTCTTTTCTTGTAATTTGTGGAATGAGCACGTGTTGAGGTTCTTGAAACAGCTGAGAGGAGCGGAAAGGGAAACGAGCAATAACCGTACACAAAAACGATTGCTTGATAATGTTCAGTTTCAATGAGCTCGTTGTCGAGGTCCTGAACTTGTCCCGGCTGAAAGGTTACGGAAAAGAAAACGAGCAATAACCATTCACAAAAACGATGCTTGATAATTAGGTGTGTGTACAATAAATTATACAGACTCCTGTTCACGGCCTCATTTACCACTCGGAATACTTCTAAACTTTTCATGCGTTGAACTAGATTTTAGAGTTCAAAGTTCGTCATAACGTACTATTCCGAAGAGCCCATTGCACAATCATATACTCGCCAATATATCCTCCGCGTAGGCCTAAGGGCCTACGCGAAAATGTTTATTATTCTAAAATGTTTGTTCATGTTTTTTTCCCCACCTAATAAAAAATTGCAATATAAATTAAAAGAACATTTTCATCAAATATGAAAGATCAGGTTAAATGACATGAAGTTTAAAAAGTTCCCTCTTGTACAAATTATGTATGATAAAAAAAATGTACTCAGTCATACGGTTTGTATCCTGATTATAATCTTTATTATTTCTAAAAATTTCAATATCTTGATCATAACTTTTTTCTTTTTATTTTGACTTTTTTTTCCTAGAAAATTTGGAAATAATACAGACATACTTCCTCGACACAGATAAAAACAAATTTTTAAAAGAAGTTTAAAGAAAATTTAAAGTACATATACTGTCATACACATGAATAGGTACAATGTATACATGTTAATCTGCTGTTTGTTGTAGGTCTTTAAGTAATATAACTAAGTGTCATAAACCTCCTTTCTTAAAAATAATTTAAAACTGGAGGCTCTCTGGAGTCTGTACCTGCCATCTACCTGTAAGTTGGTATTTTGGTCAACAGAAACAATTCTGAAAGAGAAATATATTTGGTCCAATGTTAACTAAGTCATGGGTGGAGCCGTCTTGGGTTTCCACTAGCACTGAAGTACATGTAACAACAAATGGATAGTACCTTGCAATGATGATTCATGAAAAGTTTCAATCCCATCAGTCAAGTAGTTCCAGAGAAGATCTTAGAAACTAAAACACCTGAAAATTCCTTTATGTAGATGGCAACCTTATTTGTCTGTTGAACAGCATTAAGGTGACAAGCAATAGTTGGGCTCTAAGAATCATTTCTGTGAAGTTCGGTGTCAATCTATATTATTTGTTTCAATTCCATTGGTCAATTATTTTTTAAAAATATTTTGACATTTGAGCAATCAGAAAAGCCCCTTTCACTGCCTGGTGACCATATTTGTCCACAAAAAAGCTAAAATGTCACTTAAGTAACAAGAATTGGTCTGTACTTCATAGGGATCATTTCTGAAAATCTGGTATGAATTTATATTCAGTAATCCTTCTTTAGAACAAATTTTGGGGTACCGCTGATTTTGGGTAGCTCGAACTTGTATTGCTCTAACACCAACAACTGCTTGAGCTGATTAGAAAGTCCCATCAGTTTTCCCTTTCTATTCATGGTTAAAAAGCCCCAGTTTTGCAAACACTGTTTTATTGAAAAGTCCAACAATTTTTTTCCCAACAATGATTTAATTGTGTATTTTACCTGGGAAAACTCACACCTTGCTCCGATTTGCCATCTCGCACTGAAAATTTTCTGTACTGGATCTAACTTCAGTAATCCAAAATACCGATAATTAGAACATATTTTGACACTTCCTTGGAGTTTGAGTCATTGAAGTTCTACTGTACATTTTATGATGTACATTTCAAATAGGGAACCATTAGCACAAAAGTAATTACTCTTGTTTAAGACCTTTAAAGAAACAGGAAGATCTGTAAAGTTTGGTTTCTGAATCATGTCATTTTGAGAAGTTTTTCCCAAGTTTGAATCAATCAGATGTTAAAATACACCCTAACAGCCATCTTTTTTTTAAACAATACACGTCAAAATAACAAAACTTGCAAGGACTTTGTTAAGTACATTTCTCCAAAGTTTGGTTCTAAACATTCTGTCCAATGCATGGTTTTTAAGATCAAAATGTGAAAATTTTGCAGAACATTTTCTGTTCCATTTGGTTAGCAATTTTTTAATTAAAAGGTTTAGATAGAATATATTTTTTACACTATTCTAGAAAAGCTGGTACTTTAAATAGCTTAACACAGTGTAGTTTCATATACTAGACTGATATATAAGAATGCTCATTGATTATTCTTAGGATGTTTTTCACACTTTCAGTTAGGAGATTGTGGGTGGTCATGTCACATTTTTAAAATGTTGTTATCATGTTAATTCCAGGAGGACATTTTTCTTGAAGATGATAATAGGTAGACATGTGTTGCTGCAATTATGTATTTCAAATTTATTTATTTCCCATGCCAAAAAAGTAAACTCTATTTTTTAAACACAGACCTTATATTTGTACATTAAAATAAGGTTCTATGACATGAAAATTCTCAAAAGGCAATACTGTATGCACTTTTCAACGGATTCTTTAAATAACTAAATGACAATGTTTTTGAATACAGAGGCCCTATTTTGCTATGCCTACCCTAAACACTATTGACATTTTCAAGTAACCAGTTAAAATTTCTACAAAAAACTGTACCTTTGACAATAGTTTTTATGATGTTAAGAAGAAACAGAGTTTTTTTTCATTGGAGATAATAAATAGTATTTCTTTGATGAGAGAGAAATGTCACATCTCCCAGTTGAACAGATTAAAACTAGAACTGTGAGGGGACCTCAGTAACTATACCCCCCACTGCTGTTAATTTAATGGACTAGGGCATCCTTATCATGGTGAATTGTCTCACAATTTCTAAGTCCAACTGGGTATAACTGAGGGAACAAAAGGGTATAAAATTATGGGAAAAAGTATTGGACCAGGACATACCTTGCATGCACACATCTACGTACAAGGATCTAACAGTATGCAAAGTTTAATAAACCTCTGATAAGGCATGTTTGAGAAACTGCGGGTACAAAAAAAATTGGGGGATAGACAGAATTTCTAAGTCCAAAAGGGTATAAAATTATGGAAAAAAGTATTAGACCAGGAAATACTTCAAATGCGCACATCAACGTACTAGGATCTAACAGTATGCAAAGTTTCATTAACCTCTGATAAGGCATGTTTGAGAAACTGCGGGTACAAAAATATTTGGGGATACACAGAATTTCTAAGTCCAAATGGGTATAAAATTATGGAAAAAGTATTAGACCAGGAGATACTTCGCATGCGCACATCTACGTACAAGGATCTAACAGTATGCCCAGTTTCATTAACCTCTGATAAGGCATGTTTGAGAAACTGCGGGTACAAAAAAATCTGGACAGACAGACAGATGGACAAGCTGATATATACCCCCCCAAACTTTGTTTATCAATGAAAGTCCTGTCCTAAGACACTAAAAAGTTATTTCTAACTCTATAAATTATATGCCTGTTTCTATAACAAAATGTTTTTTTTCCTTCAAACTGTTATTAACTGTGTCTTACTAATTAAAAAAAAACCATTATAACCTTTATACTGTGTATTGGATTTATTTTACACTACTTTCCTATATTGGTGTTAAAAATGTAATGCATCTTCTTTCATTATTTAATTAATTCCATTATAAACCTGGACATCCTAATTAACTTTATTTAATTAACAAAATGTTGTTTTATATAACTGCTAAATCTATATTTTTACACCTTTAATAAACAGTATCTACAATAAACAAGTGATTGACAGTTTATTTCCATATTTTCACACCTTTTTATAATAAACAATAATTACAATAAACATGTGATTAACAGTTATACATGTAACAAATTAAGTATATCTTAAACAAATCGCATCAATTTTAAATGGACTTTATTTTTATATATTGTAACTAAAATTCTTCACTTTTCATTTAATTTTGAAGGAATACTTCCTAATATAAATAAGTAATCAATATGAAAACAGAAGATACAGTTTTTGCATTTGAAATAGGAATAAAGAACAATAGCATGTTTCCCTTCAAGTAAATATTAACATATTCCTCTTTTCTAACTGAATAAAGGTCTAAATACCATAAAAGGGCATATTTTGTTAAGAAATGTTAGATCTATAAGGGTAATTCTGGTTAATTAATAGATAATCATCCATCCTTACTAAAAAGTATGTTGCAGGTGAGAAGAAATTGTTTTATTTTTTATCACATAGATCTAGTTCTCTCATAAACTCCTCTTTGACAAAGGCAATTGGTGTCTGTGAGATCTTGGGTAAAGTCTTGTGGTTCATCTTACCATTCACAAAGTCATTGTGTATACACGTCAAAAAGATTTTACCAGAAACCGACACACAAAAAAAACTAAACAATTTATAAAATATGTGGCAGAGGAGGATGACAATCTATCAATTGGTCTAATACTAGATGCAGTAAACACTGATCTCTCTATGTGAAAATTGGTCTAATACTAGATGCAATAAACACTGGTCTCTCTAGATGAAAATTGTTCATATACATGTATGCATGCAGAACTTTTTCTCATTTATGTGAAGATCCAATAGAATCAATCCATAATTCTAAGGAACAGACAATCTAAACAACAGTGTGTGTCACAAATGAACAAATAAAAGAAATTCATATTCATAGAGGTATATTCAATTTCTCCATGGATGTCAAAACTGACTGATTGAATTATTTACTTTGGCCTCATAATTCCACTTTCAATGCATTTGACTATATCACTGCAGTCATTTTTACAGATGAGAATCACATTCTACATCAGAAAAACTGGCACTCTTTGTCTACCGAGGCACTGAAATGCCATAATTTTGTGCTTGTACAATGTAATCATTATACCCTTCACAAATACAGTAACAAAATATCACCTAAATAACTATTTACATTGTCTGTGTTTCTTAAAAGTAAGTGCAAATTATTTGACTTGCACTTTAAAGATTATACCAATAAAAAGTTAAAAGTATATATATATATATACACAACGTATGTTTAATATAAACTTTTGGTCATGGAGGAGTAAAAAATTATTGTTATTGAAAGTCATTTGAAATAAATCCTAAATGTGAAATGCCTCCTCCATTACCTGAACCCAAGCTTTTTTATAATTGATCAGGGCTCAAGCTACCTAATGATGATAGGGAGAAGTGACTACTCACTCTGATGCTAACAAGGAGAAGTGATGAGAGAACAGGAAAGTCACTAGGCATTGTTCTAAAGGCAGTAAAGCACCATGATCACAATTTTTAATAGCTAGACACAAATTTAGGCAACTGACCAATTTGCAGGACGGCCACTTCACTTCACAGAAGTTTAGGCAAAGTCAAAAACTACAAGGTGACTTCTTTGCCCGAATCACCCTCCAGCATGAGCCCTGATTAATAATGGTTTTATTGATGCATTCATTCTAATAAATGTACACAGCCATCTTTCCATACAAGTTTGAAGATAAGTGTCAAAATTGAAATCCTGTAAAATAACCAACTTTGCCAAATGGCACAGGCCCCCTGATTAGTAAGAATATGAAAAAGCATGCACAGATAAACAACTTACAAAGTATGTATAAAATATTTTAACAGATAATGAATGACCTATGACAATACACTTGTTAATACTAAAGTTGTTTTTGCAGTTTTTCATGTTGGAAGGTTCTTTCATACAAATTAATAAAAATACAATTTGCTGGTCAAACTTTTTATTTTTCATTCCTCGTAAAGACAGTTTCCAATTTGTACATGTTCATATCTCCCATTTGACAATGTACAACTAATTCAACCAGTACCACAGCTTGAGTGTAAAAACTGTAATCCCTGTAAGTCACTAAAGTCGTAAAGATTGTAAACATGGTAAAGTTACAAATTTATGAATTATGTGCAATTTATATATTTTCACCCGTTTATGAGAGACGATTTCCATATTATTTTATTCACTGAGAAAAAAAGACAGACATAAACTTACCGATCTAAATATTTTCCATGGACCACTTAACCGAAATTTGCTCTCTGGGGGAGATTTCACTAACCAACCCGAATACACAACGTTCCCGTTTGCAATTTTGCTCATCTTTCTGACCATTTAATACGTTCTATTTAACATTGTGTACATAAAGTTTAAATGTGCGTAACTGTAATGAAAACAACACTACATTTCTATTGAATACACAACAAATTGATATACAAATGAGTGCAGACACAGTTGACTTGATACAGGAAGCACTTTCTTCGTGATCATTTCCGGAAATCCCAAATTTTGTTTTCTAAAATTTGATTGGACAAGTTTATAGATTTAATCCAATCAAAGTTTCTGTTATAGTGTGATGTTCATACCAATACACACAGAGGAAAATTGAAAGATCTGAAGAAGTTGCCAATTTTAACTAATTTTAGGTTAGAAACAATCAAACTGAGCTTAGAATGCATCAGAAAAGTAAAATTCAATTTCATCCTTACTGTTTTATATTTGTATCTTTTAATTTTGAGGACAGAATTATGTGAAAACACAAACTTGACAGCGCATGTTGAAAAAATGTCAGAAAACAAAAGCAAATGTTACCACACAACTATGATTTAATCCGTAAATTATGTTACCACATGTTGATTCTGTAACATAATAATTATAAAAAGTAGAATATTTGTTGGATATCAATATTTTGTTTATTCTAGGTGTGTTGCAATATATAACAAATTACAACCACTGAATCAGAACACAAAAAAAAATTTTATATTTCCAATTTGACTCTGAAGTTCATGGGTTTCTAAGGAGTTTCTCCCCGTAAACCTTGATGTCCTTATTGTATCCAGTGGTTTTGTTGACGAGTAAATCATTATATTGTCTTAATTGTTGAATTTCATATTATTCAAGTTCAATACTTTATTGGAAAGAGCACAATAGAGGCGTGATCCAAATACAAATACATTGAACAACAAATAAAATTGTTAATTGATAAATATATAACGTCGCAGTCTTGAAAAGTCCCATGATGGATGAAAACGTTATACTTTATTTGCTCTTCTAACTGTGTTATTTATTCATAAATATATTATTCTGTGTACGAAATCTTAACATTTCATTACTATATATATATTTCATTACTATATATATATATATATATATATATATATATATATATATATATATATATATTATTGAATACAACAACACACACGTATACATATATATGCATATGCATAAGCATCTATAAAGGAATGGTATCTGGTGAAACAGTATGGTGGTCTCTATAATCAAGAGCTTCTTTTATATGCATACAATTATAGCAGTTAGAATTGTCAAGAAGATATAATGTGGTTTAGAAAGCATTAGAAACAATTACAAATTGTATTTTTAATGTTTCTGCATAAACTGAGATCTGCTTTGTTTAAATCAATTGTTGCTAATGCCTCAAGAAAAATTAATTTAGAATCAGAATAGAACTATATAATTCCCTTATTAAAGTATTTTTATAGTTGGATTTTAACTTCAATAAGTTGTTAATTATTCTTCAAAGTTACCAAGCATTACCATAACTTTTTGTGGAGGCCAAGCTCAGCAGGTTATCTCTACATTCATAAAGATGGAAGCTGGATAAGTGGTCCTAGACCACAATTAATTCATAATGCATTTTCCTATTAAAATAAAATTCAATTAAAAACAATCGCACATGCGCAATCTTGAAAACCTTTCTCATGTAGAAAGTATACTTACTTCCTGTCATAATTTCAAAATTTAAAAAAAATTCATCAGTGCTAACTCAAAATGTTGGCAAAAATATCTCCTAGGGTAGCAGAATTCTTGAAGACAGCAGACGACACCCTAGATATTGACCCTTTTCCATCTGACCAAATCACCACTTTTAATTATGACAGCTCGTTCAAACTTTTTAAAAAATCAACTTTGAACATTCTACTATAAATTTAGAAAAAAGGCTATTTAAAAATGCTTTAATAAGGGGTAGACAATAAAAATTGAAGAAAAACAGTAAATTTATACAAGGGATTATATTTGTGGACAGCGAAAGGTCCAAGGTCAAAGGTCCAAATGATCCAAGTGGCCATGGAAAATCATGCATTATTTTGACTGATTATCAGTAGGGTAAGATGAAAGCATATTGAATAAGATACTAATGTAGGCAGTAGATAGCCAATCAAATAATACTGGTGTGCAAAAACCAGGTGTGAAAATGTCCAACAATAGCACTCCAGATTAGGGACATTGACATGAGTATTAAGCATCGTATACATGCTGTTTTCTGCTCTTTGGCCGGGTTGTTATCTTTGACATATTCCCTATTTCAATTCTATATTCTATCCTGATTTTGTTATTTTCATATATTTTTCCCTGAAAACGTACAAATCCTGTGGTACAAGCAGCATGTACCTATTGAATTATTGTAGTAAAAGAGCAATCTTTAAGATGTTTGGGCTGTCGTCCTTTTTCAGTTTCTTTATTCCTCTTCTTTGCAACATGGTAGAACAACCAATTATGTAGATATACAAATTCTATGTTTAAAAAATGAAAAGCATAAAGGTTTTGAATTATTTATTTAGAATATAAATGATTCTGACTTTTGACAAAAAATTTATATCTGAGTTGTTCACATAATTATGCCTACTGAGGTGGATGATTATATATGGCAAATGCTGTAGGCTGTGATATTATGAAATTGATCTTCATGTTGTCATGGTTGTTACCTAGATCAGATATTTTAGTAAAAAGAATTTAATTTTTTAGAGAAATTAATCTCTTAGTAATTGTCATGTCTGGTTGCTTTACTGTTTTGATTAAGTAGGTCCCATAAAATTTGTTTATTAATTATACTGATGACCTATATATTCCTCATTCAAAGGTTTTTTAGTTAAAGACATGTAAGATGTGGATAAATAAGATGATACTGGTCAAAATATACAATTCTTGGAAATTGATAGTTGAAGTTGTGGATTCAGAAGAAGGGGGTTGGGGAGACCTAAAGTCTGCACCAAAATGTTTTGTTTCTTGTATCATTGTTCAATGCATGAAAAAAGTTTTACAACATCGCATCATTGCGCTATGATTGAACATCTCCTTTCCAACTGACTTAATAGTGTCCAAAGAGTTTCAAAACAGTTATACCCAGAGGGGCTAAGATAAACACAATAGGCAATAATTTAACTACAATTATGCAGGTGTAGAGTACACCCTCCACAGTTCTATATACTTTTTAATGAATGGAAAACTATAGTGCAAAATTTGTGGAAATGACAGAATTATTTTTTTTTTTTTTTTTTAAATTGTTTACTTTCATCATATTCATCAAATTCAGGACAGACACTTGCTATGCTTTCATTTAGTTTACATTACAGAGTATGCTATTTCGGACATGTAAAGAAAAAATTATATTCATGTTCAACTGAATTTAAATGGCAAAGTTTACATAACCTATCTTCTCTTTTAATTCTTGTCTCCCTTCAACACATGCATTTCACATATAAGTTTTCTATTTTCAAAATCACTATTAAGAATATAGTTATTGATTTCATATTTTGTCTTAATTTTTCTATATAGAAAGAGTTTACTGCTGTCTGTAGTTGATTTTAGGTTTTCAAAAAATTTTGTAACTTGTCTCCCATCCCTTCAGTTAATTTTTAATTTGTCTAAAAGTTTATAATTTGTTTGAATAATAATAAGAATAAATTTGTTTGAATTCTTCAAATATGTAGATTTTTATCCAACCTGAAATTGGATGGGACAGGTGGTTTTTAATATATATTTTTTAATTTATGGCAGAAAAAATTGAATTAATACTGTAAACAACAAGAAATTAATTTAACAGAAAGTTTACAAAAAGTTTTTATTGGGTTTTTGGAGAATACATCAACAAATTCTGGAAATTGCAATTTACCTAAAAAATTATGGGCAGTGCAATATCTGGGAGGACAGGGACAAAAGTATATCAAATAATTTTAAATGGTATACTATAAATATAATATGTTTAAACTAAAAGAAATTAGATAAAAGGCAGAAGTCTGTAAGACTAAAATCCAAAAACAAGATGGGGTGAATTTCATTTTTTTCAAAACTCTTTAACACTCATTGGTTCTTCAATTTTTTTGGCAAATGGACCTGTACATTACAATTCCAGTAGTGAGTACCACCATTTCAACTAACCCGCCCTCGAAATTTGTAGATATTTTGTTGAAAGGATTAAGAACCAAATTCAGAAGGTTCAAGATATCATTTTCTTTGATGTTTTGGACACCCAAACAAATTAACTACACAATGATACTTATTAACACCTGTAATTTATTGATTGGTTACCAATCTGTCAAAAGGTGTCAATGTACATTATTTTCCAAGAGAGTAATTGTGTTTATTACGACATGGGCTTGCAAACACAGAGGATCGCATAGTGTTGTCACACCAATGGCCATAGGCTTTGATAATAGGTATTATTTGTTAGACGCAATGTTTGTATGTAAGCTGTAAGTTAATCTTTATATGATATCAGTCTGACTTGAAAAATGTCTCATGGAAAATAAGTTGTTTATATTAAATTGATCAAATCTGTGATATTGTTTCTTTGTCTAATGAGTATTTAAATTCTTTGCTATGACTTGGTAAATTTTACACAGAATTGTAGACTGATTTGAATTAGTAAAATTGTGATGAATGAAATTTTTGTAACTTTGTACATTAGACAAGAAACATTTTCAGTCAGTTATGCATAATCAGGAACTGTATATGATAGTATTATATGATCGATAATTAAGATTTTTTTTTATAAATTCAAATTTGGAAATAAATTCAATGTTTATTTTTAAATTATAACAGGGAGAACATTTTTTCTGAGTATTACATGATTGATTTTTTATACCCCTAACAAGTAGTTTGTGGATCATCCTGATCATTTGCCTATGAATCTAGTACAATTTCTCCTTAATTGTCGAATAATTTAATTTAAATTTTAATGGACAAATTTAATTGGTTGTTAATGGTTGAGCAAGTTACATTATATTGTATAATCTACTTTGGGTACTGTTATGTCACCAACATATACCTTTTCAGTCCATGTATTGAATAATCATGGGTTAAATAAGTTATTCAAATGATTCTACTTGCAATTTTGGATTAGAAAATGTTTGAAAATTAAATTATAAAAGGATTGTTATAAATTTTGGAATGGATTATACTTGTATAACCTAATTTGATCAGTTCATGCAAGGCGGTTCACAAAGCATTAACTACCTCAAAGTGGGTTGTATGGTATAACCTCTTTCAAAATTGAAAAAAGTCCCCTTAAATAGAATTTACTGAAACCTCGCACTAAAGTAGTTAAACATACTAAAAATGTGTATCTGGTCTGATATCATGAAGGGGAGATAACTGGACTTGGGATATTTATTTGATTTGTCATGTGGTATTGACCTTGTAAGACCATCTCCTGCTAAACTGTCTGAGTGGAATTCATAGAAATTCACAAAAGATAATACATCAAATGAAGCAATTACATGAATAATAAGCCTTTATTTGATTTACTAAATGGTATTGACTGTAAGTGCAACTCCTGAAGAAAATTTAGGGAAATTTCACACAAGAGTAGTACACTGTATAAAGATATGCTTGAAGCAAAATTCTTGTCCAACATCTTAGAGAGAAAATCTAACTTGAATAAAATTATTTTGTTGATCAAATGGGATTGACCTTGTAAACCGTGCAATACCTCTCACAGATTTCAAAGGAAGTGCACACTATAAAAATAGGCGTGACTACCTTAATTTCAAGTAAACATTTAGGAGCAAGGGGTATATTTTGTTAGTTTTCTAACACTACCTCTATTTACAATTTGTAATCCTAATGGTAACAATAAATGAATCCACTAATTCATAATTAATTGCATTTCATATATATATATATATAAAGTGTGTATGTTAAAAACAAATTCCAGTTTATATTTAAAAGAGGAATAAATGACATGTCAATGCATCTAAGAAGTATTTTCATATTTAAATGTGGTAATAATTGTAAATCAAATTAAAGATAATTTTCCAGTCTGATTATTCAGAAAATTTGCTTGAAAATTGCTGATAATTGTATGAAATTTTACATAATGCAAAGGGAATTTATTTCAAGTAATTCTTTTATTAAAAAGATTGCTATTAAGGAAATAAATTCAATCCATATAACTTTGAAAAGGTCAATGAAAACAAAAATTCTCTGTTGCACTTTCAGAAGACGAAAGAATGTTTTTAATGAATATAATATAATAAAGCATAGAAGAAAATACCTATGTTTCAACTAACATGCTTTGAAAATAAAGAGTCATTAGGTAGGCAAAACTTCTTGTTTTTGAAATTTTAATTGGTTTAACAATTTACAGTGCTACTGAGAATTGTTCAAAAAGAGTAGACATGAAAAATAGTATAAATCTGATTATAGGAAAGATAGGCACATTTTTCTTGGCCTAAGATGTTGTTATAGAACACCAAATAACAAGTTGATAGATTTAGTCATTGAACAAAATGTTTATAAAGATTTTTTTTAAAATAAGTGATTATTTAAAAAGTTATCATGGTTTTTGAACTGTGATTTCACCATTTTATTTGACAATTACTGGTCAACCTGTTCCAGTTGCTTGAAACCTTTCTAGAATGCTGCGTTAGGTGTTTTCTTTGTGTAAGGACCTTGATGGCCAAAAGTAGGGATTTAGACAGGTTTTACTATTCTGCTGGTGATAATAAACATGTCAGTAGTTGAAATGAGAGTTCTTATCTTTCATTTGAATTGTCAATTTTCCTGCTTAAGGTCTGTGGTGTTCATTCTTAATAATAATATCGAATATGTGACCAATAAACTGGCTGCTACCAGAAAGCCGGTTAAGCTGAAAATGGCATAAAACTCAAATAAGCAGGCATACTGTAGTTTGATTTTATTTGAACTTTCCAGGCTGTTTATTTTGTGATGTCTTGTTTCCATTGTGGTGATAAAGTCATGATATTTTTATAATAGGTTTATGATTTAATCTTGTACACACAAGGGAGTAGGAATGCATTAATCTGTAATATTTCATAAGAATTCTATTTTATTTTCTCATGTCAAACTTTTAAGGGCTTTTTAATCCTCTTTGTAAGAAAAATCCTTGCAGTGATATTATTATGGCTGACTGATACAATATGAGTTTTAGAATCGCCTTATTTAATTTTTGGCACATATATTTTTTGTGATGCTATTTAAATGTAATACATTTAATACATATTTGACTGAATTTCATATTTTCATTCTGTCCCTACTATAGACATGTGTTCTAAGTTCATTTATAATCTCCTCGCTTGCATTTACATACCAATCATGCTTCATTGATTCAACTGAAATAAAATTGTCAATTTTTCATCATATTGCTAGAGTAATCAATGACTACATGAGTGGACTTCTGTGACTTTTAATGAAATGTAGAATTTTTATTTTGTTGTTTGTTTTTTGTTTTAAATCAAAAATTCCAAAATTTCCTATTCAACAATACATATAAGCATTCTCTGTTTTTTTTTTACCCTCAGGTATTTAATTCAATCGGAGTTTTCTAATTTAATAACATTCTTTTGTAATTTAATTAAAATAGTTGAGAATATCCACTAAGAATGTTAAAAACGCTTTAATCATCATCCATGAAGTTGTTTCAATGATATATAATCCTAATTAATTTCATGATAAGCTAGTACTTATTGCGATTGGATTGACTTTGCAAAATCTGACTAATCTACAGTTTGTAATAATGCTTTAACACTATAGTACTGAGATTAACATCTGGGCCAATTTTACTCTCTTTGTAAACCATTTTATTGGAAATTTGCAAAGTATTTTTATTACACACATTCTATTATGTTGTAAGATATAGCTGTCATTGTTGAAATTATTTACCTTAATTGTTATAAAATATTACGAGGACGTGAGTCACGCTGACCAGGTAAAGGAATACACACTATATAGAATTCATCATTTCTTTGTTGACTTCGCAAGTATTCGATACAGGTAGTATATTTATATACAAATGTTTGTACAATTTTTTAATATTGCCTTTGTTCAAAATTGATTTTAAAATTGAAGTGTTATGTTCAAATTTTTTTTATTCTTATGTTCTTAAGTTTGTAACCAATTATTTTGATAAAAACCATTGAAATCATCTTTTTTTTTTTTGGCTAAATCTAGAAAATCTATTGTATAATTTTTAAATTTTGTATTGACGATTGAACTTTAGGGTCATGTTTTCTTTGTCTGTTATCAAATTATCAGGGGTGCTAAAAATGTTCCATAAAGATGTTATGCTTCAGAAGCTATACCCCCTCAAAACATGAAAAGATTAGCTTTTTAAATTTGTTTTGAATATTCAATAATAATACAATTTACAAATATGGTTAAGAGTATTCTTTTTAAAATTCTTTCAAAGATCATTAAATTTAATTTCCGTTTGAGTATAATAATTAGAGAATTAACCATTTTAAGTAAAGTTTGAAGGTCTTTCATACAGCTGAAAGCATCAACAGTAGGGCTGACATAGACATATAATATTTCATCCGGAAAAAAACATAAAATTGGGTCTAAATTTAGTACATGTTGTAAAATACATGTCTGGAAACATAAATACCATGGATTGTTGCAGGTAGTGTATTGTTTTGTATTTTTCTTTGATCTTTTTCTTCAGAGAGATAAAAATCAACAATTACGTAATGTACAAAAGTACTTTTGTTTGAAAACATTTAGAAAAATCTTTAAGAAACTTGGATTTTAATTGATTTTTACAAAATTTGATGGATTTACTGATTTTAAAGTAAGTCAGATTTTTAGATTTTTTCTGATTATTTTTTGAATCTAGATAAAATTAAATTCTCTTTGTTTAAATTTAATAATAAATGTATTTCTATTTAAATATTTAAAAAAAAAATTGTAAATATTTTGCATTTATATTTAACCATTTGTCTTGTTTGTTGTTTGTAACTAAAAAATGATCAGTAAATTGTGAATACTGAAAATGTATGAACCAGACTGATGTGTTTTTAGTGCTGATCTTAATTGAACAAGGATTGACATTTTTCCTGAAGAAGGTTTGCTGCAGCCTTATTCTCCAAAAACTTTTAAATCTAAATTTGTTTCTTACTCGTTAGTATTGGATTATGACTTACATCTGAAATGTCTTAAGACTTTTATGAATAAGGGTATTCTCCAGGTATTCTTCCTTCTTCACCAATAAAACCTGGCTGCCAATATTACTGAAAGTTGTGTTAAACCACAACAAAATAAAATCTACCATTATAAGTTAATGCCATTGATTGAATTTAGACATAAATTTTAAACAAGTTTATAAAAATATCACATCACATTCTATTTTCAAACATTTATTTATAATATAAGTCATGGTATTAAATCATTTGTAACATGCCCACAGCTGTGTCATTTTTTGAAATCAACAGTTATGCTGGATTATGTACATGTAAAAATGTACATGTACTTTTATTCTAATTTTTGTCCTTGAAAAAGAAATTTTATCCACAGTACAATTGACATAATTTACATTGTACAGTATATATTATAGCTTGTAATTTGTACATGACAACATACAAAAATATGATTGCTAACACTCTCAAGGAAAGAACAAATTAAAAAACATAAAAACTGCATAATCATTTGTCGTTACACGATGTTAATGAGTAAAAGTTTGTTACCGATGTCTGTAATTAGTTTTTACATAATTAATCAGCAGTAGTGAACTTAAATGTTACAGAAAAAAAATTAAGGAAAGGAACAAATTATTACATGGGTGGCAACTTGTACCAAATCATATTGACATTAATGTAAGAATTTGTCGAATTGTGATATTTTGCCCCCAAAATTTACTGAAACATGTCATGTCATTTTCGTAAATGTCATTTAAAAGAAAGAAAATTTTGACAAAATGGAAAATTGATAAATAAGCATGTCAATCAGTTCCTCAAGAAGGTAAATAGGTATGAAAAGCTCATTAAAGGAAGCATGTCACCGTGATCTGGATGACAGGTTTAGGTGTGATATTTTTTGTTTGTATATTGAATACAATGTTATGAAACCCCTGTGGGTATTTGATTTAGGAGTGGACATGAAGAACTAGCCATTAAGGTTAAATTGGGGTCATTATCAAGACCTTTAACAGTCAATTTGGAGTGCAATATTTTTAAATTTTACTTTGTGAACATTAAACCAACAAAGGCAAACTGAATTTTGAGGTGAAGAGGTCTGTTCCTAATGTTTAATCAATTGATTAACATGTGATATACAACCAATTTTGGAGGTTAAGGGATTTGTTCGTAATGTGTATTCAATTGGTTAACGGGTAATGTAAAAACTGTTTTATGGCATATTGTTGGACATTTGTAAATTTTTACAAGGAGAATTTTATGTGTCTATTTGTTAATACATCTTGAATCTTTTGTGTTCACGTATTTGTGGAATGAATTATTTCTAAATAGGAAATCTGTATGGTATAAATGATAAAAAATGTAGTTGTGATAATTCTGAAATATGTATGAAGGCAAATTGGAAATGAAGGTTTAAAAATGAGTCACATGTCTTTATATTATTATGATAATTTTTTTTTAGATTAGTTTTGAATTTTTTGTCCTATTGGTGAAATTTCAAGAAAATTGTCAATAGTTTATTGTGTGCAAAATTTAAATTTGTATATGAATTTTAGTGCAATTTAGCAGTTTTAATTATTTATGCATACCCTTCTGAAACACCTGATTTCACTCCCAGTTTTTTTTTATTGTGCTTTGGTTTTTATCCTGTCTTGTTTTTAATTTCTGTAGTTTATATGTATTTTATTTATTTTGGATGTATGTTTTGTAGTGTTTGTACTCTTTGTCACTGAACTTGTTCCGACTTAGAAGGTCACGGGTGTCGTTAATGGGGTAGGAAATGCTTACCCTTCTGGAGCACCTGATATCACACCCAGTTTTTAGTGGGAGGTCACATTGCTAGTGCTTTAGTTTCTGTACATGCTGTTTTTTTTTTGGCTTTGTTTATTATGTTTTTTTTATTCATCTTTATAACAGTTGTCTGGTAATAATGATATAACATATTTGTTTTGAGTTTTCATGAGAGAAAAAAAAACACAGTAAGTGAATTTTTAGTAAAATGAGTGACATATTTCCCAATAATTATGTTGGGACCTCAGTGGTCAATTTCTTTTAGTAGTTAGCTTAACTACTTTTGATCACTTGGACCAAGTTTGTCCGACTATGTTTTTAATTGACAAGTATGCCTGTTTTTCTGATGAGGTTTTTGCTCTTGCCTGCTTACAACACCAATAATAACTTTACGCCACAATATAGCCTATTTCACTGAAAGTGGAAAAGAACAAATAAACCAAGCCAGACATATTGACCATAAAGTTCAACCTATTATACTTTTAAATGTTGTATATATTTGGTCAAATACAAAAATGCATGTGGTTATAGTTAAAAGCTGTTAAATTGAGGCAAAACATGTGCCCCAAATTTGTTAATAATTATATCAGATTTTTATTATTTTGGTTATAAATCAATTGTAATATGTTCATTTTCTTATGATTTTTTATTTCAGTGTGATCAGCATTACATCGGTGGAAAATGGTCAAAATGTAGAGATTTATGGCTGTTTGGTGTGAAGATGGGTTAGTAACTGACCAACTATGGAAATCACTGATTTTTCTGGTAGTTGGATTTGTAAATTGTGTATGTCCCAGAATTCAGTAGAATGTAGTTCTTGTGTAGCTTGTAAAGAGAAATGCCCTTCAAATTTATTTACTGCAAATTCAATATCACTGAAAAATGTTGAATATGTAGATTGCTCATGTGATGAAAGTCAAGGTGCAAAGCCAAAGCAGAAATTACCATTGAAATCTAGAATTCAACATTTTGCAGAACCTGGAGACAACATTAACACTGCTATTATCATAGATGATTTGGATCGTTGGAAGTGTGACAAGTGTCCTAATTTAAATGTTCGAAGTGTTCAGTTTTGTACTGCATGTGGAAGTGGAAAAGAAAAGGAAGTCATAGTTATAAATGATGATGATGACTACACTGTGACATATAATCATATCAACACTGAGCAGACAACAGGTAAAAATACTCAAATCAAAATTTCAGAACAAATGGATTTAGAAACATCAGAAGATTGGTTCTGTAGACGATGTACCTTAAAAAATTCTGCAGGCAAAACAAGATGTGATATGTGTGAATCCCCTAAGGAAATTCGATTGCCAACTGTGGAGGATATTAATGAAATTTCAACTGTGGACTCGGGGTATATGACCTCAAATAGACGAGGTGAACCTGATGGGATGGAAACTGAAGCTGAAAAAAACTCATTGCAAAAGAACAATGCAGTACGAAAACATTTACCTGCTGTGCGGACTAAATCAAGTCCAGTAACAACTGCAAAAGATTGGACCTGCGGCGTATGTAGTTATAGTCATAACCAAGATTCTAGTGATCATTGTTCAATCTGCCGTGATGGCCAGAAACCAACCAGCAAATCCAAACAATTTCACGGAAGAGCAAACAGTGATACAGTGAGTCCTGCTCAAAAGTTGCCAACTGTTTCACAGAGTCTGTCATCAGCAAAAGATTCAACATCTAATTCTAGTCAAAACAGTTCTGGAGAAACAGTAACAGAGGACTGGATATGTGGAAGGTGTACAATGAGGAACAAAGCCTTGGCAAAGTCTTGTGCAATGTGTTTTGCCAAGAAATCAAAAGCTGCATTGATAGGCAATGTTAACTGGGAGTGTTCTGTTTGCACGTTGAAAAATCATATTGGTCAATTAGTTTGTGAAGCTTGTGGACACAAGAAAGAGGAAAGTGTTCCTTCTGTGGTACCAACTACTTCGTCTGGCAAAGAGGAGGTAACTCCATCTAATAGTAAAGCTGTGATAAATAAAACTGAACAAGCCAGAAAAAATTTGAGACATTCTGAATCAAGTAAAAGCATGGATTTAGAAATGAATAAAAATGAAAATGTAAGAGAAAGGAATAAAGGGTCAAATAAGAGTGACCAGTTTGATATGCTCAATTTGGAAAAATACAAAATAAAACATGGAAAACCAAGCAAAGATTCGGATGTTGGAAAAGTTCAAAATACAAAAACTGTTGAACAAAATGCAGTACGTAAAGTTGATGAGAAAAAGAATACAAGTTTGGAGAAAATGAAAAAAGATAAAAGTTTAGAAAAAGACAAAAGTTCTGAGAGAAAGAACAAAAGTTCTTTAGAAAAAGACAAAAAGAACAAAACACCAGATAAGGGGAAAAGTAGTCTGGAAAAAGAACAAAAGTGGAAGTGCTCAGCATGTACAATTCAAAATCATGCAAATTTGGTGCAGTGTATGATGTGTGGGACCATGAAGCCTATGCAGAGTTCTGGCCTGCCATCAGTGGGTTCGTTGCAGAAACAACAGAGTACATTGATGGATGATATCAGAAAAGTAGAGGAAAATGAGGCACTGGAACTTTGGCAGCATATAACATTGTTCTGTAAACAGGTAAGACTTTCTGTACAGTAGATGCTTACTTGTTTAATCTTAATCTGTGTTGGGATTATGGAATATAGTAAAAACTGCTCTTCATATGTAATGCAAAGTTTTTTAAGCGTATACACTAAACTTGGGCTGGGGAGTTCTATGTCAACCATTCATTAGGAATATTGGAAAAAACTTTGTAACACCCATTGTATTCTTATATCTTTTAATAATGAATAATTCTTCCTGATTTGTTTAGGAAAATTTTTTTAAGAACAATATTTGTGACAAAAGGAGAAAAACCTACATGTACATGATACAAGAGATTTTAGTGGAAAATGACTCACCAAATTTATCATCCTAGATTATGAACTATGTACCCATTTACTTGATCAGGGGGAGAGGGGCCTCGGTGGCCGAATGGTCTAGGTAGTACGTCAAGACTACTAACGATCACTACTGTCAACACTGAGGTTTGTGAGTTTGAATCTCACCTGTTACAGCAAGTGTTCGAATCCAATTAAATGATCTTAAAGGATTGCCAATTTACCTACCAAAAGTTGGTGTCTTTCCGGGTACTCAGGCTTCCTCCACCAACTAAAACTGACCACCACGAAATAGCCAAATGTGCTGAAAACGGCGTTAAACCCCAACTAAACAAACAAACAAACTTAATCAGGGATGTTATTTACTGGGATTAAATTGAGATTAATATTACTTATTGTTTCCAGTAAATTATTTTTATTTTGTCATTTCAAGTGATAATTACTTGTACATGAAATTTAGGTTAATAGAATTTACATGTAGGTTCTGTTAATTACAGAAGGTAAAGGGGTCATATAGTAACTATGCTGAAGTGGTGAAGAACAGTAAGAAAAGCACTTATTAATACTTAATTTGATCTTCTCTCAAATGTCTATTGGGAGTTAGTGTCACGATATTGTACTCTACTGTAGTAATGGGCAAAATTATTTTTGTTATTGACAATCTACAAAAATGTCTGACAAATAATTGTGATTTATATACCTGTTTGCTACAGATTCCTGTAGAATGGAACATAACTAATTATAAAAATTTGCAGTGTTTGTCCAAATGAATTTTTTGCAGAAAATACATAGTTTTAAAACTGATTTTAGCTGTTGTATACACATACTGAACAAAAAATGTTGAGTACCACTTTTGAAAAACCAAATATTTTCGATCATTTATTTTCTTATATATTATTAAGCCGAAAAATGTCTGTTTAAGGTTACATTGTGACAAAAAATAGGATAGATAGGAAGGCAAAATCATTTTATTTTGAAAAATTATTTTACATAGACCCCTACAGGATAAAAAATGATCAGCGGATGTTTTATTAGGGAAATAATTATATCAGTGACATCTGTTGAAATTAGATCATCGTCAGTTTTTATTTTAAAACCTTGAGAAACTTTACTTTTACAAAATTTATAAGGAAATGTCAAGTTGTATGTAATCAAAAACATTTGAAAACCACAAATATTTATATCAAGAGATAAAAAAACATACTAGTAGAAATCAAGGTAAAGGATTTAATGACAGGTAAAAAGAGAAACTTCTGACTTACGGAATTACAACATTTATGTAAAGCTTGATTGATAGAGCAATTAATTAAAATTTTGTAGAAAATAAGACAAATTGGTGATCACATATGTGTATAGACTTTTAGTATGCTGTACATGTGGGTGTAGATATTTGTGGGTTGAACATATATATCTGGTTCACTGAAATTATACAAGTCAGTAGAAGTATTTTATTTAAGGTGTGGAAGAGGATTGATTTTTTTCAACTGTTAGAATATAGTTTAATATGAATATAAATAGATCAAAGGAGAAGTTATCCTTGTAGAATAGAGGTGATTATCAGTTGGGTGGTCATGCAATTATTGGCATTTAAAACACTTTTATCTACAGATAAATGAAAAGTATTACTTAATCAGTGTTTTCATTTGGATTTTATTTTGGTGGGTCCAAAAGATTTGTGATAGCCCCCAACAATTGAATCAATTTCATATCCAGGAAAATTGCTTTAAACCCACATTGGCATTGTACACATGTATAAACAATTTAGAAAAAAAATAAAATTACATACATGTACATGAAATGAATATAAGCCTTTCTATACTGAAGTGAGTTGGAACTCCCTGCTCATGGTAAGATGTATTTGTCTCTGATCTTAATTAGCAAGGATTGCCAGTTTTTTACTGAAAGTCTATTCATGTATCCTGGCCTCCTCTTTCTGTAATAAAGACTGACACCTATAGTCATGATCGTAACAGCAATTTGAACTTAAACTATTGTACATTGTGTATTGAAACAGCTTTATAAGTAAACAAAAGAACATTAACCGATGCTGTACTAAAATAACATTTGTTTGTTTGTTTAGTTGGGGTCTTATGCCATTTTCAGCACATTTGGCTATTTCACGGTGGCCAGTTCTTAGTGGTGGAGGAAGCCGGAGAGAACCACGACCTATGATAGGAAAATTTGCAATCCTAGTCAATTAAGATCTGAGTCAAACACACCCTGCCACAGGTGAGAATCAAACTCTCAACCTCAGTGTTGACAGGCTAGTGATTATTAGTAGTCATGACGGACTACTTAGACCACCAAGGCCCCCCTAAAATATTGTAGAATATTAGCTGTTCTTATATCATGTATAATTTCAGAATAATGAACAGTTTGTGGATGATTCATTTCCTCCAGCGACCAAGTCATTATTTTGTGATGAGAGCCAGCCTTTCACCAACACCCCAATCATTTGGTGCCGGCCCAAAGATATTGCTGCTGTTCCAGGAGAAGAAAACATTTCATGGAAAATATACAGAACCCCCATGCCAGAGGATATATCTCAGGGAGTCTTAGGAAATTGTTGGTAAGAAAAAAACAGAAACTAAAATGAAAAAAAAAATTTAAATGTAGGAATGGGGAAAACAAAGGTATTGATGTGACAGCAAGTACTTAAGTCTAAGTAAGGCTGATCAAACAAATAATTGCACAATGCTACATTTAAAAATAAAAATAGTTCCCCATTTTTCAAAGCTAAATGGAAAAATCTGTGACTATTTTTCATACTATGTGGCAATCCATGTACTGTTTATCAGACTATCATTTAAAATGCAAGGTGAAATATTTCTCAATCAGAAAGAAAATAGAAAACTTTAATACAGTGACAGTTTTACTTCCACTTTCCTCTTAGTGGAAAGAGGTTGCTACGTCTCATCTAAACATTTATCTTTATCTTACATACATGTAGGTGCTGGTATCCATTATAAAAGATATGTATCAAGTATTCAATTATTTAATGGTCTTTTAATATTTCTTTTAGTTTCTTTTCACCCTTTGATTGTGTTAAAAAGTGTTATTTACATCATTTTATACCAGCAGAGGGGAACACTGGGTGAAAAGGGAAAGGGGGCAGTTTGCTGCTTCCCTCTATTCTAGGTTATCTGGAACAATCCTGAAAAGGTACAGAATTCCATGTAAGATTATTATAAATTTTTATGGCCCCGCTATTAAGTGGTAGGGGCCATATAGTTTTACCCTTGTCCGTCATTACTCAACGAACTGTTATACATACTGAGCTGATTTTTGGTACGTGAGTCTACCATGATGTGTTACAGATCGAATGTAGGTTTTGTTCTACTCTGATTTTTGCCGAAATTACGGGCCTTGGACTTTTGTGGGCAGGGACATTCGCGTCGTTCCGAAACATCTAGTTTATGTAGATTATTTCATAACTTATTTCAGGTTTCTTAGTGCCTTAGCAGTATTAGCAGAGAGACCAAACTTGGTGGAGAACATTATTTTAACCAAAGAATACTGTCCACAAGGAGCATATCAAGTTAGGTTGTGTAAAGATGGCAAGTGGCAAATAGTGCTGATTGATGATCTACTGCCTTGTAATTTGAATAACATCTTAGTTTTCTCACAGGTATGGAAACATTTTTTTTTTTATGAAACAGTTCTGTTTAGATTTGTTGGAGTGCCATTTGCCAGACTCCAATTAAACAATAAGCTGGTATTTTCTCTGTAAGAATAGATATGTTAAAGGATGCATATTAGTTTAATACTGGAAAGAACCCTGTGTCCTGCCTGAAATAGTCCTTTTATTATACACAAGTCCTTGAGGTAAACAATGGCTCCTAATGGAAACCTAGATCAATATGGAATACGTCTTACTGCTAATTGACAATTAATACCCATGTTAATTTGTCAAATCGTTTTACAATTCTTCAAATTTGCAGCTTTCTCTTCTTAGAAAAAAAAAATTTCTTACGTCCTCACCTCAAAAGAGAAAAAAATATATTATTCAGAACATTTTTGGTTTAGAAAAGGATTATTTGTTAGTAAAAATTTTGAAAAATTGTGTTTAGAAAATGTGAAGAATAGTTTGGTTTGCCCTAAAGGATGACATTTTTTAATGAGTTCACTAAATGCAAATTATATTCCCAGAATATTTTGTTAACAGCTATAGTTGACAAATTTGATTGATACAGGTTAGTAAACTCCAGGTGCAGTCGTTTTACAATGCCTTTACAGTTTATTATTCAGATTATTATCCGATAAAGTTTATTGGTCGTAAACTTTGGTATTTCATTGATTGGCTTAAGGCAAGTTATTGAATTAGTTTTATGGAAGTTATATATAAGGATAAATCAGTTTTTTAATGATGGCATTTTGAGATAAAGTTTAACACTGAGTATATAGGAATGTTTTTATTTGTTGGTACTGTAATGAGCTCAGAGGAAAAATAAGGAGGTTTCCAACTAGGGATTAGTTGACAAGTCTCATGCTTCTTTCCATGATAAAAATCAAGATACAACAGTTTTTCTCATAACCAAACCACATATTTCTTACATTTCATCATTCCTTGGTGTCAGCAAGCAGAAAGAAGGTTTTACTTTTGGTTTGAAATTTTGAATAGAAAATGTAAAAATGCACAAAAATTTTATAAATAAGAATGGGTCTTTTGAAATTTAACATCAGTAGAAGAAAACCCTTTATATATTTATTCCCAAATAAAAATTTGGTAAGGACACTGCATATCATGCTACTGTTGTACGTGTACCTCTGTTCATAAGAATTCATATGAAATCTTGCTTATGTTGATCAATTCTACCTAAATTTTATGCATAAGTGTCTTCAATTAAGTTTTTGTGTTTATATATTCCTTTCTTGCTCATTAGAGATGAAATAGCAGTAATATTTAGTCAGTTGAAAATAGGAATTAGAGCAAAGATTCAACTACTCCTTTTATCACTTTGATCTTATGATTTATATTGTTTAAGTAATGGATTTATGTTCATTTCTTGGAAAATTTAGTCATTTGAATAGCTGGCTTGTGAATCAAATTATAAAAAAATACCTACAATTTAGATATGAGTGACTTTGAATAAGGAAAGGTTTTGTGTTCAGATCCATTTCTTAGGTACAAGTGATGACACAGCAGAGGCAGTCAATTGTAGATATCGGACAACAATAAAAGAAATGTTCTTTTCTCATTTGCTGACATGGATTTAATGTCTAGAATTTATCAACCATACCAATTATTATATAATAGTTACCAGTATACATGTTCATGAATTTCTGTTATCAATTGTAAAAAATTTTATTTATGAAATTTCAATATTTATTTCAGTATTTCATTGTATGTGAGCTAATTATGAGAAATTGCCTTCTTGTGTTAAAAACAGCTGACAAATATTTTTTCAGGCTAAGAGAAAACAGTTATGGGTAGCCTTGATAGAAAAAGCTATGGCCAAACTTCATGGTTGTTACGAATCATTAGTAGCTGGTAAATGTATAGAAGGGTTGTCTACCCTGACTGGTGCACCATGTGAAAGTATTGAACTTCAGCGTAAGTTTAATGACAGCCATTGTAGCTTTCCTGTCCAATAATAATGTAAATAGTGAGGGCCATTGTGTATTTCTTTAATAATAACATCAATAACCACGAAGTAATGAAAGTTTAGTGACAGCCACTGTAGATTTCTTGATGTCTTATATTATTGTAAAATATGATAAATCAAGTTCATTTACATGTAGTACATTGTATTTGGTCACTTTAACATATTATGATTTCACTGCTATTATAGTGGCATAAGCACAATATTGGTTGGCCACCCCATGCATAAGGAAATAAATAGTAAAATTATACAACAGTTGATTGTCACATTATCAGATTATGGCATTATATAGACAGAACTTTTTAACATGTTAAAAACAAGTTGAACATGAGGTTGCACATGATATCGTGCAAAGTATACCCCCACTCTTTTTTAATTTTGAAAATTGTGAAAACAGACTTGAAAAGTTTGATGAAAAATTTCATGTAAACATAAGGTATTGTAAAATTTATAAGTATCGGCAAACAGGAAGTGGTTCTTTGACAGACCTGATAATAGCAGAGACAATACAACTCATGGTCATAAAGCTACAGGCCAAATATCAAAACATTCCGTTGCACTAAGCGAAGATAAATGTGACGAAAAATTTCAGTTTGAACAGACGGACAGACAGACAAGGTGAATCCAGTATACCACCCACTCCGTAGAGTGGGGGTATAATTTTCAAACTGGATATTGAAAAAGACTGGGATTGCCAATAAAGTGGTCAACAAGATAAGATTGGGAGATGGAAATAGTATATTAGAATAGGAGACTGTTGACACTATCAAATGTTAACAAAAATCTGAAAATTTAAATTTCTTATGCTCAGTATCAGCAAAATTTTACTAATTTCTTCTGCATTGAAATACAAATCTTTAAACAGAATTTTGACATCTTTTCAGGTAAAGACAGAGAAGAAGAAATTGACCCTGATATAATTTGGGCAAGATTATTAAGCTCAAGGGAATCTGGGTAGGTTTTGGATATTTTACATGAATTTAATTCAACAATATGTTGGTGATGCTGAAATTCATCATTTGTAAACACTCATACCACAAACCTGAAAATGGGGATTCAGTTTAGTTTCAATTTCCATTTGAAGCATATAATTTTGTTATTGCATTCCATAGTAAAGAGTAAGTTTATATGTCTTTTTAACATTATTATTTCTAAATTTCATGCAGAACTTTTAGAAGATTTACATAAGTCTGTAATATACAGGTTAGATTCATTTACAGTTAAATTCACTGCATATGTAAGTTCTGACACTTTGAAGATAGTATGCAAGGATATGGATTTCCAGGTTAACATGTTAATGTGATTTATTAAATACAAAAAAATATTACACAGGAAAGGATTATACATTTTGATAGATAGCAATAATTTCTTGAAGAGATGCAATACTGTCAAAAAAGGGAGATAACTCCAAATCAGATCAGAATCTATTATTATTTTTCGTGCATGACTCAGACAATTTTCAAAATTTTTTTTTATCTGTACATGGCACTATCTAAAAAAATACATTCAAATCTATCCTTTTCTTTGAAGCACCATATAATAAAAGGTCTTCATTGACATTATAAATTTTAATTTAGAAACAAAAGTTGTGTTTACCACTAAATTACTTTGAAAATTGACAAGAATTGTAACTTTCTCTGCAATTTATGTGTAATAGGCTATGGTTTCCAGGCTCTTCTTCAGTATAATTTGCCACTTGAACATTACATAAATATCCCGAAAGTAGCTTAAAACATTTTCTCTCTTCTTAGTTGCCAAATGTTGTAAAACTCTCTTTACTTTGACTCTTATATTTTTAGGTTTCTAATGGGAGCTTCGTGTGGTGGAGGGACCATGAAAACGGATGATGGAATGTATGAAAACATGGGATTGAGACCAAGACATGCTTATTCTATATTAGATGTACAGAACATAGAAAACAATAGGTAAGATATTTGTGTTAATGGTAATGTTTCGGTGCAGGATATGATTACATGAACAATTGCATGTGCAGTTTCACATAGAGTATTGAAAATTTAGAGGTTTTGCTAATATTGTGATTAATAAGTACTCATTACAACAGAACTAATTTGTCTGTTAATTACTATCCAGCTTGCACAGGAATGTTGTTTTATATGTAATTTTTTAACTGGATTTTTCAACATTTAAAATCAGCTTTTAGTAAGGCAATTCATGGCAGGCAGACAGTTGTTGTCATACAGTCATAGAGGCAAGTCTGGTTTGTTGCCAATTTGACAACTTATTACTTGTTTATTAATTGATTCAATAATATGTAAGACTAGAATTGTCTAATTTTCTATAGAATAGTATAAGAAAATCCCTTCAAAATTCTTGATTTTTTCTTTTTTCCAAATGTATGCTTCAAACAGTTTCTGAGACCTTGTATAAATTGTAGATAAAAGTTACAATTATTATTTCTTCTTTGTTTTTCTTAACATGTTTAGTTATTTGCAGTTATGATAGATTATATAAAAGAATTTTAAGCCATGAATTAAACTTTTATCTCAAGTTCAGGTACTTTTATTATAAACATTTTCATTCTTTATATTACATATACCAGAATGCTTGTATGAGTCTTTAATGTGCTATGGAGATCTGTTATTTTGTTATTAGTATATACATGTATACATTGATATAATAGGTTGTTGAGATTAAGAAATCCTTGGGGAAGATTTTCGTGGAAGGGGGACTGGTCCGACAAGTCACCTATGTGGAACAAAATCAGTTCAGCAGCCAGAGAAGAGATTATGTTACATGGAGAAACAGAGGGTGTATTCTGGATCTCACTGGAAGATCTCTTAACGTAAGGATCTACATGTTATTTGATATGTATGTATGTACATTCTACATATTAAGCAGTATATAAAATTTCTTGAAAATTCTGAATACCAGTTATTATACTGGTAACAAATTCATGCACAAATTCTTTAGTATATTTTATATCTGTAAAATATATACATTTTACACTGGTACATGGCAGTAGAAGTCAGTGACTGAATTCCAGGTAGATTTGTGGTAGTAGGGAGGACAAATTAAAGTTCCAGAATAGTTCATTAACAGACAAAACAAGCAATGCATGTATTCTGAATAAGGAAGTGGTTTTATGAAAAATGTAAAAAAAATTAGCAATGGTTAATTTTAAGTACATTAGAAGTTATGGAATTTTTAGCAACCATACATGTAGATCTATTGTACATTAAACAAAGATTGTTGTAAACTTTATTAAAACAAAATAACTATTTTGATCACATTTCTCTTTTACAGATATTTTGACAGTGTTGATTTATGTAAGGTGAGAGATTATTGGAGGGAGACAAGAGTTGAAGGGACATTTCCTGCCAATGCCAGGGAAGATTTCAAAATTGTTAGATTGACTGTGTTCTATACATCAGAAGTAGAAGTGGGTGTGTTCCAAGAAGGTGTCAGGTAGGAAGTGAAGGGCTTTCAAGACATTTTAGCTCACCTGGACCAAAGGTGCCATCAGCTGGTATCCATTAAATTTACATTTAAATATCTGAAACCTCATTGGCCATTTGGGACCAAACTTCAGTGGAATCATTTAAAATTATGTCAAGATTCAGATCAAACAATAATGCCACTGTGAGTAAAAAACAAAACAAATATTTAAATGAAATTACTTGTCTGATCAAGACCCTATTTCTTTTGAATTTGACCTGGTCCAAGACAAGTATGTCTGCATTGCTAAAAAGTAAAAAATTAAAAATCAGCAAAAACGCAAAAACAAGTTGAAAATTTTCTCCTCTGAAACAAGGCAAATTGGGATTAAATTTGAGGAATTGTCCTAAGGGCTTCCCCTTTCAAAATCGTATCTTGGGATCTGCATCAATAAACAGTATGACTCTCATTTCCAAACCAAGAGAAATCAGTAGAAAAAATATTTGAAAATATTCTCTTCATTGAAGCTACAAGGAATTTTATTGGGCCAGTTCAGACCATACTTTGGTGGATTGGTTCTTTGTTTCATTTCTGTATTTAGTATTGAAAAAATGAAATTTAATGCTAAATGGCTGCCATTAATAAAAATTGAAAAAATCAGCAAACAAAATGGTGATCTCCTTTCAGAGTTGTGTACAGATAAATAACAAGAATGTTTCTTTATAGGTTCTAAATATTGTTTGCTATTTACTGTAAATGGTAGTCTGGATTTAATATTGCAATTCCTGGACAACAGAAAAGAAAGTGAAAAAATAATAAATAAGCCTCTGTACATTTTCTTTTCAAACGTTCATTGCCACTTAAACGTAATTCTGTATAACCTAATCATTGCAATGTTCATAATTACACATTTTCCCCATTCATTTCTGAATTTTCAGTAATTAATCTACTATTGTTTTTTAATAGAGGAAACAGTATTCATAAACAGTCAACAGCAGACCTCAGTGTATTAATACTCAGGGAATCATCCAGTCCTACTCAGGCTTGTGGACCATTGGTCGCCAGTAGTAAACGACAGCTGAAAAGTTTTGTAGGTTGTCGAGCCATGCTGGAACCTGGAGAATATGTCATTGTTACATTAGCATTTAATATTTGGACACTGAGTAAGTTTTTATTTTAATATAATCAATTTACAGACGAGTAAAGTAAATAAATGCAGATGAAAGGTAATTTGTAATTTCGATCTTAGATATTACAGACACACATGCACATGCTATGATATTGATTATATGAAATCTGTCAAAAACACTTGTGACTTAATTTTCATTTTTCATGTTGATATCATTTACGAGTAAAGCATACATCACCATGTAGAATGCCATATGCCTGGCATATGCTGATGGTAAAATTATTAACCTTCTTATAAATTGTTTGATACCAGTATGATACTGTATGGAAAGTATTGTTTCTTTAAAGTCTTGGATATGAAATAAAAATACATTGTGATAATTTGTTTTTCAGCTAAATGTTAGGATAGTGTAACTTGGTACAAACACATAACAGTGGTAAAGTAAACAGGTTTTATAGAATAATACTTTATGGGAAACAAAACCTTAATGTCTTTTTTCAGCTACAAGACCACCAGAACAGAGATGTACCTATATCATGTCTGTACACAGTTCTAAAGCTCTGATGGTTGAAGAAGTATTCACTAAAACCAGGAAGTATGAATATGCTTTGGCTGATGCTATTCATGAACTGGCTATCAGTAAAGGACAGAGAGAAGGGGTTAGTGTTGTCTATGTTGGTACCAGTTTCCATAGCATCCTTACCCTAATGCTTGAAATACTCATGCATTAGCTGTGTTCACCAAGCCATAATCTTGGTTTATGTATGAATACATTTGATAGTTTATAGGAACAAGATACTTTTGAAACATTTTTCTTTGTAACAGATATTCAAATAACAAAATTTATATCTGAATTTTTAATTGTTAAATAGGAATGTTTTTAAATTTGGTTACTTAAAATCACTTCTGGTAAAATAGTATCTGTAGGTAAATATTGCCCTTGAGGTCATAATTTAATATCTTAAAATCCTGCATAAAATAAAAAAAGTGATGAATGCAAAGGATATTTAAGAATGAATGAAACCTTGCCCTTTCTAATCCAAGACCACATGTAATTTATAGTGCATTTTATATTTCTTAAATGAATTTTTTGGGAAAATCACACAGCTCTAACTTGAAAATATTACTCGTATGTAAAGTATCCTCAGAATTCAGAAATTTTTATGTCCATTTGTTATTGTGAATATGCAACAAGAATGCAAATATTAATTAACATGATTTCTGTCATGTTGCAAAAGAATATTACAATTAAATAAAAATATAAATTTGAGACTCAAAATATCTACCCTCACGGCTGTTGCATTTTTCATATCAATTTCCAGATATGCAGTATTTAAATGCTTCAAGTACTGATATAAAAAAAAAATTAAAATATTATCAATGCTAACTTACAGTTCTGGCAATAATATCTCCTAGGGTAGCAGAATTTATTGAGACAATAGCTGACAACCTAAATATTGACACTTTTTACATCTGAATACATCATGACTTCTACTGCTCATTCAAACTTTTTAACAACTGCATTTAATATTCTACTAAATGTTTAACATGAAAACAATATATGAAGATGTTTGTTTTCATTAAGAAAAGAAGGCAAATTGTATTAAGTTGCAAGTATAAAGTTACTGTGACACAACTTTTTTCACATATTTGGCAAAAGTCTTAAAAATTATATAAAGCCCTAAAAATTTCAGGAAAATTATTTTCCCTTGGGGTTCATTGTCAACTAAATACTTTTAAAAAGTTGCATATGATATTTAAGTTTATTTTTGAAGCAGAACTTAAAATATCCTTACGTCACAATCAGAGTTAATGGAACATTTATATATGAATTCAGACATCATCTTTAATTTATTGGAAACTTGGTTTCTCTTTTCTTTATTTAAAAAAAAATATTTAATTTCATTAAAAACTGAATTACTGTTTTATAGATTAGACCAACAGTGACAGTATATTCCTTGATGCAGGGATGGTCAGGGGGAGTGTATGTTGTAGAGAATCGCTCACCAGACCAATCAATACATATCCAGTGTGACTGTAAAGACAGTACAAATGTTGTATCTACTAGAGGCAGCCTTTCATCAGTGGACTCGATACCTCCTCTTCATAGGTCAGTGGTATATGTATAATATGACAAGTGGATGATGTCAGATTTAGGGGTGGGAATAATGTTGCTCATGTGGAAAGTTTTAATATAGTATCCACCAGGGACAATCTCTCATCATTAGGTTTTATACTCCTACTTCGAGATGTAAGAAGTAGATGTGCTCAAATTTGATAGTCACAGTTGGATTTAAGGTTGCTTATTGTTTAAAGATCTATTATTAGTAGATTTGTTAGCTCCCCCGTTTGGTTGAATATTGGGAGAGGATGAAGAAGGTGGGCTTATGGTCGCTTATGTGAAAAGTTTACTGGTTTTATTGTCTCCCCTGCGATTAAATTCACGGACGGCGAGACATAGTTGTTGCTTTTCCAGAAATATCAGCAACAACGTCAACAATTGTTAAGTTTTCTGCTGAAGTCAGTTTGTTTGTTTAGTTGGAGTTTTACGCTGTTTTCAGCACATTTGGCTTTTTCGCGGCGGCCAGTTTTTATTGGTGGAGGAAGCCGGAGTACCCGGAGTGAACCACCAACCTTCGGTAGGAAAATTGGCAATCACACACCCCACCACAGGTGACATTCGAACTCACAACCTCAGTGTTGACAGGCTAGTGATCATTAATAGTCATGACGAACTACCTAGACCGCTCGGCCAACCAGGCCCTTAAGTCAGTTTGATAGCAAATACTTGTGATAGATCAATGATGTTTTCTATAAAGTTGCATTACTATAAGTACATCTCAGTTTGATGACCATTTCGTGGTCGAACCCCCAAGGGCATGGTCCAGTGACTTTCAATTAATTAGCAAATTTCAATGTTCAGTTTTCTGCTTAAGTTAGTTTGATAGGACCTACAAGTGATAGATACATGATATTGTCTATAAAGTTGTATTAGTATCAGTACAACTCACTTTGTCGACCATTTCAAGATCCTGCCCCCAAAGTCATGGTCAAGTGACTTTGTTTTTGTTTGTTCAGTTGGGGTTTTACACCGTTGTCAGCACATTTGGCTATTTCGCGGCGGCCAGTTTTTATTGGTGGAGGAAGCCGGAGGACCCGGAGAGAACCACCGACCTTCGGTAGGAAAATTTCTAGGGAATACACTGCTTACAACCTCAGTGTTGACAGGCTAGTGATCATTAGTAGTCATGACGAACTACCTAAACAACTCGGCCACCTAGGCCCCGTCAAGCGACTTTCAATTGATTAGCATTTTTCAATGTTAAGTTTCTACTTAAGTTAGTTTGAAAGGAACTACTTGTGATAGATCAATGATACTTCTAAAAAGTTGCATTACTATCGGTACATCTCAGTTTGTTGACCATTTGGAGGCCCTGTCCCCTAGGTCATGGTCCAGCGACTTTAAAGTAATTAGCAATTTTCAATGTTAAGTCTCTGCTTAAGTCAGTTTGATAGGAACTACTTGTGATAGATCCATTGTCTATAAAGTTGCATTACTATCAGTACATTTCAGTTTGTCAACTATTTGGAGGCCCTACCCTCTATGTCATGGTCAAGCAAATTTGAATTAATTAGCAATGTTGCTGTCCATCAGATTGTCTTTTTTCGAATTTTCTGCTGACAGGCAAGACGTATCTCTGTGTAAACAGTTTCCCATCATCAGCAGTTTCTATACCTACCAGTTATATACATTGTCTTGGAAATCACTTCTTATGTTTTCTTTGCTTCAGGTCTTATTTCATATAAAATGATATGGGATAGGCTTTAATGGGATGATGTCCTTTCGTTAAACATTGTCCTAATTGAATAACATATAGCGGTGACAATTTGTTAGTTTTATTTTATTTTTTTTTCAGACAAGTTATCATGATACTAACACAGTTAGAGAGAACTGCTCCATTTCATGTGTCTCGAAGACTACTTCATCGAATGAATATGACACCAACAGGGCTGGGTAACTGGGCGCCACCTGGTGTTAATCATGAACCATATCTAACATTGAATGTTGAGAGTCTACATGCACCAAGACCATTGTAAAAACATTGACTTTATTCACAGTGTTTATGTATCAAAAAGATATTGATATGCATATCTATCAGATCGTTGTCATTATAATCTAATCTTTGTGTTAAATTGTAATATATACAAGTACATTGAACTGAAATTATGTGCAATACCATCGTAGAGGCTTCATTGGTGCGACTTATTTAAAAAAACCAGATTATCATAAGGATGTTTGCTGGCCATATTTCGTGTTTTTTATAAGATTTTCAAATTCATCAGGTTTTCTTCATTTCAAATCCTTATTTGTTTCCCTTTATTCCCAATTTTCGTTCAAACGAGACATTGTAAAATCCATATTAATTCAGAACCTTTGAAAAGTTACGGTAGTCCTGTTTTACACCAATTTTGAAATCACTTCTATTTAAAATTAAACAAAAAAAATCATTGCGGAAAAAGCATTGGATGAGTGCACAGCTCCATACTGAAAGAAGGAAAATCCAGTTTGCTCTCAGATGGTTTTGGGTTTATTTCATCTTGTAGAAATACCTATAAAGTACCTGTATAAAAAGGAAATGAAAACCTTTTTTATTTCGAACACACCCGCAAACATCCCTCGATTTTACATCTCCACATCTTACAGTTGTAGTTATTTGTTGAGTGATCTCTCAGTTAACATCTTTTGTATGAGTTGTCTCTCTTATTAAGAGTTATGCCCCATGTTATGGTTGTTTCGTTAGTGTATTGTAGACTATTTCTGTTATGTTTGTGTAATCTTTTAACTGTTAAACTTATGCCTTTAAAGTGATAAAAACAGAATTAACACTGTAAATACAATATTATAATCTGAAAGTATACATGTGTATATTTTATTTGAGGTTCTTCTTTGATTGGGCAATGTAATGTTTTCACTTCAGAGCATATTTTATTTTACATGATATTTAAAATTCAGTTCACGTAATAAAGGGATTTTAAGCTTGGAAAGAGATTCAAGTAAATGTATTTTGCACTTATATACAAAATTAATTGTAAGTTTCGAACAGTCAGTTTTGTTCTGCTTTCTTTTACTTGCACCTGGTTCATACTGAAGCGAATACAATAGAACCAAGCATGATTATGACACATATTAATTCTAAACACATTCACATGCTGTATACTGAATAATTTTGCACATTTAAAATGTCAAGAATACAGAAAGTATACCAAATAATTAATTGATTCACATCTTTGGCAAATTTCATTGTCATGTAGGGTAGTTATGACTCGGGAAACTTAGTGGAATAAATTAAGCATTTTTCATGGACGCTCGATGAAATGTAATAAAATTTACAGGGTTAAATAGAGTAATCAAAACAAAGCTTGATGTAGCATTTCTGAGATGCTGGAAATGTTAAAAACCAACGAAACAAATATTACTTTAGTTTCAAGCCATTTTTACGACTGGCTGTCCATCTTGTAGTTAGCAGCCTTATGTCCATAAAACTTTCTTTTTTTTCACCAATTCTTACTTTGCATTGCTCCTATTGGGAATACACCTGGTGTTTTTGTTATAAGTAGTCAGTTTCAGATATAAAAATTGTATTTTTGACCATATTGCATTGTACACGTATTTACATAAAGCATTGATAACTTACAGTCACAATTGATCTGTGATAATCAGTTGTTTCCATGACAACTATGTAAATAAAAATTGCTAACATAGTAAATGTATGTACAATAGTATTTGTTAGATTTCTTTAACAGTTATAATCTATAAATTTGTTGATAATTTCTCTCAGCTCCTCAATACAAAGATGTAGGGCTGTAGTTAGAAGATAAAAATGTGGTAATTTAACATTTGAGATTGCATACAGAGTTCACAGGTGACATGTAAACAGATATTTGCAATAATCAGTTCATAAATTAACACCAGGACATATATATTAAAATTCAATTCTGTTGTCTACATTCCACTGGCTAGCTTTCCTATCTAACTGGGTACCCAGTCTCACCATCCAAGGTTTTTCAGAGACTTGATACTGTTGGTTAAAATTTTGTTCATTTATACATGTTTAATGTTTCTCTTTCTTCAAAATTTATTAAGAAGATTTGTTGAAATGGCAAGTGGGGAGATTGAATACTTTGTAAGAAAGAGTACTCGGCCAGTAATGAAACTTTAAAAATTGCAAATAAAATTCAGATTTGTGAAAACTGGAGATGACGATTTTTAGTTGCCTTCTGTTTCAGTTTGGAGAGTTGATGCCTTTTTATATAGAACTATTGTTATCCCATGAAACTACATAATTGTTAACAATAGCACCATGGAGTGTGCTGTATGTACAGCAACACAAACATAAAACAAAAGCTGGTTATCTGTTTCAAATTTTTTCTGCAATACAAATTACTTATTGTGAAAAGTTTTTCTTTGACACAGACACATCAAAAAAAATTTTGTAAATATTTTTTTTCAATTTTTTTTTAAACATCATTTCTAATCGACTTATATCCAATATGAAACTACTACTTGCTGGCTGCATGACACAGATACTTGTTTCAATAAATTCTTTTACAAAGAGTACTTATCCCCTATTATTAATACTCTGTGTAGGAAAAGTTTACTGAAACAAGTGCTTCATGATATAATTATTCTTATCTTTTGAATGAAAAAAGTGATTTTCCACTAACTTTATATATGCACCTCATGTTTGCCCCCCAGGAATGTAACTACAATTAATTTCCATAAAATACAGTACATTGTGTAAATTGTACAGTCAGCCAGTTTCAGAATTTGAAATTTGCTTTATTTTTTTCTTATAGGAAATACAATAAATGAATAGTTGTTCATGTTTTTTCATGAGTTGACATTTAATTTGTACCAAAGAGTGTACAATTTCATATAGATTACACTTTTCCTTTTCTTTGCTTTGAATTTTTTCAACAGTACTGCAAACCAGTTAATGTTCAGAACTGACGTATCAAGAATTTTGTTATTTTGATTGTGTCAGAGTTGATTGAAGAGCATGTTAATGCCTATTTTGTTCTCAAAGTAAAATGTATACCATATACATTTGATCTAAAGCCATGAACATATTCTACTGCTGGAAAGATATATTTACAATGTCTTTTATTATATATTTAATTGTGGACAATCCATTTCATGAAGGATTATTGTAAGCTCAATTTCCTTTTGTACATTTCAGTTCTACATTTATTAAATTCTATTATGCATCAGAAGTATGTATAGATTGAAAGTTTTACTGCCTGAAAATTTTATGAAAAACTTGTGTTAAGACAGAAAGTGTCTCAGTCAATATGATATTGTTGTAATAATTATCTCACAGATGTAGTTTAAGAATGGAAGATAAAAAGAAAATTTTAACATTTTATCTATTAACTGTATTTACAAATAAATTTATATTTTAAATAGTACTTACTGCTTTGAATTTTTCTTACGAGTCTGCAAATTATAAGTTGACATCACTGGAAATGACGAAGATCAGTGAATCTATAGTTACGAAAATTACCTCCTTATAAATTAGCCTGCATCATGAAAAATGTCTGTCAAGCATAAAATGCATTGACCACCTTATCAAATTAACTCATCTCATGAGATAAATACTGGACAACTACACATGGACACAGAACTTAATGAAGCATACAATATATGAACAAATAAAGTATATATGTTGCGAAACAATAGAATTCAAGGAAATAAATGGAAAAGGGAATAGAATGAATGTACAATATGTCTACTTTGGGTTGGATGCAGTATTCTTCATACCAATAGCTGTAGGTCTTAAGGTTAACATTTTTCAACGGATTTCAACCAAATTTACATTGAAGATATGTATGGGCAATACCTTGATCAAATTCGAAAACGAGTGCTATCGGATCATTTTTGTGGGAGTTGCTTACCTGGACTTAATTTTTCCCCTATCAGCTTCTTGTTAGCGCTCTCAATTCTACATGTTTAAGCAAAAGAAACCACAAAATTATAGTACAAGCACAGTTATTGAGAAAATTTTCAGTCAGGATATTATCTAATTCATATAAATGTCAAATAATCTTAAGTAAACAGTCGCTGATTTTTGGACAATAAGGTCATATATCATGGCTTCTGTTTGCGCAGGATGGCAAGAAGATCCTACAGATTTAATGCTAGGAATTTCTCACTTTGCAGGGTGTTTGTACACATATTGAAGGGGTTATTTTTTGTAAATTTTTACCTTTTTGGAGTGTAGTTGAACATAGTCATTTTTGGGGCAAATGTTAGCATTGAGAGTAATAGTTAACATTGTCAAATATTAAAACTTGTGAGTATCAGTATTTGTAATTTGCATCATCTTCCAGACACAGCAATTTGAATTTCAAATGTTACTCTGCAACACTTTGAAAAGCTGTCCTTAACTGAGGTTAATGGCACTGCGGTTGGTTCAGTGCTTGGGCATCACACTGTCTGGTCTTTTTTAGTTTTCAAAAGTTTGTCTTTTAAATTTTCAAATATTTTTGATTTTTTAAATGAATATTGAGAAAATTTTCAAAACCATTGTATCATTGTAATTCAATATTTGGTTCCCAAATGTGGTCTGGAGAAATAAATTCTTTGGTACCAATGTTGATGCACAAGATATGCACATCAAGTTCGTCAATTTACGATTTGTCAGTTGTGCTCAAGTTCTAAAATGTTGAAAACCAAAAAAATGAAAAAAAAAGTTGAAGAGCAAATTGTGTTTTATTAGAACACACACTCAACAATCACAAAGGTCCATGCAAACATACATATACGGATAGGTCTACATCGTATTCTTGGAGTGTGCATACATATATAGAACTGAAAATGTAATGCAAGGTGCCAATTTATGAAACTGTTCGCCGCTTTTAGTCGGTCTGTTCTTATTTTTGTATGAAGCTAAGTCTCCAGCTTATGGCGTTTACATTTCACAACTGATTCTTTACTGTCGTGCAAGTGATTTTTACTTTGACTTTCTTGATAGAACGAAGTTACTGTCACATAAATTTCTATAAGACAAGGTTACCTTAAGACTCCGTTAATATCATCACACCAGAAATTACGGTCGTACTCATGATTTGATTGACCTATCTCACAGATTAGAATTGATATCTTCATCTAGATTGCATGACTTACGACTCTTCGTCAAACTTGACGATCTTCCGGATTTCCCTCACTTGCGCCGTGGCAACTAATGTCAATCCCAGCTTTTTGTGGGGGTTTGGTCAGCTTTGCAGTATTTGTTTGCTTTTTCGTTCTTGTTATCCCCAAACTTCGAATATCGGTCCGACTGTACGTCTGTCTGTATGTCTGTCCGTCCGTAAGATAACCTTGTTAATCGTATTTCCCCATGCCTATTATTAGGTTATTTTACAGTGTTATGTACAATATGGGTAAATATTGTACGAGTATGTATTGTATCGAAAGTCGTATTGGACGACGAGACGCCATAGGCGTCAAAGTCCAATACGACTTTCAATACAATACGGACAAGTACAATATTTTTCGTATTGTACAAAACACTGTAAAATAATCTCTTTATTATACTATTATACAGTTCAACATATTCAGACAAAAGTTTGAATAACCAATGCGCGTTCCTTGTCGGGAAATTAACAATTTATTTGGACAAGCTAAATGGCATTTCAAAGTTTACCAAGCATTTCTTGAGTCGATCAAAAATCATAAAAATTGGATCCAAATTTAAAAAGCTACACCAAAATTATCAAAAAACCCTTAATGACCCCCAGAAAAAAACCAGAGAGGCCAAATTTCTCAAAATCAATTCCAACCTGTATTTTTTATTGGGGCACCATTAATTGTGGTCAAATATTATAAGGATATGTTCAATAAAACAAAAGTAAATGAGAAACCTAACTGTCTATGGACGACGATGCCAGGGAGAGGCTCATACATGTACCTACATATGTAATACAACCACAAATATTTGCGGTCATATAAAAATAAAATTCATTGAAATTCCATTTAGGTATTAAGAATAAAGTACTCCTCAAGAAATTAAGAAGTTATTAGGACAAAAATGTGTGTGAATTAACAAGGAAAAGTGCCTAGATAATATCCTAGTCATGTGCAAAGGCAACAGAATAAACACACCGATCAGGTACAAGTGTTTACAGGATTGCAACTTGGCGAGGTAAATAGGCTATTCATAAATAATTTTTAAAAATAGTCACTAAATTCACTAGTTCAACACACTGGAATAGAATTGATAATTTAATAAGTAATTATTAAAAGAAAACAGTTACAAAAATCACCAGTCATCTTCATCACTACTAGCATCATCATTTTTACCACGGATTGTTTTATTAGTTTTGGCATATCCAAGAATTCCAGTCTTTTTCTCATTTCCAGCATTTGGAGGTTCCATTAAATCTCCACTGTAGTTTATGATATCTGCACGACCAAGCCGCCATTCCAGCATTTCTGTGGGAAAATCATCCTTACCTCCAAGTTCATCAAATCCTACAATATAATCTGTTGTTTTCCCATCTTTTGCTAAACATATGGTAGGCAGAACAACGATTCGAAGTCTTTCCACCAGGAAAGGACATTTCTCTGCATTAATTTTAACAAACTTAGTTTCTACATGCTTTGGTGCTAAAATTTCTAAATGTTTGTCCACAATTTTACATCTGAAGGTACTGTCCCTATAAAAATGACAGACTACACGTTTGCTTTTTTTGCAAACATCAAAAAATTCTTTTTCATCTACAATTTCTGTGTAGCGTCCATGACCCTGGGTTAACCATTCCTGTTTCTGTTTTTGAGATTTTTTCATGGCTTCCATTCGTTTCCGTCTTAATTGTTCAAAATCATCCTCATCCATATTGTCCAATCGATGTAACTCTGCATCTACTTGTTGCTCCATAACCTGGGCTGCTTGTGCCAACTGACTTTGAATTGCATCTTGTATCTGAGCATTTGCCATCTGAACAAATAAAAATATGTACTTCATTGATACAGTTTCTTTGATTTGAAATATTTAAAACTAAACAATGTTTAAATACAAGAAAACTGTTAAATTAAAGACTTCAAGGAGTCAGATGGGTGGTATTGCAGTTTTAAACTAGAGATTGTGTGTGTAAGACAGATGAATGGTCCTGACGATTATTTATAATGGGAAAATCATTATGGGAATATTTTTAGATTTATGAAAGCTTCCCATTAAATCCTGCTTATATTTAGTGGTATCCAAAGAAAAACTAGAGGCTCAGAGGGCTGAGCCTGTATCTTTCACTTAGCATGAAAGCCATTTTTATTGATGTACATCAAAGAGAGAAGTCACTTCTCCCTATCATTATTAAGTGTGGTAAGCCTTGTAGGAACCAAATTTTTCTTCATCAAGGTCCTTCTACTAACGGCTTGTCAGCATATTCTAAAATCTGGGGGTTCTCCAGAAGATTTTTGCATGTATTTCCCATAGGGTCTTATGTTAAGCAAAGTCCTCTGTTGAAGGTCATTTTGAATTAGGGATCAGCACCAGAGTAACAACACTTGGTGAGAACCTTAAGAGGAAGATTTAGACTATGTTTGGTTTTCAGCAATTCTGCTGTTCTGAAGATTTTTGTTATATACGTCAGAGACACTTTCTGTCAAATTTGTCTCTATTTGGCCATGCATTTTAAGAGCAAAATTTTTTTTTTGAAATAAACCAATCAGGAACAAGAATTCCACATGGCGGCCATGTTTGTTGCCTGATCTGGACAAAATGAGGAAGCTTTGTAAAAACCTCCTACAGATGCTTCGTGTCAAGTCTCCTTCCCTTTGGCCAACCGTTTCAAAGTAGATTATCAACTGATGAAAGACATGAACCCCCCATGACGGCCATATTTGTTGCCTGATCAGGACGAAATGAGGAAACTTTGTATATAACCTCCCAATTAGATGCTTTCTGTCAAGTTTTGTTCTATTTTGCCAAGCCACTATAGAGAAGATTTTTTTTATATCAGCCAATCAGAAACAAGAACTGCTCATGGCAGCCACATTTATATTCCGATTGGAACAAAAATGAGGAAACTTTATAAAGGACCTCCCATATATGCTTCCTATCAGGTTTCGTTCCATTTGGGCAAGCGAATTTATAAGAAAAGGTTCTTTTATATTAGCCAATCAGAAACAAGAAATGCCAATGGTGACAATATATGTATTCCTATTGGGATGAAATAAATAAATTTTGTAAAGAACCTCCCATAGATGCTTCCTATCAAGTTTTGTTCCATTTAGCCAAGCAGTTCCAGAGAATAAAAAATTTTTAATCAACCAATGAGAAACAAGAATTTCCTATGGCGGCCATGTATTTTGCCCAATCGGGACGAAATGAGGAAAGTTTGTAAAGAACCTCCCATAGATGCTCTCTGTCAAGTTTCGTTCCATTTTGCCAAGCAATTTCAGAGGATAAGATTGTTTTATATAAACCAATCAGAAACAAGAACTGCCCATGGTGGCCATATTTGTATTCCGATCGGAACGAAATGAAGAAACTTTATAAAGGACCTCCTATATATGCTTCCTGTCAAGTTTTGTTCCATTTGGCCCAGCAGTTTCAGAGGAGATTTTTGCAAACTCGGCCATTCAGAAACAACAACTGCCCATGGTTTGTTGTCCAATCGGGACGAAATGAGCAATCTTTATAAAGGACCTTACATAGATGCTTCTTGCCAAATTCAATTCTATTTGGCCCAGTGGTTTCAGGGGAAAAGATTAAAATGTGAAAGGTTAACGGACAGACGGATGCCAAGTGATGACAAAAGCCAGGTGAGCTAACAAGATGTACTGTGAGCCATTGCTCACTAGTAATACCCCCACTTTTCGATAAGGTCGAAAAATACATGAAGGCATCAAACAGGAAGTTGATGTCGCCTTGGTCCGAAAATGCCATGATATTGTGTACATGGAAGTGTGACAATTAGTGTGGGTTCGTGGTCTAGTGGTGAAGGTCGCTGGCTAGGGTACTGAAGGTCCTGGGTTTGAGCCTCGGTTAAGAGCCTGGTGAGTTAGAAGGGCGTTTTTCACCCTCTTGCACATATCTCTGTTACTCGGACCGGAGTATTAAACTAGTTTGAGTATGTGGGGGACTCATTGGTCAAAGTTAGTCCCGACTTTGACCTGGAGATCAATCTGTTGGTAAGGATATGCTTACTAAATCATTGAAATACTGTGGTATTTAGTGCTTCTGGTTGATATCTCTTAGGTTTGTCTGTTCCCTCCGAGATGCACGAGTACTTCGGCTTCCTTCACCATAATTATAGACTCCCGGTGTCCTAACACTCCTTTGGTGTTGGGTTGGGGATGGTCCTAGTGACGGGTTGTAAATAATTAGTAACACATCTCCATTAATTGTATAGGGACATGGATCCGCTGTACCCTTGCAGTCAATCGAGGTGTGCGCCTTGGCTTGATGGCTTGAATGGCGATATTTCAGTACATACAAGTACTTTAGTTTAATGAATTTTTAATCGTGGTAGGGATAGGCACTTTAGGATTTTTCAGTATAAGGATAAGGATATTGATTATAAACCATTAATTTTAATGTTTTTTTTTAATATTAAAAAGTACGTGCGAGAAAAAAATAAACATCCTGTGGTTGTGGCCATGTACCGTACACAGGAGTTAAAGAGGAATATACCGGCCAAGAAGATACAGATCGTCAATACACAATATTGCAGTATATTTCTGTAACATAAATTTACCTTAAAACTGGGAATTGCTATCTTGATATATATTTCTGCTAATAATATTCTAGTTCCAACGTGAATAAATTAATATTTACAGTATCGCAAAAAGGTTAATTCCGATTGGTCATTGATTAAAACTATTTTTGTTTCTCCAATGAAAACATTCGATACTTCGGCTCTTGGTGACAGCGTAAATAGTCATTATGAACATGTGAATGTGTGTCAATTCGGACTACTTCGGCCTCGGACCAAGAATGATTTTTTCCTTGGGCCGGTAACCGATGGTGCGCGACTGCTTGATTTTTTGCTTATAAAGTATAAAATATTTATTGAAGAAAGTTCAAACAGAGAATATCAAAGCAAAACAGAAATAGTGTATAATAAATTATAGAAAGAATGGTCAAACAATGAAACATGTTACATGCAAATCATGGTGTGAAGCTCATTAAACACAAAGATGAATAACTCTAGTTGGAATTAACTTAAATCAGAGTTAACATTAGCTTACATGAGTATAGGTTACAGAAGAAAACAAGTTTTCAGGTATCATATTTTCACTCTAAGGGAAAACCTTAGAAAATTGAAAAGAGAGAGACATGCTGATATTTGATTTTTCAAAAGCATTCGACAAAATGTCACATAGTCTTCTGTTACACAAGTTAGATCATTGTGGCTATAGATAGATTTATTCGATCAAATATCATCAGCATTATACAAATATCACATAACACAATAAACTTTTTAAAATGAGAAAATCAAATCCTGAGATACTAAAATTATAAAATTCACTTGAGTAATAATAATGCTCTGATATCTAATCAGGATAGCCCATGAAAGCCGTTAAGCTTATTTCCAATGGCCTGGATGTACAGTACAGTATTATGGGAATTAATAAATAAAAGGGATTAAGTATTATGTTAACTTTATGACTACTGGATTTTCCCGACTTGTGAATTTTTTTATTTATTTATTGCTCCCCTCGTTTTTTATAAATACGAAACTATGAACGACTGTCATACAAGTTGGGGGTATGGCTAGCCGAAAAACCTGGTTTAACCCACACTTTTCTTCGGAAAATGCCTGTACCAAGTCAGGAATATGACAGTTCTTTTCCAGTTGTTCCGTTGGTTGATATGGTTGAGCTTCTTTTCGGTTTTTTCGGTGTTTGTGGACTTTCCCCTGTACGGTACCTTTGTTATGACCTTTATTTACATCACTATATTCAATTCAATTCAATAATATTTTATTTTTTAAATAAATGTGAATATAAATGTAATACTTATGCAATCAATAATTATATAATTTAAACAAAAGGATAAGACAAAAGGCATTGCCTATACAAGTCTTTTCCTAAAACAAGATGGATAGGGTATATAATAGAACAAATATAGTATTTTCTACACATATACTATATAGACTGTTGTATGTCAGGTAAAATATCACTAGAAATTTGTATTTTTATTATCTCTAAAGGTGATACTATAATTGAGTTATTAATGACATACAAAAGTCTAGACATTAGTTTTTTTTTTTGTTTTTTTTTTGGGGGGGGGGGGGGGTTCCATTTCCATTTATTTTTCTTGTTATTTATGACTTAGATTATAGGTTAGTGTTGCTCATGCAACGTGATGACATTACGATGCGGGAGTATGGCAAGCCGTTTTACTATTTATTTATTCTAACTTCAAGATATCTAATAAACTTTATAAGATATCTGATATAGTTTATAAGATATCTCATATAATTTACATGTATAAGACATCTCATATAATTTACATGTATAAGACATCTCATATAATTTTCTTTATAAGATAACTTATAAATTATATGAGGTATCTTATATTAAAACTATATTGAATGGCACGCCAGCCGTAGATTTGAAAGGATGAACACCAACTTACCGTAATATACAAACATTTTTTATCTCGGTATTTTGTGATACGTTTTATTACTTCATTTGAATACAGGATGCGGGAAATGTCATTCGCAAGCAGTTAAATTCAAATTCTTTATTTTCCTAATCACAGGGCCCTTTCGGGCATAACAAATTTGTTATCCTTACACACACAGACAAATGGCGTGCTTCACGAAAATCTCAATAATACAGCTGCATCTCCTTAAACTGTTAAAGAATCGCAGGTCCCCATCCTATTCCCGTTTTTTACTCTACGTACAAATTTGCGCATGGGTCCGCTGTATTCTTAAAATAATTGCAGTTTATTTATTAGAATGATTGGTTTTCAAATAACTCAATTTCGGGAAAATATATTTCGTTATTATATTCTAAATGTCATGTAGTTCTCAAGCAGCCAATTTTGAATGAGAGCATTTTATCTGGGCCCAAAGATGTATCAAATGGTGGTACGAGATAGCCTGTTTCGGTACAAATTAGTCACATAACATTAGGAACTCTTCAGAAATTTTGTTATGACTAACCCACAACCCCGGAAGTTACCGAAAGATACCGAAAACCCGTATGAGAACGTCACAGACTACAAGTAAATTCGTAGGAATAAATTAGGCCCTAGAGTTTAAATTATATAAATTATATGACTGTATAATAATTTAAATTTGAGGAATGTCAACACCAGCAAGAAGAAGATTAATGAGAGATTTCAAAAGGTATCCCATTAATGTATTGTAAGGAATTATGTCGTAGTTACGTAGAAAAGGCAACACCAAAATGGCTTCCGTTTTATTTTTAGTTTATTGTAATCCAAGTATAGGCTTTCCGACACCGTTTAGCAGGGAATTTCGTGAAAACGCGATCAGATATTTATAAATCGTTGACGAAACAGCGCTAAATTTTAAAAAAAAGTAACATATGTATAGTAAAACTCTGGCATTTCATCTATACTATAGTATACATTTCATCAGCTGATTTCTTGATGAAAAAAATCTTGACTTCATAACAATTCTATACATTTCAAATAACAATTAACACACTGTACAACCGAATTGTTATGATATGATCAAAAACCCTCAGACATGGTCACAATTGACACAAATCAACGTTTTGCCAAATATGGTAAGAATTAGCGCTACAGGACGCTTCGGCCATACTTCCACGTCGTCCATAGTCGTATCGGCCATACCTTGAAAAGACATATCGGCCATAGGACAACATCGGCCATACTTTGAAAAGACGTTTCGGCCATGGTTTTATGTCATAGTTAAAACAATAAGTTTAGTTTTGAAATATAAAACTAAGGAATTAGATAATGATTAATTTTCAAATTTAAGAAGATTGTTAATTGCTTATTATCATTTCTTTGATGAACATAAGTATTAATTATGCTTTTGTCAAGAAATTGTAAAGGAAATACAAAACGAGATCACTATAAAAACAACAGTACCCAAGCTGAGTTCAAGTGGATACAAACATACATTGGGTAGTGAAATTCTTGTAACAATACCAGCTGTTTGAGCAGTCTTTTTGAAGTACCGAACTTTCAGCATAAGAGTAACAAGAAATGTCGATTGCAATCATTGTGATAATTGCTGTTCATCATGTCATACCCTTGTGTGCATTGTGGCCAGCAAGTCCGACCAAGACAACATGCTCTCCAGTGTGAGGATTGTGATAAAACGCACCTACAAAGCCGTCTTACATCACTCTGGGACCAGTATGATGAGTATATTTGTTTATCTGTATGAATGAATGAATAAATAAAATACAAAATACAAAAATGTTATCTTTATTTCTTATATATTTAGTAAAAAGTTGTTCAATTCAGTCAGAGACATATATATGTCTCTGATTCAGTGGTGCACATTCCATCTTGGTATTAGCAGTTCGTTTGGTGTCCTTGTTATGTAATTGGTAAATTCTTCAAATGATGTTCTGCAAAACAGAAATATAAAACTATATAATATATATATGATCATGAATAAATATATAGTCTAGATCTATACTGACTCTTTCAAACCGGAAAAAATATAATACAAAACAAAAATATTATCTTTATTTCTTATATCTCTTTCAAATCGGCAAACTACAACAAAATCATATTTATATCTCTTTCAAACCGACCAACTTGTACATAATAAATACTACAAAAATCATATTTATGATACAACTATGAAATGATACTTCTTGTATTATTATATTTTATGTTATTACCACAACGGAATAAATTTTTAAAGTAGGGCCGATGCGTCTTTTCGGGGTATGGCCGATATGTCCTAGGGACGATGTGGTAGTATGGCCGATATGACCTATGGACGACGTGGAAGTATGGCCGTCGCGTCTCGAAAGCAAAATTAGTATTGTGCATATCTTGTGTGTATTGAACTTTCTTTAAAAAATTATCCTTCCAGAAGTAACATTTTGATCAACAAACACACACAAATTGTTTTGATGTTGAATGCTTTTACTGGTGAAAACAAAAATTGTCATGATACATCATATACCAACGGAAATTTGTAAGGTATGTGATGTATCATGACATTTTGTTACATGTTTGCTTTTTTGCAACTATCCAAGTGTTAGTATTCTAAACTACTGATCTTTTGGAATAATTGATTAAAGGTCTTTACCTGGAAAGCTTAGTTCATTGGAAGAAAATTTGAATAACATGAGATGTACACAATGTTGATATTTATCATATTTGTTAAATGATGGTTTGTGACCATGTCCGGTGGATTTTTATCGTATCATAAAACGATGATAAAGTATGTGATTAAGTATGGTTGAAGTACAAACTTTTGGAAACAAAACATGCACATATTCAGCAGTGTTACTTTTGTTTGGTAATACCAAAGAAGCTTGACATTTTATCAATAAAAGAAGGTGCAAGGTACAATAAGGAACCTGTCTTCAATATATAAAACGGAAACAGGTCAAAACGCCCCAATTTTTCGGATGAAATTAAGTCAATACCAAAACGTCCCAACAACCAAAACGCCCCCATTTTTGGGATGAAATTAAGTCAATACCAAAGCGCCCCAACAACCAAAACACCCCCATTTTTCAGATGAAATTAAGTCAATACCAAAACACCCCCATCTTCCACGAGTGAAGTATGCAAAAAATATACATAAACAGTAGTGCTTAAAATGCCATTGAAAAAGTAATTTGTTAATTGTTGTTTTAGTGCTAATAAAAAATGTAAGTAAACAATTTTGTCTTGCTTATTTCATACGGTCTTTTCTTGATGAACATACAAAATTACCGGAAGAAACATATTATTTAGGCACATTAACAGCAACAAATGAAGTCCATATTTGCACACGTACGTGACACCATGGCTACAACTGTGTATTTGCAATTGCAACTTACAGTGGATAACTTATATAACACCAATTAACGAACTTCAATAAAAAAATCGTTCTGACAAGGTTATAAATGAGGGCGTGTTGGCACTAACTGAAAATGGGGATGTAGTGTCATTTTTGAAAGTGGGGGCGTTTTGGTATATGTTTGGAAATGAGGTAGTTTTGACAAAGGCCTGAAAATGGGAGCGGTATTTCATTTTTAAAAGTGGGAGCGTTTTGGCATGTGTTCGGAAATGGGGGCGTTTTGGCAGGGACTGAAAATGGGGATGTTATTTCATCTTTAAAAGTGGGGGCATTTTGGACGGGGGCGTTTTGACTAGTATTCAGATTATTCTATAAAACAATGTTATATAGAAGATGGGATCCTTTTTGTACCTCACACCTATTGATAAAATGTCAAGCTCCTGTGATCACATCCCATAAAAGTTTAAAATTTGCTCCTGTTAACCCATTCACTGATGGACTCCCCACATGAAGTAACCCTTGCACAGTGGCTTGCCTGACAAGATGGCAGACTTGAGTGGCTACTTTATTGTTAATGTTTAAGAGCATTGATTTCAGGCCATTTATTTGTTTTAATTCAGATGTTAATAAAATATGTTTTCTTCGTGATCTTTTTTGTTTTTGAATGAAAACGTGAAGATTCGACAGCAAACCAGGCTTTGGTTATGTTGAAATTATTCAAATATCATTAAAATCTCTCTAAATAATTATTTTTAGAATTAAAGTTCCATTGATCACAGTCAATTCCCATCAAGTTTGGACAAATTCGGCACGTTTGATATAAATACATACTTTTCAATCTTGCCAAAAAATTTCTAAAATTGTTTTTCCTAACTTTAAAAACCCATCAAATCCTCAAATTTTGGTCTTTTTTTCTAGTAGTTTTTAGCAGAAGATCCACCATTGTTTTATCTTTATCTGGGTATCAAATTTAAGAAAGATGACTCTTGATTTTTTCTCTTTGACGGGGAAATATAAAATCTATGTTACAGTCCCTGTAAACCGGGACTCATCATCAGCGAGTTGAATCAGGAATCCTGGTAAACCGGGACTCATCAGCGAAAAGTAAAATAGTTCATGCATTTTTGTAACGGTGCTTCTTGTGTTCGATAGAAGGTACTCCTTTAGCTTAGTACAGCAGTGGACTATTGAACTAAAGGTTCTGGGTCCAATCCCTGGTTGGTGCGGGAGTAATTTTGGGAGACAACTCATGCTCTACTGTAACATTTGCAACAAAAAGACAATAATTCACTACAACTAATGGAAAGAAAGGGTAATCTAATATTTTTAATTTCATATTAGATTTTAGATATTCTCAGAAAGTCTTACCTTAACAGGGGTCGCGCTGGCGTTCAAAAACTTATCGCCAAAAAAATTGCCAAAGCATCATTTTTGTCACCAGTTTTGAAATTTGTTCGCCAAATCAGCCTCTCCCTTTGGGAAGCATTCTGCCATACATGATTGTTCTTTTATTCATTACTATTTGATATAACATTTCCTGCAAAGTATTTTTGATAAAATAGTTTTAATGACTGTTAACTTTCATCTGAAATGACCTTTATTTTGATGGCAAGCCTAATAAAACATCGATTGTTCCACATGTGTTTGTTGATGTTAAACCAGAAGTGACATCACAATCTTTGCAGATTGGAAATTTTATGATATAATGCTTTAAAACACCTTTTAAAGGTGTTAAAAAGCATGCATATTTATTTTCATGACTAATAAAATTACCTAATAAAAATTTGGATAATATAAATATTACCTTAGTGTATAAATTGAATTGTCCTCAGAGTGGTCAATTAATTGAGCAATCAAGTGTAAACGATCTCAGCACACGCAAGTTATTGATTATGTGTTTGTTTACTGTTTAAACACCTGCTGTGTTTATTAGCCTGATGTAAACTGTTCAATTATCATAGATGATTATATAAAATTAACAAATGATGTTTCTTAGTCACCATTTATAAGTGCCAGATTTTTTTTTTTTAAAGATGGAACAATTCTGTCGCCAGAAATATCGCCAACTATAATATTCTGTCACCAGATTGAATAAAAAATCACATTTGGCGACATTGGCGAAGCCCAGTGCTATCCCTGCTTAACAAGAATTTGATGTGATTTATATTTAAATTTCAGACTTCAGGAAGATCCTCCTGCTGGTGTCAGTGGTGCTCCAACAGACAATAATATAATGTTATGGAATGCAGTTATATTTGGGTAACAATCAATAAAAATTCTTGATGCTGTGCTTATATTGTAATACAAATTCTAATGTAACATACTGGAATTGTTTGTAAACAAAACCATACTGTTATTTCAAAGATTAACGACAATCATTGACAATAGTTTGACAGTCAGAATGGAAAATCACATTAAAATGGATCTTGAACACATAAATAAGCATTAAATTCATTGAAAATGCCTCGGTAGTCTTATGGTAGCATGATTGCCTTCAGTTGGATACATGTAGGTCTGACATCTTCCCGAAAGACTTTAAAATGGGCATTTGCAACTTTTCAGCTAAGCACACTGAATTTAGTTTTGTAAGTGATGATATATTAATGGAACACAGTCTTTTGAGGATGTGATAGGGTTAATAGAATAGAGAATAATGAACTATAATAAAATATAGTGAATAATGATCTTCTATACTATAAAGAATAATTTAGAAATTGATCAAGAATTTGCAGAAAATTACGGATTACAAAAAAACTACAGAATAAAGAAAATTGCATTATTCAGCCATTGCAACTTTTTACAGAATAAACAATTCACCCCCGCAAACAAAGTTTGGGGGGGGGTATATAGGAATCACCTTGTCCATCCGTCTGTCTGTCTGTACGTCTGTCCATATATCTTGTAAGCGCAACTCCTCCTAGACCGCTCAATGGATTTCAACGAAACTTTACAGAAAGGAAGTACATCATCCAAAGATGTGCATGAAGAAAAATCTTTGCTTGCCGATATCACACAAGGGAGATAATTGGACTTCTATTTTTTTTGGCTTATACATTATATATGAACCTCGTAAGCGCAACTCCTCCTAGACTGCTCAATGGATTTCAACAAAACTTTACAGAAAGGAAGTACATCATCCAAAGATGTGCATGAAGAAAAATCTTTGCTTTCTGATATCACACAAGGGAGATAATTGGACTTCTATTTTTTTTGGCTTACAAATGTATACATTATATATGAACATCGTAAGTGCAACTCTTCCTAGACCGCTCAATGGATTTCAACGAAACTTTACAGAAAGGAAGTACATCATCCAGAGATGTGCATGAAGAAAAATCTTTGCTTTCCGATATCACACAAGGGAGATAATTGGACTTCTATTTTTTTTGGCTTATACATTATATATGAACCTCGTAAGTGCAACTCCTCCTAGACCGCTCAATGGATTTCAACGAAACTTTACAGAAAGGAAATACATCATCCAAAGATGTGCATGAAGAAAAATCTTTGCTTTCCGATATCACACAAGGGAGATAATTGGACTTCAAAGCGGGGGGTATCCTTTGTGAGCTTTGCTCACACTACATCTAGTTTTAACAAATTTTAGTGAAGTTTTACAACTGAACATGTGTCAGAAATTAGTCTCATTATTCTGTAATATTAAATTTCTGTTTTCAGGCCACATGATACACCTTTTGAAGATGGGACATTTAAGTTAACAGTAGAATTTACAGAAGAATATCCAAATAAACCTCCTACAGTACGATTTATTTCTAAAATGTTTCACCCTAATGGTATGTATCAATTTTTAATAGCCAAGTTGCATTCAGCCATTAGTTTTATGAAGATTGGGCAGGTTGGCTCTCAATATTCACAAAAATTGTCATTATAAATCAACAACAATGACAAACTTGACATGAAGGTAACTCATTGTCTTAATGTGGATTTTGAATGGAGCCTGCTGAATATTTTTTGGATTAGTTACTTTTGTCTAACAGGGATGATTTTTGCAGATTTTTCCATAATGGTTTCCGGTACATTATTTCCGTTTTCATTCTCGGCTGGGAAAATCATCTTTATAAGATCAGTGTCAATTAAATTTTTATAGATTAAAGAAAAGGAATTGTGAAGTAAAATTTGTTTAATTTTGTTATAAGTCACCATTTTTTGACATCCATATAGGTAGGTGGATTGGCAGGTGACTCAAAATAGTGAATGTAGGAAAATTGGGTTTACTGTCACTCAGAAAGTTTGCTTTGAATGATCCTAGTTGCTAAAAACATCTTCTATATATTTCAGTGTATGCAGATGGTAGTATATGTTTAGATATTTTACAAAATAGATGGAGTCCTACATATGATGCTTCAGCTATACTAACCTCTATACAGGTAAGTCAGACCTCTTTTGATGACTGTAAATATTGTCTTTGCACCTTGTGGCTATTGCCGATCACAGTGTAAAATTAGGGATTGATCTTTGGTGTTACCATCTAGTAAGTCTAAGCCACACCTGTGAAATTACAGTTGTTCCCATAGGGAACTACATATCCATAACTAACTGACTAACTAACAACACAGACTTTTGGATCCAAAGTGTGCAGAAATGGTTCTTAAGTGATCCTCTTTCAGAAATGTCTTGATAATCAATATGGATGGCCACCACTGCTGAACATAAATTTAAATATAGTTAAGGGACACAACAGAAAAAAATCCAAGAATGGAGGAAAATTGAAATTTACTTCTTGCGGTGAAACTGATTTCGTCTTGCAATTGACTGGGACAAATTTCGAAAGACATAAAAATCCATTAATAAAATTTATATTCAAGTCCACTGTGGCCCATTTAAAATTCAAGAAGCAGTATGTTAACATGTCCATAAATTTCAACAGTCTGATGCTGTCTTATTCATCGATCAAGTGCCCTACTGATCAAAGTAAATGTTTTTCTTCCAACTAGTTGTTTTGTACTATACTGTACCCCATATACATAGTCATAGTCAGGTTGAAGTCTTGGTGCATGTTATAGCATGGTTCCCAATATTGCATTCTTTACAACAGTGAATTTTGTTTCAGTGTGGAACGGGTAAAGGAGCATAAAAATTTTAGTTTGTAAACTCTTACATTCAATAATATTGGTACAGTCGAACCTCATTCTGTCGGGATTTGACAAAACCTGACTTTTCTATTCGACTTTGCCGAGTATTGAGACTTCAGAGATCAAAAACCATGACATCATGTTTTTTGCTCACCTATCTTAAAAGGACGTGAGCTTTTGCCATCACTTGGCGTCCATCATAAACTTTTTCAAAGATCTTCTACTCTGAAACCACTGAACCAATTACAGCCACACTTAGTTTGAATGATCCTTAGGGTATCTAGAATGAAGTTTATTATGCAGTTATATTTGGGTAACAATCAATAAAAATTCTTGATGCTGTAATTAAATTGTAATACAAATTCTAATGTAACATATTGGAATTGTTTGTAAACAAAATCGTACTGTTATTTCAAAGATTAAAGCATTCACATGAAATTTTTCACTGAAGAATTGCAGATAAAAAAAAAATTTTAACGACAATCTTTGACAATAGTTTGACAGTCAGAATGGAAAATCACATTGAAATGGATCTTGAACACATAAATAAGCATTAAATTCATTGAAAACTGACAAACTAAACAGCAAAAATGTTCAGCAAAGTAAGATCTAAAAATAAGTCAACATGACCGAAATCGTCAATTGACACCTTATAGGAGTTTTTACCCTTTAAAGACAATTTTTCACATTTTTTTTTCGTCATCTTTGTAAACTTTCAAAAATCTCCTTTGAAACTACAGAATCAATTAGGCTGAAAGATCCTTAGGGTATCTAGTATAAAATAGGTGTTTTATTTTCCTGTCCCTTAGGCATAACATGGAATCATATGGGTCTTCTTCTGTGAAACTTAAGTTAAACAGTTAAACAAATGTTGGCTGCAATGATATTTACATGTAGATGATCTAATATAAAAAAAAATGTCCATTTATTCCAATCACCAATCAGGTAATCTTTCAGTTACTGCTTTTATGCTGTTGATTGGCCAATTGAATCCAGGTGAACCATACAGGTTTTTTTGTACATTTTTTTTCGTATTTTATACCTGTTTTGGCATGCCTGGAGCATACACATATCTTACCAATTTCACAGTTGATTGATTTTTTCAAGAAATATAGCCTGACTGAATATCTAGTACATGTATTAGCCATCCTCCCAACTCAGCGTTTTGTATCCACGTTTGTTCCTATAAACCCCTGACATCACACATTCATATTGTGCGGGTCGAACATATCGCCGTCTGGTGTGTGACCTAGAAAATTTACCTACAACGCAAATGGATTCTCTCTTGACCTTGAGAAGAACCAATGAAAATCATGCACTTCCGACCCGCAAAATAGGAATGTTTGATGTCAGGGGTGTGTAGGAAGGAACGTGGATACAAAACCCTGACTTGGGAGGATGGTATTAGCTAGAAGTCATTTATCTTTTGGTGGATTTTGTTCATATTTGGTATCATGGTTGGGCATGCATGACCTGAATATGTGCATATTTTGCTGATTTCATAGTTGATTGATTTCTGCACATAAGTCATTCAAAAAAGACGGCATTTTAGAAACAAATCGAGTGTCAAACTATGAGAAAAGGGCCACTGCTGGGCCTGTCAATAATATTGCTGTTTACACATTATCCCAGCTGAATAAGGGCTGCTGAAAATTTAAACTAATTTTAATGGAAGGGTTAAGATTTTTTTGTGAAGATATTTTACAGGAGAGGTTAGGCGAATCCTTGTGATGGTTTTCTATCAACACTAGTCAAAAATCAATATTTTCAAGGAAATAACTTTACTTTTTAGATACAATATCAAGTATTGTCCTTTAGATGGCAGAGAATTAAGTTTAAAATCGGTTATTATTATTCATATTTTTTCACAAGGATGCATCTCCCTTGGTTTATCGGCTATTTTTGAAGATGAATGTTTTTATACTTTCAAAAATTCATTTCAATTTATTTTTGACAGAAGACAAAAAAATTTCATCAATTTAAAATCCCTAGTATCAAAAATTGCGCTAAAAACTGTCTACAGGTAAATTAAATTTGTTAAGTTTCATTTTGACTTCTATTATTGAATAATGATAAAGCTATGGACTTTGTAAATAACTCTGTTATTTTTATAATTTTAGTCTTTACTACATGACCCTAATCCAAATAGCCCAGCTAACAATGAAGCTGCTCAGTTATATAGAGAAAACCGTCGAGAATATGAGAAAAAAGTAGCGTCTATAGTACAACAGAGTTGGCAAGATGATTCCGATGATGAAGAAGAAACAACTAAGGAATTGTCATAGCAACGGCTTTAATTAGATATGCCATAATTTTTGTTGACGATAAAAATCTCATCATAAATTTTGTACACATATCATTTCCTGTCCTTAGCTATGATAGGGCAGTTGTTTTCTATTTATTGTTCATTGTTGGCCACACTATCTTTATTTTTATTTTTTATGAACAGACATTTATAATGTCAGTTCTAAGGTTTTTTTCTTAGATAATTAAATGTTTATCTGTTATTTTGGAATATATAAAATTTTATGCCAGATTGCTGTTTTCAAAGTTATTTTTGTTTACAAGTCAGGACACAGATCAGATTTTGAAATTAACTACTAATATAGTATAACATTTCGATACATTGTATAACTTCCTCTGCACCCCCCTCTCTGTTTGACAGAAAAGTAAAATTGAATATTCCAGATTTTAGTTCTAATGTTTATATTAAGCCAATTGAGGTAGTCTGGCCAATGATGAAAGGCCAAACACACTTTACTTAGAGTTTGATTGCACCAGAGAACTTTTATTGAGAATCCCACATTATACTTTCAGTCGTTACTGGATGAGCCCAACCCAAATAGTCCTGCCAACAATGTAGCTGCTCAGCTCTATAAGGACAATGTCAGAGAATATGAAAAAAGAGTAAAAGTAATTGTGGAAGACAGTTGGATATTTCATGGATCAGTTGATGATGAATAGAGTTACTTAAAATAATCATCTCATTTTTACAAACTTTTGTCCATTAGTTAGATTTAATAGCAACTTCTTTCTTATTTGTAAAAAAACTTATCTTTTTGAAATCTTGTGTATACTTCATTTTTCATCCCTCAGTAACAGTGTAATTTTCTCCTATTAGTTGACAATATCCAAACCATTCAGACACATAATTAAAAATAATTGAATTCCAAATGTTAGATGATGTCTCAAGTTTAACCAGTGGAACTACTTCCAGACAAGCCAAATTCAGAGTTTTGATTGGTCAAATCAATTTTTCAAGTGCTGTCGATACAGTGATAGCCAATTTATTACTACAATACCACAAATGGCTGTTAGACTGAAATATATGGTGGTATCTTACAATATTAAAGTCAAATTTTCAAATTTAACCTGATAGAAATCTAAAATTCAAGTGATGTAATTTTTACTGGAATAGTAGTGTAGTTATATTGTATTGTATCATCTTAAAATATTCTGTCATACCAAACGTATGTTTATAATTTCGCAGGTTTTCACATGCCAATCTTATCATTTATACATAAAAATAAAGATAGTGTAATAAGTAACTGTCTGATAGCCATAAATCTTGTCTTCTTTCAGATAATGGCAATTATCAGTTTTATTCTTTTATACAGGAAATATTATGTGTACATTATATCTGTGTATATATCATGAATGTCCTATCATACAGGTCCCAGGATAAGTCCGGAGATATATTGTTAACACATTTTTTAAAGACTATATTAATGTATCAGTCTATTTAAAACGAGTGAAATAATGTGATATTTAATACATGAAAACAGAGTATCAGATTAATATAAACTAACTCGTATCAACGTTTCCTTTGCTTTTGTTTACATTTATATTTTCATAGATTGTTCATTTGTATCCTTGAAAGAAGGGCAGTATTTTGAAGATCGTAGCATAATTTTTAAAAATTAACGTTATTTTTGTCATATTTAAAGGATTATTGGTAATCATTTTATGTCATACTTTACGTTTTTATGAAAAAGTTTATATTAAGTAAAGCTAAAATTACTTAAGTGATAAAATCAGTGGCCTTGTATCCTAAGTAATAATAATATATGGTGTAAGTAACTCTGCAACAACTCTGATTCTAGATACGACTTTAATTTCTGACACTATAGCATATTTTATTCTTATTATTATGCTATTAATCATTTGTTATCTATTAAAATCTTAATTATTAGTTTATCCGGGTAATCTTCACTCCAATCTGTCAAATTTATCTCTATTTTTAAAGCCTTTGAAGAGATTTTCCCATTTACTTTAAAAAATGCAGTTTCTCCACCATCATGGCTATGTCAAACTTTTTTTAAAGTCATTGTAATTAATTTTACCTACCCAGCAAGCAAACTTCTACTACAAGTAATACTATGATTTTTGGTGAACATTAGGAAGATAGGCAATAAACACATGTGAACACTGAACACAAGTTGTTCCATTTACACCTTTTGACAATTCAGAATACACTGGATATAAATTGTCTAAAGGTTTCTTATTAAGTAGGGTAAAACATAAACCTGTAAAGGCTTAATTCATCTGTCAGTAAATACAGAACACAAGTTGTTCCGTTTAAACGTTTTGTTAGTTCAATATACATTGGATACAAATTGTCCAAAGGTTTCTTATTTATTGTGCTTACTATATTTATAACAGAAGTGTATAAATAATGATCCATTAAAATGAGATGTTTAATATTGTTTTACCTTGAGGTATTATATAATTGTGAATTTTTGTTTTGTTTATATCATGATCATATGAGTTTGAATTGTTTCATTTTTGTAGTGATCACTGGTGATGTCTTGAAACTGAAGACATAAAATTGAGAAGAATATACTAAACCTGTTTTTATTTATCTGGCTAATTACACCAGGATGTGCCTTTGTTTCAAATTCCGCCCTAGTGTTTTAACCTGATGTTTAAATTATCCAGCTATCCGGAAATAGAAGCCTTCTGAGTTCAAAATGGAACAAGTTATGCCCTATTATGAAATAGAAGTTGCCTTTTGAATTAAAATGTAACACAAAATGCAACAATTTGTGCTGTAATGTTGGAATCTGCCTGTTGTCAGTGATATGCCTAGTTCAAAACAGAATGAATCTGCATCCCTCTGCCGTCTGGGTTAAATAGACACAAAAAAGCTACAATCTGTGCCCCAGTGTTATACATTGCCTGATAGCAAGGATCCAGCTAGCCTAAATAGAAGGAAGCATAACCCTCTGCCTTCTGAATTAAATATCACACAAAACGCAGCAAGAAACACCTTTAATACATAAAAATAAAAGAAGACATGTTTAAACTCGAGGCAGGTGACGTGGCATCTTGATATCATGTGATTGACATCATAATGTAATTCTGATTTGTACATATACTACAAAATGGTTTTATTGAGCCTACCCCTCATTGAATGAATCTTGAAGTAGATCAGATTAAAAATAAATAAATTTGATGCGATATTTTAAAATCTTGTGTTTATAAAGGTTTTGACTTCAGAAGTGCTTATTGGACTAGAAAGCTACTGTCTGAATTGACAGTGATCCCTGCAACACCCGCAAGTAGCTGGGGCAAAAATATAAAACCTTATGGCCCATCTACCAATAGAATGCAATCATCGTATTAGGAAATTAATTCACTAACACCAATGAAAAGTGAACACAGTTTAGTTCACAAGCTTATTTCCCCGGATTTCGAAAGTTTTGCACATATGTGTTTGGTCCATGGCAATGCTGTACAGAAATAAAACGCATAAATTGAAAAATAAAATAAAAGTAAACGTTACGAGATAAAACTAACAATTTTCAAAATCCCCCCCCCCCCCCTGTGGGTCCCAAAAATCTAAAACCTAACCGTGCATCTACATGTGACGTATGACAGTACCATAAGTATTTAAAGAGCATAAATTAAAACATGAACAAATTCGACCGCCGTGGGAAAGTTTTGAACATTAAAATTGTTTAACCAAGCTTAATATCACAATATTCGAAGTCCCACTCGTGTGGACCCCAAGTTTAGAAAAAATATATTCACCTCACTGCGCACCTATAGGTAATATGCAACCATTCTTTATAGAAATTAAATCCCTAAACCCAAAAGTGAAGAAGATGATGGCACAAGAAAGTGTGACGGACAAAAGGAAACAATCGCAATATCTTCCAACTGAAAGTACGGGCATAAAAATGACAAAAAACCATAATAAACAAACTCGAGGGTATGCACTGAAAATAAGTTATCAGAAATGCAGGATGGTTTTTTTTTATTTCATCAGTGAACAGTGAAAACCTTTTTCTTGGATCCGCGCTGATCTGGAGTATTTTCACAGTTTTATTAAGTGAAGTGCAATATATATTCATCACCAGTTTGCTTCTTTTTATCACAGTTTACTGTTCACTTGTCCAACAAGTAATGGTACTGAACTGGGTTTGAATTTCCTGTAACAATAAACATATTGTTCATTAGATTATCAAACTAAGGTAATTATATAACAACGATTTAACTTTATCAGAAAATTAAAATTTTTTGCTCACCTGAAACATGAAAGTTATTTCCACCACTGTGTGGAATGGTCATTTAATAGGAGATCACTTTTCAAAATTGTATCCGGGTATGATTCACTTGCAAATCTTTTTCCCGAAAGTACTCAGCTAATTGGAACCAAATTATTTACTGGTATTCTGAACCATGGAAGACTCTTGAAATTTTAGATATGATTATAATGAGAGATATGTATTTATTTAAAAGTAGTATTCTCGACCATGGACCGATTTTACCCATGTTACAAAAAATTGAAACAAATCATGCAAAGCAAAGACATTTTAAAATTTCTAATACTACTCAGCCATTTAGGACCAAACTTTGGTAAAAGGTTCTTGGGCCGTTTTACCACAAATTGAGCTAAATTGACTCAATTTGGAGCAAAGTTTAATTGAAGACTACTATTACTAAAATAGAAGAAACTACCAAAATATAGTTAAAGATATCCGTGAATTCACTGGACCAATTTGGACCAGACTTTGTTAAAATAGTCCTTGGAGTGTCAAATTTTCAGAATGATGTCCAGGGTATGAACCTTGACTAATATGGACAACATTACCTTGAAATCTTTTCTTTTGAAATATTTTGGCAGCGACGAGTATTTTTTATGTAAAGGTCCATAGGGATCTATTTTCAAAATTGTTTTGCTGTCCAAACCTTGGAACTAAAAAATGTTAATTCAACGAAAAAGTGGGCCGAATATGACTGAAATCAACGAAATCGTTATAAGGTTGTTTCGTGTACGGTTTCAGAGGTTCCAGGTGAACGATATACGTTACTAGTAGACCCTTGCTAAGTATAACCTGTCCTGTCAATTCAATAAAATGAGTCTACGACATAAAGATGCTTGATTTATTACCCAAGCGTATTTTTATAATAAACAGATGAAACAGATGCCACACGGACTATTGATTTAGTATGTTAAATAAAACATAGATCGAATAACATCGAAGAGGGTGCTTACTCGTCCCTCAGTTTTTTCTTCGAGAGCATGTAATTACCATCATTTCTCGAAGAGAGAATTGCTGCTGACATAAAAGCAACTTAACAAGTCATACTTATGTTGTAAACAACAGATTAAGGAAGGTCTGAAGTCTGAATTTGTACCCCCCTTATCTATCCTGACCCCCGAGGAATAAAACACATTAAAGCCAATACAGTATGATTAACAAATTTATAAGGTGACCGCTTGCTAGAACTGTTAAAGTTGGTTTGATACATAATTTATAAATAATTGGGTAAAAATGTGCTCGTTGTAACTGTAAAACTAGCTTAAATTCTTATATCTGCTGTCGGATATTGTCAATCTATTAACCGAAATAGACAGAAATAACACCCCTTTAAAGGGTTTAATGGTATCTCGTCGTAGAGTTCGAAATGTATGACTGACCAACTTCGATGGACGGATGTTTTTTATACGGCCTGAGCAGCTGGGTGCATTTCAAGTGTCGGGACCTCCAACAGATATGACCGCCTTTCCAAAAATAGAAAAATCAGCAAAAATATATTCATAAAATTCTGAAGCTACTACGGCAATTCAAACCAATCTTTGGTGGAATGATAGTTAGGTGCATGGTCCCTTTTCAAATTTGTGTCCAGGGGTCCGGACTTTGAATTAAGATGGTCAATGTTACTAAAATTATAAAAATCAGTTCAGAATATTTACAGAAAATTGTTTGAAACTACTTGTCAATGGACAATTGCGCCAACACTTTTGTGAAATTGACCGTAGATAGTCCCATTTTAAAATGATCTTCGAGGTCCGCACCGTATCATAACCAGTGTAGCTGTGTTGCTTAAAAGATCAACTAAAGCACGGATAAGGTTTCGCTATTAATTAATTCCGATATTATTTAATTTCATCAACTTTGAATTACAAGTATAAATTCCAACGAGCTAACAGGCTACTAGGACCCACTATGTTTTAAACCTTTTCACTTACCTGACACTAATTCCTGCTTTATCGAACATATACTGCGATGCTTTAGCTTCGTCCTTATGTCGGTTTTTGTCATAGTAAAATATAACCTCTTTGATACCTGACTGTATGATAATTTTAGCACAATTATTACACGGATATAATGTAACATATATTGAACAGCCTCTTATATCTGCAGATATCTTGTTCACAATGGAATTCATTTCTGCATGGCATACTGAAATAAAATATCATTAATAATTTATCAATAAATGATGGATAACAAGTCTGAGAAAGAACCGATTTGCTGTAAAATGTCAAGAAGACAACCCGTCTAGTTGTCACCATACCATCTCAAACGAATAGTAAACCCCACATCATGTAAATGGCCCTAACAAAAATATCAAATATACAAATTAATGGAAAAACAACACTTCATTTGATAAGATTGAGAAACTAAATTTTTAACAAGAAATACCCTGCAAGTTGAATTGATAAAAAACGAAGACTACTAAGTAATACTCTGAAACCTGTATAAGAATTGCCGTTGACATAAGAATTACCGTTAAACGTCAGTAACCCTGTCCTTGTTAATGACAATGTCGAGGTCTATACTTACATTAGATTAACCTTTAGACAGTGTTGATACTGACAGTAGAATTACCATTAAACATCAATACCCCTTTCTTTGTTAAATGCAGTGGTGATGTCTGTACTGACATTATATTTACCTTTAGACATTAGCACCCCTGTCTTTGTTAAGGGCTATGGTGATGTCCGTACAGATATTATATGTACATATTATCAGGTTTTCTGCAAACGTATATCGTAAAATATCAGCCGCGAGACACAATGTGAAGCTTTTCCGGCGAGTGAGCGTAGCGAACGAGCCAAAAAGCTTCATATTGTGTCAAGCGGCTTATATTTTACAATATTTGTTTGAAGAAAACTTGATGATAAATTTATCGTATTGTTAACTAGCAATCTTAATGGAATTTCTTACTTTTCAATGGCCATCCGCCTATAACCAGATGTTTTCCTGATATATTCGAGTCAACGTTGGGTCAAACATTATGACGTCGCTGATATATTCGGGTCAGCTCATACTAGGGTCGGGTCGTACATATTATCAGGTTTTTTGCAAACGCATATCGTAAAATATCAGCCGCGAGGCACAATGTGAAGCTTTTTCGGCGAGTGAACGTAGCGAACGAGCTAAAACGCTTCATATTGTGTCGAGCAGCTTATATTTTACAATATTTGTTTGAAGAAAACTTGATGATAAATTTATCGTATTGTTAACTAGCAATCTTAATGGAATTTCTTACTTTTCAATGGCCATCTGCCTATAACCGGATGTTTTCCTGATATATTCGGGTCAAAGTTGGGTCAAACATTAAGACGTCGCTGATATATTCGGGTCAGCTCATATTAGGGTCGGGTCAACTCTTTACGACGTCACAGTGCCGAAATACGGGAAATTGTGAAGGCCTCAGCAGGTCGATATAGGCATGAGGAAATACGATAAAACTCTTTACGACGTCACAGTGCCCAAATACGGGAAATTCTGAAGGCCTCAGCAGGTCGATATAGCCATAGAGAAATACGATAATTATCTTTAGACATCAGCACCCCTGTCTTTGTTAAGGGCAGTGGTGACGTCTGTACTGACATTATATTTACCTTTAGACATTAGCTACCCTGTCCTTGTTAAGGGCAGTGGTGATTTCTGTGCTAACATTATATTTACCTTTAGACATTAGCACCCTGTCTTTGTTAAAGGCAGCGGTGTTGTCTGTACTGACATTATATTTACCTTTAAACATTAGCATCCCTGTCTTTTTTAAGGGCAGCGGTGATGTCTGTACTAAAATTATATTTACCTTTAGACATTAGCACCACTGTCTTTGTTAAGGGCAGTGTTGATGTCTGTACTGACATTATATTTACCTTTAGACATTAGCACTCCTGTCTTTGTTAAATGCAGTGGTGATGTCTGTTCTAACATTATATTTACCTTTAGACATTAACACCCCTGTCTTTGTTAAGGGCAATGGTCACATCTGTACTGACAATATATTTAACTTTAGACATTAGCACCCCTGTCTTTGTTAAATGCAGTGTTGATGTCTGTACTGACACTATATTTACCTTTAGACATTAGCACCCCTGTCTTTGTTAAATGCAGTGGTGATGTCTGTTCTAACATTATATTTACCTTTAGACATTAACACCCCTGTCTTTGTTAAGGGCAGTGGTGATGTCTTTACTGATATTAAATTTTCCTTTAGTGGTGATGTAGATGTACTGACGTTATATTTACCAGTACTACTGACTTGGTTAAGGACAGTGTTGGTGGGGATACAATAAGTTACTGACCAGATGAGTAATGACTAGAGTTATTCTTCACACTTATTTGCCTCAAACATTTAACATAATAAAAATTTTGATTACCGTAAAGTTTTTTGGTGTTGAGAATGTTATCTGATCCTTTCCCCCATGGCATATCATCATCACTACATCCGTTTGGCATCCCATTATATCCTATTCCCACAATTCTGTTGTCCTTATTCACGATACAAGCGCCAACCTGAAAATACAAACGTTTCTGCTATTTCGTTTTCAATTCTCATTAAGACTAAACACTTATTTTGTATGTGCATTCATTTGTTCCCCGGGATTTTATTCATTAACACAAATTTTTATTTCATACGAACGTCTTTAAAGAGGTAAGAAAAAATTCCATACTTCCTATGGAGTTTTATCCCAGGACATCAGATTTATCTGTTTTTTTTTCTTTTTTTTGGGGGGGGGGGGTGTTAGTTTTTTTTTCTTGTGTGCGATTTATTGAATTTTGAGCAAAAAATAACATGAAAACCACTCAAAAATGTGCTGTTACAAGGTTTTCGCAAAAGTGTTGTAACAAAGATGACTTTTGTATTGTATAGAAATGTATTAAAGCTACCAAGTTTTTCACCAATAATTCAGACATATGTATCAAATATACTGTATCATGCGTAACAGATGTATATATATATATACATTCTTAAATCGATGCCTGTACATTATTGTTGATATTAAATCGAGATAGTTAAATTATCAAAACATAAAATCCGTTAATTTTACTATCGAGATTTGATAAATCCGATATTTTTCGAGTAACGATATGCGAGAATCTATATTTATTTCGGCTGAGACAATCTATACCGCCATGCTAAAACAACCTACATGGCAGAATGTAATTGGATCTTTCCTATTCTTGACTCAGACTTTGGCGATCGCTCTAAACTTGCTGATCCCATGCCAAGTCTCATGCAGTACTGACTTATTTCGACAGAGAATTCTCTGCTACCATGGTAACACAACCTAACCTTGAGCCCATGCCAAGAAACATTCTGTACCTATGTAAGAGTACCTTTACGTATCACCTATTTTTGAACGGGATTTATACTGATCCCATGACGACACACCTATCTATGTAAAAAAAACCTTTATTTTTCGACATAGACCGCCCCTACCGCTATTAAGGTCCTACCTGTGTAACAGGATCTTTACTTCTTTCAGCAGACACCAAAGCTACTGCCATAAAATATTGATCCCAAGTCAGACACCATTTTCTTTTACTATTGATATCTGAAGGTAAATGAGAACCCTTAAAAGTATTGATCCCAATTCAGTTACCGGTCATTATCATTTACTGTTGGCACCCGAAGGTAAATGAGAACCCTTAAAACTATTGATTCCAATTCAGTTACCGGTCATTATCATTTACTGCTGCCATCCGAAGGTAAATGAGAACTCTTAAAAATATTGATCCCAATTCAGTTATTGGTCATTATCATTTACTGCTGGCATCCGAAGGTAAATGAGAATCCTTAAAAATATTGATCCGGATTCAGTTATCAGGCATTATCATTGACAATCTAATTAAAAACCGATCTCTCATCGCTCTCGTTTTCTGATATGTCTGGGAGATCTAACGAAATCCGCTTTGAGGTCACATGTGAGTGAACTGGAACTTATGAATTTATAATGATATGCAAATGAGTTGACCTCATATCAATAAGCCAATCAAAAAAGTTTATGAATTCTGGGGACTGACGATTTCTTCGTTAATAAAATGAGTTACATCCCTTTACCACACGATCAACTTACAAGATCGCCTAAGCCGCAATTTCATTGGTCGAACAGGACACACCTACGAGGTCACTCACATGTGACCTCAAAGCGGGTTTCGTTAGATCTCCACGCGACATATCAGAAAACGGGAGCGATGAGAGATCGGTTTTTAATTAGATTGTATCATTGATGGTTGGCATCTGAAGGTAAATGAGAACTCTTAAAAATGTTGACCCCAATTTAGTTACCGGTCATTATCATTTACTGTTGGCATCCGAAGGTAAGTGAGAACCCTCGAAAATATTGATGGTAAATATTAACTCTTAAAAATATTGATCCCAAGTCAGATACCATTGTCCTTTACTGTTGGTATCTGGTGGTAAATGTTATGTCTTGAAAATATTGATCCCACGTCATTGTCTGTTGCAGATCGTATATATGTGAAGGTAAATGTTTAATCCCAAGTCATTGTCTTTTCCTGTTGACGTCTTAATTTTAACGTGAAATGTTCATACATTTATAAGGAAAAATCGTTCAGATTATATGTTAATTCATGTTGAAAGATAAGTAATGTTGCTTTTTTTCCTTCTAATATGATAGGCTTGAAGTCTTTAAATCTGATTTAACATAAATATCAGTAAAAACATGATTAATTAATGTTTAAATCAATTTAAAGACAAAATATTCTTATTTTAATTGTATTATTGTCTAAAGATTAATTAAAGGTAGTCAGAAATAGTCTTTATATCATTCGCCATAATTTGATCCTAAAAAATTGAATAAAATATCAATTTTATAAAATTCATAAACAGATAATAGATAATTCAAAATTTAAATATTTGTACCGGCGTCACTTTTTTTACCTCAAAAGTAATTCGACCCATCACAGGATACATGGTATCAAAACAACAAAAATAACAGAATTTAGGACCTCCATCAATATGTATAATACACATTGATTTGTGCTAGTCACAGGTTTGGTTATGGTCAATATATTTAAAATTGTCTTAATATTGGTTAGTCAATAGTATTTACGAATTTAAAATTTTAATTCTGTTCTCATGGTCACCGGATCCTTGACATTCATATTCTATATATTATTGAAATGATTTACAACTTTTACTATTATTTTCATTCAACGATAAAAATTATCAAAAAAGACGTTCGGAAATGTAAAAAAAATATCTTAATATTTCTCCCCATTGTCCGTTTAATTCTCATTATAAAAATTACTTATAAAAGTGAACCCAGAGTTTCAGTGGCACCATTAAATCAAATTTCACAAGAATGTAAATGGAATATGCTATGACAATCTAAACCTTTACTAGTTATATTAATGGGATATGCTATAACAATCTAAACCTTTACTAGTTATATTAATGGGATATGCTATGACAATCTAAACCTTTACTAGTTATATAAATGGGATATGCAATAACAATCTAAACCTTTACTAGTTATATTAATGGGATATGCAATAACAATCTAAACCTTTACTAGTTATATTAATGGGATATGCAATAACAATCTAAACCTTTACTAGTTATATTAATGGGATATGCTATAACAATCTTAACCTTTACTAGTTATATTAATGGGATATGCTATAGCAATCTAAACCTTTACTAGTTATATTAATGGGATATACCATCACAGTCAATTCCTTATATTACTTATTCATTTTCTAATATTAGAAATTCAATTTCTAATATTAGAAATTAAAGGCATTATGAATTCATTTTCTAATATCGAGGAATTTCTGATATTAGAAAATGAATTAGTAATATTAGAAATTGAATTAGCAATATTACTATAGGTCCTATGTTAAAGTATAGTCGGATATAACTCTGAAAGAGGACTACCTAAAGACCATTGCTTCGAAGTTTTGTTATAATTGGCCCAGTAGTTTCAGAGAGAGTAAGTTGGTGGAGGATATTTAAAGGAAATTTTATCTATTATATGATACTTACACCCCTTCTTTATTTGATTATTCAAAGGTTGAACAAGAGAAGAGGTTGAATTATAATGAATTCTGTGACAAAAATGCTAGATTGTGAAATGTAATTTTTTATTAGGTACCTACAAGTAGCGTTATATTTTGAAACAAGTTCTCGTTATTTGTGGTCAAATATAGTAAATGATTTGACCAACCGATGAAGCTGTGAAATTTAAACTCAGTAAATTGGTCAAAGAGGAATATCTTCATCAACGAATAGGAAAGTATCGATAGGATGAAAGAAATCCTCAATATAATCAGACATTTTAAGGATCAAGGATGTTCGCTGGTCATGTTTTTGAATTTTTGTCATAATCCTCTGGTTTTATCCATTTGAATGCCATAAATTATTTTTCCCGCTTACACCCATTTTTTGCATGCAGAATGATAAGCCATTTGTAAAAATCTTATAAAATCCTTGTTATTTTTTAATGGTTTTTGAGAAATAAACTTTTCAATGATAAAGCTATGTAAAATCAAGAGTGCATATTTTTCCCGCAAAATTTTCAGTGGCTTAGCACACGGACCTATAATTTTTTTCGCTCTTCTATTTTCTTTATTAATCCACTGTCAATATTTACCAGTGTTATGAAAAGTTCGTTATTTTTACAGTTTACAGTTTATTGAAATCACTCAGACACATTTAAGTGTTACATGAGGGCATAACATAAATACATAATTTACATATAACAGGATAGGAAAAGTGACAGAAATATATAAATATAAACAGTATTATTTGGTTACGTATTAGGTAATTATAACAATTTACTAACTTTATAAACAAAGGTGGCAATGTTGATGAGTAAGTTGGTGTTGCACAGGGAAAGCATACCTTTCATTTTGACTAAGTTTGGATTCATAGAATAATACCTTGGAATATATTTCGATCTTGGTTCTTTGATCGGCTCGGCTGTACAAAGGTAGAGATAGTGAAATTCATCACCAATTCCGCCCTGGCACAGATGACATTTTCTATCTAGCCTAGGAATATTATGCCATCTTCCTGTTTCGACGGGGATTTTCCAATTAGAAGTTCTGAGTTTACAGATGTATAATCGACTGAACTCAGAAATTCTACATAAATAATTTTCAAGTTTAAAATCCGTCTTAAATAATGCGTAGAACTCGCCCCGAGATGACCCATCGATATCCGAAAACCATCTCTGTATAAATTGGTCACGGAGACGTTCACACAAAAAGGAGTTCAGCTGTCGATGGCACATCCCGTATTGTATAGAGAAAATATATCCCAAACCTGCGTTATCTAGAATAGATTTTATATGAGAAATCCACTTGAAACTGCAACCATGCTGAGTTTGCAGTTTGTACATTGTACTATATAAAGTAGAACTGAGTTTCGTCCCATTGTTAATTAACCTACACCAAAATGAAACCATCCTCAGTTTAACTCTTATATCTAAGGGATATCTACCTAATTCGCCGTAAACCATGAAGTTCGGAGTAGAGGATTTCATTCCTATAATTCTCTTACAAAATTGCAAGTGAACGCGTTCAATAATCTGAAAATTCTCAAATCCCCAAACTTCGGATCCATACAGTAATATAGGCTCAACAAGCGTATCAATATTTTGAAACTGAGCAGCGAACGTCCTTAAACATGCCACTGGAAATACTGGTGTCAACGTCAAGAAATGGACAATTTTGACTGTCGGGATTAGATCTTTTAAGAGTTTATTCAAAAATAATTTAAAAAAAAAACATAATTTTGAAACGTGTTGATGAAAATAGAAATTCTTATACTTTGCATACCTGTGTACAATTATCCTTTAAAATAAAAAGTTTCCATCTTGAAAACTGTAGGGTGAGGTATCCGGACAAATACATACCATCCATATATATGTGGACGGTCGGAGTAAATTAAAACTGTTCGTGGCGGGGGCATAAAAAGCTGCATATACAGTAAGTGCATATAATGTCAACGATGAAAAAGATAGATATAAAAAAAATTACACATAAAGACCAAGGGACTTGATGAAAATTTTACATTTGGTAATGTGGAAGATATACCGCATTTTAATATATGCAGTGTCCAGCTAACATACAGGGGTATTCGAGAAAAAATGTTTAGAGAAGTGATGATATATTTGTCTTAACTCTCGAAGTTCAACACTGATGTAATATATCCAGTCCTAAGATGTTAGGTAAAAATGTAAGGAAATTGCATTTCTTTTGTGTAATTTCTAAAATCACTATTAATCCTTAACGGATAATTATTCTATTGGTTACTAATTCACCCTTCCCTTTAAAGCAGAATTACCATAATTACCTTACATCCTCCCATTAACGGAAAATTATTATAAATACTCCCCTCCCCCAAACATTTTTGTAGATAGCAATAACCTGCGCGTTCACGTGATTTGTAGAATGAACTGACAGAACTCGTATCAAATTTAAAAGTAAGTACAACTTATATTCTTATGAACGATAGAAATGCATCGGGTATACATTATAAAAAAAATACACAATTAACACACACTATACATACCTGTATCCATTCTTTGGTTTGTACGTATATATATCTTATTGATCAGGATTTACAGCCTTGTATAGTTTATTAGTGTGTAAATAAGATATGCTCTACAGGATAATTTAAAAAAGAAATGTATTTTAGTCAAATTTGTCTTATTTTACTTCCGTTATATATGGAAGGGAATTACCGCCATAATGATAACGATATATTCTTGTTGTATTATTACTATTCTTATTCCTATTATTGTAATTGTTAACTGTATTATGCTAAGTGTTATTTTCTAATTTCATAAACATCTAATCTCTATTTTATATATTATCAAATTTCTAAATTGTTACAGGTCCGATTTAATTTTTTATGGTAACTTTTATAATTTCATGCATAAATTTTTAATTTTTATTTTCTAAAATTATACTTTTAAATTTTACATCATCAAGTCCTGAAATGAATAACTTCCATAAACAAATATATGAATAAGAATTTAGAACTTAGACGAATAGCAATCGGCATTTTGGAATTTAGAACTTAGACGAATAGCAATCGGCATTTTGAAAGTTAGAACTTAGACGAATGCGAGTTGGCATAATGTAATGCCACATTATGACGATCAGTGGCGCTGTCGTCTGATGAATCTCCCCCATCACGTGACCTTGTTTACGTAGAACGATATATGAGGGTCCTAAAGAGGGGGTATGAGAAAGGACAACGTGAAATAAAACATCTTCGCTGAAACCTAATCACGAATAATAAGCAACGTTCTGAGGAAAAGAAAGGGGACATATACATTGTTTTAGATAATATTCACTTCTTAATTACACTGAATAATGATGGTACTAAATATTGATATAATTTACATATGTATTTCTAAAATTAACGTATATCTTCAATACCGTAACACGTAAAATAAGGAATCACGGCCAATAAAAAGAACTGGAAACGCACAAAGACCGAAAACACGAGAAATAAAATGGGGGAAAACGCAGCACGATAAATAAAAAAGTTCAAACACGCTGTACGTTACCTCCCTCATAACTGGTGCGCTGCGGTTGACTGTTTACACAAGGTAAGTTTTAAAAGAAATATTGGATGGACACTGGTGGATTTAGAGAAGAGGAAAGGCCCGCCCCTTTTAAGCCGAGACCATATATAAAATTATGTATAAAAGTCACATTAAATTATCCCGGGTCTCCTGTTGTCTTCGGGGTCTGTATACGATATTAACTGTGGGCAGGCCTACTCACAATAACTATCGTATTTTACAGGCCCTACGCTTTTTCACTAAAAATTGTCAGATGCCGTGTCCCAACGTTTCGAAAACCTAGATCTGACACTGATCACAGGGGCTCGTACCAATATAGTCTTTCGATCGCCAATCATTACTGGTTGATACTGGGGAAAGGGGAGGGGGCTCTCCATAAAACTTTTCATATTGAATCCTTGAAGTCCTCAGTTGGTCCAGGGCGAAGCCGTTTTGGATATCCAAGATGTGAAGCCCCCGGAATTTCCTGGATTTTCTGAGATAAATTTTGACAAAAAAAAATGGGTGTGGGGGGGGGATATGCCGCTTTGTTCGTCCGTCTGTCTGTCTGTCCCATTTCCAGATGATTATTCAAGTTTCCTTTGACCAATCCTTCTGATATTTGAACACAATGTTACTTATAAAAAAACACAGGTCAATTTCTGTTATAAAAATGCTATGAGAAAACAGGGGTGAGGTTTAAATTTTGGGATCCTTGCTCCTCCCATAATAGAACTTGACCTGTATTTTAATATAAGCCAGTAACGTTGTGTTCAAATATCAGAATGATTGGTTAAAGGAAACTTGAGTAATCACCTGGAAACGATTTGCTTTGGGTCAGACAGACAGACGGACGAACAAAGCGGCATATACACCCACCCCACCCCCAATTTTTTGTCAGGGGGCATAAAACTTTTATTTTTATGCTAAAATTTATCTCAGAAAATCCAGGAAATTCCGGGGGCTTCACATCACCCACTGAGGACTTCAAGGATTCAATATGAAAAGTTTTATGAAAAGCCTCCCCCTTCCCTCGTATCAACCAGTAATGATTGGTGATCGAAAGACTATATTGATACGAGCCCTGTGATCAGTGTCGGATCCGGGTCACGGCATCTGACAATTCTTTAGTGAAAAAGCATAGGGCCTGTAAAATACGATAGTTATTGTGAGTAGGCCTACCCACAATAAATATCGTATACAGGCCCCGAAGACAACAGGAGACCCGGGATAATTTTATGGGACTTTTATACATAATATATGGTCTCGGCTAAAAAGGGGCGGGCCCTTCCACTTCTCTAAATCCACCAGTGTCCATCCAATATTTCTTTTAAAACTTACTGGGTAAACAGTGAACCACAGCCGTAAATCTGACGGCCCCAGAGTTATGAGGGAGGTAACGTACAGCGTGTTTATCGTGCTGCGTTTTCCCCATTTCATTTCTCGTGTTTTCGATCTTTGGGCGTTTCCAGTTCTTTTTATTGCCCGCGATTCGTTATTTTACGTGTTACGGTATTGAAGATACGGGAAATTCTGATATAGGCTAATCAGTTCCATCAATATTCAATTTAATAAAGAAGTGAATATTAAAAAAAAAAATTGTATATGTCCGTTTTCTTTTCCTTAGAACGTTGCTTATTATTCGTGATTCGATTTCAGCGAAAATGTTTTTATTTCACGTTGTTCGTTCTCATACCCCCTCTTTAAGACCCTCAGCTATCGTTCTAGTTGTCGTAAACAAGGTCACATGATGAGGGAGATTCATTGTACAGACGACGGCGCCACTGATCGTCATAATGTGACATTAAATTATGCCAACTCAATTATGCTAACTCGCATTCGTCTAAATTCCAATTCGTAAGTTCTAAATTCCAATATGCTGATTGCTATTCGTCTAAGTTCTAAGTTCTAAATTCTAATTCGTGTATTTTTTATGGAAACGGGATATTTGATCTTTTTCATTTCAGGATTTGACAAGCTTGAGGTTGTAAAGTTTAAAAGTATAATTTTGGAAAATAAAATTTAAAAATTTATGCATGAAAGTAGAAAAGTTACAATAAAAAATTAATAATCGGCCTGTAACAATTTAGAAATTTAATAATATAAAATAGAAATTAGATGTTTATGAAATTAGAAAATAAGATTTATCATAATACATCTGACAATTACAATAATAGGAATAAGAATAGTAATAATACAACAAGAATATATCGTTATCATTATGGCGGTAATTCCCTTCCATAGTTATACGACGTTGTAATCTTTCCACTTCACCGACTTGTTCATGAACATATTAATATCGTTATTTAAAAGCGGAATGAATATAACACAAACGGATAGATCTTTCATTCCTCTTATGAACCTCATGTCGGCGTTATTTCTTAGAAGTGGACACGTTAATTTTTCAATTACGTCCAAACACATCGATAATGTAACGTTAAAATGTTGATATTTATTAAATTTCTTTGCCTCAATTTGGTGATTAACTATTCTACTCCGTACAGACTTCCAGATGAAGAACAGTAATGGAATCATTTACTTGTAACTTTTGATATATACGATTATCTACTAGGTATTTTGTGTTTAGAATTAATTCATCATATCACTTCTTTCATATATAATGCCTTAAAAGAAATTTATTAAGAAATTTATTATATTGAAGAGAGTATTGCTGGGCAATACAATGTCTCCTACCTTGACCATGTGAATCTGACACAGACGTATTGACAGAGTGATTCCTAAAATCCTATAAAACTGTTTGCAAGGAGTACACAATAATTTCCCCATCAACCTGAAACTCAAACTTGTTCTGTAGCTCATCAATATACATGATATAAGCTGACACACTAAAAATAAGATCAACTGGTAAAACGGTTTTCAAAAAAGTGCGGAAAAGTAATATTTGACAATATTTCTATCTTCAAGGGCAATAATTATATCCGATCAGCTTGAAATTCAAACCCGATCTGTAGCTCATCATTATAAGCTCACATACCAAAAACATGACCATTTCGTAAAAGGTTTTGCAAAATAAGTCCGGAAAACTATTATTTGGCAATAATTCCCATTTCCAAGAGCAATAATTATCGGATCAGCATGAAACTCAAATTTGATCTGTAACTCATCATTATAAGCTCACATACAAAAAAATAAGATCAGTTGGTTTAACAGTTTCTGAAAAAAGTCCAGAAAAATTGAAATGTGACTGACGAACGGAGTGCAAACCTATAGTCCCCTTAGACGTTACCGGTAGAGGACTAAAGAACCCTTTTGAAATTGGTGATTCGGGAATAGCATTTTACACTACATGTTCATAGTATACTTACGTTATGGGGGACGGTTCTCCAGACGAATTCCCAACGTATACATGGAAAAAGTTTGAGAAAAGAAACAGCACTTTTATTAGCTCACCTGGCCTATATGCCATGTGAGCTCGTGCCATTACTTTGCGTCCGTCGACCTCTACAAACGAAGCCCCCCCTCCCGTTGGTTCCGGTTGGATGAACAACATTGCTGCCAAAGGTCATCGTAGATTTTTATTGGCCAATTTTCAAAGATCTTCTCCGAAACTACATTATGAAATGCTTGGAAACTTTGCATCTTTGATGACAATAATACCCTCTACAAACGATCCACCCTTGGTTCTGATTCATTCACTCAACCGATGGCTGCGGCTATTCAAACTTTCCATTGAAACCATATGAGAAAAGACTTTTTTGTCAGGAACTAATAGGCAGATTATAACCAAAGTTGGCAGGAATGATGTATGGAAGGACCTCGATTAAATTCCACCTTTGGTTCCAGAGGATGAACAACAGATTCCATCTATGATTATGAAATTCCCATTTTCAAAAATCTTCTCCTCGGTAACTGCACTATGAAACTTTTCAAGACTGACGACAGTACATTTGTGCTTTCTAAAAACGATCCACTTTTAGTTAAGATTCACCCGCTCATCCGATGGCTGCGGCAGTTCAAAGTTTCCATTGCAACCATGTTGGAAAAGTAGAGTAATGGCCGATACAGAAGTCTAATTATCCGATCCATCCAAACCATCAAACCATTTACACTGGCAGTGTACCAGATCACAGATAAATATATAAACCGCCACCAAAAATAAAATTGTATAACATGAAAAATTAAATATGGTGTTTGTAGTCATATAGGGAAATTTTCTCAAGATAACTATCAAATCATAAGGGCATACATCTCAAGCACAGGAAACATTTTTTACAGCAGTCATAGACTCTGTTAGCATTTTTACGGTAAAGCCAGGCTATTTTTTTTTTCAGTTTGTCGTTTATGCATATTACGGAAATTCTTTAGTTTAAGAATATGATTTGAAATTTGGAGAATAACGACTGTAACAAGTTTTTGAAAAGTGTATAATTGTATATTTAAAAACTTTTACTATACAATTATACACTTTTTGAAAACCTCTGTAATTATTCTAAAGGGTGTTCCGGAAGGGTAAGCATGTCCTGCTCCGTTTACGGCACTCGTCACATTGAGTAAAAACCAGTGAAGTGTAAAGTCTGGTGAGGTGTCAATTCCAGAAGGACGTGAAATCTAACTGAAGATATCTAATATCTTACGCGAGATAGAAACTTCTTATCGACAAATCATTCGTGTTGACGACCGTACATCTTTTCGTTGATGAAATCAACAGACTGAACATAACCCTGACTTAGAAGATTATGCGGCAGCAATAGCGACCTGCCATGAAAGTCACATCATAAACCACATGTGCGGCAGTAACGAATCAAATGTGAAATGTACACCCCATAGGCTAGAGACCTTGGTATGTTACTGCTAAGAAAGGGAAAGTTCACAATCGGAAAATTAAAATCATCACTTTTGTCATAAAGTTTTGATTTCAGTCGCCCATTATTATCTATGTAAAAGTACAAATCTAATCATGAAGCAGACGTTGGTATGTCTGTGGTCTCTTTAATTTCAAGTTCCCTGGGATAGATGAGATGTAGGTAATCCTTTTCAAGTAAGGGTTATTAAGTGACAAAACATCATCTTTATAGCGGAAACAGAAATTAAAGGACTGGGCTAGTTTCTTTTCTTTCCGATTCAGTAGCCCCCTGTAAAAATTTAGCTTCAGATGAAAACAAGAACAGGTCTGTCAAAAGCGGCGCAGTTTGTTCCCATTGGGATGCCGGTGTCTGTTGAAAAAACCTGCTCTCCAAACTCAAAAAAGATGTCGAGAAGAAATTCCAGCATGTTAACGACATCAGTCTGAGAGTACTTTTTATTAGAATCAGTTTGTTTTTGGACAAAAATAGCCTTTTCCTTACCTAATACCAGATTGGCATATCTTTGTAAACCATGTTTAGTGCAGAAACATGTGTTTGTTTATATGGGGTTTAAGCTGTTTTCAGCACATTTGGCCAAGCTGGAGTACCCAGAGAACCACCGACATTCGGTAGGAAAATTGGACATCCTTGTCCAGAATGATGAGAGACGAACATCGAATAGAAAACGTACTTTTTGTCATCAAACGTCTCTCGACATAAGGATCTTTGTTTAGACGACTTTATAGAAAAGTTGCTTTTTGTTCGTGTTGGGATGGAGCTTGTGTCCCTAATTTGCTGTTCATCAATGTATTTTTCATCCATAAAGCTGAATGTTGAGATCCATCTGGTAAGACTATTCAAAATAAATCACAGTGAGAATAAGTGGACTGTCAAATGGACTGAAATGAAATCCCAATGAGAATAAGTTAAATGCTGAATGGGCTATGAGAATAAATGGACTGTCAAATCGGCTGAAAGGAAATTCATAAATGTTAACCAATAAAGTAAATAGCAGATAATTTTCTTAATACAGAGTTTTAAAAAATCTGGTTCTGTACGATACTCGAATTTGTATAAGGCGTGCTGGTCATTACTACCTTATACAGTAATTATTTAATGGCTGGGTAGACGTTTGTACAAGTTCTTTTACCTAGATTTTTATTTTTATTTGTAGAACTTGTCAGATATACAGGCAGAAAATGTCAGCTCCTGTCAGAAAGACGGTGGAACTATTCTATGATGTCGTTTCACCTTATTCATGGATAGCATTTGAGGTGTTAACTAGATATACGTCAGTATGGACAAGCATGGATTTAAAATTAAAGCCAGTTTTTCTTGGAGGGTTGATTGCTGAAGCTTCAAATAAATCCCCAGCACTGGTTCCTAATAAAGGTGTTTATAACTTTAAACTTGACCTACCGAGGCTTGCACGTTATTACCAGATTCCTAACCAAAACAGCCTTCAGTTGTAATGTTTGAGAAAACATCATTAGCTGCCATGAGATTTGTTACAGCTGTTAACTTGAATCACCCACAATATACAGACGATCTTTCTAGAGAACTCTGGGTAAGAGCATGGAGCCAAGATGAAGGTATATTTGACGAGAATGATCTCACAAATGTGGCAGAAAAAGTTGGGATTGATAAATCTATAAGCAAGCCAGCCATTGAGAGGATCAGGAGTGATGTTATCAAACAACAACTTCGGGCTCTTACTACAGATGCTTTAAACCACGGCGCATTTGGAGTCCCTACAATTGTAACCTGTATCAATGGCAAACCGGAAATTTTATTTGGCTCTGACAGATTTCCTATATTGGCCATGCTTTTGGAAGAGGAATGGAAAGGACCTCTAAATCATCTCTCGAAATTTGTTTCAACATGAAATATATATCAGAATTTATTAACATATAAATCACATTCATATTTTTGTAAATTATCCAGTGAAGCTTGTTATTTATAGAATAAGATTGTTTAAACATTATTGTTGTTGCACAATTCTACATGACCCTGTGTTATTGGACAATAAAAGCATTGTATGATACCATTTTCGACGCAGTTGTAGATTTAGAAGGTTTATTATTGGACAGTTAAATTATGAATACTTCTTATCATCTTATCGCTCTTATTCATAACAATTGTTTATGGTTAAAATTTTGCAAAATGTTGAGTAATTTAAAAATTTTGGGAGCGTGATTCAATTCCCGTTTAATGCATGTGTATTGTCCCATCTAGATACATAAAATTAAAATTAATATTTTTTCCAATTAAACTAATATTACAATATTGGCTACGAAAGGGATTGAAAATTAGTTCAGAGCTTATTTTTCGGCTATGCTAGTATGTACATGTGAAATTAACTACAAACAATCAAAGGAAATAATATTACAGCAGTATCACATTCTTGTATTCTTGAAATAAAACATAAGAATATTGTTATACATAAGAGAGATGGGGCCTCGGTGGCCAAGTGTGGGTATTTCGTCATGACTACTAATGATCACTAGCCTGTCAACACTGAGGTTGCGAGTTCGAATCTCACCTGTGGCAGGGTGTGTTCGACTCTGATCTAAATTGACAAGGATTGCCAATTTTCCTACCGAAGGTCGGCGGTTCTCTCCGGGTACTCCGGCTTCCTCCACCAATAAAAACTGGCCGTCGCGAAATAGCCAAATGTGCTGAAAACGGCGTAAAACCCCAACTAAATAAATAAATAAACATAAGAGAGATAAGTAGTTATATATATGAGCACAGGGATTTGACACAATTTTTGACAACAGTATGAAAGTCCTCTCTTGTTACAAATACTAATTAATTACAATTGCACAATGACGACAATAACATACATTATGTAAGAATAATGAATAAATTAAAGCATGATGAAAATAATACGGATAAACAGACAAACAATCATAAGGATACATAATGAAAGAAAACAAAGACTGATAGAAACATGGAAAAAATATTTCCTAATAGCATAAATTTTGAAGATCTCAGAAACTACTTGACACATGCATTTGAAGCTTTCATGAATAAACATTGCAATGTTCTACCCAGTGTGAAGCTTCTTAAAATTGAGGCTTATGGAAAATACACTTAAAATTCTTCTTCCAAAGAACAATTATATACCACACTAGGGTGGATGTGATACATAGGAACACCAGAATTTTTCATACTTTAGCGCATTTCTGATTACAAAGATCCATGGCTGCCAGGTGTCACAAGGGGCTTTTCTGATTGTTTAAATGTCAAAGATCTTCTCTGAATCGACATGTGACAGGGAAATGACTACTGAAATGGACTATTCAAGAATTGTAACTTTATTACTGAATGAAAATCAAAGAAGACTGAAACTGCAATGGATATCAGTTAACAGAATATTCCTTCTATTTGCACAAGATTTTGAAAGACCAAACCATTTATCATATAATCTATGTTAATTAGTTCTGCATAATTCTATTTTCTAAATCATGAATATTCTGCCAAAATTTTGACACAAAGTCATGATACAATGACCAATAATAACTTAATAAAAATTAATAAAACAAAATTTAATAGCTTTTACATCAAATTAATCAACAAAATTGGTCATAATACACATGGTCATAATATTAATTATCACAAATAGTGACAACAGAAATGACATACATTGTGTTTTTACATGAAAATGGAAGAATTCCACATATTAGCATATCCTGTTATTCGCACAATTTATTCTTAGAAAAAGGGGTCTACTGTATATTATCTTTCTTCTATCTGTACGAAAGGCAAAAAACCCTATGCTGCACTATATGTAAAATTAAAATTTTTAAATCAATTTGAAAGAAGATTTAATTAATTCTATCTTGATGAGTGCTTTCAGTAATATGACATCAGATTTCTTCACTGGTTTAAAGAATACAAGGGGTTGAAGGAGACAAAAGGAAAAATATTAAAGGATTTGAAGAAAAAAAAAACAATTTCAATTGGTATGCCATGAGAGTTCTTCAATCTTTTACAATTTTTCAGATACAAGGTGTTAGAGGGTCCAAAAGCAGCAATGTTTAAGGAATTAAAAGAGTGCTTTCAGATTTGTGGCATCATATTTTTTCTATATACTATTTCTAGTATTTTTGAGTCGCAAGGGGTTGAAGGGACAAAATAGAACTATTCAGCAGGAAATATAAAATTGTTCATTTTCTTCTGAATTTCTTTTTATTCATCTTGATTAGGGCTTTGGATGGTATGTCAACTGCCTTCTTTTATTTTTCACAATCCTTAATATACTTGCTAAAAAGGCTGAGAGTAAACTAGAGGCTCTAAAGAGAACATCTAAGGACCATTACTACTAAGTCTTGTTCCAACTGGCTAAGTGGTTTCAGACAAGAAGATTTTTAAATGAATTTTCCCATAGGATCCTATATTCAACTAAATTTGGCTGTGGTGGCCATCTTGGTTGACAATCCGGGTGATCGGACATAATTCTGAAAGACGACCATCCAAGGACCAATGCTACCAACTTTAGTTCCAATTGGCTCAGTAGTTTTAGACGAGATGATTTTTGAGTGAATTTCCCATTGGTCCTATGTTAAACTAAGTTCAGCTGTGGTGGCCATCTTGGTTCACAGTCCACGAAATCAGACATATTTCTGAAAGAGGACCTCCTAAGGACCATTGCTGCCAAGTCTGGTTCCAATTGGTGAAGTGGTTTCATACAAGATCTTTCAATGAATTTTCCCATAGGGCCCTCTGTTAAACTAAGTTTGGCTGTGGTGGCCATCTTGGTTCAAAGTCCATGAAATTGGACATAACTCTGAAAGAGAACCTCCTAAGGACCATTACTGCCAAGTTTGGTTCAAATTGGCCTTGTAGTTTCATAGAAGATGATTTTTTAAATTCACCTCCCTTTTTTGTATTTTTAGTAACAGCAGCCATGTGGGCTGGAAGTCAGGGATGCCGGACTTAATTTTGGAAGGGGGCAGACCATTACCAAGTCCCTCTTTTGCATAGCGGCGGGGGACAAAAAATCCTACCAGGTGTCAATCGATGATTTTGGTCATGTTGACTTATTTGTAGTTCTTATTTTGTTGAACAATTTTGCTGTTTACAGTTTGTCTTTATCTATAATAATATTCAAGATAATAACCTAAAACTGCAAAATTCCTTAAAATTAACAATTCAGGGGCAATAACCCCATAAAGGTTGACCGATTCGTCTAAAAATTTCATGGCAGGTAGATCTTGACCTGATGAACATTGTTACCTAAGTCGGGTTTGCCTCAAATGCTTTAGTTTTTGAGATATAAGACAAAAATTGCAGTTTACCCCTTTGTTCTATTTTTAGCCATGTCGGCCATGTTGGTTGACAGGCGGGGTCATCAGACAAATTTTTTCAACTAGATACCCTAATGTTGCATGTGGCCAACTTTGGTTTCATTTGACCCAGTAGTTTCAGAGGAGAAGAATTTTGTAAAAGTTAACGGATGACGACGGACAGCAGATGCCAAGTGATGAGAATAGCTCACTTGACCCTTTACACCAAACACTTAACAAATAGTGACTTATGCATCAAACACTTTATATATTTGTAACATCTTATCATTTTGCAATCTAAGTATATTATGAAGACTGGTCATATTAATGTACAAATTACGAAGGCTGACCATTTAATACATCCTTCACTTCCTGTGTCATGTTCTCTATCACTGTAAAATCAATCAGTATCTGTTTCTTTTTTGGTATATGTTGTCTGCAATAAAAAGAACAAGTAAGAATCATTATCAGGAAGTTGATACAGTCCTCAAACTAGAGGCTCCCAGGAGCCTGTATTTCTAATCTGGATTCAATTTGCCAATCAACAGCCATAAAAGCAGTAACCATAAGGCTACTTGGTTGGTGATTGGAATCAATGGACAATTTTTTGATACTGGATCATCTACATGTAAGTACCATTGCTGTAAAATTGTTTAAACTGGACCAAGTTTAACAGAAGAAGACTTTATGAAGTCTATGTTAGGCACTGACAGTCTTGGTCATAGGATAAATATCATTAATGCCATGTTTTAGTAAGTTCAATGCACAAGATTTATGGACCCAATGCAATTGTGTGATGTGCAGATAAATAATGATAAACATTAGTATCTTTCATCTCATTTTATTCAATCAATAACCTAAACACTTGAGATTACTGACTTCTGTATTTCAAATTAAATAGATGTTGGACTCTTTTGCTGATTTTTTTCTACAACTGCAGCAGGTGCCATGTTGCTCCCTGGTCCTAACCACAAAATTTGTAAATGAGACCATCTAAACACCATTTACCAAATACTTGGTGTCAATTATTAAAAAATGGTCAAGGGAGAATTTTTTTTTTATTTTCTGTTAATGGTAACACTAGCCATATTGATTCCAATGCCCAGACCTCCAGACAAACTTTTGAAAGGAGACCATCTAAGGACCATTCCATCAGTCTGGTTTAAATTGCCTCAGTATTATTTGTAGGAATCAGTGAGTACTACAAAAATGCATCATCATAATGTATTGTGATAGGTATCAAAACTTATGACTTTATGACCATTGCTGCCAAGTTATGTTCCAATTGGCTTTGTGAATTGAGAAAAGAAGTAAATTTCCCATATGGTCCTATGTTAACCTAAGTTGACCATCTTGTATGGCATGCGTCGTCATAGGATATAAGAGGACACTGAAAAACCATTACTGCCAAGTTAAGTTTGGTTCCAATTGGCTCAAAGGTTTCACACAGGAAGACTTTCAAGTGAATTTCCCATAATGTCCAATGTTAAAATAAGTTAGCCTCTTGATGGCAGTTTGGGTCATGGGATATAATTCTGAAAGAGGACAATCTAAGGATCATTCCTGCAAAGTTTTGATTTAATTGGCCCAGCGGTTTCAGAGGAAAATATCTTTAAAGGAAAGTTTACGACGACCGACGCCAAGTGATGGCAATAGCTCTCACAGCCCTTTGGGCCAGGTGAGCTAAAATTTTGTGCAGTAAAATTAAGTCCACTATGACCAAAACAGTTTAAGATAATACCATCGGAGTACAAACTTATGCCAGAGGGAAATACTCTTTAGTTTCAAAAACATTACAATTCTATAATACATGTAGTAAAATTTTGAAGTACCAGTATCTTCATGAAAAATTATTTAACCTACAGCCGGTTGCATAATTCAGTATTTTACTTGTAAAATGATTTGCCAACTGCCATTCAAGTTTCAAGCTCAGTAAGAAATAAATAAACGCAGTACCTTGGGATAGTTTGGATAACCAAAGACCTGGCATTGGATGTAAAGGATTCAAGTTATTTATTGTTTTTAAACAGATAAACAAATCTATTGATCGTATGGATTAACTAGATAACATATAAATGGGGAGGTACTAAACCAATCAAAATTAATTTAAGGGATAACTAAGAACCATAATTGTAAAATCAGAGTTAAACCTACTGCTGAACTAGATACCCCCGCTTTGAAGTCCAATTATCTCCCTTATGTGATATCGGAAAGCAAAGATTTTTCTTCATGTACATCTTTGGATGATGTACTTCCTTTCTGTACAGTTTCGTTGAAATCCATTGAGCGGTCTAGGAGGAGTTGCGCTTGCGAGGTTCATATATAATGTATAAGCCAAAAAAAATAGAAGTCCAATTATCTCCCTTGTGTGATATCGGAAAGCAAATATTTTTCTTCATGCACATCTTTGGATGATATACTTCCTTTCTGTAAAGTTTCGTTGAAATCCATTCGCGGTCTAGGAGGAGTTGCGCTTAAAAGATATATGGACAGACGGACAGACGGACAGACAGACAGACAGACGGACGGACAAGGTGATTCCTGTATACCCCCCCAAATTTTGTTTGCGGGGGGTATAATAAAATGTTCTTCTCGGCTCAGTCGATCTGCAATTTTACTTGCCACATGTGATTATTACTATTTGACATCAGAGGAATCTCAGCCCAATTAAACATCGAAACGAAAAACCACTAAATGATGGAGCTATACCCTAGGAAGATACTTCTAAGTTTACAAAAATTTAACAGTATACAAGAGTAAATTTTGAATATTAATTTAATGAAAGAATCAAAGTACTAGAAACTGAGCTGAAAAAAAGTTGGTCTAAATGGAATAGCAAAGCTTGGTAAACTAGCAACATGAAATATTTACAAAGCAAAAAAAAAAAAAAAATTTATTAAATGATCTATTACACATTACCTGTATTTTACACCAGCCACATCCATCATTTTCCTGGATGCTATGAATGGTGGTTTATCATGATATTTATCAGAGTAAAAGACAACTTCCTTGATCCCAGATTGTATTACGACTTTAGCACACTCATTACATGGAAACAGAGCCACATATATGGTACAGTTTTTAACATCAGCAGAGTTCTTGTTCAGTACAGCATTCAATTCAGCATGACAGACTGTAAAAAGTGAAGTACATGTACTAATTCTAATTTAAAAATGACTAATTGTAAAATCTCATTATCTGTTACTTTTAATCATTTAGTTTGAATGATTGTGCAAACCGATGAATGTGTATTAAATATCAACTAATACAGTCTGCACCATTAGCCACTAGTCCGATGTCCAAGACTATTAAATATTGATTCGGATTATATATAAAGGCATAAAGGGTCAAATGTTTATATTTAGTTTTCGGACTAGTAGATGAAAAAGTTTTTGGCACAGACAGGTAATAATACCATTGGATTGAGTACTATAGAAATTCTAAACAAGTTCATTGTCAATGTCAATAGACACTTTACAATTTATATTTGCTGTACAAAATTCCAATGCACCGATGTGCTTATTACAACTCTTTGAAAAAGATATACCAGCAAAATATTTATGCTCATTCCAAATCCAAATTTTATTTTTGAGAACAGTGTTGACCATAAAAGGTTTGATTAGCATCTGGTTTTTTCTTTTTTTCATTTCTGTTGTACATTGCCTCTATAAAGCAAAAATCTTCACAGTTGACAGAATGGATAGATGGATGAATTATTGTTTAATGTCCATTGGCAACCAGGTGCATATCCGGACGAGAACATGTTGATATGATAATGAATATGATCCCTGCTTTGTACTAGACCGACACGCCAAGTCGGATTTTTATTGTGCTAGATCACGAGGTAACTGTCCGCAGGAAGACATATCTTCTCACTCGGACACATTATACCAACTCTGAGCCGACCAGTCTTTGCTCTTACTCTTAGATGCTTCATGCTTGGCGAAGAAGCAGCAAATTTTAATGTCTTTGATTTGACCCGGCCAGGGATCGAACCTGCGACCTTCCGCACTCGGGGCGAGCACACTACCACGAGACCATAAGTGTGGATACTAGAGCACATCCTATATACAACAATCCTTTTATGGTAATCTCAACTGTTCACCAAATGACTTATTTAGGAAGTATATTTCACGGCAACATTAAAAAGAAATAAGTTGTAGGAGAACTGTTAAGAATACATTGTAGGCTATATAAAATTGTTTTCAGAGTGCCATATCCAATCCCTTCACCATAAAAGTGTTTTCAGTGTTGGAAGGCTGGAGAGATAGACATCAGCATTTGCACTCCATGTTACAGCAGGAATAATTAATTATAAAATTATTGATATTTTTACCATAAAGTTGTTTTGTCTGTAAAATATCTTCATGCTCTCTTCCCCATGGCATCAAATCGTCATGACAACCAATTGGCATCCCATTGTAACCAATACCAACAATTTTGTTCTCCTCATTCACAATGCAAGCTCCTACCTAGATTTAACAGTCAAAATTTTTATTATTCAAACAAGATCATACACTAAAAAATCTCTCACTTGCCTCCTATTTAGCTTAATTGATGTAAATGTCAGGTTACATATGTCTTAGGAATGACACCACATACCAAATATATTTGACCTACGAAGGCTTTATTCCCTTCAACCCACCATTCATCATTTCATGCACTTTCATATTGAACAAGATATTGCGAACATGCATTATTTCGTTACAGAACTTGGAATCACGGGAGCTAATTTATGCATGTAGGATGGCAAACGTCAACCCTATTGAAAACATGACTATAAATAAAGGACTTCCGGTTAGAAAATATATCCAGGTTACATGGGTCACATGCATTAATTTACTACACAAAAAATGAAATAATGCAGTCATGTGACAAATTGTTCAAAGTGAAAGTGAAATGATGAAAATGGTGGGTTGAAGGGAATAAAGCTTTCGTTTGTTGTTCAGGGAGATTGTTGGTGAATAAAATGTACATATTCTTAGAGAAAAATTAATAAGGAATCATTTGATGTATGATTTATCTACTTATAATTGGATATGATTTCAAGTTTAAAAACTGTCGCCCCAAGTCTGGGTCAGCAATTTCCATGTTTTCTATATGGAATGCGCTCTGACATCCAACGGCCACAGCATATCACAAAAAAGGCCATCAGACCTCAGAGCAATCTCGGACTAACAGAACCATGAAACTGAGGTAAAAGCCAGATGACATATTTCAGAGAGATATGCACATCTTTGTGCTTTCCCCCAAAATTTGTGAAGGCATGGTAAGTTTCGTATTTTGAGGGCACTCAATGGTTAAAAAATATAATATTGGAGGCATCCCACCTTGACTTGACGGCAGTATATTTATCAAAACCTAGTGTGATGGTGTAAAAGTGTCATAAAAGTGTACCAACACAACAGGGGTACATGATTAAATCCAAATCAGTTTCAACAAAATAAGATTAAACTAAAAATTTAAAGTTAGGTTGGCTACCTGGGGGCACATTGTAAAATTCATGATGAGGGCAGCATGGTGCTTGAAGATGGAGGCATGGTGCAACGCCATGCTAAATTGGTCTAGGGAAACCTCTTACAATAATACTTACACCAAATATCATTGACCTGCCTTATATACACATGAATTTATTGAGAAACTGAGCTAACCACAAAAACTTGACCTAAAAGTAAGTCAATCATGAAACTGAAGTCAACATATACAACAGAAAGACATGCACAATTTACAATGATTTTTAATATCATTGATGTGCCTCACTTTCATCCAAAGAAACTGAGCTAATAACAACTAGAGGCTCCTAGGAGCCTGTATCGCTCACCTGGACTATGTCCATCTTGACTTGCAGCCTGGAACATTGCTGTCAAGTTCCAATTGTCTCCCTGGTTTCAAACAAAAAGAGCATTCCGTGAAATTTCCCATAAGGTCATATGTTAAACTAAGTTCCGCTCTGGCAGCCATCTTAGACGGGTGGGGTCATCAGATATAATTCTGAAAGAGGACCACCTAAGGATTATTGCTGCCAACTTTTGTTCCAATTGGCCAAGTTGTTTCAGAAAAGATCTTTTAGTAATTTCCCATAGGGTCTTATGTTAAACTAAGTTCGGCTCTGGCGGCCAGGGTCATCGAATATAAGAGGACCACCTAAGGACCATTGCTGCAAAGTTTTGTTCTAATTGGCCCAGTGGTTTCAGAGGAGAAGATCTTTAAAGGAAAGTTTATGACGTCGACGGATGCCAAGTGATGACAATAGCTCACATGGCCCTATGGGCCAGGTGAGCTAAAAATCTTAAATAAATCAGTGAGGAGTGAAATTGCTGTCAAGGTCAGGTGACATATGTTAGACAGACATGTACACCAAATATCATATACAGTTTACAATGTATAGGTACTGTAACCTAACCTAGTCACAAATGCTTGACTTGTGTCATATAATAGGAATGCTATTGGAATAAATTTACCAGATTATACCCGAGTTCTACGATATTTCTTCCTCTGTGCAGATAGGAATGCTATTGGAATAAATTTACAGGATTACACCCAAGTTCTAGGATCTTTACTCATGTGTGCTGATAAGAATGCTATTGATATAAATTTAAAGGATTATACCTGAGTTCTAGGATCTTTAATCCTAGATCTGTACTTATAGGATTTAGTAATACCTGAGTTCTAGGATCTTTACTTCTCTGTGCTGATAGGAATGCTATTGCCATGAAATAATCAGGCCAATCTAAATAATCCTCTCTTTTCTTACTAACATTTCCATAAGTCTGACTGAAAAAGGAAAAACTACAGCTAATTATAAGTCTCATTATCTAACATTCGCTTAGGTCAATTTTCAAATACTGGTAAATTAAATTTTTTATGTGGTCCAATATATTTTACTGTGCAAACATCTTTGACTCCTGTTTAGCAGAATTTGCACGAGTCAAATTTCCTTCTACCTCAAAGTAAATTTTAAGTTCTGAACTAAAAAAACAAGGTAAAAAAAAAATCGTCATCTGTCTTCTAAGGTAAATTTTAATCAACACGTTAATCAACTTGGTCAGTTGGTGTGTATATGTTATGGATTATATCAATGAACTCTCAATTTTTTTTTAAATTATTGTAAAATTATCTATCATTTAAAACAAATATAAAATGTTAATATACAAAATACATTTTACATGCATTATATCTGAAATTACATCCCAGTTCCTTTGTTCTTACAGGGGTGATCTGAGGCAGATCACCCCTGCCAGATCATCCCAACAATAGTTCTTTGTTACGTTTAAAGTTCGCAGGAACAATTTACTCACAATTAAAATATAAATCACATTTAAAAGTTAACCTTTAAATTTTTGAAAGAATCTACTGAAATTCGAACCTTGGACCCTTAGTATATTGTCCAGATGCCTTAACCACTAGACTACGAAGCTAACGCCGAGAAAGTGTTAATTTTACCTATATAAACATTATGTTATGGGTTCCAATGGGGTTTTCAATACATAATATATATAAATGTAAATCTGTTACATATAATAGTACTAACATCTTTACTTTAAGCTTATTATTTACCCTGAATGAGCTGGGATGTAAAATAGTTATCCTACGCGTCCTTGTTGGATAACTATTACATCCCAGGTTTTTTGTAACTCATCTAGGCGAGTCCTGGACTCATAAATTTTGTATGAGATGCAGATTTAGGATTAATTAAATTTGTGGACTCAACAGTATTTTGAAATAGTGGTCTGGGATTCACCATTTGTGCCAGGTAAGCTAAAGAAAACAAGATTTTATCCTGTGTGAACACGGCTAAAGGCAGAGTGACACGTTGTTGTGGACATGTTTGGTTAATTATATTACGATCAAATACAACTTGTTCATATATGGTGGTGTTAATTAGTTTTTTACTTCCCAAGCCTAAAATACTTGTTAGAAAATGTGTCAAAGTCACAAATGGTCGGGCTGCAAAGATGGGCTATGAACCAAGGAGAAGTTAATAGTATCTTTCAAGATAAAGGTATTGCATGAAATCAATTTTGAATGTTGATACTTTAACTGTAGATTGTTGTTGTATAATGCATTTATTGTTTTTAATTAATACAAAATAAGGTAACAACAAATGCCAAAAATTATTCAAACTATTCCATAATATCAGGTGCACAACTTCAATATGTGTACAATCTTCCTGTGAATTTTGATAAATCTGGATTGAAAACTGTAGGAGGAGTTGATGACACAAAATGGGTACTGTGTTTTCACATTTTGATAGAAAAATTGTCCAGTTCCCAAGTCTGGAAAAATTGGAAAAAATTATTCAAACAATACCATAATATCAGGTGCACAACTTCAATATGTGTGTTGTATAAATTTCATTGCTTCGTAGTATTTTTGGGACTTTAATATATTTGACAAGCTTTCTTTTAAATCTGTTGAAAGATTATTTGCTTATATTGTCCAAACTTACTATGCAAGGGATCAAATGTTTTATTTCCTGTAGTTTAAGAAAAGTACGGCAATCTAGATCGCGATCTTTAATGTTGAGTTATCGTTCTTAGTATTTATTCCGCAGAAATATTTGGGTGAACATGACGTCACGCTGTTCTTGACACTTTTGAAAACATCTTTTGGTAAGGATGTTTGGATTTTTCCCAGAGACTTGATCTACTGACCTTTTTGTGAAACTTGGGCTATATTTTGGTTGAAACTATTTATACTTAACTGGGAATTAATTTATTTAACCCGTATTTTAGTGTGAAGTCACAGAGCGATGAAATTCGCAACTTATTTACTTAAATCCAGGTCAGATTATTTTTAGAGCCCGGGGAATTTGTCCTGCATCTAAATTTGTTCATATCTAAATTGTTAACTAAGAATTGATTACGGGTTGGGCAATTCGCTGACAAACACTGGTTTTCTGGTTTTTAAACTATTTTATTACAGCTGTATTTGTTAAATTGTGCATTGTTGACTTTATGAAGTTGTCTGTTAATGATTAAATCATATATTTTATATTTTCTTACTTGTGGAAAGCCATTGAAACAATCAAACCACTCGGACTAGGCAAATTTCCACAATACTGTGTACAATCTTCATGTGAAGTTTGATAAATCTGGATTGAAAACTGTAGGAGGAGTCGATGACACAAAATGGGTACTGTGTTTTCAAATTTTGATGGAAAATTACTAAGTTTCCAAGTCTGGAAAAATTGGAAAATTTATTCGATCTATTCCATAATAGCAGATGCACAACTTCAATATGTGTACAATCTTCCTGTGAAGTTTGATAAATCTGGGTGGTAAACTGTAGGAGCAGTAGTTGGCACAACATTGGTACCATATTTTCCCAGCCCGCCCACCAGCCCACCCGACATCACCATACTATATAACCCGGATTTGCACTTTGTGCAACCCAGCCAATAAAGTATCAAGGATCCATGTGAGGCATGCTTGTTAGATAAACAATAATATGGTGACAGATCGTAGCATGTTTACCCCTGCTGACTAGTGTCAGTATTCCAGTAGTGAGTTTCAGTATTTTGAGCACTCTGTCAGTACAAAAGATATTAGTGTTTTCACCAGCTCCTTCTTTTTGAAGTTTTCATTCTCCGCAGGGTCTTAATTGACCGCAGCTCCTTGATTAGTAACACAGCAGCGTCATCGTAATTAAAAGTCAATTTGCAATGAAGAAGTATTTGATAACATTCAAGCACTTCTGTCTGCATTGTAATTAAGATATTTAAATTTACTTGTCAATAGAAATTGTAGAATCGGTAATTATCTATTGCCGAAATATGTATATTCAGTTAAAATTTCCACTGAAGTAAAAATAGATGATCTGATCAACGTTTTCTATTGGTTGGAAGTGATGACATTTGACCTTTACACTTCTATTTTTATACAGACTGTTTAATACAAAAAAGCATGCAAAAAACGTGTTAAAACTTCTAGAGAATATGGATTTTATGAAATAATTGCACTTGTGTAAGTTTTGGAGATTAAGAAATAAAACGATCGTGAATGGCTGTTGTCAAAAATATAAGCAAGAGATCGCAAATGGAAAATCACCATTTCACATGTCAAAACAATCGGAAGGACTGTAAGTAAACATGCAATCGTACCTATATATATAAATATCTGCATACTGTCATCCAGAATAAAATAATTTCAAAGATTAAATATATGTTGACACATTTGATTGGAAAAGCCCTGCCGTTGTTTATACACACACTTTTTGCGTGTGGAATAAAATAAAATTCAACCGACATGAAAATCCGGTGTTTTTTAAAACATGGAATATTTGTGAATTATTTTTGAAATCTTGACATTTGTGACAAGTGACAAAAATTGGATTCTAAATACAAGACGCAGAACCATTCTTCACATACAAAAATTTTGTAGTCACAATGAATAAAAAAGGATTTAAATGTATAATTGGGGGGGGGGACAGGGATGATTTTAATGAGCAGAAAAAATAAATGAAATAGGGGGGTTAGGTGTGCAAAAATATAATTTTCTGGCAGGTTCTGTTCGACAACTTTTCAAATAAATTTTGCAATACCAAATAACTAAAATCAGTTTTAAACTAGAAATATTCACTAATTGATACCCCCGCACCCCCTATCACAAGGAATGGCAGTCAATGTTTTGCTATGGAAAACCCAAAAAGTTGGTCAGATCAAAATCTAAAATAGGAGGTGCACTATGGCATCATGTGATAAAGATTCTCTGAAAGTCTCATGGAATTCCCTTTAGTGGTTTAGGAGGAGTTGCAGATGGCATACTGGTACCCTCTATCACAAGAAATGGCAAGGTCCATGTTTTGGTATAGAAAACCCCAAATGTTGGTCAGATCAAAATCTAAAACAGGAGGTGCACTATAGCATTACGTAAAAAAGATTCTCTTAAAGTTTCATCAAAATCCATTCAGTGGTTTAGGAGGAGTTGCGGATGGCATACTGGAACCCCTTATCACAATGAATGGCAAAGTCCATGTGTTGGTGTGGGAAACCCCAAATGTTGGTTAGATCAAAATCTAAAACAGGAGGTGCACTACAGCATCATGTAATAAAGATCCCGTGAAAGTTCCATCAAATTCCATTCAGTGGTTAAGGAGGAGTTACAGATGGCATCATGGTACCCCTATCACAATGAATGTCAAAGTCCATGTTTTGGTATGGGTAACCCCAAATATTCATCAGATCAAAATCTAAAATAGGAGGTGGACCATGGCATCATGTAATAAAGATCCTCTGAAAGTTTCATCAAATTCCATTCCGTGGTTTATGAGGAGTTGCAGATGGCATCATGGTACCCCTATCACATTGAAAGTCAAAGTCCATGTTTTTCTATGGGAAACCCCAAAAATTGGTCCGATCAAATTCTAACATAGGAGGTGCACAATGCCATCATGGGATGAAGATTCTCTGAAAGTTTCCTCAAATTCTATTCAGTAGTTTAGGAGGAGTTGCAGATACAAAGGTCGGACGAATGGACGGACACAACAAATACTATATACCCTGAATAACTGACTAAAATCATCCCCAAAGGGGGGTTAAGAATTTTTTTTCAGTTTTGCATTCAAACAAGGAGAGTTCCAAGCATTTGATAAAAGGAATTGTTCAAGCATTTAACCAGGATACTATCCAAAATAACAAATGCCCTGATGATCATTTCTATAAAGGGAAAATTAAAAGAGATATATAGACATGAAGATTGCAGGCACATAAAAATAGAAGAATATTTAACAGATTTATTTTATATTTGTTCCCTTACCTCTATGTATGCTTTTGTATCTTACTATTCATTTAGTTATTAACATTTTAAAACACAGAAAAAGTATTTTCTGTTTGACAATACATGTTTTTTATATACACAATATTCGCGCTTCGTTTCTTTCAATAAAATATGTCGTTCGTGCACTATAATTTTTGTGCCTTCAGAATTTTATGGGGAGAACACTGATATATATAACAAAATAGGTTACTTAGGGTTAGTAAACCATTTTTACAAATGAATGAAGAACTCCTTGGGCCATAGGACATCATACAAGTCCTTGTAGTTTTGAAGGTATTTCTTTTTCTTTGGAACTTTAGGATCTTCACTATCTGTCGTATCATCGTGTTTCCACTTCAAAGTTTTAAGAATGACATTCCTATTGTCATCAACATGGGTCCGCCATCTTTCTTTAGTTTGACCTTGTTCAACATCATGATCAGTTGCACGCTTTAAGTCACTATCACTTTCAATTGACAAGCTTCTTTCTAACATCCATCGGCCAATTTTGGAAGCAACTACGATTTTTTTCCAGTTTGAGGATAATCCGTAGTGCATATTTTCATTCGAAAATCTGTGGAAAATACGGACAATCTGTACAAGTAAACAGCTCTGCGGAATAACTGTCATATTTAAATTTAGACATACATGTATATTTATTATTTTGAAAAGGAAAAAATGTTGAGTAATGGGATGATGAGACACTACAAGACCTAAGTTGTAACAGTTAAAACATTATAAATAAATAATTACTATATTGTCGGGTAATTCGGCAGAGCGTTTAATTCGGCGCATTCAAATCATTTTCATGTTAATGCGCCGGATAGGACGATGCGCAGAATTACCCGAAATGACTGTATATGTGTTTGAAGCAAAAATAAAATAAATAAAATAAAATGAAAATAAAGAAATAATGAAAGGATCATAAAAATTTTTTAAAAAATATATGGAATACAGAATTATTTAAAAAAAAAAAAAACATTTCTAACCAAATTCTAACCACATGACAGTCACATGACTAACAGATCCGATTTTGAATGACCAGATGACACTGCTCAAATTTATATTGCCCATCAAGAATAATTGTTTTTTACAGACGGCAAAGCAAAACCATGAAAAAACAATTTAGCAAAAACATACAAAAACACACAATTTTATCTGAAAATAATTTTTACGTCATTTAAATTTACGCAAAACATTTTTGACACTTTCTGTGTAGTGTGTTAATGAATGCGAGACAACTCGGACCAAGGTAACTCGGACCAGTTTTTAAGATAACTCGGACCAGTCAAAAGATAACTCGGACCAATTTAAAAGATAACTCGGACCAGTGTGAAAAATTAATAAATTTATTTGGATCAACTAATTCAAAAGACAACTCGGACCATTTTTGAAAAAAAAAATAATAAAGAAATGTATATAGTGTATTGTATTTTTTAAGTATTTATTAAACAAAGACGAAAAATAAATCAAATAAAATGCGTAAAATTATAATTATTTTTAATTTTTTTTTCAAAGTTTTGATGTCACGGCTATCTCAGTGTTATACTGTGCCGATAATTTCAAATATTTTCATATCAAAGGTTTAATTTATTTACTGATTGAAAATTTAATTGCATTATATCCGGCAATCAACAACTATACAAGCTTGTTAACCTTGATTAGTTTTAATTGCTATTGATGACAAACGATGAGATATCCGCCAGCCACCTACTGAAGAAATGCGGCAGCTACTATGGACCCGACCAGTAAACAAAACTACTGTGATTAGTGCTTTGTTTAGACTTTGACATTGTGATATACACTTTTCTTGTTTCTTGTGCTGACTTTATTATTTTGTCTATTTTATATGGTGCGATATATATTTATATGCATATGAATAATATAAATAATAAAAAAAAAGATTTCTTCTTTACTGGTTTCTAATCTATGATATACCCCGGAGAACCGAACAGTAAAAAATTACAAATACAAAAAAAATAAATAAAAATAAAAACAAACAAAAACAAAACCAAACAAAAAAAAAAAAAAAGAAATTAAACGAAAAACCCTGTACCACATCAAAGTTATCGATAGTTAATACGACAGGTATACAAAATAGGCAAAAATACATAGATAAATAACCGACAGAGTGACGTCTCTTTAAATAGCAATTAGGAAAATTTTGTCCAACTACATGTATTACAACTGGTCCGAGTTGTCTCAAAGTAACTTTCTATTTGGTCAGAATACCGGTCATTATTACTTTTTCAAACTGGTCCGAGTTGTCTTTAGAACTGGTCCGAGTTGTCTTAAAACTGGTCCGAGTTATCTTGGTCCGAGTTGTCCTGATACCGTGTTAATTACGGTTAAAGATAGAAACATGAAGTGACCTCAAAAACACCACATGCCCACGTACCAAGTAAATACAAAGAGTAGTCTGAAAACATATGACGGAAAAAAAACATATCACAACGATATATGCACACATACGCTTAACAGTTCCAAACTTTATCAGGAAATAAAACTTTATACAACGTCAGAGTTCATCCTTAAATTGTAGGGAGGGGGTCTGGGTCTCTTATATGAGCATAATTATTACAAAACACACTATCTTTTTTATATTAAAAACGTTTCAAGATTAATTACCATTTCTCTCTGAATTCACCTGAAATGTCGAATGATGCTGACATATCGTTGCAACAATTTCGCGGGAAAATTCAATTTCGACATTTAAGGTATAGTATAATAATCAGTCCCGGTGTATTCCGACACAAATACGCAGTTCTCGGGAACAGACACGTTATCCTTTCCGTTTAATGAGTTTGTTCATCCTGTAGCCTTGATAGTAAATATATACTTATTCGTGCAAAATCACCCTACAGAATAGAATAAGAATATGTTAGGGCCCTTGAAGAGCAAGACAATCAAATAAAATGATTACATAATCTGAGGCACAAGATGAACATGTCAGATGAAGTGAGTCAGGTTAGAGCCATGCATAGACCAGTTCCAATATAAATAACAGTAAATTAACTATATTTAACGTGACACAAATACTACCGTATATGACCAGAAATTATCCATCTGATTTCACTTGTTTTGTAACCAGCAGATTATGCACATATAAGAAATGTCAAAATATAAATAAGGTTAATATTTTGATTAAAAAGTTATTCTGTTTATTAGATATATCCGGTTATAGGTACAAAACATTTTTAGACTTTCTTGAATCCTTTTTGGTCTTTTTTCTTTTAAACTGGTTATATACACTATACCATATACAAACTGTTTTTAGGCTTTCTTGTAAAATAGTTTCATAGGTGTGCAAATTGTTATGAGGAATAAATATTAAGCTGATCTTGGATTTCCAAACGCTTTTATATCATTGCTGACAATCCATCCACTTTTATGTAACGGTAAAATATTTCTTACCCTAAATTAGATAGCGCTTTTTTCAGACACCCCCAAAATACCTTTCTAAGAAGGAAACAATAGTAACCCAATTAAATAATCAAGAAAATTAAAAAAAACAATCCGGGCCCCTTCTTAAAGAGAGACCTCCGTTCTGATAAGGGTTTTTACGGAATAATTTTTATAACATCTTGGCCTTTTTTCAATTATAGTTTTACCAGCATACTAAGAAATATATATTCATGAATATAAATTTGTTAAGAAATGAAATGTTGTATTCTTATTAGTCAAATTAATGAAGCTGCATATTTCTTCAGGACAAAAACGGGTTCACTGGAAAAAAAATTGAAAAAAAAAACGGATATATAGGGCTGGTGGTTACTTCACAAGCTTCAAGGAGACGCAGCCGAATTTTAGTTTTATTTCTTATATGCACCATTATTTGCTTTTTTCATGCTGTCTTTAGGACAGATTTTCATGTCAAGTCCCTCCCTTACCAAAATTTAAAAAAATAGACGCATTTTATGTTACTCATAATATTGAGCTCAAGACCAGACAACGTCAGCCGGACATGTTCACCTAAACAATAATTCTTTACACAAAATATTGTTTGAGCATGTCTATTTACTGAGAAACTGAACTAATCACAGAAATTTTAAGGTCAGAGGACAGGTGTCAGTCTGACTTGTACACCTAACAATGTCATTATGATTCCACATATCAAATATTGTTAAAATTCTAAGTATACTAACTGACAAATCAATTAATCACTAAAACTGAGGCAGTTGTCTCAATTAATTTACAAAATCTATGAACCAAGAAATGAAGTGAAGGTTATAGTTGTCTGACAAGCTTGTAATGTAAGCTATATTGTTACCAAGTTTGGTTATCATAGGTCAAGAGCTTCGTAGTAGTTCTGCCAAAGCCGGTAAAGCAATGCTCATGTCTCGCCTTAGAGACTGATATGGTTGTTGAGGGAAAAGAGTTTCTTTTAGATATGAATAATGCTGTCTATTACCTTTCTAAACTATAAGGCTGCACCAAATCAATTTTTACTTCTTTTGATATTTATGGCAAAAATATGTGCGAGCGAGCGAAATTTTAATTTAATTTTTTCCTGAGGACTAGTTTTTTCGGGCAGAGCTCAAATTTACGTGCGGCACAATTTTTTAAAACTAAAATATGGCAAAATATCCATATTTTTTACCACATTTTAGGAGCGAGCGAACACTTTTTATTTTTAATTTCTTGAAAAATTACGAATCCAGTGAAATTTTCAGCATTTTTACTTACGTCGCCAACGGCGAAAGCAGGTCTAATAACCGCTAGACTCCGTCCCTCCGAAAGACCTTCGTCAACATTTTCTTGGCTTCGACAGAGGGGAATGATTTTATATTTTGTCTGCAGCTTCATAGTGTTGAGTTGTGGCATGTAAGCAATTTTTGGATCTGTGGTGCAGCAACATCCTGTTTGCCGATAGTTTAAAATTCAACAATACTCACAACACTAGAAAAATTTCTTGGCTTATACAAAAAGGGAATCATTTTATATTTTGTCTGCAGCTTCATAATGTTGAGTTGTAGCATGTAAGCAATTTTTGGATCTGTCGTGCATCCACATCCTGTTTGCCGATCAACGAATTGCATGCTGCGACGCAGGTCCAGACCCGGTATTGTTCTTGTTGCAAAATGAAGCAGCAAATATTTTGTTCTTAAAATTTAGTCCCAAAATCAGAGCAGCAAATCCAACGAACTAAAATTCAAAAATTTGTCACTGTACTTATTTACATGGGTGAATAAAATCAGGAAGAATTCATTATTTTTATAGGTATATTACGGTACAAAATTTGTCAAAGAACGGATATCCTGCAAATTCTGGAAAACTCTCAGACATTGATTTATATATGTATAAGCATAATCCCAGATTTTTAACATTTAACCAAAACTTGAAACATCAGGTGCAATATGAAAGAAATGATATCCAAACATTCATTTTTTTAGTCAACTAGTAATATTCCTTTGACGATCTTTTAAAAATTGGATATTTAGGCATCAGAGCAAACTCCATATATAAAACTGAGAAATTTACAATCATCATCGTTTCACAATGTACAACGAAAAGGAAATGAAACCTTATATACTTCACTTATATAAAAATTTAGTTCTTCAAAAAGTTCTTAGTTTTCTGAAATATATCCTAAATGGATTACGTACTCGAGTTGCATACTTTTGTTTTGCCCGACTAAAAATGATCATTCAAAAGGTCACAAAAGCAAAAGCATAGAATTTATTTGGTTTTCAAAAATACATTGGCAAATATTAGAACAATTTCCCAGTATTATATATGGAGTGGGATGTGATGTCCCATGGCCCGGGCCAATTAAAATCTAGAGGCTTCCCAGAACCTTTGGATATCATTTGAAGACATAAAGCAGATTAAATTGTTTGACTATACTAGTATCCAGGCTGGATTGCAGTCGGTAACATTGCTGTCAAGTTGGGTTCAATCTGGCTCACTGGTTTTGCCAAACTGGGTTCCAAATTGCTCACTGGTTTCAGACAAGGATAAGAGAACTAAGTTTGCCTGTGGCTACCATCTGAATGGTCATCAGATGCAATTCTGAAAGTGGACCAACTAAGGACCATTGCTGGCAAATTGGTTTCAATTGGGCAAGTTGTTTCAGAGAAGATCTTTAAAGAAAAGTATATGATAACGACATTGCAAAAACCAAGTGATGGCAATAGCTCTCATCTTCTTTTTGGCCAGGTCAGCTAAAAAAGCAGTTTGACATTAAAGGAATCTCATACTACAATTTCCTATCATAATATTATATAGGGCTCTAGAAAATGATAATATTATGATTTCAATTAGACATTTCTGGAAATTCAAAACAGGTAATCACCATACAAGTTGCAAACTGTACATGGAAATTTTGTATATGTTGTGAATGGCAGATTTGCATCATACGTTTCTATATGTACAAAACCTTATTGAATGGCCAATATGAAGTTTCTATCTCATGTATGAAACTAGGTATCTTCAGTTGGATTTCACACCCTTCTGCAATTGACACTTCAACGGACTTGATACTTTACTGGCTTTTACTCACTGGAAATGTGAAGTGTGCTGTTAACGTATCAGGAAATGCTTCCAGAGCACCTGATGTCACTCCAGGTTTTTAGTGGAAGTGCACATTGCTAGTGCTTTATTTTCTGTTCTATCTTGTTCTTTATTTGTTTGGTTGTTACATGTTTTTTATTCCTTTAGTTATAGATGTATCATTGTGGCGTTTGTTTGTTGTGTTCAATTCTCATGACTTTGGGTTTTCCCTGAGTTTCGAATTTACAGACTTTTTCCACTGTTTTCTGGCTTTAGTATTCTTTTGTCAATATTTCTACTGGTTACAATTTGTACAAAACTAACTTGAACACAATATTAACACAAATGACACAAAACAAAACATAATTGTGTATTTATTGAACTTGATCATGCAATTATTACTTTACAATCCCAAACTCATCAAATAAAAATACACATCTTATCATACTATAAATATGTTAAAAATGATCTGGTCAGATTACATTGACTAATATCTGTAAAATCAGGAGACAATGGTATTGTATTTTAATATTTGCCAGCATCAATTGTGGATTTTATGGTTGCAAATTAAATTGACTGGCAACATGTTTGCAGTCAGTAAATAGATAATTGCATCAAATCAAAAATTGATGCTGAGAAATAATACATTACCATACTATTATCTCCAATTAAATGCAAAGGCAAATATTTTTAATAAAAAGGCATATTTAAAATATTGATGTGACATATCAACTCACAGGGTATCATTTGCAGAATTGATGGCTTGAAATTTTCAACAATAATAATCAACGTTAAAACCAACGTTTCATTAGAATGTGACGATTCCTTCTTTCTGAATATATATGATAAATATGTATGATAGACTGTCATTTACTATGTGTTGTTGGTTTTAATATAGCAAATAATTTATAAATTTAAAAAAAAATTATTCATTATAAAATGTTTTAAAATTCAAGAAATTTGTTAAAAATTTGACATTTAATTTATCATTAACTTGATACCTTTGAGAAAAAAATCATCTCTTAAAGGCCCTATACATATGTATCTTACTTAGCTTAATTTAAGTTTTCTTTACAGTTTGTGGTGCACGCCTTTCTAGGGGTTGTGAACAATAATACAAAGTGCCATCATAGTTACCATACCACATTTAGATTTAAAGATACATAGATGTCCTAAATGTTTAAATGGAACAGTTTATAATGCCTAAATGTTTATACAAAAGAGTTTAATGATACAGATTACCTAAATGTTTTAAAAGGTACATAGATAATAGGACAATTTGTTGTTTCATGTATATCTATAAATGGCACACTATCTAAATAAATAAAGTTTAACTAAATTGTTGGATGGTTTTGAGAAAGGCACCATATGAATACAATCTGATGAAGGAAATAAAATTATCCAACCCACTCAATGTTAAACAGGAAGGTACATCTTTGTAAGGTATACTACCTTTATGTAAAGTTTCACTGAATTCAACCAAATGATTTAGGAGATGACACAGGATGTATGTAGTACCTAGATGGCTTATTTATGGAAACTCATTCAAATATATTATTTCATCAATTTTTTACATCAGTTAATTTTTGTATGATCATCTCGGTCATGGTTACAACTATGAAAGAGAACCACCTAAGAATCACTGCTGCCAAGTTTGATCACAATTGGCTTAGTGCTTTTAGACAAGAAGATCTATAAGTGAATTTCCTATTTATGTCAGGTAACAGTATAAAAATAGCAGTAAATTTACAGCTATGATTTCTAATCACATGGCACAGGTACCATAATTTCTCTCAATTTCTTTTAAACTAAAGAACAACTGCTAGTGAGAGAATTTTAAAAACCAAAGAAAAATCTTTCTGGACCATTGTTTCAAAAGATCGATCGGTTTAATACACAGTTAATCGTAACAAGACGAATGTAATCCTCCACTTTCAGCATTGTTACTTTTTTTGGTTCATCAGTATTCCCTAAAGTCACTGTTTTAATTCCAAAAGCAAGAATGGTGACCCAACATATTTTGATATACGAGAAAGATGTAGTCCTAATCAGAACACAGTGAAAGTTTCTTTCTTCAATTATATATTTAAGAAAAATTAATTATGAACTCAAAATCGTTTAAATTTATTCCTCAAGACCTCAAAAAATTGTTAATTATCCCAAACTTGATTGAAAAACTTCAAGGTAAAATAAAATTAATCAAATTTCTTGAAGAATTATTTCTTATCATATTTATTTTCAAGTTTTAGGTGAATAATTTTAATTTTTAAAAATATTAAAAACTCAAAAGAAGACTGCAAGTAATTTACTCCTGGAATGATGTTTAAAATTCTGACTTCCATGACGACTGTGATTCAACAATTTTAATTTGGAAGTGGTAAAAAATGACAGATTTTCAAAAATTCAATTTTTCTTGAAATTCAAAAGTGATGAAAATTTAAGCCAATGATAAGTTTGAGAAAATATAGTACTTGTATGAACAATTTGGTTTGCATGAAATACCAATTATTAAAACTACGATTTGTGGTCACGAGACACAGGTACATGTATGAACAATCTGGCACACGATACAAGTCCTTCCCTGAAGTATTGTTGTAACAGTCACAGGATACAAAGAAGTCTAACTGTATAATTCTGTTGTATCAGTCAAATGACACAAGCATGTCCATCTGAGACAAGTACTGTTGTGTCGGTCTGTTTCAATCACGTCTGATATGTTGCTGCCTATGATGAATGTTTGCTGTCTATTCCTTTCATTTCTTGTTACCTATGAAGAATTATAGTTGATATTAGTAAGGTAATGCCTTATTCAATATGTTACAGGCTTTCATTATAATCTTGCATCCTATATACATGTAATACACATTCATTCATGGTTTTTGTAGGTGCAACAATTTTTTTTCAGTTTAATATGATTTGCAGAATATTTTTTTACCATTCCAGAAGCCAAAATTAAAATATTTTTGTATAATTTTGAAATGATTTCTTGTTATTTGTGGTGTCAATTTCAATTGTTTCTGGCAAAAATATAGAAAATAAAATTCTTCCCAATGAAAACATTTGTATTGTTCAGTGTGTGTGAAAATTTAAATATTGTATTGTTATGAATTGTCTTGTATAAAAGCTGAAATACAGAACCACAAAAAATAAATTATATTTTGAAAAACACTGCAGGTACCTGATTATGTACTAGCTGTCAATAACCCTGAGTGTCTATAACATGTTAAATACATTTATCAAAAATATTTATTGAACAAAGCTAATATGAAAAGCAAATGCTGACCTTTTTAGATCTTACCATAAATGTAAAAAAAACCAGCAAAATATACATTAAAATTCATGTCAAAAAGTGATGACCTTAGTATTTCTCTGCAGACCTGTGCCAGTGTTGTGTCGACACTTATACTTTTTGCAATGAATTGCTCTTTTTAAGACTTTGATGAGTGAAGAATAGTTAATTTGATATTTGTGTTATATGCTCTTTTATCTAGATACCATCATGTTAATTGATTGGTATGTTATAGTTGAACTTTCCTCGTATCCCTTTTACTACAAATGTATAAATTTATTATGCATATTATACACATCAAACACCAAATCACAAGATTTTGGACCTAAGTAAGCTCAAATTCAACGAATTTATATATAAACCAGCCAATGTCAAAGAATAATTACAATAATATATGGTATTTATGGGAAGGACTGATATTTATTCTTCAAAAGGGATAATCTATGTAACAATAAATACAGAATGTTTCCATGGGACACAGATGTCCCTGCCCACAACTATTAATACTACATGTATATAGTTACTGATACCCAATCAGGTCTACATTTTAAAAGGCACAACTTAAAAATAACAATAGTGAAATTTGTCAAATTCCAACTCAACTTGGGTTTGGTGGTCCAAAACACCACTTATCCATATAAAAAAGGTATAAAACACAGAACAGACAAAAGGGAAATATGTCAAATTTTAACTTGATCTTATTAAGTCGACCCTAACAATGTTTCCAAAGAATCTGGTGAAACAATAGTCAAGTTATTGAATGGAAACCTCACTTTTTGCTATTTCCCATCACAACAAGGAAACAGTACATACAAGGGTTTAGCTCTGGAATAGTAAAAGGCAGACCTGGTCTGTAAATTGTTGTAATAAGAATTGTGTATAATCAAGTGTGGGAAGTAAAAAATTATGAATTTTTCCATTTATAAAGGGGCAGAACTTTTAACTTTTTTGTTTTATTATTTTGCATTTGGTTTTGTTCAACTTCTGTCTTTTATACGTTTTAGTCATTTCTACCCTTTTAACAGCTCACAATTTCCATTTATATTCTATGTATTTTATTGTCAAATGAGCTGTTTCGCAACATACATACTTTATTTGTTCGTAACTCTGAAATGGTATTGGGCAAATACCCAAATTTGAAATTTATCTGCTTGTTGTGGAAATAATCAATGTGTATAAGTTTGATGCAGTGGGGACATAAAATAATGCTTTGAAAATTTTGACTGTAACACTAACCATCTTTCAATGGACTAGCAGGACATCGGTTTTCTTTAGCTTGAAAGGCTTTACATGGGTCAAACTTCTTTTTACCATCTAATGAGGATATCTTCTCTTCTAATTTTTGATTTGTCCTTTTCTGTTTATTCACTTGCTCTCTCAAAGCTGTAATTTCCTTACATTGAAATAAGAAAACAATTAATTACATTTTCAAACTATCCTCTTGGGATTTTAATCTTCATATATCACTTCAAACGTTTGCATAAAACAATTATGTTACTTTCAACTACACCAAGAACTGAAATTAACTATGAACCCACAATAATCTCAGTCTTCAAGTTTCAATGACAATATCCATTCTTTCATCATGTTACTGCTGTTGAATAACAAGAGGCTCACCAGAGCCTGTATCGCTCACCTGGAGTCTGTTTTCATTGGACAATTAATCAACTATTTGACCAAGTTTGTTGCAATTGGTTCAATTGTTCAGGGAAAATTTGTTGAAGATTTATTTTTCATAAGGTTTAATGTTAAAATATGTTCCCTGGTGGTGGTAGTCCTGGCAGGAAGTTGACAAAATTGACCAGGAATAAGGGTGAACCTTAAATAAATGTAACAGAACCCGACCTCAAATTAAACAAACCAATAACTCCTAAATAGAATTTGGGATTCCCTTCAAAATTTCAGGGTAGGTAGATCTCAACATGGCAAACATTTTTCAATTTATATTTCACTTCTATCTCAAATAGTTTTGGAGATATTCAAAAATGTTAAAATTTTGAAAATTTGACAAAAAAGGGCAATAACTCCTAAAATGGTTTTGGGATTTCCTTTAAAATTTTAGGGTATGTAGATCTCAACATGGCAAACATTTTTCAAATTTAGATTTCACTTCTATCTCAAATAGTTTTGAACATAAATGACGAAAAATGTTAAATTTTGAAAATTTGACGAAAAAAGGGCAATAACTCCTAAATGGGTTTTGGGATTTCCTTTAAAATTTCAGGGTATGTAGATCTCAACGTGGCAAACATTTTTCAAATTTACATTTCACTTCTATCTCAAATAGTTTTGGAGATAAATGACGAAAAATGTTAAATTATGAAAATTTGACGAAAAAAGGGCAATAACTCCTAAATGGGTTTTACGATTTCCTTCAAAATTTCAGGTTAGGTAGATCTTGTCATGCTGATCAATTTTACCCCATGTCAGATTTTTGATATCTGTAACAGTTTTTAAGTTATAAGCCAAAAACAACACATGCACCCCTATATTCTATTTTTAGCTATGACAGCCATGTTTTATGTCAGATCAAAATAAATTGAGGATGGTTTGTAGAGGACATGTCATAGATCATTCCTATTAAGTTTCAAACCAATCGGCCCAGCAGTTTCAGAGAAAAAGATTTTTGAATAAAAAAATTTTGAAAATTTGACAAAAAAAGGGCAACAACTCCTAAATGGGTTTTGGGATTTCCTTTAAAATTTCAGGGTAGGTAGATCTCAACATGGCAAACATTTTTCAAATTTACATTTCACTTCTATCTCAAATAGTTTTGGAGATAAATGACGAAAAATGTTAAAATTTTGAAAATTTTATGAAAAAAGGGCAATAACCCCTAAATGGGTTTTGGAATTTCCTTCAAAATTTCAGGGCAGGTAGATCTTGTCATGCTGATCAATTTTACCCCATGTCAGATTTTCGATATCTGTAATGGTTTTTGAGTTATTAGCAAAAAACAGCAATTTACCCCTATGTTCTATTTTTAGTAACAGCGGCCATGTTTTTCGACGCATCAAAAATCCCCACATCAGTTCTATGCAGGGTACCCCAAGGAACATTCATACCAAGTTTGGTTCTAATTAGTCAAGTAGTTTCAGAGGAGAAGATTTTTGAAATAATAACATAAAAAAAGCCAAAAATGTCAAAAAAGGGTAATAACTCTAACATCAGTTGACAAATTTTCACGAAAATCAGCATACAGGTAGCTCTCATCATGGTGAACACTTTCAACCTGCCAGAATTTGCCATAACCTAATGATTTTTGAGATATTTGCGAAAAACTGTTGTCTGACCCCTATGTTCTATTTTTAGTAACAGCGGCCATGTTTTTCGACGGATCAAAAATCCCCACATCAGTTCTATGCAGGATACCCCAAAGAACATTCGTACCAAGTATGGTTCCAATTGGTCAAGTAGTTTCAGAGGAGAAGAGTTTTGAAAAATTGTTAACGACGACGACGGACGACGACGGACGCCAAGTGATGGCAATAGCTCACATGGCCTTCGGCCAGGTGAGCTAAAAAAGAGAGTCTTGAAATCACAGTGAAATTTGGAAGCTTAGAAATTCAAATTACATGTATTAACCATTGATAGTTTAGGGAACAATATACATGTACATGTTTACCTTTTTCAAATTATTATTTTCTTCCTTGATTTTGACAATGTGGTGAATTTTCTGTTTTTGATTTTGATGACCCAGTAATTTGGCATAGGCTTGACTCAATTTATCCATCTCTGCCTGAGCAAATTGACTTCTTCCTGTGTGATAAAAAAAAATCAATTGTTTATCATGTTTTCAAGTTATTAATCAAAAGCAGATTAATCAAAATTTAGTTACAAACTAAGTGTATAATTACCCATTATGAGAATCTGCATCATGATATATCCTATTCTTAATTCAATAGAGCATGTCTAATGGTATATCTTATTCTATACATGAGAAAATCACTTATCTTTAAATGAGAAAATCTCTCACTGTATAAACTTTCGTTTTGAGTCTTTCTCATGGTATATCTTATTCTTTATATAAGAAAGCTTGTCTCACGGTATACATGTATCTTATTCTTTACATGAGAAAATATCTTACAGTATAATCCATTTTTATATGTTTTCTTAAGGTACAACCTATTCTTTATGTAAGAGATCTGTCTTATGGAATATCCTATCGTTTTTGTTTACAAGAGAATATGTCTCATGATATAGCCTTTTCTTTATGTTTACAAGAGAATGTATGATATATCCTATTTTTATGTAAAAGAATGTCACATTGTATACCTTATTCTTTATATGAGAGCATCTATCAAGGTATATATATATACCATTCAAGTGTGTTTGATCACATTTTCTTTTTCCTTTCTTAATTCTTACCATTCATAGTTATTGTGAGTGCAGTTATTTCCATTGAGTCAGACAAAATAAAAATGATGGTTTGATATACATTATAGTTCTAAAATTCATAGATTTAAAAAAAAAAGAAAAGAAATGTGCAGTCCCATGATTTACTGTGGTTTCATTTATTATTATCAAATTTTGTGATTTGGTTAAATATCTGGCATAAAATGGAATACTGTATACTATTCCACAATAAACAGGAAAAAATTAGTTACTTTCTTGGAAGTCTCTTCAACAAATTACTTAAATGATTTCAACATATGACAATATTAAAGGAACAAACAAAGCTTTTGTTTCTGCTAACAAAGTTAGAATATAAAACTAGAGGCTCCCAGCTGCATTTAATTTGCCATTCAAAAATCATAAAAGATAATTTAACAACATCATTAAAGACAATCAATGCTTTCTGCTGTTTCTTTTAATAACAGTGATCCTTTTGCTCTATGGTACTGACCCCAGACATAATTTGGAAGGGGATCACCTAGGGACCGTTCAAACACATTTGGTCTAAATTGTCCCAGAACTTTCAAAGATGAATTAAGATTTTTAAATATAAATTTGCTGATATGTCTATTTTTGTAACAATGATATGGCAGCCATATTAATCATATGTCAGAGACACCCAGACAATTTTTTTTTAAGGAAACTACCCAAGGACCATTCTATGAAAATTTGGACTCAATTACCCTAGTAGTTTCAAAGGAGATTTTTTTCCTGATTTTTTGTATTTTTAGTAATGGTAGCCATATTGATCAGAGGGATGGACCCTCATACAGAATTTCGAAAGTTTACCACCTAATAACCATTCCACCAAAGTTTAAACTCAATTGTCCCATTTTTTTTTCAGGAGATTTTTTAATATTTTTAATTGATTTTAGTAGCAGCAACCATATTGGTCAGAGGTCCAGATCTCAAGACACAAATTTAAAAAGGGACCATTCAATCCAACATTGGTTTTATTTGCCCAAGTTTTCACAGGAGAATATTTTTTTTAAATATTTTTTTGTTCATTTTTCTATTGTAAGTAACAGACCCATATTGTCAGAGGTCCAGACCCCCACATACCACTCTGACTATTGTTAGTAACAGACCCATATATTGGTCAGAGGTCCAGACCCCCATATACCACTTTGAAAGGGGACAACCAAAGGACCATTCCCTCACAGTTTAGTCTTAATTCCCCCAGTGGTTTCAGAGGACAAGATTTCTAAATATTTTTAGCTCATTTTTCTATATTTAATAACAGTGGAGATCTGGACCCTTAGACTTTTTTTGAAAGAGGGCCACAAAAGGACCATTCCAACACAGTTTGGTCTCAATAGATATATTGACAGTAGAACGTCAGCACCACTTGACCTAATGATGTTTTAGAAAAATTATTAGGTATTGACCCGGGGATTTCAGAGGAGAGGATTTTTTAAGGAAAGTTTACACCAGACAAGGACGGATGATGATAACAGATGATAGACACAAAGTGACAGCAATGGCTCACACGGCCCTTTGGGTAAGAGATTTCAGTAGTTTTATTTTATATACTGAACCGCAAAAGAAACGTCGCACAAAATGACATGTTCACATACATTTATTTCAAAGTGACATTTATATATTTTAAATTAATTTTTACAAAATTTAATGAATGATTTACAGTCTTTTGGTTACAATGTTCACAAAAACGTCACAATTGTCGCAACGTCACATGTTTTCAATGCTGTGCTCCCACGTCCGTTAATAACATGTATGTCCTCCACCGGCACCAATTACTGCGGCACATCTTCGGTACATGGAGTTGATGAGCCGATTAATAAACGCCATCGGAATACGTGCCCATACTCTCTGAAACGCTTGTGAAAGTTCAGCTGCAGTTGTCGGACTTGGCTGCTCATTATTCAACCGTCTCTGAACTTCATCCCATAAATGTTCAATAGGGTTTAAATCTGGACTCAAAGCCGGCCAATCCATAACATTAATGTTATTCTGCTGTAGGAAGTCTCTTGTGGCTCTTGCGGTATGCGCACGTGCATTGTCCTGTTGGAATGTCTTGTTATGATGACGTGCGAAATGGGGCTGAACATGGGGTGTCAAGACTTGGTCGATGTAACGGGCAGCTGTTACGCCATTTCCTCTGCCTGGGCCAAGGTTCTGAAAGATGACTGGACCAAGTTTAACGTTAAGGTCGATTCCACCCCATACCATGATGCTAGGTCCTCCCCACGCGTCTGTTTCCAGAATGCAGCTGTCTTCGTAACGTTCCCCGCGTCTTCTCCACACCCTGGTTCTGCCATCGGCTGTTGAAATGCAATAATGGCTTTCGTCAGAGAAGATGATGTTACGCCATTGTCGATTTCGCCAATTCTGTCGCTGAGTGGCCCACTGAAGTCGAGCTTGACGGTGTCGAGGAGTAAGAATAGGTCCTCTTGCTGGACGGCGACATCTCATGTTTCTAGCAGCTAATCGCCGACGAACCGTATCATCACTTATGGGTCGTCCATGTGTTCCAACAGTGTTTCTGGCAGTTTCGGCAGCTGGGGTGAACCGATTCATCAAATGGTGACGAACAATGCCTCTATTCTGTCTAGGGGCAGTGACTTGGGGTCTACCACTCCGTGGACGGTCATTTGTGCTGTTTGTTGCATTGTACCGTGTCCGTAGACGTTCAATTGTTCGAACAGCACAGTTGAAGTCGTTGGCAATAACTCTGGCAGATTGCCCAGCATCCAATCGACCAATGGCCTGTTCTCTCTGTTGTGGAGTCAGACGTGGCATAGCTTCTGTGTCAACACTGATACTAACACTCTTTAATTTTCTCCGGCCTTTTATACCCATAAAGGAGCATGAATTTCACGAACATTTAAGATTTAAGAAAAATTACCGCCAAGTGTGTACCACGAGCGGTTGTAGGTACGGTCGCTCTACGATATCAACTGAAAATTATTCAACCGAAAATTTAATTCACAGGTAATTTAATCTTACCTGGTGATGTAATCGTAATACTGATTATATAAAAATCATTAATTAATATTTATTTTGAATTTTGCTAACATTTTGAAAAAGCGACGTTTCTTTTACGGTTCAGTATATTTTAGGACACACCGTTCCGTAACAAAACTTGGTAAAGTAAAACTATCAGTAAGGAATATTCTACAGTATATTTCTATAACACTAACCCAGCAGTGCCATTTTCTCAGTTTCATAAGCATCTAACTGTGCCATAAATGGTTCCACTTTTGTCATCAATTCTTCATACATTTTTTTCCAGCTAAACAAAAAACAAACAAATAGGATGAATGATATATCAAGTTCAATTGTACATGTATATGAGTACATTTGAGTTGCATTTCATTGATTGCCACAAAAATAAATTGCTGAAAAGAACTCGTGTATTTAAATGACAATGTTATATTACTCCATGAAAGACATCAGCCACAGTGGCATGACAACACTTATAAAAATAAAAAATCCTGACAAAATATTTTCAATACATGAAAAGTAGAACATTAAATCGTTGTCAATGTAATTATATGTATTAGCCCTAAGTTTTTATAACATGTTTTATTAAACTTCACTTTGTGTCACAGCTAACTTATTTTTGTCAAAAATCATGCTAGAATTGATAAGAACCATTAATTGTTGTAAATTAGTTCATTCTCAGTGTGCACATGGTGGACTTCCGGTAAACTGTATAATAATAAGCTGCATACGCAAATTTTGAATATGAAGCACTTCCACGGTTTTTTTATTTTAAGTGCATCAGTCGACATGTTTACCTTCAAATAAAACTACAAAAAGAAGCATTTAATTCTGAAATATAATTATAATAAATCATGTTATTACATTAAAACTGAACTTCATATTTCAACATGTATTTTGAAAGAGTTTGTTTTTTATTACATTTTTTAATATGTGGTTTCACTTGTCACCCGCACATACAGCTGATACTATAAAGTAAAAACAACAGATAAATTTATACTTTGTATCTTCCATTACTCTGACTTTATCTCTGAGATCTGATAACTCGTCTTCATAGTGTTGTGATATATCTTCTTTCTCTTCCTCCAAACTTTGTATGATACTGAAACATGAAATGAGGAACCAGAGTGAGTTATCTTTTCCTAACCAATGTAGGTAAGGGAGATAATAAATTTGTCTCCCTTTTAGCCTGAGGACAAAAGGGAGAGAATTTAATTATCTTCCTTACCTACATTGGTTAGGAAAAGATAACTCTCTGGTTCCTCATTGATTAAAACTAAAATGTACATTCCTATAATTATGTTCCTCCAGTAAAAGGTCTGATCTTTATTCTTCATGATTGTTAACCATAAGAAAGGTTTCTATTCTTTTATAATTTCTGTAATTTTCCATTTTTTTCACTTTGGATATTTCATCAAAATTTATGAAACTTTTAAATTTTTTGTTAATAGTTAAGGAAACTGTGATAGAAGTTGTTATTTTTTTTTTTTAAATTATTGTAAACTAAATATTATGCTTGATAAATATCTAGCTCTGTAATGATTCATGTTATAATATTATAGATAAAGTTTTTTTGCTAATATCTCACCTTATTTTTACTGATATTTACCTCTGTAATGATTCTACAGTTTTACTTAAATCATCGTTTTTAGCTATATAAGTTTCCAAGTCAGATTTACAGTCTTTTTCTTTAATAACTTGTTCTAGTTGATTGGTTAGGGATTCTAGTTTTTCTTTTGATTCTGCTGTGACTTTGTCAAGCTCATTTGAGGCATTATCTAATTTTCCCTGCAATTCTGCAACTTCTTTTCTAACTTCAGTGTAATCTCTCTGAGTTGTTTCAAGTTCCTTGTTTATTTTTTCTCTTTCTTTAATTATTTGTTCTAATTGATTGGTCACGGATTCTACTTTCACTTTTGATTCAACTTTTACTTTGTCAATTTCTTCTTTGGCATTGTCAAATTTTTCTTGCAATTCTACAACCTCGTTTTTAACTTCAGAATAATCTCTCTGAGTAGTTTCAAGTTCTTTGTTTATATTTTCTCTTTCTTTAAAGTTCAATTCTAATTGATTGGTTAGGGCTTCTATTTTCACTTTTGATTCCTCGGTGACTTTGTCAAGTTCTTCTGTGGCACTGTCAAATTTTTCTTGCAATAATATAACCTCTTTTTTAACTGCAGTATAATCTCTCTGAGTTATTTCAAGTTCATCATTTATACTCTCTCTTTCTTTATAATCTTGTTCTAATTGATTGGTCAGTGATTCCACTTTCACTTTTGATTCAACTTTGACTCTGTCAAGTTCTTCAATAGCATTGTCTAATTTTTCTTGCAATTTTACAACCTCTTTTGTAACTTCAGTGTAATCTTTTTTGGTTGTTTCAAGTTCTTTGCTTATACTTTCTCTTTCTTTAATATCTTGTTCTAATTGATTGTCCATGGATTCTACTTTCACTTTTGATTCCATTGTGACTCTTTCAAGTTCTTCTGTTACACTGGCTAATTTATCCTGCAATTCTACAACCTTTTCTTTAACTTCAGCATAATCTTTCTGGCTCGTTTCAAATTCTTTGTTTATATTTTCTTTTTCTTCAATAATTACTTCCAATTGATTGGTCAGGGATTCTACTTGAACTTTTGCTTCTACTGTGACTTTGTCAAGTTCAGCTGTAGCATTGTCTAATTTTTCCTGCAGTTCTACAACTATTTTTTTAATTTCAGTGTAATCTCTCTGAGCTGTATCTAGTTCTTCATTAATACTTTCTCTTTCTTTCATAACTTCTTTTAATTGATTGGTTAGAGATTCTGCTTTCACATTTGATTCCTCTGTCACTTCCTGTAATTTTCCCTCAGTGACAGAATATTTTTGATTTGCTTCATCCAGTTGTTTATTTAACTTAATATTTTCCTCTGTTACAGAAATTTCTAACTGTTCGAGTTGGAGAATTCTATCTGCATGTTGCCGTGCTGTTTTCATGCTGACGTCCCTTTCCTTTTCCATTTGGTCTTTCAGCAAACCTTCTATTATTTCCAAATTTTGTATCTTTTCTTTCAATTCTAGAATTTCTACTTCCTTACAATCAACTGTATCCATGACATTTTGTAATTCAACCTTAGTGGCTTCTAGTGATATTTCTAAATCTACAATTTTATCTTCCTTGTCAGTCACTAGGTTCTGGAAGTCATATGATATTTGTTTCTGTTCGTCTAGCTGATATGTAAGGTTTTCCACAGATTCCTAAAAAAAAAGAGTAGAAACTGTTTCCAGAACTGACAACTTATGGGGGGCAGTTTCTTGGGCAGGTAACTATTTTGTTGGTTTGAAGTGGTAAGATTTTAAAGAGGGAAACGACAAGATTACTAAAAAACTTCTATTACAGGGTTATAGATTTCACAAGCTGCTTAATGCTTTTAAAAAACTTGTTTTTCAAAAATTTAATCAAACTGTGGTTGCTGATGATCTCAGCCAAAAATAGGTCATGATCTGTCTGAATGACTTTTATGTTCGGATTTTTAGGAATTGATCAATAACACCATAGCAACAAATTAACATGCTGAGCAAGTGTATGAAAAGAAGTCCAGAGGCACTCAAAGGGGATTTTGGGTTAATATGAAAATTTACTTAATAATCATTAGAGAAACAGATTGTAACATCATCAAATCTCGAAAGTTAAATTATTGAATTTAGTGCTCGGACTTTATAATTAGTAAATTTAACTATCTTGATTAGATAAATCTGATAACCTTCTGGAAACTATATTTATATTCTACCTTTTCCTTGTTGATAGAACTGACCAGCTGTTTATTTTTGTCTTGTAAAGCTTGGTATTCATCCTGTACTTTGATTAAATGACTCTTTGTAATATCTAACTGTGACTGAACTTGGTCTGATTTTACATTATTGTTGTTCTGTTCCTCGGCTGAAAACAGAAAATCAAACATCTTGCAATGTTGGGACAGGGAATAAACACAGCAAGAAAACTAAGGATTTGGGGGGATTTTGAACAGGAAGAAACTTTTGATCTGTTATTCAATTTCTAAATAATTCATCTACAGGTCACATTTTTAAAATCTAAAAACTAACATTTACAGGTATTTTTTTACAAATGAACAACAGCATCTAAAGTGAGAATTTTGAAAAGTTCTAAATATATTAATTCATTTAAGCTTATTACAAATATTTGAAATGCAATGTAATGAATAACTATAGAGTCCAATTTCATATAGATGTATATGAAGTGAACACACAAATTAATGTTTTGGCACTTGCGGGTAAAATGCCTATTTTGGTATTTTTTTTCTGATTTTTAGAATTTTTAATAAAAATAATGTTACAAATAGGACAAGTAAAGGAATATGTATCCAAATTATGATACCCACAATTATTATTGTTACACTAAAGTTACAACTAGAAAGAACTCTATAAGGAACATCTCTGCAAAATTTAGTCAAATTCTTCAACAAGAGAGATTAAAATGTGAAAACTGACAAGTGATGGCAATAGCTGACACTGACCTTTGGGAAAACTTAACTGACAGTGGACGCCAAGTGATGGCAATAGCTTTCACTGACCATGGGGAAAAGTTTGACAACGGATGCAAAGTGACGGCAATAGCTCACAGTGGCCCTTGTGAAGAGTTTACCAACTATGAATGCAAAGTGACAACATATTCCTTCATGCACATTTTCAGTATGCCTACAGACATTCTGCAAATTTTCTATTATCTGGGTTTAAAGCTGAAGGATGATTTGATTACAAAAATAGGTACCCCAATAGACAATTGCACCAAAAAATGACAACATGGAAAGTCTGGAAAAAATTCTTTAAATGGCATTATACTCCTTCCTGCACATTTTCAATATGTCCACAAACATTCTTCAAGGTTTTCTGATCTAGGTTAAGCTGAAGGAGGAATGATTACACAAAATAGGTACCCTATTTTCCCCTCCCGAACTGCCCATCCACCAATCTGATATTCAACATACTATAAAGTTCCCCAAGAAACAATTTTGAAAGGAGGACAAACTAAGGAGCATTCCAAATATCATTGTTTCAACTGGACCAGAAGTTTGAGGAGAAAATATTTAATATCTGCTGATTTATTCTATTTTTGTGTTAGTGACAGTCATAATGGTTTCAAGAGAAAACACCCAGACATACTATTGAAAGGAGATCACCCAGCTACCATTCTATCAAAGTTCAGTCCTAATCAGCCAAGTGGTGTCAGGAGGAGAGTTTACCATAAAAACAAAGAGATAGCAATAGCTCACATTGCATTAAATTTTGGAGAGAATTAGTTGCATGTCCTCTCTCATTTCATTTAGACTTATACATGTACATACCTAACCTGCCTTCTAAGATGTGATATTTCTCTGTCAGACTTTGTATGTTTTCATTCAATGTTCCATTCTCCCTGAGATAAAAAGTACAATTAAACATTTGAACAATCAAGAAATAAAAATTTATGAACCGTATATACTCAAAGGCTGGGGGAAAAAAAAACCCTGAAAATTGTGAACAGCAAAGGGACTTATAAGCGAGACCTACTATCCAGATGAAAAATTCAGTCTAGAAGAGATCAAATGCTGTTGTGACATTTGTGAGAAAAACATAAAGGTGGCAAATATTGATCATCAATTGAAAGTATACGATTCAATCATTTCTATTGTAAATTAAAATATTTTCATATAAACTATGTGTTTAATTTCTTGGTTTTTTAATGATTTTCTGTCAAACTTCTGTTTACATATTTTATGGTTGAGTAGTAATAAAGGTATGTACCAGAGACAGCTAAAAACTCAAAATTTAATAGACATAGCCAAGTACACACATCATTTTCTTCCTGACCTTGTATCAGGAATTACCAGTATTCTCGATGAAACTTGCCTATATGGCCAAATTTTATCTGACTTAGAAGAGGGCCAAAGCCAACCGACTTATACAAGGATGGACTTTTGCTCAAGTGTATATGGTATTTATTAAGACCATCTGACTTCTGGTCTTTCATACTATAAACTTCATAAGAACATTAAGAGAAGGGTTTATAGTCTTACTCTTCAAGTGATTCTAATTTCTCCAGTAAGCTGGCCTTCTCTGCTTTTACTTCAAATAAAATTTGTCCCTCTTCCTTAATATTATCTTCTTTGCTAAAAATTTCTCCCTTTAAGAACCTGAAAATAGAAATTAAAATTGTGCCAGATAAAAATTCCTCAAGATGGTGGATCATGACATCAGTCAAATTAAATACTTTTTACAAGAGGTAAGACGAGGTAAAACTACAAGGTGACTTCTTTGCCTGTGTTGCCCATCCAGCGCAAGCCCTGCCGATATTTGCATGTATATGTCTCTTTGTCTTTTCAGTATCACAGATGCAAGTTGAAGAACAGTTATTCATACCAACTGTAACTGAAGTTGAAATACCTATCGCCTTGAGCAAGGTTTAAGCCCACAACCTCAATTTTTGACAGCTGGTGATCATTAGTATTTAGCCCATTGAGACACTCCAAAAATTCTCATGTTTACCATACATACCTAATATGATCCTGATTGTTAAAACTTTCTGATCTCAGTTCTTGAATCTTCTTCTGCAGCGCTGAGTACTGTACGGACAATGAACATCTATAATATATAACAGTGATAACAATTGTACTTTGAAGTGATATTGTTCATGACATTCATAACATATATAACTACTTAGGCCAAAAAAAAAAATATATGAGTTTACTGTCACATGCTGAAAAAAAATAGGGTCGGTAGGTCAATTTTTTTTTTTCATTCACACAGGTAAAAGTAAACTGACTGACTGACACTGAAAAATGTCACTACTTCTCCGACTGACAATGTAGGAGTAACCTCAAAATTATTTGGAGACATTACTTTACATGAATCATTGTTTTTCAAATGAAAATCGTCACTATCGTGATATTCATTGAATATATCAATGAAAGTTCTTGAATTGTTAAACGCAGAATTTCCGGAATTTCAGAAAATTGCTGATAAAAAAGTTAGGGTCGCAATGATAAAATTAGGGTCGGTCAGGTGACCGTAAACACACATATTTTTTTTTGGCCTTACTTGTTTCCAGATTAATTTTTCCAAAACATTTTTTCATCAGAACAGGCTTTTTCATGTGGTATTTTTTAAAGTCCAGGGTTGATTTAAAACTGGAAGCCATATTAATTACTCCTATTATTTGGCCATTTCCTTACCACTCAGTTTAACCTTAAGTTCAAGTGCTGGCTGTAGAAATAACATAATCATCTACTTTTCCATTTGAAAAATTAAATTGCAATGGGAAAAACAAATTGCCTTTCCGTTGGCTTTACACTGTCTGTTGTTAAATTTAGATTTTAAAATGTTCACAAAATCTAAAATTTAACTATCTCAAGTGTAGAAATATCATTTAACACTCGCAGCATATGTATGATAAAAAAATCATAAAAGGAAAATCTGAATGTTAAACATCAGAAACAAAACTAAGTTTAATGTAATAGGAAAATACACTTAAAGACCTTGTCTTAAATTACAGAGTCAGCTGGGCACAAACTTGGCAGCAATGGTTCATAGATGATCCTCTTTCAGATTATATGACACAGCCAAGCTTGGTTTTACAAAGGACCATGGTAAAAATTCCCTGAAACACCCAACAGGAAACCAAACTTGGCAGCAATAGTCCTTAGGTGATCTTCTTTCAGACTTGCATACAATTACTCAAATGCTCAACTAAGATGGCTGCAACAGCCAAACATACAATGTAGTTTAACATGAGTTACTGTAGGAAATTAACTTCTGAAACCAATTGGAACCAAACATTTTATTCTGTTGATCTACAGATGAAGTTCCGTGAAGCAATACAGGCTCCTTGGAGCATTCAGTATAAATTAGATATACCTGTTCCTGCTTTTTGCAAAACTATCAGATTTTTTTAAGAATGTTTGTAAATTAAATATACCGTAATAACCCTAATTATTGGACAGCCTAATTATTCGACACTTTTGAAAATTCAAGAAAAATTGAATTTTTTGATAACTCTATTTTTTCGACGATTTCAAAATTGTCAAAGTTACGATCGTTGTTCTCAGGAGGTGACAGTCAGTAATTTTAACTTCTTAGGTAAGTTAATTACTTTCAGTCCTCATCGAGTGTTTATTTCATCTTTCTAAACCATTTAAACTATCTATCTTAATAAATTTGATTGAAACAAGATCGATTTTTAAGTAAATTTTATTCAATTTTTCCTACCTGGAAGTTTATTGAAAAGAAATCCGAAACGAGTTCGGAAAGGAATTGCGTATTTGTGTTTCTCAGAGAAATAAATTTAAAAAATTTGAAATGAAATGAATGTTTTTACAAAACAAATACTCTTATCATTGTTTATAAGACATTTAAATGTAATAGTTATAATATGTTCTAAAAAGACGATGAGACTACAAACATAACATGTGTTGTAAAAATCATTTGGGAGATGCTCCAAATCCAGATCGTAAAAATAATTTGTGAGATGTTCACATATTAGTCAACAACATGGCGGGTTATTTGAAGTTTGCTACTGTTTTCGTCTTCTACATTAAATTAACTTAATTTGAAGGTACAAAAAAATAAATCATGAAAGCAAAATCAAATAACAATACTGCAAGTATGAACCATTAATTTGATTACCTATTCTTAAAGTACAATGACCAGATCGATCATATGGAGTCAAAAAATGACAACGATGTGGACAGAAATACCAAAACTCTATTTTTTCGATGATTTTCAAATTTTTCCTAAAAAATGGGTCTATTTTAGTGTCCAATAAGTAAGTACGGTACCATTACCTGCTTCTTTCCAAACTATCTGATTTTTCAACAGCCTTTTTAAATTCTGATTGCATTTTCATTAAATCCTGTTCTAATTTCATTTTAGTTTCTTCCATTTTAATTAATCTGTTATCCTCCATAATTCTGTACTGTTGTAACTTTAAATCTAATTCCTGCACAGCCAGATTAATTCTTCTCTGTAACTTCTATAATACACGAAAATAAAAAGTCTTTTTATGCACAACAGAAACCTTTTATACTCTCAACATCATGAAAAGAAAATAAAATAGACACCCTAATAGACACCAGTGATGTGATCACACTAGATAAATGTATTCATATATATATGAATACATTTATCTGGTGTGATCACATCACTGGTCTATTTTTAACTGTCTTCAGAAATTAGTGAAAGATCTAACCCACCCTATTATCATGGATATCCCTAGAAGATTGTCAGACCATACAATAGAAAAGTTATATTACACCTGCATTTAATCGTTCACATATTATTTAAAATAAAATGTATTTTATAATGTAATCTAACAACATAATTATTCATGTTTTGTACATATTAGTGTACACTAGTACTGAATATCCACATTTAAGTCTTATGATAAATAAGATGTTCTATAAAATATATAGCTAAATTTGAGTATTTTGTAATTCTGTACTTTTGTGTAGAAAATAATATGTACTACACAATAGAAACCTATGCATATTTATTCATGTATTGAGGAAATAAGATTTACTGCACATCGTACACCTATATTTAATTATTCATAATCTATAGAAAATAAAATATTGTCTATTTATATTTATAATCATTGATCTACATCAGGCCTCATAGAATAGTCATGTAAGTTCATATGGGATGTGATATAAAACTCAAGTTGAACACAGTTCTGTCCCTAAATAGACTTTATCTTTTGGTCCTTTGGACTACTATTTTATAAGATTGGTTTGGTTTAATTGGGGTTTTACGCCGTTTTCAGCACATTTGGCTATTTCGCGCCAGTCAGTTTTTATTGGTGGAGGTAGCCAGATAGCACCTTTGCCTGCAGGTGATACAGACTCTTTGAAGCCTCTAGTATAAATTAGATATATAAGTTCTCGATCGTCCCTAAATCTAGCTAACTAATAAATCACCTCAACTAATTTACGACTTGTCTCTGGTATGCTGACGGTTCTATCTTGTACTAACTTTTTGAGCTGCAAGACAAACATTTTTCTATTATTCTTAATTATTTCTCACAATGCCAATCATTTTGGTAGTTCAGACCAATATCTTAAAGTCCACCAGATCCACATTGCTTTCATAATAATGAGAACTGAATAAAGATATGTGGGTAAACATTAATACAACTCAGAAACGAAATCAGAAAAGTACAAAAAAAATATCACTGTACAGCCTTCAATAATAGGCCAGGGAGATCACTGTTTATTAGGCTTGCTATCAAACTTAAGAAGTCATTTCAATGAAAGACAAATATCAAAGAAACTTTATTTCATTAGAAATACTTTTCAGATCATGTTATTTCAAATAGGAGTAAATTAAAAGTATGTGATACATGATTTAAAAAAAGGGGGTGGGTTGGGTTAATTTGGTGAAAAATCTTTGAAACCGGAGACAAGAATTTTACTTTGGCTCCAGGTTATGAATGCCAGCACCACCCATTCTAGGCTTATAACAAGCTCTTAATGACCCTGTGTAAATAATATACATGTAGTCAACAAAATGAATAAATGAAAAATAATGTTTGTTCATTGTATTATTCAGATGTATACTCCCTTTGTTTATTAGAGTGAGACTATATTTAAGGATATAATGGTAGAGGAAATCTTCCTAAAGGTCATTTTATTAGAATACAGTTCAAAAATCAGTTCTCTGTGCATGTAAATTTGTTACATTGAATGATTATTAAAAGTAGTATGACATAATAGTCTACCTCTCTTTCAAGCTCATTAATCTTTGCCAAATCCACAGGAATTTCTGTTGATGGTTTTTGTACTTTCTTCTTCTCACCCTAGAAGAAAAGAACAATATTAATTTGTCAGAAAGATAAACATGCTAAATATAAATATACATGTATATCTGATGTACTTTAAAATATTTCAAATTGAAAATTAATATCTTATTCTAAATAGTAAGCTCAATGCAAATAACTAAATCAAACTAAGTTCTAAAAATATCCAAGATTTAATAAGAATGCTCAACTTTTACAATTTAATTTTCAACCTCTATACAAATCATTCCTGACAAAATATGGGCTGCAGTGATAGGAAGGTTTAAATTTTCTAATCATCACTGAGGTGATATGTTCGACTCCAATCCAAGGACTGCATGTTTTTGTGTGAAAGCTCAGAGGTTTTCCCCAGGTACCAAAGCTGGCTGCTAACATATAGCCAACTGCAATGAAAGTGATTTTAAATGCCAATATACCAAACCTACCATGTAACAAACTGATATAAAGCTCTTAATTTGATTTATTATCATATTATTTCTAAATACACATAAGTTAATATATGATCCGACACAAGTTCTACAACTTATGTGATTTATCTAGGAATTTGATATCATTAATGGCTATTGTACAGTAACTTAGGACTTTATCTGGAACATTGCAATTTGTTTTTTGAAAATAATTTTTTTTAAATTTAAGTATTATATAAGAATCTTCCTAATTCACAATAAATAGATTCATAACCTCAATATCATCCATAGATTTTATATGAAGGATTACTAAAAATCTGACAAGTCAGATCTAGGTATATTTGAGACAGGCAGATTTAACAGGCATACATGTATAATCAATAAAAATATACAGGTCTTATATAAACTTAAAAATATTTTTATCACGTTTATATATACATGAAAAAAGATACAAACCCCATTACTACAAACTGATGCATTCAACACAGACTTCCTTACTGAAACATCCAAATCAAATGCCCCTGGACCCGGCACAACATCTAAAAATATTTCCAAAAGGTAAAATTACAATGTATAATTTATAGGAGTACCAACTTCTATACATACATCTTACCTATGATTTTCCATAGCATGACAATTACACTGCTATTAAGGTTAAAGAAAAAGATTGTTTGTTAATGATTAAGTCATGGAACTTTTTGCTTGTCACATTATCAGACAGAATAAACAAGGCAATGTTAGAAGTCATATTCCAAATAGCTTTCTGGTATTTGGAACAACTCAGCTGCATCATGAAACCCTGCATTCAATTTCTTACATGGTACAATTATATTCTAATATTGAATCTAATCCCTTTTTTCAAATACAAAAATTCTTACCCTTAGGTGCCTTGAATCTGTCTCCTCCTTTATCAAACGGAATTGCTACAGTTTTATCATGTAGTTTGGGATCATAGGAACCTACAGGTGGGGCACAACCTAAAACGTAAGTTTCTTCATGTTATAAAAAAGTGTGCGAATGATTTTTTTGCCAATCATAATGTATCCTGTCAGTGTCCTAATTAAATTTTAAGAAAATGCTTGATATAAATCACCTAACAGTATAATTTAAGTTTTGATTGTGCCAAAAATATATATCGTTTGTCAGACAAAGAAATATATAATTTGCACTGATAATACAGGTAAGAAGTATAAAAAAAGTAATTTTACTCCTATCATGTACTTGCATTAACCTTTTTTTGATTTTTTGGTGCATCTGTATGATATGTCCCGTTTTTTTAACACACTGGAAGGTGTGGGTGTGGGTGGGCATCAATAATAATAATGTTTTTCCTCTATTCGTCTCCGAAATGTTAACGTCCATATTTACATACTGAATATATGATGACTTCGATTTTGAAGTCTTAGTTTTTATATAGGGACATGTATAAACTCACTTAGCGACTTGCTTGTACCCTGGGGTCAAAAGAATTTGTCATGCATTCCCTTTTACATTGTATGACTATTTCATATATATGGTATAGTGATTATAATTGAAAATCAGTCGATTGTAGTCCTATTCTAAGCAATCTATTATAAAATGTTATGATCCAATTATTCGGAAAATTTCTACTTGCATTTTCACTTTTGATTCCTGTTTCTGCTGATGTCATAAAGTTTTGTGTTTGGTTTTGTATCTCATTGAAAATGTGCAGAAGAGCAATTTTTAAAACAGCCTGACCCCAATAAAGTTTTTTAAAATGAAATAAGAAGTAAGCAAGTTAATAAGACTGAATTTGCGTCCAGAATCTGATTAATTTTTAATTCCAGAATATGGTTTTGTGTACTGCACATGCGTATATGGAAAGATAAATGACACAACCAAGTACTGGCAAAAGCTGCACATTTAACTTTAAAAAAAAATTATAAAACAGTTTTCATATTTTCCGATTATCAGTTGGTTGTGTATAAGCGATGATTGATTATGAAATTTCTTCCTATTCTCATCAGTAGGAATAAGACTTGGCAGAAATGGTCCTTAGATGGTTTTCTTTCACAATTTTGTCCAATGACAATGGAATGCCAACATAGATGGCTGCCACATTCGAACTTATTTTAACAAAGGACCCTATGGGAAAATTCATTGAATGCATGGTGGTATAAAAATTGTCGGTTCACATTTTCCCCAAGCTGTTGTTTTTATATTCAGATACACTAGTAAACACATGCTCAACGATTTAACTGGTTTCCTGTTGTGTTATAACAAAGGAATCAAATGTACCAGTGTGTCCAGTTGATTATCATGGTATCAACAGTGCTGCGAAGATAATTATCTCCACACTTCGAAGTGTGAGAGATGAATTTAGGTAAGTCGGATGTAAAACAACTGAAATCACCTTATTTTGTTCACACGTCTAAGAGAGAAACAAAAACATTTCACCAATCGAACTTCCAATCTAAAAGGGAGACAGCGCGTCATGCGATATTTTATAAAATTCGGTAGTACATTCCTGTGTTGCAAAAAATATGCACGAAGGGCATGGAAAATACTAAAAATAATGGTCATGCAAATTTTAGGACAGGTCTGAGTTAATCTTTTCGATTCTAACTTTTTTTTTTTAAAGTTTTTGAATGCATTTATTTATCCATTGTAATTAAATGTCTATGGCCAGCCTTAAAAATATGTTTCGCCTTTCCAACTCTAGCCTGATAGGTCTGGGTAGGTAGGTAGGTAAATTTTTGTTCTATCTGACAAGCATGATTCCGGCAGACAGACAAACTGATTGCCTATGCAGTAACTTGGTTTATTGTGTCATTACCGGCATCTGTTCAATTTAAATCATTAAATGTAATTTATGATGTCCCTTGTGGTATCGTGGTTGGAAAAAGTCTGATATCTTTTTATGTTGGGCCATAGAAACCCCGAAGCCATGCTTATGTCCTGACACCACAATTATTTCATAGTGCATTTAACTTTCATATTAACATTAAGTCAAATTAAGAAAAAAAAACAGCTCAAACTTTATATCTTTCTTTTATTCAATGTACACTCATAACTGGAAAATATATCAACATTATAGAAAGTTCTACCATTGCAAATTAAGAAAATCCCCAAAAGGTCTTTAAGGTGTATAGTTATCCTTTACATAGCCCCTAACATCCTGAAATTGGACCATTTTTAGAGTCACCAAATTACAACTTTTACATACATCTGATTAAAAAATGTTTAAAATTAATTTTGTTTGTTTATTTAGTTGGGGTTTTACGCCGTTTTCAGCACATCTGGCTATTTCGCGGCGGCCAGTTTTTATTGGGTGAGGAAGCCGGAGTACCCGGAGAGAACCACCGACCTTCGGTAGGAAAATTAACAATCATTGTCAATTTAGATCGGAGTCGAACACACCCTGCCACAGGTGAGATTCGAACTCACAACCCCAGTGTTGACAGGCTTTAATGATCATTAGTAGTTATAACGAACTAACTAGACCACTCGGCCACTGAGGCCCTTAAAATTAAGTACTTTGACCCTTGTGCTCGAGCTTTATATTTTAACTCAGATACTTGAAAAAAATACACTAAAAAATATAGGGAACAGTGTTCTCCCCAGAAAATTCTGAAGGCACAAAAATAATGGTGTGCAACGACATTTTTTATTTAAAGAAATGAAGTGCGAATGTTGTGTATATGATATATGTCTTGATAAATAGAAAATAATTGTTCTGCGTAGTAAAATGTTTATAACTAAACGAATAGTATTATACATATGTATACATAGAGATAAGAGAACAAATATAAAATAAATCAGTTAAATATTCTTCAATTTTTCTGTGCCTGCAATATTCATGTCTACATCTTTTAATTTTCCCTTCATAGAAAATTTGTTATTTTGGATAGTATTCTCTGATCAAATGCTGGAACTCTCCTTGTTTGAACGCAAAACTGAAAAAAATCTTAACATCCTTCAATTGAACATTTTTCCTTTTTTATTCATTTCTGTATGTGAAGAATGGTTTTGTGTCCAACTTTCGTCACTTGTCACAAATGCCAAATCGTCAAAATTAATTCGCATATATATTCCATGGCACTAAAAAAAACACCCTATTTTCATGTCAGGTGAATTTTACAACCTGTGAAGTCACTTGTATTCTACCGGCATAAAGTTTGTGAACAACAGCAGGGCTTATCCAGTCAAATGTATAAAACATATGTTTTAATCTCTGGATGGTAGTCACAGTATGCAGATATATGTACAATTGCGTGTTTATTTACAATCATTCCGATCATTTTGACATGTGAAAGGGTGATTTTCCATTTCCAATCACTTTGTATATTTTTGTCAACAGTCATTCACGATCGTTTTATTTCTGAATCCTAAAAACGTACAGAAGCGCAAATATTTCACAAAATCCATATTCTAGAAGTTTGATCATGCTTTTTGCATATTTTTTTGTATGGAACAGTTTGTATAAAAAAAGAAGTGTTAAGGTCAAATGTAGTCACTTCCAACCAATAGAAAACCTTGATCTATTTTTAATTCAGTGGAAATACACATCTTGATTTAAACCGAGTACACATACTTTGCTAACCCATAATATATAATTACCGATTCAACTATTTCGATTGCCAAGTAAATTTAAATATCTATTAATCGCTACAATGCAAACAGAAGGCTTGAATGTTGTCAAATATTTCTTTATTGCAAATTGACTTTTAACTGGAATGGGACACGGAATATTTTCCAGAAACACAAAATTGTAAAAAAAAATATCAAAGGAACACAGAGGCTGTAAAATTTTTTCAGTTGCGGTGATTTCCGCAGGTCGGTCGCAAAGGGGAAACAAACAATTTTTTATTTTAGGCCCCATTCAAAATTATATTTGCAAACAATGGTAATTTTCAAGTTTTCTTGGACCACTCATAGAGTTTAATTAACCAACAAAACATTAATTTATAATTAAAGCATTTAGACTTTCAAAATGCCAAATATAAATTCCACAAACAGACCTTAATATATTTATATGTCGGCTAAATGATAATGAATTTGTAAAGGTATTCAAATGGTGTATTTCAATGCTGTCCCCCATGGCCATGGACAGTATTTAGATTTCGAAATAAAAAAAAAAATACACTTTATGTGAGACATAATAATAATGAACAGTAATAATGAACTTGCATACTGAATTAAATTATGATTCTACAAGAGTTTTTGTGTTGTAGTGGTGGGGTGAAATATTTCCCGGTGAAGACGTAGCTAAGATAATTTACAGATTAAGTAAACGCACCTGCGTTTTCATTGAAACGTTTAAAGGGTGCCTTCGAAAAGGACATTATTTCATTAGTTTATATCCAATTTAGTACACGGCTTCAGACTGCAAATAGGGGCGGCAGAATTTCGAATTACTCGTACTCTTTCGTTCTGGCCAATGAAATTTTTTTCCGGAAGTAAAAATAAAAGCTGGACAAAAGTTTTGTACGGGCCGGTAACGTACTAAAACACAAATATTTTTAAACTGCTAAGTTTTAGCAAATTGAAGACAGCGTTCTAGAAGCACTAACTATATTTTCTAATTATTGTCTATAATTTTTTGTTTGGATTTTTCAAATGAATTTTAAAAATAAAAATGCCAGATAATTCAGTTTTTTTTCGGAAATTTTTTTACGACATTCCGTTTTTGTTTAAGTATTTAAAAACACCCTCAGACTTTTCAGAAGACAAAATGCCAGAACGTAAGAAATCTCACAAAATAATTTTATACGTAGCTTCCACCAAACAATTATGAATAAAGCAGTTCTTAAAATACAACACAGTCCTCTATGTCTGCGCAACTAAGACTTTTCATAGTAAATGGAAGACTTACTGCCGAGAATGACACGGGTAACACGAATGACCGAATGACGCCGTCATTTTCCGAATAACACCTGGAATGACCGACTGACACCTGAAATTGTAATTTTAGCACATATTGGTGACTTTTAAACATTGTTTAATAAATAATATTACATTATAAGTTGATGATATATCATAAAAATATTTTATAGAAGCAGGTAAGTTCATACAGATGTCATTATAAATTTGGCGGATATATCAAACATGGCGACCAAGGAAATCAAAATTTATTTATATATTATATATATATAAGTATATAATGTGAAGACTAAAAGAAAGATTGCATACATTGAAAATGTGTTCATTTTGAAAATGAGCCGTAATCCGTCTGAAGTTCGCTGGTAAAAATACTTCGGTGTCGAACCTTTGCTTCTATCCCACACACCACAATCATCTGAAAAATCACTTTTCTTTCCGTTTGAGCGGTTGGTGATGTTTTTACCATTTTTAATCATGAAATAGACATCGTTCTTCGTTCCTTGCGGTATGCCCTCGTGACAGTCTGATTCGGAAAATGAACATAATAAATCAATCACTTCTGCTGTTTCTAAAAATGATGTTTGTAGGCAAAAATTGTTTTGTTGGACAGAGGATGGATATTCTCGGAATCGGAAGCATCAATGAACGGGCATGAATTCTCTTCTACCAAGTTGTCTGAACGGGTTGTCGAATTTATATCAAATGCTAAATCGGCAAAAGAAGCGTCTGAAATATCGGCTACGGGTTCCGCGTCTGAAATATCGGCTACGGGTTCTGCGTCTGAGGTATCTGCTACGGTTACAACGGTAGGTTCCAAATCAGGTTGTTTATTCAATAATGGCACAAAATGGTTAGGAATAAATGGTCCACTTGGTTCTTTGTAACTGGTCCACATAATGGTACACATGGGTATTCCAGATACATTTACACCTCTGCCACACACTTTCCTAGAATGAGGTTGAGATATATACTCCAATGCTACCTGGGGGGGGGAAATACGAACGTATTGGTATCTTCAATGCAGCACTCAATGCATACATATGCATCATATCAGCGTATCTACCAACAGTACCAACGTCATAGGCAAGCTGTAAGTAGGCAGCAACAACTATCCTGTTGTCTTGGATGAGGTCGACAAACTTAGTGTGAGCACCGTCATAGAACATGGGGAAGCTGAGTATCTCCAATAGGGTGTAGACTCGAAGCAGTAGATGGTATACTTCTGTTCCTGTCAAAGCGCGCGAAACTGACCTATAGAAACAATTCCCATCACCGGGTATTTTAGCGGGATACAGATCTTCCAACACAACTGGATGGTACCTACGTAGAATGCTGGTTGCAACTTCATCTCTTATACCGGGGGCTGAACCAGGAGCAATCGGATCGGGCATGAATTGAGAGTATGTTTCTAGTAACAGACTCTCTGATTTTGTGATATGTTTTACCTCTCTAAAACTACTCCCGATAACACCACTCAATCTACAATAGACATTGAATTGTTGATGAGTGTTGTTTTTTTTTTTAGGTTCTTTTCAATAGAAATTGTGTGATATTATTAAAATATTTCTATATAAATTTCTTAATAACTCAATATAAGGAAATTAGTAATTTTTATATTTTTAATCACTTCAACCTAACAACATTTCAGTAAAATTACATACATAATAAACAATATTACAATCAGTACCAATATATATTACAAAGCAGTAACACCTAGCCGTAAAGCGGCAAGAAGGAGTCCAAACACGTTTTTCCCCTTTCCTTTTCTGCCTGTTCCCCAAAATTCGTCAGGAACATTATGATTTATATAGCCACTTGTTGATGTAAGTTTGTCTCTAAAATCTTTGCATTGAATGAATTTCAATTTTAGAATTTCGGCCATGATAAGGGCCTTCTGGTCTTCCCATGATTTATTTGTCTTCAATCTCTTTGATAAATTTTTGGCTGTTTTGGCATCTGATGATTTTTGAATTTCGTACAATAATTCATAATCTTGGTGGTGGGCGCATTTAATGCACTGATATCGGTGTTCTGCTGAGGGATAGGTATAATCTTCATAATCAAGTTGTGTTAGATAGAAGTTTGACAGTACGTCTTGTTCGCCTTTCACGTAAGTAATCATTTTAAGATTTAAGAGTACAATGAGTAAAATTATATTGGATTTTCAACTTATATAGTTTCCTGCAGCTTGGTATTTGAACAATGTTCACATATTATTTTCTATATTATTTTTAACACTATTCAATTAATTACATTAATTACAAGATTTGAAAACAAATACAGATAATAGATTCTAGAAATGAATGAAAATTAAACGGCAGATAACCTAATTGTAATTGATAATTGAATAATTGAATTTGTAGGTAATTAAAAAAATAAAAACTTTGAACATAGTCAAAGCCCTATGTCATATAATAATCTTATTATTCAATTGTTCTTTAGATATATTACATATACATTCTACTATACTATATAAAATAACTAACCTATTTAGGGCCTTGGCCATATCGTACTGGTTGTCTGTAAAGCAACAGTCCTGACACAGGAACTTTAGAAATACATCTGACCAGGCCGATAACATTGAATCACTCATTGGGACACAAGCACTGTGAACCCAACGATCACAACTACTGCACTGAATTGTGCCATCAACACATTCTCCATCACATTGTATACAAGGATATAAAGCCATTTTAAAAATGGAAGAAAGCACATAAGTCTTAAGTGGTTTTATATCAAATTTTATTTACTTGTAAAAACACATTTATTTTTGCCAATGAAAATATTTAATTTCGTTTTGAGAAAATTCTATTACAACAGACATACAAATTATCCATTCAGCTGCTTTGTTTTTATTATAATACAATCAGGTATAATCAAGTTTTTAATTAAAATTAAATTAAATATGTGAAATTTCTTAATTACATTTCATTCATTAATGAGTAAATCGTTAAGATAACTAATAGGTGATTGGAGTAATTGCAGTTTTTTGATGTAGTTATTATTTTTTTTAAACTTCACCAAAATGCAATTATTGGACAATACCCTATGTATACAGTACATCAATACTTTATTTTCATAGCATTTCTCTTTTGAATGGATGCAATCATTCTTTTATTCTTCCCATTTTGATTTCCTTGGTCGCCATGTTTGATATATCCGCCAAATTTATAATGACATCTGTATGAACTTACCTGCTTCTATAAAACATTTTTATGATATATCATCAACTTATAATGTAATATTATTTATTAAACAATGTTAAAAAGTCACCAATATGTGCTAAAATTAAAATTTCAGGTGTCATTCGGTCATTCCAGGTGTTATTCGGAAAATGACGGCGTCATTCGAGCTACCGGAATGACACACCAAATTATAATTTATATTTGTTATTGTCATAATGACGTAGAATAATTATTCTTTTGTGAAAACAATAAGCAGATTAGTTGAAATTGTCATACATTTTTTAAATAAAACCATACCCCTTGTTTTTTTGTAAGACCATCAAATCTCCCTAATTCTCATCTGACACAGAAATTGATATAGTGCTTTCTCCAGAAATTTGTGAAGGCATGGTAAATTTCATATTTTGAGGGCGCTCAATGGTTAAAAAAGATAATATCGGGGGCACCCCACCTTCACATTAGGGCAGTATATTTATCAAAACCTGCAATAAACAGCCTTCACCCTAGTGTGATGGTGTAAAATTGTCATAAAAGTGTGCCAACACAACATGGGTGAAGGATTAAATGCAAAGTTAGGTTTGGCCACCTGGGGACACAATGTAAAATTCATGATTAGGGAAGCATGGTGCATATCTATGATATTTGGGGTGTTTTACTTCAAAAACAGAAATTGCTTCAGTAAAAGCAGATGCAGAATGTTGGGAAAACTTCAATATTCTTAATGATTTCATTTTCAATTCGTCAAGAAAGACGTTTAAGGATGAGGTCTTAACATTTTTAAAGATTTTTTGGAAAAACCATTACACAGACGGACTGTTGATTCATCCTATAAAATTGCTTGGGTATAAAATGAAATAAAGTTTCACAATGAACAAAAAAATTACAAATATTTCTAAATATTAATTTGGATAATACCAAAATGACGGGTGAGCAGAATTTGGGGACACATATAATAAGGGGACATCACTGTATACAGGGCTCACCACACTTGTAAATAACAGGGAGACTCAGAGTCTCCCTCGGGGTAGCAACAGGGAGACTTCAGGGCATGACAGGGAGACTTCCAAGTCTACCAGAGAGACTGTTTTTTCCCCCAATTTGTCGCCTGTCGAGTAAATACCTGTTATTTTGTGTCTTATAGTGTATACTATACATTCCTTTATTGTGTTTTATCCTGTATTGTTTGAGATTTTATCTACATTTACTCCATATCCTTCCATTTTAGTCATAATCTGAGATTTTGTCTCATGTGCATTTAATCAATATCCTTTGAGAATTTTTCTTGATGAGTCCCAGTCCCAGGACTCATCACCACTTTTTTAATGTACATTGCTGCACGATTTTGAAAATGGTAGGCCTATTGTATTATTGTTAAAGTTTAATTAAAATCATGTGCTGCCTTAAAATACCAACGAATATAATTTGAAATAAAAAAAATTTTAAAAAATGAAATTATGCAGTGGTGCTCCAAACTTGGAAGAAAATTTCTGTTACAGATATGAGCAAAAATATTTGTACCTTTTGACACAACTTATTTATTATTGCCATTTTATTTTTTAATATTTATTTATCTATACTCTTTACTATTATTTTTTCTCAAACATACTCTTAAAATCCTCCCATTCACCTTGCTTGAACACTTTAATAATTAATAGATGTATTGACAAAATTTTCATTTGTGCATAGATATGTCAAAATCGCTAAATTTATTTTTAAATAAGGTCTACATATTGTTACCGGTCGGTAAAAAACACAGTGACCAATGAAAAATCACGAGAATTCCGATTGCCCCGATTTTCTAGCTTACTTTTTGTCGTTTCTTTCCCTTTCCTCCAAGAAAACAAAAAATGGCGGATCGAGATTTTTAATGAAAATAACGGTCTTCAGATGCAGCTGATTACTTACGTTGTACGGAGGCGCCTTACTTAAAAACACATGCGACTCATTTGTCGCTCTGGAGCCGATGACAGGGCGACATTGGCGAGCATTAGGTGACTTAATCGCCCTAATCGCCCAGTTTGGTGAGCCCTGTGTATATGAATAATATAAATAAACAGAGTTTGGGGATAACGTATACAATACAACCACGATACTAATTCTAGTATTTTTCATGTATTTTTGTACCAGTATTGCTGGAATAATGGGTAATACTGAATAAAATAATAAAATACTGATATTTTCCCACAAAACTAGCATGACTAGTGTTATCAGAACTAGATACTGGAAAAACCAATATCACAGATACTAGAAAATATGGAATATTTTGGAAGCATCATTCATCACACCGTCTGTAAAAGTAACCAATCAGAAGCCTCTGAGTAATTTCCAATCAACCACAACTGAAGTGAAAATAAAAATTATATCCTAAGGGATTTCCTAGGAACTAACTCAAAGTTAATTCAAAATAATAATTAAACCGAATGATAAAACTTCTTCCCAACAAAATATGAAATAATTTAGATTTGGAGTTTCATTTATAAATATCATAGGGAGTGATTAAATTGGCATTTAAACTAAATTTTTATAGTCATGGAGTCAATCAGAAAATCTGAGGATTTGCATTAATTCACATTAATGTTTTTTATCCTGAGGTGCTAAAATATCTCCTTCATGGGTATTACCGGTATTACAGATATGGGAATATAATGTTATTACAGATTGCAGAAGGTACTGAAAATACTTGGATGAATTACCAGTAATGGGGAGATATTTCTGGTTTTGTATAGAATGAAAAAGGCTAACCATTGTCAGGTGTCATGTATGCTCAATTCTCATGTAAAATCCAATATTTGCTGGTATCCATAATAAATTATCTGAAGATACAATATGATGTATACCTGTCATAACAATGAGCATAGCAATGTTTAATTAACAACTTTTAATGAAATAGAATTTCTTGTGTGATTAAGAGTTAGCTGTTGGCACATGTATGGTACCTGGCCGGAAGAGGTTCAATTTTGTGTCGAGGTTGTTTTCTCTCTCTTTTCTTAAGCTCACCCTATGATACATCTATTAGATATATACAGTTCATGTCAGTTGGTAGGTACATGTACATGTCATTAAATTTGATCATGACCTTAGGCCTAAATTAAAATATTGTTTGTTTGCTGTCAGACGACCGACCCAAAAATAATTTTATTGCCGTTTTTGAAAACATTTTTTTTTATTCCGGAATTTTGCCGGTTGCGGTTTAGAATCGAGTGCTAATTTCCGTGTTGCATGCGGTTTTGATTTCCGGTAGTACATTGAAATATTTTTCCAGAAAAAAAAAATAATTTACCTACCTACCTACCCACATAAAAAATTCTGGGTAGGGGAATGGCAAACAAACAATATTTTAATTTAGGCCTTATTTCATAGAATCTGACAAATAGTTGGAAAAAAGGATACAAAGTATAAATTCATGACACAAAATCCCAATGAAAAAAGTCCAAGCAGAGGTACAGAATATGGAGGAGACGTACACACCTCATTGCAAGTTCAGTATGCTTCCTAGCACATATTTGTGTGTTGAAGGGTAAATATGCAGGGTAATATCATCAAATAATTGACAATGATAGGCACATATTTTTCCCAACAATTTCAAATTGCAAATTCAAAATATTAAACATATAAACAATTGAAGGGCATGTCATGATATATGTTAGATAACTTGACAGCAAACAAAGAATGAATTGGGCAAATACTAGGGATTGACTACACAACAATTTAGATAAGTCTATTCATTGTGTAGGAAATGAATGTGATTTATTTTCAAGAGGTGAATATATGCTGTAAGGTTGTACCTTGACAATAACAGGCACAATACTGGTACAAAAATATGTTCTAGTATTTTTAAAAACTAGTAGTACTAGTATAGTGATTGTATTGTATACTTTATCCAGAGTTTGGGTTTATAGTGATTGTATTGTATACTTTATCCAGAGTTTTGGGTATATAGTGATTGTATTGTATACTTTATCCAGATTCTGGGTATATAGTGATTGTATTGTATACTTTATCCAGATTCTGGGTATATAGTGATTGTATTGTATACTTTATCCAGAGTTTGGGTATATAGTGATTGTATTGTATACTTTATCCAGAGTTTGGGTATATAGTGATTGTATTGTATACTTTATCCAGAGTTTGGGTATATAGTGATTGTATTGTAAACTTTATCCAGAGTTTGGGTATATAGTGATTGTATTGTATACTTTATCCAGAGTTTGGGTATAAAGTGCAACAGGCTTGCATTTCAACTGTAATTTAGAGTATAATCCTCATTGTCCCAAAGTGTTTATCTCGATGAATTCTAGTAATATCTGCACCAAGTTATTTTTCAACAATGTCTGATTGTATAGACACCTAATAGTCATATTAAAGTTCTCTTTAAAAAAAGGATTTCAATGATTTTGATAATATCTGCAACTTTTGAAATAAGCATCTTGTGAAATCATAAATGGTCTTATAAAAGAAAAAAACGAATTACCACAAATAGGGAGTTTTGCTCCCCAAATTGCTAAGAACTCCATTTAGACTACAAAGTGTACATGTTAATTGATGTATTTGAGTAAGAGTTACAAGGGAAATCTGATTATATGTTCATTGATTATTCATTGCAGGAGACAGTGAAGTTTTCTCCAATCCACTACCCCCGGAAAATCATCATTACAGTGATGAAGAGGATGAAGGGTAAGTTTTTTTCCATACATTTTCCCCATAAAATCATGTCAGTGAGGAAGAGGATGAAGAGTAAGTTTTCCCCAATCCATTACTCCCAGGAAATCATCATTTCAGTGATGAAGAGGATGAAGGGTAAGCTTTCTCCAATCCATTACTCTCATAAAATCAGTGATGAAGAGGATGGGGGGTAAGTTTTCTCCAATCCATTTTCCCATAAAATCATGTCACTACCAGAAAATTATCATTTCAGTGATGAAAGGTAGTAATTAGTTTTCCTCAATGAAGTTGAGGGGGACTAATGGAGAACCCTGGCATCTACGTCTTTGTGCGCGTCCACAGCCAGTTGTCAGTTACTAGTTGACACAGGATCATATAAATTTTGTGTGCAGGTGCCATTGAGGAGACTGACCATGTGACACAAGGTGAAGGTAACATGACCCATATTACATATATTTAAAGTTTTATGTCAAACATCAGTTTTAACATACAGTGACTTACAATCATATTACTTGGTGAGAGGGTGCATCTCAGGGAGTAACACAGCCTCCCACCAAAATTAGGTCACTCTGACCTATTTATTGCGCTTTATTTACTTAGGGTACGGTAAGTTTTTTTCTAAGTTCAGTTCTCTGATACCAAGCGACCTAGAGTCATATTACTTGGTGTGTGGATGCATTTTGGCGGAGTAACACAACCTCCCACCAAAATAAGGTCATTCTGACCTACATTTGTACTTACTGCGCTTCATTTACTTAGGTCAAGTTTTACGTCCGAGTTCAGTTCTCTTCTACCAAGCGGCCTACAGTCGTATTATTTGGTGTTAGGATTCATCTTGAAGAGTAACAAAGCCTCTAGCCAAAATTAGGTCACTCTGACCTACTTATCGAGCTTCATTGACTTAGGTTAAGTTTTACGTCCGAGTTCAGTTCTCTGATACCAAGCGACCTACAATCATTTTACTTGGTGTGATGATGCATCTCTGGGAGTAACACAACCTCCCACCAAAATTAGGTCACTCTGACCTACTTATCGAGCTTCATTGACTTAGGTTAAGTTTTACGTCCAAGTTCAGTTCTCTGATACCAAGCGACCAACAATCATATTACTTGGCGTGGGGATGCATCTTGGTGAATTACACAGCCACACACCAAAATTAGTCGGGGAACAAGGCAAATTTGTAATCATAGATTTCTGGTTTTCATTGTTCATATAAAACATTCTAGAAGATATTTAAAATTTAAGTTTCTCAGACTTTTTGTAATTGCTATAACTACTACCTGTAAAAGAATTAGTAATAATTAATTTTTAAATTATGAAATATACATATATGCCACACCACAGTAGTGTGATCTTCAAAATAATTTTTTATCATTGTTGAAATTTTATTAATCATATATTTTTCTAAAATATACTTTCATTTTACAGACATCCTTTGACAAATGATGACTTTCGGAAGATGTTGATGACCCCTCGGGGTCCAGGACCAGCAGCTAAACAACACCAACCACAACTTCCCCCAACTGTACAAAAGAAACACCATACAAGTACCATACTGTATGTATAATAATTTTATTAGACAGTATTTTGATACTATTCAGAAAATGTACCTTGATGCTTGATTGTTTCATTGTTTGTCTGGCATCAATCGTTTGGATTATACAAACGAAACCAAAGCATACATTAGATTTCAATTTACTAAAATAAACTTGCAGAGAATTATTTTAAAGAAAATGGGTTTCAACTAAAAAATTTCAAACTGGTTCAGTAATTTGCTAATGATGAATGATTGTATGTAAACATGTTATACCAATAATTTATGATCTACCCGAGTCTATGAAAAAATTCTTAAAATGAGTAAATATCTTATTCATTCCATTAAGTTTACATATTTTATTTTTAACATTTGATAAGTTCATAAAATCTACAACATTCAGTGAAGTGGAATGTTTGAACTTGCTGTTGGTGAGAGGCAAACTCCTCTCTTGCAAAACAAACATAATCTATATCTAAATGAATATCATTGTACTTGTCGCTCAAATCTTTCAGTCTGTGGTTTGTTTTGTTGATAATTTTTTACATTTTTTAGAGAATTACCGAAAGATGACGAAGAAGAAGATCCAGCAACAAGAAGAAGAAAAAAGAAAATGTAAGTTTTTATACCACCTAGATTTCTGTCCATTGGGATGTTCTTAAACTATATCCTAGCACATGTTATACCACCTATATACATAGGCGTTTTTGGCAACAATTGTGTATGGAGGGTACTCATTTTGTGTAATCAATTTTATCCCAGGTTTTTGAAACTTTGCAGAATGTTTATAAACACATTAAGGAGTATCAAGGCGTTTTGAGATTTTTTTCCCAGATATTCAATGTGTGGAACTTACATGTAGTTATTTTTGTGACAAATGTGTATGGAGGGTGTTAATTTTGTGTAAACAACTCCTTTTACAACTTTTAAGTCAAATCTTTGAAACTTTGCAGAGGTTTATGGACATATTGAAGATGTGCATGAAGAAGTATTTCGCATTTGAAGAAAACTTTCCAAATTATTTATGTTTTGGAACACAAAAATTGTAAATGGAAAGTACATACATGTGTTTTCATGCGCCAAGAACAGATATCTTTGAAGTTTGCAAACTGTTTATGGAAATGTTGAAGGAGTATGATGCTATTTGAAGAATTAAATTCTTAGCCTTTCACACACAAAACCCCATATTTATGAAGGGTAATTAACTCTTACAGATTCTGGAAAGTTTGCAAAATGTTTTTGGAGACACTGAAGTCTTGAAGATGTGCATTATGCCATTTGAATAATTTTTATAATTGTTTTCTCCAATTTTTAGCATACCTGGCCCAATTGCTAAAAATAGAACATTATTATTATTTTTATTATTATTATTATTATAAAACATTTCTATAGCGCACTATCTACTTATAAATTACTCTAAGCGCTTTATATGATAAAAATACATTTATATAAATTAATATAAAAGTTATACACAGTAATTAAAATCCAAATCAATAGGAATTACTAAAAATTATATAACAAAGGGATTTAAAATAAAAACAAATAAAAGTAATGGTACTAAAAATTGGAATTTACAGTTTAAAATTCAGCATGTACATGTAGAGTTATTAAAAATCACTGTAAGCAAGTCTAAAAAGATGTGTTTTGACTAGTTTTTAGCTCACCTGGCCAAAGGCATCTGGTCATTACATTCAATATCAAGAAAGTCATTTAGATCACCACTTGTATCCATTTACAGTCTGAAACCACTTGACATATTTGAACCAGACTTGGGAGCAGTGGTCCTGAAAAGGTCCTTTTTCAGAAATGTGTCTGATTTCGTGGACTGTGAACCAAGATAGCCATCACAGCCGATCTTAGTTTAACATTGGACCCTGTGGGAAATTCACTCAAAAATCATCTTGTCTGAAACCACTAAGCCAATTAGAACTAGACTTGGTAGCAGTGGTCCTTGGATGGTCCTCTTTCAGAATTTCGTGCCATACATAGCCGAATTTTGACTTGGGAGCAGTGGTCCTTAAAAAAGTCGTCTTTCAGAAGTTTGTCAGATGACCCGGACTGTCAAACAAGGTAGCCGCCACAGCCAAACTTAGTTAAACATAAGGCCCTATGGGAAAATTCATTGAAAAATCTTCTTGTCTGAAACCACTTGACATAATGGAATCAGAATTGGCAGCAGTGGTCCTTAGGAGGTCCTCTTTCATAAATGTGTCCAATTTCATAGACTGAAGATGGCTGCCACAGCTGGATGTAGTTTTTCATAGGACCCTATGGTAAATTCACTCAGAAATCTTCTCGTCTGAAACCACTGAGCCAGTTGGAACCAAACTTGGCAGCATTGGTCCTTAGATGATCCTTTTTCAGAAATGTGTCCGATCATCCGGATGGTCAACCAAGATGGCTGCCACGGCCGAACTTAGTGAAATATTGGACACTATGGGAAAATTCATTTAAAAATATTCTTGTCTGAAACCACTTACCCAGTTGGAACAAAACTTAGCAGTTTTGGTCCTTAGATGGTTCTCTTTTAGAAATGTTTCCATTGACATGGACTGTCAGCTAAGATGACTGCCATAGCTGAACTTAGTTTAACATAGAACCCTATAGAAAAATCAGCCAAATTGACTGCAACACTTAAATTTTTAGTCCGGCTCAAGGTGAAAAGTTAAATCCAGGTGAGCAATACAGGGTATTGAGAGCCTCTTGTTATTATACATATAATGTTTGGTGATGCATATAATTACTCATTAAATGGAACCCTACATAGTTTTTGTCGAGCCTGCGACTTAAGTCGTAGAAAGCTTGACATAGGGATAGTGATCCGGTGGCAGCGGCGACGTTAACTAACTTCTTAAAAGCTTTATATTTTAGAAGTTCGAAGACCTGGATGCTTTATACTTTGTATATAGATGCTTTATGTTATGAAGTTTCCGTCTGTCATATGTACATTGTCCTTGACCTCATTTTCATGATTCAGTGACTACTTGAAAAAAAAGTTAAGATATTTTGTAATGTTAATTTCTCCCTTAGAATGAGTAATAGGATAACTATATTTGGTATGTGCGTTCCTTACAAGGTCCTCATTTCCGTCAGACAGTTTCAAATTGACCTCGACCCCATTTCAAGGATCAGTGAACAAGGTTAAGTTTTGGTGGTCAAGTCCATATCTCAGATACTATAAGCAATAGGACTAGTATATTTGGTGTATGGAAGGATTGTCATCTGGCCTTGACCTCATTTTCATGGTTCAATGGTTATAGTTAAGTTTTCGTGTTTCGGCCTGTTTTTTGAATACTGTATGCAATATGTGTGATAGCATTTACTTTCATTAGAAATACACGACAGGCAAGACATTTTTGTGTGTCCACTCTTGTTGACCAATTTTTTGGAGTTGAAATTTAAAGGTAATGCTGCTAAATAATTAAAAGATAGGTTAGATGCATTGCATTGAACAGTATTTAATGTCTAAATATCAGATAACATAACAGTAGTTGACGAAAAGAAAATTACATTGCTCTATGTTTTTAAAAGAAATACTTTGATTTCGTGCTCTGTTTTCAGTTATTATGCCAAACTTAAACGTATGGAAGAAGAGAAACAAAAAGAATTGGAGATGAAGTACAGAGATAGGGTACGGTTTGTCATGTTGTCATAAGTGCAGAAATAGGGTATGGTTTGCTGTACAGAGATAGGATATGGTTTGTCATGTTGTCAGAATTATTTAATGTATGATTTGAAAAAGGTTTTTAGCTCACCTGGCCCAAAGGGCAATCTGAGCTATTGTCTTCACTTGACGTCTGTCTCCTTTAAAGGTCTTCTCCTCTGAAACCACAGGACATATTGGAACAGAACTTGGCAGCAAAAGTCGTTAGATGGTCCTCTTTCAGAATTATATCTGATGACCCTAAATGTCATTCAAGAAGGCCACCAGAGCCGAACTTAGATTAACATAGGACTCCATGGGAAATTTACTTAAAGGTCTTGTCTGAAACCACTTGGCGAATTGGAATAAAACTTGGCAGCAGTGGTCCTTAGGTTATCACTTTCAGAATTATATTCGATGACCCACCCATCATCAAAGATGGCTGCCAGAGTCAAACTTAGTTTAATATAGAACCCTATGGGAAATTTACATAAAGATCTTCCTGTCTGAAACCTCTGGGCCAATTGGAACAAAAATAGGCAGCAATGGTCCTTAAGTGGTCCTCTTTCAGAATTATATTCGATGACCTTGCCCATCATTCAAGATGGCCACCAAAGCCAAACATAATTTAACATAGGATCCGATGGCAAATTTACGTAAATATCTTCTTGTCTGGAACCTTGTTGGCCAATTGGAACAAAATTTGGCAGCCATTGTCCTTAGGTGATCCTTTTCCAGTATATCCAATGACCCTGTCCACCATCCAAGATGGCTGTCAGAGCGGAACTTAGTTTAACATAGGACCTAATGGAAAAGTTCACTGAAAGATCTTCTTGGTTGAAACTAGTCCAAGATTGCTCTGACGTTTGACGACCTTTTTGTGATACGTCTGGGGCCGTGGGACGTCAGAGCGCACTCGGTATAGAAAACATGGAAATTGCCGACTCAGACATGGGGCAGCAGTTTTTAGACTCGCAATCGTAATATATCCAATTACTAGTAGATAAATCATACATCAATCAATTCCTTATTCATTTTTCTGTCAAGTTGGACATAGTCCAGGTGAGTGATACAGGCTCCTGGAGCCTCTACTTTAATCATCCCATAATGTATAGATAAAACATTGTTTGTGAAGACATCCACATAAACCTCATTACAATTTGATTAAATTTTCATTTTGGGGATTTTCCTGAATTTTTGTTCTCTCCTCACTATCTTCTCTTGTAACTTTTATGCCCCATTAGGCCAAGAATTTGTGTACTAAATGTTTTGTATATATATTAATACAGGCAAGAGAGAGAAGAGATGGCAACAACAAAGATTATGAAGAAACAGAAATAATAAGTACTACAGCAGATTACAGAGCAGTGGCTCCTGATGTCAAGGCGTAAGTATTAAATATAGATTCTCCTTCAGGTACAAGTGAGTTATGGAATTTTTCCACCTGAGATAGTTAAATTTTTTATTTCAACATGCAAGCTATCAAGGGTGGAGAAATTCTATAACTCACGAGTAAATTGAAGGAGAAAGTATGTTTCAGAACAGTGGCTCCTGATGTCAAGGCGTAAGTACTACAGTAGATTACAGGGCAGTGGCTTCTGATGTCAAGGCATCAGTATAAAAGGAGGTTACAGAACAGTAGCTTCTGATGTCAAGGCATAAGTATTAAAGTAGGTTACAGAGCAGTGGCTCCTGATGTCAAGGCGTATGTATAAAAATAGGTTACAGAACACTAGCTTCTGATGTCAAGGTGTAAGTATTAAAGTAGGTTGCAGAACAGTGGCTTCTAATGTCAAGGCATAAGTATTACAGTAGGTTACAGAGCAGTGGTTCCTGATGTCAAGGCCTAAGTACTACAGTAGGTAACAGAGCAGTGGCTTCTAATGTCAAGGCACAAGTGCTGCAGTAGGTTACAGAGCAGTGGCTTCTGATGTCAAGGCACAAGTGCTGCAGTAGGTTACAGAGCAGTGGCTTCTGATGTCAAGGCATAAGTACTACAGTAGGTTACAGAGCAGTGGCTTCTGATGTCAAGGCATATGTGCTAAAGTAGGTTACAGAGCAGTGGCTTCTGATGTCAAGGCAGAAGTACTACAGTAGGTTACAGAGCAGTGGCTTCTGATGTCAAGGCATACATACTACAGTAGGTAACAGAGCAATGGCTTCTGATATCAAGGCATAAGTACTACAGTAGGTTACAGAGCAGTGGTTCCTGATGTCAAGGTATAAGTACTACAGTAGGTTACAGAGCAGTGGTTTCTGATGTCAAGGCATATGTGCTACAATAGGTTACAAAGCATTGGCTTCTTATGTCAAGGCGTAAGTACTACAGTATGTTACAGAGCAGTGGCTTCTGATCTCAAGGCATAAGTACTACAGTAGGTTACAGAGCAGTGGTTTCTGATGTCAAGGCACAAGTACTACAGTAATTTACAGGGCATTGGCTTCTGATGTCAAGGCATAATTACAACAGTAGGTTACAGAGCAGTGACTTTCAATTCCAAGGCATAAGTTTTTCAGTAGATTACAGAGTAGGGTCACCTAATGCTAGGTCAAATAGACTGTTACAGAATACAGCTTGGTGTCTAGGTTACAGAACAGAGGCTTCTAATGTCAAGGCATATGTACTACAGAAGGTTACAGAGCAGTCTCTTCTGATGTCAAGGCATATTATACGGCAGATTAGAATTTCTTTCTTGAGAGGTCCTAAGCCAGTATACCTGGAATAAGAAGAACAGCTGAAATTATATGAAAGACCTGGATTTTAAAAAGATAACAATCCCATTTTTAAGACTTTCTGTCTGATTTTTTATAGAAGGTTCTGACAACTATAGTTTTATTAACTGTCAAGAGCAATAGGCACTGTAGTGTAATTCATTCCTCAGCATTCCAATTATTTGTAAAATTCAATAAAAAATCTTCAGAAATATTATTTAGCATGGAAACAAAAGAAGTTATTTAGAGCCTTGTAAAGTATGCAAATAATGTATATGATGGATACTAGTTTACCCCAAAACTTTCATCTTTCAGGGGAGAGAATTATGCAGAAAGAAGAAAACAAGTTATACAGGAGTCCAAGTACCTTGGTGGTGATATGGAACACACTCACTTGGTCAAAGGGCTCGACTTTGCTCTGTTAGAAAAGGTATGTTGTAAGAAGGAACAATAGGTTCTTTATTAGTCCTGATGAATGATCTGGAATATTTTCAATGGTTCTATCATTCCAGAGTGGAGTGCAGCTGTAATTAGGTCAAAACATTTAGAATTTCTCAAGCTCAATATATATTTCATTTTGGATGAATCTAACAAACTGTTTCTTCCTTGAACTGTGATTTTTACACTGAAATGTACTTGACATTACACTAAAATTAAAATAAGTGAATTTTGTCGTGTAGGTTGTGTGACACAGGGATCACTATCCTTTTGTCTTGTCTTTTTCACACTTTTTCTATCCACAACTCCTTGTAAAACTGGATTTAAATGAAATATTCATGGAATCTTCAGTAACTGATGCCATTGTTCTTATATTTTTATTTTTTTTCCACCAGAATGATTTTTGGGGTTTCCATTTCAAAACATGAAATTTATCATTTTTAGCTCACCTGTCCTAAAAGAACATGTGAGCTTTTGCCATCACTTGGCGTCCGTCATCTGTCTGTCCGTTGTAAACTTTTTCAAAGATCTTCTCCTCTAAAACCACTGAACAAATTACAACCATACTTAGTCTGAATGATCCTTTGGGTATCTAGATTAAAATTTATGTTTTATTTTCTTGTCCGTTGAGAAACGTGGCCACCCTGGCTAAAAATAGAACATAGGGGTAAAACGCAGTTTTTGGTTTATATCTCAAAAACCAAAGCATGTAGAGCAAAACCAAGGGGTGAAAATGTTCAACAGGTCAAGATATACCAGCCATGAAATTTTCAGATGAATCAGACAACCCTTTGATGGGTTATTGCCGCTGAATTGTTAATTTCAAGAAAATTTTGCAGTTTTAGGTTGTTATCTTGAATATTATTATCGATAAAGACAAACTGTAAACAACAAAAATGTTCAGCAAAGTAAGATCTACAAATAAGTCAACATGACCAAAATCGTCAGTTGACCCCTTATAGGAGTTTTTGCCCTTTAAAGACAATTTTTTTTGTCATCTTTGTGAACTTTTAAAAATCTCCTCTGAAACTACAAAATCAATTTCAGTCAAACTTAGGCTGATAGATCCTTAGGGTATCTATTATAAATTTTGTGTTTTATTTTCTTGTCCATTGAGAAACATGGCTGCCCTGGCTGAAAATAGAACATAGGTGGAAATATACTTTTTGGCTTATATCTTGAAAAATAAAGCAGTTGGGGCAAAACTAACAAGAAGTAAAAATGTTTATGAGGTCAAGATCTACCTGTCATAAAATTTTCAGACATATCGGTCAACCCATTTTTGGGTTATTGCTCCTGAATTGTTACTTTTAAGGCAATTTTGCAGTTTTAGGTTATTACAATGGAACCCCCGAAAACCGGCCCTCGGAAAACCGGATTCCTCTGAAAACCGAACTTTTACTTTCGGTCTGGAATTTTTGCCTATATATTCAAGTAAAAAAAATACTCTGAAAACCGGACCCTCTGAATTCCGAACACCTGCCGTACTTTCCCATAAAAACCTATAAATTCTGGTCAAATTAGCCTCCAGAAACCGGCCGAAACAATGTATTACCTGGAAAATCGGTGAACCGTGATACATGTCATCCTTAATCGATCGATGGTTGACATCATTAAACAAAATAACCATTTTAAATAAAGGTGTGAAAGTCGGTAATCAAGCAATCTGTAGATTACTATATAAACAATAATCAGGCATCAATAAAAACTGCGGATTGAAATTATAAACAATTAATTGTATTAAAATAATATGCATGTGGTACATGTACATATGTAAGCACATGGCACAATTTTACAACTTCGTTATTAAACTGGCCACCCGCTGATTGATGCTCCGCCACAAACAGATAAGAGCAAAGCAACAGCAGGGGTCCAGTTTACTTCGTTATAAGAAATTGTAATACACTTCCGGTTTCACTCTCCGGATCAGATACGTCTTTTCTGGAACCTCCTAAAACCGGACCCTCTGAAAACCGGCCGATTTATCCGGTCCCACAGCTGTTCGGTTTACAGAGGTTCCACTGTAGCTTAACTATTATTATAGATAAAAACAAACTTGTACAAATAAGTCAAGGTGACAAAAATCGTCAATTGACCCCTTATAGGAGTTTTTGCCCTTGAAAGATTATTTACAGGTAAACAGAAAATAATGATCTGACATTGTCACAGATGTTTAGGGCATTACTTGAAATAAATTAAATGGAAGCTGTACAAGTAAAATGGCGCACCAAGGGTCAAGGTCATAGAAAAATTTCATAGCAACAGATGAAAAAGTCCCTAGCAACCATAAATATTTGGGTTAAAGGACCTTATAATTTACTTGTACAAGTCAAAAAGAAAGGTCAAGGGTCAAGGTCATTGAAAAAGTCCATAGCAACCAATGAAAAAGTTCCTTGCAACCATATATATTTGGGTTCAGGACCCTACAATTTACCTATTCAAGTCAAAATTGAAGGTCAAGAGTCAATGCCATTGAAAAAGTCCATGGCAAAGGATGAAAAAGTCCCTAGCGACACTGAGCCAGTTGGGTTCAGATTCTATATTTTAGCTGTACAGGTCAATATTAAGAAGAAAATTGCGAAGGTATACATTAAATAGCAAAAAAAATCATTGATGCAAGATCTACTCGTACACAAAAGATAACAGGTTAGCGATTCAGGCTATAGGGAGCCTCTTGTTTCTTTAATGGTCTTTTAAAAAATACTGTTGAATATGATAGGGGAAACAACTGCAACTGTCATAGGTAACATTTCTTCACAGTCAGCTATGTGTTGTGATAAGATCTGTTTTTTGTTCACCATGTTTTATCATGTACTGTATTTGAAGTTAGTCCATAGTTGAGACCTTGATTCAATAAAATTTACATACCTAAGGAAGTAGACGTCCTTATCTGTAACTCCTATTAAACCATTAATTGATGGTAGCAGGAAAAACTAGTGTTAATAAGTTTTAAGATCTTTCATATATATTTATAATCATTTATCAGTAAAACTTGTTTGCACTGATGTTTATTTCATAGGTGAGAGCAGAAATCAGTAATAAAGAAAAGGAAGATGAAGAAGCCATGGAAACCGCTGTCAGTGTGAAAAAGTAAGTATCCATAGAAACAACTATCAGTGTGAAAAAATAAATATCCATGGAAGCAGCTGTACGTGTGAAATATATTATCTATGGAAACAGCTGTTATTGGTGGAAAAATAAGTATGCAAGAAAACAGCTGTCACTGTGAAAAAGTAGGTATTCTGTATATATGATCATACCTTTGTTTAATTTAGTTCAACCACCATCTTCATTTTGTACCAGTCTCACAAAATGATGTTTGGGCAACAATTTCTTACACTTTCCTAAGTTTGAATGAAAACAGTTTTTTGTTTACAAAATGTTCAAACTTGACCAAATTAATGAGCAAATTTCAATTTATCGAATATAGACTTTTTAGCTCACCTGTCCTAAAAGGACATGTGAGCTTTTGCCATCACTTGGCGTCCGTCCATCCATCCGTCGTAAACTTTTTCAAAGATCTTCTCCTCTGAAACCACTGAACCAATTACAGACATACTTAGTCTGAATGATCCTTAGGGTATCAAGAATAAAGTTTGTGTTTTATTTTCTTGTCCGTCAAGAAACATGGCCGCCATGGCTAAAAATAGAACATAGGAGTAAACAGCAGTTTTTGGCTTATATCTCAAAAACTAAAGCATTTAGAGCATAACTGACATGGGATAAAAATCTTCATCAGGTCAAGATCTACCTGCTTGAAATTTGTTGGGATATTGCTCCTGAATTGTTAATTTTACATAATTTGGCAGTTTTAGGGGTTACCTTAATTTTATTATAGATAAAGGCAAACTGTAAACAGCAAAAATGTTCAGCAAAGTAAGATCTACAAATAAGTCAACATGACCAAAATTGTCAATTGACCCATTATAGGGGTTTTTGCCCTTTAAAGACAATTTTTCACATTTTTTTCGTCATCTTTGTAAACTTTTTAAATTCTTTTCCTCTGAAATTACAGAATCAATTTCAGCCAAACTTAGGCTGAAAGATCCTTAGGGTATCAAGTATAAATTTTATGTTTTATTTTTTGTCTATCAAGAAACATGGCTGCCCTGGCTAAAAATAGAACATAGGTGAAAATGCATTTTTTGGCTCATATCTCGAAAACTAAAGCAGTTCGGGCAAAACTGACAGTTAGAAAAAATGTTTATGAGGTCAAGATCTACCTGTTATGAAATTTTCAGACGAATCAGTCAACCCATTTTTGGGTTATTGCCCCTGAATTGCTAATTTTAAGGCAATTTTGCAGTTTTAGGTTAATAGCTTGAATATTATTATAGATAAAGACAAACTGTATTCAGCAAAAATTTTCAGCAAAGTAAGATCTACAAATAAGTCAACATGACCAAAATCATCAATTGACCCTTTATAGGAGTTTTTGCCCTTGAAAGATTATTTACATGTAAACAGAAAATATTGGTCTGACATTGTCACAGATATTTAGGGCATTACTTGAAATAAATTAAATGGTAGCTGTACAAGTAAAATGGAGCGTCAAGGGTCAAGGTCATTGAAAAATTTCATAGCAATAGATGAAAAAGTCCCTAGCAACTATATATATTTGGGTTAAGGACCTTATAATTTACCTGTACAAGTCAAAATGGGAGGTCAAGAGTCAATGCCATTGAAAAAGTCCATAGCAACAGTTGAAAAAGTCCCTAGCAACCATATATATTTTGGTTCAGGACCCTACAATTTACCTGTTGAAGTCTAAATGGAAGGTCAATAGTCAATGCCATTGAAAAAGTCCATAGCAACAGTTGAAAAAGTCCCTAGCAACCATATATATTTTGGTTCAGGACCCTACAATTTACCTGTTCAAGTCTAAATGGAAGGTCAAGAGTCAATGCCATTGAAAAAGTCAGTAGCAACAGATGAAAAAGTCCCTAGCAACCATATCTATTTGGGTTCAGGATTCTATATTTTAGGTTTATAGGTCAATATTGGAGAAAATTGCGACGGTATACATTAAATAGCAAAAATAATCATTGATGCAAGATCTACTGGTACACAAAAGATAACAGGTGGCCGATTCAGGCTTTGGGAGCCTCTTGTTATATTTTGTAATGGAAATAAAGATTAGGTAAATTGTTGTTCATTTTATGTTTATTTCATGTGTGTTGGTAGCCTATAGATATTTTAATTAATATTCATATTTTAATGATTTGATACAAAACAGAAAGCCCCAATACAAAAGAGCAAAAAAAATCCTATTCAACAGATAAAGCTCACTATTGAAATGTTGATATTGATGTTAGCAAAAATTATACATTGTACTTTATATGCATGTTCTTTTCTACTAGAAGGTGCATCATGAGGTGGATTTAAATCTGTTGTTTGAAGGTTAAAGTTTACAGATTTGGTTTAATTTAAAAATAGTGATACTTGGTTTGACTGTTCACAACACATAGAAAGTACACACTAATCATTGAATGTTCAAAACAATTTTATGTTATATTACATGAAGTAGAATGCATACAAATTGGCCCTAAATATGGTTTCTGTTTAAAATATAGTTTCATGGTTTAGTGAAAGTGTATTCTTTCAACAAAGATTGAATTCTTGGTTTAATAATACAATATATAAGATATGCACCTACATTTCATGCTTGAGTGACTGGGTTAAGTTTTTGCATTTAGGTCCATTTCTAAGAAACCTATTGAGATATATCAATGATATTATACGTATTCGTTAATCTTATATAGTACAAGATAAATCAACAATATTTGAGTTACCATGACATGACCTACATTTCATGCTTGAGTGATTCTTTTAAATTTTGGGTCTTTTTTGTTGGAAACTGGATTTAATACCATAGATTCATTATTTTCATAGGATAAAAGTATGAGACTTTAGATGGCAATTATATGTCCAGGAGGACAGGGCATTTGTGTCTAACAGACATATTCTCTAGTTTCTTTTGTTTTTTATTAATTTTAACACCTGGCATGCATGAATAAATTATTACACTGTTTTTTTTTTGGCATGAAAATTTCAGCTCGCTTGATCTACAAGGCTATCTTTACTTTTGTCATCACTTTCACCAAATGTATATTTTTCTTTTAAGAGAAGAGAAACCTGAAGATACTGGTCCAAAGATAGAATTCAGAACAAAGATGGGTAGGTATTCATAACCAAAAATAAATTAAAATCAAAGATGGGTAGGTATGCATAAAAGAAAATAAATTCAAAACAAAGTCAGTTAGGTATTCATAATCAAAGGCAGATTTCAAAACAAAAGAATGGTAGGTATTCTTAACCAAAGACAGATTTCAGAACAAAGATGGGTAGGTATTCATAACAAAAGATAGATTTAAAACAAAGACAGGTAGGTATTCGTAATCAAGGATAGAATTCAAAACAAAGGTACGTACCCAGTATTCATAATAAAAAAAGTTGATGAAAAACTGAGAATTTTTAGTGAAGGTGCAACAAAAAAATCCTAACCGAAGTTGACTGGTAGACAAAAAGTCTTTTGCTAGATCTAAAATTGAAGGATAGTTTATTGATCAAAAAAGTATATTCAGAATAGAAAACTATTTTTTGGAAGATGAGATGGGTATTCACTTATTCTTATGCCTGTTAATATTGAAGATTAACATGTGTTCCACCTCTCTCAAAATTCTAGACCAAAATGATACAGCCAGCAGGGCCTAATCTAGGATTTTGAAGAGGGAGAAGTGAATTCTCCTTCCAGAATGGATTAGGGAGAAGTGGTCATTTTTCTGGCGAAGTGGACTTTAATTCACCGTATCGGTTGCGCTTTTTCTGTGTGTCTGTTTTCAATGGCATATATATAAATAAAAGTAGATTCAAATCATATATTCACAGTGCCAAAGACCTTTTGGGTCTTCCTTATACCAATCAAAGCAATCTTGGCTCATAACTTTACAAAACTTCTTTGGCTTAACATTTTGATCAGTCTCCTCTGTATTTTTCTTTTTTAGTTTGATTTTGGTGATTGAGACTGATTTTGTTTTGGGGATTGAACCCCCAACCAGTTAGCCAAAGACATAATATTACCAAAAGCAGTTTAATTTAATTGCGGTATCAGTGTTAACAGAATTTTGTATTTGATAAACTATAAAAAATTAGGACAGTTATATACAGTTTGATTTTCTTTTGATCTACTAATTTTGAGTACTTGAGTAATTTAATTTTCACAGCTTACCAATATATTTTATTATCAAAGGATAAGTTGTCAAAACATTGTGTCATTGTAACTCGAGATTCTCATACTCAATGTCACCCAAGCCAACTTTCAATCACATAACTAAGCTATTAACGGCTAATTATCTTTCATCATAGGTGTTTCCTTGTAATCCTAACTGTAGGACAAAACAACAATCAGCTGATCATATAAAAATATAAAATTAGTTGACTTTGTGATTACGCAACAATGTCCTGACGCCATGCATCTTCAATTCATAACAAACGAATGAAACGATATTTCGATTTCCCTTAAATAGTTTTGAATATAAAATTCAAATAGGTTTAAAGTCGCCGTTGTATTTATTTCAATCAAACATTGACAATATAAGTCGTGGGCCACTTCAAAATTCTGATTCTTTATGGCCGCCATTTTGTTTCAAAATTTACCTGTGCTAAAAATTTCACGAGTTATCTCCCATTTACTGATATTTCGATAGCGACTTCACTTCGCCAAGAAATGAATAGGCCGGCGAGATTTAGCGATTTTGAACATTCTTTGGCATCTTAAATCGTCATTTCGCCGGCAAGATTAGGCCCTGGCCAGTTGCCCAACTTACCAAGTCTTTGTTGAATAAAAGCAACTTATTGTTAGTTATTTAATTACATATAGGGGTGCATGAGATGAATCTGAAGGCTGGATGAAGAAAAAAACATACATAATTTCAATACCAAAAATGACTAAGAACACCGATCACGTGATGATAGCACTTAAGGTCAAGGCGAAGTAATTGAACGCCATCTAGTGTTCATTTGTTTACCGTTTCAAGGGCAACAGCCCCTTGTCATTGTATTGCGTCCCCGATAGTCTGACGTCGTAGCCATTATGACGTTGACTCCGGAGTAGGAGTGGAGTCGTCGTAAGGTAGAAATAATGGTGTGTTTAGACGTACAGTTGTTACGCAATGCAAAACTTTTTCGGAACGTTTCAGAACACATTGTGCGTTCGCATGTCCCTTCATTATCAAAACGCATTCGAAAGCATTATTTTGTCGTGTGAACGCGGCATATTTAGACTAATTCGTTTCAGAATCTTAGATACATGTGTACGTGTTGTTATTTGAACAGTACATATTATGCAAGTAATTTGCTTAGCTTAAATTTTAGGTATTTATGAACAGTGTATTACCTCCATAGTATTAACACGACATAAGTCAAATTTTGACACTTAGATCACGGGTACATTGTTATAAATTTACTAAACATCTCAATTTCTGTGAACTACAGGTAAGTAAATAACGCGAATGAATATGTGACGTGAAGTTGAGTATAAAAAACATCATTTTTACTTTGATGAAGAAATAAAAATTATCAATCAAGTGAAGACGGTCCTCGTTATCCTTTTAAAAAATATTGTTACTTATATTTTTGATTAAACGTCTTTGCAATTTCATCGTTCTCTAGAATTCGCCTGGTTTTGGAATTAATTCATACACTTTCGGCATTTGAATACTGCGAATTAAAATGAATCGATTGAAAATGTGACCGATATTAGCTTAATTTTATGATCTCATCACATGATCGATTGAGAATGTACATTAACTGTTTTTTATTTAGGTTAATAAGGCCACACAAAATTTATTTTAAGTTCTTTGGATTTTTTAAGGGTAAATATAGGTGCGAGCGAGCAATTTTTTTTCTAACGGAACGTTTTTTTCAGGCGCCATTGAATATCAAACTTAAGTGTGACTTTTTATTATTAATTTGGATAAGGGGCGAATTTTGAGCTCTTAATTTTAAAATGAAGCGGCAAAAAACTTGCAGCTTCTAAATCCAACGACCTAAAAATCAATTTGGTTTGACCTAATTTGTAAGAGATTTAACGGCGAATATTTCAGCCAAAATAAAGCATTATCAGCTCCCACTTTGTGAAAAATGTTTCCTTTGTTTGTTTACTTTGGGTTTAACGCCGTTTTCAGCACATTTGGCTATTTCGCGGCCGGCCAGTTTTTATTGGTGGAGGAAGCCGGAGTACCCGGAGAGAACCACCGACCTTCGGTAGGAAAATTGGAAATCCTTGTCAATTAACGTGGGAGTCGAACACACCCCGCCACAGGTGAGATTTGAACTCACAACCGCAGTGTTGACAGGCTAGTGATCATTAGTAGTCATGACGAACTACCTAGATCACTCGGGCACCGAGGCCCCTGTTTCCGTTGTCAATTATACTTACGGATCTATACACTCCTGCTTATCTCTCGCATGCAAGAACTTTTTTTGTTAGGAGTTTTAATTTTGTGATAACCGCAATACCCTCCAAATTTAACGCATTTTGAAATAAAAAATGTTGTTTTCAAATTAGGCGGAGTTGGTCAATTTACGCACTTTGATTTTTTTTTTTTTATTTTCATGGGACAATAAGGATACAGTTCACGGCATAACATAAATTTCGGAGAAAGACTTCCATTACATTTTACTATATTACCAAGGAATTTATATTTTTGCAATACAAATCATTCATCGACAACATGAAAATCAAACATTGTCATTCAACAAATAATAAATAAAATCCACAACTCCTTACAGAAAGCAAAAAGTAAATAAATAAATAAATAAAATGGTCAATAAATAATAAATAAAAATTAATAAAAAATTAATAAAAATATTAAAATTGAAAAATATACACCAGATGAAAGAAAAAGATTTGTTGTTTGTCCTGTAATTATAATCTGCAATACATAAACGTTATCGAACGCTGGACGTCATGACGTTGCCTAAAAAAATCACCAAAATTAGTACCTTGATATTATCTTCAGCAGCAGATACAATGAAATCAAGCATGGGGACCCCCAAATATTTTTATATCACCAGAAAGCTCGTGGATGAGGCAATATAATATTAGTTTTTCAAGAAACTGTAGGGTTAACATCAATGGTTTTAATAGACTTTTCTAACAAAATTGTCTAAAAATTGACGTTTTCCCTATATATCCTATGTTAAAAGTTAATTTCAGAACGCATTTTCCAAGGGTTATAGCAAAAAAATAAGCATGGGTACCCCCTTTTTTATTTCATATTCTAATGTATTTCGATTAGCTTTACATATTGACAAAAAATTAGAAAACTGTAGGATAGTTTCAATTACTTCGCCTTGACCTTAAACTTCATTGACCAAATGCATCTGCCTTTAATACCATAGAACAAGACATTTACCCTTCATTTCTTAGACAAATACCTTTTTTAGCTCACCTGACCTGAAAAATTCATTTAAAAATCTTCTAGTCTGAAACCGCTTAGCCAGTTGGAACAAGACTTAGCAGAAATGGTCCTTAGATGGTTCTCTTTTAGAAACTGGACTAACAACCAAGATGACTGCCACAGCTGAAATTAGTTTAACATAGAATCCTATAGAAAAACCATCCAAATTGACTGCAACACTTAAATTTTTAGGTCTGCTCAAGGTGAAAAGTTAAATCCAGGTGAGCGATACAGGCTCTTGAGAGCCTCTAGTTTTCATTTTTAGCAAGGAACATTTACAAGATACTCTTCCAAACCAGACTCCCAGAAAGGAATGAATTATTTTTACCAAGACGTATGGCATATGTTGTGGACCTGGAGGATGAGTATGCAGATGCTGACGTACCAACTACTATAGTCAGAAGTAAAGCTGACTGTCCTACTGTAGATGTAAGTACCAACTACCATAATCAGAAGTAAAACTGACTGTCCCACTCCAGTTTACTTATTTTGAGCATTCTAATTGTTCACGTAAATATCCTTTTTTGTCCCCTACCGCATGGTCTGCGTCCGTGTGTCCATCCGTCACAGTTATTTGTCGGCGCAACTCCTCTGAGACTGCTAATCAGATTTCATTCAAATTTTGTAGTATAGTTAGTCACCATATGTACTTGATCCTTTTGCACCGCCATTTTGATTCGACAAATTTTACAGGAGTTATTGGGCTTTAACATTTTTGTGCATGTGACACTATAAGAACACTTTGTGGACGCAACTCCTCTGAGACCGCTGATTCGATTTTGTTCAAATTTTTGTAGGATTGTTAGCCACCACATGTACTTGATCCTATCGCACCACAATTTTGATTCGACAAATTTTACAGGAGTTATGGGACTTTAATGTTTTTGTGCATGTGACACTATAAGAACACTTTGTGGACGCAACTCCTTTGAGACCGCTGATTGGATTTCGTTCAAATTTTTGTAGGATTGTTAGCCACCACATGTACTTGATCCTATCACACCGCAATTTTGATTTGACAAATTTTACAGGAGTTATGGGACTTTAATGTCTTTGTGCATGTGACACTATAGGAACATTTTGTGGACGCAAATTTTTATTTGTATTGTTCTGCAATTTTTTTTTTATTATGTGTTGACATCCATACTGTTCCACCATTTTAATAATATACATTTTGTATATCTTGTGGGGCTTCGACTTTTCTCTGCGGCAGGGGACATATGGCTACGTGTAGCAATCTTGTTAAATGTAAAAAAAAAAATTGACTTTACATCACTGTCAGTGATTTTTGGAAACAACAATCTTTACAAATACCCATATTTTCCTTTTTGGATTATTTCCCTTTGTTTATTGATTGAAAAAATTGATGGCATGGACTTCATTTTCATTACACGAGTCAGAGTTTCTTTAAAATAATGGCTGTCATATTCACAATTTCGACAATTGAAATGGATCAGGCGAGTAATTAAATTTATAGTCAACTCAAACCACTTTTGAAACGAGTTTAGGCAACTTGAAAATTTTCAGGGTGACTTCAACTTCGCTTTTGACAAGAGTTTGGGCAAAGTGAAACACTACAAGATGACTTCTTCACCAAAATCGCCCTCCAAGTTGAAAAAATTAAGATAGAATTTTCTTATAATTAAGATAGAAGTTACATTATTTGAAAGAAAAAACACATTTAGGACTTTAAAAATAGTTCAACACAACTGATGTATTTGACTCAAGCATGTTCGAAAAAAGGGTGTTGAATTAACTTGGAATTAATGGGCAATAAATCAGGTCCGTTCAGTAACTTTGCCATATCAATGATATTCGAATAAAGCATGTTTTACACAAACATGTTAGAGTATTTCAAGCTTCAGTGGCTTTAGTGAATATTATGTCCAGAATTCATTTTTGAACAATTTATAATCAACAATTGTCAATTGTTTTACATATTTAAAAAAAAAGTTATGTAGAAGCCAAGGGAAGGGTTTTAACTGTTGATTTGTCACAAGCCTGTCAACATTTAGCTTATGAACCCTGTTTGTGGTTAGATGCGTTTGAGTCTGATCTTAATTGACAAGGATTGCCAGTTTTTCTGCCAAAGGTCCCTGGTTCTCTCTGGGTACATTTACAGTCTGTTATTTAAGACTACAACACACTCACTGCAAAAAGTAGTATTATCAACAGCGTTTAATTTCAGACTACAATATACAAACTACAAACAGTAATATTATCAACAGTGTATTATTTCAGACTACAACACACTAACTGCAAACATTAGTGTTATCAACAGTGTATTATTTCAGACTACAGCACACTAACTGCAAACATTAGTGTTATCAACAGTGTATTATTTCAGACTACAGCACACTCACTACAAGCAGTAGTGTTATCTACAATTGTTTTTTTTTCAGACTGCAAGCACACTTTTCAAAAACTGTAGTGATACTTTACGTTTTGTTACTTAGGCTACAAAACTATGAATAGTATTTATTTATTTCAGGCGACCACCACACTAACTACAAATGATATTGTTATCAATAAATTGACACAAATTCTGTCATATCTACGACAGGGAAGAAGGGAAAGCAAAAAACTGAAAAAGAAAGAAAAGGGTTAGTGTATCATCTTGAATAATAGGTCACAAGAAGTGACTCCTTTAGATTTTGCGTGTAATCTCATATCGTATGAAATCATGGTGTTATATCAATGATACTTGATCACTATAATCCTCTTACATTATATGATAATTTATTCCAACAATTGGGTCATTATGACCTACATTTCATGCTTTAGTGACATTGTTAAGTTTATGTGTTAAGCTCCATTTATCAGAAATCTTTTGAGATTTATCAATGATACACCACTTTATTCATAATATATAGTACAACAAAAATCAACAACAGTGGAGTCGCCATGTCCTATATTTTATGCTTGGGTGATTTTGGTTAAATTTTTTCAATAAGGTGTATTTTTAAAGAGTCTATAATGAGTCATGAATGATATTTCACAGCTATAATCAACTTAGATGTTTGATTCATTAAGACCTACATTTTGTTCTTGAGAGACTTTGGTTTAAATTTTTGCATTTAGGTGTATTATTAAAGTACTTGTGGTAATATATTAATGATATTTCAAAGCTATTATCATCTTATAAAGTGCAAAACAACTTAAATTATGAATGCATGGAGTATGTGAATAAAGTATTGATGCTGGTGTTTCAATTATAGATTTTATGTAGTTGATTTCAAGAATATTTATGTTATAACAGATCATCTGTTTTATGAATATAAATATTTTTTCAGGGAAATTGAAAGAAGAAGAAAAAGCCAAAACTGCTGGAGCTGATGAAAAGTACGTAATAATTACTGCAAAATATGATTTTTGTCTTTTTGTGTGAAAGTGTAAAGATATTTGATAAATAACATTTAGGGGTTCTTGTGTTGTTGCCCATATTGAACCATTGACCACAAGACAAACACTAGATCTCCAGAAATACTGGCATGTCAAAATTTCAACAGAAGTGACCACAAAATACGATATAAACTCAGTATTCCAAACAAAATAGAACAAACAACTATCAACAGATTGGAGATCACGAAAAAGGTTCTGGCTTAGGAAATGCATGTAAAATGGTGGGTGGTTTACATCTTTAATATGTGGATATTTTCAATTCATAAATTTCAAATTCTTTTCTTTTTCTTCTTCACACTTCCAGAATCAGCTTTGCTCGAATCGAGGTCTTGTTAATATTTTCCTGCAAAGAATGTCATTTTTGACCCTTTAGTCTTGATCTTAAGAACTAATTATTTTCTCTTTAGTAAAGACAAAAAGAGGCTTCAACACAGAAAAAAAATCTTTAATCCACTTGAGAGAATACTAATTTACACCATATAGTGTGTCATTCTAAATGCGGTAATTTACACAATATAGAGTGTCATTATAAATGCAGTAACTAATTTACACAATATAGAGTGTCATTATAAATGCAGTAACTAATTTACACAATATAGAGTGTCATTATAAATGCAGTAACTAATTCACAACATATACGTTGATAATGTCATTGCAGGAAATACTTTACTTCAATTTTATTTAATTGTTAATGGAGTAATACATTTACAGCATTTACAATGACATCGGTGAATATCTACCGACATACAACAAAGTCCAGGACAAAAAAGATCGTAAGAAAGATCGTCGAGATGATGACAGAGAGAAGGGTCATGATCGAGATAGACAGAGAGACCGGGATGATCGCAGGGATAGAGACAGAGATAGGGACCGACATGGAGATAGACGGGATAGAGATCGTGACAGACGAGACAGGGATCGTAGAGATCGGGACAGGGATGATAGGAGGAGAAAGTCATACTTTGAAAAACCAGTAGAGGAGGTAACAGTTTGATTTATGTTCCGAATTATTTTGTTAGTATAACTGGTATGACTGGGAAACTCACACAATGAAAAAACCAAATAAACCGTACATGTTGAATAAATATAAACATAGATTGATTCTGTAAGTGTGGCTGTGATACTCAACACATGAAAAATCTCAATAAATTTATATACAAATGTGTGTATTCATTTGATTAATTTCACTTTTAACTTCATTCAACATTTGATATTGAAATTAGTGCCTAATTTATAGTTTCTAATTTCTACCTCAGAAATTTATACCGGTAAACCAACTGTAAATTACATATGTCTGATACTGATAGAGCTGAATTAGATATAAATATGCATTTCCCTACTTTAACATTTTGTAAGATGTGCAGTTTCCTATAATAGTTTGTCCATAAACTAAATTCCATTCACTGAAGAAATTAAATAGTTTTTTAGTCAATATATATATTATTCAGGACGATGACCACAAACCAGGGCAGTCAGCATCCCAATTGGTTCAGTCCATCAATGAAAAGTTTAAGGTAAGAGAAGTTAATTTATTAAACACCAGCTAATTTATTAATGTGTATTCAATGAAACAAAATCATCTAGAGTAATATGACTTAATAGATTTTGAAGTATATGTTGATGTTTCACAATGTTGTATATATATGTATATATACATGTATAACACATATAAACATTGAAAGGACATGGTATGATTTTGCTTGAATTCCAAAATCACAAAGTAATGTAAAACTTACTCTCAGGTATCATTAAGTACTTTTAAAATGTTGCATTTGAAGGAATATGTTTTTTTTTCAACATAAAAAATGTCTGCAGTTGTGGCAATATGCTGTCAAAGATGGCTAATTGTTAAGAAATCCATGAAAAATACCAAATTTTACTCATTTTTGGACCTTTGAATTAAAATTTTGATTTGAGTAACAGCCTTGCCCAAAAAGATATTTCACAGAAATGACAAACATTATATTGAAAAATATTTTTGGGCAAGGCTGCTGCTCATAACTGTTTTGACCAAAATCTACTTTGAAAACACGAGATTTTCTTCTTATCCTTGATTTAGCAGAAGTTCATGATTTCACTATTGCATCATGGGAAGGAATTTTGTACAATTATTGATAGTTTGTGAAACTTCAATCATTATATGATAAAAATTATATAAATTCAAATCTGAAATCTTTTCATGTCAGATGGGGCCAAATAATGGCTGAAATCATACCATCTCCTTTCTAGAAAATTCATTAGTAAAGTCAGTCTGCCCTCCGAGTTGACTGTTGTAAATAATTACATAAGTAAATAATTACATAATGGTACACACTAAAGGTAATACTTTTGCTATAGTATTAAATTTTATATTGATGAGCATAATGAAGAACCTGGTTTAAGTAGTTTTTATACGACCGCAAAATTTTTGCGGGTCGTATATTGGTATGACGTTGGCGTCTTCGTCGTCGTCCGGCGTCGTCGTTGTCGTCCGGCGTCGTCCGAAGACGTTTGGTTTTCGCACTATAACTTTAGTATAAGTTAATAGAAATCTATGAAATTTAAACACAAGGTTTATGACCACAAAAGGAAGGTTGGGATTGATTTTGGGAGTTTTGGTCCCAACAGTTTAAGAATTAGGGGCCAAAAAAGGGCCCAATAAGCATTTTTCTTGGTTTTGGCACAATAAATCTAGTATAAGTAAATAGAAATCTATGAAATTTTAACACAAGGTTTATGACCACAAAAGGAAGGTTGGGATTGTTTTTGGGAGTTTTGGTCCCAACAGTTTAGGAATTAGGGGCTAAAAAAGGGCCCAAATAAGCATTTTTCTTGGTTTTTGCACAATAACTTTAGTATAAGTAAAAAGAAATCTATGAAATTTAAACACAAGGTTTATGACCACAAAAGGAAGGTTGGGATTGAATTTGGGAGTTTTGGTCCCAACAGTTTAGGAATTAGGGGCCAAAAGGGTCCAAAATTAAACTTTGTTTGATTTAATCGAAAATTGAACTATTGGGGTTCTTTGATATGCCGAATCTTACCGTTATTTAGATTCTTAATTTTTGGTCCTGTTTTCAAATTGGTCTACATTAAGGTCCAAAGGCTCCAAAATTAAACTTAGTTTGATTTTAACAAAAATTGAATTCTTGGGGTTGTTTGATATGCTGAATCTAAACATGTACTTAGTTTTTTTATTATGGGCCCAGTTTTCAAGTTGGTCCAAATCGGGGTCCAAAATTAAACTTTGTTTGATTTCAACAGAAATTGAATATATGGGGTTCTTCGATATGCTGAATCTAACCATTTATTTAGATTTTTGATATTTGGGCCCGGTTATCAAATTGGTCTACATTGAGGTTTAGAGGGTCCAAAATTGAACTTTATTTGATTTCATCAAAAATTGAATTCTTGGGGTTCTTTGATATGCTGAATCTAACCATGTATTTAGATTTTGGATATTGGAATACCACAAAGGGATGGTAAGAATTGTCTTTGGCAGTTATGGCTCAAACCGTTAAGGAATAAGGTGCAAAAAGGGGGGAAAAGGGTTTCCAGGTTAATGGACAATTACTTAAGTACAAAACATAATTTAAAAGGCAGTGTAAGGTTGGTAATTGAAATTCATTTGAATATCTCACCTAAACTGCTTTTAAATTATTTATATTGGAAATTTGTCAAAAACTTTATTATTAATAAATTCCATTGGAAATTTGCCAATAACTTTAGTTTGATGAACTTCATTGGAAATTTTCCAATATAAAATGTTGCTGATGAAGCTTTTTTGTTTATCTCACCTAAACTGCTTTTAAATTATGTATATTGGAAATTTGCCAAAAACTTTATTATTAAATTTCTGATTTATATATAAAAGCAAATAATAATGATAAGGCCAGAGATACACACCAGTCAGGATGTGTAAATTATTATAATAAGTATTGTGCAATAGCAAGAAATTTTCAATTGCACAGTATTGCGCAATAGCAAGAAATCTTCAATTGCACAGTATTGCACAATAGCAAGAAATCTTCAATTGCACAGTATTGTGCAATAGCATGAAATTGATATTTGGGCCCAGTTATCAAATTGGTCCACATTGAGGTTTAAAGGGTCCAAAATTGAACTTTATTTGATTTCATCAAAATTGAATCATCAAAAATTGAACTATTGGGGTTCTTTGATATGCCGAATCTAACCGTGTATTTAGATTCTTAATTTTTGGTCCCGTTTTCAAATTGGTCTACATTAAGGTCCAAAGGGTCCAAAATTAAACTTCTTTAAAATTTTCCATTTTAAATTGGTTATTTCTGATTTATATATAAAAGCAAATAATACTGATATGGTTTGTATAGGTAAATTAAAAATTTTTAAGTTCTTAGACCACATTAATTCTGTGTCAGAAACCTATGCTGTGTCAAATATTTATTCACAATCCAAATTCAGTGCTGTATCAAGCTTGAATGTTGTGTCCATACTTGCCCCAACTGTTAAGGGTTCAACCTCTGCGGTCATATCAAGCTGCGCCCAGCGGAGCATTTTATTCTTCTAGAGTATGTGTTTGATATTGGTAAACCTTTTAAATCTTATAACCAACAAGCAATGTGTAATGACCACAATATTGATATATCATAAGAATGTTTTCATTATAACTACTGTATTTATATATTTTATGGATCAGTGAATTTGTGATGACATCCTTATTGGTATATGTAAGGCTCAGTCAAGTCATGGTTAGGACTGTATTGTTACATTACAACAATCAAGCAATTCATGATAATAACTTTATTGGTGAAGTGCAACGTTGAAATTTTTCATAACAGCCATATTAGTCCAGTCGTAATGATGACTGTAGATGTTCAATAGTACTATGAAACGGTCAAGCAATTTGTGATGACAAACCTATTTATACATTGTAACTATCGGTCAGTTGGTGATGACAACCAAATTGCTATAGTTTAGAATTCAATCAATTTGTGGTGAAAAAAATATTGTTACATAACATTATTGTTCTGGTCAATCAATTTTTGATGACAGCCATATTGTTATATAGGTCAATGATCTTGCCTCCACATTTACAAGTAATGAAATCAATAATTGAAAATTTAAAGGGACAAGAGACCCTGTTCATAGATATATTCATTGAATTAATTCTTTTCAGAGTTATGCTGGTATGGCTGAAGAGGAAGAAAAGGAGAAGGATAAGTGAGTAATATATTACATACAAAAAATTATACATATTTTGTCATGTTGTGTTAACAGAAGATTATAGATTGTTTTGTATAATAGGCCTTAAATAATTTGATTATTATCAAATACAGGTGTTCCATGAAATCGCACCAAGTAAAAAAAAATTGTATCTCCATAAAGACAAAGCCTACCTATATGAGGTCTGGTATATTTCCATAGTAAAATATACATTTTCTGGGATGAAGGAAAGTGTTTGTATTACATGTATTTTATAATTATTTAATAGAAAGGCAAAACCTACACTTTATACAGTCTTCATTAATGACAACTTTTTTTTTGTGCAGAGGCAGTAGTAAACTTCAGAAATTGAAAGGCAAGATTGATCATTATGGATATGATGAATGTTACCCTGGGTAAGTACATATTGGAAGGCTATATTGACTACTATGAATATTGTGAGTGTTACCCAAGGTAAGTCTAGTGAAATGCAAGATTGATCATTATGGAAACAATGAATGTTGGCATGGTAAGTGTGTGCTGAAAGGCAAGATTGATCATTATGGATATAATGAATGTTACCAAGGGTAAGTCTGTAGTTAAAGGCAAAATTTATGATTATTGATACAGCAAATGTTACCCTTAGTAAGTCTGTACTGAAAGTCAGGATTGGTCATTATGGTTACAATAAATGTTACCTTCAGTATTAAAGTTTTAGAACTGTAATAACTCTCAATAAGCTATGCTAGTATTGATAGTTTGTTAGCATAGCTTATGGAGAACTTTTTGATCTTTCTGAACTTTTTGTGGGTCATCCACCACATGAAACGTTCCAGGTTTGGAGATATGATACTGTAACACTTGTAATTAAGTGTAAATAACAAAGTCTTGTTTACACAATATTTCATTAGTAAATATTAACATGGTTTTGTTATGATCATACATCTATCTGTACAGTTATATCATGATATAAGATTTCTGTTTTTTTTTAAAAACACTTTTTAACATGAATTCTTTTCCAAAACTACAACAATATATTAGAACTTTTGATTTATTTAACACCTTTTATAACAGAAATAATTTATGAGAATATTTGCATATCTTCAGTATAATTGCCAGGGATTATGTCAGGTGGTCACCAAAAAGGCAAGACAGTGGTTATATCTTGTAATCTCCTTCTGTAACTGAAAATTATTTCTTTATTTGTACTTACTGTCATAAATGGAATTGTCTGTTGTTTAAGTGTGTTTATGTGTGTGTTTCAGTAAATTGAAGCCGTTCAAAAGCTCTGAAAATATATGTACGAGTGAACAAAATCTTGTATGTTTTGCAATTCTTCTAATATCTAACTGGTGTCACTCTCAATGTACATGTGTTTAATTGAAGATAGATTTTGTCATTTGAGTGTTAATGTAACATCAGTTTGTTTGACATTTACGTTCTAGAAGATGTATTTGAGGTGTATCCCAATTTATACAGGAGGTACTGGTAAGATTTCTGTCAAATTTTAATTGCAACTACAATATACAATAATCTTAACATTAGAAAAATTTTATATTAATTTTTTTCTCATTAAATACAAAATAATAAAAAAGGGCAAAAAAGTTAAATATTTCACTTAATATATTGATTTAAACAAAAAGATATACATAGTGTTCTATAAAATTAAGATGTAATTGCTGCCGAAATTTCTTTTTGATTGATATTTAAATATAGATAATTGGTCATTTACTGTATTAATCTTTTAAGTGTATATCTCATTTGTAAATATTTTTAAGGACAACAATTTACGGCAGTCATAAATAATGCTTATTTTAGTATTTTTGACACATTTTTCCATCAATTGGAGTCGGATGTCTGATGTTTTCTATCGTTAAATTTTCTTTAAAAATCATCTAATCTGGCCCAATTGAAACAAATCTTGGTATTAATGGTCCTTAGGTAGTCCTCTTTCAGAAATGTATCCTATCTCTTGGACTGCCATCAACGATGGCTGCCACAGGCAAACTTTATTTAGCATAGGTAACTATAGAAATATTCACTCAAAGATGTTCTTGTCTCAAACCACTTAGCCAGTTGTAACTTTGCTGCAATGGTCTTATAGTACTATACAGGTAGAATCATATTATCTGGCTAAAGTTTACGTCCAAGCTTATATCTCAGGTACTATAGAGGTAGAATCATGTTATCTGGCTAAAGTTTACATCCAAGCTTATGTCTCAGGTACTATAGACATGTTATCTGGTTAAAGTTTACGTCCAAGCTTATGTCTCAAGTACTATAGAGGTAGAATCATGTTATCTGGCTAAAGTTTACGTCCAAGCTTATGTCTCAGGTACTATAGAGGTAGAATCATGTTATCTGGCTAAAGTTTACGTCCAAGCTTATATCTCAGGTACTATAGAGGTAGAATCATGTTATCTGGCTAAAGTTTACGTCCAAGCTTATATCTCAGGTACTATAGAGGTAGAATCATGTTATCTGGCTAAAGTTTACATCCAAGCTTATGTCTCAGGTACTATAGACATGTTATCTGGTTAAAGTTTACGTCCAAGCTTATGTCTCAAGTACTATAGAGGTAGAATCATGTTATCTGGCTAAAGTTTACGTCCAAGCTTATGTCTCAGGTACTATAGAGGTAGAATCATGTTATCTGGCTAAAGTTTACGTCCAAGCTTATATCTCAGGTACTATAGAGGTAGAATCATGTTATCTGGCTAAAGTTTACGTCCAAGCTTATGTCTCAGGTACTATAGACATGTTATCTGGTTAAAGTTTACGTCCAAGCTTATGTCTCAAGTACTATAGAGGTAGAATCATGTTATCTGGCTAAAGTTTATGTCCAAGCTTATGTCTCAAGTACTATAGAAGTAGAATCATGTTATCTGGCTAACGTTTACGTCCAAGCTTATGTCTCAGATACTATAGAGGTAGAATCATGTTATCTGGCTAAAGTTTACATCCAAGCTTATATCTCAGGTCATATAGAGGTAAAATCATGTTATCTGGCTAAAGTTTACTTTTCCAAGTTTATATCTCAGGTACTATATAGATGGGATCATGGAGATGTATCTTAGGATTACTTCTAACTGGATTTTCCAATGAAAAAATCAGGATATTAGCAAAGGTTTGTGGATGTTTGATCAACCCCAAATAATTATGAAGGAAAAGGGCGTTTTCTGCCATTCAGAGAGAGTTTTGTGTTGACTTGAGGTAATCTCTATAATCATAGATTCCTATGTTTTGCTATTTAAATTTTTTATTTTACAGGGAATGGCAAATGCAGGACACTTTGGATGATTCAGATGATGAAGTAGATTATAGTAAAATGGATCAAGGAAACAAGAAAGGTCCAGTGGGTAGATGGGACTTTGATACCCAAGAGGAATACAGTAATTATATGTCCAATAAAGAGGCCCTTCCTAAGTAAGTAATAATAAAACTGACCGACAAAATCATGGGTCCATCAGGGGGAATACAGCAATTACATGTAGAATAAAGAGGCCCTTCCTAAGTAAGTAATACTAAAATTGACCAATAAAATGATGGGTCGATGAGGGGGAATACACCAATTTCACATACAATAAAAAGGCCTGTTATGGTTATTGAGATATAAAGGGCTATATTTTTTTACCAATTTTTATGGAGATTTTTTTCTTTTATTTCACCTTGATTAGTATGTTAACAAATTTTTTCTATCTTTTATTTTTTCCGAGATACAAAAGCTCAAAGTTGTGGTAGAATCATGTTACACTTAGTGAAGCTCTTTATTTTTGTCTCACCTGGGCGAGATACAGGTATTACTTTCTGCGCAGCAGCGTAAATATTTTAAATCTTTAATAACTTTGCACATATAATACCTACAATTAAGATTTATGGTCCACAGATAGCTTATCATATAAGGTTTGCCGTAGTATACTCAACTTTTGACCCTGACCTCATTTTCATGGTTCACTGACTTCATAAACATAAATGTTAAATCTGCGTCCAAGTTTCGTGGTTAAATCCATTTCTCAGCAACTGTAATACCTAGGCCAACCATGGTCTATAGATAGTTCTTAGTGGGTACATGCCAGTCTGACACCTGGCTTGGGGCCTTGACCTCAATTTCATGCTTGAGTGACTTTGTCACATTTTCACTGTTAAGTCCATTTCTCAGCAACTAGAGTACCTAATTGATCAGTTGGTGGGTACATGTCAGTCTGACACCTGCCTTTTGACCTTGACCTCTATTTCATGCTTGAGTGACCTGTGTCACATTTTCGTGATTAAGTCCATTTCTCAGAAACTGTAATACCTAGACACATCGTATTTGGTCTATTGATAGTTCTTGGTGGGTACATGTCAGTCTGACACTTGTTTCTGGGAATTTCATGGTTGATTGACTTTCATCCAAGTTTCTTGATTAAGTTCATTTTTCAGCAACTGTGTTTGGTCTTGGTGGGAACATGCCAGTCTGACACTTGTCTTTGGACCTTGACCTCAGTTTCATGCTTTGAGTGACTTTGTCACATTTTCGAGATTATGTCCATTTCTCAGCAACTTTAATACCTAGACCCACCATATTTGGCCAATAGATAGTTCTTAATGGTTACATGTTGGTCTAACACCTGTCAGCTGAACTTGACCTGAATTTTATGCTTGAGTGACTTAATATACATTTTCATGATTTAGTCTATTTCTCAGCAACTATACTACATTTGTAACTAGACCCACAGTATTTGGTTGATAGAAGTTCTTAGTATATACCAATTTAACATCTGACACCTTACCTTTGACCTCTTATTTCATGCTTGACTGACTTGTCTCACGTTTTGGGATAATATCCATTTCTCAGCAACTGCAATACATAGACCAACCATATTTGGTCTATAGATAGTGCTTGGTGGTTACATACTAGTCTGAGACTTGTCAGGTCGCCTTGGAAACAGTTTTAGACTTGAATGACATGCATGAGATTTCTCAGACAAATTATCGCCTGACCATTACTATTTCTTTTAACGCATTTTCCTTTGAAATATAGTTTCGTATACAAAATTCCATTTCATTCCGGTTTACACTTTCAGTATTAATGGTTACGATTTACAATTAAAAAATGTCAGGTCTTGATTTATTTACGTCGATAAGTTAGAGTAAAACACAAAAGTTCGGAATACGAAAATTTTAATCACACACTTTCAAAATGGTGCATCGTGGTTTACTTGTACTGTACACACGCGAATAACATTAAACAAAATCGATCTTGGGAAGATTTCACTTGATTTCAACTTGACTATTATGGTTTTATCATTGAAGGTTTCATCTTTCATTGATATCCAGGATTCAGGTACACTGTTAAGATGCAATGACACAAATTTGACCAAATCCGAAACAAAGCGGACATTCGATCAAAGGCTGATTTTTATGCAAATTACTAAGTCAACACTGATAGATTGTTTATTTTATTTCTAAATAATACAAAGAGTAGTCAAGAATACAGTAATCAACAACACTCGATGTTTCTGTTTACATGGCCAAACCTCGTTCAACATCGTATCCCAACACTGAAAAAAATGTCATGAAATCTTATAGTACTGTATAGTCCGCACCCCTTCCTTCAATTTCATTCCCAGGGTAAAAAACCGCGGACTATACAAACCTTTTAACGGTAGTGTGTCCACTCTTGTTTAAATTTTGAAAGGCAGTTGGTCGGAACAAATTTTCTTCAGCATCCTTGTCCCAATATACATAATATGTTGGTTTTGTTAACAAATTATATTTTATTCGGAAAATACTGTATATTCTATCGATTTGCATAAGATTTTGGTCCATTTACCATATAGTCTGTGTTAAATACGGTAAATACTCATGATAATTATAAATGGAATAAAGAAACTCCTCATAATTGCAAAATTTGATTTCCACTTATTAGCATACTCCTGTTTATTGCATAATTTATTCTGACAAAAAGGGTATGCAATTAGGAGTCTACTGTACCATAATCTTGATTCAAAGTAGCGGGTAAGTTGTTTAATTATACCATGGTCAAAGTTGGTCTATCACGTAGTCTGAGTGTCCTATAATCTGGTCCAAGTACGGGATGAGTGGTTCCATACCCCATGCTTACTAGTCTGTTAGCAACAACCATAACCAAAAAATCTCACAAATTCACAGTAGTTTATGAAGAAAGATATAAGACACATTGGTCAATAACCATCTAACCAGCCTTGTTATGTAGACACATGTCTCATTAACCATCTAAACAGCCCTGTTATGTAGAGACATTGCTCATTAACAAGCTAACCAGCTTCGTTATGTAGACTCATTGGTCATTAACAAGCCTTGTTATGTATAAACATTGCTCATTAACCTTCTAACCAGCTTGATTATGTAGACATGTTGCTAATTAACTCATCTAACCAGCCTTGTTACATAGACACATGGTTCATTAACATCTCACCAGCCTTGTTATGCAGAACATAGATTGCAAAGTAAAAAATAAAAACTTTATTTTTTTAGGGCAGCTTTCCAGTATGGTGTTAAGATGGCTGATGGAAGGAAGACAAGAAGAGCTGGACCAAAGGACGAGAAAGCCGAGTTAGATAAACAGTGGCAGAAAATACAAAATATTCTGGCTAAACGTAAAACTGGGGAATCTGATGGATCAGGAGGAAAGAAGACTAAATACTAAATACACTTCAATTAAATGTGTTTAAGTGGGGAAATGAACTTGTACATACATGTATATCATTATTATGTATTGTTGATATATATATATATATGTAAGCCATAAGATTTTTTGGAAGAAATATCCACTTAACGATTGGTTTAAAGACCTGTTATAACATTATTAGGAGTATGTAAATATTATGAAGATGTGCGTTTAATTGATTTGAGTAATTAAAAATGGAATAAAATTTATTCAGCTGTGTTTTCAATTTAACCTATACTATTGAAATCTAAGAATGTGGAAAAAAAGTGAAATCTAAGATTAATCCACAGTATCCTAGACTATCTTTTTCATAAAAAAAAAATATTAAAACAAATATGTACAATCAGCATTTTAGGGGCCATGTGAGCTATTGTCATGACTTCGCATCCGTCATCATAAACTTTCGTTTAAAGATCCTCTTTTGTGAAAAGACTGGGCAAATTGTTAACAAAGTTTGGTGGAATGATCAATGGGTGGATCCCTTTCAAAAGTGTGTCCAGAAGTCTGAACATCTGACCAATATTACCTCCATTACCGGTACTAAAAATATAAAAATAAGCACAAAAATATACTAAAATCTTCTCAGTGGAACTTAGGACCCTAATGGAATATTCACTTAAAATCTTGTCTGAAACCACTTTACAAGTTGGAACCAAACTTGGCAGCAATGGTCCTCAGATGTTTTTTTTTTCAAATTTATATCCTATACTCCAGACTGCCATCAAAGATAGCCACAACAGGCTATCTTGATTAAACATAGGTACAAAATGGGAAATTCACTGAAAGACCAATGCTAAGATTGTCTTCTATTAGAAATGTCTGATTACCCTGCCAGCCATTCAAGATGGCCACCACAGCTGAACATCGTTTAACATAGGACCCTATGGGAATATTAACCTAAAAAGTGTCTCGCCTGTTTTCGCTTTTGTCTATGTTTTCTGTGTAATAGTTGAATGTACATAATTTTTCTCTACATGTTTGGTAAAAATCCAGCATGGTTTAAGAAAGTAATTAATGTTTTAAAAACTTTAACTGAAGACTGTATGTAATGTTAACTGGGTGAAAAACTAAGGCCATTTATATGGAAAAATTGGAAAAAGATTATTACAAAATTTTCCTCTGGATACTATCTTTTGATCATGAACAAGCTTCTGTCCAATTATGGTAAAAATCCATTATGGTTTAAGAAAGTAATTAATGTTTAAAAAACTTTAACTACACGGTGAATGTAAATGTTGACGCCACCGATGTTGACGGAATGTAGGATCACTATGTCTCGTTTCCGTGACAAAAGACGCAGGATGACAAAATTCTTCTTGTCTAAAATCACTGAACCCATTTACATGTAGGTGGTCAGTCCTATGTTAATCGGACATTAATATTGCAAAACCAGTGTGCCAATTGGAACACAGCTTGGCAGCAATTTTCGACTACCAACAAAGATGGATATAGTCAAACAATTTATTCTGGTTTAAGTCTTCAAATGATATCCAGGTGAGCAAAACTTTAATACCATTTATTGTTACCCTTTGTTTCAAGGTAATATTCAATTTACCGTTTTCCACCACATCTTCGAGGCTCCCTGTCTTACACCAAATTTTAAAACCTGCCATTTCTCAAATTCCTTCCTTTTCCCACCATAAAAAACAAATGGTTGTTCCTTATATAGGAGAAAACACCTTAAAATTTTAACCTAGAGTAGGCCAAATTTTTGTGCAAGTTGTTTATGATGACATATTAGCCAGTCGCTTTCACATATACCCTTGACTATATTTCCAGACTAGTGGACAGATTAAGTACGGTATGTGGATTTATGGCAAGGAGTAAATGTCAGACTGACATGTCCTGTAACCTTGACTTTATTACGTCTCTACCTATCTATCATGAAAGTTTATCATATCAAGCTCATTAACAGTTAACATTAGAATGAAACATGCTTTACAGAATTGTTGTCTACCATGTTTTAATCTACTTGTGCCCCACTCGAAGAGTTGTAGCTATACTTGAATACCCTTGTCCATTGATCTGTTCAGCCACAAATCTCTTTTATGCAACTAGTCATTCATCTTTTGGAGCATTTGTTTATATTTGGTATCGTCGTTGGGTATGACCTGAACATGCACATATAAAGGTTTCATGGTTGATTGATTTTTGGAAGAGTTATCCCCTGTTCATATCTTTTTAAGCTGACCTGGATCAAAGGTCCATGTGAACTATTCCCATCACTTTGCGCCCAATGTCCGTTGTCGTTATCTGTCGAGAAGTTTTCTTTTGAAGATCTTCTCTGAAGTGTAATACAGGATCCTATGGGAAAATTCATTTACATGTACATATTTCTTGTCTCAAACACTGAGCCAAATGGAACCAGACTTAGCAGCCATGGTTATCAGATGGTCCTCTTTCAGATTTATGTCTTGGACTATATCAACCACAGCTGAACTTAGTTGAACATAGGACCCTATGGGAAAATTCAATTTAAAATCTTCTTGTCTGAAAGCACTTGGCCAATTGGAACCAGACTTGGCAGTAATGGTCTTCTCTCAGAATAATGTCCAATACTCCAGATTCCAGTTTTTTAGGTGCTTTTAAGACTATTGATTTGCAGGTGAGTGATACAGGCTCAGAGTTATTTGATTTTTTATCTTTAGTCTGAATACATGGTGTAAGAACTAGTCTTTCAAATTTTGTCTAATTTTTTTCTGAATCCTGGCCAATTGGAACAAAACTTGGCAGCAATGGTTCTTAGGTGGTCCTCTTTCAGAATTATATCTGATGACCCTGCCCGTCATCCAAGATGGCCAACAGAGCCGAACATAGTTTAACATAGGGCCCTATGGGAAATTTATTTAAAGATCTTGTTTGAAACCACTTGGCCAATTAGAACAAAAGTTAGCAGCAATGGTCTTTAGTTGGTCCTCTTTCAGAATTATATCCGACCCTGTCTGCCAGAGAGGAACTTAGTTTAACATCTTATGGGAAAGTTCACAGAAAGATCCAGCGAGCTAATTGGAACTTGCCAGCAGTGTTCCAGGCTGTCAGTCAAGATGGACAGGTGAGTGATACAGGCTCCTGGGAGCCTCTAGTTTGAAGTTATTGCTCTTTTGGTATCTGTTGTGCAAGCAAGTGGTTGTTCGTTTCTCAGCAAATTTTGTTTATACAAGTATCATGGTTGGTCTATTGAATTTTATAGTGTTGAATGACTGTGTGTTCAGATGTACTTGCAAATGAATGCATCATACTATTTAACAAAGAATGAGAACAGAAGGAAAGGGGGCAGACATGTTTTTGTATCAAATTTCAGTGGTGTATTGTTTTCGATGACAGGTCCATCTCATATTGTCATGTATTTTTGACCTAATTCTCAAATTCTAGTGGTGAGGTTTTGGGATTAGGGCTGTTCCTCAGTAAATTAAATCACAATTCAACAATGTTTGATATGTGGATTGAAAATTGACATTTTTATATCCCAGTGGTCAGAACTTTTCGTGATTACCCAGGTCCAAGTTACACATTGGCTGGTCAATAATGTCTGAATGCAAATGTAAATATTTTATTGTTCTTGAGTTTAAATATTATTTTGGTATAACTAGCTCGACTAAGATCTCATAGACCAGTTTCTAGTCAAAATTAGTTGTGCAAACGACATTTTTCATGGTATACTTGTTATAATTTGTTTTTGATTGGTTTGGAGATTGTTAATATTATTCTTTGCAATTTGTTGATATATTTTCCCTGGAATCCTTCCACAGCACAGAAAAAACATGATCAATAGATACGGTAAACCAAATAATTCTTTAAACCTCAAATTGATGCCACTGCATATAAAGTTGAGGAGACAACTTACTTGCAGTCATTTTCAGAATGGGAACAGGTTCAACAAGATTGCTACACGTAGCCATATGTACACCGCCGCATAGAAAAGTCAAAGATATACAAATGTGTATTATTGAAATGGCAGCATAGGATCAAGTACATGTGTTGACTAACAATCCTACAAAATTTTAACAAAATCCGATCAGTGGTCTCATGCATCCACAAGTCATTGTGACAGACGGTCGGACACAGACCATTTACTAAGTCCCTGCGGCGAGGGACAAAAATACATTTAAAACCCAAAAATGGGGAAGATGCTGGTGTGAAAGGCCAATAAATACAACTTTCAATACACCTTCTTACGATGATGAACAAACATACCAAGAATCATTTAATTTCAAAAAGGTACTAACTAAGGTTGTGACCTTAACTAGTCCCAGTTGTAGCATCTGAAGGTCATCTTATCCAAGTATCATCATATACCTCTGAGAACAAAAACTTCTAATGAAATTATTTTACAAGAAACTTAAAATGCTTTATCCATTCTGTGATGCTGACCTACAAGAGATTCCAATCTTGTAAATATCAGCAGGAGATAAAATGCTCCGCTGGGCGCAGCTAGATACGACCGCAGATGTCGAACCCTGAATAGTTGGGGAAATTATGAACACAACATTCAAGCTTGATACAATACTGAATTTGGATTGTGAATAAATATTTGACACAGCATAGGTTTCTGACACAGAATGAATGTTGTCTAAGAACTTAAAAATTTTTAATTTACCTATTCAAACCATATCAGTATTATTTGTTTTTATATATAAATCAGAAATAACCAATTTAAAATTTAAAATTGGGCACACATATCAATTTCTTGCTATTGCGCAATACTGTGTAATTGAAAATTTCTTCAAATATTTGACACATAATAGGTTTCTGACACAGAATAACTGAAATCAAAGAACTTAAAATTGGTCATATGATTTGAATTTATATTCAATTTTTTGCTTTTGTGTAATACAATATGCTGTGGAGAATTGCCCCCCCCCCCCCCAAAAAAAAATAATTTACCCCTTTTTTTAGCTTTTGTGCAATACACTATGAAGTTGCACATTGACCCCCCTCCCAAAAAAAAAACAAAAAACAATAAAATTTATTGTAACCCCCCCCCTTTTTTTTTTGCTAAAAAAAATTTGAAATTTTCTTTTTAATTTATGAAATATGAAATGAGAAAAAATTACCCCCTCCCCAATTTCTCATTTCCCCCCCCAATTTTGTTTTCAACCCCCCCCCCCCCCCATTTCTTTATACTTTGCAACCATAACAGCCCATTTAAATACACCATAACATATTAAAATAGAAAATGACATCATAGTCCTGGATGGCAAATTTTAAATATACATATTAAAAGCAGTTTAGATAAGATAAACAAAAAAGCTTCATCAGCACATTTTATATTGGCAAATTTCCAATGGAATTTGTTAATAATAAAGTTTTGATAACAGGGCACACATATCAATTTCTTGCTATTGCGCAAAACTGTGCAATTGAAAATTTCTTCAAATATTTGACACATAATAGGTTTCTGACACAGAATAACTGAAATAAAGAACTTAGAATTGGTCATATGATTTGAATTTATATTCAATTTTTTGCTTTTGTGTAATACAATATGCTGTGGAGAATTGTCCCCCCCCCCCCCAAAAAAAAAAAAATAATTTACCCCCTTTTTAGCTTTAATTTTGGACCCCGATTTGGACCAACTTGAACATTTAAATACATCATTGAAGTCTTAAAATAAAAAATGACATATGGCTAAAATTAATATTAATTCATAGTAAGTTCTAAAAATAAATTGACAGCTATAAATCACCCCAAAAACAATCAACATTTCTTTATACATAATTGAATCATACACAATATTTTACTTTAAATGTGTTTGGAATGTGTTTGGATTACCTTCCTTAGCCCACCAAGCTAATATCATAGATTTCTATTTATTTATACTACAGTTATTGTGCAAAAACCAAGAAAAATGCTTATTTGGGCCCTTTTTTAGCCCCTAATTCCTAAACTGTTGGGATCAAAACTCCAAAAAATGATCATAAACCTTGTGTTAAAATTTCATAGATTTCTATTTACTTATACTAGACTTATTGTGCGAAAACCAAGAAAAATGCTTATTGGACCCTTTTTTGGCCCCTAATTCTTAAACTTTTGGGACCAAAACTCCCAAAAACAATCCCAACCTTCCTTTTGTGGTCATAAACCTTGTGTTTAAATTTCGTAGATTTCTATTAACTTATACTACATTTATAGTGCGAAAACCAAATGTCTACAGACTCCGACGGACGACGGACGACGACGACGACGCCAACGTCATACCAATATACGACCGCAAAAATTTTGCGGTCGTATAAAAACCGTGGGGAAAGTCCACAGAGGCATATTCAAACTCTAAGAACATGTGAAGCAAACAAAATACTTTATTGAATACCATTCAGTTTTACACTCATAACAAAACGTTTGAAATAGATGATTAAAAATTGTACAATTTGTTACAGAATATAAAAAGAGATCAATTGTAACAATACACACCTGACAAAGCAGTCTATTGCATCCTGGGAAGGGTTGACATAATGCATAACTGGGACCTTATAAGATGAATTTCCCCAATCTTTTTCCAATCGATTACCTCTTTTAAGGATTCTCTACTTTTATTAATATTTTCTTTTTTAATGTCAACTTAAGATATTCTGTGGAAAAAAATTTAAAAACTGAACCACAAAACATAAGAGGCGAATTTAAATATGATAACGCACTGAGTAAAGGGACATAACTCCTGTTTATCTTTTTATATCAGATTTGTATAAAAATTTTCTAAATAATACACAACAGTTAATATGCTTTGTTCTATTCTAAATTTGATTTATATCAATATAAAAAAATTCAAAATGTTGTTTTAACAATCTTATGAAATCTACTCTATGAATGCTGACAATCTGAATTCAGTACTAGTTTCATATCCTACTACCCCTGACAAGTCTGACTTTACATTGCCATTACAATACTAAAACATGAAAATAGCATCAGAAATCAATACATTAAAACAACATTTTGACAAAGACAACACAACATATGAAATGACAGCACCATTAATTTTTATGACACTGGAATGTGTGTGGCCTTCCTACCAATGAACAACTTTAACAATTTTAGTTCTTGTTTTATTTAAACTGAATATTCTGTATGATAAATGTACATGATTTTGGTTCATGATTTGATGGTGAAATTTGAAACAACAAAAGTAGAGGTTAACAAATGTTGGTATAAAAAAATTTAACAACTGTTGCTATGGTAACTGAAAACAACTGTTGCATAGTTAGAAAAAAAATCCACAACTATTTCTTGCATTTACAAAAGGGGCATAAAAAATACTGATGGACGGCAAAATAAGATTTAATTACTAACATAAAGATGTCTTACATGGAAGATGAAAATACTGGCCGTAAGCCATGAACATTGGCTGTCCATATCTGGGTCTTTCAATCGGGGGCATTTACCTTTTTTGTGATACCATAAATAACTGGACAGTCAAACTTTGTACAAAGGGAATTAGTCATCTAAAGTTCTCAAGGTCCTTGTGCATTGTACAGCTTGCTACAATTATTAAATAGTGATGCACATTGCATTCAAATTATCATCAATTTTTGTTATTCACATAATTCCAACCTTTCAAGGTGAGTGAGAACAAGCTATAACACTGACAGTCAACACCTAAATCCATCAGTTTATAATTTAACCAAAAATCATTCAATACCAAATTTCATTGTTAAGGAATAAAATTAAAATACAAAACCAGGGCTGGAAATTAGAACCAAATCTAAAGGCAGTATAAAACTTAAATAAATAAATAAATTAACATGTAAATAATAAATTAAATAAAACTTAACAAGGGAGAGGGGATATCACTGTGGGTTGAGCTAATCAAAAAGCAAATTAAAAGATCTGAAAGCTAAGCTCCTGAGTTACCAGAATAAAATGTGACCAGTTAAAATACAGAGACAAGTGACCTGTCTGAACTTGCTTACAAAAATTCCCAAATTCCAAACAACTCATTAAAATTTTCCAATTCTCATCAATTATATTAATTTTGATTTGACTTACAAAATCATTTTATTCTTATAAATGCATGTTCAAACAAATCTATTCCTCTGCACAAAATAATTACTATGGTAACCAGGTTATATCCTTAACAACAAAATTTATGCACAGATTTTCGGTGATGTTATCTTAATTCCATCTAATCCATTTTGCAAGAATGTCTGTAACTGAAATGCCCTTTCAAAGATTTTTTAATTCTATTCCAGGAGATTTTTTCTATATCTGATTATGGAAGAGGTTATTAGGGATCAACCATTCTTAATTTTAAGAATACCAAGTTATTTCAGATCCTGGATATTTGAGAACAAGGAATTTTTTTCTGCAGGTAAAAATTTTTATTCCAAATACACTACTTGATTTTGGGTAATATTCAATCCAGCATCTCATTGTTAATACATTTTAAAGCTCAATTTTTTATTCACACGGTTTTTAAGCCAATGTTTTTCAATTTCCATCCTTGCCCACCCATAGAATATTCTTAAATAATGTTATGAAGTATCCTGAAACACAAATGACTTAATTTGAGTGTTTTGATCAATGACTTAGAATGGTGGGATCTTCCACATTTGTATACAATAATTCAATAAAGCCTTTTAGATTTTATATATTTATACCATAAACACAACATAACACACACCAAAAATCTAAATGCTACTTAACAAAAAAATAATCAAAAACCTGGATACCAAACTTAACATTGCAGTAAACAACGGTGATTAGAATGAAGCTATGATATAAATGTTACATGATGAAAACTGACAGCATTTCATTGTTGTTTTCTTCTAAAATATCAACACTTTATTTAAGCTACAGTAATCATGTCAACACTTCCCTAAAAACACTAAGAACATCCAGTTTCTAATTAACATGGCCATATACTGTAACATTTCCACATATTTTATTTTGTGTAATAAGTAAAAAACAACAATGAAATTACCATCAGTTTTTTTTTTAATGAAATCAACAAATTGAGTATTGTCTCAACAGAATTACGTTGATCAAGATAAAAATTATAATAAATCTACATATCATTACACTAGCATAGTTAAGATGGTGGGTAAATTATATATTGTAACAAAAACATGAACCATATATTGTATTCTATTTCACACAATGTGAACTCTACCTCCTTTTTGTACCCATATCAAAAAGAAAAACTTGGAGAGATTCCTAATAAGATTACAGAAACTGTTTAAAAAGGACCTTTTCCTTCTCTGCCATTTCAAATTAAACCATTAAAATACGAAACATTCTGTGCTTGATAACATGAACAATACAACCTTGCTAGAACATCTAGTTTTTGCCATTTCTGAAATTTCTAACAATAATTTTCTATTTAACAAATGTGTAGAAAACAAACAAATTCCTCAGAAAAAAATAATAAATTGTAGCAACAATGTGAATTTCATTCATGCTTTCTCATTTTAAACAAGAGGGTTTCAAAATTCTTTCAACATATCTTATGTTTAAATCAATATATCTTCTAACACTTCTTTTCAAAAGTACATGATGAAAATTTCACTTGCAAGTTTATTTGCAAACATCTATAAAACTGATGGGCCAAAATATTTATCATAAACCTACAAAAATTTTTGTTGTGAAAAAATAGATGTCCAAAAAGCTTTGTTTCAAATAGAAAAAAAGATCTATAAATCAGTCATAACAAACCATCCTCATACTTTTTAGTCAAATTACACAATGTCTCGTAATAACACTATCTTTTTGCTTTCTTCTTTAACTAAAAAAATATTGCTATCTCGAAAAGATGTTTGTTCTGAATAAAAAATAGTACCTAGGAACTGATTGGAATGAGGCAAACAACACAAATATATGAAAAACATTAACAATAGCACTGACACTTTTACTATCTAATAATATATAAGTATATAAAATGACATTTTTCTCATACACAAATATATTCCAAATTCTGATGTAATTAAGTTTTGGCAAGTATGGAAAAATGTCTGAAAAAACATTCAACAAAGAAGGCCCCTTATGTCAACAGCAATAAAAAAAAAAGTTGAAGCAGATCAAACATATATATATATATTGTCAACAATAAGTGAGAAATCAGACCTCTCACTGTACACAAACAGTCGCCAGTTTATACCCAATCAAGCAAAAACTCAAACTCATAGCTTGAACTGAGAAAAAATCTTCGGACAGCTAAAAATTCTAACAATTTAGAATAACAATTTTTTGTCATTTTTTTATTACTTTTTTTTTCAATCAAACACTTAACTGGAGTTTGCACCAATTATTAACAAGCTAACACAACACCTAAAACATTTCTGAAGATATAAAAAAAACATCAGCTCTGTCTTAACTCAGCCCTGTGTGCCACACTCCAAACAATCAACACATTACTTGATATGGATTTTTACATAAACACAAAAACCAAAGGATTCCAATCGAAGCTTTACTAATCCTAAGGTCAAAATATGGGACTAACAAAAATATTCATAAAATAACCAAATGATAACTATTGCTTTTCCAAGGTATATAATAATTAGTTTTAACATACTTTTATTGTTAATGAATAAAATTGAATAAACCGAAATAAGAAGATACTGGTCATTATTGATTCAGTTACAAATCACAGACAAACCTATACCCTATTCATCCCATTATTGTCATCCTGTATATTGAGAGAGAAGATTCCTAAATTACTTCTTTTGTCCAATTGAATATTCTGAATAGGGATTTCCCCTCAATTATTTTTTCCCGCAAAAAATTAAAATTCAGAACAAGGAGGATCACTTTATACAGGGGAGACTACAAATGGGATAATTAAGATAACATATATACAATGAATTAATGTCTATTCTACAATAATGTATAACAACAGCAATGACAATGACAAGAAGTGGACCTTTCACCAACACTCCAAAATAATAAATAAACAACAAACCAAACATATAAAATGGCACATATTGTACACTTGATCCAACGGACCTTAACATCATTGAACTATCATGTCATGTTTTCAAATCATTACATTTCATGACTAGCAGTTTGTTAACTTGGTTATACCTGAATAGTTTGTAAATCACACATTCAGTCTTGATTTAATTTAGAAAACCTGCATTCCAGGAACCCAAGTCTTCTCGGTTTCCAAAAACCTCAAATCATTCTTCAATATCCACAACTTTCAAAGTGCCAGACCTTCAGACTGTATCCCTGTATAATGACTTTAATAGCAGGGTACCAGGGAATTGAAGTACAAGATATATTTGAGACACATTAAGAACATGGAATTCATCATATATTAACAACAAACTAGAGTTACTAAACCTATCATGATAAATAAAGCATTGAATAACAACTGGCAAAATAAATTATAACAACAAAAAAAATATTTGAGGCAATTACTTCATATAAATCTCAGATAACCAGTGATATATTGGTCGATTTGATGATCTAAAAATGACCTACTATGGGAATGTCAATGTTAATTTCTACCTTATGTTCATTGCACAAACTATAATGTACAATAATTCTGTGAAAACATTGTACTGTTAGAACAGATCAGGCCTTATTCTACAGACAAGTCCAATTACCACTTTTACTTTGTGTCATTTAATTTTTTCTTCTTTCTGCCGTTAAATATGCAAAAATTTTTTTTATCAACTTATGAATTTAAGTCTTGAGAATAGGTATATTGAAATTAAGAAGAAAATAATGAAATGCGTAACAAAAAAGTTTAATGTTTGAATTAGCTGATTAAAATGTGATGATGGATGCTTTGAGCACCAGGAGATTTTGCAAAAAAAATGCACGGTAGTCACTGGTTTAACAACAAAAATAATAAACAACTTGTCAGAATAGACTGGTCCTGTAAAAGAACAGGATTTTAGTCCACTCATCAAAATAGCACATTCTTAACATGTCTATACATGATAACGAAGTTAAATAACAACAGCAGAATATATCCAAAAAAAAATATAATTCCGTTGTAAAAATTAAGGCCTGTACTTGTATTCTGGTGTATTCTTTTACAACATTTTATACATCGTACTGTCTAAACAGACTGTACAAATTGTCAAATTGGCCAAAAACAAAAAATTCCCAGATTCTCAGAGAATTTTCTAGAAATGTGGAGACAGGAAGAAGAAAGTGACTTTTTTGTCGCATCTAATGAAATGTTCTAAAAGTTTAAGGAATTCGATTTTTTTTTCCTGCAGCAGGAAGAAATGAGAATCTATAAATTTTGTGTTTGATGACCTTGGCATGTATTTATATCTCCAGTAGTTAAATTACAGATTTTCGACAGATTAATCTGGAAATATAAATTCATACTATATCGGGAAGACACCATGGTAAATATTAACTAGGTCCAACACAACCCCCAAGTTAACAATAACAGCATAATTTGTAGAAAAATATTTTGCACCCTGAACACAATTTAATATGAGCAACAACAGAACGTAGGAATTTTCCTAACACTTACAACTGCTCCTAGACTATCTGAAATTATCTTCCTTAATTTTAAATATATAACCGAACATTTTTAAAAATATCTGAAATTAATTTCATGGTATATCGTATAAATTTTATAACGAGCAAGTAAAATTGGTAAAGGAAAATTCCCATGTTTTAGTTTTGAACAAGTTACATGAATATAAGACCAGAATTAAATTCTGTTCAGGTAACTAGGTCAAAACTGTCAAGTTCCACAAAGCGTATATTTTTTTTAAAACTTTTTTTTCCATTTTTATTTCAATGACAACAAGTGAATATATATGTGTATATATGTCTTCAATATTTTTCCTTGCTTAATATTTCATACAAAGTAAGGGAAAACATAAATTTTAGACAAATTTTTGTTCTTCCAATTTTTTTTTTAACATTTTGGAAAAAAAAAGCTAAAAGTTTAATAGAAAATTATCAAAATTATTAAAAAAAAAAAATTACCACTCTGTACAAGTTAATGCCAGTCTTAAAATTTTCCCTACTCAAATATTTTTCCATCAAAATTCTCTATTTCAATCACTTTCTGTACATGTATAAATTGTCAATATTGCTATGAATTACTTGTCTGTTCTGAAATTAGTAATCTTTCAAAAATTAATATCAACAAAGCTATCCTCGTTTCCAAAAACAGCTGATTGATTACAAATCCAAACATGATGACAATATATTTTTTTTATTTATTACAAAAAGATATAAAAAAAAAATCCTGTAAGTTTAGTTATATGGAACTGTAAAATAAAAACATTGCACAAAATTACATACTTAAAGCTTTAAAAAATGTGCATGTTCAAACACAAAAGCCTGATGTCTTGTGGCAGTCTGGCTAATTACAACATAATTTATACTAATAGTTATGAAAATAAATGACACTAACCTGTGTGATCAGATCCTAATTCATTCTGCTGTTTAATCTGATATTAAAAATACTTAAACAAAAATCAAATGCTTTAATTAAAACGTCTGTTTTTAATTTCATTTGTGTTTAATTTTCAAACTGTTTTAATTGTAATAGTAACGAAAGTTGATATTGCAGACATTTTTGATCAGTTATTTTGAATCTGAGGTAGCAGGGGGAGTAACTCCTACTTTGAACATGTAAATAACCTATTAACATAAATATCTATATAAACTTGTAATATCGTATTAACAATTAACTAAGGAAAATAATAACTATAGTAACCAAATAACACAAAATATCTAAATAGATTAACACCATGCAAATAATGTTGATTTGTTACAAAGCCAGCAAATTAAATTGACAAATGCCACAACAAAAAACAGGCTATCACAATATGCGACCAAGTCAATATCTTGCCGCAAAATATAATACAGTGTGATTTTTTTTATGAAAAACAACTTAATACCAGTTTGATCGCAGGGCATAAACCAAATACTGATCGTCTCAACGGTAAAAAACACATGCAATACAAAAATGGCCAGTTTGGCAAATCGTACAAAAATCTTCATGCATTTGATATGCTTTAAACATTTATAACTTAATCAACACCAATATGGTGATCATCTTGTTAAAATTTCAAAACAAAAATTTGGGATGATTATGACTAGTTCAAAATTGGCGAGTAATATGTAAAAAAATTTTGCTTTATGTTGTTGCTATGGTAACAATAATGTATTCCTGATTTTCGTAATTTAACAGATCTAAAAAAAAAACAGCGATTGATCTGAAGTTAATCTTAAACTGTCTACAAACATCAACATTACACTAATACAATCTTGTCTATCCCACTACACAAAACACCGTTTACTGCTTCATTTCAAATTACAGACAAGGGAAACTTCTGGCAAGCTGCTGACCTTTACGTCTGCACTGTTTGACATATCATCAATTGTTTATATTCCTAATCCTGGGATCTGGGCATATCTGTAGATATACAATCGATAGTCTTTGCTTGCAAGGACGACAGACCCATCATCCATCAATGACACATCAAAACACTGCGCATGTTTCACTTTGCTCTCTAAAGCATTGATTATTTGTCCATCTTGGGTGAAAATTGTTAAATTGAAATTGTTGTGGTTATCTGCAACTAGAATTTCTCCTGCACTGTTGATTCCAACTCCTATTGGGTAATTAGTGACACCTTCTCCACCAACCTGACGCAAGTACGCCCCTTGATAGTTGAAGACTTTGACACAATGGGCTCTATTGTCACTGATAAAGATCTCTTCCTTGTCATTTACAACAACACCATTTGGAAATTCAAGATGCTTTGAACAACCAAACTTTTGAATAACATTTCCAAACTGGTCAAAAATAATTACTCTCATGACTTTGCACTCTACAATGATAATTCTACCCTTGTTGTCAACAGTTACGCCTCTAGGATGCTGTAAAATGTTTGCTCCAAATTTGCGTACAAACTGTCCGTACTGATTGTAGATTTGTATCTGATGTGTGGGACTTCGTTCTGTTACGATTATATCTCCAGATGACTTTACGACTGATACTCGATTCGGATACAATAACTGTCCATCTCTCTTTCCACATTCACCAAACTGAAATTTGAACCGTCCTTCTTTGTCAAATATTTGTATTCTGTGATTGTTGGTATCTGCTACAATAATATCATTTTGTGCATTAACTGCTACTCCACTTGGTTCAGTAAACTGTCCTTCCATAACTCCAAATTCCCCAAACTTGCAGTGGTAGATCATTTTCTGTCTTTTGATTTGAGATTTTGGTGGATAAAGTCCAGTCAAATTCAATTTGGTTGTAAAATCAAACAAGGGGTCAGCACTAGTAGAGAATACATCGATGCCATTCTGGAATATATCTAATCCATTGGACCATTTCTCGTACATATTAGTATCATTTGCTGGGAATACCAAACTATTTTGAGATCCAAATTCTTTCGTCAAAGGTGGTGCTTCAAAGATGTTGTGACCATTTGTCAGTGGAGGGGATGTTGAAACAAGCCCATTTGGTCTAGCAATAGGCTGTGGTTTTTGTATCTGGCCAGTCATCTCATCACTACCTTCTCGGATGTAACCAAAAGTGTTGCGAATGCCAGCTGTGATAGCCTGAAAGTTTGATACAAACTCTATATCAATGTATGACTGATTGTTAACATCTGGACAAAAGTTGAACATATTGTGAAATCGTTGTTCAACTAGGTTCTTGAACAGAAGTGCTTCTGTTACACTTGCATATTTCAGTATTTTCTCCAAAAATTCACAACCCAAATACAACCGATCGATGTTCTCCTGTATTTTCTGTGCAAGTCCACTGATAGCCACTTGCTTTGTGTTATAGGCTTGATCTAACTCCTTCAATGACTCTTGTTTCCTTTCCTCCAACATTGCCCTGTAGAAGTTATAGGTGTCATTGATGTCATTTTGTGCCTTATGGTACTGAACTTGAAGGCGACTAGACAGATGTTCAATTCCCTTTGCAGACATGCGCAACTCATTAATCTTTAACTTTGCATCGCTATCCATATGTTGCATGATTTCCACCTGCTTTTCTCCAATATCCATGATGAACTGGCAGTCATGCCCACGTCCATGATCAAAAACTGTGCATTCCTTACAGATTGGCTGCTGGCAAGTCTTGCAGAAAAATTTCAAGACATCTGTCTTGTGCCTTGGGCAATAAATTGATTTCTCAGCCTTATCCTCCTTATTTCCTTGCAATTCACTTAAACTAGCTACACGATGACCCTCGAAACAGTGCATAAACTGATGGGCCATCACACAGTTAGCACAAAGAAAATTAGCACAATCAAAACACCTAGCCACAGCATTTGTGTCTTTACTCTTACATCCTGTACAGTGTAAGGCACTGGTATCTAAAGCGTTTGTTTCTAACAGATTACTCACAGCATAATCAGGTAACAGTCCAGTTAAACCTTGACCTCCAAGATAAGTGTCCTGATGACACTCAGGACAAGTGATTTTATCAGCAACTTCTTGAGTTTTCTCCAGGCATGGTTGACAAAAGGTATGGAAACATGTAAGTACTTTTGGTATGGTATACATTTCATGACAAATAGAACATCTTGTATTAGGTCCAGCTGATTCCATCTCACTGTCTGACGAGTTTGATGTCGTAGATGCTGTGGTGACAGTGTCACTCTGTGATGGTGTAGGTGATGCCATTTTCACTTTTTGTTAATTATACTAAAAAAGAAAAAAATTTATATTACTTTTCTAAAATTTTAATACATGTAAATATTTCAATACAATATTTGTTTAATTTACAAGCCATAACATATAAAAGTACAAATGTATCTGTAATATTCAATCTATTTTATAAAAAAAATTAACATAAGCACTAGCCTTACAAAAAAAAAATGTAAAGAGTAAGTGAAACCTCAAGTTATCAACAATGAAAGCTGATTTTTTTCATGGTTCATCAGATTTGTCATCCAACAAGATATTCTTTCTTCACCTTTCCTAACCTTACTGCTGGAACCTACATTCAAAACAAGACTATACATGTATGTGCTATACACTTTTTCATGTACAAGTATTAGTCCTTTAGGTCTGTTTCTTAAGAAGTGGGGATAACAAAATTATTATACAAATGTATGTTGTACGCATGTATACATTTACATATCTTGATAATAACTCAACAATGTGCATCATGACAATAAGGTATAAGAATTGTGTTTGTTAAGTTGGGGTTTTCAGCACATTTGGCTATTTTACGGTGGCTAGTTTTTATTGGTGGAGGAAGCCAGAGTACCCGGAGAGGACCACGACCTGCGGTAGGAAAATTGACAATCCTTGTCAATTAAGATCAGAGTCGAACACAGCCTGCCACAGATGAGATTCGAACTCACAACCTCAGTGTTGACAGGCTAGTGATCATTAGTAGTCATGACGAACAACCTAGATACCTCGGCCACCTAGGCCCCTTATAAGATATATGACATGATACATGTGCCTTGGCGTAAGAAATCCAAACATGAAACCACATCACAGAACATATGGCTCTTAAATGTCTCACCTGAAAAATATTAGGCTGATTGTTTAAAAACACTGAGAAGATACCAAATTTATGTGTTTATCATGTATAATGTACAGGTACCAGGGCTCACCAAACTGGGCGATTAGGGCGATTAAGTCGCCTAATGTTTGCCAATGTCGCCCTGTCATCGGCTCCAAAGCGACAAATGAGTCGCCCTGTGTTTTTAATTGGGCGCCTCCGAACGACGTACGTAATCAGCTGCGTCTGAAGACCTTTATTTTCATTAAAAATCTCAAGCCGCCATTTTTTGTTTTCTTGGAGGAAGGTGAAAGAAACGACAAAAAGTAAGCTAGAAAATGAAATGGCGGCAATCGGAATTCTTGTGATTTTTCATTGGTCACGGTGTTTTTTACCGACCGGTAACAATATGTAGACCTTAATTAAAAATAAATTTAGCGGATTTTGACATATTTATGCACAAATGGAAATTTTGTCAATACATGTATTGAAAGGTGTTCTATTTAGGTATTTTTGGTTGTGAGTACTTCTTGTTTAATATAAGTTTGGTTTCTGGTCTTCCAAATGTTTCGGTTTTAATGCTGCTGATGAGAGGTAATTCCTTGAAATGGGTCATATACAGCATAGTATAAATTTACTATATCTAATATTAGTATCTTTGGATTGTTATTTTATTTTTCAAGAAAGGTGAATGGGAAGATTTTAAGAGTATGTTTGAGAAAAAATAATAGTAAAGAGTATAGATAAATAAATATTAAAAAATAAAATGGCAATAATAAATAAGTTGTGTCAAAAGGTACAAATATTTTTGCTCATATCTGTAAAAGAAATTTTCTTCCAAGTTCGGAGCACCACTGCATAATTTCATTTTTTTTTTTTTATTTCAAATTATATTCGTCAGTATTTTAAGGCAGCACAAGATTTAAATTAAACTTTAACAATAGTACAATAGGCCTACCATGGTCAAAATCATGCAGCAATATACCTTAAAAAAGTGGTGATGAGTCCTGGGACTGGGACTCATCAAAATCAGCTGGGACTCACCATTCTGAAAAATGATGGGTCCCAGGACTCATCATGAAAAATTCTCAAAGGATATTGATTAAATGCACATGAGACAAAATCTCAGATTATGACTAAAATGAAAGGATATGAAGTAAATGTAGATAAAATCTCAAACAATACAGGATAAAACACAATAAAGGAATGTATAGTATACACTATAAGACACAAAATAACAGGTATTTACTCGACAGGCGACAAATTGGGGGAAAAAACACAGTCTCCCTTGTAAACTTGGAAGTCTCCCTGTTCCTACCCTGAGGGAGACTCTGAGTCTCCGTTATTTTCAAGTGTGGTGAGCCCTGGGTACACCACACACATTGATGATCCAACATTATTAAAGGTGCTAAAAACTTTTATTATTCATTAACAATTAAAGAAAATATTTTTTTTGCCACCCAATTCTGTGCTTAAGATAAACATAATTAAGTGTTTTACAACTTGTGAGTTGTAATTTTGTCTGAAAATATTGAAAAGCCAAAAAAAAAAAAAAAAAAAAAAATACTAGTATTACTCAAAATATTTGAGAGCAGGGCTAAAATTCCAAAATTACCACAGGGTGAAGACAAAACCAGAAAATGAGGATTGATACTTCATATTATTTAATGATTTTATAACAGTAAATTTTGTTTAAGTTAGTATCAAAATGCAATATATATAAATAAAAATCCTCCCATTTTTGCTTGGTCAGAGTGAATAAATCCCATAAAAGTGATGAAAACGAAAACTACAGAGAAAGATCTGAGCATTTTTGATTTACCAGTAATAATTTGGAAATAAAAATCATGTGACCTCTGACTTCACTATCAACTGTATAAGGCAACTTACAAATGTATCCTCATTTGTTGACGCTAAGAGTATATGTAGGTTACATTCAAACAGATTTTTATGAGGGGTTTATTATCTTTATTATGTTGTAATAAAATTGAGTTCTCCTTCATGGTAAAATTGTATCTGTCCTGAAGAAGGTTTTAGCTTCAGCGTTTTGATCATTTTGACATTTTTGAATTTGCTCTTTGTTTCAATTAATTTTTTATGTGACAAATTGATGAAAAAGTACATCATGTGTATCAACATTGGTATGACAGAATTTATTAACTTCAAAGTACCTCAAACAATCTGACATTTATCACCTACTACAAAAAATCAAATTGTTTCAAAATATTCTGAAATGTTTTCCCTATTGAAAAAAAAGCCCCAAAAATACTTAACAAGATAGTTGTTCTTAAGGACTGCGGACATGAAATATACACATAAAATTCTTTTTCTTTTACTTCTTGCTTAAATATTTTAAACTTGAAAAGCCAATAAATGTTTTATTAGAGAAGCATATTTATTATGAGTCAACTCTTTGTTCTATTTCTGCCTGCAATGACTCATAGTTTTCTTTGTTATGGTTTCTGATTCAGACAAAACCTAATCATTAACTTCAATGCTATTTTATCAATAAAAATTAATAAGTACTCCATGGGTACATTTTCGGGTTTATCATGTTCCACATACTGATTGGTCAAATTAATGCATATTAACATGACACAATAATTCAAAACAAAATACTGGATTTACCATAAAACCTATTTCCTGGATTTTCCAAGTCTGTCATAATGTAAAAATATCTAAAGAAATCCTGAATAATGCTATCTGCAACTGAATGCACATTTAACTGAAATGAGATGAGTTAAATTGTAATTTGTTTTTGTAATATCAAAGAAGTTGAAAAAAAAATATACTTATGAAAAATATTTTTTTCATTTGGGGATTCTTGAATTTTCTAGTTAACTGGACAATCTTTATTCATTATATAACTTGCTATTTTATACCACAATACTTTATCATTGCATCCTCATGACAACAACAACAACAAAGACAGGATGCAATACCACTTCCAAATAAACTTTAAACAAGAAGGCTAATTTTATTCTAGTGGAGAAAATTGATCTTAAACAAAGTAATATCAATCTCAAGAACAAAACAAGTCGACACAGAATAAAAATTATCCAGTGTAGGACTTTGTAATTTTAACTAAATGCATTAAAAGAAATATTTGTCTGAAAAAATCTGATTCAATTCACTCAACCCTAAAATTGTATTCAAGGTCAGCTGTCAGGTTTCAGACTGGAATGAAGTATCTATGAAACAAAAATTGTGGGTGTACATACATGTATTACATTTGCTGAGAAATACTTACTACAGAAGCATTACATTTGTACGAGTGAAAATGTGACGAGAGTCACTCAAGCATGAAATTGCAGTCAAGGTTAGGTGCTAGGTGTACTTGGAAAGATATGCTTACCTGCAAACATTTACCATACAATGTATATGGTGGGTATTTGCAGAAACATTTTGTTTTTATTCTATGACCTTCATATAAAATAAAATGCTCCGCTGGGCGCAGCTTGATACGACTGCAGAGGTCGAACCCTGAACAGTTGGGGCATGTATGGACACAACATTCAAGCTTGATACAGCACTGAATTTGGTTGATTGATTGATTGTTGCTTAACGTCCAGTGGCAAATATTTCATGCATCTTCATGACGAGAACCAGTTCAATTTATCAAACAATTCAATTAGGGGTGGGATGGGACACAAAGGGGAACCAATTTTGACTGCCACTGTAAAAGGAGGATGGTTGGGTAGGGTCGGATAATTTAGCCTCCTGTAGCGGCCATCAGCCTACTCTTTTTCGAAAACTACAGAAGGGGTCTTTAGCGTGCAGGGAGTGTGGCATTCTCCAAACACGTTACCCACTATGGTCCGCGGTCAGGCTTTCCGTATTATGACCTGACAACCCCCCCAACGAGACTGAATTTGGATTGTGAATAAATATTTGACACAGCATAGGTTTCTGACACAGAATTAATGTGGTCTAAGAACTTAAAATTTTTTAATTTACCTATTCAAACAATATCAGTATTATTTGTTTTTATATATAAATCAGAAATAACCAATTTAAAATTTAAAATTGGGCACACATATCAATTTCTTGCTATTGCGCAATACTGTGCAATTGAAGATTTCTTGCTATTGTGCAATACTGTGCAATTGAAAATTCCCCCCCCCCAAAAAAAAATAAATAATTTACCCCTTTTTTAGCTTTTGTGCAATACACTATGAAGTTGCACATTGACCCCCCCCCCCCTCCCAAAAAAAAAAACCAAAAAACAATAAAATTTATTGTAACCCCCCTTTTTTTGCTAAAAGAAATTTGAAATTTCCTTTTTAATTTATGAAATATGAAATGAGAAAAAAATTAAATGTGTTTGGATTACCTCCCTTAGCCCACCAAGATAATATCATACATTTCTATTTACTTATACTAAAGTTATTGTGCAAAAACCAAGAAAAATGCTTATTTGGGCCCTTTTTTAGCCCCTAATTCCTAAACTGTTGGGATCAAAACTCCAAAAAATGGTCATAAACCTTGTGTTAAAATTTCATAGATTTCTATTTACTTATACTAGAGTTATTGTGCGAAAACCAAGAAAAATGCTTATTGGGCCCTTTTTTGGCCTCTAATTCTTAAACTGTTGGGACCAAAACTCCCAAAATCAATCCCAACCTTCCTTTTGTGGTCATAAACCTTGTGTTTAAATTTCATAGATTTCTATTAACTTATACTAAAGTTATAGTGCGAAAACCAAATGTCTACAGACTCCGACGGACGACGACGACGCCAACGTCATACCAATATACGACCGCAAAAATTTTGCGGTCGTATAAAAACTGTGAACTAATCCATAGGTAATGGAGAATTAGTCCCTGATTTTCAAAAACACCATGAAGTTGCAGGTTGGTATTTTCATAAATTCTGAACAAAGGGAAGCAACTCACTCTTCTTTTTTTGCATGTTGTAAACAAACAAAATGGCATCGGCAAAGGATATGTCCTTTGATTTATATTTGTAAAATACCTGTTTAGGATAGAGCTATTTGATTAAGAACATTTACATGCAAATTGACTTCCATTTTAAAGCTAAATTAATAGCAGAATATGTTAACTTCACTGTCCGGAAGTGACCCACATTTGTATAATTACCGCCAAATTTGACATCCATTCCGGAGATAATTTGGAACTTACTTTTTTTATCCGAATACCTTTGGGGTAAAGTATGTGAGGATAGGAAAACTCTGGTAAGTTCCAAATTATCTCCGGAATGGAAATGTTAAATTTTCAGAAATTATACAAATGTGGGTCACTTCCGGACAGTGAAGTTCTGATTTCATCAGAAATGGGACTAAAATGAGCCAATACAACCAATTGGTAGGAAATGAGAGCTAAAAGGTAGGCATTTTGTTAAAATATAATAATTTTACTGCAGAAATAGGCAAAAAAGCAGACTGGATGGAGAACAGAAAAAAAATTCTGATTTGAAATTTGGCGCTCTCGGAATTGATTCCTCCCTTATGTTATGGTATTATAGATCAGGGCCGGATCAGTCACAGATGACATACTGTGTCAATTGTGACGAGCCCCTGTGTACAGACGGACAAGAGTTTATCTATATGCCCCGGCCACATTTGTGGTGGGGCATAAAAATCAATTGCCAGAAAAGTCCTTGATCAGATTGAAAATAAATATTTTATTCCAGGAAATTATGCTTTGAAATATTTAATCGTATATGAACATATTAATGTTTTGTTCTATTTGGTATTTTAAATCAATGGTATCGATAAAATCATGCACAGACAGTTACCACACACACTGATTAACAAATGTACACAATGACCAAATAAAGTCATTGTAGGTGGTCCATTACTAAAATGTCTGGAGCAAAATCTAGTTCAGATCTAATTCTAATTGAAATATTGCTTAGAAAATCGCACAAATACGTTATGACCCGGTGTCTGAAATACCATGAAAATTTAGATCGCAAAAAATTGTTGTACGGTTTGACTGACGCCTCACTGTACAACAATTTTATCCGTCGACTAAATTTCCATGGCACTACAGACAATGGGTCATAACTTATATATTCAGGCCTATATAACTGGTTCGCCTAGTTAACACATTGATAAATTCCTTCAAATTAACCTTTATTACTATATTAAACTCCTTTATTTTAGTTATTGGTGAGTGCGATTTTCAATTTATCAGGTAGGATGTTGATCCACAACAGTGATGCTGTGGGAATGATATCTTAGCACAGCTCTATAAATCCACATTTCTACTAAGTTGAGACCTTATTTACTACTGATTTTCTGTTGTCCTTATGCAATCTTCTTAGAACACAATTCTGCAAACACTGGAATAGATTTATCACACTTCTAATATGTGGGGGATTAGACATTTTCCAAAAAAGGCCAATTTCTTACTTTCTTTGCTGACCTATAGCTGTTGGAACAAACAATAGGTATCAACACATGTTCCTGCTGCATGACATTATAAAAATGCAGCATGGACATTCTTCATTTTCATGAAAGACTTATTCAGTTCCTTTGCATGGTTCTAATTGAAATATTGCTTCAAAAATCGCAAATATGTTATGACCCGGTGTCTGTAATACCATGAAAATTTAGATGACGAAAAATAAATCTACTTACTGAAAACAAGGGGCGTAAATTTTAAATCAGAATGTCTAAAGGTATAGAATTTAGCTAATTAGTAGGAGGGATTCAATAAAAACATTTCCAAATTCCTGAATTGTTGCAAATTCTGTTTCATACAGGAATTAATTACTTAAGGCAAATGTTATTTCATTTGACCTTTAAGCCTCAATTTTGACTTGTACAGCTATATTATAGGGACCTGCATCTAAATATATATGGTTCTAGGGACTTTTTCATCGGTTGCTATGAACTTTTTAATGACCTTAGCTCTTGACCTTTCTTTTTTACTTGTACAGCTAAATTATATGGTCCTTAACCCGAATATATATGGTTGCTATGGACTTTTTTCTCATGTTGACCCACCATTTTACTTGTACGGCTACCATTTACTTTATTTCAAATTATGCTCTAAACATCTGTGACAATATTCCAGACCATTATTTTTACTTATAATTACTATTCACATGTAAATAATCTTTCAAGGGGTCAATTGACAATTTTGGTCATGTTGACTTATTTGTAGTTTTTACTTTGCTGAACCTTTTCTCTGTTTACAGTTTGTCTTTAGCTATAATATTCAAGTATTCAAGTTAACCTAAAAATGCAAAATTTCCTTAAAATTAACATTCAGGGGCAATAACTGGAAAATAAGTTGACCAATTTATCTGAAAATTTCATGGCCAGTAGATCTTGACCTCATGAACATTTTTACTTCTAGTCAGTTTTGCTCCAACTGCTTTACTTTTTGAGAAATGAGCCAAAAAGCACATTTTTCACCTATGTTCTATTTTAGCTACATGTAGTAGTAACATGTCAGTCATGTTTCTTGAAAATAAAACACAAACTTTATACTAGATATTTAGGATCTTTCAGCCTAAGTTTGGCAATTGATCCTTTAGTTTCAGAGAAGATTTTTGGAAGTTTTCAAAATGGACAAAAAAAAGTGAAAAATTGTCTTTAAAGGGCAAAACTCCTACAAGGGGTCAATCTACGATTTTGGTCATGTTGACTTATTTGTAGATCTAACTTTGTTGAAAATTTTAGTCAAGATTAAGTCATTTGCTGAACCCAGTGTTGCAACTTTCTTTGAAGTCTGTTCACATAAACAAATACTAATCATTACAATTTGTCCATGATTTTTACATCAAAATAATGATAAACTAGAATACTGACAATGTCAGAAAGGGTCCCGCTGGCTTGTGTGATTGAACTCATGGGAATCAAAAACACTTCAAAATCTAGTTGTGATTTCATACATTCATTTTATCTATCAAAAAGCATGAAGCTAATTTCTCAAAATTTGCCTTTTTCCATATAAAAACAAAGTTTTCCCCCAAAAAGTGTTTCCCAATTTTCCTTAAATTCAAAAGGGACCTTTCTTTGATCATGTCCAACACTGTGTATAAAATTTATGAAAATCTGTGAAGGCAATCTTAAGTTATCAAATAACATAGTGTTAATTCTCAAAATACATGTATGCATGTTTTCATATATAAAACTAAGGTTTTCCCCAAAAAGTTTTTTCCAATTTTACTAAAAATCAAAAGGGACCTTCCTCTGATCATGTCCAAAACTGTGTATAAAATTTATGAAAATTTGTGAAGCCAATCTCAAGTTATCATACGACATAGTGTTATTTCTCAAAATATGCATTTTTTCATATAAAAAAGTTTTTCCCCAAACAGTGTTTTCCGATTTTCCTCAAAATCAAAAGGGACCTTCCTCTGATATGTCCAACACTGTGTATAAAATTTATGAAAGTCTGTGAAGGCAATCTGAAGTTATCATACGACATAAGGTTAATTCTCAAAATATGCATTTTTTTCATATAAAAACAAGTTTTTCCAGAAAAATGTTGTCTCAAAACCGAACAGGACCTTCCTTTGGTCAAGTCGAATATTGTGAATAAAATCATAAAAATCTGTGAAGGCAATCTTAAGTTATTGTACGACAAAGGAAATGCTAACAGAAGGACGGACAGACTGATTACTGTAGGGTGCCGCCATAGCAGGGCCCTAATAATGCTTCAGATTTTTTCTCTTGGGTTTTCGCTGCTACCCTTATTTTGGAAGTTTCCAGTTTAATAATATTTAATTCTCCCATCCTCTTTCTCATGCTAACTTTTCATATTTTGTATATTTTTCAAATAAAGAATAAAGTACATGTGATTCTGAATACCATTAGCATTCAGTTGTCTTGGATCTGACCGGTACACACTAGTGATATTATAATGCTCCAATATTGGATGGATGAATTATTGTTTAACGTCCAGTGGCAACCATGAAGTGACAATAGAGAATGGAAAGGGGGAATGTGTCAAAGAGACAACAACCCAACCAAAGAGCAGAAGATGGTCCAAGGCTACCAATGCAGGGGTCACACTGGCATTCAAAAACTTGTCGCCAAAAAAATCGACAAAGCATCATTTTTGTCACCAAGTCACTCTCTCTCTTCCTTTGGAAGCGATTATTCTTTCATTCATTACTATTTGAAATAACATGATCTAAAAAGTATTTTTGATGAAATAGTTTTAATGAGAGTTAACTTTCATCTGAAATTACATTTATTTTGATGGCAAGCCTAATAAAACATCAATTATTCCACTTCTGTTTGTTGATGCTACAATGTAAACCGGAAGTGATATCTTCATCTTTGCAGGTTGGAAATTTTTTGATATAACGCTTTAAAACACCTTTAATGGGTGTTAAAACCATGCATATTTAATTTCATGACTAATAAAATTATCTTATAGATATTTGGATAATTTATTATTACCTTAGTGTATAAATTGAATTTTCCTCAGAGGGGGTCAATCAATTGAACAGTCAAATGTAAACAATCTCAGCATGCAAGTTATTGTTTGTTTACTGTTGAAACACCTGCTGTGTTTATGAGCCTGATGTAAACTGTTCAATTATCATAGATAATTATATAAAACTTTCAAATGATGTTTCTTAGTCAGATGCCAGATTTTTTTTAGAAAAAAAGATCAAAAAATTCTGTCGCCAGAAATATTGCAACTATTCTGTTACCAGATTGAATAAAAAATCGCATTTTGCGACATTGGCGAAGCCAAGTACAATCCCTGCAATCGTTCTTAAACGCACAAAGAAAATCCCTCACCCAGAGGAGGGATTCAGCTAGCCCCTAAACAATAATGCATACTAGTTCAGTGAAATTGACACCACACTAAACTCCAAAAAACATACAAATGAACCAAAATAAAAAAAAAACACACAAGACTAACAAGGGCTAGAGGTTCCGGACTTGGGACAGGTGTAAAAATATTGCGGAGTTAAGCATGTTTTGATGGATGCATGCATATGATCCCTGCTTTGTACTAGACCGACATGCTAAGTCAGATTTTTAACGAGGTAACTGTCCACAGGAAGACATATCACTTCACTCGGACATATTATACAGACTCCGAGCCGACCAGTCTTTGCACTTACTCCTGGATGCCACAAATACATGTACCAATTTTAAAGTCTTTGGTTTGACCCAGCCGGAAATCGAACCTGTAATCTTCGGCACTCGGGGCGAGCATGCTACAATGAGACCACCAAGAAGGTTAACATGTTTTGATATCTCAAACCTCCCCTATACCTCTAGCCAATGTGGAAAACAAACACACAGCACTACACACAGTAAAACTCAGTTCAAAAGTTGTCCGATTCCAGTTTTAAAAAAGGTAAGGGAAGAAATTAAGCAAAATGACAATGATCATTATAAATTAACAGAGGACTAGCAAATACTGAAATGCCAGCTCCAGACCTCAATTAAACTAATCGAAAGATTATGTCTATTATATAGAAGTGCATATCAGGACGAGAACGTGTTGATGTGTATTAATATGATTCCAGCCTGATCTTTAATGTGCTAGCTCAAGAGGTAACTGTCCGCATATCAACCCACTTGGACACATTATACTGACTTGGAGCCGACCAGACTTTGTTCTTACTCCTACTTTCTGTGTGATTGGCAGAGAAGCATCAAACACCAATTTTTTTTATGTCTTTGGTTTGACCTGGCTGGGAGTTGCACTAGAATGTGTATGGATACTAGAAATTTACCTTCCTTTCCCTCTTCCATTTTGAAAGAAAAATTAAATTTTGTCAAGAATGAAGCTATTCAACACTAAAATTTTAAGGGTGGCAGACCAGACAATTGAACAGATGGTCCCTACAAAAGAATGGATCAGAATTGATTCAGCAGAGTCATTGTAATCAAAGAGTACAATAAAACATATCGAAAAAGGCTCTGATCTATAATATGGAATATGCAAAATAATTCAAATCTTCCATGTTGACATTGTTCTACTAAAAATCAGTGTGAAACCAGAAAATTAAAAAAAAAACAAAAAATTCACCAATAAATAAATAAATAAATTCTTTTATTCCGAATCAAAGGGCCTTTACAGGCATGTAAATCACAACATAAACTTCCATACACAAAGACTTAATATTACAAATATAAACAAACACAAGCATTCAAACATGATTGAAAATGATTGTCACAAATTAAGAACAAACAGAAGAAACATAGCAAAGCCATATCAAGTCAATATATGCAGAGAAGAGCCAGTCATTAATATATGCATTGTACAATGTATAAATATAATATATAAAGACAAAACTTATATTTGAAGTTAGTTCTTATTTGACTTTCTAATCTCAAAACAGATTTTAAGATAATCTGACAGTGAATTTATAAATTGAACATCTTCATTTGTCATAATCCAAAAGAAAAGCTGGTCTGAATTTAGATATTTAAGATTTGGATAATTTTCATATAATTTTTCACAAAAGGGTTTACGTATGTTTTCATACACTGAACAATTTAGCATAAAATGTTTTTCATCCTCTACATAACCTGCTGTAGCATATTTGGTGCAAATAAATTCAACAAAAACTGGTACCCATCTGTATATCATTTTTGATTGCTTTCATAAGTTCATTTATCCATTAACACAACATATACTATTAGTTAAGTTAGAAAGATTGCATACTTTGATTCCTTAGTCTTTCTATATTTGTCCTTATGTGTATATATGTATCTTTTCACTGTTTGGATCATGCCTCTTATGTGCTCTTTCCAATAAAATATTAAATATTTGTCATGGATAACTATACTAATGTTGGAGTGTTATTAAAACAAAGAGAAAAACATGGGTCATTGAGTATAACTGGACATGTAACTTTCAAATTAGTCAGGATATCGGACATCTCAAATGATTAGAAGAAATTTACTGTCCTTAAGGATAATCGCCGGTCTAATAGGAAATAAATAGGATTTGAAATAGGTGTTTTAGTTCGAGAGAACATATGAATTGTAAACAAATAAGCAAGAAAAAAATATAGGTTCATGTGCTCATTTTAGAGCTATAAGGCCTTTTTTTTTTGCAGGAAATGGGTTTTCTCTGGATTTTTCATTGTCTTTGCATTGACAACTTCAGTATCTCTAAGATGTAAGAAAAAATAAAAAGGATTTCATAAAATTTTGTCAAATACCATTTTAAGGTATATATGATTGAATTATAAAAGAAAAAGTTGGGGTTCATGGGAAAAAAATTTCATGTTTAAGAAACGGATAAAACGAAAATCTGACAAAAAGACCAAAACATGACCAGTGACCCCGATCTGTATCTATATTTTCAGTGCCTACTGATTTATAAAAATGTTAGAATAAGAACTAAATTAGTCATATCAATCAAATCAAACTTCAAAAACATGGGGAGTTTGATGGGATCTCTTATGTTATTTTACATTTCTATTTGTAAAAATTTGTTTAAAAGATTATTATAATGAAACACTTGATTATAAAATGACAATTTTTTTCGTTAAAAGATGATCCTTTGTAATGGCCAATCAAATTTTAAAAAAACACCAAAATATACAATTATTATCCTTCAAAACATCAAAACTGTTTTCATAAAATATTTACATAAATGTCTCTCTTTATTCAATACCATGACATATAAATATATTTAATTACTTACCTAATTCAGGATATTCCACTCAAGATTTTTGTCAAAATTTAGTAACATGTAATTTTCAAAAAAATATTCCTTTAGTAATATTTTTCCACAATAAATAATGTGATTCTGATGTTCATAAAGCCATCTACATTGTTACGATGTTCTTTGTTTATTGTTTATTGGAGACAGGAAACTGCCAGTTCTATATTTAACCCAGTTTATTATGACAAAGAAAGCCACCCAACCCAAAGTTCAATCATATAAATCATGACCGCTCTGACTGTCAGGTGGTAAATAAAATTTTTCGGTGTTCTAGTGGACAATTACCTTGGATAATTGTGGGGGTTGTTGAATGGACGGTCACTGGCCACAAAGGGTGGATCAATGACTCATCTCGTTGAATCAGCTGTTTAATCACTTTCTTTTTATTACCTATCATTTAGATACTTTTTTCCTTTGTTTAAAAATCATTACTTATTAAATCAACTTGCCGTTTTACCCCAAATACAATAAAATAATAAGGATCTCTTTGTCTAGGTAATTAAACTGCGATCTAAAAGACACAATCTTGTCGGTATAAACAGTGACACACTTTCTAAGCCAATCAAAAATCTCGAGAGGGATGAACTCTGCTCGGTCATGTCTGAAACTTGCCAGTTTTGAAAATAAAATATCCATTCGACAACAAAGAAAATCACGCATCTGAATAATGAAAAACATTGTATTGTTCTAAAATCATACTATTCTACACAAGTGAGACAAAGCCACCACAGATCGAGCAATTTATAATATTTTTTTTTTCACGGGGAAACGCCATGTTTTGAAAACGCACAATAGACTCGGTGAAACTTACATTTCTCGTGGGAAATCGACGACACTCTTGACAGAAAACTTTCCAAAAGTTATAAGAACAGGTAACAAAGTTTTGAAAAATAGATCGAGTTAATCTGTACTTACCAGATATCTGTCTTTGTTGAATAATGTTTGAAGGGAAGACATGTGCGCTTCAGTGTCCCGCCATGACAAATAAAGAATACCTGCCTCGATTTGGAAATGAATACGAGAATGAATTAATTACGACCAATGCGCCCTCTACAGTCTAACGCGCACCTTGCAACGTGAAGTAACTTGACCACTGATCACTTTGTTTCTCCGAGAAGATTTCTTATCGAGTTTCGAGCGAAAATGTCAACAAGTCTCTACAAATGTTCAGTGATTTGTTCTCAATAATTTACCTTGAACTAAGATTAGGTTTAAACAATTGGATGTTTAAAAAGAAACGTATCAACCAAGGACGTATATTAGTTATACGTCCTTGTATCAACTGATAAAAGCCGCACGATCAGCAAGTCCTGATATATTTTATCATATATTCATGTACAAAATTCATTTCTTTCTATTTACCTAATTTTTTTAAGCAATAAATTAATGAGCCGTTATCGTCCAACCAGAATCTTTATCCATATCTGAAGAACTATTAAGTGTGCGTATTACCTAATGGTGTGGCCCGGGGGGGGGGGGGGTCCAACAAAACCACACACCCGTTCTTTGGATTTCGCCGCTCCGATTTTCAGACATTGTATTTTTTTTTTAAATAAAAAGTGTTTGCCCGTTCCTAAAATTTTGTATAAATTTCTTCCCCATTTTTATGTGTCGCACGTAAATTTGATCTCCGCCTGAAAAAAAAAACAGTCGTCATGAAAAATTTTTTTTATTATTTAAAATTTCGCTCCCTCGCACTTATTTTTGTCTAAAAAACCCAAAGAACTAAAAATCAATTTGGTGAGGCCAAATGTACCAACTCGTCTAATAATCCATGTAAATATTTATCACGCACTTTCGAAGAAGTTCGGGGATATAGCGATTGTCTCCTATAATTATCGATCCTTCCATGACATCAACTCCTCCTTTACTTTTGAGTTTAGGAATTTATTTTCTACTAGAATATAAAAATTTCTATATTGCATGCCATCTGTAGATGTGCAATAAGGTTTTAGAATTTTGATTTTCTAAACATGGTGCCAGCAGGGGTTGAACTTCGAAAATTTGGATTTCAAGCTTTTGACCTAAACTCGTCTTTCATTTTGTCAATTTATGCATTTTATTTCTATATAGTATTGTCATGCACCATATACAGATGCGCAATAAGGGTTTAGAATTTTGATTTTCTAAAATTGGGATCCACAGGGGTCGAAATTTGAAATTTTCAATTTAAGCTTGTGGCCTTAACTTATCTTTCATTTTGTAATTACATTTTGCTTATATATAGTATTATCCTACGCTATATATGTAGCTGCACATTAAGGATTTAGAATATATATTTTTAAACAGGGGCTCACTCAGTCTCAGGTCAAATTTCAAAAAATTGAACTGAAAATTAGGGTAGACGGTGCATATATATAATTCAGACAGCAGGGTCAGAATGTGCTTGTTTTAACTGTCAGAATGTGCTTGTTTTAACAGTAAAACTAGCTAAAGCTTCACAGTGTGGGAACGGAAATGAACATGTTTTCTGTCAGTTGTTAAGTTGCGATTTTGTATAGCAGCAAATCGGTCACTTGCAAGGAAGATCGCTCATACTTAATAATAGATTTTTGAATTTTACACAGATTTTCTGGAAATTTTAGGTAAGTTTGCCTCCTTTGACACTTGGCTGTTTATATGCCGATAAAATTACATGAACATTTTTTCACAAATATGATTAATATCACTTTTATCAACCTTTGATCACGATGCTTCTTACATTTAGTATTTGAAATTTTTACTTTAAAACTGAATACGTAAAAAATGGTAAAAAATAAGAAGGTATTCTTCAGGTTATCCAGAAGTCAATTCATTTTTATACCCTAAAACCAAATTTTATCGAATTATGTTGCCTATAAAACGAAGTAAATTACTTGCAAACAAACAACACATCATTTCTCTGACTGTATAGGTGCTTGTATGTGTATTGTACGGGCGCTTGCAATTTTTTTGTATAGTCACTTGTTGCAATATAATGTACTTGGACTATAATATTGAATTATTTCATGAATATTAGAAAACACTGTCCTTAGTAGAATGTAATATCGCACGAGTGTGATACAATATTCTACGAAGGGACATTATTCCCCAATTTTGTGTAACAGCGCCTTCATTGTATATCAAAGCAAATAAGACCAAGAAAACTACCGATGAGCACTCAGTGCAATATCAACGCTAATTTTTGGTTGCGTTTAACAAGGAATATTACATTCCTACTACAACAACAATTCATATAGCGATAGAGTATTATGCGAATGATAACATAAAATAGTCATTTCGGTGATATAGAATAATTATTTAAGGAATGTTTTCATTTTTTTAACAGTTTATACGATAAAATCTGGTTTGGGTCAATTTACGCATAATAAACCAGCGGTTTATGAATGCCATAAACTAACCCAAACCAGGTTATTGAAGTATAACCTGTTCAAAAATTGGAAACATTCCTTATAATTTAATTTCAAACATAAGTACAATGATCCCTTGATTCAAGAATCAATAATGACATTGGACTTAATTTACAAGTGGCGGTTTAATTAACGACCAAACCTTGTTATACAGTATAACCAATGTTGATCTATACTGATCATCCAATCAAATTAAATTAATAGACACTAATGGTTTTTTATACTGGCTTTATCACGTTGAATATCGGTCGAGACGAAGGCGAGACATATATTCAAATTGATAAAGTCAATATTTAGTACATTAGTGTCTATTTTTATTTATCGGCGAAGCATCCGCTTTTGACGTCATAATGTATAGCATGATATTTTCGAGTGTCATGTCATGAATACTGAAAAATGTATGATTATTACATCAAAAGGAAAAAGTATGAATTGCCGATAAACTAAATTTTTCGACCTTTAGACATCAAAAGAAGGTTACTCAAATTACTGATATCTTTATTTGCTACGCCCATGTGGGCCACGAAAATACAAACACTGAACAAAGTCAATGGTACAAAGTCTTTATAAATGGAAAAACTCAAATTACTCGATTAGAATCCAATAAATACGCTTGCAAAGAGGTTTTCTGGAAATAAAAGACTAGGAGGTGAGAAGGAGTGAGCCATCTTCAGCAAATTTTTAAGACCCGGGTCTTTGATTTTAATTATCATAAGCGTATTCAGAATATTGCAGTAAGGTAGATTTATAACTAAATACACGTAGTAACACAAATTAACAACATTATATTTGTTATTCATACTTTATAAATGTACTTTGAGCTGTTTACTGTAGCATTAAGATTCAACTTGTAAAACTGTTTAACCAGGGTTTTATCAGGGATAAGTTGATGTCATCGCTTAGGAAATGTTATTGTCGTCATCACGAATTGATTGACCGTTACAGTGTTCCAAGATCTAAGATGATGTTGGACCTGTTCCCACTGTTGTAAAATTTCATGTACCTTCACCGATTTGTGACTACCACCGGACTGACTTTGTTGGACTTCACGACGGATGTCGTATACGGAGACGGAACTGCTTACCCTTCCAGAGCACCTGAGTTCACTCCTGGTTTTTATAGGAGTTCGTGTTGTTCATTGTTTTTTTTTTAGTTTTCAGTGTTTATTTGTTGTGCTTGTGGTTGTTTATTTGTCTTCCCGGGTTTTGTCTCTCTAATTGATTACGTTTTTGGATTGCTCCTTAGGTATATTTGTCCTCTTTTATTACACTCACAATTACACGACGTGTGTTGCGAGCAACATGAAACCTTGAGTGTGTGTCATCCTCTGACGAAATATGCATTAAACTTTTCACACGAGATATCAAGCAACTATATAGTCCTATCGCAAGCAACTATACGCCAAAACTTTTTGTCTTAGCAAGCACCTATACAAACCAAGTTTGGATTGTTTCACATTCATTTCAATATAGGGAATTAACGCGCCAACATAAGAAATTCGTATTTAACCTGAAGATTAACTAATCATTTTAGTATTCAAAATAAATTTTATTACTAGGAAGGGATAAAGAAATCACGTTTACAAAGCATTTGAAGAAGCCGTGTTGTACCAACAATAGATGATTTCGAAGCATTTTTGACTTTTAGGTTTTAACAAGCATGAATGAATAACATCTTAATTGTTTTAAATTCTTATCGATTTATTTCATTGAAAAATATTTTTGTAAACATGGAAAATAGTCAAAAGCTTACCTTCTCCAAAGCGTTTATCCTCATCTAGCGCTTGACAGAATCGCAACTCAAATGTTGAAAAAAATACTGCACACTTCCGCTCCCACACTGTGAGCTTGTGAACTTAAGTTTTTCATTAGGTTTATTGATTTAATTTCTTTATAGAATGACTACATACTATTTTGGATGGGAAAAAGGTTTTATATTTTTGACAATAGGTAAATGGCCCAACTACTTACAAGGGGTGCGGGAATCACTGTCGATTCCGACAGTACATATTTCTAGTTTAATTCATGTTTTAACTGTAAGGCGCCTTGTCAAACGTCCTAATTGACAACAAAGCATACATTAAATAGGTTTTACTGATGTTGTGCATACCGGCCTGTTCCAAGCGAGATGTATTCTGTTAACTGGCATGTTTAGTCTATTTAAATTATTTAGTTGCTCAGCCGTATTCTCAGATTTGTAAACTTAGTTATGCGTAACAGCTAGGCTCACCCCTTCGCTTTCTAATGTAAGCACTTAAGTTGTGGTGACCACTATAGGTAAACAACAAAATGGATAACAGAAAGGATCAAAAATTACATACCAATCAATCAAAGCAACCCAAATGAAAAAAACGCCGTACAAAAAACATAAAAGAATACAAAACACAAACATGAACACAACTAAGAGTCAGGATAGTCTGACTTGGTACAGACTCTGAATGGTTAAACCGGTTTTATGGGTACCCAAACCTCCCCCTTATCTATCTTGACACTCTGGAGTATAAAAGACACTATAAAAACCAATACAGTATGATTACCAACAAGGTGACCGCTTGCTAGAACTGAAAATTAGGGTAGACGGTGCATATATATAATTCAGACAGCAGGGTCAGAATGTGCTTGTTTTAACTGTCAGAATGTGCTTGTTTTAACAGTAAAACTAGCTAAAGCTCTGATAACTGCAGGTCGGATACCGTCGCTCTATTAAACGAAAAAATCTAAAATAACGCTTCCGTAAAGGGTTTAATGCAGGGGCGGGTCCAGGTGAGGGCGTAATGGGCGTACCCCCCCCCCCCCCCTTTTTCAAAAAAAAAAAAACTATCGTAATCTGCTTATATTGTATTGAATATGGCAATTTATTCATTAATTAAACACATGCTCCGCTCGGCCAAAGTTTTATTATACCCCCCCCCCCCTTTCAAATGTCCTGGAAACTCCCCTGGTTTACTGCTATCTCGACATAGAGCAATCGACAGTATTCGTGAGAGGCCAGTATGTCTATTTTGGTTCTGTTCAGTGTGGAGATGAGATGTTGTCTTCTTGAAAATTCGTTCTTTCTCAATGAAACAAAGTGGTTTCAGACAAAAAGATCTTTAAGTATATTCCCCATAGGGTCCTATCTTAAACTATGTTCGGCTCTGGCGACCATCTTGGATAGTGGACGGAGTCATCAAATATATTTCTGAAGGAGGACCAACTAAGGACTGTTGCTGACAAGTTTTGTTCCAATTGGCCAAGTGGTTTAGGAAGATCTTTCAGTAAATTTCCCATAGGGTCCTGGTTAAAATATGTTCGACTAGTTGGCCACCTTGGATGACGGGCGGGGTCATCGGATATGATTCTGAAAGAGGACAAGCTAAGGACCATTGCTGCCCTGCCAAGTTTAGTTCCATTTGGCCAAGCGGTTTCACAGATAAAGATTTCTTACATCAGCCAATCAGAAACAAGAATTGCCCATGGAAGCCATGTTTATCGTCCAATCAGGATGAAAAAAAAATAATTTCATAAAAGACTTCCCATAGATGATTCCTGTCAAGTTTGGCTAACAGTTTTGGCCAAGCAGTTCCAGAGAAAATGTTTTTTCAATCAACCAATGACAAACATGAATTGCCCATGACGGCCATGTTTGTTGCCCAATCGGAACGAAATGAGGAAACTTTGAAAAGAAACTCCCACAGTTGCTTCCATCAAGTTTTGTTCCATTTGGCCAAGCGATTATAGAGGTGAAGATTTTTTTAAATCAGCCAATCAGAAACAAGAACTGCCCATGGTGGCCATATTTGTAGTCCGATCGGGACGAAATGAGGAAACTTTGTAAAGAACCCCCCATAGATGCTTCCTGTCAAGTGTCGTTCCATTTGGCCAAGCGATTTCAGAGGAGAACATTTTTTTTTATATTAGCCAATCAGAAAAAAGAATTGCCCATGGTGGCCATGTTTTTTGCCCCATTGGGACGAAATGAGGAATCTTTGTAAAGGACCTCATAAACATCACTTGAACCAAGTTGCAAAGTATTTCCATGTGTAGTTTCAGATAAGAAGGAATTTTAAAGTTTCAATCAATCAGAATCAAGAATTGACCATGGGGGCCATGTTTTTTGCCCAATCGTTTGGCTCAGTGGTTTCAGAGAAAATCTTTAAAGGAAAAGTCTACACTGGATGACAGAAGATAAGTGATGGCAAAATCTCACATGGCCTTTTAGGCCAGGTGAGCTAAGAAGATGTTATACTGGTTTTAAGTGGATTGTTTTTACAAAGTTTTTGTGATTGATTTCTGTTATTTTTAATGCTATAATGTTGTGACATTATTATTTAAAAATTTTAATTCAATTAGAACTATCATTAAACGGTTGTTATTAGTACTGGGTTACATAAAAATCAAAAGAAAATTTACCTCTGAATCATGTGAATAGTGATTAATTTCAACACCAATAAACTTTATTTGAAAAAGACATTTACTGAGGTGAGTCTATTAATATGTATCTATTGAAACTTGTGTATACCCTGACAGACTACAAACATCGAAAGTCAAAATTGCAAGTTATTTTTTTTTCAAGAAAAAAGATTTTAAACTTAAATAAAATGTATTCTATAGGATATATAGGATACAAATTATTAATTAAAGTGGCATATACATGTATATAAGTCTACAGGTATATGCATTGAGATTAATTATTAAAAGGGTTTATTGCCACTTGGTCTACTCCCATTTGGTCTATGATTGTACCATTCCAATTAGGTTTATTCCCATTTTGTGTACTGTGGAATGTGAAACATTTCCCATTTTGTCTACTTCTTTAAATGAAGTGTGTTTACTAGGGAACAAGAGGCATTTCCCATTTCATCTACTCAATTAAAATAAGAGTGTGTTTACTTAGGAACCAGATGCATTTCCCCGACTGTAGGAAAAAAAGTCACAGGAAAAAAAGTCACGGAAAAAAAGTCACGGATAAAAAGTCACAGGAAAAAAAAAGTCACAGGAAATAAAGTCACTGGAAAAAAAGTCACACTATATATTATTATATATGAAAATTGCAAACCATAAGCAACTTAAGGTTTTTTTTATAATTTTTTCTATTTTTTTTTTAAATACATAAACTGAATTTAAATGAATTATTTATTTTTTGTTAATAGTGATAAAAAATAACAATTTTTTACACAACTTTGCATAGTAAAATTTTTAATTTATTTTGTTTGTATTTTATTTAAAAATGTTTTGTTGCTTAGTTCATGTTTATGTTTATGTTTATGTGATGTGCTTAATTATTTAATATTTATTAAATGTAAAAAATTTATATAATTTTTATTTATGTTCTTGCCTTTCCGGCAATGCAATGAATTTTTGACTGAGATATAGTATATGAAAGAATAGAATAACTTTAAAATTAATACACATATGATGAGGAAATTATGTTTAAAATGTATAAAAGAACATAAAACATCACAAAGGAAAACAGACACAACAGATGCATTGCCCTCCAAATACATGTGACTTTTTTTCCTACCCTTTTGTGACTTTTTTTCCTGTGACTTTTTTCTTGTGACTTTTTTTCCTGTGACTTTTTTTCCTATGACTATTTTTCCCGATCACCATTTCCCTGGTCGAATATAATAGTTTTTTCTTATACATATTTTTTTTAATATCCTATGATAAAAATATAATAAAATATCTTTAATAATTTGATATTTATTTGTATAATTATTTTTCTACTCAAAAACAACTTAAATGACATGCCTTAGTAAGTTTTTAAATTCTAATTGTCATAAAACTTTTATTGCATTATCAAGTCTTTAAAAGCACATTTCTACCTAAATAAACGCTTTTTCTCAGCTGGGAACCTGTATGTTCAATTATTAAAAAGCACCTAACCTTCTGAGGTTCACCCACCTGGTATTTTTAATTACAGGTGTTATAATGTTATAATTGATAGTATAAACATGGTCTGTTAAGCCTGTCACATAGCTAATCATTTTAGTCTTGTATGTAAATTTGGATTATCCCCCTTGGTACCACTGGAGGCATCTTTTTATGAAATTCAAGAATTGTAATGGGGACCTTACTCATGTTTGCAAATGGATTATTCACTGCAATAAAAAGTTAAAAATCACAGGGGTATTTCCCTTAGATTGTTGGGGTTATCAACAACCTTTGGATTTTAAATATCCTCATGTCTCAATTATATCCCATGACTTTCTGTTGATCATTAGATTTATTTCTGAGTTACTTAGAGTATATATTTAATAATATTTAATTTAAAACTACTAATGCATTCACTATAATTTGCATAAAATTAAACCATAATTTTTTTTTTCAATTTAAGTCTGATTCTGACAAAATAATTGAGCTAAATGGCATGAAAATGTATGGAGTGGAAAACCCATCACATTAAAATAATCTCCTTTTATTCCTTGAATTAAAGTTCCACCAATTGCCTGGATACCGTAACCTCCAGCCTTATCCCTGCAAAAAAAGAATACGCATATTAAAACCACCATATTGGAGGGTGAGGTGGAAGTGATCTTCCATCATAGATTTTTTTGGACAAACAGATGGCATCTTCCCCTTAATAATGGCCTCAATATTATATTTAATCCTGTATCTCTTATTCATCATACTTTTAGGCATAATTTTTCCCCTTAATAATGGCCTCAATATTATATTCAATCCTGTATCTCTTATTCATCATACTTTTAGGCATAATTTTTTTCTACCAAAGTGTGTTCAAATTCTTTTCTTCCTTTAACTGTTTCTGTTTATTCCATTCAAAATGAAATTCTAGTGTAAAACAGTCATGGAATTTTACCTTAGTGTATTTTTTCCAACAGGAAAATGTATACTGCTGGAAAGAATTTACTGATATATTATCACATGGGGTTTCTACTTACATAGGTAACTGTTATAATGGGAAGATCTCTTCTTACATGAGTTCTCCAGTGTATGCAAAAACTGTCATCATGAGATTTCTACTTAATGGTTTCCCCAATATCCATATATTAAACTGTCATGATGGGAAGATTTCTACTAACATGGGTCCTCCAGTGTACAAATAAACTGTCACAATGGGAAGATTTCTACTTACATGTGTTCTCAAGCGCCCACATAAACTGTTACAATGGGAAGATTTCTACTTACATTGTTCTCCAGTGGACACATAAACTGTTACGATGGGAAGATTTCTACTTACATTGTTCTCCAGTGGACACATAAACTGTTACGATGGGAAGATTTCTACTTACATTGTTCTCCAGTGGACACATAAACTGTTACGATGGGAAGATTTCTGCTTACATTGTTCTCCAGTGGACACATAAACTGTTACGATGGGAAGATTTCTACTTACATTGTTCTCCAGTGGACACATAAACTGTTACGATGGGAAGATTTCTACTTACATTGTTCTCCAGTGGACACATAAACTGTTACGATGGGAAGATTTCTACTTACATTGTTCTCCAGTGGACACATAAACTGTTACGATGGGAAGATTTCTACTTACATTGTTCTCCAGTGGACACATAAACTGTTACGATGGGAAGATTTCTGCTTACATTGTTCTCCAGTGGACACATAAACTGTTACGATGGGAAGATTTCTACTTACATTGTTCTCCAGTGGACACATAAACTGTTACGATGGGAAGATTTCTACTTACATTGTTCTCCAGTGGACACATAAACTGTTACGATGGGAAGATTTCTGCTTACATTGTTCTCCAGTGGACACATAAACTGTTACGATGGGAAGATTTCTACTTACATTGTTCTCCAGTGGACACATAAACTGTTACGATGGGAAGATTTCTGCTTACATTGTTCTCCAGTGGACACATAAACTGTTACGATGGGAAGATTTCTACTTACATTGTTCTCCAGTGGACACATAAACTGTTATGATGGGAAGATTTCTGCTTACATTGTTCTCCAGTGGACACATAAACTGTTACGATGGGAAGATTTCTACTTACATTGTTCTCCAGTGGACACATAAACTGTTACGATGGGAAGATTTCTGCTTACATTGTTCTCCAGTGGACACATAAACTGTTACGATGGGAAGATTTCTACTTACATTGTTCTCCAGTGGACACATAAACTGTTACGATGGGAAGATTTCTACTTACATTGTTCTCCAGTGGACACATAAACTGTTACGATGGGAAGATTTCTACTTACATTGTTCTCCAGTGGACACATAAACTGTTACGATGGGAAGATTTCTGCTTACATTGTTCTCCAGTGGACACATAAACTGTTACGATGGGAAGATTTCTACTTACATTGTTCTCCAGTGGATACATAAACTGTTACAATGGGAAGATTTCTACTAACATGGGTCCTCCAGTGTACAAATAAACTGTCACAATGGGAAGATTTCTACTTACATGTGTTCTCCAGTGCCCACATAAACTGTTACAATGGGAAGATTTCTACTTACATTGTTCTCCAGTGGACACATAAACTGTTACGATGGGAAGATTTCTACTTACATTGTTCTCCAGTGGACACATAAACTGTTACGATGGGAAGATTTCTACTTACATTATTCTCAAGTGGACACATAAACTGTTACGATGGGAAGATTTCTGCTTACATTGTTCTCCAGTGGACACATAAACTGTTACGATGGGAAGATTTCTACTTACATTGTTCTCCAGTGGACACATAAACTGTTATGATGGGAAGATTTCTACTTACATTGTTCTCCAGTGGACACATAAACTGTTACAATGGGAAGATTTCTACTTACATTGTTCTCCAGTGGACACATAAACTGTTACGATGGGAAGATTTCTACTTACATTGTTCTCCAGTGGACACATAAACTGTTACAATGGGAAGATTTCTACTTACATTGTTCTCCAGTGGACACATAAACTGTTACGATGGGAAGATTTCTACTTACATTGTTCTCCAGTGGACACATAAACTGTTATGATGGGAAGATTTCTACTTACATTGTTCTCCAGTGGACACATAAACTGTTACAATGGGAAGATTTCTACTTACATTGTTCTCCAGTGGACACATAAACTGTTACGATGGGAAGATTTCTACTTACATTGTTCTCCAGTGGACACATAAACTGTTATGATGGGAAGATTTCTACTTACATTGTTCTCCAGTGGACACATAAACTGTTACAATGGGAAGATTTCTACTTACATTGTTCTCCAGTGGACACATAAACTGTTACAATGGGAAGATTTCTACTTACATTGTTCTCCAGTGGACACATAAACTGTTACAATGGGAAGATTTCTACTTACATTGTTCTCCAGTGGACACATAAACTGTTACGATGGGAAGATTTCTGCTTACATTGTTCTCCAGTGGACACATAAACTGTTACGATGGGAAGATTTCTACTTACATTGTTCTCCAGTGGATACATAAACTGTTACAATGGGAAGATTTCTACTAACATGGGTCCTCCAGTGTACAAATAAACTGTCACAATGGGAAGATTTCTACTTACATGTGTTCTCCAGTGCCCACATAAACTGTTACAATGGGAAGATTTCTACTTACATTGTTCTCCAGTGGACACATAAACTGTTACGATGGGAAGATTTCTACTTACATTGTTCTCCAGTGGACACATAAACTGTTACGATGGGAAGATTTCTACTTACATTATTCTCAAGTGGACACATAAACTGTTACGATGGGAAGATTTCTGCTTACATTGTTCTCCAGTGGACACATAAACTGTTACGATGGGAAGATTTCTACTTACATTGTTCTCCAGTGGACACATAAACTGTTATGATGGGAAGATTTCTACTTACATTGTTCTCCAGTGGACACATAAACTGTTACAATGGGAAGATTTCTACTTACATTGTTCTCCAGTGGACACATAAACTGTTACGATGGGAAGATTTCTACTTACATTGTTCTCCAGTGGACACATAAACTGTTATGATGGGAAGATTTCTACTTACATTGTTCTCCAGTGGACACATAAACTGTTACAATGGGAAGATTTCTACTTACATTGTTCTCCAGTGGACACATAAACTGTTACGATGGGAAGATTTCTACTTACATTGTTCTCCAGTGGACACATAAACTGTTATGATGGGAAGATTTCTACTTACATTGTTCTCCAGTGGACACATAAACTGTTACAATGGGAAGATTTCTACTTACATTGTTCTCCAGTGGACACATAAACTGTTACGATGGGAAGATTTCTGCTTACATTGTTCTCCAGTGGACACATAAACTGTTACGATGGGAAGATTTCTACTTACATTGTTCTCCAGTGGACACATAAACTGTTACAATGGGAAGATTTCTACTTACATTATTCTCCAGTGGACACATAAACTGTTACGATGGGAAGATTTCTGCTTACATTGTTCTCCAGTGGACACATAAACTGTTACGATGGGAAGATTTCTACTTACATTGGTTCTCCAGTATCCATATAAACTGTCACAATGGGAAGGTTTCTACTAACATGGGTTCTCCAGTGTAAACATAAGCTGTCATGATGGGAAGATTTCTACTTACATTGTTCTCCAGTGGACACATAAACTGTTACGATGGGAAGATTTCTACTTACATTGTTCTCCAGTGGACACATAAACTGTTACGATGGGAAGATTTCTACTTACATTGGTTCTCCAGTATCCATATAAACTGTCACAGTGGGAAGGTTTCTACTAACATGGGTTCTCCAGTGTAAACATAAGCTGTCATGATGGGAAGATTTCTACTTACATTGTTCTCCAGTGGACACATAAACTGTTACGATGGGAAGATTTCTACTTACATTGTTCTCCAGTGGACACATAAACTGTTACGATAGGAAGATTTCTACTTACATTGTTCTCCAGTGGACACATAAACTGTTACGATGGGAAGATTTCTACTTACATTGGTTCTCCAGTATCCATATAAACTGTCACAATGGGAAGGTTTCTACTAACATGGGTTCTCCAGTGTAAACATAAGCTGTCATGATGGGAAGATGTCTACTTACATGGGTTATCTAGTATGAATAGAAGTTATCACTGTGTAAGGGTTTCTACTTACATGGATTCTCCAGTATCCACATAAGCTGAAATTATATCTGGATTTAATTCTGCCATCATGACATCTGTCGATTCCTGAAATTCTGTGATATGAAATCGCTCATCTTGTTTACAAACTTGACCACCCCTAAATACTGTAAAATAAAAGAATAAGTATTGTAATAACCAGCGATTTCACAGCAAATTAATTCAAAAATATTGAAACAAATTGAATTACACGATTAGAAAAGTATATTGTAGATACACTCATTCATTTCAAAATATCTCTAACTTTTTATAATTCAAATTCAAATTACTTTATTGTCCTTAAACATACAGTTTGTACAACAAAAAAAACAGATTAACAAATACACAATATTGAACATTATAAACACGAAGAACAAGCAAAAAGTGACTAGTTCCCTGACCTCAGTTTCAAAGACTGTTTAAAAAAGGAACCAGTGTTTTTTACTTGCTGGGAGGACGCTGGGTTCAAAATAAAGACAAGTTTTTCTTCATCGGTTAAATTTGTGAAATCTGAATCTTCAGCACAAAAATTTCAAAATGTTATTTGTCGTAATGCTTCATTTAATTTACAATTTAAAATGAAATGTTTTTCGTCTTCTATCTTTTCACATGTTTTACACAAACGTTGCTCTCTTGGAATTTTATAATATAATGGGATTTATTAATCTACTGCAAGTTCAAATTATAGTAATAAAATATTTTATAACACTGATTTTGATGTAATGTTTATGCACCAGCGGAGGCACACACACAGCCTAATATGTCAATCTAAGTACTATCTTAGTATCAATTACTGTTATTATTATCAATTTATATTTTTTATTACTTAACATGCTTAATGTCAAAATATTTAGGAATGAAGAAATTTACTGCAAAAGCAGGTATTACTCCAGCTGAGATTTATCACTCCTATATCTTGTTTAATAACATAATTTTTCCCTCAACGGTAAAACTGAGGTATTACACCAGTGGAACCAAACAGACGGTCAATATATAATATAAATAACAAACACATTTTACCCATAAGATTTCTTTGTTTTCAATGTACATACTCAAAATAATACACGTAAATATATGCATTTTTAAAACTTTTTTCCTCTATTTTAAACTAGTTTTTATAACCTATAAAACTCATAACCATGGAGCAAACATATTTAAATTATTCATTGTAAAATTTGTTTTTAGTTTAACATAAAGTATAGGCATTTAAAACTGAGATTACATTTTATTATTCTCACTGAATAATCTATTGTAGTTAACTGAAGTTTTACATGTAAATTTGGATTATCTGCCCTTGCTTCTGGTTTTTGGAAAAGGGAGAATTCTGATGCACAACAAAACTGACACTCTTCTCTATTCAGTTAAAAAAATGATTATGCTGTAAATTCTTTAAGGTTGAAAAAAAAAACAAAAAAAACTAGAGATAAATTTCCCTACATATGTTTTTAAGGTATATGGTGCAAATGACATGCATGTCTTTTAAAAAGGTTTTTTAAGTATCCACATATATATATATAATTGTGTGACCAAACTTTATTTAACATTTTCTTAATTCTGTATAGTTGTTTCCTGTAATCAGTGTTTATTTCACTCATCTTTGAAATTTATCCTTTTCAAAATTTTGTTTATATTGTAGAAAATCATTATTCTGTATTCTGTTAGTCTATATTAAATTACACAAAAGATCTTAGCGACATTAATTTTATAGAGCATTTTCATTATTCTGTACAGTGGTTTCCTTTAATCAGTTTTTTTTTTCACTCAAATTCGATCTTTATCCCTCTTAAAATTTTATTTATATTGTAGAATTATTCTGTATTCTGTTGGTCCTTAAGGCTAAAAAGATTTGATATCTTCCCTCTTAAACTTAGCTGTGTGAAATATAAATTATGGTATTTCTTACAAATGTTGGATAGATAGTTTGTCATTGAACATTCATTTATATTGCTTTGGTTTGAAATCTAGATGTGATATTTGTTATATATTTTCCTTTCATCTCCAGTTCTGTTAGTTGTCTGCTAGGCCCTGTATAATTACCTGTAGAGCAGGATGGAGTTACCATAACAACAGCTGTCCATACAGTATGCACTTTACCACTGATTCTAAACATGCACAAAAATTATATAAAAAATAGTAAAAAAGACTATTATAGAAAATATCAGTCAAAATACACAAATACTACTACACAACACAACATAACACAAATTTAGAATCAATTGTTAATGGAAAAATTAAATCTGATTTCAAAATAACTATTCATTATTCTAACCATTATGTATTTCTGAAGTATGGAAAATTAAGAATGTGATAAAGATACTCAGAAAGGGGTCAAAACTGATGTGACAAGAAACAGAACAGATCACATAATTTCATATCAGAAACGTTTGTAAGAAAATTTAATTTCATATCACAAATTTTTGTAAGAAAATTTAATTTTGTATAAAAATCTTTTGTAACAAAACATCTTTTTTATGCCCCGCCACGAATGTGGCTGGGGCATATAGATTTACCCTTGTCCGTCCATAAGTACTGCCCGATTCGGTTAAGTTTTGCGTTGAGCTACATTTCTCAGAGACCTGTAGTAATACATCAATGACATTTCACGACTACAGTCCTCTTGTATAGTACAACACAGATCAGCAACACTTGGGTTGCTATGACCTACATTTCATGCTTTATTGATTTTGGTTAAGTTTTGCAGAATCTTATGGTAATATATCAATGATTTTTCACCACTAGTCCTCTTGTATAGTACTACGCTATTCAGCAATATTTGGGTCACATTGACCGACATTTCACTGTCGAATGACTTTGCTTAAGGTTTATGTTTAGGTCCATTTCTTTCCTAGTTAGGTCAATATTACAAAACCTCTATTGTTTTTAGGGAGGGGCATACCTGTCTTAAAGACACATTTTCTAGTTTCAAAATGGTATTAACGCTACAGTGAGAGTAACAATTTCAGAGATAAATGATTATGGATGTTTAAATAATTGCTAACTTTTATAGTGAGATTTTTGCCTTGACACTGATGAATTTTTTCAAAATTTTGATATTATGATTGGAAGTAAGTATACTTTGCACATGACAAAGATTTTCAAATTTGAGATGGTGCAATTTTTTCAATTCAATTTTAATTTAATATGAAAATGCACTATGAATGAATTGTGGTCTCGGAGCAAGTGGGGCATAGTATTGATATGAAGTATGTTACTTTTGATATATTTAAGTGATTTTCTGTGACTTTTTACAACAGCTTCCCCCATATTCCTTACATCAAACGCTTTCATGACATGTATGAACTCTTTTATAAATCTTTAAGTTTTAATGTTTTGTACATATCATACTATAGCTGTAATTATGTAGCTATTGTGATAATTTTTTATCTCAAGGTGGCACCAAAAAGTTCTTATTACCCAAAATGAAGGAGCCCAGTATGATTCACATGTGAGGGTTTTACATTTTCATATGGCTGAATTCAAATAAAAACTTCAGAAATATTATTTTCTTATAATAATCTTGCTTCAACAACTATATTCAAAAGTATGGATTGAAACACTGCAGATTGAAATTATTAGTTGACACCTTTGAGAACAACAGAGATCAAGCTCGCATCAAATCTCATTATTTCCATTTATACACTTTATAAATTATTTGAAAAGTTAATGGTTATTTACAAATTTGAGTCAAATAAAAAATCATCCATTTTTGTAGCTATGCAGAGATAAAAAATCACAGGACCTGCATTATTTATTGCTAACCAAGATATTTCATCCACATGATTTCTAAACAATCCCTCTATACAATGAAAAACAAAGCTAATGATCATCCTTTGTTCTAATTAATGTATTTACATTGCAGAAATGACTATGTACTTAATGTTGATATACATGTAGATTTTCAAAACATGGAGTGTGAAAATATTGCCATTCATACATATTTTTTATCCAAAATTTCAACCTACTTTCTCAGCATTTCAGAGGCATGTTCCTTGCTCTTTGGTTTCTCAAAAATAACATTATCCTGTGTTACTATGGTATCAGCTCCAATCACCAAATCTGGAGGTTTCTGAAATCGTAAAAACATTACTATAATTGATACAAATTATCATGCAGTGAATGTCTGGAATCATGATAGTGTTAATACACAGTGACTGTCTGGAATCATGATAGTGTTAATACACAGTGACTGTCTGGAATCATGAAAGTGGTAATACACAGTGACTGTCTGGAATCATGATAGTGTCAATACACAGTGACTGTCTGGAAACATGATAGTGTTAATACATAGTGACTGTCTGGAATCATGATAGTGATAATACAAAGTGACTGTCTGGAATCATGATAGTGTTAATACACAGTGACTGTCTGGAATCATGATAGTGTTAATACACAGTGACTGTCTGGAATCATGATAGTGTTAATACACAGTGACTGTCTGGAATCATGATAGTGTTAATACACAGTGACTGTCTGGAATCATGATAGTGTTAATACATAGTGACTGTCTGGAATCATGATAGTGTCAACACACAGTGACTGTCTGGAATCATGATATTGTTAATACACAGTGACTGTCTGGAATCATGATAGTGTTAATACACAGTGACTGTCTGGAATCATGATAATGTTAATATACAGTGTCTGGCTGGAATCATGATAGTGTTGATACTTACAATGTCTATCAGGATTGGTCTTGTCAATTTGTTTGTTCTAATTGCAATATGTCTGGTGTTGTTAATAAGGTAGAACATGCTTATCCTAAAGGAGCACCTATCATTTCCAATTTTTTGCACAGTCTTGTTCTGATTCTCTTTGGATTGTTATCTGTTTTCCATCCCTTTTTTTCACTTTGAACTTATTGAACTTTCATTTCTATTGATTTAGTATTCTTTTTCCCATCCTGACCAGTTTCATGCAAAAATTAAAGAACCTTTGTGAGCACGCTCACATACCCCACGTCTTCATATTGTCACTGGAGAAACAAAATCTCACATCACAAGTAAAATGAACACAATCAAATGCTTACCTTCACATATTGATCCTAATTTGAATGGCAGCATGTTGGGAAATTTAAATTCCAAGCGAGAGGAGTCAACAGTAATAGTATAGTGAGGCAAATAAGTTCAAAGGGGTGTAACTCCTAGAAAAAAAATTGAATCGTAATTTCCTGTCGATATGCACATCTATGTAGTATGTCCTTATTATATGAAAGGCTTCATGAAATTCTGTTGTGTGGTTTGAGAGGAGCTGCGATGACAAACTGTTGCAGTAGTACATTAAAGGAAATAAGTTCAAAGGGGCGTAACTCCTAGAAAAAAAATTGAATCGCAATTTCCTGTCGATATGCACATCTACATAGTATGTCCTTATGTCCTTATTATTTGAAAAGGTTTCATGAAATTCTGTTGTGTGGTTTGAGAGGAGTTGCGATGACAAACTGTTGCAGTAGTACATTAAAGTAAATAAGTTCAAAGGGGCGTAACTCCTAGAAAAAAAATTGAATCGCAATTTCCTGTCGATATGCACATCTACATAGTATGTCCTTATTATCTGAAAAGGTTTCATGAAATTCTGTTGTGTGGTTTGAGAGGAGTTGCGATGACAAACTGTTGCAGTAGTACATTAAAGTAAATTAGTTCAAAGGGGTGTAACTCCTAGAAAAAAAATTGAATCGTAATTTCCTGTCGATATGCACATCTATGTAGTATGTCCTTATTATCTGAAAAGGTTTCATGAAATTCTGTTGTGTGGTTTGAGAGGAGTTGCGATGACAAACTGTTGCAGTAGTACATTAAAGTAAATAAGTTCAAAGGGGCGTAACTCCTAGAAAAAAATTGAATCGAAATTTCCTGTCGATATGCACATCTACGTAGTATGTCCTTATTATCTGAAAAGGTTTCATGAAATTCTGTTGTGTGGTTTGAGAGGAGTTGCGATGACAAACTGTTGCAGTAGTACATTAAAGTAAATAAGTTCAAAGGGGCGTAACTCCTAGAAAAAAAATTGAATCGAAATTTCCTGTCGATATGCTCATCTACGTAGTATGTCCTTATTATTTGAAAAGGTTTCATGAAATTCTGTTGTGTGGTTTGAGAGGAGTTGCGATGACAAACTGTTGCAGTAGTACATTAAAGTAAATAAGTTCAAAGGGGTGTAACTCCTAGAAAAAAAATTGAATCGCAATTTCCTGTCGATATGCACATCTACATAGTATGTCCTTATTATCTGAAAAGGTTTCATGAAATTCTGTTGAGTGGTTTGAGAAGAGTTGCGATGACAAACTGTTGCAGTAGTACATTCAAGTAAATAAGTTCAAAGGGGTGTAACTCCTAGAAAAAAAATTGAATCGCAATTTCCTGTCGATATGCACAACTACATAGTATGTCCGTATTATCTATTAAGGTTTCGTGAAATTCTGTTGTGTGGTTTGAGAGGAGTTGCGATGACAAGAAACAGGACTGACGGACTGACGGAATGACGGACTGACGGACTGACGGACGGACAGACGGACGGACGGGTCAAAAACATTATACCCTCCGCAACTCGTTGCGTGGGGTATAATAACTACCTGTAAGTAAGTGATAAATAACTAAGAACTAATTTACCTTATCATATGGGGCCTCAATGGCCGAGTGGTCTAGGTAGTGTGTCACGACTACTAATGATCACTGCCTGTCAACACTGAGGTTGTGAATTCAATCTCACCTGTGGCAGGGTGTGTTTTATTTCGATCCTAATTGACAAGGATTGCCAATTTTCCTACCGAAGGTCAGTGGTTCTCTCCGGGTACCCCGGCTTCCTCCACCAATAAAAACTGGCCGCCGCGAAAATAGTCAAATGTGCTGAAAACGGCATAAAACCCCAACTAAACAAACAAACCCTATCACGTAAAAGTTCTGCTGCTACTTCTAATGTTTTCTTTTTTGCTGTTTCTTTCACATAATCAACAATATTGCTAAAACTATCTTTGTCAAAGTCTTCCTCAAAGTTAGATTTGACTACTTCAAACTTAAGTCCCTGTAAAAAATATATATGTTTGGTAAAATTAACAAAATAGATAAAATGTCGACAAGGACATACCAATTAATTAATGCCATCAAATTTATGCACATTCAGAGAAAAACAACATAAATGAGCAAAAAACACAAGCATAAAATCAAGTGAGAGTCAGGATATTTCGACTTGATGCAGACACTTAGCATTGGTGAGGTTAAACCAGTTTCATGGATACCTAAACTTCTCCTTTATCAATCCTGACCTTTTGGTGTATAAAAAGTCGCTCTTAACTAAGTAATAATGAGATTACTGAATAACAGTTAGCCATCTCCTTTAACCAAGTAACAAAGGGATTAATGAAAAAAGTCATCACCCTTGACCAACTAACAAAGGGATTACAGGAAAATAGAGTTCTCCCTGCAGCAATATGTTTGGTGGTGTATAAGTCACTAAGTGGCTATTGCGGCTCTGGGAACGAAGACAGACAAACGTCTTGTTCGACATATATATTTTATTATGTTTTTACATACGGGGTTTTTACACAATCAATTAATGGGCAATGGGAGACAACTACAATTGACTAGACTTAGAGTGCAATACAATCACATGATACTTAAATCATATTACATCTCCCTTCTTTTGAAGATTACTAACATTTCAATAATATTATGACTAATAGTACAAATAACGTCACAATTAAACGATTGTCTCTGCACTGTCTCTGATAATAAAGCTGTAAACTAAAAGTAATAACTTTCATGAAAAATTAACATATACTAGTACTCAAGCTTAAAACAATGTTCAAAGGTTACATGGATTCAATAACTTTTGGCTTGACAATACGTCCTGATCTGGTAGTATACCGAGCAAGTTTATTACAAGGGGTTGGCATGTCCTTAATGTTAAGATCTTGCTCATCTCCATTAGAAGGGGAAGTAACACTAGCAGGGACATTGTGATTAGGGTTATCAGGGGGGGTTTGCAGAGGGGGGTCATCCAGTAGATTTGGGTTGGGGAAAACACTTTCATTTGTCTTAAGCAAATGACGACGGTTTCTACGATAGACACCACCATCTTGACTCTGAATTATGTAGGACCTATCTCTTTGTTTTTCCTGTACAACTGCGGGTTTCCACAAACCTTCAGACTGCCGGACTCGGACTGAATCACCTATCTCAAGAGTTGGGAGTGGTTTTGAGCCAATATCAAAATATTTCTTCTGAAATGACTGTTTTAATTCAAATTTTGACAACACCTTCTCTGGAGGGGCAATTTTAGGTTTTAACTGATCTTTCAGTACAGGCAAAACAGACCTTAAATTCCTACTCATAAGCAACTGGGAGGGGGAAAATCCTGATTTGAGGGGTGTGGTCCTGTACTCTAAAAATCCTAAATAAGGGTCCTGTTTATCCCTTTTTGCTTTCAATAGAATGCGCTTTACTATTTGGACAGTTTTCTCTGCAAGTCCATTTGACTGAGCAAAATAGGGGCTTGAAGTAACGTGCGAGAAGTCCCATTCCTTACTAAACTTAGAAAATTCACCACAACTGTACTGGGGTCCATTATCTGATACAAACTTTTCAGGTATACCATGGCGAGCAAATATACTCTTTATCTTTGAAATGACAGTAGCACTCTGAGTATTTGGTAATTTTTCAACTTCAAAATAATTGCTATAATAATCCACAACTAACACAAAATTTATATCATTTACAGTAAACAAATCACTGGCAACATTTTGCCAAGGGTACTCGGGGATATCATGGGGTTTAAGGGGTTCCTTTGGATTAGAATCCCTCCTTTCCAGACAGACAGGGCATCCCAAGACCATTTTGGTTATTTCGGATGACATTTTGGGCCAAAATACAACTTGTCTAGCCCTATTAATACATTTTTCTACACCCATGTGTCCTATGTGTATACGTTCTAACATTTCAGGTCTAAGAGCCTTAGGAATCAAAATTTGGCTCCCTTTTAGTATCAAACCATCACAAATAGACAATTCGTCTCTGTGATTCCAAAATTCTAAGACCAATGGGGGACATTCACTTCTTGAATTTGGCCAGCCTGTCAGGACAATGCTTTTCAAAGTGCTAAATTCTGGATCAGACTCGGTAGCAAGCCTTATATCAGTTATTTTACTGTCACTTACAGGGATATTTGACATAACTGAATGTACATGTGCTTCAATACCGTCTGACAAGCCGGGATAAGTGTCGGGCAAAAATTTTCTAGACAAGGTATCCGCTAAGGGGATGTCTTTACCTGGTAAATGCACTAAGTCTATGTTGTACCTATATAACTGGAGAAGCATACGTTGAAGTCGGGGTGGGGCTGCGTGGATAGATTTCTTCATAATCGAAACCAACGGCTTATGGTCAGTTTGGACCCTAATGGGGTGACCATACACGTATTGATGAAAGCGTTTGCACCCAAAGAGGATGGCAAACATCTCCTTTTCTATCTGGGCATACCCAACTTCAGTGGGCGTTAGAGACTTTGATGCATATGCCACTGGTTTTTCTTCTTGAAAAAGGGCTGCACCCAGGCCAAACTTAGATGCGTCTACCTGCAATGTTAAACTTTTACTGGGGTCATAGTATGAGAGTACTGGTCCTGGATTAACAGTCAGTATGTCCTTGACCTGCTGAAACGCTTTCTGTTGGGGAGAGTCCCAAACGAACTCAATATCCTTGTTAAGTAACTGACGTAAAGGGCTTGTGACTTCAGCTAAATTTGGCCTGGGTGCAGCCCTTAATGAAGTAACAAAGGAATTATGAAAAAAAGACAGTTATCCCCTTTAACCAAGTAACAAAGGCATTAATGAAAAAAAGTCAGTTATTCCCCTTGACCAAGTAACAAAGGGATTAAAAAAAGTCAGAATTTCCTTTAATCAAGTAAAAAAGGGATTAGTGAGAAATAGTATATCTCCCTTGACCAACTTGCACAGGGATTACTGAAAAATAGACAGTTATCTCCCTTGGTCAACTAACAAAGGGATTACTAAGAAATATATTATTATCTCCCTTAGCCAACTAACAAAGGGATTAATGAAAAAAGTTGACTCCCGGTTTCAGGCCCAATTAAGAGGCTGTAAATTTGTAGGTTAAATTATTCTCTATTGTAACACTTTTTCAGATTTATAACCCTTTGGCTGCTACTCTGTAACTGAGAAAGACATTGTGTGCACAGTATAAATAATGCTGATGTCTTGTGTTATCAAAGAGAAACATGCTGTGAAAGAAGCCTAAAATTACTGAATATGTTGTCCTTTATATCATTACTCATTGAACATTTATGCGAATTCAATTATTCAACTGGGAAACAGCCCTAAAGTTTCCCAAATTTTCATGAAATTTTATGAAGCTAAATTATGGCGACATTATTGACTTTTTGAGATGTGAACGGACATAATCAGTAAATATCTAATATCAAAGAAAATAGAAAATTTACACAGAAATTTTTATATGTTGAACAATTTATACCTTCTGAAGGACATATGTGTCCTTACCTATCAACAGTGGACATATATGTCCTTAGCGTGGTCAAAGGGTTAACTAGAGGGATAAAAACTCTATTTATAATATCAAATATTTTACCAGAGACATATATAACAATGTTATATATGTCTCTGATTTTACTAAATGCTGTAATTGATTAATTTAATTACTATATGTCATAACTTGATCATAATCAGATTTCTTGTAATTGAAAGTTTCCTTTTTTTTCGTACAATGTTTTCAAGAATTTGTTTGCGTCTTGGTGATCCACTGGCCAAGACAATTCTTTGACAATTCAGAGAGTTAATTATCGGTTGCAGCATTTCACGTGTTTTCAGATTACATGTAAGTCACGTGATCAGACAACTCTTGATCTAAGCAGCGTTTCTTGTCACAATCAATAAACACAGCTTGAATAAAGTGTAAAAAGACCACGCCGACTTTTAAAGCTGGAACGGGATAACCCCGTTTAACTAATGTGATAACATCTATTACTAAGGAAGTCGTCAGATGTTAAGGAAAAGAACCATGTGCACGACATATTTATTCATTAGCCTGTGAATTAAGCTGCTACTGCTATGTCCTCTGACTGTATTATTGCCAATACGTTGCCTATCGTTGGTAATGAAATAATTTTTATTGTGGGTAAATTATTTGACATTATAAAATTATATAATCCGAACACATTGACACTATTTTCTTCCCATTGCCCATATTTTATTATTATTGATAGAACGTCTAGTGCCTGTGATCCGAAGAACCAGTGCTAAAATTATTCCATTGGTCCGAAAACGCACTGATATGAAAACAGGGTCCATAGACTTACACCAAAAAACAATAAAATTGTGGAATAAAAATCAAAGATTTATTTTCTGTATAAGTTTTTATTTGTCTTTTTTTAATAAAAAGGTAGAAATTATTATATTTGCCCAGTATATTCATATTTTTACTATCCCGTGCAAGAACGATAACTCAGTATGATAGTTCAATCATTTATGCGTACTTTGCATTCCAAAAATAAAATTATAAAATCATTCGACAGCGCTAAATATTAAAAAAGAATATTTTTAATTTTATTAAATAAAGGATATTATTTTCCCGACAAATTCATCGTTTTTATTTAACTTATTGGTATGGATAACAGTATGACATGCGTTTTATATTCAAACAGCTTCTAGGCAAATTCTCTTTGTCGAAAGTCAATAATCCGATTATCAATTAATGATCAATTTGTTTTCTGTAGTACTGTTGCAAATATAAAATATAAAAGAGAAAGAACAAAATTATGGAGTATAGGAATACAACTTAATGCGTTTGTGTATTAAACCTTCGATGTCGTTTACATTTTTTTTTTGTAGTTTGTAATTTGCTGACAGTATATCAAATACAGATTAATCATACTGCAAAAAAGCATGAACACCGACACCACTCTAAAAGCTAGTCAACGTTTATATAAAGATACAAACAAAGATAGTAGGGTGTTTGCGTGGAGTTAGAAACAACAAAACACTGAACTACACACAAACAATTTCAATATAAACATGACAAAGAGATGACAAAGAAATTATCCCCGTCTACGTGAAAGACTTGTAAGATGAAGAACAACAATAATAGCATTGGTCCTTTCTATTTTGCTTTATTAAACCCTGTTTTGATTTAAGATGTGTTCTCATGTACATTTACCGGATATCCTTCTAGTTAATCTCGTAAATTCAAGAGTCAAACAACTAAAGTAAATAAATAAATCATTATAACAATATAAATTTATTTTTGTTTACTTTATAACAATACAATAATTGAAGATCAAATGTTTTATGTAATTTTCTTGCTTTTTAACCACTTGTGATGCACATTACAGATTTTGTTTCATAAAAACACATTTAAAACCTTGGCTTATAACATAGTACGATTTTGTGGTAATTTGACTTTCTGTGCGCTTGGGGTAATATGCTCAATGTTCAAGGCTTCCTGTGAATTTGTCTTATGTACATTTACCCCCATTTAATTTCATTGTATATTTGAATAGGCCTATATATGCACGTGTACTTAGTAAAATGTATTGAATCACTCTTTTCTTGAACTTGCATTGCGGCTAATCGCTTACTTTAATAATTAAAAACAAGGTTACATAAATTCTTCTAATAATAACGCAAATGAAGAGACACAAGTTGTGGAAATATTAAAAATTTAAAGTTATACAAGAAATACATACCATTTGTAGTCTATTAAGACTCTCTGCATAGTTGACGTTGTGTTGCATTTTGATTGCCAAAAAGAACTAGGATTGTACAATACCATCTCCAGTTTTTATTGAAATTCAGAAAATTGAGTAAATTGGTTTCACTTAAAACATTCTTTTTACTTGTTTAGTATTGTCTAAACACAAGCCAATTCATTGCATTTGATTTCCATCCTCAGTTTCTTTGATCCATTTTGTACAGGGAGTACATGTTTTTCTTAAAAAATTCTCAAAACATACCTCTGTTTTGACTAGCAACTAACACAAAAAAATAATTAATTTCAATTAAAAAAAGGAAACGATTGTGTGTAAACAAGTAGTCGTAAGTAATTAGATGAATGATAGACGAGCGTCAATTACAAAATTATTAAAGCAATTATAAACCTGTGATCTTTCGGTATGGTTGTATATAAATAAATTTTAAATATTTATTAAAACTTTAAATCCTAAAGGATATTTTTTTCCTAGAAATTTCCAATAATTTTATAAAATTATAAAATCAAAAGATCTTAATATTCAATGACATCTTACTGAGTTATCGTTCTTGCACGGGTTAGTAAAAATACGAATATACTGGGCAAATATAATGATTTCTACCTATTTTATTGAAAAAAAACAAATAAAAACTTATATAGAATATAAATCTTTAATTTTTATTCCATAATTTTATTGTTTTTTGGGTAGTTTTGGGTGTTTTTTAGTAAGTTTATGGACCGTCCGAAAACCTATTGGTCTAAAATTCATAAAAAAATTATCTACTAATGGACGGCTTCATTTCAATTAAACCACCGATGGTCTCAATTATTCAACAATTTTACACAGATCTCAAGTAAAAACAGTATTCCATAGCTATAAAATTTAGATAACTGGCTGGGTCCTGGATGCATTTAACTCCTTGAATGGTTGCAAATGTACTATTCAGTGGACAAGTAGTATTTACTGGTTGCATATCAAGTCCTTATTTTTCATTTATACGCAAGTATAAAGTGTCACGAAGAACACAAGATTATTTTGATAATTGTGAAAATGCTTTCTGTATTTACTATTAATTGGATTTTTTATCGTTTGATGGTTCAGTTCATATTATTGGAAAAATGTGACACATCTTTTAGCAAGTATGTTTTCTTAACTGGTTATCTCCTTTGATCTGGGCAAAAATGTGGGCCGAACAAAACATAGTTTAATAAAACTATATCATTGTGGACCGTATTGTTGTATTGTTATTAGTATTAATAGAAAATTGATTTAAAACAAATGTTTGATTCTTTCGCCACATATTATAAAATTTTAATAGATAATCGGTTGTCATTTTTTTACCAGTCATAACAAGGTTTCTTTTAGCAGTTGAATGACACCAACTTAGCCAACTAAATGTATCTTTTTATCGTTTAAGAAGAGCCATATGACATATTGATGTAAATTCATTATTTAAATACTTTAAAGCTGTTTCATTGAATACTTCATAGAAAACATCAACAACTAATTAAGAATAGGAGCCCATATTTTGTAGAACTGTGAAAATGTATGCAAAATATTTAAGACATATCTTCATGATTTTCTAGGTAAAAGGACATCTAGATTACAGAAGGAAATTTGTTTGACTAGAAAATGAGCAAGTTTGATCGCATATATAGAAGGTTTATATTGACAAAATTCTTTACAAGAGGATGGGGCAAGCCAGAAAACTTAAAAAGGTAAAGGTTTGAAAAAAAACTCCTTTGTTCCATAAATCTTTATAGATTTCAGGTATTTGAATGTCAAAGATGAGTTATACTATAATTAATTTTTAATGCTTTGTATGAAAGATATCACCTGTTATAATACAGGGTTTTAGCTAGGATTTTGAGACCATTAGTCACTTTTGCGGACAAGCAAAATGGGGACAAATTCTTCATGTTCTATCGATGTAACTTATTCCAGTTCTTTTTTGTACATATGATTGAGAAAAAATATAACATTGAATATTAATACATATTTTTATCATTTATTTTTCAGCACTGGTACATTTATAACATGTTAATCATAATAAAAATGTTTTATTATCAATAAAGTTTTTAACAAAACATTGTAATTCATACAATAGCAAATATTACTGAATAAATAAATGAAATGTACATGTAGCTACTATTTGATAGATATCACCTCAATAATGCATGATCTTCCTATCCTTAGACATACACCACAACTGAAAAGCCCTCCTAAAGTTGAAAGTTTTAAGATCAGAAGGATCCAAAAAAGAAAAAGAAAAAAAATGAACATACACATGTATGCAGTGGTGCTCCAAACTTGGAAGAAAATTTCTGTTACAGATATGAGCAAAAATCTTTTTGACAACTTATTTAATATTGCCATTTTATTTTTTAATATTTATTTATCTATAATCTTTACTATTATTTTTTCTCAAACATACTCTTAAAATCCTCCCATTGACCTTGTTTTAACACCTTATTAATCAATATTGACAAAATTTCCAATTGTAATGTAAGTCAAAGTCCGCTAAATTCATTTTTAAATCATGAATGAGGTTCATATTGTTACCGGTCGGTAAAAAACGCTGTGGCCAATGAAATATCACGAGAATTCCGATTGTCGCCGTTTTCTATCTTAATTTTTTGTCGTTTCTTTCCCCGTTCCCTTTGATCTCCAAGAAAACAAAAAATGGCGGTTCGAAATCTTTTATGAAAATTATCGTCTTCGAACGCAGCTGGTTAGATTTAAATGCGTCCCAGGGACGCATGAGATTGAAGGATGACACGTCCAGTCCAATTTTAGCGCGTCTTAGCGAAATATTTTTTGGCGATTTTGAAATTTCAAGTGACGAATTGCATACGGAAAACATTCGCCAATTTCAAGAATCATTCGTCAATGGCGAAAGTGACGAGCGCTAGCTAAATCTCTGTAATACATTGTAATTTGAAAAATTAAAATTTCAGACAGTTTTGGTCATTTTACAAAAATATCTTTGCAAAAATTAACTGATTTTCAGTGTTTAATTGTTGGAAAAATTAGAGTGTGGAGTAGTTCTTTAATAGATCCTTTATTTGAAAGAAAAATCAAACAAATATATGAGTAAAATAAGTTATAATGATAAAGATTCCAGGTAAGTGATACAGGCATCTGGGTGCCTCTTATTGTAATAATAAAGTGTTGAAAAACTTGGTAATGCAAAAAAACCAAAATATATTTTACAGCTTCAGTAAGAGCTCTTCAAATGTTTTTAGGGGCCTCGGTGTCTAGAGGTCTAGGTAGTTCCTCATGACTACTAATGATCTGTCAACACTGAGGTTGCCAGTTTGAATCTCACCTGTGGCGGGGTGTGTTCGACTTTAATCTAAATTGACAAGGATTGCCAATTTTCCCACCGAAGGTCGTGGTTTTCTCCGGGTACTCCGGCTTCCTCCACCAATAAAAACTGACCGCCGCAAAATAGCCAAATGGGCTGAAAATGGCATAAAACCCCCAACTAAACAAACAAACAAATGTTTTTAATTTCCTTTATAAAAAGTTTGTTGTAGTCTAATGTAGTAGATTTTGATTACTTTGGATTTTATTTTTTATATCTTCTTATTTTACAGGATTTTTGACTTCAGAAAAGTATTATCAAATAGGGAGGAGTGTTGTAAACTGATACCTTCAGATTATCCTGTTCATATAGACAAGGTAAGGACTGGACAAGGAAAGGATAATGTCGGTACAAGAGGTATAGGATATTTTAGGTAATGAAAACAGTTTGCTTAGATTGGGTCAGTAACATTCCTGCAAGATATTATTTAGATATGTTACAACCTAATAAAAGTAATACCTTGGGTGTGGTGGCTATTTTTGTCATTGGTAGTGGAAGCTAATTGTCAGAAATTATTAACCACATAGCCATTTTTCACCTTAATATTTAGTATAATGATACAAATTTTGTAATTAATTTGTTTTAGTAAGATATAATCCTTGTTATTACTGCTTTTTTTGTTTAAAAAAAATAAGTAATTTCTTATCATGAGTTATGGCTTGTATATCTTAGGAAAGTTTGTGATTTATCGGCAAAAAAAATTGAGTTCAAAATTTTTTTTTTAAAATAGTGTAAGAAAAAATATGGGTATCTGTCAGTATGACAACACCAAGTAAAATGGGGAATTCTTTTTCAGAGTATTTAAATTTGTCAATGTTTAAGTGTTTAGATAGTAATGAAGCAATGTGATTGATTGTTAAAATAAAGTTTTGTAATTTTTTTTTTTTTTTGGGGGGGGGGGGGGGGGGAGGGGAGTTGGGGTGAGACATCTTTATCAGTAGTCACATTTTTGGGTGATTTGTACATATGTACCTTGCAAAACTGGTTACTCTATATGAATCGTGCAATATTAAGCAGAAAATTTCAAATGATATATGACGTTATATTTGAAGAAAAATCTTTAAAATGGAAAGTCATAATTCAGCATTTATAAGATATTGTGATTTAAAGTCAAATATACGGGTAGACATTTTTGTTTACACTTATTGGCAAATTTTATGAACAGTTATTTGGGATATTTAACATTAAAAATTATTATAAATTAATATATAGCTATACCTGTTACCTTGTTTGATCAATTTTATGAAAAGCATGGTCCTGACCCAATTACAGTAACTTGACCTAATTCAGAATGTTGGGTAATGAAAATAATTTACACCTGTATATATGGTGGGATTAAAAACAAGTTTAATTTTACAGCTTACACCAGTCTTCCATTTGCAAAAGTAGTCCAGAAGTGTTATTTAGGGCCTCGCCACGGGACATAGCGGCCGCCCTATAGTAATCTGTCTGTCTGTCCGTTAGCATTTCCTTTGTCGTACGATAACTTAAGATTGCCTTCACAGATTTTTATGATTTTTATACACAATATTGGACTTGACCAAAGGAAGGTCCCTTTTGGTTTTGAGGAAAATCAGATAACAATTTTTGGGAAAAACTTATTTTTTATGTGAAAAAATGCATATTTTGAGAATTAACCTTATGTTGTATGATAACTTCAGATTGCCTTCACAGATTTTCATAAATTTTATACACAGTGTTGAACATGATCAGAGGAAGGTCCCTTTTGATTTTTAGGAAAATTGGGAAAAAATTTTTTTGGGAAAACCTTAGTTTTTATATGAAAAAAATGCATATTTTGAGAATTAACACTATGTTGTATGATAACTTAAGATTGCCTTCACAGATCTCATAAATTTTATACACAGTGTTGGACATGATCAAAGAAAGGTTTTTTTTTAATTTAAGGAAAATTGGGTAACACTTTTTGGGGGAAAAAGTTTTTATATGATAAAAACCATATTTTGACAATTACCACTATGTTGTATGATAATTTAAGATTGGCTTCACAGATTTTCATAAATTTTATACACAGTGTTGGACCTGATCAAAGGAAGGTCTCTTTTGATTTTGAGGAAAATCGGAAAACACTGTTGAGGCAAAACTTTGTTTTTGTATGGAAAAAGGCAAATTTTGATAATTTAGCTTCATGCTTTTTCATAGATAAAATGAATGTATGAAATCACAACTAGATTTGAGAGTGTTTTTGATTCCCATGAGTTCAATCACACAAGCTGGCGGGGCCCTTTCTGACATTGTCAGTATTCTAGTTTAGCCTGTTCTTTTCAACATCCATATAAGTACCGAGGAGTCTTTAAAATGTTAACAGTGTTACTATTCACTATTGACAGGAGACAGTCATTTTTTGTCTACATTTGATAGACCAGCATTATTTTTGAAACTATTCTTGCCACATGTGGGGTAGGGCATTTGAAATTTGATGCCTGAAATTTTTGTCCTGGAAAACAGTCATACTAAGGATTTTCCATAAAAAAACACCACAACAATCTAATTTACTCTTGGATTTATAATTTAAGGAGGAAAAGAAGGAGATATATTAAGTATAATGTAATATTCATAATTCCAGGAGGAAATACAAGGAGGTATTAAGGGAATACAATACATTAAGGTTCCTCTACTCATTTTTTGATGTGTATATATACATGTATAAAGGAAAACCTACTTTCATCAATTAGTTGTTAAGGTATTTGACACTGATTTTGATATATTTGATCCAAAAACCCTTAATTATTCATTTTTGAAGACTTTCGCTAAGCCAAAGACTGCCCATTTTTTTTACCAAAAAAGATAAATTCGCCCAATATTTTGTAATATATTCCCTAATACATAGACATTGTTCTATGATAAATAATTGGTGGCAAAGATCAATTAAATAATTAGAAAATTATGCAAAATTTTGTTAAATAAGGAGTATTGAAGATCATTTTGTAAATTCATATGCATGTAGAAAGAAATCCTCTACTGATTTTTTCTTTGAATTTTAGTATAATTATTCTGGCTTCTGTTTGCTTATTACAGATGTCTGAGAAAAACCTCAAATTTTAGGATGTTGAAAGGATTTTTCTTGAGAAATAATACAACATCACAATGTAGAATAGAGAATGGAAATTCAGAATTTTTCAAAGAGACAACAACCCGACCAAAGAGCAAAAAACATCTCAAGGCTACCAATGGGTCTTCAACGCACCAAGAAAATCCCGCACTCGGAGGTGGCCTTCAGCTGGCCCCTAAACAATAATGTATACTAGTTCAGCAAAATGGACAGCACACTAAACTCCGAACTAAAATTAAAAAAACACACAAGACTAACAAAGGCTAGAGGTTCCTGACTTGGGACAGGCTCAAAAATGCGGCAGGGTTAAACATGTTTTGTGAGTATACATCACAAGAAGTTTCCGGTATCGACCGAGGAAAAGTTTGTCTAAAGACAGCTCGACAGAAAACGGTTTAGGATTTCGTTGCGTAAGTGTAAAGCAAAATGCACAAAAGAAAATGAACAATCGTCTTTCTATTCAATCATTTGCACTGGGAATTTAAAAAGCGACCACATCCCCAAAATGAATGAAAATTAGTGTTTCCCACAGAAGCTTGTGTAGGGCAGGGTAAAACTGAAGTCCAGGTCAGGGCAGAAGGGGGCACCCATCGAATCGATATGTTCGACAGGGCAATAGAAGTACATGTACTTTTTTCCGTTAGTTCTTGTTTTGTTATATATGTACATCTCCTTCTATGACCTTATTCAAACAATAGTTTTACATTTTTGTAAACATCCAAGTATTTTATTCTACTGTCTTTGAATGCCCTTCCATATATTGTCAAAAGCAACGCACCTTTGTTCATTAAACCATTCTTTATGCATTGTTAAATATCTGTAGAAGCAAAAATCTTTAATAAATCTCATTTCAATTTGCTAAGAAGTGGTTTAATGAATAATGGTTCTTTGCATAAATTTCAATGAAAAAAATCAAACTGTTGATATGAAAAATGATCAAATCATTAGACAAACTATTACTATGTTATTGTCAGATGTCACCAGGTAAGTCAACAAGCATCATCACAATAAAAAAATGAAGTATCACAGAAATATTTATAAAGCTTGTATAGGGAATACATGGAATATCAGAGACATATATGTCTCTGGGAATATCCAATGTTCCATATCCTTAAAAAAAAGAAAAGAAAAAAATCCATTCTCAGATCCTGTTTTCCAAACATTTGTTATTCTGTATCCCTACGGTTAATCAAGTACATTAAATGTGACTGTCCCTATCCCAATGAAAGAACGAGTGATTATTCCATATCTTGAAAACCCTTTAGCAAGCCTCATTTATTCCCGTTAGCATTTGAGAGTTAAAATTCGGCTTAAAAGTAAAACATCCCGGTAAATAACCGTTTAAGTTCACAATTCAGTTGCCCGAAAATGTGGCCAACACTCCATGAAGTGTTATCACACTTTTTCCTTCTTACGAGAATACTTCAAAAGAGGGAAAAAATTAACATTTTTTTTTACAATTTGCGTTACAGTTGTCTCCCGTTGAAATTTGCATACGCTATTAATAGCCACAGCAAAGTTTACAAGCATTTATAAATCTATACCTAAAAGTTATAAATAACTCATTGAAAATAAATTAATGTCGTGTACTCTGTCACCTTTATCAGCTTGTTTTTAATTTTTAGTCAGATCCCGACTTTTAAATCTCGGGTTTTAATTTTTATATCTCGTCCAGACACCTGTAAATGCATGCGGTTTTATTTGGCTTAACGACTTTGTCATCACATGTCAATAAAAATTAACGGTAGCACGTGTCCACTTGCAAACATCTCGGATACCGATACATGTAAAAATCAATAATCAGATAACACCTGATCATGCTGTTTGTCAATTACCAATTATCAGCTTCTTACGATGTAAAACTGGGGTTCAATAAGGGTTTTTTTTTTACAGAACTGTCAAGGGGCAAAAAGGGCGGAAATTTTTTTTTAATTTTTGCACAAAGGGCAGAAGGGCGGCAGGGCGGGCCCCCCTTCTAAAACAAGCTATGGGAATCCCTAAAAATAAAAAAGGCAAATATGCTTGCTTCCCCGTCTTATAAAGAACACTTCACCCAAGGCTCCAAAGATTAAATATCCAAAAAGAGAAGATGCACATCGCGTCTTTATATTTGTAAAAACAAACATTTTGTCGGCAACTGGAAATTTTAAAAACAGAAAGTGACCACATGCCCAACTTGACATGCATGAAAATAAAAAAGGCAAATCTGCTTCCCCGTCTAAAAACACTTCACAGGTTACTACCCAAGACAACAGAAGATGCACATCATGTCTTATTTATTATATTTGTAAAAACAAACATTTTGTGGGCAGCTGGAAATTTTAAAAACAGAAAGTGACCACATGCCCAACATCACATGCATGAAAATAAAAAAGGCAAATCTGCTTCCCCTCTAAAAACACTTCACAGGTTACTACCCAAGACAACAGAAGATGCACATCACGTCTTATTTATTAAAAAAAAACTATCGTCTGCAATAATGTGCATACACTTCGTAACTTGAGTTAGGGCACAATAGCCTAAAATCATTTTTAAAATTCACCATTTTTAAACGAAAAAGTAAAACCATGAAATTTTCTCTTGACTCGCGATATTGACCTAAACGACGTTACGTATATTGCAGATTTGACAATGATATACATGTATTCAGGTATAGTATATCAGCCTGTAGTATGGGTTAGCCTACAGGTTGAAAAACATACACAGACTAACCCCATTTATCTCGACAAAATTTAGTGGCAGATGAGAATAGTGATCAGATAGATATGGCCAAGTTCCCAATGGAATTGGCATATTTAGTAAAATCTCATGTATGATTTTGCTTCAAACCTATTTTTGTTTGGGTTATAAAATGGTGAATGTTGGGCGGGCAGGGAAAAACAGACATGAACTTCCATAACAGTTTTCTCAGCAACTATCAGTCAGAGGCTCCTGATATTTGGTATGCAGCCTCAGGTGAGTGACCCGTACTATATATGCAATTTCATGTCTGTCGCTCATCAACTTTCTGTTTAAAAAAATTCAGCTTTTTCTGACTTTGACCAATTTTTTTTATTTATCCTACTGGAAATTACATACTTATTGCAGATAGAAACATGAAAAATTTCAAAGGAATTTCTGGCATTTTATCAGTATTTGTTATTAACTGGACTAACACTGGAAATTGCGTTTACTTTTACTTAGGTAAGGCCAAGGGAAAATGATGGTTGGTATGGCTTTGTGCCTTCCGTCCAAAAGCATATTACGTTCACTGCTTAGTACTTCAGCTATGAATGGTGCATTAATCATATATCATCATAAACCACGGGTTTCTACTAGTTTTATATAATATTATGTTCTTATGTGTTTTGTTTTGTGTTTGCTTGACCCATATGGGTGTAACTTTGCAAATAAAATAAATTAAAAATTTTTAAAATGCCAACTTTAATGACTTGACAACAATATCATAACGTCACAATGTGCATATCTTGGCAATTTTACTACTTCACCCTGCTACTGTATAATATTTCCTAAAAGTATTGGTGTAACAATTTTAATTTCAGGAGGAAATACAAGGAGACATTAAAGTATTGGAAGGCCATTTTGTATCTCCGTTCACCCAACAGTTACCTGGAATCATGCCAAAAGAAGCAGAAATAGCTAAGTATATAGAAGATATTTAACTAGAATCTCTACACAAAACTATGACCATCACATACAGTCTTGGTTTATATTGTTGCTACAGTCAGGACATATAAATTGTATAATTCTCTTTACATGATTCAGGGTGTGTAGATCAAGTGATAACGTTTTGCTTATATTTGTATATATATTTTATAATTAGAAATAAAACAAAATATTATGTGTTTCCGGTTTCCCAATCAAGCCTTATTTTCAGTTCACAGCTGCCACCCCAAAACATTTTATTCCTGATAAAGCAGTTCTGATCAGTATTATTGACAAAAAAGTACAAAGTTTCCATTTATGATTTAGTCTTTAGAATGCAGATAATTATCCAAGCACTTGATATTAAGATATTTAACGCAATATTGAAAGTGTTTTAGTGACCACGAAATAAAAACATGGCTTTTTGTCAACATACATGATAAGTGACATTCTTTTGCTGGGTCACACCACTAAATCAAGTAATAACCCAGTAACACATGCTGCATCAGCTATTTAACCTGTATTTGGTTAAACATCTATAATCCCTTCTTAATTCAGATTTAAAAATTTTGCATTTGATTACCGTTACTAGTTGGCCGCAAGGACTGATTTACCTGTATATGAAAATGACAGCATGGAACATTTGTGAATGAAAATTTCTGATTTGGATGATTTTTGTATATGAAAAAATATTCAGTTTTTTTTAATTAGCAATTACCAGTAGTGTGTTTTTCTAAACAAACAGTAATGCAGTCTGAAAGATTACTCATTCTTGCAAGAAAAATGCATACAGAATTAAAAGAACTGAAAAATGACACAATATGTAGTTTATTGTCCTGTAAATTTAATCAAACTGTTGACTGTTGTTTTTACTAATGGTTTGAAAAATGCAAATTCTGCTGCTACGTATACTGAGTGAAATATAAGTCTTCAAATGTAATGGTCATGTCTATGTCAGGAAATTGTAAAAAGGTTGTATTTCATTCAGGTCAATTTATAAACAAACAGCGAATGGTGAAAGGATATTGTTAACTAGCCTAAAAATGTTTTCATGAGCTATGACCCTCTTTTTTATTTTGATAAGAGGGACATGGCCCGCTGGCCTTTTGGAGGCTGGCAGCTATGTATCAAACCTGCAGTGTCCATGCTGTGTCAGACACTTGAAATATATTATTTGAACCTTGCAGTGTTCGGGTACTAGAAATATATTGTTACAAAATAAATGTTTTCCATACCTGCCTACCCTGTTTTTTTATTGTGATAAAAGCAGAAAAACACTGTTTTGTTGGCCTAAATGAAACTTTTTTTCAATCTTAATAATAACCTTTTTACCTTATTAAATCCAGTTTCTAGCCCAAACTTGTGCTTCAGCATGTATTAAATTTCTCAGCTCAACAGTATTTAGCATAAATTTATTTTATTTAATTTAATTTCAGGTTTCAAGTAATCCTACCAAAAGTGTGGAAAGGACCACATAAACCTGTCTGTCTACATTTGGCAGGAACAGGGGATCATGTAAGTCACATTTATCTGTTTGTAACATACCTTTCAGGAACAAGGGATCATGTAAGTCACATTTATCTGTATGTAACATACCTTTCAGGAACAAGGGATCATGTAAGTCACATTTATCTGTATGTAACATACCTTTCAGGAACAGGGGATCATGTAAGTCACATTTATCTGTATGTAACATACCTTTCAGGAACAGGGGATCATGTAAGTCACATTTATCTGTATGTAACATACCTTTCAGGAACAAGGGATCATGTAAGTCACATTCACATGTCTGTCTACATCTGGCAGGAACAGGGGATCATGTAAGTCACAATTACCTGCATGTAACATATTTTTCAGTAACAAGGGATCATGTAAGTCACATTCACATGTCTGTCTACATCTGGCAGGAACAGGGGATCATGTAAGTCACATGCACATGTCCGTACATTTGGCAGGAACAGGGGTTCATGTAGGTCATATTTATCTGTCAGTCTATTTCTTGCAGGGACAGGGGATCATGTTAGCCACATTAACCTGTCTGTCCTCATCTGACTGGAACAGGGGTTCAAAAGTAGGTCACATTTGTATGTCTCTTTATATTTTGCAGGGACAGGATCATGTACGTCACATTTACCTGTCTGTCTACATCTGGCAGGTGGGGGGGGGGGGGGGGGGGGCATGGTGGCCGAGTGGTCTAGGTAATTCTTCATGACTACTAATCATCATAAGCCTTTCGGTTCGAATCTCGCCTGTGGCGGGGTGTGTTCGACTCTGATTTTAATTGACAAGTATTGCCAATTTTCTTACCGAAGGTCAGTGGTTTTCTCAGGGTACTCCGGCTTCCTCCACCAATAAAAACTGGCCTCGCTAAATAGCCAAATGTGCTGAAAACGGCATAATTTAGGATGTAGTAATGTCAAGATCTAGAAAAGGTCTATAATACTTTAAGGGTGAACTGAATGTCAGTTTCATTAATATAATTTGAAAAAAAATGTTTAATGTAAAAATGCTGTTTAAATATCTGTACATATTACTGAAAAGTTCTGAAAGATTTTGTTTGCTTAGATCTTTATACCATGTTGCCATGCATTTGGATTCATAGCAGTAAAGAACAAATCTGCTTTGGTCACAGTTTGTACCCATTGGAATCCCTAGAAAATGTGAATTGTATTGACAAAACAATTCAAATAATATCATTTAGAAAGTTGATTGCTTTAATAGTTTCCAAATATGTCTATTGTGTATAATTTGTGTAGGGACTATCATTGAGCATGTCTCCATTTTACATCAATGATCCATATGAAGTTTTATTTTACAGTTCTACTGGAGAAGAAGACGCATTATGGCCGGACCTTTGTTAAAGGAGAATGGTATTGCCTCCATCATCTTAGAAAGTCCATATTGTATCTTTTAATTCATAAGTTGGACAGGTTATCAGCATTGTATCTCCGTCATCATTTGTTGTTGCAAATCTTCCTTTGAAATTTTTTTTTCTGAAACCACTGGGCAAATCATTTTGTGTGTCATTTAAAATTGTTTCCTGGAATCTATATCTATTTATCTACCATTACTAAAAAAACATCTAGGGGGCCTCGGTGGCCGAGTGGTCTAGGTAGTTCGTCATGACTACTAATGATCACTAGCCTGTCAACGCTGGGGTTGTGAGTTCGAATCTCACCTGCGGCGGGGTGTGTTCGACTCCGATCTTAATTGACAAGGATTGCCAATTTTCCTACCGAAGGTCGGTGGTTCTCTCCGGGTACTCCGGCTTCCTCCACCAATAAAAACTGGCCGCCGCCAAATGGCCAAGTGTGCTGAAAACGGCGTTAAACCCCAACTAAAACAAATAAATAAATAAAAAAACATCTAAAAATATTCTGATATTATTACATCATGATTCTGTATTGATCTTGTAGATTGGTCAGATGCTTGCCTTATTGGCCTGAGGCACAACCAAAGGCCAATACAAGTTGGGGAAGACCAATAATAAGGCCAGCAAATTATTGACCTGAGGCACAACCAAGGGCCAATACAGATGGGGAAGACCAATAATAAGGGCTGTAGAGTATTGGCCTGAGGCACTATCAAAGGCCAATACAGATGAGGAAAGACCAATAACAAGGCCATCACAGTATTGCCCTGATGTACATCCATAAAACCATAAAATACCCCAAAAATTTTTAGTCCGTAACCTCTCAAAACTGGTGCCTCCAAAAACTGGCCAAATTCTATGGTCCCATAGCTGTTAGGTTTCCAGAGGTTCCACTGTACACCTTTCAAAACTCTGTCTGGAAAAATAAACCTTTGACCAATATGGCCAGTTTTAACAGAAAAACAATATTAAAAGATCTACTCCAGTTAAACCAGTTAAATATTGTGCCAAGGAGTTTTAAATTGGATAAACATGGGAACCACTACTTAAAATATCAGCCAAAAATAGTCATCAATCTACATGATCTACTCGTCTGTAACTTCTGGGAAGACTTGGACCCAACTTTTTATCTTTCTGTTATACACATTAATCTGCCCATTTTTTAAATCTACAGAATGTATTACATACTCCAAATGCATCAAACACTATTCTGAAATATGGTCTGACAACCCTTCAATGAGAAGGTCTCCCCTATCTTCCACCTGATGCTGTAATCCATCAAAGATCAAAGCCAGAACTTCAGATTTCTTGTTATTTCCTGAAATTTTTATTTTATATTTTACCTATTGACTCAAAACTTTTCTATAGAGAATTTTTGCATGTACAGTTAAAATTTGGTAGCTTGAGCTCAAATGATCAGCCAAGATTTGATAACAATGGAAATGGAAAAACTTTTTTTTTTTCTCAAATATTTCACAAACTATCATAGTATGTTGAAGTCATTGTTTGTGATAAAATTACCATTGTTTTTTTTTTGTATTTATCAATTTTTGTGAAAATCAACATTCTTGTTATCGGTATAGTTATGCCTTGGTTCGTAGGATAAAATACACCATACAATTGTAATTTTGGAAAACTAAAAACTACCAAAGTTTGACTGTAACAGTAATGGATCTCAGTATCACTTCCTTAGCTTAAGTATATAGATGGTGGCAGAAAACCCAGAACACAACTGTAAGTACTCTTTATTGCAGGTAGTCAGAACGCTAATTAGACCGACAGAAACTATAAAATAGTAATTTTTACATTTTATTAAAAAAATGAAATTCATCTTCAACATCTCTTTGACATGTTTTGCAGACTTGTGCATATATATTTCATTGAATATTTATCATTTCCTGTTTGATGAATATGTGCCACCAAAGATATACCCACATCATTAGTGTTTTATAATTGTTATAATATATATATGTTTTTTTGTAATAAGAGATTAACAACAATTGTCATTAGACAAGGCTTTTGAAAATCTTTAAAGAATTATTCAAATGTAACATGTAATAATTTAGTCTAAACTGAACAGATGCTACAAAATCTATCACCCTCAGGTGTACAGCCTCAAATGGTTTCATTATCATGAGAAGGAAATGGTTTGGTTACCAGGTAGATTATCACTTTGAGCAATAGTATAGATCAAATTTCACATTTTTCTTACTTGTAATAAATAAGAACAAAGCATTAGGCATTAAGTATTATAAAGTACTTTGTTAGACCATTTTGGTTACTTTTATTTCAGAAGATCAAGTTTACACTATACCAGTGACCTGTTTGTGATGGGGGGAGCATTAATGTTAGAATCCCTGGTTTTATTCAATTGGTGTGAGAGACAATGTTTTGGACCATTGGGTGTTACTGGAATTTCAATGGGTGGATTCGTAAGTTCTATCTCTTAGCTTTGTATTTTACACGTTGTCTATTTAGGTTAACAAATTAAAAGAACATAATTCTTGTCCTAAAGGCTAAATAATATTTTTATTTGAGTTTTGAAAAGTATATTACAGTGCAAATTTGGCCAATAAACTTATAAAACACCTCAGGTATTTCAAGCTACAGTGAATCCTAATTTGGACTATTAAAAATGCTTGATTCTGTTACCGGTACAGATTTTCGGCATATTACACTTTTTTTATCATAACATGTTGTATAGTGTACCTTGTTTGTCTGAGACTTAGTTTACATTCATTACTTAGACTTTATTTGAATACAATGTACGTTGAAGTTATTTTCAATATGTTGGACTTAACTCTACGATTTGTGAATGAAAATACAAAAAAATGTCCAGTCATGAAGTTGTTCAGAATTTTGCTACCTAGCAGGAAATATTAAAGAATTTAGCTGTCATCCTCCAAGTACCTGTAGAAAATGTGATTTTTCTCCAAAATTTTGTATGGAAGTGCAATTGGAAGTTAATAAATATATGGTCCAATTAAAATATATAAGTATATTCTGTTTCATATTTCAAAAATTAAACTCTAGTCATGCAGACTACGCGAATGATTTTTTATTTTACAGGACATTCGGTCTGGTAAACAAGCTAGCTTTACCTGACCGAATGTAATTTTACCAGACCAAAATTTCTAATGGGCAAAATTTCTTTCTTAACTTAAATTCTTATATTTACCCTTGATTATATATAATCCGACAAAATACCGGAAATACGATAAACCAAAAAAACAATACCGGACATTTGGTCCGGAATTCAACAAAATTTTACCGGACCGATCCATTTTTTACCGGAAATGTCCGACGGTCCGACGAATTTCGCGTAGTCTGGTCATGCATATATATCATTGTATTCTTTGATGGATAAACAACAAAATGGATTACACGAAAGGTCAACAATGACATACCCATCAATCAAGGCCACCCAACAGAAATTACCCCAGACAAAAAATAATATAAAAGTGCTCACACAACACAAACATAAACACAACATATCAAATTTTTTATTCTGCATCTCATATAGTTCTCCTTCTACGTTATTGAAATTGTGCATTGAACATAGATATATTGAAGATGTATATTTTGTTGTAGATGGCATCATTAGCAGCATCAGTTTATCCCAAACCTATATCATTGATACCTTGTTTATCATGGACCACCGCATCAAGTGTTTTTACCAAGGTTTGTACAGTAACTGTTTTATATAGGTACCAAAATTTGTTACTTACATTTAATAATACCTTAGCGTTATTTAAATGGGTTGAAAAAACTAACAGAGTGTATGGGGTAAATGTTATTGGGACAGCAAGTCTTAAACAGAAAATTACAGAAAAAGGGTAGTACAGACTTCAAGGTTGTGTCTATCCACACAAACTGTTGTCACCAATATCATTTGGCATATATCCACACAAGCTGTTGTCACCAATAACAATAAACATTGGGTTTATATCCACACAATCTCGGCATATAGCCACACAAGCTGTTGTCACCAATAACATTGAGCATATATCCACACAATCTGTTGTCACCAATAACATTGGGCATATATCCACACAACCTGTTGTCATTGATAACATTTGGCATATATCCACAGAAACTGTTATCACAAAAACATTGGGCATATATCCATACAAGCTGTTATCACCATTAACATGTGCATACAAGTTGTTGTCACTAAAAACGATAAATATATACTACAGAATACATTAACAACCAAAGGAAATAGACACATTGGGTATTTGCAAGTTAGGTAGGGTCTAAAAAGGACTTGTTTATTTTTTTTTTTGTATTTATAACTTAGAAAGTATTTGTAAAGGCAATTCTTTACTTGAAATACATCTTGGTATGATTGTTTGACAAAAGAAAACCATGAATTTATCTGTTTTCTGTCGAGCAATGACTCATTGGTGTACCCAAGCTGAAGAATTACTACCATGTATGCTTCCACAGTAATACTTCACATGTTGGAAAGGAATGACTGATTGTTGTACTCAAGCTGAAGAATTACACTTCCTCAGTATAGATATATATATTGGAAAGGAATGTCTGATTGGTGTAGTCAGACTGAAGAATTACTTCAATATATACTTCCTACATATGTTGGAAAGGACAAATTACCATGCAAATTCAAATAATTCCCAGTAGGGATTTGGGTATGCTTAACGATAGAAAATTATACTTCATAAATACAAATTCTTTTTTCATCAATAATGAAAATGACATATAATTAGTATGTTTGTTACCTTGCAGGGTGTAATGAGGAAATCCATACCGTGGAAAGTGTTGGAGAATCAGTATACACAAGATGCTGTTTATGACAAAGAAATCAAACACACCTTAATATCTCCTGAAGAGGTAACCATTTTGTATGGAAATATGACTAGGTGTTGAAGAGGTATCCTTTTTTATATGGAAATGTGACTAGATGTTCAATACCAATATGTCTTGATACATTGGAACAACAAATTTAAGAGTACAACAAAATGCATATCTCATAGAGCCTTATAATTATTTTTTAAATATAAAAACCAAGTTAATAAGTTTATATACCCAAAGGGGAGATGGGGGGGGGATAGAATTTGAAAGTGACCCACATATGTGTTTTCAAATTTGGTATGATATTTTTACTAGAGTGCTAAATAAACACACGTAACAAGAGTAACAAGAAGGGTGAAAAGAGATAGACAGCCTGAATGGTACAATAATGATGTAATACATGCCAGACAAATGAGGGATAAATGTCATAAACTTGGTATGTGGGATGAATATAAATTTTGGCGGAACAGAACTAAGCAAATTTTAGACGAAGAAAAACAAAAATATTTCAGCAATATGATAAGGGATTCAATAGACCCAAAAACATTATGGAAATGTATACATAGTTTGTACCCAACCAATTCTGTTAAACCTTATGAACTCTGTTTAGATGATGACAATAAGACTTTAGACCCTAGTAAGATCGCTGATGAATTTAATAATTTTTTCACTACATGTGTTCAAAAACTTGGAGATAATACCCTTCCCCAAACCCCAAACTTTTTTAATTTAGAACAATTTGTCAAAGACAAGATACCAGTACCTAATAGTGAGAAATTTACAATTCCCCCTTTCAATATAAATGATCTTTTATCTGACATTACAAGATTTGATACAAACAAATCCTCTGGTAGTGATAATATAGGTCCTAAAATACTAAAGATGAGTGCTTCTAAAATCGTAATCTCTCTGACATATATTTTCAATAGAATACTTGACTGTGGTGTCTTTCTATCTGTTCTTAAAAATTTAAAAGTCTCCCCGATCTATAAGGCAGGTGAATGTTATCTTGCCACATACTATAGACCTATCTCTGTTCTCCCAACCTTATCGAAATTGGAGGAAAAGTATGTATCTAGGCACATGTATAAATATTTGACTAAGTTCAAACTTCTACATCCTGCTGAGTCAGGTTTCAGACCTGGTCACTTCTGTCAAACAGCCCTTATAAACATTGTAGATGAATGGTTACAGCAAATTAATAATGGAAATTTAAATATGTCAGTTGTATTAGATTTGAAAAAAGCATTTGACCTAGTAGATCATGATATTTTCTGTAAAAAACTTGAGTTGTATGGTTGCAGTGTTCCTTCATTAAAATTTTTTAATTCTTTCTTGGAAAATAGAACTTAACATGTACAGATAGGTAATATTCAATCTGGAAAATTGTCAATTCAATATGGTGTTCCCTAAGGCTCAATATTAGGTCCTCTCTTATTTATTTTGTATATAAATGATCTACCTTTACACATTAGTAATTGTAAAATAGACATGTATGCTGATGATTCCACTATGCATACATCTGGGAAGGATATCAATATTCTACAAAAAAGGTACAAGAAGACTTAGTTGAAGTTGAAAAATGGTGTGAAAATAATAATATGTTTATAAATTGTAACAAAACCAAATGTATGGTACTTGGAACCAGACTGAAGCTTTTATCCCAGGAGGAAAACCCTTCTCTTATACTTAATTCCCAATTACTACAACATTCCACACATGAAAAGTTTCTGGGTGTAAAAATTGACCCTCACCTCAACTGGACCAACCAGTTAAATCTGATTTGTTAAAAAATATCATCTCGTATTTATCACTTATCTAGAATAAAGAAATTTCTAAACCATCAAGCTAGAAAACTCTTCTATACTGGGTATATCTTACCACTAATTGACTACTGTTGTGTTATTTGGGGAAACTGTAGTAATGATACTTAAAATCGCATTCTCAAGTTACAAAAAAGAGCAGCCCGGTTAATTTTAGATGCTGATCCCTTTGCACATTCTCTGCACTTATCTTACCAACTTGGTTGGATGACGATTGAAGACAGAATTAAATATAAATGTTTACTTGTGTTTAAATGTCTGAAGGGTGACGCTCCATAATATTTAGAAAATAAAATTGTACCTATTTCTGAAACTAATAAATATCAACTACGAAATGTTGTTAAAGGTGATCTTCATGTCCCAAATCCCAGAATAGAAATTTACAAAAAGTTGTTTAGTTACTCTGGACTACTCTTATGGAACAACCTACCAGTCATAATTGGTAACACTCCAAGTATCAATGCATTTAAGGATAGGCTTAAAACCCACTTTCTTAACCAATTAAATGAATAAAGAACTGTTACAAATTAACTTTATTTAATATTGTCGTTTACATTTTCAACATGATTGATATGATTATTATAAATGATTGTTTGTGATTGAAAACAGTGGATGTTCAGTTACTGACAATCTGATACAAACTACGAGGAACTGTTATTGTTAATATTTTATATTTGATTTATATGATAAATATTTTTGATTGTTGCCAATACTTTTAATTGACATCATATTGTACAATTTCACAGCTTATTTTTATTTTTTTGGAAAATTGAGGGCCTCGGGGAAGATTGGTTTATAACTAACTGTGTAACCCTTATTAAATAAAGTTTTATTATTATTATTTTCATCACATGCTGAATAATGACCCTCCAGCATGAAACACAGGAAATTGGAAATGTAAAAATGTTGCATGAAAAAAAACTCAGTACCACCCTCACTGGTTGTCATGAAAAATTTTAATAAACAGTGCATGTAAGTGCACAAAAACCTTTCAAAATAAATAAATGTTTTTGGAAGTTGATGTTGATAGTATTTCAATTTTTCATCCCACTCCATTGGTTCTTTATTATCCATTATAGGTATTAGGATCAAGCTACAGTATAGGTCAGGAATTTGTAAGGCAGTACTCAGAGAAATATGAACAGTCTAATAAATTAAGAAATTCTAGTCACAAAACAGCATTCAAAAGAAACAATGGTTCAGAATTTGATGATAAAATGGACATTGAAGCTGATATTGCTGAAATGGAAGAATATTTGTGTAAAAAGTCAGGAAAAGTGCCAATAGATAATCCACTTATTAGAAAAATTAAAAATTACAAACTGCTTAACACAATAAATCAGGCAGGTTTTGGTGTACCTTCTAGTAGACCAAAGTCACATATAAACCATCATCAAATTAGGGACTATGTTCTAGATTTTATGCGAGGTGTTATGGATGAATGTACACATTTAGGAAACTTTGCTGTACCTGTTGACACCAGTTTAATCATTATCGTAGCAGCACATCATGATGCATATGTTCCACGGAAGAATGTGATCCCTTTAGAACACCTCTGGCCTGGTTCCCAAGTTAGATATGTAGACACAGGACATATCAATGCATTTATACTTCATAATAATCAGTTCAGGTGAGACATAAAACAATTCAGTAAAATTACACAAATTAAATTATCATTTTATTGCTAACTGATGTCCTTCAACATATATGTGACAAATCCAGAATGGGTATGGGTGAGATTTTGCTCATTTAAAGATGAGATTGGGATATAATGGGTGAGATTTTTGTTGACATCAAAATATAAGCTTTCTCAGTAAAATTTTCGTTAAAATATATCCAGTAATTTATTGTTAGTGATCAATGTAAATTCTGCTAAATTATTTCTTTGTCTTTTTTGTTCTAATTTATTTTATTTTAATCTTTATTGATTGATCAACAGACAAAGTCTCGATCTTCACTTCAAAGTAGCATGTTGCAAATATAGACCTTGTCAATGTTCTGTATTTTGGTAATAAGTAATCTTTTATTGTTCAGCTTCTTCAAAATAGATAAACTGTCTTTAAAACAAACACAAATGATGAAATATATCAAATTAAAACTCATTTTATAACAATTTTGCATTACAGAAAATATTAACAATTATGTGAAATTTTGACTTAATCAAGTAATAACAAAGTAACTATGACACCGATCGCCATTGAAGGACACAAGTTTATTAATAGCCACAAAATGATAATTTCAGTATGAAATACATGTAATCATTGATTATTGATTATAGAAAAGATACTTTAAATTTTGTGTTTGAAAAACATGAAATTTTGTGAAAACTAAGAACACCTCCCTCATCAAAAGCTCTGTCCTTAGATGGTATTGGCTCTACCCTTTGGTAATTTTAGAATTATGGAATTTGCTCTTTAAGTTTTGGAATATTGTTTTGGTTTTCAAAATTTTAGGCCTGGAGCTTTATAATTGATGAGTCATAAATTGAATTAACTTGCACATCTTGTGTATCAAAAGTGGTATCAAAGAATTTATATATGGTGTTGAATATACATGTAGTTATATTCCATGAATCAGTACCTACAATTACATGATAGTAATGATAATGAATATAAATAAAAATAGGAATATATTAATGTAGAGGCTTTTATTTCAACATCAACAAAAATCTTAACCCCAACTCACCTAAATCTAATCCTTAAATGAGCAAAAACTCATCCACTCCCATTTTGAATTTGTCACATATAAATTGTTATGAAAGAAAAGATGCAATAAATCAGTTAATTCCAGAAATTTAATAAAACAATTCACCTGTCAGTTTGTTTCACTTCTCCAGATAATGTTTGTGAATTATAATGAAAACTTAAGTTCTGCTCCCCTGTCTTCATTGACTCTCAAAAATATTAAAAGATGACAAGTGTAGCAGTGTAATTCTTCCACAATAGAAATAAAGGGTTGAGTACTCTATTAATTGCCAGTTTTGATCTGTCAACATCAGCTGTGTATAAGCTTTTATCTTTTCTTGATATTTCTTAAATTATAATTAATGGAAATTCTAGAAACTAAGCTAGAACAATATTTTAATAAAATAAATAAAAATATGCTTATGCATAACAAAATGTAAAGAATGAGTTCTTGTATTTCAGGAAAGCCATCATGGATTCATTTGATAAACAAATACAAAAATACCACAGCTGATAAAGGATGAAGTTCTATGACTTACAGTATTGCAAGAATTATTTAATAAAACAAACTTGTGTTAAAAAAAAATGGTTGTATCATATGATTTACTAGGTTTTCAAATTTGAGAAAAGATAATTTTATGTAAAAAAAAATTTAAATGATAATACTTTGAATGTGTGTGGAGATTACTGGTATATTAATTTTTACTATGTCATTGCTGTGAGGTTTATTTGTTGTTTTTGTTAATGAATCTTGTTGAAATAAAATATTGAACTAATGTATGCAAGTTATCTTTTTACTTAGCTATGTTTAAAATCAGCATTGTCTTATATAAAAGTACTTCAGTTGAGTTTTCCAGTGAAAAGTTGTGTCACCTCCTCTCCTCAATCACTGGTTAAGTAAGAGTTGAAAAGTCATTATTTCAATTACAATATGTGACAAAACAGATTAAATACGAAAAAGCTGCATAAATCAAAACAGATGATCAACATATTATCACAAAATAAGTTAATGTAGAACTGTTAGAGTAAAATGTTCATGCTTTAAGAAGGAAACCAAAAAAAAACAATGCTTATGAAAATAATAAAATAGAAGATAAACATTTGTATTTATTACTAAGATCTGATTAATGTCCTTCATCAACATTTAGGCAACAATGTCCTTCATTATCACATTGTAAAGGTGTAAAAATGCTCAAATTATAATAATATAATCCTTTCATGTTTGATATTGAATGTATTCATTTTTAATATAAAATTTAAATTTTGCTCTTTTTGTTGAGTGTTAAATTGTGTCAAATGATAATTTGCTAAAACCCTTCTTCATCCACACCTTTGTATCAATATCCTTTAAATTAAACATCACTACAACAATGCCCCTCATCATCAAGATCCAAACAACAATGTCCTTTAAGATTAACATCACTACAACAATATCCATCATCATCATCAACATCTCCACAACAGTGTCCTCCATCATCAACATCACTACAAATATTTCCACCATCATCAACATCCCTACAACAATGTCCATTATCAACATCGCTACAACAATTTCCATCATCATCATCAACATCTCCACAACAGTGTCCTCCATCATCAACATCACTACAAATATTTCCACCATCATCATCCCAACAACAGTGTCCATTATCAACATCGCTACAACAATTTCCATCATCATCAACATCTCCACAACAGTGTCCTCCATCATCAACATCACTACAAATATTTCCACCATCATCAACATCCCTACAACAATGTCCATTATCAACATCGCTACAACAATTTCCATCATCATCATCAACATCTCCACAACAGTGTCCTCCATCATCAACATCACTACAAATATTTCCACCATCATCAACATCCCTACAACAATGTCCATTATCAACATCGATACAACAATTTCCATCATCAGCAACATCATTACAATGTCCGTCATCATTAAAATCACTACAACAATTTCCTCCATCTTCAACATCTCTACAACAATGTCCCTCAACACCAACTACTCTACAACAATGTCATCTTCAAAATCCAAACCACAATGTCCTTTAACATCAACATATTTACAACAATATCCTTCATCATCAACATCTCCACAACAATGTCCCCCATTATCAAAATCAACACAACAATGTCCATCATCATCATCAACATCACTACAACAATTTCCTCCATCCTCAACATCTCTACTACAATGTCCCTCAACACCAACATCACTAAAACAATGTCCTTTAACGTCCAACATTATTATAAAAATGTCCAACATCACTTAAACAATTTTCCCCATCATCAGCATCCAAGCAATAATGTCCTTTAACATCAACATCACTACAACAATGTCCATCATCATCAACATCTCCACAACAGTGTCCTCCATCATCAACATCACTACAAATATTTCCACCATCATCAACATCCCTACAACAATGTCCATCATCAAGAACTTTACATCATCATCACTACTACAATTTCTGCCACCAACAACATCTTGACATTAATGCCCTTCATCATCAACATCTTCGCTACAATGTCAATCTACAACATCACTACAACAATGTCCTTAATCATTAACATCTCTACAACAAAGTCCTTAATAATTAACATCTCGACAACTATGTCCATCCTCAACATCACTACAACATGTCCAATATCCTTCATCACAAACATCCAAACAACTATGCCCTTTAACATCAACGTCACTACAAAAATGTCCATCATACACAACGTCACCACAACAATGTCCATCAACATCTCTACAACTATGTCTATCATTATCAACATTTCTACAACAATGTCCTCCATCGACATTTATCCCCCATCATCAACATCCAACCAAAAATGTCCTTTTACATCTAACATCACTAGTAAAATGTGCATTATCATCAAGATCACTATAACAATGTCCTAGACCATCACTACTAGGCACATATGATGGATCACGGGAGCTCAACCCACAAAGCTGCCTAGCGTGTCCCAGGGTGGCGGATAGGGGAGACCCTCTCGTTGGGGGGGGGGGGGGGGGTGTCAGGTGGATCATAGTGTGTAAAGTGTTTGGAGAATGCCACACCCCTTCTCTAGTTTTCGAAAAAGAGTAGGCTGATAACCGCTACAGAAGGCTAAATTATCCGACGTTACCCAACCAACCTCCTTTTACAGTGGCAGTCAAAATTGGTTCCCTTTTTGTCCCATCCCACCCCCTATTTGAATTGTTTGATACATTGAACTGGTTCTCGTCCTGAAGATGCATGAAATATTTGCCACTGGACCTTAAGCAACAATCAATCAATAGATCATCACTAAAAATGTCCATCATCATCATCAACATCACTAAAAATGTCCATCATCATCATCAGCATCACTACAACAATGTCATTATCATCAACATTACTACAACAATTTCCTCCACCTTCAACATCTCTATAATAATGACCCTCAACACCGACATCTCTTCAACAATGTCCCTGAACATCAACATCACCACAACAATGTCCATCATCAACATCACTACAACAATTTCCTCCACATTTAACATCTCTATAATAATGACCCTCAACACCAACATCTCTTCAACAATGTCCCTCAACATCAACATCACCACAACAATGTCCATCATCATCAAAATCTCTACAACAATGTCCTCCTTCATCAACATCACTACAAAAATGTCAGCCATCATCATCTCTACAACCAAGGTCCTTCATCATTTAGAACAAAAATCTTCACCATCAATATCTCTAAAACAAATATCTTTCATTAACAGGTGTCTTTGTTTTCCACATCCACATCCTTAGAAGAATAACCTCATCAAATTTTCTATAGTATAGTCCTTCATTATCAACATCTCACATCATTGCCCCTAATCATCTCAACATCAACATCTCCTTACCACTTTTCTTCAACATGAAGCTCACTCAAACAACCCTACCAGAAAAACCCTTCAAATCATCAACACCTCTATAACAATGTAGATATCTCCACAACCATGCCCTTCTTCATTAACATTTTCTACGATAGCCTTCGCCGTTATCAACTGGATAAAAAGGTCCATCACCAACGTCTCCACAACGATATCCAATGTTGCCAGCATCTCTAAAACAGTGGACTTCTAAATCAAATTTGTCCTCTGAAAATTCTTGACCATTCGACAACTAATTTTTAGGGTGGCCCCGTTTCAAAACTATATCTGGACCTTGGGCCATCCTAATATTAGACAAATTAGAAAAAGAACTATTTAAAAATCTCCCCACTAAGCCAACTGTGACCAAATTTTGATGAAATTTTTCTTGGAAAAGGATTGTGTCTGCAGGTTCCAAACTTAATTATCGACCTATACCTTTTCTAAAACATTTATAAATCATTAACAAAGAATCGTTGATAATCTGACCTCCGAAAACCTGTCGATAAGATATAAGATCGAATACTTTTACTTGCCACTATAACATGTATAAGCAAGTGGATTGGAGATGACAATAATTAGATTACATCAAACACGCACGAACTATCAACTGTTAGACGAATTTCAAGTAATTCAGACGATTTTAAACAAAAACATGATACTATCGTTTATAGAATATTTAGAATATTATTATGTTTGTTTGTGTAGTTAGTGTTTTACGCCGTTTTCAGCACATTTTGGCTATTTCGCGGCGGACAGTTTTTATTGGTGGAGGAAGCTGGAGTAAAACCACCGACCTTCGGTAGGACAATTGGCAATCCTCGTCAGTTATAAGGAATATTATTATGAGGCACAAAAAAATTACAATAAATGATAAAGCAGCTCTATAAATTGAAAATACAGTTGTAATGATATTTATGACGGAATGACCGTAAATCTGCCCTTTATACCATACCATCAACACACGTCTAATATTTTATCTATCCAACTTAAAGTTCGAGACAAAAAAAAATAATAAATAATTGTTGCGACAATGGTTTATATTCGTACCCTTTTGGTCGCAAACCAGCAACACAAACCTAATATCTTATCTTTCTATTTGCAAGGTACTTGAAATCAAGATCAATAAAGGATACTACAGACACACTTTCGTATGCCTTTATTTAGGTTTATTCCACGAAACTGACAACAAACATTTGAAGATAAAACTTTACGAAAACTGTACATGCACGGTGACTTCAACTTTCCAATTGTTAATTGCCCTTTCTTGGTGGAAATATACCATCATCGCTGTAGTATGGCATCTATTTTAAATAATGTGTAAGAATATATCTATGAAATGTAATAACACAAAATTTTGATTCATCAAAACAAAGAACTATGGCTAAAAACATTTGATTAAGATGGTTATATTGACGATCAAGGTTCCGGTTTAGTTTGTGTACGATTTTTGTGTACTTTGTTTACTGACCTTTTACGACGGAAAAAAATGATAGAAGGGAGCTTAAATCGATACATTTTGGGTTGTTAGGCACTTTGGGGTTTGTTTGAAAACGTATGAAGTAAGAGGATATCGTTATTTTTTGCATATTAGTCATAACATGCCCCGATACTTTGGTGATAGTTTTGTCTCAACCCATGGGTGAAATAAATTGGAATTGTCTTGTCCCAAAAGTGAGAATATTGCTGTCCCAAAATCTTCACAGCCAAGGTTTTGTAATGGGGTATGAGGTTTCTATAACCACTTAAGAAAATTTGGTTTTCACCACGAATTGGTTTAAGATAGGATCGAATGGGAAATACAGAATCTTCTAGAGAACCACTGAATGGATAGAAACCAAACATGACATGAATGTTACTTTGGTGCGGATCTGTCATCCATGATGGCCGCCAGCGGAAGATTTAGTTTAACATAGGACCCTATGGGAATTACATACAAACGGCTTCTCTTGAAAATCTCGGAATGGATTGAAACCAAACATGGCATGGATTTTAATCCGAAGGCCCTTTAGCAATGAACAAATGGAAATATCGGGTGAGCTATAGAGGCTCCTGGGAGCCTCTAATTTAATAAGCTCACCTGGACCTGACTTACGACTAAAATAACCAGGGGCAGCAAAGTAACAACAATTGGTCAGAACGTCATAAGGAACATTCATGCTACGTTTGGTTTCAATACACTCGGTGGTTCTCTAGAAGATTTTTGTATGTATTTCCCATAGGGTCCTATCTTAAACTAAGTACCCCACTGGAGGTCATCTTGGATGACAGATTGGTTTTAAAGTAACAACACTTGGTCAGCATCTCATAAGGCACATTCATGCCATGTTTCGTTTCAATCCATTCAGCGGTTCTCTTGAAGAAGATTTTTGTATGTATTTCACATAGGGTGCTATGTTAAACTAAGTTCCCCGCTGGCGGCCATCTTGGATGATGGATCGGGGTCAAAGCAAAACTTGGTCAGCACCTCATAAGGAACATTCATGCATGTTTGTTTTTAATCCATTCAGCTTTTCTCTAGAAGAAGATTTTTGTATGTATTTCCCATACATAGGGTCCTATGTTAAACTAAGTCACCCGCTGGTGGCCATTTTTGATAACTGATCGGCAACAAAGTAGCAACACTTGATCAGCATCTCATAAAGAACATCCATGCCATGTTTGGTTTCAATCCATACAGCTTTTCTCTAGAAGACGATTTTTGTATGTATTTCCCATACATAGGGTCCTATGTTAAACTAAGTCCTCCGCTGGTGGCCATTTTGGATGACGGATCAGCAGCAAAGTAACAATACTTGGTCAGCACCTCATAAGGAGCATTCATGCTATGCGTGGTTTCAATCCATTCACCGGTTCTCTAGAAGAAGATTTTTGTATGTATTTCCCATAGGGTCCTATGTTAAACTAAGTCCCCCGCTGGCGGCATCTTAGAAAACGGATCGGCACCAAAGTAATAATATTTGGTCAGCACTGTGTAAGGACCATTTGTGCCATGATTCGTTTCAATCCATTCAGTGGTTCTTTAGAAAAGGTACAAAATGTGAAATGTTCATGGATGGACGATGGTAATAGCTCACATTGGGTCAGGTGAGCTAATAATAGAAAAAAAGGGGGGGGGTAAAAATCTTCTATGGAACTTTAAGACCGGATGGAACAGAATTAGCAGCAATGGTCGTTAGGTGGTCTTTTTAGCTCAACTGGCCAAAGGCCATGTGAGCTTATGTCATCACTTGGCGTCTGTCGTCCGTGGTCATCTTCTCCTCTGAAACCACTGGGCCAAATGAAATTAAATTTGGCAGGAAGCATCTATGTAAGGTCCTTTAAAAAAAATGCTCATTTCGTCCCGATCGAACAACAAACATGGCCGCCATGGGCAATTGTTGTTTCTGTTTGGCCGAGTTTTCAGTTCAGTCGCTAGTATTTCGACGCCAGCTATGCTGTTATAAAAATGTTTACTAAATTTTTTGAAAACTATAATCTTGGCTTTCAACACGTGACACTTTTGCATTCAACACAACTGATGAGTGTAAATCGACGAAATGTGCTCAATTTATGCATCAAATTTGGTCCTGATATAATCTATATGATATATGGGCACTTTTTAGACTTATCGCTCGGATGTCATTATTATTGCAAATCAAATCCTGACGGGTTGAGCTAATACAAACATTAAAATATTATACACAATATATATACACACAGTTTTTTCTTATATTTGTTAAAAAATGGAATTAGGACTTGACTAAAATGACGTTACAATGTCATAACTTTAAAAAAAAATAATTACTATTATGTGAATCATTAAAATCATTGTACTTTGATTATATATGCCCTTTATGGGCCCATGATTTGGAATTAAAAAAAAGATATTCGATTCGATTCTATTCTACAAGATACATAACACAAGAGACATATACATAAAGTTATTATAGTTCCAAATGTGTTTGCACTTGACCAATATGGATCTCATTTTCGCAATTCCAAAGACTACTTTATAAAACCAACAACACTGGAATATTTATTTAGAATAACTCGTAATTTATCTCTAACAGAGAGCCAAGCTGGTTATATTTAGGGTGCACATTTATACATATACAAATATACAAATATTTTATTGGCACAAACTCATTTACAATAAATGGCAAAGACCCATTATTACAACATGATGTAAGACAATAATTCCAGAAATCAAATCAAATTACATTGTTTCTAATTTCAAGCCAAATATATATAAAGGAGGAAGATAATTTAAGGACCAAAGCAGAGTCATTATTTAAAATTATTTTCGGAGTCTGTTGCAGTCATTTTTTGGCTGATGTTTTGTTATTTTATTTAATTTGAACATAAATTATGTTCGTTGTGTGGTAAATCCATCACACTTCAGTAAAAAATGTACTTCATTTTCAATTTGGTTTGTTTTACAAATTTGGCAGAATCTTTTATCCCTAGGAATATTGAGATATCTTCCTCTTTCAATCATAAGTTGATGTGCACTAATGCGTAGCTTGCATATATAGCTTGCACAAGGTTCAGAATATCAGCACATCATTTAAGAATAGAAGCGGGAAGGTTTCAGGGCACTCCCAGACATGATAGAATTTGTCTTCAATGTTCATCTGATGAGGTTGAGGATGAAAATCATTTTTTATTTAAATGTCAAAAATATAATGATGATAGAACTGAATTAATGAAAATAGTATTACATCTTTGTCCAAAAGTCAGTAATTTAAATAACACTGAAAAATTAATTTGGCTTATGAATAATGAGAACTTTGAGATATTGAATGGCATTTGTACTTTCATAAAAAAATAGTTGTCCTCATTAGAGATGGTCACTTCACTTGCATATAGTTTATTTTATCTCCTCATACTGGCGTGTTTTCATATGTATATTATATAATTTCAATTGTCTAAAGCGACATTGACAGATAATTATTTAAGTCATTCAAAAAAGATAGAATATACATAAATTATATTATATAACAACACTAGAACCTTTAGTATCCACCCTTGGTGACTTCTGCACAGGTGAGATTATGACTGTCTACTGTTCTTTAGCCACGAGGAGGTTCATTAAAGTGAATTGTATAATACTATATAATGATCAAAAACTGGAACCTTTAGTATCTACCCTTGGTGACTTCTGCACAGAACAGACAATTGACTTTCGGCTGTGCTTTAGTCACGAGGAGGTCCACTATGGTGTTTATATTTTATGGAATTATAGATGTTCACAGACAATTTATATGTAATATATGTGAAAACAGAAGGTCCTTTTGCATCGGCCCTGGGTCTCTTATCTTGCTGAACAACCTGTAAAGCTTGCTCATCTGGATAAGGGACGAGGTGGACATATAATTTATATTTTCTTTACTTTCTTTTTAAACACGCCCGTGTGGGGAAAATCACATATATATACTCTTATTAATCAGTATTATTGTTTAAAAAAGAAGTATTATCTGTATTTGTGTATCAAATCAATGTGTTGTATTGTGTTTTCATTATATATGCCTCTTAAATGGTGCCCTTAATTGGTAATAAAAAACTTGAACTTGAACGTGAACTATATAGCAGATCTCTCACATCTATAAGTTAATAAATCAACATAAGGTGGACGTTGACCCATGTTATATACACTCCTGAAAAAAAAACTTAGTTTAGGAGAATTACAGATAATTAAATTTTGATTCTGTAGACTGATTTTGAATTCTTTGTTTTATATCATTTAAATGCGGTTTTAATCAAATCAAATCAAATCAAATATTTTATGGGAAAGAGCACATAAGAGGCGTGATCCAAACACAATACATAAACATTACGTGTATAAACATTTAAAATATAAATAATCTCAATGTATATAATAGTATACCAAATAATGAGTAACCATAGTCATACAGTCATAATTCATATATCTCAACAATGAATATTGACTAGAAAGTCGGATGGTCCCTGTTTTCAAACGCTTCCTTTATGAATAAACACGGGTTTCGTAATTTTTTTTTAAAGAATTAGGATTCAAGAATTCTGATAATGATTCATCTGTAATATTATCGGGGATTTCGTATTTTAATTCGTAGAGAATTATAATGAGGACAATTAAACAAGAAATGGAATTCATCCTCCACTCGATCAACGCAGAATTTACAAAATCTTTCATTTGGTGGAGTTTTTGGTTTGGAGTATCTACCAGTCTCAATAGCTAATGAATGGGCACTAATTCTTATTTTAGTCAATTTATTTCTAAGTTCTATTGGTATGCTAAAATTAAAATATTGTTGTTGTTAGAATTTTGCACAGATTCTACTGTAAAACTTGAGTTTTCCCGATGCCTCTTCTTTAATTTTCGAAAATTCAAATTTAATTTTTGATTTATAGTAATCTTGAAGTTTTGATTTAAATAGTTGCTTAGAAATATTAAGGGTATCGATTTTTGTCTTTTTAATGAGTTCTTTTAGACATTTCGACCATGAGTGTTCTTTGTCTGAAAAGGATTTATCCGTTTCAAAAGCAGCCTTTAGAATACAGTGTGGACCATCCGTCTGTTCACCAATATCATTTAATCGTGAATAATAACTAAACATTAGCGAGTAACATTTCATATATATTGGGAGTGTACCCAGTTCACACCCTACTGCCATGTTTGAAGACTTACTATGAACACCAAGAATATTTTTTAGAATCATATTTTGTGTTTTTTAACTGGGCCTTATCTAGGGACTCGAAGTTTGGTTTAAAATCAGATATCCAGATTTCAGAACCGTAAGTTATAATAGAGGCTATCATAGAGTTATACAATTTAAGTAGTGATTTAGCTGACAAATTATTGTTGCAGGGTAGCTTTGATTTTAAGGCGAAGTAAGCCTTCCTTGCTTTATCAGAAAGATTTGACACAGACTCCCTGAACTTTCCATTAAAATAGAACACTATACCTAATTTATTTGTATGAATCTACAATTTCAATTGCATTTGGCCCATAATAAAAGTAAAGTGGATTCCTTTCAGTTTTTCTTTTAGAAAAGATCAAGATTTTTGTCTTGCTTAAATTCACAGTAAGCCTCCAATCGCAGCAGTACCTTTGAAGTGAGTCTATACAGTGCTGGAGACCAGTTGGAGTTTCAGAGACAAGCAAAATGTCATCTGCATATAGCAAGTGATTTAAAGACTGATCACCTAGTTTGATAGGATCAGTAATTCTATCATCAAAATAATTTCCTATATCATCTACAAATATGTTAAAAAGTGTGGGACTAAGACTATCCCCTTGTTTAACTCCTTGGTTTGCAAGAAATGGTTGGCTATATTGTTTTGAAATTTTGCAGCTGTAGCGAGTATCCATGTATAAGTTATGAATTATGTTATAAATTTTTCCATTTATACCTTTTGATTTTAATTTGAGAAAAAGGGCTGCTCTCCATACACTGTCAAACGCCTTCTTAAAACAATAAAACATACACATAGTTTCTTTTTACTCTTATAGACATATTTATTAATAATTGTTCTTATAATATAAAGATATGGTCAACAGTTCTATAGTTTTTCCTGAACCCTCCCCGATTAGGGCTGAGAAGATTATTTGTCTCTAAGTAATCACTTATTCTTTTTTGTAGAAGAGAAGTAAACAATTTACCAAGACAACTTGAAATACTTATCCCTCTGTAGTTACCACAATCAGCTGGATCCCCAGGTTTATAAATAGAGGTCAACAATGAAATGTTCCAAATTTCTGGGAAATGCCCTGAATTTAATATTTTGTTGAAAAGTTTAGTTAAAGTTAGGATCAATGTATTTGACCCAGCTTTAATAAATTCATTTAAAACCAAATCTATTCCTGCTGTTTTCCCAGTTTTAAGAGATTTAATCCCATCTTTAATTTCTTCCAAGTAAATGGTATATCTAAGTTACAACTTTCTGGATTACAGTTTTCTTGTTCCAGTTTACATTCAAGGTTTTCATTCGTGACCAATAGATTTTTGTAGTGATCTACCAACTCTTTTGGAGGGATAATCGGACCAGTAAAATTTTCTTTCTTTTTATATTTGTTCAATTGACTCCAAAATTATTTACAATTTTGGGGGTTAACATTATCTATTTCTTGTATTATAGAGTTAAAAAAGTTTTTTTTCAGTTTGTTCCTTAGCTTGTTGAATTCTCTTCTACAATTACAAAAAGTTAAACGTAATGCATTATTATTTGGATCTTTTGCTAGTCTGTTGCCTAAAGAACGGAGTTCTTTCCTTAATAATAGACCATCGCTTGACATCCATACCTTTTTGGGTACAGCTTTAAAGTTCTTTTTCTTCAACTGGGATTTTAAAACATTAGGTTTGAATTTGACTGAGTTATTTGCTACTTGTATATAAATATTATTAGTTTTCTCAACTAGGAAATCTATATCATTGAAATTTTCATCATCTAGTATTTTATTCAAGGACAAAATATCCGTCATATTTTTGTCTTCTAATAAAGAGTCCACAAATGTATCCTTATTCTGATCGGACCATTTATAAGACCCAGGAAGGGACAGTAGTTCTTTGTCATCATTTTTTTCCATTGATTTTGAAGAGAAACATTGCAGATGTATGGAAATCAAACTTGAATGGTCAGATAAATAAGTAAGTGGAGTTACCACAAAGTTTCTAATATAACGTAATAAATTCTTTGGCACTAGCATATAGTCTACTGTGCTATTACCATTCATATTAAAGAATGTATAGTAGCCAAGCGAATCCCTAAGGAACCTACCATTGACAATCCTTAACTGGGAAGATTTACAAATTTGTCAGAAGAGAGCCGTGTAAATTTGACTTTGAGTCTAGTTGGTTTCTTTTTATAGGGGAATCAGGACAATAATCAGGTGGTATTGGGCAATCTTCAAAGTTTTCATTTAATGAAAAATATAACGTTAAATCCGTTACAGAGACATATAATACAATATAACCATTGTTATATACGTCTCTGATCCGTTAGGAATGAGAAATTATCCTAGCTTTTGTAGTAAGAACTTTGTTTGATTTTATAATATCATTTTGAAACTTTATTCGTATTTCCTTGTTGATTTTGCAATTTAAGAAGAAATGATATTCATCATCAAGAACATTACAAATAACTTTCGCAAGTATAGCATGTAGGTAATTAAGCATTAAAATAACTTTGATCAATCGACGTGACATTTATGATTTATAGAAAATTTAACGCATGCGTACTCTTTTCTTTTGCGTAAATGGCGACATGTGCTCGACGAGAAATTTCACAATTTCTCTTGCCATGTTAGCCAGCAAGTTTTCGTAGTACAGTGGTTGTCAACGAGTTTGTGACATTAGTTATTGATCGAAGGATCGCATACTAGAGATAAACTGAAGTTATTCATCAATATTCGGATGTAAACACTGCGCCCTTGCAGACAACGTGGCTTTCACATTTCTGTCGTGAGATACAAATTTAGAACAATATTGTGTCATTTTGTGGTGCAACGGAATTTTTCAGACACTATTCACCAAGATCAGTGTGTCTCCTGTACTGAAAGCTGTTGTCAGTTGCAATAAAACAGTTGTGTACTAAAAATCTGTAAATAGACACGTTCTGTTGACTTATTCTAAAACGAGGCTATCCACTGCTAGAGATTCACAAATTATTTTGACTTTTTAGGTAAAATATACCTCCTTCATTCTGTGAACCTCAAAATTTGTGTTAGAACCAATGCCATTTATGATATTATATTCCAATCTGCTGACATAAATTTGAACAGCTGTTAAAAGTGTTCGCCAGTAAACATGGCCACAGCAGTAGGAACAAATACCCCAAACGAACATTTTCAGTCTGACCTGAAGACTCAAGATAATGAAGCTGTACAATGTGATTCTAAAAATTTCCAGAGCTCTGATAAAGGTTCAAATAATAATGTAGACAATGATGCCACACTGGATCATGATGAAGAAGGCACAGATAAAGAGAGGGTAGCACCGAAAGTAAAGAAATTTGATAATAAAAATTATGTTGAAGCTCCACTGCCGAAAACAAACCCATGGACCAAAAGTGCACAGCCAGCAAGTCCACAAATTACTACAGTAAAGAAGACACCAGGTAAAAAGTGTTCATGTTAGTCTTTAAAGTTAAGGCTTTGTCATTGAAACATGCTTGAATTTCATTGTTTTCCTACCAGTCTATATGAACTTTGAAATTGAAATCTTTAATTTCACGTTTGTTATTTTTTTAAGTGAATTATTCTTAACTGTTGCTGGTGCCAACATTTTGTTGAGGTTATTCTGGATTTTCGGATCTATTGTGGTTTGTTATTTAGTGCATAAGGCATCAGTGCGATTTAAACTGTCTGTAAAGATTAGAATTAAAACGATCTTGAATAGGAAGCACATGGTATGGAAAAGCAATGAAAAGGTCTTGAAATGTCATGAAATTTAAAGTTAACAGGTCTGGTCGAACTCGCAAATGCGAATATAGCTGAACGCTGAAATTAAACTCTCTGTTGCGAGTATGATGTCATCAATTTACTCGCATGTGCGAGTTTCTTCACTTGATCGTATATTCTTTCACCAGTGATGCAAACGCGTGATTCCTCACACCTGTAATTTAGGATATATATTCTTTATACCTATTTGAGCATTTCTACCGAGCAAATTTAAAATCTACTCTGCAATTATGTAGAAATTAAAGGCCAAAGTTGACCGGAAGTTGAGGGATCTTTTGGATGTTTTTGGAATAGATAACAGACACATTTAAAATCTATTTTTGTGACTTAATTTTACATAAAAGGACATTATTTCTGCTGAACAATGTAGGGAAAGAATTTTTTTTATTTAAATTGAATTTTTTATGACTTGTTAACGTTTATTTTTAGAAAATATATAAACGGATGTCCCTTCTGCATACAAAACTAAAGATGTTCAAAATGTTTCAGTAGTTCTTTAGTTGGTTTTTATATATTATTTTTATTTTATAACAATTGATATACATGTGTATTTACAAATATTTTGCATTTCTATTGTGATTTTTGTATATTTACAAGATGTATGAAACTGGTGAAATACTATTCCAGTCTCAGCAATGGAGATTTCATCAAAAACATTGAATGCTAGGAAAGAAAACTCAGTTTTGCGAGTTCGACTGGACCTGTTAAAGAGTCTTTATGAACCATGACAATTTGCATGACCAGATGTCACTCACAGCGACTAAAACTTACCTGTGCAACAAAATTCAATTTTGATTGTCCAGGTGGCAAATATGAAAGCTTCAGTCAGATTAAGTTCCTAAGGGAAAAATATTTTGTCAAAATCATATTTGGTGTGCAATTTCTAAAATAAAATACAGTAATCAGTAACACGCAAAACTGATTTTATGAATCTATCTCCTGATTAAAAAAAAACACAATTGAAAACATTTAACATGCTCCTTAAAAGATTGAAAAACAAAAAGTACATTTTTGTATTTACAATGGAGAAAAATATTGAAAATGAGTAATACACCCAGGAATGGCAACTAATTTTGAGTTATTAGGGGCAGGTAATCTACATTGTAGCCTTGTGTTATAAGCCTGTCCTTATTTGAAATCTAAGAAGGATAAATTAACTTGCAAGGAGCCTGTCATTCACCAAACTACTATTTCCATATAATAACCTTACATTTCCCTAGTGAGATGTTCTCTGTCATTCTCCAAACTATTATTTCCATATTATAATCTTGCAGTTCCCTAGTGACATGTTCTCTTTCAACCAACTGGATATGATGTAGGTAGTGCTGCGGGTTGAATGTCTTGACCATCATGCATGCAGATGCACATCTGCCTAGCTCTACATACATGTAATATGCAGTAAGACCAGTCTTCTGGTTTTTTAGTGAAAATTTTCCATAAGCTTATTTTCTATCGGTCATGCTTACAATGTAGATGATGTGTGTTGATACAAATTAATTCTCTTTCTATTTTAATTTTTCTGGTGTAATCCCTCCAACAGAACTCATGGTATTAAGGTACTATAGCAATTACGAGTGCCTTTTCCTGTATCCATTGCTATAGAAAAATGACCCGTGACAAAAATTGGACAACAAGTGAATACTTGTCACTGCAGTCAGTGAAAGATACAAATTTCTTTCAACTAAAAAAAATTATTTAGAAAATATTTTTCTGCATGTATACTGTTCAAGTTTTATCTTTCAAATACAACATAGAACTACGAAACTGTGATGATATACATGTAGCTCTTTAAAGGTATACCAAAATTAAGAAAAAAAGATACAAAACAGTGTTCAGGCTCTGCTTTATTGATTTCCATGGAAATGAGTGGACAAAGAAACCTAATGAATTTGCGTAGAGTCCACATGTTGACTCTTGAAAAACACAGTGTCACACTAACCATATATCAGAGTTATTCTTAAAGCATCTGGATGCCTCCTGTGGCAAATGAGATTGTGTTCTATTTTTCCGTTGCTTTGGAAAAATTTCCAGACAATTAGAATCCAGGATTTTTGCGTGAACCCCTGAGGGTTCACGCATATATGTTAGTTAGAAACATGGTCTATGGAGGAATATTCGGAAGCTAAATTATTGTTCATTCGGAACACTTATTCTTCTTACTGTATTAGCTTCCTGCAATTAGGAGCACCTCCATACGGGGCTTTTAAAATATTTCAAAAGTGGCAATAAAGCATGAAGAACTTTTCTACAGATCGCTAATTCATTTATCTGCTTTATGATAATAAACTATCTATAGATCACTTTCAAATATGTATGTTTATTTTAAAGCTATTTTGTGTATCCCAAGTGTTTACTTGAGCAAAGTTGGCAGTTGTAATCTGTCGTGCTCTAAGAAGTATCCGTTTGATAACAAGTGAAAGTTTAATGGTCAAGATTTAACGACCTATAATATCGAACATCTGTGTCTAGATATTAATGGTGTTGGGGTTTCTACATATTGATTTATTATGGGTTTTGGTGGTTAGATTTGTTGATTTGTATCAATAAAATTTATGCACACTTGTCATTTTGACAAATCAGATAAACAAAAATTTCCGTTTCAAGAACCGAAAATAATTTTAAATTTAAAACAGCAAATACTTTAACAATATAATTGAATTTTTACTTATAAAATGTTACTTCAATGTAATTCAACTGTTGATATTTGTTGATATGCTTTGACAAGTGTCATGCAACTACTCTGAACAAAAATAAAATGATAATAACTTTTAATTGAAGTTTTTGTTTCATTCATATTTGTACCTAATATGGAAACATCATCTGTTGTGTTTATTAGTCAGAACTATTCCTTTAAATGTCTGTTGTTGGGTATGAAGTATAATTTCCTTAATCTGGACATGCATTGTCTCATTAATGGTCTTGTGTCTTTGAATAAATTTGGTTAGTTATTGATCTACTTTTGAACATTGGTTTTCCTTTCTTATACCTTTCAATAGAACATTCCTACTAGTTCATGTAGTTTTTAACTTGAAAGAAAAGTTTTAATTAATTCATATACATTTTAACAAAATTCCTAAATCGAATTATCCTGCGAATGATATGATTAAATAATATTGGGTATGCTTGCCAATGAGACAACTTTTCATCAAAGACCAAATGTCATAGATGGAAGCAATTTTGTTCACAGTATGGCGTTGAATGTGGAGTCTTAGAAAAGTAAGCTAAATGACCTCAAATTGACCAGTGTTATACAATTTGGACAAGATATAAATCAATGGCCATATTTATATACAAAACAAAGGTAACAGACACAATAGTAATAAGCAAAAAACAAAAATTGCAGGCTCCTGATTTGGGATAGGTATATCAAGTATAAATGTATACACAGCAAATTGAATGTATTAGCTGGATCAAAACCCATTTCTAATGTGGAACAGGATTTTACAGCACAAAATAAAATGATAAGCAAGTATTTTTTCTTATAGGTTTCATTTTCAGCAAAGGTAGCATCCCATTTGGCTAAGTTGAATCTGACTCGTTTTAATTTGTCTTATTTGGTAGGTATCCTTCCACATTCCATGAAACAAAATATTGTGCTTGCCCTAAAATATGTTTTTTAAAAAGAAAAGTAAATAAAATTACTGAGAGTTCTAGGTGAAATATTACCTCTGCCAATAAAAACCCTAGAAGAGTCATCCATTGCTAGTAGTTTGACTTTTCACACTGGTAAAAAATGAAAGCTAACACCATTTAGATATCTGTACTACTAAAGGAAGAGACCGATTTCATTGAGCCGCAACTCCTCTGAAACCATACAAAGTCGGAAATATTTATGATATGATGTTTGGGGGGGTATATAGGAATCACCTTGTCCGTCTGTCCGTCTGTCCATATATCTTGTAAGCGCAACTCCTCCTAGACCGCTCAATGGATTTCAACGAAATTTTACAGAAAGGAAGTACATCATCCAAAGATGTGCATGAAGAAAAATCTTTGCTTTCCGATATCACTCAAGGGAGATAATTGGACTTCTATTTTTTTGACTTATACATTATATATGAACCTCGTAAGCGCAACTCCTCCTAGACCGCTGAATGGATTTCAACGAAACTTTACAGAAAGGAAGTACATCATCCAAAGATGTGCATGAAGAAAAATCTTTGTTTTCCGATATCACACAAGGGAGATAATCTGACTTCTATTTTTTTTTTTGGCTTATACATTATATATGAACCTCGTAAGCGCAACTCCTCCTAGACCGCTCAATGGATTTCAACGAAACTTTATAGAAAGGAAGTACATCATCCAAAGATGTGCATGAAGAAAAATCTTTGCTTTCCGATATCACACAAGGGAGATAATTGGACTTCTATTTTTTTTGCTTATACATTATATATGAACCTCGTAAGCGCAACTCCTCCTAGACCGCTCAATGGATTTCAACGAAACTTTACAGAAAAGAAGTAAATCATCCAAAGACGTGCATGAAGAAAAATATTTGCTTTCCGATATCACACAAGGGAGGTAATTGGACTTCAAAGCGGGGGGTATCCTTTGTGAGCTTTGCTCACAGTACATCTAGTTAGTATAAAAAATGTTCTAAGGTTCACGTATTGCCTTTTTTTTTTAAAAAAGCAACTTGTTTTATAAGGTTAATGAGGTTAATAAACTGTTAACACAGAGATATGTCACGTCTGTCAGCAGAAAATTCGTATAAAGACAATCTGATGGACAGCAACATTGTTAATTAATTCAAAGTTGCTGGACCATGAACTAGGGGATAGGGCATCAAAATGGTCGACAAACTGAGATGTACTGAAAGCAATGCAACTTTATAGATAATATCATTAATCTATCACAAGTAGTTCATATCAAACTAACTTAAGCAGAAAACTTAACATTGAAAATTGCTAATTAATTGAAAGTCGTTGGACCATGACCTAGGGGGCAGGGCCACGTAATGGTCATCAAACTGAGATGTACTGATAGTAATGCAACTTTATAGAAAATATTAATTCACCTTGGTGAATTTTTTCATTAGTTTGTCAACAATTCTATTTGTATCTTTTATATTGTTTTTGATATACAAGGGGTCAAAGTTAGCAATTTTGAAGGAAAAGTCTTCAATTTGAGATACATGTATCTCAACAAAATTTTACTATCTTTTATAGTTCTTGATCAGATATAGCGGGTTAAAGGTGCCAAAAAGCATGCTGTGCTCAGGGAAGCCCATTAATCAGATTTGGATTGAAGAATTTAATTATGTTTAGAAAAATGAATCAGCTAGCTAATTGGAACCTTAACTTTATACATACTCCGTCATAAGTTAAGCTCCACCCTATTTAATTTCGATGTATTTTTTTTCTGAATGGAATTTTTTATAAAAGAAATACTATATATTAAAACTGTAAACAATAGGGAACTTTTGGATACAGGTAAAATGTCAATCGATTACATTTTGATTGTTCAAAACCAGTTTTAAAAAACTGTCTTGAGTGTTTTATCGCGTTACTGTTTTTTACGAAACACAAATGATTTTAGCACGTGGATTATGCACTTGAATTAGCCATTAATATCAAACTTTTAAGATGGCAATACGAAAACTGAGTATTGTGGAATGCTGGCAAGTTGTAGGTATGGCAAATACAGGTCTGAGTTGCCGTAGCATAGCGGCTCATTTTGGTGTTAACCACACTTATTATCAGGCTCATGTAGAGATACTGACAGACTGGTGCAGTTGAAGACTGCCCTAGAGCCGGCAGACCACGTAAAACTACTCCGAGAGAAGACCGATATCATTCCCGGCAAGCAGGATTGAAACCTTTCTCTACTGCTGAACAGCTTCGTAGACTTTGGTCTATTGGGGGTAGAGTAAGTGTGTGTACTGTGATACGTAGGTTGCATTGTTTCTGTCTACAGACTCGTCGGCCAATAAAGCGCCCAGAATTAACTTTAAGACACTGCAGAGCAAGATTACAGTGAGCTATGAACCATCACAGATGGACTCTAGCAACTGGAGAAGAATTCACTGGTCTGATGAAAGTCGTTTTTTGCTAAAGTCCATAGACAACAGAACACATGTTTGGAGGGAAAGAAACACCACATGTCGGGACAATAAGATTCTTGGTACAACAGCTTTCGGTGGTGGCTGTGTAACAGTATGAGGATGTTTTTCCCATGACTGTAAGCTTGATATGCATATTATTGACGGTAACCTGAATGGACAAAGATACCCAGATGACATCCTTAACACCATAGTATCGCCTCATTTATATTCTTTATATTGCACAAGATTTGAATTTTATTCAAACAATGTCAACATGATTGACTCCTATTCAAAATATTTAAACTTTGGATCTGAAAATTTCCTGTTATCAAAAATATGGGTGGTGCTTAACTTATGGCTTAACTTAAATGCATTTTTGGAAGGGGTACCAGTGGTGAACAATAGAGTCTCCTTGTAGCCTATAGTTTCTTTTCAAGTGTTGTGTGATACATGTATTTATCTATACATGTATTACATGTAACTAACTTGTATAGTTATCTATGAAAAAGTCACATGACAGATAGTGTATTAATACCTAGTTTTGTTCATGATAACATGCTTTCGATATGCAGCAGAGTTTGATTGTATAGAGGCAAATGTTTATCACATTTTTGATTGGTAGAAGATTGATTGATTGAAGGTAAATATTAATCAGAATTCTGATTGGTTGCAATTGACTAATATATATTATAGGTAGTTATGATGGTTTAAACATTATAATACCTAGATCTATGATTATAAAGTGGGAAAGTGGGAACTGTGACAGGTGTTCAGTTTAAAATTTTAAACTTCAGGGATACTGTTAAGTGTTTAATTTGGGAAGTTCAGATATGACTTCAAACTAATATTAAAATTCAGTATTGGGAAGATGGTGCAAGGCTTATACTTAAATTATACAGTTATTGACTAATAATTGATGAGGTCATTGCGCCCCTTAGATGTATTGTATGATATTCACCAAGGTTATGGCCGCAGTGAACATCATATTAAGGAGTTGATAAATCCTGTTATTGACAGATATAAAAAAAGGAGTAAATTCATAACATTTTAAAATGGGTCCCCATAACAATACATTGGGAATTTTTCTAGCAAACTTCTGCCAAACCAAAAAAACTCCGATAATACTTTCACTAAATATCCGTCCTGTCAATTTCAAATCGAGATCATCTGAATGCATGTGCTTATTCAGGATCAATCTAATCAGCTGCTAATACAACACTGATCATAGTGACTAATGATTTAGTGACTAGTACAGTCATATTTACAATTGCAAGAATCGATTATGTAATCCAGATTGTAACATCTGACGAAACATTTTGTATTGGGATTTTCATTAAAATTTTTGGGGTCACTCCACGAATGTTATGATAGGTACGATATAGTTATTATCTTCCGATGGTGGAAAGTCCATTGTTCAGCAACATTAATACCTAGCCCCACCCTATTTGGTCTATCCACAGTTTTTGGTGGGTACATGAAATTCTGACACCTGTCCCTGGACCTTGACCTCAATTTCATGCTTGAATAGTTAATGTTCATTTTTCAGCATCTGTACATTTTTGGTCTATAGATAGTTCTTATTGGGTAAAAAATGTACATACCAGTCTAATACTAGTCACCAGACCTTGACCTCAATTTCAAGCTTGAGTGATTTGCATCAATTTTTCGTGATTAAGTCTATTTTTCGTCAACTCTACTATAAACTATTATTTGATCTGTAGTTCTTAGTGGGTACATGTATATACAAGTCTGAGACCTGACATGGACCTGTATTTCAGACTTTGGTGACATGCAACACATATTCATGATTAAGTCCACTTCTCGTCAACTGTAATACTTACCATTTTTGGACAAGAGATACTCTTGTACCACGATACTCGGTGTAATGCAGTGTTTTTTGGTGTTGAACACTAAAATTCCTCTCATTTTTCGCGCCAAAATACCCGGCAGAAGTTCTTGTTTAGTGTTTTTCAGTGTGTTGCTGTGACAATATTGATTAACACATACATGTTTTATAATAATTTTGAAATTTTGTTTCATTTTCAGTGAAAGATGCAGAAAATTATGCAAAGGCATGAGAATTTGTTTTATGTCTAACTTCCACAGCGTTTATATTATACTGGAATATGAAAAATTGCTAATGACCCTTTTCATGCTCTTTGATCATTTGTAAGACAAAAGGGGTTGTAGAAAATTCTGCAGTTACATGTATAATAGCTTCGAAATTAAAATTCCAGGCTACTCTAAACTTCCTTTTGTCATAATGCTCACTGCTTAATGTACATGTAACTTCTTTTTGACTTAATGCTAAGTGGTAAAATGGATCAATGCGACAAATAGTGACATGGTGGATTTGACACTTGTGTAAATGTAGTATCAATTTTGTAATCCTATGTTACACCAAATTGATATATAGTTCTTTGGATTTTGCCCCTCCGATTTTTGGACTATGCAAATTTTAAGAATTTTTTATTGCCGCTTCAATTTGCAAAAATGCTGAAAATTCGCCCGAAATTCTTCATTTTTCAAGAAATTAAAAATCAAAATTGTTTGCCCACTCCTTACATTTTATTTTTTTTTTTCCATATTTTATTTTAAAAAATGTGTGCCGCTCGTAAATTTGATCTGCGCCGGGAAAAAAGTATAAAAATCAATAGGTGTGGCCTATATCAATGAGATTTTTAGAAATTCATCTTAAATGTTTGCAGCCAATTTTTTTTAACAGAATAAAAATACATGCGCTGTAACAGGGTTTGAAGCTAAGAAATTAGAGCAGTAGCCAAGTGGGCTACCAAATAAAAATTTGAATTAGTCCACATAAGGATTAAGGACCTGGCGTAAGTGAGGTGCATTACGACGAGGGGTCCGCTTAAGGCCCCCAGAAGCTCTGGGTGTAAATGGTGCAAAATCCTGCATTCTGGCACTCTCCTGGCCGCAAAATTGTGTATTTGAAAGTCATGATTTTATATAGAAAGGTTTGAAATTTCTAAAAAAACATGAAATTTCACCATTTAGTTTTTTTTTCTTGGCCTGGTCATTAATCCTCAACTGTAAATTGTTTGTTTACCATAATGGCATTTAATCATTGGGTCCCTTGGTTCCCTGTCATATTCAAATTGTACCAAAAATAGAGTTGCAGACATGTCATTTTTTTTTAACATTAAAACATTCAAAATTCACATTCATATTCATATTCCAGAAGGTCATTGAAAACAGAGATTTCATTTTCTGATTCATCAGTGTCATCATCAGTCGGTTCATCCACATCAGATGAGTTTTCATCATGAACATCTTGGTCCAAAATTGAAAATATTGCTGCACTTCCGTTTAACTGGTTAAACGGAACAGCCGAAGGACACCAAACGGAAGTGCTCTGGATACAGGAGTACTATTTCCATAACAAGATGCAGAAGCATGCGCAAAAATTTAGTAAACAAGGAAATATATTGTTAAAATTTAGGTTTTTTGAATTTTTATTTACACTGAAAAAGTGGGCGACGGAATTGGATTTTTATATTGGCCCACACTGGAATTTGATATTCACTTGCCAAGTGGGACCTTAAATAAAATATTGTTTGTTTCCCCAATCCCGACCGACCCGGAAAAATCGCCGCGATCGGAATAATTTTATTGCCGATTTTGTGTAGAATTTTTTTTTATTGGAATTCATGTGGTGGTGCGGTGCTCCTATGAAATGGAGGAGTCAAATACATAAGACATAAGAAGGAGACGCTGTTCTTCAAAGCGCCTTTGTAATCGGCATAGTTGAAAACGCCTTGATGACGCGACTTGGCTTTCTTCTTCCACGTGGTCTCGGGTCTTTATATGATATTCTCTAGATTGTTCATACACTTAAATGTCAGAACATGGACGCCGTTCTGTCGGTTTCTTTTGCCGTTTATTCGGCTGGAAACTTTAAATTATTTCAAATTATACATAGAGTTTTATTTAATATATCTGACATGAGGAAACTGATAGCTTGATACACCCTAGAATTTAAAATATTGCCCTATAATGATGGTTTGTAATTTCCTATTTACAAGTACCAAAAAAGACAAATTTACCAAAAAAATAAAATAATTTACCTACCTACCTACCCACACCTGACTTGATAGGGTCGGGTTTGGGGAAACAAACAATTATTTATTTTTGGCCTGGGCGACAGAGATGTAATTTTTATGGGCCCACACAGATAATTACTCGCCAATGGCGAGTGGGCAACCCCTAATTTCAAACTCTGCTGTAAGTATGTAGACCCATTGCCCAATAGTTTTATGTAATATTTCAATTCAATTTGTCACATATATTTTTCACCTAGGATCATTTTGACCTTAATTATCTGCAGTTTATAATATACATCTATATACACATGCCTATATATAACAAATCATTCACAACCTATTGCCCAGTTATTTAACAATAATGCTGATGTAAGCAGACCTTGCTCATGAATCTGTTACATGTACATGTATGAGCTGGCATTGTGAATTAGCTGATTAACATTGCAGCCATGTCCTTGGCCAACTGAATGATTTGCCAAAAATTCCACTCAAATTTTATTGGGGTGCCAGATTGTGTTTTCCGGAAGAAAAAAACCTTATTCGTTAAGATAACAGCAATTTATACACATTAGTCATATATATACAATAGACAAGACATTGAACCCGCGCGGGAAAATAAGCATTTTTTTTGTGGTGGCCATGTTGACTATAAAAAGTTGTTGCGGCCATGTCATTCATGGAACAGTGACTCAATATGGATGTTGTAGCAGGCTTTCCATAAACTTTACTGTCAAGTAGGTGGTATCAACTGATAGTTTCATGTCTATATATGCTGTAGTATTCCAGAAATGGATGTTAATGCAAACTTTAACCAAAGTCAATGAAGCGTGAAATGTAGGTCAACGTGACCCAATTGTCATATGGCTGTTCGTTACTACCGAAGATGTATCCACTGATGAAGTAGACTGTATGCCACGTAGAATTACCAAAATGGAACTTAAGGTTCCATCAAAGTCAAAATCTATGACGAAAACACAACCACATAAATTGTCAATATTTTTATTGTTACAATTAATTCTGAACTGGAACTTGATGAAAAGCTTTCATTAAATACACATTTCATAATGCATTACATTTTTCCTTCAGAATAAATATGAAAATGAAATTGTAGATGTAACCATTTCCTTAGTGACGGATGAATTTTTCAAAAGATGCCATGAGTTAGGTAGAGCATATGTTTGGAAAATAATTGTTCCAATTGTTCCATTGTCATCATGGGCAGGGCATGCGATGCTTAATTTCACAAATATATCCAATAATCAGACGATAAAAGCATTTTTAGTGTGTGGATGCGTGTGCTGTCCACGTTTATATTTATCAAAGATGTCCGAGATAAATTTCGTCATTAATGATAAAGATGACCATTTGTTAAAAATAGTTTTATCTAGGGCTTACAGGGAATTGTATGGTAGAGATATATTTAGACAGGTCACATGACAAATAATGTAAAAATAGATAATTGTTGGTTTAATCCCTTTGTGCAATGTAAACATCCGAGCAATCCAAAAAAAAAAAAAAAAAAACAACTAAGTTAGGAATTCCTCTGAACTTTACCTTACTTCTTCATATAATCTTGAAAGTTCATAGCCTTTACAGTTAGGAGAAATTGCGTTATTGTAGAAAAACAATCCTGAATACATGAAGCGGAAACATCCCATTCGAAGGAGAATGTTTTTAATTAGTTTTATTCTTCTTCCGTAATTTCAAACAGAAATACATTTAAAATATGTGCACACTTGTTTATTTAAATCAATGTGTTAAAATGATGCATTCGAGAACCTTCTAAGGGATATGTTGGGAGAATTCATATACGAAAAGTGCATACAATTTCCATTTGCACATAAACAAAACTGCAGTTGAAATTTATAAATGCAGATTGTCAAATCCGATAATAACCTTTATAATCTGAACCATACATCGTTTATTTTGAACCACGTGTTTTGCCGCCTATTCGGCTAATTCGTAAATTTAGTATTATAGATGTAGGGAATACTGTGTGAAGTCCATCATTTTTTTTAGTATTTTTCTTCTCAAATTTGAGGGAATATATACACAAACATGTGTTTCTGTCTTCTTTCAAACATGTAATACATGTTTGAAAGAAGACAGAAACACAGATGGTGAAATAAAAAAAGGGGGGGGGGGGAATGAGAAGTGATCTATATGGTACAAAGTATAAATATGACAATTTTCGTCTCCGAGACAGCCTTTCCCTGAAATAAAAAAAAAAAAATATATGTATATATATTATCTCAATGAATTTATTCTTGATTAAAATCTATGTAATACGTAGCAAAGTAACAAACATGATTTTTAGTGAAATTTAGGGGGAAACACTAGAAAGACGTTTGAAAAAAAGGAGTGTCCAATGTTTTGAAAAAAAGGTAGACATCGAATGCAGTGAAAAAAGATAGGATTGAAATCACAGGGAATCTTTTGAACAAGACTTATTTGATCCAAGATCCCTCCCCTTCAGAAAAAATAAAATGTTTGGTCTAGCTCTAATAAATGTCTGAAGGGCCTGCACAGAAATACAGATCTTAGAGACTAGTGACCCACATTATTTCTCGGCTGAAGTGAAATAATCATTCCCATAATTATCATTTTAAAAAATGTAAATCAAATTTTTATGATAAAAATCATTTCATCATTATTAAATTTTCAATCTAAAAATACGTCTAGACAATCTCTGTGTAATATATTAGCAGCCGACATAAAAATAATTTAATCCAAGGGAAAATCACAATGTTTTAAAATTTTACTATGATCAAATCAAATGTCGCTATGCTGCACAGACAGCGGGGAAAATTGTAGAAGCTACTTATATTAGATTGATAAATCCCGAGAACAACGAATATTCCTACATAAGTGAGACAATACACATATGTTTTGATGAACGAAGCTGAAAGTGAAATACACAAAATCACTAAAACAAGTATACACAGAATGTGGACACATCTACATTATGTAAATTGTAATAAAAAATACTTAACACAACTAATTAATGACAAGTGAATTCTCTGAGGGCGACAGTGAAATTTTGCGGAGTTTCACAGAGATCCTCACAGTTTCCGCTGTAAAATAAGCGGCTATCACCGAGTGACTCAGAGTTTTTATTCCGCGGGAGGGTTTGAGAATCAATCTGTGTTGTGGGTACTGTATGTCCATGTGCATACATAGGCGAGACATTTAGTGCATACACTTTTGTTTATCAATTTTTTGCAGGTTTTCTTTTTGACATTAAAACAAAGGTATTGTAACGATAACTTTAACAATTAAAAGCATGTTGATTGTCAAATAATTTTAGGATCCTTTTTCACAACTTGGCATGGTCAATTGTGGCAAAATGTTTTGTTTCAGCAATACCAGTCATGCCTACTTAGTTGATAAAGGTTGCTGATTGGGCAGTTTAGTTTAAACAAGATACATGTAGGTGATTGGTTCATTATCGCTTTGAGTTTTAGAAATACACCTGCGGAGTATACCTTGGCACTGATTCCTGATTATTGCAGTTATCAAATTTTAAAACAAGAGATTGCCTATATTGCCTATCCTTTTTAGCTCACCAGACCCGAAGGGTCATGTGAGCTATTGCCATCACTTGGCGTCCGTCGTCCGTCGTCCGTCCGTAAACTTTTTCAAACGTTAACTCCTCTGACACCATAAGACCAATTGCAACCAAACTTTGTACAGTTGTTTATTGGTATATGTGCTACAAAACTATCGTTTGGATTTTTGATTCGTAAAAAAACATGGCCGCCAAGGCTAATAATAGAACATAGGGGTAAATTGCAGTTTTTAACCGGATTTTCATAGGAAAATATCGGTTATTAAATTGGTGATGTACGGCGGGCGGACGGGCGGCTGCCAAACAGTGTCCGTGCAATAACTTATGAACTGTTCAACCAAAGCTTTTCAAATTTTAATATGTTGTTACTGGTGACAAAATGGAGGTCAAGTTCGATATTGACGATTTTCACTTTCACCGTTCAAGAGTTATGGTTCTTGAAAGATTGAAAAATGGCTTTTCCAGTGGTGTCCGTGTGATAACTTATGAACTGTTCAACCAAAGCTTTTCAAATTTTAATATGTTGTTACTGATGACAAAATGGAGGTCAAGTTCGATATTGACGATTTTCACTTTCACCGTTCAGGAGTTATGGTTCTTGAAAGATTGAAAAATGGCTTTCCCAGTGGTGTCCGTGTGATAACTTATGAACTGTTCAACCAAAGCTTTTCAAATTTTATTATGTTGTTACTGATGACAAAATGGAGGTCAAGTTCGATATTGACGATTTTCACTTTCACCATTCAAGAGTTATGGTTCTTGAAAGATTGAAAAATGGCTTTTCCAGTGGTGTCCGTGTGATAACTTATGAACTATTCAACCAAAGCTTTTCAAATTTTAATATGTTGTTACTGATGACAAAATGGAGGTCAAGTTCGATATTGACGATTTTCACTTTCACCGTTCAGGAGTTATGGTTCTTGAAAGATTGAAAAATGGCTTTCCCAGTGGTGTCCGTGTGATAACTTATGAACTGTTCAACCAAAGCTTTTCAAATTTTAATATGTTGTTACTGATGACAAAATGGAGGTCAAGTTCGATATTGATGATTTTCACTTTCACCGTTCAGGAGTTATGGTTCTTGAAAGATTGAAAAATGGCTTTCCCAGTGGTGTCCGTGTGATAACTTATGAACTGTTCAACCAAAGCTTTTCAGATTTTAATATGTTGTTACTGATGACAAAATGGAGGTCAAGTTCGGTATTGACGATTTCCACTTTCACCGTGTGTGTACTTATATACTCTCAAAAATTCCAATATTTGTCACTTACTATAAATAGGAGGTCAAGATTGATTTTTGCCTTTCCATTTCTGAACCCTACAAAACCCTACAAAAATTCATTTATATTTCTTTACTTCATCCTGTTTGGGAATCCAGATTTGCAAACATCATTTCCATGCAGGAAAATCCGGTTTGCTGTCATTCGACAGCCTCTTGTTTGCAAATAACTCAAAAACCATAACAGATATCAAAATTCTGGCATAAGGTAAAAGTGTTCAGCACCTCAAGATCTACCTGCCCTGAAATTTTGAAGAAGATCCAACGACCCATGTAGGAGTTATTGCCCTTTTTCTGCATTTTTTCCAAATTTTGCACTTATTAAGCTCAATATCTTGGATACTATAAAGGAAATTTGAAAAATTTAAATTTCATATTGTTAGGCACACAAAGATCTACAAAATTTGTAACAGGATCGAAGTTGTAGGTTCGTTCCTTTTAGGAGTTATTCCCCTTAGGTCGTCAAAATTGACCATTTTTGCAGTCTTTATTCATTGTAATAAAATCGTTAACTCCTCTTACACCATAAGTTTAATTGCAACCAAACTTAGTGTAGTTGTTCCTTGGCATGAGTGCTACTAAACTATCGTTTGGATTTTTGATTTGTAAAAAAACATGGCTGCCATGGCTAAAAATAGAACATAGGGGTAAATTGCAGTTTTTATACGACCGCAAAATTTTTGCGGTCGTATATTGGTATGACGTTGTCGTCGTCGTCGTCGTCGTCCGTCGTCCGTCGGAGTCTGTAGACATTTGGTTTTCGCACTATAAATGTAGTATAAGTTAATAGAAATCTACGAAATTTAAACACAAGGTTTATGACCACAAAAGGAAGGTTGGGATTGTTTTTGGGAGTTTTGGTCCCAAAAGTTTAAGAATTAGGGGCCAAAAAAGGGTCCAATAAGCATTTTTCTTGGTTTTCGCACAATAAGTCTAGTATAAGTAAATAGAAATCTATGAAATTTTAACACAAGGTTTATGATCATTTTTTGGAGTTTTGATCCCAACAGTTTAGGAATTAGGGGCTAAAAAAGGGCCCAAATAAGCATTTTTCTTGGTTTTTGCACAATAACTGTAGTATAAATAAATAGAAATCTATGATATTAGCTTGGTGGGCTAAGGAAGGTAATCCAAACACATTCCAAACACATTTAAAGTAAAATATTGTGTATGATTCAATTATGTATAAAGAAATGTTGATTGTTTTTGGGGTGATTTATAGCTGTCAATTTATTTTTAGAACTTACTATGAATTAATATTAATTTTAGCCATATGTCATTTTTTATTTTAAGACTTCAATGATGTATTTAAATGTTTAATTATGTTTGCAAACTTCATGATAATTTTGAATAGGGATTATGACATTATCTTGAGGGAAAGATTTTTTTTTTTGAAAAAGGGAAAGTGGGGGGGGGGGGGGGGTGTCAAAATTTATGGGGTAAATATTAAATTGGCGGGGGGTGGGGAAAATTTTTTTCTCATTTCAGATTTGTACTTAGTTTTGTTATTATGGGCCCAGTTTTCAAGTTGGTTCAAATTGGGGTCCAAAATTAAAGATAAAAAAGGGGTAATTTTTTTTTTTTGGGGGGGGGGGGGATGGGGCATTTATCCACAGCATATTGTATTGCACAAGAAGAAAAAAGTTGAATATAAATTCAAATCATATGACCAATTCTAAGTTTTTTGATTTCACTTATTCTGTGTCATAAACCTATTATGTATCAAATATTTCAATAAATTTTCAATTGCACAGTATTGTGTAATAGCAAGAAATTGATATGTGTGCCCTGTTATCAAAACTTTATTATTAACAAATTCCATTGGAAATTTGCCAATATAAAATGTGCTGATGAAGCTTTTTTGTTTATCTTATCTAAACTGCTTTTAATATGTATATTTAAAATTTGCCATCCATGACTATGATGTCATTTTCTATTTTAATATGTTATGGTGTATTTAAATGGGCTGTTATGGTTGCATAGTATAAAGAAAGGGGGGGGTTGAAAATAAAATTTGGGGGGGGGGGGGGGGGTAAATGAGAAATTGGGGAGGGGGTAATTTTTTCTCATTTCATATTTCATAAATTAAAAAGAAAATTTCAGATTTTTTTTAGCAAAAAAAAGGGGGAGGGTTACAATAAATTTTATTGGTTTTTGTTTTTTTTTTGGGAGGGGGGTCAATGTGCAACTTCATAGTGTATTGCACAAACGCTAAAAAAAGGGGTAAATTATTATTTTTTTTTTTGGGGGGGGGGGGGCAATTCTCCACAGCATATTGTATTACACAAAAGCAAAAAATTGAATATAAATTCAAATCATATGACCAATTTTAAGTTCTTTGATTTCAGTTCTGTGCCAGAAACCTATTATGTGTCAAATATTTGAAGAAATTTTCAATTACACAGTATTGCGCAATAGCAAGAAATTGATATGTGTGCCCAATTTTAAATTTTAAATTGGTTATTTCTGATTTATATATAAAAACAAATAATACTGATATGGTTTGAATAGGTAAATTAAAAATTTTTAAGTTCTTAGACAACATTCATTCTGTGTCAGAAACCTATGCTGTGTCAAATATTTATTCACAATCCAAATTCAGTATTGTATCAAGCTTGAATGTTGTGTTCATAATTGCCCCAACTATTCAGGGTTCAACATCTGCGGTCGTATCTAGCTGCGCCCAGCGGAGCATTTTATTTGCAAATAACTCAAAAATGGTGACAGATATTAAAATTCTGATGGGAAGCTAAAGTGTTCAACACCTCAAGATGTACCTGCTTTGAAATTTTGAAGAAGATGTAACCACCCATGTAGGAGTTATTGCCCTTTTTCTTAATTTTTTTTTGAAATTTGTACTTAAGTTGTATGATCATTCCTTTTAGGAGTTATTCCCCTTAGAACATCAAAATTGACCATTTTACAGCATTTCCCTTAGTTTGCAAAATGTTTAAATGAGCCCTTTAGGAGTTAAAGTTTTGTCCCTTAAATGTCAAAATAACTGTTGATGCCTTATAGATGGCAAACTGTAGAAAATGAAAAAAAGCTTTTGATTGCGTGTAAATTTGTTTTTAAATGGCTATTTATTAAAATATAAATTCAATGTTACCTCAATATACAATAGTACTTAAAAATAACTTTCATTAGATGTATATATTTATATATTTTTTGTGAAATTAGTTTTGAAACTGGCTGTGGTCAGCACTCATTGTTTGACATTTTTGCTTTTTTTTTATGTTATTATTTCAAAAATCTTCTTCTCTGAAACTACTATTGAAAATCAAATGAAAATTGGTAAGATTGTTCCTTAGGGTATCCTACAAAAAGTTAATGCTTGGATTTTTGATTGGTCAAAAAACATGTCCGCTCTTACTAAAAATAGAACATAGGGGTCAAAATGCTGTTTTTTGCTATTTTTTTCTGAATTATAGAAAGAAAATGAAGATGAAAGCTACTTTCAAAGTAAACATGGTATCCCGAGTTGAATGGTGATGATGAAAGTTTGTTTTGGACGGCCATTTTTGAAGTGGCTGCCATTTTCCCACCATTTTTTTACACTTGCTCGGATTTCAACAATATTTGGTTTTTAAAGTAAACATGGTATCCTTAGTGAATGGTGATGATGAGATTTAGTTTATAGTGCATTGTTTACCTGGTGAGCGATTCAGGCTCTTGAGAGCCTCTTGTTTTAATCATTGAGAAACAAATAATTTTGTAGTAATGTAATAAATGTATTTCACCACTTTCAAAAAAAATGTATTAGAATAATGATATTAAATCTAAATGATGTTTGTGTGTAACAGCTTGTTAATTTGTGATTTTATTGGAAAGGTAGCAGTACTTACATTTAAAGAGCAGTATTTTGTCAGTGAAAATATACACTCCTCTTCAGCCACTAAAAACAAGAAAATACTGTAATGTTTCTGGTAAAAATAGTGTTTCAGAACCTCATGTTTAGATTCTTTTATTAATAGTTAGGCCAAATAAAAACATTTTTTTTCACGATTTAAAATTGTTCAACTACTCCGTCGATGTCTGTGGTTTTTAGCTCACCTGACCCGAAGGGTCATGTGAGCTATTGCCATCACTTGGCGTCCGTCGTCCGTCCGTCCGTCGTCCGTCCGTCGTCTGTAAACTTTTTCAAACGTTAACTCCTCTGACACCATAAGACCAATTGCAACCAAACTTCGTACAGTTGTTTATTGGTATATGTGCTACAAAACTATCGTTTGGATTTTTGATTCGTATAAAAACATGGCCGCCATGGCTAAAAATAGAACATAGGGGTAAATTGCAGTTTTTTGCAAATAACTCAAAAACCATAACAGTTTAAGGTATATTCTGGCATAAGGTAAAAGTGTTCAGCACCTCAAGATCTACCTGCCCTGAAATTTTGAAGAAGATCCAACGACCCATGTAGGAGTTATTGCCCTTTTTTTGACATTTTTGGCTTTTTTTTATGTTATTATTTAAAAAATCTTCTCCTCTGAAACTACTGAATGGATTTGGATAAAACTTAGCATGATTGTTCCTTAGGGTATCCTGCACAAAGTTTATGCTTCGATTTTTGATCCGTCGAAAACATGGCCACTGTTGCTAAAAATAGAACATAGGGGTCAAACAACAGTTTTTTTTATGTTATTATTTCAAAAATCTTCTTCTCTGAAACTGCTATTCAAAATCAAATGAAACTTGGTAAGATTGTTCCTTAGGGTATCCTGCAAAAAGTTTATGCTTCGATTTTTGATCCGTCGAAAAACATGGCCGCCCTTACTAAAAATAGAACATAGGGGTCAAAATGCTGTTTTTGCTTATTTTTTCCTGAATTATAGAAAGAAAATGAAGACGAAAGCTACTTTCAAGGTAAACATGGTATCCCAAGTTGAATGGTGATGATGAAAGTTTGTTTTGGACGGCCATTTTTAAAATGGCTGCCACTTTCCCGCCATTTTTTACACTTGCTCGGATTTCAACAATATTTCGTTTTTAAAGTAAACATGGTATCCTTAGTGAATGGTGATGATGAGATTTAGTTTATAGTGCATTGTTTGCCAGGTGAGCGATTCAGGCTCTTGAGAGCCTCTTGTATATTCATCAAAACAATCTTGTCGGCTCACCTCAAGCTTGTTGCAATAATGATTGCTTCACCACAAATGTTGCCATATCTATATATATTTAATAGGAGTAACATGAAGATCCTGTCCTTACATACAGAACAGGATCTGCTATCAGACCAATCCAGAATATACGAGATTGTTTGGATTCATGTTGCTATCAGACCACCGCACATCCTGTGTGTGGAATGGAAACCATACTTGTACATGTTGTATGTTATATGTCAAATTGACATATTAATTGTCATACATGTCAGTATGCTCTTACATGAACTTGAGTACTAAATTTTACTTTCAAGTTACTTAAGAAGCAGGACTGTAGTACCTATAATAATTAATTTTGTGTTGACAACAAATTGCCATATAATCAAGAAATAATATCATTACTGTTTGTTCAGCAAGAACATTTGTACTAGTAAAATTCATACTTTGAGGGTCTAAAACCTGCTGTTGTTTTCCAAATTATCTAAATAAATTATTACACAAATCAGACTCGTATACAGATCGATAAATGCATATATTTCTGTTGACTTATATATATATTGATGTTTTATAGGTGAAGAAACAAAAGTGATCAAGTCACACACAGATGCTAACAAGTCACCTCAGGTAAGGGTTAATGTAAAATTTTACCTGTGTAATGCAATGAATGTTATGTGGCAACAGTTACATAACCAATAAAGGACATTAATACTAAATAAGTGAGTTGTCCTGTGTTCTGAATATACAAGTTACATTATAAATCTTTACATGGTGAATGTCACAGGTGTTATACATTAATGAAGAGTTTCATGAAATCTAGTAATACGAGGAATAGCAATGCTTATCTATATATGTATCTGTATGCCCTGAAGGACTTCTGTTGAAAAAATAGCATCTGTTTCTGCATTTAGGCATAGATAACGATTTTTGTTTTGCCTGGCAGACAAAAATTTAAGCATGAATAAAGCCTCATAAATTTCTTCTTTTTGTTCCATTTTGAAAACTAGTATTAATAAAGTGGTAAGTGCTATGTAAATTGCAGAACCCTGGTGAATATGAGCCTCAGGTGTATCTTTTAGCAAAGGTAAGACAACAAGGTGAGCAGTATGTGCTGAGACAAGAAGGCTTTAGGTACATGTATATCATATCAACCCTCTGTAGAATATTTACAGATATATTGCTAGAAAGGTTTTCATTGTGTTTTCCAGTACATTGAGAATATTTATAGATATATTGCTAGAAAGGTTTCGTGTTTTCCAGTACACTGAAAATGGATGTGGCAACAGTTGTGATTGTATATTACATAACCAATAAAGGACGTTTAACAACAATAATAGATTGATTTTTTCCATCGGAAAATGCTGAATCTCTTCACAACATTTATATAAGAGTTTATTAATCAGTGTGGGTACTTGCCCCATGAAGGTTGTATGATGATGTTTTTGGATTCTGTTGCCTGGTTGTTGTTTTATTTACATTTACCCATATGTTTATACCTTTGTTTTGAGGTAAAATATCAGCATCCAGTTCAACAGAAGAAATTACTTTGGTTAAGACTTTTGAAAACTAAATTAAGGTTTTCGTAACAACTGAAGTTTATAAAGAAGTGGTTTATGTTGCAAATGCTTTTAATATGTTATTTTTGACAATTTTTTAGGCATCAAGTGGCTTGAGTGATGAGAACTGGCCTGCATTACATGAAGTGACAGAGGTATAGTTGATATATTGTTAACAAATCTATTTTCATATTATAGTTCTAAAACAGAAGGAATTAAGTTTCATCATAGTAATAGCTAATCTGTATACAGGTAAACAAATTTTTCGTAAGGCCAGTGGAAGTTGTACATTACCTGTTACTTTTTATGCCACAAAAAATCACTGGTGAGGGGAAGGTGTAATTTAACTCGTGTCTTGGCATCCTTCACGTTTTTATAATGCAGAACACATTGAAAGTGTACATACCATTAGGATTTTTTTTTCTTCATAAGTTTTTCACAAATTAACAGTTTTTTTGTCTCGCCTATAGGTATTACTTTATGATGGCGGCATAAAACTTTTTTAAATTTTAATAACTTTGCACCTACAATTAAGATTTATGGACCACAAGGTAGCTTATTGTATAAGGTTACTTGTCTTGTGACCCTGACCTCATTTTAAGGTTCACAGACTTCATAAACATGAATTTAAAATCTGCGTCCAAGTTTCGTGGTTAAATCCATTTCTCAGCAACTGTAATACCTAGGCCAACCATATTTGGTCTATAGATAGTTCTTAGTGGGTACATGCCAGTATTGACACCTGGCTTGGGACCTTGACCTCAATTTCATGCTCGAGTGACTTTGTCACTTTTCATGGTTTAGTCCATTTCTCAGAAACTGTAATACCTAGACCCACCATATTTGGTCAATAGATAGTTCTTAGTGGATACATATCGGTATGACACCTGCCTTTTAACCTTGTCCTCAATTTCTTTTAATTCATTTTCCTTTGACTTTCAAAATGGTAGTGTCCATGTACATACTCAGGCGAGAAATGTATTGTGTCGACTCTTTGTTTTAACTTTTCTGGGTGAAATTGGCACATGGTTTGTATGGATAACTCCTCCTACAGTTTTTAAGATAAAAAGCTTTTATTATGGACCATGATTGTACGTTTTTGTCAATTTTGGGTTGTTGAATTCAGTCAATTTCTAACATTGTTCATCCACGTACAAAATAGGCCTGCATACATTGAATAACTTTTGGTGGTATCGTGTCTTACAGAAGCAGCAAATGTATAAGTGTGCAACAGTAACGTAAAAATAAGAAGATGTTGGTGGTGGGGACAGGGCTTACTTCGGTAATTGAACTCTCAATATTTTAGTCTGGTAAAGTTTATACTAGTAAAAAGGTCTAGTGCATTGAAAAGTTTTTAATGCAGGATATAAGGTCATGTTTAAAATGTGGATGTGATGGTAAAGGCAGGGCATACTTCTGTAATTGCGCTCTCAATTTTAAATTTTATACTGGGTAAAAGGTTTTTAATGCAGGATATAAGGTCATGTCTAAAATGTGGAAGTGATGTAGAATATAATCCGTGTTTCACCTGATGTTACAATGATTACATGACAAGTCTGATCCACATTTTGCAGGTAGCCTTTAAATAGCAATCTCCGTGTCCTAAGTAGTTTGTTTTCCTTTGTTTATGTGCATATGTAATTTTATGAGATACTTTTGGGCCTTCACAAAACTAAAAAAATATTGACATAATCTTTGACACTTCTAAAAAAATTTCAGACTCAGTCCTCAAAGAAACCAATGAAAACTGCTGTTACAAATCAACCATCTGCTGGATCTACTGGTAGCCAATCACAGGGCAGTGATTCAGGGGGAGAAGACTCTTCTAAAGAAAACAAAGATACTTCTAGTAATAATGGTGATGGTCCTGGTACACCCAGACGAAAAGGAAAAACGAGTCAGTTCTTTATAAATGTATATAAAGTAATGAAAAAAAGTCTTATGGACCTCATGAAAACTAATGAGAAATAGATCTGTTTACTGGCCCTAATGAGAAACATATCCATGTGTTATGGGTCTAATGAGAAATAAACCTCTGTACTGGTGCTAATGAAAAATTAACCCATTTGCGATGGGTGTAATGCTGTGTAATAATGACATAATACATGTACAAAAAGCAATTAAACAGAGTATTTTTCTATTCATTGAAAGTCACTTTCGAAAAAACACGGATTTAGACGCAACCTGGTCCAGCATAAGCAAAACTTTAGTAGAATTAGTGATGGAATATAGTTATTTAAATATTGTTTAAAACAATTAGTTGAATATTATCATGTCTGAAATAAATTTAGGGGTTTGATTGTAGTAGAAGCTGGAACCTTTGTAGAGAAAAAAACCTTGTATCATATGAAAGAATGTGTGTGGTTTATCAATTCATGACACTAAATCTCAACATTCAATTGTCAAATATTTCAGCAGATGAACAGTGCTTTTATTAATGTTTAGTTTAAATAAAGAGGTTTGCATTCAAAACAGAGAAAAATCTCACTTCCCTCTACAACTTTAATAAAGTATGCTGTATGAACCATTTAACTGATGTTTTTTTTAAAAAATAAATTCATGTTGGCGATCTCAGAAGTACCAAGATAAGGAAAATTAAAACTTTGAAACATGCATTTAGAAAAGAAGTTCAATTTGTACTGCTAAGCCAAGTGAATGATGTTTCTTTTTAATGGAGAATCATGGCATTTTCTTACACTAGAATGTTATTTTAGGGACAATTATTTTTTCCAACAAGGTCGAACATTGATTAAATATTCATGCCCAAGTTTTGTGAAGACCTGTTCGGATTAATACATCTTGGTCGAAACACAATGCAACATGTTTTTTTTATACGACCGCAAAATTTTTGCGGTCTTATATTGGTATGACGTTGGCGTTGTCGTCCGAAGACATTTGGTTTTCGCACTATAACTTTAGTACAAGTTAATAGAAATCTATGAAATTTAAACACAAGGTTTATGACCACAAAAGGAAGGTTGGGATTGATTTTGGGAGTTTTGGTCCCAACAGTTCAAGAATAAGAATTAGGTTCCAAAAAAGGGCCCAATAAGCATTTTTCTTGTTTGGTTATTATCTTGGTGTAAGGGAGGTAATCCAAACACATTTAAAGTAAAATGTTGTGTATGATTCGATTACCTCCCTTACAAGTCGTAAATTATGTATCAAGAAATGAGGGGGAGGGGGAGGTGAAAACAAAATTTAGGGGGGGGTAAATGAGAAATTGGGGGGGGGGGCAATTTTTTTCTCATTTCAGATTTCAGATATTAAAAAAATTTTCAAATTTTTTTTTGCAAAAAAGGGGGGAGGGGTTACAATAATTTTTATTGTTTTTTGTTTTTTTTTTGGGGGGGGGGGGGGGTCAATGTGCAACTTCATAGTGTATTGCACAAAAGCAAAAAAAGGGGTAAATTATTGTTTTTTTTGGGGGGGGGGGGCAATTCGCCACAGCATATTGTATTGCACAAAAAGCAAAAAATTGAATATAAATTCAAATCATATGACCAATTCTAAGTTCTTTGATTACAGTTATTCTGCGTCAGAAACCTATTATGTGTCAAATATTTAATTACGATCCAAATTCAGACCTGTATTAAGTGCGAATATTGTGTCCATTTTTGCCCCAATTGTTCAGGGTTGGAGCTCTGCGGTCGTATTCAGCTGCGCTCAGCGAAGCAATTTATTTTAAGTTGCATTGAACCCTGAAAAAATGATTAGTTGAAAAAAATGACTTGGTTTACATGTACATGAAAAGTCTTTCATAACTCATAAATTATGATGCTTCATAGTATAGGAATTTAAAAAAAAAAAATTAAAAAAAGAATTAAATGGTTCATTTGATAGTTTCATATGGTTGAATAAACATTGACCATGAACACATTTTTTGTATGAGCCACTTCCAAGCTTTATGTAGCGAGGAATCTACAAAAAGAAGCATTCATTTCTTAAATAAATTGAGCAGTGAAAGTCACAATATTATTATTATGTTCCAGTTAACTTTTCAGTTGTTGATTTTTGTCTTAAAACTTCAGTCTTTCCCCATTACAAATTAAATAAAGGTATAATGGTTTTCTCTGAGCAGATTCTAAACAGAAATGGGTGCCATTAGATATAGATCCCCCAAAAGGACGTAGAAGTCGTAGTCAAGGACGACAACCAAATGGAAGAGGAAAGTTTGACCGAAGGCCAGACAGTAGAGGTGACCTGAAAGGTATCTGGCTTTCTATTATTACACAGGTTAATGTGCAGGATCTCTCTTCATACTAATGACTGACATTAAAAAAGTCTCGCTGGGAGTAAAAATTGGCTTATGGCATAATTTCAAATGTTTGTGATCTCAAAGCCAGTTTATTAAAAATAGACAAAACAAGTTCATTGTCTAAAAAATTTTTTTTTGTTAGCTGAAAAAAGCAGGAAAAAAATGCAATTTTTTTACTTTTGTCTTCTGTTTAGTAATGATTACCAAAATAATTTATATTTGAAGACAATACTGCAATGTCATAAATATTAAATTTTGTCAAATTTCATGGAGATGACATTTTTGAAGACCAGTAATTTGTCAATTTCCCTTCTCAACAGAGAATATGGGTACCAGGAAACAACATACGTTAAATAGAAGGAAATCAAGGAATTACTGATTTTTTTTTAAGTAAATACTGGAATAGATGTAATACATTTTACAAAGCTATGTAACAATAGGCAACGTTGACACAGTCACTTAAAACCTCTTCCTCGCAGATTCTGTCTCAGGTGTTCAAATAAAATCCAGGTGAGCAATAGAGCCTCTAGTTTCTTTGATCACTCAGCCTGATATATTAAATATCAACCATGCTTTTGAGACTACAGTTCCTGTACTTAAAAAGTATGAACATTTTCAATAACAATTCATCTTCCTTGTGCTGTCAGGCAATCAGGTTTGCCAGAACTGAAATTTTTGTTAAATTAAAGGAGCTTACGTTTTAGGGAATAAGTTGGTATTGGTACAGTGGTTAAATAATATGAATGTGTATACCATTTTCACAACTTCTATTTTCTAATACTTTGAGAATTTTTTTTGATATACCAAAGAACATTAAATTTTGTTTTATGTATTTAAAAGTGTTTTTTTTGTTTATATGAAATTGTGGATATGATGTTAACTAATATCCGTGTTTCACCTGAAGTAACTGTGATTACACTTGATGATTCTGATCCACATCTTCAAGCACCATGTTGCCCTCGTCATGAGTTTTACAATGTGCCCCCAGGTAACCAAACCTAACTTTCAATTTTTAGTTTAATCTTATCTTTTTGAAACTGATTTGCATTTAATCATGTACCCCTGTTGTTTTGACACACTTTTATGACAGTTTTACACCATTACACTAGGGTGAAGGCTATTGCAGGTTTTGATAAATATACTGCCCTCACTCCAGGTGGGGTGCATCTAATATTTTCTTTTTTAACCATTGAGTGCCCTCAAAATAAGAAATTTACCTTTCCTTCACAAAATTTTGGGGAAAGCACTATGAAGTATATCCCTAGGAGGGAGGAACCCTATTAATTTTGGGGTCATGTGGCCAAAGGTAAAGGATACTAAAAGTTGTTGTTTTTTATTCCAAATTTGATTTTAAAAATGTTGAAAATTCAAGCCTTACAATTTTAGGTTTCTTTCATTAAGAAATTAAGTGATTTTAGTCATTTCATTGAGAAAGTAGACTTTGAATCTGTGTACAGTGTCACTTTGAAATCATAAATGGTGTAGGCAGAATGATGGGGTATCTATTCATGATTCAACAATGCACTGTGATCGTTTCCACATGTCAATGATGAAACAAAAAAAAACTTTTCCACATGAAAATTCTATTTTGTACTTTCCGTAAATTCTATATTAAAAAAAATTCTTTACCAAAAATACCTGAAAAGATGGTGCCATTAAATTATTGGTAAAAATTAATTAACAATGGAACAGTAGGAAATAGTCATAATTCATTTATCCTGTTCTGCAGTCTATAGGCTGGATTTATTTTTAGCTCACCTGTCCTAAAAGGACATGTGAGTTGAGCTTTTGCCATCACTTGGTGTCCGTCGTAAACTTTTTATACGCCCGTCAAAATTTTGACGGGACCTATTATGGTATACAAATTCCGGCGTCCGTCTATCCTTTGTACCGTCTGTCCGTCATAAACATGTCGCACCGTAACTTGAGAACAACTTATCCAAATTTCATGAAACTTAACATAGTTGTTTCTTATGATGGTCAAACGATCTGTATACTTTTTGGTGAAAATAAAATTAAAACTTTTTGAGTTACGGGACTTTATAACTAAAAGAGGGGTGTGTTTTTTTCACATGTCGCTCCGTATCTCAGAAACGATTTATGATTATTGCTTAAAACTTTACACACTTCTAAGTTATATTATCTAAAGATCTGTATACTTTTTGGTGATGATTCAAAATTTTATTTTAGAGTTATTGAGTTTTTTGTAAAAAAAGGGAGGGTTTCACATGTCACGCCGTATCTCAAAAACGATTTATGATTATTGCTTAAAACTTTACACACTTCTAAGTTATATTATCTAAAGATCTGTATACTTTTTGGTGATGATTCAAAATTTTATTTTAGAGTTATTGAGTTTTTTGTAAAAAAAAGGGGGGGGGGGGGGGGGGTTTCACATGTGGCACCGTATCTCAGAAACTATTTATGATTATTGCATAAAACTTCACACACTTGTTAGTTATGTTAATCTGAAGATCTGTATACTTTTTCGTGATGATTCTTATTTTATTTTCGAGTTACTGAATTTTTATTGAGCTTTTTGGTAAAAAAGGTAGTCTTTTTTGGTCACATTTCGCACCGTATCTCTATTGCTTAAAGGTTTACACGCTTATGTTTTGCTGGGTTTCCATATACATCCCACCAGCAGCTCCACTAAATGAAGGGGGATTCCAAAAACAATTATTATGTTTTTTCACTAGACGACGGGCGTATCATGCGCTCGTGGCACAGCTGTTAATTCAAAGATCTTCTCCTCTGAAACCACTAAACCAATTATAGCCATACTTAGTCTGAATGATCCTTAGGGTATCTAGAATAATTGTGTTTTATTTTCTTGTCCATTTAGAAACATTGCTGCCATGGCTAAAAATAGAACATATGGGGGTAAACTGCAGTTTTTGGCTTGTATCTCAAAAACTAAAGCATTTAGAGCAAAACTGACGCGTGTAAAAGTGTTTATCAGGTCAAGATCTACCTGCCATGAAATTTCCAGACGAATCGGTTAACCTTATGTTGGGTTATTGCCCCATAATTGTTAATTTTGAGTTAATTTTGCAGTTTTAGGTTGTTGTCTTGCATATTATTATATATAAAGACAAACTGTAAACAGCTTAAACGTTCAACAAAGTAAGATATACAAATAAGCCAACATGACCAAGATCGTTTATTGACCTCTTATTGGAGTTTTTGCACTTTAAAGACAATTTTCACATTTTTTTTGTCATCTTTGTAAACTTTCAAAAATGTTCTCCTCTGAAACTGCAGGATCAATTTCAGCCAAACTTAGACTGAAAGATCCTCAGGGTATCTAGTATAAAGTTTGTTTTATTTTCTTGTCCATTGAGAAACATGGCTGCCAAGGCTAAAAAATAAAACATAAGTGGAAAATTCATTTTTTATACGCCCGCAAAATTTTTGCGGTCGTATATTGGTATGACGTTGGCGTCGTCGTCATCGTCGTCCGAAGACATTTGGTTTTCGCACTATAACTTTAGTATAAGTTAATAGAAATCTATGAAATTTAAACACAAGGTTTATGACCACAAAAGGAAGGTTGGGATTGATTTTGGGAGTTTTGGTCCCAACAGTTTAAGAATCAGGGGCCAAAAAAGGGCCCAATAAGCATTTTTCTTGGTTTTCACACAATAACTTTAGTATAAGTAAATAGAAATCTATGAAATTTAAACACAAGGTTTATGACCACAAAAGGAAGGTTGGGATTGATTTTTGGAGTTTTGGTCCCAACAGTTTAGGAATTAGGGACCAAAAGGGTCCAAAATTAAACTTTGTTTGATTTCATTGAAAATTGAACTATTGGGGTTCTTTGATATGCCGAATCTAACCGTGCATTTAGATTCTTAATTTTTGGTCCCGTTTTCAAATTGGTCTACATTAAGGTCCAAAGGGTCCAAAATTAAACTTAGTTTGATTTTAACAGAAATTGAATTCTTTGGGTTCTTTGATATGCTGAATCTAAACATGTACTTAGTTTTTTTATTATGGGCCCAGTTTTCAAGTTGGTCCAAATCGGGGTCCAAAATTAAACTTTGTTTGATTTCATCGAAAATTGAACTATTGGGGTTCTTTGATATGCCGAATCTAACCGTGCATTTAGATTCTTAATTTTTGGTCCCGTTTTCAAATTGGTCTACATTAAGGTCCAAAGGGTCCAAAATTAAACTTAGTTTGATTTTAACAAAAATTGAATTCTTGGGGTTCTTTGATATGCTGAATCTAAACATGTACTTAGTTTTTTTATTATGGGCCCAGTTTTCAAGTTGGTCCAAATCGGGGTCCAAAATTAAAGCTAAAAAGGGGGTAAATTATTTTTTTTTGAGGGGGGGGGGGGGGGGCAATTCTCCACAGCATATTGTATTACACAAAAGCAAAAAATTGAATATAAATTCAAATCATATGACCAATTCTAAGTTCTTTATTTCAGTTATTCTGTGTCAGAAACCTATTATGTGTCAAATATTTGAAGAAATTTTCAATTGCACAGTATTGCGCAATAGCAAGAAATTGATATGTGTGCCCTGTTATCAAAACTTTATTATTAACAAATTCCATTGGAAATTTGCCAATATAAAATGTGCTGATGAAGCGTTTTTGTTTATCTTATCTAAACTGCTTTTAAACTATGTATATTTAAAATTTGCCATCCATGACTATGATGTCATTTTTATACGACCGCAAAATTTTTGCGGTCGTATATTGGTATGACGTTGGCGTCGTCGTCGTCGTCGTCGTCCGTCGGAGTCTGTAGACATTTGGTTTTCGCACTATAACTTTAGTATAAGTTAATAGAAATCTATGAAATTTAAACACAAGGTTTATGACCACAAAAGGAAGGTTGGGATTGATTTTGGGAGTTTTGGTCCCAACAGTTTAAGAATTAGGGGCCAAAAAAGGGCCCAATAAGCATTTTTCTTGGTTTTCGCACAATAACTCTAGTATAAGTAAATAGAAATCTATGAAATTTTAACACAAGGTTTATGACCATTTTTTGGAGTTTTGATCCCAACAGTTTAGGAATTAGGGGCTAAAAAAGGGCCCAAATAAGCATTTTTCTTGGTTTTTGCACAATAACTTTAGTATAAGTAAATAGAAATGTATGATATTATCTTGGTGGGCTAAGGGAGGTAATCCAAACACATTTAATTTTTTTCTCATTTCATATTTCATAAATTAAAAAGGAACTTTCAAATTTCTTTTAGCAAAAAAAGGGGGGTTACAATAAATTTTATTGTTTTTTGGTTTTTTTTTTTTGGGAGGGGGGGGGGTCAATGTGCAACTTCATAGTGTATTGCACAAAAGCTAAAAAAGGGGTAAATTATTTATTTTTTTTTGGGGGGGGGGGAATTTTCAATTGCACAGTATTGCACAATAGCAAGAAATCTTCAATTGTACAGTATTGCGCAATAGCAAGAAATTGATATGTGTGCCCAATTTTAAATTTTAAATTGGTTATTTCTGATTTATATATAAAAACAAATAATACTGATATTGTTTGAATAGGTAAATTAAAAAATTTTAAGTTCTTAGACCACATTAATTCTGTGTCAGAAACCTATGCTGTGTCAAATATTTATTCACAATCCAAATTCAGTCTCGTTGGGGGGGTTGTCAGGTCATAATACGGAAACCCTGACCGCGGACCATAGTGGGTAACGTGTTTGGAGAATGCCACACTCCCTGCACGCTAAAGACCCCTTCTGTAGTTTTCGAAAAAGAGTAGGCTGATGGCCGCTACGGGAGGCTAAATTATCCGACCCTACCCAACCATCCTCCTTTTACAGTGGCAGTCAAAATTGGTTCCCCTTTGTGTCCCATCCCACCCCTTTTGAATTGAATTGTTTGATAAATTGAACTGGTTCTCGTCATGAAGATGCATGAAATATTTGCCACTGGACGTTAAGCAACAATCAATCAATCAACCAAATTCAGTGCTGTATCAAGCTTGAATGTTGTGTCCATACTTGCCCCAACTGTTCAGGGTTCGACCTCTGCGGTCGTATCAAGCTGCGCCCAGCGGAGCATTTTATCTATTTTAATATGTTATGGTGTATTTAAATGGGCTGTTATGGTTGCAAAGTATAAAGAAATGGGGGGGGGGGGGGGGGGGAGGGGGGGTTTGAAAAAATTTGGGGGGGGGGGGGGTAAATGAGAAATTGGGGAGGGGGTAATTTTTTCTCATTTCATATTTCATAAATTAAAAAGAAAATTTCAAATTTTTTTTAGCAAAAAAAAGGGGGGGGGGTTACAATAAATTTTATTGTTTTTTGTTTTTTTTTTTTGGGAGGGGGGGTCAATGTGCAACTTCATAGTGTATTGCACAAAAGCTAAAAAAAGGGGTAAATTATTATTTTTTTTTGGGGGGGGGGGGCAAATTAAAAAATTTTAAGTTCTTAGACAACATTCATTCTGTGTCAGAAACCTATGCTGTGTCAAATATTTATTCACAATCCAAATTCAGTATTGTATCAAGCTTGAATGTTGTGTTCATAATTGCCCCAACTATTCAGGGTTCGACATCTGCGGTCGTATCTAGCTGCGCCCAGCGGAGCATTTTATTTGGTTATTATCTTGGTGTAAGGGAGGTAATCCAAACACATTTAAAGTAAAATGTTGTGTATGATTCAATTACCTCCCTCACACTGCTTGTAAATTATGTATAAAGAAATGTAGATTGTCTTGGGGTGATTTATAGCTGTCAGTTTATTTTTAGAAGTTACTATTAATTAATATTAATTTTGTCCATATGCCATTTTCTATTTTAAGACTTTTATGATATATTTAAATAGGTAATTATGTTTGCAAACTCCATGAGAAATTTGAATAGGGATTATGACAATATCTTGAGGGAAAGAATTTTTTTTTTGGAAAAAGGGAAAAAAGGGGGGGGGGGGGGGGGGGGTAAATAAGAAATTGTGGTGGGGGGGGGGGCATTTTTTTCTCATTTCAGATTTCAGAAATTAAAAAGAAAATGTCTTCAAATTTTTATTTTGCAAAACAAAGGGTGGGGAGGGGGTACAATGATTTTTAGGGAGGAGGAGTCAATTCACAACAGCATATTGTATTGCACAAAAAGCAAAAAATTGAATATAAATTCAAATCATATGTCCAATTCTAAGTTCTTTGACTACAGTTATTCTGTGTCAAAAACCTATTATGTGTCAAATATTTAATTACAATCCAAATTCAGACCTGTATCAAGCGTGAATATTGTGTCCATTTTTGCCCCAACTGTTCAGGGTTGGACCTCTGCAGTCGTATCCAGCTGCGCTCAGCGAAGCAATTTATTGGCTCATATCTCAAGTACAAGTCAAAAAGAATGGTCAAGAGTCAATGCCATTGAAAAATTCCATAGCAACTGATGAAAAAGTCCCTAGCAACCATATATATTTGGGTTCAGGATTATATATTTTAGCTGTACAAGTCAATATTAAGGCGAAAAATGTGTATTCCTTTGGTCTGTCAGTTTATTTACTGCATCTTCTTGTACAGCAGTGAATGGATTTCTGTGAAACTTTTAGGGAATCTTTAATGTTCATTGCCATTGAGCATCGCATATTTTTGTTTTTGATTAAAATGATTTTTGGGTTCACATATGCAAACATAGCATTATACATTTCAGGGGGTGTACAATTGTGAGCTTTGCTCAGAATACTGCTAGTACTTTGCCATTTCTTCATAATATGGTTATGTAATAGGGCTAGGCATGCCCTGTCTGCAACTCCTCCTAAACCCCTGAATGGATTTTTGTGAAACTTTCAGGGAATCTTCACTGTACATTTCCATTGTGCACCTTCTAATTTGTTATTGATCTAAGTTTGATAATAATTGTAATGAAAATAGTTGACAACAGTAGTTGTCCACATTTTTAGCTCACTTGGCCAAAGGCCATGTGAGCTTTTGTTATCACTTCGCGTCCGTCTGTAGACTTTTACATTTTCATCTTCTCCTCTGAAACCCCTGGACCTATTGAACTGAAACATGGCCTGTAGCTTCTATGGAAGGTCCTTTACAAAGTTTGCATAAATAATCTGGGTACGTGAAATAAAATGGCCGCCATGATAATTTACATGTTCTGATTGTTCCAAATTTAAATATTCTTCTGCTCTGAAACTAAAGCCAAATGAACTGATTTTTAGTATGGAGCATCTATGGAAGGTCCTTTACAAAGTTTGCATAACTCAAGCTGGTCTGTGAAACAAAATGGCCACCATGAGCATTTACATGTTCTGATTAGTCAAAATGTAAAACTTCTCCTCTGAAACCGTAAAGCCCAATGAACTGATTTTTAATATGGAACACCTATGGAAGGTCCTTTACAAAATTTGCATAAATTAACCCGGTCCATGAAACAAAATGGCCGTCATGAGCATTTACATGTTCTGATTGGTCGAAATTTAAAACTTCTCCTTTGAAACCGTAAAGCCAAATGAACTGATTTTGATATGGAGCATCTATGGAAGGTCCTTTACAAACTTTGCATAAATCTTTCTAGTCCGTGAAACAAATGGCCGCCAGAAACCTTTATATGTTCTGATTGGTCAAAATTTAAAACTTCTCTTCTGAAACTGTTTGGCCAATGAACTTAAAATTGGTATGAAGCATTCATAGATCATTTACAAAGTTTCCAGAAATCAATCTAGTCTGTCAAATCAAATCAAAAGTTTGTGACTGCCAGGTGAGCGATAAGCGATACAGGCTCAGCCCACTGATCCTCTTGTCTTTTTAGCTCACCTGGCCCGAAGGGCCAAGTGAGCTTTTCTCATCACTTGGCATCCGTCGTCCGGCGTCGTCCATCGTCGTCGTTAACATTTTACATTTTGAACTTCTTCTAGAGAACCACTGAATGGAATGAAACCAAACATGGCATGAATGTTCCTTATGAGGTGCTGACCAAGTGTTGTTACTTTGTAGCCGATCCATGATCCAAGATGGCCGCCAGCGGGGAACTTAGTTTAACATAGGACCCTGTGGGAAATGCATACAAATGACTTCTTTTAGAGAACCACTGAATGGAATGAAACTAAATCTGGCATGAATGAACCCTTATAAGGTGCTGACCAAGTGTTGTTACTTTGTAGCCGATCCATCATCCAAGATGGCCGCCAGAGGGGGACTTAGTTTAACATAGGACCCTATGGGAAATGCATACAAATGACTTCTTTTAGAGAACCGTTGAATGGAATGAAACCAAACATGGCATGAATGTTCCTTATGAGGTGCTGACCAAGTGTTGTTACTTTGTAGCCGATCCATAATCCAAGATGGCCGCCAGCGGGGGACTTAGTTTAACATAGAACCCTATGGGAAATGCATACAAATGACTTCTTTTAGAGAACCACTGAATGGAATGAAACTAAATCTGGCATGAATGTTCCTTATGAGGTGCTGACCAAGTGTTGTTACTTTGTAGCCGATCCATCATCCAAGCTGGCCGCCAGCGGGGGACTAAGTTTAACATTGGACCCTATGGGAAATGCATACAAATGACTTCTTTTAGAGAACCACTAAATGGAATGTAACAAAACATAGCATGAATGTTCCTTATGAAGTGCTGACCAAGTGTTGTTACTTTGTTGCCGATCCATCATCCAAGATGGCCGCCAGCGGGGGACTAAGTTTAACATTGGACCCTATGGGAAATGCATACAAATGACTTTTTAGAGAACCACTGAATGGAATGTAACAAAACATAGCATGAATGTTCCTTACAAGATTCTGACCAAGTGTTGTTACTTTGTAGCCGTTACATCATTCAAAATGGCCACCAGTGAGGGACTTAGTTTAACATAAGACCCTATGAGAAATACATACAAATGTCTTCTTTTAGAGAACCACTGAATGGAATCAAACCAAATATGGCATGAATGTTCTTTATGAGGTGCTGATCAAGTGTTGTTACTTTGTAGCCGATCCATCATCCAAGATGGCCGCCAGCAGGGGACTTAGTTTAACATAGGACCCTATGGGAAATACATACAAATGTCTTCTTTTAGAGAACCACAGTATGGAATCAAACCAAATATGGCATGAATGTTCTTTATGAGGTGCTGATCAAGTGTTGTTACTTCGTAGCCGATCCATCATCCAAGATGGCCGCCAGCAGGGGACTTAGTTTAACATAAGACCCTATGAGAAATACATACAAATGTCTTCTTTTAGAGAACCACTGAATGGAATGACACCAAATATGGCAGGAATGTTTCTTATGTGGTGCTGACCAAGTGTTGTTACTTTGTAGCTGATCCATCATCCAAGATGGCCGTCAACAGGGGACTTAGTTTAACATAGGACACTATGGGAAAAACACTCAAATGTCTTCTTTTAGAGAACCACAGAATATAATGAAACCAAATATGGCATGAATATTACTTATGAGGTGCTGACCAAGTGTTGTTACTTTGTAGTTGGGGGCCTCGGTGGCCGAGTGGTCTAGGTAGTTCGTCATGACTACTAATGATCACTAGCCTGTCAACGCTGGGGTTGTGAGTTCGAATCTCACCTGTGGCGGGGTGTGTTCGACTCCGATCTTAATTGACAAGGATTGCCAATTTTCCTACCGAAGGTCGGTGGTTCTCTCCGGGTACTCCGGCTTCCTCCACCAATAAAAACTGGCCGCCGCGAAATGACCAAAAAGTGCTGAAAACGGCGTTAAACCCCAACTAAACAAACAAACAAACTTTGTAGTTGATCCATCATCAGAGAAGGCAAATACTGTGTCAAATTAAACCAATCTTGGTCTCAATCATTATATAATTTTACATAATTTCCAAAATCACATTAGATACAGGTGAGGGACACAGGCTCTTGAGAGCCTCTAGTTTGTTTTCCATCATTATTTCAAAATTAGAATTTTAATATAGGTTGTGTGCTGCTTAAAGTAACATCAATTTTGTCCAAGAATAAAATCCTAGATGTTTTGAGATTTTCCATTAGGAGAAAACTACATGTTTAACTTAGCCTGAGGACAAACAATATTGTATTGAGATGAACCCTCATGTCTAAGCTGTCTGATTGATGTTTCCAGACCACATTAAGGTCATGAATTTATGCAAGTTATAAGCTTGTCTTTGACCTAGAAACTTTGATTTTGAATGGTGCCACAAATTTTCCATATGGATTTATATGTACCGTGATAAAATGACGTCCCTGTGTTTATATCACCAAGGATTACAAAATTTGGTGTACCTGTCACAGCAGGGTAAATAAAACTATGTCTACATGTTATTTCTGCTAACTAATCTTTTGATAAGGATGTATTGTCCAGGTCAGCTGGTAAGACTTGTACTTGAATGTGACAATAATCTGACATATTCATCTGAGATTTTCTAGTCTAACATGAACAGAAATTTCAATAGTTTTTGACACTTACATTTAAAAAAAAAAGGAAATATATTGTTTATATGAAGGAAATTCTGGAGTATTTCTCCATATATAGATCTTTAAGTATTATATAAATCTAGAGAATCCTTATACTTAAGTGTTTAGTGGGTTATATGTTATATATGTCCAGATTTGTGTTATTTTTTAATTCCTCTTGTCAAAAGTTCTGTGTGAGTTGTCACTATATATACAGTCAATTCTCATTGTCGAATCCATTGGGACCTGAAAATCTAGTTTGACTTAAGCGAAAATTTAAGATATCAGGAGTAAATCTGTATAGTTACTACTGTTGAGGGTCAAAACAGATAATTTGAGTTACCCAGGATTTCAACGAGAGTCAGCTGTATATTGCTTGGCATGTGTTGTCCATCTTCATCATAAAATTGCTTCAAAAATTGTTTCCTAGATGAAATAAAATGATCAGGCATTTATGGGAGGTTTTATATGAAGTTATCTTAGTTTTCTATTTCACTCCACTTGGATGAGAAACAGTTTCCTCATTTTATTCTGACTGGACAACAAACATGGTGGTACTAGCCATTACTTCTTTCCAATGAGAAACCAGAGTGAGTTATATTTTCCTAACCAATGTAGGTAAGGGAGATAACAAATTTGTCTCCCTTTTAGCCTCAGGACAAAAGGGAGAGAATTTAATTATCTCCCTTACCTATATTGGTTAGGAAAAGATAACTCACTCTGGTTCCTCATTGGAAAATGAATGAAAATTTCTGGTGAAGCATGAGTGCGAGGTATTCTTTTGCCATTTGAACAGCTGACTTGGTGACAATGCTTCTGAATGGTCAAATCAATCTACTAATCAAGAAAGAACACATTTAGATCCCTGACATAGTTAAATACTTGTTTCTGAATCGTCAATCATTCTACCAAGCAAGAACACATTTGGACAGCTGACATAGTTACAATACTTGTTTCTTAATGATCAAATCGGATCTACCAACAAAGCAAGAAAACATTTGGACAGCTGACATAGTTGCAATATTCGTTTCTGAATGGTCAAATCAACCTACGAACCAAGCAAGAACACATTTGGACAGTTGACATAGTTAAAATACTTGTTTCTGAATGGTCAAATCAATCTACCAACCAAGCAAGAACACATTTGGACAGCTGACATAGTTGCAATATTCGTTTCTGAATGGTCAAATCAATCTACCAACCAAGCAAGAACACATTTGGACAGCTGACATAGTTAAAATACTTGTTTCTGTATGGTCAAATCAACCTACCAACCAAGCAAGAACACATTTGGACAGTTGACATAGTTAAAATAGTTGTTTCTGAATGGTCAAATCAATCTACCAACCAAGCAAGAAAACATTTGGACAGCTGACATAGTTGCAATATTTGTTTCTGAATGGTCAAATCAACCTACCAACCAAGCAAGAACCCATTTGGACAGCTGACATAGTTTAAATACTTGTTTCTGAATGGTCAAATCAACCTACCAACCAAGCAAGAACACATTTGGACAGCTGACATAGTTAAATACTTGTTTCTGAATGGTCAAATCAACCTACCAACCAAGCAAGAAAACATTTGGACAGTTGACATAGTTACAATACTTGTTTCTGAATGGTCAAATCAATCTACCAACCAAGCAAGAACACATTTGGACAGCTGACATAGTTAAAATACTTGTTTCTGAATGGTCAAATCAATCTACCAACCAAGCAAGAACACATTTGGACAGCTGACATAGTTAAAATACTTGTTTCTGAATGGTTAAATCAATCTACCAACCAAGCAAGAACACATTTGGACAGCTGACATAGTTAAAATACTTGTTTCTGAAGTTAAATCAATCTACCAACCAAGCAGGAACTCCAAAAGGAGTCAGTATAAACGTGTTATTTTATAACCTGAGGAACGACTGTTATACTTAACATCTAAAAAGTTGGTCATATACTAGCTTTATTCTTTTAGAAGTCTAGGTCTTTTTGACAACCATGAGTTATTTAGCTTGTTGGAAGAGTAACAATTGAATATATGATACTTAATGGAAAATACTGCCAGGAAGGAAAGGGGATATGTAGACCTGCAGCCATTCTTTAGCAATATCACACAAGATATGAACTTTAGTCCCTTGTACAAGGCTTTACCTATTTAATAAGCTAAAACACAAGGCTAATGAAGAGACATGTATCAATCTGTTTAGTACAAATCATATTTTCTTGTAAAAAAACACTTGCATAAGAAATTTCATAATTACTAAGTTAATCAATTGTAAGCATTTTAAAGTAGAATTATCATCAGTATACAAGAGAGGTGCAAATTTTATTCTACAAAGCAAGGACAAAAGTGTGACATAAGAGAGATTTTCATTGGTTAATTTTCTAGCAAGTTGTAACTCTTGTTAAAGGATGTGCAGTATGCATCATGACATCTAAGTTTGTTTTCAATGATAAGCAGTACCCACAAGACACTCACTAATATCTACAATTCAAATACATTATTCCATATTGATAACATGTACATGTAAACATTCTAAAAATACGTTTTACATATTTAAGTTACTGTTTAAATGTGTTTCTTAAAAAAATTACAATTTCCTATAAAATAAAATATACAATGTCAGCATGTTTTATGTAGCCAGGAAAACATTACATAATTTCTTGTTTGTCCTTGTTATTCAGGAAAGTGTAATAGGATTTATATGTTTGGAAAAAAAATAGTACATTTCTGGTGGTTTTATTAGAAAATTTCATGTGTAATATACTTTTATATATCCTTTTGTTTATCTATGCCTGGGTTTGTTTTTTGTATTATTATAAATGTTATTTTAATTAGTTTTACATTACTCCCGGATTTACCTTGTTTAGATAAATTTTTGTCAGTGTTCATAATGGAGAAGAAATATTTGCTTTTTTTTCTTTAGCTTACTTGGACCAAACCGAATGTGACCTATATATTGATATCAGTAAACTTATAAATTTTAATCTTTTACTCAGAAGCCACTTCGACTTTGTTAATTTTGTCCTTGAATAATCCTCTTTCAAAATCGTGTCCTAATTCCAGACCGTAAATTTTTGTAAATTACTGTAAACAAGGATTTTTTTTTGGCGATTTTGCGATTGGTTTTAACTTCTTGATTTCAAGTAAGGAGACAGGGATAAAGTTAAATCGTTAAACTGTGGCGAAAATTTATCGTGTACAATATTTTACAAAATATGATATATTGGAAATTCACCTTTGGTCTCGTTTCAGAATTACATCTGAGGACTGGATATTTCGGTAATGTGGCCTCTGTGTTTGAAAATCGTTTTAAAGCCTCTGTAGAAGCTTTTTGTGTCTTTTTATAACTTTGGAAGGTTATGTTGAATCCTGGGAAACTTCAGTATATATTTTCAATCATCATGATCATTTAACACAACAAAGCCTACAATACCACAAAAAGCAAAAATGGTTGCTTACACTTCCCACTAGTTTAGGTCCACAGAAGATTGATATGTTAAATTTTATGACAGTATTATAAAAAAAATTGTGGTTGTAAAAAATAAAAAGAATAATCAGTACTTTTAAAACAAGAAAAATCAATTTAGTATCAGAATTTTTTTAATTTTGACTGTACTTAAAAATGTAATATTTACTTTCTGTCTCCCTAAATCCCGACCTTATATCTCTGACCACAGTTAACAGTGATAATTAACACATGACTATATATTTATATCCCCTCCTGTCAGCTAAGGTGACAAACCTTTTATGTCCTGAGGCCAAACAAAAACATGATGGAATATCATGTATGAAGTGAACCATGAAATCTGACATCATGGCAACAAAGTCTCATGTTTTTATCTAGTACTGTTACTTCTGAAAATAATGTGCATGATGAATATAGCAATAAGGACACTCCAAGTTAATTAGTTGATTGTTGGATTTACTGCATCGGAAAGATGGTTGGTGAGAATTTTTTTTTTCCAAAATGTGCATCCAGAGCATAACCAGCTGCATTGGTTTTGATATTGTGCCACAAAATTTTACAGTCTGTAAAAAGCTTTAATAAATTCCATATCCTTCATAACTTTCAAACACTTAAGATACATAGACAAATTAAAATGGCCATGAATGATTAGAAATCATATCTTTAGCTGTTAAATTCGTTTGATAAATCTTTCTTACCATGCAAATTTCACATATATATATAACCTTTCAAAGTCTGAACGATCCTTAGGGTATCTAGAATAAATTTGTGTTTTATTTTATTGTTTTTATTTTTTGTTGAAAAACATGGCTGCCATGGATAAAAATAGAACATAGGGGGTAAATTGCAGTTTTTGGCTTATATCTCAAAAACTAAAGCATTTAGAGTAAAACTGACTGGGGTGAAAATGTTTATCAGGTTAAGGTATCCGGACCATAAATGACCATTCAAAAGTTCCCGGATGTTCCATACAACGCAATTGAATTGACCTCGGTAATTATCGGAAAACTTCGGAAATGCCAATATAACTAAGTTATTTTTACAGACTCGGGATATAGCAACAAAGTGTGTTTCAACTCGAGAAAAATATATATACAAAATTCCAGCTTTAAATTGTTTGGTTCAGTCATTCACGGTCAAAAAGAGATAAAATTTTCAATCATAATTTATTATGGTCTGGATACCTTAAGATCTACCTGCCATGAAATTTTCAGACGAATCGTTCTACCCTTTGTTGGGTTATTGCCCCTGAATTGTTAATTTTAAGAAAATTTTGCAGTTTTAGATTATCTTGAATATCATTATAGATAAAGACAAAACTATAAACAGCAAAAATGTTCAACAAAGTAAGAACTATATATTGTCAAAGATGTTAAGAGCATAACTTGAAATAAATTAAATGGTAGCTGTACAACTAAAATGGAAGGTCAAGGGTCAAGGCCGTTGAAAAAGTCCATAGCAACCATATATATTTGGGTTCAGGATTCTATATTTTAGCTGTGCAAGGCAATATTAAGGCGAAAAATGCATTAGTATACATTAAATAGCAAAAATAATCATTGATGCAAGATCTACGCAATAATTAACAGGTGAGCGATTCAGGCTTTTGGGTGCCTCTTGTTTGTATGACAATTATGTGAAATTCTGTACTAAATTTCATGTCTTATTCTTAAAATTTAAACTTTGCATATCATCCATAAATGGGATCAGAAAACTGCAGTCAAAACAATACATATAAAAGTAGTCTGAATTAATTTTTTAATTATCTCAATATTTGGGTTCTGTTCTAACCTCCCATTTATTTCAGGCAGTGCATTTCATCCCCACCAAATGTCAGTGGTTCTCTCCTGGTTTCCAAGCTTCATAGATAAATAAAAATTGGCAATCGCGCTGAAAGTGTTGTAAAACCGCAATAAACTAAACTAAATGACATGGATCACATCAATTCAAACAGATTCAAAAATAGACACTAAAAATATATTTTGTTTATGATAGGTCCTGATGGTAGAAATTGGAGAGATGATATGAGACCACCTAGTCCAAGAGGTGGCTTTGGTGGATATAGACGTGGACGAGGTGGGCGTGGTCGTGGAGCTAGGGGAGGAGGCAGGGGGCGAGGAAGAGACTTTGTAGCTGAAGCTTTTGTTGGTGAGATACATAAAAGATTCTGGAGCACTTTTCACAAAATATCTTAAGAGTAAAATTACTCTTGAAGTCATACAGATTCTAATATAAATTACGAATAATTTTACACTTAAGATAGTGTGTGAAAAGGGCTCCTGCAAGATAATCAGAAATATAATCCTTTATTAGCTCACCTGGCTAAAAGCCAGGGTGAGCTTTTGCCATCACTTTGCGTCCGTCGTCCGTCGTCCGTCCGTCGTCTGTCGTCCGTCGTCCGTCCCTTAACTTTTCACATTTCAATCTTCTTCTAAAAAACCACTGAACCAAATGGAACCAAACTTGGCAGCAATGTTCCTGTGAAGGTCCTTTACAGAATTTGTAATTTTGGTGCTGATCGAATATTCAACATGGCTGCCAGGCCCAATAATGTGTTCTGATTGGCTGAAATTTCAAAAATCTTCTTGTTTAGAGAACCACTGAATGGAATGAAACTAAATCTGGCATGAATGTTCCTTATGAGGTGCTGACCAAGTATTGTTACTTTGTAGCCGATCCATCATCCAAGATGGCCGCCAGCGGGGAACTTAGTTTAACATAGGACCCTATGGGAAATGCATACAAATGACTTCTTTTAGAGAACCACTGAATGGAATGAAACTAAATCTGGCATGAATGTTCCTTATGAGGTGCTGACCAAGTGTTGTTACTTTGTAGCCGATCCATCATCCAAGATGGCTGCCAGCGGGGAACTTAGTTTAACATAGGACCCTATAGGAAATGCATACAAATGACTTCTTTTAGAGAACCGTTGAATGGAATGAAACCAAACATGGCATGAATGTTCCTTATGAGGTGCTGACCAAGTGTTGTTACTTTGTAGCCGATCCATAATCCAAGATGGCCGCCAGCGGGGGACTTAGTTTAACATAGAACCCTATGGGAAATGCATACAAATGACTTCTTTTAGTGACCCACTTAATGGAATGAAACCAAACATGGCATGAATATTCCTTATGAAGTGCTGACCAAGTGTTGTTACTTTGTAGCTGATCCATCATCCAAGATGGCCGCCAGCGAGAACTTAGTTTAACATAGGACCCTATGGGAAATGCATACAAATGACTTCTTTTAGAGAACCACTGAATGGAATGAAACTAAATCTGGCATGAATGAACCCTTATAAGGTGCTGACCAAGTGTTGTTACTTTGTAGCCGATCCATCATCCATGATGGCCGCCAGAGGGGGACTTAGTTTAACATAGGACCCTATGGGAAATGCATACAAATGACTTCTTTTAGAGAACCACTGAATGGAATGAAACTAAATCTGGCATGAATGTTCCTTATGAGGTGCTGACCAAGTGTTGTTACTTTGTAGCCGATCCATCATCCAAGATGGCCGCCAGCAGGGGACTAAGTAACATTGGACCCTATGGGAAATGCATACAAATGACTTCTTTTATAGAACCACTGAATGGAATGTAACAAAACATAGCATGAATGTTCCTTATGAGGTGCTGACCAAGTGTTGTTACTTTGTTGCCGATCCATCATCCAAGATGTTTAGAAGTCTATCAGAAAATTGTAAAAAAAATTCTGAATGGTCACAACTTGACCACATATTCAAAAATAATAATGATAAGATGTCTTCAGTAGCTATTGTAAGACTACAGTAAGATGACCTGTTTTTAATTTTAAATACTGTGTCAAATTAAACCAATCTTGGTCTCAATCATTATATAATTTTACATAATTTCCAAAATCACATTAGATACAGGTGAGCGACACAGGCTCTTGAGAGCCTCTAGTTTGAATTTTGATGGACCAAGACCTATTTTTAAAATTTCAAAAACGTTATTGTTTTCGATTTACTAAATTGTTATTCAGTTGTGATGATGTTTGAAATGTAATATAAATTTTATAACTTAATGCTTATCATATTGAAGAATGGTTTGATTTTTCTTTTTTTTTTACATGTATATGTTGCAGGTCAGGACGTGAAATATTTCAGTACAGAGTTTAACAATGAGACATTTTTTGCTGACCAAACATCAACCCCTGCCACAGAGGGTACTGGTGGATTTGGAGGGACTGTCTATTTTAACCCCTCCTTTGTTGATGATGCAGTTTTAAAGGATTTGGTGAAAAAGCAGATGTAAGTCTACAACAGTGTTATGATTGTTATACATCTGTATGTTCTTTTTATATTAGTTTGATAACACTCAACCCAATGGACATTTAATTTTTGAAAACAGTGTCTATAAGGCTGTTTGCCAAGTTGACTGACAAAGAAACAGGACATATGCAGAGATATCTGTAAATGCAGTTTGTAGTATTACTGGATAAATAAGATTATAATGCCAATGATGAAAAGTTCCATGCTCCCTCTTCTGATAGTTGTGAGGAGATAATGGAATTGTAAAATTTCTGAGGGTTATATGTATGTAAACATTTTCAAATATTTACCAATGCTACAAATTGTGAAGTTTTTACTAGATATTACCAATCTTTTTCTATGGGGGTTAAGTTCTTTTTTTTTGGTGTAAGGTTGCTTTATTTCTGCTATTTTCATGAATGTTCTTTTATGTAAAAGCAATGGGTTACAAGGTAACAACCCATTAAATCAAAACATGATAAAATAATGATACCATGTAGCAGTCTTCATGTGATATTCAATCTACATCAGGGTCCAAAATCTTTGTTGCCAACCAGATAATTTTTTTTATGAAAAAAACACTTAAGACATATCTTCTGTTAATCAAAAGTGTGATTCTTTATATTGATGGTTGTTGTAGACAAAAATGTTGTAATTATAATTTTACTGAATTGGATTGTCAATAAGTAGACAACATTAAACAAAAAGATTTAAAGTGTCATTTTTCCTACTTTATCAACCAGACATATTTGGCAAATATGACCTTTTGGAACCTGTGGTACACATTTTAATGGTTTTATTTGTAGTGAATATTACTTCAGTGAGGATAATTTACAAAGAGACTTTTTCTTAAGACGAAGAATGGACAAAGAAGGCTGGATACCTATCAGTTTAATAGCTAGTTTTCACAGAGTCCAAGCATTAACACAAGATGTAGCTTTTATTATCAAGGTAAAGTTGATAGAACTGGAGTCCTGTTTACTGTATCCATCACATATCAAATTACGAATGCAATTGTTTTTCAAATATCAAGAACCTGTCAACCTGTACAAGTATATTGTGTATATAGCTGATACTGAAAATGTCTCAGGAAAAATGTAAAATTTCTGATCATATGACATATTTAATTATAAATGAATGAGTTTTTCCGAAGATTTAGTTTGGCAATATACAGAGGTGGCCACCACACATTGATTCAGGAAAATCCGTTTGATAGCTTAAGTATTGTTTCACTTCAAATTGTTTAACTGATACATAATAAGGGCTCAAAGGATAAAACAGTTTGTACATCCACCATAGATTGTCTCATCTCTTCTGTATGATACTTTCTGTACAGTGCACCCTTTTCAAAATGTTAAATAAATGATGTAGGACACAAACAAGCAAGGTCCTCAAGGGATAATTTTGTTTATTAAATAATTCAGGAAATTGTCAGATCTGTCAGGAAGTTACACTATGACCTTTATAAAATTATATCCTGCATTCAAGCCATTTCCAGTGTAATAACAGGAGTAGAATAAACTTGAGTCGTATTTGGTCAATGACCTAATAAAGTCTGCTGGTACTTGTATACATCAAGAGTGCAGGTAGCATCATAGTTTTTCCCTAGTTTTCACTGCAGCTGGATTTCCACTTCAAACGTAATTTTAAGGAATTTTACATATCTAATGAGGCAATTTTATGAATGCAGGATAAAGACAATACAAAGTCATTGTCAGAAAATATAAAATTTATTTGGACTTGCTGCAAAACATGGGGAAAAGGCTCGCTAAAGCTCGCCTTTTCTCATGTTTCTAATGCTCGCCCAAATAAATTTTATATTTTCCGACAATGGCTATGTATTGTATATCTAACAGGCTGATTTTTATGTCCAGATTTTTTAACCTTGAAAATAATCAATATGCTTTATTTTTCAGTCGATAAAGGAAAGTGAGGTATTAGAACTGACAGAGGATAAATTAAAAGTTCGTGGCAAAGTTGATCCTACCAAATGGCCAATAGAAGGACCTCCTATGGGTCTTCCAATAGCATCCAACTTGCATGCTGATGTTCCTGAGTTTATTCCTGGGAAGTTGTACAATTTTCACCCAGTATATACTCATGGTAAATACATGTATTTAAAAAAGAATATTTGATATTCTGTATGAGAAGTGAGCTTACTCTTGGGAAGTTGTACAATTTCCATGCAGTAAATACAGTAAAGATTTAATATTCTGTATAAAAACTTAACAGTATTTGGATACATTTGACAGTTCAGGTTTTTAGTTTTTTAGAAAATTACTTTTTTTCATAGATTTTGAACTGTAACAAACATTTGGCATTTCTGACAGAAAAGAAGTTTTCCAAAGTAGAAAATGTTGTTATTTTAGAAGAACATGATGGTAATGAAAATGTTTATTTAATTGTTAATGAAAATGTTTATTTTAGAACAACATGATGGTAATGAAGGTGATGATGAGACAACAAGATCTGACAATGAGGAAATATTTAATGATGATGTAGGTAATCCAAATCCTAAAATATTGTCAACTAGTGCCCCTGAAATGACAGGAGATTGGATACAAGTCAAGAAAAAAGACAGAACACCAAAGAAAAAGGTAAAATTGTATAAATATGTGGACAGAAAGTTTATATGCTGACAAAGACACTATCCTCAACAGTTTCGTAAAAAAAAAAATGAATTGAGGCATAGCATCAACTTGTAATCAAAAACTATGGTTACAAAGCATAGAATAATTTTGTAATATGAGAAATCAGAATCAGAATTACAAATATTTTTGTAGGATGAGAAACCAGAAAAGACTAAAACAAAAATTGAGGACAAGGGAGACAATCAGCAGGAAGAGTTGGATTTTATGTTTGATGAAGAGATGGAAGGACTTGATGTAGGGAGGAGAAATCATTTTTCAGAGTGGTAGGTCTACTAAATCTTAAATTTTATGAGCAGAGGAGAAATAATTTCTCATATTCAAATTATATAAATTATCTTAGGTTTTATGTTTAAAGGAAAAATCATTTCTCGCTTTGGTGGGTCTAGAGGAATTCATTTTTTATTTGGAAAGGAAATTCATATGTCAGCTCCTGTTAAATTCATTCAGGAGCTAGTTTTGTTGGAAAATTATTCCCCATATAGGAGTCTTAAGAAATTCTACACTTGAGATGCATGATATAAATGCCTGAAAGGGAATGTAATTGACCATTGTCTGTAAATCCATAGAAAAAATGGTGAGTCTTACCAGTACAGTTATAGACATATCGCCGACTATTCCATATGTTTATTCACTGCTCTGGTAGACTAACTAATTTTAAAAAAATCACTTTCCAGCTTGAAAGAATAATACTAATATTAAGTAATGGACTATTCTCCTGCTAATTTTTTTCATTTAGTTTAGATAGAAATTATAAGATACAAACACTTGTTTTAAACAGTAAGTAGAAATGAGATTGGAATACATTTTGAAAATATATTGATTTCATTGTTACATCATGTTCAGAATTAAATACCCAGTTACATCAGATTTATATATGCAATACCCCAAGGTCATTTCATCATGACCTTGAACCTTGATTTCCTGTAAGGCATTGCAAGTGAATATTGTGTGTGAGGATTAATGATGAAGTATTCTGTTAAGAAATATATTTGTATATCTTCCAAATTCATCATGAAAAATAAAAAAGTGACCTGTTACTGGTAAGTATTGTTTTCTGTTTGATGAATAGTATGGAGATTTATTTTAGTGTATTTATACCCCTATCAAACAAAGTTTGGGGGGGGGGGGTATATAGGAATCACCTTGTCTGTCCGTCCGTCTGTCTGTCGGTCTGTCCCTATATCTTGTAAGCGCAACTCCTCCTAGACCGCTCAATGGATTTCAACGAAACTTTACAGAAAGGAAGTACATCATCCAAAGATGTGCATGAAGAAAAATCTTTGGTTTCCGATATCACACAAGGGAGATAATTGGACTTCTATTTTTTTTGGCTTATACATTATATATGAACCTCGTAAGCGCAACTCCTCCTAGACCGCTCAATGGATTTCAACGAAACTTTACAGAAAGGAAGTACATCATTCAAAGATGTGCATTAAGAAAAATCTTTGCTTTCCGATATCACACAAGGGAGATAATTGGACTTCTATTTTTTTCCTATTTCAATATATCAACTCCCCATAGACCGCTCAATGGATTTCAACGACACTTTACAGAAAGGAAGTACATCATCCAAAGATGTGCATGAAGAAAAATCTTTGCTTTCCGAAATCACACAAGGGAGATAATTGGACTTCTATTTTTTTCCTATTTCTATATATCAACTCCTCCTAGACTGCTCAATGGATTTCAATGAAACTTTACAGAAAGGAAGTACATCATCCAAAGATGTGCATGAAGAAAAATCTTGGCTTTCCGATATCACACAAGGGAGATAATTGGACTTCTATTTTCTTCCTATTTCAATATATCAACTCCTCCTAGACCGCTCAATGGATTTCAACGAAACTTTACAGAAAGGAAGTACATCATCCAAAGATGTGTGTGAAGAAAAATCTTTGCTTTCCGATATCACACAAGGGAGATAATTCGACTTGTTTTTTTTTTGGCTTATACATTATATGAACCTCGTAAGCGCAACTGCTCAAAATCTTTGCTTTCCGATATCACACAAGGGAGATAATTGTTTGGAATAGTAAAGGCAACCACGAGTATGCTTAGATTGATGCAAATATCTTATGAAACTTTACCCTGGGCAAGGCAAAGTGGGGGTATCCTTTGTGAGCTTTGCTCACAGTACATCTAGTTATTTCAGCACAGATAGTTGTATCTCAACAACAATAATTGATTTTCATAGTTTTACCAATTTTCATTTGAACTCAGATTCACGTTAAAAAGGCATGGGGAATAATTATGCTCAATATTCGTTTTAGGTCTGATGACGAGTCAGATAATGAGATAGCTGATGCTGACATCGATAAGATTCTTATTGTCACTCAGACACCTCCTTCCTTTCGGAAACATCCTGGAGGTGATAGAACAGGAGATCATATACCACGATCCAAGATGACTTCAGAAATGACAAAAGTTATCAACGATGGATTGTGTTACTATGAACAAGATCTTTGGGAGAAAGTAAATGAGGTATATATCTCAGAATTAAATATTTATTAAATGCAATTTTAATTATTCTGGAAAAACTTTCCTAAACTAAACATCCTTGTGATTGAAGAATTTCTTCAAATAATATATGTATTCAGTGTTTAAAAATGTTTTTAATACATTCTGATATCTGATATAGACTGGTTTTTGATTTACACGGGGTTTCCTTGTTCACACTGGGTTTAGTTCAGATAAGTCTCTTGTTTATAATGGGTTCAGTTTAGACTGGTTTTTGGTTCACACAGGGTTCACTTTAGATTGGTTTATGATTTACCAATATTCAGTTTGTAGACAGGTTTTAAAGTATTAATGCTATTTAAGTTGTTAAATGTCATGTTTTTAGCTCACCTGGCAAAGGCCATGTGAGCTTTTGTCATCATTGAACGTCCATCATCCATGGACATTTCACATTTTAATCTTCTCCTCTGAAACCACTGGGGCAAATTGAATTAAATTTGGCAGGAAGCATTTATGTAAGGTCCTTTATAAAAATTGCTCATTTCGACTTGATTGGACAACAAACATGGTCGCCATGGGAAATTGTTGTTTCTGATTGGCTGAGTTTTCAAAAATCTTATCCTCTGAAACTGCTCCAAATGGAACAAAACCTGACAGGAAGCATATATGGAAGGTCCTTTATAAAATTTCCTCAATTGCCCGGATCGGACTACAAATGTGGCCGCCATGGGCAGTTCTTGTTTTTGATTGGTTGATATAAAAAATCTCCTTTAATTGCTTGGTCAAATGGAACGAAACTTGACAGAAAGCGTTTAATGAAGCTTCTTTACAAAATTTCATCATTTCATCCTGATCTTAGTACATATATGGTCACCATTGGCAGTTCTTGTTTTTGATTGGCTAATATAAAAATCTTCTCTGAAATCGCTTGCCCAAATGGAAAGAAACCTGACAGGAAGCGTATATGGGAGGTCCTTTATAAATTTTCTGTCATTCTGTCCCAGTTGGAATACAAATATGGTCGCCATCAGCAGTTCTTGTTGCTGATTGGCTAATATAAAAAAATCTTCTCTGAAGTCGCTTGGCCAAATGGAACGAAACTTGACAAAAGGCATCTAATGGGAGGTTCTATACAAAATTTCCTCCTTTCGTCCTGATCAGGCAACAAACATGGCTGTCATGGGCAGTTCTTGTCTTTCATTGGTTGATAATCTTCTTTGAAACTGCCTAGCCAAAGGGATCGAGACTTGACGAGAAGCATCTGTTGGAGGTTTTTTACAAAGTTTCCTCATTTTGTCCAGATCAGGTGACAAACATGGCCACCATGGGCAATTCTTGTTTCTGATTGGTTGATTCAAAAAAAATTTTTTTCTCTTAAACTGCTTGACCAAATAGAGCCAAACTTGACAGAAAGTGTCTGTGACATATAAAAAAATCTACAGAACCGCAGAATTGCTTGAAACCAAACATGGTCTGAATGTTCCTCTTAAGGTGCTCACCAAGTGTTGTTACTCTGGTGCCGATCCCTAATTTAGAATGGCCTTCAGCAGAGGACTTAGGTTAACATAAGGGAGAAGAGACTTCTCTCTTTGAGGTATGTCAAGAAAAATGGCTTTCATGCCAGGTGAGCAATACAGGCTCGGCCCTCTGAGCCTCTAGTTTTACAAGATGTCTTCTTGGTTAGGTAGAAAAACATAACATATTTTTATCCTATCAAAAACCCCTTGTTACTACCAAGTTGGGGACTTCATGTTTTCCAGTAATAACTTGAGTTTGTTTTTGCCAGATTAAAATCAAACTTGCACAAATGGAAAGATAAGGAAAGAGGAAGACTGCTTTTAATATTGAGGTTAAAGGTCAAGGTCATGTATTTATTCCGTATATCTTAGGTTTGCGTGTGTGTTTGGAATGAGACTTGTGCAGATTGAAGTAATAGAGAAGGGAAAGAACAACTAGAAATCTTTTACACTTACAACCTTGAACACTACTGTATTATTTACATATATTTTAATGTTTTCAGGATGACTTCAGTAAATACAGTACAGTATCTGTGATATCCAAGGAACAATATGAATCACTGATGCCACATTCCTCAACAGCCACCCAAAAACTGCCACCACCACCACCCCCAGTAACAATACAATCAGGTGAGTCATTGATGTCATATTTCTTAGTAACCACTAATTAAAACGCATGTCTAATAGGTCAATATGTCAAATTGAAGACTGGAAAATCCTAAGAGTTTTTAAAATTCACGTCTTACCCAAGTGGTGCGCAGCGGAACAAGGGGAAAGAATCTGAATTTTAAAGATGAGTTTAAGATTTCCAGTTCTTCACTAAATTAAGTTAAGTTTCCTGTACCTAGGTAAATTCATTGAGCACAGTCGATGAAGTCAAATAATGTTAAGCCTGATTTTTTTTTCTCAGTTTTGAACCAAACGATCATGGTGTTCTGTGTAATTATATCATAGGGAATCGAGGTTAAAGTTTGAGCATCCCAAAATATAATTATTTGGCATATTTTGATTAATGAATCAATTCCATATACTGTAATTACTCAAATTTTTCAACACTACAATGTACTTTTTTTAAAGAAAAATTTTTTTTCCAGCAGTTTATTTTACTTGCATCATATGATCTGGTCAGTACACATTAAGAATATGAACAAGAAATATATATTTACAATTGTGGCAGGAATTAAAAATTTATATGCTTTCACATTTATGTAAATTTTTAAAAACTCTTATTCTGTTTATAAGTTGGGTTTCTTGAATCGAATTATTTTAATTACTTTATCATTCTTTCGTTGAAAGTCGACATGTTTTCTTTTTTATTGCTAACCTAATACCTAAGTAAACAAAGTTCACAAAGTCAAGCAACAAATTCTATTTATGGGCGAGATTTGATATTTAAAATTCAGTTTAACTGATTATTAACATTTGAAGCCATTTAAGACATTGTTTTAGCCTCGATCAGCAATGTAACAATAATCCTTAGGCACATATGAAAGAGAGTCATTTAATACAGTTTAACTTTTTAGTAAAATGTATTTACATTTGAAGGCGTATCAGTAACAACGGTTTTTAGTAACGCAAGAAATTGAGTCACTTGATACAGTTAAATTATATATAAAGGAAGAATAAATTAAGGTCACATAAGACAGAAAGTCATGGAATACAGGTGGTGGTAATGGCAGTCTTGATGGTAATTGATAACAGCATGTAGGGACGAAGCTTTTCAGAGTTAAAAATGCCTTGTATTCTACATGTTCAACAAAATGTCAGCTGTCATTTTTGCAAAGACACCTGGCTTATCTGTCGTATGAATCATATCCAAATTTATTTTTGCTAACAGATTTATAAAAATAGAGTACAGTGGAACTCCTCTACTCTCTGAAAATTTGATTCTTCCTCAAACCGAACGCATTCTTTTGGTGCAAAACTTTAAACCTATATATTTAAGAAAAAATGTCCTCCAAAAACCGGCCCCTCTGAATGCCAAATACCGGAGTTAAATTTTGGTCCAAACCGTATATATTCCTGTCAAATACACCTCTATAAACCGACTGAACTCTCATTCTTTTCATTACATGGTGTACTTCAAACAAATCCTCATTGATGTGTACAATAGAAACTCTGTTTAATTATAGATTTGAACTTCTCTTTCTACCAAAACATAACCACAAAGGTAAAAGAATAAGATTTAGTAACAGTTAAAGAAAAACAATGCAATTGTATTAAATATGTAATTTTCATGTCTTTCAATACTTCAATTTATTTACTTCCGACTGGATATCAGTACCTTCCAAACCGGCACCTCCAAACCATATATATTCCTGTCAAATACACCTCTATAAACCGGCCAAGTTCTACGGTCCCATAGCTGTTCAGTTTACAGAGGTTCCATTGTACAATCATTCACATTACTTTCAGCTAACAAGAAAGTGCCAACAACACCTAATTCTCAACCAGATATAGCTCGTTCTCTGCCTGCTTATGTTCCTGACACCCCAGGCAAGATAGAGAAAGGTCCACGGACTCCTCACAGTAAGAAAGAAGAAATGGCTCCTAGATTTTATCCAGTTGTCAAAGATTCATCAAGACCTCATGATCCTCAGGTAAAACTGCATGCAATGTTAAATTAGGTGCAGAATGTGTCTGTAAAGAGAATAATTAGGGAAAAAATCATAAAAATAATTGCAAAATGTGATAAAAATTTTCATACCAGCAGCACAGGAAGATCAATTAAAGTTTTTGACATACATTTTACACTTCCCCATGGACATAAATTTTGAAAAATAATATACTTGCTGTTTTATAAGTTAGGTTTCCTTAATCGAGTTATTTAATTGCTTTATCGTTCTTTTATTTATAGTTGTCATATATTTTGGTCAATGAAGAGATTCGTACTAGAACATACATGTATCTGGATAGAATTTGAATAATTGTTCTGTTGAAATACTATTAAAATACTATGAAGAAAAAATATAGTATATATTATTTGGCATAAAAGCCCTTTGGATACATATTTTTGTGCAATCAAAGGAACAGAAATTTTATTGCTGTTTTTCATCTTAAAGTCACCGCCTCGGTGGTCTCGTGGTAGGGTGCTCGCCCCGAGTGTGGAAGGTCGTGGGTTCGATCTCCGGCCGGGTCAAACCAAAGACATTAAAATTGGTATTTGCTGCTTCTCTGCCAAGCACACGATATCTAGGAGTAAGAGCAAAGACTGGTTGGCTGGGAGTCAGTATGATGTGTCCGAGTGAGGTGATATGTCTTCCTGCAGACAGTTACCTCGTGAGCTAGCACATTAAAAATCCGACTTAGCGTGTTGGTCTAGTACAAAGCAGGGATCATATTAATCATCATATCAACATGTTCTCGTCCTGATATGCACCTGGTTGCCACTGGACGTTAAACAATAATTCATCCATCCATGATCTTAAAGTCAGAAACGGAGAAAAATACTCTGCAAGTGTCAAAATGCTTTGTTAAATGTCAGTCAGAATGTATCATAGAACAACAAAGTTGCATTGTTATCAACTCTTTAAGTGGTCATATAGTAAAAAGAGTAACCCAAACTATTTGTAATTGTTTTGATTCAGTATATTTTTTACTTTTTTTCAGACTCCTAGAAAGAAGAAAACTCGTCACAGTAGTAATCCGCCAGTTGAAAGCCATGTTGGATGGATCATGGATGCCAGAGAACATCGTCCATCACGATCTCGTAATAACTCAATGTCTCAGAGGTAAAATGTCACTCCAAATATATTTTCTGTTTTTGTCAGTCTGCATGATATATAGTGGGATATAATATTTGTTTTGATGAGGTCAATCCAAATTTATTTACTGTTCTTGGCAATCCTAAAGTTCAAACTACGCAGGAGAAAGAAATGAAATATTGCTTACGTGCTCCATTATATGGCTAAATTTGAACTGACTTAGTATCAGATATGGTTAGTGCTCTGGTTAATTTCTGATGATATTAAATTCTCAGGTTACTGTTTCTGATGATAATAAGTCCTTCGGGATAATGTTTCTGATGATAGGTCTTGAGGATATTGTTTCTGATGAAAGTAAGTTCTCTAGGATATTGTTTCTGATAAAAGTAAGTTCTCCAGGATATTATTTCTGATGAAAGTAAGTTCTTTATGATATTGTTTCTGATGAAAGTAAGTTCTCTATGATATTGTTTCTGATGAAAGTAAGTTATCTAGGATATTATTTCTGATGCCAGTAAGTTCTCTAGGATATTGTTTCTGATGACAGGAAGTTCTCTAGGATATTGTTTATGATGACACTAGTTTCTCCATGATATTGTTTCTGATGACAGTAAGTTCTTTAGGATATTGTTTCTGATGACAGTAAGTTCTCTGTGATATTGTTTCTAATGACAGAAAGTTCTCTAGGAAATTGTTTCTGACGACATTAAGTTCTCTGGGATATTGTTTCAGACACTAAGCTTCAATCATGCCTTCACATCTTAATTTTTATTTTCAGTCCAACAGACAGCATGTTGTCTTCAAGTTATGGCAGTTACAGTAGCACACCACATGCCTTCCCTGCATTCCATCACCCGTCACATGAATTGTTAAAAGAAAACAATTTTGTATGGCATGTTTACCATAAATACCATGCTAAATGTTTGAAAGGTTTGTTTATTTCTAGTGCAATTTTTTTTTATGTAATTCATAATACTAGAAATTGTGTCTGTAAGACACGGATGCCACGCCTAAAATGTAGTTCATCATGTATGAATGCTCAGTACTATCTAAGGCACATCCACTGATGAAGTTTTGTTGAAACACTATATCTTAGTTCCAAAGAAATGAACCTAAACGCAAAACTTAACCAGAGTGGCTCAAGCGTAAAATGTAGGTCATAATGACCCAATTATTGTGTGACTGCTCAGTACGACCAAAGGCATATCCACTGATAAGTTTCATGGATAGACTATGCCTAGTTCCAAAGAAATGAACCTAAACATAAAACTTAACCAGATTCACTCAAGCATAAAATGTAGGCCATAATGACCCAATTATTGTATGCACATCCTTGGATGAAGATTCATTGATACACTATACTTAGTTCCAAAGAAATGAACCTAAACGCAAAACTTAACCAAAGTCACTGTAGCATGAAATGTAGGTCATAGCAACCCAAGTGTTACTGAACTGCGTTGTACTTTACAAGAGGACTGTAGTGGGAAATATCGTTGATATATTACTATAGGTTTCTGAGAAATGGAGCTAAACACAAAATTTAACTTAATCGGGATGGACGGACGGACAATGGTAAAACTATATGCCCCAACCACATTCATGGCAGGGCATAATAACCCAGAATTAATTCATATTGTCTTGCAAGTAAAAAATGTTTATTTCAGCAAGAAAAATTGGTAGACCAATGCCCTCGTGTAATTTGGTAGAAGATGTCACATTGAGTTCAAGATTAAGAACAGCAATAAAAGTCCTTTTTTTTGCATGGAAATTCGTTCCATTCATATAGAGTCAAGAATAAATCCATCATTTCTTTCATAGATCTAGAATAGAAGAAATGCATGGGACACAGTATGATTAGTTTGACAAATGATTGGTTTTATTGGATATTAATGGTATAAATGAAAAGAATAACAAAGAATATATACCCTAACATATTTCAGAAACAGTTTGAGAAATATAAAAAATCTGTGTGAGAATCGAGGAAATATTATATCACGGCCTTGATGTGTTAGGTGCTGCTGGGATATGTGCACAGTCAGAAGCTTATGCATGTATTATGGCAAAGAAATGGATATTTGGTTTTTTATTTTCTGAAAGACATTTTGAAGTAGTACAGCTGCTTAAGTGGAAATTATTATCCTTAAAGCAACAAATGTACTTTTAATTATTAGGATTTAAATAAGATGGGTCTACTGTTTTGTGTTACAGAGAGAAAGAAGTTGGGTGTTGGTATTTCACAAGAAATGAACACCCTTTTCCGATTCTGGTCATTCTTTCTAAGACAACATTTCAACAAGAAGATGTATCAAGAATTCCGACAGTTGGCTGTTGAAGATGCCATTGCTGGGTATAGGTAAGTTATCTATAGGAAGTTTCCATTTCTAGTTACATATGAGTTACAGGTACGATAACTGTAGGTTCCTACAATTTGACAACACCGATCATCGCTGTGATCAGATGATGCAAGGGAGACAAACTCGGTTTTCTGTTCACTTACATCAGTATTGTATTCATCTTTTAAAAACATTATGATGAATTGTAACCAATTCATTTACGAGTGAAGAAGTAAAAATTTGATTTTTTTAAACGAATAGATGACGACTACACACGTCCGCTACTTTTTGTTTCCTTTTTGGGCCTTTGTATATGGGACGATTATTCAAATAAGACCAACGAAAAGGTCAATCTCAAAATAAGGAGGAAACCAGATTAATTTGATTGGATCTGTTAAATTCATGTTACTGACGTATAATTTTAATTATTACGTCTTTATTTGCAATACTTAAAACAAGACATTGTAAGTTGATATGCATGATCAAGGCCTCGTGTGAATATCCGCTATTTTGTTTGAGCGGCCGACTTCAAAAACAGTTGACAATCAAGACAATAGTTCAAGCTTGAGTGATCATTTATGGATTCATTTATGTAATAAAATGGGAGGGCAGATTTCTGAACAGTTTTACGAACAGTTAACAAAACAAGTGATTCAAGCCCAGGAAGCTGTCAAGGACAAACAACACTTGAAAGGGGAAGATGGCATATTTCAATAAACAAACTATTAAGATAATTTTATGAAATATATATTATTTATTTCTTCTATTATTAAAAAAAAATTCTCTCATATACCTACAATAAAAATAGAACATCCATTATTAGCTCACCTGACCCAAAGGGTAATTTGAGCTATTGCCATCACTTTTTGTCTGTCGTCAGTCCATTAACATTTCACATTTTGAACTTCTTCTAGAGAACCACTGACTGGATTGAAACCAAACATGGCACAAATGTTCCTCACAAGGTGCTGAACCAGTGTTGTTACTTTGGTGCCGATCTGTCATCCAACATGACTGCCAGCGGGGAACTTAGTTTAACATAGGACCCTATGGGAAATACATACAAAAATCTTCTAGAGAACCAGTGAATGCATTGAAATCAAACATTGCATGAATATTCGTTATGAGGTGCTGACCAAGTGTTTTTACTCTGTTACTGATCCGTCATGCAAGATGGCCACCAGGGGGAACTTAGTTCAACATATGACCCTATGCAAAGTACATACAAAAATCTTCTTCTGGAGAACCACTGAATGGATTGAAAGGAAACATCGCATGAATGTCCTAATGACGTTCTGACCAAGTGTTGTTACTTTGGTGCTGATCTGTCATCCAAGCTGGCCACCAGCTGGGAAGTTAGTCTAACATAGGACCCTATGGGAATTACATACAACGGCTTCTTGAAAATTACTGAATGATTGAAACCAAACATGACATGGATGTTAATCTCAAGGTCCTTTACCAGTGAACAAATGGAAATACCAGGTGAGCAATACAGGCGCCTGGGAGCCTCTGGTTAAATAGACATAGACTGTAATTGGCAATCACACCGTTCATTCTTAAGCTGTGGCTTTATTTCCAGTGCAGCATTTCTGTGTACAAAATTAAATTTACCCCCAAAAAATGACTGTGCAGCTTAGGGTACTGTGCAGAATTTATTTCGAATTTTATGGTACATCATCGCATTTGAACAGAAAATTTTGAGGTCACTTTATTGGTTATCATGGAAAATTGAAAAAAACTAAATGGTAGGATTTGCAGATACTACAGTTATTATACGATTGCAAAATTTTTGCGGTCGTATATTGGTATGACGTTGGCGTCGGCGTCGTCGTCGACATTTGGTTTTCGCACTATAACTTTAGTAATAGAAATCTATTTTGGAAAAAGGGAAAGGGAGTGGGGTAAATAATAAATTTTTTCTCATTTCAGATTTCAGAAATTAAAAAGAAAATGTCTTCAAATTTTTATTTTGCAAAACAAAGGGTGGTGAGGGGGGTACAATGATTTTTTTGGGGGGGTCAGTACGCAACAGCATAGTGTATTGCAAAAAAGCAAAAAAAGGGGTTAAATTTTTTTTTTTTTTTTTTTTTGGGGGGGGGGGGGGGGGAGGGAGGGGTCAATTTGCAACAGCATATTGTATTGCACAAAAAGCAAAAAATTTAATATAAATTCAAATCATATGTCCAATTCTAAGTTCTTTGACTACAGTTATTCTGTGTCAGAAACCTATTATGTGTCAAGTATTTAATTACAATCCAAATTCAGACCTGTATCAAGTGTGAATATTGTGTCCATTTTTTTTGCCCCAACTGTTCAGGGTTGGACCTGCGGTCATATCCAGCTGCAATCAGCAAAGCAATTTATTTTTTATTTACAAGAGTCAAATGTTTAATTAGATACTACATTTGTTATTTATTTACAGGTATGGAGTCGAATGTTTATTTAGGTACTACAGTTATGGTTTAGAAAAAAGATTTCGACCAGAATTATACAAAGATTTCCAGGAGGAAACTATCAGAGACTATGAGATGGGTAAATTTTTTATCATTTGATATTTCCCAGACACCATGTGTAGGGTAAATTTTTATGATGATTCTTATATTTCCCAAACACTATGGTAAATTTTATTCTGAGATTTCCCAGGCACTTTGTGTATGGTAAATTTTTTATTGTTATATCTTCCAGACACTATGTGTAGGGTAAATTCTTTTTTTTTCATCCTTAAATTTCCTTGATACTATATATGAGCAGGGTAAATTATTGTGATGATTTCATGATAAAAACATTTAGCTTAATTACAATTCTATACATTTCAATTATCGATCAGGTAAATAAAAAAAAAGTCCACATAAAATTTTTTAACCTAACTTGCTACCTTTTCCACACCTTTTCAAGAAATTCATTTAATCAGAATTGTTACCAAAATTTTGTAGTTTCCTCCATTTATTTATATATAGGTCAGTTGTATGGACTGGAGAAATTTTGGGCATTCCTTAAGTATTCAAGAAAACATGTTGATATAGATCCAAAGTTAAAAGAATGGCTGTCTAAGTATAAAAAACTGGAAGATTTCAGATGTGAAGTAAGTAGATTTTAAACCATTAATTGGCTAGGGAAGAGATATAAGTTCTTGTTATTATTAACAGATTTTACATGATTTTCTTGTGAAACCTTTGCTATGTAAGTTTATTGCTTAATTTTGACAGTTTAATTGAGTTACAGCAGGCTTTATTGTTCAAATTATTTAATCATGATTACAATTATTAGCCATGGCTGTGGAACAAATCAACAGTTAATCATACTGATTGGTGGCATTTTACTGTGGAGTAAACATAATGCTCTCGGCAGACAGAAGCTTTCCTATCATTACAAAGAGATTTTAATGTGGAGTGAACACAATGATGTCAGCTGACAGAAGCTTTCCTTGCTTCACTGATGATATACTGGAAATAAAACTGAGATGTACCACACTGACATTCATACTATAATAATCCTCATTTCCTGTGTAACATGTAACTGGCAGATTGATTGGCTATTGTCCAGGATGTAAATTTGGCACCACAAATGAAGTTATATTGTCCAGGGTGTAAATTTGGCACCACAAATGAAGTCAATATGAAATTTAATTTATACCTTGCTATGCCAGGCATAAAGTATTTTTTACCAACGAATAATTCAAATTAAACACTTGTCTAACAATTATATATCAGTTTATTCATGTTTTTTCATGACTTTGGCTGAAAATGCAGAGTTTTTAACAAAATATCCTTTTTATGCTAAACACACGATTCAGAATATAAATTACATTGAATATTGTCACAAAGGAAATGAAGTTGTATTCAGCTTCCATTCAAGGGTTTTCAAGTTCACTGGCGGGTGTAAAATCCCATAAACCCTGATAACATTATCTTCCACACTAGCTTAAATTTTGTAAATTGGGTCTTTTTAATCTCCTCAGGTTAAATTACTATTTGAGCAATTGTCATCCCTTGATGAAGACAAATTAGGATTCAATATTAATTACCTCTGGATATTTAGCACAGATCTGATTTTTCCCGCTTTGAAGCAAAAATCCACTTTTGGAAGTCCTGATTTCATAAATGTTTCCTTAATTATACACCAAGTATCATTTTGGCTCTCTTTTTCCAAGTTTACGAAATCAGGTCTTATCAATAATACAAAAAATTGGTTGCAATTATGGTCCCCTTTTGATTTTGCTAATGGTACCAACATTGACCCATTCACTGATATTTCAAAATAGAGATCAAACTGACTATCTAGATATGAAGGTCTGTAACCATTTTTTGGTAGATATGTTTTTGAATTCGATATATGATTGTAATTTGAGTACTGTGACATTAGAACCGATCAATTGAATTTCTGAAACCACATGAATAATTGAACTGAATTCTAGGGAAGTAACTTTATAGTAAGGTTTGCATATTTCATCATGATTGTGCAACTGATTTCTTAGCCATAAACAATTCATTATTTATGATTGGGTGATTTCAAAAATGTACTCCACTGAAACCCATTTGGCCACATGAACTGAAGGCATGAAGCATCTACAGAAGAATCAATGTAAAATTTGCATAGTTGGTCAAAGTCGGACCACTGAGATGGCCATGGTAGACAATCCCATTTTTTGATTGGTATAAATTTTTTCTTGAAAAAAAAAAAACTTTCAGCCAATGAACTTTAAGTTGATACAAGGTATTTGAAGGGGGTTCTGTATAAAATTTAACATTGCTTAATTTGTTGCTACATGGCTACCATGCCACTTGTAAAAATTCCAAAATTCTTTGAAACCTCAATTTCATAGGAATGAAGCCATGTTGTCAGGAAATGCATGCCTTGATATTTTATGTATATTGCTACCTCTGTGTATTTTGGTAAGAGGACAATTTCCTTGAATTATACTAATAATAATAACAAATATTACACAAAGTTTTGTCTATTTTAGATGTTCCCCCAGGATGCTGAGGGTGGCCAGAAACATCACAGAGAAAGGCACATGTCTGAAGGTCAAAAACACAGCAGGGAAAGGCAAATATCAGAGGGTCAAAAACACAACAGGGAGCGACAGATGTCTGGAAATAGAGAAAGACATATATCAGGGTCAAAAGGTCAGAGGGGCCAATCATATCCCAAACATAGTGCTAACCAATCAGATCAGAGTAAAAAAGATTCAGCTGATAAACAGAAAGACAAATCGGGTGCAAAAGATCCTCATTCTTTCAAATCGAAGGATTCACAAACGGCAAAGTCTTCTGGTAAAGATTCAAATACTGCAAAGTCATCTGGGAAAGATTCACATGTGACTAAGTCCTCAGATTCACATGGAAAAGACTCGACTCGCCCCAAATCAAGTGCAAAATCTGGGGATAGAGATTCACATTCTGCAAAAATGGGTGAAAAGGAGTCGCATTCATCCAAGTCAGAGTCTGCTAAAACTGCTGGGAAGGATTCAGGACGTAAAGATACAAGACCTCATCAAGGAAAACCTTTCTATCAACATACAAAACACACACAACATTCAGTTGGAGGAAAACCAGTTAAATCAAGTGATACTAAAACTTTGTCAAAACCGAGCTCATCAGATTCAAAATCGGCTTCGAAACCAAGTTCACCACAGAATATACCTGATGTCAAGTCTGCTTCAAAACCACAAATGTCTACTGCCAAAGAAACTTCAGAACAGTCAAAACATTCAAAAGGTGATGATACAAACAAATCCCAAAAGACAAGTAACACAACAATGGATACAAAAAACCAACTGGTGCAATCAAAACAGGATGGAAAATCTGAAGGGAAGATTTCAGAATAAGTCTGTGAAGAAAGTAACCCTGATCATATTGAATGTGTTTGTGTATTGCTGAAATAATTTGAATTTATCAGAAAAAAAAAATGTAAAAGCAAAAAAAGTTTTAAAAAAATTCTTGCTTTTTAATATTTGTAGTATGTATGATGGAAGTATATCATTGTTTTAATTCATACGATATATTCCCTAATTACTAATATATTACAAATGAGTTGTTTTCTGATAAATAAGCTTTAATTGGTGAAATAGTTAGGGTACAAACAGCATTTAATCGGAAATCTAGTTCTTTACAAAAGCAAGTCGTACAACTTTTAGCTTTGAATTGAAAATTAATTAAATGTATGGTACAGTTGCGGTAAAAGTTGAGAACTTTATGCATGTGCTGTTTTTGAAAGAAGACACATTGGCAAGGAAATAAAGCATTGATACACAATGATACAAATGATTTTTATATAAACGGGAAAGGATTATCACAAGTCTTTCATATCTATGCATTTGTTGTATATTTCTACTAGTCTGTCACCATAGCAACGCTTATCATGGATTACACATTATTTTAAATGTTGTTTTGTTTCAGAGTGAGAGTAAATTTTAAATGTGATTTCTTAATGTATGATAATATTTTATTAACTAATATTTGTGTAAATATTTTATTCCAAAAAAATTTTTCACGAATTGAAATGATTGACATTATTAATGCTGCTTACATGAGAGATGACATTAATAGAAAATTAAGTGTTTTAATAGAAATTTTATTTATTTTGCAACAACTGATAAACGTATGAGAAAAGTTATTTTAAACCATTTGGATTTCAAAATGAAATATTTTATTCCATAATTATTCATTTATTTGTATAAACATTTTACAAGATATTTGATTGTTACAAAGTTATATAAGTGATTAACCAGAATGTATGGTATTTCTGTGTATTTATTGTTTTGTTGCAGTTCTCTAAACTTTCTCTTTTGGCAGAAACTTGGGGATATCCTGTCAAGGCCATTTAGGGTTCACTACATGATGTGGGATTTTCACTTTTTTGAAGATTGTGTGAAGATAGATGTTTTTGGTGTGGTTATTTTGGAGATAGAATGTTGTCTTCTAAACTTTTTACTTCTTTACTTCATATCTATCTATTCTCATAATAAACATGGCCTCTTACAATTATAAAATGGCAAATGTTTGTTATAGAATTTAAAGCCTGAATAAAAGATCTTTGATCTAAATACTAGGATTTGTTTTTAACTAGCATTTAAATGCAATTTTGTCAGGAAGACAAATTATTGTGTGCAGCAGGTTTGTGGATTTTGTTCAAGGTCGTGTATTTGTAAATTGGCCTTGAATATGGTAAACTTTAGTATTGGTTTACAATAGTTGAAACCACCCCAATGTATATTTATCCACGAAAAAAAAATTCATTTAAAAATGATAATTTTTATATGAAATAGATTTTATATGAGGGCTGTTCTAGAAATTCATATATGGTATAGTTAAAAGGCACATTGATGGCTGGTGATTTTTTTTTTTTATATATATATATAAATCATCTTTAATCAATAAGTGTAATTATGAATTTTGTGCTTATTGGGATAAATTGAGCCTTCTGACACTCCTTACATTTATTTCTGAAACAGCCCTGAAGTAATACATATAGTTTGATATCTTGTCAGAAAGGTCTTCAGTCCAGTGGATAGAAAACGAAAATAGTTTGGTTTGTTACATTCATTTTTGTTTGTCATGCTGCTTACGTTATTTGTTGCTTATTTGTTACAATATATATATTGTTTGTAAATATATGGAATGTAAAAAATAGTGTGTAAAAGGAGTTACAACGTTTGTTAATTATTTAAGTAATCATGTTAATAAATTGAGACATTAAGAAAGAATTGCTATAATTTATAATGTGTTCACTAGTTCAAGTTCCGTTCTGTATTGTTTTCAAAATGTAAACAAAAGATGAGAAATTTGCAAGATTTAAAGAGATGTTTTGTCTGTTTCTTTATTGAAAAAAAATCTTCACTTGATAGTTGTAATTAAATCTAACTAAAATCCTTAAAAAAAATTAAGGCATTTATAAAGCTAATTGTGAAATTATTTTGGATAAATCTAAAGTAACCCTGATTAACTTACATTCATAGATAATTTGTGATATAAATTGAAGTGCTATTGATAAATTTCCAAATCCACTGTCAGTTTAAGTGTGTTTTCATTGACGAGATTTTGTTATTTGGCAGAATATATGGCTTCATGATATCATTTGTTGAGAACCAGGAAGTTATATAGAACCTTTGGTTGTATTACAAATTGCTCAATTCCATGATGTCCATATTTATACTACTTGTCTCGTATGATATTAAACAGAATGACCCCTTGACCTGTGATTTTGCATAATTTGTAATTTAATTGATATACAGCATTATTTAAGTTTCATTTATTATTACTTCTAATGTTATTTCTGGTCTTGATACACAACTTTGTTTTATTTAATTCAAGCATTTTCTTCGTTTTTTAGCAATGTCCTTGAATCAAGGTCATGTTTAGTTTCCTTGGTAACTAACATTTGGATATAAACTGATCGCTGACAGCCATTTTTGTGTACTAAAGCATATTTATGTTGAATCTTGAGATGTAAGGTTTAGACAAGTTTTAATTAAAACCAAACTAATTAATATATTACTTTTTAGTCATATTTGCATCTTTATCATTTTCATCTTCATTTTGGCCCCAGGTTGCATGTGAAAATAACTGATAACATGCAATTTTCTCTGCAGATTTTCAACTCTTGAATATCATATAATACTAAATCAAAAAATTTCAATAAAATCTCATTGTGGTGTTTGCTAGTAGATAGGCCCTCAAGATGAATATATTACTAAGCAGTTAGTTCATTCCAATACAGGATCTGTGTACAAGCGTTGTCAAAGTCATTGATTGGATGTCAGTAATATCATGTTATTCAAAAGAAATGCCACAGAAATGGCTGTTCAGAATCATTAAATTATAAAATTTCAGATTCTCAAAATTTACATAATTCATGCTTTAAGTATTACTTTTTAAGATACAATTTGCAAGCATTTTCTCAGCTAGTTGAATTAAACCGGAAGAAAAAACATGACCCAGCAGGTGCTTGATTGATAATTGATATCAATATTATATTTATATATATATATAAAACATTGTGGTTGGGACATAGAAAACCAAACCTATTTTTTTTTCTGTTTTTGCTTATCATTGTAGTTAGTAGACTTCATGCAATAAAAACAAAAAAATATCAAAAACAGAATTTGTTGTAATGTTTTATTTATTAGCTGATATCAGAAATCTTTTAATATACAACACTTTTGTATTAAACCAGTATTTTATACCCTGGCCATTTATACTTTCATCAGGTTTGGTTAAATTTTTGCGTTTAGTTCCACTATTCGAATCCCATTGAGATAAACCACTACAATCCTCTTATAGTGCAGAACAAATGTCTCATGGAGTGCCAGATCTAGATCAGAGCTGTCAGTTCTACTACTGGAGTGTAGTCACTGGCCTGGTTCTCTGGTTGATCTTTGTGGCAATCTTGGAAAGGTTGGCAACATTAACTTTGTCTTTTGTGACTAGGTTCAAGTAGGAGGTGCAAGTCAACATAAATCGTGGAATGGAAATTTGGCAATCGATGGTGCTAACTACTGTTTAGTAGAACTCAGAAAACTAGAGAACTTTTCATCTCTGGTGAAAGGTCTATGTTTGTAATAAAGGAAGTTCGTTGCTTGCCAATCAATGGCAAACGATGTGTTATGCTGATTTTCTGGACACCTGTATGGTAAAAAATGCTCATAAGCCTCCTCAGTTGTCGAACCAATTCAGTATCTAGAAACACAACATTGGCAACAATTGAATCGCCAGACTAGAAGACAAGAAAAGCAATGTGGTGTAGTTTTTGGGGGTTTTATGCCAAATTCAGCACAACTGGCTATATGTTGGTGGCAAGTTTCCTTGGTGGAGGAAGATGAGCTCCAACCTACGGCAGGAAAACTGGCTATCAATGTCCTTAGGATCGGACTCGGAACACACCTCGCCACGAGTTTGATTAAAACACGCAATCCCAGTGTTGGCAGGCTGTGATACCTAGTGGTTGTGGCGAAGTACCTAGACCAATGATCGGCCACTGTTAGCACCAACTGTTACATGACAGTTGTCTTCTCTATAACCTATCCAGCTGCACCAAGTAAGCTCTCTGTCAATGGATACTTGATTCATACACAGGAATCAATGTGGGAGGGGGTGGGGTATACCAATGACGTGCGTGGCAACTTCCTGTCAAGGTCCGCTTATACATTTAAAAACCAAAATTAACCTCTCCTCCCCGAAAAAAGGTACCTAATATGACAAACACTGAAGGGGTAAACAAAAATTTATAACCAGGCTGTCACTTGGAATATTGGATATCGGTAATATAATGATAGGAAGGACCAATTTTTTAATACGACTGCAAAATTTTTGCGGTCGTATATTGGTATGACGTTGGTGGGGTCGTCGTCGCCGTCAGAAGACATTTGGTTTTCGCACTATAACTTTAGTATAAGTAATAGAAATCTATGAAATTTAAACACAAGGTTTATGACCACAAAAGGAAGGTTGGGATTGATTTTGGGAGTTTTGGTCCCAACAGTTTAGGAATTAGGGGCCAAAAGGGTCCAAAATTAAACTTTGTTTCATTTCATCGAAAAATTGAACTAATGGGGTTCTTTGATATGCCGAATCTAATCGCGTATTTAGATTCTTAATTTTTGGTCCCATTTTCAAATTGGTCTACATTAAGGTCCAAAGGGTCCAAAATTAAACTTAGTTTGATTTTAACAAAAATTGAATTCTTTGGGTTCTTTGATATGCTGAATCTAAACATGTACTTAGTTTTTTTATTATGGGCCGAGTTTTCAAGTTGGTCCAAATCGGGGTCCAAAATAAAACTTTGTTTGATTTCAACAAAAATTGAATATATGGGGTTCTTCGATATGCTGAATCTAACCATGTATTTAGATTTTTGATATTTGGGCCCGGTTATCAAATTGGTCCACATTGAGGTTTAGAGGGTCCAAAATTGAACTTTATTTGATTTCATGAAAAATTGAATTCTTGGGGTTCTTTGATATGCTGAATCTAACCATGTATTTAGATTTTGGATATTGGAATACCACAAAGGGATGGTAAGAATTGTCTTTGGTAGTTATGGCTCAAACCGTTAAGGAATAAGGTGCAAAAAGGGGGGAAAAGTGTTTCCAGGTTAATGGACAATTAAGTACAAAACATAATTTAAAAGGCAGAGTAAGGTTGGTAATTGAAACTCATTTGAATATCTCACCTAAACTGCTTTTAAATTATTTATATTGGAAATTTGCCAAAAACTTTATTATTAATAAATTCCATTGGAAATTTGCCAATAACTTTAGTTTAATGAACTTCATTGGAAATTTGCCAATATAAAATGTTGCTGATGAAGCTTTTTTGTCTATCTCGCCTAAACTGCTTTTAAATTATGTATATTGGAAATTTGCCAAAAACTTTATTATTAAATTTCTGATTTATATATAAAAGCAAATAATAATGATAAGGCAAGAGATACACACCAAACAGGATGTGTAAATTATTATAATAAGTATTGTGCAATAGCAAGAAATTTTCAATTGCACAGTATTGCGCAACAGCAAGAAATCTTCAATTGCGCAATAGCAAGAAATTGATATGTGGGCCCAGTTATCAAATTGGTCCACATTGAGGTTTAAAGGGTCCAAAATTGAACTTTATTTGATTTCATCAAAAATTGAACTATTGGGGTTCTTTGATATGCCGAATCTAACCGTGTATTTAGATTCTTAATTTTTGGTCCCGTTTTCAAATTGGTCTACATTAAGATCCAAAGGGTCCAAAATTAAACTTCTTTAAAATTTTCCATTTTAAATTGGTTATTTCTGATTTACATATAAAAGCAAATAATACTGATATGGTTTGAATAGGTAAATTAAAAATTTTTAAGTTCTTAGACCACATTAATTCTGTGTCAGAAACCGATGCTGTGTCAAATATTTATTCACAATCCAAATTCAGTGCGGTATCAAGCTTGAATGTTGTGTCCATACTTCCCCCAACTGTTCAGGGTTCGACCTCTGCGGTCGTATCAAGCTGCGCCCAGCGGAGCATTTTATTTAATTTTTTGCCGTGTGTGAGGACATGTTTCCTCTTGCGTCAATGAAATGATTTTGGTTCTTGGTATTTTGCATTGAAATAAAAATACCGGACAACTGACCACATCCTGCTCGTTTACCAAGCATCATTTTTTAGCAATAATGTTCGATCGTCCACAAATGAATCCCTGACGATATCTTTAGAGTTTGCTTAAGCCTATTCAAACCAAATTTTGATATATTGTGTTTAAAATTGTTAACTTTGAAGCTTATTGATTTTGATTTCAATCAGTGATAGTTTTGGGATAAAAAAACATGATCTTTTACTCGTAAATCACAGAACTGGAAAATTTACAATATCTTTAGTTGGCCTCAGATGATTTCAACTAAACTTTAATATATTGTTAAACAATACGAGACCCTCAAGTCAATTGGATTTGGTTTCAGTCAAGGACAGACTTTTGGGGAGAAAAATTTATATTTTACTCATAAATTACAGATTTTGAGAATTAAATATCTGATGCCTATTCATTTTGGTGTCAATCCATGTCATCAATTTAGGGGAAAACTTTTTTTCTAAAAAATCGGATTTTGAGGATTTACTTCAAAACGCTAGATCCCCGAAAACCTTTTGCTGGGCCCAGTTCAAAAGTTAATCACTTTTTTACTTTTCATTACTTTGATTGTTAAGTAATATTTCTGTACAGAATTTTATATGGACACACAAGGTCATAGGATTAACCCATCAAAATTAGGAAGAAATGAGCGTTTTAAAAAGGCACTCTTTTATTGAATGTCATTTATCGGAAAATAAAAGATACCAGACGTCACGTTGTCGACCGATCAAAATAGAAAATACACACCGTATTAATTATCTAAAGAATATTGCAAATTAATATTGCCAATAATTAAAACATTTTGGTTCCTATAGAAAATTTCAGGATGGAGAAGATATGAAGAGACTTTGTACTTACACTACATTTGACTATCGAATTAACAAGATAACCGGCGATCAAAAGATACATACACATAGGGAGCAAGTGAAGTGACAAGAAGAAAAAAAGATTAACAACACCGAAACAAAACAAAACTCGGGCACGGATAGAAACAGAAATAAAATGTTTATTTGTAATATTTGTCTGGTCTTATGATTGGTTACACTGTTCATCTTCCGTTCCCTCAATGCCTAATTGGTCTTCCGTGTCCTCGATGTATGACTGATCTTCCGTGTCCCCATTGTCTGACGGGTCTTCAGTGGATACCACGGTGAAATCATGTGGATGTTTCACTTCACAATGGCATTCTTCACACAAATCAAAATCCTCGCACTTGTTACAATGATACCTTATGCCAGTTATTTGGATTTCACATCCATCACAGATGAAAGTATCCAAATTCTCATCTTCACTGTCATCGTCGTCATCGTCGTCATCCTCATTTCCAAAGGTGTTGAAACCCATTCTAAATTTTAGTTTCATTAGTTCTACAGCTTTCATAGCATCGGAATATCCATACTGTTTAATATTTTCTGTTTCCAGAATTTCCAAAGCCGTAATTACCTCAATAATATCTCCCCAGGTCATGACAGAATTAACAATGCCTGCTATTCCATCCAAAAGTCCATCTTTTGATGCTACCAAAAGTTGCTTAGGATCAGCCCTAGAACAAATGTAATCTCTTGTTATATTGACAGGGAAATATAATGAGGCTGATTGAATATACGAGGAGATCATTTTTGTCATCGATCTGCTGAACGATTTGTTGAGCTCCGATTCCAGTACAGATAAAGAATCTTTGTCCAAGATCAGCTCTCTGTGAGGTTCGGGATCTGTTTCTGATCCTTTCATTGCAGATGAAACAATAGACTCAATTACATTTTTCAATATTTTGATGCATGAACTCCGAAGATTTTTTCCAAGTGAAGTTCTAGTTTTGTGGGCAGGTAACACCAATAACGAATCATTATCGATCCATACAACTTTAGACTCGAATATGCAAGTGTGAACTCTCATGCCCGCTTGAAAAAGTAAACCATGATCGATGTCGTTAAAGAGATTGTTTGCTGGAAGAATATAATGAGGACAGTGTCTGGTGAAAAGATTGTGTTGAAGTCTCTGAAGAAGACCGGTGACTCTACCTATCATTAAGTCGTCTGTCCATTCCTTCTTGGGAATTGTTTCACATTCCCAGAGGAAAACGTTTTTAAGGTGATATGATTGAATAGATTTTCCAATTGGTGGACAAAGAAACTTTCTCCATATAGCTTTGAATAGTAGGTAACATTTCTTCTGAGAAGCTGTCAAATTAAGCATAATTTTCCTCTCAATTAAACAAAATGACAGGCGCCATTCTAACATCGTATTAGATCTCAGTGGATATTTTGGTACAATTAGACACCCGAGAGAGATCAGCTGAATAACGAGTTCCTTTGGAGGAAAACCGGATGTACGCTGTCTGTCCTTAAATTCGTTTGCTACTATGGGCCATTCCAAACAACGGACTGCAAGACAACAGTCGTATTGCACAGAAAAGTCACTTTCAGACAACAAAGTGGTCTTAACAGCGGGACCTTCCTGGGTAACGATGTAAAACAAAGACGGGGCCTCGCTATTGTTATTGTCCTCCTGATTACCATCATATAAAGGAGAACCCTTACAGTTCTTTTCTTTACTGTCCTCCTGCTTGTTACCGCATAAAGGCGCATCTGTACAGAATGCGGCGTAACGCATATTTTCAAAGCTACATCGTAAACACAGCATCATATAGAATTCGTCCGTAAAAGCAACTGGTGAAAGATAAAACTCATTTACTGACCCGTCACTGTTTGACATTATATTGCAAAGTCCACACCAGTCGTGACTGTTTTCATTCATATGCGTCTTGAGGAACACATATCCAGGCTGTTCCTTCGAATACTCGATTTGTAGCCATGTTTCCTCTGTGCATGATTGACCACACTGCGATGCAGTTACTGTTTTTAAAATGGCGGTAAGATCTAACTCCTCGTTTACACCACTTTCACTAATTTCACTAATAGACAATCCTTCGCCAGTACTTCCAATATATTCGACATTGAGATCGGAAAAACACGGGTGTTCTCTTAGTTCAAACGGAAGCTCATCTAAAAACCACCAATCTCTCCGAATAAGCATTGTTTTAATTGACTCGTGAATTTTTCTGAATTTATCGGGGGAAATAGAAAGTCTATTCAGGTCTTCCAGCAATTCATTATTCACCTTTAAATCAACTGTATTCAGGAATATTTTGGATGTTGTTGGACAGCAATGATCCACCATTGTCATAAGGTTCCTATAACAGATATAATCGACATTGACATTTACTTCCTGTTTAAGATAACATAAAGGATTCCCAAACTGTTAATTGTTAATATCTTGTATTATTGGACCTTCTTAAGCAGAACCGATCGAGTTTCAAGAAATTAATGTATGCAGTTGTTAAAATTTGCGCATCTGTAAACCATATATTGTTTGTAAGTTGGATGTTTTTCCTTTCGGTGAAAAGTTAAGAATTATCTTTTAGTTTTCATATTGCGGTCGTCGCTCTTCAACATGTGGTACTTTTTACTTCTCGTGTATATATAACATTGAGCACCAGTGAAAACAAATACAGATCGAAATGCCCGTTTAACTTCAAGTGAAAAAAGGGACAAATTTCACAATTATTGATCTATTGCCACTAAATGTATATCAGAACCCTATATCACTTTTGAACTTACTATTCACAGTAAATAATATCTTCATATTTTCCATTCCATTGTAATGAAGACAATTAGACTTTGAAGATGCTGATAGCCACATCACTTGTGCGGCCGCAGTCTCACAAGTTAGTGGTCGAACTAGGACCGTGATTATACTTCAAATATCCTGCTTGACTAATATAACAATGCTCAAAGTTATAATTTACTTCCCTTCATGGTTTAAATCTATGATACTAAATATATACATGTCAATAAAATCGAAAGTATAAATTTACGAATGTAAAATTGTAAATTTCCTTATAACCAGTAGATTATTTATAATGTATAATCATACGAGTAGATTATAAGATTTTGTTTATAATGTCATTGAAATAGAACCTTGTATGAAAAGAAGGGGGCTATATGAATCAACATCCCAATAGGGAAACACTAGATTTGCATAAAATTTCAACAAAAGAATACAGTTTGTAAACAGGCAGACAACATAGTTACGCAAAATTTATCACCTAAGTTAATTAGAAAGACAAACACTGAGAAGACGATGAATAAACCTTTTTACCTCGCCTGGTCTATTGTATAGGCTATGTGAGCTTATGTCATCACTTTGATACACTCTGAAAAGTTTTGAAACTGCAGGATTGGTGACAGTAATACCCTCTACAAACAATCCACGTTTAGTTCAAATAAAGTTGCTCAACGAATAGCTGCCACTGCTAAAGTTTCCATGGAAACCATATTGAAAATCAATTTTTATTTGCTATTGAACTAATTGATGCGCAGATTGTAACCAAAGTTGGCAGAAATGGTGTATGGAAGGACACGTGCAAGTGATCTACCCTTGGTTCTGGTTAGATGAATAACATGGATGCTTGGGGTAAATATTAATCATAGAGAGTCCAAGAAGCCTAATAATTTTATGGTCAAATGTCAAGGTCTTTAATAGCTTTTGAATACAACAGGGTTTACGTTTTCAAATGGGCTAATGTAAGATACGTGAGCAATATATACTCAGGCGAGCCTTAAGTTTGTGGACAAAAGGAAATATCAAGTACTTTTAATTGTTAATTTGGTTTGTTACCCCAGGTTCGTGCATTTATCTCAGATTTGGTTCCGATAGTGGTTCATTTATCTCAGATTTATTTCGGTTCCGCCAGAGGCGTATTTTACTGGTTCATGTATCTCAGATTTGGTTTGGTTCCGCCAGAGGCGTGTGTTATTGGTTCATATATCTCAGATTTGGTTTGGTTCCGCCAGAGGAGTGTGTTATTAGTTCATCTCAAATTTGCTTTATTTTTGTCATAGGCGTGTGTTACTGGTTCATATATCTCAGCTTTTAGTGTATTTCATTTCACTACATATGAGTTATATGCCACGGATCTGTTTTACTGTAATGATTTCACACAACTTCAAAACCAAATTTGTTTTTCTGCATTCCATATCCCTATCAGACTATGTGAAAGTGTTAAGATTTCAATTTCCACTGTCAGACCACATGTTACAGGCTTGTTTACCGTATTCAATTTCATCCTCATGCAGACTATGTGTAACCGAATTGTTTTTAACGTATCTCATTTCACCACCAGACGACATGTTACAAATTTGTTTATCCGTATTTCATTATTATACCATAATTAAGCCACATGTTTTTTTACAGTCTACTTCATTTCACCATTAGACCAGATTTTCAAGATTGTTTAACCGCCTGTACTTATTCACCATCAGACGACATGTCACACAGATTTGTTAATACTTTTTACATTTTCGTACCATATGTGTCACAAATTTGTTACACTTGACCTCATTTCACTATCAGGACCATGCTTCACAGATTTTTATACCGGACCGGAAATTTTTTTGCGGTCGTATATTGGTATGACGTTGGCGTCGTCGTCGTCGTCGTCCGAAGACATTTGGTTTTCGCACTATAACTTTAGTATAAGTTAATAGAAATCTATGAAATTTAAACACAAGGTTTATGACCACAAAAGGAAGGTTGGGATTGATTTTGGGAGTTTTGGTCCGAACAGTTTAAGAATTAGGGGCTAAAAAGGGGCCCAAATAAGCATTTTTCTTGGTTTTTGCACAATAACTTTAGTATAAGTAAATATAAATCTATGAAATTTAAACACAAGGTTTATGAGCACAAAAGGAAGGTTGGGATTGATTTTGGGAGTTTTAGTCCTTACAGTTTAGGAATTAGGGACCAAAAGGGTCCAAAATTAAACTTTGTTTGATTTCATCGAAAATTGAACTATTGGGGTTCTTTGATATGCCGAATCTAACGTGTATTTAGATTCTTAATTTTTGGTCCCGTTTTCAAATTGGTCTACATTAAGGTCCAAAGGGTCCAAAATTAAACTTAGTTTGATTTTAACAAAAATTGAATTTTTGGGGTTCTTTGATATGCTGAATCTAAACATGTACTTAGTTTTTTTATTATGTACCCAGTTTTCAAGTTGGTCCAAATCGGGGTCCAGAATTAATCTTTGTTTGATTTCAACAAAAATTGAATATATAGGGTTCTTCGATATGCTGAATCTAGCCATTTATTTAGATTTTTGATATTTGGGCCCGGTTATCAAATTGGTCCACATTGAGGTTTAGAGAGTCCAAAATTGAACTTTATTTGATTTCTTCGAAAATTGAATTGAAACCATGTATTTAGATTTTGGATATTGGAATACCACAAAGGGATGGTAAGAATTGTCTTTGGTAGTTATGGCTCAAACCGTTAAGGAATAAGGTGCAAAAAGGGGGGGAAAGGGGTTTCCAGGTTAATGGACAATTACTTAAGTACAAAACATAATTTAAAAGGCAGTGTAAGGTTGGTAATTGAAACTAATTTGAATATCTCACCTAAACTCCTTTTAAATTATTTTATATTGGAAATTTGCCAAAAACTTTAATATTAATAAATTCCATTGGAAATTTGCCAATAACTTTAGTTTAATGAACTTCATTGGAAATTTGCCTATATAAAATATTGCTGATGAAGCTTTTTTGTTTATCTCACCTGAACTGCTTTTAAATTATGTATATTGGAAATTTGCCAAAAACTTTATTATTAAATTTCTGATTTATATATAAAAGCAAATAATAATGATAAGGCAAGAGATACACACCAAACAGGATGTGTAAATTATTATAATAAGTATTGTGCAATAGCAAGAAATTTTCAATTGCAAAGTATTGCGCAATAGCAAGAAATCTTCAATTGCACAGTATTGCACAATAGCAAGGAATCTTCAATTGCACAGTATTGCGCAATAGCAAGGAATTGATATTTGGGCCCGGTTATCAAATTGGTCCACATTGAGGTTTAAAGGGTCCAAAATTGAACTTTATTTGATTTCATCAAAAATTGAATCATCAAAAATTGAACTATTGGGGTTCTTTGATATTCCGAATTTAACCGTGTATTTAGATTCTTAATTTTTGGTCCCGTTTTCAAATTGGTCTACATTAAGGTCCAAAGGGTCCAAAATTAAACTTCTTTAAAATTTTCCATTTTAAATTGGTTATTTCTGATTTATATATAAAAGCAAATAATACTGATATCGTTTGAATAGGTAAATTAAAAAATTTTAAGTTCTTAGACCACATTAATTCTGTTTCAGAAACCTATGCTGTGTCAAATATTTATTCACAATCCAAATTCAGTGCTGTTTCAGGTTGAATGTTGTGTCTATACTTGCCCCAACTGTTCAGGGTTCGACCTCTGCGGTCGTATCAAGCTGCGCCCAGCGGAGCATTTTATTTTTCACTGTACTTCATTTCACCATCAGACAACACGTCACAGAGTTTATTATCCGTGTTAAATTTAAGACCACACTTACTAGTAAGCCATAGTTAGTTACACGACACCTCATTTCACCATCAGACCAGGTGTCAAAGATTTGTTTCACTCAGACAAAATATCACATATTTGCCTATCCGTATTTCAATTTCCTATCACAGGTTTACTACAACCTACTTCAGGATTCCACACAAGTTGTCACAGGTCTGTTTCACTGTATTTCATGTCACCATAGATCCACTTATCTCAGATTTGTTCTTCTGTATCCCATTTTACAATCAGGCCAAGTGTCACAGATCTGATCCCCCTATTTCATTTTAGGAGACCACGTGTCACAGGATGTTTTTCACTGCACTGCATTTCACCATCATCACAGCTGGCACAGGTTTCATGTCACTAGATTTTAAACTGCTTCACTCAATCTCATTTCAATATTAAACCGCGTGTTACAGTATTTCATTTTCAGTCATAGATTTGCTTCACGACTTGTTATCCTTTTCAATTCACTCACGGTGCCAACATTGTTGCATACACTTAAACGTGCGAGGGTTCAAACTAAATATCTAGATATTAAGTTTCCGAACTGAACAAAATAGTGAAAGTGGTCGCAGTTTGGATTCCGTGTCGTCACTTTCTAGACAAAACTAGAATTAAACAGTCTGTGTCTGACTGATACCTTACTGGACCATACTTAAAGAGTTTCTGGACAACACAACACTAGAATTAAACATTGATCACTTTCTGGACAACATACGACATTAAAAAGTCTTGTTTCTGGCTAATAATTTTCTGGACAACACTAGAATTAAACAGTCTTTTCCTGACTGATCACTTTCTGGACACAAAAATAAAACCGTCTGATTCTGTATGATCTAATATCATTTCTTGACAAAATTTGAATTAAACACCTTATTTATGAATACAACACTAGAATTAGACAGTCTTGTTCCTGAATGATTACTTTCTTGACAACAATAAAATTAAGTTTTATTTCTGATTGGCCTTATATTACTGGACAATTGATCATCTTCAGGAAAATACAACACAAGAATAAAACATCTATCAATGTCTGGACAACATACGATATTAAACAGTCTTTTCCTGACTGGTCACTTTCTGGACAACACTAGATTGAAAAAGTCTGATTATGACTGCTCTGCTCACTTTCTGGACAACACTTGAATTAAACAGTGATCACTTTCTGGACAACACAAGACATTTAGAACTAAAATAAGCAGTCTTCTAGTGAACTCCATTACGAGATAACATGAAACCTTTTATAGGAGTGTTATTTCTGACTAATTCATTTAACAGAGCGAAAGTATACCACTAGTTGTTATGAGAGGCTTGTATAGTTTTAGTGGTAAAAATTAAACTTCTTTGATGCCAATTTTGATGCTCAGGATGTACACATTTCGGCTAAATTACGTACTGTCCAACCAATTTTCAGGCTAGAGGTAACCTTGTTATTAATCACAATGTACTGGATTTTACAGTGTTTTTTTTTGACACCAGAAGATTAGGATAGAAAAAGGGGTTTAACCACTACTCGTTGTATTTATGAAAGTCAGACTACCGGGTCAGACTACACAGTCTCTCTGTTATGTTTGTGTTTTGTGCTCCATTATGCTATATTTTGTCTGGGTTTCTTTCTGTTGGGTGGCATTAATTCACTGGGATATCATTTATGACCTTTCCTGTTATCAGTTTTCTTGTTTATTTGTTTCTGACTGATCACTTTCTGAACAACACTAGAATTAAACAGTCCTGTTTCTGATTGACAACTTTCTGGACAATGCTACAGACTTGTTTCTGACTGATAGAATTCTTGACCAGAATTAGTCTATTTCTGAATGGTCACATTCTACAAGTCATAAAACAGCCTGTTTCTGAGGGACAGCTTTCTTGACAAATCTAGAATTAAAGAGTCTTGTTTTCTGGATAACACTAGAATTAAACAGTCTTTTTTCTGACTGATAGCTTTATGGACAACACTACAATTAAAGTCTTGTTTCTGACTGGTCACATTCTACAAGACATAAAACAGTCTGTTTCTAGAATAAACCGGTCTTGTATCTAACCGATTAGTTTCTGGATAACACTAAAATTAAAGTCTTGTTTCTGACTGGTCACATTCTACAAGACATAAAACAGTCTGTTTCTAGAATAAACCGGTCTTGTATCTAACCGATTAGTTTCTGGATAACACTAAAATTAAACAGTCTAGCTTTCTGGACAAAAATAGAATTAAACAGTTTTGTTTCAGACTTATCACTTTCAAATTATTCTTACCTTTGAAATCAAAAGGATGGATGGATGAATTGTTGTTTAACGTCCAGTGGCAGCCAGTTGCATCAGGATGAGAACATGTATGATAATGAATATGATCCCTGCTTTGTACTAGACCGACATGCTGAGCCAGATTTTTAATGTGCTAGCTCACGAGGTAACTGTCCGCAGGAAGACATATCACCTCACTGGGGATCGACCTTCCACACTCGAGGCGAGCACACTACCACCAGACCACCGAGGCAGTTAACATTAAAGGGCAAAATGAATCAAAGATTGTGTGAATATCAATAAAACTAGAGGCTCTCAAGAGCCTGTATCGCTCACCTGGATTTAACTTTTCACCTTGAGCAGACCTAAAAATTGAAGTGCTGCAGTCAATTTGGCTGGTTTTTCTATAGGATTCTATGTTAAACTAATTTCAGCTGTGGCAGTCATCTTGGTTGACAATCTGGGTGATCGGACAAATTTCTGAAAGAGGACCTCCTAAGGACCAATGTTGCCAAGTCTGGCTCCAATATGTCAAGTGGTTTCAGGCAAGAAGATTTTTCAATGAATTTTTCCATATGGCCCTATGTTAAACTAAGTTTGGGTGTGGTGGCCATCTTGGTTGACATTCTGGGTCATTGCACAAAATTCTGAAAGAGGACCATCTAAGGACCATTGCTACCAAGTCTAATTCTAATTGGCTTAATGGTTTCAGACGAGAAGACTTTTGAGTGAATTTCCCATAGGGTCCTATGTTAAACTAAGTTCTGCTGTGGCGGCCATCTTGATTCACAGTCCACGAAATCAGACACATTTCTGAAAAAGGACCTCCTAAGGACCAATGCTGCCAAGTCCTGCTCTAATATGTCAAGTGGTTTCAGACAAGAAGATTTTTCAATGAATTTTCCTATAGGGCCCTATGTTAAACTAAGTTCGGTTGTGGCGGCCATCTTGGTTGACAGTCTAGGTCATCGGACACAACTCTGTAAGAGGACCATCTAAGGACCATTGCTGCCAAGTCTGGTTCCAATTAGTCAAGTGGTTGAAGACTAGAAGATTTTTCAATGAATTTTCCCATAGGGCCCTATGTTAAACTAAGTTCGGCTGTGGCGGCCATCTTGGTTAACAGTCCGGGTCATTGGACATATTTCTGAAAGAGAACCTCCTAAGAACCATTACTGCCAACTTTGGTTCCAACTGGCCTTGTAGTTTCATATAAGAAGATTTTTGGAAAGTCACCCCCCCCCTTTTTTTTCTATTTTTAGTAACAGCAGCCATGTTGGTTGGAAGTCAGGGATGCCAGACATAATTTAGAAGGGGGCCACCCAAGGACCATTCCACCAAAGTTTGGTCTCAATTGGCCCAGTGGTTTGAGAGGAAAAGATCTTTAAAGGAAATTTTACGCTGGATGCCGTCTTTAAAGGGCAAAAACTCCTATAAGGGGTCAATCAATGATTTTGGTCAAGTTGACTTATTTGTAGATCTTACTTTGTTTAACATTTTTGCTATTCAGAATTTGTCTTTATGTATAATAATATTCAAGATAATAACCTCAAACTGCAAAATTTCCTTAAAATTAACAATTCAGGGGCAATAACCCAACAAAGGGTTGACCGATTCGTCTGAAAATTTAATGACAGGTAGATCTTGACCTGATGAACATTTTTACCCCGTCAGTTTTGCTCTAATTGCTTTAGTTTTTGAGATATAAGACAAAAACTGTAGTTTACCCCTATGTTCTATTTTTAGCCATGTTGGCCAAGTTGGTTGGCAGGCGGGGTCATCGGACACATTTTTTAAACTAGATACGCTAATGATGCTTGTGGCCAAGTTTGGTTCAATTTGGCCCAGTAGTTTCAGAGGAGAAGATTTTTGTAAAAGTTAACAGACGACGACGGACGCCAAGTGATGAGAATAGCTCACTTGACCCTTTGGGTCAGTTGAGCTAAAAACTAGCAAGAGTGTTGGTCTGAAATAAACAACATTGTGTATCACAGATCTGCTTTTATTGTCAGTGACAATCTGAATAAATAAAATTGTGTGAAAATATATATATGTATATATACATAATAATACTGTTTGATTCATACTGTAACAGTGTGACTAAACTGCATTGTATTGTCTGTTTTCATGCACATGAGGAATAAACCACTTGGCCATTTCAACAGAATAGCCTAGTGTAAAATGCTACCATTGTCATTTGTAGACTTTCTTGTCACAAATTTGAAAATATAATTGGGGAAAATTGTTGATTTTATATGTAAACCCATCCTTTTCTTGAAATTATTAGTTCAAATACAATTGTAATATTCTAATCTCTATCTGAAATGAGATTCCAGTTTTAATCATTGATTCGATATATTCTACTTTCTATAGAAGAAATTCACACAACAACTGGTTCATTCACATCCATTCATATTTTATAAAAGAAAACATGAATTTTATTAGTTACATTATCATATAATTTAATATTGGATGTAATGCTTCATTTGATTGGTCATAATTTTTTCCTCTATCATATCATAGACTAAATTTTCTACTCTACTGTGATGTCATTAAAAGGAATCCCAGCATTGTAGACGTCAAAACAAGTTGGAATTAAATATAAGGATTGACTGTAATTTTGTTTTCAGTCTATTCGAAATGACCTCAATGCACATGGTGCACACTTTCAAATAATCCGCTTTGTGTGCACCACATGATTTAGGTTATTTCTTCATAGACTGAAAAAAAAAAATACAGTCAATCCTTAAGTGATCCTTAACACCCAGTCTATAACCGTATAACATTAGGATAATTTCCTATGGAATTATATAAGACATAACTCTTTTTTTTTACCTTTCCATAATAATATAAATGCAATAAATATGAAATGTTGATTTATACCAAATACACAAAAAGATAAACTTCTGTAGAAATTATGAAACCTTTAACATTAATTATGCAATAATAAAACAAAATTTATCGCAAATTGACAGTAAACATGATTTTTCTTATTACTGTTATTGAGGTGACAACTGTAGCCTTGTAACCCACTGTACATTGTCAATAACCAGGATTTTTCATTGAAAAATCTGGTTAAAATATACAGTTTAAAAGATTATTCCCATAAATAAAAAAAAGTAGAAAAACACTGTCTCTGACATAAAAAGGCTTTACAGTGTATCGTTATATACATTCTGTATAAATAGTTAATGTACAAAAGTCTATGTATTTAAAAAAACGAAAAGAAATATATAAAGGCAAACACTCAAAATAGTGTAAAATCTAAAAATCAACAGTACTATTCATCTGAACTACATCACATAATAAGTAATAAATATAAAAATAAACTATTTAGAAATAAATAAATGTCATGGATACAAATTTGGACAATATTCCTTACATACTTGGATGCTTCAATACAAATCTTGACATCTCAATACCTCACAAATTTAGACACTTTAATACCTTACAAATTTGGACACTTTAACACTTTCCATATCTGGACACTTTAATACCTTACAAATTTGGACACTTAAATACCTCACAAATTTGGACACTTTAAATCCTCACAAATTTTGACATTTTCAATACCACAGCAGTTCTAGATCTGACACTTTCAATCTCTTACAAATTTTGACACTGCAGTTCCTTACAAAGTTGGACACTTTAATACTTTACATTTTGGACATTTATAATTTTTTAAATTTAGAATTTTTACCTTTTTAAAAAAGGTGTGCACTTTAATTTCTCTAAAAACTGGATATATATACTTTTAACTTTTTACACATTTTGACACCTTAACTCTTTACAAATTAGGACACTTCAATTCCTTACAAACAGAATTTCCATAATGATTAATTTCACAAAAATTTGTCAGAATTCAATCAATCATGTTCTAATGCCTGTCCTCAATCTACTGAGATTCGTATGTCATTAGAAAAAATATATATATTACCAATCAATATTACAACAGAATCTTTAGGCTTTATTCTTTTCGATGATGGAGACACCAATCAAACTGGCATTTAATTCCATCCAATAACCTACCACAAAATATCTGACATTTATTCTACAAAACTTTCGGTTTCTTTAGTACTTCTAATTGTTTCTTTAATATATATTTTTCACTTATGTATGTTTCTTATCATCTCCATACGACTTAGATAACAGTCTGGTTCGTGTCCGTGCTACCTCCCCCCTGATTCCTTCATTCTCATCATCATCGTCATCTTTATATTCACTCAATTCTTTCTTCAGTCTTAAAGCATCTTCATCCTGACGTATGGCTTTTTCACGCTGCTCCTGTAGTCGCCTTTCCCGTTTTGAGTCTATCACAAGTTTGGCACAAACTTCCAATGGTGCATTCTCAACATATTCACTTCCTGTTTAAAAAAACAAAGTAAGGAAAAGGTGTCATTATTGAACAAAATAGTACCTGTAATTCTTAATTTAAAAAAAAAACATTATTTATATTTTTTGCATACTCTCAATAATATGTGAAATAATATACAGATTAAGCTGTGTAAAATGGGGGTTATAGTGACGACTTTTATATGTGTAAAATGTGGGTTATAGTGACCACTTTTACATGTGTAAAATGTGACCTGAGGTGACCAAATTATAGCATGGCTCTTTGTAACTATACTAAATGTTCACACAGACAACATTTTGTTCCACTGCTGGACATTTATCTAAAAATTCAAGTCATACACAAAGTTTATGTCAATGTTACTTAATCTTTTCACTGACCATTGTTTGTATCTATTAGCGCTGCATACCGATAAAATATCATTGATTAACCACTTTTCTTGACTTTAAAGAGAAATTTGACTAGAATCTTTAAACAGATAGATAAAATGATGTATCATTCGAAACTCTGTTCCGTTAAAATGCAAAAATATACATCTCCTGGTACAAACATATTCTTATAATAATCTTGTTTTTTTTAAATACAGTACATATACTAATGCAGTATGAAATGATAGTTCCATAACAATTGTATATAAGAAGATTTATAAATACAATGGTGAATCCAGAGAAAGGGGGAGAAGAATGTGCCACTCCCTTTACAAAAGCAAAGATAAGAAAAATAATGGGGAATTTTTGTATATCTAAATAATCTGACAACTGATGGTCAAAAGTTTTCCTCCCCAGAATGCTTTGGATCCACCATTGAAAAACAAGAAAGTTGTGACTATAACTGGATATATTAAGTCATCTACATAAAACTAAAAAGGTAAGTATTCTGTAAAATATTTACACTAAAAAGGTAAGATTTCTGTAAAATGTTTAAGCTGTGGGAAATATTCTGCTAAAATAAGTGGTATTTATATAGCTATGGTGTAGAACATTTACAAGGATACTACAGGTATTATAACATACTTTTAACCTGTCCCTTTTTAGGCTTGCCAGCTAATGTGAAAATAACATTATACTGTGATAAATACATAATAATATATACTTCTGCATGTGATATAGGCACAGTGATAAATTAGGTAAAAAATAAAGTAAATGTGTATATGGTCAGTAACAATTTTATTCTGAAAGTATTGCTGGGCAATACAATGTCCCCTACTGGCTTGAGCTGTGAGAAAACATGCAAAGTCTCCTTGAGTATGTGAATCAGATGAAGACTTATCGACAGAGTGACCCCTAAAAATAGTGAAACTATGTTTGCAAGGGCTACACAATAATTACCTGATCAGCTTGCTCTGTAGCTTATCATTATAAGCTCACATGCCAATAATAAGATCGCTTGGTAAAAGGGTTTGCAAAAAAAAGTCCAGAAAACTAATATTACAATAATTCCTATTTCCAAGGGTAATAGTTCTCACAATAATTATCCGATCAACATGGAATTCAAACCTGATCTGTAGCTCATTATTATAAGCTCACATACCAAAAATAAGATTATTTGGTAAAATCATTTGCTAAGAAAAGTCCAGAAAAATTATTATTTTAGCAATAATTGCTATTTGCAAGGGCCAAAACTCTCACAATAATTATCCGTTCAGCATGGAACTCATATTTGATCTATATCTCATCATTATAAGCTCAAATACCAAAAATAAGATCTTTGGATAAAATTGTTTACAGAAAAAGTCCGGAAAACTATTATTTTGTCATTAATTCCTATTTCCAAGGGCAAGTACTCTCACAATAATACTCTATTCAACGTGAAACTCAAACTTAACCTGTAACTCATCATTATAAGCTCCCATATCAAAAATGAGATCAGTCGGTTAAACGGTTTCAGAAAGAAGTCCGGAAAACTATTATTTCGGCAATAACTCCTATTTTCAAGGGCAACAACTCTAATAATAATTATCCGATCAGTGTGAAACTCAAACTTGATCTGTAAATCATGATTATAAGCTCACATACAAACTAGAAATTGTGTCTGTAATACATGGATGCCCCGCCCTAAAAATCCATATAATAACTAGAGGCTCTCAAGAGCCTGTATCGCTCACCTGGATTTAACTTTTCACCTTGAGCAGACCTAAAAATTTAAGTGTTGCAGTCAATTTGGCTGGTTTTTCTATAGGATTCTGTGTTAAACTAATTTCAGCTGTGGCAGCCATCTTGGTTTAGTCCAGGTCAACGGATACATTTCTAAAAGAGAACCATTTAAGGACCATTTCTGCTAAGTCTTGTTCCAACTGGCTAAGCGGTTTCAGACAAGAAGATTTTTAACTGAATTTTTCTATAGGGTCCAATATTTAACAAAGTTCGGTGTGGCAGCCATCTTGGTTGACAATCCACATGATCGGACATATTTCTGAAAGAGGATCTCCTAAGGACCAATGCTGCCAAGTCTGGCTCCAATATGTCAAGTGGTTTCAGACAAGAAGATTTTTCAATTAATTTTTCCATAGGGCCCTATGTTAAACTAAGTTCTGCTGTGGCGGCCATCTTGGTTGACAGTCTGGGTCGTCGCACAAAAATTCTGAAACAGGACCATCTAAGGACCCATTGCTACCAAGTCTAATTCTAATTGACTTAGTGGTTTCAGACGAGAAGATTTTTGACTGAATTTCCCATAGGGTCCTATGTTAAACTAAGTTCTGCTGTGGCGGCCATCTTGGTTTACAGTCCACGAAATTTGACACATTTCTGAAAAAGGACCTCCTAAGGACCAATGCCGCCAAGTCCTGCTCCAATATGTCAAGTGGTTTCAGACAACACAATTTTTCAATGAATTTTCCTATAGGGCCTATGTTAAACTAAGTTCAGCTGTGGCGGCCATCTTGGTTCACAGTCCGGGTCATCAGACACACCTCTCTAAGAGGACCATCTAAGGACCATTGCTGACAAGTCTGGTTCCAATTGGTCAAGTGGTTTAAGGCAAGAATATTTTTCAATGAATTTTCCCATAGGGCCCTATGTTAAACTAAGTTCGGCTGTGGCGGCCATCTTGGTTAACAGTCCGGGTCATTGGACATATTTCTGAAAGAGAACTTCCTAAAAACCATTACTGCCAACTTTGGTTCCAACTGGCCTTGTAGTTTCATATAAGAAGGTTTTTGAAATTCACCCCCCCCCCCTTTTTTTCTATTTTTAGTAACAGCAGCCATGGAAGTCGGGGATGCCAGACATAAGTTTGGAAGGGGGCCAGCCAAGGACCATTCCACCAAAGTCTGGTCTCAATTGGCTCAGTGGTTTGAGAGGAAAAGATCTTAAAAGCAAAGTTTACGCTGAATGCCGTCTTTAAAGGGCAAAAACTCCTATAAGGGGTCAATCAACGATTTTGGTCATGTTGACTTATTTGTAGATCTTACTTTGTTGAACATTTTTGCTGTTTACAATTTGTCTTTATCTATAATAATATTCAAGATAATAACCTAAAACTGCAAAATTTCCTTAAAATTAAAAATTCAGGGGCAATAACCCAATAAAGGGTTGACCGATTCGTCTGAAAATTTCATGACAGGTAGATCTTGACCTGATGAACATTTTTACCCCATGTCAGTTTTGCTCTAATTGCTTTAGTTTTTGAGATATAAGACAAAAACTGCAGTTTACCCCTATGTTCTATTTTTAGCCATGTCGGCCATGTTGGTTGACAGGCGGGGTCATCGGACACATTTTTTAAACTAGATACCCTAATGATGCTTGTGGCCAAGTTTGGTTCAATTTGGCCCAGTAGTTTCAGAGGAGAAGATTTTTGTAAAAGTTAACAGACGACGACGACGGACGACGACAGACGACGGACGCCAAGTGATGAGAAAAGCTCACTTGACCCTTTGGGTCAGGTGAGCTAATAAGATGAAATGAACCTAAACGCAAATCTTAACCAGAGTCGCTCAAGCATAAAATGTAGATCATAATGACGCAATTATTGTATGACTGTTCATTACTACCCAAGGCACATCCACTGATGAAGTTTCTTTGATACACTATGTTTAGTTCCAAATGAAATGAAACTAAATGCAAAACTTCACCAGAGTTTCTCAAGCATAAAATGTAGGTCATAATGACCTAATTCTTGTATGACTGCTCAGTACTAGCCAAGGCACATCCACCGATGAATTTTCATTGATACACTACACTTAGTTCCAAAGAAATGAACTTACACGCAAAACTTACCCATATAGTTCATACGGATGTACGGACAGACAAGGGCAACTCTATATGCCCATCCATATGCGTGGGTTGGGCAGAAAAATAAGATCAGTTAGTTAAACGTTTTCTGAAGAAAGTCAGGAAAACTGAAGTGAGACTGACAGCCAAAGTGCAAACCTATAGTCCCCTTCTGCATTGCCAGTAGGGGACTAAAAAGCATGAAAAATATAGAAGGTAATCTGATATCAAACATATAATTAATTTAATAATAACAAACACTGTATTAATTAAATTTGGAGTAATTATTTAATTTGGAATTTAACTAAATCATGGATTTCATGGATATAATCTTCACTTGGTCTGTGCGCTGCACAGGATTTATATTCTTCACCTGGTCTGTGCACTGCACAGGATTTATAGTTTTCACCTGGTCTGTGCGCCGCACAGGATTAATAATCTACACTTGGTCTGTGCGACGCACAGGATTTATAGTCTTCACCCGGTCTTTGCGGCGCACAGAATTTATATTCTTCACTTGGTCTGTGCGCCGCACAGGATGTTTTACTTTCCCCTGGTTTGTGCACCACACAGAATTTATATTCTTCACTTGGTCTGTGCAACATTTATCACCTGGTTCTGTGTGACACACAGGATTTATATTCATCACTTGGTCTGTGTGCCTGCTCGAGATTTATATTCATCAGTTTGTCTGTGCGACGCACAGGATTTATATTTATTACCTGGTCTGTATTCCACATAGAATTTATTTACATAGTAACATGCTCTGATGTGTATTTTTTGGGGGGAAAACTCTGATTTAGTTAAATTCCAAATTAAATAATTACTCCAAATCTAATTAATACAGTATTAACAGTTAAATCTGCTTTAATAACGTTAACATATGAATGAAATTCTGTACTGGAATTCAGTTTGTTGCCTCATTGATCCCATATCTCCAATCAATAACATCTGAATCTATACTACTCAGATAGATAAAAGTAATACCTCTAAACATAAGAAGAAAAAGATGTATTTTCAAAAAGATGGAAGGATGGACTATTTTTTAACCTCCAGTTGCAATTATTACATACATATCAGAATGAGAACATGTTGATATATGAAAATTAACCCTGATTTGTACTAGATCAACACAGCCAGAAATTTAACTTGTTAGCTCACACGCTAACAGTCCGCAGGAAGACCGGACACATTATTCTGACTTTGAACCAGCATTTATTCTTTGTGCTAAATGATGCATCTTGGCACAAAGGCACCAAATACCAATTTTAAAATCTTTGGCTTGACCCCAGGTAGGGATCGAGCCCTAAAAATTCCGCACTTGAGGCGAGCACATAACCAAGACACCACCAAGTTGGTGCTGTTTTCAAAAAGTAAAATAAAATCTGATACCATTAATGACCATTTCACAAGACATATTAATTTAAATGTTCAAAATTTGAAAATCAAAACCTACCTAATGAAACTTCACAGTTAGTGCTATTTCCTATGGACATCACATTACAGATACTTCTTGTCACAATGTTACATTACCCCAATTGTGCCAGCTGATCTTAGGTCACCTGACAAATTTGGTTCATATCACAAAAAGTAGTTTGTCTATTAGTACTTACCTATGAGTTTTCTAGCCTCTTCCCCGTCGATGATTGGATTTAACCAGGTTGACTGTCTAGTATTTGGAAGACCTGTAGCTTTAGGTGTGTAGATATACCAAATAATTTCTAATACATCATTCTTAAGTAGTCCTTTCTTCATTGAACCCTGACCTTTAAAAAACCAGAGTTAATTTTCAGGTCCATGAATTTATCAATATCACATGGCTGACAATGAATATTTTAACTAATTAAATATCTTGTGAAAAGTTTACACTCAATATATATAACAACTAACTAGCATGAGCATGAGAGATTTAAAAAAAAGATTCGACTCATTGAGGTTTTACATGTAATTATTTAATAAAACAAACAATTTATATGGAATACTTTATTTTTGAAATTACAACAATTATTTCTTCACCTATATCTGAGTGGAATATAAATTACTGTTTGTGTTTGTAAGGAGTGGATAGTAATATCTAACCTTGAAATACAACACTGAACTGGATTCTTTAGTCTATAATAAGGTAGCATATAATCACTGTGTGTTTGTGTTTGTAAGGATTGGGTGTTAATATTTTACCTTCACATCACCAATAGCATCTTCTGATTGATAAAGAAACAAATTACTATTTGCGTTTGTGCAAAGTGGTATTTTACATTTTACCTTGAATACATCAATAGCTTCTGCCATCTGATTGAGAGTGGTATATCTAATCACTGTGTGTGTGTGTGTGTGTGTAAGGATTGTGTAATAATATTTTACCTTGAAATACAACATCAATAGCTTCTTCTATTTCTGATTGAGATGGATACAAATCACACTCCCTGAAGAATTGATCTAATTCACAAAATTCCAGCTCACCAGCAAAGGATTTCTTGTCAAATACACTCTCATACCCTGTAAATATTACGATTATCATGGACATTTCATTCTACTCAAGTTGATTTTTCAACTCCACATAATTTTAATGTTTTCTATATTTAATATCTCCTTATTATTTTCTTAAAGTTAATTACAGCCTTCAATTTTCCCTTGAAGTATACTATTTAAAAATTTTAAAAAAGTTTCCATTCTACCTTACAATATGTATTATAAACAGTTCAGTTAAATGTGCAAGGAACACTACTTATTGCTCAGTTTTGTGCTGCAAGGGAAATCAAGTTAACTTTTAAGTGACTTACTCCTTCTGGACTCCATGTAATCGTTCATATATGCTATTGTAAACGGTGTCTTTGCCTTGTCAACTCCATGTCGATGTTGACATCTTTTAAGACAATGTTTATAATCTCTGACCATTTTCTGCCAAGTTGATCCATACCATACAGCCTAATAAAGTCATAAAATCATCATTTTTGCAGTTATTAATGAAAAACAACACTTGTTTTACAAAAATTAAAGTAAACTTGGTAACCTCCAACAGGAAACAGAATTAACAGTTTCATTTGGAACAGACAAAATTTCTACTCATCTATCATTACCCATTGCAATAAAAAACTTATTATAAAACTAAAAACTAAATTTCATTAATCATACCTTTCTACGTAACCTGTCAAATCTACACCTGACCAAAAAGCCTCTAATATGTCTCTGTATAGATGTAGCTGCATCATATAATTCTTTCTTTGTAGGACCAGTGAATTTGGGGTGATAGATCCTGTCAAATAGATAAAAATTCTATCATACCCGAGACCAATACTCATCAGAACATGTAAATGGTGGTTCATTAACAGAGTGTTAATTTCATATTTAGCTTGTTTCCATTGCTGTAGGAACAAATAATCTTTAGTAAAACTTTACTTAAAAGGTTTTACAAGACGTTTTGCCCTTTTCAATATAATGTCAAAATATGAAAAATACTTTTGAACCAGATGAAATAAACTACCCATAAGAGGGTATAGTCTCTCAGCTGTCAGGTTACCCTGACTGTGTTTTATATATCTAAGTAAAAGCTGAATGATTACATAAAATTTCTTCAGATTTTGTATCATATCCTTTTATTCTATCAAGGAGCACAGTGAAATGTATTCATGATAAAAGATATAACTACTTACTGATAAATATCTACATGTGGTCCGATGGATGACAGCTTGGAAGCACTGGCCTGATGTTTCATGGTATTTCTGCACAAGTAGTATTAGTCAGATGTTAATTTAAAGCGAATTTTAATATTATTAACACATGATTAAAGCAACTTTCATCCTACTGTTAATGATTTTGGTTAATTTTAAGTTAAACACCAAGAGCATCATTTAAACATCAGCAGTCAACGATTACTGGTACTAAGCTTGCCTGGTCCCCAAATGAAATTCAAACAATGTGGTTAACGAAGTATGAATTCTAGGTCCAAGCAACTTCATTTTTGTTTGTTGCTTGCCTTTTCCCTCAGATACATCACACATAAGAAAAGATAACCTTATCTGTTACAGTATCTGAGATGATAGCTTTGATATAAACTTTTAAAAATTCAGTTAAGCATAAAATCTAGGTTAAATTGACCTAATTAATGTTGGATGCTTGCCTCTTTCCTCAGATACACCTGCATACAAGATAATAGCCAAAAATAATGTCTTTAACTTGGCTTCCTGATGTTATCTTTCTTCTCATCAAACCAAAATATACACATGTAGAAAAATAAGAATATCCAGGTACTTCCATGGAAAACTTAATTTGAATACTAAATTTCTATTTCTTCTCATCAAACCAAAATATATACAGAAACGTATAGGACAACTTTATTATTATAGGACACTTTGAAGAAAGATGAAATGCTCCCCCGCAAACAATCATTGTAAATAACAGACATAAATGATCTGATTTGTGTTACATGTAGCTGTTTCTCGAGACCTGTTTTAAAGATCATAATTATTAAATTGACAACATTCCTCCACCTAGTTTGTTAATAAAATTATTTATCACAGCATAAAACAAGGACACTATGACCTTATTTAGATAAGGCCTACAAGTTTTATTCAAAGTTGATGTAATATTTAAATAGTCAATCATATAATATAAATACATGTATTGACAGCATCTTGTCTCCAAATGACCTAATGACATCAATCATAAGAACAATAATTATTTAAATTGTGGCTTTAAAATTTTCCAATTACCAAACTTTTAAATGAATTGGTGGTCATTTCTGTAATGGTAAACAAACCTGTCAATACATGTATACAAATATCAAAAACAAAATAACAAAATAAAGAAAAAGATAAAAGAAACGTAATATTTGAGATTTTAAGACAATACATTTAAATTATCCATACACATTTACGTTGTTAATGTTTTATTTAAGCAAGTTTAATAATAGCAGATAATACGGAGTGATCCCTTTCTTTTTTCCTGTAAAAAAAATTATACTGTCCTTAATAAATATATAATACATGGTGATCTTTCACCTTTTGCTGATAAATAAAATAAAATTGATCTTTTATACACAAATTATACAGTATCTCCAACTACAAACACAAATATAATCAATGTGGTAAATGACTATTCCACATTTAGTAAAATCAGAAATCATTACAAAAAATTCAACAGAATAAATATCACAATAATAAGAATTTACATTTTAGCCTTTTACAAGTTATAAAACATGAACTCTACAGATACAAAGAAGAAACAACTGATCCACTATTACAGGAAATGATAAAGAACTTACAAATTAGATGGATGGATGAATTATTGTTTAACGTCCAGTGGCAACCAGGTGCATATCAGGATGAGAACATGTTGATATGATAATGAATATGATCCCTGCTTTGTACTAGACCAACATGCTCAGTCAGATTTTTAATGTGCTAGCTCACTAGGTAACTGTCCGCAGGAAGACATATCACCTCACTCGGACACATTATACTGACTCCAAGCCGATCAGTCTTTGCTCTTACTCCTAGATGCTGTGTGCTTGGCGGAGAAGCAGTAAATACCAATTTTAATGTCTTTGGTTTGAGCCTCTTCTTTTTATAGGAGACATAAACAGAACCAAAACTTACAAATTGGTTAGAGCCTCCTTTTTTATAGGATAATTATACAGAACCAGAACTTAAAAGTTTGTCAGAGCCTCCTTTTTAAAGGATACCTATACAGAACCAGAACTTACAAGTTTGTCAGAGCCTCCTTTTTATAGGATACCTATACAGAACCAGAACTTACAAGTTTGTCAGAGCCTCCTTTTTATAGGATACCTATACAGAACCAGAACTTACAAGTTTGTCAGAGCCTCCTTTTTATAGGATACCTATACAGAACCAGAACTTACAAGTTTGTCAGAGCCTCCATTTTTTTTTTGGGATACTTATACAGAATCAGAACTTACAAGTTGGTCAGAGCCTACTTTTTATAGATACTTATACGGCACCACAACTTACAAAGATTCTTTTATAGGTACAATGTATATACATTGTAGAACCAGAAATCACAAGTTTGTTACAGCCGTCACCTTACAGGATATCTCTAAGGAAATAGAATTAACAAGTTGGCCAGCCTCCATTATTATGGGAAACAAAGAATATCTGTATAGAACTTGCAAGTTTGTTACCTACACAGAACCAAAACTGACAGGTTAGCCTTAGCCCCCAGTATTAAAGGATACCTTTACAGAACCAAAATTAAGAAGTTGGCTAGCTAGAGCATCCATTTTCATGAATATCTATATAGAACTTACAAGTTGGCCAAAGCCTCCATTTTGTTTTGTCTCAAAGCTGCCTTTTCTGCCTGAAAGATTTTTAGTTCCCTTGCCCATTCTAACGTCTCCTTAGAAACTGGAGGTCTATTCAGAATTCTGTTTTTACGTATTAAATGTCCTCTATAACACCTGTAATAATATATCCACAAATGTTAATGTACAACAGATATGATGTGATTGACAACTACCAATCCAATGCTTGAGGATTGTCTTAAACCTGTAGTGAATTGTGAAATTTAACCAATGTGGAACAACTCACTCTGGCTTTACAACCATGTACAGCAATAAAGAAATGTTATCTGGATTAAAATTTAAAGTTTCAATTTTATTTAATTATCCACCAAATATTTCCTTAACTATAAGTTGGTTACAAAATTTTAATTGTCGCTACTTTTAATGAACATGACAGCACTGTTGATAGTTTACACCTGTAAAAACAATGAACAGGATAATTTGGTAATATTTTAGTACATATTTATCTAGAATGGTTACCAAAATAATATATTCTGATGCACCTTTTTGGTCAAGTTTCCTTCATGCCAAACTGCCTTGTTTGTGCTATCCCTTTATTTACTGAGAAAATCCCATATTTTGAATATAATACATAAATCTGAAAAATCACATCTCTATTCTTTAAACTCTTTCACAAATTTTAACAAATTTTAGAAATAATTTCTTGATTTACATACCTTTGTATTTCTATTGCTGCATTTCTCTGATCTTCCATTTTTTCTCTCTCTTCCTTAATCAATTTTTTGTACATATTTCTAGCTACATAACCTCTGAATATCCTGCAAGAATTTAAATAGAGGGCTTTGCTAATCACAGCATGATATGACACCAACATGTTAACAGGTGAAGAATTTGCCAAAATAACAGAATTACAGTCTAGAATATGTGTTTATTTTAGATATATGGTAGGGACACCAGTATTTTTAGGGTCTACTTAGTACTTATTTTTGTCCGTGGGCTGTTGTTCATAATTGTCACCAATTTATTGCCATATGACATCTTATGATGTTTCATTGTTGCATACCCCATATCTTATCATTTACCTCTGTATATCTACTGCTGCCTCTGCTTCTTTATGTAACTTCACTGCTGCTGCTGTTTCATACTGAAAATTGAAAAGCACAAAATTGTTCTTATTTTTCATGGCATTTTTTTTAACTTTGAAAAATGCACAAAAAATATACTTTTTTTTATTAAAGAATATCCATCTGCCCAAGTCTTCATCAAAATTTATTATATAAAATATTTTTTGGACTATAGTTTTGATATCAAACAACAATAACTGTATAGAGATGTTCCTGAAGTTACCCAAAACCACTTGACAAATGTCCAAATTTACCTCATACAAAGGAAATACTTTTATAATGGTGATCTACAAAGAAGCATATTATTATAATATTCTGTTCTTGCTGATATGAACACATATACTTAGTGAAAAATATCTGATAATGATGTGACTGGGACAATTCCTACTTACTGGGTCTTTAATATTGTAATAATGAGAAATAGGTCTGCCAATTTTTGCTAAGGATTGATCAGATTTCCGTGATCTCACTGTTGTTGCAGATTTGAGTCGTTCCTCTACCACATGGTTGATTCCATTAGCTATCCCATCATGCTCTACTCCCTCTCCAGGTTTTTCATGGACTACTTCTAGTCTTTCTATAAAATGATATCAGATAACAATATAAATTCTGATTTATTTAAGGAACAGGTTATACGATATAGCCTACTCTGAGGCAGTTTATGCTTAAGAAACCATGAATTGGTTTATGTCTAGCTGAACAAATTAGGTAACATACAAGTATAACCTGTTCCATAATTTAAAAAAATCCTTGGAGAAACGGACCCTCTTCATGACTTAGATTCACAAGAAAAACACCTTGTCTTAGATTAAATAAATATATAATAACATTACTTTAAGGATGACTTATGCAACATTTGGGAGAAGTTACATATATTATTTGACACCAAAATCATGAAAAAATGGCCTTTTATCTGTAAAATAATTTAAAAAAAAAATTTCGTTGTAATATTATTCGAGCTAAGAGGGAAATATTAAATGACAAAATTTAATAAAGGCCAATACATCTATCTTAAAAAGCACTCAAGTCCTTTAAAGATTGACTGTAGATAGTTTTGTCTTTTAAGGATTGACTGTAGATAGTTTTGTCTAAGGAGAAATAACCTCAAGCAGAGGGTTATTTTTAAGTGGGTACCATGTGCACTGAGGTTATTTCAAAGACCAAATCAATCTTTATAATTTAATCCCCATGATGTTTTAATGCATAAAAAACATAGGGAATCTCTTTTATGATGTCACAGCAAATTTAATTATGTCAAGGAGATAAAACAAAAAGAGTCAACAAATCAGAAGACACATTACATCTAATATTAAATTACTGCAGGATAAAAATAATCATTGCTTGAGTTTCATCTAATTGTCTATAATTTCTAGTTACCATCATCAAAAACCACATGTTTGTCTCCATCTGGTCCAATTTCTATATGTACATTTCCTGGATACATGGTTTTCTCATGCTCTATACCTGGGGGTCTAGCAGAGTCTGAAATAGTTAATATAACATAAGTAACTTATTTTCTTCCTACACATGAACATAAACCAAAAAACGATTTTTCAAAATCCTTGATGTACTGTAAAAATCATCTATGCAAATGTTAAACCACTGACCTGAATTTAGGGAAGACCTGATAATCATCCCTATCCTCAATATGTACTACATGTTACTGTATCTATCTTTCATTAATTATTTGTATATGTATTTGGGAAATTTGTTAATTCTTGACATCAGTAAACAACGTTTGCTTATTGTGAATTTCTGACATCAGTAAAAAAATGTTTGGTTATTGTACATTTTTGACATCGGTAAACAATGTTTGGTTATTGTAAATATTTTGACTTAAATAAACAATGTTTGGTTATTGCACATTTTTGACATAAGTAAACAATGTTTGGTTATTGTACATTTTTGACATGAGTAAACAATGTTTGGTTATTGCACATTTTTGACATAAGTAAACAATGTTTGGTTATTGTACATTTTTGACATGAGTAAACAATGTTTGGTTATTGTACATTTTTGACATGAGTAAACAATGTTTGGTTATTGCACATTTTTGACATCGGTAAACAATGTGTGGTTATTGTACATTTTTGACATGAGTAAACAATGTTTGGTTATTGTACATTTTTGACATGAGTAAACAATGTTTGGTTATTGCACATTTTTGACATAAGTAAACAATGTTTGGTTATTGTACATTTTTGACATGAGTAAACAATGTTTGGTTATTGCACATTTTTGACATCGGTAAACAATGTGTGGTTATTGTAAATATTTTGACTTAAATAAACAATGTTTGGTTATTGCACATTTCTGACATAAGTAAACAATGTTTGGTTATTGTACATTTTTGACATGAGTAAACAATGTTTGGTTATTGCACATTTTTGACATAAGTAAACAATGTTTGGTTATTGTACATTTTTGACATAAGTAAACAATGTTTGGTTATTGCACATTTTTGACATAAGTAAACAATGTTTGGTTATTGTACATTTTTTGACATACGTAAACAATATTTACTTATTGTACATTTTTTGACATAAGTAAACAATGTTTGGTTATTGTACATTTTTTGACATGAATAAACAATGTTTGGTTATTGTACATTTTTTGACATAAATAAACAATGTTTGGTTATTGTACATTTTTTGACATAAGTAAACAATGTTTGGTGATTGTACATTTTTAACATCATTGAACAATGTTTTGTATTTTCGACATCAGTAAATAATATTTGGTTAAACAGTACATTACATAAATTATTACCCTTGGCTGGGAGCTTTACATTCTGTTTTTGTTTTATAAGAAAGTATTGCTATAAATCATCCTATTCAATTTTTTCTGTGATAAAAACTTTCACTTTTGGGGCAGAATTTTCGTTATTCTCATAATTACCCTTGCAATTAAACGAGAAAGTCAAATCTCACAGTCTCTAAATTTTAGATGTCAAAATAAGGTGAGATTTTTTTCAGTTAGATATCTATGAATTATTTACTTACAAATCATTGTATGATGCCTTGACGACAGACTAGAAACTTGTAGAGATGATGTTAATGGTCCTTCTAATCCACACTGACTACCAGCGGGTGCTGATCTGACACCATTTGTTCTTAGGTCTACAACTAATTTAAAGATTTAAAAATCTATAATATCTCATGAACTGACATGAAAAATTCTACTGGCAAGCAACAATTTCTCGCTAAGTATCAATTCTTGCAACCCCACCCGAAAAACTTAAATAATAGGCATAAAGAAACCATCAAATGACCATATGGTAAGGAGCAAGTGTGCCATATCAAAAACTGTTTCTCAATTTACTGGTTTTATGACATAACAGATGTGCTGGCCAGAACTGGTACTTGGCTATCTTTTATATTTTTCTAATATCATGCTACCCCTTTCAATTTCCATTTTCGTATATACTGTGATTTTACCCTTCTAATTTCCATATTAAATGTGATGTTACCCCTATCATTTTCATATATATAATGCAATTTCCATTTTCATATCTAATGCGATGTTACCCTTGTCTTTTCTTTAGATAAATATTTGTGTTAGTTTTCCTAAATAAGATTTTATTGTAAAATTTTAGAGGAAGGTAAATACAAAATCATGGAAATTAAAATTTGTTAAAAAAAAATTACGTTAAATTTACCATGTTCCATGAAATGCCTGGGACTTTTTGTAGATCTGGCATGGTGATCCAACTCTGGATTATAAGTCTGTCCATAACGGGGTGACTGTTCACTAAAATGAGGCTGTCGATGTGAAGCACTAGGTATAGAGGGAGGAGTTCTGATTGGAGGAGCTCGTTTAAAATATTCAGTTTGTCTTCTAGACATACGTAAAACTTGTGATGAAGCACTCTGAGTCCTATTTGGCATTCTGCCAGCCTGACGACCAACTGTGGTTGACATTTTGTCAGGTATACACTCAAAACAATAATTCTCTGGTTTAACAATGGCCTTTAGCCAATGATCACCTCTGTGATATAATTTGGGATTTGTTATAATTTTTTTGGTTTCTTTCACATCCTCAATATCTCCATCAGGTGAAAACTGCCAACTCTCTGATGCTGATAACTCTTGGATTGTACCATGTTTATTATGAGGGGGTGCAGGTACCCTTCCTCCAGATGGAATAGCCAAAACTTCTAAATGCACATCTCCATTATGTAAATCTTCTGAGAAATGGACAGGTTCTATAACATGAACTGATTGCTTGTTCTCACTTTCCTCGTTTCTTTCTGGTTCTATTACTTTGTCATTTGTGGTCTCTACTTCATCTTCATCTGCATCTAATTCTTTTTCAGTCTGTTTGTCCTATAGAAAATATGGCAATTTTAAGTTGGGTTTCTACAGTCATTGTTAGTGGTCATTTGATATCAATTTATGTGGTTTTCACTGAAGTGAAATTACATATCAAAGCTACTCACAATAAATCTTTTCATATTGTGTAACTGACAGACAATTTCAAAATGTCTCCTCGAGTTGTCTTGGTAGTTCAAAATACTGGAATAATGATCACTAGACTGTCAACACTAAGTTTCCGAGTTCAAATCCAGCTCATGGCAAGGTTTGTTAGACTCCAATCTTAATTGATATGGATTGCCAGTTTTCATGTGATAGGTTCTCTGGCTTCCTCCACCAATAAAAACTGGCTACCACATTATAGCCAAATGTGCCTAAAGTGTTGTAAAACCCCATTAAATTAATAAACCAATCATATCTTATCTTTTATTATCATCCTGAGGCATTTTTTTGCTTAGCTGATATATTAGAAGAATCATTTCACCAAAGTTTGGTCTCAGTTGCCTTATTAATTTCAGTGAAGAAGATCTTAAATCAATTCTTTTCAGACTTTCCTATTTATAGTAACTGGGGGCATAAAAGGAAATCATCTAAGTTTGGTCTTAATTGCCTTAGTACTTTTTTTAATTTCTGAAGAAGATTTAAGGACCATTTCATCAATCTTTGGTCACAATTGCCACAATAGTTTAAGAGATGTTTCAATATCATTTGGTTCATTTTTCATCCATCTGCAGACCCCTGAACATATTTTTTAGGGTGCCACCTACGAGCCATTCCACCAAAGTTTGGTCTCAACTGCCCCAGAAGTTTAAGGAGAACATCTTCAAGTATGTTTTGCTGGTTTGTCTATTTTTAGTAACAGCTGTCATACTGGTTGGAGATCAGGACCCTAAGACATTATTTTGAAAGAGGACCACCCAAAGACCACTTAGTCATATATCTCATATTTACCCTTTTACACTGTAACTTTATATGGAATCAAAATACAACAGCAATTATAAAGATTAAAAGGTTTGGTTTTTTTTATCATTATGAGATGGCAGCAATTCAGATAATGATTGACGTAACAGTAACATAAAATATCAACAAACCTGTTCCACTGGTGTTGTGGTTACAATACCAGTCTGTGAATAAGCCTCGTCAGCCTCTTGTTTTTGATAATATGTCTCCAAATTATCTACCTCATCTTCTGGTACAAATCTAAAAATAGAAACTCAACTGATCACTGCTTGTCTTATGGTTTGGGCTATTTCTTATCATTGACAGGCACACATGAGATATTTTTTTCTAAAAATTGTCCGAAATGTCCTAGGTATCAAAATATACACTTCAATTAAAAATTCTGCCGAAACATCTGCGCACCATTTAATCTGTTTTAATATAAAAACATAAGGATGCTGGATGGCAATGAGATGACATCACAGGGGAGTGAACTTAGAATAAAATAGATACAATTTTTTTATCTAAAAGGTTGTTTTCTCATTGCTGTATACTCTATATCCTTACATTTTCATTCAGCAAATAACAATGATTTTTATTTCTTACTTCCTGATCTACATTTCAAAGTTACCTGTCATTAATTGAATCGGGGATAGAATGAACAGTTGATCTCTTTGTTTTGTTTCTAGTTATATGTTTATTTCACAAAGACAGTTTTGTTTTAGTTAAGAAGTATTATAAATATATATTTCAAATTCATGTTTCAATTTTATTTAATTATAAAAAAAACATGTTATTTGACATTTCAGCTGATATACAATTTTAATTACAAAGGATTATGTGGCGTGAAAACTTAGAATAATAACTAGCAGACTAAGTTAAAACAAAATGTCCGAGTTTCCGATTGACTACTGGTATTCTGTTTATCTCAGGTACTAAATAGTACTAAGGCAAAGGGAAACATCTGTGTCATTATACAAAACATTTAAAGTGCATTGTAACGGCAAATGTAATAAATACTCCCACATGAATATAAATAGCTCCATCTGTACCCTTAACAACTTTAAAGTAAATACTCAAATATAACAAATATGTGCAATAAAACTCTAAATCTGCATATATTTATCAGAAATTTTACAATCTGCACTTGTGATTTAAATTTACAATATTGATCTCATATTAACATAATATGTTCACAAGTACATGTATTATTTAGAGTACTAACAGTCTTCTCAAATAAATTCTTGTTCCTGAATGCTTCTGTGCTTGTAATGTGTATGAATTTACATGAATTGTCATCTATATGAACAGGTATTTCAATGTACAAATTGTAGTATTTCATTATATGTGGGCAAACTAAGATGACATGATAATCAGCATCTTCCCTTGTTCCATCCTACAGAATGTTGTCTGATTGACAATTTACACAATATCCTTACATTTATATAAGTAATAATCAAGTTTAATTTCATTGAATCCTAGAAATATGACTGGCTGAAAAGAATCGCATGGTTTAAATAAACAACCTTTCATTACTCGATAAAAAATATTTCCTATAACACCATAACAACACTTATGATGACACAACTTTGCATAGGAATTTAAATAAAAAATCCCTAACAAATAATTTGAATACATAAAACATTTAACATACAATTTTTGTCAAATGTAATTATAAGAACTGAACATTCTTTTTAGTGTTTTTCACAGGGTTGTAAAAGTGCTATTTGACCATTTTTAGCTAGATGCACTTAAATTGAGCTTTATACAAATTGTGCTTTGCTCAACCCTTTTACACACCAATGAAAATACAAAAAGAATCATTCAAATCTTAAATAATATAATCTAAGCGGAGAATAAAATACACAAAAAATAAAACATTGATATCTACCATAAACTAAAGACTGAAAATAGTAGCCAAATTTAAACATAACAGCTATACTTCATGTGATACCTGCTAAAATTAGATCACCATTACAACACTTAGCAAATGTAAAATAATAGCATTTATTATACATAAATTTCAACAATCTAGCATTAAAAGCCAGCAATAGCAAATTAATTGTAAATTTAGCTGGATAAGTCAATATTGAAATAAATATTTTAAATCTATCACTGTCTTGAAGGTAAGAATCTATGTTTTATCATAAAAATGGTACCCAAATAGCAATGCGTGAGAAAAAATTCAACATAAACAAAGGATAACCTACATGTATGAAAACACATGCTTTTTGTTGGTTCATAACTGTATCATGGTAAAACTATTTTCTGACACAAAATCCCAATTTTATTGCTATGCTTCATCTTAAATGTCACAGTGAGGCCATGAAAAAGGAGAAAAATTTTGCACTGTATGTTGAGATGGCCCTAAACTCTTTATAATATCTTTAGTAAATCAACAACCTGATTCTTGTGTAACTAGTAGAAATTAGCAATGCTAATATTTAAATAATTATGATGGCTATTCTGTCACATTCGTGTGATAGATGTTACATTAGGAAGGGATATTTTCAGAATATCCCTAATTTTTTGTAAATTATGTATTTCAAAGGACAAATTTTTTTTCAAAAGTTGGAATTCAAAAATAGACAATTCAAAAAGAAAAGCAATCTTGAAATGAAATCAAGCATTATACACACCTACATACTAAATGTCTTTTAAAGTGGAACTAAAACGCTTATAGCAAGTTATTTTCATTTTATAGTACTAAATAAACGTATAAAAACACAAAAAACCAGATGAAATTTGGTCAAGTAATAACGGAGAAAACAGCGAGTGAAGTTGGATTATTTTTACCTGTGGGAAATCCAATCAGCGCTATTTCCGGAAACAGGGTTTCCTCGCTGAGTGACCCCGATTGACCGGAAATGACGTACAGTGCGGGCTACTCTTGGACTTGTTTACATTGACCAGAAGGAATATATTATGGATGAAGACAGCAATGCTAGTGATTTATAATAGTATAGCCAATAAATTTCAATAAATGCACCCATATACATATATATAAAAAGAATGAAAGTGAAAGATATTTTGAAAGGTGTGTATAACATAAATACAAATGGAAGACCATCTTATAGGAATAAAAAACAAACACTATTTTTTTAAACAAGCAAATATAAGACACAATATTAATTGATAGTTTTAAAACAGATGTTTTACAAATAGTGATATAAGTTACTGAATAGTTATATAGATTTTGATGTAGAATTGTAATGTGTTTTTTTTTTTTATTGAATTGACAGATTCATAAAATTTCAGAATTTTCTTATAAAAATATAATAAATTTCTTAGTTTAATCAGAGACATATATGTAGAGAGGGATAAGTAATTTCTTACAATCCTTGTTGTAATAATAAAAATATGTAGAGAATCATTGGAGAAACTGCACTGTACACCTAAAACTTTAATAAAAGATTTTGATGGATTTTAATAAAAAAAAAAATATTCAACTTATAAAATAATTCCCACATTTGTAGAGTTATAATTTGGTTAATATTGGTTATGGGACTTTATGCTCTTTGTGTAATTTGAATTATAATAGCAGTCAAGACTGGTTTTCATAACACCTTTCTAATGACTTTGTTACCGGTATATTGATTTACTCCACAGGTGGTAGGTGCATGGCCAAGTTGTTATTTACCTGATTGGAGGGATTAAAACTTTTGTTTGATCTTTATTACTAGATAACAGGATGTTAATTAATAGGTGCTAAAACTTTAACTGTTTTAATTACCAGGATTAAAGGTGATAAATATCCATCCACATGTTTACTAATTTGTTTTATATCATGAACTAGTTTTAATTTTCACAGGTGTTTAATACTATTTAGGGGGAAATTAAAATTTTTTGGAAGTGTCATATATATATTTTTTTATAAATAATGAATAAATAAATATATATTCTTTTAATAAATAATTAGACATTCAAACTTTGCTTTAGCTTTACATTGCTAATGAAATAGAATGTCTTTAAAAAAAGCTACATTTTTACCCAAATTATTTTCTGCATTATCAGGATTATGATCATGAACATGTTATATAAATAGAGAGGTAGTTATATCATGGAAGTACATGTATTGTTCTATATTGTATTATTTTATCATAGTCAGCAGACTCTTAATATTTGAAATTATTATGGTTACAAATGTATAACTTTTATGCTCATAGAAAGAGAAAAAAATTCAGAGGGACATGGGACCAGAATAACTTTTTATGGAGCTACACATTTCGCTATAAAACTAGTTTTACAAAACGAACCCACAAGTTACGTTGTCGGTCATCTTTTGGAAAAGCGTGTTGAGTATGTCCCGTTTTTGCAGAGTTGCTGCATCCCGCAACTGCACAATTCCTTCCCATTGTTGAATTGTAGATTTAAATTAAGTACAATGTTTCATCAAACAAGTGTCGGTGAATATATAAGAAGCACTGTCAATCGATAGTTGTCACCAATAACGTATAAACAATCAACTGAATCTGCTTTCACTTTGCAAATGACCTGTACCTATTTATGTACAAGATCTGAACCGCACAGTACGTCACTTCCGGCGACTAGTAATATTCGAGTTTTTTAACAAACCGTTCAGGTGTGCAAATGACGATCGGCCAGTATTTTGCTAATATCTCGAAAACTAAGTTACCGAATTTCATCGGGTTTTTTGCGTTTTTATACGTTTTTTTAGTACTATAAAATGAAAATAACTTTCTATAAGCGTTTTAGTTCCACTTTAAATATCAAATTTTGAATTGCTCTATTCGTAATTCCTTCATAAAAATGTCAACCAGAAATGCAAATTCAATTTATAATTGCTCATTATGTATGCACCTAAATACTAAACAGTATTTTTATATATGCAGGTGTTTAGAAAAAAAAAACGAAACACAACCATAACTTTCAGTAAATATTCAAGGGGCCATAATTCTGTCAAAAATATTAGTCAACCATAATGAAACCTAATGTAATAATACACCTATGTATCAATATGTGCCAGATCTTATGAGAAACAACATGAGTATAACTGTTCTTGTTTTAGAATGATAGAATGATGGACTTATAAAATATTTGTTCCCCCAACCACGACAGCAAAATAAAATCATGAAATTTATAGAACATGAGAAATTTATATTATATATACACACAGCAGTAGTCTAAAAAAATACACTACATATATCATATAATAATGTACATTACACGATGAAACCAGCGACCCCTTCGTCACATCTATATAAGGAATACCTGCCTATAAAGACCAGTAAACCTCCTCCCATGTATACAAAATGTATTGTATTGATACCTGTATATAAGCAATATGTTTTTTCAAATTTATGATGGAAAAGTAAGTTATCCCATCTTTGTCAGAATGTTTTTTCTACTGATCACAAACTCTATTTATATATCCTGGGATATGCATAGCAAACTTTTATTTTTTTTATAGTGCCATTATTCATATATTTGTAGAAAACAGAAATTCTACTACAGTAAATTTTCAAATTAAATTTCCAATGTACTGTGGGTTTCAATTTGGCATTTTCAGTAATATGTAACTTCAACATCACTGGCTGAAAAATCTTTTGTTTATCATGACCAATCATATATATATATCTCAAAATATATACTGTAAATTCAGAAATTATTGCACACATTTTTTATTGCGATTTTGTCATTTTAGACCAAAATGCAATTTAAATTTTTGCGATCTTGAGAAAACTCTCGCTTCATGCATGTAAAAAATTCCAAAATCTGAGTTTAAATTATTGCGATTACAAGCATGTCGCATTTTCGCAATAATTTCCGAATTTACAGTAAATTCCTAAATATTATAAAAAATAGATGAAATAACATTAATTAATTTTAAGTTAACTTGATTTATCATAAGACATGATCTGTCAAATACTGCAACTGTTTATAGCCACCTGCCTGTCCACTGTTCACCACTGAACTTATAACTGGATTTTTTCATTGGAAAACCCAATTAGAAAAATAAAAGAAAAGTTTCACTATAACGTTCTTAAGCAAAAGTGACTTTCAGTCTCAGAAAATTTTCACGACAATTCTCTATAAAACTAGAAAAATCCATATCCTATCCTATAATTTTTAAATTAACCATAGACTTACGTTTCCTGTTGTAAACGGCTCTCAGAACGATCTGATCTTCTCGTTAATTGACTGTGTGTACGACTCTCTGTAAAAACAAATATAAACTTATAGTATGACCACAAAATTAAAATTCCATGTAAATAAACTTACTTTAAGAAAGTAAAATGGTACTATTTACAAAAACATACATTCCACTGATATCTCTGTTACAGTTTATATCTTTGTAAATGTTTTTATGTTGTATACAAACACGCCAGACTGACCAAAGTGTTTAATGTTATCTCTAGATAAATATTGGTTTTCTGATGGGTGTAACTCAATATACTAACTACTGACATTTAGATATAAAAAATATTAATTTCTAATGAGATAAACTTTAAATGAGTGACCAGTTTTCAGAATTTTGTTCTGTTATAAATATTCACTATAGATCTGTTTGTCCAAAAATTGCAAATTTTCATAGAGTTTTGTAGAGAATATCTGTTTGAACCCCAATGGTAATAGAATCAGTCTTGTCCTAGGTATATGTAAGTGTTATGATTACATCCTTACCCATGCTGATTTGTCCTAGGTACATTTAAGTGCTATAATTACATCCTTACCCATGCTGATTTGTCCTAGGTATATTTAAGTGTTATAATTACATCCTTACCCATGCTGATTTGTCCTAGGCATATTTAAGTGTTATAATTACATCCTTACCCATGCTGATTTGTCCTAGGCATATTTAAGTGTTATAATTACATCCTTACCCATGATGATTTGTCCTAGGCATATTTAAGTGTTATAATTACATCCTTACCAAGACGTTTTTCAAATTAAATTATACCAATATGCTCTTGATTCTTGACCAATCAGTACCAAAGTAACAGCACTTTTTGAAGCACCTTATAAGGGACGAGATCAAAAGTTCAATGTAGGATAAAAAACTTAATTCAAATAGTTTGGGGGTGGGGGGTAAAAATCGCTGCAAGTTTTGTTATCCGACATCGATTTTCGGATTGAAAAATACGGATTCAAGTGATGTCCAAGTCAATATACAGAACAAACATACATTGTTGAGGAAAAACAGGACCCATGATACAAAAAGTATACTCTCAAAGCATATGCCCATATTGGTCAATCAATTTTTCCCAAATTAAGTTGGGGGAGGAGGGGGGGGGGGGGTCAGTGAAAAAACTATGTGAATTAAGTTTTTCATCCTACATTGAACTTTTGATCTCGTCCCTAAGTCACATCTCTGCTAAGTTTGGTTAAATTCTTTACAACAGTTCTCAAGATGATCAGACAGACATAGGACGTAAAGTGATGGCAATATCTTACATTACCCTCTTAATGAGGCTAAACATGAAATACTTAGATTCTTTCACAAAAAATAACTACTCCTTCAATTAATAGAAAATTTCAGCAACATAACGATACATGGATTTAACTTACTGACCTGTAGAAAATTGTCAAGAGATCAAGAAATATACGAGAGTGATAACATAGTGTTTAATGACACCAATGTCAACAAGGAAGACCTATAATGTTATTTACTGAACCAACTATTTCAGCTGTAATAATAATGTCACTTTTATCATGTCAAGGAAGTTACTGGGGATTGAACTTATAAGGTCACAAGGGTATAATTAAATAAAGAGAACCATTCACAGCACTTATATTTTCTGGACCAAATTCAGTTAGGGCATATAATTCACTGACATAATCTACAAGAATATGTGAAATACTTTGGGGCACATAAGTTATTGGCACAGTCAACAAGAACCTGGACAATACTTCTGCCACATAAGTTATTGCCAGAATAAATAAGAACTTGCGAAATACTTTAGCCAAATAAGGCATTGCCACAATAAGTAAGAACCTGCGAAAAACTTTGGGCATTTAAATTATTTCACCAATCAGTAAGAGCCTATGAAAACATTTGAGTATAAAAGTCATTGCCACAATCAATCTGAACCTGTGAAATATTTTGGACACATAAGTTATTACCTAAATCAATATATAATACTAATGCCAATTATGTACTATAAATTTGGAAATTTTCGCGTGCACTTATAATTGCAATTCTTCTACCCAATGCAAAATTGCAAGGTTAAATTATTGCGATCACCACCCGTGTGAAAAACAAAGTTTTATTATTGCGATCGAAGATCGAGTAAAAATTGAACATGGAAGTTTTATAAAGTAATCGTTTTAATTAATGGGATTAAAAATATTAGATTTCAAAATGTTATTATATATATATAATAGCTGTGAAAACAATACCTATACAACAAAGTGTCTACCAATTAACCTATCTCCTGATGTCGGAAATCTATGACCAGACACATACCCGAGTAAATGAAAACGAAAGGGAACAAATCTAGAATAAATCGGACATGAAAATATGCATTAAAAATGCGAGTTTATAATATTGCCATACTAACCCGATCGCAATTTTCGCAATAATAAAAACATGGCAATAATTTCCATATTTACAGTAATTACAACATTCAATAAGAACCTGTGCAATAGTTCTGCCACAACCAATTAGAACCTGGACAATACTTCTGCCATATAAGTTATTGCCACAATCCATAAGAACATAGCAAATACTTAAAGGGCAATTAAATCGTTGCCAGGTTACTAAGAATCTATGCAAAACTTTGGCCATACAAGTCATTGCCACATTCATAGATGCTTCAATATATATCATCATAAGAAATATCATGAATCCTTATTTACAAACCAATTCAAAATCAAGTAAAGACATTACTGTAGAAAATTATGCAATATTCACATAAATCCCTGTATGAAAAAGAATCAAATGTCATGTTATTTTGAAGAAAATATACAAAGATAGGAATTAATTTTTAAAAATGCTCCCATTTTCACTAGGAGAGGCCCTATCATTTATTAATTGCCAGTTATTTCCTATAATTTAAACTCTTTATTTTCAACCAAAATACTCATTACATGTCATTTCTCTTGAAAAATACCACCATAAACAAATATAGACAAAAGTAATTACTATTTATCTCCCTTGATCATTAAGAATAAAACTTTTTACAAATAAACTAATGTGTCATCATTAAACAATCCACATCAATAAACACATCCTGAATTGCTTTCTACATAAAGATGCTATCATCACCTAATGGCAGACATCCATTTAAGATCAAAGTTACCAAGATGATATGGTATCATTTTCAATTTTCCTGCATTAATTTTTCATGACAAAATATAATTAATACTGAAAACTTGTTACATTTTTTAGTGATTGTGTTATATTTGGTCTTATTTATGCCATAAAAAACAAGAGGCTCCAAGAAATCTAGAAAATATTCTATATTTACTTAATTGTCTAGTTACATTAAAGTTGAGATGAAGTGAAGCAAATTTTATATATTCAGATAATTTTTTATAACAGAGGAAAATTTAATTCTATAATTCTCAGAAATGTGTCTCTTCAAATGGCCAATTAGGATCATAGCTAGGACATTATTTTTTTTTTTAAAATAAACAATATTTGTCAAATAATCAATTTCTATAAACAACACTATGATGATATAGACATGAGACAACATAACCAGTATATACACATGAAGAGGAGCAATGACAGCACATTAAACTTTTGTCATGTACAAATACGGATCCACCATATATTCATTTTCTGACAGAACACAAAAAAAATTGCCAAAATATGCATAATACCTATTTTCACAATGATTAATGGATCTTCAATTACCTGAATACTTTTAATAATTCATAGAAGCTTTATAATGGACCAGAACTTCTATACCTTAAAACTTCAAGAGATTATGGTAAATGATATAAAATTATCTGATTTTAACAAATTATTTCGAACTTTAAAACAAACCAAAGGCTCCATGGAGCCTGAATCGCTCACCTGGATTTTAGGTGACCACAACTGACAAAGTGCTTCTACATAAGATCTGTAAGGAATTTTCTACTTGTTCTAGGATCATAGCTAGGACATTATTTTTTTTTAAAATAAACAATATTTGTTAAATAATCAATTTCTATAAACAACACTATGATGATATAGACATGAGACAACATAACCAGTATATACACATGAAGAGGAGCGATAAAAGCACATTAAACTTTTGTCATGTACAAATAGGGATCCACCATATATTCCTTTTCTGACATATCATGAAATATTCCAGAACCCCCCAAAAATTGCCAAAATATGATATGCATAATACCGGTAAATAAAATTTCCAATGAATCTTTTATCAGCAGATTTTCTCAATGACTAATAGATCTTCGATTACCTGAAGACTTTTAATAATTCAGCAATCTAGATCAGATACATAATACTGGATGAAGGGGATGATCCTGAAGAATTGATTTTGAAATACTGAAATAAAATATATCCTATAGTGTAATTTTACAAAATTTAAAACATACAGTTGGACAATTTTTTGTTTTTATATACTGCAAGTTCAGAAATTTTTGCCTGCATTTAAATCTCAAATCAACAATAATGCAATTCATTTTAATAATCTTTTTTTGCATAAGAATAAACACTGCACTAAGAATCACTAAAGATATTGAAGAAAAATTGTTCTTCAAATGTTTAATCAGTTCTTTAAATTTATGTGCATCAATTTAAGCCCAGAACTATTTAAATGTAAAATAAAATAAAATATGACATTATATCTTATGATTGGTGTAAATATAATACAAGATTAAATACTTAACATTAAATTTACATAGATAATCCTAAATAATCTATAAATCTTTAATATTTGTGGACTATATTTTAAAGTTTAGATTAAACATCATGAATTTAGCACTATAAAGTGATTTCAAGTTATTTATCATAAACGCAGTTCTACTAAAACAACTATAATGTTGTGTTTTGGAATTTGGAGCTCCTTGCAAGAATTAGTTTTAAAATTTCTATATATTTTTTTACAGATTTTGTGAGATGAATTGGTACTTATTCAGATAAAAATAAATATACTTTTCAGAATATACAAATCTGTCTGTTCTGGTTAATCATATTAAACTTTTATAAAAATACAAAAATTTATTGTTCAAATTTAGGCTTTCAGCACTGATTTTTTTTACAATAAAAATTTTAACAAAGTGATAATTTTTTTACCCCTGCTATTAATATATGAAAACACCTTGATTTGGTCTCATTAAAACGGTAAGGAATTTTATTAGTTAATCAAAAGATACATATATTTCTGCTGTATAAAGTTATATCATAATATAACAAGAATGTGATTTTTGCTCAATTTTTAAGAGAATTTAAACTTATTATCAATATAACACTTTACCTCACACTAGAATAAGTCAGTTTTACATCCTTCAATTTGAATTACAAATCCACCCTAATATGACAATCTGTGATAAATTTAAATCCATAACACCTGTGTATTTTAGAATGGCTCTGATTGGTGATAAATGTCTGGTTGTCAGGACTTACCACAGATTTGTGTTTTATAAACTTAATGTTCTTTCACAAATAAAGTAAACCTGTAGATAATTCTACTGTAAGATGGGTGAAGCAGTGGTATTATAATTATTACATTTTACAATAAGATTATAAAAGAATATTGATTCAGAGGTGTTGTAAAATTCATAGAAGGTTTATAATGGACCAGAACTTCCATTACCTCAAAATTTAAAGAGATTATGTTAAAAGATATAAAATTATCTGATTTTAACGAAATATGTCGAACTTTAAAACAAACCAGAGGCTCCATGGAGCCTGAATCGCTCACCTGGATTTTATGTCACCACAACTGACAAAGTGCTTCTACTTAAGATCTGTAAGGAGTTGTTCTACTGCACTTCTAGAAAAGATATGTAAAGAATTTTTCCAATGTCCAATATGTTAAAATAAGTTCAGGCAGCTAGCTTGGATTCCGATCAGCACGAAAAATTTTGTAGCAGACATTTATCCAAGGATCTTCATGCAACAAAAACATATCAATTAGCTTAGTATTTTCTGACAAGAAGACCTTTCTACAAATTTCCCCATAGTGTCAAATGTAAAACTAATCTGGCTGTGGCGATCGTCTTGAATTTCAGATTGACATAAAAAACATAACTATTGTAGAGGTTTATCCAATGCTTGTTCATACATAAAACTATTTCAATTGGCTTGGTACTTTCTGACGAGAGGACCTTTGTACAAATTTCCCATAGGGTTCAATGTTTAACCAAGTCTGGCTGTGGCAGCCATATTGAATTTCCAATTGACACATAAAACCTAGATTTTGTAGTGGTCTATCAAATGATCATTCACACATCACAAAAATTTCAATTGCCTTGGTAGTTTCTGACAAGAAGACCTTTTTACAAAATTCCCCATAGGGCCCAATGTTAAACTAAGTCCGGCTGTGGTGGCCATCTTGAATTTCAAGTTTTGACTGGTTGTTTCAGAGAAGAAGATAAAAATGTGAAATGTGGATAGACGACAGACGCAAAGTGATGGCAAAAGCTCACTTGGCCTTTTAGGCCAGGTGAGCTCAAAACTACTACAAAACTCAATAACTCTAAAATAAAATTTTGAATCGTCACCAAAAAGTATACAGATCTTTAGATTATTATAACTAAGAAATGTGTAAAGTTTTAAGCAATAATCATAAATCGTTTTTGTGATGTGGCACAACATGTGAAAAAAAAACACATCCCTGTTTTAGTTACAAAGTCCCGTAACTAAAAAAGTTTTAACCTTATTTTCACCAAAAAGAATAAAGATCGTTTGACCATCATAGGAAACAACTATGTTAAGTTTCATGAAATTTGGATAAGTTGTTCTCAAGTTATGGTGCTACATGTTTACGACGGACAGATGGATAGATGGACGCCGGACATTTGTATACCATAATACGTCCTGTCAAAATTTTGACGGGCGTAAAAAAATCAATGTATATACTTACCAACTGAAAATACAGAGGTATTTCAATCATCTGTTTAATTCACTGCATATTGTACATAGACATTTGGAAAAATAATACACAAATGGAAAATATCCATGAGGACCTTTTCTGTGTGTACTCATCAATGAAAGAATACCTAACATTGTCACTTGGACTGAATATAATTTAACAAATATACCCTTATCTAGGAGAAAAAAATTTAAATATTTTTAATAAATTCTTAATGGAATCTCTATTTCCCAAATCAGCTTTTATTTCATTAAAATCAATAACTGTCTGATCTAACTGCAGGTTAATTTATCAACAAAAAGTATATTTTGGTATTATGTTGTATCTTTTGGATAAATGCAACTTATTGATAGAGCAGTATATATGTGTTAAAATATAGATTTTATGTGACTAGAGATACATTTCATATGACTAAAAGATAAATTTTAATTTGTCAAAACATCCTGTTGATCCAGATTTAAAGGGAACATGCTGAGTAAAAATGTAATAATGATTGGTCCTATTTTTTAACAGGATGTTTTACCATCATTTATATATTAGCCATGTTTATCCAAATTTAACAGAATGATTTCTCAACAGTTATATATTATGGCATGCCATGTTTATTTAAATTTTACAGAATGATGTATCATCAGCTATATATCACGGCATGCCATGTTATCTAAATTTAGCAGAATGACCTACCATCAGTTGTATATAATGGCATGCCATGTTTATCTAAATTTAACAGTTCTATATTATGGCATGTCATGTTATTTAAATTTAACAGATTGTTCTATCATCAGTTATATATTAAGGCATGCTATGTTTATCTAAACTAAACAGAATGTTTTATCGTCTGTTACATATCATGGCATGCTATGTTTATCCAAATCTAAACTTAACAGACAATTTATAGATACTGATAGGTAAATATTATGGGATGTCATGTTTTATTGAATTTAAAAGGAAAATTAAATCATAAGTTATATATCATGACAAAAAAAGGCCACAAGGAAAATCTTTAGAATAAAAGATTACATCTAGTGTTCAAGGTCCCCTGCCTTTTAGCGTTTGACAATAACAGCATTCAGAGAAACAAAAGGCCCTCAAATCAGACTCATTCAGAGAAACAAACAGTCTTCAAATCAGACTTTCTCTATGTTATTCTTAGATAAGCTAGATAAGATGGACTCTAGCTTTAATTTGAAACCATATTTATTGGAAAAGTTGTATTTGTGGTAACAGTAACCTTTTACCTTTCAGTAACCAAGCAAAAAATATCAAGTTTCTGATCTGAATCCAATCTTCAATAAAAAGTTCTAATATGAAAAATAAAATCTCTCCGAAAGAACAAACTACAAACAATATATTATGGGTAGTCTGACAGAAGTAGATATATATCTATAAGTTACCTCAAGATATCAGGACAAAATGTATATTCCTCAGCTGGGACATACAAATTACTTCAAGATATCAGGATAAAATATATATTCCTGAGCTGGGACCTGAAATTATTTCAAGATATCAGACAAAATATATATTCCTCAACTGGGACCTACAAATTACTTCAAGACATCAGACAAAATATATATTCCTCAACTGGGACCTACAAATTACTTCAAGATATCAGGACAAAATATATATTCCTGAGATGGGACCTACAAGCAACTTCAAGATATCAGGACAAAATATACATTCCTGAGCTGAGACCTACAAATTACTTCAAGATATCAGGTGAAAATATGTATTCCTATACTCGAACCTACAAATTACTTCAAGATATCAGGAGAAAATCTGTATTCCTACATTGGGACTTCCAAATTACTTCAGATTATCAAGAGAAAACATATATTCCTGAGCTGGGACTTACAATTTACTTCAGGATATCAGGAATAAATTTATATATTCGTATGTTGGAACTACAAATTACTTCAACATATCAGGAATTCGAAATAATGAGAAATTTTCATTTATGAAGGAATTAATCTCTGTAGCCCATACAAAGCACCATCAAATCCATGTGTGGACTTTCTGTCAACAATGTACCTGCCTTGTCCACAACTTAGAATATTATACCCTAAAGTAAACAAAACTCTCATTAGATATGTGGATTCAGAACAGTGCTAGTAATAAGTAATACTTTTTACCATTGGATATTTTCAATGAAATATAAAGACTGGCACTTACCAGTAGTAGGATAGAAACTTAACTAATATAACATCCAAACTGACGTGATGAAATACAAATCAATTCAAGCTTAAGTGATCATGATTATGCAAATTACTTTCAAGTAGTTACTTCAACAAAAGTGAAAATCTGAAGCATCATAAATTATCATTTTAGGCCATATTTGTTAAAAATCAATTACTCATAAATCAAATTTAAATTATTTCATACTTTTAAACATGCACTCAAGTCATCGAGGTTTAATCCTTGTGTATTACTATAATACTTTAAACCATTTACAGGGTTTTTTTCTGCAAATGGAAAGGATTATTTTTTCTTCTAAATATAATATATATATATGAAATTTAATGGAAACACTTAATCTTTCAATCTCCAAAAATGAAATTTATGTGTGTGTCAACACATAAATACTAAACAATATGTAATAGTTAAAGTTTATTGGTTAAATGACACAAAAACTGTTTTATTTATGTCACCAAAGTAAGCTGAAAAGTCTTTTAGTGGTCTACCTTTTAACTTGTATGGGCAGTCCCATCTTTTATCTTTTGTGACATTACTTATGGTAGAAATTAATCTACAATCTTCCATTTTCTGTTAGTGAAAACAAGAAACATTTGGTGTCCAAAATGTCATGGAGGTATCATCATCACTTCAATGTCTAATGTGTTATATCAAGTAATTGAAATGAATGTTAGTCTTGGAATGACAAGGTAAGGCTTGAGGAAATAAATGTTTCCGAATATACATAAGAATAATATATACTCCATAACTCTTCTATAACCTTCAGTCCCTATAATGTTAGTCTGGGAATGACAAGGTCTGGTGATGGAGTGTGGTGTTGAAGTGTATGGAAAATAAATAAGAATAATATATACCCCATAATATCTCTAAAGCCTTCAGTCCTAATAATAAACATAACTTTTTTGTTACTACTAATTACATTATTTCAGTGTGTCACATTTATAACATCAATACAACATTTACAGTATAACACTAACAATTAGTTCTACTATAAAAATCTTTAGATATAAATATAAAGTATGATATTATTATGTTTTCAATGGTGAAAAAACAAGTATATATGTGTCCAATGGACACTACATTCCCTACCAAAGATGCAAGTATTTAGTAAATAAAATTGCTTTGTATATTGTTGACTTTGAAGTACCTAACGATAAGGTAGATAAAATACTATCTCTCAGTACTTCATGAAAAACTATCTTCAACCTGAATCTTAAACTGGACTCTAATATTGAAATTCCATAAAGAAAATCTAAATCGATGACCTGTGACCTCAAGGTCACAGTATCCATTTCTCATCAAAATGCTGTTGTTTATATCACAAGCTATCCATGTACAAAGTTTCATGATGATATCATAACTCTTTCATAAAAAACTGCCTTAAACCTAAACCTTAACCTGTATTCTAATATTGAAATTCTAATAAAGAAATTCAAAGTCGATGACCCGTGACCTCAAGGTCACAGCATCCGTTTCTCATCAAAATGCTGCTGTTCATATCACCAGCTATCCATGTACAAAGTTTCATGAAAAACTACCTTAAACCTGAACCTTAATCTCGTACGGACAGATGCACAGACCGAAGTACAAAAATGTACTATACAGGCGGTGCATCAAAATTATAAGTATTTAATTCTTTAAAGTACCTGTTCCTGAAATTTCAGTTGACAATTGCTATGATATATTTGTTCACAATAATAGCTATTATTAATTTTTAACTGAGGAAAATCATCCCTAATGTATCGTAAGTATGGTAATGGTAAACTGGGCATTAATTTAGCGGATTTGTGTCAATTAAAATTAAACTTCTCTAACTCGACCCCTAAAAAACTGGTCAACCTCAGTATATTGGCCATTATTTTAGGTCCATAAGTTACAATTTGTTTGAAAATGAAACCTCTTTTTTTCTGAACTTCAACCTAAAATAGACTTTTTTTGATCAAGCAGTGCCCAGTTTATAGACGTTTCAATGGTTACCACGGTGATATGGAACTACATAATTGTTCTATATTTGGTGACTATGTAACACTAATCAAGATAAAAATGACACTCTGTACATTCCACATTGATTATAGATATGACAAATTATTCAACACCTGTCATTGTAATTACCAGTTACTATGGTGATATTACACACAGTATTATTCTGCCCGACCTTTTACTAGTCACAATGTTAATCCGTTTATCACTTAATTATCTGCCCTTATCTGAAATAATGGTAATATTTACCTACCTTTTAGTAAAGACCGAGTGTTTGATACTACGGTAACAGATCTACCTGGTAATGACCTTGATGTGTTACTATGGTAACATACCTACCTGGTAATGGCCTTGGTGAGTGTAACTATGGTAATATACCTACCTGGTAAGGACCTTAGTGTGTTACTATGGTAACAGACCTACCTGGTAATGACCTTGGAGCATTAGCCACTATAGGTACATATTCCATTGGTACTGGTGTGTTTGTATTGGTTGTTCCTGCTGCTGATGTTGCTCTTGCATTCAGTGTTTTCAGAAAGTTCTGTAAAAAAATAATAATATATGAGGGAAACACATTATTTCATGCCAACTGTATGTACCATAAATATTGAGAAATCTATCTGAAATAATATTATAATAGCAACCACCTTGATTAATAGAGAAAAATTATTAAAACTTGTTCAAGTATAGAAGAGAATGAAATAAAAAGTTCAAATCAAAGCTACTTTCACTTGAAAATCTGGAAAATAGACTTTAAATGAGTAATTTCACGATACCCATGTTGTTTTTGTCATTCAGGTTCAAAAAAATTTCGATGTAATTTTTGTTCCATGCAAAAATCCACCTACAGCATTGACCAATGCTACTGACATTAAATCTTTAATATCAGAATTATTTATCCTTGTGACATCTAATACGGGAGACAGCCAACATTCAACAACATGAGAAATTGAAACAAAATATCATTAATTTTATGGTTCATTTTCTTAACTGTTATGTATGGAAATATTTTGTATAATTCAATGTGTTAATAGATAATAAAACTTACATCATCTAAATACAAGGAATTGAAAGATCCCGTCCTGAAAACAGAAATACAGACTATTAATCATTTCTTTTATAACAGTTATCTCCTCTTGGATTATACCTCCACTGCAGTCATATCCAATCTGTAGAATTATACAAACTAATTTAATTTAATTTCAACAAAACAAAAAGAACATTTTAAACTTCTGAACAACCATTAATATACTCAGATTCGAATAAAGAAACTTCTGTCTGTAAACCTCAGTTTGCAGAATAGATTTTTGGCATTTTGAAAATCTAAATGCTAGAATTATAAATACATTTTTTATAGGTTTATAGGAAGACATGTGTCGCCTGCGGACGTCAATTTTTACAAAAGATATTAAAATGTTCTAAAACTAAAATATATATGCACACCTTTGCATTAAGGTTAATGCACAGAGAAAGTTTCATCAAATTGCTTTGAGTGGTTATGGAGTAGTTGAGGATAGAAGTTTTGAACCCCCCCTTTTTTTTCAAAAATGTCAATTTTTACCAAAAATAGAATTAAAATTTTCTAAAAATGAAATATATATGCACATCTGTGCATTAAGGTTAAATTCCTTTGAGCGGTTATGGGGTAGTTGAGGATAGCAGTTTTGCCCCCCCCCCCCTTTTTGCGTTAAAAAAATGTCAATTTTTACCAAAAAAATTTTAATTTTTCTCAAAATGAAATAAATATTCACACCTGTGCATTTAGGGTAGTGCACAGAGAAAGTTTAATCAAATTCCTCTGAGCGGTTACTGAGTAGTTGAGGATAGAAGTTTTGCCCCCCCCCTTTTTTTTTGCAAATATGTCATTTTTTACCAAAAAAAATTTAAAATTTTCTAAAAATGAAATATATATGCACACCTGTGCATTAAGATTAATTCACAGTGAAAGTTTCATCTAATTCCTTTGAGTGGGTATGGAGTAGTTGAGGATAGAAGTTTTGACCCCCCCTTTTTTTTTGAAAATGTCATTTTTTATAGAGAAAAATTAAAATTTTTCTAAAAATGAAATATATATGCACACCTGTGCATTAACGTTAATGCACAGAGAAAGTTTAATCAAATTCCTTTGAGCGGTTATTGAGTAGTTGAGGATAGAAGTTTTGCCCTCCCCCTCTTTTTTTTTGCAAAAATGTCATTTTTTACCAAAAAAAATTTAAAATTTTCTAAAAATGAAATATATATGCACACCTGTGCATTAAGATTAATTCACAGTGAAAGTTTCATCTAATTCCTTTGAGTGGGTATGGAGTAGTTGAGGATAGAAGTTTTGACCCCCCCCCCCCCTTTTTTTCAAAAATGTCATTTTTTTATAGAGAAAAATTAAAAATTTTCTAAAAATGAAATATATATGCACACCTGTGCATTAACGTTAATGCACAGAGAAAGTTTCATCAAATTCCTTTGAGCAGTTATGGAGTAGTTGAGGATAGAAGTTTTGCCCCCCTTTTTTTGCAAAAAAGTCAATTTTTACCAAAAAAAAATTTAAATTTTCTAAAAATGAAATATATATGCACACCTGTGCATTAAGGTTAATGCACAGAGAAAGTTTCATCAAAATCCTTTAAGCGGTTTACGAGTAGTTGAGGATAGAAGAAAAGTGTGACGACGCAAGACGACGCAAGATGCAGGACGACGCAAGACGCAAGACGACGCAAGACGACAGATAGTGATCCCTATGTGTCGACCATGCGATCCGCAGGCGACACAAAAATTACCATTGTTTATAAAGGTTATATTTTTAACAACAAATATTATTTTGAATGGGGAATTTACAATAGAAAAATAAATACACTCAAAAACTTGAAAAATTTTAAAAATTTAAAACGACATCTAGGATGGCAATGCAGGTCATCAGATATAATTCTGAAAGAGGACCACATAAGGACCATTTATGAAAAGGTTGGTTCCAATTGGCTAAGTAATTGTTTCAGAGAAGCTCTTTAAGTGAATTTTCACATAGGCTCCTATGTTAAACTAAGTTCACCCGTGGCAGGCAATCTTGGATGAATGGCGTTCTGGATCATCGAATACAATTCTGAAATCAGACCACATAAGGAGAATTTATGCCAACTTCGGTTTCAATTAGGTCAATGGTTTCGGAGAAGAAGATTTTTTAATAAAAAGCTAATAACGACGGACAGACAGATGCTAAGTGATGGTAAAAAATTACTTTACAAACTGGTTCTTTACCATTTGTACATACTGGTACACACAAACATTTGTATACCCTGGTACCTAAAAATTTGTACATACTCGTTCCTAAACATTTTTACACATATAAATGCATTGTCACACTTGCTTTTGTCCAACAATTGTCTCACCACTCAAGGAGAAAAAATTATCGTAAATATTTTTTAACTGTCCCATTATAATGACTGGTTTGCCAACTAGCTAAAAACTTTAAATTATAAAATTATACACTTTGTTAAATATTATTATTGCATGCAGTTTACAGACATTTGCATGCAAATAATAAATTTTATTATATAATGATTTTAATACAACATGCATTAATAATATTTCAAATACTAGCAATATCTTGGAAATTAAGTGTATTTTTTTCACTGTTATTAGCCAGTAGTCTTGCTTAAGGGATTCATCAACAATTATCATTTATCATATGAAAAAACTAGAAATTGTGTCTGCAAGACACGGATGCCCTGCCTAAAATGCAGGTCATCATGTATGAATGCTCAGTACTACCCAAGGCACATCCAATGATGAAGTTTCATTGATACACTATGTATAGTTTCAAAGAAATGAACCTAAACGCAAAACGTAACCAGAGTCGCTCAAGCATAAAATGTAGGTCATAATTACCCAATTACAACATGTATTGTATGACTGCTCAGTACTACACAAGGCACATCCACTGATGAAGTTTCGTTGATACACTACGCTTAGTTCCAAAGAAATGAACCTAAATGCAAAACTTAACCAGAGTCGATCAGGCATAAAATGTAGGTCATAATGACCCAATTATTGTATGACTGCTCAGTACTACCCAAGGCACATCCAAAGTTTTGTTGATACACTATGCTTAGTTCCAGAGAAATGAACCTAAACGCAAAACTTAACCAAAGTCACTGAAGCATGAAATGTAGGTCATAGTGGCCCAAGTGTTGCCCAACTGCGTTGTTCTATACAAGAGGACTGTAGTGGTGAAATATTGTTGATATATTACTATAGGTTTCTGAGAAATGGAGCTAAACACAAAACTTAACATACGTACGGACGGACACATTCATGGCGGGGCATAAAAACATGGTATAAAATATCAAATTTGATTGCATTACTAGTGCTCAGTATATATGAACAAGCATTCTGAGATTATTGTTGAACAATGCATGTCCCCTTCCAGCTAGAGCTGTGAGAAAACACACCAAATGCTCCTTGACTATGTGAATCATTTCTATTTCCAAGCGCAATAACTCTCACAATAAGTATCTGATCAACCTGAAACTCAAACTAGATCTGAAGCTCATCATGATAAGCTCGCATACCAAAAATAAGATCAGTTGGTAAAACGGTTTGCAAAAAAAAAGTCAAGAAAACTAATATTTTGACAATAATTCCTTTTTCCAAGGGGAACAAATCTGATCAACCTGAAACTCAAACTTGATCTGTAGCGTACATACAAAAAATAGGATCAATTGGTTAAACAGTTTCTGGAAAAAGCCCAGAAAACTGTAGTGTGACTGACCGACAGACTTAGTGCAAACCTATAGTCCCCTTAGGCATTGCTGACCACTAATCCTTGCTGCCTCTGACATATGATAATATCAACCTTTCCAGTGCATGGTGCAATGAAGGAAATATGCAATTTCAGTTAATACAACGTATGTTATATGATCATACAAGTGTGGCCTTCATTGATGTGGAATGGCCAACATGACAGGTTTACTTCATATGATTAAACAGGTGTTTGTGTGGCCATTAATACAGTGGACTTGTAGTTTACTTCATATGATTATACAATCTTATGTTGACATATAAGGGGTGTTTGTGTGGCCTTCAGTAAAGTGGAATGGCTGACATGACAGGTTTACTTTATATGATTAAACAGGTGTTTGTGTGGCCTTCAGTAAAGTGGAATGGCTGACATGACAGGTTTACTTTATATGATTAAACAGGTGTTTGTGTGGCCTTCAGTAAAGTGGAATGGCTGACATGACAGGTATACTTTATATGATTAAACAGGTGTTTGTGTGGCCTTCAGTAAAGTGGAATGGCTGACATGACAGGTTTACTTTATATGATTAAACAGGTGTTTGTGTGGCCTTCAGTAAAGTGGAATGGCTGACATGACAGGTTTACTTTATATGATTAAACAGGTGTTTGTGTGGCCTTCAGTAAAGTGGAATGGCTGACATGACAGGTTTACTTTATATGATTAAACAGGTGTTTGTGTGGCCTTCAGTAAAGTGGAATGGCTGACATGACCAGTTAACCACATATGATCATACATTTTGTGTAGCCTTCGGTAAAATGGAATGGCTGACATGACCAGTTAACCATATTTAATTATACATTTTGTGTGGCCTTCAGTAAAGTGGAATGACTGACATGACCAGTTTACCATATCTGATTATACATTTTGTGTGGCCTTCGGTAAAGTGGAATGGCCGGCATGACCAGTTTACCATATCTGATTATACATTTTGTGTGGCCTTCAGTAAAGTGGAATGGCTGACATGACCAGTTTACCATATCTGATTATACATTTTGTGTGGCCTTCAGTAAAGTGGAATGGCTGACATGACCAGTTAACTTCATATGATTATACAATCTTAAGTTGACGTTTAAGGGATGTTTATATAATTAGAATAGCCGACATGACCAGTTTACTTTATATGATCATACAATTGTGGCACCTTTAATAATGGCCAACATAATAAGAAATTATAACCTTTAGTAATATTAAACATCAACAACCCATTCACCAATCTTGGACATTGGTATAAAACTCTGAAAGCCCTTTTACGAATATAATTTCCAGCTAACAACTTTAATTCTAAAAACTTTTTATTATTACCCTTCCTTATTTTTCCTAGGCCTAATACTGGTACAAGATCAGTCCTTGGCACTAGGACCTGCATTTTTTATTCTCCTTTCATTTCCATGTAATTTTTGTTCAATAATTCAGCTTTTAAAGCTGTAAATATTTGTATGTTAATGAGAAATTTTTAAAATTCCCTTTATGTCTTTGCTCTACAAAGCAAGGACTTTTTGAATTAGTATGTGTCCTAGAAAAGGGAACAACTTGTGTCAAATCTTAAGTTTAGAATCGAAGTCAAGTCCTAGAAATTACTATGGGATTGTTGTAATGGTATGGCTATACTGAAACTCTATACAACACAAACAGTGGGAAAAATTACTGGCACATAGCATTATCATGCAATCACCAACTTACCCCTTAAAATACCTCTGAATACTGCTAGAAAAAGAAAGATTACTTTAGGATAATGTTCTAAACACTCTATCTTTTAAAGCCAATATAAAATACAATGTACATGCCATCCAAAACAGACGTTCAGGTGATTGTCTGTTAATTAATCATTTTTAGACTGACATAAAAAATTTTACACAGGAAATCAGGATGATTTCCATACTGCTCACAGACATTTAAAAAATTAGGAATATTTTCCACAACCTCTGTATACATGAAACATAAAAAATTTCTTTATGTTTGAATGTTCAATTTAGATTTTCACTGTTAAATGGGAACATTTTTATCTTACCCTTTCTAAAATATACACACCTTGAATCACTGCTCCCTAGAATATGGTTCACCACCATCATGGAGTCCACAGATTTCTGATCAACCTGCATCATTGTATTAGTGGCTGCCTGGCTCTCAACTCGAGTGTTCTGGTCACTGGGCTATAAATATAAAGATTAGAACATGACCAATCAAACTCATGTACCTTATTCTATATAATATTCAATATCTGTGACTTTATCTGGCTTTCCAAAAATCTCATGTCTAACTTAGTGAATATAGAACATCTGACAATGACATTCAGTTATGGATTAAAAATTTGAAAAAAAAAATGAAATTCCACCTCAAAGTAAAATAGCACCTTAATAAAAATTTTCAGATAAAATATTTCATTTAAGACATTTTTTTTGCACCTTTTCTGTTTTCCATTTTTCCCTGGTTGTAACTGGAGCAGTTTTAGGACGACTTCCGCCATGTGTAGCCCCTACAGGTCTCTTTCCTCTCGGCATCTTCTTCACATAAGTATGACCACCAAACTGCGTCTTCTGCCATCTTAGCAAACATAAAACATTATTTTCTTTATTTTTAATTTCTGTACTTGTTTTCTCTTTCTTCTTTTTATTATTAAGTTAAAATAATATTTAAATCACACCCAGAAGATGAGAAACAATGCCCTTTGTACAATGAAGTAATTTCCCTGTATAATAAACAATCTCTGATACCAAGTCTGATGCATGGGATATGCACATTATAACAACTCTGATGCAGGATATGTACACATTATAAGAAAAATTTGATGCATGGTATGTGCACATTATAACAGTATGTCTTTGTATACATGTAATATACATCTTAACAGTGTATAATTAATGTATACTGCTAGAAAAGGAAAGTTTTAAGAAACTGTTACCTATCAAAAACAGTGCTCAAGGTAGAAAATTTAAAAAGATGACAACAAGATGTACTATGAGCCATTGCTCACTAGTGACACCCCTGCTTTTCGGTAAGGTTGAAAAATAAACAAAGTTGTCAAACCTGAAGTTGATGTCACCTTGGCCCAAAATGTATCCCATGGTATGGCTCCTAAAGAAGGCTTGTGACAAAATATCAAGCTGCTGTGATGAGTAGTTGCAGAGAAAAGTGTGACGATAAAATTTTGTAACAGACAGACAGACAAGGGTAAAACAGTATACCCCATAATAAATGTTGTTGTAAAGATTCCAATTCCAAAATGACCTTAAAACAGTAGAACCAAAAAATCACCTAATGACAGAGCTTTTCTTGAGGGAGATATGCCTTAGTTTTAAGGGTAAACTACTCAGCCTCAATTTTATGGACAGAACTGAAATATCAGCAACTGAGCTGGTGATACCCTTGGGGACACAAGTCCATCAGCATAGACTTAAAATAAACATTATGCGAAACCAACGTTGATGTACCTGATTATCTGTAATGGGATGGGACTGATTTGATCTTCCGATATAATTCGAAATAACAGGAATTTTAGATATCAGAAATAAATTTACTTTTATCTTGTTAGCAACACATTCTATATTTAGAAATGTGGAGATATAAGTGTAAAATATGTATAAACAGTTTTGGATTATCTACAAAACATTTCTATTACATGTTTTTTGTCCATTTTATACAAAAGTCTCCCGAAGAAGAAAGTTACATTGTTAATAATGTGAGGCATTAATTTCAAATATTATGCTGGTGATATCCAATTTTTAAAGCTAAAAAGCAATTGCAAAGCAAAAACAAAACAAAAAAGATAACAATAAAGTTTGTGATATTATCCAGTAAATATTGTATTTATATCAAAATAAAGTTTGTAAGTGTAAATTTACTGAATAATTTCACACAACTATAAAAAATCAAAGAACAAAGTATTCAACAACCCATTAAACATTTTGTTTGGTTAAACTAAAAGATATCTAATTTTGTTTTAAAAATTGCATTTTAACTACAATAATTTGGGTCTATATACTAGCCATTTAGCTTTATATATTTCTAAGAAATCCTGTTTTACACTTTTTAGGCCAGAAGTATGTATTTCTGAGAAATTTTATACTGTTTAGGCCAAAAGTATGTATTTCTGAGAAACATTCATACTATTTAGGCCAGCAGTTTGTATTTCTGAGAAACTTTTATACTATTTAAACCAGAAGTATTTCTGAGAAATTTTCATACTATTTAGGGCAGAAGTATGTATTTCTGAGAAATTTTATACTATTTAGGCCAAAAGTATGTATTTCTGAAAAACTTTCATACTATTTAGGGCAGCAGTATGTATTTCTGAGAAACTTCTATACTATTTAGGCCATAAGTATGTATTTCTGAGAAACTTTCATACTATTTAGGCCAGAAGTATGTATTTCTCAGAAATTTTATACTATTTAGGCCAAAAGTATGTATTTCTGAGAAATTTTATACTATTTAGGCCAGAAGTATGTATTTCTGAGAAACTTTTACACTATTTAGGCCAGAAGTATGTATTTCTTAAAAACTTTCATATTATTTAAGTCAGCAGTATATATTTCTGAGAAACTTTCATACTATTTGGGCCAGCAGTATGTATTTCTGAGAAACTATTACACTATTTAAGCCAGCAGTATGTATTTCTGAGAAACTTTTATACTAATTATGTCAGAAGTATATATTTTTCTGAGAAAATTTTATACTATTTAAGCCAGAAGTATATATTTCGTAGAAAATACTATTTAGGCATATTTTTGTCACAGACCCTAAAAAAATTCTCTTTTCACTTCAAAAACAAAAAATTATTAAATATGTCCCTCTACCTTAATTCACTCAAAAATTTGGATAAGAATCTAAGAAATATATTTTCCTGGCCTAACCTGGAACTTTTACATTTCAAACATTTGATTGATATTCAAACCAATAGGATTGGATAACAGGCTAGGCCTATGTTTATCCTCTCCAAATACAAGATGTATTTACTAACTTGTATCTAACAGAATCTGGAGCTATTTTTCCTCGCCAGTCAATAGCCTGTACGACTCGACCTGTCGGTAATGACCGAGCAGATTTAGGTAAACCTTTCTCCTCTGTGATAAGAATATCTTGTGAAATTTGAGGATTAGATAGAGATCGAGTAAGGTTACTTTGGTGACCACTGTAAAAATAAATCATATTATATACAAGGTCATCACATATCTATTTAATAAAAGGCTTTGCTAAATGCAGCATGATATGACCCCAACAAGTTCACAGGTAAAAAATTACAGTAAATGTGGGCACATTATTATGCTTTACCCAATCAAATGTTGGATAATATAATATACATTACACAGAGATATTGGAACTATCACAAAACCAGATGAAAAACAAAAAAAATTTACAAATCAAGCCACATTGCTTGTTTGGCCATTTTAATCCCTTATATCTCAAAAACCATATTACTGAAAGCACTCGTTTATATGAATCGACAGAAAAAATCCCCATTAAAATCGGATTAAAAATAAAAATTTTAGGTGTCCTGCAAAATGACTAACTTTGGCCCCTTTAATACCTTATATCTCTGCAATGACAAAAGTTACACAAAAAAGCCTGGAGTAACTTTCATTGAATTTAAATTTAAAAAGTTACCTCAAAATTATCAAAAACCATTAATTCCTTCAAGAAAAATATGGGAAGGGCCAAATTTCCCAAAATAAATTCCAACATGTAATCCTTATGGGGGATCCTTGTGGCAAAATATTATAAGGATATGTTTAATAGAACAAAAATTAAATGAGCGGAAACCTGTCTATGGACACCAACGCCAAGAAAAACAGGCTCATATCATAGAACATCCGCAAATATTTGTGGTCATATAACAATGGAACACATACTTTTCACTTTTCAGACCTTTTGAGAAAATACTTATAAATGATATAAAAAAATTACAAATTTGTGATGACCTTATAGTGCAATAAAGAAAAGAATTAAATACATATTTGTCAAGTGCAAAAAAATGTTAATTTGAAATGTGAAATAATGGTTGAATAGCAAGAAAATTGCAAAATTTTATATAAGCTGAAATATAATGTGAAAAATTAGTGTAATCTTTTTTCCACTCACGAAATATCCTTTAGGAAGTACAAGAATAAAAGTTAAGATATCAAGATATCAGAAAATCAGCATAAGCCAAAGCACTGAAGAATTATCTCCCTTTAGTAAACAGAACAGTTTGTACCAAATTCTAATATCTGAATTTCAACCATTTACTCACTTATCTGACACTAGTGAAAGTTCAAAATAGCAGTTAATATATATATTGAATTAAGAAAAATTAGAATATTTTGATATTTTTGTAACTGAATCGTGACATTATAAACAAGTAACGGAATATTTGCAGGTCTGTGGTGAGAAGAGTGACAAATATATTAATGAAGCATTTCTGTATTATATAAAGATATAAATGTTTCCTACACAGGGGTATTGGATCGTACTGCAGGACTCGGACTCCGAACTCCAGAAGCTGTTGCTGGGCGGGAAAGAGGCTTCATGGATACTCCTGTGCTGGCTGGCTGTCTGAATCCTGCCAATGGCTGTGGTGCCAACTGTCAATAAAATGCATTAAAGTATATTTAACACTGCATATGTCACATATTATCGGATGACCTGACAAGAATTCATAATATCATTACAATCGCTTGAGCTTCATGATATCGTAACATAGTACTTTTTCAGTACTTTGCAATTTCCGGTACAAGTACACAAAACATTTCTGGTTAAATATTCATATTCATACAAGACACATTATTAGACCTTTGTCATTTATCTACCATTCAGCACGTCGGTCTGATATAGCATCTTATATGAAAAATGCCACGTTATAACCAGTATTTATCATATGTATACAATGCTACTAATTACATTAGATTTTGAATTTAAGTTATTGATGATCTGTTTTGCATACCTTGATCAAATACCTTTTATCACATAATCGGAAGAAATAACATCACCATGTCTCCTGATACTGAATCTATCAAATAATACTACCAACCTTCTCCTTGAACATCACCGTGTCTCCTGATACTGAATCTATCAAATAATACTACCAACCTTCTCCTTGAACATCACCATGTCTTCTGATACTGAATCTATTAAATAATACTACCAACCTTCTCCTTCTGATACTGAATCTATTAATACTACCAACCTTCTAATTGAACATCACAATGTCTTCCGATATTGAATCGATTAAATAATACTACCAACCTTCTCCTTCTGATACTGAATCTATTAAATAATACTACCGACCTTCTCCTTGAACATCACCATGTCATCTGATACTGAATCTATTAAATAATACTACCAACCTTCTCCTTGAACATCACCATGTCATCTGATACTGAATCTATTAAATAATACTACCAACCTTCTCCTTGAACGTCACCATGTCTCCTGATACTGAATTATTAAATAAAACTACCAATCTTCTCCTTGAACATCACCCTGTCTTCTGATACTGAATCTATTAAATAATACTACCAACCTTCTCCTTGAACGTCACCATGTCTCCTGATACTGAATTATTAAATAAAACTACCAATCTTCTCCTTGAACATCACCATGTCTTCTGATACTGAATCTATTAAATAATACTACCAACCTTCTCCTTCTGATACTGAATCTATTAATACTACCAACCTTCTAATTGAACATCACAATGTCTTCCGATATTGAATCGATTAAATAATACTACCAACCTTCTCCTTCTGATACTGAATCTATTAAATAATACTACCGACCTTCTCCTTGAACATCACCATGTCATCTGATACTGAATCTATTAAATAATACTACCAACCTTCTCCTTGAACATCACCATGTCATCTGATACTGAATCTATTAAATAATACTACCAACCTTCTCCTTGAACGTCACCATGTCTCCTGATACTGAATTATTAAATAAAACTACCAATCTTCTCCTTGAACATCACCCTGTCTTCTGATACTGAATCTATTAAATAATACTACCAATCTTCTCCTTGAACATCACCATGTCTTCTGATACTGAATCTATTAAATAATACTACCAACCTTCTCCTTGAACATCAGCATGTCTCCTGATACTGAATCTATTAAATAATACTACCAATCTTCTCCTTGAACATCACCATGTCTCCTGATACTGAAACTATTAAATAATACTACCCACGTTCTCCTTGAACATCACCATGTCTCCTGATACTGAATCTATTAAATAATACTACCAACCTTCTCCTTGAACATCACCATGTCTCCTGATACTGAATCTATTAAATAATACTACCAACCTTCTCCTTGAACATCACCATGTCTCCTGATACTGAATCTATTAAATAATACTACCGACCTTCTCCTTGAACATCACCATGTCTTCTGATACTGAATCTATTAAATAATACTACCAACCTTCTCCTTGAACATCAGCATGTCTCCTGATACTGAATCTATTAAATAATACTACCGACCTTCTCCTTGAACATCAGCATGTCTCCTGATACTGAATCTATTAAATAATACTACCAATCTTCTCCTTGAACATCACCATGTCTCCTGATACTGAATCAATTAAATAATACTACCAACCTTCTCCTTGAACATCACCATGTCTCCTGATACTGAATCGATTAAATAATACTACCAACCTTCTCCTTGAACATCAGCATGTCTTCTGATACTGTATCTATCATATTGACAACAACATCTAATTTCACATCTGATTTACTGACATCATCTTTCATCTCAGACATAACTTCTTCTCTATAGGCAAAGAATTTTAATGAAATATGGTTATCTGGGTCAAATCAATTTTTATATAATAAAATAAGAACAATGTTTTTTATATCCTGATCTAAATGTATCGTCCACAACTAAAGGTACTGTACATTTTACAGCAGATTTTCTTTTATTTTGCATATGAGTACCTTCAGACAAGGGAGACAACTTCTGACATAGAAATATATACCACATGGCCATGATGTTTATCCAAAAATTTTCAATTTAGTTACTAATTTCATAACTGTGACATAGAATCTTAGGAGCTTGGATAATTTTAATGGGTTCAAAGATGGCAAATGATACATTTTCCTGGACATTCTGCAGTATTAAATTATATCTACCACTCAATAGATCTTCTTTTCACTAGAAAATAACAGTTTGTAATAATCAGATATCGCCTTAACATAGACTTGAAAAAAGTATATCATGCGAACTTGTTAAAGATTTTTTAAAGAAAGAAATAATGATTCTACAGGCTTAAATCTGTTACAATCTTTCTGTTATCCCTCTGTACCACAACCATGATTGACATGATAGTATTGTATACTATATTGTAAAATGAAGCACTGTGATCATGATTTGGTACATCATTACAGTCCAATTAATTATTTTCTCTTTTAGTTGAAAAAGAAATTTCTTGAATTTTAAGCTTTTATCTTTTGAATATTTGCTGTGAATATGAATTCCTTACTTTGATTCTAAGAAATTTTTTCCCAATGGTTTAACTTTGGTGGATTTACTAGTTCCTTCTGACTTAGCTGAGGTTGGTGGTACTTGTTTTGGTTGACTTGGCTTCATGATCACTGGATGGTGGTATTTTGGTAGTTTGGTGGGATAGTAATCTTCAGCCATTTCATAAAATTCCTCCAACGGTCGGTGTAATAAACGGTTTTCTTTTTCTATCTGTACTGGATGTGATTGCATCACTGAATTTATAATAATAATAATAAGAAAAATAAATTTCTTATTCAAGATCTATACAATATCTTTAAAATGAAAATTTTCATTGATAAAGATTGTCTAATTAGTTTATTGAATGATTGGGATAATGTATTTAAATGTTAAAATTTTATTTGTGTTGCAAACAAAATCATGATTTCTGTGCAAAATAGTGTTCTGGTATTAAAATTAAATCAATCGAAAGTTAAAAATATTTTCCAAAAAAAAAAAATAATAATAATTAAAATAATTAAAAAAAAAGGAAAAAAAGTGCAATAATTACAAGCATGTAATTAAATGGTGTAAAATTCAAGGTGAAATGTTAATGAATATTCTGTTAAACATTAACATCATGCAGGTATCTAAAATTATAATTGGTTGTTCCAAGAGAAATAAAGATACCGGAAATATCCTTACAATCCAACTAACAAAAATCATCAACTGAACTAAAAGCTACTGGCATCATAAATCACTCAATGTCAACTGAACTAAAAGCTACTGGCATCATAAATCACTCACTGTCAACTGAACTAAAAGCTACTGGCATCATAAATCACTCATTGTCAACTGAACTAAAAGCTACTGCGGCTACATAAATCCCTCAGTAAAAAGGATCATCAAAATGAAGTAATTTCCCTGAATGAAACCCTTTCAATTAAAGCTAACTATTAGAATATTATCCCTATTTATACCTTGAAAAGGATTGCTTTTACAGAAAATTTTTTTATCATGAAATTAAATATCCAGTATCTGTTACATGTCTGTACTGAATCATAGTTGCTAAAGTCATAATGAAATGGCTTTTTCAATCACAATGATTATAGCAATTAAACAAGCCAAAACTGACCATTGATAGGATTTAATATAAAAATCCAAATAAAAATTCTTCTTCATCATATTTTTTTATAAATCAGGGAAGATTTCAACCCAATTCATGGGTGGAAGTACAGAAGGTGCCAAAAAGCGGAAAGTGGGAAGAATCCAATTTTTTTATATACATGTAGGCATATATAAAGACTAAAATGGTCAAAATCTGTAAATCCTGCAAACTTTCATGCTTGCTAATTAAATTTTATTGAAATGATGAGGAATCAGTCTAATACCTAATCCTGTATAAGGTAAAAATTTCACTCAAAGAGCTAGGCTGAGTGCAGCAGATGACCATAAAAATGGAGAATGTCAATGGGAGAACTCTTCTGACTAAAATGTTTTGCTGATAAGTGTTTTGGTTTCTGTGAAAACAGAAAGATTTGAAACTTCAAGTCTTGGGATTTTGTATAATCAGCTGACAGGAAATGAGAAATTAACATTCCATGACCTTTCATGCAAATCATAATAAAATCCTAAAAAAATCCTGTGCTAAAGACGACTTCTATTTCAAACTTCTACAAAATACAATTTTATACTATGTGCAATAAATATAGTGTACACTGCAATATCATAATATTGGTGTATATTTTGTGTTTTGTGACTGGGAATATCACATCCCTATTAACTGATACAATATAAAATGAGTGATCCATATAAACAGGAAATAAAAAATGTACAATGAATGCTCCCTACACCAATAAGAAAACAGCAATATAAAATATCATCAAATATACCCAATGGATTGGAATCACTTGCTAAATAGGTCAGAATATACGGTGAAGCATTCTCAGGAGATTCGGCATTACCATGTGACGAGTAACGTACGTCTAAGGCAGTTCCACTGCGACCAACAAAATTCAGCTTCCCTTTGTTCACAAATAATTAAAGAAAATGTTAATAAAAGGTAGACTGTTAAATAAAATGTAAATAAATGATGCAGAAACTAACTCTTCTTATATTCATATACAAAATATTTAAAAAAAACATACATTGGAGTATTTCTAACTTTTATAAAAGAGCTCTTATTAGATACCTCATTGAAAATTATACACGCATAAGAAAAGAACCTGTGAAAAGATTACTAAAAAATGAAAAAAAATATTCTAAAATTACTAAGATTTCATAAAACATAAATTGTAAAACATTTTTGAAATACAAGATTGAATTTTTTACTAACATAATCTGGTTCTAAAAATGCTAAGACAATACATTTTGGGGAATTTCAAATAACTATTAGAATACTCAGCTCTTTGATCCTCAGAAGAGTCAGTTTTTACATTTATAACACAGAAGCTTGTTGGATAAAGTTTGCCTTCAACAAATCATGTCATCTCTTTAAAAAAAAATGTATATTCAATTTATAAACCAAACTTCATTGTTTGAAATTTTATTAATTATTTAAAGTTAAGACAACAGAGCTCTTTTATTCAATATAAAATAACTTTGATTCCTTCTGTGTGTACTACTTCAGTATATTTCATTCCTATTGTATGGTCCACATTCTTCAGTAGCTTTCGTAAAAATTTTGAACATTTAGGTATGATCTAAAGAAAAACATTGTTCTGCTTTCATTTATAAGGTTTTAAAAGTATTGACAACAAGACTAGCACAATGTCATATGTGTTATGTGAATATGGCAGTAACTGGTAAGTGTGTTCTTGCAGGTATTTAAGCATTATAAAAGGCAATAAAAAATTAAGACTATAAAAACAATTTTTGACTGATACAAGGCATATTTTTCATATTCCCGACCAATGAGAATGTCTGACACACTATACTAGTTTTGCTTTAAACTTGAATTTCTTATGACAAAATTAGTCAATAGTGTTTTGAAGAAAATATGGAAAAATAAAATAAGTACTGAAGGATTCTGTTGTGGCTTCCCTAACTGATGTAAGAGAGGCAAACTGTATGTAACACAACCCTCTGTGCAATAAAAATTAAAAACTAAAATAAGAGGGAAAACAAGCTTGGGAAATGTCACACTCTATATGATATATATCTCTAATGTTATTGTTATATTTGCCTAGAAAACTTCATAATGCAATAAAAAAAATCTGATGTCACTAAGAAGGTATAATAAAAATTTGATAAGTTTTTTTTATATCATTCTCTGCTGTTAGTTTTGTGGTAACACTCTGCCTGTTGTCAATTATATCATTATCTACATCTTGGAGAGTTAAATATTTTGCAGTATCACATCAAGAACACATTTCGTGATATGATAAATGCTCTGTGGTGTCAGTATTGTGTTAAACTCTCTTATACACTATGTCTGGTGTCAGTATTGTGTTACACTCTCTCTTGTGTCAATGGTGTCAGTATTGTGTTACTCACTCTCTGGTGTCAGTATTATGTTACACTCTCTCTGGTATCAGTATTATGTTACACTCTCTCTGGTGTCAATATTATGCTGCACTCTATCTTGTTATACTAGTGTCAGTATCATGTTGCACTCTGTCCAGTGTCAGTATTATATTACAATCTCTGGTGTCAATATTATGTTACACTCTATACTAGTGTCAGTATCATGTTACACTCTCTCCTGTGTCAGTATTATATTACACTCTCTGGTGTCAGTATTGGTACACTCTCTCTGGTGTCAGTATCATGTCACAATCTATCTTGTTATACTGCTGTCAGTGTTATGCTCTTTCTGATGTCAGTATTGTGTTACAGTATCATTGATGTCAGTATTGTGTTACACTCTCTCTTGTGTCACCCATGTCAGTGTTGTGTTAAACTCTCTCTGGTATCAGTATTATGTTACACTTTCTCTGGTGTCAGTATTATGTTACGCTTTCTCTGGTGTCAGTATTGTGTTACACTCTCTCTTGTGTCATTATTGTGTTACACACTCTCCAGTGTCTGTATTGTGTTACACTCCCTCTTGTGTCAGTTGTGTGAGCAATCTCACTCTCCCTATAGTGAGTATTCTGACAGAAGTCTAGAAGAGGCTATTATATTTAAGACAGAAATATTACATCATGTTATATATTCAATAATATATTTTATATTAGATGCAGATCTATTTAGTAATCCTAAAAATAGTTACTACTTAGAGAAAATGTCATGAGATTTAATTTTAGGTATAAAAACTGAATTCACAGTTGAAATAAAGAAATATCCTAACTTATTAAATAATTGGCCTTCCAAAAAGAGGCTGTTAGGGGCCTGCATTGCTCACCCAAGTATGTTGGCAGTCAGAATCATTGTATATAAATCTGAAAGAGTACTATCTAAGGACATTTGCATCCAAGATTTTTCAAACTCAATGTTTCAGACAAGTAAATTTTCAAGTGAACTTTCCTTTAGGCTACTATGTTAACATACATTCGGTTATAGTGGCCATCTTGGTTGGAAACCTATGAATTGATATAATTAGAAAGTTATGGTTGGCTGTGGGGTGATTAATGAGAGGATCATTGGACATAATTCTTGAAGAGAATGACCTATGGGCCACTGCTGCAAACCTGTGTTGTAACAGGCTCAGAGGTTTCATACAAAAAGATCTCGAAGAGAATTTTCCCATATGGTCCAATGTCAAATGAAGTTTAGCTATTGTGGCCATCTTGGTTGATGATCAGGGTTCTCAGATAAAAATCATAAGTTGAACACATAAGGACCATTACTTACAAGTTTTCTTCATCCCATAATTTCAGAGGAGAAGACTTAGATTTTAAATATCTACAAACATATGATAGACAATGATGCACGAGAAGTAATGGCAGTAATGGAAATTACTCAATAAAAAAATCACAGCCAAAAATACTTTATGAATCTAAAGAATAACTATAAACAGTACTCGGAAAAGAAGTTGTTATATTTTCTGCATTACAAGGATTACTTCCCCTTTCATACCTAATATATCTTGACCATAAGAGAAATCTTTATTGAAGTTCTTCCACTGGTTGAGATTTTCTGCTCGTGTATTTGAAAATGGTCTTCCCACAGGTGTAGTCATGTGACTTCTAATCCCAGCACCTAATGAATAAACATGCATTCATGTGCATTGAGTGTAAACCTAATACCAAACACAATAGCAATGGTGTGAGTGAAACTTTATTTGTGCAAAACTTGTATAAATTCCACCAATATATATGAGTATAAATAATAACAAAATGTGTTGATAATATATAAGTCTTGCCCGTCTAGACGGTGTAGTTGTAATAACTTTTAGCTGGACCATAAAAAATAAGTTACTATCACAAAATCAAAATAAATATTAAATAAAGTTAATGCATAACATGCACAGAAGGCGAACAGACTTATTTGGGATTTAATGTAATTTTACACCATTGTTTCTGAAGCGATGTAATGTAAATATTTAGGTAAAGGCTGTTGAGGGCCCCAAGATGTAATCAATTTCCAAGTTTAATCATACAGGATGTTGTCTCATTGTCCCTTACCCAAATATCCTAACTTTTATTTATTATTAGTAAAACTTGATCACAGTTACTGCACACCATGAAAAAGAAGGAAAGTGACTAACATTTACACCTAACAGTAAATTGACAGGCACAAAATATAACTGACCTACAATGTGTAGTTAGTGAAAGCTTAATAAAAATATCATAAAAACGAATTCGAATTTACCATCGCTATTCATGTGGTAAATACTAACTTGGTTGTCGACTGTAAGGTCTCAGTGGAGTGTAAACATCCTGTCTGGAATGTAAATACTCTTCTTCTGCTCTCTTAGCCTCTGCTGCAGCCAGTGTGGCATGAGGATTTACCAAACTGGCTATAGGATGGATCATCTTCTTGGGTAAGGCTATTGATATGTTTGATGACTGAAATATAGATTATAATGTTTTGTGTTTATTTTTTCCTTATCAAATAAAACTGATAGTAAACACAAATGACAAGAACAGTAACACTTCTTTAAAAACAGATTGCAGTGTAGGGGTCAACTATTGAAAAAAAGTAAAAATATCTTTTCAGACTGATTAACCAAACTGCATTTAAATCAATAGGAAAAAGCACATTCTTATCAAAGCCTGTCAAATCTAAGCTTTAGAAGATAACAAAATCAACCTATGGTAAAATTCTTTTTCAATTAAGATCTACAGAGGTTATCGTGTCACCCTGAAGTCTAAGTTTAAGCTATAATTCCATAAAAGTTTAATTTCTAAAATTGTAAAATGTATTCGATCCTGATAGGTTCTGTATGAATATAATGGCCCTTGTCTGTTAAATCATAAGAAAGTCTGATTCATAATGGGAAAGCCCAACAATATTTGACTATCTTAACTGGATAATTTGCAATCAACAAGTTGATGTAGCAGATTCTATAATTAATGGCCTGAAAGATTCAAATTGAAATCACTCTTCCTATTTCAACTTCTTTTTTTTAAAGCTTTCGCCTGATTAACAAGATGTCTGGTTTATGTTTTATTACAGAACTTTTAATTTATTGAAGACTTATAATTTGTTATATAATTTTGTTTTATTGAGAATTTCTTGTTTGTAATCTTTTAAAAATGTCTGATATCAGTATTTTCAGGCATACTCTTAGTAACCAGTGTTGAAACCGCTGAGTATCTCCCCAAATTCTAAATTTACAGTTTCTCAAATTTGAGATGTTTTATGAAACCCAGGCACTTGTCTTATGGTATGGGTTGTAGATTTTTGTTGAAATACATACAATGATCCCTAAATTTGTTGTTCTGTAATACAGTTTAGTAAAACATATATAGATTTAACGTTTTATCCATTTGTGTAGCTACCTGATCAGACAGAACTTGATCTCTATGGAAACTAGCAGAAGGAGTTCTGCCCCTTGACAATTTTCTCCTTGATTCTGGCATGTCTGAGTCGTCTGGTGCTAAAGTAACATCAACGTCTAAATCTTCCTCATAGCCATGCTCATCAACTTTGTGACTGTAGTTTATAAGACTGTCTATGTAATCTGGACTTACAGCTGATCCATCAATGTCTTCTCGAGGGGAACCAGGAGGTGTGTCAGCACTATCAGACAAGGAACCAGGTACCCTCTTGATCTGAAACAGATCAACATACATCATCACTACCACTACAAACTAGAGATCACTTGAGCCTGTATGGCTCACCTGGCTTTTATTAGGCCACTATAAAATGTGTTCTTTTGTATCCACAAGGTTTTTAAGAAATGCACAATGTCAAAGTAACCTTGATATATGACCTTTGACCTAAAAAAAGTGGATCATTTGCATCTGTCCTTCCATATAAGATTCCTGCCAACTTTGGTTACAGTCTGCCCAATAGTTCCTGAGCAAATGAGAAAAAGTCTTCCCATTTGGATTCAATGGAAAATTTGAACAACCGCAGCCGTAGTTTCAGAGGAGAATATGAAAATGTGAAAAGTTCACACACGGTGACTGACGATGGATACAAAGTGATGACATAAGCTCACATGGCCTATAGGACAGGTGAGCTGAAAATGGAACCAAGAAAACAATGTACATAATATATGTTTATTGTATCACACATTTTGTGATGGGAGGCATATCCTTTCAGATATATATATGATCCTTGAAGATCTATTATTAGGTTGAATGCATTAACCCTAACCCCTTGCTATTCTTTAATTCAATTTCTTACAGTTTTTTGTACATTGTTATGCTCTGCAATATTTGCCTTATCAGTAGATTGTAAAGCTTTGCAAACCTTGAGACAATGTTCAGGGACCTGAAATTATCATGGAAACTTCCTAATGCTGCTAGTCCCCAACAGCAAAAAGACTTCATAATGCTGCTAGTCCCCAACAACAAAAAGACTTTATAATGCTGCTAGTCTCCAACAGCAAAAGACTTCCTAATGCTGTTAGTCCTCAACAGCAAAAATACTTCATAATGCTGCTAGTTGCTAACAGCAGACAGACTTCATAATTCAACATGTACACAACAGCAGAAAGACTTCATAATGCCTCTAGTCCCAAACAACAAAGAGGCTTCATAATGCTACTAGTCCCTAACAGCAGAAAGACGTCATAATGCTACTGGTTACTGATTATAGAAGTTAACATGTACATGTATGAAGAAAATATATACTTGTCCCTTGATTCATTTTCATTATACTGTCATTATTTTTATTTTGTAAATCTTACTCATATCTGCTGCATTTGTGCAAAAATACATGTATTTTATCATGGCCCCATAAATTATTTGTTAAATCTTAGTTTTTACATAAAAAAAAATAATAAAGGGTTTTTGATTTAATATGACATCAGTTTCTAATGCACATACATTTACCAAAATTGAAGTTATCACATCAGATTGCTGTGCACAAAAAAAACTTTTATTTGACGTATTGACACTAGCTAGTATGCTTTAACTGGCCATGTTAAGGAAACGGAATCCTATATAAACTACTAGCTTTTTTCAGAAACCTATTGTTATTTATGTATTTTGTCTGTTATTATGTATCTTTGATTATTAGAATAAATATGTTTAAACTATAAACCATGCTATTTGAAACTTACATTCGAAATTGCATATATCAACAAAATTAATTTTATTTAATACACTGAAATGTTTTTAATTTTTTTGTAACATTTTTTTTCCAGGCATATATTTCACTTTTTCAATGAAAAATAAATTTTTTTAAAACTCACTTATTATCTGAAGTGTTAATTCCTTTCATTAAAGTACTATAGTAAACATAGAATATGGTAAAGTTCTACTCCAAACTGACAAACACTGTCACGCTAAAAATGAAATTGTCCATATTTACATTAAAACAAGTTCTATTTACTTTCCATTCAGAGTAAACACAGTATACAAAGTCTACTGGCCATTAATTCTGATAATACATAGTCCCTCGACATCTAAATATAAAATAAATCATCTATTCCTTTATAAACCCACATGCAATATTGAAAAGTAAAAATCTAATAAATTTCTGATATAGAGATATCTTTTGTTATCAGAAATAAAACAGGTTAGATAATTAATCAACCAAAACAAAACACCTGTCTCAGGTAAATATCAGCTGCAAAATTTTGGTTACTTATTATACACTTTCATTCATGGGGACCAAAGAGGGTTTTTTTAAATTGTTCTTATAACATCATGATATTAGATTTTAATATCATGTTTCACTTCAATCAGTTAAAATTTTATTGTTGTTATTTAAAACTTCCTAAGCAGTTAGAAAAAACAAAACAAACAAAATTACCACAAATAAACAGCAATTCCGAATTTAACTAGAATCAATAAATTATCAAATTTCACAAAAGCAAAGAAATCTAAATATAAAAGTACACATATAATTCCCTTTCTATCTTAGATCAATGGAAATAATGTTTCACATGAGTAAATAAAATCAAAAGATCAGGAATACAATGCTAATTTTAATAAATACATGTAACTGATCAGCTGACTGACTTTGGTAATTAAATACCAGTCTTTTAAAAAATTAATTATTCCTTATAATGAATGACAAACTTACAATGTATAGGACAAGACGTATAATAAAATGAGAATATATGTTCATAATTGTTGTATGTGATAACTGCAATGACTGTGTCAATTGCATTATATTGTTATTAAACCTCAGTTTGTGAAATGCGTTTTTGGCATGTTGAAATTCCAAATGCTAGAATTATAAGACAATTTTTTGTAGGTTAATTAATCTTGTTCAGTCGTTAAAGAAAACATGAAAGTTTTACAACTGTTTAAAAAGGTTACATATTTGTACACCTCACAAATGAATCTGAATGGGGAACCCCCAAAACAAAAATTAATGCACTTGAAAATTTGAAAAAATTAAAAATTTGAATTGACTATCATAAAATTTATAAAACCAAAGTCCATTATTTTGAATACTTTTCATGCATTTTGTGCATATTTCCAACACAGGGATATAAAACTTAATTGAATCAAATCTCACAGGAAGAGTAATCTCCCCTTTTTATTTAATTTCCATAGTCTAAATCTTTGTTTCTAGTGAAGTCATGGTTGAAAAAAATGATGTAAGGTCAATTGTATCAGCTATGACTCAGCTAATTGCATCTGTCAGCCAGGGTGGTGGGGGCAAAGGTGGTGGGGGATGGGGGGGTGGAGGTTAAATTATATGGTGTCACCAAGATCCTTTTAAAGAGCAGATGGACTCCCACTTTCTTCTTTTGCAAAAAATACTACAACTTAATTTTAAAGAAAGAAGTCAGTAGAGAATGATTTTCTACCTTATTTCTATTTTCTAAAGTAAACACGTAATCATTCATGTTCTCTATTTGGTAAAAATCTGCATAATTTACTAATAACTTTATCTATGCTGCCATAGATTTATCTGACATAAATCTCTGCATATTTTAAAACATTTTACAAAAGAACTGATGAAGTTATCTTTTTCATTCAAAAGTTATGCAATTTCTGAAAGTCCTGAAATAGATGTATATATAAAGCTAGGATTTACATGTTTCAAATATACCAAAATCAATGTTTAATATCATGAAAGTGGGTTTTTCTTTGCATACATGATAAGTAAACATAAAAATTTGACCTGATATTAAAATCTGTGCCAAAAAATAATCAGTAGCAGAAACTAAATGCCATCAGACAGTCGTGTATTTCATTAAGTTACATGTATATAAAATATCAAAAAGGTATGGGATATTTGTGTCAGAATTAATCAAATAATTTACAGCAAACTAGAAGCTCTCAGATACACAACAGAGCATAAAAATATTACAAAACAAAAATATCACAAATTATATGTGTAATCTTAAAACTCCAGAATTTGTTATGAGGAAATTGGTTGTACATGTAGAAGTAAAGTACATGTATGTGAAGTTTTCCTGATTGAAAATATAAATATACAATGCATCAGTTGTAAAACACTAACAATGGTTAATTGGACAGAATCAGCAGCTATGGGTTATGTATGTTGAAATGCTCCACTAAGATTTCCCAAAATTCATTTGCTGATTTTATGTTGATGATTCCTTTGATGAACCATAGACATAATTTTGAAGAAGAATCATGAAACACAATTCCATCAAAGTATTTAAATATGGTTTGTTAATTTTCAGTCTTAGTGGCCAAGGTCTTGGCTCTAGACAATTTTAAATGGGACCCATCTAAGGATTACATGTATTTACATTTAGTTACATCTGGCCCAATAGTTTCCATGAAATTTTTTCATTCTGATAATGGGGATCCTATCTGACCCATGTACACTAATAACAATTATAATTTGGAATGCAATATGAAGTAGGATATAAATATGGATAAATCAATAGAAGAACATCTTGCCATGAGTTAGAAAATGAACACTTGAATGTTAACTCACAATTAAGCCCTAGATCACCATTACTGCCAACATTATGTTTAAAGAATTTATTGTGATAGAAGGCCATATCTCTGCAGGCAAAGAAAGACAACCCTTATTAATATCCATATAATACCAGGGTACACAGTATTTCATTAATAAGTCACCTATGCATATTTTGGTGAATATTATTCTTTTTTTTTATTTCAAAGCTTTTCTCATAAATACATGTATGAGGAAAAAGAAGTTTTATTAATGTTACTTTGAGGCTTTATTATTGTTATAGTATAAATACCTGTAACCTACGTGTAAATGGAGGATCATGGAGGCTCAACCCAGAGCTGCCTCTCAATGGGGGTCACCATGATACAGAGAGCCTGACTATGGGACAAACATGTAGTGAGTAAAGTGTTCAGAGAATGACACAATTAAAGATCAGAGGCCAATCTGAAGATTTGAAAATAGATTAGGCTAATAGCTGCTAGAGAAGTCACTAAATTATCCACACTTTCTGTGGCAGTCAAAAATTGTTACCCTTTCTTTTCTGTCCTACCCATATTTCTGGTTTACTATGAAGTACTATAGATTATGGTTCTTGTCCTGTAGACACATACAATGTGTGTCACTAGACTTAAAGCAAACAGCAATCGATTCATACTAGGTTTTTTAAAATGTTGTGAGACTCAAATATCAGCAAAATTTATTCATACTAATTAATTCAAATCAACACACTATAAGTACAACTTGCGAGCTTTAAAAATACTAACCATTTTAAGTTGTCCACTGACCTGTTAATTATGCAATAATTTCAAATTTTAGACTTTCAAAATATCCTATCACCTTACTACATTCATCACTATACATTTTATTTGCCCATTGGTTGTGTAATTTATACATAATAATGGAAGATTTGACTAAATTTAATTTATGATCAGTAATGTATTTATCCTGATTACTGTGTGTCAACTAATTTTTTTATGATAATCTCTGAACTTTATTACACTTCTTAACATTTCAAATAAGGTTTATCGTAGAATTGAACATGGGCAACACTTCTGGGAAACAAAGTTTACACATATTTAGCAACATCACATTTGTTTGTGATGATGTCATATTTTATGTATTTGTTCATTTCTAAAAAAAAAATTTTTTGACATTCTTTTATTTTCCATACCAAATTATAGACCAAAAAAAAATAAAATAAAATACTGCTTAATTTGCACTCCATTAATTTTGTGCACTAAATGTTATGAACAAGTCAGTTTGGTATGGCCATTTTTCATTTTTAATTTATTTTAACATTAATAGCCATACATGTAACTTCAAATCTGGATGATTTTCATTTTATAACTTTAAAATATTTTGTTCTTTGAAGACTGGCAATCTTATTTAAACTTCATTTGATACAATTAGAAAAAAAATATAAATCATAAACCCTCCAAATAAGTCATTTATTGCCAGGAATATCTGTGATTCAGATAATGGCATTACAGTACAAAAATATTCTTTTAGATACCAAGAGTTAAAACATGTGTTCTTTCAACATGTTAATGAAAAAATAAAAGTGGAAAAATACATTTGTAATGATTATAGTAGAACTTCGATGGCTCCAAGTCCAAGGGACCTCAAAATCTGTCCGAGTTATTGAAGTTTGTTCAAGTATGGAAATTTTCCAATTCCATACCGTGTACGTGTATGTACAAATAATATTACACACTAATATGGAGTATCTTTAAGGACGAACTGCGCATGTGTTTGTTTTCATTTGAAAACAACTGTAAATAATTTATACAATACACATTTTTAATATTTTGTGTGTAAATAAAACGTAAAAAACACAAATTGTGTTGTGTATTGGCTTTATTTACCCACGTGTGGAATGGATATCGATCGTCTGGTAATTACCGTGTACAGAAATTGTGATTCCAGAATGTTTGGTTCACAGAATTACTTCTTTAAAATAATCATGGAAGTGTAAATAAAACTCAAAGTAAAATATCTAACAACTTTTATTGGATACACACCATTAGATCATGATGCTACATCATACAAGGTCACAAGTGATGACGACACATATCAAACATAAATTAGCGAAACGAATTATGACCTTTAATGTTCGCAGTTATTTTAATAAATACGTCTTGGTATAATAACAATTAAATTCTTTTAAATTAAAATCGAAAAGGTTAATAACTAATTAACACTAATCATGACATCTTTTTTACATTGATCTGTAAAACATTCATCTGTCATGCCAATCTATTGTTATCGGATATTTATTTATTGATGCGTAGCTGTAAGCATCAGGTAATACTTGTCCATTTAATTAATGAGTTCTAGTTTTCCCAGGTCAAAAAACAAAGTTTTGTTATTGTACGGACAGAAATTTTTGTTCGACCTTCCGAAAAATTGGTGTTCGAGAAACCAAGTTTTTTTTAATATGAACATAAAGGAAAAATTGAATGGACTTTCAAAATGATTCGAGCGATCTGAGTTCAAGTTACCGAAGTTCAACTGTATATGTCAGGATTACAATTTATTCTCATTTGCTTAGAATAATTTTATTTTTAATTATATATATTTAACTACTTCAAATAAATACCTGCCTCAATATTAAATGAATTATTCAACAGCTTCAACTATATACCTACCTCAATGTTATGACCTGAGATGTGTGATCCTGTATTGAAATCACTAATCTGTGATGGAGGTCCCGGCAGACCATTCAGAAAATTTTGTAAAGATGCCATTTTGTTGTCGCCTTGATCATAATAATTAGCAGATAAATATTCATTCACATAATCTTGATTAGAAGGCAGAAGGTCAAGGTCAAATACTGTTTTATGCGGAGATTCTGTCCGAACAGATGGTGTCTCACAAAATATTCTATGTTTAGATCCGTCAGCCGATGCTAGACGCACTGTCGGTGTTTCTGGTTTCACAGTCTCTTGTTGCTTTCTCGGTTTGTTTGGCAGACTTAACTTTGCACTTTTAGATCTTTTAGTAGGAGCTGTTTTAGCACGTGAAGACGCAGATGGAGTTTTACTGGAAGCGGAATCATTTTTGTTTTTACCAAATCTCTGAAAAAAAGTCCGAATTTATGTAAAAAGGGAAAGTTGCTAAAGACATATGATGCAAGTTTTTTTTGTAGATATCAAAACTACCATTTTTTTTTCATATTCATCATAAAAGTACCTTAATCGATTTAAATTATCTCAAAACTATTACCCTTGTATCAACTAGAACATTTGAATTCTCCTAATTATACTCATTTTTAAATGAATGGATTTACACATTTTAAATTTGGTTGGTACTAGTAATTTCACATTTTAACATTTTCAATTTTTCTATTGAAAATTTCACATTCAGAAACATATTTGAGGTTTAAATCATTGATAATTTGAAACTGAAAAACTTCAGATTATTTATTCTATAACACTTACTGGGGCTGTATGAAGCATGTGTTTGTTTGAAGTGTACCAGTTATAGACTTTAATTAATGATTCCTTCTGTTTCACTGAGGCATTTCTGTAAATAAATAAACCATCAAAATTCTTGGAAATAATAAAAGTCTCTGGAATCTTATACATGTATGGCATTAATTAGTGTTAAGTTTTATGTATAGGCATGTATATTATATCTTTGTCATTTTGCTTAGTTCCTTCTGTTACCTTTTCTAACATCGGACTCAGACTTCTTTTGAACTGAGTTTTACTGTGGGTATCACTGTGTGTTTATTTGAAATTGACTAGAGGTATAGGGTGCTGGTTGAGATCTCACAAAACATGTTTAACCAAGAGACATTTTTGCACATGTCCCAAGTTAATTATAGCCTTTGTTAGTCAGTCTTGTGAGTTTTTTAAATTTTGGTTCATTTGTATGTTTCGGAGTTTAGCAGTTTGGCATCCATTTTGCTGAACTAGTATGAATTATTGTTTAAGGGCCAGCTGAAGCACACCTCCAGGTGCAGGATTTTCTTGATCGTTGAAAACCCATTGGTGGCCTTGGGCTGTTTCTGCTCTTTGTCGGGTTGTTGTCTCTTTGACACATTCCACGTTTCCATTTTCTATTGTACATCTAAGAACAAAAGTAACTAATACACTGAATTTCCCTTGTTCCTTGGGAATTTGGTATAGATATTTAGTTTGATCTTTTTGGTGAATATTTTTGTCAAATTTTAAAAACAAAAAATGTAAGTCGTACCTCCAATATTAGTTGAATATTTTGAATAAACTCCAATGATATGACATGATCATGAATAATATCTACATTTTAAGCATAAATAACACTAGCTTGTTGGAAACCAATTTGAAATGATGTTTTGAACAACATAATTAGCAATCAATACTAATAACTGTTGTCCAGACAAAGTTTTCTGTTTGAAAAATTAAATTGTAACTGGAGGAACAAATTCTCCTTATACCTGTTTCTATGTTATAATATTTCTACATTCTCCATACTGAATCTTGCATGTTGAAAATCTACGATTTATCAATCTTGAGTGCTGAAACACGACTCACTACATAAACAAGTGTGGACCCTAAAAGATGTCTCGCCTGTCCGCGCTTGACCCAGAATAACATGCACTATCAAAGACCATGCTATCATTTGCCTACCATTATGGTACATTTGAAACAGACATGCGAAAGCTGTTATGTGATTACTTGAGCAATTAATTAATTGAGGTCAAGGACAAAAGCCATATGTCAGAAACTGACCTCATCAAAAAACCTTAATATGGTCACTGGACCGTGAATTGAGGTCAAGGACAAAAGGCATATATATATCCCCTGTCCACGCTTTATCCTAAAGCTTATATGACCAATAATACAGTAACTTCTATAGCTATAGTATATTGTCATAATTGCTTAAAACAATATTTTTAAAATCTTACTGTGCATTGCCAAGAACCATACCGGTCTATCAATTGCTATTGTCTGACTAATCTGGGAATTTGAATAGGCTACTGGTGTAATTTAAATGACCAACTTGATATAGCTTTACTACAACATAGGTTGAAAAAATTGTTCATGGTTTGCTTTTGTCTGGTCATCAACTAATCAAAAGTCCCTATGAATTGTCTAAAAATTCTATTGTATATACTAATATGTCTTGCCTGAAAAGGGTCTTGGTATTCTTTTCAGTTTGTATGGCAAGGTAAACCAAATTGGTCATTTAAATTTCACCTGTAATCTAATCAGATTGCTAATCTATTTTTACAACAGGTATTGTAAGATCGATAAGGTAGAAGACAATTCACAGTAAAATTTTGCAAGCTTTTTTAACCTGTACATGTATTTTTTTGACTTCCAAATAGTTTGAGTGAAAAGTGTATCTGTATGTGTGCTGTTTTTTTTTTTTTTTTTGCAATAACAAATTCTATCATATTCAATTCATTTCTATGTTTATGTTATTATGACAAAATAAAACCTTGTAAAAGAGTAGGATCTTTTGACAGGAAACAATGTTATTTTTTTCTAATCCCGCTGAAAGTTAAATATGAGATATCATGCTGATGTATTAGAATTTATTAAGTGCTTCATCTGGAACAAAAAAAATGTGATCTGAATTAGTAAAACTGTGGATTCATTAATTTTCACTACAAACATAATTTATTTTGGAATAAATGTAGAAAATTTAATTGTAGTATAGTAATACTGCAGAACAGAATTTGAACCAATATAAATTTCGCCAATATTTCCCTTATACTTTAATAAACATTGTTAAGAACAGTATATACGAATTCCAGAATATGCCAATTATTTTACAATGACCAGTTTGCGAAAAATCTTCTGTCATGGATTTATACGGTTTTACAGTAGAATGTAATAGATCTTAAAAAATATAAATATATCCAAGAATTTTTTCTCTATCTTAGCCATTATGTAATTTCATACAAATGGAAGCATGCTCATACTTATTAATCAATGAGTCCACAAAATTTTGTGTCAACAAATATAACAATTTTGAAACAAAGTTTAAATATATACTTATCCTTTTTATATTTATATCAATCCAAATATTCTTATTGAAAGGACATCCACACAAAAATTAACATTACATTACAGACTTATTTACAAAGTCATGAATCAATAGATCAATAGTTTTGATATGTTTTAGTAGTTCTCACAATTTTGCCAGGGGCTATTGAGGGTTGTGAAATTATTTATGTGTGAAATTTAATAAACAAGATCTTTGGTTTTATGATCAACAAAATACTTTTTCTCAAATAGATTATATACATAATCATGTAAGTTTTGTATCAATTATCTTAGGTATGCCATTCGAAGAGAAAAAACTAGATGGAACTTTATACACAAAGTTATACTTCTCCCCCCCCCCTTCCTGTTTGTCTATCCCCTAATTAAAACATTAGTGATCAATCTGAAAATATGAGGTGGGCAAGTTCTTATATATATGGCGAGTCTAGATATTGCAGTTGCTGAAAAATGGACTGTAAAAGAAAAAAATTGACAAAGTCACTGAACCATGAAATTGAGGTCAAGGGCACATGAAAGGTGTCAGACTGGCATGTACCCATACAGATCTTGCTATAAGCCATGTATGATGAGTCTATTCATTGTAGTTGCTGTAAAATAGACTTTAAAGAAAAAAATTGACAAAGTCACTGAACCATGAAATTGAGGTCAAGGACACATGACAGGTGTCAGACTGGCATGTACCCATATAGATCTAGCTATAGACCATATCTGATGAATCTAGTCATTGCACTTGCTGAAATATAAACTTTTGAGGAAAAAATTGACAAAGTCACTGAACCATGAAATTGAGGTCAAGGGCACATGAAAGGTGTCAGACTGGCATGTACCCATACAGATCTTGCTATAAGCCATGTATGATGAGTCTATTCATTGTAGTTGCAGAAAAATGGACTTTAGAAGAAAAAATTGACAAAGTCACTGAGCTGTGAAATTGAGGTCAAGGACACATGACAGGTGTCAGACTCCCATGTACCCATATAGATCTTACTATATACCAAATATGATGACTCTAAACATTACAGTTACTAAGAAAGGGACTTGAATGTAAAACTATGTCGCAGATTTTCGAAGTTCACTGAACCGTGCAATTGAGGTCAAGGACAAATGACAGGTGTCAGACTGGCATGTACCCATATAGATCTCACTGTAGACCAAATATAATAACTCTAGGTATTATAGTTTCTGAGAAAAGGATTTGAATGTAAAACTATGTCGCAATGTTTATGTGGGTATTGAACCATGAAAAAAAGGTCAAGGTCATCTAAAAATGTGCTGCTGAAAAGGTCATCACTTCATGCACCTGTGGACCAAAGATGAACATTGTAAGTATTATACTTTAAAAGTTATTAAGGTTTTACAAAAAGTTAACGCCGTCGCCGTCGCCTTCGCCGCCGGATTGCTATACCTATGTCTCGCTTCCAGCGACTTTCGTCGCAGGCGAGACAAAAACTATATGTACATGTATCCCTCTCTTTTTTCACACTTTTCAACATGATGAAAACTTACTGTTTGACTTCACACATCATTTTGATGAGAATATGATAAAATCTTGTATCTTGTTCAGCTTGGACCCTGAAATTATAGTGACAAATATATGACATAACCTGGTTCATTGTTAACTTTGGACACTTGAAATATCGTTACAATTTATTAGGATATGATAAAACCTTAGCATCTGTTTATATACTAAAAATATGCATATTTTATGAAAATATGATAAAAGCCTTTTTTTCAGCTTGGACCATACAATATTAGCATATTTTGTGAGCACTATAGATAAAACTTTGTGCTTTGTTCAGTTTGGACCCTGTGAAAAAAAGTGATATTTCATTTGGATGTGACAAAAGTTGTGTCTTGTTAAAATAGTGGAAGCATTTTAAAATCTTTTAACTACATCTATTTCACTTTTTCAGTCAGATAGGATAATCCAGAATCCTTACAGAACTGAAGTTCTGTTTGTAAACATTTGTTTGCAATAACTTTTAGCTGATAGTTATTTTTACCTTCCAATAACTTACATTAAATCCTTTGCTTTTCCAGTAAGATGAGCTAGTCTAAGATCTCTATGATGGTTGTCTATGGCAGAATACATATCTTTAAACTCCCTGATCTGCATAAGCTGGAAATAAATGTATACTATTCTACATTTTACTTTCTTGGAAAAGTCATACTAAAGAGAACAGATACAGTATGCAGAGAGAGGTAATGACATCGCCAGTAACTAGGCATGGTGACGTCATAGTACTTCCCATGGACAACTCTTACAACAACCTAAAATTTTCAATCCCTCAACAACAATCACAATGGACCCTACCTTTTTCTTTTGAAACAAGAGGCTCAGTAGGCTGAGCCTGTATCGCTCACCTGGCAGTCACAAACTTTTGATTTGATTTGACAGACCAGATTGATTTCTGGAAACTTTGTAAATGATCTTCAATAGATGCTTCATACCAAGTATACAGTACGTTCATTAGCCAAACAGTTTCAGATGAGAAGAATTATAAAATTTGACCAATCAGAACATATAAAGGCTTCTGACGGCTATTTTGTTTCACTGTCTAAAACGATTTTTGCAAAGTTTATGAAGGACCCTCCATAGATGCTCCATACCAAATATCAGTTAATTTGGCTTTACAGTTTCAGAGGAGAAGAAGTTTTAAATTTGGACCAATCAAAACATGTAAATGCTCATGGTGGCAATTCTGTTTCACGGACCGGGATGATTTATGCAAACTTTATAAAGGACCTTCCATAGATGCTATATGCCAAGTTTCAGTCCAACAGGTGCAGGGGTTTCAGAGGAGAAGATGAAAATGTAAAAGTTTACAGACGGACGAACAGACCACGGAGGCCAAGTGATGACAAAAAAGCCCACTACTTCAACATTATTACAATTATACCAACATCAGTGTCAAATATCTAAAAAACTATGTCACAAAATTTTACCTATAATTATTTCAAAATCTCAGCAAAAAATCAGTAAGAAACTTAACAATATACATTGTATATATTTATTTTTCAATAAAAATGGGAGTTAGAGAGTATGAAAATCTAACCAAATAATCTAGTCTTTTCCTGACTGAGATGACATAGCAGATTTATAATTTGTCATGTCTGAAAACATATTAAATACTAATAAAAAGTAGGAAACAACATCAATACTTAGGTACAAATATCAAAATGTTATTATTTACTAGTTTAATTGTACTCTATTTAACCAATCTATAGTCATACACTTAATGTCATAGATTTTAAAGTGGTTGCCTTTTGTAAGGAAATACTAACTATTGATTAAGTGTTGAATGATAAAAATAAGGTGTCCATTTAAAGTGAAAACTTTGACAGGTATATACAAAACATAGATCAATACATAAGTAATGTTTGAATATTATCATGTAACTCAAGCAGGATTAACTTTATATACATGTACATAAACCTCAATACAGGGTTCTCAAAGAATGTTTGTTGGTAATCAATGATTTAATCATATTTTGTAGCACAACAAACGAAAAACTTTCATACAAGTTTCTTCACCCCCCCCCCCCCCCAAAAAAAAATAACCATTTGTTTTTCCTATTAGCAAACCATATATCTGAAATTTTTCTTGAATACCTAGCAGACATATGCACTCCATCCTTAGCATTTCATTATGTTTTATGTCTGGTTATGTGGTGCAAACATACATTTTGTAGGTATGACATGCTAAATGTATCGAATAAAGGCTGACTAAATCATATTAAAACCATAAGAGACACAGAATGACATGTAGAATACAAGACAAATATCAATAAAGAAAAACATGGTATATGTATTGATACAGCTGAAAATGAAAGAAAAAAGTGTTATAGAATTTAAAATCCAAGTTGTACAACCAATCATAAAAATTATCATTAAATATCAATAGAAATGTTGGTATTACCATTACTTGTCATTAAACTTTAATATTTACTTTACATATATCAACCATAGAAGATTCTATAGGTTTTTAATGAAAACATAAATTTCACTTTCCAATATCTATTGAAATAGATTTCTATACACATGCACCAATAATCTAATATATAAAGTATCTGCTATTTAACAATAAATATTTGAGGATCAAATCATCCATACAAAAGATAATGAGTAAAAACATCATGTAATGTAAAATAAGCATAAAACCCATGACATATTTATTTAATTGAATCTCTAAAGTAGCTCAAATACAGTATTACTCAAGATACATGATTTTCAGAGGAGGGTTACCTTTTTACCCTTTAAGTTACCTATGACATGTAAAATGTTTGTCTTTGTAAATCCCTGGGTTAGGCCTGCATAAAAAATGCCATTTTAATCATCAGTCAAAACAATCAAAATTTCTTCACAAAACATCCAACTACATATTATATATATGTTAACATTGCTGTTTAACCAGTAAAATTAAGAAATAATTCACGGAGACTCCAGTTTATCATTGTTTTACCACGGGCTAGCCATTTATGCCTTTTGTTTTACCTTGAGCGCTAGTAAATGGAGTCTGTGTGAATTATTTCGATTCTAATAGGACGATTACGTTTTTTTTTTATATTGCCATGACCTAAGGTGAACTCTGATTTCTGACGTATTTGGCTATTCCGGTAATTTGACACACAACATCACAAGTACAACAAACCTGTTCGATGCGCTGTTTTGGTTCTGTTTTTCTGTTTAGATGTAAGATTTTCACGAAATGAAGAGGAGAATTTTTATTTATCGATTACACCTATCAAAGATTGGTTTAAATTCACACTGTCATATTGTAAGAATGGATTTTTACACAATGGTAATCTTACACTTGATGTGTGTGTACATTATTTTTCCAAAATACTTCTGAATCAGTATGTGTGGTGTCTTCAGGGAGGAATTCCATGTTGCCCAATTCCTCTTTAGACTGAGAATCCCTCAAGAAATCTCTCTCAAATAGGCACAATTCGTGTCTGAATTTCTTTAGGATGCGGCCTGTATGCGATTTTTTTTTTGGGGGGGGGATCATAATTTTAATTAATCAATGGTTAAAAACTATTGATAAAACATTGTTTATTATGTTTTGTTATATTTATTTAACTTTTATTCGCGCTACATCAGAATGAATGAAAATGTATTTATAACAACTACAACGACATTCAGAAACCCCTATGCTAAATATAGAAATTTAATAAACGGTTCTCAGAATTGCAGAAATAACAACCAATCATATTGAGCGGTAAACGATTTCCGGTGGGAGTAACTGCAGTAGAACAACCAACTAAGTCACGTGCAGCTCATATGGCAACTAATGTTTTACCATGCTTGTGGTCCAAAGCCTTTGAAGGCCGTCATATTAGAATATCTATTATACACGTGAGGGAGTAACTGACCTTAGACCTTCGCAGATCTTTTAACCCATTTTCCAGTGCTCCAAGCTGCGATTGTAAAATCATCGTCCCCATTGTGCTGTACTTTGTTAATCCTTTTTCATTCTATTTAAAAAATCCTGTAGAAAGATAAAATAAAAATCTGCAGAAACTATTTATCAGATCATGTCTTTAATGTCAGACGTATACTGATATCTCTTGTGCCTGATGTAAATTTATATTTTTTTGTAAATGTATATCCACATTTGTTGTCAGATGTATACTGAAATATATTTTGTGTCAGACGTAAGTTGATCAATACCTTTTCATAGTCGGAACCAACAGCCAGTCACGTTTACACTTTGCTGCCCTTTTTTGCTGGGTCAATTCATTCTTTTTTCTCCTTTTCATGAATAATTCATGAACCATTTTGATTGGTTTTGACACAATTCTGTGATGGAAATACAGCCAATCAAGTGATACATGTACAAAATGTAGATAACAGACGAGCTTGGGGTCAAGATATATATCATCGCCCTTATGGAATTCTGGTGTATTTTCGATAGATTTTCTAGTGTGTCATATGTATAATGATATCTGTTATGTAAAATGTATACTGATATCTGTTGTGTTAGATGTATAGAGATATTATATGTTGTTTCAGATATAAGTTGATATATGTATGATTATGTTGGATGTAAACTGATATCTGTTATGTCAGCTGTACAATATCTGTTGTGTTAGATAGATGTATTCTAATATCTGTTGTGGCAGCTGTATACTGATATCTGTTGTGTTAGATGTATAGAGATATTATATGTTGTTTCAGATATAAGTTGATATATATATGATTTTGTCAGATGTAAACTGATATCCGTTATGTCAGCTGTACAATATCTGTTGTGTCAGATGTATAGTGATATTTGTTGCATCAGATGTAAGTTGATATCTGTTATGTCAGATATATACTAATATCTGTTAATCAGATATATACTTATATATGTTATGTCAGATGTTTATTGATATTTGTTGTTTTAGATATAAACTGATATATGTTATTATCAGATGTATACTGATATATGTTGTGTCAAATACATACTGATATCTGTTGTGAGATGTATACTGATATGTTTTGTCAGATGTAAATTGATATCTGTTATGTCAGTTGTATACTGATTTCTGTTATGTCAGTTGTACACTGATATCTGTTATGTTAGATGTATACTGATATCTGCTGTGTCAGATGTATACTGATATTTGTTGCATCAGATGTAAGTTGATATTTGTTATATCAGATACATACTGATATATGTTATGTCACAATGCTTATTGATATTTGTTATGTAAGATGTATAATGATATCTGTTATGTCAGATATATACTGTTGTTATTATCAGATACATAGTTACCTCTGTGGTGTCGGGTGAATGTACACTGATATCTGTTATGTCAGATTTACACTAGATGTTATGTCAGATGTATACTGATATATGTGGTGCCAGCTTGATATGATGTCTCTTTTGAGAGATGTATACTGATATCTTTTGTGTCAGGTATAATGATGATAATAATACTTGAATTAAAAGAGTGTATATTGATCTTCCTTGTAGCACTCAGTTAGAAATGTAAATTTTGTGTCTATAAATATCAGATGTACACTATATATCATTTGGACTCACTGCTTCAATTTTAAAAAACTATGATTATTTGGACTCAATGTTGAACTGAAGCACTGCTTTAATTTTGACCAGCTAATAAGATTATCAACCACACAAGTTCCAACATAAACTGCTAAAAAAGATATATGTGTATCACCCTTAAACTGCATTGTTTAACTTACCATGTGACTTAAAAACAGTTTACTTGTGAATGACTTACCTATGGCACTCTCAAGTTTCTGTGGGTCATTGAGGGGGTTGGAAACTGTGAAAAAAGAAACAAAAATGTCATTCACAATGAGCTAAAAATAATAAATTTGGCTACATGTTGCATTTTTTCTAAATTTTCATCAAGCACTTATCAGCATGACCGGCCAAATAACTACCTGCAAGATTGTTGTGGGGGTCTTAGGGAAGGATTCTATCCTTTTTAGCCCACCATATTTTTGTAATGTTACAAAATTAATTGTAATAACCCTGTACCACCCTCACTTCTAATTAAATGTCAAACTGAACTTTTAGTGGGGACGTATATACTGTATACAATATGTCCCTCTTTACCAATGTTAACTACATGTAGCTACTGAATATAATTTACCTGACTTTTGGGGACATGCAGGTGCCCGTTAGAATAAAATCCACGGTAAACAATCTGGAAAGATTATGTGTCGTGTTTGAGTAGATCGTGGGAACAACAATAAACAATTTACCGTTATAATTGATCAATTATTCACCTTTTAAATCTTACATCTTACACCATGCACATTCAACCGTAACTTAACAACTGCAAAGCTTCATCACGTGGTTTATTCGGAAGTAACTAACGGTCCTTCGGAAGGTCTTGTTTTTCCCGCTAAAATTCAACATTATTCTAAATTCAAATGTTCGAAGGTCTTTTAATACAACACAAAACTTCAAAACACTCAGGTTAAATGACTGTTATCAATGATTTTGAAGTTTTACTGTTACTTATGCTGATAGTATTTATAAAATACAAAGGACCGAATTATTTTACAGTTCCCAATAAATAATGAAATAATCGCTAGTTAGATGCCCTATTAGTATAGTGTGTTTAACTTGGCTACAGCTAGTGAGATTCTAGTGAGACAAGTTGAACAAACTGATAGCTCATTATAACTTTATCCGATTAAATAGCACCCCAAATCGGCCCTATCGTTTTCAGAAATTTTACCAACCTCTCACTTAATTACTTCTCTTCCTCACTCGATCATGATTAAATGTCACGACAAGTATACTTATAGTAAAGATTTCAGTTCAATTATTCACTGTTGTGATTAGACACATAGCAACATAAAGAGCTTGAAAGATGATACGTTTGACGATTTGTGTTTATCCAACAAAACATTAAAACATAACACTTTATTGTCAATCAAGACGTCCTGAAGGGGCTAAACAATTGACACGAATCAATGGTGAAATAACATAACATTAAACATTCTGATTGATTTTAAATGATTGTCAATTATATAAAAGAAAGGAAGAAAAAAAATATATACATATAATTATATGTTATTTGTTTCCCTTTTCCCTGTGGCGTGGCATGGTCACAATATAATATATAATATTATCCATCCGTTTTGAGACCCAAAAGCAAATCTCTTTGTTGGTTCAAATGTTTAAGTAGATTACACACCATAACTAACACATGTTTATCTTCATTACTAAACTGCCATATGAATAATGCTTTGTTATCTAGATGGACAATATTTTTAGCAGTATTTAATATTGGTCTTAAAATATATTTCTAATGTGAGATAACTCATTACACTTGAGTAAAAAATGAACTTCATCTTCTAACCCGTCCTTACACAATTTACAAATTCTGTTTTCAACTTTAATGTTAAAATGTCTACCTTTCTCGATATCTAACATGTGCGCCAACTCTGAATCCGGTCAAAGTACAGTGTTGGTCTTATGGAAGTATTAGTAAGTATTTTTCAAGTTTAAAATTACATGTATTTTTAAATAGTCTGTAAGTTCTTAATTTATTTCTCTGGTCACTATTTTTCCTAGTATCATCAAAAAGAGTTTTATTCCATACTTCATTATATTCTTGTATTAATATTTTATGGATTATAGTTTTTACATTAACATTTTCTGTACAATTAAAGGGGGGGGGGGGCTATATTTAGAAAATTTAAAATACTTATAGCATAACTTGCCTATGTGGATTTGCCACCTTCCGATAAGTTTGCGGAAGTATGGAAGGTTTCTTGCAGTAAGATATTATCTGACTGCCTAATTCTTTTCCAGTATTTAACGATAGATAAGATCATATTTAAAAGTAATGGGTATTTACCTAATTCTCCTAACACATTAAAAATCCGACTTAGCGTGTCGGTCTAGTACAAAGCAGGGATCACATTCATTTTCATATCAACATGTTCTCGTCCTGATATGCACCTGGTTGCCACTGGACGTTAAACAATAATTCATCCATCCATCATAATTCTCCTAGTACTGCAGCATTCGTGCTAAATCTATTGACCCCCAGAGCATATATCTACAAAATTTTAAGTTTATTTTTTCATAAGAAGAATTGGTACAAAGTTTGGCAAAATTATATCAGGTTTTTTTTTAAATTTTGTAGAATCAAAAACACCCCATATCTCACTACCATAAATTACAACGGGTTAGGCGGTATGATTAAATATATGAATTAATGTTTTTATATCGGGTCTGCAATTTGTAAAATATTTTGAAAATTTAAAAATATCCTTTAGGCGTTTCTTGTACAATGTATTTTCAGCTTCAGTAACGCTACCAGATGCACTGAATGTTACTCCTAAACATGTGTAGGATGAGACATTTTCAAGTTTAGTATTTTTTAAGAAGAAATCTTATAAAAATTTTCTACCTGTGGTTTTAAAGATAAGACATTTAGTTTTTTTTAATATTAACTTCTAGTCCCCATGTATCACAATATGAAGATAACTTATTATGGGAATTTTGGAGACCTTCCCTACTCTCGGAGGGGATAACTAAGTCATCTGCATATAAAAGACAATTTATGTGTATATTATCTAGCTTGCAAGGAGAGCAAGACTGATCTAAAACTGAAGTAAAGTCATTAATAAATATTTTTGAAAGGTCGGGCTCAGATTATCTCCTTGTCTTACCCCCACATATTAACCAAAATCTAATGTTAGGTGTTTTTGTGTTTTAACACAAAAGTTTGTATTTTGATATATATTTTTTATAATTTTATAGAAATATTTTCCAACTCCTATCTCACATAGTTTTTAGAATAGTGCTATATGAATTATAGTATCAACAAGTCCTCATGGTTGTGATACAACAGATCTAAGCAATCCTCGGATTTCACTAATTTACTATATAGTCTAATACCGGTAGTCAACTGGAACGTCGATGTTTGTTTGCAGATATTTGGACATTTAACCATTTAACAAAGAATATTTCCAGTACCAAACTGAATGTTGCATGGTGGCACGGAGAATAAAAATCCCACGGTGGATTTATTTATTATAGTTAGTAAAAATTTTTCAAAACCTTTAGTGATTCAACCAAGAAGACATTAGGTCGTCACTGATGACCCAATGAAAGAGTTAAATCTCGGTTTACCTAAAACAGGAGTTATTACCACATCCGCTGCAATTTCGTCTTGTGTAACTAGTTTCTTGACTGAAAAGGCTATCAGACCAGCCGTCTGAACTCTCATTACATGGTTATCACGAATTAGCTGCACATCAGAGACTTTAACGTTTCTAACGCTACCTATTGTAACTGACGTTTCTAACGTAGCCGATTGTTGTTCCATGTTCTTTATGTCAATTTATGAATATATGTATGTCATTGTTATATAATGTATTGTACTGTATGCCATGGCTGTAATAGTCTTGAGTTGCATTAATAAACTAATAAACTAAAGTTAATGGCCACGCATTGTTACGTTGTACTAGTATCTTGCTATAGATCAGTAAACCGAGTTTGATTTGTACACACGACTTTTATTCAAATAAGGCGAAGTACTAGCCAACCCATTCTTTACATTGGTGCCCCCCCCCCCCCCCCCTCGTGTTGCCGTGACCGATGGAGAAGCTTAAGGCCATACGTGGCGGACAATGAAGCGCTGCAACCAAACTATTTAACCGGACAGATGAGAAAATTCGTTCAAAATGACATTTCTGATCAGGAACTTCGTGTTACCATAGAGACATTAGAGAAGAAAAGAGAAGTGTTAGAGATGTTGGACAATCAGATCGTAGACAACACAGAAGTTGAGTCGGGGAAGTGTAAAAGGAAATATTGGATACGGATGAATACACTTTTCATATGGAAGTCACAATTCGCAAATATAACAAGAATATGTTATCAAAATCAAGGGCAAATCTAGCAAAGCAAACGGTGAGTGATTTTACACATTCTTCATCACATCCAATAACCCACTTAACCACAATTCAAATCAATATGAGCTCCAGGAATCAGAACAGTTATTGCATATTTCCGTATAGACACTCCAAACTTCTACCATAGGCTGCCCAAATTAGACTTACCTACATTTTCCGGAGATATCTTGGTATGGCAAACCTTTTGTGATTCCTTCCAAACAACAGTCCACAACAATCCATCCCTCACTCTTGTCAAGAAATTCAGTTACTTGAATTCGCAATTTACACATGAAGCCAAGAATGTATGGCCGGGTTAGTCCATACTACCGCCCATTATGATCAAGCTATGTATCTGTTAAAAGATCGTTTTGGGCAGGAGCAACAAATAATCAATGCCTAAATGCAAAATCTCTTAGAATTACCAAGCCCTTCACTTACACCAACTAGTCTGAGAAATTGTTATGACACAATGTAAAGTAGTATACGAGGATTAGAGTCGGCAGGTCAATCTCAAGATAGTTTTGTGTCAATACTTGTACCGATCATATTTGGTAAACTACCCGTTGAAATGCGTAAAAATCTTAGTCGGGAGCATGGTTATAACAACTGGGATATTAGAACACTGAGAGAATCTATAGGTAAGGAAACGTTTGAACAAGAAGCAGGAAATTCTGACACTTGAACACCTATATCGCATCTTTCCGTGCCCGGCGGTGCCACATCAAAATATAATAACAGTAAACAACAAAACAGAAAGAACCACAAAAACGCATCAGTTAAACCATGCATCTCGAAATATACATATCGTAAATGTAACATGAAGCATCAAAATAGTTTTTGTGACAGTGATAAACCTCGGGTGAAAAACCATGCATTAGACCAATCTAACACAACCGCAAATACAGTAAATAGCGAAGAAGATACAAAGACAGCAACATTTTACACTTCGTATGAGACACCCATGCCACAGAGAACTGATGTCGTTTTGAAGACGGCTGTGTCACAAGTTTCGGTAGGTTATCATTCAGTTGTAGCTAATACTCTTTTAGATGAGGGGTCGCAGAAGTCTTTTATAAGTGAAGAACTTGCAAGGATGTTAAAGTTGAAACTTTTATATTTCATCTGATTCTACAGACCCGGAACCGTTAAATTAACACCAGCCCACCTTCTCTACGACCGGAGAATAACTTGTCTTCCATATCCGCCAAGCGCTATTAGTTGTGGAAATAAAGGATACTGTGAACCACTCGCCAACTCAAGTTTGAATAGAAATTTACAAACTCAACATGAAGTAATTGAGCATTTTCAGTAAAGACGGAAAACCGAGTATTTAACATCACTACGAGAATATCACAGGATAGACTTTCTACAAGTCCCTTCCTTTTTATTTTGTCTCTCGTTTTCTAATCCGTGTGTTGCTATTAGAGGGACAATATGTATTTAATGATTAACGGCATCTCCTGCAAATCATTTATACCTTATATGTCTCTCTGATAGCAACTGTTACATTTAACACAGGAAAGAAATGAAAATAGAAAAGAAAGGAACTTGTAGCAAGCTAATCACAGGACAATATGTCATAACAATCAAACCGTTCAAGTCGGCGATGTTGTTCAAATTCATGACGACGCACCGAGAATGACATGGAAACTAGCTGTTATTGAAGAATTAAATCAGGGAGACGATGAATTAGTCAGAGCTGTTAAGCTACATACAAATAATGGATTTACAAATATTACATCCAATAGAAGTTTCTGGTGCACTTACCTCAGTTGAAGAAGATACAAAATTCCGTCAGTCGAGGGAGATTGCGAAGCTTAAGATTAGATAATGGACATCGTAATAAGTAATGGACTGTTCAGTAATATTTATATTCTGGTATGGACTACTTCTCGGGGAGTAGCTGCACATCAGACATCAGAGACAGTTAACTAACGTTTCTAGCGTTACCTATTGTAACTGAGGTTTCTAACGTAAACGGCCACGCATTGTTACGTTATAATTGTATTCAGAACAGAGTTTAATTTGCACACACGTCTTTTACTCAACTAAAGCGAAGTACTAGCCAACCCATTCTTAACAAAGGTATTGATAAAAAAAAAATACAAGAAAAGATTTCAGGTTTAGTTTGGCCTTGTACATATTATGAATAGAAACCCTTTTCTTAAAAGAATAATGTCGAGGAAGTATCATCAAGACGGTTTGCCTATTGTAGTAGTGTAACAAAAAATTTCTTCCGGCGTGAATTTTTTTCCACTGGAAATTTTTTCACATGAAATAATTTCCTGCATGGAAACTGTTTCCCAGGAAATTTTTATTCCGTTTGTGTGAAATTAATTCCGGCATATATTTCAATCAGGAAAATCGTAAATTTATTCCGGTATATATTTCACTAAATAAAATCGTTAATTTTATTCCGAATATATTTCATGATTGTGAAATGTTTTATGATTGTAAAATTTTTCAGATATCTATGTCGAACAACATTTGAATCTGTTATGTTGTTGGGAATTTCATAATAATATGAAGTTATGAATATGTTCTTAACCAATGAAAAACCAGTTTGTTCGATAGCAGTCCGTTATATTGGTTTACCACTAATGTTGTTACATTACGTTTTCACTCAATGGGACTTTTTACAACGGTGTTATTACATAATGAATTAAAACCTCCAACTGACTTTGATTATAACTAGTCTTACCTGAAGAAATAATATTACAGTATGGAAGTTATTTCACCAGTTAAGGAAGAAATTTCACGCCCTGGAAGCTATTTCACCAGGTAGGTCACGGAAAGAATATCACAGTATGGAAATTATTTCACCAGGTAAGGAAGAAATTTCACCAGGTGAATTGTGGAACAAATTTTATAGCGATGGAATATTTTTCATACATTTATACTGTGAAAAGAGTTCACATGGAAACTATATTATAGTAAATTTATTCCAGCTGGAAACTTTTTCACAGGAAGAAATTTTGGCCCAGAGTAACACAGATGGTTAGACTCGGGGTTGCAAGTCACACATTTTCGCAAAACTGATCTTGAAACTTGATTAGAACCATACTGTATCATTTTGAAGGAAGCTTAACGTTTATCTTTGGTGATAACAGACAGAAGTTTAATTACAAGACAAAAACGTTTTATTATAAGGAAACCACACCAACGCCGCGGATATCCTCTGGTTTCATAGATCGAAATTACACTAATTCCCGGAGATATCCTCTGGTATATAGAAAAGGCTTTATAGTAGGAAACAACACAAATTTCCCCCAATATTATGTAGTAGACAGAATGGTTTTATAGAAGAAAAACCAAACAAACCCCGGAGATAACCTCTGGTAGACAGAAAAGGTTTTAAAGAAAGAAACCACATAAATTCCCCTAGCAAAATGGTCTTATAGAAGAAAACCACACAAATCCTCGGGGATATTCTCTGGTCGACAGAAAATGGTCTTATAGAAGGAAACAACACAAATTCCTGGATGTTTCCTCATTCCCTGTAGAACCAAACGTCACTCAACCCTAGCGGAAGTCTTTCATAAGGGAGGCCTAAAACATAAACGGCAAATTTCATGAACTAAAAATTTCTTTTTATTCATGTCTTTTCTAAGACGAGGCTTTTACCTCAACTATGCTACTGAGATATGTTTATATCATCCTAGTAAATATAACCTTCTGTCGATTCGAATGTTAAACCACACCCACCTGTGGCAACCATCTAATACTTGAAATGACAGTACCAGTATCTGACCAGCAGCTATGAGAACCTTAGCAAGTTTTACTATAGTAATGAAGGTTATTTTGAAGGAGTTTATCATTTTGTAAACTCGGGCGATTCGCTCACAAACTATAAAACCCGAAGAAAATTTATGAGTGATAAGCCCGAGTTTACACATTGATAAATTCTGTAAAAATAACTTTATTACTTACAATTCCAAAGTAATGCAGAAATATGACGTTTTCCATTTGAAATTAATATTTTCCCCATGCACTATATTTCGTGCATACGTTTTCATACGCACGACGTCATGAAAGGAATTTATCAAGTTGTAAAAGTTTTACCCGAAGTTGCTGTTACCCAATGAAATTAATGCATTTGATGTTTTGAAAACAGCATTGGAATTATGGTTTAAAAGAGCATATGCTGAACTTGATCTCTTAATTATGCAATGTTCAACCAATGTTTGAGTTCAATCAAGTGTTCAACTTGTTGGTATTCATACTTTAACGGCATTTATAGTATGTTTGATACACAAGTGTCAGTAAAGATAAGGGGCGGCGGGTTTATATACTCATAACATCTATTTACACTCACCACTGTTCAATGTCTGTACCAGGTAGTATGCTGTCTCTATGTTGTGTTTTGTGCTCATTTATTTTTTGTCAAAGTTATGTTTGGTCACATTTTAAACAAAAGCATCCATCTTATAATGAAAATATGAACAAGCTTACACTGCATATTAATGCATCTGTTTTACGTCAAGTACTATTGTCAGTTATCATACATTTCTTTTTATTCTGAAGAATAATTTTATCTCGTATATTTTGTGGTTTCACCTGAGTACTTTTTGTGGAGTGCAAGCAGGGTGTGAAGAAATGGTAAGACAATATCATTCTGTATTTTTTTTATCTACCTTGTGAGCTGTTTGATTTTTACTAATACTCTTTCAATCAACTTCCGAAAGAAAAAGAATTTTGTCTTTGACTTAATTTTCAATTTTACAACTGTTTGACTTATTCTCTTAGTTCATAAGAGATGAAAATTTGTAAACACCACTTGCTTTTGCCAAGCTGATATATTTCTTGTGAACACCTTATTTCAAATAAATATGAATATACTGCTTTACACAAACTCGTGCTGCAATTTTCTTGTGTCTCAAATATCAGGATGTTATAAACAAAACAGATGTAAATATTTTTATTCATGATAATAAATAAACATTTAATATTCTAATATTTCAGTATATTAAACAAAATGATTACAATCAGCATGTATCATAAACTTAAAATATCACAGTCTACTGTCATCATGATGTCCTTCTTAAATTGTCCTGACATCTTTCACCATCACATACCATCTTCACCAGTCAGAAAATCCTCCTTCAGAATTATTACTGGAAATATTATAACATTAAATTTACATAAACCCCAAATCCAGATCAATATGTACTTAAGCAGACTTCTTACAGCTATTCACATCACCCAAAACCTCTGATATGGATTTTTCATATTCAAATATTACAACATATATTAAAATTTTTTTTTTAAGCTGACTGGACCAAAAAAGATCCTGACCGTAAATTACATTTTCGACTGAGAATGGCTTGAAACAAAAATTTAAAACGTAAATTTTGTAACCATGTCTTCCTCAAGTTGAAACATACTTTACCAGTATTTAGCAAAATTCATAAATAATAGAAATACTAAGGGTTCATTCCTTGTATTGCACATGGTAGATCTCCTTAGCTGAAATTTGGCTTCCTATTTCGGTATTTTTGGTTATGAGTACTTCTTGTTTAAAATAAGTTTGGTTTTCGGTCTTCCAAATGTTTCAGTTTTAATGCTGCTGATGAGAGGTAACTCCTTGAAATGCATCGTATACAGCATAGTATAAATTTACTATATCTAATATTAGTATCTTTGGACTGTTATTTTGTTGTTTGTAGGCGGCATCTATGAAAATAAGTTAGTTCTATTGCGTTTCCAAAGACTGTCAATAATTACACACATCATAGTCATTGTCTTGTATGGAACATCCATGACATCCTGAAGAATCACATGGTCATTTATGGACAGGATAACTGAACAGTGTTTCCCCGAAGATTATTATAAATCTCTTGCACTATATCTTTTTTTTTATGACCTTCACATTTTCATGTGTTAAAAATATTTAAAAGACTAATTTCTTTTTCATATCTTTTTGAAAAATTTTATTTTTATAAATCTTGAAAGATTAGTATTTCTTTAACATTAGTGTTTAACACTAGTCTACACAAAATTCTTAATATATAAAAATCAATTCAGTTCACAAACCAAGTTGCTCCTAATATTACAGATCTGTTATTGGGTAGCTCTAACTATATATTAAACTGAATTAAAGAAATAGTGACAATTTCCTTCTAAGAAGATACTTCTTCTCAATAAGATCTATATTTTAGAGGAAACATCAGATATTATATGAGGATTTACCCTACAATCAAAAATATTAGCCACTAGCTTTAAAACACCATTTACACTATCCTTATAAACCATGCTTTTGACCTCATTCTGTCGAATATTTGTGGTGTAAATTAAATTCTGTTTGTACCATTCAGTGCCCATTTGACAACACCTAACATTTCTTAGCAAACCTTTCAAGACTGCAAGACATGAGCAAAATACATCCATAATGTTCATTTTTTTTAAAGTTTGGCAGGAAACAAGAGAACTGTTTATTACACCTGTCATTTCATTATTTCCAAAGCCTCTAAATACTTAAGTTTATATATGGTGGTACTGTGGAATTATTTTATATTACAGCTACATAATAATATGTGTCGATATTTATTCAATGATTCTTCCTTTCTTCGTGCAATTATTGAGAAAGTCACAAAGGTGGGTTCTAATTGGAATTCAATGTTATACTGTTAACAATATCCTCATTAACACTATAAATTACTGTTACTCAGAATGTAGAGTTTTATGTCAGAAGAATGAAATGTCCTGGCAGAAACACATTGTTTTCTTGTGTGTTGTATTTCTATACTCAAGTTAACAAATTGGTATTCAATCTGTGATCTTTATATAGAATATACAAGTATCAAGAAAGGGTTTTTGCCTCAAAATCTACACAAGCATGTAACAAAAAGAACAGCCCATTTATTACTGTTCTTTATCTTAAATGCACAGTGAGACATACAATGTAATTTTGTTTTAGTATTAAAATTTCACATGTGATGTTTATGTTAGAAGCATATCTTGTGAAAATACATACACCCAAAAACATTTGCTCTTATGTGTTAAAATAAAACACAAATTTGTTTATTAGATAACATGATGAAACTCAGCACTTTGTATTAAATAAATCTCTATTTCATATGAAATGATTTTTTTTAAACACTGTTACAATAGAGATTATTACCAATATGACTACCTCTAAACAATTTGTGGGTTTTTGTGAATGAATTAATTTAATATTTGGATAATAAATGGGACAGAATCAAATCTGAAGATCACCAATCTAATAATTTTATTTCCATGTCTTCCACTTTTCCAAGGGACTCAACTCCAATTAAAATGTTTAATAAAACAGTACACATTTTTGAACTTAAGAAGTGAAAATAATTTGTTTCCATTTTATGGACCACACCTCCTATGAAAACAATTTACTGGTAATCATTTATGAATTTAACTGAAATATACATAAAAATCCTTCCATAAATTTTATTGAAATAAAAGAACACATGTAAGAATAAAAGTGCCTTAACCACAACGGAATTACACAATAATATATGTAACAGTGAGGATTAGGTCACATACAAGGTACTCCAAATATTTTTCATTTCAAATTGTATTAACTGAAATGGTTTGATGCAAAAGGGTATATACAAATACAAATCTTCTACATTAATTTAAAAAAAATAAAATATGAAATATAAATAAAAAAAATGTGATCCAGAAAGACACTCGACATTTCTATAAACTCATTCATCTTTAACAGAGGTAATAAAACTATTTCAGGGTAAATAAAAGGCCTCCTATCATTAAAATAATTTTTGTTTATTTGTTGTGCTTGTGGTTGTTCATTTGTTTTCCTGGGTTTGTCTGTCCAATGGATTATGTTTCTTTGATTGCTACTTGGTATATTTGTCCTTTTTGCCATGAGCCAATTATCCACTACAAATTTTTTCGAGAAAAAAAAACACAAACACAACTACAAATCCAATTCAGCTAAACCAATTTCTGCATGAATGATTTTTTTTAGCATCAGATGACAACACTTAATGATTTATTCAATTGGCAATGTTAACTATGATTTGATCAAGTGTAAAATGAAGAGCGAGTGTGTCACACACCATTACCAACCTGTGATACCAGATAGCATATCCCGTCTCCTTTACGCTGTGTATCATTGTAATTATAGAGTCACAACATTATTACCACACAAACATGCATGTTATTTTGGACTGGAGATATATAGTTGTCACAATAATAATCTTTTTACAAAAAGTTATTTAAAGTAATAAAATTTAGTAAACAACCACTTGACTTTTAGGGAGGAGAGACAAAGAAGGAATCTGGTAAAAATGGGAGGTTCTAAATTTTAGTGAAAAAAAACCGTAAAAAATTCTAGGATCAATATCCTTGCACCCCCACTAAAAAATTCTAGGATCAATATCCTTGCTCCCCCACTAAATATCAAATGGTTCTCCCTTAGTTTATAAAATCAATGTATATTTCTTGAAGAGCGTAACCAAAGTTCAGTGTAATATTCCATGGTAAAACTATGAATTTATTGGTATGTTAAGGTAGGAGGTGGTACCTACTTAGGTTAAATATTTCTTTGAACTTTTGCATGCACATAGAACCTTACTACCTAAATAATTATCTATTCTGATAGCATTTAGAGATATTAAAAAAGTTCAATAAAGAGCTTGTTGGACAAATTTTAGAAAACATTGCCCCAGAAAATTAATTTTACACACAATTATTTCAAAGGTAAGTCCAATTAAAGTTTATTTAACATTGTAAGCATTACTGAGATAACCTTACATAGAGCAGATTGTGATTAAAAATTCATTTTACTTACACTTTACATAGGACACAACTTATATACATGTACAAAAATAAGACTATGTTTGTTACCTATTTATATCCTCAGCTACAGATAAATCTTGTTCTGACTGGGTGGGTGTGTCCTTTAAAAGATAAATTTTAAAAGTTACAAAATATTTTTGAATTACTGTAAATTCAGAAAATAAGGCATGATAATTATTTATTATTGTGAATTACAGAAAATCAACTTGTCACTAATTAATGCTACACCCAATAAACTGTAAATGAATGTATATAAAATTATTAATGCGACCACATTTTTCCAATTAAAAAACATAGCATAAATTGCTAAATTTACAATAGATTATGTCATTGTGACAGAATTATTACAATTATAACTCTACAAAAAAATAGTTGCAATTTTACATGTACGTGAACAGAAAGGTCAACATTACTATAAGGTTATTTTTGTACTTTTTTGTTTCCATCTCAAGGTCTCAGTTTCATTTATCCAATATTTCCTTTCTTTTCTCTTGAGGAAGACTGCATATATTTCACGAGGTGTACCATTATATATATAATATACATACCTGACTAAGTCTGTGTCCTTTTGACCAAACATCTACAGATTTCTTAGCCACCTGTAATATGAAGGTTCAATGAATGTATATATCCTGTATATATAACACATTTAATGTAATATATAATGACAACCTTGTAGTTCCAGATAACAGTTTTAAAGTTTATGTTAATCTGTTATTTACATAGCATCTTCCTAAAACTTGTATAATCTTTAAAGGACTCCCCTTTTGTTATCTCCAAAATTCTCAATGTTTTGGTCAAATTGTGAAATATCACCACTAAAATTGCTCAAATTCTTTAATATTCATTTGACAATTTTAAAAATTTAACCCCCAAATGACCATTTTGGACTGAAAAATCTGAAATTTGAATCTGGCTAGCATAGATAAAGCAAAATCACTAAGTATAAAATGCAGATGTAACTGGTTTTCCAATACCCAATGATATGACCACTGGTTTTCCAATACCTAATGATATGACCACTGCTTTTCCAATGCCTAATGATATGACATATTTGAATGGTTGCATGATAACAATTTCATGCTCCAATAAGATTAAGTTGTGTCACTGTAAAGACTTTTGAAACGAGAAGTATCAAATTATTCTTTATATATGTAATAAATAAAAGTGACTTGCAGTAAAACGTGCACTGTGATTATAATATGCATTTTATGCTGTGACATACATGTATTAAGGCTCATTTTGTTGTAAACGAATTTTGATATTTACATGTATTCTATGGTGAATTTGGTGGCATCTGGTTTTTATTGGTAAAGCAAGTATGAAACTATTTGCAAGATAACTAAGATTACAGTAAACACAAATATTCTACAAACTCACAACCTCAGTCATATTACTTATATGTTTTTATTGAATAAATATTCCTCAAAGTTCATATCTCTAGATACTGTAAGCTCTACATGTATATAACTTATACCTTAAAAATGTAATTAATTAGGACTATCTATATAAAAGCATCAAATTAGGCAGAAATCTTTTCCTTGTGTTTATTACTTTATTTGTCTTGATTTTTTGCTAATTTTTTATCACTTCAAATTAAATTTCTCCAGAGATTACAGACTAGACTTGAATGTAAAATATGAATGAAAATGATCTAAAGCTTAAACCTACAATGTACACACATGTAATGGTGATACACAAAGCAAATCTACCATGATGACCAGGAAAATGACCTCTGTCACTATGACAATGATGTTTATACACAATACTTACTTTCTTCTTCTGTGTTCAAAAATACATTACATATTAAAATATATAAGCAATGTTTGCTATTATGATGATTTTTAATTCTATTCAACTAGGACTGAGCAACACTTTTTTACCAGTGTAAAAGTTTGTCATGCTAAAACAGGAGTGATAAAAGGTAAAATGTTTTTCACCACTAAAAGTTTATGACTTATGACTTTATGACTAAAGAGTATCAAATGAGAACAGAAATATATTTTCTTTCAGAAATCTTTGGACTGACATGATTTGACTTAATAGCTTCTGGGGCTCACCATGCTACAGTTTATACATGGCTGAACCAAACCATAACCATGTATTTTCACTTCTGTAATCTACTTACTGTTTAATCATTTTCATATTTCAAATGTTGTAGCAATTGTTGAAGTTTTTAAGTTTTAAATATTATTTTTTAGTGCTTATTTAGTGTGCTGTTGCTCGTCAGTGAAGACTACAAGAGGACCTCTGGATGTATCATCTACAGAAATATTGCCTTAATGACACTTTGTTTACACATTTAATTATTTCAATCCAAAAATTTCTGATCTGTCATTGTTTCTACATGTATACAAAAAAAAAACACTTCTGATATCTCAAAAAATAAGTGTAGAATACACACTGAAAAATATTTATAACTATATCTCCCAACTCTTGTTATTTTAAGTTATTATATATAATTATATTATGTTACTCAATGATCTATACATATACTAACCTCTTTTTCTTTGTCTTTTTGTTGTTGGACCATTTCCATGTACTGTTTCATAACAGGATCAATGTTTTCAGATTCTGTGGTCATAGATTTGTTCTCCGCCTGTGGGGGATCTCCATCAATTTCATCTCCCTGAATGAAAAAATTTAGATGACTATTATTTACTCATTATCAACATCAAAGCTATACTTTTGACATAACTTTCTTAGATCAATACCAATTATCTATAGGTTTTCTCCAATTGAGATACTTCAGATTAACATAAACGTAAATATTTTGGTTCTGTTTGGTTAATTCCGGTTTCACATAAATGTAGCCAGTTTCAAGGAAGCAAAAGTATCCAGAACCAATATCTTTAATAAGAAAGGTGGAAAGACTTGTATTTTATTTGGATCAGAGTCAATGACAATTTGCCAAAAGTTGAAAAAACCTTGTAACCACATGTCTGAATCTGTACTGTTCCACAAAATATCCACATATTGCATAATTTGTTGGTCACCTTATTTGATGAAATTATAGTTTCAGATTTCAAAGTCTCACCAAAAAAGTAACCATGTTACCAAGTATTGCAGAATTTTTTTTTTCCGAAAACGAACCAAAAACACTTCAATTTCAAATGTTCAATAAAAGAAGAATGTGTCCATGGGACAAATATGCAAGAGTTAATGTTCTAATTCAAACCTATTGACGTTTTGTTTTCTTTTAAACTTAATGAGTAAAATTCATAGAGTGTGCAAAATGGCAACTTTGGCAATTCTCAATTTATAAAGGGGCATAACACAAGAACGATGAACGTGATGCCACTCAAATTCACATTGTGTATAAGTTTCATAACATTTGGTTGAGGCAAAGTAAAGTTAGAGTGCGGAAACAGCAAATTTGGCAATTTCAAGAACAGTGAAAGTGGTGCCACCCAAATTCAAAATTGATCTGTGTTTGGTGGTAATAAGGATTGTGTCCATGTTTCATATCATTTGGTTTAGGCCAAGTAAAGTTAGAGTGCGGAAACTGCAAATTCAGCAAATTTTCGAATTATAAAGGGCATAGCGGCAGGTGCATAAAAAATAAACAACTTTTAAAGTAAGAAAAAAAACAAGATCAATTTGTCAAATAGGCAGTAAACTGGATTTTCCTAGGAATACTAACAGATTGCTGTAATCTCTGTAACTCCCTCTGTTCCCTCTCCCATGCCTCCTGTTCACGTCTGTTCCTCTCTTCTTCTCTCATTCTTTTTTCTTCCAGCCATTTCCTCTCCTCCTCCTCTTCTCTCCTCATTCTTTCTTCCTCTTCTTTTAATTCATCTATAAATAGAGCAAATAAATGACATTTTACCACTCAGTGCAACTTCCTACTCAAAATTCAACATTACAAAAAACATATCTCAAAAAGTTTCCACAATGAAATTTTCAGCTATTGACAACATGTCATTTAATGCATTTTATTCACAGAAAAAATGATTTTGTATGGATTTATAAATTTGCAGTTGTCATCATATATATCGATTGGTGGCCTGTATATCTCTTCAGTAAGTGGAGATAACTCTTGTTATCAACACAATCACCTCCTTCACATTTCAAGCTTTCACCCAATTGTGGCTTAATTTTCTGTTCCATAAGGAGATATAACTTTCATAAGTAACAAGATTTACCTTCTTTAGATTTCCAGTTTTCATCCAATGAGGGTTTCAATATCTCTTTAGTCAGGGGAGGTAACTTTCCTCCTACTGGTGGTAAATTACCCGTGTCTTTAGATTTCCATTCTTCTTCCAGTGATGGTGTTTTCCATGCTGTGTCTAAAGATAAAGGAGCAAGTTTTCCACCTGGAGGACCAGTTGGTGTATCTTTCTTATCTGAAATGCAATTTCTGTAAATGAATTTCTCCCTCTTACAATATTTTCTTGAGCTAGAGTGTACAATTACTGTAAAATCATTAATTATCCTGGATTGATTTCATGGGGATAAAATTTGATGGATTCAAAATTTAACAAATATTGATTAACTAAGGGGTCCATTTTGTTGAAAATCATATTTGTGGTTATGTTTACCCATGAAACAAACGAAAATTTGATTTTACAGTATGGCCTTCCTCATTGGTATAAATCCAGATACATGTATGTCAAAGCGATTCTATCTACCAGAAGATTTGCCCAAGGATAGCAATTAGCCCAATACTTAGCTATATTACCATCTTCAATAGCTCATGTTCCTGAGGAATCACTACTATAACATAGGTATGGCAAAGGATATAGTCCCCAATATTTAGCTGTATTACCTACCTGTATATAAAGCTGATGTTGCTACACTTGACTCAGAACCAGGTACTACAACTATACTAGGCGATCCAGGTCTGGCTTCTAAATCTGCCACAGTTATTGGCCTTGGTCTCTCTACTCTTTCATCACCATTTCTGAAAGGAAATCAATAAAATATTTAAATCATACAGAGAATACATTCTACAGTAGTCTTATTGTATAAAATCTAAAAAAAAACATAGGTTTTTCAAATTTTTAAGTTTTAAATAAAGAAAAGTTCAGCTCAAACTGATAAGTTAAGGATTTTTTTTTTAACCTATTTAAATGAAAACAATACATGATGATAACAGCCTGAATTGTTTGGAGACAATTGCATGCTAAACTGTCGTATACTGCCAAACTAATGAACAGATTTTACCATTGGAAAATCCAGTTAATCAATACAAGAACAAACCTATCATTCATTTCATCTGACATGTTGGACATATCAAATCTGGGTGGGGGCTCCTTTCTGTCTTTTGATGATGACTGTTCTGTAAGTTCCCGGAGACTGTCTGTAAAAAAACAATGTTAACATTTTATTTACATGCAATGTGGTAGCACTTATATTGAACCTCAGTAGTCTGAACATTTAGCTGCATTTGAATTGTTGTTTTAATTTAGACTTTACTTATTTTATTTTAATGTTGACTTACATATTATTAAATGTGTATATGTACAGGTCATCAGGTTTTTTAACAGATTTATAGTGTGAACTATGAGCTGCATGTCAAAATCTGAATAATTTTTTTGGCAAATGGACACACACACACAATGTTTTTTTCCACAATCGACTGTAAACGAACGATGAGATTGATAATTTGAATGATAATTAAGCTCTGCCATTAATTTAAGATGATTTGAAAGTAAATTAACGATGATTTTAACATATATAGGAAGGTAAATGACCGCTGGCTGCATAAGACATGTGACCGCTTATTCAAGTTAAATTAACACGTAAAACTCTGTGGGCGGACTCCAGGATGATCGCTGAAGGTAGGTGGCTGCTTATTAAGGTGACCGTTAGGGCAGATTTGACTGAATGTATATATGTGTATATATATCTATTAGCAGAAACCTAATATTATGCATATCATATTCTAAATGAGGTTTTTTTGTGCTGAAAAACTACAGCTTTTCCACATTTCTAAAGAACTGCCAAAAATTTGCGTAAATAAACTTTAGAACTTTTAAATGATATTTTGCTCCCAAGAAAATAACCACTGCTTAAACTTTTTTTCCTCTTCTCTATATGATATCATACCATTTAAATGACTTGACTGTCTGCCTTGGTAAGGTGTCGATGACATTGGTCTATGTATTGGACTGGCTGCAGGGGAGGTAACTGTCTTCTGACTACTGGGTACCACTGAAATGACCAAAAAAATACTTATATGTATGAAATGTAATGCATTTATCAATAGTCTTAACTGTGGATATAAAATATTAACTATACAACATAATTTTATGTATATTGTCAAAAAATATACAGTTAATTTGTATGAGTCTTAGAAACAAGTAAAATGCAAGGATTTCATTCCACAAAAAAGGTGACAAATGCTTTCAGAAAAATGATAAAGGCATATATGAGTTACTGAGTCATTGTATAAAGTGTGGATGGAATGGACAAGACAATATTATCATATATTACCTTCCTCCCCTAGTATTTGTCTATCTCGAGACCTTGCCTGATCATCTGGCCCTGCTGATGGATTGGTCAGGTTATAATGGAAATCTCTGTAGGCTTTGTCTAAATTCTAAAAAAATTATGAAATTTATTTAAAAATTTTTATATCCCAAATAGCTTATAAGAAAAAAAAAATACAAATATTTGAATTTATACAAAACTTGCACTCTGCTCCACTTCTAAGATATCATTTTTCTTACTAATTGCTTCGCATCACGGTGCGGAGCTATTAGTTTCAGTAGACATACACGCCATCTTGAAATAATTACTGATCGCCGATTGGTTACTTTATGATGTGGCTGAGATACAGCAACAGCCATTGATTTAAATGAAATAAAGAATTACAGACTTTACTCGTTCAGGATAAGTCATCAAAAGCTGAAAAATGAACCATGTGTATATCAGTTCCGATCAACTGTCATTACATGTTTTTGTAATATTCATATATTCTGAAATTCATTATTGCAATCAATTATTAATACATGTATATTTGCTTTCTTAATCTGCAATACAAAGTTTGTTTTGCTTAATCGTATACACTATAATGCTATGTTTACAACAAAAAACGCATGATCTCTACTTTATAACATCTGCCAATCTAGGCACACCTCCAGAGTTGTGTCTATTTGTTGTTTTCACGTGGAAAATTTTACTGGTCAACAGAGAATTCCAATACTAAATCAACAACCAGATGCTCACATATTACCATAAATTAAGATACAGCGAAGCAGTCCACAGGTTTTTAGAAAGCTAAAACTTGTATTCCTTTATATTTCTTTTCAATATAAAGAACATCCTCTTTCCCAGATCCAAATTTTGATATTAATCATTTAAACAATATCAAAGATTTATTTTGGCATTTAAAACTTCCAAATTTTGTTTTGTTTTGTGTTAACATATTGTCTGCCTTGAGCACTGCTGAGATGTATATATAATCCTCAGACTTGAGACCACAGAATGTTTACCTCATATCATATGTCACATTGATATGTACCTGTGCTTCTCTTTCAAGACTTTTCAATCTATATTTAGCATCAGCTATTACATCAGCTGATACTGTAGAAGATCTGTCATCCTCCGAAAATGCTGTGTAGAGTTTTCTCGTCTGTTTAGTCGATGGTAAATCATATTCGGCTTCTATATCGGCCATCATGTCTGCCTCATCGTACGTGGTCCGAGGCTGACGTAAAGGACTAGAAATTTTACTGGCATATTGACTTCCTGGAAGTTTCTGGAATTCCTCATCAATCTCATCATCAGTTTCTGTTTTTGGCAGTGGTATAGAACGAGATCCACGAAATACACCTGGTGCACTACAATAATAATTTACAGATAACCGACATCTTGGATGTGATCAATTACACAAATACAAAGCTTTTCTCTTTATTTCTGTTTGATATTTGTCAATGGAAAGCCTTACAAGCAACTGATGACTACATATCCTAAAGGTACTGTACAACTGGTTGGTCCTATCTTGTCACTGTGACTTGCAGATAAGAAACAGATATAAAAATGTTGTTCTTATGAACCTATGCAACATACATGTTGGGATATAGTTTCCACAATTTATCCGCCATTTCTTTTCTTACAGAACATATAATCAGTATACCCATCATGATCATGCTTCATACCATTTATAAAATAGTTGTGGCCCACAGTATCTGAGAATTTTGTGACCAAACATTTCCATATTCCACATGGTGAAAATGTAGGGTGGCATCATTAAATGGCTGGATGGATGAATTGTTTAACGTCCAGTGGCAGCCAGGTGCATATCAGGACGAGAACATGTATGATAATGAATATGATCCCTGGTTTGTACTAGACTGACACGCTGAGAAGGATTTTTAATGTGCTTATTCGCTAGGTAACTGTCCGCAGGAAGACATATCACCCTACTTGGACACATTTTACTGACTCAGAGCCGACCAGTAGATCTTTGCTCTTACTTCTAGATGCTGCGTGCTTGGCAGAGAAGCAGCAAATACCAATTTTAATGTCTTTGGTTTGACCCGGCCGGGGATCAAACCCGCAACCGAGGAGGTTGGCATCATTAAACAGAAAGTAGATGTGCCACAGCCACAACATTGCTATCCACCTTACAAATCATCATAGTCTTGCTTTACCATCTATAAAATCATTCAGGCCCCTATTCGCTGAGAATTTTGCGAATAAAAATTTCCATATTTCGTATGGTGAAAAATGTAAGGTGATCTTTCAACATACAAAATCAGTACTCACTTTACCACTCATCATGGTCATGCTTCACACCAATTTGAAGCAATTGTGGCCTGTAGTTGCTCAGAAGTATGTGACCAAACATTTTGTGACAGAAGGACGGATGGACAGAGGTAAACAAGTATACCCAAAATAAATTTTGGAGAAGACTCAACCATATATGGTTACCCCTCCAGAGCACCTGATGTCACTCCCAGTTAAATGAGTGCTTCAGTTTTTGTTCTGATTAGACTGCTATGTTTTAATATATCTAGTTATATATTTGTGTTGTTTAGACTGCTGTGTTTTAATATATCTAGTTATATATTTGTGTTTAGACTGCTGTGTTTTAATATATCTAGTTATATATTTGTGTTTAGACTGCTATGTTTTAATACATGTAGTTATATATGTGTTTTTTAGACAGCTATGTTTTAATATATCTAGTTATATATTTGTGTTTAGACTGCTGTGTTTTAATATATCTAGTTATATATTTGTGTTGTTTAGACTGTTGTGTTTTAATATATCTAGTTATATATTTGTGTTGTTTAGACTACTGTGTTTTAATATATCTAGTTATATATTTGTGTTGTTTAGACTGCTGTGTTTTAATACATGTAGTTATATATTTGTGTTGTTTAGACAGCTATGTTTTAATATATCTAGTTATATATTTGTGTTGTTTAGACAGCTATGTTTTAATATATCTAGTTATATATTTGTGTTGTTTAGACTGCTATGTTTTAATACATGTAGTTATATATTTGTGTTGTTTAGACAGCTATGTTTTAATATATCTAGTTATATATTTGTGTTGTTTAGACAGCTATGTTTTAATATATCTAGTTATATATTTGTGTTGTTTAGACAGCTATGTTTTAATATATCTAGTTATATATTTGTGTTTAGACTGCTGTGTTTTAATACATGTAGTTATATATTTGTGTTGTTTAGACAGCTATGTTTTAATACATGTAGTTATATATTTGTGTTGTTTAGACTGCTGTGTTATAATACATGTAGTTATATATTTGTGTTGTTTAGACTGCTGTGTTTTAATATATCTAGTTATATATTTGTGTTGTTTAGACTGCTGTGTTTTAATACATGTAGTTATATATTTGTGTTGTTTAGACAGCTATGTTTTAATATATCTAGTTATATATTTGTGTTGTTTAGACAGCTATGTTTTAATATATCTAGTTATATATTTGTGTTGTTTAGACTGCTATGTTTTAATATATCTAGTTATATATTTGTGTTGTTTAGACTGCTGTGTTTTAATATATCTAGTTATATATTTGTGTTGTTTAGACTGCTGTGTTTTAATACATGTAGTTATATATTTGTGTTGTTTAGACAGCTATGTTTTAATATATCTAGTTATATATTTGTGTTGTTTAGACAGCTATGTTTTAATATATCTAGTTATATATTTGTGTTGTTTAGACTGCTATGTTTTAATATATCTAGTTATATATTTGTGTTGTTTAGACTGCTGTGTTTTAATATATCTAGTTATATATTTGTGTTGTTTAGACTGCTGTGTTTTAATACATGTAGTTATATATTTGTGTTGTTTAGACAGCTATGTTTTAATATATCTAGTTATATATTTGTGTTTAGACTGCTGTGTTTTAATACATGTAGTTATATATGTGTTTTTTAGACAGCTATGTTTTAATATATCTAGTTATATATTTGTGTTTAGACTGCTGTGTTTTAATATATCTAGTTATATATTTGTGTTGTTTAGACTGCTGTGTTTTAATATATCTAGTTATATATTTGTGTTGTTTAGACTGCTGTGTTTTAATATATCTAGTTATATATTTGTGTTGTTTAGACAGCTGTGTTTTAATACATGTAGTTATATATTTGTGTTGTTTAGACAGCTATGTTTTAATATATCTAGTTATATATTTGTGTTGTTTAGACAGCTATGTTTTAATATATCTAGTTATATATTTGTGTTGTTTAGACTGCTGTGTTTTAATATATCTAGTTATATATTTGTGTTGTTTAGACAGCTATGTTTTAATATATCTAGTTATATATTTGTGTTGTTTAGACAGCTATGTTTTAAAATATCTAGTTATATATTTGTGTTTTTTAGACTGCTGTGTTTTAATATATCTAGTTATATATTTGTGTTTAGACTGCTGTGTTTTAATACATGTAGTTATATATTTGTGTTGTTTAGACAGCTATGTTTTAATATATCTAGTTATATATTTGTGTTGTTTAGACAGCTATGTTTTAATATATCTAGTTATATATCTGTGTTGTTTAGACTACTATGTTTTAATATATCTAGTTATATATTTGTGTTGTTTAGACAGCTATGTTTTAATATATCTAGTTATATATTTGTGTTGTTTAGACTGCTATGTTTTAATATATCTAGTTATATATTTGTGTTGTTTAGACAGCTATGTTTTAATATATCTAGTTATATATTTGTGTTTAGACTGCTGTGTTTTAATACATGTAGTTATATATTTGTGTTGTTTAGACAGCTATGTTTTAATATATCTAGTTATATATTTGTGTTTAGACTGCTGTGTTTTAATATATCTTGTTATATATTTGTGTTGTTTAGACTGCTGTGTTTTAATACATGTAGTTATATATTTGTGTTTAGACTGCTGTGTTTTAATATATCTAGTTATATATTTGTGTTGTTTAGACTGCTGTGTTTTAATATATCTAGTTATATATTTGTGTTTAGACTGCTGTGTTTTAATATATTTAGTTATATATCTGTGTTGTTTAGACTGCTGTGTTTTAATACATGTAGTTATATATTTGTGTTGTTTAGACAGCTATGTTTTAATATATCTAGTTATATATTTGTGTTTAGACTGCTGTGTTTTAATGTATCTTGTTATATATTTGTGTTGTTTAGACTGCTATGTTTTAATACATGTAGTTATATATTTGTGTTGTTTAGACTGCTGTGTTTTAATATATCTAGTTATATATTTGTGTTGTTTAGACTGCTGTGTTTTAATATATCTAGTTATATATTTGTGTTTAGACTGCTGTGTTTTAATATATCTTGTTATATATTTGTGTTGTTTCGACTATTGTATTTTAATACATGTAGTTATATATTTGTGTTGTTTCAACAGCTATGTTTTAATATATCTAGTTATATATTTGTGTTGTTTAGACTACTATGTTTTAATATATCTAGTTATATATTTGTGTTGTTTAGACAGCTATGTTTTAATATATCTAGTTATATATTTGTGTTGTTTTGACTACTATGTTTTAATATATCTAGTTATATATTTGTGTTGTTTAGACTACTATGTTTTAATATATCTAGTTATATATTTGTGTTGTTTAGACAGCTATGTTTTAATATATCTAGTTATATATTTGTGTTGTTTAGACAGCTGTGTTTTAATACATGTAGTTATTTATTTGTGTTGTTTAGACTACTATGTTTTAATATATCTAGTTATATATTTGTGTTTAGACTGCTGTGTTTTAATATATCTAGTTATATATTTGTGTTTAGACTGCTGTGTTTTAATATATCTTGTTATATATTTGTGTTGTTTCGACTATTGTGTTTTAATACATGTAGTTATATATGTGTTTTTTAGACAGCTATGTTTTAATATATCTAGTTATATATTTGTTTTTAGACTGCTGTGTTTTAATATATCTAGTTATATATTTGTTTTTAGACTGCTGTGTTTTAATACATGTAGTTATATATTTGTGTTGTTTAGACAGCTATGTTTTAATATATCTAGTTATATATTTGTTTTTAGACTGCTGTGTTTTAATATATCTAGTTATATATTTGTTTTTAGACTGCCATGTTTTAATACATGTAGTTATATATGTGTTTTTTAGACAGCTATGTTTTAATATATCTAGTTATATATCTGTGTTGTTTAGACTGCTGTGTTTTAATATATCTAGTTATATATTTGTGTTGTTTAGACAGCTATGTTTTAATATATCTAGTTATATATGTGTTTTTTAGACAGCTATGTTTTAATATATCTAGTTATATATTTGTGTTTAGACTGCTGTGTTTTAATATATCTAGTTATATATTTGTTTTTAGACTGCCGTGTTTTAATACATGTAGTTATATATGTGTTTTTTAGACAGCTATGTTTTAATATATCTAGTTATATATTTGTGTTTAGACTGCTGTGTTTTAATATATTTAGTTATATATTTGTGTTGTTTAGACTGCTATGTTTTAATATATTTAGTTATATATTTGTGTTTAGACTGCTGTGTTTTAATATATCTTGTTATATATTTGTGTTTAGACAGCTATGTTTTAATATATCTAGTTATATATTTGTGTTTAGACTGCTGTGTTTTAATACATGTAGTTATATATTTGTGTTGTTTAGACTGCTGTGTTTTAATATATCTATATTATATATTTGTGTTTAGACTGCTGTGTTTTAATATATCTTGTTATATATTTGTGTTGTTTCGACTATTGTGTTTTAATACATGTAGTTATATATGTGTTTTTTAGACAGCTATGTTTTAATATATCTAGTTATATATTTGTGTTTAGACTGCTGTGTTTTAATAGATGTAGTTATATATTTGTGTTGTTTTGACTGCGACGTTTTAATACTTGTAGTTTTATATTTGTGCTGATTAGACTGCCGTGTTTTAATACTTGTATCATGTGTTACTGTTCACACCATTTCACCTTGTCGTAGGATTTTAATCTGATAGACTTTATCTTATAGCTTTCTTTTGTTGAAATTTCAACTTTAAAAATGGAAACTGGACGTACCTGCTTTCAAAGGTATCTACATGAATGTGTATTTTGTACTGTACTGAGCTTTACTTTTAAAATTTGTTTGAAACCTTTCCTAGGTTTATATAATCTTGTAAAATGAGCTTTAACCAGGAGGTTATTTATCTAACTAGTAAGTATAGGTTCATACTGCAGAAAGCGGCTGATATTTGACAATATCTACATGCAGAGAACCTGATAATATTCTTATCGGAGGCTAAAGCTTTTCAAGTCCTAATAACTACAATTTAAATCTTCATAACATCAGGCCAAAACAGTGTGACAAAGGTATAACATTGGGTCATCCTCTATTGATGTTTGTGTCATCATAACAGGCTGTTGTATGGAGTTTTCTACAAAACTCTGCAGGGTGAGATAGGCATAGGGAAAACCAATAAATCACTCTTTGATGACAACACCTATGTTATTTTTATATATAAACTTACTCTTTTTCATCTGCTGGCTTTCTGTATACTTCATTTGTTAATGCTGAAAAATAAATAATGTTATAAATCCTCAATATTAGTATGTTTTCTCAAATCACATACATCCACCTTCTAGTATCATAAAAAAGTCAACATTATTCATGAGCTGAATTAGTTCTTGTCAGCATCAAGTCTTCAATTTCTCAAAACAATAAGTTTGTTCATCCAAAACATGAAAATAAATGATATAAATATGAAATTTTAAACAAATTTAATACTTTTTTTTACACCTGGAAGTTAGGTTAATATACTGTAGTAACAACAAAATAAAGTTCGGTATAACTACGCTTCCGATTTCGTGTTAGATAACAATGATAAAATTCAAATTAACATTACAAAATTAACATACTTTACTTCATAATTCCTTTTCTTTAACCTATAAATTGAATTAAAATTGATCTTATATAAAGACGAAAGAAACAAATCAACTATTCAATAGGTTCCATTCTGAATCCGGATTATGACGTGTTGCCCACATGTCAAAACATGGAGGGTCATTTGAAATTCGTCATCGTTGTTGTTTTTGGATTTAAAATGGCAATTTTAATGCATCATTTGTGAATAATGATGATGAATTCATGAAAAACAAATGAAAAAACAACTCGGACAGTAAGAGCTTTAATTTCGTCTTGTTATACTGACCATTCATTAAACAAATCAATCTACTGGAAGTCAACAATCCGATAACCTAAATTTTCGTCAGTTTTTCAAATTTCCTCAAAAACAGGTGTTTTTTAGTTACGAAAAATTAGAGATATTACAGTATAGAGTCGAACCTCTTTGTCTCGAAGTAAAGAAACTTTGCAGGGCATTAATATTTGTAAGAAATAAAAATTCCTTTATTACTGAAGAAAAGAATTAAATAGACTTCATGTTTGATCAATTGCCAATACTTATCCATCGATCTCTTACACACAGAAATTCATGCACATTCCTCTTTGCAATAGAATTTTTAATATGATTTGATACCTGATAAACTTTTGTGTATTGACATATGACCACATAATGGAAGGGCCCCATGAAGTTGGTTATTTGCAAAATGCTTATATCGATTGAATTGATATTGCTTTCAAAGTAAAATATAACAGGTTAACACTGTCAACACAGGAATACAGAACCAAATTTGATCTGACCTACTGCCTATAAATATGTATTAAACCTGAAGTCATACTAGATCTGGAATGACTAAAAACTCAACTAAGTTGAATAGAATGGTCTCGGACTTCCACATAACAAGGTTCGACTGTATACCGCTATCATATTCAATGTGACTCGTGTGATTTCGGTGGGCTCATAAGCCTTGAGGGTTCAATCTGCCATCATGATGGGTTTTTTATCCTCGAATTTTCTTTTTGTTTTTTAAAAGATATAAATACAAGTACATGTATGCAATTCCTATGTTTACTTTAGGAACAGATTTAAATATACCTTGATGTGTGACAGTAAGCTGTGATCTCAGATCTACAATTTCTCTGTTCATCTCTTTAATTGTAAGTGTCTGTTCTTCAAATCTTCTCACTAAATCTCGGTTTCTGTCCATCTACAATAGTCTCCCAATTAATGTTTCAATTTAGTTACAATGTACAACAGAAAAAATTTGTTTTCTTATATCATGTACTTACCAAATAACAATCCTTTTGTATATGTAAGATTCATTTTTCCTTTTCTGTTTATAAACATTTTTTAGAATTTTATTTATTATAATCAGTGATTGATTTTCAAATATAACACCAAAACATTTCACATAGATAATATTTTATTGTACAAAGTTCACTGTTTCCTTCAGTTTCAGAAGCATATCAACAACACAAAATGACAAAAAGTTTATTCTGAAAAATATTTGATCATTTGTTAATTCATGCCGAAGAAATACTATGAACATTTGGGATTTGTAGTAGAATTTTTTATGCCAATCCCATTGTTTCTAGGGCCATGAGGAGCTTTTTTTGTGCTATGGGCTGTTGCTCTGTGTTGAAGATAATACAGTGATCCCTTCATGGAATCAATTTCTGTGTTCTGTCATATTGGATTACCCCATATTCTGTACATATAAATAGGAACTGGACCTTGACATGACAATACACAAACTGATGGGATTAACCAGAAAGGGTCTGTACAATTGACAGTAACCAGATTTTCCTTCATCATTGTCTGGAGTTGCCTGCCCAACCATCCACCCCCAAACTATATTTTTCTTCCATTGTCTGGGGTTGCCTGCTCATCCATCCACCTCCCAAACCAGATTTTCCTTCATCATTGTCTGGAGTTGCCTCCCCATCCATCCACCTCAACCAGACATTCCTTCATCATTTTCTGGAGTTGCCTGCCCATCCATCCACCCCGAAACCAGATTTTCCTTCATCACTGTCTGGAGTTGCATGCCCAAACATCTGCCCACCATATTAATAAAAGACATTACACAATTACCTCTTCCTGTAATCTGTTTTCTAGATGTGTTTTCTGACTACCAGCAACAACTAATTCTTGACGCAAATTTTCACGAGCCTTCTCCAAATCCCTTTGTAACATAAGTGTCTCTGGTGATGGTCGTCTTAATTCTCGTAATAATTCCTCCTGTCCTGAAAATAATAAGGCCATAACTAATATTTATCAATATTTGAACATGGTAAAATAATTTTAAAACAATGCGACTGAGTATCCCAAGGTAAAAATGTTTAAATATCTACAAGTTGATGTCATAGATCAATCAATGTGTAAGTTAGTCCTTCTAATTTTTTAATTTAGGTAAAGAATTCATTAACTTTTTTCAAAATTAGGATTATAACGATGTTTTTATTGAATTTATACCCTTTAACTCACCAACTTTTCATAAAATTTTTATTTCAGTTTCCTAGTTCAAAACAAGGTTGACACATAAATAAATTCCTTAATAACTAAAATTATTATTGCATCAACAGCATTGTCAGGAAATACAGAAAACTCTTATACAATGAGGAGTGTTTTTTTTTGTAAAATAATGAAATATAGAAAGTTCTGTATATTTACATTTAAGTGTTTCTTATGATAACTCCCTCTGATCTGTGATGATATTCTGTCTGAAAGCCTTTATCATTTACATTTTTTCGACTCACTTGTTCTGTTTGACTACACTACAATTTATCCTCTAAATAAAATGTATCGAGTTTTACACCCAAGTTTTTGTTAAGAGACATTTTTCTATTGTCCTCTTTAGTTGTAGTCTGACTACAGAATTTGTCCAATGGAATACCAAATACCTTTTCTAAGAAAACAAACATTTTTCCATGTGACATTAGTACTTACTTCCTCTTTCTCTTTCATTCATGTTTAATACCTCTGCCAATCTCCTGTAACATAACAATTAAAACTGTTTTATATATGTGCAAATACATGTGTTTTAATTAAGCCATGTTTATAACACAAGAAAACTTCTTTCATTTAATCAGTCAATCCGAAAGCTTTACATAACATCATGTTTGATATTCAAATTGGACATGGTTACAGAGTTATTCTATAAAAAATACGATAAAGTTTTATATACATGTACTTAGTCAAACATATTACATGTATGTGCTGATCATAATACATGTATCTGAAGCTTTACAAGCCTAGTAAATTCAAGCTTTTGAGGAAAAACCTACAAAATTGAGTAAAATCTTAATTTAAGAACTTTTACAAACCAAACAGCAATGGGTCAAAAGTGAATATGAGACAATTGCTTATATTATATTTTTATTTAAATACTCACGTTCTAAGTGTTTCTAATTCATTCTTCATTACAACACTCTGTTCCTTCAACACTTTATAATCTGCCATCTTACCAAAACAAATAAAAGTTATAAAAAATTATTACAAATACTGATGAACACTGCTTGTATAATACATGTATATTTATATAATGTGACAATATTTACCATGTAACAGAATACTCTGCTTGAGACAATATTCATTATTATTTCTGCAATATAAACCATATACGTACTATCAGACTTCTCTAATGAATAAGGATGTGTGTCATTAATTTATTCTTGGATTTATACAATAATTCTACAAATCAAAGTCTTTAAAAACTATAATAAATTTGAAACTATTCACTGTCAATAATGAATCCAAAAGGCATCAAAAGAAACTATAAATCTTTCTAGCTGTTATATACGTATAAGTTTGAGGTAAGGACTAGTAGCATTACTAAACACAAAAGGACAATTACATTAAAGACCAGCCGATCGGCTTTTTTTTTAAGTTGTCTGAATCAAAGGAAACAAAGGATAACTTACATCTCTAAGTTTGGCATTTAGTATCTCATTCTGTCTTGTAGCAGATATATCTTGATGTCTTTCTTCATGTAACTGTGTCTGTAAAATAATAAAATATGGTCAAGGAAAGATTTAAAGGTGTATTCTTGACAAAAAATCCGCATACATGTATCCATATGGCAAATGTTACACAAATAATAAAGAAATAGTACACAAATTGCTGTTCTTTATCTTACATGAATGCTGAAAAAAATCTGATTAAACTTTTCTTCTACTTTGTCAATTATAGTAATATACATATTATGTATCAAGTAAGGTCAATTAATTCCAATACGGTTTATGATTAGTTTAATGATTATCTAAATTCCTTGTCATCAATGTTACATGAAAATACCAGCAAAACTGGAACTAAACTTGATTAGAATATAAAACTTGCTATCTACCTCTAAATCATTAACTCTTATTGTCTTGTCTCTCAGTTGATCCTTTATCTCTTGTATTTTATCTTTCTCATCTCGGACTCGTCTTTCTTCATCTGAATAAAATTTACAATATATAATGATAATAATCAGCTGATTAACTATAATTGCTTGAATTCTAAGTTTCATACCTTTGATGCAGTGCATTCATTTATTTTGTGAATATCATTTTCATAATTTTGATATTATTGATTATTTGGACTTTCAACTCCAAAAAGAGGAAACTATACCTTATTGGTGTCAAAATGTATTAAATTATTTTGGTATAAAATATAAAAAAAATTTTAAGGCAAAAGAATTCCTCGAACAGTGAAAAACCCATAAAACTTTTCTTCAAACTGTCAGTCAGTAATAAACCCATTAAACTTTTCTTCAAACTGTCAGTCAGTAATAAACCCATTAAACTTTTCTTCAAACTGTCAGTCAGTAATAAACCCATAAAACTTTTCTGATATGACCTCAAATTATGACTTATTACAATTAAACTATTAGCAACATTAATTAACAATTTTCAGTACGGTGTACAAAATGGTCATATATTTTCCTTATTTCTATAGCAATATCTGTATTTCAGACACCCAGTTTCATCAATCCAGGAAATAATGACCATTTGGTTCCAGTTACATATGATGGAAATAATAGACATGTCATCTAAAGTAACATTTTACCTTTAACCCTTGCCTCCCTCAGTTCAATATTTTGTGCTCTTTCCATATACTTTGCTTGTTCCTCGACTTTAAATCTGAAAATCATACTTATATCATCTCAAAAAATACAAATATCATCTCTATAAACATACACATATTACACGGTATCTCAAAAACCATACAGATAATTTCATAAAATAAGTAAAAAAATTTAAAGTCTACAGGTACAAATCAATAAACAAGATTTATTTCAAAACAAGTCTAACCTTTTTCACAAAACCACTGGCATCTTTTAGGATTTGTGTAATACACATATCCCGGCATTAAGTTATGTAACTTTGATACCAATATATATGTAGTATAAATGTTTATTTCAGTGACAGCAATGGGGTCATCTAACCCCATTGCTGTCACTGAAATAAACATTCAAATGAGTGTAAACATATTTAGTGTTCTTTAACTGATGGACCTTGATTCTTTATAGTTACAACCAAAAATAGATTCTATCGCATAACTTTATTAATTACAATATTTAAACTTGATAGTTATGGGAAATATATATTAATTACCACTCATCAGAATATTCTGCAGAATAATGAAAAGACAGCATGTGTTTCTTTAATAAGTGAAATAAAAAAAAAATATTCAGTATAATATTCAGAACAAGTTCATCAAACCAATAAAAACAAGTATAAACCCATACAGTTAAGAAAAAAACTTTACCACTCATTTTTCTAACATGTTTGTCATACAGTCTTCAATGTCCCCTTAAACTGCTAATACAGAAATTAATGAACTGACTTGATGGAAATCCTTTCTTGTTATCAGTTCTGACAAATCAAAATGTCCATTTTTCAAAAATATTTCTAACAATGCATCAGAATGTAAAATAAATGCAACTATTTTCTGACTTACTTTGTCATCTCATTTTTCAGTTGCTGCTCGTACTGGATCTCTAACTTTCTAACTTCCTGTTCTCTAAGACGTATTGCTTCTTCTTTTGCTTTCACACGATCTTCATTCAGCTTCCCTTCTCTAAAAAAACAGGATGTCACAGTAAGACAATGGAATAAAAGTCACAAAAATTCATCAAATGATCTAATTGATTATTATTTCAACTTAACATTTCATTTTATTCTCAATGAAGAATTCATATCTGCCGTAAACAGGTGATCCAAATGAGCACAATTAATTGAGTACAACACTATACTTTGAACATGTAATTATTTGCTCATTAACTTGCTTTTAGCTGAAATAAATACATCATATTATGTTTGTTCCAGAGTGCACTCTATGTGAATATAAAATAATACTCTTCAGTGTCATTTATCTTGATTTAACAAACCTTCTATTCATTTCATCTTCACGTTTAATTTCTGCCTCTCGTTTTCTTAAGATCTCAATTTCATCCAATAAAGACTGTCTCTGTGTATATATTTCTCTGTCATGCATCTACATAATATAAAATACAACAGTGTAAATAAACATTTAATTTTTATTTAAAATTATTGCTTTGCTAAATATATGTATAAACATATCTTTAATGGCTGTCATTTTATAAATCATCCACACATTAAAGAAAAAAACCAATGCTACAGTCAAATATAAACAATCCATAGGAACAATGTTATTATTAATGTTTATCTTCCCTTAAAACATCAGACCTATGCAAAACAAAATCAATCTTTACCGTTTGTTCAGCTTGAATTCTTTCCATAGTGTTTCTTTCTTTCAAATTCAATGCATCTACTTTTGTTTGGTATTGTCTCTCCAACTGATAAAAAAAAAATTGAACATGGAAATTTAAAAAACATATAATATATATATATATATCATAGGTGGAACAGGGTTATTTTCATGATATTTTTGAAGTTTTTTATTTCATGTGCTTTTGTGCTGGTAAGAGGTAATTCAGCGGTTTTGTACAAATTAATTACAATGCAACATTAAACCAAAATTTATATTTTTTAATCATACTGAAATGATTTTTTTTTATTTTGTACAACCTCAAATATAATATATACTTATCAACTTCAGAGTTCTTTACATGTGTATCCTGAATATACACAGCTGACAACAAAACATTAAAGACCACATAAAAAAAACTTGTATATTCACAAGTAATACAAAAATGTACTATAATATACTGAACCGCAAAAGAAACGAAATGACATGTTCACATACATTTATTTCAAAGTGACATTTATATATTTTAAATTAATTTTTACAAAATTTAATGAATGATTTACAGTCTTTTGGTTACAATGTTCACAAAAACGTCACAATTGTCGCAACGTCACATGTTTTCAATGCTGTGCTCCCACGTCCGTTAATAATGTGTATGTCCTCCACCGGCACCAATTACTGCGGCACATCTTCGGTACATGGAGTTGATGAGCCGATTAATAAACGCCAACGGAATACGTGCCCATACTCTCTGAAACGCTTGTGAAAGTTCAGCTGCAGTTGTCGGACTTGGCTGCTCATTATTCAACCGTCTTTGAACTTCGTCCCATAAATGTTCAATAGGGTTTAAATCTGGACTCAAAGCCGGCCAATCCATAACATTAATGTTATTCTGCTGTAGGAAGTCTCTTGTGGCTCTTGCGGTATGCGCACGTGCATTGTCCTGTTGGAAAGTCTTGTTTTGATGACGTGCGAAATGGGGCTCAACATGGGGTGTCAAGACTTGGTCGATGTAACGGGCAGCTGTTACGCCATTTCCTCTGCCTGGGCCAAGGTTCTGAAAGATGACTGGACCAAGTTTAACGTTAAGGCCGATTCCACCCCATACCATGATGCTAGGTCCTCCCCACGCGTCTGTTTCCAGAATGCAGCTGTCTTCGTAACGTTCCCAGCGTCTTCTCCACACTCTGGTTCTGCCATCGGCTGTTGAAATGCAGTAACAGCTTTCGTCAGAGAAGATGATGTTACGCCATTGTCGATTTCGCCAATTCTGTCGCTGAGTGGCCCACTGAAGACGAGCTTGACGGTGTCGAGGAGTAAGAATAGGTCCTCTTGCTGGACGGCGACATCTCATGTTTCTAGCAGCTAATCGCCGACGAACCGTATCATCACTTATGGGTCGTCCATGTGTTCCAACAGTGTTTCTGGCAGTTTCGGCAGCTGGGGTGAACCGATTCATCAAATGGTGACGAACAATGCCTCTATTCTGTTTAGGGGTAGTGACTTGGGGTCTACCACTCCGTGGATGGTCATTTGTGCTGTTTGTTGCATTGTACCGTGTCCGTAGACGTTCAATTGTTCGAACAGCACAGTTGAAGTCGTTGGCAATAACTCTGGCAGATTGCCCAGCATCCAATCGACCAATGGCCTGTTCTCTGTTGTGGAGTCAGACGTGGCATAGCTTCTGTGTCAACACTGATACTAACAGTCTTTAATTTTCTCCGGCCTTTTATACCCATAAAGGAGCATGAATTTCACGAACATTTAAGATTTAAGAAAAATTACCGCCAAGTGTGTCCCACGAGCGGTTTTAGGTACGGTCGCTCTACGATATCAACTGAAAATTATTCAACCGAAAATTTAATTCACAGGTAATTTAATCTTACCTGGTGATGTAATCGTAATACTGATTATATAAAAATCATTAAATAATATTTATTTTGAATTTTGCTAACATTTTGAAAAAGCGACGTTTCTTTTGCGGTTCAGTATATTAAATTATTTTACTTAATCAAGTAAGATGCACTGAAAATTAACATAGTCAAGAAATTTAATTTTTCTTTGTTTAATTCTCTTTATTTTCGCACTGCTAGTAAGGTCTCAAAATTTATTGAACCCATGTTATTAAAGTATGTACTAATGTCAAAACCAGTAATTTGAATTTAAGTTTTCTTCTTAAAGCATGAATATATATAATCCAATGTTTATGTTGAATTTCTGCAATTTTTCATGAATGTCACAAAGTAAAACAATTAAACCCATTCATTTATAACATTACATTGTCATTTTACATTGTAAAATTTACCTCTCTTCTTAATTGTTCCATTTCCCTTCTGGATGCCTCTTTTTCTTCCATTTTGATTCTAGCTATTTCGTTATCTTTCATTCTTGCAAGCTACAGAATATAAAAATACAACCAATAAGATGAGAATCAGATAAATACTTACATAGTAAATTATACTATACAATGATAACAACAAATAGATGAAAGACTCAGTAGGGCAGGATGTGTTTAATGTATATCAAAGGATTACATTCAACATTTTGACAGGTATGTGTATTACCACAAGTACATGTAGCTCCACTGAATCTTTAATTCAAATGCTCATCATTATCCTTGATGCATGCCTTAAGTTTATCCATAAACATTTAGAAAACATTCCAATATCTGGGTTTAAAGGGTAACTGAGATGTTCATTACATAAATTTGGTAAATATACAGTCCATAACGATTTTCCATAAATATGACTAAGTGAAATTTCTTCATATGATTTCATGTACCATCTCGAACATCAAAAACATGTAAATTAACATTCTGCAAAGTTTAAGAAATTCAAAGTAAAAAGATTTCATCCATAGACAATTCAACTAAGTTCCATAACATGAAAATGCAAAAAATAATTTCAGATGCCTTTGTACTCCTTCATATACATCTTTTATATGACTAAAAACATTGTCAAAAGTTTCTAAGATCTGGGTTAACCTTTTCACCGACGAGTCCGCTTTTACCGGGAGTGTCACATAGGTTTTATATTTCCCACTCTTGTAGTGAACATCAATAGTTATCTTTCTTATATTTGATATCCAGATAAAGATTTAACCATGGCAGATCTTTTACAAAAAACTCGTGAAAAAAGACCAAAATTTGAGGTTTTTTTCGGGATTTCAAAGTTAGAAAAATGAATTTTAGAAATTATTTGGCAAGATTGGATGCCAGAAAAGTATGTATTTCGTATCAAACCTGCCAAATTTGTCGAAAATTGATTGGAATCAATGATGATTGGAACATTATTTCTGTAAATAATTCTTATCATTTTTAATAACAAAAGTGCATATTTTGAGGAATTTTAATGATATTTGAAGAATTTCAACATATCCAGCCGCAGAAACCCCTGTTTGCTGCAGAATCTTCACATTTTCATTCAGAACTAAAAAGATCATGAAGATAACATATTTTATAAACTTTTATATTTAAATAAACATTAAATGATTTAAAACATAACAAAGAAAAAGCCACTAAAGTCTGCCATCTTGTCAGGGAAGTCACTGTGAAAGGGTTAACAGGTGTAAGACAAGTGGATTACACAAAGGAGGTACCCTAATTCTTACCCCTTGAATGGGCAGTCCTCATTTTTGGAACGTGAGATTTTTCTGTCTTGTATAGGGGCTACACAATTTATTTCTGCCAAAAAAATTATATTTCTTTTTCAAACGGATTCATCTTCCTTTCTTGTTTTTTTGGTGAATAAAAACTCATTCAGAAGCTTAAAGTTTTCTTTGACATATCATATTAAAACCAAAATTGCAAATTAAAATAACTATCCAGAAAATCAAGGTGCCCAGAAGCACATTCCAATTATTATGACGTTATGAAATTGGAAGTAACCTGGCAAAATTAAAATTTAAAAATGCTGCTTGGTAACGTATTACGTTATATTTCAAAGCTACGGGTTAAGAAAAAGAATCAAACATCAGTGAAAGTGCAAGATGGAAAAGTCTTAGAACCTTTGTGTAAGATTTTGGCAAGCTTCGTCAGAGAACATTTGAAACCTTAAACTTGGGTGTCTGAGATTTCTCTTTATTGCACCTCCACAGGTGTTAGATTCTATATTTCCCCCACTGCTAGTCTGTCAAACATACAACAGATTCAATCTGGCTCAAAATTTAACATGAATGGTTTTCTTGGTTAAGGTGGTACCCAACACTTTCACTAAAATTAATTTGGCTCGTTTAATTTTCATAAAATTTTGACAAAGTATTTACTTTAACCATTGACAAAAATTTTTAAATTTCAAACCATTTGAACCAACAAATTCATCAGAAAAATTACACTGATTGTACAGCAGTTTGACAAACACTAATATTGATCATTGAAAAGCTTAATATTCCCTTAACAACACAACGTTATTAAAACGTTTAGCTGATTTTACAGAGTTATCTCCCTGTAGTGTTAGGTACCACCTTAAATAACATCAAATTACTGAATTTAAAGTTTTGGCAATATAAAAATGTACAAATATGAGATAGTGGTCAATAAAACAACATCCCACAAGACAAAATGTAGAAAAAGACTGATAACATCTAGTGATCATAGTGAGGTCTTCAGAAAATTCAATAACAATAATATTAAGAACCTCTAATTTGAGATCTTGTCTGTAACGTTCCTCTAACTGTCTCTGAAATGACATCATTCTGTCTTCAACAGCTGCAGCACTAGTTCTAAAATGTTCATCTCTCTTGGATGAGTAAAAATCATCTACACCATTCAATCTTTCATCTGAAAAATAACGTTCTTTCTTTATATAAAATACCTTGGAAAAACAGTTTACTAGTAACTAATTTGCTGGATTTACCATTTTTGGCTAAAACCCAAGACTTTATCCGACAAGATAAATATTACCAATTTTATGCTGTTAATTTTAAAAAAATAATCTTCACCATAAATGCTGTGATTACTATACAAAATCTCCACAAAAATAAAAACTTGGGTGCCAACTCCATTTTAAGTACTAGTAAATTGGTTTGGTTTGCAAAAAATTCGTACGGGTTCCATGAAACCCAGTGTCTTGCCTGATTTCGCTGTTGTCTATGTTTTCAGTGTAATAGTTGAATGTACATAATTTTTCTCAACATGTTATTTATTGATCATGAAGAGGCTTCTGTCAAAGTTTGGTAAAAATCCAGGAAGGTTTAAGAAATTAAATAATGTTTAAAAAACTTAACTGCAAACTGTATGTAATGTTAACTGGGAGAAAAACTAAGTCCATTTATAAGTAAAATAAGGAAAAATAGGAAAAAAATTATTATAAAATTTTCCTCTGGTCACTCTTTTGATCACAAAAAAGCTTCTGTCCAAGCTTGGTAAAAATTCAGGATGGTTTAAGAAAGTTATTAATTTTAAATAAGCTTTAACCACATGGTGAATGTAAATATTGACACCGCTGACACCGAAATGTAGGATCGCTATGTCATTTCCGCGACAAAAGTTGCATGCTCGACAAAAATTTTCATTTTAGGACAGAAATTTCAACTCATTTTTTGCAACCATCCCATTATTTTTTGGTTAGGTTGCTATAGAACACTTTAAGAATAAACAATATTGTTTTTTTGGCAATTGTTAAACACTGCTGTTCATTTACTGGTTTTTAATCTCACCAGTCAATCTGTCTGTTCTTTGGTAAGCACAATTACCAGTTTAAAGATTTTACCAGGAAACCAAAATCAAAAGGAATCATATCAGATGTCAATAATATTGGAACAAAAGGGCAGACAACTCTCATAATTACCTACCAAGTGATGATACTGCTGCAACTCGAATTAAATCTGTTTGTACTCCTGCTTCATGGACTGCATTAGAATGTAGGGCAGATAACTCACACAATAACTGCCATAAAAATCCTGTTATGAATAAGAGTATTATGGATTTTAATTATGTCAAAATTTTACATTGCTCTCAGTTCCATTTAATTGATTTCATTAAATGGTGCTAAACTTTAATATTGAAATAACTGATTTTAACATGAAAACAAATTCAAACTTAGTTTCAAATTTATGATGACAGAAAAAATATCAGAGATTGAGAGGATAATGTTATGATAGAGAAAGAAAATGTAAATTATATGGTTAATGGATTGCATTGTCATTGCTTATATTCGTTTTTTTTTTGTAAAATATTTGAATTTGATCATTTATACCTTTTTTGGCCTGGTATCTTTTTCCAGATACCTGTAAAAAGAGTAAAAATTAATGTGATAGACAAAAAAATATTCTTATATATTTTCTCTACAATTATATATGGGTTAAATTTCATGTACTTAAGCAAACTTATTACATCTAATGCTCATGGTATATAACAAGAATTGGTCAATGTCATAAATTTTCAGATTGTGAAAAATTCAGCCTACATTGCAAATTTTACTGTCACGAAAAGAAACCTAAAATTTGGGACAATAAATTCACTAATTAAGAAATAATTCATTGGTGCCATGCTCTATGCCTACCCATGTTAAAATAACCATAGGGCATGGCACCAATGAATTATTTCGATTCTAATAGGACAATATGCATTATTTCTGTAATCAAAGCGAACCCTATAAGGCCCCATTTACAGGTAGCCATGTAAATTTTAACAAGGCAAGAACTTTCACACAAAAAACATAAATGTCTTTAAACAAACAAAATTACATCAGACTTACATATTTGTGAGATTTTAAAGCAAATACCAGCGTTCCAGATCCTGTACAACATATGACTGTTTTTGACTGTCGATCTGACACTTTCGACTGTCACACCATTTTGAGTGACTTTTATCGTTGTTGTATTTCGAGCTTTGCTAAATGTTCGCAAAGCGATAAATATAAGATACATTCAGTGAGATGGAAGAATATAACTTTGAAACTCTATTTTATCAACAAAACACAACAGTGTTGTGCGCATGTGTCAATAATAATTGTTCTATATAGAACACGGTTGTGTTTCTATAGCAAAATCAGCATATTAGAATTGACTGTAAACAAGTATTCAAATACAACATTGTTTTTCTTAAATTTAAGTTTTCTTTTAAAAAATCTTTAAATACATTTTATTCATAACAGCATAAATATGTTACTAAAACTCTGTTATAATATGGAGTGTACAGTTTTGAGAAGAACAGCATAAATATCTAAAACTGTCATAATATTGTAACAGGCGGGCGAGTGGGCGGTGTTTGGGGTGCTCTTATTTTGCTTTGTCAAATTGGCGTAGTCTTGTTTTGAGTATCTTCCAGGCGGACAGATGATAAGTGTAAAGGTTCAGCTTTTATTCTTGATTCTGATATTGATTCAGAGAAGATTGAAATATACAAAAAACGTATAAAATTCATATTAACATTGTTAGTTTGTAAAATCACCCAATAAGATGCTGGCCTTCCAAACCCCAATATTTACTATAAATATAAATTGCTGTCCTTTATATTCAATATAAACTAACAATCACAGACCTATTGTAATAAGAAAGGTGGTCAGTGTGGTCAGATATCGCATCATATATTTGAAAAAGTATGAGGTGTGGGTTTTGTACTCTTCAAAAGTAAGTATTTTGGATTCCAGATAGCTCTTGTCAAAATGGTGACATCTTGCCGACTTCCTGCTGTCCGGCAATATTTAAAAGTATTTGAAAAAGTATGAGGTGTGGGTTTTGTACTCTTCAAAAGTAAGTATTTTGGATTCCAGATAGCTCTAGTCAAAATGGTGACATCTTGCCGACTTCCTGCTGTCCGGCAATATTTAAAAGTATTTCAACATTTCTGGATCTTTCGAAATGGGAAAAATTAACGTGATGAGAAGTTTGTAAAATTTGCTTCTGCCAAATAATAGAGGTTTGGATTAAGCTCTTATAAAATTATCAAAGTGCATCTTGAATTTCTGTTGTACCTAAAGATTTGGCTCAGGCCGCTGCTGTATGTGACGTGAACAGTACGACAGTCAGATACAATATGCCATCACAGCAGTGCTAGCGCGCTTTTATACCCTCCTGGAAATACATGCGCGGCTCAGAGATTTGGAAAAACCCTTATAACTTATAAGTAACGTCATAAATCTTGGCTCACGCTAAAGAAATAGACTTTAAATATACAAAATTGCAAAAATATAACTTTTCCTTAAAATCTGACATTATTGTACCAAGAAAAACAAAATTATTCTACATCTGAGTGAGCGGTTGCTAGGAAACAGCTTTGAACTTGCGCATAAAATAGTCCCTTGAGAATATTGCTTAAACCATAATAACCTTTAATAACTCTTACGAAAAATGAATTTCTGTGAAAATATGGAAGGCCAGCTATTGTTTTCTACCATTTCTAATATTATTGGCATGATATTTAATCCGTACCGCTAACAGGAAATGACCATCGATGAAATGGCGATTTCCTTTATAAATGTACAAGCACCTGACACGATAGAATTTGGGAATTTCTAGCCAAAGAAAGCTTTAGGTGAGGATCAAAATGAATGGATAGCCATGCATTTGTATTTTAAAATCCTTTTCTCCTGAAAGATTGAAATCAATCTAAATAGATAAAAATCGCAATCAAGGTGCTTGTCCATTGACAGTTGAAATTTACCGCAACTGAAACTTGTGTAAGAAAATAATATTCCCCATACGTAATATTTATCTAAAGTTAATTATTAATATTAAATGTATTGCCTTAGATCCCCACAATATTAACTTTATAATTACTGCCAAATGTGTCTTAGTGCATATTCATCAGCTAAGACTGTTTTATTTTAGGTTTGAAGATTTTACCAAATAAAAGTTTGAAATATAAAAATGTGTTTGTTAACTTTCTTGCTACACAAGTCCCACATATAACAATATGGTGTATCCATGTATATTGTTTTGACAATAACAATATGAATATAATCTGTGTTTACCATTTTCTTGTACAGCCTAGATGATGGACTAATACCCAGTAACTGTAAAATATCCTCTGTGGCAAATATCTGAATAAAACAAGAATATAAATTATAAACATTGATCAAGATTGAAGACCTTACATTGACTTTTAATATTAAACAAGAGTGGACGCACAAAAATGTCTCGCCTGTCATGTATTTCTAATGAAAGTAAATGCTATCAGTATTTGAAAAACAGAGCAAAACACAAAAACTTAACTATAACCACTGAACCATGAAAATGAGGTCAAGGTCAGATGACTCATGTCAGTTGGACATGCACACCTTACAATCCTTCCATACACCAAATATAGTAGACCTATTGCATAAAGTATTCGAAAAACAGGCCAAAACACAAAAACTTAACTATAACCACTGAACCATGAAAATGAGGTCAAGGTCAGATGACACCCACCAGTTGGATATGTACACCTTACAATCCTTCCATACACCAAATATAGTAGACCTATTGCATACAGTATTCGAAAAACAGGCCAAAACACAAAAACTTAACTATAACCACTGAACCATGAAAATGAGGTCAAGGTCAGATGACACCTGCCAGTTGGACATGTACAGCTTAAAATCCTTTCATACACCAAATATACTAGACCTATTGCTTATAGTATCTGAGATATGGACTTGACCACCAAAACTTAACCTTGTTCACTGATCCTTGAAATGGGGTCGAGGTCACTTGAAAACTGTCTGACGGGGATGAGGACCTTGTAAGTTACGCACATACCAAATATAGTTATCCTATTACTAATAATAAGAGAGAAATTAACATTACAAAAAATCTTTTTTTTTTTTCAAGTAGTCACTGAACCATGAAAATGAGGTCAAGGACAATGTACATACGACAGACGGAAACTTCGTAACATAAGGCATCTATATACAAAGTATAAAGCATCCAGGTCTCCCATCTTCTAAAATATAAAGCTTTTTTTAAGAAGTTAGTTAACACCGTCGCCGCCGCATCACTATCCCTATGTCGAGCTTTCTGCGACTAAAGTCGCAGGCTCGACAAAAAAAACGCATAAGGGTCATATTTACTTGCATTTTGTATTATTTTTCAGCAATGCACTTCATACAATGTAGCTTCCATAAATGTGCATTAACCTATCTTTTAATTTTTATGTTAACTTATCAAATTTATTAATCCTTTGAATAATAAGAACTACCTGTAATGTTCATATACCATAGCAGTAATCAATGGCTGTCCTACTTACTAACCTAACCAACATGTCAAGGTGACATTAGCTTAAGGAGGAATACACTAAACTAGTAGTCAATTGCTGTCCTTAACTGGGAGGAATACAAGCTAGATGTAAGAGTAGTCCCAGCCATCTTGGTTTTGACTATTTTACCTTCTGAAAGGAATACACTAAATGCGTAGCTGTACTGACCTTGTCCTTGGCTGTCCTACTTTCTGGGAGGAATACACTAAATGAGTAGTCATATTGACAACTTCTAAGATGATCTGCAACTAAACTGTTAGCTGCTCTGTGTAATAAGGATCCTTCATCTTGAACCTGGATGTCTCTCACTGATAAATGACCTTTATAAGACTGCTGAAGTTCTTCTACTATTTTATTTCTGAGCTGACTCTAAAAAATGAAAACTATTAATTTATTTATTATTCATTACTATAGATTTCTGACAATTTAAATATTCTGATTTATTTCTTACAGTGATATTGGTAATCAAAATGTAAAATACACATGTGACTCCCCATACAATACTACCCACTGAAAATTATGTTTCTTGTACAAAAATATTACTGATTGTATGTGCACCCACAGGTCAGTGAAATTGAACTTGAAAAACGTACTGCAAAATATGAATGGGCAGGCTGAAAAATCTGCAGAAAAAGGAAGTTTCTTATTTTCAATTCAGTCAAGAAAACAAAATGTTTAAAAAGAAATTAATTAAATGTTGATTTATCACTGTGGTTTCAATGAAATGAAAATTTCATCTTTCTAAAAGACTCATACATCCTATGACCAATTTCTTTTACTTTCTGTTAAACATGTTAAATGATTCCTGATACCATGATGTGTATTCACATTCCTATCTATTTACATTTAGCACCAGACCTTAAGGAAGACACACAGAACACTTAACTTATCAATACACAAAACATTTTAACAGCACATCTAAAAATATCACATTTATTACAGAATAGATAAAAAATTAGTACACATATAAGAAACATTAATAAAACGGAACAGTTTTATCGAATAAGTTGCTGAAAATAAAAGCAACCTGACAGTTTATGTCTGACAAAGAAAGATGAAATTTTGACAACAAAGCCGTAATCTCGCCAAACAAAACTTTTGTAGCAGGTGAAAAAATACTAAAATGTAGGTTTTAAAATGTCTATCATGATATATAATTTTACTTGCATATTTGGACAACTGTTTCCTGAATTTGAATAATTTCTAAATCAGTTCTTTAACCATACATGTAGGTTCAAATCAGTTTACGGTTGTCTTCGCGAATTGATTCTAGTATGAGATTAGATATATTCATTTAGATTTTACGTAATCTTGGAATTGAGCTCACCCAACTTGACACTTCACTGGATTTTACTCACTGGCGGTGTGACTGTTGCCATTAATGGAGCTGATAATTATTACACATATGAGCACCTGATTTCAGTCCCATTTTTAGTCGGCATTCACATTACTTACTAGTGCTTTAGTTTCTGTGCTGTCTTGTTATATTTTTGTTTAGTTTATTATATGCTTTTTATTCTTTTAGTTACAATAATGTATACTTGTTTGTTGTGTTCCATTCTCATGACTTAAATCTTTTCCTTGGATTTCGAATTATGGACTTTTCTGGCTGCTTTTGGCGCTATGGTATTCTTTTGCTGATATTTTATTTGAACTTTTGTAATTTTAAGGGCTGAATTTTTCAAAATTGACAGTATTGGTAACGTCAATGTAAAAACATGTTTGACTGTATATGACTGCTTTATCTAAGCAATCAGCTCTGTTTTAAGCATTTTTGCACGATACAATTACAACTTTGGGGGTTTACAGTCTTCTGGAAAATATGACTATAAAAAATCCTGGATTATTCACATGGATATATGCAAGAATTAGCTACAATAATGTAGCTCCTGTGACAACTTTCGACTCGGTGGAGCTACAAAGCAGTCCAATTACTCGTAATGGAGCAGCCGGGTGTGATTCACACCCCGGGGTCTGGGTTTTAGGCATATTTTCTACCTGTTTTAGTTCAAAAACTGTAAAAATATTTTATTTCTATCATTATCAGTTAAAATAAAGTAACATATCTTGACCTAACAGGAGATTTCCAATCCAAAAATCTTGCATTTAAAATTTTCATCCATTTTTTTAATATTGTTTACTTTTCAAGTCCCGGTGGGATTCTCGCTAAAGTCAGGTTTCAAATATGGAAGTTTCCATTGACAAATTACTAGTTCCCGTGATACTGTCAGTCATAGTCGTAGTAAGGATATCCATATAAGGTCAGGCCACGTCTCCTTCGATCTCGCGATGTCTGTCATGGCGGAAAGAAAATTTTGAAACCAATAAAATGACAAGAAGTGCAAAACAACGGATTTCAAATATTATAATGAAGTAAATTTACATTTAATATGCTGGAAATTATACACTTCAATGATATTTCAGGTAAACACGACCTCTTATTGCCATACGTAAAAGTTTCTTGCCACTAATGTAAGAATATCTTTTACATTCAATAGATAAAAAGTGTCATAAACCTGGTGAGATGTTCAATTGTATTTCATACATGTCAGAACACGTTTTCATGTTATTGTAAATTACACGTTCGTTCGTTTGTCCCCGAACTTGAGGATAACCAATAAAGCATTCCTTCCACCAAAAGGGCAACGATTAAATAATAACACATTCATATGCCTGACTGATCAAACCTTTATATTATCTACAGTTCCTTTATCGCGGAGGCTGTGGTACAGTCTATTTCGTAGTGCTTCTGCAGATAAATATTCTGGTTTTTCTTCTGCCATTTTGCAGGAAATTAACTCAAAATCCCATTTAGGATTGTCTTTGTAGTACAATAAAATTATTCAGCGGATCATTTTTTTCAACTCTCCCTTTCCACTTGCAAAATACTAAAAATTATCGGGTTTTACTTATTGTTGACATCAGTCGGCCATTTTTGAAAAGAGCGCTTTGTTTACATCGGGCAAAATGGAGATGTACATCTCGATTGGTTGAAATTAATTACGGGGCTCCTTAGGGAGCAACCATTTGAAAATCTGGAGGAGGCATGGGTTTTTTTTAAAAATAGTTTGCTTCCCAATAATTGAAAAAAATAATATGTTTGCAACAATGTTAGAAAAAAATATTTTAACATCAAGTGACAAAAAAATAGTTTGTTGTCATAAAAAAAAACAGAAAAAAAAGAAAAAAAGAAAGAAAGAAAACTAGGGGTTCTAAGGACATGAAGGAGTCTTAATCGCTCACCTCGTTGACTGGTTCCCATTGGATTTAAAAAGTGTAAATTTAAATTCTGTTCAGTGTCACCAGGCTAAAGTATTTCCTAAAAAAAGGAAAAATACAGAATAATTAAAACTAGGAAAAATAGTTACCATAAACATTAAACTTAATTAATAAGGGAAAATTAGTATAAAAAATAGAGAGGAAAAACACAAAATATATATCAAAATTTTATCAACTAAAACAGCTAAAGAAAAGAACTTTCAATCAGTAAAAGTAACTTTGGTAACACTAAAAAAATTACAAAAAAACCTCACCAAATCCTCCAAAAATAAAGTAAACCTAAATATTTATGTAAAGGATAAATACAGGGTATCAATCAGATACATAATTATGCATACCAGGCGCAATTTCCAGAATTGGAAAGTCGCCTTCCAAACCAACATACTACTACTATGTCCAGTGGTTCTCCTGAATTAAATGATGTTTCATTACTTGTACATGTAGGTCACCAGAATATACAGAGCCGACAAAAAAAAAAAAAAAAAAAAAAAAAAACGTGACTGTATTAATATCTATTTTACACATAAATATATTTGTGAACAGAAAAAAATGTGTATATCTTCTTCATCTGAGTATAGGTATATTGAATATATTCTTAAATAAATGCAGCCCTTTTAATATGAAATATATTACTTCTTTACTTCAGATATGCACTTGCTGCAGTGACGTATGGAAATGGGTGACATTTTAATAGTCCCATTAAGATTCGGAATGCCTGGCATTTATATGATGGCCTGAGAGAATACGATTCTGCAGGAATTGGGTTGAGGAAGCAGCCAAAGCCAATCCCACCTCACTCATACCAAAAAAGCCATGCTGTTTATGTGAAATATCAGTGACAGTAACCAAAACAAAAAAACAAAAAAAGAAAAATAAATAAATAAAATTAATTGTTTTTACTATGATAAAAAAATAAATTGTTTTCAACTTGCCATGAAAAAAATGAATTTGCTTTTTGTCCAAGGTGAAAAGATTGACTTAAGGGTAAAATCCATGGGTGTGTTCCCATTTCGCCTTAGCTGTTGAATCCAGGTAATCAAGGTATAAAAATACTAATGCGAAGTGGGAATTGGACTAAGGCAAAGCGGGATTTTTACAAGACAAGACAGCTTTATTGATAACCTCAGACACACAGGCGCACAAGAGGACAACATAATGGCAAGTACACATAACCACAATACAAAGAACCAATACCGTACACAATATAATACACTTTTAAATAAATAAAACGAGGAAAAGGTTGTTTTTTAACCGAGATTTCTAATAAATGAAGCAAGATTCTTATAAAGTTCTTTGTAGCAGTATGTAAGAAGCCCTTTTAATTTATAACCTCGTGGGTTTACAATGTAATAGCTCGGTATATATTTTTCTGGAATTTCTTTAATATTTTCATTTTGACATAAAAAGAGATAATGAAATTCGTTTCCAATTCCTTGTACACAAAGATGACATATTCTCTGATCTTTTGGTGTTCTAGTCCATCTACCTGTTACAATGAGTATTTTCAAATTTGAACACCCCAGTTTTGCTATTTGGTACATGTCACCTTGTTATTTGATCATTCCAAATAAAACTTAGTCCCATATCGTCCAGGATGGATTTAGCAAACGATATAAACCTAAATGCATTTGGATTTCTTAACTGCATGGAAAAAATAACCTTGTACATGATAGACGATAATTTGTTATTGTCCGTCAATAAACTGTTCCAATATACAACAAATCTACTTTTAATAATTATGTTCAAAGGAAGTCTGCCTATTTCACCATAAACCATGTAGTTTGGGGTGCTATTTCTCACCTTTAAAATGTTTTTACAAAACTGTAAATGTACTTTTTCGATAATGTCTGTATTTTCAAATCCCCATATTAATTTCTGATCCATATAATAAAATTGGGCTAACTAAAGAGTCAAAAAAATTAAACTGTAAATCGACGGGGATACAAATGTTTTTAATTTTTCTGTGGAGAGCGTATAAAGCCTTTTGGGATTGATCAACCAACCTTTTCCTTGCTTTAAAAAAAGTACCATTAAAATTAAAGAGTATTCCAAGATAAGTGTAAGAGTCTACTATCTCAATTTCTTCTCCATTAATATCAAATACATGTCTGGGTCTAATTTCCTTTTACTAAAAACAACAACTTTTATTTTTCTAATGTTAACCTGAAGTCGCCATTCTTCGTAATATTTTTCAAAAACATCAAGTGATTTTTGTAACCCCTCTGCAGTTTCGGACAAGAGTGCAGTGTCGTCAGCATATAATTTAATGAACAGTTTTACAAATAGCTGCAATTTTTCTTGACATATTAACAGAGATAAATCACCAAGTGGTTCTACATCGTTTGCAGTAAAGAAAGTCTCTAAATCATTTAAAAATGAGGAAAATAGAAAAGAATTCAAATTTTCTCCTTGTTTAACACCGGCATATGAAAAAAAGGTCTGAATATTCATTTCCTAATTTGACACAGGTTTTGATATTCTGATACATATTAAAAATTACTGTAAATGTTTTTGCTTTAATTTTCGATTTTAACAATTTTTGCCACAATCCATCCCTCCAAACCGTATCAAAGGCACTTCTGAAATCTACGAAATTACAGAACAATTTTTTTACCAAAAGAAAAATAAATTGTTAATAGCGAATATAAAACAAAGAGATTATCAATTCTTAAAAACCCTTTTCGAAAACCTGCCTGTGCATTAGAAATGAGATTAGTTTGTTCTGAAAATTTATTAAGCCTGTTATTCAGGTCCGCAGAAAAAGTTTTGTTAAAACATGCATGAGTTCAATGTAATCCCCCTGTAGACGTTGGGGTCGTCTTTGGAACCTTTAGTTTTATAAATAGCTATCATAATGCCAGTCAACCAGCTTTCAGGTATTATACCTGTGTCTAAAATAATAGTAAATAATTTAACATATATTGGCATCATTTCCTCAAGAGTATTTTTTATATATTGATTCAAAATTTTGTCATTGCCAAATGCTTTTCCGTTTTTCAAGTTTGAAACTACCTTTCTAATTTATGTCTCTGATATTGGACTATTCAGATGGAATTCAGCTTCATCGTTTATATTTTCAATAACATTATCATTCTGAAAGTCAATATAGTTTTCTAAGCCATCATATTCGTTCAAATTTCTTAAGTGCTTATATAATAACTGGAGTGATATATCAGATTTTTTGTCCTTTTGCTGTTTATTGATTTTATTCAATATTTTCCATAATTCTTTCGAGTCTTTTTTGGATATTTTGCGAAGTTGATCGGCGGCTTTTTGTTGAAAGTCAGTGAAAGCTTTGTTCAATGTTATTTTATGTTCTTTACTGGCTTGCCTCATATGAAGTCTATTATCAGCATTTTTTTTAAATATTATATTTTTTTCGTGCTTTATGAAATTTTTTTTCTAGATTTAGCACATTTGCTCGGTTTAGAATTATCGTGTTTATTAAATGGTGTATGCTTCCCAATTTTACCAAAAGTATCAGAGGTCGCATTTATGAAATGTTTAACAATATCCGACACGATGTTGTCCATTTCTATTTGAGTTATATTGTTATTCGCGGATAACTCATCAAGTTTGGTTAAAACATTTGATAATATTCCTTTGGTATCTTCACTTATACGACTTTTATATTCAGTTTTCTTATCATTTTTCCGTCTTCGATAACCAGGATCGATATTTTTATCTGAAATACTCGAGAAAATGTTGCCAAGAGTTTATGTGCGAAAACTGAAAGATATCATACAATGACAATCAGAGAACAACGGTAAAAAATCTTCAACATCAAATTTGAGTAGAAGTGGAAATAATTTAGAACACAAAATTATATAGTCAATCACACTAGAATCTCTGCATGTCTTATTGCCGATACCTCTATCCGAGCCGACTCTTGAATTAGCAATATATTAGATTGTTCTTTTTGCAAATCTCTAAAAGTCTGTTTCCGTAATTATTGGAGCACATGTACACTTTGTCACTCTTTCTAAGGGGATATTATTTTCTACTAATTTCTCAAGAACAGAAAATATTTAAAAAACAACATTTTGAGATAATTTTTCAAGTTAATTAAATTTAAGATTAAGAAGAAAAACAAAACAAATAATAATTAAATTGCGATTATTAATTGGGAATGCTTTTGGAAAACCTTTTTTTTGCAATATAATTTTTGTATTTTTGTAGATCATGACATAGCTTGGGATGCTGGATAATTAAAATAATAATCAGATAATTATCATGATTATGCAGCCTCCTACATATTGAAATAAGATAACGGAATATTGATATAGTGGTGACTTAGCATTATGAAATACTGTGCTTAATGAACATTTTATAGACAATAGTGCTTAGATTTTGTGTTATGAATTTCAATTTTTGTAACTGGTTTTGCTTGAATTAAATAGCACTGTAAGTATATCTTCTTATCATTCACAAGTTATGTTATGTTATTTATATGAATATATATGAATAATAAAGCATCTAAATGTTATAACTTTATTTTATTTCTGTCCTATTAAAAAATTATAATCCAGACATAGGACATTAATTGACTTGTTTTTACAAGCTCCCATTTCGCCTTAGTGAGATAGATATTACCTGGATAACACACTAAGGCGAAATGGGAATATAATTCTTTTCTGTATATATAACTTTATTCTCATAACCATTGGTACAGAGACAAACTATTTACATTATATACAACAAATAAAAACATACATAAAACAAAGTCTGACATACAGAACAGCAATGACAGAGTATTAATTGGGAGGACTTGCTCTTTTCTTAATTACTCGCAGCATTTTGATTAAGTTTGATAATATAAGTTTATCTTGCGGCGTCATAAGATTCTTAAACTTTAAAACATTTGGATTTCTTGTAAGATTTCTTTTGATAAGTCTATTTCTGTCACCTGCCAAAACTGGAAATTCTAAAATATAGTGGTATTCATCACCGATTTGATCATTGCACAAAATACATTTTCTGTTGTTTCTTTCGATATTTTGCCATCTTCCAGTCTCAATAGGCAACTTATGATTCCCTGTTCTAAATTGGCACAAAAACATAGAATCTTTTGAGCTTAGAATATCAAAATATTTCTCTTGTTCTAATGAATCTTTAAATAATCGATAGTTTGTCGCTTTGGTGCAATTTTGAATTTCATCATGCCAGTTTTGTCTGAATTGATCAGAAAGCAGTGGCGGATTTAGCGGGGGGCACAGGGGGCACATGCCCCCCAGTTGAGGTAACCAAAAAAAAATTTATACGTAAAATTACTAGATACAAAGCTTCACATCGTTCAACATGGTCATAATTACGAAAGGCAAATTTTAAGAAAGTGACCATAACACGTTATCTATTTTAATCGTTGATTGCCACCTAGTTGTGAAAATTAACATGTATGTAACTTTTTACAAATCTGATAATAAAGATAAGAGTTAATGAGATGGAAATGTATCACAGTGAAGAAAGTAAAATAAATTTTCCACCAGTGCCCCTTGAAGATTTGCAAGTGTTTAATTGAACATGCACCCTTCTTATACAATGACTTACTTATTGATTCATTGTTAGCTGACGTGAATTGTTTTAAATACAAACAAAAGATTATAAAAAGATGTCTATCTGTTTTTTTAAATTAATATATTTGAAATTCATTGGTAAGTAAAAATATCTAGACTTTTTTAATTTATGTGTATTGTTAGTACAAATGGGCATCTACAATATCTGATAAATCTTTACTACCATGATTTGTTTAAACTGTTCCGACATATGATAGGTACATCAACATTTTTTTATAATATTTATATCAGTGAGACTTCTGAAATATAAATTTAAAACCTTTAATTTAATAAATTGTCATTTATTTTATTTAAAACTTGAAGATATTAATAATTGTCAAAAGATTTCTTCTCTCAGTTGATTGTTTTTTAGCACCTCGATGGCAGTGTAAAAGAACAAAAGTTTGAGATCCATTTTGAAATTTGATACATGTAACGTCAGAGAATCCAAACTACACTGGCTACCGAAAATGCAGCCACTTCAATCATTATACTTTGAACTTTAAAACTGCCATCTTTCAGTGATTTTGAATGACATTTTTGACGAAACAAAATTATTAATCATTGAAAGTCTAATTACTTAATTTGGGTCCCCTTTTCAATTCGCTCATGGTACGTTTTTCAATCAGGGATAAGTTGATGTCATCACTTAGGAAATGTTACGGTCTTCATCACGAATATAGAAGATGATGTTGGACCTGTTCCTACTGTGGTAATATTTCACGCACCTCCACCGATTTGTGACTACCACCGGATGGCGGATTGACTTCATGACGGGTGTCGTATAGAGAGCAGGAACCTGCTTACCCTTCCGGAGCACATAAGTTCACCTCTGGTTTTTCATAGGAGTTTATGTTGTTCATTGTTTTCCAGTTTTCAGTGTTTATTTGTTGTGCTTGTGGTTGTTCGTTTTCCTTTCCGGGCTTGTCGGTCTAGCTATGATGTATTTCGTTTTTTGGTTTGCTCCTTAGGTGTATTTATCTTCTTTCTTACAATCACTAATCATGCACAGAGACCACGGAGGACCAGATCCTGATATTTAGTTCTACAACCTGACAACAGCAGTAAAAATATAATAATTGCTTTCAATTTTTTGGCAGATACATAAGCTTCTGTGTCGTTAACCAAAAAGAAGATATGATGCTGTACCCCCCCCCCCCCTCAACAATAGAGGTCGTAAAATCTTCATTATCCCCCCGCAAAAAAGGGCAGATAATTATTCAAAATTGCGCCCCCCCCACTCGTCGCCACTCTGGATCCGCCCCTGGAAAGACATTGTTTCATTCTGATTTTTAACCACTCAGTGTTTGGAATAGTCTGCGAGTTCCAGAAATTAGCAAGTCCACACTCGTTCAAGATACCTTTTACAAATTCAAGCCAATGAAAGTTAATATTTTGAGTAATATACAATTGGTACATTAGCTTGTGTGATAATGAACAAAGTTTTGTTTGTTTTCCAGTAATTAATTTTGACCAATATGAAATTACTCTACTTTTTATATCTACGATCAGTGGAAATCGACCAAGTTCTCCATACACAAAACAATTAGGTGTAGAAGATTTCAGCTTTAAAAGAAGTCTACAAAACTTTAAATGTACTTTTTCAACATGGTAACAGTTTTTAAATCCCCAAAGTTCACAGTTATATAGTAGAATTGGTTTTACCATTTTATCAAAAAGGTCTAATTGGCATGAAATAGACAAATTATGGTATTTCCCCAACTTAAGAACTTCATACATGGCTTTTGTTCCTTTATCAGCCTGTGCTTTTATTGCTAAGTTATAGTTGCCAGTCCTATTTAGGCCCCGGTTGTGCCTAGACAATTGAATTCTTTGACAATTTCAATTTCTTGATTGTCTAGAATAAAGTGTATATTGTTTGGAAGTCTTCCGCCAGAGAAACATAAAATTTTTGTTTTACCTATATCAACTTTAAGTTTCCAGTCTAAACAATCCTTATAGAAACTATCTAATTGTTGTTGGAGTCCGACGGCGGATTCAGACATTAGCACAGTGTCGTCTGCATATAGTATAGCAAAGAGTTTAAGATATATTCCCAGGTTCAATATCTTCACTTATCGATGTAAGTCCGTTATTATTTTGAGTTTCTAAGAACGATTCTAAGTCATTTAGGAAAATTGCAAAGAGAAAGGGTAACATATTTTCTCCTTGTCTCACTCCATTATTACAGGAGAAAAAGTCAGAATTGCTGTTGTTGTAAACAATATTAGATTTAATGTTTTTGTACATATTTTGAATGACTGTCAACATTTTTCCGTTTATCTTATTTAACACAAGCTTATAGAATAGGCCAGTTCTCCATACTTTATCAAAGGCTTTTTCAAAATCTATAAAGGCGCAAAATAATTTCTTTTTCTTAAGGTTCAGAAGTTCAAAAAATGCATGTAGGGTAAATAAATTGTCAGTGGTACAATAACCTTGTCTGAAGCCGCGTTGATTTTCATTTATAATTTGAAACTCTTCAAAATATTTATTATAAATGGGTTTAATATTTCCCACTAACCAGCTATCGGGTATTTGCCCTGTGTCAAAAATAAGATTGAACAGTTTTTCATAGATATCGATAAACTGCCCTGATGTTGTTTTCATATATTCATTTATTATTTTATCTTCGCCACAAGCTTTATTATTTTTAAGTTTTGAAATGCACTTTAAGATTTCTTCTTTTTCAATATATAGATTGATCTCGTTGTTTACATGGTTTAATGTTTGTTCATCAAGCCCGGGTAAATCAGTTTCTTCATCCTCAATGGGTGCTTCATTCAAGGATTTAAAAAAGTTAAATAAACTTTCAACTGGAATATTTGGTTATTTTTTACTCTTCCCCTGTCTCAAAAGTTTCCAAAACTGTTTGGAATTATTTTGTCTGATGTCCTTTAAATTTCTTGATAGTTTATCAGAGTATTCTGTTTGGCACCTATCCATAGTGGTCTTATAAAGTTTTTCAGCCTCCACTAACCGAAGCTTGTTTATTTCGGTTTTATGATTTTTAAACTTACGCTTAAACTTCCTATGGTTTTTCCTGGCGAATTTGCATTAAAAATTAAACCAGGGCTTAGAGTTTAATTTTACCTTACTATTCTTTTTTGTGTTACTTTTGTATGTTCCAAAGGTTGTCTTAGCACTGTCAATAAAAATTTCTCCTAATTCATTTATCAAAGTGTTAACATCATTTACTGTTCTGGAATATACAACTAAGGCGAAATGGGATTAAGCCAATCCATGCCCCACCATCCACCCCCACCCCCCACCCCCCATATTTTCACCTCAGGGTATATGATACTCTCGATCCAGCATGGCTTGTAGCTGAAATTTTTGTGAGTAATTTACACCATCGCCAATTAGTTTTTTTATAGTTAACTATGCTTTTAATATATTTAAACAAAACAAACCCCTTAATTTCTTACATTTTAGGTCTTTTTCGAAAAATATTAAAAGTAGCTTTAATCAGTCATTTTACAAATATAAAGAATTGATCTTTAATCATTAGTTGGTAACAGATTAATAAATTAAGTAAGATATAATGTATAATATTGATCGAAGAATATAGATGATTATTATTCGGTTACCTTTAGGTGCAAACATGTCGTAACTATACTGTTTTTTCTTAAAATTATTGTATAATAACCGTGATTTTAAAGTATTGCACTTCAATCAATCAATCAATCAATCAATCAATCAATCAATCAATCAATCAATCAATCAATCAATCAATCAATCAATCAATCAATTAGATATAGAGGTGAAGGACTGACTAAATTTATACAGGGTCCGGTTAAGTCTAAAGTCGCAGTATTTTTGCAAGTAACTCTTGGTACATAAACAATATTCAAAATTATTTTAAGAGTACTAAACTAAAGAAGTTTGAGCAATTCTTTGATTCCAGTTTTGATGCAAAAGCTGTGCAAATTTCGTCGATTAAGATTCATCAGTTAAAATTATGCTGTAGGATTAAATTGTTCAAAACCAAAACAACAATCCAAAAAGCTGAAGAGCAAATTCAAAGTACTAAAATTGCCAAAAATACATCTATAATGACAGAACTATATGCACGAGGGAGGTAGTCGATCCTTAGTTTACATGGTTTAACAAACTTCAACAGCTTTGTTATAGTAAATTTAAAGTATTGCATCAGGAATAGTATCTATAAATATTAGCAATTGGGCTAGTTTTACTCTCGGGACTTGGAATCCATCAGGAGCAGTATGAAAAAAAAAAGAAAAGAGAGAGAAAGAGAGAAAGAGGGGGCAAAACAGGTCACTTATCTGTACCTAGGTGTCGGGTTCTTAAAGATAGTTTTCCCCCATTAAAATTGTCACTTTTTTAGACACATAAAAAAAATCACATTTTATAAATTCCCGCCAGATCACTATACAACTATTTGTAACCCCCCCCCCCCCAACTCCCAAAATATAACTGAGTTAATATTTCATTGTTGTATTTTGGAGGTTGAAAAATTAGGTGCAGGGATTGAATGACTACATAAATGATTCTTTAATTGCGAGCAGTTTCATTCCCATAATCTAGATTTATCTAATTGACATAAGAAGTAATATGAGTGTTTTGGTGATAGGGATCTCATTAATATATACCACAATCCCAAAATACTCTCATAGTACTCGAAAATACTTAAAAATTTTGCAAGATTGAAACACCAAAATAGAAAGTGACTATGTAGTATATATTCGGTGTACCACCCTCTTTGGAAAATAGGTACAAATAAGTGAAAAGCTTATTTTTTTTCGACGAGTGTGCAGGAAATACAACGACCCCTTAAAGAGCCTCGACCTTTCAGAAATGATCCCGGTCAAAAGTTCATTCCGCATGGAATTGGGAATTGTGGGTATGTTGGCAAGGAAAATACTAATGGCGGACAGCTGACGAATTTGAGTTCACTACTTGGATAATTTACTTTGTTTGCCTTTAAATCAGTCTTTAATTTAGAGTTGTGTGTGCAAAACATTATTTAATATACAATAATAAGTTTGATATTTAATCACACGCATCTTTTATTAAAATAAACTTTGTTCGTAATATTAGGGGAAATTTGATCTCAAATCGAAGACACAGCTATAAGTCAAGGTTGGATTTTAAATTCACATATAGACATGTGTTTCTAACAGATGGATTTATCATTAAATGTGTAAGTGAAGTAAAAGAATACTTAGAGTTATATTTTAAAGACAAAGTAATTTACATGTGAAAGTTAAGAAATGGTTTGGGTATCAGAACAGAAGACAAGTATTTTATTTGGGGAATGTGGATATGTTGGTTGGAAAATGTATTTTGATCAGTGGAAAACTTGCCCTCATTTACTTTAGGGATCCAAATGCATGTAAGGGTATTCCAAACTAACCTGAAATATAATCAAACCCTAGCCTCAAAGGAGTTGGACCCAAAGTAAATGAATGCCTTAACAATTAAGTTTGATTTTCCCTGTTTTTAAATTATTTTTTTATATTTAATCTGTAGATGATCTAGTTTTGTGCAGTACCTGCAAATTCTTGATGTCACAATACAAAACTACTTCTACATCACAATGTTTAATGAGAAAACTTAAAAAAGTATGAAGATCATCTATAGAAAACACAATGAAAAAAATGTTAATTTCTCTTTCTCTCTCTGTACATATATATAAACTTTGAAGTTGGTTTTCTTTGCCTGAATCTGTGTCATGTTCATGTATTTACCTACCATCATCATTTGTTTAATTTTCTTTTCAAGTTTGAGTATAAAGTGAATTTAAAGATAAAGATAAAGATATTTTATTTCCTAATCATAGGGCTCATAACAAGCATGTAATCACATAAAGTAAAAATAAAAAGCCTTTCTCTCCCGCTCGCATACACTCACACATACAACTATCGTTCTGATTAAGGATGATTGATTTAACCATACAACATGTAAATGAAAAATAAAATACAGATAAAAATACAGACACAAATGTATTTTAATTTCTTTTTTTTTTTTTTTTTTTATGAGGAGAGTCAGTTGCCTACATTGTATATTTGGAACGAAGGATAACTCTTACTGCCCAGAAAAGAGAGAGAGAGAGAAAAAAAAAAAAAATTCAAGTATAATGTGAAAATGAACTGGTGAAGACTATAAATAAGTTTTATAAGTTTCAGTTAAGCAAATATTTAGTTTCTCAATGTGTAAAATGAGGATAGCAATTCACATAATTTAGAGTTAAAATCAAGGCTATCGTTTGACATGAACCAAATAAGCAGATTACTATCGGATATTTGGGATAAATATGGGTATTTTGTAAAGAGTTCATCCAGAAAGGTTTTTCTTTCCTTATTATAAAGGGTACATTTAAATAAAAAATGTTCTTCGTCTTCAACCGAGTTCAATGAGCAAAACTGGCATGTTCTCTCTGATCTTGGCAGTGTAATATTTTTTCCATGTTCATCAATTTTTTGTTCATAACGGCCTCTCTCTATGCGGAGACAATGATTGCTTATTCTAAATCTAGTTAGTATAACTCTCTTATCTCTGTTCTTAATATTGAAGTAATCTTCAAAAGTGAAATTATGTTTAAATTTAAAGTAGTTGCTCAATTTACTGTGATCATCTTTTTTTATTAAGTCTTTTTGATGGCTCCAATATGTTAAAAAGTCAGTTTTGATACATTTTCTAAGTAAAATTTTGAATTTATTTTTACTGAGCTTTTTACAAAGTGCTAGATTTAAACCAAGTTTTTCACTAAAAAACTTTATGTTTGCATACCACGATTGATTAGCCACAGCTTTATCAGAGGAGCTTTCAATATAAGCATCACTTAAGAGATCAGTGGGCGAGTTTTCAAGGCGGTGCCAATACATAAACATTTGAATTACTATGTTAATATATAAAGGAAATCTACCTAGCTCTGATATAACTCCAATATTTGTGCAATTTTTGGAGACACCAAGAACATACTTGCAAAATTTAAGATTTAATTTATCAGGTTCCCAATCTTTGAAGATTTCAAAAAGATGCATGGCTCTTCTTTTTGGAGTCAAATTTAACATACCCCATATTTCACAGCCATATAAAGCTATTGGTTTAATGGTGTGATCAAATATATGAAGCAAAGTCTTAATAGATGGAGAACATGACTTAATGTTTTTGTAAAATTTAAAAGAAGCCTTTAGTCCTTTATCATATAGGTTTTTTCTAGCTGCATTAAATTTTCCAGTATTAGTAAGAACTAGTCCTAAGTATTTATAGAATTTCACACACTCTATTCTGTTTGCACCTATATTAAATTCATCTGACAGTAGTCTCCCATTTTTTTTAAAGATTATAATTTGTGTTTTCTTTGTGTTTATTTCAAGACACCAATCATTACAATATTGGTATAAAATATTAAGTTGGGTTTGTAACCCCTTTTTATTATCTGAAAATAACACCAGGTCATCCGCATAGAGAAGGCAAGGTACATATTTATTATTTAATTGTAAACAGTCACAGTTGTCCTCTAAAGCTTTGGGCAAATCGTTTATGAAAAATTTAAACAGGTTAGGACTTAAAACATCCCCTTGACGGACTCCAACTTTTGAACTAAAAAAATCAGTTATTTTATTATCTACCCTCACACAGAGTCTGTCATTGTTATACATACTATTTAGGATTCTATAGAAAAAGCCATCAATATTTCCCTCTAACAATTTCAACATGATACCAACGTGAAGCACTTTATCAAAGGCTTTACGAAAGTCCACAAAACATGTATATAGTTTTTTGCTACCACAGTTTAAATATTTATCAATAATGCATTTTAGAACAAAGACATGATCCGAAGTCCTGGATTTCTTAGAGAACCCAATTTGAGTTTGATGTATAATCCCGTTTTCAGATAAAAAATTATCAAGTCTGGTGTTTAAAATAATGTTAAATAGTTTGCCAATACTATTATTAATTGCTATGCCTCTATAGTTTTCAGGTTTATTGGGATCTTCAGATTTGTACAAAGGGCATATAAAACTTTGAGACCAAGACTTCGGATAGTGACCACATCCAAATATTGCATTGAATAGTTTTAGAAAACATGGGACCATGTGGGATTGTGACACTTTTAGCATTTCATTAGTTATGTTGTCCAATCCTGGACTCTTTCCAGATTTGAGCTTTTTCAAAGCCTTTTGTAATTCAGACAAAGAAATTTCAAAATCAAGTGGAATAAAGCATCCAACATTTTTTTCTAATTTCTTTAGTTTTTCTGTAATTTCGTTTACTCTGTTTGACAGATTTGGAGAAACAGATGCCAAATTAGAAAAATATTTGAACCAATTATCTCCATCTATATTGTTTTTGTTATTATTTTGTTGTTCATCTCTTAAGGAGTTTACCAGAGACCAGTATTCTTTTGGGTTTTCGGTTTCCAAATTGTCCAAGCGATCTAAGATAAGCTGTTTGAATTCTTTTTTCTTTTTTCTCCTCAGTTTTGAGTATTGTTTATTTGTCTTAAAAAAAGAGCCCCGTATGATTGGGTCTTTTGGAAATTTTGACATTAAATTGCCCTTTTCTGTGACAATTTTTTTAAGTTGTTCCAAATCTTGATCAAACCATTTTTTATTATTTTCTGTGAATTTTCTTTTTTTTTTCTTTCTCAAGGATGCTTTACATACTTTATCAAAAATCGAGTGGACCTTACTGGTGTATAAATCAATGTTTTCTGGGGTGAGCTCTAGCTTTTCATTCATAAAACTTTTAATTTCATTTTGAATAGCAGGATTACAAAATGTTTCTTGAAATTTAATAATACTTTCATGGTCCCATATATATCTTGTTGGAAAATCAACTGACTCTTTTTGCTTGCGTTCTATTTCAAAGTTGGCTAAGATTTTTAAAGATATTTTACAATGGCAGTCCGATAAACATGGAATGAATTCATTTACATTCATATATAATAATTGTGACAACAATGATTGTGAGACTATAATATAATCGACTACACTACATCCATTTGGTTTAAAACATGTATAAGTACCATTAACATTGCCACAACATCTACCATTAACAATTCTTAATTGGTTACATATGCATAAATCAAGCAATTCTCTTCCTCTTGTATCAATAATATTATCCTGACTGACTCTCCCCTCAGTAACATAATCTACATCATACATATTATCAGTTATAGGCATGTGTTTGACAGAGTCATTTATTATTAGGTCTGGTTCTGATCCTGTGCGTGAATTAAGGTCACCCGCCAACAAGATATCTCCTTTTTGACTGTAGTACTCTGAACTAATGAAAATTTTATCCTTAGCAACACTTGCACACACATTTTAACACAAAATGAACATATTTAGCTTGTATCAGAAATGAGAATGTCTGAATAAGTCTTAAATTGCCCCCCTGACTGTTGTAGGAATAAAGATAGCTTGTCTTCAAAACAATTTGTCAAAGCAATGAAAAATCAGATGTTTCCGATAACAGTGCCAAAAAAATGGGGTCAGTCTGAAAGTATTTTTTTTTTCTTCTTATATTTTTGCAAAGGTCATGAAACTGCTTTTTCCAGTAAATTTTGTACTTCTACCTTGGAGAGTGTTAATGTTTTCCTAATTGAAGCACATTTCTAGTGACAGAAATCACTTTGATATGGATTTTCTTTGGATTTGTTTTCCTTGTAAAAAATTCTGGCACCAGAAAAATAGGGTTATTTGAGTTACTGGAAACAAAGGATTTTTTTGATGTCTTTAAATTCTGACAGTTTTTTAGAGTCATGAAATGACGATAAAAAAGAAATAGTATGTTATCAACATAAACCAGAGCACATTGTGTTTGTTAAAGATAAAAAGCATTGCAATTATAAAACTGTCAGGTATCTGTGTTTCTAATTAATTTTATAAGCTTAATTATATATCGATTAATAATTTGTTACAAGATACTTTTGGCATTATATCATTGATTTCTCCATTGATAGAGATAAATGTTTGACACAAATGTTCAATTTATTTAAGGTTTGTAGATTTCCTTGATGCTGATTTATATTAATTTTGTTATCCCAACTTTTATTTATTAGTCAGAAGCTCTGATGACATTTTTATTTCTCATTCTCTAACAATAATGAAATGAATTAATTTAAGTATGTACTGTCATTCAGTAACATTCCACAGTTGTAATTCTTTATGCCAAGGTATTCATGCTGTTTAAATGAATAACCTAAGTTGAAGGAAATCAATATATACATATTTAAAAAAAAAAACTATTGAAATGCTCTTTACTAATAATAAGTTTTTACTTATCAGTTTCTAACCAAGATTGTTTGACAAGTAATATATGGGATGTTTCTATATAAAAATATCAATAGGTGTAACTGATTGCTCAATATTCCATAAATTTATGTAAGATATTACTACGGTATTATGTCTAATTAACTTGTTTTTAAGTTAAAATGGTCAGCTTTGATTTAAACTGTATGTATTAAAGTGAAAAAAAAAATCATTGTTCATTTGAAAATTAATAGCTACATGTATATATAGACACATACATGGGTAGGAATGAACATGCACAAAAGCTGAATTGGTTGCTCAGGTGTATTTGGTCTTAACCCACATTAAATGGCTGGTGAATGAAAACAAAATCAAACCAATGAAAAATCATGTGTAGATAAATGGAAAGATCATGCCAGAGGTCATCATATCTCTATTTTGCTTTAAGGTGTCAGTTTTTTAGCTCTTTGTTGAAGGCCTTAGATATCAAGTTGTTTAACAGAAATAAAATTCTGTTCAAACCTTTGTTGTGTTTTTCAAACAGAGGCTACTTAACAGCAAAAAAATTGTGTTCTGATAATTGTTGATTTAGGGATCATCCATAATTATCATCATTTTTCACGAGTTTACAAAACAAGCACTAAAGTGGAGGGGGTTCCAATTTCAACATTTATGCTGTACGATTTAGAAAATAGGTATGTCACCTATATTCACCGATATTCCGGAAAATAGATATTTACAGAATTTATGATGCTGACAAAGTTTTGAACAGTATATAAGATGTCAAAAAGCCAAAAAAAATGGCAAATCACTTGAACATTTCAACACGCACCATGCACCAGACTTGGTATACATGCATTTTCAAGGGATATGTAATTATGTCTATAGATCCCCTTTTGAGTAAGAGGAGTGGTACCCGTTCACAGCAACAATGTTAAAATGTTAATGTACACTTTTTGAGGGAGGGTGGGGATTTCCAAAAATACTTGTGAAAAATGTTGGCAATTATAGATGACACCTAAAGTAATCCAAATAATAAAATTGTTCCTATACATGTACTTGTTTTATTCCAACATAGGTTATTTTCTCATTTATTCCACATCTGTTTTTCCTGTTTTCCTGTGACCCTTTTTTGTGCTCTATAAAATTTTAATATCATTGTATATTTATATAATTTATCTTTGAACATTGATTTTGTCTAAAGGAAATATGATATACAATGTATTGACTTGTATGTGTAAACAGTGTCAGGCTTAGTTCTTTCTTAAATCTTTATTCAGATAGATGTGATATTGACATTCTTTTAACACAGTAATATCAGTAAAATTATCTGTTAAATATTTCTTCAAGATATTTTCTGAGGTATTTAGATATAAATTATACTGTTCATGTGATTAATTCATAACTCAGTACTAAAATACCATTGAAAATTATAATAACTAAGTTTTACTTTTGGATGCCTGGAATTTAAAATAATTTGTCTAAGTACTTATCATTTATTATTAAAACATCAATAATATGAATGAAATTGTATCACTAATAAAAACTGTTTGTGCAATCGTCATGCTTACCATACCAGGAAGATCTTAAATGGATATTTTATTTGGTGGAATTTACAGCATTGACCGAATGTTTTAATTTAATAAACATGATAAAATTATAAAAGTATATATTTGAGTTGAAAATATTTATAACTGTATGTTTTTAACTTAGCTGCATTAAAGATATTGGTTCTTTGCAAATATGTACTTTACCACTAAAATTGTCACATTCTCTAATTCTAAATGTTGGTTTCACTTGAAGTTGAAATTTTGATAATTTTTTAAACTCCATATGAGTGAATTAAAACATTTTCAGAAACATTTATGACTGAGTCTCTCTGAATTGATTCTAACATTGTAATATAAGATTTTGGTATATATATGTATGTTATTATTTTCTTGTTGTACATTTTAAGATTTTAAGGAGAAACTTTTGAAAAAAAGAGTGTGACTTGTGGAAGTGCTCATTTGTTCATATATATTCATTTTAATATGTCAGATAAGGAAAAAAATTGTATAATTATCTCAGAACTTTTCAGCTTGCTGAAGAATAAAAGTGTGTATTTGGAAATTTCAGAATCTAGAACAAACTATTTGTTACATGTGTACTGTATTTCTCTATATTATATTAGTTTTATATACATTCTATATTACAGAATGTTGATATGTTGTGCCATGCATGGGAAGACAGTTCTGCATGATATGTGATGAACAAGTACGAAATTCTAGGGGTTGTAGGCGAAGGTAAGGGAAGCAATATTTAATTCATTTATCAGTCTTGGAGGACAGGCCTTTTTTATATATTGATCATAAACCTTTAAGGGTGTACAAATAGTTTTAAGGGAACAACTTAAAATTGTTGGGGACACAATGGTATTGGGAATGTAAAAAGCAAAAGAAAAAAAAGAGATGAGCAAGTACATGTAACTAAGGAACAACATGTATTGAGCAAGAACAAAAATGGTATATAATAAGTCCTTGGTTTTGGAAGTAGTAGATGTAGTACACACAAACAAAATACTGCAGAATGCAATAAACAATGGAAAATAACTCAATATAAATTAGAAATTGCAAAGATTAGTTGCTAAGTACGAAAATGGAGACTGTACTCTAAATGAAATGTCTCCACAGCAGTACTTGTAACTGTCAAGGGTTCCAGAATCATCATGTTTCCAGACATGCACATGTATGTAACCATCAACAAACAGAGTAATGAAAGCATAAATTGTCTTAATTATAATACTCGAAATACACATGTAAAAACTTTTATTATTATGTTAAACACCTGTAAGCCAAATAAGGCAATTCCTTAAAATGGAATTACAAGTTCTCATTTTGGTAAAGCATAAGTGATGCTTTATTATAGGTAAAAAATGACCATTAGGCTCTAGAAAATTTTTATAACCATCCCAAGTATACTTTTGAACTGGAATAATGTTTAACAACAATAAATTTCTTAAATCAATAACTAACTAGTTTTATTGGAACAAGAATATGTGAGAAAACATTATGTGTCAAAATAATACTCTATATGTTAAGTGTAAGCACTTTTAGTCCAGCTTATATTAGAACTGATAATGTAACTATATTGAATGTACATTGTATTTGTATTAAACATTGGCAAATGTAAATATTTGTATACTACAGATAAATCTATTAAATCCATGATAGCTTAGGAAACATGACAAATTGAAATTTATGTAATTTATAATCCGTAATATTACACAATTGATGCAAACTGACTGTCAATTCCAATATTGAACAGAGATATGTTTATTAATTGATGCATGTGCATGAGAAAGTTTTTGTTGCAATTTAATGATGCTTTGTTTCATAATGTGCAGTTAAATTGTCATATGTCCAGTGGCAATTATTTCTCCTCATATTTATTTGAGAAAATGAATGTTCTTTCTGTAAACAGCTAAGTTGCATTGTGTAGAAAGATTCCTCTAGGTCCAATGACACAATACTTGATTTTTGTTTAAAGTAGCTTTCATTGAAAAGACAAAAAATTGTCATCTCTCCGATGTTAGTGGTTGTACATGGTAAATAAAGCCTAAAGTGTTTGAGTTTAATTAAAGCAGGGTTCTGCTGTGAATAAATTTTATCTTTTACCTTTCAGGGGCCTACGGAGTGGTGCTGAAATGTCGTCACAAGGTAATGCTCTTAGAAATTATAGTCTACATGTACTGTTAAAAGTATTGAAATACAATGAAGGAAAATGAAAGAATATGGGATTGTTATTGATGAGACAATATACATGTATTATTTCATTATATACCCAGTATGGTTATAAGTTGACATATAGAGGTTGCTTTATGACCATTACTGATTAGCAGCACCAGACCATATCATGAAACAAGCATGAAATGGCTCCTTGAAAGTTTTGAAAAGGGTACATAATCCTTAATTGTTAATTTCTGTTAAAGTTACAGTTCCAGCTAACATTGTTTTAATTTAACTTGTGTATAGTCATAAATTATAAACCATTACAGTATATTTTCATTTTAATATGTATACTGGCTATGAATCCTACTTTTTCAGTAACATAATTTTATAAACGTTCTAGATTTTACTATTAAAATATAACTTTAAAATTGTCAACACCTCATTTAAATATCAACAATACATTCATGAGAGGTACGTAAATGCCTTTTATTGATTGCAAATAATTGCGGTTTCATATTTATTTTTTAAATATCCACAATTTTCAATTTTATGATTAGAATCTGTTTGTGCGTGTCTCTATTCACCGATATTGTATAAGAGACGAGATAGGAAATATCGTGAATTTACTACAAGATTTAACGGATCAGTCATAAAATAGGAAGGCATTGAAATTAAGGAATGTATTGAAATCATAAAAGATAAATCACACTGTTTTTTTAATACATAAATCATGAAAAATCAGACAAATGAGTGTAAACGTGTGAAGGTATTAAAATAGATTCATAGTACATATGCACTCATTTTAGAGGGTTGTAAACCATTAAAAATTTTGATCTCTGATAGCATAAATGATTTTTTGAAAGCTTGCCCTTGATATGTTAATGGTTTTGTTAGTCTTTCATATAGGTATGTAACAGAACTCCATCTGTCTTTCTATCTGGGTTTTGTTTTTAAAATTTTAAGAATTTAGAAAAATATTTCAATTTTTTGTCCTAGTCTAATGATTTTTGTTAAGTTTAACTTGTACAGTGCTTGGATTTGCAAAAAAATTGCATTAATATTGTAGTTTTTGTTTTTAACCGGAATACCAAAATCTGGTTAGTTGGTGAGCAAGGGTGAGCAGCTGTGTGTGTCAGGGCATTTCCAAACAGTAAGAAAGAAAATTCTGTTCACTTAGCTTGTTGCAGAATAGTTTTGTTATGAGCTGTTACAGATTGAGTTTGAATTTTATTCTGACTGAAGGGGCAGAGTTTTGGTCTTAAGGTTGACAAAATTGCATTAACATTTCAATTTTCTGTACTTTTTTGAAAACAAATTAGGTATATGATATCAATTGATTTAGTTTTGAAGTATGAAAAATTGGTAGGGAGTCTGGGCACCACTTAAGGCCCCCAGTGGGTTTTGTCGAAATGGAAATGGGCATTTTACCCTTTAACGCATAAGGTGTTTTATCAATAATTCTTGATCGCTATAATCCTCTTATATAATATACAGATTTCTCCAACAATTGGGTCATTATGACCTACATTTCATGCTTGAGTGACTCAGTTAAATTTGTGCGTTTAGGTCTGTTTCTCAGAAATCTAGTGAAATACATGTATATCAATGATATTACACCAATATATTCATCTTATATAGTACCCCCAAAAAAATCAGCATTATGAACATTTTAATCACCACGACCTACATTTTATGCTTGAGTTACTTTGATTAAATTTTTGCATTCAGTTAAAAATTGTATTATAAAAGAACTATTATAATAGTAATATTTTAATGATATTTCACATCTACATAATCTTATAAAGCACAACACAGCTGAGCAAAATTTAAGTCGCCATAACCTACATTTTATGCTTGAGTGACTTTGGTTGAATTTTAACATTTTAGTGCATTTTTTAAAAGATGTGATGATTTGGCTTGATAATATACAACTACAATTGTCATTGTTTAGTTCCGTACAGATCAGCAAAATATGAGCCAACATGACCTACATTTCATGCTTGAGTAACCTCATTGAATTTTAGCAGAGTAGCTATATTTTTATTATTTTTCATAGCATACTAATGAATATAAGCATCCTCATCTTACATTATGCTACACCACTGCTCAAGGCATCAAATGTTGAAAGCCAAAAAAAATAACCCAAAAATTTGAAGAACATAGCTGTATACATAATGCCAAATTGATCGTAAAATGTTAAGCCAAAACCATCTAAGGATAGCTTCAATTTTACTCCTTAGTTTTCTTAAAATTTAATAATGGTAAGTAATTTTCAGTAATGAGAAGTCCAAGTTTTGAACAACTATTTATTTGATGAACTAATTAAGCTTGACATATTGTCTTAAGTTGGTAATTGTCATTGTATGGCATACATTATACTCTTAGAAAGTTTGTTATGGAATATTTTTATTGCGTCATATGGTGACATTTGTTGATAAATAAGATGTAACCAGGGTGTATTATATGTTATTATTATGGCATATATTCACCACACCCGTTAAATATTTGACATGCAATAATTTTAATTTATGATGTTTTTTATGATAAGTTTTTCATTTAAAGACCCAGTACTTATACAAAGTATTGGTGGTAAATATTCAGTATTGACTGCTACCTTCCCGGGTAGAAAGTTTTAAATTTATTGACAGTAATATCTGCGCAGTAATTGACCAAGCAGATTAAACTATTTATAGACTTTGATCTTTAATGTAAATATAATTGACTGACATTTTGTATTTAACTGACCCCCAAACTGACTGAAAATAAGTAAATGTTCTTTGTAAGTTTGATTTATTATCCCTGTTCTTTCCATGTTAACAACAGTATATAGATATCTTTGATATAACCTCCTTAATACTCCGTCTGTATGTAAGGCTCAGGTAAAGAAACAAAAAAAAAAATAATGTAAAAACTTATCTATAATGTATTTCATAATATAAGGATTCAAATCATTTCTGCAAAATAGTGTAATCATTCCAAATGTCAGAATAAGGGTCATTAAAAATATACTTAATTTCTGCAGTATTGTTTTCAATATTAGGTCCACAGCCTAATAACATGAATAAAGTCTCCTGTTACCCTTATCCTCACATTTATGGCACGCCCTTGTTATATTTATTCAATTTCGAGATATCTTATTTAGTTAAATAAGATATCTTATAAACTAATTGAGATATCTTAATAATAAAATGAGATATCTTATATATTAAATAAGATATCTGATTTATTAAATAAGATATCTTATTAAAATGTTTATAAAGATATCTTATTTAAAATATAAGATATCTTTTATATAGCTAATAATAGAGATATCTTATTTACTTAATAAGATATCTTATAAACTAATAGAGATATCTTATAAACTTATAGAGATATCTTATTAACTTATAGAGATATCTTATTTAACTGGTTATAAAGATATCTTATTAAATATATAAGATATCTCTATAAGCTAATAAGATATCTCTTTTAGTTTATAAGATATCTTGTAAACTTTATAAGATATCTAATAAAGTATGTGTTTAAAAGATATCTTTATAAAGAAGATAAGATATCTTATATACTTTATAGAGATATCTTATTAACTTTTAAATTAAATAAGATATCTTATAAAAATTAAAGATATCTTAATACATAATAAGATATCTTATTAAATATATAAGATATCTTATTTAACATATAAGGTATCTCTATTAATTTATCAGATATCTTATTAACTAATAGAGATATCTTATTTACTTAATAAGATATCTTATTTACTTAATAAGATATCTTATAAACTTATGGAGATATCTTATTTAACTGGTTATAAAGATGTCTTATTAAATATATAAGATATCTCTATTAATTTATAAGATATCTCTATTAATTTACAAGATATCTTATTACCTATATAAGGTATCTTTTATATAGTTAATAATAGAGATATCTTATTTACTTAATAAGATATCTTATAAACTAATAGAGATATCTTATAAACTTATAGAGATATCTTATTAACTTATAGAGATATCTTATTAACTTACAGAGTTATCTTATTTACTTTCAAATTAAATAAGATATCTTATAAAAATTAAAGATATCTTAATACTTAATAAGATATCTTGGAATTTGAATAAATATAAAAACGGCATGCCATACACATTCAACAATCGTTTGTATTGTGTTCTGGTTCAAAGTGTTTATTACTTTATGTATAACCCAAAAAATAGACCTTTCTTCAAATTTACCATAAAACTTAAGGAAACCTCACATTTCTACCCATTAATAAGGCTTGTACAAATAAACTTTATATTTTATGACAATGTACCTATAATTCTATGTTTATTTTAGCTGCTAGTGCTATCCGTGGCAATATACTAGAAGTTAAAAACATTTTGTAGACTCTTTTATGCTTGCATTTCCTCATGGGTTTGAATAAAATTTATATAAAATATAATTAATTGCAATATTGAGTTCAAAAATAAGTGCATGAAAGTTGCATAATTAGATTCTAGTGATTGGTCAGATGCTTAGATTTGAATATATTCTGTTTTTCTTTATTTTCAATCCTATGTCTATTATCATGTTTATAGTGGATGGAAGACAGCATTATCTTTCATTTAATAGTAGCATTTACATTTTATTTGAGTTACTTAAAAAATACATTTACTAAAACATTAAATAAGTAAAAATATACAGAAAACATCAGATCTTTAAAATGTTTTTACTAAAAAAAGAAAATACATTATGTATATGATAGAAGTGGAAATTTTGTAATGAAGTGACATAAACTGAAATGACAATATAAAGATGGCTTAATTTAAGCTGTTGATTTAATTGTATCCTTGAACATATTTTAAACTATATCAAGTGACAAACAGACTGAATTGATTTTTCATGGTGTTAAATATTAAAAATGGAGAGATTTATGTGTTAATGTGGGCATTTCATTAAACAAGTCCAAAAGATTCACACCTTGCACATTTTTGTAGAGCCTCCAAGGATAAACAACAACAGAAGATATGTTTGAAATTCACTTATAATCTAAATAAAAACATGTTGTAAAAATTAAGGAGAAAAACAAAAGATTTTAGGAATTATAAATTTATGTGAGCAAACTTGGCCTTTCTTGTCATGCTTGTCAACCATCAATGTGGATTTTAATAGTCTTTCTTCTGGCATTATAATAGTAGCCTGTGATTTTCTGCTATTTATTGTTGATACAAATAGTAAACTTGAGATCTCTGTTTTAATCCTTTTTATCAGAATGAATTATTTTTAATTATTTTGATAGAATTCGATGACTGATAATTTGGGGAAAGATTTAAATAATTTGTCTCATTTCATTATTTAACCTCTGTAGACAGTATTTTAGTGCAAAATTAATTGCTGTCATTAAGGAAACTAGACCATAATTTAACTTTTGTACATAATATGTAAAAATCTGTAAATTTTATTGGACAGTATGAGCATTCACTATTTTTGAACAGTCAATTGTTAATCTTGTCAAATCACAAGGAAATCAATCAACCATGAAGAAAAGTCCCTCTGGGAAAATGTGTCACATGGGTATAGTGCCTCTCACTAGGTATAGGCTCCCGTAGTTAAGATAAACAAACAAATGTTCATATAGAGTGAATTTTATATTGTAGTGCCAACATTTTTACATTTTATGTACTAAATGTATTATGGACTTCTCCCTCAGGAACAGTTTTCCTGTAGTGTGTCTGGTAAGGTATAGTTCCCTCACCTAATGGCTTGGACACTATACCTCACCAGACAACACTATAGGAAAACAGTTCCTTCGGGAGAAGTCCATAATACATTAATAGGATTATTCCAAATTGCCAAATTTTGGCAACCATCAGTATATTTCAGAAACACTGTATTCTTAACACACAAACATATAGACACAGTATACGTCTACAAAATATGTTTCAAAATGGGAAGGATTAAAGTTCAAAGTGAAGACTGGAAAATCTTCAACAAGTTTTCAAATTCATGTCTTTCCAGAGTGGAGCGCAGCGAAACGAGGGAAAAGAAGCTGAATTTAAAAACGAGTTTATGATTTCCAGTTCTTTAGTACCTATTTCTTCCGTAAAAACTCGATTTTTTAAGTTTCATGAACCTAGTTAAATTCAATGAGCACAGTCGACAAAGTTAAATAATTTTACGCCTGATTGGTCTAGAAGTATGTGTATTTGTGAACGGTGCGATTTGATTGGTTTAAAGGCAGTGGAAGATGAGGTCTCGTGCAGTGGTAGATGAGGTCGTGTGAAGCGATCTTCAATGGGTCATCTCACACTGAAAATGGCCATTCACGGAAGAATATATATATGTGATTCTTGCTTTAAACCTTTGGTTGAATTTATATTTCGACAAGAAGAAATATAATCTGCTCATTATCCATCATGGTCCTGATACTTTAAATAAGAGCATCAATTCCAGGGATAATAATTAGTTTAAAGTCATTAGCTGATGCATCTAAATAATTCATGGATAAATTTGGGTGTGAAATCTAACATAAAATAAATTATTTTTTTAATCTCATGAGGAAAAATTGAAAAGTCAGTATCACTTAAAAAAAATATTTCATTTAAATAATTTACGAGTCAGAAATAAGTATATGCCATGTATGCATTGATGCTTACCATACAATGGAACACAGATTAATTGAGTTGTATAACATACTTAAATTGATTGAGGTTGTTTGTTGTTTATTTGTATAGCTTCTTTTGTTGCCAATGGTGTTGGTTTATGTTTTTTGCTTTTTATTCTGTCCCATTAGTATTCCTTGCATTTTATTTGTTAACAGAATAGAGTTGTGGAATTTTAAATTCCATGTTTCTATCATCAACAAGTCACTTTACAATATATTTTGCTCAATTTGTATATAATATATTAGTGGTAATAACAGTTAAGTAAATTTAATTTTGTACTGTCTTACAGGAATCAGGTGAAATGGTGGCAGTGAAAAAGTTCAAAGACAGTGAAGGTAAGGAAACCATTGTGACCTGGGGTTCAAAATACGATATCCCAATCATGCTAAGACTTAAAACAAATAGCCCTGGCTCGGAACATTGAATCCAAAGATCTAATTCAGAAGATTATAGCAAAATCAAAGATCTAATTGAGAAGATTATAGCAAAATCAAAGATCTAATTCAGAACAAGCTAGTAAAATCAAAGATCTAATTCAGAGCATGATAGTGAAATCCAAGATCTAATTCAGAGCATGATAGTGGGGGCCTCAGTGGCTGAGTGGTCTAGGTAGTTCGTCATGACTACTAATGAACACTAGCCTGTCAATACTGAGGTTGTGAGTTTGAATCTCACCTATGGCGGGGTGTGTTTGACTCCGTTCTAAATTGACAAGGATTGCCAATTTTCCTACCAAGGGTCTGCGGTTCTTTCCGGGTACTTGGGCTTCCTCCACCAATGAAAACTGGCCGCCGCGAAATAGCCAAATGTGTTGAAAATGGCGTAAAACCCCAACAAAACAAACAAACAAGCATGATAGTGAAATCCAAGATCTAATTCAGAACATATTATAACTTGCCAGTCTCAAGTTAAGTACATATTACCATGACTCTCAAGTAAGCAACATATGAGCTTCTCCACAACATATTATCCTAGGCAAAAACTAGTTCAGAACATTATACACTAAATATCTCAGTCAGAAATTAATACACCAATTCTCTAGTTCATTAGCCTCCAGTTCTGAACATAATATCCATAGCCTCTGGTTCAAAAAGGTACAGTGAATCTTCAGTTTATAACATAATAGCTACAGTCTCTTATTTATCACAATGTGCCATGAACCTATAGTTCATAAAATAAACTTCAAAACTCTCAACAGAAATTACATATAATATTCAAAGTCTTAAGTTCAGAACATAAAACAATTCAAAACATCATATATAAAGCCTCTAGATCAAAACACGGTACATTTATCTTGGAGTGATAGTACCTTTAGCATGCATTTCTAGATTTAGCAGTTAAACAATTTTTTTGCTTAGTTATTGAATTTTCTTAGAATGGAAATAAGTTTGGTCATTTCTTGATTTACACAACATTTAAGAAAATTTCATATTAAAATCCCTTAGAATTGAAATTGATTTATAAAAAGTTAAAATTTGTACAACATTATATTAGTAGTATAACTTTCATGAAAATAAGTAGTCATAAATGAACATTTTATTCTGTAATATATTGATCTTCAGAGTATTATGTAGAATAGGGATTTTAATTAGGATAATAATGACATGTTCAAGTTTATTTATTGCAAGGATATATTACTCTAACTATCATTTGTTAAAATCTTAACCATTACTGAAGTTTTATGATCCATTTAGGTTGTGTAGTATATACTCTTGATTCAATATTGGCTTGACTATACTCTAAAAAAATATACAGTGTGTTTTACTTGAATCTCTGAAAAATCCACAGTGTTATTGAGGTGTTGCAAAATTATTGATGAATATTGTCATCAGCAGAAAAATATGTTTCGCTAAGTGTGAAATTTCTACAATTATTCTGCTCTGGGAATTATATTCATCAGTATTTGTTTGATAAACCTTTTACTGTAAAGCAGAACATCAATTTTGAAGCTTTATTTCATACCGGTAGTTAAATACAGGTAAAAAATGCTTGCTAAATTTTTGTCTTCATGATGTAAGCATAAATTGTTATGTTTTAATGATATCTCATGTAAGGATGAATTGTTGTAGAACTAGGATCCTGTGTGAGCATAAATTGGTATGTGTTACTGGGATCCCATTTAATGATAAATTGTTATGTCTTGCTGGGATCCCAGGCCATGTGAAGATAAATTGTTATGTGTTTCTGGGATCCCATGTAAAGATAAATCATTAAGTGATACTGGGATCCCAGGCTATATGAAGATAAATTGTTACGTGTTTCTGGGATCCCATGTAGAGATAAATCATTAAGTGATACTGGGATCCCATATAATGATAAACTGTTATGTGTTACTGATATCTCATGTAAAGACAAATTAATGGGATCCCATGTAAGATAAATTGTTATGTTACAAGGATCACATTAGAGTGAAGTTTGAACATTAATTTGAGGGGTATAATGTTACTGAGATCCCATTAGATTGAATGTTTCAAAATTTGTGGGTTTCATCATCTGGTCGTTAACAGTGAGCGAAACACACTAAATATCCCCAAGAGAGACTGGTTTACAACAATGTGGTAACTGTTTGCTGATTTAGATATAGATCTAACCACTTAGTAGATAACTGCATGATAAACAGAAAATGAGTGGGGATTATATAAAATCTTGGTTTGAACAATTAAGTACCTTTATTTCTAGCTGGAGTTTTAAAGACCATAGCTAGACATATTACGGTAAAACATAATACAATTAGTTATTCATTAACTACTTTGGTCTGCAGATTACTCCAATTACAAACAGGAAATACTAATGGGGGTTTCTAATCCAGGTGTGTTCTATTCAGTCTCAGCTAGGTAATCCATATTTTGTTTTGTTAAACTATAAATCATACTTATAACAGGTCTGTACTATACCATACAGTGTTTGTTCAGATGCAACAAAAGTGAATACAAATTAAATCCTTTAACAATATGTAAATGGGGACACCACAAACAAGTTGAGAGTTGTTTGTTACTAGGTGATAATAAATAAATTTGTAGAACAATGTATTAAATATGCACCAACTATACAAAACTGAAGTAGAAAATTTAATGGGACAACAATAAAATTTGCACTAGGCTAAAGGATATTTGACTTTTCCTTTTATAGTTTCTTATGTAATATCCTATTTAGCTGTGATTAAATATTTTATATGATATATAACAAACACTCATTGACATAGTAACTACTCTTTTTCTATATAAAGTTTCTTTAAAAATATGGGTTTTTTGTTTTAACGTGTGGAAGAAGTATAAATACAATATACAACAAAATTAGAGCAAATTGTCTTTGTGATTGTATCAGTCTCTCAGGATTATTTCTGATGAAAAACTACAAGGGGGGGGGGGGGGGGGGGGTATTGTAAGCAAGCTCAGAAAATTATACCTCTGACTCCAAACTGTCAGGCCAGGATTTTATATCTTTATATATTATACCTCGTGTAAAATTCCTGTCTTTTTCATCCATCAAGACAAGGTACATTCTGATCTAACACTTAGCTCAGCAGTAATGATATTTGTCTTGCCAGCGACGAAAAGTCTCAGAGGCGAGATATAGGTATTACTTTCCGTCAGCGTCATAAACTTTTGTAAAACTTTAATAACTTTGCACTTGTAATACATACAATTAAGATTTATGGTCCACAAGGTAGCTAATCATATAAGGTTTGCCACAGTATACTTGTCTTGTGACCCTGACCTCATTTTCATGGTTCACTGACTTCATAAACATGAATTTAAAATCTGCATCCAAGTTTCGTGGTTAAATCCATCTCAGCAACTGTAATACCTAGACCAACCATATTTTTTGTATAGATAGTTCTTAGTGGGTACATGCTAGTCTGACACTTGGCTTGGGACCTTGACCGCAATTTCATGCTCGAGTGACTTTATCAATTTTTCATGGTTAAGTCCATTTCTCAGAAACTGTAATACTTAGACCCACCGTATTTGGTCAATAGATAGTTCTTGGTGGGGACATGTCAGTCTGACACCTGTCTTTTGACCTTGACCTACATTTCATGCTTGAGTGACCTGCGTCACATTTTCATGGTTAAGTCCATTTCTCAGAAACTGTAATACCTAGGCCAACCATATTTGGTCTATAGATAGTTCTTGGTGGGTACATGTCAGTCTGACACCTGGTTTGGGACCTTGACCTCAATTTCATGCTTGAGTGACTTTGTCACTTTTTCGTGGTTAAGTCCATTTCTCAGAAACTGTAATACCTAGACCCACTGTAGTTAGTCTATTGATAGTTCTTGATGGGTACATGCCAGTCTGACACTTGTCTCTGGATCTTGACCTCAATTTCATGGTTGAGTGACTTTAATCCAATTTTCTTGATTAAGTCCATTTTTCAATAACTGTAATACCTAGACCTACTGTATTTGGTGTATTGATAGTTCTTGGTGGGTACATCTAGTCTGATACTTGTCTCCTGACCTTGACCTCAATTGCATGCTTGAGTGACTTTCATCCAAATTTCTTGATTAATTCCTTTTTTAAGCAACTGTAATACCTAGACCCATCCATGTTTGGTCTATCGATAGTTCTTAGTGAAAACATGCAAGTCTGACACCTGTCTCTAGACCTTGACCTCAATTGCATGCTTGAGTGACTTTGTCACATTTTCGAGATTAGGTCCATTTCTCAGCAACTTTAATACCTAGACCCACCATATTTGGTTAATAGATAGTTCTTAGTGGATACATGTTCATATGACACCTGCCTTTTGACGTTGACCTCAATTTCTTTCAACACATTTTCCTTTGACTTGCAAAATGTCAGGTATCAGATAATCATTAATCTGTGTCATGTGCATACTCAGGCGAGACATGTAGTGTGTCCACTCTTGTTTGCATAGTATCACCTCAGTCATGTCAGTCAAAGTCTAATTATACAGAGTCTTACCTGGCTTTTATGGCAAGAGTGGGACATACAAAAAATTATTACTTACAAAGCTATGTACAAGTGCATGTAGAATATGTTTGTCTCATCTAAACCTATTATAAAGAGACAGGTATTATACACGTATACGAAGTTAATCATAGAAATAAAATTTTTGTGTGATAGAGTGGGGAATATAATTTTGAGAGGTTGCAAACACTATTCCTAGTTTTACCTATGTCTACTTTATTTTTGACAAATATTTGAGAAGATTGAAATTTTTATAAAAAAAACTGTCTGATCAGTAAAATTAGATATTTTGAATTGGATGTGAATTTAACATAGTTTGATATAAGTTTGTATACCTGCTGTATAAACTTGGGCCTTCGTTTAAATATCCCTATGACCTTAGCAATAGTAACAACAAACAAAGGCTTGTAAATATTTTATTTGTATATTGCAGAGTAATTTGATTTGTGTATTGGAACAGCTGATTAGATTTCATTATACAATCTTTGTTGGTTCTCATGTGTTGACTCTTTATTCATTTCCATAAAAGGTCTAATAAAGTTCATTACAAATGAAATCATTTAAATATTTACAAATTGATGAAAATTAATTTGACATAATTTTTGTCAGACAAACTTTTAGAATTGGGGGAACTTTTCTATGAAGATTACTAAATATTTGTTTTTCCAAAGCATGTTTGAACTAAAATCACAGGGAGAATGTGGAGATCTCTTTGTAAATTATCATTTGATGGTAGAAAATTTTTCTTTTACTTATCCTTAATTGTCAGTTCATGACTTGTGGAATTTATCTGATACTTATCCTAAACCATCAATTCATGAATTCAGATTTTTTCGGCTGCTTATCCTGAATTGTCATTAGGTTTTACATAATATATAACAAATAGAACCATGAGCTTAGTACTTTTCTGACAGTAAAGATTTTCTAGTTGTATACAGTTCTTTGTAATCTCTGTTACATTTGATCTTGATAACAATCATCTCATGACAAACAGACTGGTACAAAATGACTACTGTCTGGACACCTCAGTTTGTGGAATGGATTTTTTGAATTTTGAAAGTCTAAGTGTTAGAATTATTAGACAATCTTTTGTTGGTTAATAAAGTTTATTGAGTCGTCCAAGGAAACATAAAAAATGAAAGTTGTTTATAAAGGTTATGTTTGTATACCTCACAAATGATTCTGAATGGGGAATTTCCAAATAGAAAATTTCAAAAAATTATTATTTTGAATTTATCAACTCAGACCTGTCCTAAAATTTGTAAAAGTGTTATTTTAAATATTTCTAATGCACTTGGTGCATATTTTGTGCATCATGGGGTTGTAATACTTAATTTTATAAAATCTCATAAGGAAGAGTTATCTCCCTTTTACATTGAAAATTCCTTAGGCAGATTTTTTTTGTTTCCCTGGAAGACGTGATTGAACAAAATCAGGCAAGTTCAATTGTTTCAGTTATGACTTAGCTCATTGCGTCTTTCACCAATGTGACTAGACAATTCACATTCACTCAATTAAGGTTTCAAATTATGAAAAATCCATTTTACAAACTGAAGTGTCCAAACAGTACAGCTCTGTGTGAACGTTCAGTGAGTTTGATATGCATAACTATTTCAGTAATGGTTAAATAGATGCTAAGTACATGTTATGGGGTTTAAAACGTTCTCAGGAACAATTGACATCTCATGAGGTTCGTGTAAATATGATGTGAAAGATCATTAAAATTCTGTAAGGTCGGATAACAAATTCTGATTGGAAATTTATGCACTCTGTTACACTTTAAAGTAGTACACCTCCTTATGCCGTGTATAAAGAGATCACGATATGCGTCAATGAGTTATTTGTTTGAAGGGATTTTCATTTACATGTAAGCCTTTACCATGTGATATAAGGATTTTAATCAGTGTGTTTAAATCTTTAACAAATCAATAATGAACTGTTTGTATACAGGCTTAAAAACACTTCTATCATTTTAAATAAAATTTAATATACACGTATTTTTAATATATAGTGCTATGATTGTTTTTTGACCATTTTTTATCACACTAAAAAATTCATGGCACTGAAACCTTTTTTGTCTGATTCCTCAAGCTATGATTTCAAGTAAGTTATCTCCTGTGCTTCTACTGGTTTGTGGCATTGTAGAGCTGTTCTAGGATTAAATTTATTTTAAATTGACTATTCAAACATTTAAAACTTTATATACAAGCTTGCACAAAATATGCTGGCAGAAAATATAATTTGAATACTTCTGAAAAAGCAAATAAGAATTTACCTCTGCATGAGTCTCAGTTATACTTGTTGAAAACTGAATGGTGCTGTCTTTTTGTGATTTTGGTATCTGTTTATATTGGGTTTTTGTCTAATGACCATTTACCCAACATCCCTTTCATACTATTATTATCAATCAAAAAGAATTATTCTTGTCTCCTGACAGTCTAAAGTACATACTACACTATAATTTAAGACAAAAGAATGGTTGTAGTATTTTGTCTGTGATATTTTGAGGAGGCCAAGGTGGCCGAGAGGTCCAGTTAGTTTATTGTAACTTCTAATGATCAGTAAACAACAAAATGGATAACAGGAAAGGTTAACAATGATATACCAATCAATCAAAGCAACCCAACTGACAATACTCTGGACAAAAAATAACATAAAAGAGTACAAAACGAAAACATGAGACAGAGACGGTCATTAGCCTAAGACCAAGTTTGTAAGTTCAAATCCAGCTTATGGCGAGGTGCGTTTGACTCTTGTCTTAATTAGATCTTGGATTCCTCTACTAATAAAACCTGACACCATAATACAGCGAATCGCACTAAAAGTAGGGTGAAACCCCAGTAAAACGGACAATTTTTTTCAAGTCTGTATAGTACAAACGAGGATGAAAGGACTGACTGGACTACTGGTATATGTCTATCCCACATTTAATGTCCGAGACAGGTAATTTAGAATTCCATGTGATTGATTGTATAGTATTGGAGGGGGTTTATGAAAGATTTTCTTCCCAAATTTCCACTGTAAGACAAAAATTAAAAATTTAAGATAATAATTTCTGATAATTTTTTTATACCCCCTGCACCAAAGGAGAGGGGGTGGGGTATACTGTTTTACCCTTTCGGTTCTGTGCATGAATTCATTGTCACACTTTTCTCTGCAACTACTCATTACAGCTGCTTGATATTTTGTCACAAGTGCCTACTATAGGTATGCTATATCATGGGATAATTTTTGGACCAAGTTGACATCAACTTTTGACGACTTCATTAAACCTTTTTTTTTTTGGGGGGGGGGGGGGGGGTTAGAATCTTGTGCAAAAGGTTGAATCTAATGTCCCTCTTTATCTTAACTATGGGTATTACATAAATCTGTCTTAATTTAAAAGCTTCCTGTTATTTGATATCACCATAAATAATTAGTTTTTAATTATCATTGTTGTAAAATTGTGTTTTATTGTTAGTGTAATGAACAGATAATGCAGCATGAAACAAACATCAATAATCTTAATGTAACAACCAATAACCGGTATATGTTATTCTCATATTTCCTTTTATCTTAACAAACATTATTTTGTGATTGCATATTATTTGAAAACAATTCTTTAAACTGGTGCCTACATATGGCTGGAACGACTTTCTGATAAACATGTTATTCATTTGTGAAACTTTCAGATTGTAGATTTAATGTGTTTTTTTCATAAACAAGGTAATTCATACCTGAAATGAAAAATTCAGTAAATTCTGTAATAATTAAGTTAATGCAAATATCAGGATGTTGAATTTGTCACCATTAATCTGCAGTTTATTGCAATGAATGAAAAAGTTTTTTTTAAAGTAAAAAGAAAAACAAAAGTTTTATATCAATCAAGCATTTATAAATGGTCATCTAAAATAAGTTCCTCCCCTGACAAGAATTCCTTTGGGGGCAGTCTAAATGATGTAAATTGTATGGAATGACAAACTAATACAACACAAACAACTATGACAGCCCAGTGGTCAGATCAAACTATCTGGACAAATCTGCCACTGAGGCCACAGTACATATTATGCAATGGTGAATTGCCTTTAAAACGCAAGATTTAAGCCAGTTACAGTGATAAATGCAGAAAGCAAAAATCCCTGAGGAATCAGAATATCATTCAGTATAATTATTCACAGTAACTCAATCTGCTTGTGATATGTTGTTCTGTCAACTGTAACAAGTACATCCCTTTCAAATAAATATTAAATTTGTTCAAGATACGGGTAGCATCTATTGACACCCAAATGGAAATGATATTCTATATTCTGTCATATTGGTTAACCATATACATAGCCTGACAAATTATACCCCTGTCTAAGTCTTCAATGAAAATGTCTCTGTTTAATTCAATTGGCTTTAACAGTGTAATAAAATGCATTTCTTTGTTTTTTATATAGATTACATTTTAGTTGTACATGTATTATATTTCCAGACAATGATGATGTTAAGAGGACCACACAGAGGGAACTGAATATGCTAAGAACCTTAAAACAAGAAAATATAGTGGAACTAAGGGAAGCATTTAGGAGGAGGGGAAAATTATATCTAGTATTTGAATATGTGGAAAGGGTATGTTCTATAGATATTCTGTGATTTGTTTTCTAATTTATAGAGTATTTTAACTATAGAAATGTTCAAAATTTATTACCACACTGTCCAATCTGAAGATAAACTTTTTCATACAAATTTATATTAATATAGCTTTCGTCTTGCTGATGCATACCCTGTTTTTTTCATTATTATGGAGGAGTGATGTTAATTTAATATTTTTTTTTCTATTCCAGAATATGTTAGAATTACTAGAAGACATGCCAAATGGTGTTCCTGCCGAAAAAGTCAAAACTTACACATATCAGTTATGTAAAGCTATACAATGGTGCCATACACAGGACATCATACATCGTGGTTTGTATTTATATAAGTTTTCCAACTCTAGCCCTCATCAATGACTGTTCTTGGCCCCCTGCCCATGTCCGAAAGTTACACATATCAGTTATGTATATATTATTATTATATGTGCCATACATCATGGTTTGTATCAGTTTTCAGACTCTTGCCTCCATCAATGACTGTTCTTAGCCCCCCAAAGTTACACATATCAGTTATGTATAGCTATACAATGTTGCCATACACAGAACATCATACATCATGGTTTGTATAAGTCTTCGGACTCTAGCCTCCACCAATGACTCTTCTTAGCCCCTCCCTAACCATGTTCCAAAGTTACACATATCAGTTATGTATAGCTATAATGTATAAAATGGTGTCATAAAAGAGGACATAATAGGTTGGTGGTTGGTATCAGTCTCCCACTCCAGTCCCCTCCAGCGATCCATCTCAGCCCTTGGCAACAATATTTCAAAGTTGAAGATCTCAGTCATATAAAGCTAACATTCTACATGTATGTGGCCATACACAACACATGTGTCACTTCTTCATAAAGTTATCCCCATCCAAATCTTTTTTCTTGGGTAAAGTTTTACAAGTATTTTCATAAGGTACCGTTACACCAAGTTAAAAAATTCCAAAGCAATTTCCTGTTACATCATACAACAATATAGGATTCTTGTTAATGTTCGTTTGACATACAAGGAATTACTTATTATTAATGTCAAAATGAAAATTAGTGAATTCAGGCATATATAACTGGATGTTCATTACTAAAATTACATCCTGTAGAATTTTAATGCGTGACAGATATAGATTAAACCTGTTACTTAATTCCTGCATTTCCTTTGAAGTACTGGAGATATGAAACATTTTTCTTGTTCTAATTCTCGTTCCACATTACAATTATTATGCAAAGATTGACACTAATCAATAAACATCCTGCCACATTGCAATTCTAATCTGATTGATTTTTCTTTCAAATTTCTTTTAAATTTAATTCAATGTTTTTACCTAACATTCGCTTTTATTTAAAGTTGTTCAATATGTTAGATGATCCATTACAGATTGCTATGAGTTGAGGATATTCAAAATGTTGCTATTGTTTTCTTTATTATATTTAATACCGATTATAATCAATTTTCAGTCGTTAACAAAGTCATAAATTATTAACCTTTTATAAACATATAAATATTACGTGATTGTTAAACTGTAAAATCAATACACAGAAAGCATGAGTAGAAAAGATATGAAAATGCAGGGATGTGGGGTATTGTATCAGTAAGACATCTCAATAGATAGTATATAGGAAAAGGTAAAAGGCAGTTGTCATATTGACATAATTGTAAAACGTCCCACACCCAGGACCAACATTGAATGGATCTTGGAAACACTAGTGTCTGAACCCAAATATACATGTATTCAGATAATTCTTGTTTTTGAATAACAGAGTTGTTAATTCTTCTAGATAATTGAGGAATATATTTTTGTTATCAAATAAAAATTTCAGTAATGGACTGAATTTTCATTTTTGAAGAAAAGTTTTGAGAGTAACCCTACTATTGATAATAATAATAATAATAATAATTCTTTATTTAAAGAGGGTTACACAGTTAGCTATAAAACTAATCTTCCCTGAGGCCCTCATGAAATACAATGAGATATAACAAAAAAATTACGAAAAATCAAACAAACACACATACATGTATATGAATAAATGAAATAAAAAATTGTTATGAAATATACAATTTTCAAAACAGGTAAAAATTACAAATTCATATAGTATTGGCATCATTCAAATTACCTCAACAATATCTTAAGTTTGAGTAAGTGTGTGAAAATTGTTATACATATAAAATTACACAGCTTCTTGATGTTCCAACAAGTAATTTTTTAAATCTTTTTTGAATGAGCCTTGAGGTTGATTTTTTCAGGGATATTGGTAACTTATTCCATAAGATAGAACCTGAATATATAAAAGATTTCTTATATAGCTCTGTTTTGGCTTTTGGAACTTGTAAATTTTTGCAAGACGCATTCCTCAAACAATATTGGTTTATTTCTGGCATTTCTTTAAATTTTTCAGTGAAATATATAGGGGCTTCGTTCTTTAGGCATTTCTGCATCAAAACAGATTTGTGGTATGAGATTCTATTCTCTACTGTCATCCATCCAAGCTGTTTAAACAGTGGAGCTGATGATGAAAGTGGATCAGCATCTAAAATAAGTCTTGCAGCCCTTTTCTGCAATTTTATTATTCTGACTAGCTCATTTTTAGCACAACCACCCCAAATAATACAACAATAATCTATCAGTGGGAGAATATAGCCATTGTAAAATAATTTTCTTGAATCAATATTTAGAAATTTCTTAATTTTAGAGAGTAAATGAAGTCTGGATGATATTGATGAACATAAGTAATTAATATGGCCTGTCCAGGACAGATTAGAGTCAATTCTAACTCCTAAAAGTTTTTCAATTGATGATTTTTGAAGAATATTATTCTCAATAGTTAGAACTGGTTCTGCTTGATTTAAACGCAGCCTTTGTCTTGTACCTATAACCATACATTTCGTCTTATCCGAATTTATGAACATGTTATTTTCATGACACCATTTTTCAACACATTGGAGATCATCTTGTACTTTTAATTGCATATCAGCAATACTCTTTCCTGATGTATGCATAGTTGTGTATTGATGGGTGAAAAAGTTATGCATTCTGTATAAAGAGAAACAGTTAAACATCCTTAGGTTTTCATTTGCACAAAATGTTAACTTGTTCACCTTCAAGTTGTTTAGATGTAAATAAACTACCTTTAATGGAATGATTGATATTTTATCTTTGATTTCTAGATCAATACATTTTAATTAATGTTACACTTTGTCCATAGAGAGAGTCTGGGTTAAACAAACATCATTTGATTTTCTGAATGATAAGATTTTCGTTGATTAGTTCCAATATCTACAGTCACACTACAATACTGTAGAACTTATATTGTTCAGACACCCAGGTCACAACCAAAAGACTTTATATTATAGTCCTTACATTTTCTTATGCAGATCAGTAATGTCCTCAGCTTGATAAGGATACATATTTATTGCATATGATAATCTCCTGTTTCAAATAAAGAGATTAGCCATTTTGCATGCTTGGCTAAAGGTATTAGTTTTCTGTATATTCTATATTACTAATAAGTCCATGTAGCCATGTATGGTTTGAAGGCCTTGTTTTCAGGACTAAATGTGCTTGTAAATTATTTCAGATGGGAAAATTATTCCACTTATAAGTAGTACTCTGTTTTAAAGGTATTTTTGTGATTTAGAACTTGGCAAACATATATTTGAGTTGAATTTTTCGGTATTGACCTTTAATTATCATAGTACAGTGAAGACTTTTGAATTTTAACAGGACTGTTTTTCAGTTAAGATCAGTGAACTGTTCAGCTGTAATTATTTTGTCTGACACGAGGCGTACCCATACTTAACATAGATTTATATTTAATACAGACACAAGCTACCCCACGCTTATCCATTACATTAAATTGTAATCAGCCTAATATCTGTAGGTTTAAATCTTGATAATTGACCAATCTTTTATTAAATATTTTTAATTGGTAATTATAATTATTTATGTGAATGGCTTGCTTGTTCATTCAATTTTACACTCATTTTACTGATATTTTTATTATGAAAAGTCCTATATAAATGACAGTATAAATAATTTCTGTTACTGATTATTAATTTAAAATTGAATATAACATACCCTTGGTTATCAATCTTATAACAATTAAGTTGTATGTTATCTCATTGACTCTTATTCAGATGATAATTAAGATTATTATACTTTATGTAAATTTCTCTACTTTAAAGCATTTTCATTGGTTTACAAGAATGTGGTATTTTCCTCGATCACCTGCTGGTAAGAAACATCGGGTGGTATTTTACACTATCACCTCTGGAAAGAAACAGTGGGTGGTATTTTATACTGTCACCTGCTCATAAAATCCAAGACATTCAGTATAATAAAATAAATAACAAATTTCTAAGGGGGTGACAGACTATATTGTAACCCCTCTGAAAATATATATACCCCGTCACCCTCTTAGAAATGTGTTATTTATATAATAACTTCCAATCAGAGGCAAATTATGCATGATAAATATAAAATCTACGTGACAATAAATCATATATATTTTTTTAATAATCTCAATAAAGAAATATTTGATTTGATTCATTGTCATGTGGATTTTATATTTAGCATGCAGAATTCCAGTAGTATAAACATACTGACCTTTAATTGATCACTGGGGAAAAGTGGTAGTTTGTAACTCTAATTAAGATACCTACAACCTACATAATTTTGAAGCAATATCGGTGAAAACAAAAAATGCACAGAATAAAACTTTTGCATGGTCTCTGAGAGACAGTAAAAGCTTTTATTGCTGAATTATGTGCAGTTTTAGAATTGTGCGATGATGTTCGTAACTTACAGTTAACTATACAGTTTTGAATTTACGCGCATCAATATCCTATATAAGTTACACACATCATTTTGACCTTTCAAATTGTGTGTATAAAAAGGAATTAAAGCATACTGTCCTTTAAAATAGGAATGCAGTAATTTTTCATGAATCAAAAAGAATGAAAAGTGAATTTCTGTCAGCTTGAGCCTTCAGGAAACTTTTATTTTGTGCAATTTTTTTCATCGACATTGGTTCAAAATTATGTGGGCTGTACGTAACTTAAGTTACGAACCACAGCTTTCCCCCCAGTGATTGATGGTGAGTTATTCTTGAAACCATAATGATTATAAAGAGAAAAAATATCACCTCACATGAAATTGGAAGTGAAAATAAATTTACTTATAGTTTGTTAATCTAGCATAAAATTCTCAGTAGTTTTCATTGTTTTGACAATTGGTCATTTAATTTGATGAATTTTTGCAGGACTTATGGAACTTAAATGCTTAGTAATACAACAGCTTCATGTTGGTTCTTTGATATTTTCTTTATCAGTATCAGAGATTTTTGTTGAAAATATGGTCTGTTGAACTTTATCTTTTGGTCCCAAGAATAAATGTTTTAACAAGTCATTGTGTCAATCAATTGTTTTAGCAGATAAGGTGATCAATAATGTGTTGAAGTGTTAATTATTTATATCATTGGATAATTAAAACAACATCATGAATGAAATAAAATGACCAAGCCATATGGATTGATCACTGATTAATCTTTGTTGTGACTATAGGAAGTTTTAAACAATGTTTTTGTTGATTGTTTACTGTTAAGTTTATTCTCATTCATGAAGTTATAATTAATGATGCTTGACATAAGTAATAATAGGTACATATTTTGTGATATGTAAATGGAGGCTTTGAAGCAAACTTTCATCATATATGGAGCTTAAAATCTCTTATTTAGACCAGTTCAAGTTAATTAATAGATAATCACCCACCCCTTCTAAAAGTTGTGGGGCAGAAGAAAGGATTTTATTCTTATTTTTCAGTTTTTATGTGATTGATAAAGCCCCTCTGTGCAGAAATTCTGGATGTAAGCAGGTCTGGGTTCAGGGATTGACTTGTGGTCAATTGTATCACTCACAAAGTTAATGCAACATTGTGCATGTTAGGTATTGTTTTTGTATCATAAAATTGTATGCATACCATCGCTTTATCTTACTTTGGCTAAAAATATGTATAATAGCAAAGACTGTTTATTTTTCATGGATCAGAAATGGATGCTATGAACTTATCATATTTTACTGGAAAAAAATTGCTTTCCAAGAAAATTAAAAATATGGGAAGTGCCAATTTTGAGGGGTGGGAGGGGATGATAATTTGTCGGTTAACTTGAATTGGCCTAATTGAGGTATCCATAATTTCAGACCTGTTTGGTGATATAAGTTACAAATTCTCAGACTTGTGTGGTGATATCTAAAATATACCTGTGGTGTTATATCTGTGGTATATATTCTTGGGTGATATCTAGAATCTCAGTGTGATGGGATGATATTCCAAATGACAGATATTTTGGGGTGATATCCAAAATTTCTGAGTGGGGAATGATATAAAAAGTCTCAGAACTGTGTGATGATCACTGAACATCCATTTGTTTTTGTCTTCCTTGTCCAAAAATCTTGTAAGTGGGATTCGATGAAAATTCTAAGGAAGGTAAAACACCATTTGAATATCTGATTGTTTCAAAGTATTTTCTGTCCGACATCTTAAAGGGGAGATAATTTGGCTGTAGCATATATTGATTGACATTGTAAGCATAACTACTCAAAAAAGGGTCTGATGGGATTCAGTGAAATTTGAAAAGGTATTATACCAGATCAAAATATCACATGAATGTATATAGTTTTTGCCCAGTATTTTTGAATTCTGGGAAGGGTGTTATCATTTTATGAGCTTGCTCAAAAGTTACCACTTACTACTGATTGTTCTGTTATATGGGTTGTGCAGTATCATTTGGGTTCAGACTAATATTTTTGTATTTTTGATTGGTAGATTTGATTCATATAATTAAACTTTTTTATCAAATGAGTATGTAAGTATATGTTATTGGTGGTATTTTTGATGTTAAACAAACTGAAATAAATAAATCTACGATAAATAATAAGTATTTATAGAAATTGTATATAACTAATATTGAAATATGACTACCTAAAATCTATATTGAGTAGCTTTTATAACTAATTTATGAGTGCACAAATGAATTATTAGTGATATTTGGTCACAAGTTGTATATTTTAGTTATTGGAATTTTGAGATTAGTTATCATATTCTCTTATTATAAACTACTGGTATATTTCAGATTGTTATAAAATTTGGCATGAACTAGAGTATGTTGAACTGCATCTGAATATAAAAAAAATAAATGTAGGTCCCTTTAATACTTCCCAAAATATGGTGTTTCAAGATTTGGCAAACAGATGGGTAAATACATAGAAAGCACGCAGTTATCACTCCAAAAAGTCAAATATTTAGATTTTAAATTATGATTTCTCAAAATCCAGTCCCTAGAATTTGTTTAAAAAATAATATATTATTGCCATTGAAATTCTCTTTTTACTGATATAAAATTTATTGGGGGTCACCAGATTTGTTTTTTAAGTATATTAGATTGATTAATGTATGAAGAGTGAAAATAAGTGTCAAAAAGCCAAAATAAGAATAATGTTGTCATGATGTCGCAATAAAAATATAGATTTCTTTAGTGTTTTTACACACAGGACATATAGTTGTATGATTTCCACAACAAAAATGAAGCGGGTGACTCTATGTTTATTTAGTATCATTGAAACGAAAAAGTTATCGTTTTATAGAAAATCCTAGGAATTAGATTTTGAGAAATGATGTTTAAAGTGAAATTATTATTTTTTCTGGCAGTTTTTATATGACATCTTTATTTTAATGAATTTAAACAACCTTATGAAAGAAATTTAATAGCTAAATTTCGGATTTCGGTATCTCAATAAGTAATTATACCCCATGGGTATACTCCCTGGGTCGTTTTAGCATCTCGGCACCGAGACGCTATCAGAAATCGCCGAGATCCTAGCCAAGTTGCAGAGATGCTATATTTTTGAACATGTTGAAATTTCGTGGACCTAATTGCTGCTTATGATCAAAAGAATACATCATTCCCTTGATTGATTAAAATAAAATTGGTTATTCCAATGCAAACCAAAAGGCTGCCAAAATATACTTTTCAAACTAATACATGAGCAATTACTGAATGAAGAACGAGTGACGGTGTGCAGAAAAATAACGGATTTGGGACAATTGAATCTTTCCAAACAAGCTGCCAACACATATTATGCAGATTCACTCATGATATACATGTATGATTTATATGATTTACTCAAAGGCTTTTCACTCCAATGAGGAACCAGAGTGAGTTATCTTTTCCTAACCAATGTAGGAAAGGGAGGTAATATAATTCTCTCCCTTTTGTCCAGAGGTTAAAAGGGAGACAAATTTATTATATCCCTTACCTACATTGGTTAGGAAAAGATAACTCACTCTGGTTTCTCATTACATGTGCATGAAGATTATAAGCAGCCATATCTAAATATCAATATTATTCATACATTCTGAGTTATTTTTTTTTCTGTACATAATTTGTTAAGAACTCTTTTTGATTATATTTTCAAATTGTAAATTTATTAATCTATGTGATTTGCATTTAATTTTTTTCTCTTCCTAAACCGTTCAATGGATTTTGATGAAACTTTATCTGAAGGTTTTGCATCATATGAAGATGTGCTTGAAGCAAGATATCATCACTGGATGCTTGCAAAGGGAGATAATCCAACTTAAGGGTTTTACATGTTTAAAGCTTATAAGCTCTACTCCTAAACTGTACAATGGATTTTGATGAAACTTTATATGAAGATTTGGCATCATATGTACCGTAGATGTGGATGAAGCAAGATAATTACCGCCGGATGCTTGCAAAGTGAGATAATCTAACTTAAGGGTTTTACCTGTTTAAAGCTTGTAAGACAGCAGGGGCTATCACAAAGTGAGGTCACTCACAGTTCTGTTTTTTAATTTTCAGATATAAAGCCAGAAAATCTTCTCATCAGTAAAAATGATACACTAAAACTATGTGACTTTGGTAAGTACATGTACATACAGTTGACTCTTGTTGTGTCATATTTTTGATGTGGTCCCAAATGTTTTACAGTACAAATATATGTCTTTTAAATCCTGTTTACTCATATTTGCATGTGTCGAATTTTCTCCTATATGGAATTAAATTTTGAGTCCCATATTATTAAAACAGCAAAACGTTTATTCGTAATATCAAAGTAATCATCATTTTGAGAACATCATGTTGCAGATTTAATTGTTGTCAGAGGTAAGTTTTATTTCTGGTAAGTGATTTGTTTGTGGTAGTGGTCTCTGTATTAATTTTTGGCTTTTCATGAAAATATCTGATGACCTTTAATTCAGAAAAACATTTTCTGCACAATATGATCTAAAGTTTAGTAGTATGACATGTGATTTACAGTATTTACACTATTTGGTTTAATGTTTCAGATTTATATTTTTGTCCCTGCATGAGCACTACTGATAAGAAAATAAATTGTTGTTATGTGCAAATATAGTGCATCAAATTTAGTATTGCATTCTCATCTTTAAAAATTACGCAAACTATATTAATATTTACAGGTTTTGCTAGAAGTATAAGTGCCGGATTAGTTGGTGTGTATACAGACTATGTCGCTACAAGATGGTATAGGTCACCTGAACTTTTACTTGGGTAAGTTTCCAATCACTATGCTGTGCAATGAAGAAACATGTCCTATACTTTACTGATGTTATGTTGTGATGTTACAGTTCGGCTGGTGAATATTGCCTTTACCTGATTAATATAGAAATTTTTCAACTTAAATATTGATGACATGAAAGAAACTTATATATTTAGGGTTGATATAGGTAATTTTGCTAGTATGATACAGCTGGAAGTGCCATATCAGACCCACAGAGCAAAAAATCCACATCAGGGACAAAAATCCATATCAGTATTGTGATGTCATAATCATTGCGCCATAATTCTTAAATTGCAGCAGTTTTGTTTCTTTACATCACAAATTATCCATTATCTGTAAATAAAAGAATGGTAAAGCTGATTTATATTTGGAAGGAATATTCTGTATCTGCTTAATATTGCTTCTTTCTCATACCAGTTTCAATACACAGAACATTTTATTAATGATTTTAGACAGAAAAGTGGTAAAATTTATTTGTTGGTCACTGGTAAAATTCATTGGTCACATTGGAAATATATGATAAACAGACCAACACCTCTGGCTGATATGGGAGTCTCAGCATGATATCAGGTCTGATATGGAAGTTAGGGTGTAATAATCTATATAGATTGACCTGCAGACATAAATACGCAGAGTTTAGAAAAATATTTTTTATATATTTGCAGATCTGCTTATGGTAAACCTGTAGATTTATGGTCTATAGGCTGTATCCTGGGAGAATTAAGTGACGGCCAACCACTGTTCCCTGGGGAGAGTGAAATTGATCAACTGTATGTTATACAGAAGGTCATGGGCCAGCTTCCACCAGATCAAATGAAAATGTTCTACACAAATCCTAGGTTTTCTGGTCTAAAGGTAAGAAATATGCTTACTTCATATAATACTTGAAGGTCAAGGGTTAGATTTCTATCAGATCAAATGAAAATTTTCTGCTCAAATTTTAAGTTTTCTGTTGGATAGTTCATATGTTAAAAAGAATTTATATCATTAAGAAAATTTCTTTAACATTTTTTGAATGGAAAGATTATAGAAATATAATTTTATGGCACGAAAAAAGGTCTGATCAAGTCCAAGCAGATGAAGGGTGCTTTCTTGATGTTGCCAGTAGTGAAACAAGATTTTCAAGCAGGGTTTCTTTTGTCAAATAATAACACATTTTTAATACATTACTTTAGATTTCATGAACCTTTTTTGGTTGAAATAACACATATGAAGAAAAAAATTCTGAAAGTCCACAGCAATTTTAGTTATACTTATATTTACATTTTAAACAGAACATACACTATGAAATAGTGAAAATGTCCCCATATTGAACAATTAAAGCTTGTCAAAATAACACATTATAAAAGGCACCTGGTCCCTGGGTTTTACAAACATTTGTACGACTACAATCAAGATTGGTTCCATGACATCAATAGGACAAAGACACTGACCATTGGATATCATATCATACTTACGAATAATCATAGTCATATGAATATTTGTGAAACATGACACTGTTTTCTTGTCTCTGAGTGCCTTTTATACACAGGTTTGAGTTTGACTGTATTAACTTATTTTGTTCATTATGTTTTAGTTTCCTTCTGTAGTCCGTCCCCAGACAGTACAAAAACGTTACCAAGGAATACTCAGTGGTGTCTTGATAGACTTTATGGAGGTATGTAGTTATATATTATACCTGTGTTTATTTCACATCTTGTTGATATAGAATACAATATATGTAAAAATAATCAGATGTCGTATGAAACCTTATTCCAGTGTCGTCTGTTTCAGTGCAAATTTTCACATAAAATTAGGTTTTACTTTTCAGGAATTCAATGCATAATTTCTATTTCCTTTTACATCAGGTGCAAAAATTACTGGTACCTTTTGTGTCAGATAAAATTTGTACTTTAAGTAATTGTGTAGAATTATAAAAAGGCATTTCATGTAATAAAAACAGAAATCAACAGAGTTAAACTTATGTTTTGTTGTAAAAATCAGTTATAATTTTTTACTTTGGTCTTTTAAAGGGCAAATTAAAGCTTTTATTTAATATGGTGAATTGCTTGTTTCCCTTGACTATGTCATTTAAATTGTTTCAATACAAAGAATGTTGTAGAAAATGTAATTGCTGTGTTACAGTAAAGCATGATTTGTCTAAAAAATTACCCTCTGCACCAACAGGGGATTGAACCCATAAAATTTGGTAAAGTTGTCCATCTCTCTACTAACTGAGCTGTAAATGTAAATGAGTACTCCACTACCATATCTAATGGAGGGTGGTGTAACATGAGGGAAGCACTCTTATAGCCTTATTTGGATTTTACAGAATACTTTAAGACTAGACCCTAATGATAGATATAACATCGATGACTGCCTCACTCATCCTGCATTCCGTACTCAGCAACTCCTCAACCGTAATCAGCATATCACCATTAAACGTTTAAATAACCATAGTGCTAGTAAAAAACGCAAGAATGAATTTACAGATCAAGTTAACAGGTTTGTATGAGCACTGTTTGTATTTTCTTATCATAAGTATATATAAAAAGTTATGTAAAATTGTTATTTTAATACAAAAAGTCTCAAGTTTAATTGGTATGTGCATATAACAATGAAAAATAGAGTTTATTTTAATAAACAGATGCACATATTATGGTTTTCACATAGCTTAAAGTTTAAATAAAATAAAAAGTTGCAAACTAATGCATAAAGCTCTTGTACAGATGTAGGTATATTAAAGCTGATCAACAGCAAATGTTTTTGCGTGGTCAGGTATCAAATATTTGTAATTATTTCTGAATTATAGACATTTTAATGTCTGAATCACAAGCAAAGTTTGTTCTCAGCAGACAATTCAGAAAGGGCAAACAAATTAGCTTAGGTTGATGCAATTACATTTGTCTGCTCTTGTCGGGAAATAACCTTGTGTATGTTTAACTTCAGATGACAACCAAAAGGGATGAAACAGTATACATTATATACATGTAAAACATAATCAATACAAATATACATAAATTTGGAGTATTTTGGACCCAATTTTCTCTACTTGTTAATTATTGTATCAAAAAAACATTGGCTAAGTTCATATTTATTATAGATGTAATTATTCTTTTTGTTTAAAATTTGTGAATTGAAAACTTGTTGATTTTAATTTATAAACATGATCAAAAGCAAATTTTACAAGATGTAGAGTTGTTTTGAAAAAGCTTTCAATATTTTCTCTTTTTTTGAGGTAATTAACACTTTATTTTATGTTATGACAATTTTTACAGTGAAAATTTAAAGAATTTAAGTATGACACGACCTGGAACTGGACCAAAACCAAAGGAAGACAAAAACCAAAGACAGGAAGAAAATATGGACATAGAAGAGGATACATATCCCCCCACCCCAGCACAGAGTAAATACATTAAACAAGCAAAAAACGTGTCTAAAATTAATGCAGATAAACAGAATAGTGAAGTCAAAGTGAAAATAGACACAGAAACCGTGGAAAAAGAAGATAAAAGAAAACATTCAGGAAAACAAAAAGGAATAAAATTTGCTAGTCATTCTGAAAATATTCCCACTGGAGATTTAGAAGAGGAAAAAATGTTTGATATTAAAAAAACTATTGTTGTTCAAAATGGGAGGACTTCTCCCAATACTGAGAAAAAATCTCTACTTCCACGCACTCCAAAGGATAAGAAAAAGTTCACAATCGAACCTCGTGAATCTAAAGCTACTGTGGATAAGTTTGAAACAGAGAAAATGTATCAGACAGACAATAAATCTAAAAGTAATGGTGAATTTAAATACTTTAACAATGTGTCGTTAGAATCTCGGACAGATATCAGTGAAGACGAGTTAATGGATGAAACAACAATAAATCATAGTACAAGTACTCCGTCCATAGAGGAATTGGAACTTTCTGTAGGCAATAACACTGTGGAATCTAAATACCTCAAGAAAAAGACTTCTCCCGAATTAGATTTTAGAATCTATAAACCTAATATTAAAGACATTCATCCTCCAGAACAGCCTCCACCTACCCCTCGAGAAAGACATCCTCATAATACATATGTAACAACAAACAAATCATCTACATACACCGTCAACATTCAGGCACCAAATCTCCCAACAGAAAATGGCGATTCACCGCCACCTAAACATGGAAGTCCACAACAGGAACGCAAAAAAGTAAGGTTTTTTTTTTTGGCTTTTTCATTAAAATGAATTGCACCCCAGTTATGAACTGTAAAATTTGTGATATGTTTCATTGTTTGAGATATTGCTGTTCAGTAGTTTTAATGATCACAATTGCAGAAAAAATTGTTTACTTACAGATACAAAACATTAAATTCAGAAATTAATTATTACATTTTTATTATTGGAATTTTTTGCAGATGATAAGATTTATTAGATTTCTGTACATTAGAATATTGCTGTACCTAGAAAATAAGACATGGATGTCCTCTTTGCTATATTTTTTGCATTATCAATTTTTAGCTCACCTGGACCAAAGGTCCATGTGAGCTTTTACCATCACTTGGCGTCCGTCGTCGTCGTCGTCGTCGTCTGTTAACAATTTTTCAAACGTTAACTCGTCCGACACCATAAGTCCAATTGCAACCAAACTTCGTACAGTTGTTTATTGGTGTATGTGCTACAAAACTGTCGTTTGGATTTTTGATTCGTAAAAAAACATGGCCGCCATGGCTAAAAATAGAACATAGGGGTAAATTGCAGTTTTTTGCAAATAACTCAAAAACCATAACAGATATCAAAATTCTGGCATAGGGTAAAAGTGTTCAGCACCTCAAGATCTACCTGCCCTGAAATTTTGAAGAAGATCCAACGACCCATGTAGGAGTTATTGCCCTTTTTCTGCATTTTTTCCAAATTTTGCACTTATTAAGCTCAATATCTTGGATACTATAAAGGAAATTTGAAAAATTTAAATTTCATATTGTTAGGCACACAAAGATCTACAAAATTTGTAACAGGATCGAAGTTGTAGGTTCGTTCCTTTTAGGAGTTATTCCCCTTAGATCGTCAAAATTGACCATTTTTGCAGTCTTTATTCATTGTAATAAAATCGTTAACTCCTCTTACACCATAAGTTTAATTGCAACCAAACTTAGTGTAGTTGTTCCTTGGCATGAGTGCTACTAAAGTATCGTTTGGATTTTTGATTTGTAAAAAAACATGGCTGCCATGGCTAAAAATAGAACATAGGGGTAAATTGCAGTTTTTTGCAAATAACTCAAAAATGGTGACAGATATCAAAATTCTGATGGGAAGCTAAAGTGTTCAACACCTCTAGATCTACCTGCTTTGAAATTTTGAAGAAGATGTAACCACCCATGTAGGAGTTATTGCCCTTTTTCTTGATTTTTTTTTGAAATTTGTACTTATTAAGTTGTATGATCATTCCTTTTAGGAGTTATTCCCCTTAGAACATCAAAATTGACCATTTTCACAGCATTTCCCTTAGTTTGCAAAATGTTTAAATGAGCCCTTTAGGAGTTAAAGTTTTGTCCCTTAAATGTCAAAATAACTGTTGATGCCTTATAGATGACCCTTTAAATGTCAAAAATAGCGTTTTCTCTTGTTTTTGCCCTATAAAATGAAAACTATTGTCGATAGAGAAAAGCTGTTGTTTGCTTAAACAATCAGCTCATTGAGCTCTACAAAAGTCTGAATTGGGTCGAAGTTGTCAGATATGATCCATTATAGGGGTAATAGCTCATGAAAGACTCCCTTAAAGCTTAAGGACCAGGTGAGCGATTCAGGCTCCTGGGAGCCTCTTGTTTGATAGTATATTAATTAAAAGAATCAAGTTCTACAATTGCATATTTGGCTAATGATATCCTGAAATAGGCAGATTGCCTGTGCTGCCATTTAAATGCATTTTGTGTTCTGACTACAATTTATTGAGTAGCTAGATTGTGGGTTATGTCCCTTGATTTATATCTGATCCTATTTATTAACATGGTTTTATTGATCTCTATGGAAAAATTATTAAGAAGGTGAAAAAGTAAACTTCTAATGCAAATTTTTGTTACATTTGATCTTTTATTTCAGTTTCTAGACAAAGCTATGCAAGAAGAATTACAAAGAATTAAGTCAAGTACATTAGGGCGCAAGAAAGACAAACCTCATCAGGGCTCATTTATACAGACAATCACAGACAGGCTATCTGATGCTAAAGTAAGTCACAAATACTGACTGATCCTAAAGTATGTAACACAGACTTGCTTTCTGATGCTAAAGTAAGTCACAAGACACCGTCTCATGCAAGACTTGTCGTATTAGAGACAAGTGAAATCTTACCAAAGGGGTCTGAGATTTCTCCATATTGCTCTTTCACTTGTATTTGATTATTTTTTCTTACCCATATGGTGAGTTAACTTCCCTTTTCATATACCCATGATAAACATAACATATTTGATTTACTGGACATTATTTTACTGTGACTGGTGTTTTAATATGATTTTTTATAACATATTTAGCTTTTAAATGTTTTTTTAAAACCAACATAATAACAAAGTAAGGGATGATCCACTTGGAAAAGCAAATTTATAGATTGTGAATATTTTCTCGCACACAGACTGATAAACTGATCCGGACACCTACAGATAAACACTCATACTATATATAAATTTAGTTACATTGAATAAGTTATAAAATAACATTATTTCTTCTACATATGAAATTTCACAGACTCTGTTTCCACTTTAAGACACATACACACTTACGGTAACAACCACATTATCTTACCCAAAGGACAGAGATATTGGTTTAATGTCAGTGAAATAACAACCCTCAAACCATTTTTGAAAAAGTTTTAACTCAACATTTTTTTTTCATAACTTACATTCATTTTTATTAGAACCAAAATTATGTATGATATACATGTATAGCTTCAGAATCAAGAAACAACAGTCCCTCAGTCAAAGTACAGAGAAAGCAGTTTTATAAATTATGGTAATGGACTACAGGTCAATAAACGGACCAGGAACCAGTATTATGGTAAGGTGTACACATAGAGCTATTTATAAAAAGGGGTTTTCCATAATTTATTCCTATAGATCTAGGATTTTTGTTCAAGTAGATAATACATTGCCATGACAATTTCTTAATGCTTTAATAATACTAAATATTACTCCCATTTTTTCCCCTTTTTGGAATACATTGACTAATGCAATTAATTTTTCTAGAGATTAACAAAGTTCCATGATTTATTTCTGTTTCAAACATCTGAATTAACAGTTTGTAGTTTGTAACATGAGCAAAAGTGTTGGCAGATATCATTAATTCGTGCTTAGAAAGCAGTCGTTGAAAGAAACAAGTGTACAAATTACTTTGATGGAACTTTTGTCATTCGTGTAGTAAGTTACATGCTAAATATCGACAAAAGAATACCGAAGTGACAAAAAGAGTAATTAATCTACCATGTCCCTTTTCTCTTATTAAAATGACAAATTTTTATTAGGTAATTTATTTTGTTGTTTTGACAACAAAGCTAAAAAATACATCAATGCTACTTATATTTCCTGTTTACAACAGATGACAACCTTCAACAAGCTCGTGAAATACTGATAATGAAAAATGCTCAAGCTATTGCCCAGACAGCTCGAGGTATACAACCTGCTGTGCCTGTTAAACCATTCCAGACACTAAACAGATCTATAACTTTAGGTTGATTTTTTATTGAGAGTGTCTGCTTGGTTTAGGTTGGCTTGGTGTTATAGGGACATGCATGTGTCACTAATGTGGAACATGGGTCACTATGTAGGACATATATACACATTAAATAAACAGTAAAAAAGATATTAAGACTTATCAGATATCACTTTTTTTCTGAATATATTGATCGTGAATGATTATGAATATAAGTAGTATTAAATAAGAAATGAATATAGTCTTGGCAACATGTTTTTGTAGTTTCTTAGATTAATCGGTTCTAATACATAAATTATAATAAAAGATATACTAGATATTTAACTAATTAGAATTTTGAATTATGGAATAATTATATATTTCAACTAGAATAACATGTTCTTTAAGTTGGCTTCTCCATTCTTTTATCAGAGATTATTTCATTTATGACAATTTTTTTATGAATTCAAATAATGGAAACTTTATATAAAAAGTGCTCTCTTCTATTTCCTAAATTTTTAGTTTTAAAATTAAATAAACCAGATGTATTTTCCATCAAGTCAATAAAAAGTTGTATTAGGGAAAGCACACACACCAAACATTTTATTTTAATCACTTTACACAGTTACAACATATAATTTTCAGTTTCCACATTCCTTAGGTGTGTCATTGCTATATTTTAAGAATATTTTTCACATTATGTTATAGACATGTTCTGAAAATGTTTGCTAGCTATACAATTTGCAATGAACAATATTTTTTATGTGACTGTTTGTTTAGATGGTAGTGTTACTATGCGAGAATTTACTTCACCACGAAGTCCTTCACCAGGTATAGTTTGTCATCCCATCTTCTTAATTGACCACAAAATGACTTCAACACCAACACTTACTGTAATACAATTATTTAACTTAATACAAAATAACTTAATGTTTAATTTATGTTTGATATTGTGATATGTTCTAAAACTAGAATTATTATTAATTCTTATGTTTAATCATTGGAAATTCCATATATTGAATAATAGATTTCTATAAATGAGAAAGAAGAAAAAATCGTATTTACATAAATTGGTAGCTATGGCGATAAAATGTACTATTGCAAATTCTAATATGACCTGCTTGAATCGCATTTAACATGTAGTCTGCATCCGTGGTGAAATATGGATATTTTGACAACGTCATAGTAAAGTTTCCCCACAAGCTTTAACGACATCATAGTATAAGTCTCATTGTATAATGCCGTCTTCGTGTCTGACTAAAAATGTTGCAATGTTTCAAAATGTTGTAGAAACTGTCCTATTAGAAAAGAAATATTCATGGTCGCTTGAAAATATCATCATTTTACTGTAGGTAGGCCATATTTGGCATAAAAGGCCTACCCATGGTAAAATCAAGACATTTTGGAGCCACCATGAAAGAATTTAATTGTAAAGAATAATGAAGTCATTTTGTAGGATGTGTCTTGCACTGGTTTGTTCAACACTTCACTCTCCCTCATTTTCCTCTCATCTACCAATTTTTTGTGTGCGCTTGCTTGGCAAGATCTTAATTTTTTTGGTTTGGGAGCATAGAGCATAGAATCTTTTATAGGTGAGATAAAATAGCAGTTGACTCTTCTCATTTTAGAAAAACATCTGAAAACACGAGGTTATTGAGTATTAATTTATGTTACTTGTCAAAAACGTTTGAAAAATCACAGTTCTTAGAAAAGACATATGTATTTTGCAGTCTTAGAATAGAAGACTGTTATTATCTCAAAGTTTGTAGGAGTTTAAAAATTTGAGATATCAGAAGTAAATATAAGTGCAGAGTATTATTGAAGGATGAATGTTCCTAGGTTGTTGTCACATAAACATTTAACCCATTGTTTCCTTTTATTTCCTGTCAGAATGCTGAAAGTTTCAAATTTGAGAATCTTTATGAAACTCAACCCCTGATGTTTTTCTTAGAGATATATATATTAAATATGTACTGGACCCACAAAAATTACAAAAATTGATGCTGTTTTTGTCTTTCATATAGGAAATAGTTTTAAAAAATATATTTCATTTGGTGGAAATTATTGCTAACCTTGTGATGTGAATTGTTATTCTTTGTTGAAGATTACATCCAAGATGGCTGCAGAGAGCCAAACTTAGTTTAACATTTACTTAAAGATCTTTAAATTTACTTAAAGATCTTCTTGTCTGAACTACTTGGCCAGTTGGAACAAAACTAGGCAGCAGTGGTCCTCAGGTGGTTCTCTTTCAGAATTATATCCGATGACCCTGTCCACCATCCAAGATGGCTGCCAGAGCAAAACTTAGTTTAACATAGGACCTAATGGGAAAGTTCACTGACCAATCTTGTTTGACATAAGTGAGCCATTGAAAGCAATGTTCCGGGCTGCCAGTCAAGATGGACATAGTCCAGGTGAGCGATAGAGGCTTCTAAGAGCCCCTAGTTAATATTATTTGAAGTGTTATCTACCATGAGAGCGTCGAAAACTGTTCCTGTGATTGATTGATCAGTTTTTTTTACAGATTTTATAATTGAATATTGTGATAAAACTGATATTTCAGGATCTGTTACTTTAAGTATAGTTGGTAATTATACATTTTTAATGTGATTTATAATGAGATGTATCTAAGAAACAGAATTATTATTTCACTGAAAATTTATTCCAACATTGTAACAGCAATTTTTGATCTCTGGCTAATAGATGAAGGCCACATGACAACCCCCTTTGTTTTATTGATCTGTGATTACTTATATTGTGTCTCAGTGATGTAGACTCCATATCCTTCCAATTTTGGTGATAAAAATATTGGGAATATCAATCCTGATGTTTCCTGGATACATTACTTAGTAGAATTAAATATTCTAAAAGCACTTTTTATACTCAGAAGAATATCTGTATTATATACATGTATACTATATAAAAGTTTGTTTATTAATCAGAAATAGACATTTCAAATTTAAAAGTTAATGGGATGTATTTTCTAGAATATGATTTAAATATTCTGTAATGGATAATTAATGTATTATTTTGTAGTATTATATCTGTAGCACCCTGTTTCCCTGAAAGCTTGGCTTTATTAGATAATGGAAGTAGGATAATATTGACACGGCCAAACCCTCTCCTTTTCTCTGCACTTAGTTATCTTCACTTGCTTTTTGGAAATAGAAGGAAAATTGGGAAAACATACTTAATTAGTATCTTTCTATAAATTTTTGAAGTTAAGTTTAAAATGTTACTGTATCCAGGCCATAAATGACCACATGATTCTTCCAAATATCCCGAATGTACAATACAATACAATGACCTCGGTAATTATCGGCAAACTTGGGAAACGCAGTATACCTAACTTATTTCCATGGACATCACATATAAACAACAAAGTGTGTTTCAACTTATATCTACATAATTCCTGTTTTCGACTTTTGGTTAAAGTTATTTTTGACCAAAAAGATATATAATTTATATTATTTCCTGTTTTGGACTTTTGGTTAAAGTTATTTTTGACCAAAAAGATATATAATTTATAGTCACAATCTGTTATGGTCTGGATACTTCAAATTATTTCAATAAGATTGTGTAAATAAACTATTTTATGAAAATGACAAAATTTTATTTGAAAAAAGGACACCACAATAAACCACACTAAGCAATCTTCTATAATGTCTAGTCAGTAAAGTACAATTACAAAAAAAAATATTTACTAGATAATCTGACTTCATACAGTACACAATTTGATGTTTTTCAGGGAATAAACCTTTTTTCTTTAAATTTTATAGTTTTTTTTTTAACCAGTACAGAAGACATTCATTAATTTCTGTTCAGAAAGCTTAATAGTATCTTTTCGTAATACAATGTATATATGTAGTTAGGAAAAGAGAATGTTGGATAACCCAAAATATTCAAATTACACATTTATACAATCAAAAATTGAACGATAAAACTTATATGGTGATTTTATCTATTTATAAAGTTAGATTTTCTTTATAATGTTTCTATTCATTTTTTCTGATTTTCAGATATTGGGTTTCACCGTGAGCAAACTAACATAGCTAATTCTGGTGTTCAAGTTCGTTCACATACAAAGTATCTGAACCTTAATCCTGAACCAGTAACTCCACAACCTACTTACAACACACATAATAATAGAATGAATGGACAAGATAGTTCATGGTGAGTTTGAGTCAGACATAATAATAAAATAAAACTCATTGTTAGAGTGTGCAATATCAACAATTAAAACAGTTACATTCATTACATTGTACCTATCAAACTGGGAAGTTTGCAGGTAAATATTTTGTCTGTGTGTTGCTCTATTCTGATGCACTGTGTTGTAGCAAGACACATATTACTATGGAAAGCTTGTGCAGTCACGGTTGTTTATTGGGGTGTAAAACACCATTCATTGTGATCATGTGATATTGTTATGTCCCAAAAAGATGATAAATTTCCATGAAACATACCTGTAATGTAATTAGATTATTAAAAAGCAGTATAGTCCCTAAAAATCAGGTAAAAATTTCATGTAAATTTAAAACAAATTGGAATTGTAAGTAAAATAAGTAATGCAGGCTTATGGAATTTTTCAGTTTCAATCAGAAACTTTAACATCATGTCCTTTATTACTGTAAAAAACTAAACATAATTACAGGAGAGACAATAATAATGAATGGACGACGGGATCAGCCATGCAGCAACTTGCCAAGAAGAAAAAGAAGAAGAAATTTTTACAAGTAAGAATATTATTTACAAGTGAATTTAATGATTGGATGTAATGTATTTTTGTCTCCAAAGAAATAACTTCAATCCCATAGTGCAAAGGAGGAAATTTAATTTTAAATTGTGAACATGTGTATTGATATTATTTTGAATGGACCAAAAACAAAATTAGTGAGTAATAATTTAATGTCGGATATTGTTTAAAGGCCTTACATGTAGACCACAATTAATGACACCACTGTCAAAGAAAAATTTAGTCTGTGGAATGATAAACTTAAAGAAGTTGGCCAATCAGAAGACAGTAGTTTGATTATGGTTACATTAAGTTGTAGATCCTGATGAAACTAAATTAAAATTTTGAAAGTCTTGGAAATACACACAAAAATAAAGTGCAAAATTTAAAATTTGTAAATGAATTAACATGTACATACAAAGTCTGTTCATCAAAACACGCATTCATGCATGTAAATAAAGTTTGCAAAAGTGAAAGCAAATATGTTCCCGTTTATGCTTCCGAGAATGAAATATATGTACATGTATATGCTTGTTCTTAAAGGTGAATTTAAAACAAAAAATTCTCCTGGTGTAGTTTACCATTGTCATTTAGTTTACAGATGATTTATTGACAACAATGGTGTTCCCATGTTTTACACATTTTAATTACTTTTAAGCATTGTAAAAAATTAGATATTTACCCCGGTAATTTTATTTCAATTTCATGATGCCATTTATAAATAAAGGTAATACAAATTAAAATTTAATGGGAACAAAAAGGGGAATTTTGTATTTATGTTGATAGTTATTAAATTTACAGAATATTAGACAAGAGATAGATATATAAGTATATAAGTATGTCAATTCAGAAAATATCTATTTCAATTTTAGATACTAGCCAATGATACTATGGGTAGGATTACTCCAACTAGTCGTATGCAGTTAAATCCATCACGAGCAACAAGTCGAATAGATTTTGAAACAATGGATGAAGAGTCTGGAGAGGGACAAATATCGGCCAGGGAACCCCTCCAGAACCGAGAGTACATGTCGAAAGATATGTATGAGAGTAAATATGGAAAACAAATATCGCTAAGGAAACGAACAAAAACACCTGTTGACAAGGTAATTCAGCTTCTTCAAGTGGAATAGGTATATGTTTAGCATGATAGGTAAGAAGGGATAAATTCTGAACACAAAATTCACACAAGCATGTGATAAAAGTTAAATAGCACATTTGATGCTTTTATTGCTGTTCTTTAGCTGAATGTCACATTGAGGTCTTTAGTGTGAGTTGTTTGTTTAGATACCTAGTACAGGATGCAGTTCTGGGATATATAATGGAAACCTGGTAAAAATATCATAGGTGTGACATTATACTTTGTTACAAAATCTTAAACCAGTTTTTCACTTAGAATAATTATAGGATAATTAATTCAAGAATTTGAATATCACAAAATATTCACGAGTGACCGAAAAACACCTTAATTTAGAATGCACGCAGTGCATGAGGGAATTATTAGTGTTTTCCAGTCATGAGTTAAAGCCTGAAAACACTACTGCGAAAATCTCATCAAAGGTTACGTCTGTCACTTTTTCTCGCTTTTTATTTGAAAAATTATGTTGATATTTTGTAGAACCCAAGATTACAGCCATTACAGAAGTCATCAGGTGTTCATCTGATTCATCTAAATACCCATCAATCAACATTACAAACAATGGACCCAGTATGGCATCATCATAATAACAAGTCAGAATCTGACACTCGTCTTACTGGTACTATGTCTGGTATGGACTTACGATCAGGCTGGTTGTCTCGGCCAGGGTCAGTGCTAGATGATAATCCCGATTATAACTACTCACCCAGAGAACATGGAGAATTAAGACCTTTAAAAAGTGGCAAAGGAAGGCCTCATGTAGATTACAGAGGAAGGGATAATACTTAAAGTTATAATTAAGTCAATAATATAGGTCTACTGCCTTATTATTTATGCAATGGTGGGAGGAGTGTGGTTTGAATTTTTATTTTCTGTACTATGAATTATACTACACAAAAATTAAAATAACTCTGTCAACAGCCTTTTGGTTGTAGAAGTGGAGAGGAGTGTAGTAAAATTTATCTTGTAAAATTTTATGTTGTAAAAGTGGCCATATCATCTGTTGCCATATTTTGAAAAATATCTATTCATTGTTTTGTAAAATCCCAGAAAAGGCCATATTGAACTATTGTCTCCACTGACCACTGACACTGCTATGTCAGACCTGCATAGACCAGTCTAACATGTTTTCGACTAAACAGAAATTTACCTTCTGAAAAGTAAATCTATTTACCACTGACTACTTGGGTTCAAAGAATTCTTTTTATCAAAAATTTACACTGTGTTTGAGATTATGTATTATGACAGTTTATTAAGCACTTTTTCAAAGGACTTCCCATTTAATGAAATATTCTGAATATTTTGAAGAATTTAATTCAAACAGTTTATATAGTGCACAGTATAAGGTAATAACAACAGAGGAGAAATATATCACAGAAAACAGAAAACATAATATTTATTACAAATTTACAAATAATAAAAAAAAAGTAATAACATAAATATCCCACATATTTTCTAAATCATTAATGAAGAAATGTGACTTCATTATTCGTCTGAGTGCTTTACCCAGAATCCTGTAATTGGTTGAGGAGGATGTCGGGTTTGAAGTGGAAAATGAGGGCCAAAATAGAACACCCTCCCATTATTTTGCAAATTTCACACCGTTCATGCAGATGGTTAGAAATAATAATCCTGTGGCAGATTAAATAATTTTCCTTGTTTTATCCAAATATTATCCTACTGATTTGGATCTGTCATTAGTATGAAATTGATTTGTGACCTAATGTTGGCAATAGCAAAAGTAATGTCATCCGGACCATTAATTTTGCGATTATTATTTGAAATGATTTGAAAGAAACAAAATCTCTTGCAATTCTATCATAGGTTATAATTTATCTACATTCTTACCAGTTAAAAGTTTTGATTTTAAATTATTTGTTTAAGCTTGCATGTTGAAAATGTAAAAGTTAATGTTGAGTATAGAAAATAGTAGTCCAAAAACAGCAAGAGGATTAACAGTTCTTTATCATCTCAAGGGCTGATAAGGACATAACAGCCAATATGTAAGACCAGTAGGCCTGATATTAATGGTGAAGTCACCTCTGTACACGTATAAAACCACATATCAGAATAAAATATGTGATACTTTTATATTTAAACAAATCTACAGTATACTTTTGTATCAGATATTTTGATATATTAGTAATATCATTATTATGTAAATTGTGTTCATATTTCATCGATGATGAAATCCTTTAAACCAATATAGATTTGTGATATGTTTTGATAGAAGTTAGACTATGTGATATAATCTTTTTATATTTTGTTTATAATCAATCCAGTTTTAATAAATGTATTATTTATATTGTTAAGTTCTGTTAAATGGCATATACTTTCTTTTATTTTATGATAACTATATCAGTGAAAAATTGAAACGGGTGGAATTGAATTTCATATGTTTGCTCATTTGACTGCAGACTTCATAGCTTTTATGAGTTGTGTTCAAATGATCCTGATTTGTTTATATAGAAAATATGTTGAGTATTATTTAACTGATCAGCATAGCATTTAAATATTTTTTTAACAGAAACTTTTTTCGCTTGGAACTATAAAGTATAAACTATGGATAGGTGGCTGCGTGGTCTTCTGCCAGGCAATCGAGCCCAAAAAACAATGATGGAGGAAAAACTGTTTGCTGTAACTATGGCAACTTCTTATTTGATTGATGATACAAAAGTTCCCCAAGTCCAATGTTTTATTTGATTTTCTGCAGCAAAATTGCATAAATGACCAAACTTTATGTAAACTTTTTCAGAGGTAAAAACAACCAGGCTGATGACTTAAAGAAAATTACATTATAATGTTTTTGATGTAGCTATAAGTGTATAGCTAATATGATACTTTACATTCTATTTACTTCTGATTTCTCAAAATCAATGTAAGTCCATATTGTTTTGAGAGTCCCATTATTATTTTGGATGGCAAACTCAACTGTCAAAGTGACTTTGATATTTTGGATTATAAATATGGGTGACAAAAAACCTGATTTAATTTGCTGATCAGTCAAGTATACCTCATATTTCTGGTAAAAATACTTCAGCATTTGGTGAATTTATACTGGTATAGTATGTAGTCACAATACAAGCTGTTTTCTTTTTATGAAAGCATACTTTTGAACAGATTAGCTACAAGTATTTAACAAATAAAAAGGTATGAAAAATTGAGAGAAAAAGAATTCGACATAAGCATATGAAACAAAACTTTCTCGTTCTGTTTATTAAAACATTCATTGATTTTGTAATTAATTAAAATGTATGTTGATGTTTGACAGTATATATAGCTTTTTCTGAATGTCAATACAACATTACTGGAAGATTTACCGGTATTCAAATCTGATTTTTTTCTGTGGGCAGCTGTATGGGATCATTCTTAAAAAGTATTATTTGTTTGACAAATATAACAATGTAATCAAAATCCAACCATTATATACTCATACCATATAACAGGAAATTATATATATCAGTATTATATGTCTATCTTATGTTATCACCTACCTCGTATTATCTTTGTCTTGTCCATAGTATGCTGTATTGTTTATTAACATACATAGACTTGAAAGGGGCTTTAGGGTTAATGAAATAGAAAAAAAATAAATTTCTGATACGTCAGTCTGCAAAATCAGAATTGATGGAATGTGACCTTGGAATAAAAATGAAATGAATTTAAAAATTGGAAAAATTGATTTCCTCCTATTATAAACATTCTTTTGAATGACAACATACCGGTAAGTACAAATTGAAACACATATATTCCATAGAATGGAAAGTAGCTGTTGGTTAATTTAAAGAACTTGATAAATTAAAGTAGTTTGCTTTTGTATACTTAACATTTGTAAACCTGATATTGGTATTTGGTAAGATCTAATACAGAACAAGTAAATGACCGGTTTACAGCAGTTAATTTTATTTGAGATCAGTTACTGCCCTTGTAATGCAGAATAAATTCTAGGTGTATTATACATCATCCTGTGTACAATATTAAAAGACAAGGTAGATAATGTGATGTCATTTATTTATATCACATTATATACGGTAGGTTAGAATTAATGTATTTTTACACATCTGTTTTAAGTTCAGAATATATGCGTGCTTTCCAAGTCCCAAGAAAGATTTATGATTATTTACATATATTAAGATTTTTTTTTACTGAATTTATAGATCTGAGAATCTCAAGGGAGAAAATTTATTTTATACCATAAAAGTCTTCAAGATATATATAACATTAATATTTATTGTACTTGACTGTGATGAACTTAAACTGAAAAAAATAATTCTTTATATTAGAATTTCATATTACAATGTGTTGATGTGATTAACTCTGTGGCAAATTTTTGCCTGAAGAGACATCACTTTACTTTAGGCTTTTCTTATTCTTATTTTCTTTTTCCTTCTGACTATATTCATACCAGAAGAAATAGCTTTACAGGTAACAACTGTTTGGTAAATTTTTCTTTTTATATATAATGATTTTTAGTATCACACAACTCACTTGATGCAAAGGATTACCATAAATTCCACTGTGACACAAAAACATAAAGTATGTGTTGTGTTCATGGATATTATTGATTTCTTAAAGAAATCAAAAGACAGTCTTTATATCCTTACAATTACATGACCTATGGAACGTGATGTCATTGAAAAAGAATTCCGTCTGAATTGGTTTTGAATATTTAATCTGAGAATTGTGAGATTATGTTCCATATGGTCTCCAAATATGTAGGTCTTTGGCAAAACAGGAGTGCCAGATGGATCTCTTGCTGCCTTTTGTAATGTATATTAGAAACTACCAAAAAGAATTTCATGAGAATTTTGCACCAAAGAATCTTAATTAGTGCTTATTAGTTGTTGAAAATCTCACTGGATTTTTTTGTTCTTTATGAATTATTATTTAATTATTTAAGTGGAGAGTGCCTTCTTTCCATGAGATTTAATGCCTTGGTTTTTGTTTACCAATATATGAAAGGTTAAAAGTCACAAGTTTTGGGCTTTTTATACTTAAAACTAAATGATTTTTTCTGAGATTTTTCCTTCTTTGGAAATTTTGTTGACAGGAGGCTCTGTCAATAAAATTTTAAACCAAGAGTGTCTTGTGAAACATGAAACCTCACATTTTACTTTAGGTAACTGCCATTGCACAAGAAATAAATCTTCAAATATTATGTGTGATATTTCTTTTTTGTTACTTTATGTTCATCTTATCTGAATTGTTTCATATCATTTTTATATTTTGAGATAGTCCTTATTGTAAGCACTACATTTTACACTTTGATACCGTCCAGAGGGAAAAAGAACATTTTATGTGCCATTGTTATTTTGAAATATTGAAAATGAAATAAATCAGTAAAATAATGCAGTTTTTTTCGTATTTGAATTTCCTCCAACCAATAGAGTTTACAGACACCCAGTGATCCCAATGGTTCACTTGGCCTGTTGGAACCTCTAAAGTGAATAATACCTTAGCTGTTAAATTCATGGACAACATTCTTATTAGCAATGTAAGTTCAGGTGTATTTTGATCGCAAAAGATAAAACAGAGAAAAAATTAAAAAACAATGTTTCTCCAAACATCCCAAATAACACAAGATTCCTACTGAATAGACACTAGCTGTCCTTCATCAATAAAATGTTTGACACCTTAAAATCTCCCACCCGCCTCCTGTTTATTAAAGTGTAATGTTGCATCACACCTTGCGCAGACTGACATATACATCTAAAAAGATTTTGTACTTGACTTATAATTGACTTACTATGTTTGGTAACTGAATAACTAAGACATTAAAAAAAATGGCCATAAGTCAGTGAAGTATGAAATTGAAGTCAAGGTTAGGCAATGAACATGTATGCAAGACATGTAAACCTATCATTGATTATTTAAACTACATGTAAATAATAATATCATTGGTCAATCATATAGTTACTGATAAACTGAGCTAATCACAAAAAGTGACCAAAACATGAAAATAAGGTTAAGGTCAGGTGACATATCAGATAGTCATGTATGCGTAACAATGATTTATTATACCCCCACTTGTCCGTTTGTCCATCAATCCACAAATCTTGCATACATAGCAAACCATTCCTCTTGTGGTGAATTTTGTTCATATTTGATAAGTCAGTGAAGAAAAAAAAAATTAGGTCATGGTCAGGTGACGTATATAGAAAGGACACCTAACAATTACCTACTGAGCAACTAAGCCGACACAAATTATTGGGTAAATCAATGATTGACAAATTTATATCATTGTTGCTCTATTGTAACCAAGTGTGGTTGTCCAAAATCGAAAGGTTTTCAGCAAGATTTTACATTGCCAATGCCAACAGAACAGCAATGCCTTTGAACAGACTTCTGTAAATTCTTCAAACGTGAAACAAAAATGATAAGTCAAAGCTGGTCTAAGATAGTACTCATCTTTAATACGAATTTAATGAAAACCTTTTGGCATGAAGACAAAATGCTTACAAAATCAAGTTTACATATTTTAACTGTTACAAGGGGCATAACTACCATTAAACTAATCATTCAGTGCTGAGAGAGTAGTTACAGTGTCGGACCAACACACAGCTGAAAGTATGGATGGAACTTGCACATCACCATTTCAATATGCCTTGCAATGAGGCAGGGAAAGATATGAATATTAATTATTTAATTGAAAAGGGAGTAAAAGGAAATACATCCACAATGATTAACCAGTCAGTTTATTTGAGTTTAAGCTTTCCACTTGTCAGGAAGTTTGAGAAATACAATCTCTTACACTTTACAGAGGAATGGTACCTAAGTTTGAAACTTGTTCGTCATCATGTGTAAAGCATTTTCTTTAACTGTAATGATTTCTGAGTGTTTCCTTAATCCATGTGTGGAAGTGCAAATGAATTTTTAACCAGATTTTCCAACTGAAAAAATGTGTATTAGTTTGACAGTGTTAGGCAGTAGTCTGGCCTAGTGTTGAGTGAAAATCTGATTTAATGTCAATCAGACAGCTTCCTGTTTTATTTCAGTTGGAGAGTATAGGGTTTACCTATAGTAAACATTAGTGACTGTTGTTTCAGTTGGATGGGGTAACACATAGTAAACATTAGTGACTGCGTTGTTAAATGTTTGATTTCAATTGGATGGGGGTAACACATAGTAAACATTAGTGACTGTTGTTAAATGTTTGATTTCAATTGGATGGGGTAACTCATAGTAAACATTAGTGACTGTTGTTAAATGTTTGATTTCAGTTGGATGGGGGTAACACATGGTAAATATTAGTGACTGTTGTTAGATGTTTGATTTCAGTTGGATGGGGTAACCCATAGTAAATATTAGTGACTGTTGTTAAATGTTTGATTTCAGTTGGATGGGGGTAACCCATAGTAAACATTAGTGAATGTTGTTAAAAATGTTTGATTTTAGTTGGATGGGGTTTACCCATAATAAATGTAAGTGACTGGTGTTAAATGCTTGATTAGAGTTGGATGGGGTTTACCCATAGTAAACATAAATGACTGTTGTTAAATGTTTGATTTTAGTTGTATGAAGTTTACCCAAAGTAAACATTAGTGACTGTGGTTGAATGTTTGATTTCAGTTCAATGGGGTTTACCCAAAGTAAACATTAGTGACTGTGGTTGAATGTTTGATTTCAGTTCAATGGGGTTTACCCACAGTCAACATTAGTGACTCTCGTTCTTGTCCTAATTCAGTTGGATGGGGTTTACCCATGGTAAACATTAGTGTTGATTAATGTTTGATTTCAGTTGGATGGGGTTTACCCATGACTGTTTGATTTCAGTGTTTCTGAAAGCCATTTATGGCTTGTCTTGTGATGTGGGCTGATGTTGAAGACAAGACACCAATAGATGTAATTGATTAGTTTTACCCTCATTTTTTGTAGATAAAAACTTTTTTTCTAAAGGAAGTCACTTTTCCATGTTGAGGTTCAAATTCCTATGGGGAGAATTTAACCCTGGAGTAAATATAACATATGGTATTCTGACCCTGGGGTATATATTCCATATGGTATTCTGACCTCCAGGGCAGGGATCCAGAAATTTCATCAGCCTCGGCAGGACATTTTTTTGATAGACATGAATTGTCAGTTTACACTCTTTTTAGCAATCTCAACACACGACCTTATTTCTTACAAATGTTTTTATGCACAATTTATAAATGTTTTTTGTAAAACCCGAAATAAATGTAGTGTGTATGAACTCTTTAATATTCTGTGCGGTTTTGTTTGTGTATTGATAATTTCAATGTGATCGGTGTCTTCTTCGAGGTCCGTGTTAGGTATTTATAAATAGATCGATATGGGGAATAGACTATACAATGGAGTAGAAATGAAATAAATGAATAAAATAAATTCAAGTTAAAAAACTTTGAAAACAGTATATGAATGTCTTCCTGAAAGATGAAATTTTTATTACTTTTTCATATTTAACTACAATGATTTATACATTTATAAGAAACCGCCAATTTTATTATAGAAAGAAATTTAAAATTAAACTGGAGGATAGACAGAATTTCTAAGTCCAAAAGTGTATAAAACAATGGTAAAAAGTATTGGACATACTTCGCATGCGCACATCTATGTACTAGAATCTAACAGTATGCAAAGTTTAATTAACCTCTGATAAGGCATGTTTGAGAAACTGCGGGTACAAAAAATTCTGGACAGACAGACAGACAGACAAACGGACAGATGGATAGACGGATAGGCTGATTCCTATATACCCCCCCAAACTATGTTTGCGGGGGGTTTCATTAAGCGTCATAAAAGCACAGACACCTTTGTAAATTACCGTACTGACAATAGTGAAAACAGTTTGAAAAGATCAGTCAACTATCGAGAGGAAATGACCTAAATGAGGTCACTGTTCTGCCGAACTTTGAAATTTTTGTGTCACGACTTTTCAGTACATCTTTTTATTAAAAAATAGAAATTTTGGATGTCCATTTGACCCTTTTTATGACCAGACAAAATAGAATGCTTTCCGGATCCTTGCTACAGGGTCAATATACCATATGACACCAGGTCTTATTTATATATTTAAATCTGAAACATAATTTCTACAGTTTACAAGGAAATGGATCAGAACTTGATTACAAAGCTTCAAACTTAATATTTATTAATTAATACACATCAACAGTGCATGAGTTTTCTTGGTATTCATAAATAAATAGCAATAACAAATAAAATAACACAGTCTAAATATTATTCATATAAACTGTTTTTTTGTGTCTTTGGATGTCTGTTGTCTGTTCTCAACAATATTCTTCAGAAAAAATTCACCTGTAAAAAATAAAAATATAAATATACTGATATTCATTTTAAGATAATTTCATTTTTTGTTCCAATGAAACTGCACAGAATCCTGACAATACATTAAAATATATAAATTCTGATGAGTCCCTGTCAAATACAAGAAAAATATTTGAGTTATGAAAATTCCTTTTACATTCAATGTAAAGTAATGTTACACAGACCATATTACTGTGAATTTATAACCTTCCAACACAAAGTTACAATAATGCTTGTTTTTCTAATAATTTATTTTGTTATCAAACAGAATATTTTTTTATAATTACACAACAACAAAGCACTTATATAAACATATATATATATATGTAATACCAGAATACATATTAAAAGACAACAAGAGGCTCTCAAGAGCCTGTATCGCTCACCTGGATTTAACTTTTCACCTTAAGCAGGACTAAAAATTTAAGTGTTGCAGTCAAATTGGCTGGTTTTTCTATAGGGTTCTATGTTAAACTAAGTTCAGCTGTGGCAGCCATCTTGGTTGACAGTCCAGGTCATGGACACATTTCTAAAAGAGAACCTTCTAAGGACCATTACTGCTAAGTCTTGTTCCAACTGGCTAAGTGGTTTCAGACAAGAAGATTTTTCAATGAATTTTCCCATAAGGCCCTATGTTTAACTAGATTCAGCTGTGGCAGCCATCTTGGTTAGCAGTCCAGGTCATTGGACATAATCTTAAAAGAGAACCTTCTAAGGACCAATAATGCCAAGCTTGGTTACAATTGGCCTTGTAGTTTCATAGAAGATTTTTTAAATTCATCCCCCCTTTTATCTATTTTTAGTAACAACAGCCATATCGGTTGGAAGTCAGGGATGCCAGATATACTTTGGGAAGGGGGCCACCCAAAGACCATTCCACCAAAGTTTGGTCCCAATTGGCCCAGTGATTTCAGAGGAGATCTTTAAAGGAAAGTTTATGCTGGATGCTGTCTTTAAAGGGCAAAAACTCCTATAAGGGATCAATCAATGATTTTGGTCATGTTGACTTATTTGTAGATCTTACTTTGTTGAATGTTTTTGCTGTTTACAGTCTGTCTTTATCTATAATAATATTCAAGATAATAACCTAAAACTGCAAAATTTCCTTAAAATTAACAATTCAGGGGCAATAACCCAACAAAGGGTTGACGGATTCATCTGAAAATTTTATTGCAGGTAGATCTTGACCTGATGAACATTTTTACCCCATCAGTTTTGCTCTAAATGCTTTAGTTTTTGAGATATAAGACAAAAACTGCAGTTTACCCCTATGTTCTATATTTAGCCATGTCGGCCATGTTGGTTGGCAGGCGTGGTCATCGGACACATTTTTTAAACTAAATACCCTAATGATAATTGTGCTTAAGTTTGGTTTCATTTGGCCCTGTAGTTTCAGAGGAGAAGAATTTTGTAAAAGTTAACAGACAAAAACATAATGTAACAAGAAAACACCCTAACATCATATATACTTTTATGCATTTATTCTCAATAATAAATAGTTATATAGAAATATCCATGAAATAAAAATCCATGAAAAACCTACATTTAATTTTATTTATCTCTTTTTACCATTTAATATTATATAACTTTACAGAATTACATTTTTTTTTATTTTACATTTAATAGATCCGTTATGCTAGCAATTTTAAATATTTAGTTTTTAAATTTAAAATGCTCATTAATATTATTTAGAGGCACAAAACATAAAAATTTTTAAAACCTGTAATTACATATTTTAAAAAAATAAGCATAGTCATTTTAGACAACAAAAAGCATATTGGACATGTTACACTGGTCCAATAAGTTAAACTTTGGTCTCAGCTAGCATCCAGCTTGGATCAGGTACGGATCAAAGCCACACAATTTTTGAAGGTGACCAGTTTGGTTTCAATTGGCCAAGTATTTCCAGTCTCAGCAGAAGAATTTAAAACTTTTCCCATAGGTCAAATATTAAACTATGGTCCCCGCTGGCACCCATTTTTGATTAAGTACAACCCTAAGCAACACAATTTTTTAAACAGGGCCACCCAAGGTTTATTATGACCAAGTTTAGTTCCAATTGCCCAGTTATATCTGATGATAAGATTTTTGAATGTTTTACCATAGGGTCCAATGTTAAAATTTGGTCCCCTCTGGTGGCCATCTTGGATTGGCTACGGACCCAAGAGACACAATTTTTAAAGTAGACCGTTGTAGCCAAGTAAGACCTGAAATTAGTTTCTATGACAACCAAAACTTCTGCTATCCATTACAATTTCAGACCACCTTTCAAAAAAAAAATCGGGCAGGGGTTCCCCCTATAATCTAGGTTATATATACTGCTGAAATTAAAACCCATCAAAATCAGATATATATTAAATATTCCATCAGACATTAGAAATTTTTATTTCACTAATGCCAAATTTTGAGTTAGAGTTATCTTTCTTTGTATAAGAGTTGCAATGTAAAGACAAAAGAATTTGAAACGCTTGTGGCCCCGCTGGCGGCCATCTTGGATAGGATACGGATGTGAGCAACACCACTTTTGAAGGGTACCACCCAAGGACTCATGTGATTAAGTTTGGTTCAAATTGGCCTAGTACTTTCAGAGGAGAAGATCTTTGAATGTTTTATCCCATAGGGTCCAATGTTAAATTATGATCCCCGCTGGCGGCCATCTTGGATGAGGTATGAACATGAGCGACACAATTTTGAAAGGGGGCCACCCAAGGACTATTGTGACCAAGTTTGGTTTGGATTGACCCAGTGGTTTCAGAGGAGAAGATCTTTGAATGAAAAGTTTACGGACGACGGACGGACGACGGACGACGGACGCCGGACGCCGGACGCAAAGTGATGGCAAAAGCTCACCCTGGCATAGCCAGGTGAGCTAAAAAGGACATATTGTGTTAATAATCATATTTCATACAAAAAAATAATTTCTAGATTATAGGGGAATTACTTTTATTGACTGGGAAATTAAAAAAAAAAAAATAATTACACATTTTAATTTTTTTTTTCTTTTTAAACCTCACAATGTGTTTGTCGATATCTAAGTAGAATAGCGGGAAAAAATATAAGTCATGTTTTATGTTTTAGAGACCAAATTCTTAATCTACATATAATATATCAAGTGCTTTAGTCAGATGAAGACACCGTCTGGACACACATGAGGATTCTTAGTTCCACTTGCAGTAAAACATACAAGTTTAGTTTCTACCACATTGCAGTCAATTGCTCATTCTTAAATAGGCATACATTGCATATTTATTTGCTACATGCTAAAATCTCATTTTTCACTTAAATGTAAAACATTACCTGCTTTATATGAAGACCTAACCAGAGGGCCACTTGCGGTATACAGAAATCCCATTTTATTTCCCAGATCTTCCCACTGTTTAAATTTATCTGGATGAACATATTCTTTGACCTATTTAAAAATAAAATAAGTTACTGATATAACCTAATATTTTATTCAAAAAGTCCCAAGAGCAACTGCATAAATACATATGTATACAATATAACATTGTAATAACATTATTTGTGGGTTTAAATGTGGTAATCTGTCAAAAAATATATAAAAGATTGGACTGCCTAGACATATTTAAGTAATGTCTGTTTAATATTAGACATCAATGCTAATTGGAAGCAATTTCGCCACTTGTATTTGGTGCTGACTGTTGTTACTGATGAAACCATGTACTTGGCCTTACTTAAATTGCTACTTCTGATTTTTATATTGTGTTCCTGATGATAATGTATACCTTTAGATGTCTCTTTGTAGGCTGCATGTATTGGCCTAATGTTAAACAATCCACATCTATCTTCCTCAGATCTGAAAACACAGAAGTACATTCACATGTCTTTTAAAGAGCCCATAGCTATCGTAAATGTACAATTCAGATATATATACTGCCAACAGAAAATCAATATACAATATATGTACAATATATACAAGCCTTAGAAACAGGTACAAATGCAAGGTTTACAGAGAATTTCCCACCTGTTTTGCGGCGAGTACAAATGAATTATATATTTTTCAACAATATTCTGTATTCAGTTATACATTATACACACTTTTTTACCTCTAGAAATGAAGCTGAGAAAGGGGTGCGTATTATATAGTACTACAGGCCCACAAGACTTTTTCTGGCGACTTTTCGATGTCAGTTCATGAGAAGAACTTCTTACATATGATCGATCACCGCCATTGTCGATATTATATACCCATTTTTGATAAAAAGAGATTGAAACTAACAACAGAGATAAAAATTTCTACCTCTAATAACTCTGTGAAAAGAGCATCAAGACAATGAAAAGGTATTCCCATTTGCTTCTTATTTTTGACCGCCATTTTGTTGTATTGTTGTCTGGTTCCCGGTGTCATATTTTGATACTATTCAGGTATCAGATCAAGGTAGAAACATTGCGTAATCAACATTTATAAATTATTGACACAATTCAGTAATAAAATGAAATAAACATTGAAATTTATGAATTTCATTTGACAGCACCAGTTTAAATATTGATTCAATAAATTTTAAATTATCGCACAAAGAAAAAAGTTGTTCCGAATTCGAGGTCGTAGTTGATTTCCATTGTCAATAATTCATCAATTTGTCATAAAACTTTGGCATTTTCCTTAACTATCTTTTATTTTAATTGCATAAAAACATTTATAAAACAAATCGAAAGACTCGACAAAAATGAAGATGTTTCAGTTCTGATGACAAACGCTGATCTCATGACGACCACAACTTGGACTTTGTCCATGTATTTGTTGCCAAAATTGTTGGACCTTGTTCTTTTCATAATTTGATTTTTATTCTCATTTCTATTTACAATATTAAAAGGAAAACTATTTAATAGTTTGTTTCATAAATTGAAATAAAAAAGAGACATGCTGCATGTTAAATAGCTGAATATACATTGCAGAACAACGCGCACCATCTTTTTCCATTGCAATCACTACGCAGTATCATGCTGCTATCCAAATTTTCTGGGGAAAACACTGAATTGTTCTACATAAAATCATGTTCTTGTTGCTACCCAGACTACAACTACTAATTTGAAATGACCATCAATTCTAACACAGAAATTTAACCAACAGAGGGTGTGGTTTAATTGCATTAAGATCAGAAAAAAATACCCCTGCAGTTTTATGTATGCCTGTTGTGTGACACACTTTCTGTGGTTTGTGTATCATGTGTATATAGTGTATATGTCTATGATACCTTCCATAGTTTTGTGTATCTGATCATCTGTTTCACCAAGTCCAACCATTATAGATGTCTTAGTAACCATGTCAGGTCTATATGTCTTGACATGTTGTAAAACTTGTAATGATTGTTTATAATTAGCTCTTGGGTCTCTGACTAACCTAGAATATAATACATGTAGTGATATAAGATTATAATATGCTGTTGGCAAATGATGCGAGCACAGCAATAGCCCTTTCCAGAAACTCATTTCACAATTCTGATTCTAAAATTGTATAATTTGAAGCATGTTATTTCCCTTACTTCAGTTTCCTGCGAACAAAACTTAGCACAATATGGTTGCTCCCATTAAACAAAGACTATTCTAAATAACCCATATGTAGAATATACAGATGCTCCTATAGGCTCGCTATTATTATTTCCATGAGAAATATCAGTCATTAAGTCTATATTTTTTTTACCAAGTTACCTGTTTAAGAAAATTTACTCTGTATGGTTCTTAATGCTAGACAAGACTACTTATTATATCCCTGTTAGAAACCATACCAAACATTATTGTAAAGTATTCCAGTTAAGATATTAAAATGTTCTGTTTGTCTTCTTTATAAAAAAGAGCATTATACACATATAAATTTAAAAATTATTCACTCGTGACCCAAAAAAATATTTGTTTTGCAGTGAAAGCATTTGAGAAAAGATTAATGTATAATATGGAATTTAGTTTTAAATTATAAAACCAGAACACTGAGTGTCTCAAAGATAAAAATAAATTTCAAGTCCTGCGTGTAAAGTTGATATATATAACATTTACCACTGTAATTCTTCAACTGTTTCAACATTATGTGCATAAACATCAAGCCCTCCATCTGTAACTGTTTCTACACAACTTAAATCTCCACGAAAATCTGGTGTTAAACATTCCACTAAAATTGATGGTTTCCTGGAAAAAAAGTCCAGAAATTCATTTGAAAAAAATGTAATCTGGGAAGAATTTGGATAAAATATCATAATGTGTCAATGGTTTCCATTCCAGATAGTTGTAAATGTATTGATATAAAATCCAACAAATGACTGTCATCAACAACAATACAAATTAAAATGAACATTCAATTTGTACATACAAACACACAACAATGTTTGAAAAAAGAAAAATTATTAAAGTTTATAGAGACCAATTCATAGACACTCTACACTTTATTAAAAAATATAAAAAAAAAACACCTATGTAGCAATCATTTAGAAAAAGTATTGTTTAACATTTAATGATTAAGGTACACAAATTCATACTCTGAATTCCTTGTTAATGCATTTATTATTATCATTATTCATTGGCAATTTAAAACAATAAAAAAAAATAAATAAATTCCATCATCACAAAAACACTGCATTAATTTTACAATATACTGACCTTTTCTTTATTTCTTTCACTGTTTCAGCAAAATGTGCAGCACCCCCATCTGACATATCTGTTAATAATCAAGCATTTGATAAATCTAACTATAATGTAGTAAATTTAGAGACTTTTTTAAAACTCATTTCTTTGCATTAAGAAACTTGTCTCAAACTTTGGTTGGGTAATTGACAAATAAAATCAATGAAATTTTTTTTTGCGATATAAAAAATATATTTGTCCTAAAACGGTCTAAATACTAGAGTGAAATAAAAGGTTTTCACAGTATTGCATTCTATATTAAAATACTATTAATTTATCTCCTGGTACCCTTGTTAACATTTTTAATGATAATTTACATTGGTTCTAGTTCACAGTCTTTATAGCTTACGTTTTTCCTAGACCGTTTTAGGCCAAAACAATCTTTATATTGTCTAGAAATTCTTAACAGTGTCATTTCTTTTTTTAATAACAACCACAAATGCATCATTACAAAACAGGAGAGAGATGTTCCCCAAACCTCCATTATCAGGTTACTACAAATAAACATTATATTTTTTGATAATATATATATATTGTACACATACCATCTCGATCTACTGAGGTCAAGACAACATAATCTAGTCCCCATGATGCAATAGCTTCAGCTGTATTGATAGGTTCCATGGGGTCAGGAGGAGGTGGGTTCTTTGCTGTCTTCACTGAACAAAATCTACATCCTCTAGTACAGGTATCACCTAATACCTAAATTTTAAATACTGTAAATTCAGAAATTATTGCGTGCATTTATTATTGCGATTTTCTCATTTTAGACCAAAATGCGATTTTAATTTTTGCGATGTTGAGAAAAATCTCCCGTCATTCATATAAAAAATTCCAAAATGCGAGTTTAAATTATTGCGATTACAACCCTGTTACCTTTTTCGCAATAATTAAAACATCTCAATAATTTACAGTAAAACAGAACTTTGCATAAAACATAATGCTTTCAATATATACAATGTATAGGAAGGGTTGTTTGATTTCTTATCTATAACATGAATTTGTCATGTTTGTACTGTCAGCTCACACACACACACACTATAAATTTGGAAATAAGTTTGTGCCTAAATAATATTGTCAATCTTATATTGGGACTCCAGAATCATGTTAAATAAAACAAATGATAAAATAAATTATTGTGATGTTGATGATGTACCAATTTTCATAATTATATATAAATGTTAAGAGAAGATATTCAGCCTCGCTGTAACAAATTCATTAGAAGTATAATATTTCTGATCCATAAATATCCCAACAATAAAACTGCTAATTGCAAGATAATATAATTATACCATAATTGTTGCAGTTGCTGTACCACTGTCTCCTCCTCCCCAACATTCTCCAATGTTTGGACATTTAGCTTCCTCACAAACCTGTAACATAGAGGTATAAGACAGTTTTCTGTACTCTGACTGACTGAATGATTAAAGACCAGCTTAGAAGGTATCAATCTGCAGCAAGACATGTCACTCCAACCAAATATTTTATTGTAACTATTTTTACATGACAGCTGACACGCTACTTTAAGTCTGTCACTCCATCCAAACATTTTATTTTGACTGTTTTAACATGACAGCTGACACGGTATAAGTCTGTCACACCACCCAAACATTTTATTTTGACTGCTTTAACAATGATAGCTGACAGGGTAAAAGTCTATCACATCCCCCAAACATTTTATTTTGACTGTTTTAACATGAAAGCTTTCTATTTATTAGTCTACAGGAAGACATATCACTCCATCCGAAACATTTTATTCTGACTCCCAGCTGATGAGTCTTTGCTCTTACTCCAAAAGCCACATGCTTAGCAAAGATGCAACAAATACCAATATTAAAATTATCAGTTTGATCTGGCCTTCAATTAAACCCTCTTGCTTTCAAGGTAAGCATGCTTCTACAATAAAACATTAGACAGTCCATTGTCCTATGTAAACGCCAGCTTCCTCCACCAATAAAATGTGCTGAAAACGGCATAAAATCCCAACTAAGCAAACAATCATAAAGAGTTAAATCTTAAATTTAAGTGTTTAAAATTTGTGTATATATCAATCTTTTCGTTGAACAAAGTTAACTTACAGTGTGTAGTTTTAACTGTCTTAAATCGTTCTTTAACTTATGATAGTTTTTGCCAATAGGGATGCCTGTCTTCAGCCATGGAGGTAATCTCAATCTAAAATCAAAATATCACAGATGTAAACTCTTATTTTTCTTAGATACCAAATAATAATTATTTTTCTGTACAGTTTTTGAAAAAAGATGTATCACCAAATGAAAAATATTTTTGTAAAGGTTACAGAAGATGAGATGGAGATGTCAACAAAATGATAATTATTTTTCTATTATGTCCGTGTATCAAGTTACCATATATAGAAGAAACAATATGGGATTTTTTTTTCAATCTGCACATAAATGAGTCTATGTTAATGTACAATTATCTCCCTTTAATTTATGGTATGTTACTTAATGGATATACAGTGGAACTTCGGTAGATGAAGTCGGATTGCTCAAACACCACCATAGGCTCGAACCGTTTCAAAAGTCCCGTCAATTTTCCCTTTATTTTCATATTGAAAAAGCCCCGGTTTCTCGAAAACAAATTTCTTGAAAAGTCGACCAAAAAATTTTGGTCCCAACAATTACAAAATACTGTATTTTACCATTGAAAACTCGAACTTGATAATTAAACTGACACTCTTGTAACCTGATACTTACAGGTATGCAACTTACAATCACAATTTTAAAACCAATAGATGAGTCTGATAGGTAAATATTTACTGTTCAATGTAATAAAGATGTCATGATAACTGTTGACTAGTGATTAACCTGTTAATTTTTAATTAAGAAATATTTCATGGTTATGATCAGGTATACAAACTCGTATACTGATGGTTCTCACAATGTTTCGTACTTGACCAAACTTTGGTAACTCGAACTACCGATAACTCGAACAGATTTTGACGGTCCCTTGGAGTTCGAGCCATCAAAGTTCTACTGTAATTCAACTGTTTCTCATTATCATTTTTAATTTGTTTACGACTGTTACTGCAAATCTAGTTTTCTTTTTCATGAAAAAAAGCAAGCTTGATTTGTTCTCTGCACAAATGTCATGATTTAAAAAGAAGGATATAACTCAGGCATTAATTATAGAAGTACAAAAATTTACACGAGTGACAATTCTTTTATTGTAAGCTCTCTTATTTGTACTTAATCTTAATTGTGGTTGTTTCAATGTTTCATTGCCCAGTAAAAAACTCTAGAATTTTTGACAGTATTAGTTACCCCCCTTAAACATCACTGTTCAGGTATTTTGTAACATTGTGAAAATGTATTTTTCATTTTTATGAAAACAGTTTTCCACAGTCTGAGATCTGATATAGACAGAAAATTTTTCTCACTGTTTGGTTTTAGATTTGCTATAATTTGTCAATAATACTGACCTTTCCCCTTTTTTTCTTTTTACATTTTCTGGTTGTTGAAGACTCTCTTGTATAAAATCTCCTAAGTCGGGTCCATTAGCTAGTTTTTCTTTCTTATCTTTAGTAAGAATAGAATAATGTCTGTTTTCTGCTTGTGTTCTAACTAAAGCTTGAATGTTTCTACTCAAAACATAATACTTTCTGTATGATAAACTCATCTCCAATAGCCTACAATAAATAGAACTTTTCTATATAAAACTAGATATTAGGTCAGGTATAAAGTGAACAACTGAATCTTCAGTTTGAACTTTTCAAGTTCAAGTAAACTGAGTGTTTAGTGGTGGGAATCAGGAGGAATTTTGTAAAAAAACAAATGAATCTGTTTCGGTCTTCGGTCAGAGTCTGATCATGAGTGGTATTTCGCATTTAAACTTGTATCAGGAAAAATATTTTAAACATTTTGATGATTTGCAAATATTTGCTAATTTCTAAGTAATTGTTTCAAAAGCTCATTTGCTCATGTAATCTCTTATTGATCAAGTAATAGTACGGTACAAATGAAATATTGGGTAATGCCCATACAATATAAGCAGATATAAAAAAATCTTCTTGCTTAAGTTACCTAGGTTAAACTCTTATGTAAAACTAAGATTAAACTTAAAACTAGAATACTGTGATGTCATCATCACAAATGGAAATGCTGCATATATATTGTTGTAGAGAACAGAAAAATATTTCAAGTGACTGATAGGGCATTGTCAATATACAATTTCTACATAAACTTGGTTAAAATGGATAAAAAAATGTAGAATCTAGAGCACTAACAAGAAGTTGATAGGGAAAAACTACATCAAGGGTAGTTATTCCCATAAAAATTATCCAAAAGCCCTCTCAAACTTGATTCCGATATAATTAATATACATTTTCCATATTAAGTTGTTTAAAGTCCGTTGAGAAATGTAGAATTGAGAGCACTAATAAGAAATTGACAGGGAAAAACTAAGTCAAGGACAGTAACTCCAACAAAAATGATCCGATAGCGCTCATTTTCGATCAATGTATTGCCCATATACAACTTCCAAATAAATTTGGTTGAAATCCGTTTAGAAATGTAGAATTAAGAGCACTAGCAATTGTTGATGGACAGACGGACGCAGTGAAAACTATAGGATCCCGAATCATCCGATGTGGGGCCCTAATAAGGAGATTTATGAATGGTTTGATCATATAACTGAATTTATGCTAGTTCAATTTTGAAATAAGGCTAGAAAAAGGTTAGTTACAACATAAACCTCCGCCCAATACTTTTCTGTGAGGGAATTTATTGGACAGAGGGTTACATTATCGTAACTAGAAAAAGATAGGATACACATTTCTGAAGTGAATTTGGATGCTGAGTAGAAAATGGCAAACTGCTTATTCCTGTAATAATGAATAAACAACTTTAACAGTTCACCATCATGTGATAATTATATACATGTATCATGTCATTTATTGACTAGAAATTGTTTTTTAGTTTTCAGTGTTTATTGTTTTAGCTTGTGGTTGTTCATTTGTCTTCCCAGGTTTTGTCTGTCTAATGGATTACGTTTTTTGGATTGCTCCTTAGGTATATTTGCCCTCTTTATATAGTTAAAAGTTTTGGCATCTGATTTTTTTCAAAAACCTATCATGGGTCTTCAGGCCGCAACAACATTATAAACATAATAATAATCATCATCTGACATATAACAAAACTAGAAACATAACAAAAAGTGTCACATCATCATCATGATATTCCTTAGTTCCAATGGCAATGAAGAATTTAATTTGTTACTTCAAAGTAGTGTAACAGATATCATGATCCCAGTAAAAGTTGTACTAGTTTTCATTATTCCATGGGGTTTCACAGCTCAATACTTCAAAGTACTGTTATTTACTATCATGACTTATCCAGTTATCTGTGAAGCTTGTACAGGTTGGGAACAAACCCTCAAATTTGAAGTGCATTATTAAAAAGTAAATTTTATAACTTCTAATTTTGAATTAAAAAGGGCACATCTGGATACAATTAGCTGCAAATTTTCTTAAACAACATTATATGAATTATGTCTAGTTGAAACAAAACATGTCAATGAAATGTTGTGTCTTAATTATTGTAGATACAAATATTGATCTTTGGAAAAAGATGGAGAACTTTACATGAATTTTTCCCGTTTTAAATAAAAAATTCAATATTTAAAAAAAATTTTTTATCACTTGAAATTTATCCCTTGTTAGAGAGACATTCCTCAGTTAAGGGGTTACCCCTGATCTGAGAGTTTGTTCCCAACCTGTTTAATTTATGAATTTAAATCAATTTCACATATTATCAAAAATTGAAAAAAAATCCAGGTTTCACAATTATTCTATATATATTTAATGAAATATTAATTCATTCTTCTGAAACCAAAAACCAAGATTACTTCGGAATTGTTGGTATACAGGTCAATCCATCTCAAAACCAATCGAGCTCACAGTTGATCCGTTCAAAGTCGTTCAGTCCCAAGTGGATCTGGCACCCTGTTTTATGAATGCTGAAGATGTGATAAATATGATCATCTGTTGCAGTTTCTAGCCAGTTTTGGAATTAATTATAATAATCAACAGACTTGTTTAGATCAAATAAATACACTCAGTAGCTATAAGAGAATTTCCATAATAGAATTTATATTAATTATTGTAGAAATTGCATCTTAATGCTCTGCTATTAAGAGTTAGTTTTGCTTCAAAATTATCATCAAAACATAGACTTAAGAAAATCACAAATTTATGCTGTCAAAACATACCAATTTCTGTATACTGAATGGTGTAAATTGCTGTATATTTCATTAATTAAAACTTGACAGTTCCTGTCATCTACTTTATTGATTAATATTTTTAATCTATATAATCACTGATAATCATAAGGGAAGGGTAATTATTTATCAGCTGAGGGGGGTTGGAGCAAATCTTCTAAATAGATTTTAAAGATACATGTACGCAACTTTCCATGCATGAGAATGCAAATATATTTTAAATATGGGAATTGGCTCTGATGAGGGTTGCCCTGGAGAAACTCCTAAAATAACCCCAAACATTGTAGAACGCAAACCTATTGTACAATACATAATGTAAGGTCAGTGATACAATCCATACCATGAATGGGTGGATTTACTATTATGATCATTTATATAAATCTATTTTTTGAAAGGAACTATTTCCTTGACCCTCCTATGCCCATTTCATCCTCTAGCTAGCGACACTCTATCAGAATAGTTTACAAAAATAGATATGTTTGTTTTGACTTTTGGTGGTCATTGCAACTCAAGGTTAAATATACGGATCGAAATCAGAATTGTTTACAAAAAAAAACAGATGTTTGTTTTGACTTTTGGTGGTCATTTTAGGCAAGGACGTATATTAGTTATGTTAGTTATACGTCCTTGTTTTAGGTCATTGCCAGGTCAAGGTTAAATATATATACAACATATTGAATTAATAGAGCAATTTTTTGTATTGACAGTCTATTCAATTTATCAGCATTACGTTATTACCTGGCAAAATAGATAATTTAACAGTTACAGCTTTTGGTCAAGACTGAACGTAGAAAACACACTTCCGGTTTTGAAAATAATACCCGGACCGTTTGTCGGTAATAAAGCCATGAAGAACAAAAGGGTTACATGCACAGTAGATTCAAGATTGGCTCATTGAATGGTATGCATGTTTATAAAATTTCGTTTCTTTCTTAAATATTTTAAATGTGTAATGTAAATCAGAAGGCTAGGTTGTATATATTGTCATGTTTTATGGTACAAATAAAAATACAGTTTTATTGGTTCATTGAACAATTATAGAACAATTCATTCTATAATTGTCTGCTGGTTTTCAGGATTGATAAACTTTAGGCTTATTAGGACAGACTTATAAAGTCTCCTGGTATGTATACGTTTTTTATCACATTCAACAATATTTTGTTTTGTGTTTTCCCTAGGCCTAGTTAGCGTGGCACTGTAAACTCCCTTTTATCAAATCGCCTGGAAATTTCCTATTTTTGTCCCCCTTTGCAACACGGTTTGGGGAAATAGAAATGCTGGGTGGCCATCTGTGAATCAGTTAGTCCATACATCTGTTCCTGCGTCCGTCTGACACATTGTAAGCAATCTCACGCCTACATTTCTTAATGAATTTTTATAAAATTTATATCATAGTTATGATTTAGTATTATCTCAGTCAAATTAGAATTTCAGTGCCGTAACTTTATTTTTTTTTGGTGTTATTGCCCTTTGAACTCTGAAATTTTTTTCACATTAAAATAGCCTCAAATTTATGTCAGCACACTGCCAAAGCATGACATGGAATCCACAATACCACGAGAAGGGAGTATATACTGTGTACAGTGACAACAGTGCATCAGATAAACATTTAAGGGTAACTGCACCTGCATTGTAGATGTCAGTGCTTTTTTTCTTTAGAGCATTTCATACTTTTTATTGTCTGATCTGATGTACACTAAAAATAGACAAAGCTGAGTAGTACTTGACAAACTTCCTTTTTGTGTAATATATTGTTAATTGATGTGAACACCTGAATAATGGTAAGGTATTGAAATGATATTACTGGATGGAAAGTATCAGATCTGATCATCAAATTTTCATTTAAGTATTGTTTGATTGGTGCTTTGGAGGATAGGAAAAAATATATAAAAATAAAAAACAAGTCTAAAATAAGAAAAGCATTTGCAATACAGTTAGTGCTTTCTCCAGAAATTTGTGAAGGCATGGTAAATTTCATATTTTGAATGCACCCAATGGTTAAAAAAAGATAAAATTGGGGACACCCAACATTGACAGGAGGGCAGTATATTTATCAAAATCTGCAATAAACAGTCTTCACCTTAATTAATGTGATGGTGTAAAAGTGTCATAAAAGTGTGCCAATACAACGGGGGTACATGATAAAATGCAAATCAGTTTCAAAAAGATAAGATTAAACTAAAAATTGAAAGTTAGGTTTGGCTACCTGGGGGGCACGTTGTTAAATTCATGACGAGGGCAGCATGGTGCTTGAAGATGGAGGCATGATGCAGCACCATGCTAAGTTGGTCTAGGGAAACCTCTAACTGAATACATAGACTCAATATATTATATCTATAAATAGTTCTTGTTGGGTACATTCCAGTATGTCACCTGACCTTGACCTAAATTTCATGCTTTAATTACTTGCATCACATTTTCTCTGTTAGGTCCATTTCTCCTAGACCCACCATATTTGGTCTATAGATAGTTCTTATTGAGGATACATGCATATGCCAGTTAACACCTGTCACCTGAAATTGATTATATCTATTATTCAGCACTTGTACTGACTAGACTGACAGTTTTTGGTAGATTATTGGATATATACCAGTCTGACACCTGACTTTTGACCTCTAATTCACGCTTGAGTGACTAGTGTCAGATTAATCACTTATAGACCAATCATATTTGGTCTATTTTAGATATGCCTATCTGAGACCTTGACCTGAATTTCACACTTGAGTGACTTGTGTCCAATATTATGTCCATTTCTCTGTAGCTGTAATACCTATATTCACCATATATGGGACAAGACACACAATTGTTTTCCTGTTACAGAATTCATGAAATAATAGGCTGCCATTAAGTCTGTAAGTTTCGTTGAGACATGGGAAATGGCCCAAAACAATCGCCAAACACTGACACATATGCAGTTAAATTTCAGATCTGACCTTGACCTCATTTTCATGGTTCAGTGGTTATAGTTAAGTTTTGGCCTGTTTTTCGAATACTCTATGCAATATGTCTACTATATTTGGTGTATGGAAGGATTGTAAGGTGTGCATGTCCAACTGACATGAGTCATCTGACCTTGACCTCATTTTCATGGTTCAGTGGTTATAGTTAAGTTTTTGTGTTTTGCTCTGTTTTTCGAATACTGATAGCATTTACTTTCATTAGAAATACACGACAGGCGAGACATTTTTGTGTGTCCACTCTTGTTTTTGTTTTTTGGATTCAGTTAAAAAATTTGGAATCTATTAGAATTGTATTTTTTGTATGTTGAAACCGAAGTAGTTTGAAAGGTGGTGTATATTTATTTCTGTATCATTATTTTCTTCTTATTATATTTCCATTGAAAATGGCATATCGTTTAAAATCTACTTCTCATTCATGGTGTTAATAAGCATCAATAATTAACTTTAATCATAATTTCATGGTGGGGGGGGGGGGGGGGGGGGGGGGGGGGGTCATTTACCTGCAGTTATCATCTTAAGGGTATGTTGTTCCTACGATTTAATTAAAATGTAGATATTCAGCGTTACCTGTGAGAGGTTACAACATGTTTTCAATTTTTTTTCTGATGTGGTGAAATTCAGAATTGCATAACAATTGTTTTAATTCTTTATTTTATCAAATTTATTTCTTTACATAATTATAATTACATGAATTATATTTGGTAAATATTTTTTTATTGAATTTGAATTAATAACAGACACGGATTAACTTGTGATATAATCGTTATAATTTTGTAATTATTGACCGGTTTCCTCATATAATGCCCATATGTAAATGGTAGCATGCTGTGGAAAATTCCCCATCAATTTTAAGATAGATTTTGTAGGTCGTGACGTCACCACCTACATTTTGTCGCCAAGATGGCCGACTATCGAATGCTCCATTTCATAAAACAATTTGTTAAAATACACATTTATTACTGTAGATATCGGAATTACGTTTTATACAAACATATTTAAGTGTATTTGCAATAGGTATGTTAATTTCATACCGTATAAAATAGTATACCTTTCAAAAATTATATGCACACTTTGCATATTTTTTTTTAATGAGAATTAATATTTAGAGATTCTCCTTTCCCCCTTTTGTAGATTTTTATGTTTAGGTTTATTTTTCTCTAAACTTTATGTTTCAATCTTCCACAATACCGAACATCTTGACATCTGGCAGATAAAGGTAGGTATACACCTACATGTACAAAAATGTATAACAAAAACCTTGGTCAGGTAAATGTATAATAAACACAGGTGTCAAAAATTAATCTGTCCATTATCTTATAACATTTCAAGGGAATCTCCTGTTTATTACATTTGAAACAACAATTTGTTGATTAACATGTGAATAATTAAATGTACATATGTATAAAACATTTTTTATCCAAAGGATATTGAGCTTTTTAGCACAGCTGGCCAAAGGCCAATGTGAGCTTTTGTCATCACTTGGTGTCTGTCGTCCGTTAACTTTTCACATTTTAATCTTCTCCTCTGAAACCACTGGGCCAAATGAAATTAAATTTGGCAGGAAACATCTATTTCGTCCCGTTCGGGCAACAAACATGGCCGTCATGAGCAATTCTGGTTTTTAATTGGTTGATTAAATAAAAAAAAAAATTTCTGGAACTGTTTGGCCAAATGGAATGAAACCTGACAGGAAGCATCTAATGGGAGGATCTGTACAAAGTCTCTCCATTTTTTCCCGATTGGACTACAAATATGGCGACCATGGGCATTTCTTGTTTCTGATTGGCTGATATAAAAAAATCTTCTCCTCTGAAATCACTGGACCAAATGGAATGAAACTTGACAAGAAGTATATATTGGAGGTCCTTTATAAAATATCCTCATTTAGTCTTGATTGGACTACAGATATGGACGCCAATTGAACAGTTCTTTTTTTTTTTATTGGCTGATATAAAACAATATTCTCTTCTGAAGTCACTTGGCCAAATGGAACAAAACTTGACAGGAATCATCTATGGGAGGTTCTTTACAAAGTTTCATCATTTCATCCTGATCAGGCAACAAACATGGCCACCATGGGCAATTCTTGATTCTCATTGGTTGATTTAAAAAAAAAAGTTTCTGGAACTACTTTGCCAAAACTGTCAGCCAAACGGGACAGGAAGCATCTTTGGAAAGTCTTTTATGAAATTATTTTTTTTTCATCCTGATTGGACGACAAGCATGGCTGCCATGGGCAATTCTTGTTTCTGATAGGCTGATATAAAGAAATCTTTTCTCTGAAACCGCTTGGCCAAATGAAATGATACTTGACAAGAATGGACAATTCTTGTTTCTGCCAGGTCAGCGATACAGGCTTAGCCCTCTGAGCCTCTAGTTCTAATAATTATCTTTATTTAAAAATCACAATATTTTTTTTACATTAATACAAACATGCATGCATTGAAGAATTACGTAATTAAGGAAAAACTAGCATTGACAAAGTATTTTTCGTGTGTTTTTATAATTTCGAAATTATAGTACTGAAAGGTAGGCAATGTTTTAATATTTAAAATTCACAAAATCTACTCTAGACCTTCTATGACTATTTATTCCATAGATAGAAATGAACCACGCTTTAATCTTAAGCTGACATTTAACACTTTCAATTTGGAATAACAGGTGTTTAATGATAAAGTATACATGTATTCACAACAGGATAGAAAGATGTATTGACTATTGACCCTGACATTCTCAGAAACGTAACTCACCTGAACAAGAAAAATAATTAGCATGTAGCTAATCAGTGCACTTTATTATAATAAATAATTGATCATTATTACATTGAAAAACAATTGAATCAATTGACTTTTTTTACTGGCGGTAAAGGTAACAATAGGCAGAATAAACAATGTCACATTTTTATGACACACCTGTGGTGTTTACCCCCATAATATATCCAATTTTAAATATAAAAAACTCGGAATTGTTAACACAGTAATCTCTTTAAAAATACATTCAAATTTAATCACATTTGTCCAGTTAACCCATATATTTTTTGCCTTCGTGATCATGCCGACTGCGTTTTTCCTCTATCAGTGAGAAGTGCCCTTGAAGGGAAACGGGATTTTGCGCTTGAACATCTACTGTGACTTGCATAGAATTATAGCTTTTAAATGCTTTGAGATGGATTCATCGGTTCTAAAAGAGCTTTTATAAATGTCTATGTGGTTTGATCATTAATTTTAGATTTAAAATACCAGTATGTAAATATATAAGACAATTTGTTTTTAATGATTTTACAAATCATTGTGATTTTTAAGAAGAAAGAAAATATTTAATTAATGATTATCTTTGATTTTATTATTACTTGATGACCATCATGAATTTTACGTAACTACAGTGAGTCATTTTCAATTGGCATCTAGTATTCTACTATGGTATGTCAGCACTCCATATAGTTTATTATCCTCTGAAACCAATGGGTCAGTTTGAATCAAACTTATGAGAACTTTTCCATGGGTGATCCCCTTTAAAAAATTATATGTGACAGAATACTAGATTATGTAGCCCTGTTTAAAATGTAAGTTTGATGAATATGGCAATTATATCTAAAAATTAAAAAATTAATAAAACAATATTTAAAAATCGAAACTGGAAGTCCTATAAAACTTTAGATGAAAATTTGATTGGATGGTCCTTTCATTTTGTAGGTAGTCCTTAGTCTGGAGTTCCTGATCTTGGACCAATATGGTCACTTCATGTGTATTTACTAAAAGAAAAATCAACAAAAAGCTTAAGATCTTTTCATTGCTTTTCTTAAGAAAGTAATGGGCCATTTGGGACCAATTTTCAACATTGTGGTTCTTAATAGTTTCTTTTCAAAGTTGTTTTGGGGATAGGGAGGGGGCCACTGTTACCAAAACAGGCTGGGCCTATATTAATGCCAATAGGGACCCAACTTTGATGGAATGAACATCAATATTTATTAAGCAGTTTCTTTTTGGTCAGATTTTTTTGTTGGATGCAAACTTTAGAGATTGTCTGTGGTCCTTATTGTTATCCATTTCAAAATTGTTTTTTGGTGCAGCTTACTTCTCTGAAAATATTGGGCTAATTTAGATGAGATGATGGTCCTTTTGAAAATTTTTGTCTGGTAATCTTGACCTTATACCAAATAACACAAGGAGATTTTCCCTAAATTGTTTAAAAAATTGTCTCCTAGAAACTGCTGACCTAATTAGAATTGGACATTTAGTACTGTAGAAATAGTTTTAGTCATTCCATACTTTAGTATATACATGTAATATTACCAAACATTTATTAAGGAAAGTCATTTATAGCTTCTGATTGGATATAGAAGGTATCAGAAGGAAGGCAAGGCATTTGCCAAATAAGCCCTCCCAATTCAAAAGAAGGGAAACAATTTATGTTTTTCAACTCAATGAACTCTGCGGTAGAGGAGGTTTATATCGGTTTACCTCTGTCAGTGTCTGTCCATTTGTGTGTCCTTCCATCACAAAATGTTTGGTCACAAAATTCTCAGCAAATATATGCTATAACTAATTCAAAATTTGTGTGATTTTGTAACTGTGGCACATCTACTTGAACGATGCCATCATACATTTTTCACAATACAGCCTATAGAAATTTTTGGTTGCAAAATTATTAGCAACTACCGTGACTACAGGCCATGATAAGTTGTAAAGTGCTTTCCCATTTTGAACCTGTGGCACATCTACTTCCGGGGTATTTGTAAGCTCCAAGCTTACAGCTCTTTAATTGATCTGTAGATTTAATTGATCTGTAGAAAAGCAGGAGTCAGAAAATACTTTCATGTGTTCATTGAACAAGTAGGTTACTAGATATTTGCATAATGTAAATTTCCCAGGTCCAAATGTCCTAGAAATATAACTATCTGTCATGCAGGTGGGTTTAGGGTATGGAAATTTCAACCAAGGGGTCACATTCTTCTGTCAGACACTAGAGTAGGAGGTTCTTCAAAAAAGATCATCCATGTATGGAATTCTCTTATCCTACATCTTTTTGTATAAATGATTAATTTTCTATCATTACAGACCCAAAGAAATAGATTAGAAGCATACATAAATTGTTCTAAAAACTAAAGGATTCTAGAGAAATACAAACATGATAATCAGAAAGATCACTCACACCTTGATTTTATACTAGAAGTATAAGACTAAATGCTAGATGGCAATTCTGTGCTAGTCTTCCTGTTTATAAGCAATATCTTTTGAAGGTTTTCCTAAAATCCAACAAAGTTGATGTTTTATCAATGGTTCTACATTATGACATTATTTTCTCGCCTGCAACGAAAATTCACGAAGGTGAGATATAGATATTACTTTCCGGTAGCGGCTGTGGCGTAAACTTTTTTAAAACTTTGATAACTTTGCACAGACAATACCTACACTTGAAATTTTGGGTTCAAAGATACCTTATCGTATAAACTTTGCCACAGTATGCTTGTCTTGTTACCCTGACCTTGTGTTCATGGTTCACTGACTATTAACATAAAACCGCCTCGGTGGTCTTGTGGTAGCGTGCTCGCCCCGAGTGCGGAAGGTCGCGGGTTCGATCCCCGGCCGGGTCAAACCAAAGACATTAAAATTGGTATTTGCTGCTTCTCCGCCAAGCACGCGGCATCTAAGAGTAAGAGCAAAGACTGGTCGGCTCGGAGTCAGTATAATGTGTCCGAGTGAGGTGATATGTCTTCCTGCGGACAATTACCTCGTGAGCTAGCACATTAAAAATCCGATTGAGCGTGTCGGTCTAGTACAAAGCAGGGATCATATTCATTATCATATCAACATGTTCTCGTCCTGATATGCACCTGGTTGCCACTGGACGTTAAACAATAATCATCCATCCATCCTATTAACATAAATGTAAAATCTGCATCCAAGTTTTGTGGTTAAATCCATTTCTCAGCAACTGTCATACCTAGGCCCACAATATTTGGTCTATAGATAGTTCTTAGTGGGTAAATGCCAGTCTGCTACCTGCCTTGGGACCGTGACCTCAATTTCATGCTTGTGTGACTGTGTCACATTTTCGTGGTTAAGTCCATTTCTCAGCAACTATAATACTTAGACCCACCATATTTGGCCTATAGATAGTTCTTGGTGGGTACATGTCAGACCTTTTGACCTTGACCTCAAATTCATGGTTGAGTGACCTGTGTCACATTTTCGTAGTTGAGTCAATTTCTTAGGAACTGTAATATTTAAGCCCACTATATCTGGTCAATAGATTGTTCTTAGTGGCAGTCTGAACTTCTCTCTGGACCTTGACCTCAATTTCATGCTGGAGTGACTTTGTCACATTTTCATGGTTAAGTCCATTTCTTAGTAACTATAACACCTAGACCAACCATATTTGGTCAATAGATAGTTCAGGGTGGTTACATGTCACCTGCCTTTTGACCTTGACTTCAATTTCATGGTTGAATGACCTGTGTCACATATTCGGGATTAAGTCCTGACATTTCTTAGCAACTGTACATGTAGTACCTAAGCCCACCATATCTAGTCAATAGATAGTTCTTAGTAGGCATATGCCAGTCCGACACCTGTCTCTTAACCTTGACCTCAATTTTATGCTTGAGTGACTTTTGTTACAATTTCGTGATTAGATAAATACTGTAAAACTTAAACCCACCGTATTTGGTCTATTTATAGTTCTTGGTGGATACATGCCAGTCTGACACTTGTCTCTGGACCTTGACCTCAATTTCACGGTTGAGTGACTTGCATCCAAGTTTCGTGATATATTTTATTTTTCAGCAACTGTAATACCTAGACCCACCCTATATGGTCTATTGATAGTTCTTTCTGGGTACATGCTAGTCTGACACCTGTTTCTGGACCTTGACCTCAGTTTCATGCTTGAGCGACTTGTTTCATGTTTTGGGATAATGTCCATATCTCAGCAACTGCAATACATAGACCCACCATATTTGGTCAATAGATAATTCTTAGTGGATACATCTCTGTATGACACCTACCTTGATCTTGACCTCAATTTCATTGTTGAGTGATTTGCATCCAAGTTTCATGATTTAGTCAATTTTTCAGCAACTGTAATACCTAGACCCACCGTATATGGTCTATTGATAGTTCTTTCTGGGTACATGCTATTCTGACACCTGTCTTTGGACCTCGACCTCAATTTCATGCTTGAGTGACTTGCTGCACGTTTTGGGGTAATGTCCATTTCTCAGCAACTGTAATACTTAGACCCACCATATTTGGTCAATAGATAGTTCTTAGTGGATACATCTCTTTATGACACCTACATGTTTGTACCTTTTGACCTTGGCCGCAATTTCATACCTGAGTGACTTGTTTCATGTTTTGGGATAATGTCCATGTCTCAGCAACTGTAATACATAGACCTACCATATTTGGTCAATAGATAGTTCTTAGTGGATACAATATTGTCGGTATGACACCTGCTTTTTTACCTTGAACGCAATTTAATGCTTGAGTGACTTATTTCACGTTTTGGGATAATGTCCATTTCTCGGAAACTGCAATACATAGACAAACGGTATTTGGTCTATAGATAGTTCTTGGTGGGTACATGGCTGTCTGAGACCTTCACCTAAATTTCATACTTGAGTCACATTTTCATAATTAAGTCCATTACTCTGCATCAAATGTTATAAATGTATGTAGACCCACTATTTTTGGTTGATAGGTAGTTTTTGGTGGGTACATACATACCCGTCTGAGACCTGTCAGCTGACCTTGGACACAGTTGTTGGCTTAAATAACATGCATGAGATTTTTCAGACAAATGTTTCCTCACCATTACTATTTCTTTTAACATATTTTCCTTTGACTTGCAATGTCGGGTATTAGATAATATTTATTCTGTGTCCATGTGTGTACTCAGGCCAGACATTATATTGTGTCCACTCTTGTTTTATACAGATTGTGTCCAAGTAAGCGTTACTTAAATTTAAAAGTTAGAAAAGAATAAAATAATGTCTTTTGTTAAAGTTTTACTGTCTTGTTACTACATTTATTGATTTATCAGTTTAAAATTAAAGCCTTAAAGCCATCAGTATTTGTTTCCATTTTAAATTTACAAATTTGGACATTGCTATACGGTACATGTAGGTGTAGTTTTATTTCCATACAAACTAGATAATTGTAACTCAATCCATAACACTTGCTAATTAGCTTCAGATTGATTAACTTGTATTGTTGTTTAATCCATGACTTCAATGTTTCCATGGTAACACTATTTTTATATCTATTTCAGGTGAAAGATATGAGTTAAAGACGTGACATTGAATTTCGTAATTCGCCACCTATCCATGGCATTTTAATTGTTTCAGGTATAGTTGTATATATTTAGTGAAAATATATTACAAAATTAATTATCATTGTGTTAAATATTTAAATGAATTAATTTACTGCTTATTGTGTTGACATCACTAATTAGAGTAATATATACGTTATAAATACAAAATGTTGGTGGAATAAAATTAAAATTTGGTTCACAAATTTTGAGATACATACATGTATATACAAGAATATAACAAAAATACATGTATGTAAGTTCAAAGTTCATATCAAATGAGAATTTTATTAGAACATAATATAGTACAAAAGTAGTGAGGTTGTGATTATAAAAGAAATTTTGTTATTGTAAGTTGCTGTATTTCAGTGATATGTAAATTTGCAGCCAAGGTTAATTATTAAAATTATGTATACATAAACATTCATATAGTGGGATAAAAGAAAAGAAACCGGTGCAAGTGGTTGAATTTCTTCATATTGTTTTTTATATACATGTACAAGTAGGGCGATCCAGAGATTTTTAGGTGGCAAATACCCCTTTTTAAAGGCGTATTTGAAAATATTGTACTTTCAGAGTTCTACTTTGGAAGTGTTGTTTGATGAAAAGAACTCACTTTTGAAATGATATAAATAACTTTATGTGTGTTTTTTAACTGACAATTTGAAGAATTCTTTTATGACTTTTTGTTTTGTAGCAGAAATTATGAAGCCATATTTGCTAAAGTAAATAAGTAAAACAAGATTCAAAGATTCACCTGTGGTTTTAAATAGAGTCACCCAAATGATCGTATAACAATAATAATTTAATTGGATCAGTTAAAGACTGTTATGCTGTATGTGCCTCAGTTATACAGTAAATGGGCTTCAGGGTTAAACATATTTTGTTTATGGATTAAATAATTTCTCCCTCTGTAAAGTATTATATTGGTAGGTTTAATAATACAACTTCTTTTGTATTTTGTCATTTAGTTGTTAAAAGATTCTTATTATAAAAGGTTGGTTCACTGAAAAGAAAAGAAAAATTCCTACATTTCACTCAGATATAAATACACATAGTTTGGTGTCAGAGAAGTTGTTTATTTTTATATCAAATCAATATTGACAATGTTATATATACTTACAAGTATTTTATATAATTATTCTGTTTATTTATTTCTATAAAATTGCCTATATTTCAAAAAATGTCAATAAGTTTAGCTAATTCTTGATATTCTTATTGATTATTAAAATGTAATAAAAACATCTGTGTAAATTTCAGACAGATACAGTATAAATCTGTTAAATTTACAAATCATAGCTGTATTATAAATCAATGGAAGGTTTAAATAAACTGTTTGTATAATATAATTAAGTCGTATCTTGTATGGTTGTGGTTCCAGGTAAGGAGCAAATTTTTTTCATGCGTTGGGCTTAACTGAGCATAAAATTTTTCATACTGAATTATAAATAGATGGTTTTACATTTTAGTCACATAATGTGTTCTGTACAAGATCTATATGTTTATGTTTGGATGATAGTGTCAAGAGATGTAGAATAAACCATTATTTCACTGGAAAAGACTTAATATAAAAAACCTTTCACTTATTCTGCTGTGATAAAGTTGAAATTCTGTTAAAAAGGGTTGCAACTCACTTGACCTTACCTTGATATTTGATGTTCTCTCTAAGCATTTAATTTATTTAATTATACACCTTATTTTTAGGTATTGTTTTGCTTTTGGTAGATTTGGACAGAGCATTATAAAAGGAATCTGGTATCTTGAATTTGTTTTTCCAAATGATTTCATTGATATTATAAACTTCATTACATAATGGAATAATATCAATCAATCTTAATCATATCAGCTTTAGATGTTCCATGTCATTACATCTGTAGTGCCGGAAAAAAGTAAGCTGATTAACAGTTTTGATATTTATAGATTATTACATAGCATTTTCCATATCAGCCCTGATATCATCCCGAGACTCCAATATCGGACTGAGCATTCTGACCAAGGTACGATACTGGTCCAGCGATAATACAAGGGCCGACATAGAAAATGCCATGTCATAATCTATTTATCGCATATTTTGAATTTAAAATCTATACTACATAAATAATATCGAAAATGGCAGACAAGTATAAAATTTTAGCAGCTATATGAAATTAGGCCAAACTTTATAAAAAATAGGGAACACTGTACCTTTTGGTAGTGTTAATAAACAAAATTTTAACAAGTCTCCCATTGTGTTTGTTTATGTTGCAGACGACTGCAAGTGGGGCGCATTACAGGAGCTCGTGAGGGCTGATACATATTTCTAATAGAATTCCTTTATGAATTTGTATCAGCCCTCGGGTCTGATATGGGGGCTGATACTGATTTCCAATAGAATTCATTTATAAATCCATATCAGCCCTCAGGTCCGATATGGGGGATGATATGGATATCGAGAATAGGTGAAGAAAATAAGAAATTCGTTCTACATGTTATAAATTGTATTCGATCGCCATTGCCCAAGTATACAAATGTAACGTCACAAAGTCTTTACGTTCCAACATCGGAAGTACTTAACGTTCCCGCGTTGTGTTCGCGCCGTATTTACAACATTCTGGGGGCCGCAAAATGATAAAATTCAATATACAATAAAATCGCAATTGTGAAAAAGAAATATCAAATTAAAAAATAGCTTGTGAACTTGAAAATTAATGTCTCTCTATAAAAGGAATAATTAATGTTTCTGTATGTTGGTAATAAAACTTTACACCTTTTAAAATTAATTTACCACATTAAAATTAACAGTTCGTAAAAGGGGGTCTTGAACAGTTCAAACTTATCCTTTATCATTCGAATTGCCCGGCAATTTCAACCAATTACGGATATTTTCATCCGCTTTCAAACTTGCTTGGCGTCTTGGACGAATGTTTTGGTCGACACTTTGTTCATATTTGTCTTCTTTTTCCATATCACATGTAATTTCGAGTGGATACAGTTTCACTATCGGTCTTGAAGTTTCTGTATTCTTCATCCTTATTTTAGCGGCGCGCACTAGTCCATCATTTCCTCGCATAAGTTCGATTACTATTGCCATTTTCCAATTCAGTCTCGCTGACTCATCATGTACAAGCACAACATCACAGTTCACCGGTGCGTGAATTTCTCGACAGAATATGCATGGTCTCGCGGTTAGATCTCGTAAGTTAGGTTTTACATAATCGACTCTTCTTGATGTATGTGAATCCTTCGCGTAAGGTTTTGTTTCCGTAAGAAACGTACATGTAGGCGTAGTAGAGTAAATTTGTCGGATACCGTAATCCTGGCCGGCTTCGATTATATTTATCTCATTCCGAATAGCATTGCGTAGATCTGATAAAATCCAAGTATTTGAACCATTTTCTCGTGCTAAATGTTGTCTTACCTCTCCCGGAAGCTTACTCAAAATTATTGGGACCAGTAAAGTACCGTAAGTGTCTTGTGATTGTCCCAAAGCTTCTAATCCGTGTACTGATGCCTCTAACCGATCAAAAAATACTTGTAAACTAGATAAATTGTTCTTTGCGGGTATAATTTCTAGCATTGCTTGCATGTGTGCCTGTGTTATTTTGTTCGATTGTCCGTATCTTTCTTTTAATACGTGTACTGCCTCCTTGTAATTTGCGTTTGTCAATGCAAAACCATCTATAGTATGGGATGCTTCACCTTCAAGTTGTGATTTTAGATAATTGAATTTCTGAACTTCTGGTAAAGTTGGATTCATATGTACTGCAGATTCGAAAGAGTCCCAAAAGGATTGCCATTCAATAATATTTCCGCTAAATTTGGGCAAAGTTAATTTTGGCAAGCGATGTGTTTGATTGCTAAACGTTGATAGCGACGGTGCGATATAATTCTGCTGTTGATTTTCAATACTTGTAGTTGGAATAAATGGTGGTGCTTCACAATTCAACATTTGATAAGATGAAGTAGACTGTTGACTTTTAGGTATGTGTGAATTGTCTAAATTCTGAATGAAAATACGTAAGTGTCTTAGTTTGGTTTCTAAGTTTAAAGTATACTCATCTGTATTCAAAATCTCTTCTTCAACTTCCTCCGAATCAATTGCACTAATAATCTGTTCATTTAAATTGTCCAATAATTTCTTCTTTTGTTCCAAACTGTCTACTGATGTGAAAAAATCCACCTTGTCTAACTCCGTTTCGTTTTTCAAATCATCTGTTTTGCGCAAAAGTCTTGTCACAACACTTTTGTTCCCTTTCCGAATCGATTTCAGCTTATTTACGTCCATTGTCACGGCACCATTTATATCGAGAATAGGTGAAGAAAATAAGAAAGTCGTTCTACATGTTATAAATTGTATTCGATCGCCATTGCCCAAGTATACAAATGTAACGTCACAAAGTCTTTACGTTCCAACATCGGAAGTACTTAACGTTCCCGCGTTGTGTTCGCGCCGTATTTACAACAATGGATTTCTAAAGGAATTCTATTGGAAATTCATATACTTCAGGTCTTAATATTTGAGGTCCAATTTGGTCATATCTGCTGTGCAAAAAAGCACTTATCAGATCAAAATATGTGATAAGAAATATTAACAATTCATGATGTATACATTCTTTCACTTTTAAGTGCACCAGGTGAGGTAGCAAGAATTGGTTCTTGATGAATACTGGTTATCTGACAGTAAAAATATAAAAAGGCCAACTTATTAAACAGCCAAGAAGGGTCACATAAATTTTTTTTGGTGATTTTATAGTGAAAATAATGAAAATGAACGATTAATACACACTTTATATGATTTTTTTTCAGAAATCATAATAAAGTGAAGGGACTGATGTAATATCAATGGAAGTCATCATCTTATTAGTCAGACGTGATGAAGGGAGGACGATACTTGGAGGACAGACACGTAAAGAAAGTTTATGATACAATAGCTCCAAGTTTTAATGATATTCCACAGAAAGTATGGCCAAATGTAAAAAAATTCATCAAAAGTTTGACACCAGGATCTCTTGTTGCTGACATAGGTGAGCTGAATGTACAAATGTGTACATTTTGTACACTCGCCTGTTAATGTAAAATTAAGTGTTCAGTCTAATCAGCATCGGTAATGCAGAATATTGATGATTATGTATGTCATTGAAAGCATTTTCAGGTTTTTTTTTATCAATGCATTCATTTCTCCAAGTACATTCTGTTATAAATTTGATCAGCAAATCGAAATTCTGAATTAAAACATCTGCCTTTTGTGACATGGACATAAAAAAGACAATGAAAGTGAAATTTTTTCTTATTAATAAGAATATGTACAAGGTTCTCTTTTGAATACACAATTTATTACAATGGTAGTGTTGAATAACATTATTTCTGAGTGAAATTATCGCATTTGAGTGCTGAAGGTAGTATTTTTGATTCCCAGCTGTATCAAACCAAAGACATTACATGTGTTATTTAGTGCTTTTCTGCTAAACTTACAGTATTTAGGAGTAATACCAAAGACTTATTGGTTCATAGTCTGAATAACGTGTTGTGTTGTGATGTCGTGACATATCTTCCTCTGCAAACTGTTAATATGTGAGCTCCCTCATTAAAATCAATATCCCACTCAGCATATTGATCTAGTGCAAAGCATGGGTATTATATAAAATCATTTACTACTAAAATCAAGATTTTCTGGATTTCTTGGGTACCAGTTTTCTTGGGTTTTGTTGGTGAATTTGAACCATATATTTACGTATTTAACATAATTCATACTATCAAACCTGTATATAATGGAAACCTGGGGGACTACAAAAAGTGCAAAAGGTTTAATTTATACCTTTAGGCAGCACTTTTTTTATAGACAGAGACTTGCTAGTACGTAGAAGTTTTTTTTACAAAAAATGTATTAGTAGAAAATTTAAAAATCATGAAATTACGGTTACTTGAAACAAATAATTATCACTGCACAACAAAAATTGATATGTACCGAAAGCAGTTTAATTCCTCAATAACACATTAGTAACTTGTGTTAGATAAAAACACTCACAAATGTACCGGGTACTTGTTTTTCAGGATGTGGGAATGGTCGCTATCTTCACATAAATAAATCAGTTTTTAAATTTGGCATTGATGTGTGCTTCCCTCTGGTGGAACTTTCTCGGGAGAAAGGTTATGAGGTTCTAGTTGCCGACAATCAAACTTTACCTTTTAAAGATGGTGCCTTTGATGCTGTGATATCAGTTGGAGTTTTACATCATTTTTCTACAGAAGAACGACGTATTCAGGCCTTGAAGGAATTATCCCGTGTTCTAAGACCAGGTGGTAAATTATTGGTATATGTTTGGGCTTACGAACAAAAACACAGAAAGGTCAGTAAAACGTTGATACATGATAAGGGAAAGTTGCACTTCTAAACGTTTTCAAGCCTTAAAAAGGAGAAACAGTATAATCATGTTAACTTTTGAAAAACAGAAATCACACAAGTGCAAGAGCTTTTTAGTTACTTTGAATGTAGTTTTGAAGTCACAGGGTAGAAGGGAGCACAAAAAGGACACATTGGTGTACCTTCCTCTATTTTCTGCCATCTAAAGTTTATCCACTAATACATGGTATTTGTTATGATTGTAAATTAAACACAGTATATATTTATATGTGGATCCTTGTAGACATGATTATTTTGTAAATATGAACAGAAATGATATGAGGCAGAGCTCCAGATAATTTTTTGTTCCAAAGCCTATTTACTCCCTATTTTGAAATTCATTGCTAAAACTGAAATTTTCACAGGGTGAATTAACACATGAAAATTAAACTCATTGCTTGCATCGACTAATTTGAATGTCACACTCAACAGAACTTAAATATCTCCATTGAAACCAATAAAAAATAAGTGTAAATCATTCTTTTGTTGTGTACATGCATGAGTGATGTGAGATGTTTGATGAGAACTGTAACACATCTGTTTCATGAGACAAATACTAATATTTTTGGTAATTTTGTACAGATGTTATCTGCAGAACTTGTTACATTTGTCAGTCATTTAACTTGTTTTTGAAATATGCATGCAAGATCAATAGAATCAGTAATACTTGTACTCACTGAGTCAACAATGATATTTGTACTTTAGTATTCAGAAAAACCTGAGATGTTAGTAGTTTATTTAATATTTGTTTATGCCATGTCAAAGGGTTATATTTTTGAAATTCTCAGTTAATGAGTCGATATCCAATAAAAAGCAAATCCCTCTCCAATAATTTGTTTTAATTCCAATTTCTAGAAATATACATATTTACAACTGGCATTCAACACTTTGTTTTAATTTTTCATGCTTCTAAGCACCTTATCTGGAGCCCTGATATGTGGGATGGGGTAAATGTTAAGGAGACAACATATTGTCTCTGAAGTGAGAACAGAAATGTATGGGGTAAATGTCTCTGAAGTGAAAGGAGCAATGACCGACATCTATCATTGCTGCACAATCTTAAATACAGTGGGAAACCCCTAAGTGGCCCTGATAAAATAATTAAGCAAATAAATCAGAAAGCACAACACTATATCCAATCATCAAATATGGTTGAGATTCTAAAAAAAAATAAGGATAAAGGCCAATCAATATGCATTGGGGTTTTTCTGCATTGTGTGTCATGTTATGCATATTAATTATAATTTAATTTTTTTTCCTATACTTAGTTTGATGGACAGGATGTACTTGTCCCTTGGCATGCTGGGAAGAAAACTACACAGACAGGTAAGAAAAAATAGGGACTTTATACAAATGAGAGAATCAAATTAAAGTTAATGTGTACATAGACATATCATAAAGATGATTGCAAAGTCTTATAATATCAAGTTGCCTTTGAGATTACATTTTAGATATAAACATTAGAAAATTTAAATTTGTAGAAAATAATAATTATTTTCTTTAAGAAAACATATTTTAGGCTTTAAATTTTTTAAATACAGTGATATATTTTGAAAAAAAACTGTAGAATATAGACTTATATAGGGAAAGTGTTGAACTTGCTCTGAGATTTGAGATTAACTATGTGTTAGGTGCTCATTGTAACATTAAGACGAACAACAGCCATAGTGTGTAATTTCCCCATCTTTGGACCAAAATGAATATTTTTATCCACCATTATTGATGACCAACATCAGCAAACTTAGTTTAACAAAGGACACAATAAGAAAATTCTTCTTGTCAAAATCATATAACCCAATTGGAACTGAAATTGGTGTCCTCCTTCAGAATTGTATATGATGATCCAGACTGTCAACAATGATGGCCATCAAAGATGAACTTAGTTAAACATAGGACCCTGTAGGAAATTCACTTTAAGGTCTTCATGTATGAAACCACTAAGAGAATTGGAACAAGAGTTGGCAGGAATGGTCCTTAGATCTCTTCCAAAATTGTATCCATGACCTAGATTGCCAACCCAGATGGTCATACCGGTAGTCAAAACTTATTCTGCCTAAAGTCTGCTGATGAAATCTATACAAGTGAATTAGGCTTCTTGGATGTAGTTTTTAATACTATTTATCAAGATTGCTTCATGCATTCTCAGCCTATTAGGTATAATTGGGAAATGAGCAGCGCTTTCCAAAGTAGCCAGTAGACGGCAGAAATCCACTGTTTACAGTGGCTACAAGTGCCGGCTACTTCACTGACAAAAAAAATAAATTCAAAAAGAAAAAAAATCTTTTTAATATATGTAGACAAGCGTCGAGAGTCGTGATAAACAAGGATGTAAATCCTGTGTTTACCTTTAGCTTAATATAGTTCACGTGAATTCCAGTCACTGATTGGTCGTCTATTAAAAGTGTACATTTATGTCATCTCTAGTCGGAAAGCAAGGATAATAAGAGAGAAGTTCCAATGGTCAACAACAATGAAGCGATCAAATACCCTGGCTCTGTCCCACGATCATCATCACATTCTCAGGGCTATAACCAAACTTTCAAAAAAAATTAAGTAGTAGGCTAAAAATTAAATTTTATAACAATAATATTTGTTACTATTATCAAAAAAGAATGAATTATCAGCATAACGGAAAGAAAATAATGAAGAATTGAAGGTTACACAATCCTGCACACAAAAAAAAAATCAAATTTCTTCGAGATTTTTTTTTTTTTTAATTTCATACATAAAAAATGGTAATTTGAAAGTTGGAATTAGGTGCCAGACGATTGCAAGAATGCAGGATTTTGCTCTATTTACCCCAGAGCTTCTGGGGGCCTTGAGCGGACGCATGTCACAGCCGCCTAATTTTAGATTTCAGCCTACTACTTCAAATTGTATGGAAAGCCCTGAATGAGCTACAGCAGCTTATAATAATTCCTTTACACTTGGAATGTGTGAGACCTGCAGTTTGTTATTGCCTTTTAGCCTACCTGGAAGTTTAATTTGAAATCTAAAGGCAAATATTTAATATTTTATGGATGTTATTTTCCCTTAACATGGAACAGACTTTTTCCATCCCTGTTTGATGGTATAGCATCATTTATGAGACTTTGGTGTCAATATGGTGTAGCAAATTCGTTTCAGAAATTTTCATAAATGACAAAAATGGAGCAAAGTATCATTGTCTTCACATCAAATGCTCTTTAATTTAATTAGGCAAGGAGCTTTACAAGAAGTTTATTAGCCTTAGTGGAACCTTGTTCCAATGGACTCAACTTAAATACCATGGGTATAAAAAGAATAATTTGTAAGGCCTTTAATTCACATTTAATTTCTTGAACCTCCATTGTTCTTTTATAGAACTTTTTTTGTCAGTCCATTCAGTTTTGCAGTGACAGAGGTTCAACTGTCTGTTTAAAAGTTATATTTTCTGTGTATCTGTTTTCCAGTAGTATATTGAAATACTAGTAAGTCTTTGATGATATTTCAACACTAAACATCTCTTTTTGTGTTCATGTGATCAAGACTACTTAGCCAAAACTTTGAACCTTTTATCTTTTGCTTTATATTGTTATGCCCACCACGAATGTGGCTGGGGCATATAGATTTACCCTTGTCCGTCCGTCTGTATGTCCTGATTCGGTTAAGTTTTGCGTTTAGCTCCATTTCTCTGTAACCTATTGTAATATATCAATTATATTTCACCGCTGCAGTCCTCTTGTATAGTACAACATAGTTCAGAAACACTTGGGTTGCTATGACCTATATTTCATGCTTCAGTTAATTTTTGCATTTCGGTTCATTTCTCAGAAACCTATAGTAATATCTCAATGATATTTCACCACTACAGTCATCTTGTATAGTACAACGCAGTCAGCAACCTATATATTTTGTTTTTAGGGCAGGATCCATGTCTTATAGATATATTTTATTGTTACCAGTATATATATTTTTTTTACCTTAAGCGTGTTTGTCAACTCTTTGGTCTTTTATCATTTGCTCGATAAGTATATGAGCTGTTTTGCAATATTCTTTTTATATGACTGCAAAATTTTTGCGGTCGTATATTGGTATGACATCTGTTTTCGCACTATAACTTTAGTATAAGTTAATAGAAATCTATGAAATTTAAACACAATGTTTATGACCACAAAAGGAAGGTTGGGATTGATTTTGGGAGTTTTGGTCCCAACAGTTTAAGAATTAGGGGCCAAAAAACGGCCCAATTAGCATTTTTCTTGGTTTTCGCACAATAACTCTAGTATAAGTAAATAGAAATCTATAAAATTTTAACACAAGGTTTATGACCATTTTTTGGAGTTTTGATCCCAACCGTTTAGGAATTAGGGGCTAAAAAAGGGCCCAAATAAGCATTTATCTTGGTTTTTGCACAATAACTTTAGTATAAGTAAATAGAAATCTATGATATTATCTTGGTGTAAGGGAGGTAATCCAAACACATTTAAAGTAAAATATTGTGTATGATTCAATTATGTATAAAGAAATGTAGATTGTCTTGGGGTGATTTATAGCTGTCAATTTATTTTTAGAAGTTACTATTAATTAATATTAATTTTAGCCATATGTCATTTTCTATTTTAAGACTTCAATGATGTATTTAAATGGGTAATTATGTTTGCAAACTCCATGAGAAATTTGAATAGGGATTATGACCTTATCTTGAGGGAAAGAATTTTTTTTTTGGAAAAAGGGAAAGGTCGGGGGGGGGGGGGGGTGAAAATTTAGGGGGTAAATAAGAAATTGTGGGGGGACAATTTTTTCTCATTTCAGATTTCAGAAATTAAAAAGAAAATTTCTTCAAACATTTTTTTTTTGCAAAAAAGGGTTTGGGGGAGGGGGTACAATAAGTTTTTTTTTTTTTTTTTTTTTTTTGGGCGGGGGGGGGTCAATACGCAATAGCATAGTGTATTTTTTTTCTCATTTCATATTTCATAAATTAAAAAGGAGATTTCAAATTTTTTTTAGGAAGAAAAGGGTGGGGGGGGGTAAATTTTTTTTTTTTGGGGGGGGGGAGGGGGGCAATTCTCCACAGCATATTGTATTGCACAAGAAGCAAAAAATTGAATATAAATTCAAATCATATGACCAATTCTAAGTTCTTTGATTTCAGTTATTCTGTGTCAGAAACCTATTATGTGTCAAATATTTAAAGAAATTTTTAATTGCACAGTATTGCACTATAGCAATTAATCTTCAATTGCACAGTATTGCACAATAGCAAGAAATTGATATGTGTGCCCTGTTATCAAAACTTTATTATTAATAAATTCCATTGGAATTTTGCCAATAACTTTAGTTTAATGAACTTCATTTGAAATTTGCCAATATAAAATGTGCTGATGAAGCTTTTTTGTTTATCTCATCTAAACTGCTTTTAAATTATGTATATTTAAAATTTGCCATCCATGACTATGATGTCATTTTCTATTTTAATACGTTTATGGTGTATTTAAATGGGCTGTTATGGTTGCAAAGTATAAAGAAATTGTTGGGGGGGGGGGGGGGGGCAGATTTGAAAACACAATTTAGCGGGTGTAAATGAGAAATTGGGAATGGGGTTAATTTTTTTCTCATTTCATATTGCATAAATTTAAAAAGGTAATTTCAAATTTTTTTTAGCAGAAAAAAAGGGGGGGGGGGGGGGTTTACAATAAATTTATTGTTTTTTGGGGTTTTTTTTTGGAAGGGGTTGGTCAATGCGCAACTTCATAGTGTATTGCACAAAAGCTAAAAAAGGGGTAAATTATTTTTTTTGGGGGGGGAGGGGGGCTATTCAGGGTTCAACATCTGCGGTCATATCTAGCTGCGCCCCGCGGAGAATTTTATTTATATTGAAAATTATTTATAGACATTCTTTTATTTGTTTTCAGGAAGATTCAGCTCAGACCAGAATATATCTAGCTCTGTCAGGGATTTATCCAGCACAAGCTCTGTAAGTGAGGATGACTCTAATGAAAATTCTATACCTAGACATTACATACAGAGAACAAATTCAGATCCTTCTTGTCCAAGTCATCCTGCTCAGCCTTCATTGCTCAGTAAACTTTTAAACAGTTCAACAAAATCTTTCACACCACGTCAGAGATCAAATACACTCCCATCTTCCTTGGAGGCATTTAGTGATGTTCACCATGGCAACAGCGAAATTGAAGAAGAATGTAGAAAACTTCAGATTTCACTCAGGGAAATGGCTGCCAGTCATGATCACTTGAGTGCTTCAAATGATTCAATTTTCTGTCTTGATACCAATGATAGTAATGATCGTGATGATGATGAACATGGAATTACGTTTGAATCAAAATGTTTTGATGAAGAAAATATAGTAACAAATGATTATAATGATATTGGTAATGATTTAGTACTTGAAAAGGGTGAAATCTCTAAAAACATTGTATCATCTAGTTTATTTCCAGATTTCGATGTCAATTGTAATCAGAATATAAAAGATCAAAAAGAGGAAGTTAAAAAAACAAAAAAGTTATCACTTTTTGAATCACTGAAAAGACGTTTTCTTAAATTTATAGATTCTCAAGAGTCTGACGATTTATCTCAGAACAAAGTCTTTGACGGCAGTATAGAAGTACAAGAAAAACAGAAGTGTTTGATCAATGATGGAAGCCCTTTATTACAGGATATTAATTTACTTGGTTGTTTTGCTGTCAGGGAATTCCCTATGAGCAGTTGTCCTGACTACAGACAAAAAGTGCAAGACCCGTTATTTAACGAAAAACAGAATCAAATTTGTACCAACAATCATCACAATTGCCAAGAGAATATAGATAATCATGAAGTTAGTGCAAATAGTGAAAAAAAATCTACATCTTCGGACAGCAACGAGCATGGTCTAAAAACACGTTCCATACAGCTATCTTATTCAGGTTTAAATAGCAGGAAACAAATTTCAACAGAGAGACACAAGTCAGTCTGTGATGGTTGCACTGAGAAAAAATCTGAGAAAAGTTATTGTACTACTCAACCATTCAGTAATGGTTACAATGAACCTGAACTTAACACAACAAAAACCCAATATTTAAATCAAAGTTCTACTTCAAAATGTAAAAGTTTAACAGGAAATTCTGATAAATCTTTGAGAACTGGTTGTAGTAATAACACATTGAGGAAAAAAACAGGAATAAAAAAAAACTCAGGGAATTTTAATTTTGAAACAGATAATTGTGTCAAAAATGCTAATAAGGAAACTGCTTTTAATGGATATCCAGAAAAGTGTTATCAAAAGGACCTACATAGATCTCAGAGCCAAACTACTTACAACAGCATTTCAACAAATAGACATACCAGTAAAGTCCAAAGTGGAATAGAGAATTTTTCACCAAAAAATGATAGAAAGGATACAGTAATAAATAGGTCATATAAAGACAATCAACCAGGAAAACATGATACTGCAAGCATCACTGGGAGTGAAAGTTGTTTATTTGAAAATGGTTTTTCAACAACAATTAATGTTCTGAAGGATAAAAACAGCAAAGTCCATGGAAATAATCAAAATCATATCAAAACATGCTCAGAAAACATATCGTCTAGTCAAAACAGTCTTTCTATTTATAACCCTCAATCTTTCACATCATATAACAATGGTGCTGATTTTGTGCCTTCTCCTTGTTCTACAATAGCATTTGATGAGTTCCAAATGTCTCCTGCTAGACTTTGTAGATATTATCATGTATTCAGAGAGGGAGAGTTATCTACCCTTATTCATGACCATATTGATGATTTAACAGTGATAAGCTGTATATATGATCATGGAAACTGGTGTCTAACAGCAGAAAAACTAGGTGCTGTGTAGAATTTATTAAATCAGTCAGTCATGTGTTCATTGTCTACTTAATTTTGATATTGTTTGTTGAAGTTTCAATGTGACTAGAAATCTTGATACATATGTTGTAAATGCCAGTTAAACATCATTCTGGTTTTCGTTTTGTTGACTTTTTAAGAATATACCTTTTTTATATACCTACATTAATTTAACTTAATTCATTTTATATTTGATTATACCAAATGTTACCCAAAAGTTTTCTGATTTCAGTTAATGATAGAAGATGTAATTTTTAAATTAGTCCTAAACTTCACAATAGTGTAAAACTGATTTTATTTCTTCACAAAAAAATAGATATTAAACAATTAAATAAATAAATTAATTATAACACAAAAAATAGATATATAATAAGTTAATAAATAAAATATCAACTAATCTATAAAATGTAATCATAATAACTTAGAATTACAGGTTCAAATTTAAAACTGACAGATAATTTAATGTTAAAACTTTGGTTTTTAGATTTTGTAAATATATAATAAATAAAAAGCAAATAAAATTTAATGGAAAACTTTTTTTAGAATAACCATGATAACATAAATATAGTTTGTCATTTTATAAATTACCGGTACCAGTTTATAAAAGGTTTGGAAAACCGGTATATCTCCTATAAGGGATTGGAATTTTAGATGGCATGGTCATCAGGAATTTTTCTATGATTACATTGTGATCAGGACATTTTGAGATACCCTTTTAGACTGCTTTCTGTGTTTTTCATATATAGTCCTTTTTGACAGTCAGTTAATATTTATTTTCATTGTGGACAAAATTATTTCTTTTGCTACTTATCACTTTCAAGGTCAGTTTAATATTTAGAAATTTACATTTTTTAGGCTCAAGTACATTGTATCTAATAAACTTTTACATCTGTTATTTTGTATTCAGGTTGTGCCTTGTTTTATCCTATTCAGTACTATAAATTTCAGTTGGCATTAACTATTTTTAATCATTTATGTCATACCATATATACATTTGTACATTTACTCGAGCAAAAAGTTGGTTTAGTTAAAAAAATGAAAAACAAAAATTCTTTTAAAACAGTTTTGTTAAAATGATTTACTATTTATTTTTCCTTGCTCAATCTTCTCCGTATATTTAAATAAGAGACAAGCCTTAAATGTATGTGTGTTAAAGTTTGTCTCATCTTCATGTTTTAGTCTTTAGAAGATGAATTAACCTTAAGGCTGTTTTTGTGTTTGAATATTTTAGAAATTTTTTAATATCTGTTTTTCACTATCTCACTGTTTTAGATATGTAAGGGGCCCAAAAATGAGCACATCTTAATTTTCGAAACTTTTTTATTTCTATCCAGTTTTGATGATTTTTTTAAAATTGTTCGTCATAAGAGATACAATTAATTTGACTTCATGTATTTTTGTTGTTGCAGAGATAAAAGGGATTAAAGGCACCAAAATTAGCCATTTTGCAGGACGACTAAAATTTTTTATTTTTTATCCAATTTTAATGGGGATTCTTTCTTTTAAGTCATCTTAATGAGTGATTCTAGTAGTACAAAATTCTTTTATCTTTTATAATTTTTGAGATGTAAGGGGTTAAAAGGGCCAAAAAAGCAATGTGGCTTGATATGTAATTTTTACAAATTTTTCATCCAATTGTTATGGGGATTTTTTTCTTTTAAGTCATCTTGATGAGCAATTTCATTAATATGTCAACACATTATTTCAATTTTTTATTGTTTCCAAGATCCAAGGGATCAAAGTTTGGAGGATACATAAAATTTTAATTTTTCATCAAATTTCAAAGGAGATATTTTGGTTTAATCCATCTTGATGAGTGCTTACAATAGTATGTCAACAGATATTTCCTATCTTTTACAGTTTTTGAGATACAAAAAAATGTATAGGGGGTTAAAGGGGCTGAAAAAGCAACATGGCTGGAATTCTTGTTTTGTTTTTCATCTGTTTTTTTTTATAGAAGGTCCAATATTTTTGTGTAATTTATATTATCGAAAACTTTATTTACACTGTAAAGCATAACAATGTGTCCACACTTACTTTAATTCTTTACCTGTCGATATGTTGCAGTCGTATCATGTTGTGCTTAGCAGAACCCTTTATTATTTATATGCTATCGGCCCTAATACTGTTGCATTGATGAATTAAAATTTCAAGCTTCAGTCAGACAAATGGGGGAATCCATTTTAAAATGTTAATTTTCTTAATTCCTTGTTATACATTTATTTAATTGGATTTGGCAATTACAAATATTGAAAAATTTTACAATTTGAAAAAATAATAATGTGAACGTTATTTAAAAGGCTTTGAATTTATAATAATAAATATTTAACAAGGATTAGGCATATACTGAGAGCAACATGATTCAAACTTTTGGAAACAAATCTTGTGACCATTCAACAAAATCACACTGTATGTGGTGACGTCATAATTATATTCTGGACTCGCAGGAATAATTTGGGACTCATAAAAATTTTGTGTGTCTCACTAATTTCAAAAGTGATGAGCCCAGGACTCACCAAGAAAAAGTCTTATGATGAACCCTGGTCATGAATAAAATAAAATATTTTACCTACTACCTACCTTCCCAGTCAAAAAGGAGGTTGGAGAAGGGAAAACAACCCTGTGTACACAAGAAACTTGCCTAAACCAAATCCTTTGTACACCAGAAACTTGCCTTAACCAAACCCAGTGTACACCAGGAACCTGTAAACAAGTAATCTCTAATTCTAAAACTAAACCCTGTGCGAGTCAGAAAATTGTGTAAAGTGAAAAACTTGCATTCAAATATTTTGTTACCTATATCAAACAAATACCTGTGTAAATCTTTTGTCCTGAAATTATAATGTTTAGACAGCTGTTAGTGTGTAGATATAATTATCTTGAACTTGCTTCAATATATCACTTTTATTTTCTATAAACATATTTTTGTAATTCTATATGTCATCTTGCCTATTGCAATGCTTAGTGAATTGATATTTTTCTTGCTTTATATTTATTGCCTGATTACCACAGATTTATATAATATCTAGTCATTGTATTGGCTGTATAACTGCATCAAAGTTTCTGTATATATGCTTCAGTCTCTAGTCCAGTTTCTGTGCTTATATACTCTTATTGGAGTTTTTGTTAGATTTATCTTAGTTCTTTCTCAGGATACATGCTTGAGATGATAACTTATCAATGTTTTCCACGTCCAATATGATCCCATAAATATGTCACTGAGATCCTTTGACAAAACAGCAACAAGGCCAATTATAATCTCAGTTTTTGAATTGATAAGGATGTTTTTTCCTCAATGTGGAATCTTATAAAGGTTTATATCAGGAGTTTTAACAATGTCAGTTCAAAAATAGTAAGATGTTGTACGGTTTTTGGCATTAAAAAAAAGTTTTTGAGAAGTTAGACCAAAAAAGTTTTTATGAATTGAAGATAAACTGTCAGATAATATGGAGAGTATTATTATATAATGTTGGTCTATCATATCAACTGAATATTTATGATCTTGTAAATTTATATGACCAATGTTTGTCTTCATTGTATATTAATAAATTATCATGTATTGCCAAAATTAGTAATTAACTAACATAAGTTGTTCATTTCATATTTCAAATGTATTTATACATGTTCTGAGAAAAAATGTCCCTTTTGAACACCAACATTATAAGAAGAGTACAAAGAAAACTATTTTGTATTGCATGCTTTTGTCTCAAAATAATTGACTGCTTTTTTACCAAACTACCGATAACAAATTTTGTACTGAGAAAATTTTTTGTCATATCTGTGATTTTTTGTAAGAATCTCTTTTATTTGTGCAATTTTATTAAAATATGAAACATATCTGTACATTGAGGAAATAATTTTATTTTATTTTGATGTTTTACAAAGAAATAAAAGATTTGTTTTGTTTTTGTTATTTGTTCTTAAACCATTTTAAGTTTGACTCAGAAACAAGGCCTAATAGCTCACAATGGATATTTCGTAGATTTTCATTGGACTGCAATCAGTATATTGAGGAAGGACTAATACACTGCGGCCTTTCAAATCCAATCTTTCTTATCATGAGAATAGGGTAAAAATCAAATTGCTGGAAAGCAGTGGTGGAAAGATTGCAATTGTAATTGTGTATAATTATTTCAAATTGAATTTTATCACAGATTTGTTCTTAGTTATAATGTAAGATCAATTACAGTGAATGTATTCCTTTTTTTCCTGAAATATTGAGGGTTTTTCAAAAATTGATGTACATTCTGTGGTATGGAAACCAGGACATCCTTTTCAGTAAGAGTTCAATGTGTATTAAGGCTTAGCTTTTAGCAAGTCAAGTTTTAGTGATCTTAGTGGAGGTGTTCGAATGAGACTGAAGTGTGAAATTCAGATGAAGGTCTCAGACAGCCATATACCCACCAAGGACTATCTATAGACCATGTATATGGACATTCTGATAGATAAATTCATCCACTGTCTGCGTTGACTTCATTTTAATTCCTTGGTAATTTCGGTAAACGATTAAGTTTTATGTAAGTTAAAAATATTAGTTCAGATATTATTCACAAGAATAAAAAGTTGTGGTAATTTAAAAAATGCTGTCATCATTGGAACTACATTTTATGTACTAATGTCCGATAGTGTGGAAGTGGCCACACTTTCGGTTTTGGTTTTGGAGGCCGATGCCATAGGAACGATTTGCAATCTTTCCAAAAATTGGCTTGATAAATTCTTGACACAAAACTAATCTAAAAATTTAAGTTTATGTCACGATTTTCCTATTGCACACATATAGCTATGTGAAAATGACAATATCTTTGTTTTGATATGGGAAACCCAAAAAATCATCCAAACAAAATGGACCGGACAAATCCAATGTGTCTTCTACTGGGAAGGAGGGAGACTTAAATAAACAGCACTTTAACACAGAGGACTCCAATAGAGAAAAAAAAATCCTGCCCTCATTGCAATATAGTCCTAAATCAATGTAATTTTGTACACAGGTACATCCAACAAACATGTATGACTTATGGCAAGCCGTTTTACTATTTATTCTAACTTCAAGATATCTCATATAATATATAACTAAGAGGCAGATTGTACCTAAAGTTGGCAGAAATGATGTATGACATGAATGCCTGAGGCCATCCTTGATTTTTACTGGAGAATTTTAAGAAATTTTCTCTTTCGAAACTATGGAATGTTTTTAAATTTTGTAGGATTGACGACAGCAATATCCTCTACAAACTATCCACTTTTGGTCGAGATTCATCAGCTCACCTGACGGCTGTTCAAAGTTTCCATGAGAACCATATGGGAAAGGAATTGTTGTGATTTGCTTAGGGGCTGATTGTTACGATGCTCGCAGGCTCAGGTGAGCCTCTAGTTACTTTATGTTAGAGTTAATAACTTGGTAAATATGTAGTAGGATACAGATGTATCTCACTGAGTAAGTCCTTATCAATCTCTCACCCACATTTCATAAACTTACGGTAAATAGTTTGACACCCTCTTCATACATCTTTCATTAACAATAACTTAACATGTAGATAGGTATTTACTTCAGCATTTATTCTGATAAAGTTTTAAGACTTTATGTCTGACCCAATACATAGAAGGATCTCTATTCATAATAAAATCCTGGCAAAATTACATCAATCTAACCACATGTCCATTATTAATGTGAAAACTGAAAATTTCTGGGCTTGAAAAATCCCATTAATCAAACAATTTGTCTACAATGGTTATTAGTTCCTTTTTTGTAACAGATTTGTAAATGGTAATATCTCATCAATTCAAATTAAATAACACAAATTAAAACATAAAATAATTTTATTTTTCATATTCCCTCCCTCATATTTTTCTTCACAAAAAGTCATATAGAAGACAAATGACAAAATTCAACATAATACTTGCCAATCCTCCAATCAAATGCAAATATCTCTCACAAGGGAAAGTGAAAATTATCAATTCAAAGTCTTCATTGTCTGAGATGGTTTAAAGACTTCTAGATAGTTATTTTTAGTGGCTGTTTATATCTTGTTCAGATACATATTTCTGAATGTGATGCATGCTGTGTCATTGTTCATCTTTCCTTGCATCTTGAATTTGAAAAAAATTATCTTGGAAGAACACTTGATATTTTTAGAATAAAAAATTCCAAAGGTAAACATCTTATTATTATGGCATAGCTATTAATCACAAAAATCCATGTCTCGGTGATGGATGAAAGCAAAGAGAAAAAGGTTTCTAGTTAAAAAATCATACAAAAGAGAAGTTCTGAGCTAAGAATCCTACTCCTCACCCTTTGATCAACCCATGTTTTTGACACTTAATCCATCATTATTAACAGAAATGATGACAATTTTTATATTTCAAAAGAAGATAAAATCAGGGTCATATGTCAACAGCATATGTCAGATTCCAGTTTTACCAATTTTGAGCCAATTTATGTTTCGGATGAAATTTATACAAATGACTGAAAATGACAGACAATTGAGTTACATGAATAATATTCAGATTTTACATGCAACATTGATGTGAAATGATACAAATAAAAACTTGTACATGTATGTTGTTAATAACTATGACACAACTCAATGATTTTACTTGTTTACATGTTAAAACAACAATTTTATCATTACCCTAAACTACCGTAATAATTCAGCGAGTGATAAGACCCTTCAAATAAACACTTTTTAAATTTAGCACTTCAGAAAATAAATACAAACATCTACACAACAAAAAAATACAATGTAATAATGCTCCTGTCATTGATGTTTATGATTACATACATTATAACTTACAATTTAAAATGACAGCTGCTACCAAAAACATGAAAAAAAACCCAAGCCCCTGCCCCCCCCCCCCCCAAAGAAAAAAAAATTAAAAAAATTGTGATAACTAACAATTAAGGCTATAATAATAGAATAATACCACCTATGGAAAGCATTCAGTGACTTCACCAAGACCTGTATATTTTAATGTGGACAGAATGCCATAAAAATGGTTATATCACGAATGTCGATAGTATAAATATAAATATGAATGTTATTGGAAATATCAGTTTGAGTGGATAATATATTTTTTCTGGCAGAGTCTAATAGAATTTTTCATCAAAATACTTCCAAAAAATTGTATAATAAAATATGGACTTTTTCTATAGTTTTTTGCCTTTTATTTAGGAATTAATCCAAAGAATCACAATATATGTCATGTAAAAACTGACCAAACTTGAGACTGGAATAAAATACAGCTTGATCTTGAGATAAACGCAACCTCAGGGGTCGACATACTGGTGATTAATTTTACATACATGTAAAATGAATTAGAATATTCAGTAATCAAGGCCTCTGTCAAGTCACAATCATTATAGGGTTATTGGTTAGTCTAAATGGCCTAAGAATTCTGAAATATTAAGTACATGTTCTATCATATACTGATTAATTAAACATAAAAAGTTTAAGAATATAATTTTTGACATTACTACTTTATAATTTAATTTCTCACATAAAAATAATTAATAATTTGTAAATAATGAAAAATAATTTAATGTGACGAGTGCTGATACATTTTGAACATTAAGAGGTTTTGTTCTACCTACATTAATACAAATATCATTAGATGAAATACTTACAAGAACTGTGGAATGTTTACAGATTATTTACAGTGTTTACAACCACTGTTACACTTCTGAACACAATTTCTTTACTTTGCTCTATGTACACTTAACCTAACAATGATATGACCAACCTTACTACAGAGTTAAAATCCCATACAATATATTACTATTTTAAAAATGCATTTTCAGAATAGTTTGATAGATGGATGAATTATTATTATTTAATGTCCAGTGGCAATTTTTACTACATAACAGGACCACGAAAAGTACAATACTACTGTCTGGACACCTCACTTCATAAAATGGATTTTTCGCATTTTGAAAATCTAAATGTTAGAATTATTAGACAATCTTTTGTTGGTTAATTAACCTTAATGAGTCATCCAAGAAAACATAAAAAATATAAAGTTGTTTATAAAGTCTATATTTGTATACCTTACAAATGGGGAATTTACCATAGAAAATTAATGCACTGGAAAATTTCAAAAAATTAATAATTTGAAATTATCAATTCAGACCTATCCTAAAATTTGTAAAACTGTAAATTTAAATATTTTAAATGCACTTAGTGCATATTTCATTCATCGCAGGGCTGTAATACTTAATTTTATAAAATCTTACAGGAGAAATTATCTCCCTTTTACATTGAAAATTCCGTAGGCAGATGTTTTTTGTATCTCTGGAAGACATGATTGAACAAAATTATGTAAGTTCAATTGATTCAGTTACGACTTAACTCATTACATCTTTCACCCAAACTACTACAATTCAAGTTGATTAAGATATTCAAATCCTGAAAAATCCATTTTACGAACTGAGGTGTCCAGACAGTAATCACATTTCTTACCACTTAAGAGTAGAATTATAATCACTTCAGATTTGATATGTTATCATGGTAAATGTAAACCTCAACCTATTAGACACAGCTGACTTTTGCTTACAATGTCCAGTATGTTAGTTATAACTACAATGTATTATAAAGGTTGAACAACATTTGTGTAGCTCTGTAACTCTATATACAAAATCATCAATATAATTTATCCTTTTGTTAATATAATGTCATCCATCGATTTCAGCCCAAAATGTATGTAAAAACAATAATGTGTGCAAAAAAGATTTAACAAACTGGTATATACTGATATGTATGAGAACATTATACATATTGAAAGTCGGATGCCAGCTCCATTTGACCTCAAGATTCAGTTCTTATTGACACAAACATGTCATATAACAATTATTATTTTAATTCGGTCATCAGAATTTTTCTTTGGGACATAACAAAACTACAGAAATGTATGAAATTCAGAAATAGCAGACAGTACTGTCTACTTGGTTATAGAAATTAATAATGTTACCAATTATTTCAAATATTTCTTTAAAATGAATGGAAAAATTATTAGTCTATCTTTCAATTCCATTATGGTAATTAATTATTGCCTTGAGACTCATATGGAAATGGGGTGTAAAAAAATCTATATATATCATAATTAGGAAGGACATTTACCGGTAGTCTCAAGACAAGTTCTCCACATATCATGACCGCTTTTGATAATTACACAGAGTATCACTTGCTCAAATGCAGAAATTAAAAAAATGTAACAAGCACTCCGCTTAAGGGAAAATTTTTGTAAATACCGAGTGTAAAAAAAGGACAAATCCACATGGTAAATATCATAATTGTGAACATATTTACTTGAAATGAAGGGAAATTGACACAATATGTGAAAAATACTCAGACTATCAACCAATTAGTATCATCAATTCTTATATTAGGTTTTATTACGTAATAAATCTTAAAAACTTAAGGAAAGGTTAACCATCGAAACTTTTTACACCATTGTTATCCGCATTTTTGACATTTTCCTGTTTTTATTTTGTCTCTTACAAATAAAATATTAATGAACAATGTCGAATCTAAACATAAATGTAATAAGAAATAATGAAACATATTAAATGTAAGAAATAATGAAACATATTAAATGTAAGAAATAATGAAACATATTAAATGAACATCAAAAGAATTTCTAAACTAAAACTGTTGGTCAATTAATTTTGGTGCTATTCACAGAATGCTCTATTGTAATTACTTTGTAAAATGCTTAAATAAAAAAAACTCTGTGACCTGGGGCACAATTTCAACAAACGTAAACAAGTTCATAATCTAATAAAACACATTTAACCCACACTTTGCTTACACTTCTGTGACTTATCTTAGACAAAGCCTAAATCCATTTCATATCATTACTTGTATAAAATTGTTTAACAATCACCATGTTCATGATGTTAACAATGTTTTTGTTATCCCATTTTAGTATGTAATATTACAATTAAGCAGAGATAATAGAATTTTCATTCAGTAAATTTATCACACCACCAGACAACTTTACTTGTGTAACAATGAATGAGTATCAGGTTTATATATCCAACACCACATTTAATAACCTTTTTTAACAATGCAGAAAAAATATCATTGTTACCCATATTTACTGACTCGGTATTTATATATACATGTATTATCTAATGCCATACGTAAAATTTCAATGTTTTCTTCTATAAATGTGGTTTTAAGATAAAACTACAGCTGAAGAGGTCCACCAAATTGTTTGCAACTTTTCAATAAATTATCACAATGAATATAGGAAAACAATCAGTTATAAATAAAGAATAATAATGGCGATTTGTTTTCTGATACCGACTTTATCAGGTTTTTTATAGGACGAGCACATAGTGTGAATTTGATGACAAACCTGATAAAGTCAGTATCAGAAAACAAATTGCCATTATTATTTTAATCGGTAATATTTGACAAAATTGGTTAGGTCTAAAATTTTAAGATAAATAAATAAGTAACCGTTTAGCGGATGTAATGTGGAAGTTAGTTGTGCAGTTTCATGAATGGCGCTATGATAATTTAATTCAATGAATTGATGCAGATGAACAAGAAAGCGACATCAATGCATAGCAATATGATGTTGTCCTTGACACTGGTGGAATAATTGAATTATCAGAGCCTGTTCATTATCAGCCAGTTTGAATCAAAGAAAATTTACACAAGTTACTGATAAAAATCAATATAATGACAGGATTTAAAATCCACTAAAAATAACTTTACAATAAACCATATTCATTAGAAACATCATATATTATAAAACCTTAACAGATTTCACAGTATCATAGGTGGGAAGACTTCACATCACATTATATATAAAAGTTTACATAAGGCCAATAAAAAAATTGTGTGTTTCTCAAGCCCCACCCCACATCTGTCAAACCATTGGGCGACGACTCTTTCCCCCTTAATTTTAGAAAAATCTTTTTTCTCTCGTTTCGTTCAAAAATCTGTAAAACCTATTACTGTGATCAATTATAGTTATTTCCCCTTAATATCTTCTTTGAAAAAAAAAATGTCAGACAATGTTGTCGTGAGTGTGCAAGTAAATATTTATCAAATGCTAGTTCATGGTAATTAACCTGTATAACACAAAGTGCCTGTGTCTGGGAAAAACAACAAACATTTTTTTTCTATGGAAATATCACATGTAATAACAATGAATAAGGGACTTACAGATCATTCATACAACCATGCAAAAAAAAAAACCCAAAATGCCCATAAGCACCTAATTTAGAAAAAAAAAGGCTCGAGAAAAAGAATTTTTTTCATGGCCTAAAGTTGAAATGCATAAACACCTTTCCTTCATCAAAATTTTAGAGTAATAGGCTTATACACAAGTTCAAAATGTAAAAGTAGAAAAATCTTCAAAAAGCATAAGAAATTCGTTTCTTTTTCTGATGGGAGTGCAAGGCTAAAAGAGACAGAATTACCATAACAAGCTGATTTTCTTTTTGTCTTCATTTCTGAACCAGTGTTTTAAAATATCTGTTCTGTATCATAATACACCCTTTTTATGTTTCAATGTACCTAGTCACTTATATAGAGAGCTGATAAAGGAGCAAAAATAACATGGTGTCAGAATGATCAATTACATTCATGTATATCACAACTGCATCAAGCATTTTGATTTGACCAACCACAGTGTGAGATTTAAGACCTATTATCTCACTGAAAACAGCCATTTACATAAGAATATAATATCTAACTGAAATTATAAAATTGAGACCATTCAATACAGATATGCAACACCACTGCCTTTAATTTTAAATCAGAATGTGTAAATGTTACAGAATCAACATCTGAAAATGCAGATATATTTATAAAATATCACAAACAATAATAATCTCTCTTTTATATATAACTGTATTCTGTCTGTTAAGCTGGCATCACAAAAAATGCTGATAAGGCAAATACCAGAAAAACAACTCCACCAATCAAAGTAACTGAAACAAAAAGACACATGACATTGAAAATACAATTCCACTTAATATATGATTCAACAGAAAATAAAAACAGAATGATGGGGAACAGTTGCATCAGTTAGCCCCCTGTTGCTATCAAAACTATATATTTACTGATAATTGTACAAAAGTAGGCCTCAATACAACAGGCTTCAAAGAGCCTGTATCACTCATCAGGCAAAAGCTCATTGGTGCTATTTGCTGCCTTTTTTTCACAAACAGTTGCAATATTGGTCAAGAATATAGATATTTTGAATATGGACCACCTAGGTAATACTTCAACAAATTTGGTATAAATTGCTTCACACGTTACAGAGAAGATTTTAAAATATAAATTTTTACTATATTTTCTAATTTTTAGTAACAGCTGCAATATTGGTCTAAGGTCCAGAATACTGGCTATAAATTTGAAAGGGGACCACCTATGGACATTTTACCTACATGTAAATCAGATCTCAAATGTCGTTGGACAAGCAGTTTCAGGAGATTTTCTAGTATTTTTTGCTGTCAGATTTTTTAAAATTTTGATTAACTGCTTGCATATAGGTCCCAGGCCTGGACCCTCAGACCCAGTTTGAAAGGGGACCACCTAAGAACAATTTGATCAAACTTTCATCTCAACTTCAGATCAGAAACTTTTTTGCGGATTTTTTTTTTTTTACTAACAGTGGCTGTACTATTTGGAGATTTGGATTCATGAACAAATTTTTGGTCTCAATTTTTCATGTACTTTCAGCTGAAAAGATTTAAAAAAATATTTTTTGATGATTTTGCTAATTTTGGTAACAGTTACTAAATTTGTTGAATGTCCAGAACACCAGACAAAATTTTGAAATGGGACCACCAAAGCACCATTCCAGCAAAGCTGTTCCTAGTTTACTCAATGATTTCATTTAAACTTTTTTTGGGGTCAGTTGAGATAAAAAGGGACCTAAAACAGAACAGACCCAAGGAAACAACTTGATCTGTGTTTAGTAGTCCCTAATAACAGTATTTCAAAATTTCAAATGATTTGGTGAATCAAGGGTTATTTCTGATACCAACAAGGTTAACTTGGAAACTACAAAATTTACAATTTTTCCAATGTATAAAGGGGGATAACTCTGGAATGGAAACAAAGGCATCATACCTGAATTCAGCTTGGCCTGTTTATTGTTGTAATAAGTATACACATTCCATATAACCTGTTTTACATTTGGAAAAGGCAAACCAAACTTAGTACAAAATTCATAATTTTGTCATTTATAAAGGGCTGTATGGAATGACAAAAGGCACAATACCAAAATTCTAACTCGATCTACATATTGTGGTTATAAACATTGTGTATGTTTAAAAATATTTAGGAAAACTCAAATCAGGACACGGAAATTACAAATTTTGCTCTTTTCCCATTTCCAAAGGGGAATAACCCTGGAATAGTTCAAGGAACAATACCCAAATTCAAACCTGATATGGGTATTGTTGTTATAAGCATTGTTTATAAACTTAAAAACATTTGGTCAAGAAAAACTCAAGTAATTGTCCAAATAGTATAAAATTTATCCATTATAAAGGCACAAATCTGAGGATAAGTAAAAAATACAATTGTTTTTCAGCTGAAGAATTTCAGAAATTAGTTGAGGTGTACAACCACCTTTATATACATACCTGTCCTAACAGAAATCCTCTGTGCTACCATCCTCCCTCCTAATACAGCTATACCTGTACATATAAAATGTCCTATAAAACCACCAATTATCACACCTGCTATATCCTGTAAAATATATAAAGTATGTTGAGATGTTACAGCTAATCTGATTGGTTATATAACATTGTTTTTATTTGAAAATCTGGTTTATTGCTTTACATGCTTGTTATTTGAATTACCTTTCTATAAAATATTTTAAATATACAGCATATGACAAGACAGTTTTATGTTATAATTATAATATGTGAGGCATTATAAGTTATCAATATTCTTATCTGTAATATGGAGATGTTAACACCATGAAGTATGCCCTGAGCTGAAGGGTGTGCAATGGTAATGTAGGGTGTCAAATTCCCCATACTTATATATATGAACGTAGCTAACGAATCTATCCTCAGTCTTGGTAAAAATGACAGAATTTTGAGCTCAATAGGAGAAAATGAAGGAATGTAAAAGTGCAGATCTTTTAGCAAAAAGATGTTAATTTTGTGAAATTTGGCCTCATTTAACAAACCGTAGGGTACTTCCCTTGGATTTCAAATTTTTACTTTTTATTTCAATAACTAGAATTTTACTCCTGTCACTATTGCCCTTTAAGGTCACACTCTTTTCAGCACCTTGACTATACTGACATTGTTGTGGAAAATCAAGACTGATAGGTCAGAAATCTATTTACAATGAGCAGTGGGAAGTAACATCCTTGAATCTGTGTCATTAGCCAATTTTAATCAAAGAAATGTACAAAGATGGGAATAAATTCATTTACAACATCAACATCTCCAGTGGCATACCAAACATCCAAAAGTGTAATTTAAAAAAAAGTTAATGAGACTTTAAGGAATTTTCAACAACACCATATTATACCCAGGGGTCTCCAAACATGCAACAGCCAAACAGAAAAGAGAATGGAAATGGGGAATGTGTCAAAGAAACAACAACCAGAGCATATCAAGATATATGGAAAGAGAGATTATAAAATGACATTTACCTCCCTAGCTGCTAAAACTATTGTTGATATTTGAGATCTATCTCCCCATTCAGCTAAAAAGTTTAGTGTAAAAGATTGTAAAAATACAGTTCCAAAGATTGCATGAAACCATCGCCTGCCAGGAGTACGAATAATTCCAGTCTCTATATCCTGTGTTCCCTGTCTTTCTCTTTCGTACTGTAATGGAACAAGATGTTATATAAACTTAAGAGTGTAGAGAGTATATCTTTTGTACTTGAATCAATGGTTTTACTTCTGAAAATGAACTGACAACATAAACTAGAGGCTCTCAAGAGCCTGTATCGCTCACCTGGATTTAACTTTTCACCTTGAGCAGACGTAAAAATTTAAGTGTTGCAGTCAATTTTGTTGGTTTTTCCATAGGATTCTATGTTAAACTAATTTCAGCTGTGGCAGTCATCTTGGTTGACAGTCCAGGTCAACGGATACATTTCTAAAAGAGAACCATCTAAGGACCATCTCTGCTAAGTCTTGTTCCAACTGGCTAAGCAGTTTCAGACAAGAAGATTTTAAAATGAATTTTCCTAAAGAGTCCAATATTTAACAAAGTTCAGTGTTGCAGCCATCTTGGTTAACAATCTGGGTGATCGGACACATTTCTGAAAGAGGACCTCCTAAGGACCAATGCTGCCACGTTTGGCTCCAATATGTCAAGTGGTTTCAGACAAGAAGATTTTTCAATGAATTTTTCCATAGGGCCCTATGTTAAACTATGTTCGAGTGTGGCAGCCATCTTGGTTGACAGTCTGGGTCATCACACAAAATTCTGAAAGAGGACCATCTAAGGACCATTGCTACCAAGTCTAATTCTAATTGGCTTAGCGGTTTCAGACAAGAAGATTTTTGAGTGAATTTCCCATAGGGTCCTATGTTAAACTAAGTTCTGCTGTGTCGGCCATCTTGATTCACAGTCCACGAAATCAGACGCATTTCTGAAAAAGGACCTCCTATGACCAATGCTGCCAAGTCCTGCTCCAATATGTTAACTGGTTTCAGACAAGAAGATTTTTCAATGAATTTTCCTATAGGCCACTATATTAAACTAAGTTTGGTTGTGGCGGCCATGTTGGTTGACAGTCCAGGTCATCGGACACATCTCTGTAAGAGGACCAGCTAAAGACCATTGCTGCCAAGTCTGGTTCCAATTGGTCAAGTGGTTTAAGACAAGAAGATTTTTCAATGAATTTTCACATAGGACCCTATGTTAAACTAAGTTCAGCTATGGTGGCCATCTTGGTTAACAGTCCGGGTCATTGGACAAATTTCTGAAAGAGAACCTCCTAAGAACCATTACTGCCAACTTTGGTTCCAACTGGCCTTGTAGTTTCACATAAGAAGATTTTCTAAATTCACCCCCCCCCTTTTTTTCTATTTTTAGTAACAGCAGCCATGTCCGTTGGAAGTCGATGCCAGACATAATTTTGGAAGGGGGCCACCAAAGGACCATTCCACCAAAGTTTGGTCTCAATTGGCCCAGTGGTTTGAGAGGAAGAGATTTTTAAAGGAAAGTTTACGCTGGATGCCGTCTTTAAAGGGCAAAAACTCCTATAATGGGTCAATCAATGATTTTGGTCAGGTTGACGTATTTGTAGATCTTACTTTGATGAACATTTTTGCTGTTTACAATTTGTCTTTATCTATAATAATATTCAAGAAAATAACCTAAAACTGCAAAATTTCCTTAAAATTAACCATTTAGGGGCAATAACCCAACAAAGGGTTGACCGATTTGTCTAAAAATTTCATGACACATAGATCTTAACATGATGAACATTTTTACCCCTGTCAGTTTTGCTCTAATTGCTTTAGTTTTTGAGATGTAAGACAAAAACTGCAGTTTACACCTATGTTCTATTTTTAGCCATGTCGGCCATGTTGGTTGGCAGGCAGGGTCATTAGACACATTTTTTAAACTAGATACCCTAATGCTGCTTGTGGCCAAGTTTGGTTACATTTTGCCCAGTAGTTTCAGAGGAGAAGTTTTTGTAAAAGTTAACAGACGACGATGACGGATGCCAAGTGATGAGAAAAGCTCACCTCTTGACCTTTCAGGTCAGGTGAGCTAAAAAGACATTTCCTGTAAATTCTGAGAAAATGACTAAATATAATATACTTTTCTATAATTTGAAGTAAATCTTATAAATATTTGTTACATTTAACATCAGGTAGATTAAATACAAAAGTATCTTTCATTACTTTTGTCAAATCTTAAATTATGAAAAATGTTCAATCAATAATAAAACTGCCTGTTTTAATATCCCATACCTCCTCTTCTGATTTCTTTATATCTGCTTGTACTTCTTCTATCTCTTCTTGGGTTTCATCAGGAGACATATCATATCCTAAAATAGAAATATCATGTGACCAGGTCCCTTTCTCTCTTCTGTTGTTTATTGTATGGGATTATGTATTTTTCTAGAATTTGTTATTGCATTTGTTGAATTTTGACATTGATATTGTTTGAAGGACAATATAGGTGTCAGTCTTTTGCTGGCGATTATTACATGATGCCTCAGACTTTTATCTAGTTATTCTTGATTTTTTAGTCAAATGGGGTGTTCAGGGATCCTCGCAACGCATCTAGATGCGTCCTGTATGTGTATTTTTGAGTCTGGAAGCAGAAATTTTACTTCAGATACGTCCCTGTACGTATCTATTTACACAGGCGGATTCCGATCATTTCTGGTCCGTTTCCGATCAGATATTAACTTTTGTAAACAATGTAAATGGCGGGAATGAAAATTTACCTGTGATAAACCAGGTAGTTTTCTTAATTAAAGAAGTGGATGATGTTTTAAGGATGATAAAAGTGCAAAAAAATAAGGAAAGAGGATATTTACTGAATAATTATCAGTTTATATTAACATTGTACATGTACTTACTTTTAACATTCGTTGTGTTTCATGATCGCATTGATGAATTAAATATCTAAATATTTTCAAGCTTCATTCAGACATATGAAGGAAATCTATTTCAAAATGTTAATTTTCTTTAACCTTGTTCCATATTTATTTAATTGGCTTGGGGGATTAAAAATATTTGAAAAATTCTACAATTTGAAACAAAAATAAGATAAAGTCTTAAATGGCTTTTGAATTAGTAATAATAAATATTTAACAAGGACCAGGCTACATGATTCAAACTTTTGAAAACAAAACTTTTGTGGGACTCACCAATTTCAAAAGTGATGAGTCCAGCACTCGACAAAAAAAATCCTATGAGGAACCCTGGGTGTTGTCTCATACCCCATATATGTATTCCTAAACTTTGGATTATCTCCCTGCTTTAATAACTACATGTAAGGACTGATGAGTCAATAATTGATAAAATATTTATATAAAGTGAATCTTACTCTGTATACATATTAATTACCTTCCTTTATCATCTTCACACCAAACACAGCAAAAAGTGCTGATGATGCATAATATGTAAACCATCTTGGAATTATTGTTGTTGCATAACCCAAAATTGCTGAAAAAAATTACTATTAATAACTTAACATTGACAATAATCACAACATTATTTGTTTAGAGATTACCAATTTCAAGTACAATAAACAATACACGTAGGTGAAATCATATATTTAAAAAATACATTGACTTTTATTTTGTAAGAGATATCATTTTCACGCAAACATTTCTGAATTTCATCCTATGTAAATTTTATAAATAACATTAAATATATATACCTGATAATACTGTCATTAACCACAATGAAGCAATAGCTCCGACAAAAACTATCGTCCTTGAATGTCTCATTGCCATAATGGCTGCAATAAAAAATGTCTTATCACCAAGTTCGGAGACAATAATAACAGATAATGACGCCAAAAAGGCATGGAGAAATCCCAAGTTTCCACTCTTTTTACGTAATACATGGAACATTGATCCCTCATCTGAACTTTCCTTTTCATGCTGAAAAACAGTAAAATGTATAGATGTTTATCTTCATTTTTCTAAAATGTATATTAAACCTACAAGTCCAATTAGATAAGGACCATATTATTTGTTTGTACAATAATAATCCTAAAGTCGAGTTTATGTATAGGGTTTTTGGTAGTATTTCAATTGGATGAGTCTCAAATGACCATTTTGAAATTTTAGTGAGTCCAAGCCAAACCAGAAATCTATGATTACAAAGTTTGCCTCATTCCCCCACTAGTGTGTGGCTCTGTAGCTCCCCGAGATTCTCCCTCACACCAAGTAATATGATTTTAGGAAACTTTGTATGTTAAAACTGATTTTTGACATAAAACTTAAAAGCCAGTCAACCGTGTAATATGGGTCATGTGACCTTCATCTTAAGTCACATGGTCAGTTTCTTCAACATGCACCTGCACACAAAAATATATGACCCTACATGTATGACCGTAAACACTTCAAATAATGTGTTTATATGATAAGTAGCTAGACATCTAAACATGATGGTTAAAAAAATATCATCAACCTAAAGCATTTTCATTTTAAAGTTTTCCCTCCCTCGGCTCATTTTTGTGTCCTTTATTGCTTTAATACAAACACCCATTGATCCCAAGTGGAAGTTGTTAAATCTGGACAAATCTGGATTGGACATGTACTGTCAATAATAGCTACAATAATGTAGCTCCTGTGACAATTTTTGACTCAGCGGAGCTACAAAGCGGTCCCATTACATCACCATTACACACTGTTAGAACTCCAAAATGATAAAGTGGATATGGAATATCATAAATTAATTACCCTTAATATTTTAATGCTCTTTTAAATGTTACAAAGTAGTTACTCTAAACTGCTGTTTTTTAAATGAAATGTTAGAGGTTTCCCTAGACCAATTTAGCATGGCACTGCACCATGCCTCCATCTTTAAGCACCATGCTGCCTTCATCATGAATTTTACATTGTGCTCCCAGGTGGCCAAACCTAACTTTCAATTTTTAGTTTAATCTTATCTTTTTTAAACTGATTTGCATTTAGGGAAGAGATCAAAAGTTCAATGTCGGATAAAAAACTTAATTCAAATAGTTTGGGGGTGGGGGGGTAAAAATCTCTGCAAGTTTTGTTATCCGACATCGATTTTCGGATTGAAAAATACGGATTCAAGTGATGTCCAAGTCAAAATACAGAACAAACATATATTGTTGAGGAAAAACAGAACCCATGATACAAAAAAGTATACTCAAAGCATATGCCCATATTGGTCAATCAATTTTTCCCAAATTAAGTTAAGAGGGGGGGTGGGGGGGGGGGTCAGTGAAAAAACTATGTGAATTAAGTTTTTTATCCGACATTGAACTTTTGATCTCGTCCCTTAATCATGTACCCCTGTTGTGTTGGCACACTTTTATACCATCACACTAGGATAAAGGCTGTTTTTTGCAGGTTTTGATAAATATACTATCCTCATGTCAAGGTGGGGTGCCTCCAATATTATCTTTTTTAACCACCGAGTGCCCTCAAAATACGAAATTTACCATGCCTTCACAAATTTCTTGGGAAAGCACTAAATATTTCACGATTTGAATGATTGTGTACGGTTAAAGTGTATGAGTTAGTTACGCCTTGATCATCATGACTATATTCATTATTCATTTTGTCAAAATAATTAATAAAGCACTAAAATTTAAATATAAAAAAATGTTTACCTTTTTAGAATGTCACTTTATTACTTTATTTCGAAACAATAAAAAAATATTTATAGCAATACATTAAAAAAAAACATGATTAAAGAATTATTCAACAAAAAACCATTAAAAAGGGTGCGAATGTGAAAGAGGGTAAACATGAATGGGAGCGAACGTGATTTTGGGCAAATGGACCCGGATTCTTCTGGAATAGCCCAACAAATAACTGAGTAATAAAAAAAAAATTGATGAGGGAATTTAAAGGAGATGAACAGAATATTCTGATCATGTAGTTTTACCTCTTTTGATTTGTCTTTTGCGATTCCTCTGATAACGTCTTTCACAAATTCATTTTCACTGTCACACAAGACATCAACTATGCACAAAGAGAGCACTGTCCAAGAGAAAATGAACAGAAATCGCGTTAACAATTTCATCCTTTATTTTACGGTTCAAACTCGGTTAATGAAATAAAATGAGAGCTTCAACCAATAGAATCGTGATGAAACTGAACTTTGAATTGTTTACATTCATATACACTAAAAAAATAGGGCAATATGTTGTTGAATATTCTAAAAACTTGTCAGTTGTCACGTTGACAATCAAATTCGTTCATCCGCTTCGAGATGATTTCCGGTTAAATTTAACATCCGGTATATAGGGATCTATTATTGAAAACACCGCCAACCTTATTGATTGTGCCCGAAAATCCCTTATTTTGAATCGTTGTGAATTAATTATAAAGAAACATAAATTAAACTCTTAAACAGCTTTATATTAACAATCAAGTCGTAGATATCAAGTCCTTATGTTCAAGATAGGTCCCTTTCGGCTACTTCCTGTTTGTTTTTGTTGCCACGCCCACCTGCTGCAAATATGTCAAAGAACGAATGGCCAGAGCTAGTTGGATTGGTTAGTCATTGATTTAGACAGGTTCAAATTTTTAATGATTAGTATATGTAAAAATTAACTTTAATGCTGTGCTGTTTTCTTATATATTTACAGACGTGGCAAGAAGCACAGGAGAGAATAAGAAACGAATATCCAAATATCACAGTAAGTAGATTAAAGTATAAGTATTGACGCTTACATCGTTTTCTTACAAATAAATCATGTAAATATTAAAACCAATCTCATTGATTAACTAATCAATTCTTAGAGTAAACGTTCTAGAAAGATTATTTTCATAAAAAATGTTTGGTTGAAGAAAGAAACGGTTAGTTTATAATAAAACATCATTCCACAATGTTAAAAATATACATGGGCATTCAGAAATAACTAATGTCAGACTCGTCACTCGAGATCCATTTACAGATTATTCTCTGCAAGCATGGCCATAAATAGCCGCTTGTCCTGGAGGAGGGAGTAAACCAGGCGGTGGTCTGGTTCCTAGGCCCTCAGTATCCGAGCAACCAAGGTGCAAAAAAATGTCAAGACTAACCGCCTTGGTGCCTCCAATATTCATGACTTTGTAAAGAAAGAAATATTATTAAAACGAAAATAATAAAAAAAAAAGAAGAAATAAAATGAATTCATAAAAAAACTTAACTGAACGTCTTTTATTCGCAAGTAAGGCGAACAGAGCATGGATATAAAGGATCAAGTCAGGGGATCAAGTAAATTAATTATAAAGGGAATTCTGGCCCGGAATAGGAATTTCATGTGACAAGTGATGAAGTTAATGATTTAAAGCAAACCCTTGAAGAGACTGACGACAAGACTTCTCGACACGAGATGCATCAGGATTTTTTTCTTCTCTTTATATAATTATTTAATTGATTGTATTTCTGTGCGAAAGTTGGAGGAGGCAACTCCACCCCCGCCTCAATGAATTTATGGCCGTGGCAAGGTAGAGTCAGGAGGAAACAGCCAATGTTTCCCTGTTCCTTCCTTACCAAGTTGAATCTGGGACCTGTGCTGATCTGTGATCTGTTTAGCTATTAACGAACTTGTAGTGGACTGACTGAGTGTTACCTTTACATGTTTTGTTTAAAATCTATAAAAAATACTAACAAGTTAAACATTTCAAGAGAAGAAGGGGAAAGAAAATAGAAGAAAGAAGAAAAACAAACCTGTAACACAAAACTTGTCTATATTAGCAGTCATACACGTCATGGACTCATGGTGGACATCCCCTCCCTCGTATGAGTGTTTTACTTGTTCATTTGCAATTAAGTATTTCAGTACCGAATACAAATTAGTACTAATAAAACATGATCTTTCAAATTGGCAGCGAACCGAATTTTCCTTACCAACTGCTAAGCTTAAAGTTACCGAACCTAAATACATTAAACCGCCCAAACCCGCCATATTAAAGATGATTTAGTTTAAAAAGCTTTAAACCTGAACATTAGCTGAACATTGATAGACACAATTAAGCAACAGTCCGTAGAAAACAGTTGAGATACTTGAACATTTGTCTTATTAATGCACAGTAATATTAAAACAGAAAGATTATGAGAGACTAAGTCGGTCATGTAACACTGGTACAATTGTTCTTGGTAGTGGGTGTATCAAGATATTTAATTACAACCTGTAATATTTTCACCACTTTACTATTAAACATATTCGAAGGTAAATAAATGAATAAATATAGAAGTCGAAAACAATAAAAAATTAAAAAAAACAAACAGATTTAAATTCAAACTGACAATTGATATAAACGAAAAAGCCATACGTCAATATTTACAGACAGAGGGTTATATATACTATTTACAGATACAAGTATTACCAGAAAAGTCAATGGTGACCATGGATTATCGTGAAGACAGAGTTCGGATCTTTACTAATGATGAAGGAAAAGTCACCAGTAAACCAATGATAGGGTGAACTGCGAAAATATTTCATGTATATTGTTTTTGATTGGAAGACAAATGAAGGAATTTGTAATGATCAATCTGGCAGCAAAATTATTAAATAACTTATTTCTAGGTTATTAATGTTAATCTAGGTTACCATGGTTACTGAATGTTAATTGGATGTGGAGTACAATAAAAATGGGATAAATTATGACTGGTCTAAAAAGCATTGTTTAAATTAAAAACTGTTGTATCTGTGATAATTTCAGAAATAAATGAAATATGTTATTTTATATATCGTGTTATATATATCTATATTTTACATCTATTTTTTTATTGAAAATTTGATGAAGAATGAAGAACAAAGAGATGAATTAATGTATTCCAAAGAAGAGAAAAAAATGTGATCTACTCTTTGAAGAAAATTCGTATTGTTTTGCTGCTACGGATTTTTGTAGAAGGAAAACACCGGTCTCTGTAATTAGTGAAGTCTTTGTTGCAACCCATTCATTCAGAGTATCCAAAATATATCGAAACATCCTGAGCACTAAGTATTTAATAAATGAACTAAATTCATTTAAAAAAAAAGCTCTTTAGATATGCAACAATAATGTATTTATTGAAACGGTGACTTTCTCATGCGATATAAAAATTCTTAGGTTTACTTTCAGTCTTTCCTACTATTAATAAAAACGTATATATCTTTTATCTAACCAAATATACATTGGTATAGAAATTCATACAAAAGAAATGAATAATACATTACATAAAACAATACAATAGTGTATACTATAAAATACTTATAGTGAAGACTACAACAAACTGTTAATGGACCTTATCATTTTACATAAATGTACCATGACAGTTACACTCTTTGTATTCATCAATTTAGAAAATTTCAGGCAGTTCGGTATTTTTATATATTTAGATTTTTAAAAAATTCTTAAATATCTCTGCCTAAATTTCCTCAAAACAGTCAGAATTACTGTACAAATAATTTTGGTGGGGTTGGGGGCATATAAACATTGCACACAAAAACATCTTGGTCAGTTTGAAACAGTTTGGAAAAAATCTTTAACACAAAGCGTACAACTAGTAGCGGTTTCAATGATTTGAATAAAATAATTATTGTTATCACCATTTGGTAGGTCGACACGAAGTTTCTATCTCATAAAGAAAAATGTTAGCATTGCTTACTCTAATTGATTCGCAATGCGTTTTTTCCGTTCGTTTACACCTGTTTTGTATTTGAAAAAAAATATTCAAAGAAGCACGGCCACCCCCTGTATTTGTTTCAGTCATATCCGTTAATCTTTTCACCTTTAAATTATACCTACTTTGAATCATAAACGAATGTATGCAATTGTGCTTTAGTATTAATAAGTTTTATACCCACAAAAATCGTGTAAATGCGATTTAGGTATCTCTTTTTGGATACTCCCAAGAAGGACACTGATAACCAGAACAATTCAACTTTCAAAGAAAAGACTATACATAAACGCACAGCAAAACATACTTTGGTTCTGCGTGCCCTTCACGTTATTAACTTGTGTTAAAACTGTCGCCCGAAGCGATATTCAAGTATGCAGAAACTCAATTATTGTTGCAAATCTAGAGACCACATACCAGCCTATGTCCCAAGAGATTTTGAAAGGCATTAGTCAACTTTTAGGAAATGCCGCTTTGTAAGACACTGAATCGTCCACAGTCTTACCCACCTACCACGCCTACGTCCGGTTTGGTTTTGCGTTTGATTTAAAAATAAACATCACTGGTACATGTATTACATCACTACAACTCCTATAATACTGAACACAGTTCAATAGCATTTGAATCACTTCGACCCACATTTAACGTGCATGAGTCACTCATAAAGTTTACATTTCATTTCATATACTACGAATCCATAGTGTTATATCAACTATACTGAATCACTGTAATCCTCTTATATTGCATAACGAATTTGTTCAACAGTTGGCTCAATATGACCTACATACCACGCTCGAATGACTCTGTTAAGCTAATATATATTAGAAAAAAAAACATTTGAATCCCTAGGACCAAATTTTATGCTTAAGGTGACTTCGTTAAACTTTTGCATTTAGGTATATTTTAACGAGCCTTTGGTAACACATTAATGATAATAATTTACAGCTACAGTCAACTAAGATTGTACAAAAAACTTTGATTCATTGTTACCTACATTTTATGCATGACTGACTTTGGTTTAAGTTTTGCATTTTAGTCCATATCCAGAAATCTATGATGATATGGCATGAAATTTTACTTCTGAAAATAGTCTTTTTAGTTCAACACAGATCAGCAACATATAGGACAACATGACCTACATTTCATGCTTGAGGGACTCTATTGAATTTAAGCTCTAGTTACTGCATTCATTATTTTTCATGTGATACCAGTTAATATCAGTAGTGTGAAACTTTCATATATCTAAAATTTATCAAAATGATTTCCCCGTCATAAATAATAGATGAGTTTACTATTTTCAGGTGGTCGGGGCATCTGTCTCTTACAGACACAATCTCTAGTTATTTCTTAAGCTAAAATATTACTTAATGGCTCATTTAAATGACAAATTATAGATCTCTCAAACACTATAAAGTAAATAAGACGATAATCTACTATTTATGAAATTTTTAACCCCGCGGAACTGTCATCGCTATTTTTTCCCAGAAAAAGAGCGTTTTTTGCCTTGCTGATGTATGAACACGGGTATAATTTTTCATGCCGTATACGTTCGTTGTACATGAATAAATGGAGTTTTCATTTCGAGGTTTATCATAGGCTATTGTAAAACTCTTATCACCTATCACTGATATTTTGGATAAAAAATAATCAGTATGGACAACAACAGGAACTTAAATTCACAACTTTGCTTTCTTTTCACAAATTGTTTCAATGTCATGACAGGTGTGGCATTCATAACAGGAAATTTATACCTAAATTTCTTCTGCAACGTTTTTCTGCCAGCCTAAACATTTATTCCCATTTTCCGTGTCGGTTTACTTTTACTCCAATTTTGTGTCTATATTCCTATCGTTTATTACTCCGTCCAAACTTCTACTTTTTGTTTCAGCGTAAACCATTACTCCATGTTTGTATATGAAACCCCCCAGGGGGGGGGGACACTTACTATATATGAGGTGCTAGGTATGTTCTGACAAAAGTGGCCCGTTTTTTGTCGCGAAGCGACTGTACAGGGGTATATTTTTTTTCTCTTTTCTACAAAGGGGTAATATCTGACTATCTGGAATGGAGTTATGTGTCAAGAACATCGCAAACGGGGTTATAATTTGAAGGAAACATATAATTTCAGTTACAATCACATTTAAAAAAGAAACTTACATGGGGAAAACACTAAACATAAGACAAGTAGTTGAAGCCAAATCTGGATGTCAATGTGCTACATTTGGATTGCTTGTTAAAAAGGGGTATTATTTTAGACACAGATTGTCTGTAATTGGGTATGTAATATGGTCAATTTTTTTCTGGAAAGGGGTCGGGGTTCAAATGTGCTGGAAGAACCCACCTGTCAACTTTTTGACAAGGTGCCCTACTTGCCTTAGGTTTGTTTTCCCCATGTGAGTACGCAAATTTCTTTTTAAATGTGATTGTGACCGAAATTCCTTCAAATTATAACCCCGTTCCAGATGTTTTGACATATAACCCCATTCCAGATAGTCAGATATTACCCCTTTGTAGAAAAGAGAGAAAAAAAGTATACCCCTTTACAGTCGTATTGCGAAAAAAAAAACGGCCCTTTTGTCAGAATTATATCTAGAACTTCATATATAGTGAGTGCCCCCCCCTTTCCCGGGACAAATCCTTTTACAGACATGGTTTATTTAACATTTCTTTTATTGACATTGAATAAAGGATAAAAGAGAAAATATAAACCATTGTCATTTTTCAATTGGTATTTTGTGTTAATTAAATTATTTAAAGAGGTTTGTTAATTTGTAAACAAAAATTTATAAAATTCCATATAAAGATGGGGGTAAATATGCAAACACTTATAAATCAGGAGTTTATTTGACGATTAAATGATACACCAGTTCAACATATTGTAAAAATAAGTCTTGATGAACAGCAAGGAAATATACTAGATTATGTATTGTGTTCAGTATGTGCATTGTTTGTCTCGTTTACATTAAATCTAAAACAGTTTAAATGATTCCTACACAAGTGAAATACCGTGATATCCTAGTGAAATAAACTCCGATATTTCACTCATAAAAGTTACGTAATATTAGACGTGCTGTATGTCGTTCCTATAATACAAATGTAAATATTCATCAAAACTAGTATCAAAGAATTGTATCCTAAAATTTTCTTAATCATGTTGATATAAATTGATGTATTAAAAAGAATAATATTAACCTTGAAATTCAAATATCCAAAAATCTACAATTCGTGACCGATAACTAAAAGCACAAACTACTCATAAATGCAATGTCCACGATCACGCATTGCATATTTTAGATATTCGAATTTAAATATATAGTTGTAGACGTTACATTATACAATATGTAAAAGTTCGAAGTCATAAGGGACGAGATCAAAAGTTCAATGTAGGATAAAAAACTTAATTCACATAGTTTTTGCACTGACCCCTGACTATCTGAATTAAGTTTTTCATCCTGCATTGAACTTTTGATCTCGTCCCTTAAATCTTTAATACCAATTTATTGCACAAAATGTGCACATTTCGTCGATTTAAGAGAAAGGATTAAAAAATGATTACACTAATTTTTAGGAAAAAAGAAATTCTAGTCTTAAACATGTTAAATGGAGATTTTAAAAAATGATCACTATAAGTTACTGCTTTTTCAAAGGTATTCATATTCACAGAAATATTACTATGATTGCTTAAAATTAAAAAAAGAATTTTTTTGAGTTTTAATTTATTTCCCTTTGTTTATGCTTCCGTTGGCCTTGGTGAACAGGTGAAAATGTCTGCCCAGTCTGCTTTAAAAACTTGCGAAGTGTGCTTGAGAGCACCTGGAACACAATATTGCACACAGTGTAAACAATATTTTTGTGAAAGCTGTAAAGGATTACACAAAAGACAAACTTTTACTAAAAACCATGACTTCCAAAACGCCTCAAACATTATCCCGGAAGTAAAATCCAAATGTACGGACCACAATGAAGATTTCATCTTTATGTGTGTTACCTGTGATAAATTAATTTGTCAAAGGTGTATAACAGGTAAACACAATGGACATAAGTTTGAAGATATCGAAAATTGCATTTCAACCATGAAAGCATCAACTGAAAAACAAATTAAAAGCAAGAATGGCGACATCAATAGAAATCTACAAAATATTAAAAAAGCAGCATCTGAATTCGATCTCGGTGTGCAGGCTGTTATTAATGATGTAACAGAAGACGGAAGGAAAGTAAAGGCAATGATTGACAGACAAATTGAACAAATGATAAAAACTATCAAAGAGAAAGCAGAAATAGAGAAAAAAAAAACTAATGAAGATAATGGAGGAGACAGAGGCAACATATGAAAAAGGAAATCAGTTAATGCAAAGACAAAAAGAAGTTGTAAATAAAGGGAAGGATTCCTCCCTGATTGTGGAACTGAAGATGTTGGTTGATGGTATAGATAAACTACAAGTGAAAGAGATGTCTGTATTTCCAACTGTTACCTACACTCCGAGGAAAACAACTGAAACAGAAATTGGACAACTGATTGGTACATACAACTTCCGGTATGTAATACTTAATGTAACAACCCTATAATCACACGGGTAAATGCGTTATCGGACATTCGTGTGTAATCGTGCATTCGGTGCAAGGAAATATGTAAGTTTAGAGTCATTCTTTCTACGATAAAAGCGTAATCTAGCAAACAATAATTGCGACCTTTAGCAGATAGATGATGGTCTTTCAACAGCAAACAGCACGGACCAAATCATCCGCTTTCGAAAGATCTACAGTTCCTCTAAGTGATAATTTCTAAATTTTTCAGAACATATGTTCACATTTTAGCTATTTCAGATGTTGAAATTCTTTTTATCTATAAGACGGGTTGGTTATATTTATTCTATGAACAAACATTAACCTTTGAGTAAGTAAAATAAGATTAATATTCCATTTAAATATACAATACCATACATTAAAAATATCTGGTAAGGTGGAAAAACATTATCTTTAATAAGGTTTTGATGAATTTGTGGTATAGGAAACTCAGGTTGAATAGGTGTTCATTGTTTTCAAAAATCGTATGTAAATTAAAACTAGAGGCTCACAAGAGCCTGAATCGCTCACCTGTTATTCTATGTTTAGATCTTGTATCAATGATTATTTTAGCCATTTAATGTATACCGTCGCATTTTTTGTCTTAATATTGACTTGTACAGCTAAAATATAGAATCCTTAACACAAATATCCTGGTTGCAGGGACTTCTTCATCGGTTGCAATGGACTTTTTCAAGACCTTGACTCTTGACCTTTCTTTTTGACATGTACAGGTAAATTTAAAATCCTTAACCCAAATATATATGGTTGCTAGGACTTTTTCATCGAAAACATGTTGACCGATTCGTCTGAAATTTAATGGTAGATATTGACCCGATGAACCATTTTCCCCATTGTCAGTATTGTCAGTTTTGCTCTAAATGCTTTAGTTTTTTAGTTATAAGCCCAAAACTGCAGTTTACCCCCTATGTTCTATTTTTCGTAATGGCGGCCATGTTTCTCGAGGGTTAAGAAAAAAGACACAAATTGATACTAGATACCCAAAGGATCATTCCACTAAAGTTTTGTCCCAATTTGGCAAGAGGAGAAAGATCTTTATACGGATGACGGACGACAAGTGAGGGCAATAACTCACATGGCCTTTTAGGCCAGATGGGCTAAAAAGTAGTTCCGAATCTGTTCATTCCTGATAGATGTGTCTTTACAATATCTATACATCATAGGCGTAGCAGTGGAAAAAAATGTGGTACTGCCATAAACGAAATTCAAGGCGCGAAGCGCCTTGCGTGCCTCGCGAAGCGAGGTGCCCTTACGGCAGGGGGTCTGGGGGCCGCTCAAGGCCCCCAGAAGCTCTGGGGTAAATGGTGCAAAATCCTGGCTTCTGGGGGTCTCCTGGCACATAAATGAGACTTCAAAATGTCTTGTTTTCATACAGAGATATTTGTTTGAAAATAAAATTTTAAGATTTTTTAGAACAGTGTATGTTTTCATAATCTATAGTTTGCAATTTCTGATACTTGTTCTTTTTGTATAAGGTGGCCGAAATTGTTTTCAAGAGAACTCATACAGGTTTTTAGTTTAACCACAGAAATTGTTACTCTCGGTAAAAAATCAAAGATGAAACATAAACGTACCCAGGTATCATACTTGCACATCGAAGGTACAGACTGACTTAAGTTTGCTTAATCGAAATGTATGAAAAAGATTTAATCAAAAATGGAACATGACAAACTTATTTTGTCTATTACTCCTAGTTGTTGCTGAAAGGAAGTTTTTTTCAGATATCAAACTTTCAACCGCCAATTACGACATTCTATTTGAGGATCATATGACAAAATGAATGAAATGTTCAAAAGAAATCATGCTATTTTAATTCACGACAACAAAATAAAAGTATATACAAAATGCACTTTATCTGCATAGAACACGACATCGAATAAAACCCTCAAAATTTCATGTACACATTACAGCTGCTTTGGCATCAAAACTGCCCAAAGATACTTTGTCTGTAGTCCTTGAAACAGAAGTCTTTTGCAACAGATTTTAAGTTCATGCTATCTGTTTTACACTTATGTACAGTTAGTATCATCAAGTCATTTAATCTATCCTGCTTCATAGTAGATCGTAAGTATGTTTTGACTCGCCTAAGAGTGCTAAAAGATCTCTCACTGGTTGCATTGGTTGCAGGCATTACTAAAACAAGTTTGACCACTTTCACAACCTCTGACAATAGAATTCTTTCCCTTACAGTTAATGCCCGCATGTACTTCAGCACATCCCCTAATACTGCATCCTCCTTCTTTGATTCACATTCAAATATTGCAGAAAACTGTATTAGCTGGCACTGAAGATTTGCTGCATGAATGTCATCACCGTAGAACTCGGTTACAAGTTTAATTTCGTTTGTGTAATCTTCTCCCCGAGCACATTTCAGAAGCAATTGCTCTGTTGTTAAATATACCTCAAAGTCCACCTGTTCGAATCGATCAGTGATAGCTTGAACAATATGATCCAAAGCCTCGAAATATCTTTGTCTGTAGTAATCTTGGGGCGTAAGGTGAAACTCTGCTGGTGCAATGCCAGTTTCATATCTTGATGGTACTTTTCTTTTTCTTGGCAGTTGTGGTCCCTCAACTGATTTTTCCTCTGCCTTTCCCTCCACCTTAGCCCAAAACAAGCTAAAACATTCATCCGTTCTCATTCCCTGTAAGGTTTTAACTGTTTTCTGAGCTATGGATTTACTTTCGGCTGCTGAAAGGTCTCTTGACTGGAGAGTCCTACTTAAGTTATCGGCGTTTCTTAGAAGAAGCTCAGCGAGGGATGCACCAAAGAAAAATTCAAATTTCTGCATATGAGCCTGCACTCCACGGATTCGAGTTTTCATATCTGTATCAGTTACTTTTGCCACTGACCAGTCCCATAAGTCCATTAGTGTCTCATAGTTGTCAATTATACTCAATAACGCATCTGCCTTCACTGTCCATCTGGTTGGGCATAAAACTCTAATTTTTGAATTAGGTCTCTCTAAATCTGACGCAGAGTCTCTGCATAGCTGTTCCAACTTTGTATCACGTTGAGGTGATTTCTTAACAAGCTTTGTTATTTCATAAGCGGTCTCCAGTGCGTTCCGTAAAGTGTCATTTTGCTTAATATTATCTGCACAAGCCAGGTTTAACAAATGTCCGTGACAGTGATTATACAAAGCTTTAGGCTCTACTTCTTTAATTCTGGCCTGCACTCCAGATTTTCTTCCAGCCATAGCACTGGCTCCGTCATACGTCTGACCTCTGCAATTAGACATATTTAAATTCATTCCAGCTATTACATCTTTGATAGATTCTGCGATAGTGACGGCTTGAGTATTATCTATTTTGTAAAGTCCTATTAGATCCTCATGTGCCTGTAGACAATCATCTATCCATCGAAGACAAACAACAAGTTGCTGACGATTACTTACGTCAGTAGTTTCGTCGGCGAGTATTGCAAAAAAGCTAGACTGACGAATTTCGTCTGCAATACTTCTCATAAGCTGATCAGACATAATGGAAAGAATTTCATTTTGTATTTCTGGAGATGTATATTTATCTTTCTTTCGCTGAAGCCACTCCTGAAATTCTGTACTTTCCTGACATTTTAAATAGTTTAACTGAGAGAAGTTAGAGTCTTTGTCGTTGTCGGCGCCTCTGAGTGGAAGTCCCTGTCTAGCTAAAAATCTAATGTTTGATATTAGTGTCAGAAGTGCCGACCTATTTTTTGCTTTTTCTTGCACTGTCTGTTGGACAAGTTTCTCGTCGATGTTCACTCTGCTTTTCTGAAAATAAAGCCTTTCTATTGATTCACGATGACAATTAGATTGTTCGTGTTTAGTAAATCCCCTTATTGCATCATTCCAATTTGTGTATCCAGTTGAAATAAATGTTTGTTCGCAGTTGTCAGATGTTACCATTTTCCTCGTATATGCTACAGAACATGGATGACAATATACTTTATCTTCATTCTCTCTGTAGTGGATCCATGTAAATTTGTCAAACCACTGGGGCTGAAACTGCCTAAAGCGAATTTTGTCCTTTCCAAAAGCTCTTTTAGGGAAATTGAAGGATCTTGGTTGATTCGGAGCGTCAAAATTACCTGCAGGTATCTGAAATAAAATGTTATTTATAAAATTGAATACTGTTTATCTACGGAAAATGTGGAACTGTTTTTCTGTTTTTCTTTTTGGTCTTTGTTTGTGTGTTTGGTCTGAAAATTTAATCTTTTCTTACCGCATGTATGTAATAAAAATAGGTGCAATAATTAGATGAAGATACACAAGGAAAGTTAGATGAAAATGAAAAAACATTATCAGCAACTTACTAATTTTGTTTTTCAACTTAGTTGTATACTTAATTCTTTAAGATCTGATTCATATTCATGACATCATATCAGTAGTAAAAGGATTATTCTCTAAACACGTATGCTTATGGTAACTTGTATACACAATTTTGAAAACATTTTCAGACAACTTTCTTTTTTTTAACAAACCAAATTTGAAACCGGGCTCCTTATATGAGTGAAGAATTGTCACTTATATGTGGAGCCCGGTTCCATTAAGAAAGAAACCAAAGTATTTTAATTTATTTTTTGTACCTCAAATGCAGAGTTATTTGGCATCTCATAAGAGTGAGGACCCTCAGCATCTTTCTGACTCTGCTCTGTTGTAGTTGTTATGGCACTGTTTTCAGATACTAAGTCTTCTTCCTCTTTTTGTGTTGTAGTATCATTATTGTCTTTTTGGTCTATGGCATCTTCATTTTCATTACGATCAGCTTGTTTATTTCTTTTTGTCTGCAAATAAATAATGATAGTCTTATATTGATAATTATGAAGTAGCACAAAATTTAATAATATTTCAATGAACGCAATACCAGAGAGACAAAAATTGCAAAATATTTAAAGGTTTGATTATAGCGCCGAAGAAGTGCATACTAATTATAGTTACTTTTTACTAAATGACTTACAATTTTGCAAACTTACCGAGAAGAAATCAATGATAGTCATGCGACGCTTTTTAGACTTTGGGTACCCCTTGGTGTCCTTAATAGGTATTGTCGAGTCATCATTGGTGGAGGATTCTTCATTTTCTTTCAGTTCATGATCATTTCCTTTCTCATCATAAGCAGAACTATCTGCAGAACAGGGCCTGTGATCATTATCTGTGAAAATATATTATGGCATTTTAAAGGTATCTCTTTATGAACAACTGTATATCCTACCGGAAGTATTTCTTAGTAATATGATGGTTTTCTTTTCTAAGACTTTATTTTTTAGTACTATGTCATACATAATTTGAAACACCTTAAAGTTGCAATAATTCTTGAAAAAGATTGTGTCTTCCAATCTGAAAATGATCTTGCAATTTTTGTAGCCGTTAGGCACTGACTGGCGTAAAAAATATATAATAGTTGATTTACGAACGTTAATTTTTTATTCATGTACTAGTATATGGAAAAAGTTTTAAGTTGTTAAATACAAATGCAACCGTACCTTCTTGGAGGAAAACAAAATGGTTTGGTGTGTAATTTCCATGTGGAAGTGCTCCATCTACAGACCATAATATGTACAAAGGATGTAATGAGCAGTTTTCAAATGGCCTGTACTGTCGGTTGAATATGTGTCTGTATGGAAATCCAGTCTAAAATAAATACAGTAATATATTTAAGATTAATGTATTTTTATTATTAAAATATTTATTCTAGCTTTATACAATTACTGTTATATTTTTAAAATTTTGTTGTGAATTTAGTGTGTATAAACAAAAGGTAAATTACAACTTTTATAGAGAAAATTTAGAAGACAATGTGTCACCAAGGTACAGATGACCCACGAAGTTGATCTGTGACATCAATGAAACTTGTACCACGACATGACTCATAACAGGAAAACTAAAAACCAAATTTCATGTCCACGATTGTCGAACATTTCTGCTGACGAAATTTTTTCAAACGTCATGACAAGCCAAGGTTTAGTTCTGTAGACAGGAAGTTGACATGCGTCATCCATGTTAGTCGCACACACGATGTAAGCTGCATACAAAATATATCTTAAAATCATTCCTATGAGCGGTTGCTGAGTATAGCTGAAGAAAAGTTATGTGGATGTACGGACGAACGATGGTAAAACGTAATGGCTTCGACGCCAACAAAATATGTAATTGCACGCTAAGTCGTGTTGAGGCTACCCCCACTCCTAAAAATAGGAGACACGGTACAAGTCATTATTCCAAAGCCATATCCCAAATATAAAACCATTTGTTCCTGTACAAGCCGAGATATCTGTTACGAAAGTGTGAACAGACGGACGAACGGACAAGGTGATTGCAATATAGTCAGCCCTCACTCTTAGGAGTGGGGATATAATAATTCAAATACAGTAAAGTAGTAGATTATTTAGATTACCAATGAGGCTTAATTGCCAAACTTGCCCGGACAGTAATACATTAAATTACAATAACAACTTACATTCACTGGATATACCGAGTAAATCGGTCTTTGTATAATATTTGTCAATGCCATTAAATGAACAAGATAGCTCCAACTTGGCCTTGGGTCAATTACACATGTACGCAGGGCTTCCTTCTCTACAGCTTTTACCCTTTAAAACATAATTTACAGAAAAACTACACTAACATGTTGTAGTTGGCCTTACATGATTTGAAAGAACAATTGTAATAAGAGATCAATTAGATGTTCATTTTATAAGTTATTTGATATTGAACATATCTATATATTTTCCTAAATATTGTAATGTGCTATATATTGCTGCTGTTAAAATATCTATATTAATGCCTGAATCAGTGCGTAGGAGCTGAGACTGTTGTGATGAAAATAATTGATGCAAGGACAATGTGGATCAAATATACACACTATCCTCTGAGTCTCGGTAATAGGATGAATTCTCCTTGTATGTCGTATTATAAACTCATTTGGGTGATACTCTCTTTTAAATCAATCGATTAAAAGATATTATATTATCATTTCTAATAATTACGCATCGCATAAATTTTGACGGCATTTTTTTTTTAAATATTTACCTGTCTTTTGTGGAAATAAACATTTGCTCGGCTTCGTGTGAGAGGGCCATCCCAAAGTCATCATCTGTTTTCAATGCTTCATGTGCTGCATATTCATGTGCATTTCTGAACAGTTCAGCAGCGCAAAGGAGGCGCAAACTTACAGCAGCGAATTCACTTCCTACAATTGAAACATCACTGTACTGTTTTGCAATACATATTAAGCGCGATGTTATATATTAATCTAAGAAAAATACATTAAAACTTCAAAAATGTTCGACTGTTTAACCGAGCGAATGTATTGAACGACACAAAAAAACAATCAAGAGGTAAAAATGGATGAGATCTGACCTTGAAAATGTCTAATTTTTCATCAATTAGCTATCCTGTTCACTGGCCAAAATGAGTTTGAATTTCTACGATATATATCATAATTGTAAGTATTTGCTTCGTGCAAAGTTGATAAATACTAGTACTTTCCGTTCTTTAAACAGACATTTCTTATAAACTAGGCAGTGGCTATTCAACCGGCCCCGGTCGAATAGCATGTGTTCTATTCAGCCGGCCCCGGCCGAATAGCCTATATTCTATTCGACCGGCACCGGCTGAATAGCCAATAATGACGTATTTGCTATTCGATCGGACTTTTAATGACTTAGAGGTTATAAAACCCACCTTTTCAATTAATCGTTTCGAATAAGTAAATGAAAATTATATATCGTTTTGAACAAATTAAAACCGTTCTTTTACAAAAATTGACGTGTTTTCAATTTTTTTGTGATATGTAAAAGTCTCATACAGTAAGTAAAAGACGTTCTTTTTTATAATATAGAACCTCCAAAAATACAATGAATACAAGAAAAAAAATGAACGTGCTAAAACAACAAATATTTTAACTGAAACTTCTAGATATAGAGATTATAAATTAACAGTGTACATCCTAAAAATAAAGGCAGATTTTAAAACAGACAATAACAATATTGGAATTTAACTTTGAAATACATCACATAAAGCTTGATCCTTGCAAGCTGCATGAGCAGAACCAATACGTACAATATCAAAAAGTCTTGCAATCATTGTATTTTAGAGGTTTTTCAACATTTCACTAATTTTTTTTTAAAACAACGTGAATTCAATTCAACTTTTTAAATAAACGGACAAGAATTTCTCCAGAAGATTTGTAATTATTATTTGCATTTTTTTAAAGCGCGCAATTTCCAAGTCTTTAAAAGTCCGGTCAAATAGCAAAACCTCCGTTAATAGCTATTCGACCGGAGCCGGTTGAATAGAACACACGCTATTCGACCGGGGCCGGCTGAACAGAACACATGCCTATAAACTACTATTCAAGTAATTCACCATTTCAGACTCTCGCTATTTTTGAAGCAATTTTATGTTTATGCAACAAATTGAAGAAAGCTCCTAGATTTTAACAGTCATGTCTTATCGCAAGTTTGTGTACGCTTGCAAAAAAACGATATGAAAAGCAGTCAGCATGAGCGTCTGACACTGCATGTCCAATGCGTGATTGTTCTGTAACGGTTATACATTACGAATTTGCACCGTATACACAGTGGGTATCGTTGTCCTGCGTTAATCATGATTTTTTCCCGTTTTTCAGTCTGGACTTTTTCCGTAGGACACACGATTTTCTCCATTGTGTTTGTTACAAATGCAACTGTCCGATATTTCAATTTGGTTTTCTCATAGCTTTTAATTTAAAGGACGTGTTTTATACACATATCTGAATCACTCCATATTTGATAATAATAGAAAATAGTTTCATTTAAAAACGGTAAAAGCCTGGACTGTAAGGAAAAAAACCAGGACGGTACGGAAAAATGTAAGGACGTCGGAATTTTTAGTAGATCAATACTAATTCTATACCTGTTTAATATATCTTTCAAATATACAATATACGTACATATAGCCGGAAAATATCAAATTTATTTGTACGAGCTTTAGAAACGGTTAATGCCGTGAGGCTTCGCCGAGCGTTTTTTACCCGTTTCGCAGCAAATTGTACAAATGAATTTGATATTGCTCGGTAATGTATATTGTTTTTATCCTGTAATTTTTAAAAGGTGCAAAAATGGACAATTTAAATTTTAAAACTGTTGAAATCGTATCAACAATTCTTCATTCCGAAGAACGCGATCGTACTAGTATTTGAAGACACTTTCAACTGGTTACCGAAATAATGTTTTCGGTTCGCTCATAATGTGTTGGGATACCAGGCTACCTGTATAATACAAATTTATACTTCTTTTTGCTTTATTTGTCACACCTTTCTTTGTACATGTATAATAGGATAAATATATAGATCATCAAATGTAGGATTGTACTTAGTTCGATACTACCCGTTTATCGTTTTTAAATATAACAGATATTTAATAAGGATTTTTATAGATTTTTCAGTCCCCTCAACGATTTGCCACCCTATATTTCTACACATTGCATTGGAAGTGTTTGTATCACCTACAAATGAACCATTACGACTTGATACATGCATTTGTCATGGAAATGATGGCAAACGAGAAAATGACAGTGCAAAAAACAGTTTTGTGTAAGCAACAAATTTAAAAAAAAACTCACAATTTTTTTTATAGAAAACCATATTTCTAATATTATATTTCCGTTCCGATTTTCACTTAAGTACAGGGGTGAAAGTTAATTATTTGGGATTTATTTTCTTATTTGCATTTAAAAGATAGAAAGTTATTGATGTAAACACTATCAATATCAAGTTACGACAGCAAAATGCGATTGAAAAACATGTGATTATTTGTAAGGTAATTAATTCTCCTCTTCATAGACATGTGGCATATACAATGTATTACTATTATACTCTTGTCCAACTTCTAACAGATTTATTATCCATGTTAAATCATATAAGATAAACTTGTCGGAAGGAATAGTGTACGTTTTGCATGCAATTTTACCTGAAATTCCAAGGGACACGGCGTTGTATAAACAATTACCGTCCCCTGTCGTTTTTACGGCCAGCAAGTTAGCATCAACATCATCAGGGATTAAAACCTGTGATAATTCATCAAAATTTCTGACAGAATTAGCTGTTGGGATTCTTTTCAATAAACTGAGCTCATTTCTGAAAAGTTCATTGATCTTGACATTATTTCGACTTGTTATAGCGTCTTTCAAAATATCCATGGCATTATATCTATAGTCACGATCACGTTGTGGATGTTTTGATCGTTCTCTTTCCTGTTTCGTCTTGAATTAGTTTTGATGTGCACACAGCATCCAAAACAATAGCAGATTCAGATGAAAATTAAAAGGCAAAACGATTCTGGTACCGTACGGATGCTGATGCTGAAAAGTCTCAGACATTATTGATGATATGCGGTGTATAAAATTTCTAAGATTTTGCATAACAAGATTTATACAAATTTTATACACGAAACAGCCAATTTTAACAATAAAATTAAAATAATGAATAAATGCAATCTTTTTTTGTTGTAAATTTTGGTACGGTTTTCCGTATCAGCAAAAAAAGTGGTACGGTCGGAGCCGTACCAACCGTACCGGGTGCTACGGCAGTGCATTGCAAAGTTATTCAAAGTAACTTGTTCTTATTGCTGTCACTTACTTGATTTCATCGTCATATATATAGAAAAAAAACGGACATGTGGTAAACTTTAATGAGACGACTACCAAATCCCGGTAATAATTATCCCGTTTTTCATTGAAAATATGTATGTTAAGCAATATTAGCAAAAAAAAAAAAAAAAAAAAAAAAAAAAAAGGTTTCAGACGTAAATAGTGCGTACAAAACCAATTATACATTGTCAGCAATCATTTTAACAGTCACGTTTACGCCTCGAAAGAAGTTGCAAATGGGGACTATGTTTTTTTTATGTTTTTTGTTTGTTTGAAATATTCTGACTCCAAAAGAAAGAAAAGTAAGAATAACGTGTTTTAATCATAGGCTGTTGCCAAGGAAATGGAAAATAAAGAATAAACTTCTTTGAAAACGTCATATTTCCGTAAAAAGGAAACTATAATATGGCAAAATTTTATGTTTTGTTTTTTTTTTTTTAAAATTTATGCGCCTCCCAACTTAAATTTCTGGATCCATCCGTGTTAAAATGATGTTATTTTAAACGTTTGTTTGTTTTTCACATTCACTGGGATCAATGATAACCAAAACCGAGATTTCCGATAACCGTTTTAACGATAACACCTTGAAAATAAAAAAATGCTTATTTTAACCACAAAAGAAGTTTTTGCTAGAGTAAATAATGGTTCGTGATTTTTAAGACTTCACAGAATGGAGCTACACTGAGCATAGGGGCTCGTATCATAGATGTTTTTGGGGCGGAATTTGTGCCAGTCGACTGGTATGCGTTCTGTTTATAGCGGATACGAGTCCCTGTGCATGCAGTAATACATGTACTTTGGGGCCAAACACTAATTAAATGGTACAAATGTGACACTAAATAAAAAGTGTACTCAAGACTCGTACATAATAGGAAAGCGGTCAACATTTTCCATCACTATCCGCATCACGATAATTTGGAAGTACATGTATTTACTCACCTGCCAAAACTGTTTTGCACCCCGGGCTTGCACCGAATGCACGATAACAACTGAATGGCTGATAACGCGTTTACCCGTGTGATAATGCGTTACCACAATGCAAGCATCACTTTGGAATATTAACCTATTTAGTTTGGAACGATACCCCACCATGAAACCATTTGTAACCATTTCGCAAGTCAACCGGACATTATCGTTACCGAAAAACACTTATCAGTTTATAGTTTTCTTGTTAAAAGATTTTATATCGTTCAGTTTTGTTTTTCTATAACAATTTTAAAGTTTAAGGTTAAAATTTATTTAAAATACATTTCTTAAAATATGAGAAAAGGTTATACACGAATATTTCAAAATAGAAACACTAGCCAATCGAATTGCACCATGGACATGATAACACCTCCACGCAGTGTTACATGTGTAATTTCGAATTAATTTAAATGACCTATCAGAAATGTTGAAAATTGGACATTTAGAAACAATAATCAAAATTTCTGCAAAGCCAAATACAATCTAACATGATACATAAACTTTAATCTGAGTGCATCTGGAAATAGTTTCAGAATTTTCGTTCCACGCCACACTCTATTTTAACTAAAATATAATTTTTATTGAAGTGAAATGGAAAGTATCAGAAGCTCTAAAGGAAGTGAATACGACTGGACAACACAGAGGTAAGGCCATTCCCTGTCATCTTAATATTTTGAATATATATAAAAGGATTTTCAATATAGATTTTCCTCTATCTTTTAGGTCTGAGTTGACTAATAAAAAATAGCAACAAAAACGTCTTTCTTGCCCTGAATCTCCTCCAAAATGAATGATCTTCAAATTCCAATCATCATTTTACCAAGATTCGACATTAAACTCGATAATTTGACGAGCAAAGTCAAAAGTTGTCATATTTCGCGTCGAAAGCAACGTTCCTCGTTACTTCACTATTGCCTATCAAAGGGAGGCAACTCGATTCTCATTGACTTATATATAGTTACGTTGCTTTCGACCCGAAATGCGCCAACTTTTGACTTTGTTTGTCGAGTCAAAGAGTTTAATGCCGCATCTTGGTAAAATGATTACTGGAATTTGAAGATAATTCATTTTGGAGGAGATTCAGTGCAGATATGAAATAAATTATCACAACTGAAGTATTTTTAATTGATTTTAATCGTGGCAGGGGTAGGAAATCCGAAATGGCGGCTTATATCCCTTTAGGATTTTTTAGTATAAGGACGTGCATGGTGTATAGCACATTGATAATAAACGCAGAATATTCGTTGTTATAGTAAATATTTATTAAAATTACTCATGAAATAAGACAACAAAAAAATTATATATAAATATACTAAATAAATAAATGATTTGGAAAATACGTTAAAGGTATAAAAAGTCATGAGATTTCCGAATGCAATTAGGTTCTATCCGGGCACTGTGGTTCAAAACCTTGGTTCCATCCGGGTCTTTTGGTTCTGAACCTTGGTTCTATCCGGGTTCTTTGGTTCGAAACCATGGTAACGGGTTCAACATCCGGGTTGTTTGGTTATAGGAACCCAACTTCTTGGTTCTATCGCGGTTCTTTTCTAATATCCCTGTTTAACTTTGAGAAGATATCCGCAAGTATCCGAATAAAGAGATAGAGTAGGTCAAAGACGCTTATCTTGTTTTATATCATTTATACATTTCAGCATCGCCGGAAATGAAGCTGTAAGGTAAATACCTTCTCATTTTAATTATTTAACATGGGAAACTGGACAAAAATATAACATCGTATGTATTTATATCAACCCAAATATACAGTATATCTAACATCCGTTTTTAGAATCATGATAGTCGTTCCGTTTTCATTTATTTTTCACTACTCATCCCTCATTTCATTCATAATAAATTTTAAAACTTGAAAAAACGACATTCAAAAGGTCAACCATTCTAATTATGTGATTTAAAGAATCGGCATTTCAAAGATGTGGGTCAATTAACACGGTGTTGATCAATAACGTCCGCGTCAATGAATTGAGACAAAACTGTGTGTATGTACATTTATATTTCTATTTATAGATCGTATGCATAGGAAACTGCAATGAAAAGTGTAAAAAATGGATTATTTTTAATCACAAAATATTTTTTAATATGAATGCAGTTCAAGCAGTATTCATGATCAAAAATACTTTTTTTTCAAGTACTTTTTTGTTGAGCTGACTAACATGACTAAATGATGAACTATCAGATAGCGAAACGGCTCGAGGCCCGGGACTGTGGAAGACTTAACAAATTTAAAGTTTTGTTTTGAATTGTATTTATTGTTATTTTCGTCTATTTTAGAAATCCAGGAAAACAATATTCTATTTTAACCGAATCTTAACAAATTTAATTTCGCGCGCATGAGGGAATTATTAGTGTTTTCCGGTCACGAGTTGAATATTTTCGATATTAAAATTCTTGAATTAGTCATCCTATAAATAATTCACGTCGTATATTTATATAAACGGTCAAACTTGTAAATAAATAAATAAATAAAAAATAATTAAAAAAAAAAATTATCATCCTGAAGTCGGACCCCTGTGCTCTGAAGAGCATTTTGAGAAATTTTTGTAATGGAAAAATAATATAACAATGTGAGCCTGGCATACATCATACATAAGGCAGGACAGAATTTACTGCAGGACAAAAAACTACGGGTTTTGATGGACAATATCCTAGCCAAGTCAAATTACCCTGACGTCATCTATAATACTAAATTTACGAATTAGCCGAATAGGCGACAAAACTCGTGGTTCAAAATAAACGATGTATGGTTCAGATTATAAAGGTTATTATCGGATTTGACAATCTGCATTTATAAATTTTAAACTGCAGTTTTGTTTATGTGCAAATGGAATTTGCATGGACTTTTCCGGTATGAATTCTCCCAACATATCCCTTAGAAGGTTCTCGAATGCATCATTTTAACACATTGATTTAAATAAACAATTATTCATATATTTTAAATGTATTTTATTTGAAATTACGGAAGAAGAATAAAACAAATTAAAAACATTCTCCTTCGAGTGGGATGTTTCCGCTTCATGTATTCAGGATTGTTTTTTTCTACAATAACGCAATTTCTCCTAACTGTAAAGGTTATGAACTTTGAAGATTATGAAGAAGTAAGGCAAAATTCAGAGGAATTCCTAACTTAGTTGTTTTTTGGATTGCTCGGATGTTTACTTTGCACAAAGTGATAAAACCAGCCATTATCCATTTTTACATTATTTGTCATGTGACCTGTCTAAATATAGCTCTACCGTACAATTCCCTGTAAGCTCTATATAAAAATATTTTTAACAAATGGTCTACTTTATCATTAATGACGAAATTTATCTCGGACATCTTTATAAACGTGGACAGCACACTCAGCCACACATTAAAAATGCTTTTATCGTCTATTGGATTTATTTGTGAAATTAAGCCTCGCTTGCCCTGCCCATGATGACAATGAACAATTGGAACAATTATTTTCCAAAAATATGCTCTACTTAACTCACGGCATCTTTTGAAAAATTCATCCGTCACTAAGGAAATGTTTATTCATATTCTTTTTCATATTTATTCTGAATGAAAAAGGTAATGCATTATGAAATGTGTATTTAATGAAAGCTTTTCATCAAGTTCCAGTTCAGAATTAATTGTAACAGAAACATATTGACAATTTAAGTGGTTGTATTTTCGTCATAGATTTTGACTATGACGGAACCTTAAGGTCCGTTTTGGTAATTCTACGTGGCATACAGTCTACTTCATCAGTGGATACATCTTCGGTAGTAACGAACAACCATATGACAATTAGGTCACGTTGACCTACATTTCACGCTTCATTGACTTTGGTTAAATTTTGCATTAACATCCATTTCTGGAATACTACAGCATATATAGACATGAAACTATCAGTTGACACCACCTACTTGACAGGAAAGTTTATGGGAAGCCTGCCACAACATCCACATTGAGTTACTGTTCCACGAATACCATGGCCGCAAAAACCTTTTAAAGTCAATATGGCCACCACAAAAAAATGATTATTTTCCCGCGCTCGCGCGGGTTCAATGTCTAGTGTTGTTTAAATGGTTGTATGTTGTTGATTACCGTAAATTGGGATATTTTGGCTATGGTTATATTTTGTTTTACATATTTGGAGAATGTTGCAAATCTGCCAAAATTAGACACATCTAAATAAACAAATCCAAAATAATTCCACATTCTTGTAATCTGTAACAATTATTAACTTTGATTATAGTTGCAATGTTTTGATTAATTTTGTTTAAGGTAAATTACTGTCATAATATTTGTATAATCAAAACAAAAGAATAATTTCATTTTATCAGTTGTCAATCATGACAGTTTGTGGTGACAACATTATTAGCATTTAATCATACAGATTACTAAATATTAGTGTAAGTTTATGCAATTGTTATTTTTATTTATTTTTTTCTTTTTTTCTGCAAATGCCAAAAATACACATTGTTGACACAAAGTGCCAAATTTAAACACATTTTGCTGACACAAAGTGCCAAATTTAAACACATTTTGCTGACACAAAGTGCCAAATTTAAACACATTAATATTTAACACTCAATTTTTTATTATCAAAAACCACCAAAATATCCCCTACACCAACATGACCAAAATATCCCGATTTACGGTATAAACATGCCTTTAACGGAAGGTGTTATGTTGGTTAATACGCTTTTCAAGCGTTTCCTATTGTAATAAATGAGACTTGAAAGGGTTTCACGGAAAAATATGAATATTCCGTAATAATATGATATATAATTATATAATAAATGTTTATAAAATAGTGTATTAGTATACAGTTATTTAACAGTATTGAGAAATATAGCCATTTTATTTGTCCCGAGACACTGACTATTTTCCCGACGCGTAGCGAAGTGAAATAGTCAGTGTGTCGAGGGGACAAATCAAATAGCTATATCCCGAAATGACTGTTAAATAACTGTTTTATTATTACAAAAATGTTAAGAAAAATGAAAAGAAAAATATTAAAGATGTGCTTTCTTATAAGATCACGCGCAACAGGACTACACCAACGAGATCACAGATGTCATTCATTCTGACCTGACACAACCATTACCGTGACGTTGTCCAATGAAAGTTGCCGTTGAAAAGTGCTATTCACTGGTCGGAGAGTAGCATTTGTGCTATTCACCGGTGAATAGTAATTTTCAGGCAGTTCGAATAAAATAGTATTTTTATGACAATGAATTTACATAGCAATAAAGAAGAAAGGTATGATAATTGATTTTATGGTATGAAAAGTTTGATCAAAGTTTTGGGTAACGACTATCCGTTCAGGTTTAATATAACAAAATGGATAACTAAGATTGTCAACCCTTTGTAATATAGGGGCTTGCAGTTATTAAAAAGAAGTCTGAAAGACTCGAATAGTCGTTTAAGACACACTGCGCAAATTAATTTCTGTCGAGCAATTATCGGTGAAAAGGGTTTGCGAGTTGAATGCATATTACATGTTGCTTTTAATTCTTTATTCTTCACTTGTACGTTATTTCAATAATTTTACAAAGAGAATTCCCATACAAGACATAGAATCGGTTGAAAAAATTGAAATCAGTTCGTATTTACGATGTTGCCAGTTGTAAACGATTACAATTTTCTATATGGTTTAAAAGATACCATACATTTGTCATTGCTGTCACTTAATATGTTGTGGTTGATTTATTTTAGATTTTATATATACACACTGATAAATATAATGAAAATAAAAAGAGTTGTATTAATATCAAAATCAACAACGTCAGAGTAAAACATCTTGAATTTCACATTACTAATAATTTTACTTGCATATACTGTTACAGACCAGAAAGAAAGGCTAAAGTAGAGCACCGAATGTTATACCGTTGTGGGGAATGCGGGTTTGTATATTTTAAATATTATTAGTTTAGTTGTGAAGTTAATTTTCCTTCAAATCGAAACCCAAGGAAATAAATGTTCAATTTCTTCCGTCGATATGAATGTAAATGTGTACAATCGCAGAAATATGTAAATCCAATTTATACAAATATCAAAACTTTCTTTTGAGTATTAGCATTTATTTGTTAAAAGTTTATATCTGCATTAGGGATATAAAATTTAAGAGCAAATACACATGTACAGATTAGTGATAATTGATCTAACTTTCCCTTGATTATTGAAATACCTGGCAATATTAAATAAACACCTTTATTTATACATACAATGCAGACAAAGGGAAATCCTTCTTTAATACATATCTTCCTTTGGTATTTCACCAATTCTCACTTCTACCTGATATTAGTTATAACATTTGTAAGTTCTTTGATGCAACAGATACCAGTTTATTCAGTAGATATCTAAATCTACAATATTTATGGGAGATCTGTATTTTTGATATATGTTGCTTATGGATGTTTTACTGTGTTTATGGATGTATATGATAATGAAATGGACTGTGGCACTTTTCTCCAACCAATCACCGTGCATTAATTGAAGTAATATATAAGATTGCTTATCAATTATAATTTGAAAGAACATAACATTTATTTGACAATATTATTCAAATCATAATGATTTTTTATATCAATGTTCGAAAGAACGCTAGTTATTTCAAAAACGAGTTTAAAATGGTTCATATATTCGTGATTTTATTATTGCAGGGATGAAAGAATATTTTCACGGTAAGTATAAAATTGCATATTAAGATATACCAAGTTGAAAGAATCTATGACACAAACTTTAATATAATTCCGTTGATATTGAGACTGGAAAAAATCTTGTTGTTGACCTTTAAACAAGATTTACATATATCATGTTTAGTGTCTACACTAATTCAGACTATCAATAAGCTGATTGTTGTCTTTGTTGTTTTTTCGTTTAATTCTGGTGTAGCTTTCTGACAAGATGTGATGTTATTTATTAAAGAATGCACCTAGACTATTTATCTGTGATTAACTTATTTTAACGGCCTTTTACCGGACGTGATTGACATCAACAATTATGTTTTGATTTGGTGGTTTTATCTTAGTTTTGTTTGAGAGTTATTTTTTGCAGAAAGTTACTATAATTAGAAACAAGACCAATAAATTGTCTGTACTTGGGTCGCAGTTCTCAGTTTCCATAAGACTTAAATTTTAGATCTACCAATTTATCTTTGAATTTAGTAGGTTATTCTGTATTGATCTAATTACCATAAAATCAGATTAATGTTCTTTCTTGATAGAAAAGGCAAAGCTTTTTTGTCGGTTGGTTGTTTCTAGTCAATCCCAATTTTATTCTCACTATTATATTAAATGACGGACCAAAAAGCAAGCGTGAACAATACTGATTTGTTCTGCAAGAAAAATGTGATTAAAACTCTTCTAAAGAAATACACGAGCAAAAAGAAATAAAAAAATACCACTATGTTTATCTGTATTTGGCTCTTTTGACATGCTCAATTTCATGAGTGCTGAGTAAAAGGCGTCAGATTTTCAGATTACAAAAAATACAATAAAATCAAAATGTCCAAAATTTCAGGAATGCCAGGTTTCAGATTACACAAACTAGTTACCCTTCAAACATCATATGACTTAAAATGAATAAGTTTGACAAATGATAAATTGAAATTTTTTCTCAAATCACCACCAAAGCCGGGTGCACATCTAAAATGTTTTTAGAATAACTGAAATATTTCAGAAAAGCAAGATGAATAAGTGCAATATTTCAGAAGTGCCGGGTTTATGGTGTTGGAGTTTCGAATTACACAAAGTAGATGCCCTATTCTGTGACAGACATACGGGCGTGACAGACGGACAGACGGACGGACGAAGTGACCCGACTCTTAGATCTGCTTCCGCCTTCGACGACCCAGGTAAAACCTGACGGTTTTTGATAAAATATGTGTAACTGGTGATTATACTGAGTTGAACGATTAATCGGCTAATTGGTGTTCAGTACTAATCGGGAAATAAGTCATTACATTCATGTTGGAACATAATAAACTGTATCACAAAATACCGAAATAAATTGATGCACTGTGTGGCTGTTTCGTTCACTGACAACTCATCAGCAATGCTCGAGATCAAAATGTTGGAAAACCGGTTAACGATATAATAATGAATTAATAAGCACAACCATAAAAACCAAAAACAATTAAAACAAACAGGAATCCAAACTCAGCTAAGGGTTACCTCTGCATCAATAGGAAGAGCCTTAGAAATCTCTAGAAATTTTGGTCAAATTTTGAACAGAAAATTTACATCATACAAATACTTAGTCTATATCGTTGTTGTTGTTTTTGCCCTTCCAAATTCTCCTTCTGAAGTATGAATATCGATGTTTATGTTGTGTTATCTTGTCTTCTTCAGTTTTCTGGCGTTTGATGTTGTTTTTCCGTATGTCAATTACCGATGACCTCTTTTTTCAGAATAATGGTAACAGGCCTTCAAGTGGTTTTTGTTCCAAAAATGTGGCTTTTTAAAGGGCTGAATTTCTTGAAAAATAGGGTATAATAGGGCAAATTAAATAATTTATAGGGAAATCATAGGGATATTTATCTCTACTTAACCCTTTTTTTACTTAAAATATTACATAAAATACATATCTATTTGGTATTACTTCATCAACCAAGATTGGACAACCTTGGTTAAATCTAAATGTCTGCCATAGACCTTTAAAACTACCTTGGCACCCTGTTACTGCAGTCAATCAGCAAGACGTGATTGTTGTGTACATGAAATGATAAAAAGAAGACAGCGAGTTTCAAAGAAATATTCAAAGTACTGGATTTTATCATATTTAAAGGTAATCCAGGGGTCGACTAGCGGGGGCACAATTTTTGAATACTTAACATCACAGTTTCCAATTGCGACCATGTGTTAAATTCAGAAGCTAATATATCTGCCAAAAATTGAAGGAATTCTTATATATTTACTGCTGTTGTCAGGTTGCAGAACTTAATACATGTAATATCTAAATAAGTAAGCCATTGTATAAGAAGGGTGCGTGTTCGATTAAACCATATAAACACTTGCAAATCTTTAAGGGCCACCGATGGAAAATTAATTTTACTTTCTTCGCTGTGATACATTTCTGTCTCATAACTCTTATCTGTATTATCGGATTCGTAAAAATATATATATATATGTTAATTTAACAACTACGTACCCCCTGTTCCCCCCTGGAAATCCGCCATTGGGTACATGTATTTACGATACTGTTGAAGGTTTTAAAAGGCGGGGAACGCGAAAAAAATACATTTTAATTTTCGACGAATCATAACCAAAGTCCAATAACTGGCAAGGTCGGGAGACATGACACATTGCAAGAAGTTCATTGAGGTATATTTCGTAATTCGACTTGATTTTTGTAACAAGTTGTTGTGCCATATCCCAGAAAATGATACAGTGTTAGAAGATAAAAGTAGAGAAAATAATTGATGTTTGGAAACTTCTTAAACATCGACCAACTGAATTGACTGTCAATTTTAACACTGGATATTTGATCTCTGAATTAATTTACTTTTATTTCATCCAATGAGAATGGATTTCATATACAGATAAATATACAAAACTGAAAAATATTAAGAAACAACTAGATCGATCGGTGGAAATGTTTTAAAAAATTAAATTCTGGATGGAACATTTTGTTTAACATTTCCGTTGTTATTGGTTGGTTTTCCATATTTTCCCAATTCTTAAGAAATCTTTCATCTTCATAATAAAATACTATGATAGTACAGTGATTGTTTAATCTAATTATAATAATTATAACAAAGTCATGGTACAATAGAGAGTATCTTATGTATAGAATGGCATAAAAATAATTGGGTTAACTCTTACAAAAATGTAACATACAATGAAATGAAAAAAATGAAAATTTAATAAAATAAAAATCTTAACCCTTGTTATTCATAAAAAATAATATATATATTTCATACATATACTTTTTGTGAAATTATAAATTCTATTATTTCAGTTTAATTTAGTATGTGTAAGTTTTCTAACGTTCTAAGTTAGCTAGCTAGTGATGAAACGCGTAGTAAGTTTTTGGCTTTCAAACAAGCTGGCGAAGGTTAATGGGCTGTCAACATGATTACAAGTTAGCTATCGTTGCTAGCAAATTGAACAACAACTAGCTATTGACGCCACTTTTTCCCTAGCCTGCTGTTAAACTTTAGTAGGTGGGGTCTGTATAAGTCATCAGCATTTCGTAAAGCTGAAAATTTAGAAAGATAAAACAGTAATCCAAAACGTTAAAGAGCAGCTTAAAATGCCTAAAGACCAAAAGGGTAATCTCAAAGGAATAAGAGGAAATATCTATGCACGAGGGAGATATTTTAAGTTTTTATAAACTTTAATATTTTTAGAAAGATCTATACACGAGGGAAATACCTCAGGTTTTCATAAAATTCATTTTTTTATCACAGTAAAGAAAGTATTATTACACGCTAGTATGAAATATCCCCGGAGACTATGGGTCCACTAAATAGTTATAATACGTATTCTATGGTACCTGTTTTGACCCACAAGATGAATTCATGCCAGATTGCCGAACCTCAAATTGCCGATCACCAAATTGCCGAGTCCTTATAGCCGAACCCCGGTTTGCCGACATTTTTGTATTTTCAATTTTTACCGACAGTCCCAATTTGCCGAACCCATATTGCCGAATCCAATTTGCCGAATTCTTTTTTTTCTATGTGGTTTATTTTCATCTAACATGTTTACTATTGACGATTATGGATGACGACAGAACAAAGTGTATGGTCGTTAGTGCACACATGTGTTTATAAGTGTATCATTGTGTAGCATAAACTCAACAACATAAGTTATGAACCAACAATAAACATCTGTATTCTAGGGCATTAACTTGTGCATGACATATAAAGTGTACAATGTTTAATTATAATTAATTATTTTAATCAAAATTAATTATCACTGTATTGTTTCTTTGAAGTTCTTCGGTAAGCGTGTTTTATGTTGTTTTATTAATATTTCTGTGTTTACACAAAACTTCTCATTTAGCATAATTTATTGTTTGATAAACATTTATTTTCAAACCCTACTGCATTTAGCTTTGCTAACCATTTGTTCTTGCAAAATCTTACCAAAACATGGTCAAGCAATATGGAAATCGGCAATTTGGAAGTCGGTAAAATGGATTCGGCAAATTGGGAATTAAATTTGAAAACCGAAATCTGAAAAAATCGGCAATTTAGGTGTCGGCTAAATGGACGCGGCAATCTGGGAATCGGCAATTTGGAATTCGGCAATTTGGAATGTCACCCACAAGATATCCTTATTTCATTGATTAACGTGTCGTCAGTTGTGCTCAAGGCGGAAAATAATGAAAGCCAAACCAATGACCCACAAAGGAAAGATTCAACTGCCAAAAGCGACAGGGTAAAGCCAGATATAATAGCACCATTTTATTGATTCATTATAAATAATAACAATTACCCAAGGTTTTACACAGAAAATACACACTGAATATTTTCATCTATATAAAATTAAAAACAGAAAAGATAGCGGTGAGTTGCAGCAACCTTGACAAAATATTTATTAAAAGTTCTATTATCTATCAAATATTATCGTATGCTTCAGACACAGTACAGAAGGGCAGACCTTTACTTTTTGTTCGATTTTAAAAATTGCGTTTTTTACCCCATAGATACTGTTTGGCTTCTTACTTTAATCTTTTATTTTTCTTATAATAATGGAAATAAAATCCTAATTAATTAAATTTTCAACATATATTCAGTATGTACTTACATTGTAAAGAACGTTCATTTGAGTCTACGTTATATTTCCACTGATTTTTGTTACAGAGTGTTACCGTTGCGAAAATGATAAAATGATACAGCATCAGAAAATGGAAAAAGGAAATATATTGCTGTTCTTTGTTTTGAAACATGTTACATTTGTAAACCAATATTGAGATCATATTTAGTTGTATTTATGACTAAATTTTGAAAACTTCCGAAACCTCCACCAGGTTTTAGGGCTGTCAATATTAAAACTGGGACTTTTTGATGTAGTTAAATGAACAAATTTATATAAAATGTGAAAAATATGAAAGAGTAACTACTGATTCATTTAGAATAAAAATTTGCGACCGGATGAAAATGAACACAATAAAATTCCAAACGAACTAAAGGGATTAAGTTGTTATCGGAAAGAATTAAGTTGTCATTTCGACAAAGAGGTCAAAGAAGGAGACATAGCAGATCGGTATGATTTCATTCATAACTGGATAGAAAAGAGTTTGATGTAAGTTAACCCTATATATACGATAATGACCTAATGCATAACCTCATGTTCTTAGTAGTATGGTTCGTTTTAGTCATCCTAAATACATAGGGCCCTAGGGCCAAATATGGCGGCTAATCGGATTAAGTTGTTGGAAAAGATTAAATTGTCGGATGACAGCTAATCCCCTATAGGATTAAGTTGTCGTATTAACTTGTAAAAACACCTGGAATCAATGACCGAAAAATATACTCTCTAGGGATTAAGTTGTTAAAAAGGGATTACTTTCACCACAAAGGAAAGCAAGGAATGTCGAAACAAGCGGAGTAATCATCATTAACGTCATTTTGTTCTCATTTTTTTTATTATTTCGGATATCCAAAGAAAATGCACAACCCGGGACCAGTTGCTCAACGTCACAACAACCAGAACCGGGTTGAGGTAGAATAACACATGCCTGACAACATATTTGGAGGGGAGAGTAATAACTCTGTTCCCGCCTTTTTTCCATGTGAGGATAATTTGTACAGTCTAGGGAGGTAACTCTTTTCCTAAACCTTTATGTTGGAATCGTAAGTCATAGTTCTGTAAAAACGACAACGACATATTTATTCAACATTTATTGAGAATCATTCAAGATATATACAACAATAATTTAAAAAATGTCATTTATAAGTCTCTTTCAGCCTGATATCATTGGACTCCAAGTCCCGGGTAGAAAAGTATTTCATAATGTCTTCCATCGAAAGGTTCCGATATCTCGACTTGATGAAATGAATGCAGTAAAGTCCACAGGTGTCTCTCCATTACGGTTGGATGCTGTTTGGCGTGTAGCGGTAGCGAGATCCGTTGATGACCAATACGTTCTCGAAGCAACGATAGTAGGATCCCGGCGTGCGTCCGAGTGAATCGAAAAACTCTGCAGGTTCGTCTTTCGGGAAATGAAACACAATCCAACGGTAATGGAGTGACACCTGAACGTACAATACAACTAAGAACATGAGGTTATGCATTATGGCATACCTATATATAGGGTTAACTGACATCATACTGTTTTCTATCCAGGAATGAATGTCCTTGTGTTTTTGGGGGCACTAAAACAGCACTATATATACTACTCTTGTTCCCACTGTCGTAACATTTCATGTGCCTCCATCGATATGTGACTTCCACCGGATTGACTTTTGTTAGACTCCATTAATTATCTCAGTTTCAGAGAAATGTACCCCAGAATTTTATTAATTATTAAAGTTGGTAAAGTTTGACTACATGATAGATAAATAATAAATGTTCTAACCTCAAAATTATAATATTGACTGAAAGAGGATAGATATTAGTTAAAAAAATACGAAAACATTAACTGATTTTGCTTCTACCGAGTAATGGGAGGTAATAAACTGGGACTTGTGAAATGACATGTGGTGTGTTAAACGTTGACAGTGATAATCTGCTCCTGCACTGGTAAGTGAAATTGCTGAAAAAAGAGCCGGAAAAGTAACCCCCTTTTTCTCCCACATATGTAATGGAATTTTATGCAGAATCTGAAAAAAATTAAGTCTCAATTGGATTGAAACGCTGCCTCAGACCTCAATTTTAAGCCCAAATGGAGTGAAATTTAACATTTTTAAAGCTTTTTTTTATGAAAAATTTTGAAATGTTGCTATGCCAACTAGGTTTCCATGGATGTTTTTTTATTTATTTTATCATGATTGAAACAATGCTAACATAATGGCCTTTCAGAATATATATATGTATATGAGTATTATTTACTCTGAAGATGGCACAAGACCATGACATTTGTTAGCTCACTTCACATAGAAAATGGTACTATTAATTTATGGAGTCTAACCTTTGTTGAACTTCACGACGGGTGTCGTATACGGAGCAGGAACTGCTTACCATTCCGGAGCACCTGGGTTCACCACTGGTTTTTATAAGAGTTCGTTTTGTTCATTGTTTGTTTAGTTTTCAGTGTTTATTTGTTGTACTTGTGGTTGTTCTTCTGTCTTCCCAGGTTTGTATGTCCAATGGATTACGTTTTTTGATTGCTCCTTAGGTATATTAGTCCTCTATAGTAGGATTTATTGTTATAAAGTGTAGATGTGCATACTATGCCGCCATTTTGATTCAACAAATTTTGTAGGAGTTATTGGACAAGAATATTTTGAACATTTCTCAACAATAGAAGACTTCTTGACGCATCTCCTCTGAAACCGCTTGGCGGATAGCTTCCATATTTGGTAGGATTTATTGTTATGAAGTGTAGATGTGCATACTATACCGCCATTTTGATTCAACAAATTTTGTAGCAGTTGTGGAACTAATACTATTTTCAACATTTCTCAACAATAGAGGACATTGTGGAAACTTCTCCTCTGAAACCGCTCGGAAGATGGCTTCTATATTTGGTAGGATGGGTTGTTATAAAGTGTAGATATGCATACTATACGGCCATTACAATTCAATACATTTTGTAGGGGTTATGGGACTTATGAGTTATGAGTTATTCTTATGTAAACTGATTCTCTTACAAGTTGTTAGGTTGGACATACCGGAGAGAATGATACAGCGTTACAACATGGAACAGGGAAATATATTGATGTTCTTTGTTTTGCAACATATTACATTTGAAAGCCAATCTTGAAATCATAATTAGTTGTATTTATAACTAAAGTTTGAAAACTTCTGAATCCGCGACCAGATTATTTGACTCAATTTTAAAACTAGGACTTTTTATCACAGAATGTAGTTAAATGAATAAATCTGAGAAATATGGAAGAAAATCTACTGATTAGGAAAATGGTCATTCAAAATATAAATTTGCGGCCGCATAAGCATGAACAATTAAAACGCCAAACGACCGAAAGGTTAAAGTCAAAGATCTCTGTACGAGGGAGATATTTAATTTTTTCATCTACTTTGATGTTTTTAGAAAGATCTTTACACGAGGGAGATATCCCAAATTTGAAAAAAAAATCATTTTTTTTATCACAGTAAATTTTGAAGAAAGTATTATTGCGCGGTAGTATCCTTGGAGACTAGGAAGCATCCACTAAATAGTTTTAATACATATTCTATGATACCAATTCTGATGCACAAGATTATGCTAAGCCATTTTTATATTTATTCGATACTAGTATCTTTATAAAGTTGAATAAGATATCTTATAACTAAATGAGATATCTTATTAATTAAATAAAATGTCATATATTAAAAGACACATGAGTCTACCCCCGGGTTTTTTGGTGGGGTCCATGTTGTTCATATATTTTTAGTTTTTAATTGTAGTGCATGTATTGTTTTGGTTTTGTCCTCGTTCTCCGGGGTTTGTCAGTTCTTTCCATTTCCCCCCTCCTCCGAATATCCCGTTGGTATTTCTTGAATTTACTTATAAACTAAATAAGATATCTTATGAACTAATTGAGATACATATGTTAAATAATATATACCATCAACTTCGAATTAAATAAGATATCTCATAAACATTACAAGATATCTTAGATATCTAATTAACTTACAAGATATCTTGAAATTGAATAAATAAAGTTTGATATGATATCATTGAGATATCTGATTAATGAAATAAGATATCTTGTATATTAAAAAAGACATCTTATTTAATATAAAATATATTTAGCTTGTAATATATCTTATTTTGTTAAAAAGATATCTTGATTGTTTTATAAGATATCTTATAAAGTAAATAAGATATGGTATACACTTTTAAAGATATCTTATAAACTATACAAGGTATCTCATAAAGTATTTGTTAAATTGATACTTTTAAAAGATATAAGATATCTTTATAAACAGTTTGATAAAATATTTTATTGATTTATGTGTCGTTAATTGTGGTAAAGGCCGAAGATTTTGAAAGTCAAATCAATGATCTATAATGAGAAGACTCAACTGCCAAAACCGACAGGGTAAAGCCAAAAATAATAACACAATAGAATGGATTCACATGAATAATAATAAAACGCAAGGTTTTACACAGAAAAGAAACAGTGAATGTTTTTACATGAAATAAAAAACAGAAAAGATAGTAATGAGTTTCAGCAATTTGAAAAAACCTTAGTTACAATTTTGGAAATTTGACCCGAGTGTACCCCCGGTTTGAAAATCGATATTCTAAATCCTTATTGTGCACCTACATATAGTGTAGGACAATACTATATATAAGAAAAATAAATTAATTGCAAAATGAAAGAGAAGTTGAAGTCACAAGCTTAAATTGAAAATTTCAAATGTCGACACCTGTGGACCCAAAATTTGAAAAATTAAAATTCTAAAACTTCATTGAACCTCTGCATATGGTGTTTCAAAATTATGTATAGAAATAAAATACATAAATTGAAAAACAAAAGACGAGTTTATGTCACAAGCTTAAAAATTCGACCCCTGTGGACCCCAGTTTAGAACTCAAAATTCTAAAACCTTATGCGCATCCGCATATGAGGTACGACAGTACCGTATAGAAATAAAACGCGTAAATTGTAAAATGAAAGAGGAGTTTAGGTCACTAGCTTAAATTGACAGTTTTTCGAAATTCGACCCCTGTGGGCCCCAATTTTAGAAAATAAAAATTCAAAAACCTTATTGCCCATCTACATAAATTATGGCTGAACCTTATTACCCAAACAGATACACCAAAAAAATATCATTCCACAATCATAAATATAAAGTTAATCTTGCATTATTGTACATTTCTTTACAGAATAATCATTTCAAAGATATCACTTACGTTTTCTATTATAAGTATTTTTCATTACTTTCCCCTTTGTTGGCTCATTTGCACGACCTCAATTTTACAGTTGATTGAGTTTGATAAATTTGTATGCCATTTTCGTGATGAGGACCTTTCTCAGTATCTATAAGAATATGTTAACTATATTACGTGTGCACATACACCGAAAAATGTACGTGTCGATAAACAAAATGAATGGCAGGAAAGGTAAAACATGGCTTACCAATCAATCAATCAATCAATCCAACTGTGAAAACTCCGGACAAAATTAAAATTAAAGAGCACAAAACACAGACATAAACACAACAGAAATCGGTTTCATGGGTACTTAAACTTCCCCTTATCTATCCTGACCCCCTGGTGTATAAAACACAATATAAAAACCAAACAGTATGAATATCAAAAAGGTGACCGCTTGCTTGAACTGCAAAATTAGACTGGACGGTACATAATTTAGATAGCAGGGTCAGAATGTGCTTGTTTTAACTGTAAAACCAGTTAAGGGTCTCACAGCTGCAGGTCGGATACTGCGGGTATACTGTACCAAAGGGTATGAAATAACACTCCCAAAAAGAGTTTAATGGTATCTCGTCAAATAGATCAATAACAGTCCGCCCGGTGTCACATAACCTTAACCTCATGGTCATGGTGATGTGACTTTCAAAACATTGTTTCTTAATCATTAAAAAGGATAGATAGACAATATATGGTATGTAGACACGTTATACCTTGACCTCAATTTCACGGTTGATTGACTTTGGTAAATTTTTGTAACATTTTCAGGATTAGGTCCGTTTCTCAGTAACTATAAAGGAAATTTCCATTATAGTTTGTGTGCTGATCGATGCCTTGGAAGGTGTACATGCGAGTCTTGACTTTGACCTCATTTTGACAGTCCGGTGTCTCGCGTTAGTTTACTGATTAGGTCTCTTTCTCAATAAGTATAAAGAATTTTTAGTGTATATATACATTATAATTAGTCTGAGAGATGTTATTCGCCTCGACCTCATTTTCATTGTCCATTGACCTGTATACTCTATAATCACATTATTTTTATGTCGCAATGTTCATGAAAAAGGTCTCAAAATTGGCCAGCCTAAATACAGAATTTTCTGTGTACAAACACTTGATTCCACTAAATATTTTCCTACAAAGAAACCGGATGGCTACAAAACTCTCACCGCACATTACATATTAACTTTTTGGAGTGTATTCTTTCCAACAGACATCAGCCGCATTGTATTAAATTTTATGCATTCTGTGGAAGGGTTTCATTTAAATATTTCATTAAGTATCATTAGCCCTTCATGGTAAGAGGTTATGTGCAAAACATACTACTGATTTAAATCTCATGATTATACCAATGTTACAAATACACATGATATATCTGAAAAGTGGAATTATAACTAAACGTATATATAGGTCATTGGTTATGATGATATGGAAAATATTGTTTTGCAGTCGTCTTAAACAACTATTGGTAGATTGCACTAAAGTTATAAGCAAACGAAATGGTTTTCTTGTTTGAAGTAAAGATATGATTTAAGAATAGATTGCCTCCAAATATGATGAATAAATCATTTCACTCACATTGGCATCATCCTCACAATAACAAAGGATTATTTTGCGCATTTTTTTGCTTCTTTTGAATTAATTTTTTTACTAGTTAACTTTAGTTTTCTGGAAATTTATAAGGCTCTTCCTTTTGATGCAGAAGTAACACTTGGCTGAATTTGGATTCGTGTTTGTTTTAATTGTTTTGGTTTTTGAAGGTTACGCTTATTAATTCATCATTATATCTTTAATTGGTTTTCCAACATTTTGATCTAGAGCACTGTTGATGAGTTTTCATTTAAGAAAATGGCCAAACAGTATTTCGGTATTTCGTGATACAGTTTATTACAAGAAGTTAATCGATGTCTGCATCGTATTTCGACGTTATTGTTGATAATTTGGCGATGTCACGGCGTTAGAAGATGGGAAATAGGGACAATTCTTGTTTTTTAAATGTTGTAACCGATAACACATCTAAACAAATCTGAAGAAAATATTTAAACTCCTAAAACTGGACCAGTTTGGTTTAATAAATGAACCTTCGACAATTTTAACATAATTTTTTTTATCACTTAAACTATAAATTAGTGGAAATCTTTTAAGAAAATAAAATTACTGATTGAACATGACAACTCCTGTTTAAACTACTGTTGTTATTTTGTTGTTGGTTTTATACATATTCCTATAACTAATGTATCATCATTATGATGTCACGATACTACAGTGGGTGTCTACTCTACATTCTTTGCTGATATAGTAGAATCCAACTCTAAAATATTTCAAGCTCATATCTCACATTTCCACTACGTTTATTTACGCTTCTTTGAGTGACATTTTGCAGCCACAAGAATACTTTTAGTTTGTTGATATTACTCCAAATTTAGATGCTTCAATATACATCCGTAAAATTCACATGATTAATATATACACAAACCGGCGTTTTGATTCTGGTGGAGTTTGTAGTTAGAATCTATATTTGTGTTAAAGAGCACATTATGACTTTAAGATGAAGATCAACAAAAAAAGCATTGTTCATCTATAAGAACCTTGTCATTTGAGCAGGTGTAGATGTTATACCAAACATTTGTTAGTCATTCTTGTCCAATATTCTAGAAATTTGTGCAGAAGACATTTAACGTTTGAAAAACACAATATAAGGCTAGTTGAGCAAAAACAACACTCTTTAATAGAGAGCCGAAAGGCAACATTTGAATTAAACATCCATACATGTAAGACCTGAAAAGAAAAGATAGCAACGATTAGAAGTATTATTCATCATCATATACAGGAAAACACAAAACATTGTTTTTTTAAATAATAAATCAAAAATGTCGTTTCGGCTACGATATAAGAATGAAGGAAAATTGGTGATTAGACATTAATGTGAATTAAACCAGGCTTCACCACACTGCATCACATATGTATTGAATGTCACTACTGCTAAACAATAACAATTACCACAGCTGAACTACCTTACATGTGTCTCTAGGCTAAAAACATTTCTAGCTTGTTGAAGAAGGCTATTTTGAGGGAAATGTAACGTCATAAACAGTAAACCAGATCAAAACACAGCCACAGAAGTCATAAAAATGGAATGATATCAAAATATCGAAAACACAACACTTTTTATTTAGTAACACAATAGGCAAGTTGTTGGATGAATTTTTCATTGTTATGTTATTATACAGCGTTGATGGTTATATTTTCTTTTTTTGCAGTCCCAAGTAAGTACAAGAAAGAGATAAGTATAGATAACATGTAGTATATTTCGTAAGATTCCATTTTTTATGTGGTTTTAAAACACGAATTTAAGTTCATCATGAAATGAATTAATCATTAATTGATTATGCAAAGAATTACAAACCCTAAAATTTAAAAGAAACTGACAATTGAATCCACTGTATATCTCTTTACAAAAACCAAAAAAAACCGAACAGTATTAAAGGGTTTACAATAAGGCTATATCTAATATAAAATTACAAGTTGCATGTAATACATCTACGAAAAAAAGTAAATTGTACTTAATCGAAGATACCGGCTTAATTCTTCAGAAAGATATAGTAAATATCAAATTCAATAATAATATTTACATATATAGTTATAAAAAAAAATATGATAACTGAAACCCCCGGACTAGAACTAAAGGAAAAAATGCAAGTCAAAAAAGTATCGAATGGCAAACTATTCAGGAATAAATTGCTCTTCGACAAATGTAAGCTTCCATGTCTGCTAGGTTTCGTGACAACAGTTAACCGACTTTATCAATGTGTTGTTATTACTAAGATATGTTCCGGTCAGAATATTAAATTTAGATAATTCAGATAACGTGCGTTAAAAACGACAGATACGCTTGAGAAATAGTTTCTGTTCGTCAAAGTTACGCCCAGTCCGAAATAACTACGCACGGGTTTGGGAAATCAAAGCGTCATTGCTCACATCTGTAACCTGAGAATGTATCAGAAGGCTTCAAAATTGTTATCCTCCTAACACGCTCTTGCTTCTGCCCTTAAACAGAAACAACTGTAGTGACACGTGTCAGTTTAGATGCTTTTACTCGTATGACTATATATAGAAGAAAACGAGTTGTCTCTTATATTTGAGAGTATGGTAGAATAAGGGAGAAATACTGCCCATGGTTAAAAACTAAAGATTTCGTTAATGATTTGGTGAAATTAAACGTTCAATTTGTATTCAACATAAATATGACAGTCGGTATGCAAAACAACATCTTTCAGAAGTTGGCATTGGCAGGATATAGCACGGATTACAAGGAATGTACTAGAATGTTGATAAACAATATTGATGTGGAAGGAAAAATTATGACAAAATGCTAATAAATCAATCTACCCCTTTGAACGTGCTATTTGGATGTTAAGTACTCATCTCTCTGAAAAAAAACCTGGAGGTAGATACCCCCCTTATTTAAACAAGTTATCTGGGATTCTGATTAAAGGATCTGAAGTTGACCCATAGGGTTGAGTTTCATATGGCCATTAATAAAGTCTGTTTATTCAATCATTTATTACGTTTCGACGGTTACTTCAATTCTCATTTGTGAGGAATGAAAAGAAATCCGGGATCTGTAAGAATTACATTGTCCGGAAACTAGAACTAAATTTGGTTTGTACATTAGTATCAATTCTGAGCCAGGCTAATTTGAAATCTGTCGGGCAATTAATTCAACAAATCTTTGTATGTAATTCATATTGCGAAGTGTCTTGCATGATGCTACCATACATGTATTTCAGCGTAAAAACTCTGTCGACAATCAGCAAAATTCACTAATAGATTTCACTTTATTTTAGTAACGAATTATTTGATTGCTTCATGAAAATAAAACATCAGAGAAGCAGAGCGATAGTATAGAGGATTTATCAGATTGCATTTATGGTCCTTAAAATAGACTTAATAAGAAATGTTCTGTGTAGGTCAAAGTGACATACATGTACATAAATTATGGCTGGACCTTATTACCCAAACAGATATAACAAATCATATCATTCCTCAATCATAAATATAAAGTTAATATTGCATTATTGTACATTTCTTTATAGAATACTGTGGATTCATGTATTTTCGTGGATAGAGAAAAAAATGTATTTTGTGGGATACGTAAATTCGTGGATTGCTGGCTTAGAAAAAAATATAAAATGTTGTTGAAATACTGAAATTCGTGGGTTGGCACATCAGATATCATGAAAATAATGCGACAAAACGTGCCGATCAGACTTTGATATTGTACAGTAAAGTACCGATTTTAAGCCTATAAAACAAAAGTCTAACAAACAGACTGTTCAAATTTGTCATGAATTTAAGAAGATTAACAAAATCCGTAATTATTTACTTAGGTTAATCAGGTGTGAAATATGAATTGACAAAATTGTAATCACTTGTCACCAAATACCTCGAGGCATATACATATATATCTTTAATCCGTATACGATCAATAATTTCTGCTGTATTATCTTTTTTTACTGTAATTTGTGAGAAAGTCTGTATTGTTTAGGCCTAGTTGGATTAAGATTTTTCTTGAATGTTTGAATAAAAAATCGGAAGTGAATTCCGCGACAATTTACACAGTCAAGATATTTTAAAAGAAAATTGCTTGACCGTTTATTTGTTACCAAAGAAAAAATTACAAGAAACACTATATCCTCTATGGATATAGCTGACTCGTCATATGTCAGTATTCAAGTACATGCTGTAAAAACGCAATTATTCAATGTTGTCTCGGATAGGTACAAAACTCCGTGGTTTCAAACCTCAGTGCATTTAAGCTGAAGTAAAAATATTATTTTTCGTTTTATCTAGTAATCATTTCAAAGATATCCTTCACTTTTTCTATTAAAAGTATTTTTCATTACTTTCCCCTCACTTGGCTCATTTGTACGACCTCTATTTTACAGTTGATTGAGTTTGATAAATTTGTATCACAGTTTCGTGATGGAGGACCTTTCTCAATATCTATAAGAATATGTTAACTATATTATGTGTGCACATACACTGAACAATTTACGTTTAAATAAACAAAATGAATGACAGGAAAGGTCAACAATGACCTACCAATCAATCAAAGCAACCAAACTGACAGAACTCCGGACAAAAATTAACATTAAAGAGCACAAAGCACAACGTAACAGAGATCGGTGGGGTTAAACCGGTTTCACAGGTACTTAAACCTCCCATTATTTATCCTAACACTCTGGTGTATAAAACACAATATAAAAAAAAATCCTAATTAATTACATATACCCAGTAGGTAATTACACTTTGAAAGAAGTTCATTTATTCCTACATTGTAATTCAATTGATTTTTGATACAAGTTGTTAGCTTTGCGACGTTGCAGAAAATAATACAGCGTTAGAGATGAGAAAGGGAAATGTTTCGCTGTTCTTTTGACATATAAGCCAATCTTGCCAACATATTTTGTTGTAATTGTGACTAAATTCTGAAAACATATGAAAACTCGACCATCAATTTAACACTTGGACTTTTAATCGCAAAATTGTATTTAAATGAATAATTGAAGGCTAACAATATATCTTATAGAAAATAGATGGTCATTCAAGGTTATTAGGGGTGTGGAGGCTACTCCTAAAATTGTATGCATCTTTTTGTTGTGCTGTCTTATTAATAAACTTGTCGCAGTGTTAGAAAAAGGACAAATATAAAAGGAGGAAGTAGGGAAATCAATTCTTGGTCTTTATTTTGTTACCGAATAAAACTCAGAAGAAAACCTTTAAAAACTCCTACAAATCTACTAGTTTTGATTTGATTAATGAACTGAAAATTTTAACATAGAACTTTTCATTAAACTCAAAACTACATTAATTTTATCCAAAGAGAATCAATAAATGAGTATAAAATCAGAAAAATTTTAAAATATAATTACTAATTTGGAAAATGCTCATAATTAAAATAACAATCCAAAGATACTAATATTAGATATAGTAAATTTATACTAGTATTTCTATTATTTTTGAATTTTGTTAAATACTGGTAATTTCTGTAACAAATCAATGAATAATCATGTCAGACAAGTCTCGGGGACCTAGGGTCCACCAGCAGAGGCATCATCCCAGGAGTTTCAAAATAACAATCCAAAGATACTAATATTAGATATAGTAAATTTATACTATGCTGTTTACGACGCATTTCAAGGAGTTACCTCTCATCAGCAGCATTAAAACCGAAACATTTGGAAGACTAAAAACCAAACTTATATTAAACAAGAAGTACTCAACCAAAAATACCAAAATAGGAAGCCAAATTTTAGCTAAGGAGATCTACCATGTGCAATACAAAGAATGAACCCTTAAGCTATAAATTCGAGAAAATGTTTTAAGAAAATGAAAGTACTGATAAAACATGACATCTGCTGTTTAAACAACTGGTGTTGTTTTGCTACATTTTCCCATTACTTACGTCTCATCATTACAATATAATAGTCCTACAGTGTAGTCTACAGTGTTTATCCGATATAGTAGAATCGGAATCCAAAACATTTCAAGCTCATATCTCATATAAACTCTAAGATTATTTATTCTTCGGGTGAAATAATGGAACACATTATGCCAATATTTGTTAGATTCATTTTAGTTTGTTGATATAACTTCAAATATGGAATCTTCAATATAGATACATAGAATTTACCATACCCAAACCGGCGTTTTGATACTTGTTGAGTTTGTAGTTAGAAGCTATGTTTGTGTTAAAGCCCACACTATGACTTTACGTTCAACAAAAAGCACAGTTTTTATGCATTAACTTTGACATGATCATGTGTAGATTGTATGCCAAAACTGTGTTTTAGTCATACCCTGTCTTGTCCAATATTCTAGAAATTTTTGCAGAAGACATTAAACGTTCAAAAAACAAAATATACTACTAAAGCAAAACATCACTGCCTATTATAGAGAGCCGCAAATCAATGTTGAATGAAACATTCTTACATATGACACATGAAAAGAAATGATAGCAACGGTTAGCAGCATCATTCATTACATAAACAGGAAACATATATCAAATGCTACGATGCACAGAACATTGGTTTTTATAATGAATGGAAAATATCTTTTTTGCAACGAAATTATAATAAAGCAAATGCGTAATAGGACATCTTTGTCTACATGCTATTAAACTTGAAACTATCAAACCGAAAAACAAAATTATGTTCAAAATATATATTTTTCATACTTTAAGACTATCGGAAAATATACAATGTATTTGTAGGAGTCGTCGAAACAGGCAGAAAGGCAAGGTTTACCAAATTAACCTGTATATAATCCGACAATGTATATATGTTTCTTTCCGTTTTTGTCCTAAACGATGAATTTTTATCTGGTATGGAAACAATTGTAAAAATTGAACATTTGTAGCATGTTGAAGAAGGTTATTTTAAGGGAAATGTAACGCCATAAACATTAAAACAGACCAAAAACAACATTTGAAGTCATGACGATGGGATGATATCAAAATATCAAAAACACAACACTTTTTATATTATCAAGACAATAGGCAAGTTGCTGGGTGAATTGTTTATTATTATGTTGATGTACAATGTTGATGGTTATATTTTCTTTTTTTGTAGACCCCTGTAAGTACAAGAAAGAGATAAGTATAGATAACATGTACTTTAGATTTTATATTCCGTAAGAGTCCAATTTTTTTGTCGTTTTGTTTAATTGATTTAAAACGCAAATTTAAGTTCATCACGAAATGCATTAATCATTAATTGATTATGCAAGAAATTACAAACTCCAAAATTTAAAAGATACTGACAATTGAATCCACTGTATATCTCTTTATTAAAGCCAAACAAAACTGAACAGTATAACAGGATTAAGAACAAAACTATATTATATAAAGAAATACAAGCCTACTTTTGCCAAAAGAAGTAGATTGTATGTAAAAGAAGATATCGGCTTAATTCTATAGGAAGATAAAGTAAAAATCAAGTTTAAAAGTTATAATATTTACAAAACTAATATAGTTATAAAAGAGAAGATTCGTAAGAGTCCAATGTTTTTGTCGTTTTGTTGAATTGATTTAAAACGCAAATTTAAGTTCATCATGAAATGCATTAATCATTAATTGATTATGCAAGAAATTACAAACTCCAAAATTTAAAAGATACTGACAATTGAATCCACTGTATATCTCGTTACTTAAACCAAAACACTAAACAATATTACAGGACTTAGAACAAAACTATATTATACACTGTTATATAAAGAAATACAAGCCTACTTCTGCCAAAAGAAGTAGATTGTATGAAATAGAAGATATCGGCTTAATTATATATGAAGAAATAGTATAAATTAAGTTTAACAATTATAATATTTACAAAATTAATATAGTTATAAAAGAGAAGATTTAATATGTGAAGTGTACGAAAACTATGGACTCTAATAAAAAAATCAGAGTTCGACAGGAATGATCCAGATGGTTGAGCAGTTCCTGTTCCCTAGACTTTACACGTCATGTTGTCCCAGAAGTCAATATCTTGAAAAAGATTCATATCAATTGAATATTATTACCTTTTAGTAAAAGACATCCTTCATTTTCCAAGTTTTAAAATCATTTTTATTTACTTCTACAAACGATTTTGAAAACCTCTAAAAACAGTGCAGTAATGGTTACCCCACCACTATTCAGTGTCTGTACCTGATCAGACTATCGTGACTTTCTGTTGTGTTCATGTTTGTGTTTTGAACTCCTTTATGTTATTTTTGTACGGCGTTTTGTCAGTTGGGTTGCTTTGATCGATTGGTATGTTATTGTTGAAATTTCCTGTTATCCATTTTGTTGTTTATTACAATTATTGATTCAGTAAATAATGGTACTTGTACCAGATTCAGATCTAAGATTTTGATTTCAGAACTCGAACCTTCATTCATGTTGTGTTTTATAAGCCAATATTTAGGACATTGGAACCTTATCAATAATAGTCACATTTTAACGTGACCATTGCATTTCAATTTCGTCATCATACCTACATATATAATGAAATCGCAGTTTCTTTCCATCGAAATAAATATATTATATATAAATATACTAAATAAATAAATGATTTGGAAAATACGTTAAAGGTATAAAAAGTCATGAGATTTCCGAATGCAATTAGGTTCTATCCGGGCACTGTTTTTCAAAACCTTGGTTCCATCCGGGTCTTTTGGTTCTGAACCTTGGTTCTATCCGGGTTCTTTGGTTCGAAACCATGGTAACTGGTTCAACATCCGGGTTGTTTGGTTATAGGAACCCAACTTCTTGGTTCTATCGCGGTTCTTTTCTAATATCCCTGTTTAACTTTGAGAAGATATCCGCAAGTATCCGAATAAAGAGATAGAGTAGGCCAAAGACGCTTATCTTGTTTTATATCATTTATACATTTCAGCATCGGCGGAAATGAGGCTGTAAGGTAAATACCTTCTCATTTTAATTATTTAACATGGGAAACTGGACAAAAATATAACATCGTATGTATTTATATCAACTCAAATATACAGTATATCTAACATCCGTTTTTAGAATCATGATAGTCGTTCCGTTTTCATTTATTTTTCACTACTCATCCCTCATTTCATTCATAATAAATTTAAAAACTTGAAAAAAAAAACGACATTCAAAAGGTCAACCATTCTAATTATGTGATTTAAAGAATCGGCATTTCAAAGATGTGGGTCAACACGGTGTTGATCAGTAAAGTCCGCGTCAATGAATTGAGACAAAACTGTGTGTATGTACATTTATATTTCTATTTATAGATCGTATGCATAGGAAACTGCAATGAAAAGTGTAAAAAATGGATTATTTTTAATCACAAAATATTTTTTAATATGAATGCAGTTCAAGCAGTATTCATGATCAAAAATGCTTTTTTTTCAAGTACTTTTTTGTTGAGCTGACTAATATGACTAAATGATGAACTATCAGATAGCGAAACGGCTCGAGGCCCGGGACTGTGGAAGACTTAACAAATTTAAAGTTTTGTTTTGAATTGTATTTATTGTTATTTTCGTCTATTTTAGAAATCCAGGAAAACAATATTCTATTTTAACCGAATCTTAACAAATTTAATTTCGCGCGCATGAGGGAAGTATTAGTGTTTTCCGGTCACGAGTTGAATATTTTCGATATTAAAATTCTTGAATTAGTCATCCTATAAATAATTCACGTCGTATATTTATATAAACGGTCAAACTTGTAATAATGATGTATTAAATTGCTATGTTCAAGGGATAAATTGTACTGTTAGTTAAAAAGTAACATCCGTGCGAGAAAAGGGTTTTGGATAAAGAATAGAAAATATTTATTACTTAAAATGCACAAGTTACTTTTATCCATACCTCAAATAAAACAAAATAAGAAATCTGAAATGGAAATAACACAATACAAAGTCTAAAGCACTAGGAGCTTCAACCCACAGTGACAGGGGTGATATCAAAATATCAAAAACACAACACTTTTTATATTATCAAGACAATTGGCAAGTTGTTGGGTGAATTGTTTATTATTATATTGAGGTACAGTGTTGATGGTTATATTTTCCTTTTTTTGTAGACCCTCGTAAGTACAAGAAAGAGATAAGTATAGATAACATGTACTTTAGATTTTATATTCCGTAAGAGTCCATTTTTTTTGTCGTTTTGTTGAATTGATTTAAAACGCAAATTTAAGTTCATCACAAAATGCATTAATCATTAATTGATTATGTAAGAAATTACAAACTCCAAAATTTAAAAGATACTGACAATTGAATCCACTGTATATCTCTTTATTAAAGCCAAACAAAACTGAACAGTATTACAGGATTAAGAACAAAACTATATTATATAAAGAAATACAAGCCTACTTTTGCCAAAAGAAGTAGATTGTATGTAAAAGAAGATATCGGCTTAATTCTATAGGAAGATAAAGTAAAAATCAAGTTTAAAAGTTATAATATTTACAAAACTAATATAGTTATAAAAGAGAAGATTCGTAAGAGTCCAATGTTTTTGTCGTTTTGTTGAATTGATTTAAAACGCAAATTTAAGTTCATCATGAAATGCATTAATCATTAATTGATTATGCAAGAAATTACAAACTCCAAAATTTAAAAGATACTGACAATTGAATCCACTGTATATCTCGTTACTTAAACCAAAACACTAAACAATATTACAGGACTTAGAACAAAACTATATTATACACTGTTATATAAAGAAATACAAGCCTACTTCTGCCAAAAGAAGTAGATTGTATGAAATAGAAGATATCGGCTTAATTCTATATGAAGAAATAGTATAAATTAAGTTTAACAATTATAATATTTACAAAATTAATATAGTTATAAAAGAGAAGATTTAATATGTGAAGTGTACGAAAACTATGGACTCTAATAAAAAAATCAGAGTTCGACAGAAATGATCCAGATGGTTGAGCAGTTCCTGTTCCCTAGACTTTACACGTCATGTTGTCCCAGAAGTCAATATCTTGAAAAAGATTCATATCAATTGAACATTATTACCTTTTAGTAAAAGACATCCTTCATTTTCCAAGTTTTAAAATCATTTTTATTTACTTCTACAAACGATTTTGAAAACCTCTAAAAACAGTGCAGTAATGGTTACCCCACCACTATTCAGTGTCTGTACCTGATCAGACTATCGTGACTTTCTGTTGTGTTCATGTTTGTGTTTTGAACTCCTTTATGTTATTTTTGTACGGCGTTTTGTCAGTTGGGTTGCTTTGGTCGATTGGTATGTTATTGTTGACATTTCCTGTTATCCATTTTGTTGTTTATTACAATTATTGATTCAGTAAATAATGGTACTTGTACCAGATTCAGATCTAAGATTTTGATTTCAGAACTCGAACCTTCATTCATGTTGTGTTTTATAAGCCAATATCTAGGACATTGGAACCTTATCAATAATAGTCACATTTTAACGTGACCATTGCATTTCAATTTCGTCATCATACCTACATATATAATGAAATCGCAGTTTCTTTCCATCGAAATAAATATATTATATATAAATATACTAAATAAATAAATGATTTGGAAAATACGTTAAAGGTATAAAAAGTCATGAGATTTCCGAATGCAATTAGGTTCTATCCGGGCACTGTTGTTCAAAACCTTGGTTCCATCCGGGTCTTTTGGTTCTGAACCTTGGTTCTATCCGGGTTCTTTGGTTCGAAACCATGGTAACTGGTTCAACATCCGGGTTGTTTGGTTATAGGAACCCAACTTCTTGGTTCTATCGCGGTTCTTTTCTAATATCCCTGTTGAACTTTGAGAAGATATCCGCAAGTATCCGAATAAAGAGATAGAGTAGGTCAAAGACGCTTATCTTGTTTTATATCATTTATACATTTCAGCATCGGCGGAAATGAGGCTGTAAGGTAAATACCTTCTCATTTTAATTATTTAACATGGGAAACTGGACAAAAATATAACATCGTATGTATTTATATCAACTCAAATATACAGTATATCTAACATCCGTTTTTAGAATCATGATAGTCGTTCCGTTTTCATTTATTTTTCACTACTCATCCCTCATTTCATTCATAATAAATTTAAAAACTTGAAAAAAACGACATTCAAAAGGTCAACCATTCTAATTATGTGATTTAAAGAATCGGCATTTCAAAGATGTGGGTCAACACGGTGTTGATCAGTAAAGTCCGCGTCAATGAATTGAGACAAAACTGTGTGTATGTACATTTATATTTCTATTTATAGATCGTATGCATAGGAAACTGCAATGAAAAGTGTAAAAAATGGATTATTTTTAATCACAAAATATTTTTTAATATGAATGCAGTTCAAGCAGTATTCATGATCAAAAATGCTTTTTTTTTCAAGTACTTTTTTGTTGAGCTGACTAACATGACTAAATGATGAACTATCAGATAGCGAAACGGCTCGAGGCCCGGGACTGTGGAAGACTTAACAAATTTAAAGTTTTGTTTTGAATTGTATTTATTGTTATTTTTGTCTATTTTAGAAATCCAGGAAAACAATATTCTATTTTAACCGAATCTTAACAAATTTAATTTCGCGCACATGAGGGAAGTATTAGTGTTTTCCGGTCACGAGTTGAATATTTTCGATATTAAAATTCTTGAATTAGTCATCCTATAAATAATTCACGTCGTATATTTATATAAACGGTCAAACTTGTAATAATGATGTATTAAATTGCTATGTTCAAGGGATAAATTGTACTGTTAGTTAAAAAGTAACATCCGTGCGAGAAAAGGGTTTTGGATAAAGAATAGAAAATATTTATTACTTAAAATGCACAAGTTACTTTTATCCATACCTCAAATAAAACAAAATAAGAAATCTGAAATGGAAATAACACAATACAAAGTCTAAAGCACTAGGAGCTTCAACCCACAGTGACAGGGGTGATATCAAAATATCAAAAACACAACACTTTTTATATTATCAAGATAATTGGCGAGTTGTTGGGTGAATTGTTTATTATTATATTGAGGTACAGTGTTGATGGTTATATTTTCCTTTTTTTGTAGACCCCCGTAAGTACAAGAAAGAGATAAGTATAGATAACATGTACTTTAGATTTTATATTCCGTAAGAGTCCATTTTTTTTGTCGTTTTGTTGAATTGATTTAAAACGCAAATTTAAGTTCATCACGAAATGCATTAATCATTAATTGATTATGTAAGAAATTACAAACTCCAAAATTTAAAAGATACTGACAATTGAATCCACTGTATATCTCTTTATTAAAGCCAAACAAAACTGAACAGTATTACAGGATTAAGAACAAAACTATATTATATAAAGAAATACAAGCCTACTTTTGCCAAAAGAAGTAGATTGTATGTAAAAGAAGATATCGGCTTAATTCTATAGGAAGATAAAGTAAAAATCAAGTTTAAAAGTTATAATATTTACAAAACTAATATAGTTATAAAAGAGAAGATTCGTAAGAGTCCAATGTTTTTGTCGTTTTGTTGAATTGATTTAAAACGCAAATTTAAGTTCATCATGACATGCATTAATCATTAATTGATTATGCAAGAAATTACAAACTCCAAAATTTAAAAGATACTGACAATTGAATCCACTGTATATCTCGTTACTTAAACCAAAACACTAAACAATATTACAGGACTTAGAACAAAACTATATTATACACTGTTATATAAAGAAATACAAGCCTACTTCTGCCAAAAGAAGTAGATTGTATGAAATAGAAGATATCGGCTTAATTCTATATGAAGAAATAGTATAAATTAAGTTTAACAATTATAATATTTACAAAATTAATATAGTTATAAAAGAGAAGATTTAATATGTGAAGTGTACGAAAACTATGGACTCTAATAAAAAAATCAGAGTTCGACAGAAATGATCCAGATGGTTGAGCAGTTCCTGTTCCCTAGACTTTACACGTCATGTTGTCCCAGAAGTCAATATCTTGAAAAAGATTCATATCAATTGAACATTATTACCTTTTAGTAAAAGACATCCTTCATTTTCCAAGTTTTAAAATCATTTTTATTTACTTCTACAAACGATTTTGAAAACCTCTAAAAACAGTGCAGTAATGGTTTCGTCATCATACCTACATATATAATGAAATCGCAGTTTTTTTTTCATCGAAATGAATAAATAATTATGATGTAAAACATCAGTGCCTATTATAGAGAGCCGCAAATCGATGAATTTATAAAGGATGAATTTATATCTGGTATGGAAAAAACTGTAAAAAATGGACATTTCTAGCTTGTTGAAGAAGGTTATTTTAAGGGAAATGTAAAGCCATAAACAATAAAACAGACCAAAAAACAACATTTGAAGACATGACGATGGGATGATATCAAAATATCAAAAACACAACACTTTTTATATTATCAAGAAGTTGTTAGGTGAATTGTTTATTATTATGTTGATGTACAGTGTTGATGGTTATATTTTCTTTTTAGACGTCCCATGTAAGTACAAGAAAGAGATAAGTATAGATAACATGTACTTTAGATTTTATATTCTGTATGAGTCCAATTTTTATTGTCGTTTTGTTGAATGGATTTAAAACGCAAATTAAAGTTCACCGTGAAATGCATTAATCAATAATTTATTTAGAAATTACAAAATGTAAAAGAAACTGACAATTGAATTCACTGTATATCTCTTTATTCAAACCAAATAAAACTGAACAGTATAACATGATTAAGAACAAAACTATATTATATAAAGAAATACAAGCCTAAGTTTGCCAAAAGAAGTTGATTGTATGTAATAGAAGAAATCGGCATAATTCTATAGGAAGATAAAGTAAAAATCAAGTTTAACAATTGTAAAATTTACAACATTAATATAGTTATAAAAGAGAAGATTTAATATGTAGAGTGAACGGAAACCATGGACTCTAATAACAAAAAGTCAGGGTTTGACAGAAATGATCCAGATGGTTGAGCAGCTCTTGTTCCCTAGACTTTACACGTCACGTTGTCCCAGAAGTCAATATCTCGAAAAAGATTCATATCAATTGAACATTATTACCAGACATCCTTCATTTTCCAAGTTTTTTTTAATCACTGTTTATGTACTTCTTCAAACGATTTTGAAAACCTCGAAAAACAGTGCAGTAATAGTTACCACACCACTTTTCAGTACCAAATTAGACTATCCTGACTTTCTGTTGTGTTCATGTTTGTGTTTTGTACTCCTTTGTGTAATTTTTTGTACGGCATTTTGTCAGTTGGGTTGCTTTGATCGATTGGTATGTTATACATTTTGTTGTTTATTACAATTATTGATTCAGTAAATCATGTTACTTGTACCAGATTCAGATCTACGATTTTGATTTAAAAACTCGAACCTTCATTCATGTTGTGTTTTATAAGCCAATATTTAGGACATTGGAACCTTATTATTAATAGTCACATTTTAACGTGACCATTGGATTTCAATTTCGTCATCGTACCTACATATATAATGAAATCGCAGTTTCTTTCCATCGAAATAAATACATAATTATGATGTATTTAATTGCGAAGTTGAAGGGATAAATTGTAATGTTAGTTAAAAAGTAACATCCGTGCGAGAAAAGGGGTTTGGATAAAGAATAAAAAATATTTATTACTTAAAATGCACAAGTTACTTTTATCCATACCTCAAATAACACAAAATAAGAGATCTGAAATGGAAATAACACAATACTAAGTCTAAAGCACCAGCAGCGTAAACTCACAGAGACAGGGGTGATATCAAAATATCAAAAACACAACACTTTTTATATTATCAAGACAATAGGCAAGTTGTTGGGTGAATTGTTTATTATTATGTTGATGTACAGTGTTGATGGTTATATTTTCCTTTTTTTGCAGTAAAAGGTAAGTACAAGAAAGAGATAAGTATAAATAACATGTACTTTAGATTTTATATTCTGTAAGAGTCCAATATTTTTTGTCGTTTTGTTGAATTGATTTAAAACGCAAATTAAAGTTCATCATGAAATGCATTAATCATTAATTGATTATGCCAAAAAAAAATTACAAACTCAAAATGTAAAAGAAACTGACAATTGAATTCACTGTATAACTCTTTAATAAAATCAAATAAAACTGAGCAGTATTACAGGATTAAGAATAAAACTATATTATATAAAGAAATACAAGCCTACTTCTACGAAAAGAAGTAGATTGTATGTAATAGACGATATCGGCTTAATTCTATAGGAAGATAAAGTAAAAATCAAGTTTATCAATTATAATATTTACAAAATCAATAAAGTTAGAAAAGAAAAGATTTAATATGTGAAGTGTACGGAAACAATGGACTCTACTAAAAAAAGTCAGGGTTTGACAGAAGTGATCCAGATGGTTGAGCAGCTCCTGTTCACGAGACTTTACACGTCATGTTGTCCCAGAAATCAATATCTTGAAAAAGATTCTTATCAATTGAACATAATTATCTTGTAATAAAAGACATCCTTCATTTTCCAAGTTTTTAAATCATTTTTTATTTACTTCTACAAACGATTTTGAAAACCTCGAAAAACTGCAGTTATGGTTACCCCACCACTATTCAGTGTCTGTACCAGGTCAGACTATCCTGACTCTCTGTTGTGTTCATGCTTGTGTTTTGTACTCCTTTATTCGGCGTTTTGTCAGTTGGGTTGCTTTGATCGATTGGTATGTTATTGTTGACCTGTCCTGTTATCCATTTTGTTGTTTATTACAATTATTGATTCAGTAAATCATGTTACTTGTACCAGATTCAGATCTAAGATTTTGATTTAAGAACTCGAACCTTCATTCATGTTGTGTTTTGTAAGCCAATATTTAGGACATTGGAACCTTATTATTAATAGTCACATTTTAACGTGACCATTGGATTTCAATTTCGTCATCGTACCTACATATATAATGAAATCGCAGTTTCTTTCCATCGAAATAAATACATAATTATGATGTATTTAATTGCGAAATTCAAGGGATAAATTGTAATGTTAGTTAAGAAGTAACATCCGTGCGAGAAAAGGGGTTTGGATAAAGAATAAAAAATATTTATTACTTAAAATGCACAAGTTACTTTTATTCATACCTCAAATAAAACAAAAATATGGATCTGAAATGGAAATAACACAATACAAAGTTTAAAGCACCAGCAGTGTAAAATCACAGAGATAGGGGTGATATAAAAATATCAAAAACACAACAGTTTTTATATTATCAAGACAATAGGCAAGTTGCTGGGTGAATTGTTTATTATTATGTTGATGTACAGTGTTGATGGTTATATTTTCCTTTTTTTTTCAGTTACCTGTAAGTACAAGAAAGAGATAAGTATAAATAACATGTACTTTCGATTTTATATTCCGTAAGAGTTTATTTTTTTGTCGTTTTGTTGAATTTATTTAAAACGCAAATTAAAGTTCATCATGAAATGCATTAATCATTAATTGATTATGCAAAAATAAAATTACAAACTCAAAATGTAAAAGAAACTGACAATTGAATTCACTGTATAACTCTTTAATAAAATCAAATAAAACTGAGCAGTATTACAGGATTAAGAATAAAACTATATTATATAAAGAAATACAAGCCTGCTTCTACGAAAAGAAGTAGATTGTATGTAATAGACGATATCGGCTTAATTCTATAGGAAGATAAAGTAAAAATCAAGTTTATCAATTATAATATTTACAAAATCAATAAAGTTATAAAAGAAAAGATTTAATATGTGAAGTGTACGGGAACAATGGACTCTACTAAAAAAGTCAGGGTTTGACAGAAATGATCCAGATGGTTGAGCAGCTCCTGTTCCCTAAACTGTACACGTCATGTTGTCCAGGAAATCAATATCTTGAAACAAATTCATATCAATTGAACATAATTATCTTGTAATAAAAGACATCCTTCATTTTCCAAGTTTTTAAATCATTTTTTATTTACTTCTACAAAACTTTGAAAACCTCGAAAAACAGTGCAGTAATGGTTACCCCACCACTATTCAGTGTCTGTACCAGGTCAGACTATCCTGACTCTCTGTTGTGTTCATGTTTGTGTTTTGTACTCCTTTATACGGCGTTTTGTCAGTTGGGCTGCTTTGATCGATTGGTATGTTATACATTTTGTTGTTTATTGCAATTATTGATTCAGTAAATCATGTTACTTGTACCAGATTCAGATCTACGATTTTGATTTAAAAACTCGAACCTTCATTCATGTTGTGTTTTATAAGCCAATATTTAGGACATTGGAACCTTATTATTAATAGTCACATTTTAACGTGACCATTGGATTTCAATTTCGTCATCGTACCTACATATATAATGAAATCGCAGTTTCTTTCCATCGAAATAAATACATAATTATGATGTATTTAATTGCGAAGTTGAAGGGATAAATTGTAATGTTAGTTAAGAAGTAACATCCGTGCGAGAAAAGGGGTTTGGATAAAGAATAAAAAGTATTTATTACTTAAAATGCACAAGTTACTTTTATCCATACCTCAAATAACACAAAATAAGAGATCTGAAATGGAAATAACACAATACTAAGTCTAAAGCACCAGCAGCGTAAACTCACAGAGACAGGGGTGATATCAAAATATCAAAAACACAACACTTTTTATATTATCAAGACAATAGGCAAGTTGTTGGGTGAATTGTTTATTATTATGTTGATGTACAGTGTTGATGGTTATATTTTCCTTTTTTTGCAGTAAAAGGTAAGTACAAGAAAAAGATAAGTATAAATAACATGTACTTTAGATTTTATATTCTGTAAGAGTCCAATATTTTTTGTCGTTTTGTTGAATTGATTTAAAACGCAAATTAAAGTTCATCATGAAATGCATTAATCATTAATTGATTATGCCAAAAAAAAATTACAAACTCAAAATGTAAAAGAAACTGACAATTGAATTCACTGTATAACTCTTTAATAAAATCAAATAAAACTGAGCAGTATTACAGGATTAAGAATAAAACTATATTATATAAAGAAATACAAGCCTACTTCTACGAAAAGAAGTAGATTGTATGTAATAGACGATATCGGCTTAATTCTATAGGAAGATAAAGTAAAAATCAAGTTTATCAATTATAATATTTACAAAATCAATAAAGTTAGAAAAGAAAAGATTTAATATGTGAAGTGTACGGAAACAATGGACTCTACTAAAAAAAGTCAGGGTTTGACAGAAGTGATCCAGATGGTTGAGCAGCTCCTGTTCACGAGACTTTACACGTCATGTTGTCCCAGAAATCAATATCTTGAAAAAGATTCTTATCAATTGAACATAATTATCTTGTAATAAAAGACATCCTTCATTTTCCAAGTTTTTAAATCATTTTTTATTTACTTCTACAAACGATTTTGAAAACCTCGAAAAACAGTGCAGTTATGGTTACCCCACCACTATTCAGTGTCTGTACCAGGTCAGACTATCCTGACTCTCTGTTGTGTTCATGTTTGTGTCTTGTACTCCTTTATTCGGCGTTTTGTCAGTTGGGCTGCTTTGATCGATTGGTATGTTATACATTTTGTTGTTTATTACAATTATTGATTCAGTAAATCATGTTACTTGTACCAGATTCAGATCTAAGATTTTGATTTAAGAACTCGAACCTTCATTCATGTTGTGTTTTGTAAGCCAATATTTAGGACATTGGAACCTTATTATTAATAGTCACATTTTAACGTGACCATTGGATTTCAATTTCGTCATCGTACCTACATATATAATGAAATCGCAGTTTCTTTCCATCGAAATAAATACATAATTATGACGTATTAGATTGCGAAGTTCAAGGGATAAATTGTAATGTTAGTTAAAAAGAAACATCCGTGCGAGAAAAGGGGTTTGGATAAAGAATAAAAAATATTTATTACTTAAAATGCACAAGTTACTTTTATTCATACCTCAAATAAAACAAAAATATGGATCTGAAATGGAAATAACACAATACAAAGTTTAAAGCACCAGCAATGTAAACTCACAGAGATAGGGGTGATATAAAAATATCAAAAACACAACACTTTATATTATCAACACAATAGGCAAGTTGCTGGGTGAATTGTTTATTATTATGTTGATGTACAGTGTTGATGGTTATATTTTCCTTTTTTTTAGACTCCCGTAAGTACAAGAAAGAGATAAGTATAAATAACATGTACTTTAGATTTTGTATTCTGTAAGAGTCCAATTTTTTTGTCGTTTTGTTGAATTGATTTAAAACGCAAATTAAAGTTCATCATGAAATACATTAATCATTAATTGATTATGCAAAAAAAAATACAAACTCAAAATGTAAAAGAAACTGACAATTGAATTCACTGTATAACTCTTTATTAAAATCAAACAAAACTGAGCAGTATAACAGAATTAAGAACAAAACTATATTATATAAAGAAATACAAGCCTACTAAGAAAAGAAGTAGATTGTATGTAATAGAAGATATCGGATTAATTCTATAGGAAGATAAAGTAAAAATCAAGTTTATCAATTATAATATTTACAAAATCAATAAAGTTATAAAAGAAAAGATTTAATATGTGAAGTGTACGGGAACAATGGACTCTACTAAAAAAAGTCAGGGTTTGACAGAAATGATCCAGATGGTTGAGCAGCTCCTGTTCCCTAAACTTTACACGTCATGTTGTACAGGAAATCAATATCTTGAAAAAGATTCATATCAATTGAACATAATTATCTTGTAATAAAAGACATCCTTCATTTTCCAAGTTTTTAAATCATTTTTTATTTACTTCTACAAACGATTTTGAAAACCTCGAAAAACAGTGCAGTTATGGTTACCCCACCACTATTCAGTGTCTATACCAGGTCAGACTATCCTGATTCAGATCTAAGATTTTGATAAAAGAACTCTAACCTTCATTAATGTTGTGTTTTATAAGCCAATATGTAGGACATTGGAACCTTATTATTAATAGTCACACTTTAACGTGACCATTGCAATTCAATTTCGTCATTGTACCTATATATATAATGAAATCGCAGTTTCTTTCCATCGAAATAAATGAAAAATTGTGATGTATTAAATTGCGATGCTCAAGGGATGTAGTGTACTGTTAATTAAAAAGAAAAATCCGTGCGAGAAAAGGGGTTTGGATAAAGAATAAAAAATATTTATTACTTAAAATACACAAGTTACTTTTATCCATACCTCAAATAAAACAAAATAAGGGATCTGAAATGGAAATAACACAATACAAAGTCTAAAGCACTAGGAGCGTAAACTTACAGGGACACGGGTGATATCAAAATATCAAAAACACAACACTTTATATTATCAAGACAATTGGCAAGTTTTTGGGTGAATTGTTTATTATTATGTTGATGTACAGTGTTGATGGTTATATTTTCCTTTTTTGTAGACCCACGTAAGTACAAGAAAGAGATAAGTATAAATAACATGTACTTTAGATTTTATATTCTGTAAGAGTCCAATTTTTTGTCGTTTTGTTGAATTTATTTAAAACGAACTCGGATCTTTATTCATGTTGTTTTTTATAAGCCAATATTTAGGACATTGGAACCGTATTATTAATAGTCACATTTTAACGTGACCACTGCATTTCAATTTCGTCATCGTACCTACATATATAATGAAATCGCAGTTTCTTTCTATCGAAATAAATAAATAATTATGATGTATTAAATTGCGATGTTCAAGGGATGAAGTGTAGTGTTTGTTATAAAGTAACATCCGTGCGAGAAAAGGGTTTTGGATAAAGAATAAAAAATATTTCTATCTTAAAATGCACAAGTTACTTTTCTCCATAAATAGCCAACTACGATTCTAGAAATCGAATCTTCATTCATGTTGTGTTTATGAGGCAATATTTAGGACATTGGAACCTTTTCATAGTCACAATATAACGTGACCATTGTATTTCAATTTCGCCATCGTTTTTACATATACAATGAAATCGCAGTTTCTTTCCATCGATATAAATAAATAATTATGATGTATTTAATTGCGATGTTGAAGGGATGAATTGTACTGTTAGTTAAAAAGTAACATCCGTGCGAGAAAAGTGGTTTGGATAAAGAATAAAGAATATTTATTAGTTAAAACGCACAAGTTACTTTTCTCCATAAATAACCAATTACGATTCTTGAAAGATTGGCATAAAAAAAATGTTTAAATCTGTTTCATTTAACTCTTTCAAAGGTTATTCGTTTATTTATATAGCTATAGACATGTAATATTGAAAAGAAAAATGTTTTACCAAAGCAGTTATTTTTAATTCTTTTTAATAAACATGGAAAATAATTTTAGTTTAACGGAATATTTGTATTTATATTAGACGAAAGCTGATGCAGTATATAATATTCTAATTCATAAGATATTTATATTTGATAAACTTGTTTTTAGCTGCAGCAAATGTGGTTGGTAAGTAAACTGATAATTGAAGATACTTGTAGATTATTGACATTTTATTTGTATTTTGTATCATCGATCTTTATTGAAAGAAATATAAGTTAAAATCTAACCAATTATTACTCAATATATAAAATCAGTAGATGTATAGATACATGTATATATATATATAGGTACGAAAGTTAAATCACATGTGCAGAAGTATATATTCATGAAAAAAACCAATAGTAAAATAAGCTGAATAACTCATTTTTCTATTGTTTTTCATGACTATATATAATTATATTGCAGATACCCGTCCTTTCACAGGTAGTTGCCTAGTTAGATGTATAAAAACATTAACTGAAATTTATAAATAAAGTTTGATAAAGAATAGATAATGCATGGTGAATAACATGTAATGCAGCTATTAATAAAACTACCGTATGTTAGTTTTGCTGTAGTATATAGGTTTTCAAGGCGCATTTGAGGTAGTGCTGAGATGTTGCCGGATATGACGCTACCATGAAATGACGTCACCGGAAGCGGAAGTCTTGTGACGGGAACCGGAAGTGTCCGGAACTGGTCTGCACGCATGCACAACTGGAAGTGATGTGTGAGGCAAACAGCCACGCTTACACGTGTAAACGACCGACGATGGGTTATGATCGGTTAGAGAAAGAGTACAAAGCAAATCTACGGTAAGGGTTAGAGATGGAGTCAGGACTTGGTCTAGGATTAGGGTTCCTGTTAGGACTACGGTTAGGGCTAGGGTTAGGACTAGGGTTAGAGTTATGACTCGGGTTAGGGTTGTGACTGGAAATCGGAAACGTTCGTTCCCGTCCGGAAAGACTCTAAAATTTCCGTTTCATAAGAGTGGTCTCTTTCAGGTCCGCGTTAGATGGCCGCAGCCGTCTTTGATGTCCATAGTAACATCAACGAGACCAAGAGAATATATAACAAAACAGGAAGAATCCCACATTCTCCTCAAAACCGAGATGAGCACAAGAGCATGATCCCGAGCAGCAAAGAGCAGTGATGAGTAAAGTGCACATCAGCGATAAGCAATGAAAAGTAATACAGAGGAAGAGAAAAGCAAAATAAATACAGTGCAGAGCAGCCATGAGCAGCAAAGTGAAGCCCTCAGCAGTGATGAAAATCATCCAACTTAGGAAGATACAGGTAAAACAGACTTTCAACTACCGAGAAACTTGTCTGATGACAACGCAAACTCACTACACCAAGACCAAGACAAAAAGATAATAGCCACTCCTCTCCAAAAACCAAGATGAGCACGAAAGCTTGGTGCTGAGCAAGAAGACCAGCAATGAGCAGAGAAGAGCAGCGACGAGCAGCACGGAGCACGAAAAGAGCAGAGCAGCACGGAGCAAGAGAAGAGAAGCAGAGAGCAGCAATGAGCAATGAAGAGCAACACGGAGCAAAAGAAGAACAAATTGAGTAAAGTACAGAGAAGCGATATGCAGTGGAGTAGAGCACTCAACACTGAAAAGAATCGTCAAACTTGCAAAGATACAAGGTAGACAGAATTTCGACTATCTGGAATAAAATAACAATCCAAAGATACTAATATCAGATATAGTAAATTTATACTATGCTGTATACGACGCATTTCAAGGAGTTACCTCTCATCAGCAGCATTAAAAGCGAAACATTTGGAAGACCAAAAACCAAACTTATATTAAACAAGAAGTACTCAACCAAAAATACCGAAATAGGAAGCCAAATTTCAGCTAAGGAGATCTACCATGTGCATTACAAGGAATGAACCCTTAGTATTTCTATTATTTTTGAATTTTGCTAAATACTGGTAATTTCTGTAACAAATCAATGAATAAAACCAAGACCAAGAAAAGAAGAAAATTACCACTCCTCCTCCTCCTCAAAACCCGAAATGAGAACGACACCATGGTCATGACCAGCGATGAGCAGCAAAAAGCAGCGTTTGAGCAGCGACCACTATTAGCGGTAGCAGCAGCAAATTACCGAAATGAGTACCTGAGTATAGTCATGAGCAACGAATGTCAGTAATGAGAAGCAAAGAGCAGCGTCTTGTGCAGCCACCACTTGAAGCAGCAGCAGCAGAAGCAGCAAAAAATCGAAATGAGCACGTGAGTATAGTCATGAGCAACGATGAGCAGAGTGAGTTAAGACTTGAGCAGCGAATAGCAAGAAAAGCCAAGTTAAGAACCACGAACCAACAGAATTAACACCGATAGATTCCTGAAGGACATCTTTACCATTGAAAGACCCAGAAAAGAGCCGGAATAAAAAGCGCCGGTAAAGGGGAAGATAACCCCATCATGCCATTCTTTCGGTCCTTGCTTTAGCAGTGACATGTTTAACCCTATATATTTCATTAAGGGCTCAAAACCTTATATATTACCACGAAAAACCAGATTTAACCCCGATAGAAAAAGTGCGGGGAAAGGCGAGATAATCCAATTCAGAAAAAACCTGTCGGTCATTGACCTCACCGTGGAAGATCCAATCCTATACAACTCGAAAGGGACATTAGGTCTACCTACTGACATTGGAACCCAAGCAAACAAAAGATGGGGAAATGGCGGGAAAACCCATCACTTCAGGTTTTGCATGCGCATAAACCACTTTCGGGCACTTCCGGTTCTGGTCACGTGACTTCCGCTTCTAGTGACGACACTTTCTGTGATGTCATTTCAGGGTGGCATCATATCCGGCACCACCTCAAATGGAAACTTCCTAAAAACTACTTTTCGAAAATTCACACAATCACAGCAAAATATTTATTTCCGAAATATCCGTGTAAAAATCAAAATCAGTGGTATTGTTTGCATTTCAGAATTAAAATATGTACAAAAATGACTAGTAGAATCGTTCAAAGAACAATTATAGGTCTTTTCATAAAAGATTTAATGAAAGGATTTACGAAGATCCAATTTTTATCATTAATCAGTGTTAAATAAATGTTGTGAACTCAATTTTGTTACGGTAGAAAATATTTACTTTTGGTGTAGAGTTGGCAATTTCATGGAGGTGTCCAATATATTAATTCCGACTTGTAAAGGCGGCAAAATCTAAGGTGTTACTTTGGTCTTGGCCCGATTTTCAAGGTTACGAAACACGGGCCTCAAATCAAAAGGTCCTAGGTCTTATATAACGATTTACGGTTCATGAGTTTAAGCAACATATAGCTTATGTCAAATATGAAAGGGGTAATAACTCCTTAAAGAAAGCACCAGATCACTTCGACCAAAGTGTATTGAAGTTGTGACAAGTCACAACGAACAGTTTGCAAAAACCTTTTGTCGACATCTGTGAGTTTCTGAGTTCTAGTGATAACAAGGTTTTTTTGTGTTCGTGGAGGTAACTCCGTAACGGAAAGGGGTTCTGTTTCATATATACCAACATCATGTACCAAAGATATTTTCAATACGTCGTGAACAAAATAACAACTTAAAAAAAAACAAACGTAAGAAGAAGAAAAAATAAAACAACATAAAAAGTCATTTTTGCTATGCACAAATGAGGAGGTCTTTCCTTTCAAAACAGCCCATGTTCATCTTTTCACCAGGTTTTATAGTGTGTGTTTTTTGGAAAAGTCGAAACGTCAAAAATTGTTGTTTAAAGTACCTATAAACAACAATTAGACGTTTTTCTGTTTTCAGTCAATTTATGAACATTTTAATTTGCATTGAAAAATTCAAAGTACGTCATTAATATGACCTTTAAAATTGACGTTTTCAGACGTTTCAATGGGTACTAGTCACAAAAGATATTTCACATTCCAATACATTAAAAACCTCTATAGCAACTTTCACAAAAATGACATCAAAATTTTTTTAATCAACGGATGAGTGATAAAAAGGAAATTTCCAAAATTAGAACGTGACCGTGAGATTTGACTTTGACATTAATTTGAAGGTTAACCATCCCTGATGTTAGAATAGAACACCCCATGCCTTTATCATGTATCATTGTTAAAAAAATAAGCGAAAAATAAAAAAAATTAAACATTCTAGGTGCAATTACTCCTATAAAATGACGTCATACCACTTTCACTCATATGCGTGTCAATGTCCTTAACATTTTGTCCATTACTTTTTTCAGCTATATTTTCCCGTTTGAAAGGAGAAGTGATAACAAAGGTCAAAATTTAGAACGATCTTCACCTTTGACTTTATTTTACTAGGTTTGAGTTATGGACCCTAACTATGAAGTGTGTTGATATCTCAACTCTAACTTACCATTTGAGTGAAAGTCGTGTAAAGGGGAATAACTCCCATGAAATGCCGTCAAATCGGTTTTCACCTATTGAATTGAGTTGTGCACAGATGAACTGAAGACATTAATGTTTAATGTCGATATCTCTTACAGTTTCTGAGTTAAAGCGATAACAAGATTTTCTGTGTTCGGGGAGGTAACTCAGGAAAAGAAAATGGTTCGATTTCGCAGTGTCAGTTGGAAATGTATCGACATGGTTTAAATATATTTTATTGTCTATAAACATAATGACAATCATTACAATAGGATCAGACACAAGTTGAAAAACTTATATTTGTCGTTTCCTTTAGAAGTATTGACAATATATAGATAAGACATACGATATATTAAAAACGATTATTTCGTAAGTGGCATATTGGAAGGAACTTGACGTAAAAATCAATACTCGAAAAACTGGTATTGCTAATTATTTGATTAAAAAACAATCAAGTTGATCTTGATACATCACAATCTGGCATGTCTAACAATAACTGTGTAATCATATTAGTAAATAAAAGTACATAGATTATCCTATAGATATGGTCTAAAATTTACAGAATTACAGCCAATGGTTATTCGATAAGTACATTTTAATTATATTTCACCAGTGCAAGCGAATATTGGGACAACGTGTTAAATAAACTGGGATTGTTTGTGGGTAACAACATATGACCTAATTCTCAGTAAAGCGTCCTGACTCTTGAATAAATCCATGAGCTAATCCAAAAATCTCTGTATTAATCTCATTGTCGAGTATTTCGTTTCCGTACCAGGTTGAGATGGTAGCAGGTACATTAAGTTATGTAAACCTGCCATCAACTTTCTTCTTGGTATACGAAAACGATTGCAGTCTAAAAAGTAATGTTCTGGGGGTACAATCCACAAACTGCAAATTGTATTATCGTTGACCAAATTTGCACGAAAGAGGTCCATTTTAAAGCGCTACATCTGTTCCTTAGTCTGGCATGTAAAACACTGATGTAGCGATTACCGATAAAAGAAGGCCGGAGGTTTGAATTTTTTGTTTGTATTTAAGTTTTAATTTCAATTTAAATATAGTTACCGAATGCGCTGATTTAATCTGTCTTAATTGTAAATCGTTCCATAATTTTAGTGTAGAAAGAAAAAAATGAGCGGTGAGATATTAATAGTCTATTATGAGGTATTCTGTAGTCATTTGAGTTTCTGAGATTATATCTGGTAGTCTCAGAGACGAGGTAGAATATCTGATAAATAATCTGGACAGTCGCCAGTGACTACTTTGTAGAATAATATAAATTTCTTTTGCTCGCGTCTTGATCTAAGGGTTTCCCAACCGACATATACCGACATCATATGTGGCAAAACAAACAAAAAACATATCAAAGAAAAATACACCGCGGAAGATGTAAAAAAAATCAGAACAAAATCAAAATGTCTTTCAACACATGTTCAGCAACTGAGAGTTAAATAATGTAAATGCTGATGTCGCAAAAATGCAACATTCAAAAATCTAAATTTCTAAATTAATACAGGAACATATAAATCAGTGAACACCATCAAATTCTATCGGGGAAAATAGACAAAAAGTTAACAAAACACAAAAATAAATGAGTGAATCTATATAATAGTTTGATATATTGTAGCTTAGACAAACAATAGTCTGAAATCGTTATGATCTAAAGTTATAATTCCCAAATTCCAATGAAGCTAAGACTTAATGACTTTTTAAAAATATTTGGTAAATTACTATTGTTTCCGAATTTGAATAATTAAAATTCGAAAAAAAGCGCTTACTACATCTACCTTGAAACAAAATTTATTCCGTTACTTAAATTAATTTGAATGTTATAAGACTTGTTTTTTAGGATATATAAGAATTACATTTACAAGCTTGTTATACTTTTGATATACGTCTCAATATATTTATCAGTATCCTTTATTTTAGGCCTATGGCATGTATTAAAGAGGTGTAAAGAAGAAACGGAGTACAAATGTATTATTTCTTGAATTGACTACAGTTATTCAAGTAAACTGTGGATAATAATATGAAGATTTTGTCTATTTAAAATTAAGGTTTCATGGATCTTGATATAGTTGTGATATACATCTCAATAAATTTATCAGTCTCTCATTAAAGAATAGTGTAAAGATGAAAAGAAGTAAAAATTTCAGATTTGTATAAAGTTATTCAAGCTAGCCAAACTCTAGATAATCATACTGTATATATAGAATATGAAAACAAATATACCATATTATCTTTATCATATATTGTTTATTTTGACACCAGTTGTACGTTGAGACCACGTGATTCTTTAGTGGTTTCCCGGAGAGATGATATGGATATCATCCTGCATTGATAATATGGCAAGATCACTTCCGGTTGTATCATATGTGCCAAACTACAAATATGAACGCTAAACATATGACCAATATATAAATCATATTTTAATTAGGTAAGCGATTATTAAATCTAAGCGTGAGATTTTTGTATGTTACTCTCTCTTTGGAATTTAGATTTATTTGTCACTAATAAAAATATATTTGTCAACTTTTAAAACTGACTTAAAACATATTTGTACTTCAGGCTAGCGCTTAAATTATTATTGACCAAAATCTAGAATAGGGAATAGAAACGGGGAATGTTTCAAAGAGACAATAATTCGACCAAAGAGCAGAAAACAGCCGAAGGTTAACAATGGGTCATCAACGCAGCGAGAAAATCCCACACCCGGAGGCGGACTTCAGCTTGCCCCTAAACAACAATGCATATTAGTTCAGCGAAATGGACGACACACTAAACTCAGAAACATACAATTGAACCAAAAAAAAAAAAAAGCAAGACTAACAAAAGCTAGAGGTTCCTGACTTTAGACAGGCGCAAAAATGAGGCGGGATTAAACCTGTGATATCCCCTTTACCTCTAGCCAATGTGAAGTAAACACATGTAGCGATAACTCAGTTCAACAGATGTCCGAGTCCAATGTTAAAAAAGGTAACAAAAGAAACTAAGCAAAATGACTATGATCATATTAACAAAGGAGCAATTACTGACATGTTTGTTTATCTGTTTTAATGTCTGTTTATCAGAAGATCACGAGGGACATAAGGAACGGGGAGATGTTTGATGCCTATAACATCATTTATAAACCTACATCTGTATCCCTATTCTGATAGCCTTAATGTTCCTACTAGTGCCCCGTCGTGTGACACTTTCCTGGCATTTTGCTGGTTTTGATTTTTATGGGGGACTGGGATAAAATTTGAAATAAAAAGGCAGGACCAGCATTTTGACAAAATAAAAAGCCAGGATCGCTTTAGGTGTAAACAAGAGATTGCTACCCAATCAATATGTAAGATTTCATTGTTTCAATACCTCCCACAAATAGCCCATTACTCCCGCAAAAATTGTCAAATCAAAATGGCGATTATGGCAATATGATTAACTACATATGATGGCAAACAATATTTTAAAGTTTAAAGGTTTCTGTCAAACAGTTTCAGAGGACTTGCGTTCACAAGATGTCAATGTTGCAATACCCCCAAAAATGGTTAGTCACATAACTCCCGTAAAAATTGTCATTCAAAACGGCGATACAATATGATCAACTACATATGATTGTTTTCTGTCAAACAGTCTCAGAGGATCAGAGGACTTGCGTTCACAAGATCATTGAAAATGTCAATGTTGTAATATCCCCTAATAATGGTCAAAGTCTCATATCTCCCGTCAAAATGGCGATACAATATGATCAACTACATATGATGGCAAACAATCCTTCAAAAATGGGAAGTTTTCTGTGAAACAGTTTCAGAGCAGTTGCGTTTACAAAGTCTTTTTATGTGTTTTTAGTTTTTATGTGTAGTGTTTGTATTGTATTGGACTTGTCTTCGTTGTTCTCCGGAGTTTGTCAGTTGTTTTCGATTTCCCCCTCCTTCGAATGTCCTTTTGATATTTCTTGACTTTACTTCATCCTAGCCCCTCATAGAAATCACATATTTGCTCCCTATGAGTGGTTGTAGTGTTGATATTTATATAATTATTGTGAAACCTTTTGTGTAATCTGTTTATCCCCACACTTTCAAATAAAAGTTTAGAAATGTTGTTTTTGGATCCATAACACCATTTGTTTCTGAATTGAAATCTGGATCATTAAAAATCACATTAATGCTACTGTCAACATATATCAAATAGCAATGTGAGTGCATGAAATTATCTTTGTTTTGTATGCTTTACTTTAATTATCTAGTTCTGTCATAATTGTTATAGAAGTTGCATATAAAATCTTTGGATACAGGTGAGAGTTTCGGGTAAATGCCAACGATAAAGATCAACATGTTCTCGTCCTGATATGCACCAGGCTGCCACGACGTTAAACAACAAATTCATCAATCCATCCAATTATAAAGCTGTCCTGAAAATGAACCCAACAAATTATGTCTTCTTATAGTTTTCAACAGCCGATATTTGCAAAAGGCTTCCAATTACAAGTAAAATCTTTCATGCACACAATCACTGAAAATAATACTTACTATGCAAACAGTATTTGACAAGAGACATGCATATTAGATATATAAATTTTTATATTTGGAAGATGGATCCGTGTAAACTTTACCACATAATACAATCATGGCATGAAGATGTCAGGTGAATGTTCTGTTCATGTTTGGTTTTTGTTGTGTAATCAGAAGATACGGGGTACGGTTTCAAGTTATGAGACCAAATTAACATATTGAGGAGCTTTTAATAAAAATTGTTACAAAAAAGTAAATTCAGTGCTATATTTTACAAATTGTATGGTAACGAATAAAGTGGTTAAAATAATGTACAAGGGGTTTTTATATTTAAATTAGAGTATAGAAAACAGCAGTACCGAGCTCTAAAGATATCTACGGATGGAGACTGAATTATTGAAACAGGTAATGTATTCCTTTGTTTGTGCTATTGTGAACGGACAAAAACGAATGTCTATGTATTTTTAGACGTATGTGAGTTGTAATTTTCTGGTTCTTGGATCCGCAGGTATTTGCGACTAGATGATGTGAGATATTGTACATCATGACAAGTCTAGTGCGTAGTTTACGAATTACCAGTGGTGGCCAGTTAAGTGTGTTCAGCATATCAGATTCACTACTGGTATTGTGATATCTATTACAGACATACCAGCACTCACCTCTGGACCATTTCAATCGTTGAGATTGATTCTGCTGTGTGTGGGTCCCAATCTGAGCAAGAGTATTCCAGTTTAAGGCGGATGAGTGCTAGGTATGCCTGGTTCTTGATGTGATGGTTAGATGTTTTAAGATTGCGTTTTAGAAAACCAAGAGTTTTGTTGCTTTTAGATGTTTCACGAATGGGTTTGTCTCATTTTAGATTTGATTGAAGTGTAATACCAAGGTATTTAGCAGATGATACAGATTCTAATGTGTGATTATGGAGGATGTAATTATGTTTGAATGGATGTTTTTTCTTTGTAACAGATATGACTGTGCATTTGTCGGGATATAAAGCCATCAACCTGTCCTGTTCCCACTTCAAGATCAGCATGAATTTTGTCACAGTCACTTTGGGATTTTGTTGGCCTATATATGATACTGTCATCTGCAAATATTTGGAGTTTGTCATAATGCAGGTAGTCTAGAAGGTCATTAATATAGACCAAAAATACAACTTGTCCTAAGACAGTACCTTGTGGAACACCTGAAGTGACTGGGAAAGTGTTTGATGACTTTCCATCCATAACTGTTTGTTTTGTGGTTTGTAAGGAAAGCGGAGATCCTGTTAAGTGTAAGACCAGAAATATCATAAGACAAGAATCAGCTATTCCTGATTTGTTTGTTCTAATTGATTTTATATAATGGACGATTTTTTTTCGGTTTTGCTTGATTGAATGATGAAGTGTCTGGTTAGTTCATTGGTATGTTACATATTAATTTTTCAATGTAATTCCAGTATGCCACTCTTTGCTCTCTTTGTACCTTTGATTTCAGTGTTTTTATATTTATCAGTATAGTTGATATAATTCCTCTTCTTGTACATTCTATTTTTCTTGTTAATGAGTCTTCTGAGTGTTTCATTTATCCATGGTGATCTATGTTTGTGAGTTAACATTTTTTAGGGTATGTGTGTTTCTACCAATGAGCCAGGGAAAATATATACACGACTACCACTGAGGCGATGCCGCTGATGGCTGACAGGAAGTCTTCAATTTTGAAATTAGGCAGATTGGTTCTTATTTAAAAAATATTTCCAAAAATTTACGTCACTATCACAACAAATGAAGCATTATCCAGAAATGCGCATCGTAGATTGTAGGCAAGGAATTTTAACTTTACCACACTCTTCTGTAAATGCCTGAATATTTAACGGTTGAATCAGATTAAAAGTTGTTGTTTTGACTCTGTTGACAGAACACAATTTAACATTTAAGTTAGTTACTGGGTAGGGGGGGGAGGGGGTGGAGAGAGACTGGGGAGACTTATAGATTTTGATTTGCAACTTTTATCGAACATTTTTTCCTTCCTCTCCGATTTTGTTCGTTCGAGTTCTCAATAACCGTCAGAGATATGGAGCTGAGATTTTCCATGATGACAGACCAATGTTTCTTGATGTGCCTAATACTATTCATTTTTTAACTGAGACGTATAATGAGCAGTTCAAAGAGACTAGGAGTTTACTATAGGACACTATTGGGAATTTTATTTTCATCGAAAAACTCTACAAGAGTGACCGATAACCATCTCATTTCATATGCAATTAAAATCCATATCATATATTTTATTATTCCCTGTAACAAGACGCATTAAATGACATGTACCTTATTCTTTCAATAGGGTGATCCTCAACCCCATCAAATCAATAATGTCCAATTAACCGTTAAAATCCCCACGCATAACCTATAAATTTTATTATTCCTCATGGTAAGACGCACCAAATGACACATACCTCGCTTTCCCAGAGGGTTATCACCACTCCCATCAAAGGAATAATGTTAAATTATCTCATGAATTTTCAACGGTCAAGCGCGACGTCATAATGAAGAAACGTGGTTCCCCTATAAATCATGCATACCTCATTACTCAATGGGTGTCATTCTCGCCCCCTTGAACCAATTATCTTGAATTATATAAAATTAAAAATCTGTAAGAAACCCGACACCTAAACCATATAATTTCTTATTCCCAATGACAAGACGTATGAACTGATATATCCCTAATTTACCAAAGAGTTCATCCCCACCCCCTCGAATCATAAGTCTTTAATTATCTCGTAAAGCATGGAAATCCCTGCCCCTAAATCATATATTTTCTTTTTCGCCATGACAAGACAAACAGGTTGATAAAAATATAACAACCCCACCAAAAGGGTTAATTATTTCAAAATCTTTAAAAATGTCTATCCCTTTAACACGTTTTAATACGCAATGTTCAAATCTCAGAAACCACTTAACTCAATACCCCGTAACCACATTTATTTCTAATTGCCTGTAAGGAGACGCAATAGATGATTTTACACATTGCCCGGGGAATGGGGGTATTCCCTCTTGAAAAAATTGAGATCCTTGGTCCTTAATTATAGACATAATTTTCATATTCTTTGTGAAAAACTCAGATATAATCAGAGTTCATGTCCCACCCCCTTAAACACAGGATGTATCACCTGTGTTTCTGAATAGATTCGAAACTGCTGGCCAGGATAATCATTATGCCCATGACAAGATCTAGTGAATGCACAATTGGTATTGTTCGCTGGGATAATGTACTATTCCCGGAAGATAATGAATTGTTATATATCCAAAAAAACAAAAAAAATAAAATAAAAAATTATCCTATAATATTTTATGATATACTGTATTGGTCTAACTTTCTTATTTTTTTCTGATTTTTTATGGGGCTTGTTTATTATGTTCCTTGCTGCAAAAGAAAAAAAACAACTTTCGATCCGTTTGTGTCTATATCTGTTATCGTTTTTGAGATATAAGGTGACGCGCTAATTTTTGAAACTTTTTAATTCTTCATCGGATTTGATGAATATTTTTTTAAAATGATTCCTCACGAAAAACCCAACAAAAGTTACTGCAGAATTTTTTTTAATCTTTTACCGTTTCCAAAATAAAAAGATCAAAGGGACCATTATAGGTTACCCCATATCCTTGCATTTTTATATGTATAAGTTGAATTGTGCCTCGCCATTACGCAAATGAATGCAAATGTAAGAGAAAACTCCTGTTGCTATTGACTCCAGTGGGTTAAAGGTCGACAAGGTCACTTAGTAAGAGAAGACATTAGGTTTCAGGGTGATATCTATCAAAACATGACACTGATTTCGTTCTGCGATTTCGCGGGTGTGTTATAGCGTAATTTTTAAAACTTTAAAACCACCCATCTGGAATTTAAATGTAAATACATGTATATTTTTGTTAACTTGTTTAATGCATTTTTGCAGGCTATTGCTACTGGTCGGGAATCATGCCTGTCCAGTTGTTTTTTTTTTAATTTTCTTTTTTGTTGGTGTTCTTGTGTTTAAAAGAAATTAAGAGTTGTCTTTCTTTATAGATAGATTTAGTGAGCAACTCAGATATTTTTTATTATTAATGTGGTGTTTTATCTTTTAATTAATTTATTTTTAGTCCTTACATCATATTGTAGAATTAATATAATATTAATACAAGGAATACATCAATGTCATGAATGTATCAGACATACAATGTAATAATAGATATTATTTCATTTGCTTGGTCATAATTTAAAAAAAAAATGTTGCAATTGTACCATTTTATATAAATATGATTCCAATTTGGGAGGACTTATCAAGGCAGGTAAGAAAACTTTTTTGATATTTTTATTTAATGAAACCGAATGCATTTTATTACATACAATAACACCAGTTCTTGTAAAAAGTTCAGAAATATTGGGATATATCTGTCAACATGGTCAATGCAGCATGTCGACAAGCAAATGTTGATCAAGTGTGACATTGTATGACTAAAACTCGGGTCACAAAAAATATCCATATCACGATTTTCAAGTAACATCTCCATTAAGTATGCATAAACTTTATAGGAACAATTTCCCCATTTCAGTCTCTGAGAAACAAATAATTTATTGAATACAATGTAAGGCATTCGAGATATCAGTTTGGGAGACTCGTAACAGTTCACAGTTATTACTCGTTTCTAATAAAACCACAACAAACTAAAAATAACAACGAATGAACCGTTTTTTTCTCAAATTTTTTTGATTCTCTAATTATTAGTTAATTATCAGAAGATAATATATATATATATTTTTTTTAAAGGAAGAGATATTTGTACCTTTCATAGTCTGTTCTAAAAGAAATATCTCAGGATGAAAAAAATCTTTCCCCCAAGTTTTTTGCCGTGGTCAATTTTGCTTATATCAATTTAGCTTTTTGTGTTGTGTGTCCAGTGGCGTAGCCTACAAATTTCTGAAGGTATGGCAAACATTTTGTTTGTCTTACAAAAGAATTTTAATGAAATTTTCCTTTTTTTTATTTTTCCTGATTTCACAGTATATGTATACAATGTCCCTTTACGATCTAACATGAGCATGAGATTGGTATTAATCTGAAGATACAGAGGTAGTAAGTTATTACTAATAATTTTTCTTGAAATGTTAACTAATCCATGCACAGCTTGATCTCAAGAGATGAAAAGATCAGTAATAACTGAAGATTAAAAGCTTTCTTGGATTGTGAAAAATTCTTTGAACAGAAGCGTTTAGATTTCAAAAATAAAGACCACTCAAGGTTCATTCAAAATTCCGTGGTATTGAAATATTCAAAATAAAAACACAGATTAATCAATATCGTAAACAATGTCTTAATAGATAATTTGTAGGAAAAGGATAAAACCAAAAGGAAAGAAATTTCGTGCAACAGATTTCTGTCCATATGACCGAAACATTTTTAATCATTTCATTTGTTTGAGATATTCATGTTGTAATGTTATAAGATGTAACCCTGATCAACAATAAAATGAAGATATATTTATTTACCCCAAAGTAAAGTTCCTATTCTGGCTCAAGGGCTGATATTCTAAGATATCTAGCTGCTGTTGAAATCGGATAACTTCATTTTAGCAAGATGCCATAAGGTTAAAAAAAAAGAAGACACATAACAGTCAGAATGAAACCAGACTCGAAATCAAGTGCCCATAAAGGGAAAGAATCTTTAGCACTACTCACATTCCCACCAAGAAATTAATTAGTTAATATTAAATAGGTAATAAGAGAGAAAGTAGCGGTCTTGATTGTGTCATTTTTAAGGTTTTGATTGTTTTTTTATTTTTTAAGTTTTGAGTATGTCCTTTTGTTTGTTTGACTAGTTTATTTTCTCTGGAATTCGCCTTTGTCTTTTGATTTTCGATTGGACTATGACTACTGTCTTTTGGGGATTATTTTGTCGATAAAGATGTCAATAGTGGCGACATTCATTAGTGGCGACATACGAGTATTTAAATGTACTGAAATATCTTAAAAAGTGAACAAGTCTTAATTTTATTTGTTAAATCCGTTGGACGAATGCAAATGTTTTTTTTTTTTTTTTTTTTTATTTTACCTCAAAGCATTCTTTCCGTGTGTATCATTTGGATATTTGGATTGGGACCGTAAATTTTCCTCTCGGAACTGAAGTAGAATTCTAGAGTACGTTATTATCAGTATATCAGGTATACATATCTATATAACCGAAAGATCATCATTGATACTCACAAAGTATTGATAATACTTTTAAATTGATTAAAAATACACAGACCATATTTAGATTGATACAAGATTTTTTTATATATTTTACATAGACCTACATTTATTTTTAAAGGTAATAGAGATAAACATGAGATTTTTCACAAAATCTTTGTGTTACATTAATTTCTATAAATATCAAGAGACCAAGGGCAAACAATGTTTACCAAACAAAAAGATGAGTGTCCCACAAACCGCACATATCACCGTTATACTTCAATACCTGGCAATAGCATATCTTTGTAAATCAGACATTTAATTTTGTTAGGGAAGACGTTACAGTCGTATGAATCGTTTGACATACCTGGCAGACCGTTACATTTAGAAAGTTAAACTTATAAGGTAGGGAATTATATATATATATATTTACAATTATATAACTTCAATCTGAATTAATGAATTTTTCTTCACTTTTCAACTATTATTGAAAAGAAAAAACCAAAAGTAGCATATAAAAAATAAAAAATATTTATTTCAACGTAGTTGTAAAGTTAAAGGTTTGTGGAGCTATTACATGTAAACAACTATGTACAAACAAGTTAAAAAAAAATAAAACAAATTGAGTTATCAAATAAATAAATAACAAATAATACAGAAAGGAAACCAATTAAAGAAAAAATAAAGATAAATAAATATTTACAGATTATGTATGATGAACTTTTTATTGATATCAATCAATCAATCAATCAATCAATCAATCAAATCAAATACTTTATTGTCTATGATTTGTATCAAACAAAACAAATAAATCAAACATGCACCAAAGTAATCAATATAACATTAAAACATCAGTCAAAAGTAAAGTTTTGGGTCTCCCGTCCTCAGTTCTAATGACGGAAACTGTATTCACAGGGGCCCAACTTCTGGATATTTATTTCTTTTTTATTTTATTATTTTTTTGTTGTCTTATTTCATAAGTACTTTTAATAAACATTTACTATAACAACGAATATTCTGCGTTTGTCACGGTACTACAGTGGATGTCTACTCTGCACTCTTTGCTAATATAGTAGAATCAAACTCCAAAATATTTCCAGCTTATATCTCACATATGCATTAAGTTTATTTACGCTTCTTTGAGTGATATTTTGCCAATATATAAACAGCAGCCACAAGAATGCTTTCAGTTTGTTTATATTACTCTAACTTTGGATGCTTCAATATACATAAATAAAATTCACGTGATTAATATATACACAAACCGGCTTTTTTATTCTTGTGGGGTTTGTAGTTAGAAGCTACATTTGTGTTAAAGAGCACATTATGACTTTAAGGATGATCCCTGGTCTAATAGGAAATAAATAGGATTTGAAATAGGTCTTTTAGTTTGAGAGAACATATGAATAGAAAACAAATAAGCAAGAAAAATATATAGGTTTATGAGCTCATTTAAGAGCTATAAGGCCTTGAAAATTTGCAGGAAATAGGTTTTCTCTGGATTTTTCATTGTCTTTGCATTAACAACTTCAGTCTCTCAAAAATGTATGAAAAAATAAAAACGATTTCAAAAAAATTTGTCAAATACCATTTTAAGGTATATATGATTAAATTATAAAAGAAAACGTAGGGGTTCATGGGCAAAATATTTCATGTTTAAGAAATGGATAAAACCCGAGGATTCCGAAAATCTGAAAAAAGACCAAAACATGACCAGCGAGCATCCTTAAGATGAAGATCAACAAAAAGCATTGTTCATCTGTAAGAACCTTGTGATTTGAGCATGTGTAGATGTTATACCAAACATTTGTTAGTCATTCTGTCCAATATTCTAGAAATTTGTGCAGAAGACATTTAACGTTTCAAATACACAAATAAGGCTAGTTGAGCATAACCAACGTCCTCTTATAGAGAGCCGAAAAGCAACTTTTGAATTAAATATCCATACATGTAAGACCTGAAAAGAAATGATAGCAACGATTAGCAGTATTATTCATTCATTATAATAAACAGGAGAGAACAATACAATGTTTTTTAGCTCGTCTGGCCGAACCCAAAGTGCCATGTGAGCTTTTGTCATCACTTGACGTCCGTCGTCCGTCCATCTGTCTGTAAACTTTTACATTTTGATCTTCTCCTCTGAAACCACTTGGCCAAATAAACTGAAACTTGGTGTGAAACATCTATGGAAAGACCTTTATAAAGTTTGCATATTTCGTTCCGTTCGAACAACTAATATGGCCGCCATGATGAATTCTTTTTTCTGATTGGTAAAATTTCGATCATCTATGAAACCGCAAAGACAACTGAACTGTTACTTGGTATGAAACATCCATGGAAGGATCTTTATACATTTTGCATATTTTGTTCCGATCAAAGAACTTATATGGCCGCCATGATGAATTCTTATTTCTGATTGGTCAAAATTAAAAAGAACAAAATTTTCTGAAACTGAAAAGCCAAATGAGCTGTAACGTGATATGAAGCATCTGTGGAAGGACCTTTATAAAGTTTGCATATTTCGTTACGGTCAGACAGCTAATATGAAAGCTATGATGATTCTTTTTTAATTGGTCGAAATTTCAAAAATCCCCTCCTCTGAAACCATATATCCAAATTACAGATACTTGATATGAAACATCTATGGAAGGTCCATTACAATTTTCACTTGAAATAAAATGGATTGATCGTGGGACTGTCAGGTGATCTATATCGGCTCAATTCTCTTTAGCCTCTTGTTTTAATAATAAATATAAAAAATGTCATGTCGGCTACGAAATAAGAATAAAGCAAAATTGGTAATAAGACATTTTTGTATATAGGCTAAAAAATTGAAACTATAAAACCGAAAAACAAAATTATGTTCTAAATATATATCAAGTTCATACTTTAAGACAATCGGAAAAATATACAATGTATTTGTACGAGTCACAGAAACAGGCAAAAAGGCAATATTTACCAATTTAACTTGTATATTTTCCGACAATGTATATATGTTTCTTTCCGTTTTTTTTGTCCTAAAAGAGGACTTTTTATCTGGTATAGAAAAATTGTGAAAATTGGACATTTCTAGCTTGTTGAAGAAGTCTATTTTAAGGGAAATGTAACGTCATAAACAGTAAACCAGACCAAAATACAGCATTAGAAGTCATGAAAATGGAATGATATCAAAATATCGAAAACACAACACTTTTTATTTAGTAACACAACAGGCAAATTGTTGGGTGAATTGTGTATTGTTATGTTGATATACAGTGTTGATGGTTATATTTTCTTTTTTTTTGCAGTTCCATGTAAGTACAAGAAATAGATAAGTATAGATAACATGTACCTTGAAATTGTATTTGTTAAGATCCATTTTTTTGGTTTTAAAACACGAATTTACGTTGATCATGATATGCATTAATCATTAATTGATTCTGCAAAAAATTACAAACCCCAAAATTCAAAAGAAACTGACAATTGAATTCACTGTATATCTCTTTACAAAAACCAAACAAAACTGAACAGTATTGAAGGATTTAAAACAAACCTATATTAAATAAAGACTTACAAGTTAATACATCGGCGAAAAGAAGTAAATTGTATGTTATGGAAGATATCGGCTTAATTCTGTGGGAAGATATAGTACCTCTAAATATAAAATTTAACAATAATATTTACAAATATAGTTATAAAAAAGAAGGTGGTATCTGAAACACCTTGACAATTGAAACCACAGTATATGTCATTTGTAAAACAAACGAAGCTCCCGGGGGCCTGTATCGCTCGCCTGGACTATGTTCATCTTGACTGGCAGCCTGGAACATTTCTGTCAAGGCAGGTGGCTCACAGGTTTCAAACAATAAGATCTTTAAGTGATTTTTCCAATTAGCTTATCTGTTAAACTTTGCCTGGCTTTGGTGGCCATCTTGGATCACGAATGGGGTAATCGGATATAATTCTGAAAGGACAAACTAATTAGGACCATTCCTGCAACGTTTTGTTCCAATTGGCCAATCGGTTTAAGACAAGAAGATCTTTAATTAAATTCACCATAGGGTCCTATGTTAAACTATGTTCGGCTCTGGCGGCCATTTTGGATCACGGGCAGAGTCACCGGATACAATTTTGAAAGAGGACAACCTAAGGACCATTGATGTCAAGTTTTGTTCCAATTTACCTAGTGGTTTCAGACAAGAAGACTTTTAAGTAAATTTCCCATAGGGTTCCATGTTAAACTATGTGCGGCTCTGGCGGCCATCTTGGATGACCGATGGGGTCATCAGATACAAAACTGACAGAGAACCACCTAAGGATAATTGCTGCCAAGTTTTGATCAAATTGGCCTAGTAGTTTTAGACGAGATGATTTTTAAGTAAATTTCCAATAGTGTCCTATGTCAAAGAGGACCAACTAAGGACCATTGCTACCAAGTTTTGTTCCAATTGGCCCAGTGATTGCAGAGGCAACGATCTTTAAAGGAAAGTGTACGACGACGGACGACGGACGCCGGACGCCGGACGCCGGACGCCAAGTGATGTTAATATCTGACATGGGCTCTTAAAGAATTTAGAACAAAGCTATATTAAATAAAGAAATACAACTGCGAAAAAAAGTAAATTGTATGTAATGGAATATATCGGCTTAATTCCTGAGGAAGATATAGTAAAGATCAAATAAAAAAATTATAATTTTTAGAAATATAGTTAACTAAAACACACTGACTTGGGCTACAGGAAAAAAATGCAAGTCAAAATTGTATCGAATGCCAAACTATTCATGATTCCACCGATTTGTGACTTCCACCAGATTGATTTTGTTGAACTTCACGACGGGTGCCGTATACGAAGCAGGAACTGCTTACTCTTCTGGAGCACCTTCGTTCACTCCTGGTTTTTATAGGACTTCGTGTTGTTTATTGTTTTTCAGTTTTCTGTGTTTATTTGTTGTGCTTGTGGTTGTTCATTTGTCTTCCCGCGTTTGTCTGTCCAATGGATTACGTTTTTGATTGCTCATTAGGTATATTTGTCCTTTTTAAAACGTCGAAATACAGTGCAGTAATTGGTAACAATTACTAATTAAGTAAATCATGCTACTTGTACCTTCAATCTTCAATCTTTATTTCTCAATAAACCATATACATAGGTATAGAGAATGAATAAATATGTACAATATTTACAAAAAGTGACACATAGGTACTACGATATATATTCAGCCAGGAGCACACACACCTTTATTTATAAGCTTAATAAATTTACAAAGTTTAATCAGTTCAAATTTCTTTTCAGACGTCATAAGAGCTCTGAATTTTAGGATGTTAACGTGTCTCGTATAAAATTTAGAAACATGCAGTTTTCGGGAATCCTCAAAAAAATTACATTGTAAAACATAATGGAATTCATCCCCAATATCCTCGCTATTACATAATACACAAACACGATTATTTCTGTCTATATTATTCCACCTCCCCTGCTCTATCGGAAGTTTATGATTCGTAGTTCTGAATCTACAAAACTCAATGGCATGGTGGTATTCAAGAGTATCGAAATATTTCTCAAATTTGAAATCGGCCTTAAAAAGTCTATAGTTTAAAGCTTTCGGTGAATTTTCTAGTAAGGAGTGCCAGTGTTGTTCGAACTGGTCTTTAAGCCGAAGCTTTACTGAATTAACTAACCATGCCGTATTCATAAGAGTCTGTGTGTTCCATACATTCGACATACCACATTCATTAAATATGCTTTTAATTTTATCCATCCATGTAAAATTAACATTATCAACAACACTCAAATGAAAACATAATTTATACATAATAGATGACAATTTTGACTCTTTTTCTGATAATAATTTTGACCAGAATGAAACAGTCCTAGTTTTTATATCAATATCAAGAGGATACCTACCCAGCTCGCCGTAAATCATATAAGAAGGAGTTGAAGTTTTTAAACCTAATAATAATTTACAAAATTTCAACTGAACCCTTTCTATTTCGTCGTTATTTCCAACACCCCAGATTTCGCAACCGTACAACAAAACAGGCTTTACCATCTTATCAAAGAGATCTAGTTGGCATTCCACTGACAATTTATGTAATCTTCCCAGTTTGAGAACCTCATAAAACGCCTTTGTTGCCTTGTCAACATTATTCCGCTTTGTCTTTTTAAAGCTACCAGTTTTAGAGAGAACTACTCCCAAATAATTAAAGTCATTAACAATATCTAATTTGATACCATTATAGTGAAAATACAAGTTTTCTGGTTGTCTTCCTCTTGAAAAAATCATTATTTTAGTTTTATCAACGTTGACCTTAAGATTCCAAATATCCACATAATCTGCGAAAGAACTTAAAAGATTTTGAAGATCACTGGCAGACTCGGCCATTAACACTGTATCATCTGCATACAGGATGGCAAAGAGTTTAAAAAATATATCGAGTTTGTTTTCTAGCTCTGATGTGACAGTTTTAAGACCATCTAGATTACATGTTTCCAAAAATGATTGTAGATCGTTTAAAAATAATGAAAACAAAAAAGGTGATAAATTTTCTCCTTGCCGTACTCCATTATTACATGGGAAAAAATCGGAAGTCAAATTTTTGTATGCAATACAGGATTTCGTCCCTCTATACATATTCACAATTACATTGTACATATCACCATTCATGTTATTTAACAACAATTTATACCATAAAGCATCTCTCCAAACAGTGTCGAAAGCTTTTTCAAAGTCAATAAATGCACAGAATAGTTTTTTCTTTTTCAACTTAAGAACATCAAATAAAGAGTTAATTAAAAATAAATTATCAACAGTTGAATAACCCTTACGAAAACCACATTGATTTTCGTTCAAGATTAAAAATTCGTCTGAGTATGCTGTCAAACGTTCACAAAGTACAGCGGTAAAGAGTTTTCCTAGGCAGCTCAAGATTTTAATGGGTCGAAAGTTTTTAGGATCCATTTTACAACCCTTGTTTTTATAGATAGGCTTAATATATCCAACTAACCAACTATCCGGTATCACACCACTCCGAAAAACTAAGTTAAATAATTTTTCATATATAGCTAATAATATCTCAGATGTTGACTTTATATATTCATTAATCAAAAGGTCATCCCCAAACGCTTTATTATTCTTAAGCTTTTTAATGCATCTTAAGATCTCTTCTTGAGAAATTCGTTCATTTAAAAAGTCATTAAGCCTGTTTATATCATAGGGGTCAAGGGTTGGAAGATTTAGATTATCCCCACTTTCAGGGGCGGCATTCAATTTTCTGAAAAAATCAAAACGGTTATCTATCTGTCTGGTTGCGGTTTGTTTTTCCGACTATTTAATAATTTCAAGTATGTACCAGATTCATACCTTAGACTTTGGTTTATGAACTCGGACCTTCAAACGTGTTGTGTTTTATAAAGTATTATTTTGGACAATGGAACCTTGGTGTAAATAAGTCACATTTTAAGGCGACCATCGCATTTAATTTTCGTCATTGAACCTCAAAGTGCTACATATATAACAAAATCGCAGTTTCTTTCCATATAAATAAATGACTATAATCCATTAAACTGCTATGTCCAAGGCATAAATTGTTTAAAAGTAACATCCAGGCGTGAAAAGGGGTATGGGTAAAGATTATAAAAAGTATTATCATTTAAAATGCATACGTTACTTTTTGAAATAAATTCTTAAAAATATAAACAATTACCATTTTGGAATAATTGACCTTAAAACTTTTATATGTCGGCAAAAGAATACCGAAGCGACAAAACAGTGAGAAAGGTCCACACATTTGAAGTCTGAGGAAAAGACAAAGTCAGGAGAATAGACCACAACAACTAAACGCCACAAGGATACATGTATAACTAAAGAATTTAAACGTATGATAAAATGAACAAAACTGGAACAAGACAGCACAGAAACTCAAGTACAAGCAATGTGATCTCCGATAAAAACTGGGGTGACATCATGTACTCCGGAAAGGTAAGCAAGTCCTGCTCCGTTAACGGCACCCGTCACATTGCCAGTGAAGTGTCAAGTCTAGTGAGGTATCAAGTCCGGTGAGGTGTCAATTCCAGAAGGACGTGAAATCTTACTGGAAATATATCTAGTCTCATTCATGAGGTAAAAGGTAAAACTTTTGCAGTGATAAAATTAACATAGACAAGACATTTGATTTCAGCCACCCATTATTATCTATGTAAAAGTACAAATCTATAAATGAAGGAGAAGTTGATGTGTCTGTGAACTCTTTAATTTCAAGTTCACTGGAATAGAGATATTGGTAATCCTTAAAATTAGGATTATTAAGATCAGAACATCATCTATATAGCGGAAACTGAAATTAAAAGACTAGGCTATTTTCTTTTCTTTCAGATTCAGCAGCCCCTGTAAAAATTTAGCTTCATATGAAAACAAGAACAGGTTGGCCAAAAGCGGTGCACAGTTTGTCCCCATTTTCATACCGATTGTCCTCCAAACTCAACAAAGATGTTGTCGATGAGAAATTCCAGCATGTAACAACATCTGTTTCATTTAACTCGTTCAAAGATTTATCTATATCGCTATAGACATGTAATATTGAAAAGAAAACAAGAGTTGGAAAACATTTTTAGTTTATAATTATCTTTATTTCTTTTAAGACAAAAGCAGAGAATATTTAAAATTCTCATTCTTAATTGATAAACTTATTTTTAGGTGCAACAAATGTAAAGTGTAAGTAAAAGTGATATTTGTAGATACTTGTAAATTACATTTTATTTCTATTTTGTATCATTGATCTTTAATGAAAGAAATATAAGCTAAAACCTAATCAATTAATATTAAATAAAATCAGTAAATATAAACATCTGTATATATATAATTTCGAATTCCATCAGGCCAAAATCCAATGAGAAGATGGACAGCAATACAGAAGTCATATATAGCAAATCATCGGAAATTACAATAAAACAATACAAAACAGTGTAAAATCACAGGGAAATATTGTTCTCTTAAAGCGTAATGATGTGCTCTTTTGAGAAGGGCATCAATTGTTTTTAAAGTGAGGGAAATATGGTAAAAACACCCGAATCAACAGAACGAAAATAAAAACTTTTAAGTGATGATAATAAGAAAGGCTGAAATAAATATTGTATAAGGCAACGTAAAAGCAAAAAAAGCTTGTATGTTGTAAAATAACATTGCAAGCGTCGACCGAAATTCTACGGAAATTAAGACTGCAGATTTCTAAGATTTCTAAGAAAACATATCTAAATGAGAAAAAAAAATGTTTTGATAATAGATAATTAGATGAAATAAAAAAAGGACAAATATACCTAAGGAGCAATCAATAAAACGTAATCCATTGGACAGACAAACCCGGGAAGACAAACGAACAACCACAAGCACAACAAATAAACACAGAAAACTAAAAACAATGAACAACACGAACTCCTATAAAAACCAGGAGTGAACCCAGGTGCTCCGGAAGGGTAAGCAGTTCCTGCTCCGTATACGGCACCCGTCGTGAAGTTCAACAAAGTCAATCCGGTGGAAGTCACAAATCGTAGGAGGCACATGAAAGGTTACGACAGTGGGAACAGGTCCAACATCATCTTAGATATTGGAACACTGTAATGGTCAATCAATTCATGATGACGACCGTAAAATTTCTTAAGTGATGACATCAAGTTATCCCTGATAAAACCCTGGTTAAGAAGCTTTTGTGACAGCAGTAATCCTCTTTGTCGAAAGTCAGGGTAACTCACGCATGCCCTTTAAAATCGGATAAGCTGAGAAACGTAGACGCCATATGCAGGCGATGCTGGAATATTGCTACTTAAGAAGGGAAAATTAACAATAAGAAAGTTGAAGTCATCACGTTTGTCATAAAGTTTTGTCTTCAAACGTCCCTCATAGTCTATTTCAAGAAACAAATCCAAATATGAAGCGGACTTTGGTGTATCTGTAGTATCCTTAATTTCAAGTTCACTGGGATAGATAAGATGTAGAAAGTCTTGGAATTTGTCGTTATTTAACGACAACACATCATCTATATAACGAAAAGTGAAATTAAAGGATTGGGCTAGTTTCTTTTTGTTTTCACGTAGTAACCCTTGAATGAAGTCCGCTTCATATGAATACAGAAACAGATCGGCGAGGAGAGGAGCACAGTTGGTTCCCATTGGAATGCCGATTGTTTGTTGAAAAATTAGACCGCCAAATTCAACGAATATGTTGTCTATGAGAAAATCTAATATGTTTGTAATTTCATCTTCAGAATACTTTTTGTCAGAATCAGAGTGGTTCTTCACGAAATAAGACTTTTCTCTACCTAGAACAAGGAATTTATACCTGCGTGTCCCATTTTTCTTGAAAAAACATTGATGAACTAGTTGCTTTAAGCGATCTTTTAATTGAGAATGTGGTATGGTAGTGTAGAGTGTAGAGAAGTCGAAAGTTTTTATGCTGTTGCATGTAGCCAAAGATTTTGATTTTAGATATTGAAGTAAATTTTTGGAGTTTTTAAGAATCCACATCTGATTGACGCCACTGGTGGAATATGATGTTTCACAGTAATTCTGAAGGCCCTCTTTAACACATGTCAATATGGATGTTAAAATCTTTGAAAGAGGTTTTGTAGAGCAATTAGCTGATCCAGCAATGTACCTTTGTTTAAACGGATTCTTATGTAGTTTAGGAATCCAATAAAGAGCAGGAAGGTCTATTTCTTCATCCTTTGTAGAAATGCCAAAGGAATGAAGAACGGTCTTGTGGTTATCAAGGACTTCCTGCTTAGTGAGTGTGGTCGGTGTATAAGTTGGGTTACCCGCAGTGTTATCTATTCCCAATTCGTTTCTAAGACACTCAAAATAATAGTTCTTACAAACAAAAACGATGTTATTGGGGGCCTTGTCAGCTGGGACAACTACATATTTGTCATGGAGGCGAGTCAAGTTTTCAACAACCTTAGGGTCTTTAAAGATGGATATAGCTTTAGTGCTCATAGACCCTTGGAGGCTTTTAATTCTGATTTGTATCATTGATCTAATAGCCTTCACCCACTCTGAAAGTGTGTCAGCAGGCTCCTGTTCTTTTGAAGTCCATTTTCTGGCATAGTCCTCAACCGAATCCATGAATTATTATGAATTATGAATACACATGTTTAAGTGAAATATATAAATCAAAGTTCGATTCAGAATAGATTTTTTTGGTCGTATGTTATGTAATCCCCCTATTGATAACAACCAACGAACATAAGTTGTTTTCGCAGAATCACCAATTAAATGGCAAGTAGCCAATGTGTTATCTTATTTGAATGCAATTATAAAATATTTCAGACAAATGTTTGTAAAAATTAAAAGTGTTGGTATTTTGTATATCTCGAAATTCAAATTACTACGTGAATGATAAAATATATGTCCCCGTACTGAAAGTTAAATAATGTAAATGTTGATGTTGAAAAACTTTTACAGGAACAAACCAGTATGTAAACATCCAACTGTATGGGACAAATAGCCAAATAAAGTAAAAATTAAAAGAGGGGTTCATATATAGTTGTTTGATATTGTAGACGAACTAAAATGATATAAAGTTACCATTTCAAAATTGATTGTCCAATATAGCCAAGAATGCACGAGCTTCTTAAATAATTTGAAAATTACTATTTGTCCCTTTTCTTAAATAATGAAAAGTGGAATTTTATATTGTTTTTTTTATAGGATATGTAAGAATTACATTCACAATTATATAAGTTGTCAAGGATCTTGTTAAATTTGTGATATTCGTTTCAATATATTTACCAGTCTCCTTTATTACAGGCGGATGGAATATATTAAAAAGTGTAAAGAAGAAACAACTTAGAAGTAGAATTAGAATATTTCCTGACTTGACTAAAGTTATTTTGTATGTTATAAATCTAATTATTGCTTTAGATTTTAGGAATAATATTTTAATGGTGTAATCAAATATTCAATCTAATCGTGGCATTTATTGGAAGTTATACTATCTTTCGTTCTTTTTGAGAATATAGATTAATTTGGTCATAATATAAATATATTTATCAAATTTAAAAACTTTGTTATACGTATTTTCATACTTCAGGATAGCTCTTAGCTTATGATTGACCAAACTGTATCTCTTTTAATTAATTATTAATCATATCATCAGGGATACAGTGTACTGGATGGGGTTAGTTGTTTATAAACCAACATTATTATTGTGATATGATACTATTTTGACATCCTACTAGTGTCATGTTATATGAAAAATATAAGAAAGGTTGGAGTTTTATTATTTATACAATTTATTGAATCTTTTGTTTAATCTGTTTATCATTACACTTTCAAATAAAAGTTTAGGCATGTTGTTATATTGCTTGTTATTTCCTAAACAAAGTACATTAAAAAAAGTAATGCTTACTGTCCACAGGTATCAAATACCAATTTTTCGGTTCCGTATGAGGGCATGAAATTATCTTAAAGACTTGTTTCTGCATGCTTTACTTTAAACATATAGTTCTGTTATAGAAGCTGCATATTAAATAAAGATAAAGTCAACAAATACCAAAGGGATATTCGAAAAGTGGGGGGGGGGGGGGGGGGGGGTCGGAACAACTGACTTACTCCGGAGAACAACAGAAACATCAACAAAACAATACAAGCACTACAATTAAAAACTTAAAACATATGAACAACATGGAACCCACCAAAAAAACCGAGGGTAGACTCAGGTGCTCCGGCAGAGTAAGCAGTCTCTCCTTCCTGCAGGACACCCACCATGCTGCCCATGTCAAACCCGGCACGAGGAAGGGAGGACATCAATGGAACAAGTCCATTTTCATTTGGGAAACGGTTTTTTCATACATGTCATAAAAGTCATGATGACGTCCATAAAACTATAATAACGATGCCTCCAACTTAGGAGCAACATAACCCTGTCTGAGCAAATTTTCTGTCAGGAGCCGGGCTCTGTCGAGGAAGTCAATGTATATGTCACAAGCTCTGGGAAGACGTATGAGTTGTGAAATACATACTCCGCACGTCATACTCTTAAAGTAATGTGATACCAACATAGTAAGGATAATTAAAGACTTTAAAAAAGTCTAAAATGAAAGATTTAATATAACAAACTTATTTCTAAGATAGATCTATGATTATTTAAATACGAGTGAAATAGCACTGATAGTAGATACTGTTAAAAAAAACACCCATTGAGAATACCTTTTGAATATTATATTTTTGTATATGATCCTTATTAACAATGTGAAACTGAATCATCTATACATGTTATATATAAATAAAGTACTCCGCTCTCATATATCTCAATATAATGCCACACATTACAATGTCCACTTTAAAAGAGCCGAAGTCCTAGCTCTACAAGAAGTACATATCTGAAATTTAAACTGTTACAATAGTGTTGTTAAAATAATTACTATTTAACCAATATTAAAAACCCTTTATTTGAGGCGTGGTGGGTGATGCAATTTATTTGAAATTATATAAATAAAACAACCAATTATCCGCTCTCAATTATTTAAATGTTATACCACATAATAAACACAAACACAAATAGATACAATAATAATTATTGGCAGCAAAATATTTATATAAAAGCTAACATATTAAATTTATATTTTAATTTCTTTAAAAAAAAAAGAAATTATATACATATCAATAGCGCCACACCGAAGGCCACCGTAAAAAGATGGAAAACAATAAACAATAACGTTTCTTACAAAATATATCCTGAGATCCTGTATATAGGTTATAGAATTGATTTCCATGTATTGTGAACGTTAATGACAAAGGCGAAGCCGTGGGTAATAATACACGGAAATCCATTCTTTGGCCAATTTAGAACATACTGCATCTCTCTCTCTTGAGAAACAAAATTGTTTGACTAGGGATTTTTGTTTGAATTGCGTTTTTTTGAGAGGTACTGAAAGCATGGAAAACCATGAACTATGACATTTAAACCTCACAATAACGTCTTTGGATTGGGTGAGGAGAGTTGATTATGTTCCAAAGACCTGTATTATAGTGGTCCACAGGTAAACTAGGATTAGAAACAATGATTCAGCTACTTCAGTATTTATTTAAATGACTCACTTTATCTTCTGTAAAACAAAAATCAATTGGGCGTGGCCAAATAGATTCTTTCTGTACACTTTGACGGTTAAATTCCTTCTTTGGGTCCTGTACTTCTCCCTTTCCCATCATACCAGTTTCTTCTCCCTTTTTAGCTCACCTGGCTATGCCAGGGTGAGCTTTTGCCATCACTTTTCGTCCGTCGTCCTTCGTAAACTTTTCATTCAAAAATCTTCTCCTCTGTAACCGCTGGGCCGATTGGTTTGAAACTTAATTGGAATGATCTATAACATGTCCTCTACAAACGATCTTCAATTTATTTTGATCGTACATAAAACATGGCTGTCGTAGCTAAAAATAGAATATAGGGGTGCATGTTTTGTTTTTGGCTTAAAAACCGTTACAGATATCAAAAATCTGATATGGGGTAAAATTGATCAGCATGACAAGATCTACCTACCTTGAAGTTTTGAAGGAAATCCCAAAACCCATTTAGGAGTTATTGCCATTTTTTCGTCAAATTTTCAAAATTTAACATTTTTCGTCATTTATCTCCAAAACTATTTGAGACAGAAGTGAAATATAAATTTGAAAAATGTTTGCCATGTTGAGATAGACATACCCTGAAATTTTAAAGGAAATCCCAAAACCCGTTTAGGAGTTATTGCCCTTTTTTTGGTCAAATTTCCAAAATTTTAACATTTGTCTCCAAAACTATTTGAGATAGAAGTTAAATGTAAATTGAAAATTATTCGCCATGTTGAGATCTACCTACCCTGAAATTTTGAAGGGAATCCCAAATTCTATTTACGAGTTATTGGTTTATGTAATTTGAGGTCGGGTTCTGTTACATTTATTTAAGGTTCACCCTTATTCCTGGTCAATTTTATCAACTTCCTGCCAGGACTACCACCATCAGGGAACATATTTTAACATTAAACCTTATGAAAAATAAATCTTCAACAAATTTTCTCTGAACAATTAAACCAATTGCAATAAACTTGGTCAAATAGTTGATTAATTGTCCAATGAAAACCAGACTTCAGGTGAGCGATACAGGCTCTGGTGAGCCTCTTGTTTTGATAACACCACCCTTTCTTACGACGTTTCATTTTTTTACCTATACAGCTGACTCCTAGTACTGTTGCTCTGCTAATTCTTCCTTTTCACGTTTCAATCTTTGTAACAACTCCTTCCTTTGCATTCTTTTCCTCAACATATCCTATACTTTCATAAGTTTCTATATCTCTATCTCTATCTCTTCTGAATCACTAACAACTACCACCTCTTGTATAGACTCTTTTTTCTCCGATTAATCTTTGAAGCCTCTGGCTTTTCTCTAACAATTTCATCTATCTTCTCCGCAGATCGTAATTAATTTTAACACTTTGACGAGTTTCGTACGGGATGCAAGCTGGATATAACACAATCATGTGTGAAAATTGTACCATTTTTCAACACACCATAACATGATAATATCTGATGATAAGAAAAGTTCTTTCGTCTATAAATCGGTGAATAAATATAACCGTACCGTAGCAAAATTTGACACTGGTTCTTTAAACAAAATATTAAATCAATTAGGTGTCAATCACACCAAACCAAATTTTAAATGGCTAGTTGAAAAGAAATTGATAAAGCTTTAACAAAATAATAAGTTCATCCCATCAAAAGGATAGATAAAAATACAAAGAAATAAGGAAAGGTAATCTTTGCAGGAAGAATTAAAAGTCTTTGAAAATTATAAACAAAAATCACCAATGTTCAAATATTAGGAAGTCTTTGATATGAAAATTTTCAACATACATGTAACCGATTTTAAACATATTTTTTAAGAATTTACTTTGACTTTTAATTTATTTTCTGCAAGACGAATCCTAATAATTTACAGTCATTGACGTTCTGTTATTTTATCAATGCAATTACTGTTTAAACTTTCATAAACAGAAAAATTGAAAAAATATAGTGATGCATAACTAACGTTAAAAAGTTATTGGTCTTAAATTTGAATTTTTCAATAAAATCTTTATTTTGATAGATCCTCTAATCATCCCATTTTATGTCCAGTAAGAAAATCGAAATGTTTTAAAAGATCATCAATTACTACATATACTATTATCCAGATGTTTGCTGAATGGAATTTCTAGGCTATGTGGTTGTCTTTTGTGTTTTATGTCCGAGGTAAATATTTTTTCAATTGCTGCATTCGAATGAACATTTGGAATTCTTGATGTTACAAGTCGATTCAGTTTTTGGATATATATTTATACTGGGTGTTTTTAAATAATTCACTGCAGTGTGAATATACTGATAAGTACGACCATAACATCGTCTTCACAATTATTTAGCTTAAATCGTCAACGGATTTGGGGAATACTTGAATTGTTCTGCCCGGCTTCTAGAGATTGTATCATGTTTATAACTTGGGAAAATCAATTCGAGACCTAAACTTAAAACAGCAAGTTATAAACATCACCCCATTCTCTGTTCAAACTACAAATCTTAACAACAATTTAATGAACCAGAACTTGTAAGAGGGATTAATGGAATTTTATGGTTTTCAGGACTTATAAAACAAAGAAAAATCCAAATACATTTGTAAGAACAATATACACTAAATGAGCAATAGATAAAACGATAACCCATATTTGTGTTTTTGTTATATATAGCAGAGTAAAGGTTAATTTAAATTGGCTCTATTTTCTATATCCTTATATAAATTCCTAATTTTATAATAATCAGACAGAACCATATCTTAACGGAATCGCGAAGGTTTTACTATTAACTGCGTATGATTTTATGGTATTATGTCACAAGCATGACAAGTGTGTAAAATAGGATGACACATATTGTCCATTACACATGTTACAGATGATTTCCTTTGCAGCCCTATTTGTTAAGACACTTTTTAAATTTCATTCTTAATATGGATAAACCAATATTTGTAGCCCTATTTGTTAGGACACTTTTTAAATTTCATTCTTAATATGGGTAAACGAATATTCCTAGGACTTTAAGAATCAATCCCTCTTTTAAACACTTTTCCAACTATTTTTTTTATTTAAACAGTTCATTTGAAACAAACTACATTATTATCTAAGTGTTGTAAGTGCAAATGTACATAAAGGGAAAAGCTAGGGTACAAACAGAGAACCTTTGACAGAAACACGGACAATTTAACATCCATACAAGAATAAAACAAATAGATCTTCGAAGAGGTGAAAATAATATGACTTAAGGACTATTTTAGATATCGAAAAAAGAATACGGAAGCCATAAAATAGTTGGAAAAGTCCGTAAGATCGATTTCATAAGGCAAGGCAATGCAACACAGCAACCAAATAAATGTGTACCACAAGGATACATCATAAACACTAAATCCCTAGCAATGTGAACTCACAAAAGACCGAGATTCCGATCATGTACTCCATAAGGTTAAGATACCGGCACATGTTATGCTACGTTACCACGCATCCCAAAAATAATATAATTCTTGAACGGAATTATTCTTTATCAATAAAAGTAGTGGTCCAGGTAATTCGTCATGACTACTTATGATCACTAGCCTGTCAACGCTGAGGTTGTGAGTTCGAATCTCACCTGTGGCGGGGTGTGTTCGACTCCGATCTTTATTGACAAGGATTGCCAATTTTCCTACCGAAGGTCGGTGGTTCTCTCCGGGTACTCCGGCTTCTTTCACCAATAAAAACTGGCCGCCGAGAAATAGCCAAATGTGCTGAAAACGGCGTAAAACCCCAACTAAACAAACAAACAAACTTATGTCATTGTTTTTGCGTTTCATCAATGCATTTGCTGCTTCTCCGCCATTTGCGAGTAAGAAAAAAAAGACTATAATGTTTCCGAATGGGTTTACATGTCTTCCTGCTGACTGGTACTCCGTGAGCTAGCACGGTAAAACTTTGGCTCAGCGTGTCGGTCTAGTACAAAGCAAGGACCATATTCCTTTCATATCAACATGTTCTCGTCCTGATATGCACTTAATAATTGCCATTAGACTTTAAACAATAATTCATCCAACCGTCCATCATCATTAATGTACATTTAAATTATATGTTATCAAAATGGAAGAAATGAACTCATTTTTTAAATGTTGCCTTACGTTAATTTTTGCAGTATGTATAATTATTAGGAAATAAGTCGTAGGGGCTATGTACAGCGTACCTGTATTAATTGAAAATGGTTTTAATAGAATATATACATAATATAGTTTACAAATGAAGATCCGTCCTTTATCCAAAGTACAAAGGTAAAAAGGGACAAATGCAAACACAGAACATGTGACATTGTTAGGGTACACCTGGTTTTAGTAGTACCAAAGGATACCCCTTCTGCTTTTGAATCTTCTGAAATGCATAATAATAGAATCAAAAGGAGTCAAATATGATAAATAGATTAAACCAAGACCGGTAAACGTTACAAAAAAGATACAGCTACAGATACTTTTATCAGCAGCCAATGAAGGCGCCTCAAAGGAGCAGAATCAATTAAAGTCTACTCACATATAAAATAACAAACATTGTAGGTGTTTTGGATTATACGTCAAGTTGAGAAAATGAAAATAATCAAGTAAGAAAGCGAAAAGAGAAAAATATCCTACCTGAGGAAAAACATTACATGGAAAAAGAGACAACTCAGGATTTCAAACATATTGATTAAAAAGAAGCTCAGTCTGTTCTCTTTTATCTGAATGCTGGTCGGAAAGTGTCCAATTAAATAGAACGTACAACTCCTGGGAAAATCTATGTCGAAAGTTTAACTGAGATTTGTGATCGTATTGTTTAAATCAAAAATTAATCCTGCAATAAATAGAAATGGACATTGTATGTGGATCTTAAATTATTTCTTCCTATAAGCTTTCCAGTGAATGATAGGAATTTATAGGGGATATTAATAAAGACTTCTGCATTTGTGGTTTTTAAATCATTCCACGTAAAGCTAGGATTGACCGTCTATTTCATATAAAATTTTAAAAATTATTTTATTAATTTAATTTTAATTTATTTCTTTATTTATTTAACGAGGATTGCCAACAGCCAAGGGATGCAAGTGGTTCTCCTCGCTACAAGCGGTTCTCATGTAATTATTTTATTAATCTGACTCGGAAGGTTTACGAACTTTTTGCAACAAATGAAAAACAATGTCTTAAAAAGTAAAGCTCGTCAACAAGTAAACATGGAATTTTCATGATGTAAAATATTGCCAGAATGTGACTTTTAGTGCATTTTAACATGTAACGCATAACATGTAGTTGTACATTGATCTTTCTTGGACATGGCCCCTCTAATATATTTTGAATTAAATGTGGATTTCTACTTCTTCCATATCTTATATAAAACTACCATATACAAACTCTTATTTTTTCAATAATATAGCCTAATAATGCCTGGTAATATATTTCTGTACATCAAAAAATGACACTGGTAGACTAAGAAACTACAAATATACGAGAAATACATCAAACGCAATATCGAATATAGGAAAATTGTACAGAACGCTAAAGCCTATCCTCACAGACACACACACACATACATTATCCATGAAGACAAGAAATTGAGATTATTAAATAATAATTAATGAATATGAAAAGCCTCGTCAAATCCTTGGTGTTTTTTTTTTTTTTTTTTTTTTTACAAATGTGGCCTTTATTAAAGTGTTGCCCTAACAATATGCATGTTATCCATATATTCTAGAAAACATTTTCATTGTTAGATTAAATACACTAAATATTATGAAATGTATATTTAAATCAAAACTAAAAATCCAGCAGTACACAAATTTATTTTATATATCTATTTACTGATATTATGATGACACTATATATATTTTTATAACTTGAACCAAAATTCATTTTTATTCAGAGATAATTCATTGGTTAACATGGATGACATATTAACTTTAAGTGCCTTAAAATTATTATAAATACATTTATTTCACACTACACATTTCCTATATTTCAATTCTTCTTAAAAATATTATAACAATTGTTTTCCGTATAAATATATCTACACGTAGTTGAAGTGTATCGGAAACTAATATATTTAAAGAAATAAAAATACAAACAAAAGTTATAAACCTGTTGATAACGGGTCAGTTACCCTTGCACTTAATTAAAAGAATAAATAGTTATTCCCCCTTGCTTATGTCACCTGTTCAATGAATATAAGTCGGAATGGCTCAGTCTGCTATAAAGACGTGTGAAGTATGTGTTAGCGCCTCAGGAACACAATACTGTTTACAGTGTGAACAATACTTTTGTGAGAGCTGTAAAGGATTACATAAAAGGCAAAAAGTATCTAAAAACCACAATTTTCAAAGCGCATCAAATGTCATCGCGGAAGTAAAATCCAAATGTACGGACCACAATGAAGATTTCATCTTTATGTGTGTTACCTGTGAGAAATTAATTTGTCAAAGGTGTGCAACAGATAAACACAATGGACATAAGTTTGGTGATATCGAAAATTGCATTTCAACCTTGAAAGCAACCGCTGAAAAACGTATTAAAAGCAAAAATGATGACATCACCAGAAATCTACAAAATATTAAAATAGCAGCATCTCAATTCGATCTTGGAGTCCAGGACGTTATTAAGGCCATAACAGAAGACGGACGGAAAGTAAAGGCAATGATTGACAGACGCATTGAACAAATGATAAAAACTATCAAAGAGAAAGCAGAAATAGAGAAACAAAAACTAATGAAGATAATGGAGGAGACACAGGCAACATATGAAAAAGGAAATCAGTTAATGCAAAGACAGAAAGAAGTTGTAAAGAAAGGGAAGGATTCCTCCCTGATTCTAGAACTGAAGATGTTGGTTGATGGTATAGATAAACTACAAGTGAAAGAGATACCTGTATTTCCAACTGTTACCTACACTCAGAGGAAAACAACTGAAACAGAAATTGGACAACTGATTGGTACATACAACTTCCGGTATGTGATACTTAATGTAACAACCCTATAATCACACGGGTAAATGCGTTATCGGTCATTCATGTGTAATCGTGCATTCGGTGCAAGGAAGTTTATCTATGGAAAACATAGGTAAGTTTAGAGTCATTCTTTCTACGATAAAAGCGTAATCTAGCAAACAATAATTGCGACCTTTAGCAGATAGATGATGGTCTTTCAACAGCAAAGAGCACGGACCAAATCATCCGCTTTCGAAAGATCTACAGTTCCTCTAAGTGATAATTTCTAAATTTTTTAGAACATATGTTCACATTTTAGCTATTTCAGATGTTGAAATTCTTTTTATTTATAAGACGGGTTGATTATATTTATTCTATGCATTTTTCGTCTTAATATTGACTTGTACAGCTAAAATATAGAATCCTTAACACAAATATCCTGGTTGCAGGGACTTTTTCATCGGTTGCAATGGACTTTTTTAAGACCTTGACTCTTGACCTTTCTTTTTGACATGTACAGGTAAATTTAAAATCCTTAACCCAAATATATATGGTTGCTAGGACTTTTTCATCGAAAACAGGTTGACCGATTCGTCTGAAATTTAATGGTAGATATTGACCTGATGAACCATTTTCCCCATTGTCAGTTTTGCTCTAAATGCTTTAGTTTTTTAGTTATAAGCCAAAAACTGCAGTTTACCCCCTATGTTCTATTTTTCGTAATGGCGGCCATGTTTCTCGATGGTTAAGAAAAAAGACACAAATTGATACTAGATACCCAAAGGATCATTCCACTAAAGTTTGGTCCCAATTTGGCAAGAGGAGAAAGATCTTTATACGGACGACGGACGACAAGTGATGGCAATAACTCACATGGCCTTTTAGGCCAGATGGGCTAAAAAGTAGTTCCGAATCTGGTCATTCCTGATAGATGTGTTTTTACAATAACTATACATTGCAAAGTTATTCAAAGTAACTTGTTACAGTTCTTATTGCTGTCACTTACTTGATTTCATCGTCATATATATAGAAAAAAACGGAAATGTGGTAAACTTTAATGAGACGACTACCAAATCCCCGTAATAATTATCCCGTTTTTCATTGAGAATATGTATGTTAAGCAATATTAGCAAAAAAAAAAAAAAAAAAAAATAGTGCGTACAAAACCAATTATACATTGTCAACAATCAATTTAACAGTGACGTCTACGCCTCGAAATAAGTTGCAAATGGGGACTATGTTTTTTTTATGTTTTTTGTTTGTTTGAAATATTCTGACTCCAAATTTAAAAGAAAGAATAACGTGTTTTAATCATAGGCTGTTGCCAAGGAAATGGAAAATAAAGAATAAACTTCTTTGAAAACGTCATATTTCCGTAAAAAGGAAACTATAATGTGACAAAATTTTATGTTTTGTTTTTTAAAAAAAAAAAAATTATGCGCCTCGATCCAACTTAAATTTCTCGATCCATCCGTATTAAACTGATGTTATTTTAAACGTTCGTTTGTTTTTCACATTCATTGGGATCAATGATAACCAAAACCGAGATTTCCAATAACCGTTTTAACGATAACACCTTGAAAATAAAAAAATGCTTATTTTAACCACAAAAGAAGTTTTTGCTAGAGTAAATAATGGTTCGTGATTTTTAAGACACTGGGCATAGGGGCTCGTATCATAGATGTTTTTGGGGCGGAATTTGTGCCAGTCGACTGGTATGCGTTCTACATTGTGTTTATAGCGGATACGAGTCCCTGTGCATGCAGTAATACATGTACTTTGGGGCCAAACACTAATTAAATGGTACAAATTTGACACTAAATAAAAAGTGTACTCAAGACTCGTACATAATAGGAAAGCGGTCAACATTTTCCATCACTATCCGCATCACGATAATTTGGAACTACATGTATTTACTCACCTGCCAAAACTGTTTTGCACCCCGGGCTTGCACCGAATGCACGATAACAACTGAATGGCTGATAACGCGTTTACCCGTGTGATAATGCGTTACCACAATGCAAGCATCACTTTGGAATATTAACTTATTTAGTTTGGAACGATACCCCACCATGAAACCATTTGTAACCATTTCGCAAGTCAACCGGACATTATCGTTACCGAAAAATAATTAAAATATGAGAAAAGGTTATACACGAATATTTCAAAATAGAAACACTACCCAATCGAATTGCACCATGGACATGATAACACCTCCACGCAGTGTTACATGTGTAATTTCGACTTAATTTAAATGACCTATCAGAAATGATGAAAATTGGACATGTAGAAACAATAATCAAAATTTCTGCAAAGCCAAATACAATCTAACATGATACATAAACTTTAATCCGAGTCCATCTCGAAATAGTTTTAGAATTTTCGTTCCACGCCATACTCTATTTTAACTAAAATATAATTTTTATTGAAGTGAAATGGAAAGTGTCAGTAGCTCTAAAGGAAGTGAATACTACTGGACAAGACAGAGGTAAGGCCATTCCCCGTCTAATCATCTTAATATTTTGAATATATATAAAAGGATTTTCAATATAGATTTTCCTCTATCTTTTAGGTCTGAGTTGACTAATAAAAAATAGCAACAAAAACTTCTATCTTGCTTATACTTTTGCCATGTGGGATTTTTATGTCAAGAATTACCCTTTAATGTGATCAGGGATCATATAATACTATACTTCATATACAGTTCCTGATGTGATAGAGAAATAATGAAAATTTTTATGTGACGTGATTTGTTTTTAACCGGGTGCCATTTAAAATTAACCCACTTTTAAACTTAAATTTATACTCATCAGGAAAATTAACATAAAGCTGGGGTTATTTTTCTACCATTGCTAAACATTTATTGCATTGTCGATTTCCAATTGCGATCGGAATACATATGACTTCAAAGAAAATTTAGGCGAACAGGTACAGAAAAAGAAATAAAATGAAAGTATAATAGGATGTCTGAAGAGCATTTTGAGAAATTTTTGTAATGGAAAAATAATATAACAATGCGAACCTGGCATACATGATACATACGGAAGGAGAGAATTTACTGCAGGACAAAAAACTACGGGTTTTGATGGACAATATCCTAGCAAAGTCAAATTATCCTGACGTCATGTTGTTTAAATGGTTGTATGTTGTTGAATACCGTAAATTGTGATATTTTGGCTATGGTTGTATTTTGTTTTACATATTTGGAGAATGTTGAAAATCTGCCAAAATTAAACACACCTAAATAAAACAAATCCAAAATAAATTCCACATTCTTGTAATCTGTAACAATTATTGAGGGGGTGGAAAGGGGGGAAACTTTCTCCTTTCTCCCGCCCCTCGTCTCCTTTCTCCCGCCCCCTCTCTCCTTTCTCCCGCCCCTTCTCCTTTCTCCCGCCCCTCTGCTTCCTTCTCCCACCTTAACAACCGTCTTTTTTTCAGATCAATCGATTTTAATACAAATTTTAACTAATATATAGGTGGCATAGTTCTTTATTAAAGCATATACTGATTTTACGAACAAGGCCTGCCTCAGACTCGTACGCAAATTAATACACAATGTTGGAATGTTGTCAATGGTGCATTGTGCATGCCCCAATGTCAAGAAACTCATTTTTGATATGTATGGTCATGTATGAGGATCATGAAATTATACATAGTTTTTTATTGTGTCATCTCTATTTTTCCCTGTCCTCGAGAACACCTTACTTTGTATGGTCAAGTGGATAACGTAAATATTTTAAGGTGACCTGGAAAACGCGTTAAGTGCATGTAATATTGTTTAGAGGAGGGAGTGTATCTCTCTGACATTGTCAGCATCCCTTCTTTTTAAAGGAGTAGGTTCACTAACTAGCAAAAATGGCCTATCTTAAAAAATGATTTTAAATGTCACAATTTTAATGTATAGATCATTTGTGAAGAGAAAACATGTTTAAATGATAAAATATACAATTGAACTGCATTTTTGGGATAAAAACAGCAAATATGATGAAAAATCACGAATTTCCGGAAATTTTTTGTAAAACTATATTATTTAAATCTTATTAAAGAATTTATTTTTGATATTTGATGTATGTTATTGGAATGATCAGTTCTTTATCATTTAATTGATTAATTTGATATCAGGGCTTAATTTTGGGTGAAAAATGACAAATAATCACTAAAAATCTCAGATTTCTGGAAAACGATGTACATTTTTTGAAGTAATGGTTGATTACCATTTGGCAATTGAAATTGCTTCCAAAAGGACCAATGTAGGTACTGAAGAAGGGCAATAAAATTTTTTTTTCAAGTTACTTGTCAAGTTTTTGGGTTAAAATAAACAAATATCAATTTGGAAACAGGGCAATATGGAATTCCATACGGACCGGTTTTACAGACTATTTTGTCATACGGACTGGTCATACGGACGAGCTGTACGGACTGTTTAGATTGTTTAATAAAAGTGTTACGAATTTGTTATTGTACCCCAAGCAACAACGGTGCGCAGGTTATATTTTTTTTTACCCGTCCATCTGTCCGTCTGTCAGTCGGTCTGTCCTTCAGTCCTGTTCTTGTGAGCGGAACTTCTCTGAAACCACACAGCATAATTTCATGAAACTTTATAGGTAATTAGAGTATACTCTGTAGATGTACATATCCACAGGAAATTATGATTTGATGTTTTTTCTAGGAGTTATGTCCCTTTGAACTTAGAATTTTAGCCAAAATATACCACTGAAACAGTTTGCCAGCGCAACTTCTCTCAAACCACACAAATAAATTCATGAAACTTTATAATCAATCTGTAGATTGTGCATATCCACAAGAAATTTTTATCCGTTGACTTTTGTAGGAGTTTCGACTCTTTGGTAAAAACATTATGTTCAATCAGTTTTTCAGCGCAACTTCTCTGAAATCATTTTTTATAGTTAACAATGACATACTATGTAGATGTGCATATCTTCAGGAAATTCTTATTTTGAAAGAACCAAATAACTTATTATTATAAGCATTGGCTACAAGAGATTTCTGTTACTCATATCTCTAGCTCCTGTATTGACCATATATATATATATATATATAGTTATCTTTCAACCGGATTGTGGGTCATATCGAGTATTTGTTACCCACGTTGTGGGATACTTGGGTGGTTTGTGGGTCATGCATAGTATGACCCATAAACCATGTACGTAAAAAGTACACAGCAGTGCTGGATTTTCTTTAAAATGTTATTTACTGCACAAAAGTGTGAATTAATGACCCACAATTTTTTTTGGAAAAGGATCCCACAATGAAAATCTATTTTTAAATTATTTCGAATACCACCATCATGACCAGGTAATTGAATTATTTTAGAAAATCCCACAAAGTTTATATAAATATCCCGGAAACCGGTCACGCGTTTCATTATTATCACGTGGTATGTAACATCCAATCATAAATCCAGTATGTAAAGGCGGGGTGTGTGAGATGGTGGCCCGAAAAGAAGAGCGGTAAGTTAATTTTAAACAATGATATGTATAATCGGCCTACTAGTGCATGGGATGCAGTTTAATACAAAAGGTTAAAATTTTCACCGGAAGGAAACAATAAATAGGTCCTGGAGAAGATAGGACGGAGAAAGTCAAACTCAAAGTTGAAACCAGTCTTACATGTATCGCCAGAATAATTATATCGATATTATGATATGACTGATATAAGAGAATGTAGCAAAAAAGGTTTTTTCTGGGTGTGCTATTTTCTATCTCTTCTTGTCTTGAAATTATTCAGGCGCTCATGCGAGCGTGGCAGGAGTTAGTCCAAATAATTATGACGCCTTGGTCTTGGAAGGCATTATTTAAAAAAAAATGGACGTCGTACGTCGATGCCGATTTTGCCCTAGGAACATCTCGGAGTGTTTTTGACGATGTTTCTATTCAATTTTATCTTTAAAAAACGTCTGATATTGTTTGTTGGGCGATTTTAGAACAATAAATAAATGTTTTTCATCAACGAATGATAAAAAAATGTCTTTCTACTTCAAAATATCTAATTTTCAGCAGTTGAAGTTTACTCTTTCCCTTAAATGTGATAAGTGTTGACCTTGGTTTATGTTTTAGATGAAACAGCGGATGATTTTGACCGATGAATACCATGAATTCATTATCAATACTTCATGTATATAATTTGCCTTAACTACTGGGCACGAAGTCATTTTGACCCAGATGGGTTTCAAATAAGAAATGTACCAGGCAAGGGTAAGTACAAATATAGATTAATGTACTTGTGTAGTTTGTTTGTGGGGGGTATGTTTGTGGGGGGTACATGTTGTATATAGGAATCACCCTCTCCTTCTACCCATCTGTCTGTCGTCGTCTGTCCATGGGTCTTGTATAAAAGTAAAATTAACAAGAATACTGAAAATGGAAAGTCCTAAATCAAATGGCAAAACAAAAGGCTTAAACACATCAAACGAATGGAAATGTCTGTCATATTTCTGACTTGGAACAGGCATTTCCTTTGAAGAAAATGGAGGATTAAACCTGGTTTTATTGCTAGCTAAACCTCTCACTTCTTAACAATGCCACAAATATGGAATTAAGCAGGTAGCAATGCCATCACCATTGACATCAACAGGGATAGAGCCAAACCAATTTGAACGGAGTAACTGCTTTGCAGTTTGATCCTCGACCAAATTCTGATGTGTCTCAGAATTAGTACTGATCGCTTTAACAAGCTTGTATTTCATGAAGATAAGTTGAAGTGTAACAGTGTCAACAAATTGGTTTTGGGGAACAGCAGCTGAAAAATGCTTTAATGCATCTTCATAGTTATAAACTGAGTTGCAATACATACAGCAATAACAAAACAGGGGTGTCTTTTTTATGAAAGAAAAAAAGATACACAATAAAGCACTAATAAGATACAAAAAAGCGTTCAAAGAAATTAGGCACTTTTTTATACAAAAGTGCAACAAAGCACTTCAAAGAACAAAAGTGATATTCATATATATCACCTTTTTGCTCTGCCCACTTCAGTTTTCTACTAGACAAATACATTCTCCAGGTTCCCAAAATGTTATTTTTAGGATGATTTGAATTGCATACTAGTTCAGTGGTTCACTGATTTGATATTTGTCTATTGTATCATGTTTCCCAGTATAACGTGTATTAATACAGGCTTTAGTTGCAGTAGGGCCTGAAATACACATTTTTACCTGCTTTTCATAGCACTTATCAGTTAGATTGCAGAACAAGAACAATATTCGTACATTTCAAAAAATTTGAATATGAAAATCTACTAGAGGTTTAAGATTATGTGGTCTTATACTAGCTACATTTTGGTTACTGTTTTATTTTTACATGTACAGGAAGAGGTGTTGTTACTACCATTAATAGAATGGCAGGGGAATTTCTCCTGCATTATGCAGGAGAAACCATTTCAGAGGAGGAGGGGGAAAGGCGGGAAGCTGACGGTCCTACTGGATTTCGGTTTTTTTACAATTTTGGAAAGAAGAGATTGTGGTAAGTGATGCATGTGCTTGTATATATTTTTTAATTTTGTGTTTGTATAGTATTGTATAGCAATGTTGTCACTACATAACAATGCTGTAAACATTCTTGTCTGCACAATTACTTGTTGGGAACAGATTCTTATGAAATTATATGAGAATATCTCTTTCCCCTATCATTACCATAGGAAAAGCTGGCTAAATTCTGTTTTTTATACGATCGCAAAAAAATGTGGTCGTATATTGCTATCACGTCGTCGGTGTCAGAATACATTTGGTTTCCGGACAATAACTTTAGTTTAAGTGAATGGGTCTCTATGAAATTGAAACACAAATTCCATACCACAAAGTGAAGGTTATAACTCAAACTGTTCAGGAATAAGGGGCAAAAAAAGGGGGGGAAACAAGTTTTTTCTGGTTTCTGGACAATTACTTGTGTATTAGTTGATGGATCTCTATGAAATTGTACCACAAGGTTCCATACCACCCATGGAAAGTTTGGGTCCATTTTGAAGGTTATGGCTTTAACCATTTAGAAACTAGAGGCCAAAAGGGGCCAAAAACAAGACTTTTCTAATACTGGCTAAGCTGGTTCTAACATAAATAATTTATGATCTATATAAAGAAACAACAAATATTGATATGGCAGGATATTCACACCAAACAGGATGTGTAAATTATTAAAGTTTGTAAACACATTTACGAAGTATTGCGCAACAGCGAGAAATCTTCAATTGAAAATAAATACAAATCTTTTAACCAATTTCAATGACGATTAATTTAAAGTGTTGCATTGTTTGGGGTTCTTACTGTGTATTACAATATTGGTTATTGGACCCCATTTTTAAATAGGTCTACATTGAGGTCCAAAGAGTCGAACATTAAACTTTGTTTGATCTCATCAAAAACTGAATTCTTGTGGTTCTATGATATGCTGAATCTAACTGTGCATTCAGATTTTAATTTTGGGCCCTGTTTCAAAAAATATTAAGGTCCAAAGGGTCCAAATTTAAACTTTGTTTGATTTCATTATAAACTGATTTCATGGGTTTTTTTTATATGCTCAATCTAACCATGGAATTGGATTTTGAATGTTAGACCATTAATTAAATAAAATGTCGAAATTTTAAATTTTTTAAGTTCTCTGACCACATTTACTCTGTGTCAGAAATCTATAATGTGTCAAATATTTAATCACTATCCAAATTCAGAGCTGTATCAAGCTTGAATATTGTATCCATATTTTCCCCAACTGTTCAGAGTTCGACCTCTGTGAAGCATTTTTTTTCTGTTTTTGAATAAGGGACCAAAATGATAAGTGCTTTGATTTCAATGAAATTTGATATTTTTACATAGTTTTGCCAAAAGAACTAGATTGTAATTAGAGAAAAATTAAATTGAAAATTATTAAAAATTATTTGGACCCCCATCCCCAATATTTACATGGAGTATGTTAAGTTTATTATATTACATGTACTTCTTACTTTTTGCAAATTGGCTTTTGAAGTCTGAAGAATAATTCAACAGAAACACTGTACTTATTAACTATTCACTCTTTTTAAAGCATTGATGCTACACAAGAAACAGGGCGCCTGGGTCGACTGGTAAATCATGGGGGAAAAAAGGAAAGGAACGCAAAAATGAGACAAATAGAGGGGCAACTTTTTCTTTTTAGCCTAAGGTAAAGTATTTTATTCTGTTTTCATGCTGATGTGTGGTGTAATTTTTTGTTACAGGCATATATATATCTGATGTAAAGGTATGTTTCAAGTTTATTGAATGAAAAAGAAACAAATAGAATTCATTTCTTACTGATCCTTTTTCCTGAATTTTTTAAATTAGTAAAAATAAGCCATCAAGATAATGAGAATGATATCTTTTAGAATGGGATTTCAGACAAAATTATTTTTATACAGAAATAATTTCGGTCACTTTTTTGTTATTGTCTGAAATTTCAAACTTTTCCTTTACAATTACTGATTTCTAATTGCAATGTTTTCTGGTCATAAACCTGCCACTTATTTTGAATGATAATCCCTAGGGCATAGCTAATTACTGTTAAAAAGTTCCAGGGATATAATGTTAATCATCACTAATTGGTGTTCCCTGTGTGGTGTGTGTTCACAAACCACAGGTGAACAATTTAATCAATGAATTTAGACAAATATCAAATTACTTATGGAATACTTCTCAACTTGATCATTTTTGGCCGGTTTTGACAAAGTAGCTTACAATGTATTTTAAAAAGGAGGGTACAAGTCTTGTGTAAATAACTCCTCCTACAGTTTTCAACCCAGATCCCTGAATATTTACAGGAAACTTGCACATGTATTGAAGTTGTGCAACTGGTATATTGGAATAATTTGAAGAATTTTTATCCAGTTTTCTGGACTTTGGAACTTAGTGATTTTTCAGCAAATTTTTAAAAAGGAGGGTACAAGTTTTGCGTAATCAACTTCTACAGTTTTTAACCCAGATACCTGAAACTTTACCAGAAGCTTGCACACATGTTGAAGATGTGCACATGTTATTATGGAATTGAGAATTTATTTCTGGTTGGCCAGACTTGGAAACTTAGGTATTTTCCAGCAAAATTTATAAACTGGGTATTTTTTTGTAATTATCTCCTCTACTAAGATCCTAATTCAAACATCACTAAAAAAAAAACCAGCCATTTGATTCTTTGATTCATTTTTTTAATAAAGGCATACGAAAAATTAAGATTTGTAAAATATTAATAACTGAATTTTGCAAAGTCGAATGAAGATTTATTTAATACATTACGCAATACCCCTGCGTTCAGGTGTCCCTCTCTTTTTCAAGTAATTACACGAATTAATCTTTGAACCTTTTTTTTAAAACACATTTTTAAGTAAAGGAATTTTTAAATTCGTTATTACTGCCATTTTGTTAAACAGAAGTAATTTGTATTGTGGATCCGGAATTGATTTGTATTTATAATTGACTTGAATTTCGGTCTAGATTTCTTCCCTCAAAATCGAAAGTATCATGATTGTTTCCAGAGGATTTTACTGATTTAAGTCTATTAAAAGAATTTAATTTTAAACTGATGCATACAAAAAAAATCATTCTTCTAAAGTTTTTACATTAACAGGTACCAAATTTCATGAATTTTAGATTGTAATCGGCTGACATTGTTTAGTAAAACTCTGCACAGTCTTCGTCAGTTTCAAGATTGAATATGACTGTTAGAAAACAATTTGACATTCTTTTTCATGTCACTTGAAAATGACCGAAATTGTGTCAGAAAAATTCTGGATCCTTGGTCTGTCCATACATTCGTCACAAATTTTTTTTTCATGCTGAGGAGAATGATTTGATTGATTGATCTCTGGCTTGCCCATGATGAGCTCTTGTAATGGCAAAGGCATCTGTTTGAACTATTGAAAATTCTTGAATTTAATCCTTGATCTTATGCTTGTAAAGACTGAAATCTGATTGGCTGATTGGAAAGTTAATCAGTCCAGGAAATAAATGGAGTCAGTGTTGTTAAATCTACAACATAGCGACATAGAGAAAAATGGGAGTGAGTGCTCCGGGTACTCCGGCTTCCTCCACCAATAAAAACTGGCCACCGGGAAATGGCCAAGTGTGCTGAAAACGGCATTAAACCCCAACTAAACAAGTTTTTTTTTTTTTTTTTTATGAAAATTTAACAGGAGACTAATACAACCATGTTGACAACCATTCCCAATAAAAGTAATTGTATACGGTTCTCTAAAGAACTTGTTATATAGAAATGAATGCTGTTTTTTGAAAATGTATACGGAAATAAATGCAAGTAGCTATCACATTTTGTATGAAGCTTGGAAGCCCTTCTTGCTAAAAATGTGATCGTTACTTGCATTTATTTCTGTATACATTTTCAAAAAAGAGCATTAAATTCTTATATTTACAGTTTTTCGAAATAAAATGCATATTTTTGTCTAATAATTAAGTCTTTAACCTGAAAGAAACTTTAAGCAAGCAATGTGCATTGCCAGATATGACATAAAGGTCATAATTTGCATAACGATGATGTCGATTTCAATTAAATCCCAATTAATTTAAGTGGCGTTTGAACAGATGGCTAACAAATGATGCATCAAATATTTAATTTAAATAACTTTAGTATTACATCTCAATAATAACAAGAAAACAACAGTGTTATTAAAAATTTTATACTAGTTGTGTTTATGTCCTAATTATAGTAACAAAGCTATATTTTGTACAATGTCAATTTCCTTGTGTTGTCATCCCTAGTAAATATTGTTATATTTTTTTTTGCTTTTCAGAGACATACAGTTGGGAGAAGAACTCCTATATGACTATGGGATAAATGTTGTGTTTGAAAAGGTAATAGTAACATTTTGTCCAATAAAAAGTATAAATAGATTACCTCAAATACATCTTCCAGACCACACACATATTGTCTTGGATTACAAGGTTAACCATATGAGTAAACCATATGTATATATTTACCCCTACCCCACTGTTGAATAATAAATAAATATTAAATAAGTATCGTTGACGAACGAGGCATCAAGTTTTACCCCATTGTGTATGTTCATATGGTTTTTCCTTCAATAACTTTTGAACGATTTGAAACTTTGAAATGTTGTAAGTAACCATATAGACCACAGTCTAAGTGAGAATTCGACAGACTTGTCATTAGTCATTCCATAGTTATGTCCCTTTCAGATATTTTTGTGTCGCCTGCGGAACGCATGGTCGACACATAGGGATCACTATCTGTCGTCCTGCGTCTTGCGTCGTCCTGCGTCTTGCGTCGTCCTGCGTCTTGCGTCGTCACACTTTTCTTCTATCCTCAACTCGTCCTAAACCGCTCAAAGGAATTTGATAAAACTTTTTCTGTGCATTAACCTTAATGCAAAGGTGTGCATATATATTTCATTTTTAGAAAATTTTAATTTTTTTTTTGTAAAAATTGACATTTTTGCAAAAAAAAGGGGGGGGGGAACTTCTATCCTCAACTACTCCATAACCGCTCAAAGGAATTTGATGAAACTTTCTCTGTGCATAAGCCTTAATGCCCAGGTGTGCATATATATTTCATTTTTAGAAAATTTGAATTTTTTTTCTCTAAAAATTAACATTTTTGAAAAAATGGGGGGGGGGGGGTCAAAACTTCTATCCTCAACTACTCCATAACCGCTCTAAGGAATTTGATGAAACTTTCTCTGTACATTAACCTTAATGCACAGGTGTGCATATATATTTCATTTTTAGAAAATTTCAATTTTTTTTGTAAAAATTGACATTTTTCCAAAAAAAGGGGGGGGGGGGCAAAACTTCTATCCTCAACTACTCCATTACCGCTCAAAGGAATTTGATTAAACTTTCTCTGTTCATTAACCTTGATACACAGGTGTGCACATATATTTCATTTTCAGAAAATTTTAATTTTTTTTCTCTAAAAATTGACATTTTTTTAAAAAAAAAGGGGGGGGGTAAAAAAACTTCTATCCTCAACTACTCCATAACCGCTCAAAGGAATTTGATGAAACTTCCTCTGTGCATTAACCTTAATGCACAGGTGTGCATATATATTTTTTTTTGTAAAAATTGCCATTTTTGAAAAAAAAAGGAGAGGTTCGAAACTTCTATCCTCAACTACTCCATAACAGCTCACAGCAATTTGATGCAAACTAACTTTAATGCAAAATTCCATTTTTAGAAAATTTTAATATATTTTGTAAAAATTGACGTCCGCAGGCGATACATGTCTTCCTTGGAAGACTCACACATTTTTTTTCTGTTCAACTACATTTAAAAGACAAACTTGGAAATGTTGTTAAGAACAAGTTTGAATTTGGCAGATTTACCATTTATAGTTCCATAGTTAAAATCCCCCCTTAAAATTTGAATTAATGGTTTCCATTCAATAACTTTAAAGACTCAATCAATTGAATTGAAATGTGGAAATGTTTTCAGCAACCTTAAACCCCAGGCTATGCTCGAATTGTGGCCAATTTGTTATTTTTCAGCCATTATATCCCTTGGCAAGGTTTAAATAACAAAAATCTGTTTCAGAGATTCTTTCTTTATTAGTTTGCATCTGATCAAATCTAGTACATTGTAAGTCTTTATCAAAATCTGGAACACAATTGATTGTCAAGGTCACAGTGGGACTTGTCAGTCCATACCTTATTGATTTTCAAGGTAATTAGTCAAAACTTAATGACACAATTGGACTTTCATGTTTTATGTCAAGAGGATTGTCCTTAACATTTTTTGTGTCAAACATGCTGTCCACTTCAAACACTATAAATGTATCCTTCATTTGGCCTTCAATGTACACGGTTCAACTAGCTGCCCAACTTTGCAGTGTCCTTCGTTCTAAATGATGAACAGCAAAAATCAGTTATCTGCTGTTCTGTCAAGATAATTCATGAATATTCTAGTATGAACTTTACTAAAATATTCAAGTTACTTGAATATTTCACTGTTTGCTAAATATTTCAGGAAAATTTACAGGAAAAAGGTATTTAATGTCCAAAATACATGTACTGAGGTTTTAAAAGTTTTTTGCTAGACATTTATAATTTGTGTGTTCCATGTTTTGTGTATTTCATGTTTAAGTAATATGAAACGAGTTCATGATGAAAGAAAACGAGATTGTTGTATCAATGCATACATATACTTTAAACTTTAATAGTCGTCTGTCCACATAATAACCCTTTATTACGCACCTATCACGTAACATAACAAAAATTTTCATTTCGTCATTCCTGATCAAACAAATGGCTGCTTATTATCTCTCGGGTACATCTACCAAAGTTGACTGATCGTCACCTGGATAAACTATTGACATGCAGGAAAGCACGTTTATGATAAGAAAATTTTTATTTTTAAGTTGGAACTACATTTGTATATGCTTGTTTGTTTTTTTTTATTTTCCTCCACTATTGATATTTTTAGCTCAACCTTTTCTAAGCATTAAACTTAAATTTCAAATTAAGTATGATGATGATGACAGACCCTTTTTCTGTCACTTTTAGTTTGCACTGTTTATTTACTTTTTCTTTTATTCCGCATGTGCGCAATGCGATTGCCGATTTATCTAACGAGAGGGTTCATATTAAGGTCACTACATACAGAAATACCTGGGGGCAATTACACAATGAAAGATAATAATTCAGAAGCCGTACATTTCATGGAGTTTCACATTAAAACATTATAGTTTTCACTAAAACATGTATATGAATAAAAGTTTAATACTATTTTTTTCAACAATTCGTTTCATATTACTTTAAAATTATTGAAAATATTTTAGTTTGCATATATTTTTGTTATTATTGAAATCCATTTGCTGCACATTCACTAAATCATTGTCTACAACATGTGTAATAATTTCTTATTTTTGAACATTTTTGTCCCCCGCTCCATACTTTTTGGAAGACATAGAAATACCGGGCGTGTGTACGTCTGTCTGGTCTTGTTATTGTTCTCTCATGTACAATTATTGCCAGAATTTTATGAAACTTATGACATAGGTTTATATTAACAGTGTTTTAACAAGTTGAAAATTGGTGCCGATCGACTATTTTTAAAAGATTTATGCCCCTTGGAAATGTAAATTATATGGAAAATGGCCTTGTAAGCGCTCTCAAATGTTAAATTTTTATAAAAAAAAAAAAGGTTTATATCAGCAATGTCTCAGACAGATTTGAAAATCAGTGCTGATTGACTTTTTTTTAAAAGTTATACCCCGTGGTTATATTAAATGGAAAATGGCATCTTAGGGCTCTTGTCAGAATTCTATGAAAGTTATATCACAGATTTTATATCAGCAATGTCTTGGACAAATTTGATATCTACTTATTTTAAAAGAGTTAGGCCAAGGAAAAATGATTGTTGGTTTCCCCTAACCCGGCCGGGTCTATTTTAAATGGCCGAGTCATTTATTAGCTCACCTGACCTGAAAGGTCAAGTGAGCTTTTCTCATCACTTGGCGTCCGTCGTCCGTCGTCGTCCGTCGTCGTCGTCGTCGTCGTCGTCTGTTAACTTTTACAAAAATCTTCTCCTCTGAAACTACTGGGCCAAATGGAACCAAATTTGGCCAAAAGCATCATTAGGGTATCTAGTTTAAAAAATGTGTCCGATGACCCCGCCTGCCAACCAACATGGCCGACATGGCTAAAAATAGAACATAGGGGTAAACTGTAGTTTTTGGCTTATATCTCAAAAACTAAAGCATTTAGAGCAAAACTGACATGGGGTAAAAATGTTCATCAGGTCAAGATCTACTTGCCATGAAATTTTTAGACGAATCGGTCAACCCTTAGTTGGGTTATTGCCCCTGAATTGTTAATTTTAAGGAAATTTTGCAGTTTTAGGTTATTATCTTGAATATTATTATAGATAAAGGCAAATTGGAAACAGCAAAAATGTTCAACAAAGTAAGATCTACAAATAAGTAAACATGACCAACATCATTGGTTGACCCCTTACAGGAGTTTTTGCCCTTTAAAGATGGCATCCGGCCTAAACTTTCCTTTAAAGATCATTTCCTCTGAAACCACTTGGCCAATTCGGACCAAACTTTGATGGAATGGTCCTTGGGTGGTCTCCATCCAAATATATGTCCGATATTCTCGACTTCCAACAGACATGGCTGCTGTTACTAAAAATAGAAAAAGGGGGGATGAATTTAAAAAATCTTCTTCTATGAAACTACAAGGCCAATTGGAACCAAACTTGACAGTAAAGGTCCTTATGAGATTCTCTTTCAGAAGTATGTCCGCTGACGCGGACTGTTAAACAAAATGGTCGCCACAGCCGAACTTAGTTTAACATAGGGCCCTATAGGAAAATTCATTGAAAAATCTTCTTGTCTGAAACCACTTGACCAATTGGAACCAGACTTGGCATCAATGGTCCTTAGATGATCCTCTTTCAGAATTGTGTCTGATGACCCGGATAGACAACCAATATGGCTGCCACAACCGAACTTAGTTTAACATAGGGCCCTATGGGAAATTCATTGAAAAGTATTCTTGTCTGAAACAACTTGACCAATTGGAACCAGACTAGGCAGCAATGGTCCTTAGGAGGTCCTCTTTCAGAAATTTGTCGGATTTTGTGGACTGTGAACCAAGATGGCCGCCACAGCCGAACTTAGTTTAACATAGGACCTTATGGGAAATTCACTCAAAAATCTTCTTGTCTGAAACAACTAAGCCAGTTAGAACTAGACTTGATAGCAATGGTCCTTAGATGATCCTCTTTCAGAATTGTGTCCGATGACCCGGACTGACAACCAATTTGGCCGCCACATTGAACTTAGTTTAACATAGGGCCCTGTGGGAAATTCATTGAAAAGTCTTCTTGTCTGAAACCACCTGACCAATTGGAACCAAACTTGGCAGTTATGGTCCTTAGGAGGTTCTCTTTCAGAAGTATGTCCGCTGACCAGGACTGTTAACCAAAATGGCCACCACATCGAACTTAGTTTAACATAGGGCCCTATGGAAAATTCATTGAAAAATCTTCTTGTCTGAAACTACTTGACAGATTGAAACCAGACTAGGCAGCAGTGGTTCTTAGATGATTCTCATTCAGAATTGTGTCTGATGACCCAGACTGACAACCAATATGGCCGCCAGAACCGAACTTAGTTTAACATAGGGCCCTATGGGAAATTCATTGAAAAGTCTTCTTGTCTGAAACTACTAAGCCAATTAGAACCAGACTAGGCAGCAATGGTCCTTAGGAGGTCCTCTTTCAGAAATTTGTCAGATTTTGTGGACTGTGAACCAAGATGGCCGCCACAGCCGAACTTAGTTTAACATAGGACCCTATGGGAATTTCACTCAAAAATCTTCTTGTCTGAAACTACTAAGCCAATTAGAACTAGACTTGGTAGCAATGGTCCTTAGATAGTCCTCTTTCAGAATTGTGTCCGATTTCGTGGACTGTGAACCAAGATGGCCGCCACAGTCAAACTTAGTTTTACTCAGGACCCAATGGGAAATTCACTAAAAAATCTTTTCGTCTGAAACTTCTGAGCCCATTTGAACTAAGCTTGGCAGCATTGGTCCTTAGATGGTCCTCTTTCAGAATGATGTCAGTTCGCCTGGATTGTCAACCAAAATGGCTGCCACGGCCAAACTTAGTTAAATATAGGATCCTATGGGAAAATTCATTGAAAAATCTTCTTGTCTGAAACCACTTAGCCAGTTGGAACAAGACTTAGCTGTAATGGTCCTTAGATGTTTCACTTTTAAAAATGTGTCCATTGACCTGGACTGTCAACCAAGATGACTGCCACAGCTGAACTTAGTTTAACATAGAACCCTATAGAAAAACCAGCAACACTTAAATTTTTCACCTGCTCAAGGTGAAAAGTTAAATCTAGGTGAGCGATACAGGCTCTTGAGAGCCTCTAGTTTTTTTTTCGACCATTGTCTTGTTCCAATCCAGCAATGTTTAATCAAACATTTTTTCATATACGTTTCAGTTTTGTTGTTTAGAAACACATCAATGTCAAGGTAATTTTTTCCCGCCTTGGTATCTAGATCGCGGAAGCGCCTAACAGATAGTATTAACAATGATTGGAAGCGTTTCGCTCCCCTGTTGTTTAAATACCCCAAAATGGCCACCTCGGCAGTGAGCGACAATATTATAGTGGTCCACATACCCAAATGTACACATCAGACGATGTAGAGATATATGGGTTAAAGATTGAATACATGGTCATGGACACCAGTTCTTTGTTATTTAAGTCACCTAAGTTTAATACCAGTTGTCAAGTAAAAAAATAGACTGCGTGTAGAACAAATATTCTATAGCAACACAATTGATACACATACAAAACAAAAAAAAAACAAAAACTCCTGCCTGCCGGGCCTTGAAAATTTTCCCTTGTTAGGGGAAACCAACAATCATTTTAACCTGGCCTTAACCCATTACAGGACTATATTACCTTTGACAGATGAAATATGTGCAACACAGAGGACATTGGAACTCTGTTCTTTTATTATACCCCGTCTGTCCGTCCGTCCATCTGTTCGTCCGACCTTTGTATCCGCAACTCCTCCTAAACTACTGAATGGAATTTGATGAAACTTTCAGTGAATCTTCATCCCATGATGGCATTGTGCACCTCCTATTTTAGAATTTGATCGGACCAATTTTTGGGGTTTCCCATAGAAAAACATGGACTTTGACTTTCAATGTGATAGGGGGTACCATGATGCTATCCGCAACTCCTCCTAAACCACTGTATGGAATTTGATGAAACTTTCAGAGGATCTTTATTACATGATGCCATAGTGCACCTCCTATTTTAGATTTTGATCTGATGAATATTTGGGGTTACCCATACCAAAACATGGACTTTGACATTCATTGTGATAGGGGTACCATGATGCCATCCGCAACTCCTCCTAAAGCACTGAATGGAATTTGATGAAACTTTCAGAGGATCTTTATTACATGATGCCATAGTGCACCTCCTATTTTAGATTTTGATCTGATGAATATTTGGGGTTACCCATACCAAAACATGGACTTTGACATTCATTGTGATAGGGGTACCATGATGCCATCCGCAACTCCTCCTAAACCACTGAATGGAATTTGATGAAACTTTCAGAGGATCTTTATTACATGATGCTGTAGTGCACCTCCTATTTTGGATTTTGATCTGACCAACATTTGGGGTTTCCCATACCAACACTTGGACTTTGCCATTCATTGTGATAGGGGTTCCAGTATGCCATCCGCAACTCCTCCTAAACCACTGAATGGAATTTGATGAAACTATAAGAGAATCTTTTTTTCATGATGCTACAGTGCACCTCCTGTTTTAGATTTTGATCTGACCAACATATGGGGTTTTCCATACCAAAACATGGACCTTGCCATTCCTTGTGATAGGGGGTACCAGTATGCCATCCGCAACTCCTCCTAAACCACTAAAGGGAATTCCATGAGACTTTCAGAGAATCTTTATCACATGATGCCATAGTGCACCTCCCATTTCAGATTTTGATCTGACCAACTTTTTGGGTTTTCCATGGCAAAACATTGACTTTGCCATTCCTTGTGATGGGGGTGCGGGGGTATCAATTATTGAGCTTTGCTCACAGTATTTCTAGTTTTATTGGTTATTATTCTAAATTTGATATATTTAATTAAATTATAAAAAAAAAAGATTAACAGCACACGTTACATGTACATGTTACATGTATATATATAGGTAAACATGGCACAATGAGATTCCATTTATTGGTGCAATTCATACCATAAGAAAAAGATATTGGCGCAATTCGTTCCTTTTCAAAACAATAATTAGTGCCAATTGATTCCAGTCATTTGAATGCTACTTACTGATAATCTCAATCAAAATATGAATATAAAAATTGCATTCATTGTTAAGTACCAGCCATCACATTTCACAAAAAAATATTACAAGAAAAAATACTCTTATGATCATTTCAGTATAATTATACCCACACTCTACGGAGTGGGTGGTATACTGGATTCACCTTATCCGTCCGTCCGTCTGTTCGTCCGTCCGTCAGTTCAAACTGAAATTTTTCGTCAAACTTATCTTGGTTTTGATATTTGGCCTGTAGCTTTATGACCATGAGTTGTATCGTCTCTCCTATTTTCAGGTCTATCAAGGAACCACTTCCTGTTTGCCGATACTTACAAATTTTACAATAACTTATGTTAACATGAAATTTTTAGTCAAACTTTTCTCGGCTTCTGTGCAACTGAATGTTTGATATTTGGCTTGCAGCTTTATGACCATGAGTTGTATCCTGTCTCCTATTTTCAGGTCTGTCAAGGAACCACTTCTTTTGCCGTTACTTAGAAATTTTACAATACCTTATGTTTACATGTAATTTTTCGTCAAACTTTTATTGGCTTCAGTGCAACGGAATGTTTTGATATTATACTCCCACTCTACGGAGTGGGTGGTATACTGATTCACCTTGTCCTTCCGTCTGTCCGTTTAAACTGAAATTTTTTGTCACACTTATCTCGGCTTCTGTGCAACGGAATGTTTTGATATTTGGCCTGTAGCTTTATGACCATGAGTTGTATCGTCTCTCCTATTTTCAGGTCTGTCAAGGAACCGCTTCCTGTTTGCCGATACTTGCAAATTTTATAATACCTTATGTTTACATAAAATTTTTAATTAAACTTTTTAATTCTGTTTTCCCAATTTTCAAAATTAAAAAAGAGTGGGGGTATACTTTGCATGATGATACGGGCAACCTCAATGTTTTGGATCAATTTTTGTCGTTAGATTTTTTGTGAAAAGAGCTCCTGTCTTTGTAAGAATCATGCAGGTTCCTGTAGGATTCATAACCCCTCTTCTAATGTGAAAAAGTATGTTATGAAATTAAGTTCAAAATATATTTTTTTTACATTTTGTTGCCATAGAAACTGCCCAATAAACATTTTGCCAAAATGGGTGCAAAAATTAACTTTTGAAAATTAAAAATAAAGGACGGTTTAAAGACCATGAAAAATACAATAAGGATTTTTATACTGCTGAAAGACAACACCAAACTATTCAAAACTTTTAAAAACATAAATTTACTTTATATTTTGTTTCCATAGCAACCATTTGAAAATATGTAAAAAATTTGAAAAAATGAATTAAAAAATTACCCAATTTCAATTTTGTGTATCACCAAAGATTAACAATACACTAACGATCTACAGCCTACAGTCCTTGTTTTTTTTCCAGCATGTTAGTGGCAACACATGTATTATTATTGTAAGATTGCTTTGTCAAACATTTAAGAAATTTTATGAAACTTAAACAGAAGTATCTTCCACATGAAAAAAAAAAAATCTTTAGAAAATTATATGATGTACTGAAAAATGAAATGAAATGAAAATATTTTTGATGTTAACATTTGGAAACAACTCGTACAGTCCAGGGTTAAAGTTTAAAAAATTCAATTATCTGTTTAAAACCATCATTGAGTTGCAGGAAACTTAATCATCTTTATAACAATTTAGATTAAAATTGAAAATTGACCATGATGATTATATATATTCTTAGTTCCTTTAATGCCCCACCTACGATAGTTATTAGGCATTAGGTTTTTTTGGTCTGTGCTTCTGTTTGTTTGTCCCGCTTCAGGTTAAAGTTTTTGGTCAAGGTAGCAGTCCAATCAACTTGAAACTTAGTACACATTTTCCCTATGATACAATCTTTCTAATTTTAATGCCAAATTAGATTTTTGACCCCAATTTCATAATCAGTTACTATAAGCAAGAGGTCTTAAGACGGGACGTATTATGGTATACCATTGTCCGTCTGTCTGTCATCTACACTTTGGACCCTAACTCAGAAACAATTTCACCAATTTCCATGAAACTTTGTTGAATTGTTTATATCTATTGATGTGAGCTCTCTTTTGTTTTTTTTTGTTTTGTAATTTCAGATTTTACGTTTGGGATTTATGGGTCTTTATTCACAAAAAAAGGGGATTTTCTAGTTTTTGGACTAAATTCCATGAAACTTTCGTGAATTGTTTATATCTATTTATGTAAGCTTCGTTCTGATTTTTACATTTGGGATTTATGGGATTTTTTTTGTAAAAAAGGCAGGGGGATTTTCAAGTTTTCTGACTATAGCTCAAATTCCTTTAAACCTTTTCTCATGTTATATGAACACAACATTAGGATTGATGAAAGAAAGCTCCCTTTTGATTTTAAAAAAAAAAATATCATGTCGTTTCAGATTTACAGGACTTTAACCATTGGATTTAAGGCACTTTTTCACATTTCGCACACTAACTCTATCATGCCTGGATTGATTTCCTTGAAACTTTACTTTATTGTTGGGATTGACATTAGGAAGCTCCCTTTGAGTTTTGTTGTTCTAGAGTTACAGGACTTTAACAATTTGAATTTAAGGCAATGTTTAATGCCTTCTTAATATCCAAATTTATTTTAGCATCAATTTCTATATGCAAAATAAGGGCGTGTCATGCGCTCTTTCTTCCACTAGTTTTACACATTTCGTTGTTTAAAATTTCTTTTCTTACAGCTCTTTTTTCTGGCCACCATCTTTCATACATGCCACCATTAACATACCACGTAATAATAATGAAACTCGTGTCTGGTTTCCGGGATATTTATAGAAACTTTGTGAGATTTTCTAAAATAAGTCAATTACGTGGTCATAATGGTGGTAATAGAAATAATCTAAAAATAGATTTTCATTGTGGAATTATTTTTCAAAAAATTTGTGGGTCATGAATTCACACTTTTGTGCAGTAAATAACATTTTAAAGAAAATCCATCACTGCTGTGTAATTTTTACGTACATGGTTTATGGTTCATGATATGCATGACCCACAAACCACCCAAGTATCCCACAACGTGGGTAACAAATACTCAATATGGCCCACATTCCAGTTGAAAGATAACTTCGTGCTTTTGTTGTGCAGTTACACCACTGTCCTAGGTTAGAGGGAGGGTTTGGATCCAGCAAATACTTTTAACCTTGTTGCATATATATACTTAAGTACCTTCTCGTGTCAGGAGCCTGTAAATTTAGTGGTTGTCACTTGTTGCTGTGTGTCATATTTGTTTTTCGTTTATTGTTTTTTATTTAAATCTGTCTATTGGTTTGGCCCATCTGAATTGTTTTACACTGGTCATTTTGGACCCTTTTATAGCTTACTTTGTAGTGTGAGTTGAGGCTCCACATTGAAGGCCGTACTGTGACCTATAATTGCTTATATTTACAACTTTAGGTTTTGGATGGATAGTTGTCTCATTGGCAATCTACCAAATCTTCTTATTGTCGAGCCTGCGATTTAAGTCGCAGAAAGCTCGACATAGGGATAGTGATCCGGTGGCGGCGGCATTAACTAACTTCTTAAAAGCTTTATATTTTAGAAGGTGGAAGATCTGGATGCTTTATACTTTGTATATAGATGCCTTTTGTTACGAAGTTTCCGTCTGTCATATGTACATTGTCCTTGACCTCATTTTCATGGTTTAGTGACTACTTGAAAAAAAAGTTAAGATTTTTTGTAATGTTAATTTCTCTCTTATTATGAATAATAGGATAACTATATTTGGTATGTGCGTACCTTACAAGGTCCTCATCCCGCTCAGACAGTTTTCAATTGACCCTTGACCCAATTTCAAGGATCATTGAACAAGGTTAAGTTTTGGTGGTTAAGTCCATATCTCAGATACTATAAGCAATAGGTCTAGTATATTTTGTGTATGGAATGATTGTAAGGTGTACATGTCCAACTGGCAGGTGTCATCTGACCTTGACCTCATTTTCGTGGTTCAGTGGTTATAGTTAAGTTTTTGTGTTTTGGCCTGTTTTTCGAATACTGTATGCAATAGGTCCACTATATTTGGTGTATGGAAGGATAGTAAGGTGTACATGTCAAACTGGCAGGGGTCATCTGACCTTGACCTCATTTTCATGGTTCAGTGGTCATAGTTAAGTTTTTGTGTTTTGCTTTGTTTTTCGAATACTGTATGCAATAGGTCTGATATATTTTATCTCATTATTTACAGCTTAAAATTTATAATGTATGTCTGATAGCATTTACTTTCATTAGAAATACACGACAGGCGAGACATTTTTGTGTGTCCACTCTTGTGTTTAAATTGAGTGATTGTATTTTACAGCTAAAAGTGAACAGAACAGGACAAGTATTGTAAGTGTAGGATCAACAGAATCGTTAATGAGTATTGAAAACAGATCTGAGTTTAGTGAACAGAACAGGACAAATATTGTTAGTGTAGGATCAACAGAATCGTTAATGGGTATTGAAAACAAATCTGAGTTTAGTGAGCAGAACAGGACAAATATTGTTAGTGTAGGATCAACAGAATCATTAACGAGTATTGAAAACAGATCTGAGTTCAGTGAACAGAACAGGACAAATATTGTTAGTGTAGGATCAACAGAATCGTTAATGGGTATTGAAAACAGATCTGAGTTTAGTGAACAGAACAGGACAAATATTGTTAGTGTAGGATCAACAGAATCATTAATGGGTATTGAAAACAGATCTGAGTTTAGTGAACAGAACAGGACAAATATTGTTAGTGTAGGATCAACAGAATCGTTAATGGGTATTGAAAACAGATCTGAGTTCAGTGAGCAGAACAGGACAAATATTGTTAGTGTAGGATCAACAGAATCATTAACGAGTATTGAAAACATATCTGAGTTTAGTGAACAGAACAGGACAAATATTGTTAGTGTAGGATCAACAGAATCGTTAATGAGTATTGAAAACAGATCTGAGTTCAGTGAACAGAACAGGACAAATATTGTTAGTGTAGGATCAACAGAATCATTAATGGGTATTGAAAACAGATCTGAGTTTAGTGAACAGAACAGGACAAATATTGTTAGTGTAGGATCAACAGAATCGTTAATGGGTATTGAAAACAGATCTGAGTTAAGTGAACAGAACAGGACAAATATTGTTAGTGTAGGATCAACAGAATCGTTAATGGGTATTGAAAACAGATCTGAGTTTAGTGAACAGAACAGGACAAATATTGTTAGTGTAGGATCAACAGAATCATTAACGAGTATTGAAAACAGATCTGAGTTAAGTGAACAGAACAGGACAAATATTGTTAGTGTAGGATCAACAGAATCGTTAATGGGTATTGAAAACAGATCTGAGTTCAGTGAACAGAACAGGACAAATATTGTTAGTGTAGGATCAACAGAATCGTTAATGGGTATTGAAAACAGATCTGAGTTTAGTGAACAGAACAGGACAAATATTGTTAGTGTAGGATCAACAGAATCGTTAATGGGTATTGAAAACAGATCTGAGTTTAGTGAACAGAACAGGACAAATATTGTTAGTGTAGGATCAACAGAATCGTTAATGGATATTGAAAACAGATCTGAGTTCAGTGAACAGAACGGGACAAATATTGTTAGTGTAGGATCAACAGAATCGTTAATGGGTATTGAAAACAGATCTGAGTTTAGTGAACAGAACAGGACAAATATTGTTAGTGTAGGATCAACAGAATCATTAACGAGTATTGAAAACAGATCTGAGTTAAGTGAACAGAACAGGACAAATATTGTTAGTGTAGGATCAACAGAATCGTTAATGGGTATTGAAAACAGATCTGAGTTCAGTGAACAGAACGGGACAAATATTGTTAGTGTAGGATCAACAGAATCGTTAATGGGTATTGAAAACAGATCTGAGTTTAGTGAACAGAACAGGACAAATATTGTTAGTGTAGGATCAACAGAATCGTTAATGGGTATTGAAAACAGATCTGAGTTCAGTGAACAGAACAGGACAAATATTGTTAGTGTAGGATCAACAGAATCGTTAATGGGTATTGAAAACAGATCTGAGTTCAGTGAACAGAACAGGACAAATATTGTTAGTGTAGGATCAACAGAATCGTTAATGGGTATTGAAAACAGATCTGAGTTTAGTGAACAGAACAGGACAAATATTGTTAGTGTAGGATCAGCAGAATCATTAACGAGTATTGAAAACAGATCTGAGTTAAGTGAACAGAACAGGACAAATATTGTTAGTGTAGGATCAACAGAATCGTTAATGGGTATTGAAAACAGATCTGAGTTAAGTGAACAGAACAGGACAAATATTGTTAGTGTAGGATCAACAGAATCGTTAATGGGTATTGAAAACAGATCTGAGTTCAGTGAACAGAACAGGACAAATATTGTTAGTGTAGGATCAACAGAATCGTTAATGGGTATTGAAAACAGATCTGAGTTTATTGAGCAGAACAGGACAAATATTGTTAGTGTAGGATCAACAGAATCGTTAATGGATATTGAAAACAGATCTGAGTTTAGTGAACAGAACAGGACAAATATTGTTAGTGTAGGATCAACAGAATCGTTAATGGATATTGAAAACAGATCTGAGTTTAGTGAGCAGAACAGGACAAATATTGTTAGTGTAGGATCAACAGAATCGTTAATGGATATTGAAAACAGATCTGAGTTTAGTGAGCAGAACAGGACAAATATTGTTAGTGTAGGATCAACAGAATCGTTAATGGGTATTGAAAACAGATCTGAGTTCAGTGAGCAGAACAGGACAAATATTGTTAGTGTAGGATCAACAGAATCGTTAATGAGTATTGAAAACAGATCCGAGTTACCTCTCCTTCTATTAAAGAACATTCAGAATGCAGCTAATGGTAAATACAAATAGATTTTTGGTTACTCATGTTACTGTGGATTTATTTATTTTTTTTGTTAGAGGAAAAAAGACATTTCGTGGGATATGTAAATTCGTGGATTGCCATTTGACTAAAAAAAATGGAGAAGTTTATTTTGAAGTCCAATCAACTTGAAACTTAGTACACATGTTCCCTATGATATGATCTTTCTAATTTTAATGCCAAATAGGAGTTTTGACGCCAATTTCATGGTCCACTGAACATAGCAAATGATAGTGTGAGTGGGACATCCATGTACTATTGACACATTCTTGTTTCAGATACTAAAAGGAATACTGAACTATATTTGGTTTATGGAAAAATTTAAAAGAACAACATTGTTCATTTTTAGCTGACATATTTGTCATTGATATTAGCAATTATAGGTCACAGTATGGCCTTCAATGTGAAAACTTGACTCGCACTGCAAAGTAAGCTACATGTATAAAGGCCCCCTAAATAATCAGTGTAAAACAATTAAGATGAGACAAACCAAAAGCCAGATTTCTATAAAAGATAAAGGAAAACTATAGTATTTCTCAAACAAATGTTATGAAACTTATACATGTACATAAATCACAGATCAAGTTAGAATTTGGGTGGTGTCACTTTTACTATTCTCTAGTTAGGTCTCTTTATAACATTATATGTAAGCAGGGAATCATATGTGTCCCATAGACACATTCTTTTTCCATTGATTTAAATATACTGCATTTTTTTCAGTTATTTTAATTAATATATTGTTAAAAGAAAACGGAGTATAAAAAAATGCAATAATGTATATCTGCCTACTGCCCAGATATTTATCAGTAGTAGTTATGCCTGCAATAATGGAACATATATTTATATCTTCAGAACAGTTAGATAGTGAAGAGGAAGATACATACTCTGATATATTTCCAGCATTGACAACTCAGGAAAAAACTGATGGATATTTAATTAACATTCCTAATTCTGTATACCCTGAGGTAATTTGACTCATCTGTTTATAAACAATTTTTATTTCTAAACAATCATTAATTTAGGTTACATCAAATTAAATTATAGATTCTCATCCACTATTGCTTTAATAGAAAAGAGGGTCAGGCAGGTTGATTTTATTATAAGATTTCATGAACAAATTATGTAATCCGACAATTTTAACATATCAGACGAGAAAATTTGGAAAAAAGAAAATTGTTTTGAGCAGTTGGTTAAGAGGAGGTGCAGACAGGGATGAATGTCTATAAATTAACTTGATATGACCTTATCAATTTTTTTTATGACCCATAAACATAACAGAACTACCTGATCAAATTGGAAACAAATTATAAATTATTGTGTGTTATGGACAATTAAATATCAAATTTTCTTACACACACCCTTTTTTAGCTCACCTTTCCTAAAAAGTCAAGTAAGCTATTCTTATCACTTGGGCGTCCGTCCTCGTCCATTAAATTTTTACATTTTAAACTTCTTCGAGAGAAGCACTAAATGGAATGATACCAAACATGGCATGAATGTTCCTTATGAGGTGCTGACCATGTTATTTTGTAGCTTATCCCTCATCCAAGATGGCTGCAAGCGGGGGACTTGTTTAACATAGGAGGCTATGGGAAATACAAATGTTTTTTCTAGACAACCTATGAATGGATTGAAACCAGTTATGGTATGAATGTTCCTTATGAGGTGCTGACCAAGTTTTAATTGTTGCCAATCTGTCGTCCAAAATGGCCGCCAGCAGGGGACTTAGTTTAACACAAATACCCTATCGGAAATAAATACAAATATCTTCTTCTAGAGAACTGCTGAATGGATTGAAACCAAACATGGCATGAATTTTCATTATGAGGTGCTGATCCCTTTATTTTCTATTGTTACTTTAATGCCTTTCTTGTGCATACCTTTGTCCTTAGATCAGTATAACCTCAACTTTATAATGTAAAACACAAAATAAAAGCATAATCTGTCTTGATATGCAAGTTTAAGACTGTCTCTCATCTTGGAAATGCCAGATTCAACATATAATTTATCATTAACAATCACTTCATGTAAAGGCCCCCTTCAAAAATATGATATGCATAATTTCCAACCATAGTAGATCCAAGTCTGTGACACAGGCTCTTAGAGCCTTTAGTTTTTAAGTTGGCTTGCTCCACCAGTCAGACTGTAATTGGTGTTGAAAGGGGTGTTAAATCCCAACAATAAACAAGCCAGAAAGTTACAGGCAAATACTCTGTCCAATAAAAAATATGTTGGTTACTGGTATTTGTTTTTCTGTTGGGGAAATTGCATGTGCTTATTCTATCAAAATACCAGCATATGAATTAAAAAATTTGCTATAAAGACATGCCCATCATTGATTTTAATTCATTTTTTTTATCAATTGTAGGAATCAGCAAATTTTGTATTATGTCCCATAACTGGACATTTAATTGAACCTAGTGGTGAAGAACAGATATATGAAAAGGTATGTCTTTTACTAAACAAATCTTTAATTTATATTTATTCATTTCCCTTCTGAGATGTTCCAGGTGATTTTTTTTCTCTTGACAGTCTTTCAGTAATAGATTTTTTTTAAAAACTATTTAACTGCCACAGTAGTAGGACACTTGCCACCTGGCAAGGTTAATGGAAAGACTTGTAAGTTGGTATTCCTACTTCACCACTAAGCATGCAGCATTCAGGCCTAAGACCAATGAATGATTATCTTGGAATTAGAATGATTTGTCTTGGTAGGATGAAATGGTTGCTGTGGACTATTTAAACCTTTATTATGTTGTTAGCTAGCAGCTCAGTGTGTTTTCTAGTACAGAGTCGTATTATTTCGTTGAATTAAGTTCTAATTCTGAATTTTAACCAAATAGTTGTCACTGGATGTTGAGTAACCATCCATCAATCATCAGTCTATCATTTAAAAGTTTGATAATAATAAAAAAAATCTCATTTAGGTAGGCAGTTATTTTGGAGTGTGTAGGAAGAGGAGAAAACACACATCTGTCTACTTGTGGCCGTGAGAACCTTTGGAGCGTTATCTGATTTTAAATATTTTCTGTTTACAGAATATAGACTATAAAGTTTTAGACTATTTTCACAGGTTAACACTTTTCTGCTTTACAATATTACTGGGGTTAATTACAATTTATTAAACTTTATAAATTATAGGAACTTACAGAGAGTGTATTATATTCTACAAAGAAAGAAACTGATGGCTGCAAGCTGAACTTAACAAACAAGGTATTTTGGGTCATTTATTTCAAAATAGATCAGGGTTCTCACTAAGAATTTTTCATGATGAGTCCTGGGACTCATCATTTTTCAGAATGGTGAGTCCCAGCTGATTTTGATGAGTCCCAGGACTCATCGCCACTTTTTTAACGCACACTCCTGCATGATTTTGACCATGGTAGGCCTATTGTACTATTGTTAAAGTTTCATTAAAATCAAGTGCTGCCTTAACATACTGACGAATATAATTTGAAATTTCAAAAAAAAAAAAAAAAAAAAATTGGACTTTTGCAGTGGTGTTCCGAACTTGGAAGAAAATTTCTGTTACAGATATGAGCAAAAATCTTTGCACCTTTTGACACAACTCATTTATTATTGCCATTTTATTTTGTAATAGTTATTTATGTATAATCTTTACTATTATTTTTTGTCAAACATACTCTTAAAATTCTCCAATTGACATTGTTTGAACACCTTAATAATCAACATTGACAAAATTTCCATTTGTGCATAGATAAGTCAAAATCCGCTAAATTTATTTTTAAATGAGGTCTACATATTGTTACCGGTTGTAATAAACACTGTGGCCAATGAAAAATCACGAGAATTCCGATTGCCGCCATTTTTTTAGCTTACTTTTTGTCGTTTCTTTCCCTTCCCCCCTGTGATCTCCAAGAAAACAAAAAAATGGCGGCTCGAGATTTTTAATGAAAATAACGGTCTTCAGACGCAGCTGATTAGATCTACATGCGTCCCAGGGACGCATGAGTTTGAAGGATGACGCGTCCAGTCCAATTTTAGCGCGTCCAGGACGCATATACGCGCCTTAGCGAGAACCCTGTAGATCGATAATGTTAAATGTAACTTACAGGTTCGTGGCAATGCACAATCTGAACAAAAACAGTACACAATAAAAACAGTCGCATTTTATTAAATCTAAATCTATTGAAAGAGTAAAAACATGATATTTACATCAGTCAAGCAAAATATAAGGAAAATTCAATGTGTGGATATCAGCTGAACAGGTATTCTCTGATTTACCCATATTGAAATTCATGCTTATGGTTACAAACATGGTCTGCTTGATTGCATATTTTTTTCTAGAAAAAGCTGTGCAAATAATCAAAATTCACTATTACTAGCATATGACTTTAAAAATTTGCTATAAAGACATGCCCATCATAGATTTTAATTTATTTTTGTATCAATTGTAGGAATCAGCAAATTTTGTATTATGTCCCATAACTGGACATTTAATGGAACCTAGTGGTGAGGAACAGATATATGAAAAGGTAAAGTCAAGAAATACCAAAGGGATATTCGAAGGAGGGAAAAATCGTAACAACTGACAAACTCCGGAGAACAACGAAGACAAGACCAAAACAATACATGCACTACAATTAAAAACTAAAAACATATGAACAACATGGACCCCACCAAAAAACCGGGGGTAGGCTCAGGTGCTCCGGAAGAGTAAGCAGTCTCTGCATCCTACAAGGACACCTGCCATGCTGCCCATGTCAAATCCCGTATGTACTAAAAAAATGTTTAAATTTGCAGTGGTGTTATAGTGTGTTACAGTATTGTTACTGTTGGAATTGAACTTCTACTGTAAATTCGGAAATTATTGCGATAACTGCGACAGGGTTGTAACCGCAATAATTTAAATTTGCATTTTGGAATTTTTTTATATGAATGAAGCGTATTTTCTCAATATTGCAAAACTTTAAAATTGCATTTTGGTCTAAAATGACAAAATCGCAATAATAAATGCATACAATAATTTCTGAATTTACCGTATATATCTTCATTTCCATTCCTGGTGATTTTTGTCTCGCCTTGACAGAGTCAAAAAGTGAGACATATGTATGCTGTTTCTAATGGCGGCGTCCATGGCATCAGGAATTTGTTAAAGTTAGTGATTAGGTCAGTTAAAGGGAACCACTTAAAAATGGTAAATCATTGATATTTAGTATGCAGTTGTATAAATATTTGCACATCTCATTTCCATGGAGATTATTTAGCCCTGCCCCCTCAGTCATGGTCTATTGACTTAAAAACAATTGCTTACTTTCAATGTTAAAGTTTGTGATTAGGTCAGTTTAAGTGCAACCACTAATGGAAGGTCAATGATATTTGGTGTGTAGTTGTATTGGTATTGGTAAATCTCATTTCCATGGTAATTTGATCCCGCCCCTTCATGGTTTGTGGACTTTGAAGTTTTCCATAGCTTACATGTTAAAGTTTCTGATTAGGTCAGCTTAGGTGAACCATTAATAGCTTGTCAATGACATTTGATGTGCAGTTGTATCAGCATTGACACATCTCATTTCCATGGAGATAATATGGTTTTGCCCCTTCAGTCATAGTCTATTGACTTTGAAAATGTTCCTACCTTACATGTTAAAGTTTCTGATTACAAAAATTGATTAGGTTAGTTTAAGGGGAACCGTCTATGATAAGTCAATGATATTTGGCATGTTATTCTATAAGCATCAGCAAATCTCATTTCCATGGAGATTTTTTAATCCAACCCCTCAGTCATGGTTTATTAATTTTTGAATTTTTTCATGGCTTAAGTTTATGGTTAGGTTATTGTAAGGGGAAACAAATAATTTAGGTCAATGATATTTGGTATGTAGTTGTCTTAGGATTGGCATATATATAGTTTTCATAAAGGTTGTTTGGCCTCATATCTTCACCAATGGTTCGTTGACTTTGAAAATTTTCCAAAGTTTACATGTTTTAGTGTTGCTGATTTAATTTAAAAATTTGCATTAAACTTTCAAAATTGCATATAGTGAAACATATTTCTGTGTCAGCAGTTTATTATATCCTTTTGCCAGTTGCAAGAGGGATATGGTAATGTGTCTGTCCATCCATCCATCAGTTTGTTCACATGTATAACTGGACTGAACATCTGTTGAGACAACATAGTTTCATTCTGGCATTGCAGCAGAAGATAATTGGACTTTGATGCTTATTTGCTAAATAGCTAGTGTGTCACTATAAAACGGCATTGCCTGGTGGGGGGGGGGGGGGTCCCATTTTGTATCCACATCTCCTCCCCAACCTTATTAAAATTTTATGAAACTTTCTCAGATTATCATATAATTCCATTGTGCACCTATTTTGTTTTTGTTCAAAAGCATTTTTGGGATTTCTATTTCAAAAACAAGGACCATGCCATTGCCTTATAGGGGGGTACCCATTTTGTATTTGCAACTCCTCCTAGACCACTTATTATAATTTAATGAAATTTTCTCAGATTCTTTATCTTATAATGCCATTGTGCACCTCCTATTTTGTTTTTGTTCAAACTCATTTTTGGGGTTTCTATTTCAAAAAAAGGGGTGGAGTATAATTTCGTGAGCTCTGCTCACAGTAATTGTAGTTTTGGCTTGTGCTTAATAAATCAACCTACTTTAAATGGCTTAACGCATGTAAAGAGCGTCCTGGTTTCGGTACCAAAACCAGTACTTCAGTGCTGAGAAACAGGTAAAATTTGCTCTATTAAAATTTCATACAGATATTTGATTATTGAAAATAAACGTTCAGTCAAAAAGTATCCAAAATTGATCCCAAGTCCTTTAGCTTTCATTTGGTACCAAACTAACCAATAGATTCTATTCTTTTTAAAGTGGGGCCTCGGTGTCCGAGTGGTCTAGGTAGTTTGTCATGGCTACTAATGATCACTAGCCTGTCAACGCTGGGGTTGTGAGTTCGAATCTCACCTGTGGCGGGGTGTGTTCGACTCCGATCTTAATTGAAAAGGATTGCCAATTTTCCTACCGAAGATCGGTGGTTCTCTCCGGGTACTCCGGCTTCCTCCACCAATAAAAACTGGCCGCCGCGAAATGGCCAAATGTGCTGAAAACGGCGTTAAACCCCAACTAAACAAACAAACAATCTTTTTAAAGTTGTAGTTATGTGTAGGATTTATTTTGTCTTAAATAAGTTTTACTCTCTGGTATGTTCTTTCTGACCAGCCCTATTAAGTGGTTCTACATCTATAATTATTACATGTAAACACTGGAGATCTTTTTGAGAACTGTGCATGCAGAAGGGATATTTCACCACTGAAGAAATTCATATTGTATAATGTACTTTTTGTGTGCAATCCGACTCTGTAAAATTCACTATTTAACATGCGCAAGAGTATCAAACGATTCATACTAATGAACCTTGTGTTCAATCTTGATTTTAGGAGACTTCAGATACTCCATTTTCTGATGAAGAACTTTTGGACTCAGGTATTCTTTATTTAATGGTTAATTTTGCCTCAACAAACTTGAGGGTAACTATTCGAGTACCCTGGTATCCAGGTCTTATACAATTATTAAGAACCAACCAGTGTAAAGATACAACTTAGAATTTGACGTTTTGTCATCGCTCAAAACTCATGCATTCTACTTTGGATTGGGAATAAAACTTGGCAGAAATACATGTAAGGGTATGAAAATTTGAATTCTGTATTTGCAAAATTCATTTTTTGAGGATTGTCCAGGTTAAAATATGTTGATAGCCATTTTGCCTTAGATCAGGATAAAGAAACTTATATTCTTGCTTAGAAAGGAATATTGACACCACTGACTCATTATGAAATTCAATTGCATATTTGATATTTGGTTTTTAATACAACTTTTCTATGTTCCCTTTTGAAAACGTGAGTTTGGGGAGATAAAAATAGTGCATGCAAAAAGAAATTTTATTTGTTTACCCATTGTTGAAGGCCAAACGGTTTTAAACCATTTTAAACCTGTAGATGCATATTAATTTGTACTAGACACATTAGTCAGTAATACCACATCCTTTTTTTCAATAGAATAAAGGTAAATATAAAAGTATTTGTTATTCCCCTGCTTTTTAAAGCAGAGGTATATAGTGATGGGGAGTCTGTCTGACCGTTTTTCTGTCCAGTACAATATATTTGTATTCAGAACTTCCTTTTTATCCACTTTTTATGATTTAATGAAACTTTATCAGATTCTTAACCATGCAATGCAATTATGCAACTATTTTGTTTTTGGTCTATTTCCAAAACATGGACTTTTAATGGGAGCTACCCATTTTGTATCCGCAACTCCTCCTAAACCACTTATTATAATTTAATGAAACATTCTTAGTTTATCATAAAATGATGCCGTTGTGCACCTCATATTTTGTTTTAGCTCAAAAAAATCATTTTTTTGGGTTTCTTTTTCCAAAACTTGGACTTTTCCATTGCCTTATAATGGGGGTGGGTGGAGAGAGATAACTATTTTGTATCTTTAACTCCTCCTTATCATAATCTTATGAAACTTTTTCATATAATCCTTTAAAAAAAAGGCTTTTTTGTACCTATTTTGATTTTTGATTAAAATGATGTTTAGGTTTTTTTTCAAAAACATAGACTTAACCATTGCCTTTTATTGTGGTACCCATTTTGTATCGGAAACTCATCCTAAACCAGGGCTTTCATTAAGAGCCGGCACCCGGCGAAATGTCGCCGTTTCAAAAGACGGAAATCGCCGGTTCAAATGCTTAAACAAAAAATCTTTTTTAATAGAATAAAATAATAACATAGTTTATATTGACCTTTTGTCTCAAGGAGTTCTTAATTCCATAATTTTACAAATACGTTGCCTTTTTATAACCGACTGTGTCGGATAGTTTAACTTCGATCGCCGTCATTTATACGTTTTACTGCATTCAAATACGATGTTCGATCAATCTCTTGAATGATCAAGATTGTCAATGGTAAAAGCGAGAGAGACATCGAAATAAAAACTACGTTATCAATGGATAACTCACTAGAAACCGAAATTAAAAAGTTTTAGGAGGCAATTTTTTGAATTTTTTGAAGTTCAAGTTGAAATGAAACGAACGAAAATAAATAATTTTTTTACAAGTAAAAAGACAAAAACAGTTGAACCATTACCAGGTAAGACTTTTTTTATTTAAGTTATTTAATTTCAAAGAAGGTTTGTACAGTCTCATGTTTATATAAATGAGGCCTGCCCAAGCTTGCCTTCTATGCCCTTTTTATAATGTAATAATTATTTCATTGATCACTACCACCCTTTAACCCTTGGGGAGGGATGGGGGGTTGAAAAAAGTGCCTAGGCTAGGGGGTGCTGCCCAATTTTTTTTCTATGTTTGGACCTTATCAGGGTTTTCGCTAAGGCGCGTATATGCGTCCTGGACGCGCTAAAATTGGACTGGACGCGTCATCCTTCAAACTCATGCGTCCCTGGGACGCATGTAGATCTAATCAGCTGCGTCTGAAGACCGTTATTTTCATTAAAAATCTCGAGCCGCCATTTTTTTGTTTTCTTAGAGATCAAAGGGGGGAAGGGAAAGAAACGACAAAAAGTAAGCTAAAAAAATGGCGGCAATCGGAATTCTCGTGATTTTTCATTGGCCACAGTGTTTATTACAACGGGTAACAATATGTAGACCTCATTTAAAAATAAATTTAGCGGATTTTGACTATCTATACACAAATGGAAATTTTGTCAATATTGATTATTAAGGTGTTCAAACAATGTCAATTGGAGGATTTTAAGAGTATGTTTGAGAAAAAATAATAGTAAAGATTATAGATAAATAAATATTAAAAAATAAAATAGCAATAATAAATAAGTTGTGTCAAAAGGTGCAAAGATTTTTGCTCATATCTGTAACAGAAATTTTCTTCCAAGTTCGGAGCACCACTGCATAAGTCCAATTTTTTTTTTTTTTTTTTTTTTTGGAAATTTCAAATTATATTTGTCAGCATGTTATGGCAGCACATGATTTTAATTAAACTTTAACAATAGTACAATAGGCCTACCATGGTCAAAATCATGCAGGAGTGTACGTTAAAAAAGTGGCGATGAGTCCTGGGACTCATCAAAATCAGCTGGGACTCACCATTCTGAAAAATGATGACTCATCATGAAAAATTCTTAATGAGAACCCTGCTTATGCCTCAGTTTTTATCACTGCCCATTGGGGGAAGGGGGTTGACAAATGAGCCTAAGCTAGGAGGAATGCTTCCCAATTTTTATATATAGTTGGACCTTTCCCCTCAAGTTTTTACCATAAGTTTATAAATAATTGAAAATGTGCAGCATATAGGGTGGGGATCATTAGTGTTTAAGTGGGAAGTTTTGCTTACCCTGGCCTTCCTGAGCACATGAACACACAGTGACAACCAATGTTTTATATGTTTGGATCGATTATTTTTGTGTGTTTTGAGGTTATTTATTACTTAATCAACTTGAATCAACTTGATTGCATTGATTTCTTGGTAATGGTTGATGATGACCCACCCCTCAGCTGCTTTCTTACCTTTTGTAAAATCTGGCAATATAATTATAATTAAGATCATTATTGATATCAAAATATTTTTATTTGATTAGCAATATCACAATTTACTCATAAGATTGACCTTACAAGCTAAAGTAAAGATAACATTCCTATGAAACCTCATTTTTTATGCACTTGTAAACAGCCTGAAAATGCCTCAGAGTGCACCATTTTCAATGTAAGACCAAAAAAAATTCCGGGGGGGAAACCCACCCCGGAACCCCCCCCCAACTTTTATCAGCCGCTTCAAATAATCAATCAGCCTGTTCACTAGAAAGTTATTGAAAGCCCTGCTAAACCATTGAATATAATTTAATGGAACTTTCTTTGATTCTTTATCATATAATGCCATTGTGCATCTCCTATTTTATGTTATGGTTAAACTTTTTTGGGGGGGTTCCAATACAGAAACACAGAATTTGCAAGCTAAGGGGCGCGGGTATAATTTTGTGAGCAGAGACCTCTTAGTTTACGTTGATTTTGATAACATGTTTATCTTTTTCAGGACGGACATCCTACAGATTATCAAGACCACAAGGTTAGTTTAATTTGTGTTTCACCTTGACAGAGTCAAAAAGCGAGACTTAAGTATGCTGTTTCTGATGACAGTGATCGCAACAATTTGTTAAAGTTTGTGATTAGAAGCTACTTATGATAAATCAATGATATTTGGTATGCACTTTTATTAGTAATGGCACATCTCATTTCCATGCAGATTATTCAGCTCCACCTCAGTCATGGTCTATTGTCTTGCCCTGACAGAGGCGTCAGCGGTGTCAACAATTTGTTAAAGTTCGTGATAAGGTCAGTTTAAAGGCAACCGCTTATGGTAAATCAATGATATTTGGTATGCAGTTGTATTAGTATTCCCATATCTCATTTCCATGGAGATTATTCAGCCCGGTTCCCTCAGTCATGGTCTGTTGACCTAAAAATTAGTTGCAATGTTTCAAGTTTGTAATTAGGTCAGTTTTAATAAGGGGAACCATTAATAGTTGATCAATGATATTTGGTGTGCAGTTGTATAAGCATTGGTATATCTCATTTCCATGGAGATGATTTAGTCCCGCCCTTTCAGTGGTGATCTATTAACTTTGAAGTTTTTCCATAGCTTACATGTTAAAGTTTCAGATTAGGTCAGTTTAAGGGGAACCACCTATGGCTATGATATTTGGTATGTAGTTGTCTAAGCATTTGCATATATCGTTTCCATAGAGATTATTTGGCCTCACATTTGCAGTCGTGGTTCATTGACTCAAAATTTTCATAATTTACAGGATACCGTTTTGATTTTAAACAATTGCATTAAACTATCAAAGTTGCAAGATTTACAATTGTTTTGCACCAGCCCATGAGAAAACTGTTCATTGTATGACTCCCAAATGAAGGAGGTTAAGTAGGTTGAGGATTAATTTCCAAATTCTTAAGGGCATAATTTAGTAACCTATCAGAAAAAAATATACATGTATGATGATTATCTGATTTATCAAGGAAGAAAAGATAATCATTTTTTTTGCACCAGCCTATGAGAATAAACACATTGGCTGTGAGATTCCCAATAAAATTTAGAGACTAGCTTTAATACGTGGGAAATTTTGTTTCGAAAAGTTTGATTTTTAAATAGGCAGATTTATCATGTTTGAGCAGATGATATTATTCTGATAAAAAGATAACTCTAAATTATTGGAAAACAGATGGCTTAGAACTAATTAAAAAAATCTAGAGTTTCAAATTGATAATTAGTTAATTTTATTTTCAGTCAAAGTCAAGAGAATTCACAAAATAAACGGAAAGAGACAATATAACAAAATATTGGCATGTTATTTTTGTGGTAAATTGTTTCGCCATAGGATACAGAAACATCTTGAAAGTTGTCACTCAGGGGAAACTATGGTTGCTTCAGCATGTTCTAAAACAGGGACGATTGAGAGGAGGAAACTTTTCGATAGAATCAAGAATTTTGGATCTTTTAAGTATAATGTGAAAATTCTTGCGGAAGGACATGGAAATTTAATAGTTTGTAGAAGACCAAGTAAGGAAACATTAAATTCTGTTGATTACTTGCCATGTATTTATTGTTATGGTTTTTTTGGGAGGAAAGAATTGTGGAGACATACAAAGAGATGTGCATTCAACAAAAATAAAAATAAGTCACAGTTACAGGATGCAAGTATTATTGCAAGATCCAAACTAGTTCTGGCAGGAGGGTTGAGTCCTTATTTAGAGGAAAAAGAAATAGCAGTTCCTAAGGAACTTGAAGAAACTTGCTTCATTAAAATGCATAGAGATCAAATTTTTGATAATATTGTAAATGATATATTAATACTACAATTTGGAAAATTCATGATTAGCCAGCTGGGATCAAGAAGAACTAACTATGTATCACAAAGGATGCGTCAATTGGCAAGATTGAAAATGAAGTTCAATGAAATGAATGAGTCAGAAAAAGATCTTCAAAGTTTGATTAATCCAGAATATTTTGATTGTATTATAACAGCTGTAAAAAAACTTGCAGGTTACCATAGGAATGAGCAACAGATTTTTGCTTTTGAAACTCCATCTTTAGCTCTTAATATGGGACATAATCTAGTTAAAACAGCAGAAATAAAGAGAGGGAATGCTATAAGAATGTCGGATGATGTGATGAAAAAAGAAAGTGATGACTTTTTGATGCTTCATTCCTCAGACTGGACTCAAATGATATCTGCAGTTGCTCTTGCAACGCTGAGAACAAACAAGTTTAACAAGCCTACGGCATTGCCAGTCACAAGTGACTTAATCCTATTGAAAACATATTTAGACTCAATACTTGAAGAGGTGTCTAGTCATAAATTTAAGCAGCAAGACTTGAAACTTTGGAAAAGGTTAGCTGAGGCTACTTTGACAAGAATTATACTCTTCAACAAAAGAAGAAGTAGTGAGGTAGCCAAATTACTTACCAGCAGCTTCAAAAAAAGATGCAATTGGCAGCAAAGTGTAAATGAAGAGATATCCAGTGGTCTGAAACCTGTGGAAAAAGTGCTTTTACAGAGGTATGTAAACATTTTAATATACTATTTCAAAACAATCAGATCTCGTCTTGATACTTTTATTTTGGATTAATCTTGTAATATAGCTATATTGCAAACTTACTGATCATGCTGATAATTATGATGAAGTGTTGGTAACCATAAAGCATGGATGGGATTGATTTTCACAAATATCTGTTGAGGGTGACTCTTTTTTCAGGAGGGGGACTTGGATAAAAATCTTAGATTTATGCCTATCGCCTGGATAGCACCTTCATTATACTTGTACTCCCCGCAAACATAGTATTGGGGGGGGGGGGTATATAGGAATCAGCCTGTCTGTCTGTCCAGAATTTATTTGTACCCACAGTTTCTCAAACATGCCTTATCAGAGGTTAATGAAACTTTGCATACTGTTAGATCCTAGTACGTAGAAGTGTGCATGCAAAGTACAATGTATGTCCTGGTCCAATACTTTTCCCATAATTTTATACCCTTTTGGGCATAGAAATTCTGTCTATCCCCTAATTTTTTTAGCTCACCTGATCCAAAGGGTCAAGTGAGCTATTCTCATCACTTGGCGTCCGGCGTCCGTTAACTTTTACAAAAATCTTCTCCTCTGAAACTACTGGGCCAAATGAAACCAAACTTGGCCATAAGTATCATTAGGGTATCTAGTTTAAAAAAATATGTCCGATGACCCGCCTGCCAACCAACATGGCCGACATGGCTAAAAATAGAACATAGGGATAAACTGCAGTTTTTGTCTTATATCTCTCAAACCAAAGCATTTAGAGCAAATCTGACATGGGGTAAAAATGTTCATCAGGTCAAGATCTAACTGCCATGAAATTTTCAGCAGTGTATTAGATTTATACATCCTGTCTAATTGAAGACCTAATTAAATAAAAATAATAATATATCAAAGTTGTAAAAACAAGACCACATTATTTCTTTAAACAATACTATTAGAATAAAGAATGGATTGGGAATATGTCAAAGAGACAACAACCTGACCAAAATGAACAAAACAACCCAAGGCCACAAATGTGCCTTCAACACAGCGAGAAATTCAATACCCAGAGAAAGGCAGGCTTGAGCAGGCCCGAAACAATCAACACCCCTAAATCATAATATATTCCTTTTGTCATGTCAAATTGATGAATAGTATGGAGGTACCAAGCCGTTTATAATAACAGGGGGCTTTGTTTGGGAGACTTCGTAACAGCATCCTGTTACAATAATTTCTTGTTAAATGATATGTTTGCTTTACAGATAACATATGGCACATTAAAAACATTTTAACTTAACATTTGCTAAATATTTTCAGGGACTATTTTAGATATTACATTTTCATTTTTAGGCTAGAAATGATTGAAACTCAGGGGAAGCAGAACAAGAGATGTCCAGTGCTACTTACCCCTGCCATGATTAAAGCGATAGAATGCCTTGATGCAAACAAGGAAAGATGCCAAGTTTCTTTAGTAAATCCATTTGTATTCGCAAGTCCGACAAGTACTGACAGTCCCATAAGTGCCTGGAGTGCAATGCACAAAATGGCAACTGAAGCTGGGTGTAAGAACCCAGAACTGATTTCATCTAGCCGTCTGCGGAAATATTTGGCCACTGTTTGCCAGGTTCTTGACCTGGAGGACTTCGAGTTAGAATGGTTGTCCAGGCATTTAGCTCATAACATTAATACACACAAAAACCATTATAGACAGCATGATTCAACTATTGAAATAGCCAAAATTGGTAATTTGATATTAGCTGCAGATGAAGGAAAACTTGGAAAATATGCTGGCAAGAAGTTATCTGACATTGATCTTTCAGGTTAGTGATATACTAATGAACCTTTGCTAAAGCAGTATCATGCCCAATGCAGAACATTATGAAGGAACAACATTATTACACTCTCCCCCTACACAACATTTCTGAAACTGTTAATTCCTACTATTTAATGAAGGTCAAGTTCAATTTTGATGTGAATTGCTTTTGGCAATCAAGAGTTATTTGCCCTTAATTGTATAAAAAACACTAATTTTTCGTTTCCAGATGATAAAAAAGAGAATGTCACCTTAACAGCTTTCTTAAATATGAATGTACAATTTCTTGTTACTTTAAAATGAAGATCAAGTTCAATTTTGATACATATCTCACATTTCAAGATTTATTTGCCCTTGATTCTTAAAATAACCTGTTCTTTTCATTTCTGTTTTTTACAACCTAACTTCTCTTTACAGACAAAAATACATGTAACAACTTAATATAGTATAAGGACGTCTATTGGTTTAATAATTCAAACAAATACTTTCAACTGACCACCATCTTCATACATGTATGTGTAGTTTAGAATGGGTGGCACTCGGTGGTGGCTGTATCTCGGAAGATCAAAAGATCACTAATAAATGTTACATGTACACAAAGCTTTAATAGTTTAAATACTTCATTGTGTGTAGTCTGGAAAGAAAAAACAGCCAGAAAATATTTGTTTTTGTTGTGAATAAACCATCATTCTGAAAACAAATATACCATTTAATGCAGTTATAAGATTGTGACAAAAAACCTTTTGAAAACCATTTACAGTAACCTCACATGTAATTGTAAGCAGGGACAAGTTTAAAAGCACTGAAAGGATATTGTTCTGGACAACATGATATGATAAGCACAGTAAATATTCACAGACCTGCTCATTTTTTAGCTCACCTGACCCAAAGGGTCAAGTGAGCTTTTCTCATCACTTGGCATCCGGCGTCGTCCGTTAACTTTTACAAAAATCTTCTCGTCTGAAACTACTGGGCCAAATTGAACCAAACTTGGCCACAAGCATCATTAGGGTATCTAGTTTAAAAAATATGTCCGATGACCCCGCCTGCCAACCAACATGGTTGACATGGCTAAAAATAGAACATAGGGGTAAACTGCAGTTTTTGTCTTACATCTCAAAAACTAAAGCAATTAGAGCAAAAATGACATGGGTAAAAATCTTCATCAGGTCAAGATCTACCTGACATGAAATTTGCAGACCAATCGGTCAACCCTTTGTTGGGTTATTGTCCCTGAATTGTTAATTTTAAGGAAATTTTGCAGTTTTAAGTTATTATCTTGAATATTATTATAGATAAAGACAAATTGTAAACAGCAAAAATGTTCAACAAAGTAAGATCTACAAATAAGTCAACATGACCAAAATCATTGATTGACCCCTTATAGGAGTTTTTGCCCTTTAAAGAAGGCATCCAGCGTAAACTTTCCTTTAAAGATCTTTTCCTCTGAAACCAATGGGCCAATTGAGACCAAACTTTGGTGGAATGGTCCATGGGTGGCCCCCTTCCAAAATTATGTCTGGCATCCCCGACTTCCAACCGAGATGGCTGCTGTTACTAAAAATAGAAAAAAAAGGGGGGGGGGTGACTTTCAAAAATCTTCTTATATGAAACTACAAGTCCAGTTGGAACCAAAGTTGGCAGTAATAGTTCTTAGGAGGTTCTCTTTCAGAAATTTGTCCAATGACCCGGACTGTTAACCAAGATGGCCGCCACAGCCGAACTTTGTTTAACATAGGGCCCTATGGGAAAATTCATTGAAAAATCTTCTTGTCTTAAACCACTTGACCAATTGGAACCAGACTTGGCAGCAATGGTCCTTAGATGGTTCTCTTACAGAGGTGTGTCCAATGACCCGGACTGTCAACCAAGATGGCCTTAGGAGGTCCTCTTTCAGAAATATACCAAGATGGCTGCCACACCGAACTTTGTTAAATATTGGACCCTATAGGAAAATTCATTTAAAGATCTTCTTGTCTGATTTTGTGGACTGTGAACCAAGATGGCCACCACAGCAGAACTTAGTTTAACATAGGACCCTATGTTGCCATCACTTGGCGTCAGCTGTCGTCTGTCAGTTGTAAACTATTTCAAAGATCTTCTCTGACACTACTGTACCAATTCCAACCAAACTTCAGCTGAATCATCTTTATGGTATGTAGTATAAAGTTTGTGTTTTATTTACTAATAAATAGAACATAAGGTAAAATGCAGTTTCTGGCTTATATCTCATAAACTAAAGCATTTAGACCATAATTAGAATAGGAGCAAAAACAATAATGCTCCCAAACTCTGTTTTGGATGATTTGATTATACATAATCTTGTTTATTTTCAGAATTTATAATTCCACTAGAAAATGAAGAGGATGATTTTGAGTGTGATCAGCCAGCAAAAGATGAGGATTTTTTAGATGAAGACCTCTGTGGTAAGGATTAATCTAATTCCTGTAACAATTAACAATTAATGTAAAGGTCTGAATATGTTTTTATCTTTCCTTTCTTTAGAGTCCACGAAATTTGTAAATCATTTCTTTCTTTAGTTAACTGGCAAGATACACAAGTATTTCAAGACTCAATACTATTACAAACTAGAGGTATTGAGAGCAGAGCTAATGAAACTATACCTCTGCTGCTTGCAAAGTCCATATTTTTGTATAGGAAACCCCAAAAATAATTTTTACAATAAAATGAAATATAGTGGCATTCACAGGCACTCGTCTTTGAAAATATTAACTATTTACCTTAATATAACACATGTTATCAAACTCACTTTTTTTAAAAATGACACTTGGTTGCGAACCTCCGTTATATTTTGATTCTGCATTTGCCATTTCCTTGAAGTTATAGGAAATAATTTATGGTTGAGTTACTTGGAATGCTTGCCACAGATTATTCCAACAACAGAAAAATCAGAAGTGCCTGTGATGGCATTATACAGCGAAAATTCTGAGAAAGTTTTATTTAATTATGATAAATGATTTAGGAGTTGCAGCCCCATATAAGGCAATGGCAAGTCTTCAGTTCTTTGAATATGTTTAATAATTGGATTTGGTGACCTCTACATGTAGATGTCTGTTTATGCCAGTTTACATTGGAGATGGATTGTTCTCTCCTTGAAATCTCGTATCCATTCTTTTTTTATATGAGAAGGCAAAATCACATATCCTTACTTGTATAAAAGTAAGAAGATACCAATATGCTAGTAATAAACAGAAAGTCGAACTAGAACACTAAGGACAACATATATACAACAAGTTTATTTATAAATTGATGGAGTTCATATTTTCATTTTTTTTTGTTGGTTTTAGATGAAACACAAGTTGGAGATTACATGCCTGATGTTGATAATGCCGCAAACAATGTGCAGCAGTAAGTTGAATATTTGCAAAAGTTGTCTGCTAACTTTTTGGGGAAACTGGCCCCTCCCCTTTTTTTCTTGGGGTCATTTTTTAGGGTTTATTGATAATTTTGGTGTTAACCCTTTTTAATATTTATATTGATTTTTATGATTTTGATAATTCAAAATTAGCCTCAAATTTTAGATTTTTCATTCAACTGGAAAAACATTTTATATTCCTGAGACAACATGTGGAGGGGCATATTAATTTACCCCTGTCTGTTTGTCCAGCTATATCCTCATACAGTTTTGAGCTACAGCTTTAATATTTTGTAGGTTGTTTATACACAATAGAGGTGTGCATGTCCAAAGGATTTGGATTTTGTCAAAATATTCTTAAAATTGCCAGCTAGTTGGAGCTTTTCTCTTGCATCACTTGGCGTCTGGTGTCTGTTGTCGCCCATTAGCTTTTACAAAATTTCCTCCTCTGAAACTACTGGGCCAAATTAAATTAAAGTTAGCCTAAATCATGCTTATGGTATCTAGTTTAAAAAATATATCCAATGACCCTGCCCACCAACCAAGATGGCCACCATGGCTAAAAATAGAACATAGGGATAAAATGCAGTTTTGGGCTTATATCTCTGAAACTAAAGCATTTAGAGCAAATCTGACTGGAAGAAAAGTGTTCATAAGGTCAAGATTTATCTGCCCTGAAAATTCATGGCTGCTATTGCTAAAAATATAACATAGGGGCCAAATGCAGTTTTGGGGTTACATCTCAAAAATTAAAGCAGTTAGAGCAAAACTGTCAATGAGTTAAAAGGTTTAACAGGTCAAAATCAATTTGCCTTGAAACTTTTAGACCAATAGGACAACCCATTGTTGTGTTACTGCCCCGAAATAGTAAATTTTTAGGAAATTTCAGTTTTATACGATCGCAAGAAATTTGGGTTTGTATATTACTATCGCATCCAAAAGACATTTGGTTTCCGGATAATAATTTAAGTTTAAGTGAATGGATCTCTATGAAATTTTACCACAAGGTTCAATACCACAAAAGGAAGGTTGGTATTGATTTTGGGTATTATGGTCCCAACCGTTTAGGAATTAAGGGTCCAAAAAAGCATTTTTCTAGTGATACGGAAACGGCTTGAATTATTGGAGTTAATAAAAGTACTGTAATTTTAAGTCATTAGTTAATAAAGGTGTCATAAAATGGTTATTTTTATATATGTATTATGTCCTCGTACAGTTGTGTTTGGTCTCAATCAGCTGTATAGCTATACATTTGACCTCGACCCAATACGACTGACTCGGACATAATACAGGCTTTATATGAAAAAACCCATTTAATAACACTATAATTTAAAGAAACAACAAATATTGAAATGGCAGGAGATACACACCAAACAGGATGTGTAAATTATTATAGATAGTTTGTAAACACATTTACGAAGTATTGCGCAACAGCGAGAAATCTTCAGTTGAAAATAAATACAAATCTTTTAACCAATTTCAATGAGGATTAATTTAAAGTGTTGAATTGTTTGGGGTTCTTACTGTGTATTACTGTATTGGTTATTGGACCCCATTTTTAAATAGGTCTACACTGAGGTCCAAAGAGTCGAACATTAAACTTTATTTGATCTCATCAAAAACTGAATTCTTGTGGTTCTATGATATGCTGAATCTAACTGTGCATTTAGATTTTAATTTGGGGCCCTGTTTTCAAATTAGTCCATATTAAGGTCCAAAGGGTCCAAAATTAAACTTGGTTTGATTTTGATTTCATCAAAAAACTGAATTCATGGGGTTTTGTTATATGCTGAATCTAACCATGGAATTAGGGGCCTTGGTGGCCGAGTGGTCTAGGTAGTTCTACTAATGATCACAAGCCTGTCAACACTGGGGTTGTGAGTTCGAATCTCACCTGTGGCGGGGTGTGTTTGACTCCGATCTAAATTGACGAGGATTGCCAATTTTCCCACCGAAGGTCGGTGGTTCTCTCCGGGTACTCCAGCTTCCTCCACCAATAAAAACTGGCCGCCGCAAAATAGCCAAATGTGCTGAAAACGGCGTAAAACCCCAACTAAACAAACAAACAAACCATGGAATTAGATTTTTGATATTCGACCATTTATTTAAAAAAAATGTCACATTTCAAATTTTAAGTTCTCTGACTACATTTATTCTGTGTCAGAAACCTTGCTTATATTATAATACAATGTAGATAGAGAAAAATTGTAAATGGCAGAAATGTTCAACAGTAAGATATACAAATAAGTCAACATGACCAAAATAGTCAATTAACCATCTTTCATTTGGCAAACTAAATGGTGTGAAAGGCTCGGGTTAAACTTTTTTCTTTCTTTTAGAAAACCAGAAACAAGGTCAAGGCAAAGTAAAAAGAAAGATTTAAAAGTAGCTGTTGATGGTAGGTTTAGCTTGAATATTTATTATTACTAAATATACCCAAATTTCTCTGTGAATTGATATAAATGAAAGATAAATGTAATCGATTCATTTCACAATTGAACAGGCAATTGAAGCTCAATGATGAGCAAGTATATCATCATTTACTTTGTCACCAATAAGCTTTGACATTTTTGAAGTGATATAATTAAGAAATAATTCATTGGGGCTTGAATTTATATGATTTTACCCCTCTTTATAGCAAGATGTAAAATACCGGCATATTGTGCTAACCTGTGGTAAAATCAATATAAATTCAAGCCCTCATGAATTGATTCGATTCTAATAAAACAAATACGGCAATTCTTTTGGATTGAAGCTCTCTAGGTAAAGTCAAATTTGTTCTGTTTACGTAATGAAACACACTAATAATATTGATTTAAAAGATGAAGAAAACTTTATTAGTGACATGCTTAACTTTTTAGAATAACATACTTGGACAGCTTTGGCCAAAGTTAAATGATTATCTTATTTTTACCAGTGAAAATTGGCATTCAACTAATTTTTATCATGGTTTGTTTATGTTACTATGTGTTGATGACATTCAGTTTCACATTCGTGCATTTTCCTGTAGAATGCTTATATTCATACGTCATTCAATGATGTCCTTTACACAATTGGAACAGCCCAAAGAAATCATGACGTTTCCAATCAGCTGAAAAGCAGTATATTCATATTTTACCACGGGTGTGTACACAAAGGGTTTGAGGAACGTCATATTAGAATATGCCACAAAAATGTGAAAAGTTACTTATGATTAAACAGAAATGGTTCAAAACCAAGAGTGTCATATTGGAAGCCATTTGTATATACTTTGTAAAGCCTTCCTAACAATATTTTTCTTTTGCTTCCAGAGTCTGAAGGTAATGACAGTGAAACAGATAAGAACTATCAGCCGACAGAAAATGAAGATGAATCTGATGAATCGGAGGAGGATGAGTACACTATAAAATTCCAGAAATTACAAAAGAAAAAAGAGAGAAGAAGGTGGACAAGAGAAGAACAAAATATCTTGAAACTTGAATTTAATCAATTCATAAAAATGAAGAGGATACCGAGAAATAGTGATGCTTTCAGGGTGAAACAAAAACATGCCATCTTTTCCGAAAGAAGCATACACCAAATAAAGAGTAAAGTACAACATTTAATCATATGCAAATGAATTTCTATTTGCAAATGAGTAGGTTTGTTTCCATAAGGCAGTAATTTGTCCACCATTTTTAGCTAAAATTTCAAATTACTATTAAAAGCTTATTATTACAGCATCTCATAGTTCATACATAGAATAAATAGAAAATATGTATTTTTTGGACAATTTAAGTATCAGAGTTCTTATAATGACGTCAGTATTAATATTTTCAAATTTACAGCAAATTCATATATTTTGTTCAAGGATTTGTACAGCCATGTCCTGTCTGCAGTGGTCTTTTTTATTAAAGTGTTCTGCTACTGCTTTTTCTATGTTATGTGTAATGTTTAATTTTATAGTGTATTCATCCTCATGTTCAAAGCTACAAGTCGAGATGGACATAGTCCCATTGAGATGTACAGGAGCCTCTATTTACTTCAAAGAGAAATGTAGCAAAAGTATATTAAACCATTGCTTTTATGTATGTTATATTTTTTATAGAAAGGTTATTTTAAAGTATTCTGTTTATGAACTATTCACTATTATATATTATATAGTGTATTTTGACGATGTACTTGGAAGCACATATACTTACTTACATACTGAAAGCTAGAATTGTGTGCTCATTAAGCAGAGAGAGAGAGAGAGAGTTGTATGAATTTTGCACGATTGCATGTGGAAAAAACATAAAAGACCAGGTCTTTTATTGCCCCTTTGTTCAGGTTATATAAAGTCAAAAACCAGTCTATAGTACAGTGATGTCAAGTGGGCAGGCTTCTAGGGAAATTGGGTACAATTGAGTAATCAACCCCTTCTGTAGTTTTCCACCCAGATCCCTGAAACTTGGGAACTTTTTGTTTGAAGAATTTTTTCCCAGTTTTCTGGACTTCAGAACTAATTAGTCATTTTTCAGTAAACTTAAGAAAGGAGGGTACAAGTTCTATGTAATCCTACAGTTTTCAACCAAGATCCCTGAAATTTTACAGGAAGCTTGCACACATGTTGAAGATGTGCACCTGCTATTATGGAATTGTTTAAAGAATTTTTGCCCAGTTTTCCGATCTTGGGAACGACATTTTTCAGCAAAATTAAAAAAGGAAGGTACAGTTTTGTGTAATCAACTCCTCCAACAGTTTTCAACCCAGATCCCTGTTGTGTACCTAATATCAAATTTTTAGACTTTGGAACTTAGTCATTTTTAGCAAAATTTACAAAAAATGGATTAAATCTTGTGTACTCAACTCCTACGGTTTTCAACCCAGATCTATGATACTTCACAGAAAGATTGTACACATGTAGAAGTTATGCACCTGCTTTTATGGAATAGTTTGAAGAATTTTTACGCCTTTTCTTGACTGGGGAACTTTTGTTATTAGCTCCTCATATAGTTTACAATTAAGATCCTTTTTCAAACATTACAAAAACAAACCCGGCCAATTGAGACTTATTTTTTACAATTTTTTAATGGTGATCATAATTTGATTCAATCTTTTAATGTCAACTGTTTATTATGTGAAGTATGAAGTTTTTTTAAATTGTGTTTAATCTCCAAAAATGTCAAATGGCATGGGTAAAATAGAACTAAAGTTGTTTTTTATAAGATTTGTGTGCTTATTAAGCAAAGAGAGAGTTATTTGAAACTTGCATGAGATGAAACAAGGTCTTTTTAAGCCCTCTATTTTACAATTTTTTAATGGTGATCATAATTTAGTTCAGACTTTTAATGTATGAAGTTAATCATGTAAATTATGAAGTTAAGCAAATTTTAAATAATTGTTTTTTTTACTTTTTCCATAGTTTATTGACTGTTCATTGTTGCCTAAGAGAGTTTATTTGGTTAAATGACTTCTTAAGCCCTCTATTTTACAATTTTTTAATGGTGATCATATTTTAATTCGGACTATAAATGTATGAAGTTAAGCAAATTTTAAATAATTGTTTTTTTTACTTTTTCCATAGTTTATTGATTGTTCATTGTTGCCTAAGAGAGTTTATTTGGTTAAATGTCTTCTTAAGCCCTCTATTTTACAATTTTTTAATGGTGATCATATTTTAATTCGGACTATAAATGTATGAAGTTAATCATGTAAATTATGAAGTTAAGCAAATTTTAAATAATTGTTTTGTTACTTTTTCCATAGTTTATTGATTGTTCATTGTTGCTTTAGACAGCCCAATTGAGACTTATTTTTTACAATTTTTTAATGGTGATCATAATTTGATTCAATCTTTTAATGTCAACTGTTTATTATGTGAAGTATGAAGTTTTTTTAAATTGTGTTTAATCTCCAAAAATGTCAAATGGCATGGGTAAAATAGAACTAAAGTTGTTTTTTATAAGATTTGTGTGCCTAATTAAGCAAAGAGAGAGTTATTTGAAACTTGCAAGAGGTGAAACAAGGTCTTTTTAAGCCCTCTATTTTACAATTTTTTAATGGTGATCATATTTTAATTCAGACTTTAAATGTATGAAGTTAATGATGTAAATTATGAAGTTAAGCAAATTTTAAATAATTGTTTTGTTACTTTTTCCATAGTTTATTGATTGTTCATTGTTGCTTTAGACAGTTTATTTGTTTAATGAATAAATAGTTGTTTATATGTATTCACTTACTCTTTTATTTCACCTACATAATCCATCTGAGCTATTTTGAACAGCTAGTATCCTATTTGGAAGATCAACAGTAGCAGAATTATGCATCAATTTAGATTTTTCTTCCAAGGTCACCAAATGCGTTGACTTTGTGGGGTAAATATGTAAGTCAATAACTATTTTACAAATTTTCTAATAATTACAAATGGTGAAATGATTTTGAGTAATAGTTAACTAATTTACAAGCTGTTGACCTTCACCTTTTTGTACAGTTATGCTTCGATTCATATGTCTGTCCTTGAACCCGGTCTTGTTAGTTTATAGGTCCACCATCCATATCTTCGATACTAGACATGCTAAACCAATCATACTTGACAAGTGGATAGTCAGAGATTCCTGTGATGTCAGACACCCTTTTTGTAAGCTTTCACATGCCATTGTACACTGTTTATTACTTTAAAAAAAAATAGCTGATTCTGCTGCGCTTTGACGTTTTAAACCATTTACCTCTTAATTAAAGATGTCCCTTGATAATTTGGAGTTAAGTTCACCGGAAGTATATCTTGGTTATAACCTGTACATTTCAGTGCACATTGTTCCCCCTCTCAGATTAGCGCTCCAATGATGGTGATGGATTGACGAAAAGGGTAGGTAAGTGAGTACTATTATGATGATCAAATAGCCATAGTGATCGATGGGGGTGGGGCTTAATCAGGAAAATAAACAGGATGTTATATTGTTGTTATTTCTCACGCGGATTGTGGGTAACATCAAGTATTTAAGACCCACCTTGTGGGATATTTAAGTGGTTTGTGGGTCATCAATATGTTGACTCATAAGCCACATAAAAAGTACAGAATGTACAAGACCAGGAAAGGCTATTATATCTATTAGATAAATCCATGAGTGTGTTAGTCCGATTGGATGTATCTTGTTTACACTAAGAATTCACATTTACCCATGTTAACAATTATTCTCCATTTTTCTGTCCACTTCAATATTATATTTACGTCTATTGCTCTTTTTCTTTCATTTCTTTAACATTTTGTCCCTTATGCCATAATGTGCCATCACCTGCAAACTTGCAGTTTTGTCCTTTAGTTTTGTCCATTATGTCTGCTATAAATATGTTGAGAAGGAAAGGCGATAGTACTGACTCTTGTGGTCATCATCTCGTTGTGGGATATTCACAAACCACTATATTATTACTGTAATAAACTGTGGGACATTATCCCATAGCGCTTTGTTTTCTATGTAATATTGTGGGATACTAACCCACAACATATATATATTCATATATACTGTATATCATAGTGGGACATCGACCCATAGAGATCTGACCCACAATGTCAAATATAGAAATTTAACCAGATTTTAGAAAAATCTTCATATTTAAGATCAGTACAAAAATCTACTCCAGAAAATACATTTCTCACCTCAATTGGGTCTTTATAAACACAAGGTCCCATAACCCATGTTACAGTGCATGACCCACAAACCATGCTAAACACGTATATATATATATATATATATATATATATATATATATATATATATATATATATATATATATATATATATATATATATACTAAAAGACACAGTATGTGATGCTAGAGTAATCCATGTCCCATATTCCCAACATGCTGCCACTCAATGAACGCTACCCTTTCCTGGATCTTGATATCAATATCTCTAACGGTAAGCTTAATACTAAAATTTACGATATTAAGAGAGATGATTTTTCATTTCCTATTGTTAAATATCCGATTTTTGATGTCCACGTTATGGTGTTTATATATCTCAACTTGTTCGATTCGCTCGTGTATGTAACAACGTGTTTGATTTTAAAGGAAGAAATCTCCGTATTACTGAAAAATTATTACACTAGGGATTTCGATATTACAAACTTGTCAAAACGTTTACTAAATTTTATCATCGGTACAAGGACATCATTCGAAATATAAATCAACGTGCACACATCTTATATGTTCAGGTATTTCACATCCCATCTTTTATGATAATGTTCTATACAAAGCACAAAAATGTCGTCATTCACCTTAAAAGCTAACCAAACCTTTAAACAGACTTATGCACAAGCGATATAGTTACGATACTGTTGTGAAGACATTAAAGATGGCATTTTTGGAATTAATATTGATTAACTCATAAGGTGTTTGCATCGGAAATAAACACATTTATTCTAAAACCAGTTGTTGGCATGATACGGGTTATGTTCTTCTCGTATAATTTATGATGGCATGATACTAAACCACTAACGGGAGGGATTGGGACTGATGTTCTATATGATAAAGACATACTCTTTCGATCAGATTAATTGAGGTCTGTAGCTGGCATGTCAGTAACTGGTAGTAGTCCTTTGTTAATATATATTGATCATTGTCATTTTGCTTAGTTTCTCTTGTTACCTTTTTTAACATCGGACTCGGACATCTTTTGAACTGAGTTTTACTGTGTGTATCGCTGTGTGTTTGTTTATTCCAGTTTGGCAGGAGGTATAGGGGAGGGTTGAGATCCCACAAAATATGTTTAACCCCGCCAAGTTTTTGCGCCTGTCCCAAGTCAGGAATATCTAGCCTTTGTTAGTCTTGTGTGTTTTTTTAAAATTTTGGTTCATTTGTATGTTTCGGAGTTTACTGTGCAGTTCATTTCGCTGAACTAGTATGCATTATTGTTTAGGGGCCAGCTGAAGCCCGCTTCCGGGAGTGGGTTTTCTCGCTGCGTTGAAAACCAATTGGTAGCCTTGAGCTGTTTTCTGCTCTATGGTCGGGTTGTTGTCTCTTTGACACATTCCCCGTTTCCATTCTCTATTCTATTCAAATGAAGATTAAGATGTGAAGGTTAGCATTTAATAGTGTACATTTTTAGTGGAAGGTGAGATTTTGTTTGCCCAGTGACCATGTGGGGCGTGGGGTATGTGAGCGTGCTCACAAAGGTTCTTTAATTGAATCTCGGTCCGCTGTATTGGTCCTCGGTAGTACGGTCCTCGAGACAAATACACCTAACCTTGAATCAATGCAAGGGCCAATAGAGAATCAGCACGTTAGTAACACTATATTATCACACTGACCAAGAACAACAATATCAACTTCGCCCTAGGTCAATATTGTTCTTGGTCAATACGATAAAATCATATATCATTCTCACCAACATAATTCCTAAATAAAGACATTTGAAACCCGGCCCCTAATTAAATGATTGAAAGATTCATTTTATTTCAATCTTCATTGCTTTTTTTCTTTGTATTTTAATCTTCATAGTACTTCTATAATTTAATAAGCAACAGATGACTATTTATTAGTACATTTATAATATAGAACTTTTCAAGGTTCTGTATTTTGGTATTAACTTATTTAAAAAAAAATCAAATCTTTTATTAATTGTACTAAATACAAACATTGTCATTAAAACAAACAAAAAATAATGAAATATATCAAATTTAATCAATTTTATGACTTTTTTTTCATAACAGAAAATATTTATTATAAATGTTGTGAAATTTTGACTTAAACAAGGTGATAATACAACATTGTTTACGAAAATATATAACAAGTTAACTGTGAGACTGATCGCTATTGAAGAACACAATTTAGCCATAAAATGATAAAATGATAATTTCAGTATGAAATAATCAGGAATTAACAAAACATTCTGTAATTTTCACGTCAAGGACAATTCCAGAAAGAAAAACTATTCCTTTACCGTTTTTAAAGTTGGATGGCTTTTGTAATTATTTTAGTTTTTCACAGAAGTTGAGGTATATGTGAGAAATCGTTGCCCGCGCATATGGTCGTGAGATTGATTCCACATGCGAGACTGTCATGTCCAATACATGGGATATCCCGTTTATGGCTGTATGTGTACATGTACTTTTACCCGAAAATTATAAAATGTCTCTTATGAAACTGTAATTATCTCCATTTAAAGCATTTTTTACACACCCTTATTTACTCGTTATTCTTGTTAACTCTATTATTTTTTGTTATTCATGAAAAAAAGTTATATCAAATATAAGTAGAAAGTTTTATTTGTGCGGAAGTGTGTGTGTAAGGATAAAAAATTGTTATGCCCGAAAGGGCCCTGTGATTAGGAAAATAAAGAATTTTGAATTATAATTTGAATATAAAATTAAAAAAAAAATTCTGATTTAAAAAATGGTTGCATATAGAATATATCAGTCTAATTTACTAAACTGCTATCTCTCAAATTGTCAAATAAATAAATTTTCCTACTTTCGTCTGATCAGTAATTTTAATGAGGAAGTTTATTTAAAATATATAAAATTCAAAGATAAATTGGATATCGTATATATGTTATATGCATCTCTCTATCATGCTAATAAATCATTTGATGGCAGTCATGGGTACTTTTATGGTCTTTTATTGAGAGAAGTCTTGCCATTCTAAAACTAAGGTTCCTAAATTCGATTGAATTTGCATTTTAATCTTACACTTGAATGTGTCTCTGTGTCAGTTAACAGAACTTTCTTATTGAATCTCTGTAAATTTTGTATTTTCTTTGAAATCTCTATAATAATCAATATGCACGTGCAGTAGAAGGGAAAATAAACATAAATACTTGCAAAATCGGAATAACTCAATTCTTTCTTAATTATGTTTTATATTTGCACTCCGACGGCTTCTGTCTTACACAGTTGCACTGATATCCGTGTTTTTTTCTCGATGTCGGTCCGTGATCGAACCTATAATTACATCCGCTCGGAAGAAAAACATGACCATCCAGCGTTTTTGTTTTTAATTTTTTGATACGGCGCCAGGCCTCGCCCACGTTTTTCGCAACAGAAATACGTCTTTTAGTACCATATGCTTCTTTTTACACAAAAAATACAATGGGCGAGGCCTGGCGCCTGTATGATAAATGTTGTTTTTATTGATTTTTTTTACCATAATTTTTATGAATGTACATTAAAGGATTCATAAACATCATATGTAATGAATGAACCCAACTTGACAAAATGTCAGCTGACAGGCCCATTTTAGTGGGTTCGTGGCTCTACTCCTTTATAGGAGATCGCCAAATACTGGCAAACCGGAAATGATGGGGGCATTTTAAAAAGGAAAACTTAACGGAGAGATAATTCCGTTTTGAAAGGATGATTTCTAGAAATGATCGGAAATGGCAAAAATGGTTTGGGAAATATGAATGTTGCCTTTTTTCAAAGATTTGTCCATTTATTAGAACATTTAGTATCCAGTTTTTTCGTTTTTTTAAATTCTTTATTTTTTTTTAACATTAAAGTTCGTCTCCCTTTGATAGTTCCGCCTCCCTTCTCCCGCCCCCTTTCTCCTTTCTCCCGCCCCCTTTCTCCCTGTCTCCCAATACCCTTTCCACCCCCTCATTATTAACTTTGATTATAGTTGCAATGTTTTGATTAATTTTGTTTAAGGTAAATTACTGTCATCATATTTGTATAATCAAAACAAAAGAATAATTTCATTTTATCAGTTGTCAATTTTGACAGTTTGTGGTGACAACATTATTAGCATTTAATCATACAGATTACTAAATAATAGTGGAAGTTTATGCAATTGTTATTTTTATTTATTTTTTTATTTTTTTTTCTGCAAGTGCCAAAATTAAACACATTGCTGACACAAAGTGCCAAATTTAAACACATTAATATTTAACACCCATGTTTTTAGCAAAAACCACCAAAATATCCCTACACCAAAATATCCCAATATACAGTATATACATGCCTTTAACGGAAGGTGTTATGTTGGTTAATACGCTTTTCAAGTCTCTCCTATTGTAATAGATGTAAGATTAAATGAGACTTGAAAGGTTTTCACGGCAAAATATGAATATTCCGTAATAATGTGGTCTATAATATAATAAATGTTCAGAAAATAATATATTAATTTACAGTTATTTAACAGAATTGAGAAATATAGCCATTTTATTTGTCCCGAGACACTGAATATTTTCCCGACGCGTAGCGGAGGGAAATAGTCAATGTGTCGAGGAGACAAATCAAATTGCTATATCCCGAATTGACTTTTAAATAACTGTTTTTATTATAACAAAAATGTTAAGAAAAATGGCAAGAAAAATGGCAAGTAAAATTTTAAAGATGTGCTTTCTTATAAGATCACTCGCAACAGGACTACACTAATGTGATCACAGATGTCATGTATTCTGACCTGACAAAACCATTACCGTGACGTTGTCCAATGAAAGTTGCCGTGAAAAGTGCTATTCACCGATCGGTGAATAGCATTTGTGCTATTCACCGGTGAATATAGTACTTTTCAGGCAGTTTGAATAAAATAGTATTTTTATGACAATGAATTTACATCGCAAAAAAGAAGAAAGGTATGATAATTGATTTTATGGTATGAAAAGTTTGATCAAAGTTTTGGGTAACGACTATCCATTAGGTTCAATATAACAAAATGGATAACTAAAATTGTCAACCCTTTGTAATATAGCGGCTTGCAGTTATTAAAAAGAATTCTGTAAGACTCGAATAGTCGTTAAGACACATTGCGCACATTAATTTCTGTCGAGCAAATATTGATGAAAAAGTTTTGCGAGTTGAATGCATATTACATGATGCTTTTAATTCTTTGTTCTTCACTTGTACGTTATTTGAATAATTTTACAAAGAGAATTCCCATACAAAACATAGAATCGGTTGAAAAAATTGAAATCAGTCCGTATTTACGATGTTGCCAGTTGTAAACGATTACAATTTTCTATATGGTTTAACAGATATCATACATTTGTAATTGCTATCACTTAATATCTTCTGGTTGATTTAATTTAGATTTTATATATACATACTGATAAATATAATGAAAATAAAAAGAGTCGTATGAATATCAAAATCAACAACGTCAGAGTAAAACATGTTGAATTTCACATCACTAATAATTTTACTTGCAATTACTGTTACAAACCAGAAAGAAAGACTAAAAAAGTAGAGCACGGAGAGTTATACCGTTGTAGGAAATGCGGGTTTGTATATTTTAATGTTTCGGTTTTAATGCTGCTGATGAGAGGTAACTCCTTGAAATGCGTCGTATACAGCATAGTATAAATTTACTATATCTAATATTAGTATCTTTGGATTGTTATTTTAAATATTATTAGTTTAGTTGTGAAGTTAATTTCCCTTCAGATTGAAACCCAAGGAAATAAATCTTCAATTTCTTCCGTCTTGATGAATGTAAATGTTACAAAATGTGTACAATCGCAGAAATATGTAAATCCATTTTTTACAAATATCAAAACTTTCTTTTGAATATTAGCATTTATTTTTTAAAAGGTTATAACTGCATAAAGGCTATACAATTTAAGAGCAAATACAGATTAGTCATAATTGATCTAACTTTCCCTTGATTATCGTATTGAAATACCTGGCAATATTAAATAAAGACCTTTATTTATGCATACAATGCAGACAAAGGGAAATCCTTCTTTTATTCATATCGTCCTTTGGTATTTCACCAATTCTCACTTCTACCTGATATTAGTTATAACATTTTGTATGTTCTTTGATGCATCAGATACCAGTGTATATCAGTAGATATCTAAATCTACAATATTTATAGGAGTTCTGTATTTTTGATATATGTTGCTTATGGATGTTTTACTGTGTTTATGGATGTATATAATAATGAAATGGACCGTGGCACTTTTCTCAAAACCTTGTATTAATTGAAGTAATATATAAGATTGCTTATCAATTATAAGTTAAAAGAACATAAAATTTATTTGACAGTATTATTAAAATCATAATGATTTTTTTTTATATCAATATTCGATAGAACGCTAGATATTTTAAAAACGAGTTTAAAATGGTTCATGGCTTCATGATTTTATTATTGCAGGGATGAAACAATACTTCCGCTGTAAGTATAAAATTGCATATTAAGGTATACCAAGTTGAAAGAATCTATGACACAAACTTTAATTTAAGGATGCTCGCTGGTCATGTTTCGGTCTTTTTATCAGATTTTCGGAATCCTCGGGTTTTATCCATTTCTTAAACATGACATTTTTGCCCGTGAACTCCCAATTTTTCTTTTATAATTCAATCATATATACCTTAAAATGGTATTTGACAAAATTTTATGAAATCCTTTTTATTTTTTCATACATCTTTGAGAGACTGAAGTTGTCAATGCAAAGATAATGAAAAATCCAGAGAAAACCCATTTCCTGCAAATTTTCAAGGCCTTATAGCTCTAAAACGAGCACATGAACCTATATTTTTTTCTTGCTTATTTGTTAATTATTCATATGTTCTCTCAAACTAAAACACCTATTTCAAATCCTATTTATTTCCTATTAGACCAGCGATCATCCTTAATTCGGTTTATATTGAGATGGAAAAAATCTTGTTGTTTACATTTAAACCAGATTTACATATATCATGTTTAGTGTCTACAGTAATTCAGACTATAAATAAGCTAATTGTTGTTTTTGTGTTGTTTTTTGGTTTAATTCTGGTATAGCTTTCTGACAAGATGTGATGTTGTTTATTAAAGAATGTACCTAGACTATTTATCTGTGATTGACTTATTTTAACGGCCTTTTACCGGACCTGATTGACATCAACAATTATGTTTTGATTTGGTGGTTTTATCTTAGTTTTTTTTAGAGTTATTTATGCAGGAAGTTACTATAATTAGAAACAACACCAATAAGTTGTCTGTACTTGCGTTGCATGCAAATAAGAGAATTTTTAGCATCCTCTGTTCTCAGTTTCCATAAGACTTAAAGTTATAGATCTACCAATTTATCTTTTGAATTAAATATGTTATTCTATATTGATCTAATTACCATAAAATCAGTTTAATGTTCTTTCTTGAGAGAAAAGGCATAACATAACTTTTTTGTCGGTTGGTTGTTTCTAGTCAATCCCGATTTTATTCTTACTATTATATTAAATGACGGTCGATCTTGTCCGGGCCAAAAAGCAAGCGTGAACAATACTGATTTGTTCTGCAATAAAACTGTGATTAAAACTCTTCTAAAGAAATACACGAGCAAAAAGAAATAAAAAATTACCTGTATGTTCATCTGTATTTGGCTCTTTTGACATGCTCAATTTCATAACTGCTGAGTAAAAGTCGTCAGATTTTCAGATTACAAAAAATACAATAAAATCGGAATAACTGTCCAAAATATCAGAAATACCAGGTTTCAGATTACACAAACTAGTTACCCTTCAAACATGATGTGTCTTAAAATGAATAAGTTTGACAAATAATAAATTGACATTTTTTCTCAAATCACCACCAAAGCCGGATGTGCACATCTAAAATGTTTTTAGAATAACTGAAATATTCAGAAATGCAAGATGAATAAGTGCAATATTTCAGAAGTGCCGGGTTTATGGTGTTGGAGTTTCGAATTACCTAAAGTAGGTGCCCTATTCTGTGACAAACATACGGGCGTGACAGACTGACAGACGGATGGACGAAGTGACCCGACTCTGAGATCTGCTTGCGCCTTCGGCGACCCAGGTAAAACCTGACGGTTTTTGATAAAATATGTGTAACTGGTGATTCTACTGACTTGAAAGATTAATCGGCTAATCGGTGTTCAGTACTAATCGGGAAATAAGTCATTACATTCATGTTGGAACATAATAAACTGTATCACAAAATACCGAAAATAATTGATGCACTGTGTGGCTATTTCGTTCACTGACAACTCATCAGTAGTGCTCGAGATCAAAATGTTGGAAAACCGGTTAACCATATAATAATGAATTAATAAGCACAACCATAAAAACCAAAATAATTAAAACAAACAGGAATCCAAACTCAGCCAAGGGTAACCTCTGTATCAATAAGAAGAGCCTTAGAAATCTCTAGAAATTTTGGTCAAATTTTGAACGGAAAATTGACATCCTACAAATACTTAGTCTATATCATTGTTATTGTTGTTTTTGCCTTTCCAAATTCTCCTTCTGAAGTATGAATATCCATGTTTATGTTGTGTTATCTTGTCGTCTTCAGTTTTCTGACGTTTGATGTTGTTTTTCCGTATGTCAAATTATCGATGACCTCTTTTTTCATAATAATGGTAGCAGGCCTTCAAGTGGTTTTTGTTCCAAAAATATGGCTTTTTAAAGGGCTGAATTTCTTGAAAAATAGGGTATAATAAGGCAAATTTTATAATTTATAGGAAAAACATAGGGATATTTATCTCTACTTTACCTTTTTTTTTACTGAAAATACTATATAAAATACATACCTATTTGGTATTACTTCATCAACAAAGATTGGACAACCTTGGTTAAATCTAAATGTCTGCCATAGACCTTTAAAACTACCTTGGTACCCTGTTACTGCAGTCAGTCAGCAAGACGTGATTGTTGTGTACATGAAATGATAAAAAGAAGACAGTGAGTTTCTAAGAAATATTCAAGTACTGGATTTTATCATATTTAAAGGTAGTCCAGGGGTCGACTTGCGGGAGCACAATTTTTGAATACTTAACATCACAGTTCCCAAATTGCGACCATGTGTTTAATTCAGAAGCTAATATATCTGCCGAAAATTGAAAGCAATTATTATATTTTTACTGCTGTTGTCAGGTTGTAGAACTTATATCTGAGTAAGTAAGCCATTGTATAAGAAGGGTGCGTGTTCAATTAAACCATATAAATGATATAATTGGGAATTTAGTAGGTACTCGGGGAAAATAAAACTCCGTATTTAGATAAATGTTCTATTAACAAAACTGCATAAAACTATAACAATATAACACAAATATGTTTGTTCTAAATTCACTCGGTAATCCTGGTATATAGCAAATTCGGAAAATCTGTAAAGTCGCTGTTTTTAGAAAAAAACGTACGTGATACGCATTTGTTCAATCGGTCATCCGAACTACTTGTCCCTCAGTTTTAGAATTGTTTTATAGTGAACATTCGTGGGAATTAACAAGTTCAAAATCGCGGTGACATGTTTGACAATTATCACTCCATTCATGACATATAACAATAGGCAAAATTGAAAAACGTTTCAACAAAGAATTAATACTAATCTCATTAATTTGTTCTAAGTTGATATTATAAGTTTTTAACACCGTGTATGCTAATTGTTCAAAAATGTTCCTAAAAAATGACACTTTGCTTTCAAAGATATAATTGTCAAATTTTACAGCATGACATAAACACTTGCAAATCTTTAAGGGGCACCGATGGAAAATTAATTTTACTTTATTCGCTGTGATACATTTCTGTCTCATAACTCTTATCTGTATTATCAGATTTGTAAAAATATACATACATGTAAATTTTCCCCTGTTCCCCCTGGAAACCCGTCACTGGGTACATGTATTTACGATACTCTTGAAGGTTTTAAAAGGCGGGGAACGCGAAAAAATACATTTTAATTTTCGACGAATTCATTCTGATTTATAGGGATAATATAGGGAAAATGTCTATTTTATGCCAAAATATAGGGATTATAGGGCATTTTCAAAAAGATAGGGATTTTTGTAGGAAATATAGGGCCGCGATGTATCCCCGTTTGATGTGGTCTCTCAGTCCGGCATAATGAACAAAAACGAGTCCGTAATCTCGGCAAGCTACGATATCCTCTCTGTCGTCCTCGGAGCCGTCCGGTTTATCGGTGAATTCTACCGATTTGTGTTCTGCTTCCATGTCTTCGTCCCGGTCACCGTTAACGATTCCTCTCCCCGTTTGGAAACCGTCGGTGCGTAGTCTAGCCGATTCCGGGGTGTCATGTTTCAGGTCCACCAATAGGTATCCGTAGGGTTTCTTTGTAGCCTCCTCGAACTTGCGTACGAAGATGTTCGATCTGTCGTTTGAGAGTCACGATCGGCTATCGGTCTACGGGATTGTTGAAGAGTATTAAATAGTGACAGTTTCTCCTCTGAGTCGGGTCCTTTCCGCAGTACAGGTTCTGATTGAGCGCCACCACTGACAAGTTTCTGTGTTGAGATCCTTCGGTGGACAGGTCGTGATCCGAGAGTCTTTGGCCGACGTCGACATCAGGTCGTCTAACACGATCATATTCCGTACGCTAGGATCGAACAAGTCGTCGATCCCCAGGTCTGGTGGGATACCACCGTCCTCTGTATTTCCGGGTAAAGAGGTTGCCATCTCTTGTATAACCAGACTATCCTCTGAGGGGTCAGAACGCACACCGTTTTCGTCTGTTGTAGCACGTCTTTCAGGAAATAAGTCTTTCCGCACGAAGTCGGTGCCGAGACGATCGTTCCCTCCTCTTCCCGATACACCGGACGGCTCCGAGGACGTCAGAGAGGATCCCATAGCTTGCCGAGATTGCGGACCCGTTTTTGTTCATTATGCCGGACTGAGAGACCACATCAAACGGGGATGTATCGCAGAGGAGGAGTGACCTATTGCCAAACGCCAGAAAAAAGACGACGATTCCGACGATGGACATGTACGGGTTCGAGTTTGAAGAGTATTTGAAAGACTTACGGGTGACTGTATGTTGTGCTGACGATCTCCCTGCTCGTGTAGGGTACAGGCCACAGAGCTTTGTCGTCGATACGGACTCCTGTGCAAAGAATGCAAGTCATTGGGTGGATGTTTCATTTCCCGAAAGACGAACCTGCACAATTTTTCAATTCACTCGTTGCTTCGAGAACGTATTGGTCATCAACGGTTCTCGATACCGCTAGACGCCAAACAGAATCCAACCGTATTGGAGTGACACCTGAACGTACCATACTACTAAGAACATGAGGTTATGCATTAGGTCATACCTGTATATAGGGTTAACTGACATCATACTGTTTTCTATCCATGTATGAATGAAACTATACGGATCTGCTATTTCCACTTGTTTGACTTCTTTGTCGAGATGACAACTTAATCCTTTCCGACAACTTAATTCTGTCCAACAACTGAATTCTTACCGACAACTTAATTCTTCCAATAACAACTTAATCCGGCCGCCATCTTGGATCCTTGGCTCCTTGTGCTTTTGGGGGGACTAAAACATCACTATATATACTACTCCTGTTCCCACTGTCGTAACATTTCATGTGCCTCCACCGATATGTGACTTCCAACGGATTGACTTTGTTGAACTTCACGACGGCTAACCCTTCCGGAGCACCTGGGTTCACTGCTGGTTTTTATAGGAGTTCGTGTTGTTCATTGTTTTTTAGTTTTCAGTGTTTATTCGTTGTACTTGTGGTTATTCTTTTGTCTTCCTGGGTTTGTATGTCCAATGGATTACGTTTTTTATTGTTCCTTAGGTATATTTGTCCTCTTTAGTAGGATTTATTGTTATAAAGTGTAGATGTGCATACTATACCGTCATTTTGATTCAACAAATTTTGTAGCAGTTATGGGACTTATGACTTAATGAGTTATTCTTATGTAAACTGATTCTGTTACAAGTTGTTAGGTTTGACATACCGGAGAGAATGATATAGCGTTACAAGACGAAACAGTGAAATATATTGATTTGCAACATATTACATTTGAAAGCCAATCTTGAGATCATAAGTAGTTGTATTTATAACTAAAGTTTGAAAACTTCTGAATCCTCGATCAGATTATTTGACTCAATTTTAAAATTGGGATTTTTTATCACAGAATGTAGTTAAATGAATAAATCAATACAAAATCTAGAAATATGGAAGAAAATCTACTGATTAGGAAAATGGTCATTCAAAATATAAATTTGCGCCGGATAAGCATGAACAATTAAAACGCTAAACGAACGAAAGGGTAAAGTCAAAGATATATGCACGAGGGAGATATCTCAAGTTTGAATAAAAATATTTTTTTTATCACAGTACATTTTAAAGAAAGTTATTGCGCGGTAGTAGACTAGGAAGCATCCACTAAATAGTTTTAATACGTATTCTATGATACCAATTCTGATGCTCAAGATTATGGGAAGCCTTTGTTTATATTTATTCGACTTTCAAGATACTAGTATCTTTATAAAGTTGAATAAGATATCTTATAACTAAATGAGATATCTTATTTATTAAATAAAATATCTTATATATTAAAAGACACATGAGTCTACCCCTAGTTTTTTGGTGGGGTCCATATTGTTCATATATTTTTAGTTTTTAATTGTAGTGCATGTATTGTTTTGGTCTTGTCCTTGTTCTCCAGGGTTTGTCAGTTCTTTTCTTTTTCCCCTCTTCGTATATCCCTTTGGTATTTCTTGACTTAACTTATAATCTAAATAAGATATCTTATGAACTAATTGAGATACATATTTTAAATAATATATATCATCAACTTCAAATTATATACGATATATCATAAACATTACAAGATATCTCATGAATATTACAAGATATCTTATATACTTCATCAGATATCATCAACTTCAAATTATATACGATATATCATAAACATTACAAGATATCTCATTAACATTACAAGATGTCTGATAAACATTACAAGATATCTTATATACCTCATCAGATATCTAATTAACTTTATAAGATATTTTATTAACTTTACAAGATATCTTGAAATTGAATAAATATCATATAAGTTTGATATGATATCATTGAGATATCTTATTTATTAAATAAGATATCTTTTATATTAAAAAAGAGATCTTATTTAATATACAATATATTTAGGTTGTAATATATCTTATTTAGTTAAAAAGATATGTTGATTGTTTTAAAAGATATCTTATAAAGTAAATAAGATATCGTATACACTTTTAAAGATATCTTATAAACTAAACAAGGTATCTCATAAAGCATTAATTAAATAAAATATCTTTATAAACAGTTTGATAAAATATTTGATTTATTTATGTGTCGTTAACTGTGCTAAAAGCCGAACATTTTGAAGCCAAATCAATGACCTATAAAGAGAAGACTCAACTGCCAAAACCGACAGGATAAAGCCAAAAATAATATCACAATAGAATGGATTCATATGAATAATAATAAAACGCAAGGTTTTATACAGAAAAGAAACCGTGAATGTTTTTATATGAAATAAAAAACAGAATAGATAGTAATGAGTTTCAGCAATTTGAAAACAACCTTAGTTACAATTTCTGAAATTTCACCCGAGTGTGCCCCCGGTTTGAAAATCGATATTCTAAATCCTTATTGTGCAACTACATATAGTGTAGGACAATACTATATATAAGCAAAATAAATTGCAAAATGAAAGAGACGTTAAGGTCACAAGCTTAAATTGAAAATTTCGAATGTCGACACCTGTGGACCCGAATTTTGAAAAATTAAAATTCTAAAACTTCATTACACCTCTGCATATGTATAGAAATAAAATGCATAAATTGAAAAACAAAAGACGAGTTTATGTCACAAGCTTAAAATTCGACCCCTGGAGTCCACAAGTTTAGAAATAAATATTCTAAAACCTTATTGCGCATCCGTATATGAGGTATGACAATATCGTATATAAATGAAACGCGTAAATTATAAAGGGAAAGAGGAGTTTAGGTCACAAGCTTAAATTGACAGTTTTTCGAAATTCGACCCCTGTGGGCCCTTATTTTAGAAAATCAAAATTCTAAAACCTTATTGCACATCTACATAAATTATGGCTGGACCTTATTACCCAAACATATACACCAAAACATATCATTCCTCAATCATAAATATAAAGTTAATATTGAATTATTGTACCTTATTTACAGAATAATCATTTCAAAGATATCCCTTTTCCTATTATAAGTATTTCATTACTTTCCCCTCACTTTTACAGTTGATTGAGTTTGATAAATTTGTATCACATTTTCATGATGAGGACCTTTCTCAATATCTATATGAATATGTTAACTATATTATATGTGCACATACACTGAAAAATTTACGTTTAAATAAACAAAATAAATGACAGGAAAGGTCAACAATGACCTACCAATCAATCAAAGCAACCAAACTGACAAATCTCCGGACAAAAATTAACATTAAAGAGCACAAAGCACAACATAACACAGATCGGTGGGGTTAAACCGGTTTCATGGGTACTTAAACCTCCCATTATTTTTCCTAACACTCTGGTGTATAAAACACAATATAAAAACAAAATCCTAATTTAATTATATATACCCAGTAGATAATAACACTTTGAAAGAAGTCCATTTATTCCTACATTGTAATTCAATTGATTTTTGATACAAGTTGTTACCTTTGCGACGTCGCAGAAAATAATACAGCGTTACAGATGAAAAAGGGAAATGTTTCGCTGTTCTTTTGACATATCAGCCAATCTTGCCATCATATTTTGTTGTAATTGTGACTAAATTCTGAAAACATATGAAACCGCGACCATCAATTTAACACTTGGACTTTTAATCGCAGAATTGTATTTAAATGAATAATTTAAGGCTAACCGTGTATATCTTATAGAAAATAGATGGTCATATAAGGTAATTAGGGGTGTGGAGGCCACGCCTAAAATTGTATGCATATATCTTTTTGTTGTGCTGTCTTACATGTCTTATTAAGAAACTTTATCCATCTTACCTGAAAGCGTTCATGAGACAACATCTAAATGAATTATATATTTTCAACATTTAGCTAGTAGGAAACGATACTTGCAAGAAGTTTATTTATGTCTGCATCGTAATTCGACGTATTTGTTACTTTGCGATGTCACAGAGTTAGAAAAAAGGACAAATATACCTAAGGAGCAAATAGGGAAATCAATTCTTGGTCTTTATTTTGTTACCGATTACAACTCAGTAGAAAACTTTTAAAAACTCCTACAAATTGACTAGTTTTGATTTGATTAATGACCTGACAATTTTAACATAGAACTTTTCATTAAACTAAAAAATACATTAATTTTATCCAAAGAGAATCAATAAATGAGTATAAAATCAGAAAAAATTTAAAATATAATTACTTATTTGGAAAATGGCTATTTAAGCTATAAATTCGAGGATATGTTTTAAGAAAATGAAAGTACTGATAGAACATGACATCTGCTGTTTAAACATCTGATGTTATTTTATTGTTGTTTTGCTACATTTTCCCATTACTTACGTGTCATTATTATGATAATAGTCCAACAGTGTAGTCTACAGTGTTTATCGGTTATATAGTAGAATCGGAATCCAAAACATTTCAAGCTCATAACTCATATAAACTTTAAGATTATTTATTCTTCGGGTTAAATAATGGAACACATTATGCCAATATTTGTAAGATTAATTTTAGTTTGTATAACTCCAAATATGGAATCTTCAATATACATCCATAGAATTTACGTGATTTATACATACCCAAACAGGCGTTTTGATACTTGTTGAGTTTGTAGTTAGAAGCTATGTTTGTGTTAAAGCCCACACTATGACTTTACGAAAATCAACAAAAATCACAGTTTGTATGCATTAACTTTGACATGATCAATGTGTAGATTGTATGCGAAAACTGTTATAGTCATATCCTGCCTTCTCAAATATTCTAGAAATTTTTGCAGAAGACATTAAACGTTCAAAAAACAAAAAAATACTACTAAAGCAAAACATCACTGCCTATTATAGAGAGCCGCAAATCATTGTTGAATGAAACGTTCTTACATATGACACCTGAAAAGAAATGATAGCAACGGTTAGCAGCATCATTCATTAAATAAACAGGAAACAAATCGATATCAATTGCTACAATGCACAGAACATTGGTTTTTATAATGTCTGGAAAATGTCTTTTTTGCAACAAAATTAGAATAAATCAAATGGGTAGTAGGACATCTTTGTCTACAGGCTTTTAAACTTGAAACTATCAAACCGAAAAACAAAATTCTGTTCAAAAAATATATTTTTTCACACTTTAAGACTATCGGAAAATATACAATGTATTTGTACGAGTCGTCGAAACAAGGAGAAAGGAAAGGGAATGTTTACCAAATTAACTTGTGTATTTTCCGACAATGTACATATCATGTTTCTTTCCGTTTTTTTTGTCCTAAACGATGACTTTTTAACTGGTATAGAAAAATTGTGAAAATGTGACATTTCTAGCCTGTTGAAGAAGGCTATTTTGAGGGAAATGTAACGTCATAAACAGTAAACCAGATTAAAACACAGCCACAGAAGTCATAACAATGGAATGATATCAAAATATCGAAAACACAACACTTTTTATTTATTAACACAATAGGCAAGTTGTTGGATGAATTTTTTCATTGTTATGTTGTTATACAGCGTTGATGGTTATATTTTCTTTTTTTGCAGTACGAAGTAAGTACAAGAAAGGGATAAGTATAGATAACGTGTAGTTTATTTCGTAAGATTCCATTTTTTGTGTGGTTTCAAAACACGAATTTAAGTTCATCATGAAATGAATTTGTCATTAATTGATTATGCAAAGAATTACAAACCCCAAAATTTAAAAGAAACGAACAATTGAATTCACTGTATATCTCTTTACAAAAACCAAACAAAACTGAACAGTATTAAAGGGTTTACAATAAAGCTATATCTAATAAAGAATTACAAGTTGCATGTAATACATCTACGAAAAGAAGTAAATTGTGATTAATCGAAGATATCGGCTTAATTCTGCAGGAAGATATAGTAAATATCAAATTCAACAATAATATTTACATATATAGTTATAAAAAAGAATATGGTAACTGAAACCTCCTGACTAGAACTACAGGAAAGAATGCAAGTCAAAAAAGTATCGAATGGCAAACTATTCAGGAATTAATTGCTCTTCGGCAAATGTAAGCTTCCATATCTGCTATGGTTCGTGGCAACAGTTAACCGACTTTGTCAATATGTTGTTATTACTAGAATATGTTCCGGTCAGCATATTAAATTTAGATAATTCAGAAAACGTGCGTATCAGGGTCATTCGCGCGTTTAAAAACAACAGATACGCTTGAGAAATAGTTTCTGTTCGTCAAAGTTACGCCCAGTCTGAAATAATTACGCATGGGTTTGGGAAATCAAAGCGTCATTGCTCACATCTGTAAGCTGAGAATGTGTCAGAAGGCTTCAAAATTGTTATCCTCCTAACACGCTCTTGCTTCTGCCCTTAAACAGAAACAATTGTAGTGTCACGTATCAGTTTAGATGCTATTACACGTATGACTATATACAGAAGAAAACAAGCTGTCCTTTATAATGAGAGTATGGTAGAATAAGGGAGACATACTGCCCATGGTTAAAAACTAAAGATTTCGTTAATGCTTTGGTGAAATTAAACGTTCAATTTGTATTCAACATAAATATTTCAGTCGGTATGTAAAATACAACATCTTTCAGAAGTTGGCATTGGCAGGACATAGTACGGATCACAAGGAATGTACTAGAATGTTGATAAACAATATTGATGTGGGTAGAAAAGTTATGAAAAAATGCTAATAAATCAATCTACCCCTTTGAACATGCTATTTGGAGGTTAAGTACTCATCTCGGTGAAAAAACCTGGAGGTACATCTGGGATTCTGATTAAAGGATCTGAAATTGACCCATAGGGTTGAGTTTCATATGGCCATTAATAAAGTCTGTTTATTCAATCATTTATTACGTTTAGATGGTTACTTCAATTCTAATTTTAATTGAACCATTTATGAGGAATGAAAAGAAATTCGGGATCTGTAAGAATTACATTGTCCGGAAACTTGAACTAAATTTGGTTTGTACATTAGTATAATTTCTGAGCCAGGCTAATTTGAAATCTGTCGGGCAATTAATTCAACAAATCTTTGTATGTAATTCATATTGCTAAGTGTCTTGCATGAAGCTACCATACATGTATTTCAGCGTAAAAACTCTGTCGACAATCAGCAAAAGTCACTAATAAATTTCACTTTATTTTAGTAACGAATCATTTGATTGCATCATGAAAATAAAACATCAGAGAAGCAGAGCGCTAGTATAGAGGATTTATCAGATTGCATTTATGGTCCTTAAAATAGACTTAATAAGATGTGTTCTGTGTAGGTCAAAGTGACATACATGTACATAAATTATGGTTGGACCTTATTACCCAAACGGATACACCAAAACATATTATTCCTCAATCATAAATATAAAGTTAATCTTGCATTATTGTACATTTCTTTACAGAATAATCATTTGAAAGATATCGCTTACTTTTTCTATTTTTAGTATTTTTCATTACTTTCCCTTCAATTGGCTCATTTGTACGACCTCAATTTTACAGTTTTATAAATTTGTATCACATTTTCGTGATGAGGACCTTTCTCAATATCTATATGAATATGTTAACTATATTATGTGTGCACATACACTGAAAAATTTACGTTTAAATAAACAAAGTGAATGACAGGAAAGGTCAACAATGACCTACCAATCAATCAAAGCAACCAAACGGACAGAACTCCGAACAAAAATTAACATTAAAGAGCACAAAGCACAAACATAACAGAGATCGGTTGGGTTAAACCGGTTTCATGGGTACTTAAACCTCCCATTATTTATCCTAACACTCTGGTGTATAAAACACAATATAAAAACAAAATCCAGCAGAAAATAATACAGTGTTAGAGATGAAAAAGGGAAATGTTTCGCTGTTCTTTTGACATATAAGCCATTCTTGCTTTCATATTTTGTTGTATTTGTGACTAAATTCTGAAAACATATGAAACCGCGACCATCAATTTAACACTTGGACTTTTAATCGCAGAATTGTATTTAAATGAATAATTTAAGGCTAACAGTGTATATGTTATAGAAAATAGATGGTCATATAAGGTAATTAGGGATGTGGAGGCCACGCCTAAAATTGTATGCATATATCTTTTTGTTGTGCTGTCTTATTAAGAAACTTTAGCCATCTTACCTGAAAGCGTTCATGAGACAACATCCAAATGAATTATATATATTCAACATTTAGCTAGTAGGAAACGATACTTGCAAGAAGTTTATTTATGTCTGCATCGTAATTCGACGTATTTTTGTTACTTTGCGATGTCGCAGAGTTAGAAAAAGGACAAATATACCTAAGGAGCAAATAGGGAAACCAATTCTTGGTCTTTATTTTGTTTCCGATTACAACTCACATGAAAACTTTTAAAAACTCCTACAAATCGACTAGTTTTGATTTGATTAACGACCTGACAATTTTAACATAGAACTTTTCATTAAACTCAAAAATAAATTAATTTTATCCAAAGAGAACCAATAAATGAGTATAAAATCAGAAAAAATTTAAAATATAATTACTAATTTGGAAAATGGTCATTTAAGCTATAAATTCGAGGAAATGTTTTAAGAAAATGAAAGTACTGATAGAACATGACATCTGCTGTTTCAACAGCTGGTGTTATTTTATTGTTGTTTTGCTACATTTTCCCATTACTTACGTGTCATTATTATGATAATAGTCCTACAGTGTAGTCTACAGTGTTTATCCGATATAGCAGAATCGGAGTCCAAAACATTTCAAGCTCAATACTCATATAAACTCTAAGATTATTTATTCTTCGGGTGAAATAATGGAACACATTATGCCAATATTTGTTAGATTAATTTTTGTTTTTTGATATTAATGCCAAATATGGAATCTTCAATATAGATCGATAGAATTTTTGTTATTTATACATACCCCAACCGGCGTTTTGATACTTGTTGAGTTTGTAGTTAGAAGCTATGTTTGTGTTAAAGCCCACACTATGACTTTACGATCAACAAACAACACAGTTTTTATGCATTAACTTTGACATGATCATGTGTAGATAGTATGCCAAAACTGTGTTATAGTCATACCCTGTCTTATCCAATATTCTAAAATTTTTTGCAGAAGACATTAAACGTTCAAAAAACAAAAAATACTACTAAAGCGAAAAAATCACTGCCTATTATAGAGAGCCGCAAATCAATGTTGAATGAAACGTTCTTACATATGACACCTGAAAAGAAATGATAGCAACGGTTAGCAGCATCATTTATTACATAAACAGGAAACAGATTGATATCAAATGCACAGAACATTGGTTTTTATAATGAATGGAAAATGTCTTTTTTGAAACGAAATTAGAATAAAGGAAATGGGTAATAGGACATCTTTGTCTACAGGCTATTAAACTTGAAACTATCAAACCGAAAAACAAAATTATGTTATATATTTTTTCATACTTTAAGACTATCTAAAATATACAATGTATTTGTACGAGTCGTCGAAACAGGCAGAAAGGGAAGGTTTACCAAATAAACCTGTATATTATCCGACAATGTATATATGTTTCTTTCCGTTTTTGCCCTAAACGATGAATTTTTATCTGGTATGGAAAAAATTGTAAAAATTGGACATTTCTAGCTTGTTGAAGAAGGTTATTTTAAGGGAAATTTAACGCCATAAACAATAAAATAGACAAAAAATAACATTTGAAGTCACTGACAATGGGATGATATCAAAATATCCAAAACATAACACTTTTTAGCTCACCTGGCCAAAGGCCAGGTGAGCTATTGCCATCACTTGGTGTCCGTCGTCGTCGTCGTCCGTCGTCGTCGTCGTCGTTAACAATTATACAAAACTCTTCTCCTCTGAAACTACTTGACTAATTAGAACCAAAGTTGGTATGAATGTTTCTTGGGATACCCTGCATAGAACAGATGTGGGGATTTTTGATTCGTCGAAAAACATGGCCGCTGTTACTAAAAATACAACATAGGGGTCAAACAACAGTTTTTCGCAAATATCTCAAAAATCATTAGGTTGCGACAAATTCTGGCAGTTTGAAAGGGTTCAGCATGATGAGAGCTACCTCTGTGTTGATTTTCGTGAAAATATGTCAACTGATGTTAGTAGAGTTATTGTCCTTTTTTGACATTTTTGGCTTTTTTTATGTTATTATTTCAAAAATCTTCTTCTTTGAAACTACTATTCAAAATGAAATGAAACTTACTAAAATTGTTCCTTAGGGTATCCTGCAAAAAAGTTAATGCTTGGATTTTTGATTGGTCGAAAAACATGTCCGCCCTTACTAAAAATAGAACATAGGGGTCAAAATGCTGTTTTTTGCTATTTTTTCCTGAATTATAGAAAGAAAATGGAGATGAAAGCTACTTTCAAGGTAAACATGGTATCCCAAGTTGAATGGTGATGATGAAAGTTTGTTTTGGACGGCCATTTTTAAAATAGCTGCCATTTTCCCCGCGATTTTTTACACTTGCTCAGATTTCAACAATATTTGGTAAAGTAAACATGGTATCCTTAGTGAATGGTGATGATGAAATTTTTTGTATGGAGCATCTATGGAAGGTCCTTTAGGAAATTTGCATAAATCTTCCCGGTCCGTGAAACAAAATGGCCGTCATGAGCATTACATGTTCTGATTGGTCGAAATTTAAAAGTTCTTCTCCTCTGAAACCGTAAAGCCAAATGAACTGATTTTTGGTATGGATGATCTATGGAAGGTCCTTTACAAAGTTTGCATAACTCATCATGGTCCGTGAAACAAAATGACCGCCATGAGCATTTACATGTTCTGACTGGTTGAAATCTAAAACTTCTTCTCCTTAAAAACCGTTAAGCCAAATGAACTGATTTTTGATATAGAACATCTATGGAAGGTCCTTTACAAAATTTGCATAAATCAGCCTGGTCCGTGAAACAAAATGGCTGCCATGAGCATTTAAATGTTCTGGTTGGTCAAAATTTTAAACTTCTTCTCCTCTGAAACCTTAAAGCCAAATGAATTGATTTTTGGTATGGAGCATCTATGGAAGGTCCTTTAGGAAGTTTGCATAAATCTACATGGTCCATGAAATAAAATGGCCGTCATGAGCATTTACATGTTCTGATTGGTCGAAATTTAAAAGTTCTTCTCCTCTGAAACCGTAAAGCCAAATGAACTGATTTTTGGTATGGATGATCTATGGAAGGTCCTTTACAAAGTTTGCATAACTCATCATGGTCCGTGAAACAAAATGGCCGCCATGAGCATTTACATGTTCTGACTGGTTGAAATGTAAAACTTCTCCTTACAAACCGTTAAGCCAAAAGAACTGATTTTTGATATAGAAAATCTATGGAAGGTCCTTTTCAAAATTTGCATAAATCAGCCTGGTCCGTGAAACAAAATGGCTGCCATGAGCATTTACATGTTCTGATTGGTCAAAATTTTAAACTTCTTCTCCTCTGAAACCTTAAAGCCAAATGAACTGATATTTGGTATGGATGATCTATGGAAGGTCCTTTACAAAGTTTGCATAACTCATCTTGGTCCGTGAAACAAAATGGCCGCCATGAGCATTTACATATTCTGACTAGTCGAAATGTAAAACTTCTTACAAACCGTTAAGCCAAATGAACTGATTTTTGATATAGAACATCTATGGAAGGTCCTTTACAAAATTTGCATAAATCAGCCTGGTCCGTGAAACAAATGGCTGCCATGAGCATTTACATGTTCTGATTGGTCAAAATTTTAAACTTCTCCTCTGAAACCTTAAAGCCAAATGAATTGATTTTTGGTATGGAGCATCTATGGAAGGTCCTTTAGGAAGTTTACATAAATCTTCCTGGTCCGTGAAACAAAATGGCCGTCATGAGCATTTACATGTTCTGATTGGTCGAAATTTAAAAGTTCGTCTCCTTTGAAACCGTAAAGCCAAATGAACTGATTTTTGGTATGGAGCATCTATGGAAGGTCCTTTACAAACTTTGCATAAATCTTTCTAGTCCGTAAAACAAAATTGCCACCAGAAACCTTTGTATGTTCTGATCGGTCAAAATTTAAAACTTCTCCTCTGAAACCGCTAGGCCAATGAACTTATACTTGGTATGAATCATTTATAGAAGATCATTTACAAAGTTTCCAGAAATCAATCTAGTCTGTAAAATCAAAAGTTTGTGACTGCCAGGTGGGCGATACAGGCTCAGCCCACTGAGCCTCTTATTATATTATCAAGACAATAGGCAAATTGCTGGGTGAATCGTTTATTATTATGTTGATGTACAGTGTTGATGGTTATATTTTCTTTTTAGCGATGCCATGTAAGTACAAGAAAGAGATAAGTATAAATAACCTGTACTTTAGATTTTATATTCTGTAAGAGTCAAATTTTTTTTGCCGTTTTGTTGAATTGATTTAAAACGCAAATTTAAGTTCATCATGAAATGCATTTATCAATAATTGATTATGCAAGAAATTACAAACTCCAAAATTTAAAAGAAACTGACAATTGAATCCACTGTATATCTCTTTACTAAAACAAAAAAACTAAACAATATTACAGGACTTAAAACAAAACTATATTATACATTGTTATATAAAGAAATACAAGCCTACTTCTGCCAAAAGAAGTAGATTGTATATAATAGAAGATATCAGCTTAATTCTATCGGAAGAAATAGTAAAAATTAAGATTAACAATTATAATATTTACTAAATTAATATAGTTATAATAGAGAAGATTTAATATGTGAAGTGTACGAAAACAATGGACTCTTAATAATAAATTCATGATTTGACAGAAATGACCCAGATGGTTGAGCAGTTCCTGTTCCCTAGGTTGTCCCAGAAGTCAATATCTTGAAAAAGTTTCACATCATTATTGAACATTATTACCAGACATCCTTCATTTTCCAAGTTTTTTTAATCATGTTTTATGTACTTCTACAAACGATTTTGAAAATCTCGAAAAACAGTGCAGTAATGGTTACCCCATCACTATTCAGTGTCTGTACCAAATCAGACTTTCTGTTGTGTTCATGTTTGTGTTTTGTACTTCTTCATGTTATTTTTTGTACGGCGTTTTGTCAGTTGGGTTGCTTTGATCGATTGGTATGTTATTGTTGACCTTTCCTTATCCATTTTGTTGTTTATTACAATTATTGATTCAGTAAATCATGTTACTTGTACCAGATTCAGATCTAAGATTTTGATTAAAGAACTCGAATCGTCATTCATGTTGTGTTTTATAAGCCAATATTTAGGACATTGGAACCTTATTATTAATAGTCACGCTTTAACATGACCATTGCATTTCAATTTCGTCATCGTACTTACATATACATTGTCGCAGTTTCTTTCCATCGAAATAAATAAATAATTATGATGTATTAAATTGCGATGTTCAAGGGATGAATTGTTCTGTTAGTTAAAAAGTAACATCCGTGCGAGAAAAGGGTTTTGGATAAAGAATATGTATTACTTAAAATGCACAAGTTACTTTTATCCATACCTCAAATAAAACAAAATAAGAGATCTGAAATGAAAATAACACAATACAAAGTCTAAACCACTAGGAGCATAAACTCACAGGGACAGGGATGATATCAAAACAGCAAAAACACAACACTTTTTTATATTATCAAGACAAAAGGCAAGTTGTTGGGTGAATTGTTTATTATTATGTTGATGTACAGTGTTGATGGTTATATTTTCTTTTTTGTAGTCTCCCGTAAGTACAAGAAAGAGATAAGTATAGATAACATGTACTTCAGATTTTATATTCCGTAGGAGTCAAATTTTTTTGTCGTTTTGTTGAATTGATTTAAAACGCAAATTTAAGTTCATCACGAAATGCATTAACCATTAAAAAATTACAAACTCCAAAATGTAAAAGAAACTGACAATTGAACCCACTGTAAAACCAAACAAAACTAAGAACAAAACTATATTATATAAAGAAATACAAGCCTACTTCTACGAAAAGAAGTAGATTGTATGTAAATGAAGATATCGGCTTAATTCTATAGGAATATAAAGTAAAAATCAAGTTTATCAATTATAATATTTACAAAATCAATAAAGTTATAAAAGAGAGGATTTAATATGTGAAGTGTACGGAAACCAGGGACTCTAATAAAAAAGTCAGGGTTTGACAGAAATGATCCAGATGGTTGAGCAGCTCCTGTTCCCTAGACTTTACCCGTCATGTTGTCCCAGAAGTCAATATCTTGAAAAAGATTCATATCAATTGAACATTATTACCTTGTAATAAAAGACATCTTTCATTTTTCAAATTTTAAATCATTTTTTATTTACTTCTACAAACGATTTTGAAAACCCCGAAAAATAGTGCAGTTATGATTACCCCACCACCAGGTCAGACTATCCCGACTTTCTGTTGTGTTCATGTTTGTGTTTTGTACTCCTTTATGTTATTGTTATACGGCGTTTTGTCAGTTGGGTTGCTCGATTGGTATGTTATCCATTTTGTTGTTACTTGTACCAGATTCAGATCTAAGATTTTGATTTAAATGATTCGAACCTTCATTCATGTTTACTTTTATCCATACCTCAAATAAAAAAAAAGAGATCTGAAATGGAAATAACACAATACAAAGTCTAAAGCACTAGGAGCGTAAACCCACAGTGACAGGGATGATATCAAAATATCAAAAACACAACACTTTTTATATTATCAAGACAATAGGCAAGTTGTTGGGTGAATTGTTTATTATTATGTTGATGTACAGTGTTGATGGTTATATTTTCTTTTTAGCATTCCCATGTAAGTACAAGAAAGAGATAAGTATAGATAACATGTACTTTATATTTTATATTCTGTAAGAGTCCATTTTTTTGTCGTTTTGTTGAATTGATTTAAAACGCAAAATTTAAGTTCATCATGAAATGCATTAGTCATTAATTGATTATGCAAGAAATTACAAACTCCAAAATTTAAAAAAAAGTTACTTGTACCAGATTCAGATCTAAGAGTTTTTAAAAGAACTCGACCTTCATTCATGTTGTGTTTTATAAGCCAATATTTAGGACATTGGAACTTTATTATTTATAGTCACATTATAACGTGACAATTGCATTTCAATTTCGTCATCGTACCTACATATAAAATGAAATCGGAGTTTCTTTCCATCGAAATAAATACATAATTATGATGTATTTAATTGCGATGTTCAAGGGATGAATTGTACTGTTAGTTAAAAAGTAACATCCGTGCGAGAAAAGGGTTTTGGATAAAGAATAAAAAATATTTATTACGTAAAATGCACAAGTTACTTTTCTCCATCAATAACCAATTACGATCCTGGAAAGATTGACATAAAAAAAAATGTTTAAATCTGTTTCATTTAACTCGTTCAAAGGTTATTCGTTTATTTATATAGCTATAGACATGTAATATTGAAAAGAAAAATGTTTTACCAAAGCAGTTATTTTTTATTCTTTTTAGTAAACATGGAAAATAATTTTAGTTTAACAGAATATTTATATTTATATTAGACGAAATATGATGAAGTATGTAATATTCTAATTCATAAGTTGTTTATATTTGATAAACTTGTTTTTAGGTGCAGCAAATGTGATGGGTAAGTAAACTGATAATAGAAGATACTTGTAGATTATTGACATTTTATTTGTATTTTGTATCATCGGTCTTTATTGAAAGAAATATAAGTTAAAATCTAATCAATTATTACTCAATATATAAAATCAGTAAATGTATAGATACATGTATACGAAAGTTAAATCACATGTGCAGAAATATATATTCATGAAAAAAAACAGTAGTAAAATAAGTTGAATAACTCATTTTTCTATTGTTTTTCATGACTATATACAGATGGTTGAGCGTGTAATGCACAAAACCACACTCACACGATTCACACGTTACACGAACACGATTCGCACGATACACGCACACGATTCGCACGTTACACGCAAACCACACGATGCACGTTACACGAAACCCGATTTCCGATCGTGCAATATCTAAAAATTGTGTTTGTAAGATACGAACGGAATATACCGAAACGAATTATTATAATTAAATTGATGCCGGATATGAAATATTGAAAATGCATTTGATTTTAAATACGATTAAAGGAAGCCGGTTTTAAACGGTCCACATTTGACTTGTTCATAAATAAAAAATATTTATTTGCATATGCAATTTTTTAATGTGAAATTTAAAAAACTTTATAACAGAACTATGAAATTATATTTTTAATTTATTTAAAAATCAATAAACCTTTTCATGTTGTGATTACCTGATTAGCTATTGCATATTAACCATTGATATTAAACTGTCAGATTTCTTATGTAAATTAACAGGTAAATAGACATTTTTTCCTAATAGGACTTCTTAATCCCTTGCCTAAATAGATGTTGTTTTAGCCCGATCAAACAATTACTTATGTAAAAGTTATATTATGAAAATATAAACTGATAAACGATATTTGCCAAAGGATTAAATTTTTTTTTACAGACAAGTTAAAGTTCAAATTTATGTATAATTTGCAAATGTTACATGGAAGTTGTTTCACCGTTTAGTTTAGGGAACATTTTATTTAATGTATTCTTTTCAAACCAAATAAATTTAATAATTTAATATAGTAATAGAAAAAAATAGAATCTGTTGCGGGATTATTAATATCAGTATTAATATCAGTATTTTCAAATATTTGACACCGGTGAAGGTTCGTTCCAACAATATTTAAATTCGAGTTCGAAATATGCTACGATTTGAATTCATACGTTTTAATATCTGTTTCGACCAATGAAATCCCATATATGTTGCACGATTCATATCGCAAGTTTATTACCACACTCAAACCACACGCATACGTTTCGCACGTTGCACGCACACGATTCACACGTTACACGCACACGATCCACACGTTTTGCACGTTACACGATGTTTTTTGGTGATTTACACGTTCAACCAAGTGTATCTGCATATAAAGTAGAAGTTCCTAAGACCCAAGTCCAGTGACAAGATGCAGAGAACAAATGCCTAAAATAAAACAAAATAAGAGATCTGAAATGAAATTAACACAATACAAAGTCTAAAGCACTAGCAGCGTAAACTCGCATGTTCCCTTCAAGGGTAATGATGTGCTATTTCAAACGAGAGGCTCAGTGGGCTGAGCCTGTATCTCTCACCTTGCAGTCACAAACTTTTTATTTTGATTTGACAGAATAGATTGATTTCTGGAAACTTTGTAAATGATCTTCTATAAATGCTTCATACCAAGTATAAGTTCATTGGCCAAACGGTTTCAGAGGAGAAGTTTTAAATTTCGACCAATCAGAACATATAAAGGTTTCCGGCGGCCATTTTGTTTCACGGACTAGAAAGATTTATGCAAAGTTTGTAAAGGACCTTCCATAGATGCTCCATACCAAAAATCAGTTCTTTGACTTTACGGTTTCAGAGAAGAAGCTTTAAAGATCGACCAATCAGAACATGTAAATGCTCATTGCGGCCATTTTGTTTCTCGGACCAAGATGATTTATGCAGCTTTGTTCAGGACCTTCCATAGATGCTCCATACCAAATATCAGTTCATTTGGCTTTACGGTTTCAGAGGAGAAGTATTAAATGTCGACTAATCAGAACATGTAAATGCTCATAGCGGCCATTTTGTTTCACGGACCGGGATGATTTATGCAAACATTGTTAAAGACCTTCCATAGAAGTAACAGACCACGTTTCAGTTTAATAGGCACAGGGGTTTCAAAGGAGTAGATGAAAATGTAAAAGTTTACAGACGGACGGACGATGGACGCCAAGTGATGACAAAAGCTCACATTGCCTTTGGCAAGGTCAGCTAAAAGGCATCAATCTTTTTGCAAGTGGGAAAAGTACTGTATAATCTTTGTACAAGTCAACCGAAACAACGGGACGAGAATAAAAAATCTTTGCGTGATGATATTTAGAACAAAATGTAGAAGTCAATGTAAAAGGAAAACAAGCTGTAAAGTAACATTGCAAGCGTCCAAAAAAATACTTGATGAAAAAGTGGAAAGCACAATCGAAAGTTTAGACTGCAGATTTTCAAGTAAAATAGCCAAATGAGAATAAAAGTTATTTTGATTATACAGAATCTATAATACTTAAATTAAGGACTCGATTTCGTTGGGCCGTCATCACGTAACAACTGCAATAGACACAATTAAAATCAGAATATGAATGATTGACGATGAATGTGATGTCTGAACATTTTACACGTTTGGGTCGATGTGGTTCTCTAAATTCTGGAATTATTTAAATTAACTCGAACGGAACAATTATCCGACATCATTCGTCTGCACTTCTGGTCCTCTTTTTTAATTCTTCAGCTATACGGTGACCAGAGGTAACCGAATACTAATTATATTGCAGATACCCGTGCTTTCACGGGTAGTTGCTTAGTTAGATGTATAAAAACATATACAAATATATATCAAAACTGAAATTCATAAATAAAGTTTGATAAAGAATAGATAATGCATGGTGAATCACATGTAATGCAGCTATTAATAAAACCACCGTATGTTACTTTCGCAGTAGTATATAGGTTTTCAAGTCGCATTTGAGGTGGTGCTGAGATGTATCCGGATATGACGCACCCTGAAATGACGTCACCGGAAGCGGAAGTCATGTGACCGGAACCGGAAGTGTCCGGAATTGATCTGCGCGCATGCATAAGTGGAAGTGGTGTGTGAGGCAAACAGCCACGCTTGCACGTGTAAACCACCGACGATGGGTTATGATCGATTCGAGAAAGACTAAAACGTCAGGTGATGTTGTGTCTTTGATGTCCATAGTAACATCAACGAGACCAAGAGATGATTTATAACAAAACTGAAAGAATCCCACATTCTCCCCAAAACCAAGATGAGCACAAGAGCTTGTCCCGAGCAGCAAAAAGCAGTGATGAGTAAAGTGCAGAGCGACTAAGCAGTGAAGAGCAATAGAGAGTAAGAAAAAAGCAAAATAAATACACTACAGAACAGCCATGAGCAGCAAAGTGAAGCTGAGCAAGAGAAGGCCAGCAATGAGCAGAGAAGAGCAGCGATGAGCAGCGAAGAGGAGGAGCACAGGGCACGAAAAGAGCAGAGCAGCACGGAGCAAGAGAAGAGCAGCAGAAAGCAGCAGAGAGCAGCAATGAGCAATGAAGAGCAACACGGAGCAAGAGAAGAGCAAATTGAGTACAGTACAGAGCAGCGATGTGCAGCGGAGTGAAGCACCCAGCAGTGAAAAAAATCGCCAAACTTGCAAAGATACAAGGAAGACAGAATTTCGACTATCTAGAAACTTGTCTGATAAAACCAAGACCAAGAAAAGAAGAAAATTACCACTCATCCTCCTCCTCTTCAAAAACCGAAATGAGCACGACACCATGGCCATTAGCAGCGATAGGCAGCAAAAAAGCAGCGTCTTGAGCAGCGACCACTAGCAGCGGTAGCAGCATCAAACGAACAGCGACCAGCAGCAGCAGCAAAATACCGAAATGAGCACGTGAGTATAGTCATGAGTAACGAATGTCAGTGATGAGCAGCAAAGGGCAGCGCCTTGAGCAGCGACCATTGCGCAGCAGCAGTAGCAGCAACGAACAGCGACCACCAGCAGCAGAGTATAGTCATGAGCAACGATGAGCCGTGCGAGTAAAGACCTGAGCAGCGAATAGCAAGAATAGCCAAGTTAAGAACCACGAAACAACAGAATTAACACCGATAAACTCCTGAAGGACATCTTTACCATTGAAAGACCCAGAAAAGAGCCGAAATAAAAAGCGCCGGTAAAGGGGAAGATAACCCCATCATGCAATTGTTTTGGTCCTTGTTTAGCAGGGACATGTTTAACCCTATATACTTCATTAAGGGTTCAAAACTTTATATGTTACTACGAAAAACAAGATTTAACCCCGATTGAAAAAGTGCGGAGAAAGGCGAGATAATCCAATTCAGGAAAAAACCTGTCGGTCATTGACCTCATCGTGAAAGATTCAAGCCTATATAACTCGAAGAGGGACTTAAGGTCTATCTACTGACATTTGAACCTAAGCATGCGCACAACAAACTTCCGGGTCCGGGCACGTGACTGACGTCATTTCCATAAACAAAACAGGGGAAAATGGCGGAAAACCCATCACTTCAGGTTTCGCATGCGCACAAACCACTTTCGGGCACTTCCGGTTCGACTAACGTGACTTCCGCTTCTGGTGACGACACTTTATGTGATGTAATTTCCGGGTGGTGACACCTCAAATGCGACTTGAAAACTTCCTAAAAAATACTTATCAGAGCAAAATATTTATTTTCGAAATATCCGTGTAAAAATCCAAATCAGTGGTATTGTTTGCATCTCAGAATTAAAATATCTACAAGAATGACTATTAAACGAATCGTTCAAAGAACAATTGTAGGTCTTTTCAAAAAGATTTAATGAAAGGATTTACGAAGATCCAATTTTTATCATTAATCAGTGTTAATTAAAAGTGGTGAATTCAATTTTGTTACGGCAGGAGATATTTACTTTTGGTGTAGAGTTGGCAATTTCATGCAGGTGACGAATATATTAATTCAGACTTGTAAAGGCTACAAATCTAAGGTGTTATTTTGGTCTTGGCCCGATTATCAAGGTTACGAAACATGGACCTCAAATCAAAAGATCCTAGGTCTTAACGATTTACGGTTCATGAGTTTAAGCAACATATAGCTTATGTCAAATATGAAAGGGGTAATAAATCCTTAAAGAAAGCACAAGATCATCTCGACCAAAGTGTATTGAAGTTGTGACAAGTCACAACGAACAGTTTGCAAAAACCTTTTGTCGATATTTGTGAGTTTCTTAGTTCAAGTGATAACAAGGTTTTTTTTCGTGGAGGTAACTCCGTAAAGGAAAAGGGTTCTGTTTCATATGCCAACATCATGTACCAAAGATATTTTCAATATGTCGTAAACAAAATAACAACTTAAAAAAACAAACGGCAGAAGAAGAAAAAATAAAACAAAATAAAAAGTCATTTTTGCTACGCACAAATGAGGACTTTCCTTTCAAAACAGCCTATGTTCATCTTTCAGCAGGTTTTATAGTTTATTTTTTTTGTGGAAAAGACGAAACGTCAAAAATTGTTGTTTAAAGTACCTACAAATAAGACTTTTTTAGACGTTTTTCCTTTTTTTGTCAGTTTATGAACATTTTAATTTGTACTGTAAACGTCAAAATACGTCATTTATATGACCTTTAAAATTGATGTTTTCAGACGTTTCCAAGCGTACTAGTCACAAAAAGATATTTTACATTTCAATACGTTAAAAACCTCTATTCCAACTTTCACAAAAATGACATCAAAATTTTTTAATCAAAGGATTAGTGATAAAAAGCAAATTTCCAAAATTAGAACGTGACCGTGAGATTTGACTTTGACATTAATTTGAAGATTAACCATTCCTCATGTTAGAATAGAACACCCCATGCCTTTGTCATGTATCATTTAAAAAATAAATAAACGAAAAATAAATAAATTAAACATTCTAGGGGCAATTACTCCTATAAAATAGCGTCATACAACTTTCACTCACATTCGTGTCAATGTTCTTAACATTTTGTCCATTACATTTTATCAGCTGTATTTTCCCGTTTGAAAGGAGAAGTGATAACAAAGGTCAAAATTTAGAAGGTGATCTTGACCTTTGACTTTATTTTACTAGGTTTAAGTCATGGACCCTAACTATGAACTGTGTTGATATCTCAACTCTAACATACCATTTGAGTGAAAGTCGTGTAAAGGGGAATAACTCCCATGAAATGTCGTCAAATCGGTTTTTACCACTTGAGTTGAAGTTGTGCACAGATGAACTGAAGACATTAATGTTTAATGTCGATATCTCTTACAGTTTCTGAGTTTAAGCGATAACAAGGTTTTCTGTATTCATGGAGATAACTCCGGAACAGAAAATGGTTCGGTTTCGCAGTGTCAATTGGAAATGTACCGACATAGTTTCCCCGCATAGTTTAAACTTATTTTATTGTCTTATCAACATAATGACAATAGGATCAGACACAAATTGAAAAGATTTTTCGTTTCCTTTAGAAGTATTGACGATATATAGATAAGACATACGATATATTAAAAACTATTATTTCGTTAGTGGCATATTGTAAGAAAGTTGACATGAAAATCAATACTCGAAAACCTGGTATTGCTAATTCTTTAATTAATAAACAATCAAGTTGACCTTGATACATCCCAATCTGGCATGTCTAACGATAACAGTGTAATCATATTAGTAAATAAAAGTACATAGACTATCCTATAAATATGGTCTAAAATTCTTACAGAATTACAGCCAATGGTTATACGATAAGTACATTTTAATTATATTTCACCAGTGCACGCGAATATTGGGACAAGGTGTTAAATAAACTGGGATTGTTTGTAGCTAACAACATATGACCTAATTCTCAGTAAAGCGTCCTGACTATAAAATAAATCCATGAGCCAATCCAAAAATGTCTGTATTAATCTCATTGTCGAATATTTCGTTTGCGTACAAGTTTGAGATGGTAGCAGGTACATTAAGTCTATGTAAACCTGCCACCAACTTTCTTCTTGGTATACGAAAACGATTGCAGTCTTAAAAGTAATGTTTTGATGTAAATCCACAAACTGCAAGTATCATCCTTGACCAAATTTGCACGAAAGAGGTCCATTTTTAAAGCGCTACATCTGTTCCTTAGTCTGGCATGTAAAACACTGATGTAGCGATCACCGATATAAAAGAATCCAGGAGGTTTGGATTTTTGTTTGTATTTAAGTTTTAATTTCAATTTAAATATAGTTACCGAATGCGCTGATTTAATCTGTCTTGTAAATCGTTCAATAATTTTAGTGAAAAAAGAAAAAATGAGCGGTGATATATTAATAGTCTATTATGAGGTATTCTGTAGTCATTTGAGTTTCTGAGATTATATCTGGTAGTCTCAGAGACGAGGTAGAATGTCTGATAAATAATCTGGACAGTCGCCAGTGACTATTTTGTAGAATAATATAAATTTATTTTGCTCTTGTCTTGATCCCAACCAACATATACCGACATCATATGTGGCAAAACAAACAAAAACAACTCAAAGAAAAATACACCGCGGAAGATCATAACAAAATCAAAATGTCTTTCAAGTTTGTTTGTTTGTTTGTTTAGTTGGGGTTTTACCCCGTTTTCAGCACAATTGGCTATTTCGCGGCGGCCAGTTTTTATTGGTGGAAGAAGCCGGAGTACCCGGAGAGAACCACCGACCTTCGGTAGGAAAATTGGCAATCCTTGTCAATTAAGATCGGAGTCGAACACACCCCGCCACAGCTGAGATTCGAACTCACAACCTCAGCGTTGACAGGCTAGTGATCATTAGTAGTCATAACTACCACTCTTTCAAGTAATAAAACACATGTTCAGTAACTGAAAGTTAAATAATGTAAATGCTGTTGTCGCAAAAATGCAACATGCAAAAATCTAAATTCCTAAAATAATACAGGAACACACCAATCAGTGAACATCATCAAATTCTATTGGGACAAACAGACAAAAAGTTAACAAAACACAAAAATAAATGAGTGAATCATATATAATAGTTTGATACATTGTAGCTTAGACAAACAATAGTCTGAAATCTTTATGATATAAAGTTATAATTTCCAAATTCCAATGAAGCTAAGAATTAATGAATTTTTAAAAATATTTGGTAAATTACTATTGTTTCCGAATTTAAATAATTAAAATTCGAAAAAAAGCGTTTACTACATTTACTTTGAAACAAAATTTATTCCGTTACTTAAATTAATTGGAATTTTATAAGACTTGTTTTTAGGATGTATAAGAATTAAATTTACAAGCTTGTTATACTTTTGATAAACGTCTCAATATATTTATCAGTATCCTTTATTTTAGGCTTATGAAATTTGTTAAAGAGGTGTAAAGAAGAAACGGAGTACAAATGTATTATTTCTTGAATTGACTACAGTTATTCAAGTAAACTGTGGATAATAATATGAAGATTTTGTCTATTTAAAATTAAGGTTTTCAAGGATCTTGATATAGTTGTGATATACGTCTCAATAAATTTATCAATCTCTCATTAAAGAAACCTCGATTATATTGCAATAGTGTAAAGATGAAAAGGAGTAAAATTTTCAGATTTGGATTTTGGATATTCAAGCTTGCCAAACTCTAAATAATCATACTGTATATATAGAATATGAAAACACCCATATTATATTCTCTTTATCATATATTGTTTATTTTGACACCAGTTGTACGTTGTTTCCCGGAGAGATGATATGGGTATCATCCTGCCTTGATAATATGGCAAGATCACTTCCGGTTGTATCATATGTGTCAAACTGCAAATATGAACGCTAAACACATGACCAATATATAAATCATATTTTAATCAGATAAGCGATTATTAAATCTAAGCGTGAGATTTTTGTATGTTATTCTCGCTTTGGAATTTAGATTTATTTGTAACTAATAAAAATATATTTGTCAACTTTTAAAACTGACTTAAAACATATTTGTACTTTAGGCTAGCACTTAAATTATTATTGACCAAAATCTAGAATAGGGAATAGAAACGGGGAATGTTTCAAAAGGACAACAATCCGACCAAAGATTAGAAAACAGCTCAAGGTTAACAATGGGTCATCAACGCAGAAAGAAAATCCCACACTCGGAGGGGGGCTTCAGCTGGCCCCTAACAACAATGCATATAAGTTCAGCGAAATGGACGAAACACTAAACTCAGAAACATACAAATGAACCAAAATAAAAAAAACACACAAGACTAATAAAAGCTAGAGGTTCCTGACTTGAGACAGGCGCAAAAATGAGGCGGGGTTAAACCTGTTTTGTGATATCTCAACCCTTCCCCTATACCTCTAGTCAATGTGGAGTAAACACATGTAGCGATAACTCAGTTCAACAGATGTCCAAGTCCGATGTTAAAAAAGGTAACAAAAGAAACTAAGCAAAATGACAATGATCATTATATATTAACAAAGGACTACTAGCAATTACTGATATGTTTGTCTATCTGTTTTAATATCTGTTTATCAGAAGATCACGAGGGACATAAGGAACGGGGAGGAGTTTGATGCCTATAACATCATTTATAAACCGACATCTGTATCCCTAATTTGACAGCCTTAATGTTCCTACTAGTATCCCGTCGTGTGACATTTTTCTGGCATCTTGCTGGTTTCGTGTAAAGGAACAACCTTTTGATTTTTATGGGGGACTGGGATAAAATTTTAAATAAAAAGGCAGGACAAGGATTTTGGCAAAATAAAAAGCCAGGATCGCTTTTTATCGCTTTAGGTGTAAACAAGAGATTGCTACCCCACCAATATGTAAGATGTCATTGTTTTAATACCTCCCACAAATAGCCCATTACTCCCGCAAAAATTGTCAAATCAAAACTACATATGATAAACTACATATGATGGCAAACAATATTTTAAAAGTTTTCTGTCAATCAATCTTAGAGGACTTGTGTTCACAAGATGTCAATGTTGCAATACCCCCAAAAATGGTCAAAGTCACATAACTCCCGTAAAAATTGTCAATTCAAAACGCCGATACAATATGATAAACTACATATGATTGTTTTCTGTCAAACAGTCTCTGAGGACCAGAGGACTTGCGTTCACAAGATCATTGAAGATGCCAATGTTGCAATATCCCCTAATAAGTCCCATACCTCCCGTCAAAATGGCGATACAATATGATCAACTACATATGATGGCAAACAATCCTTGAAAGTTTGAAAGTTTTCTGTGAAACAGTTTCAGAGCAGTTGCGATCACAAAGTCTTTTGGACGGGCGGAGTGACAGACGGACGGACGGATACTTTTACCTTTTTACAAGGTAATAGAAATGCAGGACCTGTGTCAATCAGGAATTTTTTGATTTTAATGAAATTAAAAATTTAGTCCGCCATAGAGGCCGAATAACACTAGGGCCAAAATGTCGGCGAAAAAAAATATGCAGGATCAAACATTTCAAACCGGATTTGATATGGGCAGCATGGTGGGTGTCCTGCAGGAAGCAGAGACTGCGTAAGTAGTATATGGGGACAGGCAAAGTCGGATTTGAGGTGGTGGAAGAGGTGGAGGTGCTGTGGAGGTTCCGGAAGTGACGTCATCGGAACCGGAAATGACGTAACCGGAACCGGAAATGACGTCACAGGAAGTGACGTAACCGGAACCGGAAGTCACGTGACCGGAACCGGAAGTACCGGAAGTTATTTGCGCGCATGCGCTACCGGAAATTATGGGTTTTCCCCGCCATTTGTTGACGGAAGTGTCGCAAGTCACGTGGTAGGACCAGGATGTGTGGTCTGCGCATGTTCAGGAACCGGAAGTGGTTTTTGCGCGCATGCGCAACCGGAAGTAGGGAATTTTCGCGCCATTTTCTCATATTTTGTTTACGGAAGTGACGCAAGTCACGGACCCGGATGTGCCACGTGAATTATCTCCCTTTTCCCGCACTTCTCGGTCGTCTCTGGATCTTTCATCGGTCTCTAGGGACTGATACTCTCACTGCTATGTCGAAGTCCGAGAGTATACGAAGTACACTGGTTTATCTCCCCGTATCGCGCTCTTTTCATCTGCGGGTGATGTTTTCCGTGAGGACCAAAGGTAGGATTGGATTATGTCCCCTTACCTCCAAGTGATGCTGTCACCAATGGAGTGGTGTCCTTAGCAACCGCCTTAGCAACGGCGGTCCATTTCATTGCTCTATGATACACTTCGTTTCTCTTCTCTTGCTCCATCCCGCTCCTCCCTGCTCTTCTCTTGCTCCGTGCTGCTCATCGCTGCTCTTCTCTTGCTCATCACTGCTCATTGCTGCTCATCTCTTGCTCATCGCTGCTCATTGCTGCTCATCTCTTGCTCATCGCTGCTCATTGCTGCTCATCTCTTGCTCATCGCTGCTCATCGCTGCTCATCGCTGCTCATCGCTGCTCATCGCTGCTCATATCTTGCTCATCGCTGCTTATTGCTGCTCTTCTCTTGCTCATCGCTGCTCATTGCTGCTCTTCTCTTGCTCATCGCTGCACATTGCTGCTCATCTCTTGCTCCGTGCTGCTAATCGCTACTCAGGACCTTACTCGCGTGTTCATTTCGCTCCTGTTGCTTGTTGCTGATCGTAATCGCTGCTCTTCTCTTGTTCTTTGCTACTCATCGCTACTCATGACCTTACTCGCGTGCTCATTTCGCTCCTTTATCCCGCCCTTTTCATCTGTGGGTGATGTTTTCGGTGAGGACCAAAGGTAGGATTGGATTATCTCCCCTTACCTCCAAGTGATGCTGTCACCAATAGATCAATTAAGGGGTGTCCTTAGCAACCGCCTTAGCAACGGCGGTCCATTTCTATGATGCACTTCGTTTCTCTTCTCTTGCTCCATACCGCTCTTCGCTGCTCTTTGCTGCTCATCGCTACTCAGGACCTTACTCGCGTTCTCATTTCGCTTCTGTTTCTTGTTGCTGCTCATCGCTGCTCATCTCTTGCTCATCGCTGCTCACCACTGCTCTTCTCTTGCTCATTGCTGCTCATCTCTTGTTCCGTGCTGCTCATTGCTGCTCATCTCTTGCTCTTTGCTGCTCATCGCTACTCAGGACCTTACTCGCGTGCTCATTTCGCTCCTGCTGCTTGTCACTGTTCGTCATCGCTGTTCATCTCTTGATCCACCCTTTTCCCGCACTTCTCGGTCGTCTCTGGATCTTTCATCGGTCTCTAGGGTCTGATACTCTCACTGTTATGTCGAAGTCCGAGAGTATACGAAGTACACTATTGGATTATCTCCCCTTATCCCGCTCTTTTCATCTGTGGGTGATGTTTTCTGTAAGGACCAACGGTAGGATTAGATTATGTCCCCCTACCTCCAAGTGATGCTGTCACCAATAGATCAATGGAGGGGTGTCCTTAGCAACTGCCTTAGCAACGGCGGTCCATTTCATTGCACATCGCTGCTCATTGCTGCTCTTCTCTTGCTCATCGCTGCTCATCTCTTGCTTCGTGCTGCTCCTCGCTGCTCTTCTCTTGCTCTGTGCTGCTCATCGCTGCTCTTCTCTTGCTCATCGCTGCTCATCACTGCTCATTGCTGCTCATCTCTTGCTCATCGCTGCTCATTGCTGCTCATCTCTTGCTCATCGCTGCTCATTGCTGCTCTTCTCTTGCTCATCGCTGCTCATTGCTGCTCTTCTCTTGCTCATCGCTGCTCCTCGCTGCTCTTCTCTTGCTCATCGCTGCTCATCACTGCTCATCGCTGCTCATCTCTTGCTCCGTACTGCTCATCGCTGCTCTTCTCTTGCTCTTTGCTGCTCATCGCTACTCAGGACCTTACTCATGTGCTCATTTCGCTCCTGTTGGTTGTTGCTGTTCGTCATCGCTGCTCTTCTCTTGCTCTTTGCTACTCGTCGCTACTGAGGACCTTACTCGCGTGCTCATTTTGCTCCTGCTGTTTGTTGCTGTTCGTCCTCGGTCGTCTCTGGATCTTTTATCGGTCTCTAGGGACTGATACTCTCACTGCTATGTCGAAGTCCGAGAGTATACGAAGTACACTATTGGATTATCTCCCCTTATCCCGCTCTTTTCATTTGGAGGTATTTTCTGTGAGGACCAAAGGTAGGATTGGATTATGTCCCCTTACCTCCAATGCTGTCACCATTAGATCAATGGAGGGGTGTCCTTAGCAACCGCCTTAGCAACGGCGGTCCATTTCATTGCTCTATGATGCACTTCGTTTCTCTTCTCTTGCTCCATGGCGCTCTTCGCTGCTCTTTGCTGCTCATCGCTACTCAGGACCTTACTCGCGTGCTCATTTCGCTCCTGTTGCTTGTTGCTGTTCGTCATCGCTTATCTTCTCTTGCTCTTTGCTGTTCATCTCTACTCAGGACCTTACTCGCGTGCTCATTTCGCTCCTGCTGCTTGTTGCTGTTCGTCATCGCTGCTCTTCTCTTGCTCTTTGCTGCCCATCGCTACTCAGGACCTTACTCGCGTGCTCATTTCGCTCCTGCTACTTGTTGATGTTCGTCATCGCTGCTATTCTCTTGCTCTTCGCTGCTCATCGCTACTCAGGACCTTACTCGCGTGCTCATTTCAGTTTTGGGGCTTCTGCTGCTACTGGTGGTCGATTGTCGTTATTCAAAGATTGGATCTGTGCGAGAGCACCCTTACATTCAGGTCATTTGAAAGGCCACTCTGAATTTATCCAGGCTTGTGGCTGGCTATAATAAGATAGGCTGCATTAATCCTCCTCAATATTTTAAGGCCACTCTGCATTTGTCCAGGCTTGTGACTGGCTATATATATGTTTAAACATATATAGGCTACATTACCCTCCTTCCTTTTTTTTAATTTTTAATTTGTTTTATATATATTTTTTCTGTTTTTTTTTTGGTAATATGTTCCAATTCCTCCGTCACATAGAGTCATTGCTGTCTTCAGCTGGTGGTGTGTCGTAGTCGTTCAATACACGGTTAATCAGATATTTTCGTTTTTCTACGGCACATTCCAATGATTCTTTTGATTCGTAGTCTTCCTCTTCTCTCAGGCGTATAGCCGTTTTGTTGATCTTTCTATGTACGGGGTCTTTATTCATGTCTTGATGCCAGGACAGCAGTCCGAGGTAATGCTTTCGTATTTCGTCTCTGTATGTGTCAAACATGTCTCTATATGCTGCCGGCTTCGACTAGTTCGTTTACTTTCTCTGAGTATTCCGATTGATGTACTTGAAATGTTCTATTCAAAATGACTTCCCATGGGGACTGTTTGCATTGCTCTTCGGAGTCTTCGTTGGATTCATGGTCACTGCTTTGTTCCGATTCCTCGTTATCGGCTTCTGTGTTGGTGTCTGAGACTGAATCACTATAGTCTGTTGAATCCTCTTCCATACCGTGTGCATTCTTTTGTGTTGCACTAGGTTGAAGTTTCGCTTGGACTGGTATCCACATATGTCACAGGTATACATTTAAGACGTCTTTCTTTTCTGGGATTCAATAGTAGAATGAGCTCCGGTCGTCCTGCAAGTGCTTATATTAGCTAGAGGTTCCTCAACGGCTTGTTGATTCATACACAAACGTTTGGCAAAGTATTCGTTTCGAGATTGTTGCAGTTCAGATTTCACTTTTCTGATGAGCTCTCTATTAAGTCTTGTCCACTCGTTGTCAATCCTTCTACACCCCTTGCAGACATTCGTGTTTTTGTAGAATTCCCCAAAGTTCTTGTTCATTTGACACTTTGTACATTTCTTGTTTGGATCCATTTTGCTGGGTCCTCCACTTGTGTTGTCCAGCCGTTTGGTTCTCTCCACTTTGGTTGGAAGTATTTTCCTTTTCATTTCTGGTTTTGCTTTGGTCTTTGAAAGATCCACAGGTATTAAGTATCTAGCAGGAACCAATAAACCGAGAGGCGTTTTCGACTCCATTGAAACGTGTGTGTTGTTTGGCGGTCTTCAAACAACTGACAAAATTAAACATAACCTCTGATTATATTTTCGTTAAAAGCTTTCCATTGGTGTCATGGTGACACATCTTTGATGTCCATCGTAACATCAACGAGACCGAGAATATTCGTTCCCGTCCGGAAAGACTCTAAAACTTCTATTTCATAAGGGTGCTCTCTTTCAGGTCCTCGTTACATGGAGGCATCCATCTTTGATGTTTATCGTAACTTCAACGAGACCAAGAGGTGATTTATAACGAAACAGTGAGAAACCCACCTTCTCCCCGGCACACCAGCAACAACAACGAACAACGAACAGCGAACTGTGAGGTCTGAATGAATAGAAAAAAAGCAATCTTCGTCACCATGACACCAATGGAAAGCTTTTAACGAAAATATAATCAGAGGTTATGTTTAATTTTGTCAGTTGTTTGAAGACCGCCAAACAACACACACGTATCAATGGAGTCGAAAACGCCTCTCGGTTTATTGGTTCCGGCTAGATACTTAATACCTGTGGATCTTTCAAAGACCAAAGCAAAACCAGAAATGAAAAGGAAAATACTTCCAACCAAAGTGGAGAGAACCAAACGGCTGGACAACACAAGTGGAGGACCCAGCAAAGTGGATCCAAACAAGAAATGTACAAAGTGTCAAATGAACAAGAGCTTTGGGGAATTCTACAAAAACATGAATGTCTGCAAGGGGTGTAGAAGGATTGACAACGAGTGGACAAGACTTAATAGAGAGCTCATCAGAAAAGTGAAATCTGAACTGCAACAATCTCGAAACGAATACTTTGCCAAACCTTTGTGTATGAGCACTTGCAGGACGACCGGAGCTCATTCCACTATTGAATCCCAGAAAAAAAAAGACGTCTTAAATGTATACCTGTGACATATGTGGATACCAGTCCAAGCGAAACTTCAACCTAGTGCAACACAAAAGAATGCACACGGTATGGAAGAGGATTCAACAGACTATAGTGATTCAGTCTCAGACACCAACACAGAAGCCGATAACGAGGAATCGGAACAAAGCAGTGACCATGAATCCAACGAAGACTCCGAAGAGCAATGCGAACAGTCCCCATGGGAAGTCATTTTGAATAGAACATTTCAAGTACATCAATCGGAATACTCAGAGAAAGTAAACGAACTAGTCGAAGCCGGAATGGAAGAAAACGAGGCACGCTTGGCAGCATATAGAGACATGTTTGACACATACAGAGACGAAATACGAAAACATTACCTCGGACTGCTGTCCTGGCATTAAGACATGAATAAAGACCCCGTACATAGAAAAATCAACAAAACGGCTAAACGCCTGAGAGAAGAGGAAGACTACGAATCAAAAGAATCATTGGAATATGCCGTAGAAAAACGAAAATATCTGCTTAACCGTGTATTGAACGACTACGACCCACCACCAGCTGAAGACAGCAATGACTCTATGTGACGGAGGAATTGGAACATATTAACAAAAAAAAAAACATAAAAAATATATATAAAAAAAATTAAAAATTAAAAAAAAAGGAAGGAGGGTAATGCAGCCTATATATGTTTAAACATATATATAGCCAGTCACAAGCCTGGACAAATGCAGAGTGGCCTTAAAAAATTGAGGAGGATTAATGCAGCCTATCTTATGATAGCCAGTCACAAGCCTGGATAAATGCAGAGTGGCCTTTCAAATGACCTGAATGTACGGGTGCTCTCGCACAGATCCAATCTTTGAATAACGACAATCGACCACCACTAGCAGCAGAAGCCCCAAAACTGAAATGAGCACGCGAGTAAGGTCCTGAGTAGCGATGGGCAGCAAAGAGCAAGAGAAGAGCAGCGATGACGAACAGCAACAAGCAGCAGGAGCGAAATGAGCACGCGAGTAAGGTCCTGAGTAGAGATGAACAGCAAAGAGCAAGAGAAGATAAGCGATGACGAACAGCAACAAGCAACAGGAGCGAAATGAGCACGCGAGTAAGGTCCTGAGTAGCGATGAGCAGCAAAGAGCAGCGAAGAGCGCCATGGAGCAAGAGAAGAGAAACGAAGTGCATCATAGAGCAATGAAATGGACCGCCGTTGCTAAGGCGGTTGCTAAGGACACCCCTCCATTGATCTAATGGTGATAGCATTGGAGGTAAGGGGACATAATCCAATCCTACCTTTGGTCCTCACAGAAAATACCTCCAAATGAAAAGAGCGGGATAAGGGGAGATAATCCAATAGTGTACTTCGTATACTCTCGGACTTCGACATAACAGTGAGAGTATCAGTCCCTAGAGACCGATAAAAGATCCAGAGACGACCGAGGACGAACAGCAACAAACAGCAGGAGCGAAATGAGCACGCGAGTAAGGTCCTGAGTAGCGATGAGTAGCAAAGAGCAAGAGAAGAGCAGCGATGACGAACAGCAACAACCAACAGGAGCGAAATGAGCACGCGAGTAAGGTCCTGAGTAGCGATGAGGATCAAAGAGCAAGAGAAGAGCAGCGATAAGCAGCACGGAGCAAGAGATGAGCAGCGATGAGCAGTGATGAGCAGCGATGAGCAAGAGAAGAGCAGCGAGGAGCAGCGATGAGCAAGAGAAGAGCAGCAATGAGCAGCGATGAGCAATAGATGAGCAGCAATGAGCAGCGATGAGGAAGAGATGAGCAGCAATGAGCAGTGATGAGCAGCGATGAGCAAGAGAAGAGCAGCGATGAGCAGCACGGAGCAAGAGAAGAGCAGCGAGGAGCAGCACGAAGCAAGAGATGAACAGCGATGAGCAAGAGAAGAGCAGCAATGAGCAGCAATGTGCAATGAAATGGACCGCCGTTGCTAAGGCAGTTGCTAAGGACACCCCTCCATTGATCTATTGGTGACAGCATCACTTAAAGGTAGCGGGACATAATCCAATCCTACCGTTGGTCCTTACAGAAAACATCACCCACAGATTAAAAGAGTGGGATAAGGGGAGATAATCCAATAGTGTACTTCGTATACTCTCGGACTTCGACATAACAGTGAGAGTATCAGACCCTAGAGACCGATGAAAGATCCAGAGACGACCGAGAAGTGCGGGAAAAGGGTGGATCAAGAGATGAACAGCGATGACGAACAGTGACAAGCAGCAGGAGCGAAATGAGCACGCGAGTAAGGTCCTGAGTAGCGATGAGCAGCAAAGAGCAAGAGATGAGCAGCAAAGAGCAAGAGATGAGCAGCAATGAGCAGCACGGAGCAAGAGATGAGCAGCGATGAGCAAGAGAAGAGCAGTGGTGAGCAGCGATGAGCAAGAGATGAGCAGCGATGAGCAGCAACAAGAAACAGGAGCGAAATGAGCACGCGAGTAAGGTCCTGAGTAGCGATGAGCAGCAAAGAGCAGCGAAGAGCGGTATGGAGCAAGAGAAGAGAAACGAAGTGCATCATAGAAATTGACCGCCGTTGCTAAGGCGGTTGCTAAGGACACCCCTTAATTGATCTATTGGTGACAGCATCAGTTGGAGGTAAGGGGAGATAATCCAATCCTTCTTTTGGTCCTCACAGAAAACATCACCCACAGATGAAAAGGGCGGGATAAAGGAGCGAAATGAGCACGCGAGTAAGGTCCTGAGTAGCGATTAGCAGCACGGAGCAAGAGATGAGCAGCAATGAGCAGCGATGAGCAAGAGAAGAGCAGCAATGAGCAGCGATGAGCAAGAGAAGAGCAGCAATGAGCAGCGATGAGCAAGAGATGAGCAGCGATGAGCAGCAATGAGCAAGAGATGAGCAGCAATGAGCAGCGATGAGCAAGAGATGAGCAGCAATGAGCAGTGATGAGCAGCGATGAGCAAGAGAAGAGCAGCGATGAGCAGCACGGAGCAAGAGAAGAGCAGCGAGGAGCGGGATGGAGCAAGAGAAGAGAAACGAAGTGTATCATAGAGCAATGAAATGGACCGCCGTTGCTAAGGCGGTTGCTAAGGACACCACTCCATTGGTGACAGCATCACTTGGAGGTAAGGGGACATAATCCAATCCTACCTTTGGTCCTCACGGAAAACATCACCCGCAGATGAAAAGAGCGGGATACGGGGAGATAAACCAGTGTACTTCGTATACTCTCGGACTTCGACATAGCAGTGAGAGTATCAGTCCCTAGAGACCGATGAAAGATCCAGAGACGACCGAGAAGTGCGGGAAAAGGGTGGATCAAGAGATGAACAGCGATGACGAACAGTGACAAGCAGCACCTCCACAGCACCTCCACCTCTTCCACCACCTCAAATCAGACTTTGCCTGTCCCCATATACTACTTGCGTACTCTTCGGGAGCACCGGAATCCACGCCAGTTTTTTGGTGGGATCCATGTTGTTCATATGTTTTTAGTTTTTAAGTGTAGTGTTTGTATTGTTTTGGTCTTGTCTTCGTTGTTCTCCGGAGTTTGTCAGTTGTTTTCGAATTCCCCCTCCTTCGAATGTCCCTTTGATATTTCTTGACTTTACGTCATCCTAGCCCCTCATAGAATTCATGCGTCCTATGAGTGGTTGTAGTGTTAATATTTATATAGTTATTGTGAAACCATTTGTGTAATCTGTTTATCTCCCCACTTTCAAATAAAAGTTTAGGAAATTTGTTTTTGGATCCATAAGACAATTTTTCCCTGAATTGAAATCTGGATAATTTTACAAAAATCACATTAATTCTACTGTCAACATATTTCAAATGGCAATGTGAATATATGAAATCATCTTTGTTTTTTATGCTTTACTTTAATTATCTAGTTCTGTCATTATTGTTGATATGCACCTGGCTGCCACTGGACGTTGAACAACAATTCATCCATCCATCCAATGATAAAGCTGTCCTGAAAATGAACCCAACAAAAATGTCTTCTTATAGTTTTCAACAGCCGATATTTGCAAAAGGCTTCCAATTACAAGTAAAATCTTTCATGCACACAATCACTGAAAATAATACTTACTACGCAAACAGTATTTGGCAAGAGACATTCATATCAGATACATAAATTTTGATATTTGGAAGATGGATCCGTGTAAACTTTACCACATAATACAATCATGGCATGCAGATGTCAGGTCAATGTTCTTTTCATGTTTTGTTTTTGTTGTGTAATCAGAAGATACGGGGTACGGTTTCAAGTCATGGGACCAAATTAACATAGTGAGGAGCTTTTAATTAAGGTGTACTCATATCTGAGACACATTTGTATTATTTCCCAAATACTTTAGCCATTTGATGTTTGATATCTCAGTAATATATGGTAATCTTCTTCTTCTACATACAATCAAACAGGCTGATATTTAGCAACCGTTGTATGCGTGTCCTATTTACAAAAATTGTTACAAAAATGTAAATTCAGTGCTATATTTTGGTAATAAATAAAGTGGTTAAAATAATTTACAAGGGGTTTAATATTTAAATTAGAGTAAAGAGAACAGCAGTACTGACCTGCTATCAATATATCTACAGATGGAGACTGAATTATTGTACCAGGTAATGTATTCCATTGTGCTATTGTGAACGGAAAAAATGAATGTCAGTATGTATCTTTAAATGTGAGTTGATGTAATTGTCTAGTTTTTTGGATCTGCGGGTATAAGGATGGTATCTGATAGAATTGCCACTAGATGATGTGAGATCTTGTACATCATGACAAGTCTAGTGCGTGGTCTACGAATTAGTAGTGGTGGCCAGTTAAGTGTGTTCATCATGTCAGATTCACTACTGGTATTGTGATACATATTACAGACACACCGAGCAGCTCGCCTCTGAAACATTTCAATCTTTGAGATTGATTCAGTTGTGTGTGTGGGTCCCAATCTGAGCAAGAGTACTCCAGACTACGGCGGATGAGTGCTTGGTATGTCTGGTTCTTGATGTGATGGTTAGTTGTTTTTAGATTGCGTTTTAGAAAACCAAGAGTTTTGTTGCTTTTAGATGTTACATCAGTTATGGGTTTGTCCCATTTTATATTTGATTAAAGTCTAATAATAAGGTATTTAGCAGATGATACAGATTCTAATGTGTGATTGTGGAGGATGTAATTATGTTTGAATGGTTGTTTTTCTGTGTAACAGATATGACTCTGCATTTGTCGGGATGAAAAGCCATCAACCAGTCCTGATCCCACTTCGTCAAGATCAGCATGAAGTTTGCCATAGTCACTTTGGGATTTTGTTGGCCTATGTATGATACTGTCATCTGTAAATAGTAGGAGTTTGCTATGGTGAAGGTAGTCTGGTCATTAATATAGACAAAAAACAAAACGGGTCCTAAGACATTACATTGTACCTTGTGGAACAACCGAACTGACTGGGACAGTGTTTGATGACTTTCCATCCATAAATGTTTGTTTTGCCGTTTGTAAGGAAAGCAGGTACCAGTTTAGTGTAAGACCAGAAATGCGATAGTAGCTTAATTTGTATAAGAGTCTTTGGTGCCCTACCTTGTCGAATGCTTTAACAAAGTCCGTGATAATTAGATCATTTTGTGTGTTATTATTATTTGCAGATTATCATCCTTGATGAAATATAGTAACTGTGTTTCGCATGAACGTGGATGCTAAAACCATGTTGGAGATCGTATGGTTAATAATGATGTGTTTCGTAACAATATGTTCCATTTACTTGCAGAAAATGTAGCTTTATTTGGGGTTGATGTTATTTAGTAGTTTTGTAATGCCAGGTGTTGAAAAGATTAGCCCTGTGATGTTTAGATGTAGGCTTATCCCTTTATTTGGTATAGGATAGTTAGTTTCTGATGTAAAGACTGACTGAAACTGTTCATTTAGTATGTTAGTTTTTTCATCATTTTAATTAGGGTGCCATTTTTTTTATTGTAGCTATTCCTGATTTGTCTTTTCTGATTGATTTTATATAATGGAAGAGTTTTTTTCGGTTTTGGTTGATTGATTGATGGAGTGTCTGGCTCGTTTATTGGTATGTTAAATATTAATTTTTCAATGCAAATTCCAGTATGCCACTCTTTGCACCTTTGATTTATGTTTTTTTTTATATTAATCAGTGTAGTTGATATACTTCCTCTTCTTGCACATTTTATTTATTTTTTGTTAATGAGTCTTCTTAGTTTTTCATTTTTCAATGGTAATCTATGTATGTGTGTTAACATTTTTGAGGGTATGTGTGTTTCTACCAATAAGCCAGGGAAAATATATACACGACTACCACTGAGGCGATGCCGCTGATGGTTGACAGTTAATCCTCAGTTTTGAAATTAGGCAGATTTGACCCTTCCCTTTTGTATAAAGTCCTGGTTCTTATTTGTTAGCTTTCCAAAGTTTACGTCACTATCACACCTAATGAAGCATTATCCAGAAATGCGCATCGTAGATGTATGCAACGCATTTAGGTATTTAACTTTAATACACTTTTCTGTAAATGCCTGAATATTATGAAAGAGTTAAACAATCCCATTTAATGGTTTATTCAGATTAAAAGTTGTTTTTACTTTGTTGACTGAACACAATTTAAAATTTAAGGTATTTTTAATTTGGGGGGACAACTTAACTGTAATTTCACTCACTCTTTGACTTTGATGTTCTACTATGGACATGTTTTCATTTTGAAATTATCTAAAATCATTTTTAATGCATTTTTTGTTAAAATGGTTTACTTTTGGTTTGATTGAAGATAAGAGAATTATTGAAATGCGGATTTCATAAATCAATTAACAACAAAAGCAACGAGATACCAATCAATTGACAGAACTCCAGAAAAAATAACATTAAAGAGCAGAAGACAAACATAGAAACAACTGATTTACTTCCGTTTATCTTTAGAAAAATATTATGATCTTTTACAGAATTTAATTTGTGGAGTAATTAAGTATGTTATATATAACCAAATGTTTCAAAGAACTTGTAAAACTTTTGATATGGAAGAAGGTATATGGAAACAAAATAATATACAAAGTACGCAAGTTAAAGCAGAGGAACAACACTTTTAAAACTATTCGTAATCAGTTACTCTGAGTTTTTAAAATGGAGAAAAATCTTTGCAATTCTAAGACCTTACCACTGAATTTTGTTCCAAAATGTTAAATAATATACAAATTCGTTTTCCTGCAATTTTAATTCAGAAATGACGTAATAAATACACGCAGTATGTAGTAGAAAAAAAAAGAATTGTAGCAAATATTGTCGTTATTTTTCCCGACAATCACAAAATGTGTGATTTAAAAATATTCTAAATACTTAAATAAATTCGATAGTTGCTTGAGCTTACAAAACTTAAGAAGTTCATTAATATCAGATACAGGTACAACGAGCATGATATTAAAAGAAAAAAAAATAAATAAACAAAAAAAAAAACCTTTGTTAAATAAGATTATATTAATTCCAAACTAAGAAGATTAACTTTGTGTTTGGATCAATCATATATAATTTCTTTTCGTTTTTAATCCTGCTTCCAGGTTAGGAGAATATTGTAAGAACTATTGGGGCAAGATCCATTTCGAAGATTTATTTAGAATGATAAAAATTGAAGAATCGTCATCTAAAATGAGTCATTGAAGTTCAAATGTATACAAGTTTTTGTTTGAAACAAACTTTAGTTGTTCTCTTTAATTAAGTCTCCCAAACGAAGTAGATTTGAGACTTGTAGATTTTGATTTGCGATTTTTATCGAACATTTTTTTTCTTCCTCTCCGATTTTGTTCGTTCGAGTTCTCAATAACCGTCAAAGATATGGATCTGAGATTTTCCATGATGAAAGATCAATGTTTCTCGATGTGCCTAATACTATTCGTTTTTTTTTAACTGAGACATATAATGAGAAGTTCAAAGAGGCTAGAGGTTTACTATAAAACACTATTAGGAATTTTTTTTCATCGAAAAACTTTACAAGAGTGACCAATAACCATTTAATTTCATATGCAATTAAAATCTATAGCTTTAAATCATATATTTTTTTATTCCCCGTAACAAGACGCATTAAATGACATGTACCTCATTCTTTCAGTAGGGTGATCCTCACCCCTATCAAGTCAATAATGTCCAATTATCTCATACACCGATAAAATCCCCACGCATAAACTATATAATGGTAAGACGCACCAAATTACACATAGCTCGCCTCACAGGGGGTTATCACCACACTCATCAAATCAATAATGTTCAATTATCTCATGAATTTTCGACGGTCAAGCGCGACGTCATAATGAAGAAACGTAGTTTCCCTATAAATGATGCATACCTCATTACGCAATGGGCGTCATTCCCGCCCCATTGAACCAATTATCTTGAATTATATAAAATTAAAAAACCCGACACCTAAACCATATATTTTCTAATTCCCAATGACAAGACGAATGAACTGATATATACCTCATTTACCCAAGGGTTCATCCCCACCCCGTCGAATCATTAGTCTTTAATTATCTCGTAAATATTGAAATCCCTGCCCCTACATCATATATTTTCTTTTTCCCCATGACAAGACAAACAGGTTGATAAAAATATAACAACCCCACCAAAAGGGGGGAGGGAGGTCATGCTCGCCCTTCAAATCAATAATTTTTAATTATTTCAAAATCTGTAAAAATGTTTATCCCTTTAACACGTTTTAATACGCAATGTTCAAATCTCATAAACCACTTAACTCCATACCCCGTAACCACATATATTTCTAATTGCCTATAAGGAGACGCAATATATGATTTTACACATTGCCTGGGGAATGGGGGCATTCCCTCCTTAAAAAATTAAAAAAAAGAAATTGAGATCCTTGGCCCTTAATTATAAACATAATTTTCATATTCTTTGTGAAAAGCTCAGATATCCTCAGAGTTCATGTCCCATCCCCTTAAACATTGGATATATCTGAATAGATTCGAAACTGCTGGCCGGGATAATCATTATGCCCATGACAAGAACTAGTGAATGCAAAATTTCTCTGGGATAATGTACTATTCCCGGAAGAAAATAAATTAAAGGGTTAAAGGTCGACAAGGTCACTTACTAAGAGAAGAAATTTTGTTTCAGGATATCTATCAAAACATGACACTGATTTCGTTCTGTGATTTCGCGGTTGTGTTATATAGCGTAATTTTTAAAACTTTAAACCCGTCCACCTCGAGTTTAAATATAAATACATGTATATTTTTGTTAACCCGTTTAATGCATTTTTGCAGAGTATTGCTACTGGTCGGGGATCATGCCTGTCCAGTTGTTTTTTTTTTAAATTTTCTTTTTTGTTGGTGTTCTTTTGTTAAAAAGAAATTAAGAGTTGTCTTTCTTTATAGATAGATTTAGTGAGCAGCTCAGATATTTTTTTATTATTAATGTGGTGTTTTGTCTTTTAATTAATTTATTTTCAGTCCTTGCATCATATTGTAGATGACGCTGATTTCGTTCTGCGATTTCGCGGGTGTGTTATATAGCGTAATTTTTAAAACTTTAAACCCGTACACCTCCAATTTAAATATATATACATGTATATTTTTGTTAACCCGTTTAATGCATTTTTGCAGGGTATTGCTACTGGTCGGGGATCATGCCTGTTTTTTTTTTTTTTAATTTTTTAATTTTTTTTAATTTTCTTCTTTGTTGGTGTTATTTCATGTATTTTGTTAAAAAGAAATTAAGAGTTGTTTTTCTTTATAGATAGATTTAGTGAGCAACTCAACTATTTTTTATTATTAATGTGGTGTTTTGTCATTTATTTATTTTCAGTCCTTACATCATATTGTAGATTTAATATAATGATAATACAGGAATACATCAATGTATCAGACATACAATGTAAAAATAGATATTATTTCATTTGCTTGGTCATAATTTAAAAAACTAGAGACTCTCATGTGCCTGTATCGCTCAACTGGATTTAACTTTTCTCCTTAAGCAGACCTAAAAATTTAAGTGTTGCTGTCAATTGGCTGGTTTTTCTATAGGATTCTATGTTAAACTAATTTCAGCTGTGGTAGTCATCTTGGTTGACAGTTCAGGTCAACGGATACATTTCTAAAGGAGAACATCTAAGGACCATTTTTGCTAAGTCTTGTTCCAACTGGCTAAGTGGTTTCAGACAAGAAGATCGTAAATGAATTTTCCTATAGGTCCAATATTTAACTAAGTTCGATGTGGCAGCCATGTTGGTTGACAATCCAGGTGATCGGACATATTTCTGAAAGAGGACCTCCTAAGGACCAATGCTGCCAAGTCTGGCTCCAATATGTCAAGTGGTTTCAGACAAGATTTTTCAATGAATTTTTCCATAAGGCCCTATGTTAAACTAAGTTCGGGTGTGGTGGCCATCTTGGTTGACAGTCTGGGTGATCGCAGAAAATTCTGAAAGAGGACCATCTAACGTAATTATTTTCATAAAACTTTTATTAATGGGAGACTATTCTGAAAACATCCCAAAATAGTGTAGGTGAAAACACAACATTTTTATACCACTTCATGTAGTAATTTTAAAAGGCGGCGAATGTACCCTGAAACTACATGTGCTGAAACCAGTTGAATGTGTACTTTGGAAAACACATATACTTCAGTTCTCTAAATTACGCAGGAGTCTTTGCTAGGATGCTCTGAGGTTGGTCTGTTTTTGAAATATTTGAAGGGGGAGGCCTATTTTTTGTCAGTTATCTTTCTGTAATGGTAAGAATTTGGAAAGGAATTCCTTAAAAATACTTGTATACAGTGAAAGCTTGAAGAAATATGTTTTATTTGATATATGGTTGTCTATGGGTATATGATACAGCCAATTGTCCAGCGATCAATCTTATGAGTATGTTCCTTCAATTCATGACGTCATGAAAAGTTCTAAGAAAAACTGTTGTGTGCACTCTTCAATGAATTTTCCTATAGGGCCCTATGTTAAACTAAGTTCGGCTGTGGCGGCCATCTAGGTTGACAGTCTGGGTCATCGGACACACCTCTATAAGTGGACCATCTAAGGACCATAGCTGCCAAGTCTGATTCCAATTGGTCAAGTGGTTTAAGACAAGAAGATTTTTCAATGAATTTTCCCATAGGGTCCTATGTTAAACTAAGTTCGGCTGTGGCGGCCATCTTGGTCAACAGACCGGGTCATTGGACATATTTCTGAAAGAGAAGAACCATCATTGCTAACTTTGGTTCCAACTGGCCTTGTAGTTTCATATAAGAAGATTTTTTAAATTCACACCCCCCCTTTTTCCTATTTTTAGTAACAGCAGCCATGTCGGTTGGAAGTCGGGGATGCCGGGCATAATTTTGGAAGGGGCCACCCAAGGACCATTCCACCAAAGTTTGGTCTCAATTGGCCCAGTGGTTTGAGAGGAAAGGGTTTACGCTGGATGCCGTCTTTAAAGGGCAAAAACTCCTATAAGGGGTCAATCAATGATTTTTGTCATGTTGACTTATTTGTAGATCTTACTTTGTTGAACATTTTTGGTGTTTACAATTTGTCTTTATCTATAATAATATTCCAGATAATAACTTCAAACTGCAAAATTTCCTTAAAATTAACAATTCAGGGGCAATAACCCAACAAAGGATTGACCGATTCGTCTGAAAATTTCATGGCAGGTAGATCTTGACCCAATGAACATTTTTACTCCGTCAGTTTTGCTGTAATTGCTTTAGTTTTTGAGACATAAGACAAAAACCGCAGTTTACCCCTATGTTCTATTTTTAGCCATGTTGGTTGGCAGGCGGGGTCATCGGACATATTTTTTAAACTAGATACCCTAATGATGCGTGTGGCCAAGTCTGGTTCAATTTGGCCCAGTAGTTTCAGGGGAGAAGATTTTTGTAAAAGTTAACAGACGACGACGACGCTGACGACGACGACGCTGACGACGACGACGGACGACGACGGACGACGGACACCAAGTGATGAGAAAAGCTCACTTGATCTTTCAGGTCAGGTGAGCTAAAAATCTTGTTGTGTTGCAGTTGTACCATTTTACATTTATATGATTCAAATTTTGGGAGGACTTATCACGGCAGGACTTTATTTAATGAAACCGAATGCATTTTATTACATACCATAAAATCAGTTCTCGCGAACGGTTCAGAAATATTGGGATATATGTGTCAACATGGTCAATGCAGCATGTCGACAAGCAAATGTTGATCAAGTGTGACATGGTAAGACTGTAAAACTCGGGTCACAAAAAAATACCCATATCGCGATTTTCAAGTAACCTCTCTATTAAGTATGCATAAACTTTATAGGAACAATTTCTCCATTTCAGTCTCTGAAAAACAAATAATTTATTGAATACAATGTAAGGCATTCGAGATATCAGTTTGGGAGACTTCGTAACAGTCCACAGTTATTACTCGTTTCTAATAAAACCACAACAAACTAAAAATAACAACGAATGAACCGGTTTTCTCTCAAAATTGTTTGATTCCCTAATTCGTTAAAGTCATCCTTATTAAAGTTTTATGGGCGTCATCATGACTTGGTTGACAGGTATGAAAAAACCGTTTCCCAAATGAAAATGGACCTGTTCCATTGATATTATCCCTTCCGCATAACGGATTTGACATGGACAGCATGGCGGGTGTCCTGCAGGAAGCAGAGACTGCTTACTCTTCCGGAGCGCCTGAGTCTACCCCCGGTTTTTTGGTGGGGTCCATGTTGTTCATATGTTTTCAGTTTTTAATTGTAGTGCATGTATTGTTTTGGTCTTGTCTTCGTTGTTCTCCGGAGTTTGTCAGTTGTTACGATTTTTCTCTCCTTCGAATATCCCTTTGGTATTTCTTGACTTTACTTTTTAGTTAATTATCAGAAGATAATATATATGTTTTTTTTAATCGAAGGGATATTTGTACCTTTCATAGTCTGTTCTAAAAGAAATATCTCAGGATGAAAAAGTTCTTTTAGATAATTATTAAAATACTTAAAGAAATAAATAAGGTTAACTCGACCTATCAGCACAATTAATTAGTAGTAATGTCAACGACATGTGCACGTCCCGTGCATTAAATTATTATTGCAGATTAATCATAACTGCACTAAGGGAGCAACCATTTGATTTTTATGGGGGAGCTAGGATCAAATGTTAAATCCTGCCTATTTTTTTCGTCTACATTTTGGTCCTGGATTTTTTTGTCCCGCCAAAAATTTTCCTGCTTGACACAGATCCTGCATTTTTTTCACACCTAAAATGATCCTGTCTTTTTTTTGGACAAAAATGCCTTTTTATTTTAAATTTGATTCTAGCCCCCCCCATAAAATCAAATGGTTGATCCTTAAGTCGATACCTAATCTGATTGACTTCAAGTCCTCGTAGCTCAGATCACCTGCTAATATATATTGATATTAGCATGCATGCTTATGCTTTAGTTTTAGTGTTGATTTTTGTTATCTTCTTTTGTTGTATTTATGTGTTGTCCTCTAAGCCTTAGGCTTGTATCGTCTTTCAAGCTTTCAAGTTTGATTGAGTTTGGGGGTTAGAGAAATTACATGTACCGTTGGATTATTGGTAATGTCTAAGGGTAAGACGAACGACATCAACCAGTCTCCTTCCATATAATAACTTTCAACAACGGACATACGAATGAGCAGCATGAAGCGTGTCTCATAAGAGTTAGGATCTGCTCACCCATCCGGATCACACGGGTTCGCCCCAAGTTTTTTGTCGTGGTCAATTTTGCTTATATCTTTTTAGCTTTTTGTGTTGTGTGTCCAGTGGCGTAGCCTATACATTTCTCAAGGTGCGGCAAACATTTTATTTGTCTTAAAAAAGAATGAAGTTTTCCTTTTATTTATTTTGCCTGATTTCACAGTATATAATGTCCCTTTACGATCTAACATGAGCATGAGATTGGTATAAATCTGAAAATGCCAGAGGTAGTAAGTTGTTAGTAATAATTTTTCTTGAAATGTTAACTAAACCAGGCACAGATTGATCTCAAGAGATGAAAAGATTATTAAATAACTGAATACCCCAAAGTTCCTATTCTGGCTCAACGGTTGATATTCTAAGATATCTAGCTGCTGTTGAAATCGGAAAACTTCATTTTAGCAAAATGCCCTAAGGTTAAAAAAAAGACACATAACACTAAGAAATGAAACCAGGCTCGGAATTAAGTGCCAATAAAGGGTAAGAATCTTTAGCAATACTCAAGTTTTGAGTATGTCCTTTTGTTTGTTTACCTACTTTATTTTCACGGGAATTCCCGATTGTCTTTAGATTTTCGATCTATGGACTACTGTCTTTTTGGCATTATTTTTTAATAAAGATGTTCATTAGTGGCGACGTACGAGTGTTTAAATGTACTGAAATATCTTAAAAAGTGAACAAGTCTTAATTTTATTTGTTAAATCCGTTGGACGAATGCAAATGTTTTTTTTATTTTACCTCAAAGCATTGTTTCCGTGTGTATCATTTGGATATTTGGATTGGGACCGTAAATTTTCCTCTCGGAACTGAAGTAGAATTCTAGAGTACGTTATTATCAGTATATCAGGTATACATATCTATAACCTAAAGATCATCATTCAGACTTAAAAAATACTTATAATACTTTTAAATTGATTAAAAATACACAGACCATATTTAGATTGATACAAGATTTTTTATATATTTTACATAGACCCACATTTATTTTTAAAAGGTTGTAGAGATAAGCATGAGATTTTTCACAAAATCTTTGTGTTACATTAATTTCTATAAATATCAACACACCAAGGGCAAACAATGTTTACTGTACACACTCCCATCACCAAACAAAAAAGATGAGTGTCCACTAACCGCACATATCACCGTTATACTTCAATACCTGGCAATAACATATCTTTGTAAATCAGACATTTAATTTTGTTAGGGAAGACGTTACAGTCGTATGAATCGTTTGACATACCTGGCAGACCGTTACATTTAGAAAATTAAACTTATAAAGTAGGGAATTATATATATTTACAATTATATAACTTTAATCTGAGTTTGTGAATTTTTCTTCACTTTTCAACTGTTATCGAAAAGGAAATTTTACTAAAAGTAGTTTTATTTTATTATTTTTTTGTTGTCTTATTTCATAAGTACTTTTAATAAACATTTACTATAACAACGAATATTCTGCGTTTTTCACGGAACTACAGTGGATGTCTACTCTACACTCTTTGCTAATATAGTAGAATCAAACTCCAAAATATTTCCAGCTTATATCTCACATATGCATTACGTTTATTTACGCTTCTTTGAGTGATATTTTGCCAATATATAAACAGCAGCCACCAGAATGCTTTCAGTTTGTTGATATTACTCTTACTTTGGATGCTTCAATATACATAAATAAAATTCACGTGATTAATATATACACAAACCGGCTTTTTGATTCTTGTGGAGTTTGTAGTTAGAAGCTATATTTGTGTTAAAGAGCACATTATGACTTTAAGGATGATCCCTGGTTTAATAGGAAATAAATAGGATTTGAAATAGGTGTTTTAGTTTGAGAGAACATATGAATAGAAAACAAATAAGCAAGAAAAATATATAGGTTTATGAGCTCATTTAAGAGCTATAAGGCCTTGAAAATTTGCAGAAAATAGGTTTTATCTGGATTTTTCATTGTCTTTGCATTGACAACTTCAGTCTCTCAAAAATGTATGAAAAAATAAAAACGATTTCAAAAAATTTTGTCAAATACCATTTTAAGGTATATATAATTGAATTATAAAAGAAAACGTGGGGGTTCATGGGCAAAATATTTTATGTTTAAGAAATGGATAAAACCCGAGGATTCCGAAAATCTGAAGATCAACAAAAAGCATTGTTCATCTGTAAGAACCTTGTGATTTGAGCATGTGTAGATGTTATACCAAACATTTGTTAGTCATTCTGTCCAATATTCTAGAAATTTGTGCAGAAGACATTTTACGTTTCAAATACACAAATAAGGCTAGTTAAGCATAACCAACGCCCTTTTATAGAGAGCCGAAAAGCAACTTTTGAATTAAATATCCATACATGTAAGACCTGAAAAGAAATGATAGCAACGATTAGCAGTATTATTCATTCATTATAATAAACAGGAGAGAACAATACAATGTTTTTTAGCTCATCTGGCCGAACCCAAAGTGCCATGTGAGCTTTTGTCATCACTTGACGTCCGTCGTCCGTCCGTCCGTCTGTAAACTTTTACATTTTGATCTTTTCCTCTGAAACCACTTGGCCAAATAAACTGAAACTTGGCGTGAAACATCTATGGAAAGACCTTTATAAAGTTTGCATATTTCGTTCCGTTCGAACAACTAATATGGCCGCCATGATGAATTCTTTTTTCTGATTGGTAAAATTTCGATCATCTCTGAAACCGCAAAGACAACTGAACTGTTACTTGGTATGAAGCATCCATGGAAGGATCTTTATACATTTTGCATATTTTGTTCCGATCAAAGAACTTATATGGCCGCCATGATGAATTCTTATTTCTGATTGGTCAAAATTAAAAAGAAAAAAATTTCCGAAACCGCAAAGTCAAATGAGCTGTAACGTGATATGAAGCATCTGTGGAAGGACCTTTATAAAGTTTGCATATTTCGTTACGGTCAGACAGCTAATATGAAAGCTATGATGATTTTTTTTTTAATTGGGTCGAAATTTCAAAAATCCCCTCCTCTGAAACCATATAGCCAAATTACAGATACTTGGTATGAAACATCTATGGAAGGTCCATTACAATTTTCACTTGAAATAAAATGGATTGATTGTGGGACTGTCAGGTGATCTATATCGGCTCAATTCTCTTGAGCCTCTTGTTTTAATAATAAATATAAAAAATGTCATGTCGGCTACGAAATAAGAATAAAGCAAAATTGGTAATAAGACATTTTTGTATATAGGCTAAAAACTTGAAACTATAAAACCGAAAAACAAAATTATGTTCTAAATATATATCAAGTTCATACTTTAAGACAATCGGAAAAATATACAATGTATTTGTACGAGTCACAGAAACAGGCAAAAAGGCAATGTTTACCAATTTTACTTGTATATTTTCCGACAATGTATATATGTTTCTTTCTGTTTTTTTGTCCTAAAAGAGGACTTTTTATCTGGTATAGAAAAAATGTGAAAATTGGACATTTCTAGCTTGTTGAAGAAGTCTATTTTAAGGGAAATGTAACGACATAAACAGTAAACCAGACCAAAATACAGCATTAGAAGTCATGAAAATGGAATGATATCAAAATATCGAAAACACAACACTTTTTATTTAGTAACACAATAGGCAAATTGTTGGGTGAATTGTGTATTGTTATGTTGATATACAGTGTTGATGGTTATATTTTCTTTTTTTTTGCAGTCCCATGTAAGTACAAGAAATAGATAAGTATAGATAACATGTACCTTAGAAATTGTATTTGGTAAGATTCCATTTTTTGTGGTTTTAAAACACGAATTTACGTTGATCATGATATGCATTAATCATTAATTGATTATGCAAAAAATTACAAACCCCAAAATTCAAAAGAAACTGACAATTGAATTCACTGTATATCTCTTTACAAAAACCAAACAAAACTGAACAGTATTGAAGGATTTAAAACAAACCTATATTAAATAAAGAATTACATTTAATACATTCGCGAAAAGAGGTAAATTGTATGTTATGCAAGATATCGGCTTAATTCTGCAGGAAGATATAGTACCTGTAAATATCAAATTTAACAGTAATATTTACAAATATAGTTATAAAAACGGTGGTATCTGAAACACCCTGATAATTGAAACCACTGTATATTTCATTTGTAAAACAAACGAGGCTCCCGGGAGCCTGTATCGCTCACCTGTACAATGTCCATCTTGACTGGCAGCCTGGAACATTTCTGTCAAGGCAAGTGGCTAACTGGTTTCAAACAAGAAGATCTTTAAGTGATTTTTCCAATTAGGTTATATGTTAAACTTTGCATGGCTTTGGTGGCCATCTTGGATCACGAATGGGGTAATCGGATATTATTCTGAAAGAAGGACCAACTAATTAGGACCATTCTTGCCAAGTTTTGTTCCAATTGGCCTAGTGGTATCATACAAGAAGATCTTTCAGTACATTTCGCATAGGATTCTATGTTAAACTATGGTCGGCTCTGTTGGCCATCTTGGATGACAAGCTGAGTCACCGGATACAATTCTGAAAAAGGACCACTTTAGGACCATTGCTGCAACGTTTTGTTCCAATTGGCCAATCGGTTTCAGACAAGAAGATCAAATTGAATTCACCATAGGGTCATATGTTAAACTATGTTCGGCTCTAGCGGCCATTTTGGATCACGGGCGGAGTCATCGGATATAATTTTGAAAGACAACAACCTAAGGACCATTGATGTCAAGTTTTGTTCCAATTGACCTAGTGGTTTCAGACAAGAAGACCTTTAAGTAAATTTCTCATAGGGTTCTATGTTAAACTATGTACGGCTCTGGCGGTCATCTTGGATGACCGATGGCGTCATCAGATACAAAACTGAAAGAGAACCACCTACGGACAATTGCTGCCAAGTTTTGTTCAAATTGGTTTTAGACGAGATGATTTTTAAGTAAATATCCCATAGGGTCCTATGTCAAAGAGCACCACCTAAGGACTATTGCTACCAAGTTTTGTTCCAATTGGCCCAGTGATTGCAGAGGCAAAGATCTTTAAAGGAAAGTGTACGATGACGGACGACGGACGCCAAGTGATGGTAATATCTCACATGAGCTTTTACAGAATTTAGAACAAATCTAAATTAAATAAAGAAATACAACTGCGAAAAAAAGTAAATTGTATGTAATGGGATATATCGGCTTAATTCTACAGGAACATATAGTAAAGATCAAATCAAAAAATTATAATTTTTAGAAATATAGTTAACTAAAACATACTGACTTGGGCTACAGGAAAAAAATGCAAGTCAAAATTGTATCGAATGCCAAACTATTCATGATTCCACCGATTTGTGACTTTCACCGGATTGACTTTGTTGAACTTCACGACGGGTGCCATATACGGAACAGGAACTGCTTACCCTTCCAGAGCACCTGGGTTCACTCTTGGTTTTTATAGGACTTCGTGTTGTTCATTGTTTTTTTTAGTTTTCTGTGTTTATTTGTTGTGCTTGTGGTTGTTCATTTGTCTTCCCAGGTTTGTCTGTCCAATGGATTACGTTTTTGATTGCTCCTTAGGTCCTTTCTAAAACGTCGAAATACAGTGCAGTAATTGGTAACAATTACTAATTAAGTAAATCATGCTACTTGTACCAGATTCATACCTTAGACTTTGGTTTGTGAACTCGGACCTTCAAACGTGTTGTGTTTTATAAAGTATTATTTTGGAACCTTGGTGTAAATAGTCACATTTTAAGGCGACCATCGCATTTAATTTTCGTCATTGAACCTCAAACATGTCAAAGTGCTACATATATAACAAAATCGCAGTTTCTTTCCATAGAAATAAATAATTATAATCCATTAAACTGCGATGTCCAAGGCATGAATTGTTTAAAAGTAACATCCAGCCGCGAAAAGGGGTAGGGATAAATATTATAAAAAGTATTATCATTTAAAATGCATACGTTACTCTTCTTAATAAATTCTTAAAAATATAAACAATTACCATTCTGGAATAATTGACCTTAAAACTTTTATATGTCGGCAAAAGAATACCGAAGCGACAAAACAGTAAGAGAGGTCCACACATTCGAAGTCTGAGGAAAAGACAAAGTCAGGAGAATAGACCACAACAACTAAACGCCACAAGGATACATGTATAACTTAAGAATTTAAACGTATGATAAAATAAACAAAACTGGAACAAGACAGCACAGAAACTTAAGTACCAGCAATGTGATCTCCCATAAAAACTGGGGTGACATCATGTACTCCGGAAGGGTAAGCAAGTCCTGCTCCGTTAAAGGCACCCGTCACATTGCCAGTGAAGTGTCAAGTCTAGTGAGGTGTCAAGTCAGGTAAGGTGTCAATTCCAGAAGGACGTGAAATCTTACTGGAGATATATCTAGTCTCATTCATGAGGTATAAACTTCGTATCGGCAAATCAATTCGTTAAACTTTTGCAGTGATGAAATTAACATAGACTAGACATTTGATTTCAACCACCCATTATTATCTATGTACAAATACAAAACTATAAATGAAGGAGAAGTTGATGTGTCTGTGAACTCTTTAATTTCAAGTTCACTGGAATAGATGAGATATTGGTAATCCTTAAAATTAGGATTATTAAGATACAAAAAATCATCTATATAGCGGAAACTGAAATTCAAGGACTAGGCTAGTTCCTTTTCTTTCCGATTTAGCAGCCCCTGTAAAAAATTACCTCATATGAAAACAAGAACAGGTTGAACAAAAGCGGTGCACAGTTTGTCCCAATTGGCATACCGATGGTTTTTTGAAAAACATGTCCTCCAAACTCAACAAAGATGTTGCCGAGGAGAAATTCCAGCATGTCAACAACATCTGTTTCATTTAACTCGTTCAAAGATTGTATGTATATCGCTATAGACATGTAATATTGACAGGAAAAACAAGAGTTCATTTTTTATTCTTTAATTGTGAACATGGTGAATGGAAAACATTTTTAGTTTAGAATTAACGAAATATCTTTATTTCTTTCAAGACGAAAGCTGAGAATATTTAAAATTCTCATTCTTAATTGATAAACTTATTTTTAGGTGCAACAAATGTAAAGTGTAAGTAAAAGTGATATTTGTAGATACTTGTAGATTAAATTTTATTTCTATTTTGTATCATTGATCTTTAATGAAAGAAATATAAGCTAAAATCTAATGAATCAATATTAAATAAAATCAGTAAATGTACACATCTGTATATATATGATTTCGAATTCCATCAGGCCAAAATCCAATGATAAGATGCGAACAGCAATACAGAAGTCAAATATAGCAAATCATCGGAAATTACAATAAAACAATACAAAACAGTGTAAAATCACAGGGAAATAATGTTCTTTTAAAGCGTAATGATGTGCTCTTTTGAGAAGGGCATCAATTGTTTTTAAAGTGAGGGAAATATGGTAAAAACAACCGAATCAACAGAACGAAAATAAAAACTCTTAGGTGATGATAATAAGAAAGGCTGAAATAAATATTGTATAAGGCAACGTAAAGGCAAAAAAGCTTGTAAGTTGTAAAATAACATTGCAAACGTCGACCGAAATTCTACGGAAATTAAGACTGCAGATTTCTAAGTAAACATACCTAAATGAGAAAAAAATTGTTTTGATAATACATAATTAGATGAAATAAAAACTTATGAATACACATGTTTAAGTGAAATTTAAGTTCGATTCAGAATAGATTTTTTTTTGTCGTATGTTATGTAAACCCCCTATTGATAACAACCAACGAACATAAGTTGTTTTCGCAGAATCACCAATTAAATGGCAAGTAGCCAATGTGTTATCTTATTTGAATGCAATTATAAAATATTTCAGACAAATGTTTGTAAAAGTTAAAAGTGTTGGTATTTTGTATATCTCGAAATTCAAATTACTACGTAAATGATAAAATATATGTCCCCGTACTGAAAGTTAAATAATGTAAATGTTGATGTTGAAAAACTTTTACAGGAACAAACCAGTATGTAAACATCCAACTGTATGGGACAAATAGCCAAATAAAGTAAAAATTAAAAGAGGGGTTCATATATAGTTGTTTGATATTGTAGACGAACTAAAATGATATAAAGTTACCATTTCAAAATTGATTGTCCAATATAGCCAAGAATGCACGAGCTTCTTAAATAATTTGAAAATTACTATTTGTCCCTTTTCTTAAATAATGAAAAGTGGAATTTTATATTGTTTTTTTTTATAGGATATGTAAGAATTACATTCACAATTATATAAGTTGTCAAGGATCTTGTTAAATTTGTGATATTCATTTCAATATATTTACCAGTCTCCTTTATTACACGTGCATGGAATATATTAAAAAGTGTAAAGAAGAAACAAATTAGAATATTTCCTGACTTGACTAAAGTTATTTTGTATGTTATAAATCTAATTATTGCTTTAGATTTTAGGAATAATATTTTAATGGTGTAATCAAATATTCAATCTAATCGTGGAATTTATTGGAAGTTATACTATCTTTCGTTCTTTTTGAGAATATAGATTAATTTGGTCATAATATAAATATATTTATCAAATTTAAAAACTTTGTTATACGTATTTTCATACTTTAGGATAGCTCTTAGCTTATGATTGACCAAACTGTATCTCTTTTAATTAATTGTTAATCATATCATCAGGGATACAGTGTACTGGATGGGTTTTAGTTGTTTATAAACCAACATTATTATTGTGATATGATACTTTTTTTGACATCCTACTAGAGTCATGTTATATGAAAAATATAAGAAAGGTTGGAGTTTTATTATTTATACAATTTATTGAATCTTTTGTTTAATCTGTTTATCATTACACTTTCAAATAAAAGTTTAGGCATGCTGTTATATTGCTTGTTGTTTCCTAAACAAAGTACATTAAAAAAAAAGTAATGCTTACTGTCCACAGGTATCAAATACCAATTTTTCGTTTCCGTATAAGGGCATGAAATAATCTTAAAGACTTGTTTCTGCATGCTTTATTTTAAATATCTAGTTCTGTTATAGAAGCTGCATATTAAATAAAGATAAAGTCAACAAATACCAAAGGGATATTCGAAAAGTGGGGGGAGGGGGGGGGGTTGGGGTCGGAACAACTGACATACTCCGGAGAACAACAGAAATATCACCAAAACAATACAAGCACTACAATTAAAAACTTAAAACATATGAACAACATGGAACCCACCAAAAGAACCGAGGGTAGACTCAGGTGCTCCGGCAGAGTAAGCAGTCTCTCCTTCCTGCAGGACACCCACCATGCTGCCCATGTCAAACCCGGCACGAGGAAGGGAGGAAATCAATGGAACAAGTCAATTTTCATTTGGGAAACGGTTTTTTCATACATGTCATAAAAGTCATGATGACGTCCATAAAACTATAATAACGATGTCTCCAACTTAGGAGCAACATAACCCTGTCTGAGCAAATTTTCTGTCAGGAGCCGGGCTCTGTCGAGGAAGTCAATGTATATGTCACAAGCTCTGGAAAGACGTATGAGTTGTGAAATACATACTCCGCACCTCATACCCTTAAAGTAATGTGATACCAACAGAGTAAGGATAATTAAAGACTTTAAAAAAGTCTAAAATGAAAGATTTAATATAACAAACTTATTTCTAAGATAGATCTATGATTATTTAAATACGAGTGAAATAGCACTGATAGAAGATACTGTTTAAAAACACCCATTCTGAATACCTTTTGAATATTATATTTTTGTATATAATCCTTATTAACAATGTGAAACTGAATCATCTATACATGTGTATATATAAATAAAGTAGTTCGCTCTCATTTATTTCAATATAATGCCACACATTACAATGTCCACTTTAAAAGAGCCGAAGTCCTAGCTCTACAAGAAGTACATATCTGAAATTTAAACTGTTACAATAGTGTTGTTAAAATAAAATAATTACTATTTAACCAATATTAAAACCCCTTTATTTGAGGGGTGGTGGGTGATGCATTTTATTTGAAATTATCTAAATAAAACAACCAATTATCCGCTATCAATTATTTAAATGTTATACCACATAATAAACACAAACACAAATAGATACAATAATAATTATTGGCAGCAAAATATTTATTTAAAACCTAACATATTAAATTTATATTTTAATTTCTTTAAAAAAAAAGAAATTATATACATATCAATAGCGCCACACCGAAGGCCACCGTAAAAAGATTGAAAACAATAAACAATAACGTTTCTTACAAAACATATCCTGAGATCCTGTATATAGGTTATAGAATTGATTTCCAATTTAGAACATACTGCATCTCTCTCTCTCTTGAGAAACAAAATTGTTTGACTAGGGATTTTTGTTTGAATTGCGTTTTTTTGGAGAGGTACTGAAAGCATGGAAAACCATGAACTATGACATTTAAACCTCACAATAACGTCTTTGGATTGGGTGAGGAGAGTTGATTATGTTCCAAAGACCTGTATTATAGTGGTCCACACGTAAACTAGGATTAGAAACAATGATTCAGCTTCTTCAGTATTTATTTAAATGACTCACTTTATCTTCTGTAAAACAAAAATCAATTGGGCGTGGCCAAATAGATTCTTTCTGTACACTTTTACGGTTGAATTCCTTCTTTGGGTCCTGTACTTCTCCCTTTCCCATCATACCAGTTTCTTTTCCCTTTTTAGCTCACCTGGCTATGCCAGGGTGAGCTTTTGCCATCACTTTTCGTCCGTCGTCCTTCGTAAACTTTTCATTCAAAAATCTTCTCCTCTGTAACCGCTGGGCCGATTGGTTTGAAACTTAATTGGAATGATCTATAACATGTCCTCTACAAACGATCCTCAATTTATTTTGATCGTACATAAAACATGACTGTGGTAGCTAAAAATAGAATATAGGGGTGCATGTTTTGTTTTTGGCTTATAAATTAAAAACCGTTACAGATATAAAAAATCTGATATGGGGTAAAATTGATCAGCATGACAAGATCTACTTACCCTGAAATTTTGAAGGAAATCCCAAAACCCGTTTAGGAGTTATTGCCCTTTTTTCGTCAAATTTTCAAAATTTAACATTTTTCGTCATTTATCTCCAAAACTATTTGAGATAGAAGTGAAATATAAATTTGAAAAATGTTTGCCATGTTGAGATCTACATACCCTGAAATTTTAAAGGAAATCCCAAAACCCATTTAGGAGTTATTGCCCTTTTTTTGGTCAAATTTTCAAAATTTTAACATTTATCTCCAAAACTATTTGAGATAGAAGTTAAATGTAATTGAAAAATGTTTGCCATGTTGAGATCTACCTACCCTGAAATTTTGAAGGGAATCCCAAATTCTAGTTACGAGTTATTGGTTTGTGTAATTTGAGGTCGGGTTTTGTTACATTTATTCAAGGTTCACCCTTATTCCTGGTCAATTTTATCAACTTCCTGCCAGGACTACCACCATCAAGGAACATATTTTAACATTAAACCTTATGAAAAATAAATCTTCAACAAATTTTCCCTGAACAATTGAACCAATTGCAACAAACTTGGTCAAATAGTTGATTAATTGTCCAATGAAAACCAGACTTCAGGTGAGCGATACAGGCTCTGGTGAGCCTCTTGTTTTGATAAAACCACCCTTTCTTACAACATTTCATTTTTTTTACTTATACAGCTGACTCCTGGTACTCTTGCTCTGCTAATTCTTCCTTTTCACGTTTCAGTCTTTGTAACAACTCCTTCCTTTGCATTCTTTTCCTCAACATATCATTTTCTTTCATAAGTTTCTATATCTCTATCTCTATCTCTTCTGAATCACCAACAACTACCGCCTCTTGTATAGACTCTTTTTCTCCGATTAATTTTTGAAGCCTCTGGCTTTTCCCTAATAATTTCATCTTGCATCTCCGCCTCTGGCTTTTCCCTAATAATTTCATCTTGCATCTCCGCAGATCGTGATTTTTTACTGGCTGAAACACGCCCAGGCCTGACAAATAAAGACTCATCCGAATTGAATCCAGATTTGAGTACGACTATGTAATTAATTTTAACACTTTGACGAGTTTCGTACGGGTGCAAGCTGGATATAACACACTCATGTGTGAAAGTTGTACCATTTTTCAACACACCATAACATCATAATATCTGATGATAAGAAAAGTTCTTTCGTCTATAAATCGGTGAATAAATATAACGTACGGTAGCAAAATTTGACACTGATTCTTTGGACAAAACATTAAATGAATTAGGTGTCAATCACACCAAAACCAAATTTTAAATGGCCAGTTGAAAAGAAATTGATAAAGCTTTAACAAAATAATAATTTCATCCCATCAAAAGGATAGATAAAACACAAAGAAATAAGAAAGGTAATCTTTGCAGGGAGAATTAAAAGTCTTTGGAAATTATAATCAAATATTAGGTAGTCTTTGATATGAAAATTTTCAACATACATGTAACCGATTTTGAAGATAGTTTTTTTAGAATTTACTTTGACTTTTAACTTATTTTCTGCATGACGAATCCTAATTATGCACAGTCATTGACGTCGCGTTATTTTATCAGTGCGATTACTGTTTAAAATTTCATAAAACAGAAAAATTGAAAAAATATAGTAATGCATAACTAACGTTAAAAAGTTATTGTTCTTAAATTTGAATTTTTCAATAAAATCTTTATTTTGATATATCCTCTAATCATCCCATTTTATGCCCAGTTAGAAAATAGAAATGTTTTAAAAGATCATCAATTACTATTATCCAGATGTTCGCTGAATGGAATTTCTTTTGTTGTCTTTAACTTGTGTTTTATGTCCGACGTAAATATTTTTTCAATTGCTGCATTCGAATGCACATTTGGAATTCTTGATGTTACAATTCGAGTCATTTTGGAAATATATTTTTATCGGGTGTTTTATATAAATCACTGCAGTGTGAATATATTGATAAGTACGACCATAACATCGTCTTCACAATTATTTAGCTTAAATCGTCAACGCATTTTCGGACTACTTGAATTGTACTGCCCGTCTTCTAGAGATTTTATTATGTTTATAACTTGGGAAAATCAATTCGAGACCTAAACTTAAAACAGCAAGTTATAAACATCACCCCATTCTCTGTTCAAACTACAAATCTTAACAACAATTTAATGAACCAGAACTTGTAAGAGGGATTAATGGAATTCTATGGTTTTCAAGAAAAATCAAAATACATTTGTAAGAACAATGTCCAGTAAAATTAGCAATAGATAAAACAATAACCCATATTTGTGTTTTTGTTATATATAGCAGAGTAAAGGTTAATTTAAATCGGCTCTATTTTCTATATCCTTATATAAATTCCTAATTTTATATTAATCAGACAGAATCATATCTTAACGGAATCGCGAAGGTTTTACTATTAACTGCGTATGATTATATGGTATTATGTCACAATTCTGTGTGTAAAATAGGATGACACATATTGTCCATTACAGATGATTTCCTTTGCAGCCCTATTTGTTAAGACACTTTTTAAATTTCATTCTTAATATGGGTAAACGAATATTTGCAGCCCTATTTGTTAAGACACTTTTTATAATTTCATTCTTAATATGGGTAAACGAATATTCCTAGGACTCTAAGAATCAATCCCTCTTTTAAACACTTTTCCAACTATTGTTTTTATTTAAACAGTTCATTTGAAACAAACTACATTATTATCTAAGTGTTGTAAGTGCAAATGTACATAAAGGGAAAAGCTAGGGTACAAACAGAGAACCTTTGACAGAAACACGGACAATTTAACATCCATACAAGAATAAAACAAATAGATCTTCGAAGAGGTGAAAATAATATGACTTAAGGACTATTTTAGATATCGAAAAAAGAATACGGAAGCCATAAAATAGTTGGAAAAGTCCGTAAGATCGATTTCATAAGGCAAGGCAATGCAACACAGCAACCAAATAAATGTGTACCACTAGGATACATCATAAACACTAAATCCCTAGCAATGTGAACTCACAAAAGACCGAGATTCCGATCATGTACTCCGTAAGGTTAACATACCGGCACATGTTATGCTACGTTACCACGCATCCCAAAAATAATATAATTCTTGAACGGAATTATTCTTTATCAATAAAAGTAGTGGTCCAGGTAGTTCGTCATGACTACTTATGATCACTAGCCTGTCAACGCTGAGGTTGTGATCGAGTTCGAATCTCCCCTGTGGCGGGGTGTGTTCGACTCCGATCTTTATTGACAAGGATTGCCAATTTTCCTACCGAAGGTCGGTGGTTCTTTCCGGGTACTCCGGCTTCTTCCACCAATAAAAACTGGCCGCCGCGAAATAGCTAAATGTGCTGAAAACGGCGTAAAACCCCAACTAAACAAACAAACAAACTTATGTCATTGTTGTTTGCGTTTCATCAATGCATTTGCTGCTTCTCCGCCATTTGCGAGTAAGAAAAAAAAAGACTATAATGTGTCCGAATGGGGTTACATGTCTTCCTGCTGACTGGTACTCCGTGAGCTAGCACGGTAAAACTTTGGCTAAGCGTGTCGGTCTAGTACAAAGCAAGGACCATATTCCTTTCATATCAACATGTTCTCGTCCTGATATGCACTTAATAATTGCCATTAGACTTTAAACAATAATTCATCCAACCGTCCATCATCATTAATGTACGTTTAAATTATATGTTATCAAAATGGAAGAAATGAACTCATTTTTTAAATCTTGCCTTACGTTAATTTTTGCAGTATGTATAATTATTAGGAAATAAGTCTTAGGAGCTATGTACAACGTACCTGTATTAATTGAAAATGGTTTTAATAGAATATATACATAATATAGTTTAAAAATGAAGATCCGTTCTTTATCCAAAGTACAAAGGTAAAAAGGGACAAATGCAAACACAGAACATGTGACATTGTTAGGTACACCTGGTTTTAGTAGTACCAAAGGATACCCCCTTCTGCTTTTGAATCTTCTGAAATGCATAATTATAGAATCAAAAGGAGTCAAATATGATAAATAGATTAAACCAAGACCGGTAAACGTTACAAAAAAGATACAGCTACAGATACTTTTATCAGCAGCCAATGAAGGCGCCTCAAAGGAGCAGAATCAATTAAAGTCTACTCACATATAAACTAACAAACATTGTAGGTGTTTTGGATTATACGTCAAGTTGAGAAAATGAAAATAATCAAGTAAGAAAGCGAAAAGAGAAAAATATCCTACCTGAGGAAAAACATTACATGGAAAAAGAGACAACTCAGGATTTCAAACATATTGATTAAAAAGAAGCTCAGTCTGTTCTCTTTTATCTGAATGCTGGTCGGAAAGTGTCCAATTAAATAGAACGTACAACTCCTGGGAAAATCTATGTCGAAAGTTTAACTGAGATTTGTGATCGTATTGTTTGAATCAAAAATTAATCCTGCAATAAATAGAAATGGCCATTGTATGTGGATCTTAAATTATTTCTTCCTGTAAGCTTTCCGGTGAATGATAGGAATTTATAGGGGATATTGATAAAGACTTTTGCATTTGTGGTTTTTAAATCATTCCAGGTAAAGCTAGGATTGACCGTCTATTTCATATAAAATTTTAAAAATTATTTTATTAATTTAATTTTAATTTATTTCTTTATTTATTTAACGAGGATTGCCAACAGCCAAGGGATGCAAGTGGTTCTCCTCGCCACAAGCGGTTCTCATGTAATTATTGTATTAATCTGACTCGGAAGGTTTACGAACTTTTTGCAACAAATGAAAAACAATGTCTTAAAAAGTAAAGCTCGTCAACAAGTAAACATGGAATTTTCATGATGTAAAATATTGCCAGAATGTGACTTTTAGTGCATTTTAACATGTAACGCATAACATGTAGTTGTACATTGATCTTTCTTGGACATGGCCCCTCTAATATATTTTGAATTAAATGTGGATTTCTACTTCTTCCATATCTTATATAAAACTACCATATACAAACTCTTTTTTTTTCAATAATATAGCCTAATAATGCCTGGTAATATATTTCTGTACATCAAAAAAATGACACTGATAGACTAAGAAACTACAAATATACGAGAAATACATCAAACGCAATATCGAATATAGGAAAATTGTACAGAACGCTAAAGCCTATCCTCACAGACACACACACACATACATTATCCATGAAGACAAGAAATTGAGATTATTAAATAATAATTAATGAATATGAAAAGCCTCGTCAAATCCTTGGTGTTTTTTTTTTGTTTTTGTTTTTTTTTTTACAAATGCGGCCTTTATTAAAGTGTTGCACTAACAATATGCATGTTATCCATGTATTCTAGAAAACATTTTCATTGTTAGACTAAATACACTAAATATTATAAAATGTATATTTAAATCAAAACTAAAAATCCAGCAGTACACAAATTTATCTTATATATCTATTTACTGATATTATGATGACACTATATATTTTTATAACTTGAACCAAAATTCATTTTTATTCAGAGATAATTCATTGGTTAACATGGATGACATATTAACTTTAAGTGCCTTAAAATTATTATAAATACATTTATTTCACACTACACATTTCCTATATTTCAATTCTTCTTAAAAATATTATAACAATTGTTTTCCGTATAAATATATCTACACGTAGTTGAAGTGTATCGGAAACTAATATGTTTAAAGAAATAAAAATACAAACAAAAGTTATAAACCTGTTGAGAACGGGTCAGTTACCTGTGCACTTAAAAGAATAAATAGTTATTCCCCTTTGCTTATGTCACCTGTTCAATGAATATAAGTCGGAATGGCTCAGTCTGCTATGAAGACGTGTGAAGTATGTGTTAGCGCCTCAGGAACACAATACTGTTTACAGTGTGAACAATACTTTTGTGAGAGCTGTAAAGGATTACATAAAAGGCAAAAAGTATCTAAAAACCACAATTTTCAAAGCGCATCAAATGTCATCGCGGAAGTAAAATCCAAATGTACGGACCATAATGAAGATTTCATCTTTATGTGTGTTACCTGTGACAAATTAATTTGTCAAAGGTGTATAACAGGTAAACACAATGGACATAAGTTTGGTGATATCGAAAATTGCATTTCAACCTTGAAAGCAACCGCTGAAAAACGTATTAAAAGCAAAAATGATGACATCACCAGAAATCTACAAAATATTAAAATAGCAGCATCTCAATTCGATCTTGGCGTCCAGGACGTTATTAAGGCCATAACAGAAGACGGACGGAAAGTAAAGGCAATGATTGACAGACACATTGAACAAATGATAAAAACTATAAAAGAGAAAGCAGAAATAGAGAAACAAAAACTAATGAAGATAATGGAGGAGACACAGGCAACATATGAAAAAGGAAATCAGTTAATTCAAAGACAGAAAGAAGTTGTAAAGAAAGGGAAGGATTCCTCCCTGATTCTAGAACTGAAGATGTTGGTTGATGGTATAGATAAACTACAAGTGAAAGAGATACCTGTATTTCCAACTGTTACCTACACTCAGAGGACAACAACTGAAACAGAAATTGGACAACTGATTGGTACATACAACTTCCGGTATATGATACTTAATGTAACAACCCTATAATCACACGGGTAAATGCGTTATCGGTCATTCATGTGTAATCGTGCATTCGGTGCAAGGAAGTTTATCTATGGAAAACATAGGTAAGTTTAGAGTCATTCTTTCTACGATAAAAGCTTAATCTAGCAAACAGTAATTGCGACCTTTAGCAGATTGATGATGGACTTTCAACAGCAAAGAGCACGGACCAAATCATCCGCTTTCGAAAGATCTACAGTTCCTCTAAGTGATAATTTCTAAATTTTTCAGAACATATGTTCACATTTTAGCTATTTCAGATGTTGAAATTCTTTTTATCTATAAGACGGGTTGATTATATTTATTCTATGGACAAACACAAATCTTTGAGTAAGTAAAATAAGATTAATATTCCATTAAAGTGTACAATACCATACATTAAAAATATCTGGTAAGGTGGAAAAACATTATCTTTAATAAGATTTTGATGAATTTGTGGTATAGGAAACTCAGGTTGAATAGGTGTTCATTGTTTTCAGAAATCGTATGTAAATTAAAACTAGAGGCTCACAAGAGCCTGAATCGCTCATCTGTTATTCTTTGTTTAGATCTTGTATCAATGATTATTTTAGCTATTTAATGTATACCGTCGCATTTTTCGTCTTAATATTGACTTGTACAGCTAAAATATAGAATCCTTAACACAAATATCCTGGTTGCTAGGGACTTTTTCATCGGTTGCAATGGACTTTTTCAAGACCTTGACTCTTGACCTTTCTTTTTGACATTTACAGGTAAATTTAAAATCCTTAACCCAAATATATATGGTTGCTAGGACTTTTTCATCGAAAACATGTTGACCGATTCGTCTGAAATTTAATGGTAGATATTGACCTGATGAACCATTTTCCCCATTGTCAGTATAGTCAGTTTTGCTCTAAATGCTTTAGTTTTTTAGTTATAAGCCAAAAACTGCAGTTTACCCCCTATGTTCTATTTTTCGTAATGGCGGCCATGTTTCTCGAGGGTTAAGAAAAAAGAACAAATTGATACTAGATACCCAAAGGATCATTCCACTAAAGTTTGGTCCCAATTTGGCAAGAGGAGAAAGATCTTTATACGGATGACGGACGACAAGTGATGGCAATAACTCACATGGCCTTTTAGGCCAGATGGGCTAAAAAGTAGTTCCGAATCTGTTCATTCCTGATAGATGTGTTTTTACAATAACTATACATTGCAAAGTTATTCAAAATAACTTGTTACAGTTCTTATTGCTGTCACTTACTTGATTTCATCGTCATATATATAGAAAAAAAAACGGACAAGTGGTAAACTTTAATGAGACGACTACCAAATCCCCGTAATAATTAGCCCGTTTTTCATTGAAAATATGTATGTATAAGCAATATTAGCAAAAAAAAAAAAAAAAAAAAAAAAAAAAAAAAAAAAAGGTTTCAGACGTAAATAGTGCGTACAAAACCAATTATACATTGTCAGCAATCATTTTAACAGTCACGTCTACGCCTCGAAATAAGTTGTAAATGGGGACTGTTTTTTTTTATGTTTTTTGTTTGTTTGAAATATTCTGACTCCAAATTTAAAAGAAAGAATAACGTGTTTTAATCATAGGCTGTTGCCAAGGAAGTGGAAAATAAAGAATAAACTTCTTTGAAAACATCATATTTCCGTAAAAAGGAAACTATAATGTGGCAAAATTTTATGTTTTGTTTTGTTTTTTTAAAAATTTTATGCGCCACCCAACTTAAATTTCTGGATCCATCCGTGTTAAACTGATGTTATTTTAGACGTTCGTTTGTTTTTCACATTCATTGCGATCAATGATAACCAAAACCGAGATTTCAAATAACCGTTTTAACGATAACACCTTGAAAATAAAAAAAAATGCTTATTTTAACCACAAAAGAAGTTTTTGCTAGAGTAAATAATGGTTCGTGATTTTTAAGACTTCACAGAATGGAGCTACATTGAGCATAGGGGCTCGTATCATAGATGTTTTTGGGGCGGAATTTGTGCCAGTCGACTGGTATGCGTTCTACATTGTGTTTTTAGCGGATACGAGTCCCTGTGCATGCAGTAATACATGTACTTTGAGGCCAAACACTAATTAAATGGTACAAATTTGACACTAAATAAAAAGTGTACTCAAGACTCGTACATAATAGGAAAGCGGTCAACATTTTCCATCACTATCCGCATCACGATAATTTGGAACTACATGTATTTACTCACCTGCCAAAACTGTTTTGCACCCCGGGCTTGCACCGAATGCACGATAACAACTGAATGGCTAATAACGCGTTTACCCGTGTGATAATGCGTTAACACAATGCCAGCATCACTTTGGAATATTAACTTATTTAGTTTGGAACGATACCCCACAATGAAACCATTTGTAACCATTGCGCAAGCCAACCGGACATTATCGTTACCGAAAAACACTTATCAGTTTATAGGTTTCTTGTTAAAAGATTTTATATCGTTCAGTTTTGTTTTCTCTATAACAATTTTAAAGTTTAAGATTAAAATTTATTTAAAATACATTTTTAAAATGTGGGAAATGTTATACACGAATATTTCAAAATAGAAACACTACCCAATCAAATTGCATCATGGACATGATAACACCTCCACGCAGTGTTGCATGTGTTATTTTGACTTAATTTAAATGACCTATCAGAAATTGGACATGTAGAAACAACAATCAAAACTTCTTTAAAACCAAATACAATCTAACATGATACATAAACTTTAATCTGAGTGCATCTCGAAATAGTTTCAGAGTTTTCGTTCCACGCCATACTCTATTTTAACTAAAATATAATTTTTATTGAAGTGAAATGGAAAGTGTCAGTAGCTCTAAAGGAAGTGAATACGACTGGACAACACAGAGGTGAGGCCATTTCCTGTCTAATCATCTTAATATTTTGAATATAATATATAAAAGGATTTTCAATATAGATTTTCCTCTATCTTTTAGGTCTGAGTTGACTGATAAAAAATAGCAACAAAAACTTCTTCCTTACTTATACATTTGCCATGTGGGATTTTTATGTCAAGAATTACCCTTTAATGTGATAGAGAAATATTGAAAAGTTTTATGTCACGTGATTTGTTTTTAACCGACAGCCATTAAAATTAACCCACTTTTAAACTTAAATTTATACTCTTTAGGAAAATTAACATAAAGCTGAGGTTAATTTTCTACCATTGCTAAACATTCATTGAACTGTCGATTTCCAATTGCAGTCGGAATACATATGACTTCAAAGAAAATTTAGGCGAACAGGTACAGAAAAATAAATAAAATCAAAGTATAATAGAATCTCTGAAGATCATTTTGAGAAATTTTTGTAATGGAAAAATAATATAACAATGTGAGCCTGGCATACATGATACATAGGTAAAGAGAGAATTTACTGCAGGACAAAAAACTACGAGTTTTGATGGACAATATCCTAGCCAAGTCAAATTATCCTGACGTCATGTTGTTTAAATGGTTGTATGTTGTTGATTACCGTAAATTGGGATATTTTGGCTATGGTTATATTGTGTGTTAAATATTTGGAGAATGTTGCAAATCTGCTAAAATTAAACACACCTAAGTAAAACAAATCTGAAATAATTCCACATTCTTGTAATCTGTAACAATTATTAACTATTATAGTTGCTATGTTTTGATTAATTTTGTTTAAGGTAAATTACTGTCATCATATTTGTATAATCAAAACAAAAGAAAAAATTCATTTTATCAGTTGTCAATCATGACAGTTTATGGTGACAACATTATTAGCATTTAATCAGACAGATTTCTAAATAATAGTGTAAGCTTATTCAATTGTTATTTTTATTTATTTTTTTATTTTTTTTTCTGCAAGTACCAAAATTAAACACATTGCTGACACAAAGTGCCAAATTTAAACACAATATTTAACACCCATGTTTTTAGGGAATACCACGAAAATATCCCTACACCAAAATAGTCAATGTGTCGAGGGGACAAATCAAATAGCTATATCCCGAATTGACTGTTAAATAACTGTTTTATTATAACAAACATGTTAAGAAAAATGCCAAGAAAAATATTAAAGATGTGCTTTCTTATAAGATCACGCGCAACAGGACCTACAGATGTCATTCATTCTGACCTCTCACAACCATTACCGTGACGTTGTTCAATGAAAGTTGCCGTTGAAAAGTGCTATTCACTGGTCGGTGAATAGCATTTGTGCTATTCGCCGGTGAATAGTACTTTTCAGGTAGTTTAAATAAAATATTATTTTTATGACAATGAATTTACATAGCAAAAAAGAAGAAAGGTATGATAATTGATTTTATGGTATGAAAAGTTTCATCAAAGTTTTTGGTAACGCCTATCCGTTCAGGTTCAATATAACAAAATGGATAACTAAGATTATCAACCCTTTGTAGTATAGCGGCTTGCAGTTATTAAAGATAATTCTGCAAGACTCGAATAGTCGTTTAAGACACATTGCGCACATTAATTTCTGTCGAGCAATTTAATATCGGTGAAAAAGGTTTGCGAGTTGAATGCATATTACATGTTGCTTTTAATTCTTTGTTCTTCACTTGTACGTTATTTGAATAATTTTACAAAGAGGATTCCCATACAAAACATATAATCAGTTAAAAAAAATTTGAAATCAGTCCGTAATTACGATGTTGCCAGTTGTAAACGATTACAATTTTCTATATGGTTTAACAGATACCATACATTTGTCATTGCTGTCACTTAATATGTTCTGGTTGATTGAATTTAGATTTTATATATACATACTGATAAATATAATGAAAATAAAAAGAGTTGTATTCATATCAAAATCAACAACGTCAGAGTAAAACATCTTGAATTTCACATCACTAATAATTTTACTTGCATATACTATTACAGACCAGAAAGAAAGAAAGAAGTAGAGCACGGAATGTTATACCGTTGTAGGAAATGCGGGTTTGTATATTTTAAATATTATTAGTTTAGTTGTGAAGTTAATTTCCCTTCATATTGAAACCCAAGGAAATAAATCTTCAATTTCTTCCGTCTTTATGAATTTAAAAGTAACAAAATGTGTACAATCGCAGAAATATGTAAATCCAATTTATACGAATATCAAAACTTTCTTTTGAGTATTAGCATTTATTAAGTCTTCCAAACAAAGTTTGGAGACTTATTGTTTTTGTTGCGTTTCTTATTATTATGTCGCCCCGACGAAAGTCGGCGACATGTTGTTATTCTTCCGTTTCTTTGTTATTATTCTTTCTTTCTTCCAATGATTTTTGTCTGGCTTAGTTCTCGGAGATGCCTGGAAAGAATTGAATGAAACTTGGCAGAAAGTAAGATCACTATGTGAAGGTGTGCACTCAATACTTTTTTTTTCGAAATGGCCTCCATTTTCAAGATGGCCGCCATTCAAAGATCGGTACCCTCCGAAAATTTAAAACGTTTATATCTCAAAAACTGTATGATAGAATTTCATTAAACTTCGTAGGTTTGTAAAGTACAATTAGAAGAACAAACTGATGGAAAAAAATCGCGATCGGTAGGAGACGTTTGGCGGCCATTTTGAAAAATGATGTTAAAATGGCGAAAAACTTTACATGGATAGAATTAAATGAAACTTGGCAGAAAGTAAGATGACTGTGTGAAGGTGTGCAATCAATACTTTTTTTTTCGAAATGGCCGCCATTTTCAAGATGGCTGCCAGGGGCGACATCTGCTATTGCTCGCAATTGCAATTCTAGTTCTAGTTATTATTCTTCTTTTTCTTTATCGAGCCGCCAACTTTGTCCGGGGCACTTTTGTACTTTATACTTGACCGATTTCAATCAAATTTTGCACAATGATAGTACCCCAAGAGATGTTGCTTCTAACCATTTTTCAGGTGTAGGGGGCCCCAGGGGCAGTGCCACGCCCCTTCAAATACCTCAAAAAATGATATTTTTTGAATAGGTCAAAAATAGTTTACATTCCTACCCTATAACCATATATATTATTACTGCTTATGATAAGACGAAGGATTTGGTACCTAAGGGGGGTCTGAGGGTGTCATGCCCCGCCCCCCCTCAAATGACAAAATACTTTTATATCTTGAAAACCATTGAGATCCCCACCCTATAACCATATATATTATTACTCCTGATGATTAGAGAATACTTCGGTACTATATGGGGGTCTGAGGCAGGTCATTCCCCACCCCCTCAAATGACAAAAGACTTAATATCTTGAAAACCATTGAGATGACCACCCTATAACCATATATATTATTACTCCTTATGACAAGACGAAGCATTTGGTATAACATGGGGGTCTGACAACTGTGTGATCTATGTTTCAGTTTATCTTTTAATAACATGTGGGAGTTATGTTTGGGAAACTTCGTTTGGGAGACTTAGTAACAGTCACTGTTACAATTATTACTTGTTTGTTAAAAGTTTATATCTGCATAAGGGCTATACGATTTATGAGCAAATACAGATTAGTTATAATTGATCTAACCTTCCCTTGATTATCATATTGAAATACCTGGCAATATTAAATAAACACCTTTATTTATGCATAAAATGCAGACAGAGTGAAATCCTTCTTTTATTCATATCGTTCTTTGGTATTTCACCAATTCTCACTTCTACCTGATATTAGTTATAACATTTTGTAAGTTCTTTGATGCAACAGATACCAGTGTATATCAGTAGATATCTAAATCTACAATATTTATAGTAGGAGTTCGGTATTTTTACATCAGAGGACCGTCAGGGCCTCGGGTGTATTGCCATCGCCTAAATTTCCTGCTTATTTGCATATATTTAAATTAGTTTTGGAATGATAACCGACCTATAAAAATTATAGACCCGCGGACATTATATAGTCCAAAATAAAATTCCTTATCGCTTCTTTTAAATTCATGTTTTCAATGAATACTCTGATTTTTTTTTTAAACCCAAATTAATAATATGAAAATGTTTTGTCGTTAGAAATATTAGTATATTAATCAAACAATCTTTAATATCAATGACGTACCGAAAAATTGTTGTTGCGGATGAATATATATATATATATATATATATATATATATATATATATATATATATATAGATTTTTGAACTAAAACTGTATGCTATGAACTACTGTTTGGATATATATATGTAGACAAGATTGTCAATGCATGAATAATGCTGTTCTCATTCCCAATGCATCTATACTAGTCATTACAATGTTAATGCCCTTTTTGCTAAGCCGATGGGGGCAGTCAATGTTACCTTTGTCTGTCTGTATGTAAATCTCTGTTCATCATGAAAGTGATTTCCGTTTTATAATATTAATATGGCTCAACTGAATGTTATTAAATATATAAACAATGTTTATTATCACCAAAAAAAACCAGATAAATTTAAAATTTGGATTGTGTCCCTCTTATCATTATAGTTATATTTCCATTTATATGTGGAAATATTTTTACTATCTTAATAATATTTCGAACTCTTATTTGCCGCAGACAAATGTTAAACAAAACACTATTTATTTTAAAGTGCTCATTCCCACAAAAAAAAATAATCAAACGCAAAATTGAATGGTGATTCTTTCACTATTCTAGAGACGTGTCCCATAGTAACTAATATGCAAGCAAGTACCACTGATACATTCACAAATTATTTACTGTTATATATAGTTTAGAGTTATGTACAACTACATGTATATGCTACGCGATGTGATGAACTTTTTGAAGTTTGATAATTGATTAATTTTTATGAATAATGTATATATGTTAGTCCAATGTATATATTTATAGTTTTTTGCATTTTTTACTATTAATAATAGGTATAGATAGTCTATTGAACTGTATTAAATGGAAATAGCATGAATTCAATGGATAATACAATAATAAATCCAAATGTTTATATATACCAGTTATGACATTTTTTAAAGTTATTTAATGGTCAATCCAAAGTTTGATTGTAACACATGTGATCCTTTTAATCCATTTTAGAATATTAAGAGACTATACAAATGCTAGCTCAGCATACAGATAAATGATTTGAAAACATAACAGATATGCTAAATAAATAATAAAATGCTCAATTCTGTTCATATAATATAGTCCTACATTTGAAAGTCATTATAACTGTATGCTTAGCATATATATAACTGGATTAAATCAAATATATGGGATCATGTAAAATGTTTCTCGTTAAATGTAATATAAAAAATGTATTTTGGTATATGTGAATATTTTAAGGAATATCAAATAGAAATTTACTACATATTGTAGGAAAAGAGAGGTTCACGAAGGGTTAGAATGGCCCTAAATTGGTCAAGCGATTACAAATTTCAAATAGAAATACTTGTGATAATTCTATTAAGACTAAAATATACTATTTTGGCACCTACTATTAAATATCTTGAAGCTATGACCCCATAATTATACATTATTTGTATTTTTATTCAATTTTGTCTGAAATTTATATGTTTTGGCATAATTAACCATGGCTGCTATACAATTCCGAAAAGTTTTTATTTTGATGAATTCTTTATCAAATTTTGAGTCTTTTGGTTACCAAACATTTTGGATTGTAGATGGTGGCCAAATTTTCCTAAAGCTTTCATGTCTGAAAATTGCACCAAATCGTTATATTTGGACAAAATGGGCCTAATTTGGAGAATTTAATGTACTATTATGAAAGAACTGATTTATTGAGCGTTAATACATTTGAAATCGACCAATTTCCGAACCAAATTGTGAACTATTTGGAGTTTAATTGTAAGATTTATATTTTAGACCGTTTTGGGCTATAAATGAACTGTGTCCTTTGAATAAGTGATATCACAAAACCATAATACTAAGTACCTGTTAGAAAATAGCACTTTTACAGTACATTGTTAAAAATGAATACATTCCAACAATGACCAATATTAATGATGTAATATGAGATTATATATATACTGTTTTATATTGTTACATATATAAATGAAAATTGAAACCAAACTGGTGTCATTATTAAAAAAAAGAAACGAAAAGGGAGGTATGATTGATAATCAGACATAGAAACAAAATGATGAAAAAGAAATAAAGCTAACCATACAACATCTTTACAATCAGAAAAAAACTATACTAAAATCAGTTAGAAATAGCCATGAAATGACAAATATTAAACAATATAAATCAGAAAACTAATGGCCACATCACTCTACAAACAGAAAATCAAAAGATATACACCAAAGAATTACAAGCCCTGTTTTACAGGCCTCTAAGGACCGACGTATTCATATTGTAGTTGTGATCTATATGTATGGTGCAAAATCATCTCATTGCTACTACCCATCCAGAGCACTTGAGATCACCCCAACTATTGGTGGGGTTAAGTTGCTCAGGCTTTAGCTTTCTATGTTGTTTCTAGTGTACTCTTATTTGTCTTTTTCAGTTTTAGACATAATATTATCGATATATGAGTTTACTGTTCATGTGGTATCTTTCACCCAAATATTACAATTTATCTGTTTTAATATGATTGTCTTGACCTCTTTCTCATAATTCAGTGACTAGTCAAAAAAATATTTGCTATGTTGATTCTCTGTCATAAGTAATAAGCTAAAGATTTTTGCAAGTGTGCAACTATACGGTCATAATGCCAATCTAGCAGTTCTCATTTGACCACGTCAACATTTCATGGATAATTCACAAAGATAAGTTCCTTACTATAAGACAGTATCTCAGATATGATAGCAAATTATATTATGTGTACTATATTGTAAAGTGAACGTCTGTCTGGCAGGTACTATATAAACACCTGTCATTTATCAATAATCCAACATAACTTGAGGTCCTCTGATGTTCAGTACTTCAGTACTTTGATTGATATATGTTGCTTATGGATGTTTTACTCTGTTTATGGATGTATATGATAATGAAATGGACTGTGGCACTTTTCTCCAAACACCTTGCATTAATTGAAGTAATATATAAGATGGCTTATCAATTATAAGTTGAAAGAACATAACATTTATTTGACAATATTATTAAAATCATAATGATTTTTTTTATATCAATGTTCGATAGAACGCTAGATATTTCAAAAACGAGTTTAAAATGGTTCATAGATTCATGATTTTATTATTGCAGGGAAGAAAGAATACGTCCATTGTAAGTATAAAATTGCATATTAAGGTATACCAAGTTGAAAGAATCTATGACACAAACTTTAATTTAATTCGGTTTATATTGAGACTGGAAAAAAATCTTGTTGTTTATCTTTAAAACAGATTTACATATATCATGTTTAGTGTCTACGCTTATTCAGACTATCAATAAGCTGATTGTTGTTTTTGTGTTGTTTTTTTTGTTTTATTCTGGTGTAGCTTTCTTACAAGATGTGATGTTGTTTATTAAAGAATGTACCTAGACTATTTATCTGTGATTGACCTATTTTAACGGCCTTTTACCGGACGTGATTGACATCAACAATTCTGTTTTAATTTTGTGGTTTTATCTTAGTTTTGTTTGAGAGTTATTTATGCAGAAAGTTACTATAATTAGAAACAAGACCAATAAGTTGTCAGTACCTGCGTCGCATGCAAATAAGAGAATTTTTAGCATCCTCTGTTCTGAGTTTCCATAAGACTTAGAGTTATAGATCTACCAATTTATCTTTGTATTAAATATGTTATTCTATATTGATCTAATTACCATAAAATCAGTTTAATGTAATTTCTTGAGAGAAAAGGCATAACTTTTTTGTCGGTTGGTTGTTTCTAATCAATCCCAATTTTATTCTTACTATTATATTAAATGATTGTCGATCTTGTCCGGGCCAAAAAGCAAGCGTGAACAATACTGATATGTTCTGCAATAAAACTGTGATTAAAACTCTTCTAAAGAAATACACCAGCAAAAAGAAATAAAAACATACCAGTATGTTCATCTGTATTTGGTTCTTTTGACATGCTCAATTTCATAAGTGCTGAGTAAAGGCGTCAGATTTTCAGATTACAAAATATACAATAAAATCAGAATGTACAAAATTTCAGAAATGCCAGGTTTCAGATTACACAAACTAGGTACTCTTCAAACATAATGTGTCTTAAAATGAATAAGTTTGACAAATGATAAATTGACATTTTTTTCTCAAATCACCACCAAAGCCAGATGTGCACATCTAAAATGTTTTTAAAATAATTGAAATATGAAAGATGAATAAGTGAAATATTTCAGAAGTGCGGGGTTTATGGTGTTGGAGTTTCGAATTACACAAAGTAGGTGCCCTATTCTGTGACAGACATAAGGGCATGACAGACGGACAGACAGATGGACGAAGTGACCTGACTCTTAGATCTGCTTCCGCCTTCGGCGACCCAGGTAAAACCTGACGGTTTTTGATAAAATATGAGTTACTGGTGATTATACTGAGTTTAAAGATTAATCGGCTAATTGGTGTTCAGTACTTATCGGGAAATAAGTCATTACATTCATGTTGGAACATAATAAACTGTATCACAAAATACCGAAATAAATTGATGCACTGTGTGGCTATTTCGTTGACCGACAACTCATCAGCAGTGCTTTAGATCAAAATGTTGGAAAACCGGTTAAAGATATAATGATGAATTAAAAAGTACAACCATAAAAACCAAAACAATTAAAACAAACAGGAATCCAAACTCATGTAAGGGATACCATGTTTATGTTGTATTATGTTGTCTTCTTCAGTTTCCTGGCGTTTGATGTTGTTTTTTCCGTATGTCAAATTACCGGTGACCTCTTTTTTCATAATAATGGTAACAGGCATTCAAGTGGTTTTTGTTCCAAAAATATGGCTTTTTAAAGGGCTGAATTTCTTGAAAAATAGGGTATAAAAGGGGAAATTTAATAATTTATAGGGAAATCATAGGGATATTTATCTCTACTTTACCCCTTTTTACTTAAAATACTTTATAAAATACATACCTATTTGGTATTACTTCATCAACGAAGATTGGACAACCTTGATTAAATCTAAATGTCTGCCATAGACCTTTAAAACTACCTTGGCACCCTGTTACTGCAGTCAATCAGCAAGACGTGATTGTTGTGTACATGAATTGATAAAAAGAAGACAGTGAGTTTCTAAGAAATATTCAAGTACTGGATTTTATCATATTTAAAGGTAGTCCAGGGGTCGGTTTGCGGGAGCACAATTTTTGAATACTTAACATCACAGTTCCCAAATTGCGACCATGTCTTAAATTCAGAAGCTAATATATCTGCCAAAAATTGAAAGCAATTATTATATCTTTACTGCTGTTGTTAGGTTGTAGAACTTATATCTAAATAAGTAAGCCATTGTATAAGAAGGGTGCATGTTCAATTAAACCACATAAACACTTGCAAATCTTTAAGGGACACCGATGGAAAATTAATTTTACTTTATTTGCTGTGATACATTTCTGTCTCATCACTCTTATCTGTATTATATGATTTGTAAAAATATACATACATGTAAATTTTCACAACTACGTGCCCCCTGTTCCCCCTGGAATTCCGCCACTGGGTACATGTATTTACGATACTCTTGAAGGTTTTAAAAGTCGGGGAACGCGAACGAATTCATTCTAATTTATAGGGATAATATAGGGAAACTGGCCATTTTATGCCAAAATATAGGGATTATAGGGCATTTTCAAAAAGATAGGGATCTTATGGGAAATATAGGGCCGCTTGAAGGACCTCCAAGGAAAATGTCATAATCAAAGTCCAATACCTGGCAAGGTCGGGAGACATGACACATTGCAAGAAGTTCATTGAGGTATATTTCGTAATTCGTCTTGATTTTTTTTACAAGTTGTTATGTGATATCCCAGAAAATGATACAGTGTTAGAAGATAAAAGCAGAGAAAATAATTGATCTTTGAAAACTTCTTAAACCTCGAACAAATGAATTGACTGTCAATTTTAACCCTGGATATTTGATCTCGGAATTTATTTACTTTAATTTCATCCAATGAGAATGGATTTCATATACAGATAAATATACAAAAACTGAAAAATATTAAGAAACAACTAGATCGATCGGTGGAAATGTTTTCAAAAATTAAATTCTGTTGTTTAACATTTCCGTTGTTATTGGTTGGTTTTCAATATTTTCCCTATATATTCTTAAGAGATTCTTCATAATAAAACACTATGATAGTACAGTGATTGTTTAATCTAATATAATAATTATAACAAAGTCATGGTACAATAGAGAGTATCTTATGTATAGAATGTCATAAAAAGAATAGGGTTAACTCTTACGAAAATGTAACATACAATGAAATGAAAAAAATTGAAAATTTAATAAAATAAAAATCTTAACCCTTGTTATTAATAAAAAATAATATATATATTTCATACATACACTTTTTGTGAAATTATAAATTCTATTATTTCAGTTTAATTTAGTATGTGTAGGCTTTCTAACGTTCGACGTTAGGTAGCTAGTGATGAAAAGCGTAGTAAGCTTCTGGTTTTCAAACAAGCTGGCGAAGGTTAATGGGCTGTCAACATGATTACAAGTAAGCTATCGTTGCCAGCAAATTGAACAACAACTAGCTATTGACGCCACATTGTACCCAACAAAAATCAATCGAAATATAATGTAGACATAAATTAACTTGTTTCACATTGTTATTACATACTGGGTATATGCTAACAATTTAATTTATTAGGATCTGTTATATAAAGCTATATCGATATCATTTTATTAAAAAGGTGAGCAACAGCATCACATGCAAAAAACTAAGGAAAACAAGAATTGAATGAAAAAAAAAAAAAAACAGTTGCTTCCAACAAGAAACTATCCCAATCCTTTAATTTCACTTTTCGTTAAATAACGACAAATTCCAAGACTTTCTACATCTCATCTATCCCAGTTAACTTGAAATTAAGGATACTACAGATACACCAAAGTCCGCTTCATATTTAGGTATGTTTCTTGAAATAGACAATGAGGGGCATTTGAAAACAAAACTTTATGACAAACTTGATGACTTCGACTTTCCTATTGTAAACTTTCCCTTCTTGAGTATCAATATACCAGCGTCGCCTGCATATGACGTCTACGTTTCTCAGCTTATCCGATTTTCAAGGGCATGCCTTAGTTACCCTGACTTTCGACAAAGAGGATTACTGCTTTCACAAAAGCTTCTTAGCCAAGGTTTTATAAGGGATAAGTTGATGTCATCACCTAAAAATATTTACGGTCGTCATCACGAATTGATTGACCGTTACAGTGTTCCGATGATGTTGGACCTGTTTATATTATAAATTGTGATGTTTTAGTCCCCCCAAAACACAAGGAGCCAATGATCCAAGATGGCGGCCGGATTAAGTTGTTATCGGAAAGAATTAAGTTATCGGAAAGAATTAGAAGTATATACAGTGCTGTTTTAATCCCACCAAAAACACAAGGAGCCAAGGATCCAAGATGACTGCAGGATTAAGTTGTTATCGGAAAAAATTAGTTTCTTGGAAAGGATTAAGTTGTCATTTCGACAAAGAAGTCAAACAAGGGAACATAGCAGATCGGTATGATTTCGTTCATAACTGGATAAAAAGTATGATGTCAGTTAACTCTATATATAGTATGACCTAATGCATAACCTCATGTTCTTAGTAGTATGGTTCGGTTTAGTCATCCTAAATACATAGGGCCCTAGGGCCAAAGATGGCGGCTTATCGGATCAAGTTGTCGGAAAAGAATAAGTTGTCGGATGACAGCTAATCCCCTATCGGATTAAGTTGTCGTATAACTTGTAAAAACACCTGGAATCAATGACGGAAAAATATACTCTCTTGGGATTAAGTTGTTAAAAAGGGATTCTTTTGATGACAAGGGAAAGCAAGGAATGTCGAAACAAGCGGAGTAATCATCATTAAAGTCATTGTGTTCTCATTTGTTTTTACTATTTCGGATATCCAAAGAAAATGCACAACCAGGGACAAGTTGCTCAACGTCACAACAACCAGGACCGGGTTGATGTAGAATAACACATGCCTGACAACATTTTCGGAGGGCAGAGTAATAACTCTTTTCCCGCCTTTTTCCATGTGAGGATAATTCGTACAGTCTAGGGAGATAAATCTTTTCCTAAACCTTTATGTTTGAATCGTTAATGTGATAGTTCTGTTAAAATGACGACATATTTTTTCAACATTTATTGACAATCGTTCCAGATATATACAACAATAATTTTAAAAATGTCATTCGTAAGTCTCTTTCAGCCAGATATCGTTGGACTCCAAGCCCCGGGTAGAACAGTCTTTCATAATATCTTCCATCGAAAGGTTCCGATATCAGAGGACGACAGAAAGGATCTTATTGCTTGCCGAGATCGCGGATTTGTTTTTGTTCATTATGCCGGACTGAGAGACCACATCAAACGGGAATGCATCGCAGAGGAGGAGTTATCTATTGCCAAACGCCAAAACAAAAAGACGACGATTCCGACGATGGAATGTACGGGTTCGAGTTGGAAGAGTATTTTAAAGACTTACCGGTGACTGTATGTTGCGCTAACGATCTCCCCGCTCGTGTAGGGTACAGACCGCAGAGCTTTGTCGTCAATACGGACTCCTGTGCAAAGAATGGAAGTCATTGGGTGGTGTTTCATTTCCCGAAAGACGAACCTGCAGAATTTTTCGATTCACTCGTTGCTTCGAGAACGTATTGGTCATCAACGCCAAACAGAATCCAACCGTATGGGAGTGACATCTGAACGTACCATACTACTAAGAACATGAGGTTATGCATAAGGTCATACTATATAAAGGGTTAACTGACATCATACTGTTTTCTATCCAGGTATGAATGAAATCATACGGATCTGCTATTTCCCCTTGTTTGACTTCTTTGTCGAAATGACAACTTAATCCTTTCCGACAACTTAATTCTTCTAATAACAACATAATCCGGCCCCCATCTTGGATCCCCGTGCTTTATTTTTTTTTTGGGGGGGAAGGGGGGGGGCTAAAACCACTATATATACTACTCCTGTTCCTACTGTCGTAACATTTCATGTGCCTCTACCGATATGTGACTTCCACCGGATTGACTTTGTTGAACTTCACGACGGCTAAGCTTTCCGGGGCACCTGGATTCACTCCTGGTTTTTATAGGAGTTCGTGTTGTTCAATGTTTTTTAGTTTTCAGTGTTTATTTGTTGTACTTGTGGTTGTTCTTTTGTCTTCCCGGGTTTGTATGTCCAATGGATTATGTTTTTTGATTGCTCCTTGGGTATATTTGTCCTCTTTAGTAGGATTTATTGTTATAAAGTGTAGATGTGCATACTATACCGCCATTTTGATTCAACAAATTTTGTAGGAATTATTGGACAAGACTATTTTGAACATTTCTCAACAATGGTAGACCTTGTGGACGTATCTCCTCTGAAACCGCTTGGCGGATTACTTTAATATTTGGTAGGATATATTGTTATAAAGTGTAGATGTGCATACTATACCGCCATTTTGATTCACCAAATTTTGTAGGAGTAATGGGACTATTTTCAACATTTCTCAACAATAGAAGACCTTGTGGAAACTTCTCCGAAAACGCTTGGCAAATTGCTTCCATATTTGGTAGGATGGATGGTGATGAAGTGTAGATGTGCATACTATATCGCCATTACAATTCAATAAATTTTGTAGGAGTTATGGGACTTATGAATTATGAGTTATTCTTATGTAAACTGATTCTGTTACAAGTTGTTAGGTTGGACATACCGGAGAGAATGATACATCGTTACAAGACGAAACAGGGAAATATAATGATTTTCTTTGTTTTGCAACATATTACATTTGAAAGCCAATCTTGAGATCATAATTAGTTGTATTTATAACTAAAGTTTGAAAACTTCTGAATCCTCGACCAGATTATTTGACTACTGTGATTTTTTTATCACAGAATGTAGTTAAATGAATAAATCAATACAAAATCTGAGAAATAAGGAAGACAATTTTATATATTAAAAGACACATGAGTCTACCCCCGGGTTTTTTTGTGGGGTCCATGTTGTTCATATATTTTTAGTTTTTAATTGTAGTGCATGTAATTTTGGTCTTGTCCTCGTTCTCTGGTGTTTGTCAGTTCTTTCATTTGTCCCTTCCTCCGAATATCCCTTTGGTATTTCTTGACTTTACTTATAAAATTAACAAGATATTTTATGAACTAATTGAGATATATATGCTAAATAATATTTATGATCAACTTCAAATTAAATAAGATATATCATAAACATTACAAGAGATCTCATAAACATTACAAGATATGTAATATACTTTATCAGATATCTTGTATACTTTATCAGATATATTATATACTTTATAAGATATCTAATATACTTTATAAGATATCTGATTAACTTTATAAGATATTTTATTAACTTTACAAGATATCTTGAAATTGAATAAATATCATATCAGTTTGATATGATATCATTGAGATATCTTATTAATTAAATTAAATTAATTAAATAACACAAATATTCAAAAATAATAACACAATAGAATGGATTCATATGAATAATAATAAAACGCACGGTTTTACACAGAAAAGAAACAGTGAATGGTTTTATATGAAATAAAAAACGGAAAAGATAGTAAAGAGTTTCAGCAATTTGAAAAAAACCCTAGTTACCATTTTTGAAATTTGACCCGAGTGTGCCCCCGGTTTAAAAATCGATATTCTAAATCCTTATAATAGTCCTACAGTGTAGTCTACAGTGTTTATCTGATATAGCAGAATCGGAATCCAAAACATTTCAAGCTCATAACTCATATAAACTCTGAGATTATTTATTCTTTGGGTGAAATAATGGAACACAATATGACAATATTTGTTAGATTAATTTTAGTTTGTTGATATAACTCCAAATATGGAATCTTCAATATACATCCATAGAATTTACGTGATTTATACATACCCAAACCGGCGTTTTGATACTTCTTGAGTTTGTAGTTAGAAGCTATGTTTGTGTTAAAGCTCACACTATGACAAAAAGCACAGTTTGTATGCATTAACTTTGACATGATCATGTGTAGATTGTATGCCAAAACTGTGTTATAGTCATATCCTGTCTTGTCCAATATTCTAGAAATTTTTGCAGAAGACATTAAACGTTCAAAAAACAAAATATACTACTAAAGCAAAACATCAGTGCCTATTATAGAGAGCCGCAAATCAATGATGAATTTATAAACGATGAATTTATATCTGGTATGGAAAAAACTGTAAAAAATGGACATTTCTAGCTTGTTGAAGAAGGTTATTTTAAGGGAAATGTAAGGCCATAAACAATAAAACAGGCCAAAAAACAACATTTGAAGTCATGACGATGGGATGATATCAAAATATTAAAAACACAACACTTTTTATATTATCAAGAAGTTGTTAGGTGAATTGTTTATTATTATGTTGATGTACAGTGTTGATGGTTATATTTTCTTTTTAGAAGTCCCCTGTAAGTACAAGAAAGAGATAAGTATAGATAACATGTACTTTAGATTTTATATTCTGTATGAGTCCAATTTTTATGTCGTTTTGTTGAATGGATTTAAAACGCAAATTAAAGTTCATCGTGAAATGCATTAATCAATAATTTATTATGCAAGAAATTACAAAATGTAAAAGAAACTGACAATTGAATTCACTGTATATCTCTTTATTCAAACCAAATAAAACTGAACAGTATAACATGATTAAGAACAAAACTATATTATATAAAGAAATACAAACCTAAGTTTGCCAAAAGAAGTAGATTGTATGTAATAGAAGAAATCGGCTTAATTCTATAGGAAGATAAAGTAAAAATCAAGTTTAACAATTATAACATTTACAAAATTAATATAGTTATAAAAGAGAAGATTTAATATGTAGAGTGAACGGAAACCATGGACTCGAATAACAAAAAGTCAGGGTTTGACAGAAATGATCCAGATGGTTGAGCAGCTCTTGTTCCCTAGACTTTACACGTCACGTTGTCCCAGAAGTCAATATCTTGAAAAAGATTCATATCAATTGAACATTATTACCAGACATCCTTCATTTTCCAAGTTTTTTTTAATCACTTTTTATGTACTTCTTCAAACGATTTTGAAAACCTCGAAAAACAGTGCAGTAATGGTTACCACACCACTATTCAGTGTTTGTACCAAATCAGACTATCCTGACTTTCTGTTGTGTTCATGTTTGTGTTTTGTACTCCTTTGTGTTATTTTTTGTATGGCGTTTTGTCAGTTGGGCTGCTCTGATCGATTGGTATGTTATACATTTTGTTGTTTATTACAATTATTGATTCAGTAAATCATGTTACTTGTACCAGTTCAGATCTAAGATTTTGATTTAAGAACTCGAAATTTCATTCATGTTGTGTTTTATAAGCCAATATTTAGGACATTGGAACCTTATTGTCGAGCCTGCGACTTTAGTCGCAGAAAGCTCGACATAGGGATAGTGATCCGGCGGCGGCGGCGGCGGCGTTAACTCACTTCTTAAAAGTTTTATATTTTAGAAGGTGGAAGACCTGGATTTGTATATAGATGCCTTATGTAACGAAGTTTTCGTCTGTCATATGTACATTGTCCTTGACCTCATTTTCATGGTTCAGTGACTACTTGAAAAAAAAATTTAAGTTTTTTGTAATGTAAATTTCTCTCTTATTATGAGTAATAGGATAACTATATTTGGTATGTGCGTACCTTACAAGGTCCTCATCCCTGTCAGACAGTTTTCAATTGACCTCGACCCAATTTCAAGGATCAGTGAACAAGGTTAAGTTTTGGTGGTCAAGTCCATATCTCAGATACTATAAGCAATAGGTCTAGTATATTTTTGTATGGAAGGATTGTGAGGTGTACATGTCCAACTGGCAGGTGTCATCTGACCTTGACCTCATTTTCATGCTTCAGTGGTTATAGTTAAGTTTTTGTGTTTTGGCCTGTTTATTGAATACTGTATGCAATAGGTCTACTATATTTGGTGTATGGAAGGTTTGTAAGGTGTACATGTCCAACCTGCAGGTGTCATCTAACCTTGATCTCATTTTCATGCTTCAGTGGTTATAGTTAAGTTTTTGTGTTTTGGCCTGTTTTTCGAATACTGTATGCAATAGGTCTAGTATATTTGGTGTATGGAAGGATTGTAAGGTGTACATGTCCAACTGGCAGGTGTCATCTGACCTTGACCTCATTTTCATGGTTCAGTGGTTATAGTTAAGGTTTTGTGTTTTGGCCTGTTTTTCGAATACTGTATGCAATATGTCTGATACCATTTACTTTCATTAGAAATATACGACAGGCGAGACATTTTTGTGTGTCCACTCTTGTTATGAATAGTCACATTTTTACGTGACCATTGAATTTCAATTTCGTCATCGTACCTACATATATAATGAAGTCGCAGTTTCTTTCCATCGAAATAAATACATAATTATGATGTATTTAATTGCGAAGTTCAAGGGATAAATTGTAATGTTAGTTAAGAATTAACATCCGTGCGAGAAAAGGGGTTTGGATAAAGAATAAAAAGTATTTATTACTTAAAATGCACAAGTTACTTTTATTCATACCTCAAATAAAACAAAAATATGGATCTGAAATGGAAATAACACAATACAAAGTTTAAAGCACCAGCAGTGTAAACTCACAGAGATAGGGGTGATATAAAAATATCAAAAACACAACACTTTTTAAATTATCAAGACAATTGGCAAGTTGTTGGGTGAAATGTTTATTATTATGTTGATGTACAGTGTTGATGGTTATATTTTCCTTTTTTGTAGATCCATGTAAGTACAAGAAAGAGATAAGTATAAATAACATGTACTTTAGATTTTATTTTCCGTAAGAGTCCAATTTTTTTGTCGTTTTGTTGAATTGATTTAAAACGCAAATTAAAGTTCATCATGAAATGCATTAATCATTAATTGATTATGGAAAAAAAAATTACAAACTTAAAATGTAAAAGAAACTGACAATTGAATTCACTGTATAACTCTTTAATAAAATCAAACAAAACTGAGCAGTATTACAGGATTAAGAACAAAACTATATTATATAAAGAAATACAAGCCTACTTCTACGAAAAGAAGTAGATTGTATGTAATAGAAGATATCGGCTTAATTCTATAGGAAGATAAAGTAAAAATCAAGTTTATCAATTATAATATTTACAAAATCAATAAAGTTATAAAAGAAAAGATTTAATATGTGAAGTGTACGGAAACAATGGACTCTACTAAAAAAGTCAGGGTTTGACAGAAATGATCCAGATGGTTGAGCAGCTCCTGTTCCCTAGACTTTACACGTCATGTTGTCCCAGAAATCAATATCTTGAAAAAGATTCATATCAATTGAACATAATTATCTTGTAATAAAAGACATCCTTCATTTTCCAAGTTTTTAAATCATTTTTTATTTACTTCTACAAACGATTTTGAAAACCTCGAAAAACAGTGCAGTTACGGTTACCCCACCACTATTCAGTGTCTATACCAGGCCAGACTATCCTGACTCTCTGTTGTGTTCATGTTTGTGTTTTGTACTCCTTTATACGGCGTTTTGTCAGTTTGGTTGCTTTGATCGATTGGTATGTTATCCATTTGTTGTTTATTACAATTATTGATTCAGTAAATCATGTTACTTGTACCAGATTCAGATCTAAGATTTTGATTTAAGAACTCGAACCTTCATTCATGTTGTGTTTTATAAGCCAATATTTAGGACATTGGAACCTTATTATTAATAGTCACATTTTAACATGACCATTGGATTTCAATTTCGTCATCGTACCTACATATATAATGAAATCGCAGTTTCATTTCATCGAAATAAATAAATAATTATGATGTATTAAATTGCGAAGTTCAAGGGATAAATTGTAATGTTAGTTAAGAAGTAACATCCGTGCGAGAAAAGGTGTTTGGATAAAGAATAAAAAATATTTATTACTTAAAATGCACAAGTTACTTTTATCCATACCTCAAATAACACAAAATAAGAGGTCTGAAATGGAAATAACACAATACTAAGTCTAAAGCACTAGAGGGTAAACTCACAGGGGCAGGTGTGATATCAAAATATCAAAAACACAACACTTTTTATATTATCAAGACAATAGGCAAGTTGTTGGGTGAATTGTTTATTATTATGTTGATGTACAGTGTTGATGGTTATATTTTCTTTTTTTGCAGTTCCCTGTAAGTACAAGAAAGAGATAAGTATAAATAACATGTACTTTAGATTTTATATTCTGTAAGAGTCCAATATTTTTTGTCGTTTTGTTGAATTGATTTAAAACGCAAATTAAAGTTCATCATGAAATGCATTAATCATTAATTGATTATGGAAAAAAAAATTACAAACTCAAAATGTAAAAGAAACTGACAATTGAATTCACTGTATAACTCTTTAATAAAATCAAATAAAACTGAGCAGTATTACAGGATTAAGAACAAAACTATATTATATAAAGAAATACAAGCCTACTTCTACGAAAAGAAGTAGATTGTATGTAATAGACGATATCGGCTTAATTCTATAGGAAGATAAAGTAAAAATCAAGTTTATCAATTATAATATTTACAAAATCAATAAAGTTATAAAAGAAAAGATTTAATATGTGAAGTGTACGGAAACAATGGACTCTACTAAAAAAAAAGTCAGGGTTTGACAGAAATGATCCAGATGGTTGAGCAGCTCCTGTTCCCTAGACTTTACACGTCATGTTGTCCCAGAAATCAATATCTTGAAAAAGATTCATATCAATTGAACATAATTATCTTGTAATAAAAGACATCCTTCATTTTCCAAGTTTTTAAATCATTTTTTATTTACTTCTACAAACGATTTTGAAAACCTCGAAAAACAGTGCAGTTACGGTTACCCCACCACTATTCAGTGTCTATACCAGGCCAGACTATCCTGACTCTCTGTTGTGTTCATGTTTGTGTTTTGTACTCCTTTATACGGCGTTTTGTCAGTTTAGTTGCTTTGATCGATTGGTATGTTATCCATTTGTTGTTTATTACAATTATTGATTCAGTAAATCATGTTACTTGTACCAGATTCAGATCTAAGATTTTGATTTAAGAACTCGAACCTTCATTCATGTTTTGTTTTATAAGCCAATATTTAGGACATTGGAACCTTATTATTAATAGTCACATTTTAACGTGACCATTGCATTTCAATTTCGTCATCGTACCTACATATATAATGAAATCGCAGTTTCTTTCCATCGAAATAAATAAATAATTATGATGTATTTAATTGCAAAGTTCAAGGGATAAATTGTAATGTTAGTTAAAAAGAAACATCCGTGCGAGAAAAGGGGTTTGGATAAAGAATAAAAAATATTTATTACTTAAAATGCACAAGTTACTTTTATCCATACCTCAAATAAAACAAAATAAGGGATCTGAAATGGAAATAAGACAATACAAAGTCTAAAGCACTAGGAGCGTAAACTCACAGGGACAGGGGTGATATAAAAATATCAAAAACACAACACTTTTTAAATTATCAAGACAATTGGCAAGTTGTTGGGTGAAATGTTTATTATTATGTTGATGTACAGTGTTGATGGTTATATTTTCCTTTTTTGTAGACCCATGTAAGTACAAGAAAGAGATAAGTATAAATAACATGTACTTTAGATTTTATATTCTGTAAGAGTCCATTTTTTTGTCGTTTTGTTGAATTGATTTAAAACGCAAATTAAAGTTCATCATGAAATGCATTAATCATTAATTGATTATGCAAGAAATTACAAACTCCAAAATGTAAAAGAAACTGACAATTGAATTCACTGTATAACTCTTTAATAAAATCAAACAAAACTGAGCAGTATAACAGAATTAAGAACAAAACTATATTATATAAAGAAATACAAGCCTACTAAGAAAAGAAGTAGATTGTATGTAATAGAAGATATCGGCTTAATTCTATAGGAAGATAAAGTAAAAATCAAGTTTATCAATTATAATATTTACAAAATCAATAAAGTTATAAAAGAAAAGATTTAATATGTGAAGTGTACGGGAACACTGGACTTGACAGAAGTGATCCAGATGGTTGAGCAGCTCCTGTTCCCTAGACTTTACACGTCATGTTGTCCCAGAAATCAATATCTTGAAAAAGATTCATATCAATTGAACATAATTATCTTGTAATAAAAGACATCCTTCATTTTCCAAGTTTTTAAATCATTTTTTATTTACTTCTACAAACGATTTTGAAAACCTCGAAAAACAGTGCAGTTATGGTTACCCCACCACTATTCAGTGTCTGTACCAGGTCAGACTATCCTGATTCAGATCTAAGATTTTGATAAAAGAACTCTAACCTTCATTAATGTAGTGTTTTATAAGCCAATATTTAGGACATTGGAACCTTATTATTAATAGTCACACTTTAACGTGACCATTGCAATTCAATTTCGTCATTGTACCTATATATATAATGAAATCGCAGTTTCTTTCTATCGAAATAAATAAATAATTATGATGTATTAAATTGCGATGTTCAAGGGATGAAGTGTACTGTTAGTTAAAAAGAAAAATCCGTGCGAGAAAAGGGGTTTGGATAAAGAATAAAAAATATTTATTACTTAAAATACACAAGTTACTTTTATCCATACCTCAAATAAAACAAAATAAGGGATCTGAAATGGAAATAACACAATACAAAGTCTAAAGCACTAGGAGCGTAAACTCACAGGGACGCGGGTGATATCAAAATATCAAACACACAACACTTTATATTATCAAGACAATAGGCAAGTTGCTGGGTGAATTGTTTATTATTATGTTGATGTACAGTGTTGATGGTTATATTTTCCTTTTTTTAGGCCCCCGTAAGTACAAGAAAGAGATAAGTATAAATAACATGTACTTTAGATTTTATATTCCGGAAGAGTCCAATTTTTTGTCGTTTTGTGGAATTTATTTAAAACGAACTCGGATCTTCATTCATGTTGTTTTTTATAAGCCAATATTTTGGACATTGGAACCGTATTATTAATAGTCACATTTTGACGTGACCACTGCATTTCAATTTCGTCATCGTACCTACATATATAATGAAATCGCAGTTTCTTTCTATCGAAATAAATAAATAATTATGATGTATTAAATTGCGATGTTCAAGGGATGAAGTGTAGTGTTTGTTATAAAGTAACATCCGTGCGAGAAAAGGGTTTTGGATAAAGAATAAAAAATATTTCTAACTTAAAATGCACAAGTTACTTTTCTCCATAAATAGCCAATTACGATTCTAGAAATCGAAGCTTCATTCATGTTGTGTTTATGAGGCAATATTTAGGACATTGGAACCTTTTAATAGTCACAATATAACGTGACCATTGCATTTCAATTTCGCCATCGTTCTTACATATACAATGAAATCGCAGTTTCTTTCCATCGATATTAATAAATAATTATGATGTATTTAATTGCGATGTTGAAGTGATGAATTGTACTGTTAGTTAAAAAGTAACATCCGTGCGAGAAAAGTGGTTTGGATAAAGAATAAAGAATATTTATTAGTTAAAACGCACAAGTTACTTTTCTCCATAAATAACCAATTACGATTCTTAAAAGATTGGCATAAAAAAATGTTCATTTAACTCTTTCAAAGGTTATTCGTTTATTTATATAGCTATAGACATGTAATATTGAAAAGAAAAATGTTTTACCAAAGCAGTTATTTTTAATTCTTTTTAATAAACATGGAAACTAATTTTAGTTTAACGGAATATTTCTATTTATATTAGACGAAAGCTGATGCAGTATATAATATTCTAATTCATAAGATGCTTATATTTGATAAACTTGTTTTTAGCTGCAGCAAATGTGGTTGGTAAGTAAACTGATAATTGAAGATACTTGTAGATTATTGACATTTTATTTGTATTTTGTATCATCGATCTTTATTGAAAGAAATATAAGTTAAAATCTAATCAATTATTACTCAATATATAAAATCAGTAAATGTTTAGATACATGTATATATATATATATATATATATATATATATGTACGAAGTTAAATCACATGTGCAGAAGTATATATTCATGAAAAAAAACCAAAAGTAAAATAAGCTGAATAACTCATTTTTCTATTGTTTTTCATGACTATATATAATTATATTGCAGATACCCGTCCTTTCACGGGTAGTTGCCTAGGTAAATGTATAAAAACATACACATATAGATATCCAAACTGAAATTTATAAAAAAAGTTTGATAAAGAATAGATAATGCATGGTGAATGACATGTAATGCAGCTATTAATAAAACCACCGTATTTTACTTTTGCTGTAGTATATAGGTTTTCAAGGCGCATTTGAGGTAGTGGTGAGATGTTGCCGGATATGAAGCTACCCTGAAATGACGTCACCGGAACCGGAAGTCATGTGACGGGAACCGGAAGTGTCCGGAACTGGTCTGCACGCATGCACAACTGGAAGTGATGTGTGAGGCAAACAGCCACGCTTACACGTGTAAACCACCGACGATGGGTTATGATCGGTTAGAGAAAGAGTACAAAGCAGATCTACGGTAAGGGTTAGGGTTGGGACTAGGGTTAGAGTTATGACTCGAGTTAGGGTTAGGGCTGTGACTGGAAATCATAAACGTTCGTTCCCGTCCGGAAAGACTCTAAAATTTCCGTTTCATAAGAGTGGTCTCTTTCAGGTCCGCGTTACATGGCCGCAGCCGTCTTTGATGTCCATAGTAACATCAACGAGACCAAGAGAATATATAACAAAACAGGAAGAATCCCACATTCTTTTCAAAACCGAGATGAGCACAAGAGCATGGTCCCGAGCAGCAAAGAGCAGTGATGAGTAAAGTGCAGAGCAGCGATGAGCAATGAAAAGCAATACAGAGCAGCGATGAGCAATGAAAAGCAATACAGAGCAAGAGAAAAGCAAAATAAATACAGTGCAGAGCAGCCATGAGCAGCAAAGTGAAGCCCTCAGCAGTGAGGAAAATCATCCAACTTAAGAAGATACAAGGAAAACAGACGTTCAACTACCGAGAAACTTGTCTGATGACAACGCAAACTAGGTACACCAAGACCAAGACAAGAAGAAAATAGCCACTTCTCCTCAAAAACCGAGATGAGCACGAGAGCTTGGTGCTGAGCAAGAGAAGACCAGCAATGAGCAGAGGAGAGCAGCGATGAGCAGCGACGAGCAGCATGGAGCACGAAAAGAGCAGATCAGCACGGAGCAAGAGAAGAGCAGCAGAGAGCAACAATGAGCAATGATGAGCAACACGGAGCAAAAGAAGAACAAATTGAGTAAAGTACAGAGAAGCAATGTGCAGCGAGTAAAGCACTCAGCACTGAAAAGAATCGTCAAACTTCCAAAGATACAAGGAAGACAGAATTTCGACTATCTAGAAACTTGTCTGATACAACCAAGACCAACAAATGAAGAAAATTACCACTCCTCCTCCTCAAAAACCGAAATGAGCACGACACCATGGTCATGAGCAGCGATGAGCAGCAAAAAGCAGCGTTTTGAAGAGCGACCACTATTAGCGGTAGCAGCAGCAAAATACCTAAATTAGCACCTGATTATAGTTATGAGCAACGAATGTCAGTGATGAGCAGCAAAGAGCAGCGTCTTGTGCAGCCACCACTTGAAGCAGCAGCAGAAGCAGCAAAAAACCGAAATGAGCACGTGAGTATAGTCATGAGCAACGATGAGCAGCGAATAGCAAGAAAAGCCAAGTTAAGAAAAGCGGAAACAATAGAATTAACACCGATCGATTCCTGAAGGACAACTTTACCATTGAAAGACCCAGAAAAGAGCCGGAATAAAAAGCGCCGGTAAAGGGGAAGATAACCCCATCATGCCATTGTTTCGGTCCTTGCTTTAGCAGTGACATGTTTAACCCTATATACTTCATTAAGGGTTCAAAACCTTATATGTTACCACGAAAAACCAGATTTTACCCCGATTGAAAAGGTGCGGGGAAAGGCGAGATAATCCAATTCATGAAAACCTGTCGGTCATTCATCTCACCGTGGAAGATTCAAGCCTACATAACTCGAAGAGGGACATTAGGTCTATCTACTGACATTGGAAGCCAAGCAAACAAAAGATGGGGGAATGGCGGGAAAACCCATCACTTCAGGTTTCGCATGCGCATAAACCACTTTCGGGCACTTCTGGTTCTGGTCACGTGACTTCCGCTTCTAGTGACGACACTTTCTGTGATGACATTTCAGGGTGGCGTCATATCCACCACCACCTAAAAACTACATTTCACACAATCACAGCAAAATATTTATTTCCGAAATATCCGTGTAAAAATCAAAATCAGTGGTATTGTTTGCATCTCAGAATTAAAAGATGTAGAAGAATGACTAGTAAAGGAATCTTTCAAAGAACAATTGTAGGTCTTTTCACAAAAGATTTAATGAAAGGATTTACGAAGATCCAATTTTTATCATTAATCAGTGTTAAATAAATGTTGTGAATTCAATTTTTTACGGTAGAAAATATTTACTTTTGGTGTAGAGTTGGCAATTTCATGCAAGTGTCCAATATATTAATTCGGACTTGTAAAGGCGACAAAATCGGAGGTGTTACTTTGGTCTTTGCCCGATTTTCAAGGTTACGAAACATGGACCTCAAATCAAAAGGTCCTAGGTCTTATATAACGATTTACGGTTCATGAGTTTAAGCAAAATATAGCTTATGTCAAATATGAAATGGGTAATAACTCCTTAAAGAAAGCACCAGATCACTTCGACCAAAGTGTATTGAAGTTGTGACAAGTCACAACGAACAGTTTGCAAAAACCTTTTGTCGACATCTGTGAGTTTCTGAGTTCTAGTGATAACAAGATTTTTTTTGTTCGTGGAGGTAACTCCGTAACGGAAAAGGGTTCTGTTTCATATATACCAACATCATGTACCAAAGATATTTTCAATACGTCGTGAACAAAATGACAACTTAAAAAAAAATAAAATAAAAAGTCATTTTTGCTACGCACAAATGAGGAGGTCTTTACTTTCAAAACAGCCCATGTTCATCTTTTCACCAGGTTTAATATTTTTTTTTGTTTTTTTGTTTTTTGGAAAAGACGAAACGTCAAAAATTGTTGTTTAAAGTACCTATAAACAAGAAGTTTTTAGACGTTTTTCTGTTTTCAGTCAATTTATGAACATTTTAATTTGCATTGAAAACGTCAAAGTACGTCATTATAATATGACCTTTAAAATTGAAGTTTTCAGAGGTTTCAATAAGTATTTTAGATTCCAATACATTAAAAACCTCTGTAGCAACTTTCACAAAAATGACAACATCAAAATTTATTTAATCAAAGGATTAGTGATAAAAAGCAAATTTCCAAAATTAGTACGTGATGGTGAGATTTGACTTTGACATTAATTTGAAGGTTAACCATCCATGATGTTAGAAGAGAACACCCAATGCCTTTTTCATGTATCATTGTTAAAAAAATAAACGAAAAATAAAAAAAATTAAACATTCTAGGGGCAATTACTCCTATAAAATGACGTCATACCACTTTCACTCACATGCGTGTCAATGTCCTTCACATTTTGTCCATTACATTTTATCAGCTATAGTTTCCCGTTTGAAAGGAGAAGTGATAACAAAGGTCAAAATTTAGAACGATCTTGACATTTGACTTTATTTTACTAGGTTTGAGTTATGGACCCTAACTATGAAGTGTGTTGATATCTCAACTCTAAATTACCATTTGAGTGAAAGTCGTGTAAAGGGGAATAACTCCCATGAAATGCCGTCAAATCGGTTTTTACCAATTGAATTGAGTTGTGCCCAGATGAACTGAAGACATTAATGTTTAATGTCGATATCTCTTACAGTTTCTGAGTTTAAGCGATAACAAGATTTTCTGTGTTCGGGGAGGTAACTCAGGAAAAGAAAATTGTTCGGTTTCGCAGTGTCAGTTGGAAATGTATCAACATGGTGTAAACATATTTTATTGTCTATAAACATAATGACAATAGGATCAGACACAAGTTGAAAAAACTTATATTTGTCGTTTCCTTTAGAAGTATTGACAATATATAGATAAGCCATACGATATATTTAAAACGATTATTTCGTAAGTGGCATATTGGAAGGAAGTTGACATGAAAATCAATACTCGAAAAACTGGTATTGCTAATTCTTTGATTAAAAAACAATCAAGTTGATCTTGATACATCACAATCTGGCATGTTTAACAATAACTGTGTAATCATATTAGTAAATAAAAGTACATAGATTATCCTATAGATATGGTCTAAAATTTACAGAATTACAGCCAATGGTTATTCGATAAGTACATTTTAATTATATTTCACCAGTGCAAGCGAATATTGGGACAACGTGTTAAATAAACTGGGATTGTTTGTGGGTAACAACATATGACCTAATTCTCAGTAAAGCGTCCTGACTCTTGAATAAATCCATGAGCTAATCTAAAAATCTCTGTATTAATCTCATTGTCGAGTATTTCGTTTCCGTACCAGGTTGAGATGGTAGCAGGTACATTAAGTTATGTAAACCTGCCATCAACTTTCTTCTTGGTATACGAAAACGATTGCAGTCTAAAAAGTAATGTTCTGGGGGTACAATCCACAAACTGCAAATTGTATTATCGTTGACCAAATTTGCACGAAAGAGGTCCATTTTTAAAGCGCTACATCTGTTCGTTAGTCTGGCATGTAAAACACTGATGTAGCGATTACCGATAAAAGAAGGCAGGAGTTTTGAATTTTTTGTTTGTATTTAAGTTTTAGTTTCAATTTAAATATAGTTACCGAATGCGCTGATTTAATCTGTCTTGTAAATCGTTCCATAATTTTAGTGTAGAAAGAAAAAAATGAGCGGTGATATATTAATAGTCTATTATGAGGTATTCTGTAGTCATTTGAGTTTCTGAGATTATATCTGGTAGTCTCAGAGACGAGGTAGAATATCTGATAAATAATCTGGACAGTCGCCAGTGACTACTTTGTAGAATAATATAAATTTCTTTTGCTCGCGTCTTGATCTAAGGGTTTCCCAACCGACATATACCGACATCATATGTGGCGAAACAAACAAAAAACAGCTCAAAGAAAAATACACCGCGGAAGATGTAAAAAAAATCAGAACAAAATCAAAATGTCTTTCAACACATGTTCAGCAACTGAGAGTAAAATAATGTAAATGCTGATGTCGCAAAAATGCAACATTCAAAAATCTAAATTTCTAAATTAATACAGGAACATATAAATCAGTGAACACCATCAAATTCTATCGGGGAAAATAGACAAAATGTTAACAAAACACAAAAATAAATGAGTGAATCATATATAATAGTTTGATACATTGTAGCTTAGACAAACAATAGTCTGAAATCTTTATGATATAAAGTTATAATTCCCAAATTCCAATGAAGCTAAGAATTAATGACTTTTTAAAAATATTTGGTAAATTACTATTGTTTCAGAATTTGAATAATTAAAATTCGAAAAAAGCGCTTACTACATCTACTTTGAAACAAAATTTATTCCGTTACTTAAATTAATTGGAATGTTATAAGACTTGTTTTTTAGGATATATAAGAATTACATTTACAAGCTTGTTATACTTTTGATATACGTCTCAATATATTTATCAGTATCCTTTATTTTAGGAAAATGGTATATGTTAAAGGCGTGTAAAGAAGAAACGGAGTACAAATGTATTATTTCTTGAATTGACTACAGTTATTCAAGTAAACTGTGGATAAAAATATGAAGATTTTGTCTATTTAAAATTAAGGTTTTCAAGGATCTTGATATAGTTGTGATATATGTCTCAATAAATTTATTAATCTCTCACTAAAGAAACCTGGATTATATTGCAATAGTGTAAAGATGAAAAGAAGTAACATTTTCAGATTTGGATAAAGTTATTCAAGCTAGCCAAACTCTAGATAATCATACTGTATATATAGAATATGAAAACACCCATATCATATTCTCTTTATCATATATTGTTTATTTTGACACCAGTTGTACGTTGAGACCAGGTGATTCTTTAGGGGTTTCCTGGAGAGATGATATGGATCTCATCCTGCATTGATAATATGGCAACATCACTTCCGATTGTATCATATGTGTCAAACTACAAATATGAACGCTAAACATATGACCAATATATAAATCATATTGTAATTAGGTAAGCGATTATTAAATCTAAGCGTGAGATTTTTGTATGTTATTCTCTTTTTGGAATTTAGATTTATTTGTTACTAATAAAAATATATTTGTCAACTTTTGAAACTGACTTAAAACATATTTGTACTTCCGGCTACCGCTTAAATTATTATTGACCAAAATCTAGAATAGGGAATAGAAACGGGGAATGTTTCAAAGAGACAACAATCCGACCTAAGAGCAGAATGAAGCAAGAAAACCCCACACCCGAAGGCGGGCTTCACCTTGCCCCTAAACAACAATGCATATTAGTTCAGCGAAATGGACGACACACTAAACTCAGAAACATACAAATAAACCAAAATAAAAAAAACACAAGACTAACACAACCCTTCCCCTATACATCTAGCCTATGTGGAGTAAACACATGTAGCGATAACTCAGTTCAACAGATGTCCGAGTCCGATGTTAAAAAGGGTAACAAAAGAAACCAAGCAAAATGACAAAAGGACTACTAGCAATTACTGACATGTTCGTCTATCTGTTTTAATGTCTATCAGAAGATCATCAGGGACATAAGGAACTGGGAGGAGTTTGATACCTATAACATCATTTATAAACCGACTTCTGTATCCCTATTCTGATAAGTAATATTCCTACTACTGTCCCGTCGTGTGACACTTTTCTGGCATTTGCTGGTTTCGTGTAAAGGAGCAACCATTTGATTTTTATTGGGGACTGGGATAAAATTTGAAATAAAAGGCAGGGCCAAGATTTTGGTAAAATAAAAAGCCAGGATCGCTTTAGGCGTAAACAAGAGATTGCTATCCCACCAAAATGTAAGATGTCATCGTTTTAATACCTCCCACAAATAGCCCATTACTCCTGCAAAAATTGTCAAATCAATATTGCAATATCCCCTTATAATGGTCAAAGTCCCATATCTCCCGTCAAAATAGCGATACAATATGATCAACTACATATGATGGCAAACAATCCTTCAAAGTTTGAAAGTTTTCTGTGAAACAGTTTCAGAGCAGTTGCGTTCACAAAGTCTTTTGGACGGGCCGAATGACAGACGGACGGACGGATACTTTTAATTTTTACGAGGTAATAGAAATACAGGACCTGTGTCAATCAGGAATTTTTTTTATATAAATGAAATTAAAAATTTAGTCCGCCATAGCGGCCGAATAACACTAGGGCCAAAATTTCGGCGAAAATAAGCAGGATCAAACATTTCAAACCGGATTTGACACGGACAGCATTTTCGGGTGTCCTGCAGGAAGCAGGGACTGCTTACTCTTTGTGAGCACCGGAGTCCACGTCAGTTTTTTGGTGGGGTCCATGTTGTCCATGTCCTGAATTGAAATCTGGATCATTAACAATCACATTAATGCTACTGTCAACATATATCAAATAGCAATGTGAGTGCATGAAATCATCTTTGTTTTGTATGCTTTACTTTATTTATCTAGTTCTGTCATTATTATTATAGAAGCTGCATATAAAATCTTTGGATACAGGTGAGATTTTCGGGTTAATGCCAACGATAAAGATCAACATGTTCTCGTCCTGATATGCACCTGGCTGCCACTGGACGTCAAACAACAATTCATCCATCGATCCAATGACAAAGCTATCCTGAAAATGAACACAACAAAAAATGTCTTGTTATAGTTTTCAACAGCCGATATTTGCAAAAGGCTTCCAATTACAAGTAAAAACTCTTGCACACAATCACTGAAAATAATACTTACTACGCAAACAGTATTTGGCAAGAGACATGTATATCAGATAAATAAATTTTGATATTTGGAAGATGGATCCGTGTAAACTTTACCACATACTACAATCATGGCATGCAGATGTCAGGTCAATGTTCTTTTCAAGTTTTGTTTTTGTTGTGTAATCAGAAGATACGGGGTACGGTTTCAAGTTATGGGCCCAAATTAACATAATGAGGAGCTTTTAATTAAGATGTACTTATATCTGAGACACATTTGTATTATTTCCCAAATACTTTAGCTATTTGATGTTTGATATCTCAGTCATATATGGTAATATTCTTCTTCTTCATACAATCAAACAGGCTGATGTTTAGATACTGTTGCATGCGTGTCCTATTTACAAAAATTATTACAAAAATTTAAATTCAGTGCTATATTTAACAAATTGTAACAAAAAAAGGGTTAAATTTATTTACAAGCGGTTTAATATTTAAATTAGAGTATAGAGAACAGCAGTACTGACCTGTTATCTAAATAGATCTACGGGTGGAGACTGAATTATTGTAAAATGTAATGTATTCCATTGTGCCATTGTGAACGGAAAATGAATGTCTGTATGTATCTTTAGATGTATGGGTGTGTTTAAATGTGAGTTGATGTAATTTTCTAGTTTTTTGGATCAGCAGGTATAAGGATGGTGTCTGATGGAATTGCCACTAGATGATGTGAGATCTTGTACATCATGACAAGTCTAGTGCGTGGTCTACGAATTAGTAGTGGTGGCCAGTTAAGTGTGTTCAGCATGTCAGATTCACTACTGGTATTGTGATACATATGACAGACACACCGAGCAGCTCGCCTCTGAACCATTTCAATTTTTGAGATTGATTCTTTTGTGTGTGTAAGTCCCAGTCTAAGCAAGAGTACTTCAGATTACGGCGTATGAGTGCTTGGTATGCCTGGTTCTTGATGTGATGGTTAGATGTTTTTAGATTGCGTTTTAGAAAACCAAGAGTTTTGTTGCTTTTAGATGTTACATCATTTATGGGTTTGTCCTATTTTATATTTGATTGAAGTGTAATACTAAGGTATTTAGCAGATGATACAGATTCTAATGTGTGATTGTGGAGGATTTAATTATGTTTGAATGGTTGTTTTTCTGTATAACAGATAGGATTCTGCATTTGTCGGGATGAAAAGCCATCAACCAGTCCTGTTCCCACTTCGTCAAGATCAGCATGAAGTTTGCCATAGTCACTGGGATTTTGTTGCCCTATGTATGATACTGTCATCTGCAAATAGTGGGAGTTTGCTACGGTGCAGGTAGTCTGGATGGTTATTCATATAGACCAAAAACAAAACGGGTCCTAAGACACTATATTGTACCTTGTGGAACACCCGATGTGACTGGGACAGTGTTTGATGACATTCCATCCAAACATGTTTGTTTTGTTGTTTGTAAGGAAAGCAGATACCAGTGTAGTGTAAGACCAGAAATGCAATAGTAGCTTAATTTGTATAAGAGTCTTTGTGACCTACCTTGTGGAATGCTTTAGCAAAGTCCATGATAATGAGATCTTTTTGTGTGTTATTATTATTTGCAGCTGATCATCCTTGATGAAATATAGTAACTGTGTTTCGCATGAATGTGGATGCTAAAACCATGTTGGAGATCGTATAGACTGCTATTATTTTCAAGATGCTTAATGGTTTGTTTTGTAACAATATGTTCCATTAACTTGCAGCAAATGTGGCTTTATGAGGGGTTGATGTTACTTAGTAGTTTTGTAATGACAGGTGTTAAAAAGATTAGCCCTGTGATGTTTAGATGCGGGCTTATCCCTTTATTTGGTATAGGATAGTTAGTTTCTGATGTAAAGACTCACTGAAAATGTTCATTTAGTATGTTAGTTTTTTCGTCAATATCTGTAATGAGGGTCCCATTTTTTATTGTAGCTATTCCTGATTTGTCTTTTCTGATTGTTTTTATATAATGGAAGAGTTTTTTTCGGTTTTGCTTGATTGAATGATGGAGTGTCTGGCTCGTTTATTGGTATCTTACATATTAATTTTTCAATGTAATTCCAGTATGCGGCCACTCTTTGCACCTTTGATTTAAGTTTTTTTTATATTTATCAGTGTAGTTGATATGCTTCCTCTTCTTGTACATTTATTTTTCTTGTTAATGAGTCTTCTGAGTGCTTCATTTATCCATTGTGATCTATGTATGTGTGTTAACATTTTTGAGGGTATGTGTGTTTCTACCAATAAGCCAGTGAAAATATATACACGACTACCACTGAGGCGATGCCGCTGATGGTTGACAATTAATCCTCAGTTTTGAAATTAGGGCAGATTTGACCCTTCCTTTTTGTATAAAGTCTTGGTTCTTATTTGTTAGCTTTCCAAAGTTTACGTCACTATCACATCTAATGAAGCATTATCCAGAAATGCGCATCGTAGATGTATGCAAGGCATTTAGGTATTTAACTTAACTACACTTTTCTGTAAATGCCTGAATATTATGAAAAGCTAAACAATCCCATTTAATGGTTTATTCAGATTAAAAGTTGTTGTTTTTACTTTGTTGACTGAACACAATTTAACATTTAAGGTATTTACTTGGGGGACAACTTAAATGTAATTTCACTCACTCCTTGACTTTGATGTACTACTATTGAGTTGTTTTCATTTTGAAATTATCTAAAATCATTTTTAATGCATTTTTTGTTAAAATCGTTTACTTTTGGTTTGATTGAAGATAAGAGAATTATTGAAATGCGGATTTCATAAATCAATAAACAACAAAAGCAACGAGATACCAATCAATTGACAGAACTCCAGAAAAAATAATATTAAAGAGCAGAAGGCAAACATAGAAACAACTGATTTACTTCCGTTTATCTTTAGGAAAATATTATGATCTTTTACAGAATTTAATTTGTGGAGTAATTAAGTATGTTAAATATGACCAAATGTTTCAAAGATCTTGTAAAACTTTAGATATGGAAGAAGGTATATGGAAACAAAATAATATATATATAGTACCAAGTTTAAGAAAGGAACAGCACGTTTAAACTGTTCGTAATCAGTTACCGTGAGTTTTCAAAATGGAGAAAAATCTTGGCATTTCTAAGACCTTACCACTGAATTTTGTGCCAAAATGTTAAATAATACACAGCTTCGTTTTCCTGCAATGTCAATTCATAAATGACGTAAAAAATACATGTAGTAGGTAGTAGATAAAATGTAACAAATATTGTCGTTGTTTTTCCCGACAATCACGTATGTGTGATTTAAAAATATTCTAAATACTTAAATAAATTCGATAGTTGCTTGAGCTTACAAAACTTAAGAAGTTCATTTATTTTAGATACAAATACAACGAGCATGATATTAAAAGAAAACAAAAAACCTTTAATTATTTTAATTCCAAACTAAGAAGATTCACTATGTGTTTGGATCAATCATATATATTTACTTTTCGTTTTTATCCTCTTTCCAGGTTAGGAGAACAGTGTAAGAACTATAGAGGCAAGAACCATTTCGAAGATTTATTTGGAATGATAAAAATTGTTTGATCCTGCCTATTTTTTTTCGTCTAAATTTTGGTCCTGGATTTATTTTCGGCCGCTAATGCCTAAATTTTTATTTTCTGATTGACACAAGACCTGCATTTTTTTAACCCCTAAAGTGATCTTTTCTCTCTTTTTGGTTGCACTCCACAAATTAATAGTACCATTTTCTATGTGAAGTGAGCTAACAAATGTCATGGTCTTGTGCCATCTTCAGAGTAAATAATACCCATATACATATATATATATTCTGAAAGGCCATTATGTTAGCATTGTTTCAATCATGATAAAATAAATAAAAAATATCCATGGAAACCTAGTTGGCATAGCAACATTTCAAAAATGTTCATAAAAAAAACTTTAAAAATGTTAAATTTCACTCCACTTCGGCTTAAAATTGAGGTCTGATGCAGCGTTTCAATCCAATTGAGACTTAATTTTTCAGATTCTGCATAAAATTCCATTACATATGCGGGGAAAAAAGGTTAACTTTTCCGGCTCTTTCTTTCGCAATTTAACTTACCAGTGCAGGTGCCGATTATCACTGTCAAAGTTTTACACACCACATGTCAATTCACAAGTCCCAATTTATGACCTCCCATTACTTGTCAGAAGCAAAATCAGTTAATGTTTTCGTATTTTTTTAAACTAAAATCTATCCTCTTTCAGTCAATATTACAATTTTGAGGTGAGGACATTTATTATTTATCTATCATGTAGTCAAACTTTACCAACTCTAATAATTAATAAAATTCTGGGGGTGCATTTCTCTGAAACTAAGATAATTAGTGGAGTGTAACCTTTGGCAAAAATCCCGGCCCTGCCTTTTAATTTTAAATTTGATTCTAGCCCCCCTCCCCAATAAAATTAAATGGTTGCTCCCTAAGTCGATACCTATTCTGATTGACTTCAAGACCTCGTGGCTCCATGCTCAGATCATTGATATTAGCATGCATGTTTATGAGTAGTATATGGTTAGTTCAAATTGGATTTGTGAGGGAGGAGCATGGTGGAGCTGGAAATGACGCCACCGGAAGCGGAAATGACGTCATCGGAACCGGAAGTCACGTGACCGAAACCGAAAGTACCCAGAAATGATGTGTTTTCCCGCCATTTGTTTACGGAAGTGACGCAAGTCACATGCCAGGACCCGGAAGTGTTGTCTGCGCATGTATGACCGGAACCGGAAGTGGTTTGTGCACAGGCGCAATTGGAAGTAGTGATTTTTCCCGCCATTTTCCTTTATTTGTTGACGCAAGTGACGTAAGTCACTAGCTGGGACCCGGAAATACCATGCTTGACCAGAATTCTGATTGTATTATCTCCCTTTTCCGGTACTTCTCGATAGTCTCTTGTCTTTCATCGGTTTGTATAGGGTAAGGGTCCCGCATCGAGTCTCTAGGGACCGATTCTCTCACTTTTATGTAAAAGTCCGAGGGTAATCGAAGTACAGAGAGGTGATTGGATTATCTTCCCTTATCCCGCTCTTTTCATGCGGGTGTTTTTTTCCTTTCGTTCAAGGGAAGACCAATGGTAGGATTTGATTATGTCCCCTTACCATAAAGTCACCATTATGTCAATGGAGGGATGTCCTTAGCAACCGCCTTAGCAACGACGGTCCATTTCATTGCCCTATGATGCAATTCGTTTCTCTTCTCTTGCTCCATGCCGCTCTTCGCTGCTCGTCGCTGTTCAACGCTACTCATGACTATACTCACCTGCTCATTTCGGTTTTTAGGGGCTACTTGTCGCTGTTTTCGCTGCTGTTGTTGCTCATGCTGCTTGTTGCTGTTCGTCATCGCTGCTCTTCTCTTGCTCATCGCTGTTTTTCACCTCCTCTTTGCTGTTCATCGCTAACCATAACTATAATCACGTGGTCATTTCAGTTTGTTGGAGCTACTTGCCGCTGTTTCCGCTGCTACTGCTGCTCCTGCTGCTTGTTGCTGTTTGTCATCGCTGCTCTTCTCTTGTCCATCACTGTTCATCTCTTGCTTCTTCCTTTTCTCTATGCTGCTCTTTGCTGCTAATCGCTCCTCATGACTATACTCACGTGCATTTCGGTTTGCTGCTGCTGCTGCTGCTGCTAGTGGTGGTCGATTGTCTTTAGTCAAATATTGAATCTTTGTGAGAGCACCCTTAGATCCGGGTCATTTGAAAGTCCACTCTGCATTGTGACTTGTGACTGGCTATCATAAGACAGGCTGCATTAGCTCTCCCCTATTTTTTAAGGCCACTCTGCATTTGTCCAGGCTTGTGACTGTCTACATACATGTATAACATATATAGGCTGCATTACCCTCCTTCCCTTTTTTATTTTTTTCTGTTTTCCTTGTAGTATGTTAATGTTAGTTCCAAATCCTTCGTCACATAGAGTCATTGCTGTCTTCAGCTGGTAGTGGGTCGTAGTTGATCAATACACGGTTAAGCAGATATGATATGATTCTTTTGATTCGTAGTCTTCCTCTTCTCAACCGTTTAGCCATTTTCTTGATCTTTCTATGTACGGGGTCTTTATTCATGTCTGAGGTAATGCTTTCGTATTTCGTCTCTGTATGAGTCAAACATGTCTCTATATGCTGCTAAGCGTGCCTTGTCTTCTTCCATTACGGCTTCGACTAGTTCATTTACTGTCTGTGAGTATTCCGATTGATATACTTGAAATGTTCTATTCAAAATGACAGCCCATGGAGACTGTCCACATTGCTCTTCGGAGTCTTCGTTGGATCCATTGTCACTACTTTGTTCCGATTCCTCGTTATCGGCTTCTATGGTGGTGTCTGAAACTGAATCACTATAGTCTATTGAATCCTCTTCCATACAGTGTGCATTCTTTTTGTGTCGCTCTATGTTGAAGTTTCGCTTGGACTGGTATCCACACATGTCACAGGTATACATTTAAGACGTCTTTCTTTCCTGGGTTTCGATAGTCGAATGAGCTCTGGTCGTCCTGCAAGTGCTTATATTAGCTACAGGTTCCTCAACGGCTTATTGATTCATACACAAACGTTTGGCAAAGTATTCGTTTCGAGATTGTTGCAGTTCAGATTTCACTTTTCCGATGAAGTCTTTTCCCCTCGTTTTTAATCCTGATACATCCCTTGTAGATATTCATGTTTTTGTAGAATTCGTTACAAATCACCTCTTGGTCTCGTTGGTGTTACGATGGACATCAAAGATAGCTGCGGCCATCTAACGCGGACCTAAAAGAGACACCCTATGAAACAAATTTTAGAGTCTTTCCGGTCGGGAACGAATGTTTTCGGTCTCGTTGGTGTTACGATGGACATCAAAAATGGCTGCGACCAAGTCACGCGGTCCTGAAAGAGAGCACCCTAATGAAACGAAAATTTCAGTGTCTTTCCGGACGGGAACGAACATTTACGGATTCCAGTCCTGGTCATAGCCCTAACTCGAGTCCTAACCCAAACTATAACTCTAACACTAGCCCTAGTCCTGCCTCTAACCCTTGTAGTAGGTCTGACTCGTACTCTTACTCTAACCGGTCAATACCCCCACGTCGGTAGTAGCATATAGAGACATGTTTAACTCACACAGAGACGAAATACGAAAGCATTACCTCGGACTGTTGTCCTGGCATCAACAAATGAATAAAGACATAGAAAGATCAAGTTAATGGCTAAACGGTTGAGAGAAGAGGAAGACTACGAATCAAAAGAATCATGGGAATATACCGTAATTAAAATATCTACTTAACCGTGTATTGAACAACTACGACCCACCACCAGCTGATGACGTCAATGACTCTATGTGACGGAGGAATTGGAACTAACATTAACATATTACAAAGAAAAACAGAAAAAATATAACAAAAAAGGGAAGGAGGGTAATGCAGCCTATATATGTTTATACATATATATCCAGTCACAAGCCTGGAAAAATGCAGAGTGCCCTTAAAAATTCGGGGAGGGCTAATGCAGCCTATCTTATGAAAGCCAGTCACAAGCCTGGATAAATGCAGAGTGGACTTTGAAATGACTCGGATCTAAGGGTGCTCTCGCACAGATCCAATCTTTGACTAACGAAAAAAAAAAGAAATGAGACGTGAGTATAATCATGAGGAGCGATGAGCAGCAAAGAGAAAGAGAAAAACAGCGATGAGCAAGAGAAGAGCAGCAATGATGAACAGCAACAAGCAGCAGGAGCAACAACAGCAGCGAAAACAGCGACAAGTAGCTCCAAACACTGAAATGAGCACGCGAGTAAGGTCATGATTAGCGATGAACAGCAAAGAGCAAGAGAAAAACAGCGATGAGCAAGAGAAAAACAGCAATGAGCAAGACAAGGAGCAGCGGTGACAAACAGCAACAAGCTGGAGGAGGAGCAGCAGCAGCAGCAAAAACAGCGACAAATAGCCCAATAAAACTGAAATGAGCACGCGAGTATAGTCATGATTAGCGATGAACATCAAAGAGCAAGAGAAAACAGGATGAGCGAGAAGAGCAGCGATGACGAACAGCAACAAGCAGCAGCAGCAGCAGCAGCAGCAGCATCAGCAGCGAAAACAGCAACAAGTGGCCCCCAAAAACCAAAATGAGCACGTGTTTAGTCATGAGTAGCGATGAACAGCGACAAGCAGCGAAGAGCGGCATGGAGGAAGAGAAGAGAAACGAATTGCATCATAGAGCAATGAAATGGACACCGTTGCTACGGCGGTTGCTTAGGACACCCCTCATTTGACCTAATGGTGACAGCATCACTTGGAGTTAAGGGGACACAATCCAATCCTATCTCTCGTCCTCCCTTGAAAGAAAGGAAAACATCACCCGCAATGAAAAGAGCGAGATAAGGGGAGATAATCCTAGCACCTCTCTGTACTTCGATTACTCTCGAACTTCGACGTAACAGTGAGAGTATCAGTCCCTAGAGACTCGATGCGAGATCCTTACCCTATACAGACCGATGAAAGACCAAGAGACGACTGAGAAGCTAGTGACTTAAGTAACTTCCGTCAACATATAATGGAAAATGGCGGGAAAACTCACTACTTCCGGTTGCGCCTGTGCGTAAACCACTTCCGGTTCATCCTACACATGCGCGGACGACATATCCGGGTTTTGGTCACTTCCATAATAAATATCGGGAAAACACATCACTTCCGGTTGCTCAAGTGCGCAAAACACTTCCGGGTACCTTCGTTTGCGGTCACACATGCACAGACGCCACATCCGGGTCCTGGCACCTGAATTACGTCACTTCCGTAAACAAATGGCGGGAAAACACATCACTTCCGGTTGTGCAAATCATTTCCTGGTACTTCAGGTGCAGGTGACGTCACTTCCTGTGGCGTCATTTTCGCTTCCGGTGACGTCAATTCCGGCTCCTCCACCACAAATCCGACTTGAATTGTGCCATATACTACTTTTATGCTTTAGTTTTAGTGTTGATTTTTGTTATCTTGTTTTGTTGTGTTTCTGTGTTGTCCTTTACGTCTTAGGCTTGTATCTTCTTTTAAGCTTTCAAGTTTGAGTTTGGGGGTTAGAGAAATCAGATGTACCGTTGAATTATTGGTAACGTCCCATACATTAAAAAGTCATTAAAAAGCTTTTTTGTTGCTTGTCCAGTGGCGTACCCTACAAATTTCTGAAGATGGGGTAAACATTCTATTTTCCTAATAAAAGAATTTTAATGAAGTTTTTAAAATTTTTTTTTATTTTGCCTGATTTCAAAGTATATAATTCCCCCTATGATCTAACATGAGCCAGAGATTGGTATAAATCTGAAGATACCAGAAGTAGTAAGTTGTTCGTAAAAAAGTCTTTGAACAGAAGCGTTTAGATTTAAAAAATAAAGTCCACTCAAGGTTCATTCAAAATTCCGTGGTATTGAACTATTCAAAATAAGAGCACAGATTAATCAATATCGTTAACAATGTCTTAATAGATAATTTGTAGGAAAAGGATAAAACCAAAAGGAAAGAAATTTCGTGCAACAGATGTCCATATGACCGAAACATTTTTAATCATTTCATTTGTTTAAGATATACATATGTGTATCGCTATGGACTAGGTCCTAATCTAGAAACTTCCACACAAGAGTAGAATTTCTGCATTTCGGGAATTGTACCACCTTATACTTATAATAAAAAAATTTTCAATACTGTTCTTAAAGACTGGAAATCCAGCACAACAGGCAGAAGTTATTGCCCATTTTTAGCTTCTAAACTAGTCCCAGGTATCTCCATCCAGTTTGGCTTGCGAATTCTAGCGGAAACAATAAAATGTAAAATAATATAACTATATATATTGTTAAAATATATGTTATATTAAAGTTTGTTTTAGACAATTTCAACATTTTCAGCAATTTTTAGATGAGGAAGCTGCCCCACTGTCTCAGTGGAAGATACGCCGGTGGTGTCTTTTGTTTATTTGTTATCTTTATTTCCCATCTCGGTTTTGTCATCGTCTCTAGGTCTTGATTTATGTTCTTCCAATCTTGGGTTTGTCTCGGTCTCTTGATTTATGATTGTTGGGTAGCCCTTCGGATCAACAAATGATACTATGAAAATCACTGTTATGAAATTTTGAGGAAACAAAATCATATCTTTCTAGTGCACAATTGATATTCAACAGCAATATTTTATCACCATGTTAAAAACTTTCAGTTAATGGTGAATTATAAATATAAAAACAGATCATATGCTTTTATTTTCTGTAAGGGCATTTTACTTTGTTTAACGACAACGACAGTCTTAAAGCTTTGCATTAAAATTTTTTGTCTTTGTACTCGCTAATTAGTAATAGGATGATCGCCTTTTACTCTCCAGAAGATTTTTCATAATTTTCAATTAGAATTTATATTTAAGAAATCCGAGGATTATTGGTCCTTGGATAGCCATATTGGACTTCGGCTTTGCCTCAGTCCAAAATGGCTAGCCCCGGACCAATAACTAAGCCAATATGGAAACCTTACGCAGTAATACTATAGTATAACTGCTCTTAATTGTGTCATTTTGTAGGTTTTATTTGTTTTTTAGTTTTTGTAGTTTTTATTATGTCCTTTTGTTTGTTTGCCTAGTTTATGTTCGCGGGAATTCTACTTTGTCTTTTGATTTTCGACTACTGTCTTTTCGGCATTATTTTTTCGATAAAGATGTTCATTAGTGACGACATACAAATGTTTAAATATAATGAAATATCTTAAAAGGTGAACAAGTCTTAATTCTATTTATTAAATCCCGTTTCATGAAGGGAAATGTTTTTTTTTTTTTTTATTTTGCCTCAAAGCATTCTTTCGATGTGTATTATTTGGAGATTTGGTTTGGGACCATACATTTTTCTCTCGAAACGGAAGTAGAAATCTAGAGATATTATCAGTATATCATGTCTACATATCTATATAACTCAGAGATCATCATTCAGACTTACAAAAGTACTGATAATACTTTTAAATTGATTTAAAATACACAAAGCATATTGATACCAGATTTTTTTTTATCTATTTCACATAGACCTACATTTATTTTTAAAGGTAATAGAGATAAACATGAGATTTTTCACAAAATCTTTGTGTTACGTTAATTTTTTAAATATCAATACACCAAGGGCAAACAAAGTTTATTGCACACACTCCCATCACCAAACACAAAAGATGAGTGTCCCACTAACCGCACATATCACCGTTATACTTCAATACCTGGCAATAAAATATCTTTGTAAATCAGACATTTAATTTTGTTAGGGAAGACGTTACAGTCGTATGAATTGTTTGATATACCTGGCAGACCGTTACATTTAGAAAGTTAAACTTATAAGGTAGGGAATTATATATATTTACAATTATATAACTTCAATCTGAATTAGTGAATTTTTCTTCACTTTTAAACTGTTATCGAAAAGGAAATTTTACCAAATGTAGCAAAAAAAACAAAAAATATTTATTTCAACGTAGTTGTAAAGTTCAAGGTCGGTGGAGCTATTAGATGTACACAAATATGTACAAACAAGTTAAAAAAAAAGAAAACAAATTGAATTAACAAATAAATAAATAATAAATAATAAAATATAGAAAGGAAATCAATTAAAGAGAAAATAAAGATAAATAAATACTAACAGATCAAGTATGATGAACTTTTTATTTATAAAGAAAGGAAAGTTATTCCAATTTTAGTACGATCTGCACAGGTAACAAACATATTGCAAACAATACAGCAACGTATCACATGTTACTTTATAACCCTTTAACATTTCATTTCGACTTACGTATGAATTTATGGCCAAGACTTTGCCTCTGTTAATAACAATATTATAAACCTACTCTCAAATCAATTGTCTCACTGAAGCCACAGACTTGACTTGTCAACACTGCAAAAAGATTAATATACAAAATAATACAAATTAACAAAGCTAATGTCAGAACAGTATAAACTTCCATAGGAAAGTAATTTAAAATTCGGCTTCGGAATGGTAGGTTACTCTAATGGTAGTCACTATCCAGGTAAACACAGAGAAATTTATGGCTGATTCCATGCCGTTATACTGTCTGTGAAACTGATCTATCGTTTCATCTCTAAGGGTCTGTACAGGTATAAATGCATACATATAAAACCTAGCACTCAACACAACTTTCACATTCATTATTGGTAACATGCATCATGTGAAATTTAATAAATTAAATATCAAAACTTCTAACTAATCTGTTTCAGGAAAAGAAAATGGTTTTCTACCATGTCTATGTCTTCCTCACAGCCGCCTTACCATGTGTATTATCTGTGAATTCGGATTGGGCCGTAAATGTTCCTCTTGGAACGGAAGTAGAACTAATGTGTAATGATTCTAGAGTTCTGCTTCAAACTGACGATAGTCTAATGTGGAAAACTCCCGATGACAAAATGTTATCAGTTCCATTCAATCAAACCGACTACGAACTCCAAGGAAGCCAGGGTGAAGTACTTGTAATAAAGAATGTTGCAATTGGAAACCAGGGATTATACACATGCGTAGTTCATAGCAATGGTGGTGATGTTAGGGCATATATATTAAAAGGGGTCAATCTGTCCGGACCTTTGTATGAAAGTTTGAATGAGAAGTACGAAGAAAACATTATAGTCGCCGTGATTGCTTCTGTTGTATTTGCCGTGCCAATGATTGGTTTGTGTGCTATTGAAAAATTCCGTTATAAAGATCCTGCTAGGAAAGAAAAGAGAGAGCCAGCTAATAACCTTACAACGTACCCAGAAAAGAAGACGATACCTGAGGTTGTTGTCTCTGCCTATGATAATCCTGCAGCTGATTTCTCGACGCAGTTATAACCATCTCTTTCTTTGCATTGTAAATAAACATACTAACATTTATGTGTACCATTATAATCCCTTTTTAAACAAAAATAACTATTTTTCTCTGCAAGAAAATAATTTATGGAGATTTATCGATAAGTTCCACTCAGACTTGTGCTAGAACAATTTTATAGCATTGTTTGAGTATGAACGTACCCTTAATGTAATGTCATACCGAAGAGAAGAAAAGATTCAAAGAACCAAAAAGGGTTAAAAGAACAACTTATCTTCAAGATAGACGGAGAAGTTACGCAAATGTACGTGAAATAGCACCAAGAGAAGATACTATGTTTCAAAAACATCAGCTGTGAAAAATTAATTAATGAATGTTATCTTTTTTTTTAATCCATATCTTCAATGTGATATCGTATCAGTTTTACATGTGTATGTATGAATAAATATATAAACATAAGAAAGTTATTTATAGAAAAATTACCTGGCATGAAAAGTTCAAACATGACCGGAGTTTTGGACATGTAGATGAATTTACAGTTTCATGGTTTACATGAACAGTCCTAACTACATAGCTCATAGACCGAGCGGTATAATTTCAGTAAAGGGAGATTACTGTTGATATAGAAAAAAATGAAAAAAATTGAAAAGAAGCTAAATATTATTTAAAGTCATTGTTAATATAACGTAGTTTTGAATTTGCCAATAAAATAAATCTCTTAATAAAACTGGACCTTTTAATTACATGTATCATATTTTATATCCAGTTTGGATAAATTCTATAATGACATTTTCAGACAATATATCTACACTTCGTTTGTTAACGACTCATTAGTTGTGATCAAGGCCTAAAATTTTGAAAACCAAAACAATAATCCAATCCATTGAAGTGCAAATAAAATTCCAAATGACCTAAGGGGTAAAGCCAAGGCCAAAATAACATCTAAGGAAAAGCTATGCATGAGTAAATACTCCTTAAAATTTTTACAAAATTTAACATGTTTATAACAGTAAATGTAAAATGCTAATTTCGGACTGGTATCTAAAAACTAACAACTGAGCTGTTGACACTATTGGAGACTTTGGGCCAGCAGCGGTATCGGCTCGACGATAATACTAAATTCTATGATTTCATGCAAGTTTGCAGAACAAGATTGACAAGTCTGATAAATAAATATAAGCACCAAAAGAGATGAAACTTGAAAGCTGTTATCTGTGCCTTTATATACGTTAAAAAAATTACAAGTAAGATTTACCTCTCTTTAGACATATGCAGGTATATAGATTTCTATTGCGTGTGATGGAGACCAAATCCTTTAAAGTCATATGAACCATCAAATTATGGTGAGACTTATAATCCATTTGATGGAACAAAATACAGGTAAGCTCAACTTTTCCTATAATGGTTCATTAAAAAAAGTCCCCATCTTGTTCCATTCTTTTATAAGAAGTATAATATCACTTGGGGATCTGTTATGCACAGTCCACATAATGTTGAACCAATGTCGGTGCAAACAAAAAATGCACAGAATAGAACTTTCGCATGGTCATATTATATGAGGCGCCATTTTACTATTTATTCCTTATTTTTTGATATCAAAAATTCTAATTTTTTATATCAAAATATAGAATTCCTGATATCAAAAATTATATTTTTTATATAAAAAATGAAGACTATTTTCTGATATCAAAAAATGATTTTTTTTGACATCAAGAATTTGAATTTTTGATATCAAGAATTCTATTTTTTGATATCAAGAATTCTATTTTTTGATATCATAAAATATTAATTTTTTTCATATCAATAAATCGATTTTCTGATATCAAAAAATCGTTTTTTGATATCAAGAAATATGCTTCATTTTTTGATATCAGAAAATAAGAAAAAAAATAATGACGACCCCCTTACATGCAAATATTTAAGATATTGATCCGTTATCCACCTATTTCTGGTATGAATCATATCTCTGACCTTACATTGATAACGTGCTACCGTATTTAACGTATCGGTTTTTTTTCCAGGAAATTAGTCCTAGGGAAACCCTCTTCAGAGGCGCCCTTTGTGTTTTTATTTATTTCATTTGATTTTTCAATAAATCTTTTAAATATATATTATTTTAAAGATATATTAGTAGTATTTATTGAGTACAGCACTTCATGTGTCTATTTTTCACATGTTGTTTGCATTGACAATTATTTATTAGCCCCTAATCGTACTTACGATTTTACGGGGAAGTGTCAAATATGTAATTTGCAGGTGGTCCTACAATTTGTTGATGGAAAGTTTTAATTGATCACCCTTTAGGCATAATTGATAGTTTCATGGTTATCTATATTAACCTTATATCATTAGAAGACATTTGTATTTACTTCTAGTCATTTTTAAATTATAGAATATATTAACTGCTGTATCGTTTTATAATATATTCACAAAAGCAATCCGATGTATTTTGGATAACAGTGATGTGTTTTGCAAGAGAGTCACTTTCTTTTTAGGAAAGATTAGAGTGTTTGGTTTGTTTATGTTTTGACAATTCCAATTGGCTATTTTCATTGAAATGTTAGGATCATTGGGAAAGAAATATGATAATCTCAGTCTTCTTTCAAATATCTCAAAGTCTTTCATTATTTGGTTTTCCGATGTTTCACAAATAGGGACGAGATTAAGTCCCTTTTGTAACACCAAGCTTTCAATGTCTGTCAATTTTCCTGACGAGAAGTTCAGTATAAATTGTTTATTCAACTCAAGAAGCATTTTTCTTGTGTTTTGCAGGCTTAAACTTTTTAATGTTTTTAGCCTTTTTAAGCATATAACACTATCAGTTAGGATGTATCTACCAGGGAGTGATTATTTTTCGAAATCTATTTTTGACATTAAAATTCGACTTTCTGATATCAAAAAATAACTTTTTTTGATATCAAAAAATGATTTTCTGATATCAAGAATTAGAATTTCTGATATCAAGAATTAAAATTTCTGATATCAAAAAATGAATATTAGATATCAGAAAATGTATTTCTTGATATCAGAAAATCGTCAGTATTTTTTGATATCAGGAAATCGATTATTTGATATAAAAAAATCGAATTTTTGATATCAGAAAATTGATTTCTTGATATCAAAAAATTAGGAATAAATAGTAAAACGGCGCCTCATAATAATAACGGTAATTGACTTTTTGACGTTTTGATAGATAAAGATCAGTGGATTTTCTGTCTTAGAAAACATCAAGCATCTAATGCTGAATTGTATGCATTTAAAGAATTGTGCAATGATGTTCGTAATTTAAAAGTCATATTTAGACAGTTTTGATTACGCACATCCTTTGACCTTTCAAAAGGTGTTCATACAACGGAATTAAAAGCATACTCTCCCCTAAAATATTAATGCAGTAATTTTTCATCAGTCAAACAGAATGAAAAGTCAATTTCTGTCAGCTTGAGTCTTCAGGAAACTTTATTCTGTGCAGTTTTTTTTTTATTTCACAGACATTGGTTCAATATTATGTGGACTGTACATAAATTCAGTTGCGAACCACAGCTTTCCCTCAGTGAATATTCAGTATAAAATTAATAATTTTGTAACACTAAGGTTTAAGACTTCGTTCTATGGGAATACACCTTGGCCCTCCCGTATATAGGTCAGACTAGCTTTAACCATTTCTTGCTTTTCACACGAGGAAAGAATGTGCACATTTTAGGACAGCCATGAGTGGTGTTTTTTCTGTAATAATCTTTAAATAATTATGCCTATTTGAACTCCACCCAACAAACAGAGCCCCGGATTATTATATTTAAGAGCACAGAGCACAAGCATGAACACAACTTAAAGTCAGGTTAGTATGGCTTGGTACAGTAAATTTAAAGTATCATTTTCACGATGTTAGTGAAATACTAGCAATACTGGTGTTATCGTCGGAAACCCACGACCAGTCGCGCTTACGCATTGCTTCCACTTACCGACCATGGGTCAATTCATTCATTTTTTCTCGTTTTCATGAATATTCATGAATCAAATTGACATTGAAATTACTGCTAACAATAATGGAATTCTCCACTTCGGAGATTTTGACAATAGTGACGTTCTCCACTTTGGAGATTAAAAAGTTCTTTGGAATGTAATACGGTGCCTACATGTAATGCAGTTGATGAATTTTTGTTGTGTAGTGATTTTTTTCACGTGGTCAGTAATACATTGTCTTTGAAAGTATGAAAACTTGTTTACTTTGTTTGAAAACTATATTGAAAATACACTGGAATTGCGCACCGGTGATGGCATATATCTTGACCCAAAGCTCGTCTTTTAACTGTCACTTGATTGGCAGTATTCCCATTACAGAATCGCAAGGAAACCAATCAAAATGGTTCATGAATATATTCATGAGAACGAGAAAAAATGGATGAGTTGACCCACGGTCGGTAAGTGGAAGCAAAGCGTAAGCGCAACCGGCCGTGGGTTTCCGGCGATGCCTTAAAGATTTGGGGGTTTCAATTCGGTGGCAATAATAAATATTCCATAATCAATACTAAATTAGATGCTAGTATAGGCAATCATAGAGTCATCCTATCTTGAATTTCACCTTGACATTGACGACAAAGGTCACAAAGGAATGACATCACTCTTCCACTAACAGTACTTGCAATAGCTGATAACCTTTGTAATTCAGTTAAAATGTCTCATACTGCAGATTCCAATGGTGATACATTTAAACATCATTTCGGAATTTCACGTCTTATAAAGTGCCCAAAAACAACGTTTGGGGTACTTAATATTTTTGATCCGTTTCTTCTTATTATTTTTTTTTATTATTATTCTTTTTCTTTCTTCTTAGCCATGAACTTGTCCATGATCACAAAAATCATTCAAGTGAACTGAATGAAACTTGGTACATAATTAGGTGGCCATGCCTAGTTGTGCCTAAAAGTTTCTGAATTTTCAAAATGGCCACCAGAATGCAAAAAATTGAACATGCTCCCGGATTTGGACGAAATTTGGTTTCCAAGTAGATTATGATATTGCAAAGTGATTTCTGTCATCGAAAATTTTCCGCCGGACGCCATTTTAAAAATTGCCGCCAAATTGCCGAAAAATTCAACATGCTTCTATTTCAACGAAAATTGGTTTCCGAGTAGATTATAATATGACGAAGTGATTTCTGTCATTGAAAATTTTCAAAATGGCCGCAATTTTGGGACTGTTGTGTTGGCATCCCAACACAGTATTAAATACATGTACGTGTTTCATAGTGCAACAATATTAATCTGAACAACAGCAAATCAAAAAGCGTTTAACAGTAAGGTTTGAGCGTTTTTATAGAAAATATAGGGAAGGGAATACTTTGTCATCTTTAGAAAAATAGATAATTCATTTCCTTCTCTGTGTATTTTAGCTTTATATCCATTTTCTGCGAGACAGGTATAATCATCTCATCTAGAATTTCTTTTTCTATGTCTTAAATTGTTTTAAACAATTTTTTTATTATTGCATTGTATTGTATCATATTATATTGTACATATATGGTTTTTTATCAATAAACTATTTGATTTGATTTCAAATTGATTCTAAAAATAACTGTTGACAACTTTTTAAGATAAGTTAGTTTTCAATCTTCTTGTAGATTTAGGCATGAGGTTAATATAACAAATCGCCTATTTCGACACTGACCCTATAAATTTTCATATGCAGTTTGCAATCAACGTTGATTACAAGACCGTTATAAAGTTCTACTTGTTCCAGAAAAGATTTTTTTTTGCCTGCTGAACTATAATTTAGGATATGAAAGTAATACCAGATAAAAAAGTGTACTGTTCCTTTAGTGTCATCACACGCGCACTATTATTACTATTTTCACCGTTACCATAATGTTCAGGATCATGTTTTCACACATCCTTTGGGTTATCATATATACTCTGATATTAGTACATGTCATAAGAGTGTTTTCAATTAAATCACAGAAGTTACATAATCCACGAGAACCAGTCATTGTAATGTTAATTGAGAAAATGATTATACATAATCTCAGGTATTTAAATCAATATTTACATAAACTTTATTTTTAATTATAAATAATGCTCGGTGTTGTACTCGGGATCTTTTAGTTTATCTAAACGTAATAGACATCGTGTTATGTCCAAAAAGACTGTTTGCTTAAAAGCTGATTTCGAAAATAATAAAAAGTAAATAATATAACAAAACATTGCACTAATATTATTCAACTATGAATATAACCTAATCTGCTTCAGCATTTGGTTTTTTTATATTGACATGCACCCCAGCACCTTTATATAATATTCCATGTGTCTTGACTATGCATGAAATGAAAAATAAATTATATCATTAATTTAAAATTTTAGGAATCTTTAAAATATTACTCATATTATAAAAGAATGAATGCGAGGTTAATATCAAGCAGACAAAATCCAATATTTGCCATGGAAAGAATTAACTAAAAATACACATACAAGGGTAGCAATGTGATCTTCAATACAGTGGGAAGAATCCCACAAAATGCACATATATAATAAAGTTTGTTTAACGCCCTATTCTGTAATAAATGATAAAAAATAATTCGCAAAAAATCATCTAGATTTGAATTATTATTTTAAAAAAAAAGTAGCTGAATTATTCAATATCCTGAATATGATAAAACATCAGAATTTTTATCTTACGTTCTCTCTCTCTGTTGATTCAAGCAGCCACTGATCTATATATTTACAGTCCGTTATTAACTCTCTGGAGAAGAATACATGATTATCGTTTGTTATGATATTTTGTATTTAAATATTCTGGTTTTTAAAACCAGATACGTGTATTACACATCAATGTAGCTTAACAAAATAAACTGTCAAACTGCAACATTTTTCTACTTTATTTTGTGCATTTTTAAAATAACGGTAAACCAATACTGGTGTGATCATGAAGACATTGGAGGAACTCCAGAAGACCAAAATCTCAATACTAGGAATTTTCGTGAGAATATCACAGCGCACAATAAAGACTGCAAAGATACACTGAAAATAATAAAAAACAAACTAAGCAGAGTTAGATTAGGACAGCACAAAAAACTACAGCACTAGCATTGTAAACTTCCACACAAAGGGTGACACTAGATAAGCATATCCTGCTCCGTTAACCACACCCTTAATACTGCAAGTCAGTATTATCTCGGGCTGCTAGTAATCCTCTTTAAAAACTAAATCCTACGAACTGTCAAGTACGGAATGGTGTCAATTCCAATTGAGACGTAAAATTTATATCTTGTCTCATCTGTGAAAGAAAAACTTGATATCCGTCAATCAGTTCGTGATGACGACCGAAAATTTGATGAAATAATAACCATGTCTTAGAAGTATAAATGGCAGTAATTTCCACTTCTACTTGAAATGGATAGATGGATTAATTATTGTTTAACGTCACGTGGCAGCCAGGTGCATATCAGGACGAGACATGTTGATATGATAATGGAATACGATTATTCCTTTGTACTAGAACGACACGCTGAGTCGGAGTTTCAACGTGCTAGCTCTCGAGGTACCTGTCCGCAGGAAGACATATCACCCCACTCGAACACCTTATACTGACTCCGAGCCGACCAGTCGATCTTTGCTCTTACTCCTAGATGCCGCGTGCTTGGCGGAGAAGCAGCAAATACAAATTTCTATGTCTTTAGTTTGACCCGGCCGTGGATCGACCTTCCGGACTCGGGATGAGCACGCTACCACGAGACCACCGAGGCGGTCCACTTCTAAGGAAGTCATATATATCATATGCACGGCATCAACTAAACAACTTAAATTGAAAACACCATGCAGGTATGCTACTGTCAAGAAAGGGGAAGTTCAAAGTGGTAAATTATCCCGTTTGTCAAAAAGTTTATTTCTATCGCCTTTGCCGTACATTTGAAGCAAAAGTATATTTGTCGATATTTTGTTTATTTTCAAGTTCGCTTTTTAAGAAAAATTCAGGTAAAGTTGAGATTTTTGGGAGACAACACATATTGTTGACAAAAACTCCGTTTTGTCGTTCTACATCACAAGCATGACATATATCTATAGAATTTATTGCTTTATTTGTTACTATTTTCAAAATTTCAATGGATTTACCCAGTTCTATTGTATGTATAAACAACTGTTAAACAATGTCGGGTGTCATTATGCGTTCAGAAGTTTCTGTTATAAGTGTACGTGTACGTGGCTAAGATTTTCAAAATGTGAGTTATACACAAGAAATCAATCGGATATATTGTTGAAAAAAATAGAAAATAGTTCTTACCACTCTAATGTCCATAACTAACAAAATAAGTTTTTAATGTGATATCAAGCTGTGATAATGACACACAAACACGTGTTCTCCGAATGTTAGTAAACAAACTGAGTCAATCCCCCCAAAATTGTCAATACATAACCGTTTATTTAATGTTTAAATAAGTGTGATCATGCTGAGTTAATATGCTAAAAATGTTTATGTTAATGTTTATTATGTTGAAGAAGCTATATTTCATGTATCTCCATTATATGTACGAGAGTATTTTCTGGTAGTTATCCTTTGAACAGATTTGTTTTCGAAGCTAATATATAATAGTTCTTTTCCATTTAAACAGATGTCTCAATATTGCCGCAGAAAGTTAGATTTCCACATAAAGGAAAGCGGGGGGGGGGGGGGGGGGCTCTCTAAAGTAACCAAAAAATATACCTAATATACTTTGTCATCAAAATTTGCAATTCCTAGTACTTAGTTTATAAATCTTTGCAAAAACAATTACCAGATTATTGTTTTATGTTTGGATAAAATCTGACAAAAGACCTGCTGAAATTTTCATAACATAAATTGTGCGATATTTTTCTAAAAGTCTTGAAAAACAAATAGTTGCAAAGTGTCTACCACCGTTCTGACTTTGTTTAATTTCACGACAAGTGTCGTATACGGAGCAGGAGCTGCTTACCCTTCCGGAGCAGCTGAGTTCACTCCTAGTTTTATAATATAGGAGTTCGTGTTGTTTATTGTTTTTTTTAATTTTCAGAGTTTATTTGTTGTGCTTGTTGTTGTTTTTTGTTTTGCTTCTTAGGTATATTTGTCCACTTTAAAACGAAGAAACAGAAGGACCCTTTGTATTTGTTTATAAGAAAAGATATCATAAAAATTGGCCTTATCTTATTAGATACATTAAACATATGAAAACAGGCAACTCAAGTTTGTATTCTAAGCTTTTCTCGAAATACAACGTATGTTTGGATACACAAGTATACAAAATCCCCGTATATCAAAGTTTAGCCTAGCAGAATTCGATCGCGGTATTCAATAGTTAAACATAAAATGTCAAACTGAAACTCTTAATATAACAGTATTCTATGAGAAATCAGCCACTTAAAAAACAGAGATACAAATATTTGTGTAAAATATTGTCTGCACAAACTATAATAAAAGTACAGTTTCATTTTTTTAATATTTCATTTGATAATGAAGTTCAATGTCAAGAAAAAAATCATATTTATATTAATCCCCAAAGAAAATATTTATTTTATCGATTTGTCTAGCATTGTGAAAAACAAAATTATTTTTCAATTGCAAAAGTAATCATAGAGCCGTGTCGAATGGTATCCGGGTGCAAAACATCAATATTATATGACAACAATTTGTTTATCTACGGAAAACATATTCCATTATGTAAAATATTGATGTATTTTTTCAGTGACGCCCATTCCTAAACTTTTGTCGTTAATAAAGCTCCTGCTGTTAATAAACTAAGGACATCGTTACCTTTATTATTAACAAAATGTGCAATACACCTTTTTATAGCTATAGATCTTGTCGCTTCTATGGATATTTTCACTAATACAAATACAGTCAGTGAATAGATGACTATACAAAAGGCACACAAATTTCGTGTAAGAGCTTTGACAACATGAATTGCTGCAAAAGATCGATAAATACAAAAGTTGAAAACAGCCCTTTTCACAGTTCTGCAGTCTTAATGTACTGGAAAAACTGTTAATAAAATAAGATTTGACATTGCTGTAAACGAAAAAATCCAAACTGACGTTACAGAACAGACTTCAAGACCAAATTAAAATATTGAAAAGAGAAAAACTGTGTATCCAACAAACAGAGTTCTGTCGCAGATCTTTTCTTCTAAAAACAAAAAACTGCTCGTATTACTTAAATTATTTTAAGGCTGTCTGAATATATGATACTGAAACATTTATGGATATAAAAATTTGTTCAGTCATGTCTGTCTTAATTGCATTTGTCCTTAAATACCAATTTCATAGCATTGTGTATGTTTATTTCAACAATCATTTCTTTTCAACAATGCTCATGGCTGAGGCTCATGCCCCAAATATGTAAACGGCCAAAATTTTCAAAGCAGAAACGGCCAAAATTTTCAAAGCAGAAACGGCCAAAATGTGCAAAGCAGAAACAGCCAAAATGTGCAAAGCAGAAACGGCAAAAAATGTACAAAGAAGAAACGTCTAAATTGTGCAAAAGCAATAAAATGTAACAGGAAAGGCCAACAATGACATACTAATTAATCAACGCTAACCAACATACACACCCCCGGACAAGAAAATAACATAAAAGAGCACAAAACACACATATAAACATATAAAGAGTCGGGATAGTCTGACTTGGTACATACAGTGGTGGAGTTAAGCCGATTTTACTTAAACATACCCTTTATCTATCCTAACACTCTGGTGTATAATACATACTATAACGGTTACCAACCAGCTGACCGCTTGCTTGAACTGAAAGATTCGGTTGTACGGTACATAATTTAGATAGCATGATTGGAATGTGCTCGTTTTAACTTAATACTGGTATAAGTCAGAAATAACACTCCCATAAAGGTTTTAATGCTGTCTCCTCATAGAATTCAATAGAAATCCGCAGTATTCGTGAGAGGAGTGTATGAATTTAAAATCTTCAAGTCATTGAGAGAAAGGGACTTTTTACAGAATTACACAAATTTCATATTTTAGCCCTTACTGTGAAAAGATCTTAACGATATTACAATAGTAACTATGATGCTAAAACCTGTTCATGATAAGTATTTACCTAAAACATGTTGATATCTATTATAAAACTTTTTAAAAAGCATTCAGCAGCGATTAAATGCAATATGTAAGCTTAGTATAATGGAGGCACATGATTACAGAGGAACTCATATATGGGAACCAAAAATCAAGTTTCGTTGTACAGTAATAGTGTACAATTTATGTTATCTTGTGAAATAAGATATATAATGGTCAACAAAAAGTCAAACACTCACTAAAGATAAACATCAATGTATTATTTTTTAAATTATATTCAAGAACATCTCTAATCACCGAAAAGTGTTTATTTGTAAAAAAAAAAAGTAATATACGAAATGTTCAGAAGGATCTTTGTGTACTTTGGTCAGTGATAAGTTACGATTTACAGCAGTAAAGACAAAGATTCGTAATAAGATATATACTTTTATACCAATTGATATTTCTACAGCAGTAAAATTATATATTCACATGTTTGATGTTATAGGCATCGGTATTACTGCATATTAAACAGTTTAAATCTAGTCATTGATGAGACTTTGAACTGTTAACATCTGTTATTTGTACTCGTGGCCAAGCTACAGTTAAGCGAAACTTTGGACCTTAAACTTTTATCTTTCTTATTTCTTAATAATTTTTATGTCTGTTTTATTTAACTTTATGCCATTCGACAGCTTATTGACCCTTTGTTATTTCTTCATTTTCCTGAGAAAAAATGTTGATTTCTATGTTTAAGTAAACGGACACGTTCTCTGCGACGTCCTACTGTCATAGACCGGCGTATATACTCAAACATTAGACATGCCCAACGTTTCGTCCAATATGGACCAGGAATAAATAAAAAAGATCTTGACTATTTGAAACCCAGTCTGCAAGACTGAATCCGTTCGTAAAAAGAAAATGACCTGTAACCTTTTTTATTTTGTTATTATTCGGCATATGGTTTTGTCTAGCTTTTGTCTTTTATACATTTTAGTCGTTCTATACCCTTTTAACGGCTCACAATTTCCATTTATATTCCTTGTATTTTAAAATTATATACGCTTCATAATTTAACTTAAAAAGTTTTAGTATTTTAACCTATTTTCCGTATATTAATCATTAAAATTTTTCTTTTTTTCCCTTTTGATCTGTTTAAAGAAGAAATTTTTATTGATGTTCATTAAGTAAATAGACATCTTTTAGCAAGTTATATGTATTGAAGGTTAGGATAATTATTAAGAGAAATTTAAATGTTATCCTCTAAATAGACATAAAATGTGAAATTAAAAAATTTTCGCACATTTTTAATGGTGTTTTATTGTCTAATATTTTTTTTATCAAAATTCTATGTTATTTTAGTTTTATTTACAGACTTGACCATTTTAAACATGGTTAGATATTTATAGATTAAAATATTTTTTTCTCAACTATTTTTTACTGCTTTTTGGTATATGTATGGTGTTATCTATCCGAGGCAAAGTTATTCCTATATTTTTATCTTACCTGTATATATGTCCTTTTGAATCAGCAGGTCACAATATTTTAACTAATAGTTTCAGTTTTTAAAGTTTTGTTCACGCTTGTACCTGCTGAATGTTTACCCAGAATCGCATACAAGGAATTTTATACTATTAAACCATGTATCATATTATCGCATAATTTCCCCAAGACACAGTTAACATTATCGGTTGAATTAAAAGATTCTATGTAGTGTTTTAAACATTACCATTGTAAACAAAAACCGAATCAGATATTATGTGATGTCTGTATAAGAACAGAAAATTAAACATTGAGACATTATTTAGCATTCTTACAATAGGATTATCTAAATCCTATATACCCCAAATATTAACGAGACCATTGACACAAATTCTCTTAAGCTTCCTACTTAAAGGGTGGCTAAAATCAACACTTTATGAAAACATGATAATTTTAACTTTCTTATTGTGAACTTCCCCTTTCTAAGTAGTAACATACCAACTTCTCCAGCTTATGACGTTTACATTTCACAGTTGATTTTTACTGTTGGGCATCTGGTTTGTACGTTGAATTTCTCGACAGAACGACGTTACTGTCACACAAACTTCTAGGACAAGGTTATATGACAGATTCTGTTTATATGATCACCCCAGAGTCTTGATTGACCTATACGAAATTTTTATCTTTCAAAGGAGAACCTTAGGGGAATTAACTCTTCACCTGACTTGAAACTCTATCGGATTTTCTCCTGTGACGGGTATCCTTAACGGAGCAGGAAATGCTTAGCTTTCTGGAGTCACCTGTATTGCCATTTATCACAGTTCATAATCATCTCTGTTAATATTATCTCTTGTTGTTTTGTTTCAACGGTATATATCTTTGTTGTTTTTTATAGTTTGCTTAAATATGAGACGCGCATGCACTCCCTCCTCTTTTCGGTCTCAATATAATTTACATTGAAAGCTGTGTTACTACTCTTTCTGGCGTCTTCGTGTCTGAATACTCATGTTGCGGTGTTTCAATATGTCTTAGAAACTATTCTATAAGAATAGAAATAATTCACAGTGTTTTCAAAATATCCTTGTTTTACCACGGGTAGGCCCTACATGTCGATATGATACCATTCGCTGTCCCTTGTCGCCATATATTTGGTATAAAGGGCCTACCCGTGGTAAAATCGGGATGTTTTTAAGCCACCGTGAATTATATCTCAATGATATGCAGGTAATTTTCTTGTAATCTATATATCATATGAATTATTCATTTTAGTGTTGATTACCTGTCTTTTAATTTCTTTGTCGGTAGCATATAATTACATAATATCCTACTGATTGTAAAAATTGTACATGTCAATTTTGCAGATATATTAAATGCGAAGAAATTCAAAACTCCGTAACAAGTCTGTCACGTACAAAAAACAGAAAGGCAAAACGTAAAACATAATCATACAAAAATCAAGGACAATGGAACTTTCCGTAAAAATCGGAAGTAATATCAGGTGCTCTCTTCGGAAGGGTCACATATCTAAAACCGGGCCGACTTGAAGTTTTAAATTACACCGAGATCCTAAATTTTCTCCGCACTGAAGACCTCATTGCATTTAAGATGAAAAGAAAAGCGAAAAGCAATAGTTTTCGTCACATGCATGAACCGATTTTGAGTGAAGAATTAATCCACCGTACCCCTTTCTCTCAACATCATTTTTCAATTAAAAAAAAAGAGAAAAAATATAGTCTCATGAAACGTGTTGGTATTTGGTGAAAATATAATCAATGAGAACAACAAAATGATTGCTGAAAATTAAAAGTGAAAAATTAGCAATTTCACAATTTCAGTCTGAAAATAGAAACCCTAAATCAAATTTCAAAATTAAAAACCTTATTGCACATCTACACATAGTGAAGAACAATATTATAAACAAATGAAATCACTGAAACAAAAAATGAATGAGTATTTCCAGAGACAAGGCAAAATTATCAATTTCACTATTTTCGGTCCCAAAATTTGATCTCTTAATAGATTTTCAAATTAAAAACCTTTTCGCACATCTACAGAAAATAAAGAACAATATTATATACAAATAAATTTAAATGAAAAATGAAATAGGAGTTTAAGGCACAAGCTTAAATTTACTATTTCCGAAATACAACCCCTGTGGGCCTCAAGTTGTCAAAATCAAAATTCTAAAACCTTATTGCACATCTACGTACAGTATGTGACAATTCTGTATAGAAATTAAATGCATGACATGAAAAATTAATGAGGAGTTTAAGTTACAAGCTTAAATTCCAATTTTCGAAATTCAACCCCTTTTCTCCCCAATTTTTGTAAATCAAAAATCTAAAACCTTATTGCACATCTGTATACAGTATGTGACAATACTGTATAGAAATTAAAGCATAAATGAAAAAAGTATGAGGAGTTTAGGTCGCAAGCTTAAACTTCCATTTTTTTTAAATTCGACCCATGTGGACCCCAATTTTTAAAAATCAAAATTCGAAAATCTTATTGCGCATCTACATACAGAATGTGATAATACTGAATAGAAATTAAAATGAGAAATAAATGAGGAGTTTAGGTCACAAGTTTAAATTTCCAATTTTCGAAATTCGATCCCTATGGGCCCCAACTTTTGAAAATCAAAATTCTAAAACCTTATTGCGCATCTACACACAGTTTGTGACAAGTTAAAAATGAACGAGGAGTTCTGGAGACAAGATTATCTAACGGACGGAAAGACGGACCGATTATAAATATCACCGAACTTCATTCGAAGTGCGTGGATAATTAACTAGTCAACGCAAAACCCAGCCTTTTTCCCTTAGACGTAGCTGTATGGTCTTCAATCCTTTTATCAAGGTATACACAGCCCTTTTACTCCAAACTTAAGCCGTATTACTAATAATCAATAGTCACTAAATGTTTTTTACACAGACCTTTTGGCTTGTGTTGTTCATTGAATTATATCTGAAATTAATCATTTTTCTTTGTTTTCCTTCAACATGTAAACTTGTGCTGCTGAATTCAAATAGAATAGGAAAGATGATGAAATAAGGTATTTAAAAATATTTGTCACCATCTATGCCGAAAGATTAAATAGCATTGTTATTAGATTTTATTTTACGGACAAAAACACTTCAACTCGTGAAAACAAAAATTCTTAACAAATGAAATGCATGTACTGTACATGTGAAAGACGTAGCCAGTTATGTTCCGAAAACATATTTATTTTGGATATGAAGATAATTGCACGAGAATCAACTGTAATTTTCGAGTCTCATTTACGTAAATCTGTTGGAAATGACACTTTAATCTTTCGTGGAATTCAAGGCAGAAAACAATACCCATTACACCGTACAAATAATTTAAATGTAATTAAAAATTAAACAATACAATCGAACATCACGACATAGATGTTTAAGGTTTATCGTCACACTGACTTGTTATAAAAGAAGAGAATGATTCAATATATAGTGATGTTCTCTACATATCAACTGCAGCATTATTCAGATATGTTTTAAGAAACGTTTCAATCCGCTATATAGCAATTGCTGATACTGATTTAAAACCACTATACATACTGTTGATACCGGTTTTAATCCACTATAATAATTGCTGATACCAGTTTTAATCCACTATACCGATTGCTGATACCGGTTATAATCCACTATAACAATTGCTGATGCCGGTTTTAATTCACTTTAGCAATTGCTGATACAGGTTTTTTTTTTTTTTTTTTTTTTGACAACAACATATAATTTTATTCTAAATTTCCCTGTTATAATATGCCTTAGACGCCCAGGTTAGCAGACTAAGAACCCCTGTTTAACAATAAGTGCATATGTCCAGGGGGAACATAACACTACAAAAAAGTCCACGTATTCCTTTTTTATTACCAAATATGTATCATTTCTTTATTTTTATGAATAAAAAAAAAAGAAGAAAGAAAATAAAAACAACATTTTTTTTATAACACTGCACAATTTAATAAATACACAGTATTTCTTTTTACAACTTGAAATTAACCGTTATATAAATACATATCTTAAGATCACAACAATCAACTAATCGAACACACCTAGAAAATACTGTCGAGCACACTACAAATTTCAATTATGTGGATCGTACAAAGTATAAGGTAAGGTAATTATTTTAAATTTCAGTGGAATTGATAATAGTAACTAATTTTTCTTTGTATATATTTTTGTAGCCCACACTTTTGACAAGACAATCTAAATTGGATTTTAAATTTCTGCCCCATAAAAGGCGCAAGGATTGGTGTTCTATTCGAACTTTGTCATATTTGATTTTGTTACGAGCTTTCCAAAGTTCCCATTTTGTAAAGTAAACTTATACAGGTTTTAAAATACCAATTGGTGATACCAGTTTTAATCCACCATGCCAACAGGTGATACTGATTTTAATCAACTATACCATTGCTGATACCGGTTTTAATCCACTATACCAATTGTTGATACCGGTTGTAATCGTCTATACCAATTGCTGATACCGGTTGTAATCGTCTATACCAATTGCTGATTACTGTTTTAATCCACTATATCAATTGTTGATACCGGTTTTAATCCTCTTTACCAATTGCTGATACCGGTTGTATTCAACTATGTCAATTACTGATACCGGTTTTAATCTTCTATATCAATTGGTGATACCACTTTTAAAATTGGTGGTACCAGTTTTAATCCACTATACTAATTACTGATACCCGTTTGAATCCACTTTACAATTGTTGATACCGGTTGTAATCCACTAAAGAAATTGCTGATGCCAGTTTAATCCGCCATAGAAATCGCAGATACAGGTTTTAATCACTATACAGCAATGTACCAATTGCTGATACCGGTTTAAATCCATTTAACCAATTGCTGATAGCATTTGTAACCCGCTGAATGGTGAGAGTTTCGAAAATAAACATTGCCTGTCGTAATGAGGCCAAAAATAAACAAATAGTTGAAATATTAACTCAAAATGTTTGACAAAGATTCAAATTCAAAATGAGGTGCACATAAAATTCGCAAAAGAGATGCTGCTTTGCATCCAGTTTCTTAACAATTTAATAAAAGTAAAGGTTTAGGCATCAAACTACTCACATGAAATAAAAAGATAAACTCCCATACCAAATTACTTCATCAGGTACACACGCAATCAAATTTTTAAAAAGCAGAAAATCAGTAACCAAAATATTGCAAGAAATAGAGTCAAACAGGCAAGAACAGAGCAGTCAAAATCTTTTCTCCAATTTCCAGGGATATTAAAGGATCATAACCCTTGGCTAGGGAGATGTCTAAATCCCGTCTCTGATAGCTAGGAAGATTAGCAGATCGTTACCCTTGGCTTGTGAAGATGAAAAAATCCCATGAATTATGATCTAAGAGGAGATTAGCTCGATAGCCATGGATTACGATCTTTAAGGAGATTAGCGGATCGTTACTCTTGGCTATTTAAGAGGTCAATATCCCATCTCCGATAGCCAGGTATTACGATATATGAGGAGATTAGCGGGTCGTAACCCTTTGCTAGTGAAAGTGTCAAAAACCATCTCCAATAGCCAGTGAGATTAGCGGATCGTAACCCTTGGCCAATGAATATGTCAAAATCCCATCTTCGATAGCCAAGGAGATCCTTGTGTAGTGAAGATGTCAAAATCCCATCTCCGATAGCCAGGAAAATTAGCGAATAGTAACACTTTGCTAGTAAAGATTCGTGAGGAAATTAGCTATGATAGCCATGGATAACGATCCGTGAGGATATTAGATCCGCTGGTCGGGTATTACGATCTATGATGAGATTAGTAGATCGTAACCCTTGACTAGAGTGAAGATGTCAAAATGTAATCTCCGAAAGCTATGGATTACGATCTTTGGGGAGATTAGCCCTTGACTAGAGTAAAGATGTCAAAATACCATCCCAGATAGCTAGGGAAAACAGCGGGTAGTTACAGTACTCTTGGCTAGCGAAGATGCCAAAATCCAATCTCCGATACCCAGGGATTACGATCCGCGAGGAGATTAGCGGTTCGCATCTCTTGGCTACATAGAAGGTGTCAAAATCCACCCAAGGTTAACTTTGTCTAAGGGAGGCAAAACGCCATTTTGAAGAAAGTTTTGAAATTTATTATTGAATTGTAACTTTTCCGTGCATCAAAATAAATATAAGCGATTCTTTTTCACATGTCATTTCGTATCTAGCTATTAAATGCCTATGGAAAACTGTTAAATTATCCTCTCATAATTAAATGTTATCGAATTTAATTCCGTTTTATAAATATTTAATTTCTATCCGTGTTAAGTGTCTTCACCAAACAATGATAACAAAATACCTCGATGATATGTAAATCCAATTCTTGTTTATAAAATCAAATCAGAAATACTTAATGTTCTGACATTTTATGAATTATTGTCTCATATTTTACCCTCTGGCAGCATTCCTTTATGGCATTAAATTTCCGTGTCCGATTGCTTATCATGTTATATGTATAGTATAACATGTAATACTTTATACAGCGAGTATTTCTTAGTAGTATAGAGCAACAGACTTACACATTGCAAGGACTAACATATGTTTCAACAAGTGCGCATTGGAGTCCCAGTTATGAAATGCCAAACAAATGAAGAATTAAGATCCAATTTTAACATTGTTTAGTAGTTATATTAAGTATCTACCCCATTTCCTTGTACCTCAGAAACTGGGTTATCTATATTAAAAGTTGTCACATATTTATGTTATACGTGTATTAATACTTTAATGTGTTTAATTCTCATTACCTATCTACCTACCTACCTAGTCCTTGTAGTGCCCACAGGCGCATAGGGCAAGGACTAGATCTTTCCACTCTTCCCGGTTCTGTGCCTCTTTCTCAATTTCACCCCATGTCTTTCTGATATCTTTCATTTCGCTTCAACAGTTCTTATTATGTAGCATTTACTATTATTATTCTTCTGAAAGCTTTATTCAACAAAACTAAAGATTTTTTTGTAATGATGAAAAATTAAAGTTTTATTCTTCTCACAGGTGGAAAATGTAATTTATACTATCCTGAGGAACTATGTGTTCGTTTTTTTTAAACAAATTATCCTGAGATAATTAAACAGTATGGATTTTATTCATATGAATAAATATTTAATTTCCATTTATTTCAAGTGTTCATAGACAAAGTATTAATACTTTAATTCCAATACATCCCCTGAGGCTAAGTTAAAACAGTCGTAACAATTCAAGTTTCATGGGGCTACCATGTACGAAAAACAAATCGTACACTCATAAAGTGCATTTTACGTTAACAAGTTTGGGTAAAGACCTATAATTTAAATAGAAATGGAATGTGCTCGTTCGATTTAATATAATACGTAATGAAGATTCATTTGTCATGTTTGTGTTTGTACGTGGGTAAATATTTTGATTAAGTCAGAATTGCAACTCGCGTTCATTTCCATTCGTAATTGAGAAAAATATATTTGCGTTCGAGAAATCAGAATAAACCTTATTAGTCTTTTTGTTGGAAATCACATTGCAAGTACTTTATTTATGTGCTTTCTTGTTAAGATTCTCTCTGGTTCACTATGTATTTTTGGTTGTGTCTTTGTAGTATCTCTTTGATGTGTTAGTGTTCTGACGATTTCGACTTGTCTTTGGACGTTGGTCTTTTTGGAAAGTGTCCACTGGCTCATTACTTAATAATGAATTATTTATTTTTATTATTATAAATATACACATGTAACCGAAAATAGAGGAATCAGATATGGATTAAAATTAATCTGATCAATTACAAAATGAAATATACTAAAAATTTCAGAGAATTTATGATATCAACCTAGTTGTATAAATCTAATATCTTAAAACATAATACAATTTAAAAATAAAATTTTTTTCTGGACAGAAATGCATATTATGCTAACAATCATAATCACACATATATTTAAACTGTCCACTAATGTCCATGAAGTTCTATTTTTACAATTTTCAATGTAACTAATTCACATCGATTTAATTGTAAGAATTTGAAAACTGCAAACAATTAATCTTCAAACTTAGAAATAAATATTATTACTTGTTAATGTTCAAGTCTGCAAGATGTTCTACGTGTATGTAGATGAAATTAGTGCATCTACCATGTTGCAATAGAATGTGAAAAGCAAAGATTAAAAAATGTGAGGCATAATAATTGTGATCTTCACGGTGTCACTTTTTTTACATTAATTATAATACTGCATTCATTCCTGCGTAAAGAATTAAAGAAACATGATACCAAAAAAACTATGATCTGATTCCATTTTAAATATACTATTGTCTCAGTAACAATTACTGATGCCCATCATTACACTTTTACATTTTTTACTGACATTTAAACTGATAAAATTAAAGTGCTAGTACACAACAACTTCAATACATTCCTAGGAAAATTTTCCGATATTTAGAGATTTAAAGACGTACTATAGATGTTGGCAGCTTGGTAGGGTGTTGTAAACCTTGTTGACTTGTTTCCGTCAGCTAAGCTTTCATTTAATGGTAATTATAAGTACTTTTCAAATTTGATACCCTAAGGCAGCTAAGCTTACATTCCTTGATGTTTATAAGGCAGCTAAGCTTACATTCCTTGATGGTTGTAAGGCAGCTAAGCTTTCATTCCTTTAACGATTATGAGTATTTTACGACAAAAAATTTGTTACCCTGGATATGGTACACTTGGTTGAACGTGTAAATCACCAAAAACATCGCATATTTCGAACTCGAATTAAAATAATGTTGGAACGAACCTTCATCGGTGTCAAATATTTGAAAATACTGATATTAATAAGATTCTATTTTAAACAGATTCTATTTTTTTTCTATTACTAATTTAAATTATTCAATTTATTTGGTTTGAAAAGAATAAATGAAATAAAATGTTCCCTAAACTAATTGATGATACAACTTGCATGCAACATTTGCAAATTAAACATAAAATTTGAACTTTAACTTTTCTGTAAAAAAAATTTTTAAATTAATTTTAAAATATGCTGAAGTTTTTAATCCTTTGGCAAATATCATTTATTACCTTATATTTTCATAATATATCTTTTACATACGTAATTGTTTGATCGGGCTAAAACAACATCTAATTAGACAAGGGTCCTATGAAGATAAAATATCTATTTACCTGTTAATTTACCTGAGAAATCTGACAGTTAAATATCAATGCCTTTAATAGCTAATTAGGTAATAACAACATCAACAAGGTTTATTGATTTATAATAAATTAAAAATATAATTTCACAGTTCTGTTATAAAGTTTGATAAATAAAAAAATTGCATATGCAAAAAAATATTTTTCATTTATAAAAAAGTTAAATATGGACCGTTTAAAACCGGCTTCCTTTCATCGTACTTATTTATTTAAAATCAAATGCATTTTCAATATTTCACTGCTATTCAAATCCGGCATCAATTTAAATTTAATAATTCGTTTCGTTTGTTACGGCCGAAATCACCTTTAAATTGTAGCCAACAAAAGACACAAATCAATAATAAAATTTAACAAGATTTATTATATACAAAGTTTACAAAAAAATATTACAAAAAGAAACTAAAATGTCAACTTAACTGTTCAAAATCCTGTTTTTTCTTGATCCGGAATTCTGGTCACTGTTGCCTGAATCCAAACGGAATATTATATCCAATCAGTCACAATCTAGTATGATGTAACGTAAATAAATGTGTGTGTGTCAAGGATGATGTGTGAGACGTAAATAAATCCAACAGCTGAGAACACAAGAATGTCAGGTCCAATAAGTTCTGATCTGAAAGTCTAACGTTCGTGTCCATATATATATACTGTAGAACGGAAACTTCTGGAATACGGTAGAAGTTCGAATCGCACCATAATTATTACGTAAGTCAAATAGAAAGTTCTAGTCATTCCATTAGTATCTATTATTGTTCCAGTGATTTCTAAACTGCGCAGTTATAACATTATTTGGTAAACAACTATAAATATTATGTAAACACATTATACACGTCACAAGGCCACACAAAACAAACCAGGCCAAGATAAATAAATATAATAATTACAATATCATAACACCTCCCCCCCTTAAAAGAAGTTTGAGTGTAACGAGAACTTCATGAACAATATATACAAAAATATATAGTATGTATACAGTGTTTTAATAAGATCTAGATAAAGCATCTGCTATTACGTTATCTTTACCTTTAATATGTTTTACAATAATATCATATTCCTGTAACAATAAACTCCACCTGGTCAACCTCTGGTTCTTGTTTCTCATTTTATGTATGAAGGTGAGAGGATTATGATCAGTATAAACCAGAATAGGATGCATAGTGGGATTTAAATATACATCAAAATGTTTAAGTGCAGACAACAGTGCAAAACATTCTTTTTCAATAGTGGAATAATTTTTCTGATGTTTATCTAATTTCTTGGAAAAATATGATATAGGTTTCTCAACATTATCACCTGTTTCTTGATATAAAACGGCTCCAACTCCTACATCACTTGCATCAATGGCAAGTTTGAATTGCTTTTTAAAGTCTGGAGTGATAAGAACGGGACTGTTAATTAAAAGTGATTTGCTTTTTTCAAAAGCGTTTTGACAATTATCACTCCAGATGAATTTAGAATCTTTCCGTAAAAGATGAGTCAATGGTTGAACAACAGTAGCAAAATTTGAACAAAATTTTCTGTAAAATCCAATCATGCCTAAATATCTCATAAGTTGTTTTTTATTTGTAGGAGGAGGAAAATTGGTAATCGCATCCACTTTAGCCATAATAGGTTTCACTTGACCTTGGCCAACTGTGTGGCCTAAATAATCAACAGTGGCCTTACAAAATTCACTTTTTGCAAGATTAACAGTGAAATTTGATTGTGACAATCTATCAAAAGTATCATATAAATGTGTTAAATGCTCTTCCCAGCTATCACTACATACAATAAGATCATCAATATAAGCATAACAACAGTCTAAATCTTTTATAACATTATTAATCATTCTTTGAAATGTAGCTGGAGCATTTTTCATACCAAACGGCATGACAGTATATTGAAATAAGCCGTCTGGTGTGACAAAAGCTGATATTTCACGAGCTCTCGGTGTCAGGGGGACCTGCCAGTAACCTTTTAATAAATCAAATTTGCTTACGAATTTTGATTGTCCAATGTTATCAATGCAATCGTCTATCCTTGGAATCGGATAGGAGTCAGATTTTGAGACTGAGTTTACTTTTCTGAAGTCAGTAACGAAACGAAAGGTTTTATCTGGTTTGGGTACAAGAAGACAAGGAGAGCTCCATTCACTGTTACTCAGCTCAATAATATCATTGTCAAGCATATATCTAATTTCTTGTCTCATAACATCAAGTTTAAGTGGATTGAGCCGGTAAGGATGTTGCTTAATTGGAGAAGCATCGCCTACATCAACATCATGACAAACAGCAGTGGTTTTGTTTGGCACATCTGGAAAAAGATTTTTAAAAGAAAATACCAAAGTTTTCAATTTTTCTCTGCGATCGAAAGTCAGATGTGCAAGTTTTGAGTCTAAATCTGATAAAATTTCAGAATTTTTCAATCTAACAGTTTGTTCCATAGTCTTGGAATCAAAAGATGGTTCAGTTATATCTGGTTTGTCATGATCGTTCTCCAATTTAACCATGGCTAAAGTGGCAACTGGTTTACTCTCACCTTCATTAGTACGCTCAAAATATGGTTTTAACATATTAATGTGACACACTCTATTTTGTTTACGCCGACCTGGAGTTTTTACAATATAATTCAAATCATTGATTTTACTGTCGATTGTATAAGGACCACAGTATTTAGCCTGTAAAGGATGCCCAGGGACTGGCAAAAATACAAGTACCTTATCACCAGGCTCAAAAACTCTGTCCCTGGCATCTTTATCATACCATATTTTCATCTTATTCTGTACATTTTTAAAGTTTTTCTGAGCAATTTGACAAGCAGTATACAATTTTTCTTTAAATCTAGATACATAGTCTAGAAGATTCAAGTCAGTGTGTTCAGTAAGCCATTTTTCCTTAATCAATTTCAAAGGTCCCCTTACAGTATGACCAAACACTAACTCAAAGGGGCTAAAACCAAGGGATTCTTGAACAGCCTCTTGGACCGCAAAAAGTAGAAAGTGAACACCATCATCCCAGTCCCTGTCAAATTGAAGACAAAGTTCTAATCATGTTCTTCAATGTTTGATGAAAACGTTCTAAGGCACCTTGAGATTCTGGATGATAAGCACTTGATCTATACTGAGCAATCCCTAACTGGTAAACGACCTGCTGAAATAAACCTGACATAAAATTTGAACCCTGGTCGGACTGTATAGACTTAGGAAGTCCTACTAATGTGAAAAATTTGATAAGAGCTTTGACAATAGTTGGTGTCTTGATATTCCTTAAGGGAATAGCCTCAGGAAAGCGAGTGGATGTACACATGATCGTTAATAAATAAGCATTTCTAGTCTTGGTCTTTGGTAAAGGTCCAACGCAATCAATAAGTACTCGGCTGAAAGGTTCTTCAAAGGCTGGAATTGGCAGAAGTGGTGCTGGTGGTATTTTCTGGTTAGGCTTGCCAACAACCTGGCATATATGGCATGATTTGCAGTATTCTGTGACATCATTTCTAAGTCTGGGCCAGTAGAAATGTTGTAATATCTTAAGGCAAGTCTTCCTTATACCTAAATGTCCAGCCAAGGGGGTGTCATGGGCAAGACCAATAATTTCTTGCCCATAAACTTTAGGCACCACCACTTGGTATACCACTCTCCATTCCTCCTCTAGGATAGCATCAGGGGGCCTCCACTTCCTCATCAAAATGCCGTCTTGATGGTAGTAACATTCGGCCACTTTGTCTGCTTCTTCTTGGGGTAGAGCCCTCTTGCAGAGCTGAAGAACCTCAGGGTCTTTGTTCTGTTCTTCCCTAAATGTTCTTTTGTCTAATGAATGGCTGTTCACGTCTGGCCATGGCATAATTACACGTTTGTTAGTACCAGGTGGTCTTATTATGGCCTTTTCTGAGCTACCGGGACCTTCAATGTCGGCAAAGAAAGTGTCAGAAAGGTCCATATAATCATACTGGCCTTCTTGTAAATCCTCATCTTGTTTTCTTGCCATTGCCCTAGTAACAACACAAGCTGGATACAGTTCAGCATCATCTTCAGGTGATTTAACATCCACCACCGGTTCACTTGTAACAATTGGTTCAGCAACCACTTTGTTCCTAGCTAGATCATTTCCTAGCAATAATGAAACACCCTCAACAGGGAGAGTAGGACGAACACCCACAACAACTGGTCCAGTAATTAAATCTGATTTCAAATAAATACGATGGAGGGGAACATCTATACAACCTAACTCCACACCTCGTAACAAAACGGAGGCACCAACGGACGTCTCCTCGGACAAAGGCAACACACCTTCTAACAACAAAGACTGAGAAGCTCCAGTGTCCCGTAAAATCTTAATAGGCTGAGGAGTAGTATTATCAACAATAGAAACAAACCCATCAGACATAAAGGGCTTATAATCCTCCATGTAATCACAAAAACTGGACTTAAAAGCCTGACTCGCAGGACATTTCAACTTATTGGTAACAACGGGTGTCGTACAAGCACTGGACTTGGGCTTATGATCTCTTTCATTCTTCTTCTGGAGTCTAAAACAATCAGCCATCAGGTGACCATTTTTCTTACAATAAGCACAAGTTAGTGACTTCTTCTCAAAAGTATCAAATTTTGGACCAGACATGTTATAACTAGACGGACTCTTATTCTGTGCAACAGGCTTAATATCAGTACGCTCAGTGCTTTGATTTTTGTAATTTCCGCTTGAAGTATTAAAATTTTGACCTCTGAAACTCCTTTTATGTGAAATGGTATAATTATCGGAAACAACAGCTGCATCTTGCAATGTCTCAACAGTTTTGTCATCTAAATGTGTTTTTAAGTCTAAATTAACACACTGCTTGAACTCTTCTAATAACATTAATTGTCTTAATTTATCAAAATTTTTATCTATTTTCTTTGACGTAAGCCATTTATCAAATAAATCTTCTTTTTCCCTAGCAAATTCAACATAGGTTTGTGTTTCAAACTTTTTATAAGACCTAAATTTCTGTCTATATGCTTCTGGCACTAGCTCATAAGCTTTCAAAACTTCCTGTTTAACAGTGTCATAATCAGAACTTTTTTCTGAAGATAGAGCTGAGTAAATTTCAGCGGCCTTGCCCACAAAAACACTTTGCAGCATTGTAGTCCAATAAGGCTTTGGCCATTTCAAATTTTGAGCAATTTTCTCAAATTGTGGAAAAAATTTATCAACTGTTTTTTCACAAAATTTCGGAACCAAACGTATATTTTTTGCTGCCTCAAAATGTTCTGATTTTGACTTAGTGTTGCTTTCTACTTTAGCCATTTCTATTTTTATTTTCTCCATCTCTAACCTTTCCCTCATTTCAAGTTCTGCCTGTAATTGTTTTAATTTAAATTCATCTTCTTTTTCTAATTGTTTTAATTTAAATTCATCTTCCTTTTCTAATTGTTTTAATTTAACTTCGTTTTCCAATTGTTTTTCCAATTGTTTTAATTTAAGTTCATGTTCTAATTCAAGCTGTTTTAATTTTAAAGCATCAACATTTTCGACCTTGAGGTCAAGAGCCTCTTCACCAAAAATTTCTGAGTCAACTAATTTGTCTATTACTAAATTTTTTATAATTTGTTTTCTCATAGATATTCTAAAATCTATTTTTAGATGTTTAGCAAGCAACAGTAATTCTTCTTTCTTTAGTTTATCAAACACTTCCAGGTCTGGCGTTTTCAAAAATTTACCAGCATCAAATTCCATTTTGTAGAATTTTGTTGGCTAATTCTAATAAAAATACTGAAAAAAAATTAATAAGATATTAACGTTCTCCCGAGACGAGCCCCCAATTTCTGTTACGGCCGAAATCACCTTTAAATTGTAGCCAACAAAAGACACAAATCAATAATAAAATTTAACAAGATTTATTATGTACAAAGTTTACAAAAAAATATTACAAAAAGAAACTAAAATGTCAACTTAACTGTTCAAAATCCTGTTTTTTCTTGATCCGGAATTCTGGTCACTGTTGCCTGAATCCAAACGGAATATTATATCCAATCAGTCACAATCTCGTATGATGTAACGTAAATAAATGTGTGTGTGTCAAGGATGATGTGTGAGACGTAAATAAATCCAACAGCTGAGAACACAAGAATGTCAGGTCCAATAAGTTCTGATCTGAAAGTCTAACGTTCGTGTCCATATATATATACTGTAGAACGGAAACTTCTGGAATACGGTAGAAGTTCGAATCGCACCATAATTATTACGTAAGTCAAATAGAAAGTTCTAGTCATTCCATTAGTATCTATTATTGTTCCAGTGATTTCTAAACTGCGCAGTTATAACATTATTTGGTAAACAACTATAAATATTATGTAAACACATTATACACGTCACAAGGCCACACAAAACAAACCAGGCCAAGATAAATAAATATAATAATTACAATATCATAACACGTTATATTCCGTTCGTATCTTACAAACACAACTTTTAGGAATCGCACTATCGGAAATCGTGTTTCGTGTAACGTGCATCGCGTGGTTTGCGTGTAACGTGGGAATCGTGTGCGTGTATCGTGCGAATCGTGCACGTGTAACGTGCCAATCGTGTGCGTATAACGTGTGAATCGTGTGAGTGTGAGTTGGTGCATTGCACGCTCAAACAGGTGTAGATAAACAAAACAGAAAACTACTTAAAGGCATTCTAACAACTGCTAAGACTAAAAACTGACATCTGAAAATACGACATGTTAGGAAACAATATGGAAACTAAGAAAATACAGAAATATACAGACAATTAAAACAAAAGTTTGGACAATGTGAAACATTCAAAACCAGATGCCAGCATTTGGAGTAAAGAGACTTCAAATGCTTTCTCTAACAGATATCACTGTTTCTGTAAAATTCCATAATTCCAAAGTGTTTCTTTGTTTGAAAAAACCCACTTCATTTCATATCAGACATTCTCTCTTTGTATTGAGACAGATTACAATCGATTAAATGAATCCAATAAACGTCTTTCGTTTTTGTTCCCTGTCAAATTTAATGATGTGTGAACATTAGCTTCAAATATAAATTCTTACAATACCACTTATCTTGTCAATACAGATAATTTGATCTCAATTCTAACAATATAAATGGAAACAATAATTGACCTGTTCTTGGTACATTTAGTGACAGTAAATTGTTTTGAAAAAATATAAAATTCTTGTCATCCGTCCCAAATTGGTTTGACCTTAACAGACAAAGTACGTATGTATCGATGCTAGAATTTTAACCATTCGAGAGAAATAGTTTGGTTTCACAGTCTATTATGACACATGGAACAGTTTTTACCAAAGTCGTCATGTTCTTTTATATACCTACTGCGTGTTCAATACTTTGTCAAAAGTCCAATATCACGTGTCCTTATCTTTTCTTGATATATCAACGGGATATGATTCTGGAAGCCACTTTACTTTCTGATAACATATTAATTGCTTCTTTCATCAAAGATTATAAATCTACAGTTTATTGTATCAATACAAATCTTTGTAAAAGACATATGTTGGAAATCAATAAAGATACACAGATATATGTTGGAAATCAATAAAGATACACAGATAACTACAAGATAAAAAACGGGAAACACAACATGGAAAACAACTACAAAAATAAAATAAATAAATAAAATAAATAAATAAATAAGCCACATGTATGAAGTCAGGGGGCCGGAAGTGTACGAAGCCGTGATTCTGCCTCTTATGATACATCCGCCATTATGTCTGTTTTCAAGATAAGGTAAGGAGATTTTGTCTTTTGTAAAATGGCCGCCATTATACTTATTGTCAAGTTCATAATCCAGTCAGACTAAGTTTTAACCTCAAACTAATTGCAACAGAAAATGTTTTAGTTCTAATCTATAGCATTAAGCCCCAAATATACACAGAAAAAAGTCCCATGAAATCTAACTTGAGGAAAATTCAAAATCAGCATTTTTATTTTCCTATGGAAATTAACATTGGAAAGGGGAGATAACTCCGCAAAAATGGGTCTTTTTTGTCAGTTTTTTGGTTGATTTTCTTAAAATTCATGTAAAGTATGATACTTTGATGGGGATATAAGTTCGTATTTGACTATATAATATAATCTTCTGCTCATGAAATGTACAAAAACCGAAATGTTATGGGTATTTTTATTTTTTTGCGCATTTTTCATTAAAGAAATTGCAAATTTGTGGCTTTGTGACCATTTTGAAAAAATAATGTGAAAATTTGGTATTGTTTATATCTGTAAATTATATATTTATCAGCATGTACCTTGTTTAAAGAAACTTTAAACCACACAAAGAAGAATATATGCTTAATTATTTTTATTAAATTTGAGATTCTTTACCTTGACAAGTTGAAAAATTTAATAAATGGTCAACTAATGAATTACGAAATCTAGGTTGTAGCTTGATAAAAGATATGAAAAAAACTTTAGAGTTGCTTATTATACTCTAAAGACGGCTAAAATATCTAGAACCAATACATTCTGCTGAATAGAAGCGGTAAAGTTATAATTTTGTATCAATTTTTATTGATATTTCTGCCTTTTTTGCAGAGTTATCTCCCATTTTCAATGCAAATGTCCATAGGAATTTTAAAATCGTGATTTTTTAGTCTTCCTCAAGTTAGATTTTGTTGGACTTTTTTCTGTGTATATTTGGGGTATAATGCTAAAGATTTAAACTTAAAAATCTTCTTTTGCAATTACTTTAAGTTTAGGGTCAAATTTATGCTAGATTGACTAGACTATCAATGCTGCTGTCCGAAGCCGAGACAACTCGGAGAAAGAGAACTTTTCTGTTGTAAAATATCAGAAGTATACCGACGGGGAACTAAGTCGACAAGAGTACGTGTTCGTATATCAGTTAAAATCATATCCAACTACCGGTATTTTGGTCATTTTCATATTCGATAAATCTGTATTAATTATAGCACTTTATTACTCCTCGTCTTCACTTTTAAAAACTTTGTTTTGAAATATGTAGTAACTTTCACATCTATTTTAATTCCAATATATGAAATTGTGACAATAATCAATAATATGGAATTGTGACAATAATAAATGAGATGAAATTTGTGACCAATTATACAAACTAGCAAAAGTACATACACGTAATAAAGAGCTATCATGGTGCATTTTTTTTCCTTTTTTAACCCACAATGAAACGAATTATTTTTGGTAAATTTGATTTGATTTTTATCTGAAGTAAATTTACAGGTAAAGAAATTTGTTCTCCGCAACATGTGTGTTTCAGGTAATTATAACTAATTAACGATTTGACATGTATATTCAGGAACTGTATATGAAGTATGATAGTATTATATGATCCCTGGTATATTGTACCTTGACTGTTCGGATGTTTAATGTTCCAACTCTTAAGGTACACAGTTACATTGTATATATACAGGTAAACCGTTTTGCTGACAAAAAAACCAGCTGGATTTTTGTTTTTTTAACGCTACATTTTTTAATAATTAATGCAGCATTTTAATAAAGAGTTGTACGTCTAGGGACATATAAAACATTTATCATATGTCTCTGGTGTGTCACAAATTTAAATGCAGAGATTATAATTTCAAATGTCAGATAAGTAACATTTTAATATATTTTAAATTACTAGTTTATTTTTTTTTTGGTATTTATATATTGTTAACATTTTATATATTATGTAATTAATTCTATTTGCTCGTATGAACGATATTTATTTTGTTTTGACTGATTGGGGAGAGTGCCGCCATTTTTACATCTTGAAGTATCACGGCTGTATAAAAAAATAACGAATGAAGTTGAAAAAATAAACTGTCAACGACAGAATAGCTGAAAAGTTCTATATTTCCATTATATGTAGATGGCAGCAATTTTTTTCAAAACTATGCGAATAACTAAGAAATTGTTAACTTTATTGAAGGGGGTTAGCAAAATTCGGGAAACAATCAAGGGAAATCAGACCAATTTTATCGAAGCTCAGGACGTAATTTATCCTCATTGTAAACTGCTTTTGCTCATGGACTGTAGATCTCCGGCTCCCTCAGTGGTGAATTTTAGATATGTTAAAAGCTTTAGTTGATACGTTCTTTAATTCTGTTAAAACAAAGCTTTCAACTCCTTTTGAAATAAACATGAACGTACATTTTATGAAAACATTTTGCTCCCGATGTATTTATTACAAGATGTTCTAAATACATTCCACAAATATGGTATTAGTGTGAAAGTTCATAAAATGACATATGATCAATTATTACATGTAATGTATAAACTTATAATTGTACAAATCACTTAATATATATTTTTGACGTATGACTGAATTTTAAAAGTTAATAGGTAATTCTTTACCTATATATTCAGTTATCTGTAAAAAAAATTAAGTATACGTTTTGCCCGAGGTAATTTATTACCTAGTTATTTAGTTATTTTTAAGTTTGAGTTCAGAATACATCCTATAATGATTTTCATTCTAGCAAAAATCGTCAGAGGTTACCAAAACGGTTAGATAAAGGGTTAAGGCCATCAGATCAACCAAAGAACAGCAAAACACAGTTACAATAAATTGATATTCAAACTGTGAGATCACAAAGATGGTCAATAATGTTATACTAAAAAATTCCCGATTAAAAATCTCAATTCGAAATAAAAAAAAATAGAAAGGAAGAGAAGAAATAACAAACAGAAACAACAAGGAATCTTACATACTACAGATACCAAAAATTAGTAGCCATGGTTATAAGATTGTCCTCTTTCAGAATTATGTCCAGTATTACAGACTTTTGTTTCTTATGTGTTTTTATAGCTGTTGATTATCACATTGAATCCAGGTGAGCGATACAGGCTCCTGGGAGCCTCTAGTATTTTTAAATTTCATGCAGCGTTTAATGTTCATTACAAATACTCTGAAAAATATCGAAATGGATGAAGTATGAATTTTACCGGATAAATAATATTTCATTACCCCAAATAAAAAAAAGGGGAATTGGACATTAGTATTAAACGACAAACTAGTAGTTTAACAATACAATTTCCAAAGAGTATACGCTATTCGTTCAATCAAAAAGCGATGCATCCAAAGGGAAAAAAAGGAAAAGATTAAATTTCTGGGAAACATAAAATTTGAGAAAACGTCTCACTAACAACATATAAAACAAAAACAAAAGTAGAATCGTATAGAAATCCAAAAGTCTGATGGTTCCAGTTGTTTATCCTTCGAGGGAATAGATGTTCTCAATTTACGTTAAAGGATTTAACATCCTTTCACAAAAATAACGAACTTAATCTTGTATAGAATAGTTTTAATTTAAGCAGGTCTTGTTTTGAAAGACAGTTTTGACATGTTGTTTAATGTCAGCTTATCGTTGGTGGACTAATAGAATAGAGAATGGAAACGGGGAATGTGTCAAAGAGACGACAGTCCGACCAAAGAGCAGAAGGTTATATACATTGTATCTCGGTTAAAATATAAAAAATAGAAACTTAAATGTATACTGATAAATAAGATACTAGTATATCAATGTTAAAAACATTTAATTTCCAATAAGTATCACAATGGTCATAATACATAGTATATGCAAAGATACAATAAGTATTATTTATTTAGCTTTAGTTCTACTTATCTTGAATTCATTGGACCATATAGAGGACCACTGATTAAAGTCCGATACAGGTTGAATCTGTCTGGGATAATTCGGTATCCTTGGTGATATACTGTTTTCCCCGAAATTCCCCCTCACAGTGTCCAATATATCCATGGCACTTTGAAGACGGTGAGAAAGAATAAGTCTTTTTTCCCTTGGAACAAATGGTTTACCAACTGAAGGCATACTTTTAGTTCGCGTTAGAGTAGCTCTGCGGTTGAAAATCCCTGCTGGAATCTTTACTTTTGGTTCAGATTCTGATCGTTTTTCAAAGGAAAATTCTCTAAATTGTGTGCTTTTCCCAAGTTCTTCACGTCTGTTATCCGTTTTTTCACCATTTCTGTTATCAGACTTATCATTTTCTCTTTGTGTGTCCTCTAGAATCGTTGTCTTTATTAATCTGTCAACATTACCTATGTCTATATATCCCTTTGGAGGAGTCTTACTTCTTTTTAAAAATAATTTACTAGCTGGGTAATGTTTGCATAAATTTTCATACACAGTGTCTTCATATCCCTTCAACATTGCAAACTGAGCGGCTGGCGAGAGTGAAGACGAAAACCGAGGCTCCTTTGGTAAATGTTTATTTGATGTAATTATATCGTCTTCGTCCTTTTTACTTGTTTGAAACGCTTTTCGAACCCTGAGTAGATTTGTAACCTTTCCTCCAAGTGACCGGAATTTGGTATTTATGTTAGTTGGGCGTTGAGAAATCGTCGAAGTACTCCGAACTAACGATCGTTCTTCCGGTGGTGGAACAAATATCTTCTCAGCTGGTGAGTACGTTTGCTTTACTCTTTCCAATTCAGTCCCCATTGCGGGTGATAACGGAAAACTTGCTCGGAACTTTTTATCTCTTGGAGAAATTAATTTTGGAGAACCACTGCCGGAACTGAAACTTTGTCTAGAAGAAGATCTTGTTTCTATACGTAGTGGTACCTTGTTGCGTCTAACAACTGACGCCATTGTCGTCAGTGTTACTTCACATTCAAACTAAATCATTAATTGAAAGTATCCAATAAAAAGAATCTTTTATCAATTTCCCCTCAATAAAATGTCAGACTGCAGCCTGCATTGATTAAAAGTTTATTATATATCCCCACCAGGTAAACGTATAAGAACAATTGCATGTCAGTTCTGAATCTATTTCCAATATCTTGTTTAACTGCTGTTCCGACAGGAAGGTACTGACACTATATCCAATAGCTTTTGATTCAAATCACTTCGATTTATATATTACCATTTAACAAGCTAGCTCGTAATTATACGGAAAAGGCAGTTGTAGAAAATGATGTGATCAATAATACTAATGTGATCATACAATAGATATTATTATATACATGCTAAATAAAACTTATTTATCTTCACAAAAACAACCTCCTCTATCGTTACGCTCTAACATTATAATATATGTAGTCAATTTGTGAACGTCTTGTATAGAATAATATTTTCACTTCGGTCTAATGAGTATGGTGTCAATTTAAGATTGTGAGAAAGTTGTTTAACCCGTTGGCTACCAAATGAAATAAAATGTTTAAAAATTAAAAATCCACGTTTCAGTGAATAATTATGTATCTTTACATATGTTGATGAATATAACACAAAAGATATTTTCCTTTCTTTACTAATAAAAATGGTGTCGTTTTTCGCCATGTCATTTTAGAAATTTTTAAATGATGTATTTTCTAATTGATAACGGTATGCAATCGTTTTTTTAAATAGAAAATCTACATCAGATACGGGATGTTTATGTGTTTGTGTACCCTGGTTTGAATTGTTAATATTCTAAACGTATATTTTATGAAATAATGTTTAATCGTAGTCCTGTTGTAGGGTTTTCCCTTACATGTACAGTTTTACTCTTATGTATTATAACGATTCAATATGAATAAGGAAAAAAATGGATAAGGGGTGGATCTTTGGTAAATGTAAATGATTTAGTAACGGATGTAGGACAGTTAATGTAAAGAGCAAGTGAACACTCATCTTATTGCTGTTCTTCATCTTAAAAGCCGATCACTGTATTTCACGATATATCAAAAATGAACACCTTAGGGCAAAATGATTGACGGTACATAGTGTTGATTTAAATGTTAAGCACTAACTAGTCACGTTTGTTTTATCTATTGATTATTCGTTATTATGATTTATATAACTGGTACAAAGTTTCTATATAGATATATTCACTCAATTGAAACCTCATCTAACATGACTTTGAAACGGATTTCTTTCAATATGAATATGACGGGTTTCATTAACGGAGTAAGACATGCTTGCCTCAGTCTGGTTGATATTCTCACTTAGCTGTGGGTTTTGTATTCTGGACTTTCTCTCTTCATGTTATTGTTCCAGTATCTTTTTACTTATATTTTGTGGTCGTAAGTTCTGTATTAATCACAGATTGTAAACAATTTGATATCTGAGTAAATTCTACTTTCTTTAAATTAGGTTAATCTATAGCTCATTTGGATAATGCTTCACACATCATCTTTTATCTAATTTCAATATACCAAGTTGTGTTTTGGAATACCGAAAATTTGAGATATCTGAAAAAAAAACAATTATATAAAACGGATACCTTGATACTGTTATTCAATTATTATTATGAACTCGTATGATCTCGTACATAATATATCTTTGTTGTTTTATCAAGAGTTGACGGAATAAAAATTAAGCATTTCTCTGGAACCAGGCTAGGTGTCATCTTTAATTGAAATGAAAATTTTTTTTTACAACTAGATGAAGGCCTCAGCTGTAGTCGCTGTATATAGGGATTTTTTGACAGAATCTATCCACTATTCTTTTCCCCAATTATGCAATACTCCAAGTAACTATGACTGTATGATATTAGTCGGTGAAATGAGCTTCTGTTCATTATTTTCAAGATAGCAAAATCTCATGAATCCTTTGGTTTCATTTTACATAATCTGTAGATCCTTCCCTTTTTTAGTTGAAAATACATCAAAATTATTGTCTTGTTTCTGATTGGTTGATGTAAAAAAATCTTCTCCTCTGAAATCGCTTGGCCAAATGGAACGGAACTTGACAGGTAGCATCTATGGGAGGTTCTTTACAAAGTTTCCTCATTTCGTCCCGATCGGGCAAAAACATGGCCGCCATGAGCAGTTCTTGTTTCTGATTGGCTGATATTAAAAAATACTTTTCCTCTGAAGTCGCTTGGCCAAATGGAACGAAATTTGACTGAAAGCATCTAATTGGGAGGTTCTATACAAAGTTTCCTCATTTTGTCCAGATCAGGCGACAGACATGGCCGCCATGGGCAATTCTCGTTTCTGATTGGTTGATTTAAAAAAATTCTCTTAAACTGCTTGGCCAAATAGAGCCAAACTTGACAGAAAGTGTCTATGACATATAACAGAAATCTACAGAACCGCAGAATTGTTTGAAACCAAACATGGTCTGAATGTTTTTTTTATATCAGAAGGTGCTCACCAAATGTTGTTACTCTGGTGCCGATCCCTAATTCAAAATGGTCTTCAGCAGAGACTTAGGTTAACATAAGACCCTATGGAAAATACATGCAAAAATCTTCTGGAGAACCGCCTGTAAGTGGAAGGACCTTGATGAAGAAAAATTTTGTTCCTACAAATCTTACCACACTTCATAATGATAGGGAGAAGTGATATTTCTCTTTGAGGTACATCAATAAAAATAGCTTTCATGACAGGTGAGCGATACAGGCTCAGCGTAGTTTTTAGTTGCATGACTTTTCCTGAAGAATTTTTTATTTATAAATTGTCATATTTATTCTAGGACAAGGTTTTTTTTATTATTGTCAACAAATCAACAGATAATTGATAACATAGGTAATGTTACCTTTATAGTTATGAACAATAGACAATACAACACTATGACAACACTAATCCACACAAAAAATCGGCACCCAGAAAACAAGTTAATATCTTTTTAGCGATGTTTGTTATCTTGAAAAGTGGACATAGGCTTTCAAAAATTAGACAAAATATCGCTCAAAATACAGCCATTACGATCTAGTCTATTGGCAAATTTTGGAGAAGTTTATATTTTCAAAAACGTATCATTTAATGTTAAAAATATACGCAGAACTATTATAGCTCTCCTTTTAAGTCTTTTGTTATATTTAATTTTTTTCCATCTACATAACGGTGATGATGCACTTAATATGTGAAGGACAATTATATTATTTTATCTGTAAAAAGATATTTACTATTTGAAACTTTAAAATAATTTATCTATCTTTCTATCTATCCGTTTCATCTTTTGACATTCATGACATTATAGATAAACGAAAAAGAACGATATATATTCAATATAAAGAGGTTATTTGAATGATTTACCATTTATTTATGCACAATATAATGTGTAAATATTGGATAATGTACTGAATATGTAAATATTCTTTTAATTATATCAGAAAAGACTTCTCTCATCTAAAACATCGTCACGGGTAAGTATGTTCTCGGTATCATCAAGGACAGCAATACATAGCTATAATTAATTGTCAATGACAGAAAAGTAATCATAATTTTTTAAATGATAAATGATATCAATAAATACCCAAATTTTATTCGAAATTAAAGCGTTTAGTTTAAAGTCCTTTTCGCCCTGTTTCTTTCAGTAACCACAAACAAAACAAAAAAAAAGCCATTTCCTCAGTTATACATGTATCTATGTCCACAGAAAGAATGATATATTCGTGGAACGATCTAAGACGTACAACAGTTTAAGCCTGGTCATCCAATCAAAGATGTACCGCCTCAGATATAGTACATGTATAATGCAAACTCGGGTGAGAAATTTAAGATAAACTAGATTCTAGATTAACCATCAGGGCTGGATTCATAAAACATCTCAACAGATTAACTTGTACTCAGCTCAAATAACGAGGGATTAAATTTGTCACAATAAAGCCTTGAGCAAAACTCATAAACTTTAGGGGAAATTCCAGTTTGAAAAGTTTGCGAAATCGGGCGTGAGTATACTATAAACCAAACCATGGAAATACAAAAAATTATTAAAACATAGTGAACATACGCTAAATGTACTTAAATCAACATTTGAAATATTTAAAATAGTATTCATACAATGTAATATAATATACAATTAATATACATCTTTTATCATCAAAAATATGATTATACTTTTGATAGACCAGGGTACAAATTATATCAGACATAAGATATCCTCCTATTTAAAATGCTTGTATAGATAGATAGGCGTATAATGTCTCATTTAATGTTGATATTAAAATATGATTTAAAATCTATATTTGAACATCTTGTTTAGGATGTAATTTCTAAACTTTCATTTGATATGAACACTTCATCCACCCTTATTGCTTTGTTGTCCTATAAACCTTTCGTTTGATTTGGTTCAACATTTTGCTTTGTTGTTAAAGAGGAGTGAATTGTACAAGAAAAAAAATACACTCGATACCAGCAAAAGAATAATAAAAAATCGAACAGCGTTCCGAAGTCCCCCGCCGCTAGAGCATCAGAAACCCTTGGACAAGTGAAACTTAACAAAATTTTCTCAAAGAGAGAGAATAGAAGGACAAACAATTTGTGGTTATTGCTAAAGTTTTTTACAAGTTAATGAGTGGTATGAAGACATTTATACAATATGGGTATAGTGTTGAAATCTTATTTTACCATGTGTATTGAGAATTTATACAAATGTACATTTACTCCTTTTCAATAAACAGAAATGCTTTGATCAAAAGTATTCCGCCTAACAAACTCTTAAAGACAGTATTTTTCAATTTTATAAGTTTCGATAGGAGTTTATGTATAAAACCTCCCTTTAGGTCCAAGTGTATAAATATTATTCCAATGCAAGGAGAATATAAATTTTCTAGAACACTTAGATGAACATTTTGTCAATTTTCAAAGTTATTAAGGGGCATAACTCCTACAAAAATATTTCGACATGACTCATCTTCGAACTCCCTTGAGGTATCATTGAGTTAAAGCTACTGTATAAATATTATCCAAATCGGTCCAGAAATAAATTTGCTAGAGCGCTTACATGAAAATTTTGTAAATTTTCTAAGTTATTAAGGGGCATAACTCCTACAAAAATATTTCGACATGACTCATCTTCGAACTCCCTTGAGGTATCATTGAGTTAAAGCTACTGTATAAATATTATCCAAATCGGTCAAGAAATAAATTTGCTAGAGCGCTTACATGAAAATTTTGTCAATTTTCTAAGTTATTAAGGGGCATAACTCCTACAAAAATATTTCGACATGACTCATCTTCGAACTCCCTTGAGGTATCATTGAGTTAAAGCTACTGTATAAATATTATCCAAATCGGTCAAGAAATAAATTTGCTAGAGCGCTTACATGAAAATTTTGTCAATTTTCTAAGTTATTAAGGGGCATAACTCCTACAAAAATATTTCGACATGACTCATCTTCGAACTCCCTTGAGGTATCATTGAGTTAAAGCTACTGTATAAATATTATCCAAATCGGTCAAGAAATAAATTTGCTAGAGCGCTTACATGAAAATTTTTGTCAATTTTCTAAGTTATTAAGGGGCATAACTCCTACAAAAATATTTCGACATGACTCATCTTCGAACTCCCTTGAGGTATCATTGAGTTAAAGCTACTGTATAAATATTATCCAAATCGGTCAAGAAATAAATTTGCTACAGCGCTTACAAGGTGGACGGACGGACGGACGCCCGGCATTACCATATCCCCCGCATCGCGTTGCGGCGGGGGACAAAAAGGAAAAAATATGTCCAGAAGATTGAGATCGAAATATGAAGAAGACATTGCCCCTGAAGTCTTTGATTTTAAGTTAAACGGATTTATGAAACCACAGTATTACTCAAACCAGTACTACACTATTCTTGAGCTTTCCTGGAGATTTCCTCATGTGTTGAAGTCCTCAGTGGGACTTTATGGGGACTCGCTGTTCTTGTGCTTGAACTTCCGCGTTTCATATGTAGAATTTTTGCGAGAAGAGAAAAAACATAGAACAAACACTACAAAGTTACCTCACGAAAACGACTGCAAAAAATCTGAAATCATAAATGTACTTTATCTCTACTTAAATCATTACAACCTGGAGTAGTTCTCCTGATAGTGTGTTTGATTTATAAATTAATACTATACTCAGTAAAAATGATTAACAACCAATGCTGGATTACATAAAACATCTCAACAGATTACAAGATTTCCTCAACTTGTCCTCAGATCAAATATTCACTGATTATCTTTAGGAGAATTTTTATTCTCTGAAACAAATGACATAAATAGGACACCTATTTCAAGGCGGGGTGATATAAATACAACAAAATAGTACAATAAAGAACCCGTATTTACTGTACAACTGATTTTATCAATAAAAAAAGTATCTAATTACAAAAAGATTTATCAAAACGTAAATCTTTTCCTGATTCTGTTTAATTTTCTATGTGTTGTTTTTTCACTCTTTCAGTTGTGATTTTCTTTGCTATGTTTCCTTTGGTAATCTTATATACCCTTCCCATATTTGGCAAAACAGATTCTTTTGATGACTTCACAACACAAATTGATGATATGACGTCACAGATTCCCGAGAAAATACGATAATAATCAATTATATTTTTTTTCAGATCACAAACATCAGACTTCTGTCAAACTTTTTCCATAATATTTAGCTACATGTGGTAACAGATCTATACTATTCTCATTGGCTAATTATACGGTAGCCTTAACGTACACTTGACCTTTCCAAAGAATCTGCCTTCTTATAAGGATAATTGGACAACACATTTATGATTAGCATTAGATCGCATTTTTTACTTGTTCATTTATTTATCCGATAAAACGAAAACAACTTTACTTTTCTAAAGTCAAAAATCGACAAGCGGAATTGAGATAAAAACTTTCATCTCCGAATGGAATAGCCTTCTATGGAACATTTTCAACTAATACTTCGATTGACACGACTTCAACAAAGCTTTTAATTCATGTATAAATTTCTAGTTCTGGGTAGAAAACCCATCCCTTGATTTTGAATTACAAATGGAAATGATATAAAGCAGCTTCTCATTAAATATTTATTGAAATATGTCGACCAAATTTTTCATCTAACTAACTGCATTCCAGTTTTGTCCCTCCTCTTTATTTATGAATTTCGGAAATAACCTACGTTATCCTGCTGAAATATAGTCCAGTATAAAACGTCATGCATTACTGAAATCATGAAATGACGGGGGAGGGGGGGGGGGGGGGTTCGGGATCTTGTATGCTTTGCTAATTTTGGTACAGTAATCCTTGTTCTTGTAATATTTCATACTCTATGATGTGCAAGATATGCATTTTTTGTTGATTTACGACTACTGGTTTTGACAGCCAAAACAAATAAAATCCAAAATGTTAAAAACCGGACTCAACTGTTAGAAAAATAAATGACCAAAAGAGTAAAACCAAAACCATCTAAAGACAGATCTATGCAGGAGGGAGACACGTCTTAGACCCGATACATCACTGCAACCATCTAAAGACAGATCTAGGCAGGAGGGAGACACGGCTTAGATCCGATACATCACCGAAACCATCTACAGACAGATCAAGGCAGGATGGAGATACGTCTTAGATCTGATACATCACCGAAACAATCTACAGACATAGCTATGCAGAGGAAGATATTCCTTAGTTTTCACAAAATTTAACAGTTATATAGCATTAAATTTAAAGGATCAATTTCATGTTAATGTCGAAATACTATAGCAATTGAGCTGGTGAAGCCCTAAGGGACTTGAGAGTCCTTCAAGAGAGGTGATACCCTAAGGGACTTGAGTCCACCAAGAGAGACATCCACTCAGCAGCTCAGTGATAATCGTAATAATTGACTAACAAAGCAATGTTTAAAAAAAATGTTTTAGAAAGGAATGTTAATAACATAGATTACAAAATTCCTCGATGTTTCTAGAAGTAGAAATCATTCTGTGGACTATGCCCGTCTAAGTAAAGTTAAATGTCTTATTTAGCTTTTTGTAAATTCAGTTAGGGAACAACCATTTGATTTTTATGGGGGGGGGGGGGTGGAATTTGAAAAAAGGCATGATGCAAAATTTGGTGAGAAAAAAAGGCAGGACCAAAACTCCTCAGAAAAAAGGCAGGACAACACCAGGTAGTAAAAAAAAACCAGTCTCGAAATTTTGCTGAAAAAAAGGCAGGACTTAAGATTACTTCCATGCCCCCTCCCCCCATAAAAATCAAATGGTTGCTCCCTTAGATAATTATATTCTTAGGCAGCTTGCTCGCTTGGCTTGTTTATTTCTATATACGTTAACTTAAACGGAATGTGCAGTAAATGTTATATATATAATTTATTTTGTCTTTTAATTCAGTAACTCTTTCTCTGTAATGGACTAATTTTTCATTGCCCTGCAATTATAACGAGCTTGAAATATCCAGGTAAAATCACGATCATTTCTAATTTCTGTAATTCCATGCTAGCTCTTATGTTTCAAAAAGTTGACACACTGTGCTGTGTATCCATGTGTGAAACTGGATGTAGAGTATTCAATTCCGGAAGATTCATGAAGCAATAAAGTGCTATTACGTTTAATTTATAACGTGAAATTTCATGTTGTCTTTGAAATTGTAAAGAATGAAATAGAGATAATAAAGAGAAATCCATTGATACAACAATTTGTGGTCATTATCTCCATTACAGTAATGACAAACTTATATAGAAATTATCTAAAAACGATTGAATCAAGGTTTTAGAAAATAATCTTTTAACTTTGAATAGGGAATAATACCAATGTTGAGAATGGTCCTTTGCGAGGTATATGTTTGCAATACAAAAAAAAAAAAAAAAAAAAAAAAAAAAAAAACAGATAACGTTTTACCCTTTACAGAATTGTCAGATAACGAAAATTAGAAAAGAACGCAATATTCTTTTATACAAAATTTTACACGCAGCAAACACATAAAACATGTACATGTGTAACATCATTTTAACAACCAATGTTACAAAGAACAGACAATAACCCAACAGATGTTCATAATTACTATTTCTTTCCCTTCAGAAAAAAAAGAGAAAACATTTTTGTAGCTATTTTATAGATCTTTAGACGCAATGAGGCCTTCGACATGAAAAAAACACTCGCACCTCAGTGGCAGTTTAAGATGTACCTAGTACATGTTTTTCAGAAATTCTTTGCTAAATGTCAATTATTGCGCATCTGTGGCACCAATGCAATTGAAGATTTACACAGACGTGCTTGTTGTGAAGTTTTATACTGATGTGCTCGTTCTGAAGCTTAACACAGAGGTGCTCGCTGTAAAGCTTTATACAGATGCGCTCGTTCTGAAGTTTAACACAGAGGGGATCACTATGAAGCTTTACACAGATGTGCTCTTTAGGAAGCTTTACACAGAGGTGCTCGCTGTTAAGCATTATACAGATGTGCTCGTTCTGAAGATTTATACAGAGGTGCCCGTTGTGAAGCTTTATACTGATGTGCTCGCTCTGAAGTTCAACAAAGGTGCTCGTTCTGAAGCTTTATACTGATGTACGTGCTCGTTCTGAAGATTAACACAGAGGTGTTCGCTGTGATGCTTTATACAAAAGTGCTCGTTCTTAAGCTTAACACAGAGGGGATCGCTATGAAGCTTTACGCAGATGTGCTCGTTTGGAAGCTTAACACAGAGGTGCTCGCTGTTAAGCATTATACAGATGTGCTCCTTCTGAAGCTTAACAAAGAGGTACTTGCTGTAAATCTTTATACAGATGTGCTCGTTCTGAAGCTTAACACATAGGGGATCGCTATGAAGCTTAACACAGATATGCTCGTTTGGAAGCTTAACACAGAGGTGCTCGCTGTTAAGCATTATACAGATGTGCTCGTTCTGAAGATTTATACAGGGGTGTCCGTTGTGAAGCATTATACTGATGTGCTCGCTCTGAAGATTAACACAGAGGTGCTCTTTGTAAAGCTTTATACAGATGTGTTCGTTCTTAAGCTAAACACAGAGGTGCTCGCTGTGAAACTTTATACAGATGTGCTCGTTTTGAAGCTTAACACAAGTGCTCGTTGTAAAGCTTTATACAGATGTGCTCGTTCTAAAGATTAACATAGAGGTGCTCTTTGTCAAGCTTTATACAAATGTGCTCGTTCTGAAGCTTAATACAGATGTGCTCTCTGTAAAATTTTACACGGATGTGCTTATTGTTCATTATTTGTGTCGTTTTCGTCTGTCAGTTGGATGGTGTCAGTCATTGTTGACCTTTCTGTTTTATTAATTGTGGCTATAGTGTTTTTTTTATTCGTTAAAAATATATTTAAGATCTTTTACATTCATTAATATTTAGACACTAATACAATTCATAACTTATGGTTGTATTAAAACAGATATAGACTGATACAATTATTACAATAAATTTACATTTTACCTTAATCATCCTTAGAGCACGTCATCAATTAATCAATAAAGAATAATGGTAAAATATTTATATACAAATCTAATTCTCTGCTGTCGGTATGCGATGTGCTATGTTTATGACAGAAATATTCTCTTGGGATTAATTTCATGGACTACTATACGAGGCATTGTTGACGTTACTTTGTATAATCATCCCAGGAATGTTTATTAATTGATACAGAAAAATAGCATGAAATTTGATACTAAATAAATATAAATCAGTAAATGACATTAGTTTCTCTCGGGGATTAAGTGTGAGAAAACTGTGCTATAGAAACCACTGCGAACGAAGCAAAGATTGGATAAACAACACTGATCCGCGAAAAAAGAAGTTCAGGTCTTTAAAGCCTTACCCATGTTAACCAGAATAAATTCTTTGCATCGATACTGATGCACAAGCAATGACAAGATGCGCACATTTCGTCGTTTAAGAACTTATCAGTTGTGCTCAAGACCTAAAATGTTGAAACTGAAAAAGAAATACTGATAACTGTCCATTTGACGAAATGTGCATATCTTTTTTAATAAAACAAAAGTTACATTAAATTTTCTAGTTTGGATGTGGAATTAAAACATGTAAAAATAATACTTAGTTCATTAAATTTATGTATTTTGATTCAAATATAGAAGTCCAACTCATCGTATCAATATGTGAATATACTTCTGTTTTCGCGAGATTTTACATAATAACTGAATCATCATATTTTATAATTATTATGATATTGAACACCATATTTTACCAACATTTTTAGGATGTTGCAATGCGAATTCCACGAGGAATTGCGACTGATACATTTGCTGTGATGGACAACTTGATGAAGTTTGACTACGGTAACAGCATGGTCAAGGTCAATTATATCTGTTCTGTGATTGGACGAAAATGATGTTTTTTCTGCTGTTCGAAAAACGTCTTTGGTTAACACATGTTGATATGGTCAGAATTAAGATTCATATATAACTAAAATCTAATCTTATAACAATACATGTATAAGTCATTGATAGTCATGCAACAAATTAAAACATAAGCTCTGGTGAGCTTTTAAAACTAACTATCATTGCATTTCGTCGGGTTTTCAAACAACTGTAAAGGTAAACAAACAAATGAACAAGATGTACAAAAAAATGCATCAGATATCCTTTGTAAAGATAGAACTTGATTTTAACCATGCACATAATCAAGGTTATCCACCAAAAGGAATCGAACAAGAAAATAACAGAATTGGTCAACATCGAAACACACACCAATAAACCTACATAAAACTACTACACGAAAACAGGACAAAATATAACACAAGAGTGGACACATTAAATGTCTCGCCTGAGTACGCACGTGCACATGACATATAATAAAGATTATCTGATACCCGATATTGCAAGTAAAAAAAAATGTGTTAAAAAACTTAATAAGGGTCAGGCAACATTTGTCTGAAAACTGTGTCCTAGGTCAGCTGTCTCAGACTTGTATGTACCCACCAAAAACTATCTATAAACCATAAATGGTGGGTCTGCATACATTTATAACATTTTTGAGAAATGGACTTATTTGAAAAAATTGGACGAGAGTCACTCTAGCCTTAAACTGTGGTCAAGGAGTATCTACAGAGCATATACAGTTAATACATGTATAGGTATTACAGCTAATATAAAGAGAAATGGACTTAATCATGAAAATGTGACTTAAATGTGAAATTCAAGTCAAGGGCTCAGACAGCCATGTACCCACCAAGGACTATCTATAGACCAAATATGGGGGCCTCGGTGGCCGAGTGGTCTAGTTAGTTCGTCATGACTACTAATGATCACTAGCCTGTCAACACTGAGGTTGTGAGTTTGAATCTCACCTGTGGCGGAGTGTGTTCAGACCAAATATGACGGGCCTAGATTTTAGAGTTGCTGAGAAATGGACTTAATCTAAAAAAATGTAACACAAAGTCACTCAAGCACGAAACTGAGGTCAAGGCCAAAAGGCAGGTATCATACTGACATGTACCAACTAAGAACTATCTATTGACCAAATATGGTTGGCTTAGGTATTATAGTTGCGGATAAATGGACTTAATCACAAAAATGCTATGCAGGTCACTCAACCATGAAATTATGGTCAAGTTCAAAAGGAAGGTGTCCGACTGACATGCACCCACCAAGAACTATCTCTTGACCAAATATAGTGGGGTAGGTATTATAGTTGCTGAGAAATGGACTTATAACCACGAAAATGTGACAAAGCCACTCAAGCATGAAATTGAGGTCAAGGTTCCAAGCCAGATGTCAGACTGGCATTTACCCACTAAGAACTACCTATAGACTAAATATGGTTAATTGGCCTACTTATTAAAGTTGCTGAGAAATGGATTTAACCATGAAACTTGGATGCAGATTTTACATTTATGTTTATGAAGCCAGTGAACCATGAAAACGAGGTCAGGGTCACAAGACAAGTATCTGTGGACCAAATATCATAATTGAAGGTTTTATGCATGCAAAGTTATTAAGGATTTAAAAAAGGTTTATGCCATCTTCGCCGCTGTCCCAGCCCTGCCGCCGGAGAGCAATACCTATATCTTGCTTTCGTGACTTCTCGTCGCAGACGAGACAAACAGAGAGTCATGACAGTCTGAGTTTGGTAGCGACATGATGAAAAACTGATTTTATGGGAACTTAAACCTTCCTTATCTCTCCTGGTCTCTGTTGTTTTCATAAGCTTGAACATAACATACCTAATTGTTATTTGGCATGTATCTTATTGTGGTAAAGGCCAGAATTTTTCATCAAGAAATCAGCTGCAGAGGTTTGTGGGACAAAAATTAGTTTAATGATATAATATTGTTATACACTTTAATAGAAACTGACAGCATTTATAAGAAGATACTATGATCTGATTGGGAGAACAAACTTAACAGTTAAATCCCTTTTCAGTTTTAAGACATTAGTGTTGATCATTATTATACATGTTTCAAAAGACAAACATGACAATTGTATGAAAAATTTGTCCCTATTAATGCATTGCAACTTTTGCAAAGGACCATCAACTTTTTACAGAAAATATTTCCAAACTAATTTAAAATTTTGCAAATAACTAACACTTTTCACTTTTAAGCCATAATTTTTTTCATAAAGCACATTTTGCTATAAACTGCTTTGCAATTAACAGACATATTTAACATTATTTGAATGGGAAATGGTTTTGAGCTTAGAATTTATTTTGCAAATAAAAATTTTTTGAAATTAACAGGTTTTCAATTAAATGGAATCGACTGTATAAGGTGCGCAGTTATTCCTCATAGTTAAATACGTTACTGTGAATTTCAAGATGAAGAACAAGAATAAAAGTGATTTCCTGTATTTTTGTATTATTCATTGGAATTACACAGTACTGCATCAGTTTGTATTCCCTGAACTAGTTATATAACATCGTTCCCATATTTATGGTAATGAGTTGGTTATATCTTAAATTGTAAATTCTTTTGCTGCATCAAAATGAGAATGTTTCCTTTAAAAGAGTAATTCCAATTTGTGCTATAAAAACCTTTAATAAACTGCCTAAAAATATATAAATGCGTTACATGTAATAAAAACAATTCAATTATAAAATAACATGATATTAAAAGAATAGTTTGGAGATTTGATTTTACAATATTACAGTTTCCCTGGAAATTGCCTTATTATTTTTGAATCAATAAAAACATATGTTAATATTTGGCGCATAAAATTTATTTTGTGAAATGAACACATACAACATACACAACCCACAATACACCACTGATGAGGTAAAGACAAATATAACAGTATCAAAACAATAATTGCTTATTAAGAAACTGAAGACTATAACATTTAGTTAAGAAAAGACTCCAAACTCTGAGATAATAGACAGAAAAAAAAAGTTCGAAATGCAAGGTATTGTGTATAGTGTGTTTTTATTGAGTGGTGGTAAATTCTAATTTATGAACCTCCAGTCTGGATGTAAAAATACCTTGATGTTCAGGTGGTCCAATCTTCTGGCCAAATTTTGAAAAATTCAATAAGATTTCTTACAAACATACAAATTTACTATGGTCTCCTGATAAGAAGCCCAAACCACTGATCAAATTCACAAATCTCCTGATCTGAGGTTTGAAGTTTGTCACATATATAAATTACAGAACTTCTGAAATATGACCATTAATTTTTATTTAAAATTTTGATGCATTTTTATGTTCTGCATTTTATTTCATATTTTGGTTTCTCTAAAACAGGCATATCAGAATAAATAAAATGCTCCGCTGGGCGCAGCTAGATACGACCGCAGATGTTGAACCCTGAATAGTTGGGGCAATTATGAACACAACATTCAAGCTTGATACAATACTGAATTTGGATTGTGAATAAATATTTGACACAGCATAGGTTTCTGACACAGAATGAATGTTGTCTAAGAACTTAAAATTTTTTAATTTACCTATTCAAACCATATCAGTATTATTTGTTTTTATATATAAATCAGAAATAACCAATTTAAAATTTAAAATTGGGCACACATATCAATTTCTTGCTATTGCGCAATACTGTGCAATTGAAAATTTCTTCAAATATTTGACACATAATAGGTTTCTGACACAGAATAACTGAAATCAAAGAAATTAGAATTGGTCATATGATTTGAATTTATATTCAATTTTTTGCTTCTTGTGCAATACAATATGCTGTGGAGAATTGCCCCCCCCCCCCAAAAAAAAAAAATAATAATTTACCCCTTTTTTTAGCTTTTGTGCAATACACTATGAAGTTGCACATTGACCCCCCCTCCCAAAAAAAAAAACAAAAAACAATAAAATTTATTGTAACCCCCCCCCCTTTTTTTGCTAAAAAAATTTTAAATTTTCTTTTTAATTTATGAAATATGAAATGAAAAAAAAATTACCCCTCCCCAATTTCTCATTTACCCCCCCCCTCTAAATTTTGTTTTCAACCCCCCCCCCCCCCCCCCCATTTCTTTATACTTTGCAACCATAACAGCCCATTTAAATACACCATAACATATTAAAATATAAAATGACATCATAGTCATGGAATTTGTTAATAATAAGGTTTTGATAACAGGGCACACATATCAATTTCTTGCTATTGCACAATACTGTGCAATTGAAAATTTCTTCAAATATTTGACACATAATAGGTTTCTGACACAGAATAACTGAAATAAAGAACTTAGAATTGGTCATATGATTTGAATTTATATTCAGTTTTTTGCTTCTTGTGCAATACAATATGCTCTGGAGAATTGCCCCCCCCCCAAAAAAAAAAAAATTTACCCCTTTTTTAGCTTTAATTTTGGACCCCGATTTGGACCAACTTGAAAACTGGGCCCATAATGAAAAAAACTAAGTACATGTTTAGATTCAGCATATCAAAGAACCCCAAGAATTCAATTTTTGTTAAAATCAAACTAAGTTTAATTTTGGACCCTTTGGACCTTAATGTAGACCAATTTGAAAACGGGACCAAAAATTAAGAATCTAAATGCATGGTTAGATTCGGCATATCAAAGAACCCCAATAGTTCAATTTTCGATGAAATCAAACAAAGTTTAATTTTGGACCCCGATTTGGACCAACTTGAAAACTGGGCCCATAATAAAAAAACTAAGTACATGTTTAGATTCAGCATATCAAAGAACCCCAAGAATTCAATTTTTGTTAAAATCAAACAAAGTTTAATTTTGGACCCTTTGGACCTTAATGTAGACCAATTTGAAAACGGGACCAAAAATTAAGAATCTAAATGCATGGTTAGATTCGACATATCAAAGAACCCCAATAGTTCAATTTTCAATGAAATCAAACAAAGTTTAATTTTGGACCCCGATATGGACCAACTTGAAAACTGGGCCCATAATAAAAAAAACTAAGTACATGTTTAGATTCAGCATATAAAAGAACCCAAAGAATTCAATTTTTGTTAAAATCAAACTAAGTTTAATTTTGGACCCTTTGGACCTTAATGTAGACCAATTTGAAAACGGGACCAAAAATTAAGAATCTAAATGCACGGTTAGATTCGGCATATCAAAGAACCCCAATTGTTCAATTTTCGATGAAATCAAACAAAGTTTAATTTTTGACCCTTTTGGCCCCTAATTTCTAAACTGTTGGGACCAAAACTCCAAAAATCAATCCCAACCTTCCTTTTGTGGTCATAAACCTTTTGTTTAAATTTCATAGATTTCTATTTACTTATACTAAAGTTATTGTGCAAAAACCAAGAAAAATGCTTATTTGGGCCCTTTTTTAGCCCCTAATTCCTAAACTGTTGGGACCAAAACTCCCCAAAACAATCCCAACCTTCCTTTTGTGGTCATAAACCTTGTGTTAAAATTTCATAGATTTCTATTTACTTATACTAGAGTTATTGTGCGAAAACCAAGAAAAATACTTATTGGGCCCTTTTTTGGCCCCCAATTCTTAAACTGTTGGGACCAAAACTCCCAAAATCAATCCCAACCTTCCTTTTGTGGTCATAAACCTTGTGTTTAAATTTCATAGATTTCTATTAACTTATACTAAAGTTATAGTGTGAAAACCAAATGTCTTCGGACGACGACGCAGACGACGACGACGACGCCAACGTCATACCAATATACGACCGCAAAAATTTTGCGGTCGTATAAAAATGTGATACAGAAGATCTGTGTGACATAAACAGGCAGCTGAAAATAGGAAAGTTTACAAAGATTCTTCATTCATCCATAATTTGATGTTTTACTTTTAGTGAAGCCGTTTTAAAGAAGATGTTAGCCAATCATATCAGAACACTTCCAATGGCAGTCATTTAATAGTCCAACATGGATGACATAATCAGAAAATATATAAATTTTCAAATATACAGCATTACACACCAAGAATAATTTTAATAGCAAAAATTAACATTAAATCAGACAGAAGAAAAAGGACTAGTCTAAAACTGTTCAACCCAATAAGGCAAAAGAGGGTTTAAGTAGGCTACATGTGATAAAAGATGGTTCTAAGTAGGCTACATGTGATAAAAGAAGGTTCTTTAAGTAGGCCACATGAGGTAAAAGAGGGTTTTAAGTAAACATAGGGTAAATGGGGGTTTTAAGTAGGTCACCTTTTTGTTCTATTTGAAAGTTAGCGTTTTCTGGAAATCTACAAACTGAAATTAGCTATCAAAGAATATCAACCATTCTTATCTAGTTACTGAATTAACACTGGGGATTACTATATCTCAGTATGTTTTTTCTATATAGAAATTTAAACAGTAATTTTAATATTTTATCTATTTCTAAAACTAGAACTGTTTTCATTACTATTGACTGGAGAATAGTCTTTGGGGTATAATAATGCGCTTAATGACAAGATATTCGGGGATGATAAGTTCATTTTTCTCATGGATACCAACTATTGCCCTTGGCAATGCCTCGGGAAATAGTTGGAAATTAAGGGACAATATACTCACCATTCTCAAATCCAATCAATAAGTATATAATACTGAATATTAATCTATGTTATAATTCAAAAATGGTAAAAATACATTAAAAGTAAAATTTAAGTCTTAGTTGGCCATATTAAATTAAACGATTCTCACTCAAGCTCTTCCTTACATTTACTACCACTCAGGCTCACTTTTAATTACATATATTTGAATTTGAAAAGAAAAATGATTTATTTCAATTAAGAGCTCAAATATAAATATATATATAAAATTGAAAACATCAACCTAAAATTAATTTTTTTTTTTTCAATTGAGAATATTAATATTTATTTTTTCACATTCATTCTAATTATAATCTCCTTCACCCAGTAAGTAAAACAATACATCTAACAAAATGTGTAATCAATATTTAGTTTTAAATGATGAAAAGGGGAAAATGTTTGGATTCAATATCTAGTATAAAAAAAAAGTAAATTTAAGAGAAAAACTTACAAATATTATCATTAGAAAAATAAAATATGTACAAAAATAAATCACATTATCACAGATCAGTTGATGAAATAGTACAATATTTATCACATTAGCTACAAATTTTATATAGGCACTTATTGTAGTGTAGTGCAGGTCATATTTCTATTCTACTGAAGATAATTTTAATCTTCAAAACTGGCATTAGCCTATGTGTATGTGTAAAGTAAGAAGAGCAAACCATGTTTAATTGTCACAATTCAGGTACTATATATATAAGCCACCAGTTATTACTTTTACAGGCACTTGTAGTAGGGTGATGTGTGGCATCTAGGGTAAAATTACAATTTTCTGTGGCACATAAAAAAATAACTAAAGTTTTTTTTGCTGATGTTTTTTAAAAAAAATGTTGCTTGAAATACTTACTATATGCCTATGTAGCATATCAAGGACCATGAGCTTTTTAGGGGTTTATTGTATAAAGAGTTCCTAGGGTATACCTCTCTCTATAAAAAGTTTACTACTAAATCCATTCTGTTGCAACAACATTTGGAAAATTAGCATTACTTATGTTTCTATTTGACCCTGTAATATTTCATTATATTAACAACAGAATTTCCAAAACCATATACAGTACAGTTTGTATTTAACGAAGTCCAGGGGACTCTCGATCTTATTTTGTTATAGGCATCATTTGTTATAAGGTTAACAATGCAGAGTTACTTACCCTGTTAAAATTATATTATGAATATTTTCTCTGCAAGTTTTAATGTAAAACATTGTTTTCTGTTCTTATACCAGTGATTTACTCATTTTATTTGTTTCAAATGTTTCTCTGTTGAAAGAATTTTTTCTATTCCAATTAAATATATTTTGAATATCATTTTCCTTCTGAACCCAGAGATGAATTATGTGAAAAATTCAGTGGATTTGATTTTGTGAGGTCTTTGTTTTTTACTTATACCATATATGAATTGCAAGTTGTGTAGAGGTATAAATTGAGAGCCAACTTAAATCAGTAAAACAATTACCGATAACAGAAGTGTCGAGTCTATTTTACCATTGTTATATGTGATTGTCCGCGCGTAACAGAAGATAGGTAACCAGATTGTTTCTTTGTTATAAAAGGTCACATAACAGTAATTAAAACTTTTGTTTATGACTTAACATTCTCTTCGTTATAAGCCTGATTTCGTTATAAAAAATTCGTAATAAGCCTAAAAAAATACACTGTTTAAATAGCAATAGGACGTGGGTTTTATCTTCACTTCCTTGTCTGATTTCATTACAATAGAACAAAGAATGGAAATGGGGAATGTGTCAAAGTTTGTATATTATAAACAAGGTCTACTGTACAACAAAACAATATAAAACCCTTAATAAATATATAATAAATTGATATATGACAAAATAGAATTAAATGAAACTTATTACGTATGTATATTTTATTATATACTTATAGAAAATAAAGGTAAAATTTTACCCTATGATAAAATTGGAAATTGTACATATTTCTCCTCAAATTTTATAAGAATTGGCTTAGCGGGCTGATCTGACTTTGTTATAAACTGTTTTTGGATTATATCAACTATCACACCCATAATCCATAATCGCGTTATGAGTCATTTCCTTAACCGATTCTAAACTTAATAGCACATAGTTACCAAATAGCGGGATTGAAACTATGGATTATATTAAGTTGCTCAAAAATGTTAATACAAACAGAAAAACATTTTGACTAAATGGACGAGAGGCAATGATGATTTGCAGCACCTTGAGGATATTTGGCAATAAAACTGAAATCATTGAGATCAGAATTTTCATGGAAACCTACAAAACAACAATGCTGAAGTATATGATAAAAATATCATTACATGTCATTATTCATATCAGACCCATTATCAGCCCATGGTCAAAATCATCCCTCGAGCCTGGTGGCTCTTGGGCTAATATCATGCCCAAGGGCTGATAATAGGTGTGATATGAAAAATGCCATGTTATAATCTATAAATATCACTCTCTACGGTAAGTTATCACATATTCTGGATAACACTGACCTGCCTCATACACCAAAAACTCACGGAAATTCCACTTTCCATCTACAACAATGGAATCGTATGACCCATGCCCATTTGCATTATGGGTAGGATCACTACATTTGTCAAGTTTACATGTTTTACATGGAGGACGAACATAGGCCTGTTCTTTATCTGTAACAAATATTTCCCCTAAAGCCATACGTAACAGAATCATCTTCTTTGGGTTAGATTTGTCTCTTTCATTCTTTGCATCTGAAAAATTATATAGAAATAAAAATATAAATATGTAAATATCTTATTTATGTAAATGCTAAATAATTACTCCATGTAACTTTAACTAACAAGAAGTCCATTGGTTTATTTTTGTAAATTCATTTTTATATCATTAGATATCATTTGGATACAACAGAACCATAAATCATGAAATTTATACAGTGGACCCCATGAAATCAGATATCAGACAAATGAATATATCAGCTAATTGAATATAATATCAAAACATGAAACCATTCTGGTATAATTTAATGTTAAATTCATTGGATATTTGCATACTGAATAAGGGGAGGGCCTCGGTGGCCGAGTGGTCTACATAGTTTGTCATGACTACTAATTGTCACTAGCCTGTCAACACAGGTTGAGAGTTCCTGTGACAGGGTGTGTTCGACTCCGATCTTAATTGTCAAGGATTGCCAATTTTCCTACCGAAGGTTGGTGGTTCCCTCCGGCTTCCTCAACCAATAAAAACTGGCCACTGCAAAATAGCCAAATGTGCTACTTATTTCCACTGAGAAGTACAAAAACTGGTATGTACAAAAATAAGCAAATCCACAATGTTCGATTAAGATCAAGCTGTAGTGGATTATGAAATATGAAAGTAAACAAATACCCAAAGTAAATCTGATATCTCCCATAAAACAAAATAGAGTAAATGTGGTGCAGATCTTTGATAAGATAAAATAATGTGTTTCCCATGTATGTTGTAATGGAATATCCCTAAATGCACCCCTTAACTTCCGCGAACGACACTTCCATATCCAATGTAAACTTCGTCTGCCACTTTGCACAATAAAGTTCTCAAAAAACAAAAAGCCATTTTGAAGTGAACAAATATTTTGTAAGTAACAAAAAAGCATTAAAAACATCGTAGATTTACTTATGTCTTACCTACTTGTGAACTAAATAACCATATTGTTCAAATGCATTGCCTTTGATAAATTTGAAACAAATTCCTTATCAAATCAGTAACAAATCATAAAGAAGTAACTTTAATTTGGTGTCTTTACCCCTACCAAACATAAAGTATTTCGACCCGCCATAGAATATTTTCATGCATGGGCAGACTTACCGGATGTGACAGCAGAATGTAAACACAGATAAGCTTCACGTTTGATTGATTTGCATGTTGTTTTCATTATTTTTTCGATTATATAACAAGATAACTATTGAGTTCAATATCTAATTAAGTCACCTATATAAATGATTGTAATTTCTTCTAAAAAGAAATACCACAATTTTAAGCCTTAGGAGGGCAGACGTACCGGACGGCATCGTAAAAAAGATTTTAAATATTTCATGTCACATTTTTTGCATTAATAAGTAAGTCCTTATATTATTTGCCTTAATTTAAACATCACATTAACTTCTGGATTCAGATTTGACAATATAACTGTTGATTTTCCATCTTGTAGCATTTCCATTTATTTTCTTTAGACATATTCTATTGTAGCATTATTACCTGAATACTGATCACTTTTAGTTGAACTTTCAGCAGCATAGAGGGCAGCACCAAACATGGCCTTTTCAGTGAGTCTGATGTCAAATCCACGTGTTGCTATGGTAGGTATCCTGTCTTCTCGTGTTCCATGGAATAAATAATGTTCGTTAATTTCTGGGAAGATATCTTGAAAGCAGGTTTTATCTGCCACTCCAGTTGTAAAAATTGACCTTTTCTTTTCACCTATTTGAATGTCTTGTAATTGATTAAAAGATGTTTCTAAAACTCCTGCTTTATGAAACAGTTTACCTCTTGTATGTGTGTACTTTTCAAACAGCTCAGGATTTTCTATTCGCTCAACCTGTGTGACTTTAATCTTGGTATAATTCAAATCGTCCAAACCTGCACCATCACGGCCTTTACCAATATATTTTGACAGCCATGTTTTTTCAACAATATCTGTAACAGCCTTTTTTTCCTTACTAGAGACTCTTACAAGTTCATATTTTTTCTTTCTGGCCTGAGAATTCCATTCCTTTAATGATTTGCTTGGACCAAATAAGGACCAATAACTTGGTGGTTTATCATGATATTGGTACATCCACATAAAAAAAGCTGGCGTCCCTTCAGCTGGAGCTGCCGGTGGGGCTGATGGCTCAACAGGTGGGGTAGGCACTGATCTTAGCACTGTCAGGTCTGAAATTTTCATACCTAATTTTACATAAATCTATTTTTAATCAAATTTATTATTTCTTTCTGAACAGTCTCTTAGCAAAAAACTTTAATTACTTTTGACTAAATATGTGTTGTATACCTAAGGGATCTGTAAATATAAGTTAGGTCAAAAGAATAAACTCATTTTAAAATCTATAGTATATTAGTATTAAAATGTTCAAATAATTATGCAGGAAAATACTTACTTCTGGTTGGTTTAAATTCCTTTAGCAAAGCCTGCAAAAAAGCCAGAAATGTAAGCCTAAAACATCTGTATTAATCATAAATGATTTTATTTATTGATATTATTTGAAACTAAGAAATATCTTTCCCATGTTTAACTTTGTTTTTACAGGATTTTGACAATAACTTTGTGGTCATTTTAGATCTGACTATGTTCTACAAAACTTTGGGTAACTGTGTATTCAATATATTCTTTGGGATACTATAGTTTTTTGTGAAGACAATGGAGGGAGAAATTTAAGTATTCAACAAACCGCATACTTCATGCTTTTTACATGTGCTTGTTAACAAGAATTGAATGAAATCAAACTGCATTTCCTTCCTCAATGTTTGGAGCTGCCAGCATGCCTACATGACCGTCGGCCGGACATAATTTATCATCTTATTTTTTAAATATAACAAAACTACAAAATTTGTTACCATCAAAAGAGTAGACTTTTGTTAAATTGTAAAAACATATAGTATAGTCCATGTATTGAATGATACATTTCAAATCAAAACCAAAGTAAAAATTGGTCTTATTAACCCCCTTATTTTAATATGTGCTTGGAAAGGACCTTTTGTTGGTTTTCTCTTGTCTAAATATGGCTAAACCATTCCTATATAGCATACTGTGTTAATTTATTATTTCTGATTTTGGCAACTATTGAATTATTTGTGATATTTTTTACCAATTAATATAAGTCTGCCATTCAGAAAGTATTTATTGTCAGGTGGCAATTCTCACCACAATGAAACTTTTATAATGTAGACACAAGTGTGCATAATTTTCTCACAGATACTGTTTTTCAAATAAATTACCAATAGTTTTCAAAGAAAGCTCCATATGGATCATGTAATGGAATAGTGCAAAAGCAATGCAAGAGAGATAACTCTAGCTATATAAATGTACCAAATTACAAGGATACCAGAATTTTTTTCACATTATAACCTTACAACATAAACATGAAAAATGTAAAAATTTTGCCAGTTCTTTAAAAAAAAAACCAGTTGATTGTTGTTGTTTAATATCTAAACAAACTGATCTTCACTGAAAAACTTTCTAGCATCATTGATAATCATTTTAAGTTTGTTGAGAATGGCTGTCTGGCAAGAAAATACCCCCTTACCAGTTCTGGAAGATTACTACACTCGATAAATACATATAATTATAAAGTGTTATGAATGGCCTAAAAAAAGCTTACTGAAAACACAAACTTTATGAATGACCTTTCTTACATATTCCAATGTCTTGCAGTCTTTGCTTATATCAAATTTTATCATACATTTTCCTCACTTTAAACACAAAATTTGTTATGAATGGCCTTACTTACATTTTCCACAGTCATACAGTCTTTACTTCTATCAAATACCACTATGTATATATTCTTTAACTTAGTATCGCTGTGTTTGAGGTCAAAGGTCCTGATGCATTTCTCCATTGTTTTAGCCATTATGTCTGGAGGGTACTTAAGGGCACCTGTCCCTAGGGTAGGGAATGCAATATACTTTGCATCATGTGTGTGTGCCTCTTCTAAACAATTTGTGACAAAATCAGTTAAAACCTGGAAGAAAATGAAAAACACTTAAAGATTATTTAATATGATACCTTAAATGATAATGCCAATAAATCATTTTTTATTGAAAATACATTGAACCAGAAGTTTAAAGTTGAAATTGCATAGATACGGTTTTCCCCAAGTTGACACAAACTTTGTAGTTTACATGTGGCAATTACATAAATATACAGTGTTACTGAAGTTTGCCATCAATTGCCATGGTCATTGCCATTAAGTTGCACAGAACATCCGGGATATTTGGAATATTTATTTGGTCAGTTATGATCAGATAATTAAAGTATACAGTAAAAACAAAATAAATCATATCTGAGATCGTCTTACTGTGAAACACTTATAATTCATGGAACTACAATTTTCATCGATTACATGGACAGCCCAATTAATGAATTTAAATACCCAATGAAATATTTATGTCAATCTCTTTCATTTTGAAGAAAAATCTGAATGTTCGGGGTTGTTGCCAGGAATGCTAGATGCTCATATGATGTACATTTGACTCATTTGATCCAACGAATGACCATGTTGTCAGAGAGGAAAGGTGCTAGCTAGGCTAGTTTGCTAAACAAGATGGAATATGGACTTACCCTATTAATGAAAATATATAAATACTTAAACAGTGTACACATTATGTTTATTTTTTAACAGTTTGTTACTTCCGGTAAGGCGTTCATTTAAAGTAAGATATTTGTCAAGTTTTGATTACTCAATCATATTTTAAATCTATATCTAAATTATTAAATTTTTTGGCTTTGTTTCTAGCTTGGGTAGCAAACGTTGTTATTATAATATTATGTTTTGATTAATGGTCATTAGTTAATATGAATCAAAACCATGCAAGCATTCTGAAAGTATTTCTGGGCAATACAATGTTCGCTACCGGCTTGAGCTGTGAGAAAACACACAAAATCTCCTTGGGTATGTGAATCAGACAAAGGCGTATGGAAAGAGTGACTCGTAAAGATCCTGAAACAAAGATTGCAAGGGGTACACAATAATTACCCAATCATTTTGCTCTGTAGCTCATCATTATAAGCTCACATACCAAAATTAAGATTATTTGGTAAAAGCGTTTGCTAAAAAAGTCCAGAAAACTAATATTTTGGCAATCATTCCTATTTCCAAGGGCAATACCTCTCACAATGATAATCCAATCATCGTAAAACTCAAATTTGATCTGTAACTCAGCAATATAAGCTCACATACCAAAAATAATTTCAGTTGGTTATACGGTTTATAAAAAAAGTCTATAATTTTGACAATATTTCCTATTTCCAAGGGCAATAACTCTCACAATAATTATCCAATCATTGTGAAACTCAAACTTGATCTGTAACTCATTATAAGCTCACACACCAAAAATAAGATCACTTGGAAAAAGGGTTTGCGATAAAAGTGTGGAAAAATGATTATTTGCGTAAATTTTCTAAGTCCAAGTACCAAAACACTGCAAAATATCATCAGACAAGAACAAAATTCAAACTTGATCTGTAACTGGTCATGATAAAACCATATACCAAATACCTTCGGCTTAGCCGGTAGGGGACTAATTAGACAAACGATATCGTTGATCTTGTTGATTACACTTCAAATTAAATCTGTTGTATAATAGAAACATCTTTTATATTAAACTTCCAATTTTGAATATTTATCACCCTAATAATAACTTTTCTTATTTAATTTTATTGTAATTATTAATGTTTTTATGGTCTAATGTTATTTTTTCTTTGGAAATTTGAAATCCACGAAATTAAGAACCCACGAATATGTTTTTTCCCCAATCCACAAAAAGTGATGTCTGAGGACAATGAAAATAAATGAATTCACAGTATAATATAAAGGGATGAATATGGTTGATTTTTGACAAAAAAGAACATTGCTTTCATTGGTGTTCATTGTACTGCCCTGAACACCCGCTGTGGATGTCTGAGGTATTTACCTGCTGTGGATCATCTGAGGTATTTACCTCTTGTGGCTGTCAGGTATTTACCAGCTGTGGCTGTATGAGATATTTACCTGCTGTGGGTCATCTGAGGTATTTTTCCAGTCTGGTAAACAACCAAAATAAACAAATCTACATGGAAGTTTGTATCCTCTGGTACACACAACTTCTCCATAATCTATACTGGATGGATGATTATTTTCACAAGCAGTCTGTAAGTCTGGCCCAGCAGCCTCTAATACCGACTTAGATAATAAACCACTCTTCAACTTAAGGTCCTTAGACGTACTGACCACCATAACATCAGCCTGTATAGAAACACATATAAAATCACATTATATAAGCACAACTATATGTAAAAATTGTCAGCAGTCCTTGCCTTAAGGCAACAAACAGGAAGAAAGGGTTTCACTTGCTTTGAGCTAGTTAAAATTAAACTTCACTAGTCCAACAGGACCGAAATACTTTCTTCTCTTGACTCTCGTTATTTTAGAATAGAGAATAGAAAAGGGGAATGTTTCAAAGAGACAACATCGGGACCAAAGAGCAGAAAACAGTTACTTTCTGTTCGGTTCAGTAAAAGTTAAGGGTATACTCCAACTAGTCCATAAAGTACATTATATCTAGTTTCTTGTACAGACTGGTTAGATTACATTTATATGCCTAGAGTTGTAAATGTATAATAAACATACTGAAGGAGATTTTCCAAATGTTTTGTGTTGTTGATGAATGTTTTTTAATAAATTTCAATCTTGGCCCACCAAATAAACAACAAAATGGACAACAATAAAGGTCAACAATGAAATACCAATCAATCAAAGCAACCCAACTGACAAAGTGCCCAACAAAAAATAACATAAGAGAGTACAAAACACAAATATGAACACAATAGACAGTCAGGATAGTCTGACTTGGTACAGACCCGGCATGGGGCCAATTAATTTAAAATGTAATCGATTAAATTACAATTACATTGGTGTAAAAAAGTAATTGATTACATTACAATTACACTAAATTTCAAATGTAATCGATTACATTAGATTACTTTTCCTTAAAGTAATCATGATTACAACTGATTACACGGTATATCATTATCCGAAAAATTACACTTTACCTCTTTACACAAAATAATGGAAACTTCAGTGCAGAATTATGATTTTAATGCAAATGTATCATGATAAAGCAATGCAATAATAAACACATTACCAAATATTTAAATCTGAACAGTTTATGTACTTTGATTCTAAAAGTTCAATCTATTCATATTTTTCATACTACAGACACTGAGCAGTGGAAGGGTTATACATGTTTTATTGGAACCCAAACCACTACCTTATCTATCAAGTAGACTTATCAATAAGTGTTTGTTTTTATTTTTCAAGGTATTAATTTACATAAATTTATTATTTAGTAATGGGGAAGGAATATTGAAGAATTATATTTTCCCTTCATCTCTTTATGAAGGACATAACTTAATCAGAAAGTTATATGAAATAGAATCCTATAGAAAAGGACAATGAATTTTAAAAACAAGTTGAAGATTTTCCAGTCTTCACTTTTGAACAAGCATAAGTACCTATATCTTCCGTAAATACTAGATTTTTAATTTTCGTGTATCTAGCTAAATTCAATGAGCACAGTCGACAAGTTAAATAGCGTTATGCCTGATTGGTTAAAAGGTATGTGTATTTGTGAACGGCATGATTTGATTTGTCTAAAAGCAGTGGAAAATGAGGTCTCTTGCATTGGGAGATTAGGTTGTGTGAACTGATCTTCAATGGGTCATCTCACACTGAAAATGGCCATTTACGGAAGAAACTCTGTGGATTTCATTAAATTTTTAAACAGTAAATTTAGAGTATATACCGGTAACCTTTCCTTTACGCATACTAGAGATTCAAAGCTTAGACGGAGTATTATAACAAACCCTTTGTTTAGTGATAGATCCTCTCTGTATTATAACATTAATGTTTCCACATTTACATGAATGACTTCCTCCCTGAGAAACAGCACCTGAAACATAAAATCAGTTAGGTTAATATGTGCAACACATACATAGACTGAAAACAGAATTATTATAATCAATACTTACAACTGAATTCCATTGACTTTCAAATATCTAGAAATTTGTCTGATGACAACCCAGACCAAGATTTTTAAACATCAAAAACAGAGGGACTCCCTTTTATGACACCATAATAGAGGGAAAAAAATTATGATTTGAAAAATTAAGAAGTTAACAAATCAAATGACAGGTTACATCAAATTTTAAAATTATTAAATTATAGACAGGGAATTATCACTAATGGACATGGCAGCTCAACCCACAGATTGAGGAGACCCTCTCGTTGGGGGTTGTCAGATCATAATACAGAAAGCCTGACCCTAGACCATAGTGGGTGACGTGTTTGAAGAGTGCCATGCTCCCTGCACACTAAGGAACCCTTCTGTAGTTTTCACAAAAGAGAGTAGGCTAATGGCCACTACAGAAGGCTAAATTATCCGGCCCTACCCAACCATCCTCCTTTTACAGTGGCAGTTAAAATTTGTTCCCCTTTGTGTCTCGATATATTGAATTGGTTCTTGTTCTGAAGAAGCATGAAATATTTGCAACAATCAATAAATCAATCACTTATGAAACAATTGATTTATGTATCAAATACAACAAGATTTTTCAAATAACATAATGTAGAACTTCCATACCTGATAATTCTCTAGCCTTTTTTTCAAATGCCTGGAAAATACCGGAAACTCAAATGTACTTTAGACAGGTAAAAAATATGGGTCAATGACTAATTTAAATAGGTATAAATGCGGTACATTTTACTGAGATGTAACTAGGTATTTAGAATCAATTATTTCCTTCTTTGTACAATGAGAGTAGAACATTTTAACTAGTGGCTTCTATGAGCCTCTATCACTCTCCTGGCTAGTCAAAATTTCCTCTGACAGCTTGTTTCAGAATTAGCTAAGTGCAGTATGTATATGCAATATAGTTATATGTTCTACTGAAAGAAAGAGAACTCTTACTATATTGTCATCTAATTGTATAAGCATGTCAGAGTTATCTCCCATATATTGTTACTGTGGAAAAACCATATGCTTCTGGTGAAGTGATAAAAGAGTCTGAACCTTCAATGGTGTCTTTTTATGTCGGCCGTTAAATCCAATGTTATATTGTGGAATAAACTTCACTAAGGCCTATGAAAATCAAAGCTTACTCCATATTCAACTGTCTGCTGAAAACTTTTAACCAACCTTTTATAGAGTGTTATTTTTGGTGACAACTTTTAACCAGCCTTGTACACAGAATGTTGTGTTCGGTGACAACTTTTAACCAACCTTGTATACAGAATGTTGTGTTTGGTGTTAACTATTAACCAACCTTGTATACAGAATGTTGTGTTCGGTGACAACTATTAACCAACCTTGTATACAGAATGTTGTGTTTGGTTTTAACTATTAACCAACCTTGTATACAGAATGTTGTGTTTGGTGTTAACTATTAACCAACCTTGTATACAGAATGTTGTGTTTGGTGTTAACTATTAACCAACCTTGTATACAGAATGTTGTGTTTGGTGTGAACTATTAACCAACCTTGTGTACAGAATGTTGTGTTTGGTGTTAACTATTAACCAACCTTGTATACAGAATGTTGTGTTTGGTGTTAACTATTAACCAACCTTGTATACTGAATGTTGTGTTTGGTGTTAACTATTAACCAACCTTGTATACAGAATGTTGTGTTTGGTGTTAACTATTAACCAGCCTTGTATACTGAATGTTGTGTTTGGTGTTAACTATTAACCAACCTTGTATACAGAATATTGTGTTTGGTGTGAACTATTAACCAACCTTGTATACAGAATGTTGTATTTGGTGTTAACTATTAACCAACCTTGTACACTGAATGTTGTGTTTGGTGTTAACTATTAACCAACCTTGTATACAGAATGTTGTGTTTGGTGTTAACTATTAACCAACCTTGTATACTGAATGTTGTGTTTGGTGTTAACTATTAACCAACCTTGTATACAGAATGTTGTGTTTGGTGTTAACTATTAACCAACCTTGTGTACAGAATGTTGTGTTTGGTGTTAACTATTAACCAACCTTGTATACTGAATGTTGTATTTGGCGACAAACTTTTAACCAACCTTGCATACAGAATGTTGTGTTCTGTTTCAACTTTTAACCAACCTTGTATACAGAATTTGTGTTATTTTTTAACTTTTAACCAACCTTGTACACAGAATGTTGTGTTTGGTGTGAACTATTAACCAACCTTGTATACAGAATGTTGTGTTTGGTGTGAACTATTAACCAACCTTGTACACAGAATGTTGTGTTTGGTGTGAACTATTAACCAACCTTGTATACAGAATGTTTTGTTTGGTGTGAACTATTAACCAACCTTGTATACAGAATGTTGTGTTTGGTGTTAACTATTAACCAACCTTGTATACAGAATGTTGTGTTTGGCGTTAACTATTAACCAACCTTGTATACAGAATGTTGTGTTTGGTGTTAACTATTAACCAACCTTGTATACAGAATGTTGTGTTTGGTGTTAACTATTAACCAACCTTGTATACAGAATGTTGTGTTTGGTGTTAACTATTAACCAACCTTGTATACAGAATGTTGTGTTTGGTGTTAACTATTAACCAACCTTGTATAAAGAATGTTGTGTTTGGTGTTAACTATTAACCAACCTTGTGTACAGAATGTTGTGTTTGGTGTTAACTATTAACCAACCTTGTGTACAGAATGTTGTGTTTGGTGTTAACTATTAACCAACCTTGTGTACAGAATGTTGTGTTTGGTGTGAACTATTAACCAACCTTGTATACAGAATGTTGTGTTTGGTGTGAACTATTAACCAACCTTGTATACAGAATGTTGTGTTTGGTGTTAACTATTAACCAACCTTGTATACAGAATGTTGTGTTTGGTGTTAACTATTAACCAACCTTGTGTACAGAATGTTGTGTTTGGTGTTAACTATTAACCAACCTTGTGTACAGAATGTTGTGTTTGGTGTTAACTATTAACCAACCTTGTGTACAGAATGTTGTGTTTGGTGTTAACTATTAACCAACCTTGTATACAGAATGTTGTGTTTGGTGTTAACTATTAACCAACCTTGTATACAGAATGTTGTGTTTGGTGTTAACTATTAACCAACCTTGTATACAGAATGTTGTGTTTGGTGTTAACTATTAACCAACCTTGTATACAGAATGTTGTGTTTGGTGTGAACTATTAACCAACCTTGTATACAGAATGTTGTGTTTGGTGTTAACTATTAACCAACCTTGTATACAGAATGTTGTGTTTGGTGTTAACTATTAACCAACCTTGTATACAGAATGTTGTGTTTGGTGTTAACTATTAACCAACCTTGTATATAAAATGTTGTGTTTGGTGTTAACTATTAACCAACCTTGTATACAGAATGTTGTGTTTGGTGTTAACTATTAACCAACCTTGTATACAGAATGTTGTGTTCGGTGACAACTATTAACCAACCTTGTATACAGAATGTTGTGTTTGGTTTTAACTATTAACCAACCTTGTATACAGAATGTTGTGTTTGGTGTTAACTTTTAACCAACCTTGTATACAGAATGTTGTGTTTGGTGTTAACTATTAACCAACCTTGTATACAGAATGTTGTGTTTGGTGTTAACTATTAACCAACCTTGTATACAGAATGTTGTGTTTGGTGTGAACTATTAACCAACCTTGTGTACAGAATGTTGTGTTTGGTGTTAACTATTAACCAACCTTGTATACAGAATGTTGTGTTTGGTGTTAACTATTAACCAACCTTGTATACTCAATGTTGTGTTTGGTGTTAACTATTAACCAACCTTGTATACAGAATGTTGTGTTTGGTGTTAACTATTAACCAGCCTTGTATACTGAATGTTGTGTTTGGTGTTAACTATTAACCAACCTTGTATACAGAATGTTGTGTTTGGTGTGAACTATTAACCAACCTTGTATACAGAATGTTGTATTTGGTGTTAACTATTAACCAACCTTGTATACTGAATGTTGTGTTTGGTGTTAACTATTAACCAACCTTGTATACAGAATGTTGTGTTTGGTGTTAACTATTAACCAACCTTGTATACTGAATGTTGTGTTTGGTGTTAACTATTAACCAACCTTGTATACAGAATGTTGTGTTTGGTGTTAACTATTAACCAACCTTGTGTACAGAATGTTGTGTTTGGTGTTAACTATTAACCAACCTTGTATACAGAATGTTGTGTTTGGTGTTAACTATTAACCAACCTTGTATACTCAATGTTGTGTTTGGTGTTAACTATTAACCAACCTTGTATACAGAATGTTGTGTTTGGTGTTAACTATTAACCAGCCTTGTATACTGAATGTTGTGTTTGGTGTTAACTATTAACCAACCTTGTATACAGAATGTTGTGTTTGGTGTTAACTATTAACCAACCTTGTGTACAGAATGTTGTGTTTGGTGTTAACTATTAACCAACCTTGTATACTGAATGTTGTATTTGGCGACAAACTTTTAACCAACCTTGCATACAGAATGTTGTGTTCTGTTTCAACTTTTAACCAACCTTGTATACAGAATTTGTGTTATTTTTTAACTTTTAACCAACCTTGTACACAGAATGTTGTGTTTGGTGTGAACTATTAACCAACCTTGTATACAGAATGTTGTGTTTGGTGTGAACTATTAACCAACCTTGTACACAGAATGTTGTGTTTGGTGTGAACTATTAACCAACCTTGTACACAGAATGTTGTGTTTGGTGTGAACTATTAACCAACCTTGTACACAGAATGTTGTGTTTGGTGTTAACTATTAACCAACCTTGTATACAGAATGTTTTGTTTGGTGTTAACTATTAACCAACCTTGTATATAAAATGTTGTGTTTGGTGTTAACTATTAACCAACCTTGTATATAAAATGTTGTGTTTGGTGTTAACTATTAACCAGCCTTGTATAAAGAATGTTGTGTTTGGTGTTAACTATTAACCAACCTTGTATACAGAATGTTGTGTTTGGTGTTAACTATTAACCAACCTTGTGTACAGAATGTTGTGTTTGGTGTTAACTATTAACCAACCTTGTGTACAGAATGTTGTGTTTGGTGTTAACTATTAACCAACCTTGTATACAGAATGTTGTGTTTGGTTTGAACTATTAACCAACCTTGTATACAGAATGTTGTGTTTGGTGTTAACTATTAACCAACCTTGTATACAGAATGTTGTGTTTGGTGTTAACTATTAACCAACCTTGTATACAGAATGTTGTGTTTGGTGTTAACTATTAACCAACCTTGTATACAGAATGTTGTGTTTGGTGTTAACTATTAACCAACCTTGTATACAGAATGTTGTGTTTGGTGTTAACTATTAACCAACCTTGTATACAGAATGTTGTGTTTGGTGTTAACTATTAACCAACCTTGTATACAGAATGTTGTGTTTGGTGTTAACTATTAACCAACCTTGTATACAGAATGTTGTGTTTGGTGTTAACTATTAACCAACCTTGTATACAGAATGTTGTGTTTGGTGTTAACTATTAACCAACCTTGTGTACAGAATGTTGTGTTTGGTGTTAACTATTAACCAACCTTGTGTACAGAATGTTGTGTTTGGTGTTAACTATTAACCAACCTTGTGTACAGAATGTTGTGTTTGGTGTTAACTATTAACCAACCTTGTATACAGAATGTTGTGTTTGGTGTTAACTATTAACCAACCTTGTATACAGAATGTTGTGTTTGGTGTTAACTATTAACCAACCTTGTATACAGAATGTTGTGTTTGGTGTTAACTATTAACCAGCCTTGTATACAGAATGTTGTGTTTGGTGTTAACTATTAACCAACCTTGTATACAGAATGTTGTGTTTGGTGTTAACTATTAACCAGCCTTGTATACAGAATGTTGTGTTTGGTGTTAACTATTAACCAACCTTGTATACAGAATGTTGTGTTTGGTGTTAACTATTAACCAACCTTGTATACAGAATGTTGTGTTTGGTGTTAACTATTAATCAACCTTGTATACAGAATGTTTTGTTTGGTGTTAACTATTAACCAACCTTGTATACAGAATGTTGTGTTTGGTGTTAACTATTAATCAACCTTGTATACAGAATGTTTTGTTTGGTGTTAACTATTAACCAACCTTGTATACAGAATGTTGTGTTTGGTGTTAACTATTAACCAACCTTGTATACAGAATGTTGTGTTTGGTGTTAACTATTAACCAACCTTGTATACAGAATGTTGTGTTTGGTGTTAACTATTAACCAACCTTGTATACAGAATGTTGTGTTTGGTGTTAACTATTAACCAACCTTGTATATAAAATGTTGTGTTTGGTGTTAACTATTAACCAACCTTGTATACAGAATGTTGTGTTTGGTGTTAACTATTAACCAACCTTGTACACAGAATGTTGTGTTTGGTGTGAACTATTAACCAACCTTGTATACAGAATGTTGTGTTCGGTGACAAACCACTACAATTGATCTTATCTTTGTTGAATGGTGTGACTGTTCAAAATCAACTATCGACTGTAGCATGCCATCGGCCAATACATCTTCTGGGTAACCAAGGTAACCAGAACCAAATGGAGGAAATACCAGGGAGGTAACTCTATACTGATTCGCTAACTTTAAACAATTTATCATTGCTGATTCTAATGCCTACAAAAAACAGTATTTAGGTTGATTTAAATTTGTTTGTATCAGCTGTTATGGCTTTTGAAATTGGTATACAATGAATGTTTAGAAATCTATACAGGTGAATACTTGAACCTACTTGTTTATTGTCACTGTCCCACTTAGGCAGGTGAATATGATAAACTTTCCGACATTTTAAATTTCCACCATTTGTGACTGCTACCTCATCTTCTGATATTCCATATGGGTAGTTCTTATGACATTCTGTCTGAATAGTATCACCACCAGTTTCAGCTATTGCTTTTGATCCTCGACCTTTGTTAAGGTCGAGGTCACTATCTACACTGTTTACAATTATGTCAGCCTGAAGAGAACAAAATGATTTATGCTTCATTTTACTACTTTTATTATTGAACTCATCACAGGTCTATGATATATCTCAGTATAATGGATATCATGAAAGGTCAACAATAAATAAATCTATTCAAAGACATTTGTGTATTTACAAATATAAATCTGCAAAAGTTTGATGTTTTTAAATAATGCTGCATTTGATTTTCCAATTCTCAGTGAAACTCTGCACATGTCAATTAGAAGGTAACAGTAAAAAAAATTATAATAAAATATGTGTTTTAATAATCAGTTCAGCTTTGGATAAATAGTTTTTTGGTAAAAATGTCCTAAAATTTTTGTTTTTAGGTATCTAATACTATAACAGGATGAGACGTCAGTTACAAATTAAAGAAGTCTAAACAAGGTTGACAGATAACTGAGATGTTTATTATATGAACATGAAAACTTCCCACAAAGGGACATAACTCTACACGTACTTTCTCTTCACCAAGTTTGCCCTGTATTATGCTGACTTTAATGTTTCCTATCTTTACATATTTTCTCTGTTTGGGTTGGTTTACTTCCAATAAGTTTGGTGTAGACTTTGATACTCCTAGTAAATTATACAGAAATTATGTATTTTTTATTCCCATTAAAAACCAATATGCCTAGATGATGAAATATTGTCAAAATATATATATTTGATCCTCCTTTATAAAATTCTCTTGAAACTTTATTACACATAAAATTATTATTATACAAATTCCTATTTCTTCATGTGTAAAAAAAATTCATATTTTTTTCCTTTCTGAACATGACTATTTTTTTCATTATAATTTTTCCAATTAGAACATCCATACATGTATTTTCATATCATAAACTTCCTTTTAAACCAATATATAGATGTTGGATTAATTTCCCATTCTAAATATAATACATTAATTGTATTGTCAATTAATTGCTTTTTTACTATACACGTTTTCGTCAAGATTTGGTAACTCACCTGTAAAGTATATTTTACTACGAGAAGAAAATTGTAAACAGCATGTGCTACAAGTTTACGACAAACAAAACTTTTTAGTTTAAACATTGAAAATACGACGTAATGCATGCTCAATTTAAACATTTTTTGTGCAAATTATATTTAGAAATGTCTGAAATTTAAATTATAGATAGACTTGAAAAGAAATATGTAATACATGTACATTGTAATTGTCTTGTTTGGCTGAATATGAAATTTCATTCACATAGTTTCTAGAAAGGTTAGGAATAATATCCGAAATAAGTTTGGAAATGGATTTTCTATTTCAAATTTAACTGAGGTTTATTTTACTTTCTTGTCATTATTAAATCATTTTAGTGATTTTTGCATCATATCTGACGTCACAACAAGGAAATGTTACATTGCAGAATATGTATATTTGCAAGTTTTGCCTCCAAAAGTTTGAAAGACATACCGAATTTTAAAAGTACAGAATAAGAGTGAGGTCCGGAGTATCTCACACAGAAATCAGTTTGACAGTTGCCGAAGTATGTGAGACACACAGTAATACATGTATGTTCTGATATACCTGTATTCAGTAAATTTGTTGCTTGTTTGGCTTCATTTTGTTCACCTTTCTTATCAAATATGTTTCCCATTATGAAGTAATAAAATGATCAGTGTTGCACTGTTTAATCTGAAATACATTCATATTTATTAGATTATTCAATCTCCAAGTATTTTATTTTTAACATCACAATCATTATTAAACCATATTTTGTACATGTATTCATAATGACAACATGATTCATTACATTCCTAACAGAAAGAAATGTAAATCAAAGGATAAATAAAGGGTGTGGAAGAAACTGTGCCACTATTAATAAAAATCATGTAGGTGAAAACTTAAATTCAGGGAATTATTAAAACTAATAAGAAAATCCACTGTTGTATATGCAGTGTACTGCATGAAATGCAAACACATAGTATATATTTGTGAAACAGATGCCATGATTATTAGATAGAATAGGACATTCAAATTGAAAAACTATTAAAAAAACCAGTTGCTAGTCATTTGAATGGGCCCAGACATTCAATTCAAAATTTCAGGTTTACCAATATAGAATTTTACAGAAAGGATGACACCACTTATAAACGTATGCAAGAGTCTCTATTTATTAAGCATTGTAACACCCAAGAGGTAGGTTTAAATGTAAGAATTTCAAAGTAAATAACTATAATTTGATCGTGAACTTTAATCTCTTTCAGGATCAGAGCTGTGACCTCTGTTGCTATGTAATGTAGTGTGTTGTTACACATGTCACTCAGTTAAAAAGTTAGTATATATATATGCCAATTGTGGTGGTCAAACCGGAAACCTGTTCATGACCAGGAAATTTGGAAAATCATACCCTATCAGTTAGATTCAATGTTCAAAGGTAACCCTGTTAATGACTTGACTTGACAGCTGCAGGTATACTACACTGTATTTAGTCTTATATTTTAGTTAAAACATTTTAGTTAAAACAGAGTAATTTGTAGTGTGTAGCAGACCCTGTGAATATGACAGATGATTTATACGTCCCACAATGATAAAATTATGAAAAAGTAATTCTGCCATTGACAAGGGTAAAAATAGCAACCCTGATCATGACAGGATATGTGTGAAAATAGGACATACATTCTACCATTTCTAATGGAAGTAAATCTGAGTTGATTTAACTAAATGTCTCATGAATCCAGCTTAAATTTTGCTACTCACTCCAAGTGAAAAAGTTAGTGACTGTATTACTGATTTTCTACTTTACTCCCAAAGATCACTGTTTTCATATTGGTGCTGTTAAGACCAAGCTATAAAACAAAAACAGAAGTCATTTGATTCATCCATTCATTCGTCTGTTTGTTCTTTTGTACGTACCTATATACCTACCAAATTAAACCTAAATATATATATAAGACAATTTTTAAAGTACAATTTGCTTTTATAACTAAATACCAATATGACTGCTCTTTCAAACCCACATCAAGAATTATAGATTCATACATGGTCTTTTTATATTGCCATTGTTATCAGCCCGAGGCCTTGATATCGACCCCGAGGGATGATATCAGTTGAGGGATGATAACATGGGCAATATGAAAAAGACCATGTATTAATCTATTTATCACATATAATACCACTACAAAGAAATAATTTTACTGTTGAATTAGAATTTTCAGTCTTCAAGCAAGTTTGTCAGGTTTTCAACATCCCTGAATAAAGCTGCAAATTCACAATGCTACAGCTATTACACAGTGTTATTTCTTTCACTTGGACTATAGAGTCAAACAAATGATTGCAACTATATAAATGTGTGCATAATATTAAATCATTAAATGACATATTACCTTAAGAATTCTCGTACATATGATCATAAGTGATGGCTAAATCATTGATTTTGTCAACCAAATTAAAAAATTTGTAAATACTTATTATTCTGGGAATTTTCACCAATTGATAGGAAACAAACACTAAATCACTGATTTTTTTCAACCAAAATAAACAATTTGTACATACTTTATTCTGGGAGTTTTCACCAATAGGTAACAAACACTGCAAAATTGATCATGTTGATATACTGTACTGAATTTGTTTTTCGGAGTAAAACGGATGTCAGTTTCTATATCATCAATGACATCATTTCACCAAATGAGAAAATTAAAAAATAATATATTCACTGACGATTCTTCAACATAGAATAAACATGATATTTAAGCATAATTTGTTTTACTTTTCAACTATTTCAAAACTATATTATGATTGACTGACTTTCTGCCAAATTCTGGTCCAATACCACAAAATTACACAAATTACCACACACAGTAAAAACGAAAGTAGCTTAAACTGGTAACCCATTGAACTATAAATGATACCAGTCAATTTTCCCGCCAAAATTTTGAAACTTTATATTTTCTCATTATTCTGTTTTATTTTAAAATTCCAAGAATGCGTTGTAATACTATTTCCTTATTTTGCTTACTTAATTCCATTTAAAGTTCCGAACAGATTTTCAGTCTCTTTCATAGTCATATTTAATATTTAGTTAGTTCGAAGCAAATTGTTTCTTTTCTGAATATACGAATGAATATAACAGAGATAGGCAGCATTTCCTTCTTATATCTCTGGTTATATAAATATACATATGATATTATTAATGCTAATTTTAGAGTAACTGTTAGGCACGTTGTCACAAATAATAATAATAAACACAACCATTTTTTTTCTAGTCAATTTTGCATGTTTGTATTGTTTACTGTTTTATTTCTGTTAACATTTGATTTAGTGACAATCCTATTGTTTGGATCTGAGACTACTATAACTGTTATAGTAGTCTCAGTTTGGATTTAATACTAATAAAATTATTCCTATTCTTATTCTGATTCTGTGTCTAAATGGGTTAATTAATGCACTCTTTCGATCGTCGAATCACATCCCGGGAATCACATTCTCCAAATTTTTAAATAACTCGGCATTTTGTAAAAATTTAACCATAATCTGGGACTGTTATAAGTTAGCTGGGTACGGCAATTTGTACCTTGAAGGTCAAGGTCAAAAACCCAGTTTAACTACGGTGGGTCGCCCGGTGGATAACATTCGGTTAAGTGTTAAGTAAGGTAAAGTGTCAGTACCAGCATGGCCAGTAAGAATTTAAGTTTAACTGAATATGTAGTCTCATTTGTGAGATAGATTGCCGTAATAAAGCGGCCGATCAGGCAATGCGTATAATGACGACCGCAAAATTTTTCGGGAGTAATAATATCAACAAGGACTGAACATACTACGTTCTCAACAAGGACTTAACATACTACGTTCTTATAACTTCTGACAGTAATTTTGATCTGTGGAGAAATTCATTTTGCATATCACAGCTGTAAAGAATCATTCAGCTGGTGTAAAATGTACAAACTATAGGCCCAAGAGAATGGAATCGGTATATACAACCAAGAAAGGTCATGGACGAATGGAAAGTTAGTTATCACCGATTGTTTTGTCTTCAGATTTTCTTACAGTTACCTTCGAGAAAGAAATCCAGATAAGAAGATATTGAGTGTACTTTGAATATCCTTATGTGCAATTTGAAGCTCTAAACGAGATGTTAAAACATACAACGACCGACTTGTAAAATTTACGATGATACACCGAACATGTCATTTATAGAATTGAAAGTAATTGCAAGCATTGGATTTACAATTAATGAAATTAGCTTCTTATGAGTACAAAAAACGGAAGAGGGTCACATTTATTACCTATTTGAATAATTGGAATGATCATTAATTATCCGTTGGAAAACTCGATCAACGAATTTAACATACATCTTGTTTTTGCAACCATAGCATCTTCCAATATTTATTTCTAAAAATAAGCATCTTCAAATATATATTTCTAATAAAATGCTCCGCTGGGCGCAGCTAGATACGACCGCAGATGTCGAACCCTGAATAGTTGGGGCAATTATGAACACAACATTCAAGCTTGATACAATACTGAATTTGGATTGTGAATAAATATTTGACACAGCATAGGTTTCTGACACAGAATGAATGTTGTCTAAGAACTTAAAATTTTTTTTTAATTTACCTATTCAAACCATATCAGTATTATTTGTTTTTATATATAAATCAGAAATAACCAATTTAAAATTGGGCACACATATCAATTTCTTGCTATTGCGCAATACTGTGCAATTGAAGATTTCTTGCTATTGCGCAATACTGTACAATTGAAAATTTCTTCAAATATTTGACACATAATAGGTTTCTGACACAGAATAACTGAAATCAAAGAACTTAGAATTGGTCATATGATTTGAATTTATATTCAATTTTTTGCTTCTTGTGCAATACAATATGCTGTGGAGAATTGCCCCCCCCCAAAAAAAATAATTTACCCCTTTTTTAGCTTTAATTTTGGACCCCGATTTGGACCAACTTGAAAACTGGGCCCATAATAAAAAAACTAAGTACATGTTTAGATTCAGCATATCAAAGAACCCCAAGAATTCAATTTTTGTTAAAATCAAACAAAGTTTAATTTTGGACCCTTTGGACCTTAATGTAGACCAATTTGAAAACGGGACCAAAAATTAAGAATCTAAATGCATGGTTAGATTCGGCATATCAAAGAACCCCAATAGTTCAATTTTCGATGAAATCAAACAAAGTTTAATTTTGGACCCCGATTTGGACCAACTTGAAAACTGGGCCCATAATAAAAAAACTAAGTACATGTTTAGATTCAGCATATCAAAGAACCCAAAGAATTCAATTTTTGTTAAAATCAAACTAAGTTTAATTTTGGACCCTTTGGACCTTAATGTAGACCAATTTGAAAACGGGACCAAAAATTAAGAATCTAAATGCACGATTAGATTCGGCATATCAAAGAACCCCAATAGGTCAATTTTCGATGAAATCAAACAAAGTTTAATTTTGGACCCTTTTGGCCCCTAATTCCTAAACTGTTGGGACCAAAACTCCAAAAATCAATCCCAACCTTCCTTTTGTGGTCATAAACCTTGTGTTTAAATTTCATAGATTTCAATTTACTTATACTAAAGTTATTGTGCAAAAACCAAGAAAAATGCTTATTTGGGCCCTTTTTTAGCCCCTAATTCCTAAACTGTTGGGACCAAAACTCCCAAAAACAATTCCAACCTTCCTTTTGTGGTCATAAACCTTGTGTTAAAATTTCATAGATTTCTATTTACTTATACTAGAGTTACTGTGCGAAAAACCAAGAAAAATGGTTATTGGGCCCTTTTTTAGCCCCCAATTCTTAAACTGTTGGGACCAAAACTCCAAAAATCAATCCCAACCTTCCTTTTGTGGTCATAAACCTTGTGTTTAAATTTCATAGATTTCAATTTACTTATACTAAAGTTATTGTGCAAAAACCAAGAAAAATGCTTATTTGGGCCCTTTTTTAGCCCCTAATTCCTAAACTGTTGGGACCAAAACTCCCAAAAACAATTCCAACCTTCCTTTTGTGGTCATAAACCTTGTGTTAAAATTTCATAGATTTCTATTTACTTATACTAGAGTTACTGTGTGAAAACCAAGAAAAATGGTTATTGGGCCCTTTTTTAGCCCCCAATTCTTAAACTGTTGGGACCAAAACTCCCAAAATCAATCCCAACCTTCCTTAAGTGGTCATTAACCTTGTGTTTAAATTTCATACATTTCTATTAACTTATACTAAAGTTATAGTGCGAAAACCAAATGTCTTCGGACGACGACGCTGACGACGGACGACGACGCCTACGTCATACCAATAATTTTGCGGTCGTATAAAAATAAGATTTCAGCTTACCCTTCAAATTGTAGGTTTTCTATCCATTTAACTGTGTGTACAGTTTAATCTGGGATAGAGAAGATAAATGTCTTTATATTTTGTAAGAAAGTTGCTAAAGGTCTTGATTGTAATTTTTAAGTACGGTATCAATTTTAAACAGAGAGCAAATGAATCTACGTCTGATTGCCGTCGCTTGAAGAATAAAATGTTTTCCCAATTTAATCTGTTCTGAAGTTTTTATTTGGTTACATTCTGAAAAAAATTTTGTAAAATATTTAGCTACATTTAGCAATATTTCTGTTTCATGTACAAATACCGAATATTTTTTAGCTGTCATAGATAAAGAAGACTTAATCCTGAAGACTTTATCTGACAATCAACACACCCTGCATACAATTCTGCAAACGGCGGATAAATCTGGCTCCGCGGTAACATCATTTTATCCATTACAATCTGATATGAAATCCGCGGATTTCATATGTTCTAATGGTAAAAAAATGAATATTTCTTGCCGCGGAGCCAGATTTATCCGCTGTTTACAGAACTGTATGCAGGGTGTGATCAAGTGTAAGACTAGTATAAAGTAAAACCTGTAGCTGGTCTAACAATTTTTATCCCAGCCAAGACAAAAATGAAACATATCCCATGAAAACCTGAGTTTTATGTTTAATTAAGCTGCAATCAGTTGAACAGAAACTGTTTCTTGACTTATCAAAGACTGGTTGGCTCGGAGTCAGAATAATGTGTATTGGTATAGTGACATCGATCTTCTTGCCAAATTATGTTACTTCATGAGCTATAATGTTAAAAATCAAGCTCAGTGTGTTGGTCTAGTACAAATCATGGTTAACAACACGGTCTTGTCCTGATAAAACAAAATTAATCAATCAATCCTAAGTAATTAGTATAAAAATGGATGTGATGACCAAATTCAGAAATTGCATCAAACCCAAAACATTACAAACATGTAATACATCCCTATGGAGATTGCTGCAAATGACTTTCAGACAAATACCGATTACCCATGGGAACAGTTTACACACAATATATAAATATTGCCAATAAAAAGCTGGCTTTTAATCTCATGAATCTGTTGCCAAAGAATAAACACCCTGTTCCAATTTTCTATATTTGGAAATCTTATGTAGATAATCTTTGCCCACACCAAATGTTAAAGGACAAAATATAATCAAATATATCAGAATTTGCTTAATGAAATGCACAAAGCTATTCAAAACCAGACTGTATATAAAGATTGACTATTATCCAAGTCTTTAAAGAATTTATGTACACTTGCATTCTGAAATCTGTGAATGATGAAATAGTTATCTCAAAATTAAATGAACTACAGCAATTTCTTGTGAGATTTATTTTCCAAATCACTTGATCAAGTTAATAAACCTTCTAAAATTTTCCTCAAACAACAAGTTTCTTCTGCAAGTCTTCAATTTCAAGCAATCTGCCTGGACAGTATCTGATTTGAGAATATAAAGTAGAGGAAATCCTCACATTTGAGATATTTTCTGAATCTCTACTCAGAAGGCATAGGCAGCGTTACAAAAAACACAAAATATATAAGTAATTAACTTTTACTAGTATTTAAATAAACTATAACAATGAACAATATCAGTTTAAATATCACAGAAATCTTTCTCTATTGATTTTTATTTCTGATATAATAAAAAATTAAGTACAACATATAAATTTACTGTTTGTCCCACATACTACTGGATGAAAAACTTCAGGCTTGATTTTGATTCTGTACACTTTATATATCAATAAGTTATGTCTCAAAAGTCTAAATGTACATGGTTGAAACTTATGAACAAAACTTGCACGTATTTAGCAATGTCACATTTGTTTGTGGTGACATCACATTTTATGTAAAAATTCGTAAGGGTTCCGCGGAACCCAGTGTCTCGCCTACTTTTGATGTTGTCTATATTTTCAGTGTGATAGGTGAATGCACATAACTTTCATAAGCAGTAATTCTTGTGTGCCATCATAAGTAAGTTCATCTACAACTAAAAACAAGTGTTACCTACTGGCATATAGGCTCTGAAACACAGTAAATAAATTCCTGCAATGAAATAATGAAATCAATTCCAAAATTATCGTCTGGATACTCTATTTTGATAATGAAGAAACTTCTCTGCAAACTTAATAAAAATAATAAAGTTATTAAAATTTTTAAAAACTTTCACAACATAGTGAATGCAATGTTAAGTCCATTTATACGTAAAAAACTGAAAAACAGAAATAAATATTTTACAAAATTTTCTCCTGGATACAATCTTTATATCATAAACAAGCTTCTGTCCAAATTTGGTAAAATTCCTGGATAGTTTAAGAAAGTTATTAAAATTTTAAAAACTTTAACCACAGAGTGAATGTAATGTTTCCTGGCAGAAAAACTAAGTCCATTTATAAGTAAAATAGGGAAAATTTTTTTTTTTTTTTACTAAATTTACTTCTGGATACTATATTATGATCATAAACAAGCTTCTGTCCAAGTTTGGTACAAATCCAGGATAGTTTAAGAAAGTTATTAAAATTTTGAAAACTTTAACCACAGAATGAATGTAATGTTTCCTGGCAGAAAAACTAAGTCCATTTATAAGTAATATACAGAAAAACTGGAATTTTTATTTTACAAAATTTACTTCTGGATACTATCTTATGATCATAAACAAGCTTCTGTCCAAGTTTGGTACAAATCCAGGATATTTTAAGAAAGTTATTAAAATTTTAAAAACTTTAACCACAGAGTGAATGTAATGTTTCCTGGCAGAAAAACTAAGTCCATTTATAAGTAAAATACGGAAAAACTGGAATTTTTTTTTTACAAAATTTCCTTCTGGATACTATCTTATGATCATAAACAAGCCTCTGTCCAAGTTTGGTAGAAATCCAGGATAGTTTAAGAAAGTTATTAAAATTTCAAAAACTTTAACCACAGGGTGAATATTTGTGGACGCCGCCGCCGCCGACGACGACGACGGAATGTAGGATCGCTATGTCTCGCTTTTTCGACAAAAGTCGAAGGCTCGACAAAAATCAATGATCTAAAAATGGAAAAATAGCTTTCGTAAAATATTTAAGGCATTTCAGAATGATTTATTACGACTATTGGAAATAAATGGTAGATTAACATTTTTTTCTTTCATTTAAAAAAATATTTTAGATATTCCAAAAAAATTTACTTGCAGTTTGAAAAAGACCCACAGTAGCCTTTCAGAATTATGAAGTTTCATGACCATATACTAACAGTAATATATAGACATGATTACTTTAGTTGCTATTTAATACACTCCAAGTAATGTGTAGGATCATTACCGTGGGTAACAGATCAGAAGAGACAGGGTTCATATAGATCTATTTTGGAAAAAAAAATTCCCACATGTTCATGCTAAATATTTTTAGTCAAATTTCGAAATGTGCTTTTTATTTCTGTTCTTTAATATAAGGATAACTTCACAAATCAATAACCACAATGTAAATGAGTTTTTCTAATACAAGTCTAAACTAGAGTAAATCTAGATCTCATCCATTCCATTTGCTTAATATTGAATTCTTCAGTTTTTTTTTTATATTTTAATTAACTTGAGAATTTTTTGTTTAATAGATTATCTGGTTTTTGAGTAACTAAAAATTTACTACAGAGCTATAAATTTGTATTATTACGCTGTCAATAAATATTGAAGAGGACTGGCTAATATAGATTTTGTTATTCATGATATTTTGTACTGAGATATTTTCTCTCAAAATTTGAAGGAAACAAAAATAATTTTTTATCTCATACACATAATATATGGCTATCATATAAGTCAATTTTTTTGATTAATACAGCTTGTCTGTAGTACATGTTTTATTATACATATGTAACAAATAATTCATCAATTTTTTACATGTAGTAATGAATTATTGTGTTACTCTGGTAATGTAGCACTTCAGTTAAAAGCAGGTTGCAAAGGTGAATTAATGTAAACAGGAAAGGTCATGGTCCAGTAAGGTACCAATACAGAGGAATCACTAGGTCCTGGTTTTTGTCAAACCCTACAGAACATTAAACTTTATGTTTTACAACAACGTACTACACATATTACCCAACCTGATATATCTCAGAAAATATTGAGGGGTCTATGATTAAATTGATTCCATGTTTATGTACATTTCCCCAAAATTCAATACTAGTAATTACCCAAACTGCACTACCACCTAGTGTCAGTTAATTAGCCTACATTACATTTAATTGGATATTTATAGTTTTCATGGGGGTCAGAAAAACCATGGATTTAAATATTCAATGAAATGTTAATTTTAGGATGCATTATTAGAAGAGAATAACAAAAAGAAAATTTTTTAAATCTTTATAAAACCATGAAAATTGATTGAAAGAAAATTTCTGACTAAACAATATCTCATTTTGGTTTTTCTTTAGTTTTTGTATCCTCTTTTGATTCTTTGATGGTTGCACTGCCTCCTGTTCTATATGTTACAGAATGTTTTTCTTCTCTCTCTGTAAGTAATGCCTTTCCAGTGTCTTTGGCAGCTCTCTTGGCGACGGCCTTGATCCCAAGATTATCGGCATTGTTAATGGTCAGGGCAGTATTACCAATAGCATACAATCCATTTTCTGCTAATTTCCCAGCCTGACTACCATACCTGTTGAAATAAAATTGAAATAAACATTTCAAATAACTTTAAATTTCAACTTGGATTGCTTTACAAACAAAGGAAAATCACTTCATGATCAACAGAAGCAACATCGCAATATGTAAGCTTTAAAGTATTGATATAAAATATTTACTCAGTAAACAGTGCTAAATTTTCGGTAATGATATCCAAAATTTTAAAGAACTGTTTTCAGGAGACAATTCATCAAAGTAGGTCCGACATCACCTTTAATGGTAAGTCTTTTTATGAGAAAGAACAGATATGGAGTAAAATGTCACAGACTGAACAGACAAAAAATACTCTGCAGTGGTCACTACAAAATCTTCAGTTCCTTTATGGGCCCATAATTTGGAATAAACTATATTCTATTAGTTCAATGAGTTGGAAAACCCAAAGCATGTAGCAAGCCCTAAATGACCCTGACAAAATAACCAGATGTACAAATCATGAATACAACACAATTTCAAATCATGAAATAATTCTATATACATGAATATACAGTATATCAAGAGGCCATTTTTTAGTACTTACTTGTAATCTACTAAAGTGACTGTTTCATTAGTGATACTTTTTCCCAGGGCTATAGCAGCTGCTTCTAAAGTCAAATATACTGTACTAAAACCTGTAATCAAAAGTCCATCACTGTGATTTAAGTTATTTATTTTTTTGCCACAGTTTTGAAGACTAATAAAAATTTCGACTTCTTAATAAAAAATTTTAGCTTTCAAACTGTAAAAACAAGATATACTGTGGGCCATTGTTCACTAGTGATACCCTTGCTTTTTGATAAGGTCGAAAAATAAACAAAGTCATCAAACAGGAAGTTGATGTCGCCTTGGTACGAAAACATATCCCACAATATGGCATACCTATAGAAGGCTTGTGGCAAAATATCAAGCGGCTGTGACGAGTAATTGCACTGAAAAGAGTGGGTTAATATCATCTTTAAAGGAAATATAAATGATCTATTCTACAGCAGGAACTATTATATATGGAGTGTACATGCCATTCATACTTTATTGATCTTTGGCTGTGAATGGAAATTGGAAAATTGGAAATTCTACGAAATTCCACAATCTGTGTAGAATTCAAGACAATTTTCAGACAAATTTTTCAACTTTTTTTTCACTGGAAATTGACATATATATTTTATTCCCCATCTTACAACTTAAGCACTATAAAATGTGGAATATGGAAATTGCCTTGAAAACCTGGAACTATGGGGGCAACTAAGAAGAATTGCCAACCATGCAAATATTGAACTTTTAAAATTTCAAATTGATCAAGTATACATAGTGATTGACAGAAATATATCTTTTCATTTTACAAATATCTGTATACTAACCTTTCAGTCCTGCCCCAGCAACATCAAGTACACCATCCACTTTAGACTTGCCATCTGATGATTTTCCCTTTATGGATTCAGGCAAAAATTTCTCCCCATGTTTCTTAATGTGTGGTGCCACCTCTCTTCCTACTGCCATTGTAGCTTCTCCAAGTTTCTTTACTAGAAAACATATTGATCTCAACATACTAGATATGGATGGCTGTGTTTTTTTTCTGATTTATTTGAATTCTATCATAACTTATAATTTTCATAAATACGAAGTAAAAAACCCAATTGTAGCTCTTCCTGATCTGATGCTTACAATGTACCTACATGTACGCAAGAACTAACTTTCACAGCAAAATGTATATTCTCCCTGATTTAGGTAAGAAATGACTTTAACAGTAGCATTTAATTCTTCCTGGCATGATGCTTACCTACATGAACATAAGAACTAACTTTCACATCAACATGTGTATGCAGTCTGTGTACCTCTCCTGATCTTACACTTACCTACATAGGAACTGACTTTATCAGCACATGTGTACCTCTCCTGATCTTACAATTACCTACATAGGAGCTGATTTTTACAACAGCATGTGTACCTCTCCTGATCTTACACTTACCTACATATGAGCTGACTTTAACAGCAGCATGTGTACCTCTCCTTATCTTACAATTACATACATAGGAACTGACTGTATCAGCAGCATGTGTACCTCTCCTGATCTTACACTTACCTACATAGGAACTGACTTTTACAACAGCATGTGTACCTCTCCTTATCTTACAATTACATACATAGGAACTGACTGTATCAGCAGCATGTGTACCTCTCCTGATCTTACACTTACCTACATATGAGCTGACTTTTACACCAGCATGTGTACCTCTCCTGATCTTACACTTACCTACATAGGAACTGACTTTTACAACAGCATGTGTACCTCTCCTGATCTTACACTTACATACATAGGAACTGACTGTATCAGCAGCATGTGTACCTCTCCTGATCTTACAATTACCTACATACGAGTTGACTTTATCTGCAGCATGTGTACCTCTCCTGATCTTACACTTACCTACATAGGAACTGACTTTTACAACAGCATGTGTACCTCTCCTGATCTTACACTTACCTACATATGAGCTGACTTTAACAGCAGCATGTGTACCTCTCCTGATCTTACACTTACCTACAAAGGAGCTGACTTTAACAGCAGCATGTGTACATCTCCTGATCTTACACTAACCTACATAGGAACTGACTTTATCAGAAGCATGTGTACCTCTCATGATCTTACACTTACCTACATATGAGCTGACTTTTACAACAGCATGTGTACATCTCCTGATCTTACACTTACCTACATAGGAACTGACTCTAACAGCAACATGTGTGCCTTTCCTTACATAATGTACACCTTGCTGTACTCTGGGATCAATTTCTTTTGCAGTATCTTCTGGTTTTAGTTTCCCTTTTATCTTCTCAGATCCCACCTTAATATATTGTCCAGCTTTCTCTGCACCTTTTTCTATTCCCCAGGAAATCCAACTTGAAGCTAAAATACAATAATTTAACATCTGTGTGTTTCTTCTATCAAATCTTAACTTCTAATCCAAAACTCCAGATAAAGAAAAATTTGGGTCGGAGTAACCAAACTGGATGAAATTCTATGGTCAATGTTATAATGTTATAACAATTTGAACTTATTTGTAGGTTCAACATGTTTATGTGTCTTCTACCAATTGTATAAGTAAAATTCATTCCTAAAATCAATCTTTCAGTATGATGCTGTGTTCAGTCTTTATTGACTCCTAATAGACACATAATTTGATGTTATGTTGTCTTGTCCATACAAATCCATTATCTTTATCTTTTCATATTTACAATGAGGGATATATAAGTTTAGTGTAAATGAGACAACATCCTACAGGACAAAACAAAGTTAAATATTGATTACATTTAGAGATGACTGTGTATGTGTGGTCTTCAATAAGAACACTGAATGGCAAGATAATAACAATTTTATGATGCCAAAAATTCAACAAAAGTAAGCACTAATCATAAATAAACAGTTTTCTATATAAACTAAATGTACTGTGAGCTAAGCTCACAAAGGATACCCCCCGCTTTGAAGTCCAATTATCTCTCTTGTGTGATATTGGAAAGCAAAGATTTTTCTTCATGCACATCTTTGGATGATGTACTTCCTTTCTGTAAAGTTTCGCTGAAATCCATTGAGCGGTCTAGGAGGAGTTGCGCTTACAAGATATATGGACAGACAGACAGACAGACGGAAAGACGGACGGACAGATGGACGGACAAGGTGATTCCTATATACCCCCCAAACAAGTTTGCGGGGGGTATAAAGATTTAAATTTTAGCAAGTCTGTATTTGTGTTGAAATTCTGTACAAACTTCAAATGGCACATATAAGCAAGGAGATATGGGGTAAATTTTGATTGGCCCAGCAGGCAAGATATTCATATTTCCATATTGATTCTTCACCTATAGCTATTCCTTTTGATATTTTAGCACTGGTGGATTCATCCTCAGCTTCCCTCTTTGGTTCTACTGGAGTTACTTCCCTTTCTTCAGGTGGGGCTGTGGGCTCTGTTATCTGCTCTTGTAACAGAGTCATAGCAGACAAAACTGACTCAAATGCTTCTTTGTCTGTTTCAGACATAGTATCTGGTAACATTAATCCCACAGCTGACCCTATTATAGAACATGTAAATTATGTACATTCAGGAATTAAAAACACAAATTTAAGTACCAAAAAAAATGTGTATTGTATATTGTATTCAGCACGTGAAAAAAAAGAAGAAAAAAAAGGCTAAAACGCTGCTACGGGGGTTGCTCTTGCATCTGAATCTATCTTGTAAAAAGTGATAGATATAAGATATTTTATCTTCTTTTCTAATATACTATAGTGATCCAAAAATTATTTTTAAAATGGCAATTTTTTAAATTTAAAAAGCTACATGACTGCAGATAAACATGATGAATGAAATAAAAGCCTAATTTATAACCAATGAAGATGATGAAAGCAAAATTTTATCCAAATTAAATATTTCCATTAAACATTGTAGAGGTGCTTTTAATAAATTGTGGATTTTGCATAATTTACAAGCAATGCCATACCTGGTCTTTCAGTTGTATCAGGGAATATATAGGCCCCATTACTGGCATGTAATGCAGGGGAACTTCCTGTCTGCAATGGATACACCCAACTACCAACTTTAAGAAAGGCTGGTGGGCATTGTCTATTTGTCACAGATGGTTCACCAACAAACTTGAATATTTTTAATGAACTTGGATATGATGGTGCACTAACATACCCCTCTGGTGTTATAAAAAAGATTTGAACACCATCTGGTATTGAGTATAATTCTGTTGCATCAGCCTCAAAAACATCTGATGATTCAGAACAGTCACTCATCACAGAATCTCCGAGGGAATGAAATGCAGCATCACTTATTGACGAACCGGACTCTGAAATCACTTCCTCATACGATGGTGGTTGGTTGAGATCCATGGGAGTTAATGGATGCCGAGAATGAACATTTCTTTGTACTTCAAGATTTTGTAATCTATACTCAATCTGAAGTTTAGTTTTTGTCATTTTCTGTTGCATTTGTTTTGCAGAATCTTTTTTGTCTTCAGATCCTTGAATCTGCTCACAGTTTACAGCCATTGCTTTATCCAAAAGTTCTAATCCAGATCTATAGTTGTTCATAGCTTCTTCAACATTTTCTGCTTCATCAGCAGCAAGTCCTCTCTCGATATATTTATATGCTTTGTCATGATATGTTTGTATTGTCTTGAAATCTATCTCACCATTATGCAGTTGTTGTGGACGGGTAGGTCTAGGTGGGGGTGCACGATCATGCGACCTTCCAGGCTCCATACAGGTAGCCATTTTTAGTTCTTGACTATGTTCTGTAAATATAATTTAACATTTCAACAATAGATATGAAACAATTTCTGGTATACTGTAAATTCAGGAATTAATGCAGTTTTTCATTTAAACTAGGCAAAATATACAATAGGATGAGGTTTGGAAAATTCAAACTCGCCTTCGAATTTGACTTATTGATGCAATATTTCTGGGAAATTGCAAGGTAATCAAATTTACCAGTCACAATGCCCACCATATTTTCAATATTATCATTAGAATCAAAATTGTGTACCGGTACTTTTCTACAACGTTTATGCAATATTGGACATTGCATCCTTTGTAAAACATGTAAAATGAACCAAATATGTCAGATATTGCAATTGACCTCCTTAAAGTTTAACATGTATTACCTGTCCTTATTTTTAGCTAAAGGCTATTATTGTTTGACTCGATTTATCTAATTTTTAAGGAATTTCCACATCCCCCAACCAGTGATAGAAAATTATTTCTCTTCACTTGGGAATAAAATTGTTCTCAGCTGCTGACTGGTCAATTATTTTGGAGTTGTTTTGTTATGTATACAAATATACTATGTATAAAAAATCCCTGTATTTTTTTTTATGCTTGTAATCAAATGAGTTTCATTGGTAATTAAAATTAAAAGCCTTTATTCCAAAGAACCTGTTGTCAAAAACATTGCAACAAAAAGTGTGTAGTAATTTCATATTTGCAGGAGTGGTTGGGAGAATATGTCATAAATATTAATCCATTTGACCCCAACATTTTGTATCAGAGGATATCATACTTGAACATTGTGATATGTAATAAATATCTGTTGTCTGATGTTTGTTTGTTTGTTTAGTTTGGGTTTTACGCTGTTTTCAGCACATTTGGCTATTTCGCAGCGGCCAGTTTTTATTGGTAGAGGAAGCCAGAGTACTCAGAGAGAACCGCCGACCTTCGGTAGGAAAATTGGCAATCCTTGTCAATTTAGACCGGAGTCGAACACACCCCGCCACAGGTGAGATTCGAACTCACAACCCCATTGTTGATAGGCAAGTGATCATTAGTAGTCATGACGAACTACCTGGACCTCTCGACCACCGAGGCCCCTGTTGTCGGATGTAAAAATTTGGCAGTAAATTTACAAATTGGAAAAATGGTCTATTAATCATTACTATAGGAGATATTTTAGACGCATCATCACTCAACTGATTTATGGAAGTAACCAGTCAGAAGCTAACATTTACTGTATAATGAACCATAGCTGAGGTGAAATCTAATTAAATTTAAATTCAAAATAATTATTCAACTGAGTGATAAAATTTCTTCCTAACAAAATCTGGAATGATTTAAATATGGAAGAAATGTAAAGTTTAAGTTTTATATTCGATGTCTGGGAACACAAATCGTCCAACTGTCCTAAATTTTTAACATCAAAAGAAAAATTTGAGTAAGTGTGCTAGAATGTACTAAAAATTTATAATTTCATTATACATGTCATAGTATTTTAATGCATATCTCTTGATGGAGCTGAATATCTCTACCTGGGTGATTTGGGTAACCTCTGTTTTTGTTTGTTTGTTTGTTTAGTTGGGGTTTAATGCCGTTTTCAGCCCATTTTGGCCATTTCGCAGCGGCCAGTTTTTATTGGTGGAGGAAGCCGGAGTACCCAGAGAGTACCACCGACCTTCGGTAGGAAAATTGGCAATCCTTGTCAATTAAGATCGGAGTCGAACACACCCCGCCACAGGTGAGATTCGAACTCACAACCCCAGCGTTGACAGGCTAGTGATCAGTAGTAGTCATGACGAACTACCTAGACCACTCGGCCACCGAGGCCCCACCTCTGTTTTTGTGGTTGCTGGTTACTTTTATGCGGTCAGTTGTAAATAAACAGAATGATTACAGGTTCTAATCCTATGCCTGATAAACACTTCAGTTGTCTACTTGATATGTAAAATATTAAAGTACTCTTGTACTCGACAAACACCCTTCCAACTGGGCGATTTGGGTACTTCAACATTAAATATCATGTAGGTTTCCTTTAAATTGACATTAAAACTTTCAAATTCCATGATGGGTGTCAATGATAAAATCTGAGGATTCACCTCAGGAATGCCAAGTATATCTCATACAATCATATTCGGAACAATTTTGGTTCCATGAAATTGGAGATTACTAAAACAAGATCATTGGAGAAACATGCATCAAGGAACCAGTAGTGTCAGTCTCAGTGCCAACCTTGGGTAATCCCTTTAGGGATTCTTTGTCCGGAGATATTTTTCTGACTTGGCCGCCCGCCCGGCCAAGTGAGAAAAATAGCTCCGGACACCGAATCCCTAAAGGGATTAAACCTTGGGATTAGAATTGAATGGTTCATTCTGACATGATCACACAGGCATTTGTTTTATACAAAAAAACAGCCCCATACACTCATACACAACTTCAACATAGTCATAAATTATCAGTTCAAGATTTTCATCAAGATTAAGATTAACAAATCAGTGGCAGTGCAGGTATAAAATTGTGTGTGTTTGTCAAACCTCTCTTTCACAAGTTATATATATTAAGAAAGATAACGAAACACACTCTTACAAATGATGGTCTTGTGGTTGTCAATGAACTTATGATGTGATGAACAAATGTCACCAGATCATGATGTAAATAGTGTCAACAAATTTTGGAAAACCCCTAAATATAAGTTTGGCCAGAACATTTTGCAGAAGTGATTCAATAAAGGATCATTAATCTAAATACTTAAATATTAGAATGGGAACTTCAAATATATAATTAATACCGAAATCATGTTAATAAGTTGATTGACTTAATAATGGAAGATTAATAAACATGTTTTTGTAAGCCTTTGATGAGAGAGAGCTCCGTTGTTGGATGCCCATCAGCAATTTTGCATACCCTTATCTTGAGATCGTTGAAGTGTTTGAAGCAAAGGTTGAATCTACCTTAAGCATCCGTTTGACATTGTTCATTAGGAACCCTTCGTATTTTTCCATTGTATCATATTGAAACTCCCCACAGATAACTAATAATAATGGATTGGAGAAGAAATTGGAGGCTTTGGATCAGACCATTTATTATAGTTTTGTATTTTATGCTAGCCTTATGCGTGGCACTTCCTCTCTGTGTCATAGAACTTAACAATAAACCCACACATGTGCAGGCCTGGTTTGCTGGAGGAATCTTTGTGCTGTGTGCTCTACCTATATCTTTCTTTGGAATGCTTCAACATCTTGTTAATTACACTCAGCCAAATCTTCAGAGGCATATCATTAGGTAACCAAATCATCATTAAAGATTATTCATCTTAGATCAAATTAAAATAGGGGATATTTTCAGGGGTTGCGCTAGCATTAAAGAAATCGGTCCTACTAAAAGAAGCCTGCCAAGGCATTTAAAGCCTGCAAAAGCCTGCAGGTTAATGGCTACAGTTACGTGGAATATTTTTAGATATTATGGTAGATGATAGTATATAATTTGAAAATATCGAAAACAGAATTGATTTGATATGTTTTTTGACTCTTAATCAATGATTTTCTATTGTATTTGAAGCCTGCAAGAATTTATCGCCATCAGAGTAGAAATACATATCAAAATCAATTCTTTTTTCGATATTTTCAAATTATATATCAAAATATTTGATAGCAAGCTTAATAAAACATAGATTTTCACATGTTTTGTTTATCATGTTTATGTTAAAACTGGAAATGACATCACAATCGCTTTTAAACAACTGTTTAAGGTGATAAATGAAGATTTCGTGTCGTTCTGGCCCAAGTTGATCTGTTCCCAAGTCAATCCGGCCACATATTATGGTCGATTCGTCCCATATTCAGTAATTAATGATGCTATATTGGAATTGAAATAAAACTACAATTTGTATATTTAATATAAATAAATTAATTAATTTTCATATTTATTTGATCTGAACAAGTCTGGCTTTAGTAGTATACATGTGTGCTCTAACCCAAGCTTATACAATCGAAGATCTCCATTTGAGAAATTTTTGTTTGTTAAATGCATATTTGTTATAAAATATGGGACAAAATGAACACTATCAATCCTAATATTTTCTATATTATCAATTTTTAAATCATTTTTATACAAAAATTTAAGCCACATATACATACATAATATTTAAACAAACTTCACATTATGTCTTCAGTAATAAACCTTCTTCCTAGCCATATTACATGTTTTACTATTTTAACCAAGAATATATCTAGACAATTTAATGCACAGTTTATCACATTGTAAATTCTCATTTGCTTTTCCTAATTTATAGAATTGCTACCTTTTCACAGAGGATGATCTGAGCACCATAATTTACAACATTTTTCGAATGTATCAATATATGAACAGATGAATGTAAACCTTTCTCAGTTTAAGATAAATATACAATATCATCGGCATACATTAAGCAATGCATTTAGTTAATAATCACCTATACTGACAGCATCACATGTGTACTCAAAACAGTCAGGAAGATTAAAATTTTAAACAAATCGGGCTTATGGTATCTCCTTGTCGTATACTAACATTTTATTCAAAGGATTTTGTCAAATAACTACCAGCTCTTATTTGCATAAAATTTTTATCATAACGCTATTACATGTAAATAGCCCTCCTATAATAACAGTTTTATTCAGTTTTACAAATATTGCCTTATGCAAAACATAATCAAAGGCTTTGCGAAAATCGACAAAACATGAAAAAAGTTTAGATTTCAACCCTCCGGTGTATTTCTCTATCAAAGTTCGTATATATATATTATATATATATATAATTGTGGGACTGGTTTTGAAACGGAACGACCTGTTACCATAAATGAATGCATATTTATTTTCACGACTGATTAATCAACTTATAAAAATTTTGTTAATGTACATATTACCTAAGTGTATAATTTGAATTGTCCCTATGAGGATGCTCAATCGATTGGGCAATCAAGTTTAAAAGATCTTGGTGCCACATTCGAGTAATTGATTTTTTGTTATGAAAGTGACTGATCAGAAGCACTGATGTACATATATTTGCAATTGGTTTAATGTCTAATTAACCATAGCCGAGGTGAAAATAAATCATATCCTCAGGGTTTTTCCTAGAAACTACTTTTTGACACTACATGTGTTCCTATGTATCTTCAAAATACTTCAATAAATAGTTTTGCAGATGATTTGGTAATTTTTTTCAGAATCACATAAAGTACTACAAATTGCTCTCAATAAACTAGATAACTATTGTTTTAAATGACAAATTACATGTACAGTCAATACTAAAAAAACCAAAAATTTGGGTATTTCAGAAGAATAACACTTCTTTTCCACAATTCTTTTATAAAAATCAACCTTTAACAGTTACATATGAATATATTTTTCTTGGGAATATAGATAGTAAAGGAAATTTTAAGAGATCTGTGCAAGAATTTTCAAAAATGGGGCTAAAAGTATTCTTTGCTCTGAAAAAGTATATGTCAAATTTTGTTAATGTTCCAGCTGATGTATCCTGTACTTTATTTGATACTTTAATTAGGCTTATTTTGCTTTATAATAGCGAAGTATGGTTTACGGAAAATTATTTATCAGTATACAAATCTGTTGCTAGATCTAAATCACGTGGAACCCTCTGTGGTACACTATCATTGGGTGACAAATTTTGTTTTGAAAAGATACATTATAAATATTGTAAATGCATCTTGGGTATTCGAAAAATGGCATGTAATTTAGCAGCAAAAACTTAGCTGGGAAGATATCCACTAGATTCTTTTATAAAAACACAAGTTATGATGTATTATTCTCGTATTCACACTTGGGAAATAAATCCGTTGGTAAAAGAGGCTTTCAGTTTAAATAAATCTTTACATGAGGATGGTATTTTCACTTGGTACACTTTTGCAAAAGAGGTATTTGCTAAATTTCAGATAGATGAAAATGATTTTGAATTCTGTAATAGGCCATTTCATCTTGCTAAAACTACTTTAAAAAAAATATTTAAAAAAGCTGTTCAAATGACATGAACATTATGAAAAGCAGCTATTGGAAAAACTTTCTTTGACTAAATATTCCTGAAATCTTTTTCTATATAGTAAATTAAAATATGAAATCAAACTTGAAGAATATTTAAAAAGGGAGAAAAATTTCATGAGTCGTCAATTATTAACAAAATTTTGTATAAATGATCGTAATCTGGAAATAAAACTTTGATGTAAAATTACATTACAAAAATATTCCACGCAATCAACAAATTTTAAAATTTGTAAAATTCTGGACGATGAATATCACTTTTTCTTTTCTTTTAAAACTAATGATAATTTCCGTTATCCTTTTATCGATTTTATGAAAGTTAAATTCATGTTTGATTCTTATTTTGCCAGGAGCCAAAATAATCTAAACTTTTCTGAAATTTATGTTAACCAACAGTTAAACACAAATCAACAGGACATAAAAACTGCTTACGCCTTTATTTTCTTATATGAAAAAAAAATTAACATTAAAAATAATTATTTCAGAATATTATGGATGGTTCCAATTTATGCTGTAAATGCAGTAAGTATAAATTAATAATTAGAAAAGAGACTTTGAGTGTATAAAATTTATGCAAAATACAATGTACCAGTACATGTAATGTAATAAAATCTATGCATAGGAAGGAGAGACAAAAAGACTGCAGTAAAAGCTGTTATACTTTAATTTGTCAGTTACATATTTCATTTTTAACATGTCACTGTTAGTCATGTTAGTAAACAGGTTTGTTTTACACCATAGCTTTTAATTTTAAGTGACAGGCAAATGAGAATACCATGAGAGAATCTCTCACTGTTGGCAGGAAAAATGACAATACTCATCAATTCAAGTCAAAAAAACCATGTCTTAGTTAAATTTTGATTAAGGCACAAGAAATCACAAAATTTAACTTACCTCCCTTGTAAAGTTAATTTTTTTTTCGTACTGTTGATGATGAAACCCCCAAAATTTTAACACTAAACTTTTTACAATATTCCCAAATAGCTTGTTGTTTTAGGGAGAATATCACTATGACTTTAACAAAGGAATGATTGAAGTTACAAAAACTATTAAAAGAAAATTAGTACTCATCAGAACAGTAGCTCTTTTTGATAGCCTTGTAATGTACATGTATTCATGTATTTTAATAGCTCTGAACTACACATATACAGATTCATTTTTTGTTTAAAAATATTATTTGTAATTTTCAGTGGTTTGCTTTGAGGTTTCCAGATGCCGCTATTTACTTAGATACAGTTAGAGAATGTTATGAAGCCTATGTAATCTACAATTTTATGGCTTATTTATTACAATACTTAAACAATGAACATCAGATGGAAGATTTTGAACATAAAGATCCAGTAAATCACATCTGTCCACTGTGCTGGTTACCTCCCTGGAAAATCAACAGGTAAATTAAACACGTTACATACATGTAGATATCACTGTAATATTATAATTAGTATCATATCAAGGAAAATTAACAAGTGAATAAAATGTTTTTTGCATTCTGTGGATTGATATGTTTTCTTGTCCTTATTCTTTATTATTTTTTTGGTATTTCATATCAAAACGAACTATAATGGTCTTTCAGAAAATATCGATTTGTATAAAAAGGGAGATAACTTCAACAATTTGTTGGGTTATTGCCCCTGAATTCTTAATTTTAAGGGAATTTTGCAGTTTTAGGTTGTTATCTTGAATATAATAATAGATAAAGACAAACTGTAAACAACAAAAATGTTCAGCAAAGTAAGATCTACAAATAAGTCAACATGACCAAAATTGTTAATTGACCCCTTATAGGAGTTTTTGCCCTTGAAAGATTATTTACATGTAAACAGAAAATAATGGTCTGACATTGTCACAGATGTTTAGGGTGTTACTTGAAATAAATTTAATGTTAGCAGTACAAGTAAAATGGAGAATCAAGGGTCAAGATCATTGGAAAATTCCATAGCAACCGATGAAAAGTCCCTGGCAACAGATGAAAAAGTCCCTGTCAACCATATATATTTGGATTAAGGACTTTATAATTTACCTCTACAAGTCAAAAAGAAAGGTCAAGGGTCAAGGTCATTGAAAAGGTCCATAGCAACTGATGAAACAGTCCCTAGTAACCATATATATATGGGTTCAGGACCCTACAAGTTACCTGGTCAAGTCAAAATGGAAGGTCAAGAATTAATGCCATTGAAAAAGTCCCTAGCAACCATATATATTTAGATAAAGGACTTTAAAATTTACCTGTACAAGTCAAAAAGAAAGATCAAGAGTCAATGCCATAGCAACCGATGAAAAAGTCCCTAGCAACCATATATATTTCTTGTTCAGGAACCTACAATTTACCTGTTTAAGTCAAAATTGAAGGTCAAGAGTCAATGCCATGGAAAAAGTCCATAGCAACCGATGAAAAAGTCCCTAGCAACCATATATATTTCGGTTCAGGACCCTACAATTTACCTGTTCAAGTCTAAATTGAAGGTCAAAAGTCAATGCCATTGAAAAAGTCCATAGCAACCAATGAAAAAGTCCCTAGCAACCATATCTTCTTTGGTTCAGGATTCTATATTTTAGCTGTACAGGTCAATATTAAGGAGAAAATTGTTATGGTATACATTAAATAGCAAAAATAATCATTGATGTAAGATCTACTGGTACACAAAGATAACAGGTGAGCGATTCAGGCTCTTGGGAGCCTCTTGTTTATTTTCTCCTGTATCATTGTGTTTTGAAAAAAAAATTCACTCATATGGAAGTTATGTAGGAACATATATTGTAGGAAATTCATTCTCTGAATTATAATGATAGTAAACCTTGGTACATAACTCTCCTTGTGAGGCGAAGATATCAAACCTTTCTATATATACTACTACATACAATACATTGTATTAGGAACTGAATGAAAAATATTGCCTTTTTGTCAATATCAGATCAGATCTCATTTTCTTTAATAGACTGGGTATGTTAACACCTTTATATCAAACTTTGCTTCTTGGATGACCATATGTGGCCTAAGAAATATAAAATCCTATAAAGTGAAATTTAGTAATTGATTAGAATTTTATTGTAAGTACTTAGGAAGCATGGGATTTTTAAATTTTTTTTGGGGGGGGGGGGAGGAGGAAGTAAATTTAAAAAAAGTAAATGCATGACCCAAGTGTTTTATATTAGGTGCCATTTTAATATTGCTTGTCTTTGAGTGTGGACTGCTGTCCAATGATAGACCATAAACTTTATCAGACATTCAGACATTTAACTTTACAAGTCTTTTGCCATGCACACTCTGATGGATTGATTTCTCTTTGAAACATATAATGCATACCCTATATCCTTTCATTTCCAGATATAGTTTGATTTTTTACATATTTATTGTTTTCAGACATTTTATACAGAGATGTAAACATGGAGCATTACAGTATACCATAATTAGACCATTAACAACTATTATTGCCTTGTAAGTCTTCTCTGTTTTAAAAAAATACTCCATGAATAATAAATGCAGTAGTTAACAATTATAATAAAATCATTAACAACTGTCATAGCCTTGTAACTCTTCTCTGATAAAAAAAAAATACTCTAAACTTAATAAAAGCATTACAGTTTACAATTGCAAGATCATGAAGACCTTGAACTACTTATGTAGCCTTAGCATGTAAATCTTCTCTGATTTAAAAAAAATCACTCAAAATAAAAGCATTTTGATATGCTGTAGTTAGATCATTAGAAGAAATCATGAGTAAATTTATTTTGGTCTAAATAATATTTGTTTCACTGTTATTATTTACATTTTCAAGGCCTTCTGTTGGTTAGTTAATTTCATTCTAATTGATATGATAAATTCGATATATTTTCAGGGCTTGTGAAATGGGTAGTAAATACCACGAAGGAGATTTTGACTTTAATTCAGCTTGGTCATATTTAGTTATTGTAAATAATATATCACAAATAGTAAGTATCATTGGATTCAATTGGATAGTTATTTACAAATTTTTAAATTACACTGTATTTAAATTTATATTCTTGAACAACAGAAATTACTAGTACTAGTATAGAGAAAGCTGCTGTTTCAACTATTGAATTATCCAGTGCTTATCTCTACTATGCTTTCACTTCCAGTTTAATTGATTTTTTTGTCAAAATTATGGTGGGAAATCTAGATTTAATTCAGTGGCACACATACAAAGTTATAGAAACAGTAACCTTCAATAAAAAAGACTTCAGAAATAGGAAATAATATGTGTTTGATGAAAGGTTACAAGTTTGACAAAAAAGTAAGGTAATATAATTTTTGTACATGTGGTTGATAAGTAGTTGATATAGACTTGTATTCAGAAGAATGTTTTAACTAACAGCATTTAATTTCCAAGAAAAGTGATTGAAAAGATCAGTACCAGCCAACAACTCAGAAAACTTTGGTTGCCTTTATTAGTTTATACAACAGTTTCAAACATAGCAGTCAAGATAAAAGTGAAGTTGACAATATAAGACTTTAATACTAATATAATCAGAGGTGAAGGACCTGTTTGCAATCCCTTTACAATGAAATGGCTAACTATCTAATGCATAAGAATTTGTTATGGTTAGATTTTTACTATATGCGGAGTAATTTCAACATTTTGGGAATGTGATTCGATGAAATAGTTCCCTCTTTAAGTGTATATATTGTTATACCTTTAGATATTTTTCCACATGTATATAAATTATTTAGAAATTATGATTAGCATTTTGACTTTTTAAAACAATGCTCAAATCTTTCAAATGCATGAACTGTTGACCGTCAACAGTTTTGAACTGTTGGAACGGTACGGAACTATTGACCCGTTACCTAATTTTGATTGGTTACTATAAACAGCAGCTCCACGTGCAGATACATGTGTAACTATCGTCTGTTTACGCATAAAAATTGTAATGGCGACTACCAGCAGGTTCAATGTCAATTCGATTTACAGGTTAAAGAAAAGGAATTTAGAAGTAAAATTTGTTTGATTTTATGATATAAATTTAAATTTAATCCTCTAGCTAGCTCTTAAACAAAATTCCAGGTGCAAAAAAAAAAACTGATAAATTTGTTTAAAATTTTATTTTTATAACATTTATATTAATGTGTTGGATGAATAATCTTATTTGTTGACTAAAGCTAGAATTAATTCAGTTCTGGAAAAATGTTTGGAAATTTCTGACTTCAGGATGATCACGATTTGAAAATTTCCCAAGTGATGGAAAATTAAACATTTTAAAAAGTTCGTTATTTCTGGAAATTCAAATACACTTGTTAAAATATTCGATAAACTGCTCGCAATAAAGCAGCAACAATAACAGAATAAAAATCTAAATGTGTAACGGACTGGAAATAATAAGGTATAACAAAACAGTTATTGACTGGTTCCTCGGATAGCAGCTGTTTTGTTTGACCCTCTGACTGAACTGTTGCCCTCAGCCTATGGCTATAGGCAACTGTTCATTCCTTGGGTCAAACAAAACACCTGTTGTCCTCGGACCCAGCCAATAGCTGTATATTACTGCATTTAGATGTACACAGTAATGGGTGAAAAATCTGTTATACACAAATATTGACTACATGTATGAAAGAGATTACAAATTAGTTTAGAGTGGATCTTGCAGCTATTATATTTGTATGTAATTTTATGTAGCTTTGAACACAAAAACTAAGGACATCAAATCATATTTCTGCTTTATATTGAAATAAAGCAGAAAAAATTGAATATTTAACATTATTAGTTGTTATGCTTGATAGATATAAGGTGTTGTGAATAAGATCAAATATAGATGTGGGTTATTGTACATATTAAGAAACTAACCCATGCTAAGAATATAATACAGTTAGTACAGTGTTTTTATTGAAAGTTGTTGTGATTTCTTCAGGAAAGAGCCAAAGCTAACACTTAACAGTAATACACGTATCAAAACAGACTATAGTATGAATCTAATCTGTAATTAATGATATTAATTAAGATAAGATAATAAAGTAATCATGAAATTTTACTATGTTTACATCAAAAATTCATCATTCAAGGTTTTATAATAACATCTTTTGGAAATCTCTAAAGTTCAGCATATATATGTAAAGTCAGTGATGAATATTTCAAACATAAAATAGATTTGCAATTAAACAGAGGGGTACCCATCCTGAGAGATTCAGATTCTCTAAAAACAATATTTCACCACTATATAAAATAATTAGTGTTAATAACACTTATGATAAAAGCTATCAAATGATTCTGATTGGCCCATATTATTTGTTTAGTCTAAATTTCTTTGATTTTACATAAAAACTTTCATTTTCAGTGGGGTATGTACTGTTTAGTAAATCCATGAAGACAGAATTTTCACCAATCAATCAATATTACATAAATTATACACTTATATTTTAAGGGGGCTATGCACAAAATAGTGTTGTTTATAGAACTAGCACCAATCAATATTAAATATATACTTTTCTTTTCAGTGGGCCATGTACAGTTTAGTGTTGTTTTACAAAGCCATGAAGACAGAGCTGGCACCAATCAATCCTGTACCTAAATTTCTTTGTGTTAAATTTGTTGTTTTCTTTTGCTTTTGGTAAGTATAATTCTATATATAATTCACTATAAGCTTGAATTCAACAAATTTATTATAAAACCATTCATGATTCATTCAAAATTGAATAATTCCATTTTAGTTGTTGTTCTCCCTTCAGAATTACATCCAGTTTTTTCTGTATTTTCCATACAAGTTAATTTAAAATGAAATATAATAATAATCCCTTTATTCTTACCCTGACATTATACATGCAATCACATATTTTTCATTTAATTCTTTGTTTCTGCGAGTCTTTAGATATTGTTATGGATAACTCTATGAAGAATCAGAAATTATATCAATTTTAATTTACTTCCTTGTTCTAGGCAGTCTTTAGGTATAGCTATTCTAGTCAAACTTAACGTGATACCCAGTGGAGGAACCTGGGATTTTTATCGTAGTATATCGGATGTAGCTACAGGATTACAGGTAATTTTATTTGTTACCTTCACATTCAAAATAAAAAATTAACATGAATTTGCAATAATATGAATTTTATTACTGCAACATTACATCTGTACAAAAAAACCCAGGAAATCGATAAAGAGTATTAGTACTGGTATACACTTGCATTTATCTTAGGATGACCTAGGTGGTCTCGTGGTCACCTGGAGTGCTGAAGGTCTCAGGTTCGATATCTGCCAGGTCAAACCAAAGACATTAAAATTGGTATTTGCTGCTTCTCCGCCAAGCACACAACATCTAGGAGTAAGAGCAAAGGACTTGTCGGCTTGGAGTCAGTATTATCTGTCAGGGTGGTGTGATAGGTCTACCTGCAGACAGTTACCTTGTGAGCTAGCACATAAAGAAATCTGGTTCAGTGTGTTTGTCTAGCACAAAGCAGGGATCATATTCATATCATATCAACACGTTCTTGTCCTGATATGCTCCTAATAGTTGCCACTGTACATTAAACAATAATTCATCCAACCATTTAAGATGATTTTATGGTGTCCTTATAGGTATTCTTTTAAGTATAACAGTTTGGAAGGCAATAATTTGTTGTTGGTAAGAATTGGTCACTTGCCAGTGTATCCCAGATTTGTGGAGGCCTCTGTTTTCAAGTGTTCTAGGTAGTTTAGCTACTATGTAGCCATACGATCTATCATGCAACATGCATCCATCTTGTTCTAGATTGACAAGGGTTGCCTGTTTTCCCCGTAGTAAATTGCTGGTTTTGTCTAGGTTCTCTGACTCCTTTCACCAATAAAAACTGCCACTATATAACCAAGTGTGCTGATGTGGCTTAAAACCCCAATAAATCCTCATGTGGACATGTTTTTGTTCTATTTCAGGATTTCATTATATGTGTAGAGATGTTTATAGCAGCTATTGCCCATTATTACTCATTCTCACACAAACCATTTATAGTCACTGATGATAATACTCAACAATCCAACTGCTGTGAAGCCTTCATGTCCATGTGGGATGTGTCCGACATGAAAGATGATGTATTAGAGCATGCCAAAATTATAGGTACATATATAAACATGTATATATAATGTATGTACATTGTTTGAAAATATAAAGTTTATTTGTAGGAGCCTTAGAAATGGATAGAAATGCACAAGGTTTACACATTATATTTTCTGACAATATTGTTTTTGTTCTGCAACACTAAATTGTTATCTGCTTAAGGGAAAGGGCATGAAAATGGAACATTTACAGCTGATTTGAAGAAGTGGCGTTTTTGGCGTGCAATCTAGTGTAACATAACGTCATAAACTCTATGAATCAGAACACAATACAATCTATCGTTGAATGTGAGGACAAAGGTACCTTCTGACCAATATCGTAAACAATATTGGGCAGGCTATATTGGTCAGTTAAAGATTTAGTAGCAGGATAAATTTATATTTCAATATAAATAAGAATGAAAGATCAATAACTTCATGCCACAATATCTCTATAAACAATATCTTTGAATATTACTGATGACAGAACATAGGAATAAAACTCACATCAGCATATAAACAGACATTAGGGTTGAGACTTGCTGTATTTGGTCCTAAAAATGTTTCAGTTTTTTTGTAAAATTATGAAATCTCACCTCCTGAATTCCTTTTAATTCTTAAACATTCTTGCTTAAATTAAAAATCTGACCAACAGTTTGACAGAAAACCTTGTCTATGTATCACAAAGAAAAATCAGAATTATATTTGAAACATGGATTACTTAAATACAATGATTTTTGTCTGATTGAAATATTTTAGCAATGATTTATTCTTTTCTTTTAGCTCAAATCTACTTTTGGCAGTCCAGGTTTGTTCATTACAGTTTCTTTATAGTATATAGGAAAATACCCCCCCCCCCCCCTCGCCCAGGTTGCAGAATCATCTGTTTCTTATTTATTTTTATTTCTCAGGTAAAACTGTAAAGAAAACAGTCAGTAAACCAAGAATGAAATCATATGACACAGAAAGGACGCCTTTGATTAAAGACAGTCACAGCAATTATACATCAGATGGGGGTACCAGTGACTGGGATACAGCTTCTCTTGATCAAAGGGAGATAACCCACAAAAAATCAATTCCATCAGAATCTATGAATAATTATATAGTGTTTGGTTCCAGTAGTGAAACTAGTAATAGCAATGATACACAGATAGATACTAAAGAAAATGATCACGTGACTAGAAATAAACAGGATGTAGAAAATTATAAACCAATAGATGAAAGTGGTATGAAAATAAATAAATCATCCGATGAGGGTTTAGTTAATAAAAGTGATAGTTCAAAAAATAAGACAACAGTTGATATTCATAACAATGTAGATAGAGATAGAAATATAGATAGAGCTGGCTCAATACAGGTAGATGCCAGCATTTCCAGTGAACAACATGACAATACTGAAGTCGTATAGCAATGTAAATATAGACCAACACCAAAGTTATTCTTAAAACACTTACTGTCATACTTTTATTTTGTACTCATAATAATGCTTTAGGGAGCAGCCATTTGATTTTTCTTGGGCAGTAGGATTATGTTGGATCCAGAATTGAATGAGGAATTTTTTTTTGAGTAAAAGCATGCCCAACTTTTTTGGTTCAAAACATACAATTATATGATTCTAGATGATATTCAGCATCTTGTTGACAACAATTTGGAGTCTTACTTTATTTCAAATCCCTTCCTTTTAACGTGGTGTCTTCTATCCTCAAGATGCAGAATAAAAGCAGGTGAAGCCTATGATTCTGAATTTGTTTTCATTTAAAAAATTTATGCAACAACTTTAGAATTTGTGTTAATTTTTTACCACCTTAGATAAATTACTGCTTTTTGTGCATTTGTTATGTTTATTAGGGTATAATCTTTGCCATTTAAACATATTTAGATATATATATATTGAAATTTGGATAAGTAAAATTTGAAGTTTTGTGAAATCTATACCTCATTAGACATTTTACTTGTATAAAGAAATTATACTCACAAGCCAAGTTTACAGGCTGGAAGAATCAAATGTGTTATGATTGTTGCCAAAATTGTCCATGTATATTTTGTAGTCCTTTGTCGATGTCAGGGGGGGAGGGTAAATGTACTTTTCAGAATACAAGAAACATCAACTGTTCTTTTTTGAATCAGTCATAATCAAAATTGTATTGAAAAAATGAGATATAAAGATTAATGGATTTTGAAGTTCCTGAATTAAATGGTCTCCAGTACCAAAGAAAGGCTTGATGATGTGAGGTGTGGTACAGATGATTTCAGTCAAGACATCAAAAGTTTTTAAAATCTTTTTTTTCCAACTGCAACATCATATATTACAGGCTTCAATTGAAAGATTGCTAAATATTATGTGTATGTCCATTATCATAGCCCTTGATCTGATATGTGGGGATAACTAAAAACATCTGTCAGTATGATCAAGAAAAATGGAGAAATTGCTAATAGAACTTCTGTTAAATATTTTATTTTATTGATACAAAATATAATCATTGCTACAACTACTTAAATGATTTCTTTTATAAAATATGTTATTTTATAGTTGTTTAATTATTTCAAATTTTTTGTCATATTATCTGTTAATGTTACTTTTTTTAATAAAAATAAACATTGATTATGTATTAATTATTTGTAAATATTGTGATGTTTTCATGCCCCCCAAAATTAGCATATATTGAAGGATTGCTTACTAAAACCATCTTTGGACTGCACGATGGAGATACTATATAGTTTGCACAAATTTTAACATTTTTATAAATCCAAGTTTTAAAAATAAAAATTATAAAACTTATTATGCATCTACAAACAGTATATGTTAATAATGTAAAGAAATGTAATGCAGAAATTGAAAATTTAAATAAAAGTTTAGGTCACACATCTGACTTCACAATTATTGAAAATCAACCCTGTGGAACCCAAGTTTTGAAAATCAACATTCTAAAACCTTATTGCACATCTATTTAGTATAGTGTATGACATGCTGTAAAGAAATAATATTCACAAATAGAGAAATGAAAGAAGAGTTTAGGTCACAAGCTTAAATTCACAATTTTCAAACTTTGATTTTGGTAGACTCCTAGTTTGAAAATTAAAATTCTAAAACCTTATTGTGCAGCTATGATTCCTAAACCGAAAAGTGAAAGATGAATTTACTTAAAAAGAAAGTGTGATGAACGGACGGAGATACTCGCAATAACCCGTATTTTCTTCGAAAGGGCTCAGATTTATAGATACAGAATACAGATTTTAGGGGGTAAACAAATAACAAAACGGATAACCAGAAGTTCAACAATTTACGCCATCCTATTGAAAGACGTTCCTACAAAACACAAACATAGAAAGAACATGGAATTTTTTATACGTATAAATCTTGGACCACTGACAAAACAAACGTAGACCATAAAAATTGTGGTTCCAATATACACTGATACTTAATTTGATAAGTTTCTTAAGCATATATATCATACATTTAGATGATTTCAAATGTTCTAAAAAAGTCAAGTAGTATTCTGTTATAAGTTGGCAAACAGGAAAAAGCACACCTACACTACAACAGAAAATTCCAAATAAGGCAATGCTGAATATATGTATACTCATATGATTCCATTGTTTCAATCCAACATCATTTTTATTCTTTCTCCCCACTTATATAATCATTCTTCTCTAATTATAGATATAATTGTTATTCATATTTCCAATGAATTTAATATACACAATTTTTTATTTCCCTGTATTTGATAATCTGTCAGATTGATATGTTTCCTGCATGTAACAATGATTCTGAGATGGATGTTATTGGTTTACATATTCCTTATGCATTTGAAATCTATTTATCCACGTATATGCAGAAGAGATTACAGGTAAAAACATCTTACTTTTTCATTGACCATGCGAAATAGTAGTCTCGGTTTGGGGAGTCTAAAATAATACACCTTTTTGACAAGCAATCCAAATGTAGCACATTGACATCCAGACTTTGGCCTCAAATACATGTCTTATGTTTGTTTCCCCCATGTAAGTGTCTTTTTTAAATGTGATTGTGACTGAAATTCCTTCAAATTATAACCCCGTTCCAGATGTTCTTGACATATAAGCCCATTCCAGATAGTCAGATATTACCCTTTTGTAGAAAAAAGATAAAAAGTATACCCCTTTACAGTCGTTTTGCGGACCAAAAAAAACAGTCCCTTTTGTCAGAACATACCAAGCACCTCATATATAGTAAGTGCCCCACATTTTGCAGTTGAATTGGAATGCTATTTAATTCTATTGTTCCATTTTAATAGAAATTATCCAGTTATAACTAGTTCTTGATAAAGTGTTGAAAAACGCTCGTTTTGGCGAGCGGGCGGGTAAACAGGAATGTGGTTTAACAGTCTATGGAATGAATTTCAGCATTTTGTTGGCGAGCGTACGGACAAAAACGGGCGATTTAACAGTCCATATGTCATGAATTTTCTTTTGGATTTTATTTACTACTACTGAGGCCATATCGCTTGTATGGTGTGACCTCCTTCGATTGTATTCACACCACTCATTAACCACCTAACAGACAGTTTATTCATTTGAAAATTTTTGTTTAAAATTCTCTTAAAAGTTTTGCTGAACTGTTCAGGGACTGTTCGGTATATTGCTCACAATGTTTTTATCAAGGCATACCAGAGAGAGCATCCAACACAAGAATTCCATCTCAGTTTATTTTATGACACGAAAAAAATATGAAAAGTCTAAGCAAAGAAATGTCAGTTTAATTCATGTAATCGCTGTCCTGCATACATATTTGATAATAGTTGTTTATATATAAATACTTATTACTCTATTCCAGAAAAGTTCTGAATGGTAAAGAAATCGTCCGTCACATATATTACTGTTGTCGGCATCACGCTGAAATAGAAAAAACATGTCAAGGTAAATCATACACAATTTATGTCACCCTATAATTAATGTAATACACAAGTTTTCAACTAGCTTCTTTAAGTACACTAATATTATAATTCACCAATACCTATGGCAAGCCGTTTTACTATTTATTCTAACTTCAAGATATCTCATATAATATATAAGATATCTCATATAGTTTATAAGATATCTTATATAGTTTATAAGATATCTTATATACTTTATAAGATATCTTATATAGTTTATAAGATATCTCATATAATTTATAAGATATCTCATATAATTTTCTTTATAAGATATCTTATAAACTATATGAGATATCTTATAAAGTATATAAGATATCTTATATAAAAAATATTTATAAGATATCTTATAAACTTTATAAGATATCTTATATACTTTATAAGATATCTTCTAAAGTTTATAAGATATCTTACTTTATAAGATATCTTATAAACTTTAGAAGATATCTTATAAAAACTGGATTATATAAGATATCTTATATATTATATGAGATATCTTGAAGTTAGAATAAATAGTAAAACGGCTTGCCATAAATACCAAAATATGTCACAGGAGAAACGCTACGGCTATCAAAGTTATTGAAACGTCACAATTACTTGTAAGGATTTGAATTAAATTATTTTACTACCAATGATACCCGTGACCTCCAGGGTATTAACACCACAGGAGGCGTTGCTTCGGCTATAACACAATTTTTTAATACTTGTGTTGAAATTTTCAGTTGATACATTTTGAAATTTTGGTAGAAATAGAGTTTCACTCTCCCAGACAATATTCACCTTGCATGCCTGGATTTTGGTTAAACTTGTTTGGTTGAATTGTTTTGGTGATTTCCGTTTTATTTTGACCTGATTAAGGTTTACCCAGAAATGTGCATTATACGCAAAGAATTTGATATATATGAGTTTATTTCTCTTGATATATCTCTTTCTTTCAGGATGATCACAACGTTATCAGTTTTTTATCTGTTGATACAAAGACAAAACTTAACATTTTTATCCACTTCTGTACATGTATATATTTTGATGAATTTTAGAAAGCAGATAAGTGTACAATTTTATTGATTGATTATCGGGTTTAATTCAATTATCTTTACAAATTTGGCCTGAGGACAGATTAATAGACAATTTAATTATTTTTACTTTATATTTTTTACTTTTATCTCTTTTCCTTATTAAGTTACCATTGTGTAAATATATTTAATCTTGTGTATAATCATGTCATATGTTTAATTGTAAGGGACATTTTAAGACCCCTAGACAGTTCTTGGATATCAGGCGATGGGTGTAGACGCCACACAAGTTATACAAAATTAAGGACTATTTACGGATACCGTAGTTTTCACCTTCATGGACTTTCCGTGTTGACTTTATATATTTTATGTACATGTATTTATCGCTGACTTTGGATTTACAATATATTACTGAATTTACATTATTTGCGTCTTACTAACTTCAACTGCGAGCTATTTATTCCCCAAGAATCACCAATACACGAACATTCCGAAATATTCCCTGTTACACATGCTTATCAACACCTAGTCCAGTGGTTTACAGTTCGATCTCTATAAACGTTATCAACCTTTCGTGATGTTCAGCTTCTAAATGACGTATCTTATTTTTTAAATTTTCATAAGAATAGATACATTGACCAATCCAAAAAGGTATTGTTTGATAACGCTATTATGTGGAAGCCAGAACCTAAAAATTACTTTTGTGTATTCTGCTTAATACTGGTAACCACAGTATTGTATTAATTGACCTAATTTCTTATAGAGTGTCCATTAGGTTTTAAGCCAAATGAGAAAGGAACACAATGTGAGCCCTGTGCTGAGGGATGGTTTGGCAGCAGATGCATTGACTTTTGTAATTGTAAAACAACAGGAGAAAGGTAATTTTTTCATTGTTTGGCAACCCTTGTTTTAGCCACTGACATGACATTTAGTGACAGAGAGAATGGAATGTTTATTTTCTGTCCCAATCTTGGTATTTTGAGTGGCTGCATGTCTGTTGTTTATTTAAAGTAGTGATGCGGGTAATTCTTTTATTGATACTTGTTTCTTGAGGCAATTAGCGCTCCTTTTGTATTGCTCCTTGTTGAGCCATTTAGCTGTTTGTTTTTGTATTGCTCCTTGCTGAGCCATTTAGCCGCTTGTTTTTGTATTGCTCCTTGCTGAGCCATTTAGCCGCTTGTTTTGTATTGCTCCTTGTTGAGTCATTTAGCTGCTTGTTTTGTATTGCTGCTTTTTGAGCCATTTAGCCGCTTGTTTTGTATTGCTCCTTGTTGAGCCATTTAGCCGCTTGTTTTGTATTGCTCCTTGCTGAGCCATTCAGCCGCTTGTTTTTGTATTGCTCCTTGCTGAGCCATTTATCCGCTTGTTTTGTTTTGCTCCTTGTTGAGCCATTTAGCCGCTTGTTTTGTATTGCTGCTTGTTGAGCCATTTAGCCGCTTGTTTTGTTTTGCTACTTGTTGAGCCATTTAGCTGTTGTTTTGTATTGCTCCTTGTTGAAAGCCTTACAACAAATCCCTAGATTTAATCCAATTTTTCAACATCGGAAAAAATAATACCGAAGCAATAAGACATTGGACAAAGTCCAAAGACAATGGCAATTTCGTCAAATATTACAAAGACAAATCAATGGAATAAAAATCACATAGCTAAAAATAAAAGTTGTAGTGAAACGTACCAGACTCTACGGTAAAGTAAGTACCCGTCATGTATTTATTTATTTTACAAACTCGTAATTGTAATATAACACAATTTTTAAACATATTATAAATAAATTGCATACTCTCATCTCATGGCATCTCTCCGGATCATAAAATTCCCACTGTTTCTAAACATATCGTAAGAGATGTGTTCTATGCATTTTTTAGATTGTTGTCAGTGAATGGTTTGAAGCTACCATAGACAAAGGTGTTGTGTTTATTGCATTTCTTTCACAATTTTCACTGAATGTGTCTTTTTTATTTATTTGTCCTGTAAAATAAAGGCTTCATCACTGTTATAGCCTTCTATTTCTATTTGCTTGTTCTGAGTTGGGAGAATTGGTTAGTGTTGTGAATTATATGTATATATTTTGGAGCAATTTTATATCGGGTATGTGTCATTTCCAATTGGTTCAAATTTACGATAATTTTTTTAATATTTGTCAGAATGATACAGCACATCCTTTGTTAACGAATACTGCTGGAAGATGTCTTCTAGCAGCATTGTATAAATTCGTGAAAATGTTTTTGTCGGACACATTATTTAGATTTGTATTGATAATGCAAGAAGTCCCCATAAAATAAGTTCACAAAACATATGTTCATATATCTCTTTTTATGATAAATAATAAAAATTTTGGGCAGGTGAGTTAATACATGTTAAATATGTTTTCCAGAAAATCGTAATATGTGAAAATTTTAGGGACATAAATATTTCTTGTCCATTAATTCCAAGTAAAATTTTTGTGAGGAAACCGGAATAAAATATATATTTTTTTAATTTACAGATGCGACAACGTTAAAGGATGTGTGACTAATGTTGTACCCAGTAAATATTCATGTAAATACAATATTGGTTTTATCTACACAATATTTTGTTTTTAAATAACTTTTTTGTGTAAAAGATATATTGCTTGGAGTAAGTGCGAATTCTTAAGTCAGTATGAAAAACAATATCACCTTGCTTGTTTTTTATTTACCATAAAGTCATTTTCGTTGAAACAAATCTTGTCATATGAATACGGTATATCAAGATATGACTACCATCTTTAATATCATTTTTAGTTTAAATGAAAACCGTAACTTCTAAGTTAATCTGGGATTGTGTATCAATATATTACATAATTAATTTTATCGGCTATGTATCTATGTCTATAGGTACCTGAGGTGGCTTTAAAAACAAAAAACAGAATTGTACAGCCCTTCTGCAGGTGGCTGATATCTTTCATAAAAGTTTCTTATCTGCAACAGTAGCACCAACTTCATGAAATAAAAAATTATCAATTATTTACCAATATATTGAGTGATGAAATTAGTAAATATTTCAATTTTAATGTACGTTTTAAAGATCTTTTGAGTTTTTGGTTTTGTTTTTAGACAATGTCGTATCAACCATGTCAAGTGAAGGAGATTCAAACAAGGCGGGCCTTCCTGAAAACACCGCAGGTATAGTTCAGAAAAGTATTGTTTTATTTGTGAGCACAACCGAAGAATCGAAGATTGTTCTGGACATCATACCTCCTCCCCGCTCAGTTGTTATATTTCGAGACTAGCTTGAAATTGATACTTAATTTACTGTTCCAAAAATGTCAAATTGTGCAAAAACTAAGTAACTCCTTCGTGCAAAGCTCTTTCCTTAGATGGTTTTGGCTTCATCCTTTCAGTCATTTTGATGTTTCCGAATTTGCTCTTCAACCTTTTGGATTATTGTTTAGGTTTTAAAAATTTTAAGCCTTAAGCACAACTTAATAGACGCAAATCGACGAAATTTGTACATCTTGCGTATGAAAACTGGCATTTCAAAATATTTACCTTTTTGGTAACAAATAGAAAGGTATTGCTGCAGTAGTTCTGAATTATAATTTATTTTTAGTTTATTCTATCTGCATTGATCGATGTTGTTAACGGATTTGATTATTATTATTATTACAGATAATTTACTGAGTTGATACATCTACACATAGACTCCAATATTCTGAGGGTCTAACTAGCTCATTTGCTAGTATTTCGATAAAGTAACTGTAATACTGTAAAGAAAATGTTAATTTTATTTCCAGAAAACTATTTCCCTCGTGAAAAGCTTAGCCATTATATGCACCAGACAGTTCCGCCTTTACCGTTTTGGCCATTTTGTCATTTGAATCTGCTCTTAACCTTTTTGGGCGATTGTTTCAGTTTTGAGTATAAATGAGGAATCAACGAAATGTGCAACTGTCATTTAAACTCGACATCATAGAATATTTACTTCTTTACTTTAAAACTCTCGTTTTAGGTTTATTACAAAGAGAAATGGTAATATATTCAATTTGCATTGGAATTTTCGTCGTTTTTATTTTGCTGTGTGTACTTTTTGGCAGAAAATACCAGAAAATTTATAACGAGTTAAAGCGACTTTCTGAAACCAGAAGAAATACCACCACAAGAAATGATCCTGTGCCAAATTTCTCAGTTTCAACAGCAGAAATAAATGAATATGACCTACCCGGAATATCAAATAGCAACAGTGATACTCGTTATGGAGGAAATGCATTTCAGCATAGCACATCTAATCATGAAAATGATGAGTACGTTTATAGTGTAGAAGGAGAATCCTTAAATTCAAGTGGTGGAAACGGAAATATAGAGTTTCTCAGCTCCTATCAGTCATTTGTTACTGATATTCAATGTCATGACTATAAATCGCTAAACATTTATTCAAATGGATGTGTTGGCTGCAATGCTGAAAAGGAAATCAGTGGCGAGTTTGTAAACCCGTTATATTCGTCGTCATAAAATATATCACGTAGAATTTAAATACATCAGAGATCGTGAATAATTCTTGAAAAGAATAATCTATGAAATTGTATCCTCTATCAGTTTCAGTTATAACCTTACGATTGTAGATTCAACATATTAAGTACATGCACTCAAAATAATAAGGTTAATTAACATAATGTTCATTCTAAGACTTCTTCTTAGAACTCTGTATTCGTTTGGTCAGTTTTCAGTGTGTTGATGCTATTTACTTTCATTTTCCGTATACAAAAGTTGACATTAAAACATTGTTCTCAGCATATTACTAAATGAACAAAACTATCTAGGGAGCAATCTCAGTGGACAAACAAATGCTGCAATACAAATGAAAACATCAAAAGCCAGAACAAAAACAATGAGAGAAAAACTGGACAACACCAACTCCTATTAAAAAGCAGGAATCAAGTTTGGTTGACAGCACTGGAATCATAATTCCTGCCTTTATATGTTTGGCTTTATCTCTTTTATGATTTGAATCGGTAACAACATGAGCGAAAACGATCTATAACAACAAGAAACGATTCAAATTCTTATTTCTATATTCGTAGCTTAGAAAGGGGAGGAGGCATTTCATTCCAATTTTTAAAAATAATAGTAGTGGTAAAACTGTTCATTGACGATACTTAAATAACTAGAAATGTTTAAGGCTCTTCCTTTGATGCATAGGTAACACTTAGCTGACCCTTGGATACCTGTTTGTTTTAATAGTTTTAATTTTTTATGGTTGTGCTTATTAATTCCTCATTATATCTTTAACCGATTTTCCAATATTTTGATCTCGAGCACTGCTGATCAGTTGCCAGTCAACGAAACGGCCATACAGTGCATCAAATTTATTTCGGTATTTTGTGTTACGTTTAATTAAATCCAATGTTAACCCTATGGGAGAATGTTAGCCTCCCGAGAGTTAACCCCCCCCCCCCCCCCCCCCGGTGTGAGGATAACAGTATGACGTCATAATTGCATTATTGCAGACAGGTGTAGCAATTAAGGATTAAGGGTAGATAATTAATGCAGTCGTTGATTAACTGCCTAATTAATTGGTGGTCAATTTAATTATGCTGTTGATTAATTATTATGTAAACTATCAGATGTGGTCGTTGGCATGGATACTATAGACCGGAGTTGTAAATTACAAAGAGTTTACAAAGAAATTTTTGTGCATTGATTAAAGTGTAACCTGCATGCTGTTGGGACCAAAACTCCCAAAAACAATCCCAACCTTCCTTTTGTGGTCATAAACCTTGTGTTAAAATTTCATAGATTTCTATTTACTTATACTAGAGTTATTGTGCGAAAACCAAGAAAAATGCTTATTGGGCCCTTTTTTGGCCCCTAATTCTTAGTCTGGACACGTGTAAATCTCTTTAAATTATTGTCTGTTTATAACACTATGTCAATAATCGTGAGTGTTGAGGTGTGACAGATGTTTGTACATATGGTATGTGTTCAGTTAATATTAGATTTTAAATAGAAGAAAATTGTTGTTTTAGTGGAGTGTTATATATAATCCCTTTCAACTAGGTCCAGCCAACATCATGGTGAAAGGATGATGTAGAACCACATCCAGCGGTGACGGCGGAGGAGGAGGAATAAGGGCACTTCATAGACAATGAGTCAAACGCCATTGCTGTTTTTTAAATTACAGTTCATATTGCACAATACAATAAAGACACATGTTAAATGTATTTACTAATTGTGGGTTCTATTAGAACTATACTGAAATATATAAAAATAACTAAACATTTATAGACCTGCAACGGCTACTGAGATCGATTGCGTGACTCTTCTCGACTGTATGAGATGAAGGGGAAATATATCTCATATGGATGTCATTCGTTAGCTTCTCCAAAGCGTTTCAGCCATTTACCTGACGACCGGATTGTAAAATGGCACCTCAGAGAAAATGGCTTAGACGTTACTGTTATAATATTACGATCCCGACAAATAAAAATATTGATAAAAAATTATAAGATAATTCTGTCATGTGACACGGGCAATTAAACATCAAGCATCAACAAAACACGTTCACTCTAGTTTTAGTTTTTCACAAGCAAAATTGACTTGGAAGCACAAAATAGAAAGATGCATTCCTATTACAAATGTGGAGATATTTGCTCAGAAAACCAGTCTGAATCGTCACAGAAATTCCGCTCTCATTTAAAGGAAATGGAGTTGTAACAAGTGCAATACCACATTTTCAAGGACAGATGACGATCATCGTCATATGAAGCTACACAAAACACCTCAAACTGCTGTAGCTAGTTATAAAGAAAAATACTCCCTATAACTCCAAGCGTTAAACGGTATAATACAGACACGTACTATAAGTGCAGATGGATTAGCCAAATTCTACACAATGATGGTTTTGAAAAGCAAATATGAAGAAATAGAAAATGTGGTAAAACAAAATATTAAAGAAAAAGGAGGAATAAAATGGTACCTCTCAATGAAAATAAAAATGATCAGAAGAAAAGTGTGATGTTAAGACACAAGAGGAATAAACATAAAATCAGTCAACCGTATCCACAATCACTCATGCGTATCCACTAAACAGTTATGCATATCATCCGCCGCCTCCTCCTCCTCCCCCTCCGCCCCCACCGCAGCCTCCTCCTCGTCTTGCTCTAGGTTTCAAAGAGTCAATACCATTTTATTTTTATTTTTATTTTTTACATGCTCGTGATCAAGACCATATTGGTCGAAACGTTGGGTATTTTTAACTTTTTAGTTTGTTGTTTTTTTTACGATTTTATATAGGGTTTTCTACGACTTGTGTATTTCATACATTTTAGTCGTTTTATGCCCCTTTTGACAGCTCACCATTTCCATTTATTTTTCTTGTTATCTATTGTCGCATGAGCTGTTTCGCAACATACTTAGTTTTTTTAAAATTAGAAAGGATCGATATTGCAATTTTAAACACTTTAATAAAAAAATCAGCTGTTACTATTATAGTAACTAAGAATGAGCGATACTAGGCTGCAGTTGTGGGTCTTGTAAATGTTAACAGCAGTTAGTTCAATAAAGAAGTTGTCTGTTGATAAATAAAAAAAATATAATGATCTTGAATACTTATTAATCCATGTCCAATGTTATTGCCTGCTTGCATTCTATAGATAACATTTTTGTTCGCTATGGAGATTCCGTATATCGCCAAATTATCGGAATTCCAATGGGGAATAACTGTGCACCACCTATTGCGGACCTGTTTCTGTGTTGTTACGAATCACAATTTATGTCTAAAATCAGCAAAGACCCGACGAAACATCATCTGATACAATAATGTAATAACACTATGTAACAACTTATTTGATTTTAACGAAAGAAATCTCTGTATTACAGAAAAATTATTACAACAGGGATTTCGATATCACAAACTTGTAAAAAATTTTACTAAATTATATCATCGGTACGAGGACCTCATTCGTAAATATAAATCAATGTGCAAACATCTTATATGTTCAGATATTTCACATCACATCTTTTTTATGGTAATATTCTATACAAAGCACAAAAATGTCGTCATTAATCCACAAGAAAAGCTAATCAAACCTTAAAACAGACTTATCCACAAGGTATATAGTTACGATACTGTTGTCAAGTCATCAAAGATGACATTTTTTGGAATTGGAGTGATTCACTCATATGGTTTTTGCATATGAAATTAACACATTTATTCTAAAACCAGTTGTTGGCATGATACGGGTTATGTTCTCGTATAATTTATGATGGCATGATCTAAACCTCTAACGAGAGGGATTGTGGCTGATTTTCTATATGATATAGCCATAATCTTTCGATCAGTTTAATTGAGGCCTAGAGCTGGCATGACAGTAACTGCTAGTAGTCCTTTGTTGATATATGTATATTATTGATCATGGTCATTTTGCTTAGTTTATTCTGTTACCTTTTTTAACATCGGACTAGGTGTGTATTGCTGTGTGTTTGTTTATTCCATATTGGCTAGAGGTATAGGGGAGTGTCGAGTTCTCACAAAACATGTTTAGCCCCGCCGCATTTTTGCGCCTGTCCCAAGTAAACCTTTAACCTTTCTTAGTCTTGTGTTTTTTTTTAAATTTTAGTTCATTTGTATGTTTCGGAGTTTAATGTGCCGTCCATTTTGCTGAAATAGTACGCATTATTGCTTAGGGGCCGGACGCGGGATTTTCTCGCTGCGATGAAGACCCATTGGTAAGCCTTGAGCTGTTTTCTGCTCTTTGGTCGGGTTGTTGTCTCTTTGACACACTCCTCGTTTCCATTCTCTATTCTATATCAAGAGTAAAAGTTGGTAGACAACAATTCCGTTCAAGTATTTTCCATTACAAAATGACAGATTCAGGACATCTAAAAGTAAAAGTTTTTTTATTCAGTTTTCTTGTTTAGTCATGTTTGGTTTGCCTCGCATTTGTGTTTTCAGCGAGAAGGTGTACATCGTAAAATGTGTTGGATATCTTGTTTTGGTTTATTCAATATGATAATTTACTGTTCTAAAGAATATTCTTTGAATTTTCATAATATGGACTTTTCCCTCTGTGTTTCCGTTGAAAAATAAACAGCTCCGATAAATATTTACACGAACATAAAATACTTGGGATATCCCATTACACCGAAATGTATGAGGTGGCGTTTTACTATTTATTCCTTATTTTTTTATATAATTTTTTCTGATATCAAAGAATCGAATTTTTTTATATCAATTATTTAATTTTTTGTTATAAAAAAATAATTCTTTTTTGATATCAGAAATTCGATTTCTTGATATCAGAAAATCATCTACATTTCTTGATATCAAAAATTAGATTTTTTGATATCAAGAAATCCACTTCATGATATCAAATAATCGATTTTCTGATATCAAAATATCAAGAAATATATTTCCTGATATCAAAAAATAAAAAAAAATTTATATCAAGAAATGTTCTTTGTTTTTTCTATATGGTATTCAGTTTATCTGTAGCAGTTTTCAACATTAATAAAATCATTTGATTGACTTTAGAATTCCTGATATGAAAAAATAGGGAATAAATAGTAAATCGGCGCCTCATAGAAATCCTCGCTATAAAGATCTATAAACCTGAACGTAACTTAATCCCAAATTTACAATGATATAAATTATTTTGACAGAGGTGAACCATGACAGATATAGACGAAAGGACATACAAACAACTCATTCAAACGACCAGTTAGGTGTTATTCTATCTAATTGACACGTGTTCTTCAATTCTAAATATAGACATAACGATTTATTTAAATATAGGCCAAAATATGATAGGTTGCAGGTAAGTACCATCATGAATATATATAATGTTATGTTGTTTCATCAATAGGTACTCTACAGGTCCTATTTATTTTTTCTCATCCAATTCACAGGTATATAAGGACGAGGATGTAGTACATTTTTTTGTGTGAAATATCCAGGATAGTATATACATATAGTATATTTGTTTGCGAATATCCAGAATTGTAATTACTACAGTACACTTAGCAACCAGACTCAAGCTAGCAGCCACTTTCTAGCAGCCATATGCAAGCAGCCACTTTTTTGAAATGTATAAAAACCAAAAAGTTATATGAGAATATAACGTTTTGAAATGCCAGCAGCCATTTAGATAGCAGCCACTTTTGAGATACATGCAAAAACCTATAAATAACGAAAAACCCAAATAACCCTGAAAGAAAAAACGAACATATTTAGTAATATGAAAACTGTTAGTCCAGCCCTGGCCTCAGTGAAAAATGTTTTGGAATTTTTTTTTTTCTACTGTCACTGACGGCAGAAAAAAAAATCTAAAAAAAGAAACAGTCACTGAGGCCAGGGCTGGACTAAAACAATTGTGTATCTTAATTTTGTATTAGTGCACGCTACACGCCAAGAAAGGCGATATTTTTTTAATTTCCTTCAAACACTTTAGTATTTCAAATTAAACTTATAAATAATGTATTTTTTATACTCATCAAAACATTCGTTTTGCAATAAAATAACCAAAGATTACGAGAAACCACTTTGATGAAACATTGTAAAATTATATGTCCGGACTTCATATTTTTAAAACAGGAGTTAGGTGGGTTAACGACCCTAAGGCCCACACTATATTTTCAGATTTGAGTGGGGGAGGGTCCGGACATATAATTTCACAATGTTTTAAAAGTATGAAGTCCGGCAAAGTTTTTAACCGCTTTTGGTAATAAATTAAAGATATTCACCATAGCTTTTATTTCACCATGTGGTTAGGTGGGTGAACGCCCCCAAGGCCCACACTAGATTTTCAAAGTTGAGTAGGGGGAGGGTCCGGACATATCATTTCACATTGTTTTAAAAGTATGAAGTCCAGCAAAGTTTTAACCGCTTGTGGATTTTTTAAAAGCTAGATTTCATTTTTTCCATATGATTAATAATTACGAAATATGAACCTGAGCATGGCAAGGAACTATTTGATTATGCACTATTTTCAGGTACGTTCTATCTGGATTTCCCATCACGTCACGAAAGGCATATTATCATTTTCGTATTTTCCGTTACGTCATCAAAGGGAATTCTCGTAATCTTTGGTTATTTTATTGCAAAACGAATGTTTTGATGAGGTATGAATTATATATATATATATATATAACACATTATTTATAAGTTTAATTTATATACTAAAGTGTTTGGAAGAAATTAAAAAAAACATATCGCCTTTGATGGCATGTACCGTGCACTAATACACAATGGTTTTAGTCCAGTCACAGGAACTTGAAATCTTATCAATAAATGTCTGCAAATAGTAAAACAAAATGTCTGTACACTCACAGAGAAGAGTTTCTCTCGTAGACAGAAGCCAATACGAGAGAAGCTCTCTTGCTAAATATGTTAATTTTTTGGTTCAGGGTTGTTTGGGTCTGTCGTTATTTATTGCATTTGCATGTATATCAAAATTGGCCGCTAGCTAAATGGTTGCTGGCATTTCAAAACGTTATATTCTCATATAACTTTTTGGTTTTTAGAGATTTCGAAAGTGGCTACTAGCGAATGGCTGCTAGAAAGTGGCTGCTAGCTTGAGTCTGGTCACTTAGCGGACATGTCACAGTAAAATACCCACAAAGTATGACAGGCGTTATACTAAGAAAATTAATCCGGCATTTATCTACCTGAGAAATCAGGAAATTGCTTTCTTAATTTTCAAACAGTATTTGTGATAGTGCTTAGTCTAATGTGTTTTTGGCTGTATCTCTCTACATCCCTGTAAATAAAGAATTTACTGGTGTCGCCAGTCGTGACACCAATGCCCATCACTCCAGGTGAAGTCTCTTATATCCACTCTTATATGAATCTATTTGTCAAGTGAATGAAATTCAGATGGTGAGAAAACCCATTTTGATATGTCGAACGTCCTGTAAAATCTTAAAATTTTAACATTTACAATGTACAATTACAGAATCTAGTAGCCATTGTAACAAATAAAGATGAAAGATTGGAGGAGTGTGATTTTAGAAGGTGTTCAGAGTGTAGTATATCCAGGGTGTTTACCAGGAGTGTTAGTAGTATTTGGAGAAAATTCCCAGGCCATTTTAGCCAATAGGAAAGGGCAGGTGTTATGTGCTGCAGGTATCTAACAAACTGTACTAGTTAATGATAAGCTGAAAACAGACGGCTTTTCTGAAGAATTAAGATAAAAAATTGTGCCTTTTAAATTATTAAACTATCGACAAAAGAATACCAATTTGCGGATACACAGTGGGGATAAGACAACAACCTAAAGACAAGGCGTCAGAACACACCAACTAAATACTACAAAGACAAACCCCCCCCCCCCCAAAAAAAAAAAAAAAAAAAAAAAAACACGTACAAACCAAACAAATCAAGAACAATAAAGCCCCGGCAAATGTAAACAACATAAAAAAAAGACCTGAAGTGTGATATCAGATCATCAGGATAAACGAATGACATTGCTTTCCAATGAATTTCATCGTATAAGCATGTGTGTGATAAGTTTGTATTCTGTTAAATAACTGGTATTACACACAATGACTTTTGATGAGGTTGATACGATTATTGATCAACCCCAATGAAGTGATAAACTTCGTATCAACCGATATCAGAAGTCATCAACTGTTGTATTAAATAACATTTACCTCATCAAATGTCGAATCTTATAATATTATATTTTTTATGCTATGTGTATTTTGGCATATGAAAACAGTGAAGTTTCAGCAAATTTTAACAAGTAACTGAATGACATTTTGAGACTCAGCTGGTTGGTTCAAGAAATTAATAAATGAAACTGAACTGTTGTCACGTAAACATTTGGTTATCACCGTTTATATATTTAGGTACACGACCACCGTGATACATTTGTATATGATATGTCTACCTCGCGTGCACAATTGCGCGGTGGTCATGATTTTTCTCATAAGAAGTGTAGACTTTTATCCAATCAGAAAAGAGAGAATTTCTAGTCATTTAATACTTATGTTTGTCATTTTAACGACTTCCCTTCTTAGAACGATATCTTTTAGTTATGTTGATTTTCTGATTTTAATTCCAAATAACCTGCTTATTAATTATTTTTCCACTTTACTTGTTTCCTTCTTCCAACCCAATACAAGGATAGGTAAAAGGTTGATATCTTCTTAACTAATTTTGATTCCGTCTTTTTTCTGCTCCTCGTATTTCAACTGAAGATCCTTTATTAGAAACTAAGTGACTCATTTCTCAGAGTTTTATGTGTATATGTGATTATGACTATTGGGTGTCTCATACTTTACTATATTAAAATTCTACATCCGATTCGTAGACCAAAATTTTATTCCATACATTTCAAATGATAAAAATCGCAAATGTTCTTAAAGGGACCTTGGTTCAAGCTCTCTATACTATTATTTTTTTTTTATTATTTCTAACATTCACACTTCTACTTGACATGATTACCGAGTCGACATATCATGATGGTCCGTTCGCGGTTCATATTCTTTTTGTTTGTTTAATGGACCTATGTAATTAAATCTTGGTATACTACATTAAAATCTATTGTCTTTCTATAGTTTTATCCGTTTTATTGTTTATTAATAAAAAGTTACGAATTATAAGAGCTTTATTTAAAAGTTTACTTGTGTCTTATATAAATCATAGCAACTCATTTTTTGGGCAATCTTTAAAACATCTATAAATTAAATCCATTACCTCATCTTTTGTTGTCTTAAGCCGTAATTAGACAATTCATCATCTCCATTTTCACGAGATCAGATTTTCCGTGCGTTTTGGTGTGTTATGTGTGATTTATTAACTTTTTCAAAAATTATGACGAATGTGATATTGTTGGATATGTGTGATCATGTGTCAGTTGCTTGAAGCTTCTTTGTTTTTGGAATACTTAATCCTTTTTTGAAATGTACAAATTAATTGTAGTACTCCAATTTAAATCGTATGCTTGATCAATGATAATAAGGGAACCAAATCGAACGAACCATTCATACTAATGAATTCGTTGATGCACAAGATGTGAACATTTCGTCGATTTACGACTTATCAGATGTGTTTTAAGCCTAAAATGTTGGAAACCAAAACAATAATCCAAAAAGTTGAAAGCCAAATTAAAAAATGCCAAAATGACCAAAAGGGTAAAACCGAAACCATCTATGGACCGAGGTTTTCACGAGGGAGACACTCGCTTTTGCAACTGTAAATTCGATTACTATCGAAATACTAGCAACTGAGCTGGAGATACCATCGTGACTTTGAGAAGTAACCATCAGCAGTATCGACTCGGTGGTAAAAATGAATTCTTTGATATAGAATTTGATACACTGAATGTGCTCATTTGTGATTTCAAAAGCATAAAATTTTAAATAAGAAATTAATATTTGGGTATTAAAAATTGAGTTGAAGATATACGTATGATACAAATATTATAATTGTAATGATTTTTTTCAGCTGAATATGGGAAAGGCAGGATAGTTGTTTTTTCTCATGATATGTTTGTTAACAGTTTCATTAGAGAAAATGAGAACAAACGACAAAATAAACAATTTAACGAAAACATACGGAAGTGGATAACGAGAGGATCAGATAAAGGTGGTGGGATACCTTCCTTTGTGGATTATATGAATAATTTTGTCGATCTTCCACCAGAATGTAAAATATTAGCATGGGATGGCCTTTCTTTTCCAACCGAGGATGGTATTGATAGTTTACTGTCGTGGATAGAAAGAGGTGGAGGCTTAATCTGTGGTGTCTGTCCATGGGGTTTTGTTCAAATTCACAAAATCGACGTTGAAAACATGCCTCTTAATCATATTTTCAAGGTTATCGATGTCGCATATGCAGGAGAATTAACTTACCATTACGATACCAATATCGACGAGATAGTTATTAGAGAAAATAAGGCTGAATGTGTAAAACCCCAAGATATTATAGCCTCCTTAAAGAAACATCCAGAAAGAATCGGAAAGTTAGGAGGAATGATTCAAAGTGTTTTTTATCTACCTGAACATCTCTATAGTTTGTTAAAGCCAAGTGTAGTTGAAATTGTCCATAAAATTGCAGGTGAAAACGAATTTATTCCTTCAAGAGCTTGTCCAATAGATTCAGCCCGTGGTAAAAAAGCTGCTTCTCTTTATTGTGATATTATGATTCGGGATGGACTTAACGGTAAAAAAGTAGTAGCTAAAGGTATTGATGAATTTCCAGGAATTTTCCCGAATTTTCCCGAACTTCAGTCCACTTCTCTTAGTTTTGTATCTACAGGCAGCAAATATCACCCGACAGGTTATTATTTACCTCCTGGAACTGTTATGGAGGTATCCTGGACAAAAAGCGAGAAGACGTGGAAAGTATTTATTGGTCTCCATAGAGATGAACTGTTCAGTGTGGAAGGTGAACTTAGACGATGGCCAAAAGTGACAATAAAAAAAGATATGAAGTCGTCTCCAATAGAAATCTGTAGTCCATTTGGGGGTTTAGTATACCTGGAATCACCTGGTGATGGGACTGATAAAATAGAGGTTAAGCTAAACAGTGTAATTCCTGCACCATTGTTTACATATAAAACAGCAATAAAATGGGAATCAGAAGAACGCCAGAAACCTGGTCTGTGGTGTGATATTCTAGGGGACAAGGTAGCATTTACCCTTCCCACAAGTTCAGTCAGAGAACTCTCCGACCTTACACAAACCATGAAAATTTGGGATGCAGTTGTATCCGCACACATAGAACTCCGAGGAAAAGATCCATCAGGAGGTAGGGGTGAATGGGTGGTCACAGACGAACAACCTTCGGCTGGGTATATGCACTCAGGGTACCCAATCGTTACGCACATGGATCTGGCAGATCCCAAAAAGGTATTACAACCCCAGATTAAGTTCTCATGATAAATTGATTGAATATAAAATAAATGCTGATACTTATTCCCCTGCCATATGATGCACATTTCTGGATTAACGTCCAGCAGGTACGCTAGTGTTAAAAACCTGAAAGACAAATATGCGTAAAGGATATTACCAACTGAGGTTCTAGCATTTCGGCACAGGAATGAAAGGGATACTTAAAAATGTATCTATCCAATGTATTAGCCTTTTGAATCTGTTATCGTTTCCGCTTTATCTCAATAACAGGTACCATAGATTGTTTATTATAGTAAGTGCTTCGTTGCAAATAACAAGGCTAGCTCAGTTCCTTGTATCTGGGTTCTAGCCATGAAATCGGTACTCAAAATAAAAACGTCTGCTGTATGTACAGCTCTGTTGAAGATTTCCACAATTTCAGCTTTGGTCTTATGAGACATGAATTGTTGAAATGTGCAAATACCAGGAATACAATTGGTTTTAGAAAAGGTTGATCCATACGTTCTACATGCAAGGTCGCCATCAAAAGTTAGTTGATTGATAAGGTAGTAGATATATTCGTAGTATATCATTTTTGTAAAGTAGATTGTGTTTTAGTTTTTGTTTTTTTCCGCTTACTTCTCTCCAAGATTTGATTCGTTTGTACCTTTATTTTTATCTCCTACGTTATTATTCCTTAGCATGAATACCGGAGAAATAATAACTAAGCAACACCAAAAGTCCACATATAACGCACAGATACGAGAAAACGTTTACACGTTAATACACATATTATAGTTACTTTTAATCTTTTGACTTTACAGCTTTATTCTCTTTCTACAGTAAGCGTGTTAAATATGCATCGTTTTCTATTTCCTTAGATATATGAAGATTGCTTTGTGTTAAATGGAGAACATGTCAAGCATACATATGGTAGGAAAGGGAGTTGGGGTTTGTTCCATGAATTAGGACATAACTTTCAGGATGAACTTTGGACCTGGTCGGGTACAGTTGAAGTAACGTGCAACGTATTTACATTGCATGCTATGGACGTTGTGTGCGATGTTAAACCATGGTCCCATCCATGGTTAGTAGACCAATATGAAAAGTCCCGTAACTATCTTCAGGTAATTATACTTATATTTGTAAGCCCCAGTATAACAGAAACAATGATCACAATTCTGACCTAAATATCTGGAAAATGATATCGACGGAGTATTGAACTCCAAAGACACGGCGCAATTCCTGAGATTATGAAAAAATAGAAGCTAAAAGAAATATTTTACCAGAAGAGTAAAAACAATCACTTTAAGACTATACGAAAACCAAATCAATAAACGAACCGCAAAAACAGGCAATGACATATGGTGATCCCGAAAGTTAACCTCGCAACTGAAACTATCTTTGCAAGAACTCAATTATTTATTGCGATATGGCGGGCTAGGAAAGTGTGAGAGGTTTGACTTCATAAATCATGTGAAGAGTGGTATTTTTTACTCTTAAATGATGTTTTCTTTGTATAACTAAATAAATATACAACAAACCACAAATATCATTCTTAAAAGGATCGTTCCATTACGGATAGAAAGGGGATTTGAGATAAAATATCGAGGAAATAACAACCCGGAAACAAAATCCGATATATTTCAGTTTGATCTTTAGTTTTATGTTTTAATCTGAACTTTTAATCAATTACAGGCGGGGGCAAAATACGACAACTGGTGTGAAGATCCTGGTATAGCATTAATGATATATGCTCAACTTGCCAGAGATTTTGGATGGAAGGCCTATAAAGCTGTGTTTAAACTATACAACAAACTTCCAATGGACAAACATCCAAAATCAAACGATCAAAAAGAAAACATGTGGATTGTCACATTTTCTAGAGTGGTAAAAAGAAATTTATGCCCTGTGTTTGAGTTTTGGGGATGGCCTATCCGAAACTGTGTTTTAGAAGAAGTAAAGACCTTGCCACCGTATTTTCTAGATGATGAAAGTACAAATAGTTTTGCACCACAGAGAGCTACAAAAATATTTGACAAATATAGAACTGTTGAGTTTAGTTCCACCAAGAAGCATCAGGCATTAAATGTTCAAGATGCAACGCAGACAGATACAAATAAACAGCAATATGGCCGCAGACAAAATAAAAAACCATTAAATAAGCCGGTTGATCTACAACCAACAGAGAAATCTGGTATCAGCTGTACAGCTTTGTAACCATATTCACCACTTCCCATGTACACATCTGCTCTGGTTCTTAACCAAAACTATCGGTCCTTATGAATGTGAACCAGAAGGATTTTAGACACGCGTACGGTACGTGTGACGTACGCATTTAAGTATTCTATGAAATATTATTTAGACACATTTTAAACATTTTTATAATATATGAAATTTAACAAAGCTGGTTGTGTTTCTTGTTATGTTCGTGTTAACTGATTATTTTTGCCTATTTACTAATTTAGAATTTACGCTTATTATATATTATTACATGTGTATATATATTCTTAAGATATAGAACGGTAACAGAGCTAAATTACTGTTACATTAAGTACTAATACAGAATTATGTTCAGCCAACTACTGCACCAAAGTATTAAATCGATCAATTATCTCACAAATACAAATGGACCTTATCAGTTAGATTTCATGTCGTTATAAAACACTTGAACATCCACAAAATATGACCTAAATTGTGTGTTGAGCATCTTTTTTTGCATCTATCCATCATGGACAATCTATCTATGAAGAAACCAGAAGACCAGCATAAAAATGCCTCAGAAATTAATGTTTTAAGCATATTTGGAAAATTCACTCATTTTCGGTCCCAATTTTCGCTCCATGAATGAAATCAAAATTTTAAAACCTTATTGTGTATCTAAATCATATGTACAAGCATTCTATAATCAAAGTAGAAGCCTAGCATCACTAATCAATAAGGAGCTGATGTCACATTTATATTTTGACAATTTGTTGATTTGTCCATTAAGTGAAAATGAAAATTTTGAAACCTGTCATTTCATCTCTACACATGGACAATTTACCCAAAAAGAAACCAGAATCCTAGCATAAAAAATGCCTCAGAAATTAATGTTTTAAGCATATTTTAAAAATTCGCTCATTTTTGGTCCTAATTTTCGCTCCATGAATGAAATCAAAATTTTAAAACCTTACTGCGCATCTACATCACATGTAAAATCATTCTATAATAAATGTAGAAGCCTTGCATCAGTAATGAATGAGGAGTTGATGTCACAATCATATTATGATAATTCGCTCGTTTTCGGTCCCACATTTCACCCGTTGAGAAGAAAGTGTGACGGACGGACAGACGGACGGAGAAACGACCATATACCCGCAACGCGAGTATAATTAATATCTCGAATTCACACGAACTCTAACTTCAACTAGAACTCTTACTTTAACTCCAACTCTAACTCGAACTCGATCTTAGCCACACCCCTTGACCCATTGCTATGTAAATCCCTGTTTTGTGGGAATTCACATTGGTAGGTCTTTAATTTTGGGTGTGTGTTCCCATTCGCTTTGCTCTGCTATGTCCAGTCTTTTACCATTTCATTATGATACAATGTATTTTGTATAAAATAAAGTGCACTTTGTCTATAGATTTTAATCTTATTAACTTTTCCCTTTAACGTATCACCTCGGTGCACTTCAGTGTGAAAGGTTCGGCGTTTAAACCTGGTTGCAGGAATTTTATATGTAAATCTTCCTTTTCTTTTAATACAATATGAACGACCTTGATTAGTACATCTGGTGACACACAATCTTCTCAATAGACATAGAAAATTATAAAGAAATCCAATGTTAAGATCAATAAGTTAGTTGTATAAATATGATCTATACGGACATAGATTTAAATCTTCTAATATTTTAGTGTCAGATGTTCTATAGGAGAGTTGGGTACGCCGGAGGTGAGTTTACATCATCTGAAATTGTACTGCGTGTAATAGGCTATTTCGCGGACTGGTAATTTTTTATTACTATTATTTAGCGGTATATCGAAAATGGCGAAATTATGTTCACTAATTTTCTTAAGAGTAAAAAAATCGCTGCATGTAATACTTCAAAATTAAAATTGCTTAGTAAATTGGTGTACTTTCTTATCTTTTCTGTCGTTATCCGAATCCTTGATATTTTACATGCATTCGTCAACTCTGTTGGCAGAGTAGAAATTACATTTGGAATTAGCAATGTTTTAGAAGTATACTAAAACTGAAATTACGCGTAACAATAAACAATAAAATTCACGAAATTTATGTACAGTACACACTTTTAAATTTGCTGTCGTCGTGTTCGCTCATCAACTGCATGAGTACATAACATCCGCAAGCAACGGTGTTACCTTAGTGGTAATCAGATAGACACGTGATAGTAAAACAATGAGAAAACAGATTTATTTTTCCTATTGGGTGTTGTCTCATTACCATTTACAGTACCATATCCGTATGTTTTCACAATTATTAATATGAAATAGCATGTGTTGCATTTGTGCAACATGTTTTACATGTAATATAGTTTTATACAATAAATCACGTATATTTTGTTCTTTTGATAACAATTAATCGTCTTATCCATGTCATTCATTGTGTTTGGGGAATTTATGTCCATGTAAAATATATATGTATATTTTGTGTATTTAAGGTGCTACACTGCGATGCGATTTTTCGGCACAAATACAACGAACATTCTAGACAAATGTTTATATATGATTAATACGAAATAATTATTCAATAAAACTTCCAGTGATAAACTGCATGCTATAGGATAATATTTTTGAAATATGAGTGAATGGCTGACAGAAATTTTAGAGGGAGTCGAGAAGGTTGTGTTTCCTGGCTCTATTTTGGGTGTTCTAGTTGTATATGGAGAAAATGTTCAAGCCGTACTAGCCAATAAGAGAGGACAAGTCATATGTGCTGCAGGTGAGAGGCATTACGACCAAGAAATCTGAAAATCAAATATTTTGAAACAATTCTAATTTATAATTGACTATAATTAACTAAACAAAAACGAACACAAAACAAAAGAAAAAAAAAAGAAAAAAAAACGACATTCACAAAGTATGCAAAGGGTTGCCTTTATATCAGTATTGCTTCCAATGTTAACAGGTATGTAACTAGTTCAACAATTATCAACAGAGAATTTCGCATTGAGACATTTCTGGCTTAATTTTTTAAAATTTAAATGGGAAGTACTGGAAACTCGTAAAAAATGTTTACGTCAACAGAGAGCTCGCCAATTTTGTGAAGATGAAATTCAAAAGACCAAAATCTACATACCAGACAAATGCGTGAGAACAAAGAAAAATGCTTATTATTGTAAAGAAAAGTTGTGGGCCCCAAGGTTTGAAAATCTAAATTCCAAAACCTTACTGCGTATCTACAAATGACGTATGACGATACTGTATACAATATATCCTCGAATTTTCTCAGAAAGTGTGGAAATTACTGCTACAAATCTGAGAACACTTAAATTCCGATTATTACAGTTTTACAAATCACGTCCGTCTGTATCGAAATACATGTAGATATCAGCGAAAAAAATGAAAGAATATCTTGGGTAAATTTCGATGAGACTACGAGTCAAGGACGGAACATAGGTTATCATACATATTTCAGCCTGTTAAATGTGGGCACATTGCATAAGAACGCCATTAATTTCCTGTACAAAACATTATGAAGAAAATCAGAAAATGTCTGCATGAATTAAAACTTTACTCATCAGAAAATAAACAAAATATATGTGAGAAAGGCTTTTGTTGAAGGATACTTGATATCTTTAAGTTTTATTTTCAGCTGAATACGGAATGGGTAGAATTGTTGTTTTTTCTCATGGCGTATTTGTGAAGAATTTTCTTAAAGGAGAAACAAGCGCGAACAAAATTTTCAACGATAATTTAACAAAATGGTTAACAAAGGAAATCTGTTATGACGGAGAAATTGCTTCTTTCAAAGACTATTATGATAAGATTAATCAAATACCTCTAGCCTGTAAAATCATTGCTTGGGATAAACCAGCATTTCCAAGAGAAAATAACATACATAAATTAATGACCTGGGTAGAATCAGGAGGTGGTCTTATATGTGGGGTTTGTCCTTGGGGCTTTGTACAGGTTCACAAAACAGAAGTAGACGATATCCCGATAAATCATATCTTTAAGTACATTGGTGTCACTTACGCTGGTAAGAAGACCTTTAAGACTGATGGGAATGCTGCTGAAGTTCTTGTACAAAACAACATGGCTGCTTGTGTTAGACCACGGGATATCCTTGTAGAGGCAAGAAAGAATCCATGTAAAATTATAGAACTCAGTGATGCTATGCACAGTATTTTTCAACTGCCAGCAGAGATTTTTGTTTCATCAAAACCATTAGTATTCGAAATGATACAGGAACTGACGAAAGGCGAAAGTTATCTACCATCCAAGTACAAACCAGTGAAGTCCACTCATCATAAAAAGGCTGCTGGACTACATTGTAAATTAATGATTAAAGACGGAAAAGAGGGAAGAGAAACAGTTGCTGAATGTATTACTGAATTTCCTGGAACATTTTCGGGATCACCTGAACTTCAATCTGCTTCTTTCAATTTAAAAGCTACAATGTATAAATATCATGCAACCGGGTACTATCTTCCTGCTGGTGTAATCATGGAAGTATCATGGAGTAAAGCTACCAAACCATGGAAAATATTTATTGGTCTCCATAAGGATAAATTGTACAGTGTTGAGGGTAGACTTCGGAGATGGCCAAAGGTTACCATGAAAAGAGATCTGAAAAGTTCGCCATTAAAATTATGTTCCCCTTTTGGAGGTTTAGTATATTTCCAATCACCTGATAAAACAAGTGAAGAAATAGAAGTGACACTCAGAAATGTCGTCACAACTCCTATGTTTACATATAAAAATGCAAAGAGCTGGGAAACGGTTGAACGCTACAGACCTGGTCTCTGGAGTGATATAATTGGAGACAAGATATCATTTACACTTCCATCAAGATCAGTTCGGAATCTACCCGATCTTACACAAACGATGAAGATGTGGGATTCTGTCGTATCAGCTAACATTGAACTTAGAGGTAAAGACGCATCTGAAGGCAGAGGTCAGTGGGTGGTGACTGACGAACAACCGTCTATGGGTCAAATGCATTCCGGTTATCCAATAGTAACACACCTAGATCTTGCAGATCCAAGTCAGGTAGAACATTTACAAAATAAGTATGATATTTACAAATCTAATAATTTTTTTGTCTTCAAAAATTTAATATTTCAATGGAAAATATTCAAAGATTGGACAAAAACATTTTTATTTATGTATCCAAAGTAGTATATCGAATTTCAAATGACAAGCCCATATTAATTAGTTCGTACATCGATGTCGTGAAAAACACGGGAAGTATATATATATAGAAAATGACATGAACTCTACAGAAAGTGCGTCAAAAACATCTGACATTAAGTTATTTTTAGGATATGGTATGTTGATGATACAACACTCAGAGGTTAGCTGAACAATAATAGACATATTGAGATCGTTAAATATGAATACAATATGCATAAATATGAAAAAATATGAAAAATAAAGTCCTAAATTCAAAATGTTTGAAGTTCGACCCCAGTGGGTGTCAAATTTAGAAAATCAAAGTTCTAAAACCTTATTGCATATCTACAATAGTTTGCAAGCATTCTATAAGAAATTAAATCCCTTAACCCAAAAGTGAAGGAGATGTTGATGTCACAAGAAATTTCGGGAATAATAAAAGAGTTGCTGTGGAACGGTTAAACGATTGGTTTCAATCTTATTTTCAGCCTATATATCAAGACTGCTTTCTTCCTGATAGAACAGAATCAAAGAGCAGGAAAAAGAACTGGGGATTATTCCATGAACTTGGACATAATTTTCAAAACCGACTTTGGACGTGGAATGGAACAGGTGAAGTTACCTGTAATATATTTGTGTTACATGCAATGGATGTAGTTTATAAGATGCAGCCATGGAAACATCCCTGGTTACGGGATAAATTTGATAAGACTGAGCTATACCTTCGGGTAAGAATTCAAAACATGAAAATGAATTTTTAGGGGTCAGTAAATATGAAAGAGGTTAAGTTAAAATGTAATTACTACCAAAACAAGTAATTTTATGTATTTTAATACATTGTACCATCAATTCTTTAAAAAGAACGAACCAGGAAAGGTCAACAAAGACATACCAAAGAATTTATTCCATCCAAACCGTGGCCATCCAGACGAAACCATCATTGAAGAACACCAACATTAAATTAATAGTCATGATTGGTTAGTACAGTTATAACGTTCTGCTCAAGATGTAAATGTAAGAGTCTTGGTCCATTCTATAATGATTACGCATTAGTCCGAAGGTTCATTTATCGAAAATTCATTGGTTCGAAGCCCCATTGGTCCAAGGATCTATTAGTCCAAAGTATCGTTGATCAGAATGTAGATTAGTCCGAAGTATCCTGAGTATTTTCACATTTTTTGTTCTATTAATTTCAGTCATATATCCAGTATGTATGTTCATCATGTCAGTTTAATATTTGAATTTTAGAATGGAGCTGATTACAAACAATGGTTATCAAATCCTGGAGTAGCCCTAATGGTGTATGCACAGTTAGCACGTGACTTCGGCTGGGCAACTTACAAAACTGTTTTTAGGATTTATGAAAATCTACCAAGTGATAAGCATCCAAAAACAGACGACCAGAAGGTAGACATGTGGATAACAACATTTTCAAATGTTGCTGAGAAAAATCTTTGTCCTCTGTTCGATTTTTGGGGGTGGCCGATTCGTAGACATGTTTTGGAAAAAGTTGAGAACTTTCCAGCATATCTTCCGGAGGATGAAACTACCAATGACTTCGCTCCAGACAGAAAATCTATGATCTCCAAGAAGTACAATTTGAGCATAAATGACTGATATTTCTTCTGACAGAAAAATCTAATAATCCAACTAGTATACAATTCATTATAACAATTTGTTTTCTTCCGACAGTAAAAATATGATATCAAAAAGTATGTTTAGAGTAACTTAATTTCCGAATAAAGATGAACCATTGAAATAATTAGGTTAGACGGGCAATCTGAGAATGAAAGAGTCTTTGTTGAAATAACATGTAAAGATGGCAAAATACAAGCAACAATTCGGAAGGTCGCAGTACTCTGACTTATTAAATGTAAAGACACTTAAAACATTTGAAAAGTTAAATTGGTTTAACCTCCCGTAAACTATTCTAATACATGTAACTGGTGTCCATTACATTTATCACACCTTAATACCAAGACTTGCGAGTTAATATACCTAAATAAATACCAATAGATCAGTTGTATGTACTAATTAACAAAATAATACCAACGTAATACGCTCCATTAATTAAATATTGGCAAAAGAATACCAAAGCGACAAAAGTGAGAAAATTCCACAAATTCAAAATCCAAGGAAAAGACAAAGCCTTGTATTAGCTCACATGCCTTATAGGCCATGTGAGCTTATGTTATCACCACTTTGCATCTATCGTCTGTAAACTATTCACATTTTGATCTTCTCTGAAGCTAATTGATAGATTGAAACCAAACTGTAGGTAGGAATGATGTATAGAAGGTCCCCTACAAACGACCTACCTTTGGTTCCGGTTGGATGAACAAAATGGCTGACAGAGGCCATCTTTCATTCTGATTGGCCAATTTTCAAAACTCTTCTCTGAAACTACATTATAAAATGTTTTGACACTTTGCAGTATTTATGACAAAAATACCCTTTACAAACGATTCACTTTTGATTGAGATTCATCTGATCAACCGACGGCTGTGGTAGTTAAAAGTTTCAGTTGAATCATATGGGAAAGGACTTTTATGTAATTTGCTCAGGAACTAATGGGCAGATTGTAACCAAAGTTAGGTCACAAGCTTTAATTCAAAATTTCCGAAGTTCAACCCCTGTGGGCCCCGGACGGACGGACGGAGACAAAAGCTACATCCCCGTTCTTTCTGCGAAAATGCGGGGATAATAAACGCTACAAGGACATATGCAAACAAATCAAGAAACAAGGCAGAAACATGATCGTTGAAAAAAATGTATGGATGATTGTTGGTTCCAGTAGCACGTGTTAAATCAATATCATGTCGAGAACATTTTAAAAGGCCAGGTGAAGTTTTGCCATCACTTGGCGTCCGTCGTCGTAAACTTTGCTTTAAAGATCTTCTTTCTGAAACCACTGGGCCAATTGGAACAAAACTTGGCAGCAGTGGTCTTATGTGGTCCTCTTTCAGAATTGTATTTGATGACCGGGCCCGTCATCCAAGATGGCCGCTAAAGCCGAACATTGTATAACATAGGACTCTATTGTCTTTGCTTGTCGTCCGTCGTCGTCTTCGTCGTAAACTTTCCTTTAAACATCTTCTTGTCTGAAACCACTAGGCCAAATTTAACAAAACTTGACAGCTTGACCTTGAGATTAACAGCCACGCCATATGTTTAGTTTCAATCCATTCATTAATTTTCAAAAAGAAGCCGTTTGTTATTTTCAATAGGGTCGTGTGTTAAACTGTCTTTCGATGGCGGCCATCTTATATGATAGATCGGCACCAAAGTAACAGCACTTGGTCAGCACCTCATAAAGAGCATTGAATATAAAGAAATATTACGTCAGATCAAAAATGACTTTCCACATAATTTTCAATCAAAATGTGTTTGTTTGTTTAGTTGGTGTTTAACGCCGTTTTCAGCACATTTGGCTATTTCGCGGCGACTAGTTTTTATTGGTGGAGGAAGCCGGAGTACCCGGAGAGAACCACCGACCTTCGGTAGGAAAATTGGCAATCCTTGTCAATTTAGATCGGAGACGAACACACCCCGCCACAGGTGAGATTCGAACTCACAACCTCATTGTTGACAGGTTAGTGATCATTAGTAGTCATGACGAACTACCTAGACCACTCGGATGACAGATCAGCACAACAACCTCATAACAAACATTAATGCTATGTTTTTTTTTCAATCCATTCAGTGGTTCTCTATAAGAATTTTTTTTATGTATTTCCCATGGGGTCCTATTTTAAACAAAGTCATCAACCTGGCAGCCATATTGGATGATAGAACAGTACAAAGTAACATAACTGTAAGGAACATTTTTGCCATGTTTCGTTTCAATCCATTTAGCAGTTCTCTAGAAGTTCAAATGTGAACTGACGGACAGACGCAAGGTGATGGCTAATAGCTCACATGAGCTAAAAATCAATCAACATCACCCAAAAGACGGGACTTTTGACAAAAACAACATTAAAGAGCACATAGTCTTGCTTGGTATAGACACTAAACAATCGACAATCTGCTGTATAAAAATACTATGAAAACCAAAACAGTGTGATTGATCATTTTTGTGTTGTGAAAGTTATGATGTATTTGTTAAATATTTGTTTTTAAGGTAGTTTTTTTTTTATTGTTTTGATGCTTCAAATATACATGGCTTACTTCTTAAGAGTTTTAATTCATTTTGTTTAAAAAAAAACATTTTTATTGATATACCCTAATAAAACAAAGTGCTGGAAAGCAGTGGTGGAAAGATTGCAACTGTACTTGTGTATGATTTCAAATTGAATTATATCACAGATTTGTTCTTTGTTATGTGAGATGAATTACAGTGAATGTATCCTTTTTTCCCTGAAATCTGGATTTTTTTTCAAAATCGATGTACATTCCTTGGTATGGAAACCAGGATATAATTTCAGTAAGAGTTCAATGTGTATTTAGGCTCAGCTTTTAGCAACAGTCAAGTTTTAGTGTCAATATTCGAAATCTTAGTGGAGGTGTTCGAATGTGACTCAAGTGGGGAATTCAGGTGAAGGTCTCAGACAGCTATGTACCCACCAAGGACTATCTATAGACTAAATACAGTTGGTCTATTTATTGCAATTGCTGAGAAATGGACATTATCCCAAAACAAGAAACAAGTCACTCAAGCATGAAATTGCGGTCAAGGTCAAGAGGCAGGTGCTATACTGACATGTACCCACTAAGAACTATATATTGACCAAATACGGTGGGTCTAGGTATTACATTGCTGAGAAATGAGCTTAATCTCGAAAATGTGACAAAGTCACTCAAGCATGAAATTGAGGTCAAGGTCCCAATCCAGATGTCAGACTGGCATGTATCCACTAAGAACTATCTATAGACCAAATATGGTTGGCCTATGTATTACAGTTGCTGAGAAATGGATTTAACCATGAAACTTGGATGCAGATTTTACATTTATGTTTATGAAGTCAGTGAACCATGAAAATAGGTCAGGGTCACAAGACAAGTATACTGCAGGAAACCTTATACGATAAGCTATCTATGGACCATAAATCTGACCATATGATCATTCCTAATTCCCTGATGTTCCATGTGATGTACTGGCAATGATATCAGTAATTGTCGGCAAACTTCAGGGACACTGTTTTATCTAACATATTTTCCTTGACACTGCAGGCAAAATAACCAGTGTGTGTTTTAACTTGGCAAAGATCCATACAAATCCTTCTTTACACTCTTGAATCAGTTTATTTTTGATAAGAAAAAAATGTGATTAACGTTCTTTTTCATTTTTTGGTTCAGATACCTTAATTTAAGTACTAACACATGATTAATAGATCTTATATTATCAAATAAAGCTATAATAACTTTTGGTCCTGTTGTAACCTATAATGTATTCTAAAATGATGTCCTTCAAATGTAACAAGTCCAAACAAGTGGTTATACAAGAGGAAGGCTTCATTCTCCAAATAAACAGTTTAAACCAGAGGCTCCATGGAGCCTGAATCATTCACCTGGATTTTAGGTGACCACAAGTGACAAAGCGCTTTTAGATAAGATCTGTAAGGACATTTCTACAGTGTCCACCACTTCTCATGCTTCTAGAAAAGATATGTAACGAATTCTTCCAGTATCCAATGTTAAAAGTCCAGCTGTGGCAGCTAGCTTGCATTCCAATCGGCACGAACACATAAGTTTTGTAGCAGACATTTATCCAAGGATCTTCATGCAACATAAAATTTCAATTGGCTTTTTACTTTCTGACAAGAAGACCTTTCTACTTCTCCCATAGTGTCCAATGTAAACAAAATGGCTGTGGCGACCATCTTGAATTTCAGATTGGCATAAAAAACATAAGTATTGTAGAGGTTCATCCGATGCTTGTTCATACATCAAAATATTTCAATTGGCTTGGTAGCTTCTGACAAGAGGACCTTTGTACAAATTTCCCATAGGGTTCAATGTTAAACCAAGTCTGGCTGTGGTGGCCATCTTGAATTTCAGATTGGCACAAAAAACATAAATTTTGTAGCGGTTCATCCTATGCTTGTTCACAAATAAAAACATTTTGATTGGCTTGGAAGTTTCTGACAGGTTGACCTTTATATAAAATTCCCCAAAGGGTCCAATTTTAAACTTAGTCCGGCTGTGGCAGCCATCTTGAATTTCAGATCAGCACAAAAAATATATATTTTGTAGAGCTTTGTCCAATGCTTGTTCATACATAAAAACATTTCGATTGGATTGGTAGTTTCTGACAGGAAGACCTTTATATAAATTTCCCAAAAGGATCAAATGTTAAACTTAGTCCAGCTGTGGTGGCCATCTTGAATTTTCCGATTGGCACAAAAAACATGTTTTGTAGAGGTTCATACAAAGATCATTAATTTGGCTCAGTAGCTTCTGACAAGCTGTAAAGATAAGTCCAATCAGAATGAATTATCTACCCCTGGTAGCCATGTTGAATATCCAAGCGGCACAAAAATATACCTTTTGTAGTGGTCTATCAAATGATCATTCACACATCAAAAACATTTCAATTGGCTTGGTAGTTTCTGACAAGAAGACATTTGTACAAAATTACCCATAGGCTTCAATGTTAATTTAAGTCCGGCTTTGGTGGCCATCTTTAATTTCCGATTGGCACAAAAAACAAAATTTTGTAGAGGTTCATCCAATGCTTGTTCATACATAAAAACATTTCAATTGGCTTGGTAGTTTCTGACAAGAAGACATTTGTACAAAATTCCCCATAGGCTTCAATTGTTAAACTAAGTCCATCTGTGGACGCCATCTTTTATTTCCGATCGGCACAAAAAACATAATTTTGTAGAGGTTCATCCAAGGATCATTCATGCAACAAATCAATTCAATTTACTCAGTAGTTTCTGACAAGAAAGTCCAATCAGAATGAATTATCTGCCCCTGGTAGCCATCTTGAATATCCAATCGGCACAAAAAACATACCTTTTGTACAGCACCATCCAATTCACAATTGGTTCAATTTGGTGTGGTGGTTTAAGAGAAGAAGATGAAAATGTGAAATGTGGACGGACAACGAAGCAAAGTGATGGCAAAAGCTCACATGGCATTTCAGGTCGGGTGAGCTAAAAACTAATTTTAATACTGGTAAATATATAACTGATGACTATTCTTTTTAAGTTATCTGCATATTTTTGGCTCATTTTCAGTTTGGCATGAGTCAGAATGCTATTATACTGGAAAAAAATTACTCCTGATCATTCAATTAATAGTGAAATCACTACATTGTTATAAAAGAAATTTGAGATATTACATAAAAGCTTCAAGAAAACATGGTGGTAAAGAGGAGTTTCTACATATTTTTTAAAGCAGAATATTTACCTATACATACTAATATTTAGTATATGTACATTAATAATATTTCATATGTATCATGTTAAAAACATATTAAAAATGCAAACATACAAAACATAAAATATTACAAGTAAATTTAAACGGTAATACCACAGTGACATTTTAAATCCAAATTTTCACTTATTCTATAATTTGTGATAAACTCTATATTCAAATGATTTTCTTTTTAATGCAAATTATTAGACAGATTTTATGTAGTTTGGAGGAAATCTATACATATGGAGAATTCCATTATTTATTGTCAGCAGTAATTTCAATGGTCAATTTGATTCTTGAATATTCATGAAAACGAGAAAAAATGAATGAATTGACCCACGGTCGGTAAATGGATAAAATATGAATACAAAAATCTGACTTATTAACATTGTACCAATTTAGTTGTTTGAAAAAAGACCTGAAAGATCTATATCTATAGCTTCAAATATAATTAATTTATTAATTGATCCTTACTGTCTGTAAACCTCTGTTGTAGAATGGATTTTTTTTTTTGCATTTTGAAAGTCTAAATGTGTGTAAATACATTTTTGTGTTGCTTTAACAGCCTTGAGGATCATCCAATGATCATAAAATCTTCCCATTGTTGGTTCTGATTATAATTATATTAGAAAAAAATGATTCTATATGGGGAATTAATTGCAGTTCAAAAACTAATAAAATGCTCCGCTGGGCGCAGCTAGATACGACCGCAGATGTCGAACCCTGAATAGTTGGGGCAATTATGAACACAACATTCAAGCTTGATACAATACTGAATTTGGATTGTGAATAAATATTTGACACAGCATAGGTTTCTGACACAGAATGAATGTTGTCTAAGAACTTAAAAATTTTTAATTTACCTATTCAAACCATATCAGTATTTTTTGTTTTTATATATAAATCAGAAATAACCAATTTAAAATTGGGCACACATATCAATTTCTTGCTATTGCGCAATACTGTGCAATTGAAAATTTCTTCAAATATTTGACACATAATAGGTTTCTGACACAGAATAACTGAAACCAAAGAACTTAGAATTGGTCATATGATTTCAATTTATATTCAATTTTTTGCTTCTTGTGCAATACAATATGCTGTGGAGAATTGCCCCCCCCCCCCCAAAAAAAAAAAAACAAAATTTACCCCTTTTTTAGCTTTTGTGCAATACACCATGAAGTTGCACATTGACTCCCCCTCCCAAAAAAAAAAACAACAAAAAACAATAAAATTTATTGTAACCCCCCCTTTTTTGCTAAAAAAAATTTGAAATTTCCTTTTTAATTTATGAATTATGAAATGAGAAAAAAATTGCCCCCTCCCCAATTTCTCATTCCCCCCCCCTAAATTTTGTTTTCACCCCCCCCCCCCCCCCATTTCTCTTGATACTTTGCAACCATAACAGCCCATTTAAATACACCATAACGTATTAAAATAGAAAATGACATCATAGTCATGGATGGCAAATTTTAAATATGCATAATTTAAAAGCAGTTTAGATGAGATAAACAAAAAAGCTTCATCAGCACATATTCAAAATTTGAGATAAAAAAAAGAGTTATCCCTCTTTGTACATATTTTTATAATCATGTTGTCATATTTGCTCTAAGTCATATTTAATTGTTAGCAGTAGTATGTATGTTAGTATCATATAATTTTAAAATTTCTGATTTGTAAGTTTATTCAATATATATGTTTGGATTGAAGTCATTGTTGGGTGTTACTGAAGTTATCCTTTAATTGTAATGTAAATAATGTAAATTGGTTTAAATTATACTGATTCTTGCTATTGCACAATACTGTGTAATTGAAAATTTCTTGAAATATTTGACACATAATAGGTTTCTAAAACAGAATAACTGAAATAAAGAACTTAGAATTGGTCATATGATTTGAATTTATATTCAATTTTTGAATTCTTGTGCGATACAATATGCTGTGGAGAATTGCCCCCACCCCCCAAAAAAAATAATTTACCCCTTTTTTAGCTTTAATTTTGGACCCCGATTTGGACCAACTTGAAAACTGGGCCCATAATAAAAAAACTAAGTACATGTTTAGATTCAGCATATCAAAGAACCCCAAGAATTCAATTTTTGTTAAAATCAAACTAAGTTTAATTTTGGACCCTTTGGACCTTAATGTAGACCAATTTGAAAACGGGACCAAAAATTAAGAATCTAAATGCACGGTTAGATTCGGCATATCAAAGAACCCCAATAGTTCAATTTTCGATGAAATCAAACAAAGTTTAATTTTGGACCCCGATTTGGACCAACTTGAAAACTGGGCCCATAATAAAAAAAACTAAGTACATGTTTAGATTCAGCATATCAAAGAACCCCAAGAATTCAATTTTTGTTAAAATCAAACTAAGTTTAATTTTGGACCCTTTGGACCTTAATGTAGACCAATTTGAAAACGGGACCAAAAATTAAGAATCTAAATGCACGGTTAGATTCGGCATATCAAAGAACCCCAATAGTTCAATTTTCGATGAAATCAAACAAAGTTTAATTTTGGACCCTTTTGGCCCCTAATTCCTAAACTGTTGGGACCAAAACTCCAAAAATCAATCCCAACCTTCCTTTTGTGGTCATAAACCTTGTGTTTAAATTTCATAGATTTCTATTTACTTATACTAAAGTTATTGTGCAAAAACCAAGACAAATGCTTATTTGGGCCTTTTTTAGCCCCTAATTCCTAAACTGTTGGGACCAAAACTCCCAAAAACAATCCCAACCTTCCTTTTGTGGTCATAAACCTTGTGTTAAAATTTCATAGATTTCTATTTACTTATACTAGAGTTATTGTGCGAAAACCAAGAAAAATGCTTATTGGGCCCTTTTTTGGCCCCTGATTCTTAAACTGTTGGGACCAAAACTCCCAAAATCAATCCCAAACTTCCTTTTGTGGTCATAAACCTTGTGTTTAAATTTCATAGATTTCTATTAACTTATACTAAAGTTATAGTGCGAAAACCAAATGTCTACAGACTCCGACGGACGACGGACGACGACGACGACGACGACGACGACGACGCCAACGTCATACCAATATACGACCGCAAAAATTTTGCGGTCGTATAAAAATATAAGAAATACAAAATTATTTTTGCAGAACTAATTTAAAATTTGTAAAACTACTTTTTTGTATATTTGGTGCAACCCAGAGATGTAGTACATAATTTTATAAAATCTAACAAGAGGAGCTATCTTCCTTTCACAGTGATTATTCCACAGCAAAAATGTTTTGTTTCTCTGAAGAAGAGATTCAACAAAATCTGGTAAATCAAACTGTGACTTGGCTTATTGTATCTGATCGTATCTGTCCGATAAGTGATAAAATGATTCAAATTGACTATGGTACTAAACAAATGTAAAATATCCATCTGTATACCGATTTTAAAAGACAGTAGTTCTTTTCTTCCATCAAATGATTCACAGTAAAATTCCTCCCAATTCCCATTAGTACAAAATAGTATGCCCTTACGGGATATAATCAATTTACTGCCTCAAATAATGACAAAATGTATTAATCAAAGTTCCACAATACCTAAAAAACATTTTTTGTCATACAGATTCATCTTTCGATTTATTTATAGATTTTTTATGAAATATATCTACAGTTGTTTTATGACAAGGTCTAAGGTCAAGATCAAAGAATCCTACAGAAAACTTGTCTGCTGCTTTATATATATCTAATCCTCTGCCAATCTTCACAATCCATCCAGTGTTAAACCTACAATACATAGTTAACAACTACAGAAATTTTTATCAGAAAAAAACCTGACTTATTTTAAGACTTTAGTCAACTGGCATGACACACGGCTAGAAAGGTTTCTATCGTTTAGAGTATACATTAGACTAACTTCTTTGCCCGGTCGTAAAGATTTCCCATAGTGCAGTTTTTTTAAAATTCTGAAAAATGGAGGGCCCCTCATTTTTCATCAAATCAAGAACTATATTTTGGTCGATTCCTATTCTTTATCAGTTGAAGATCATTGATATACATTTAAAATGTCCGAAATCAGTTTTTGTAGCGGTATTTACATATTACAAAAGTATTTGTATTTTTAGCCATTTTCATTGCATTCCAAATTCAATATTTAGATATAATGCAGTTATATAACATAATTTCTATTTTTTTACAATAATTTAACATCTTATAAAATCATTTAAAAAATCATTCAGTACTGTTTATATTGTCAATATGTAATTATAAAAGTTTTGAAATCAGATCAAATACCCTTGTCACCAAGTATCACCAACATTCAAAATTTGGGAAATGTTTCTGAAAGCATTGGAAGTCATTCTTGTAAACACCAGGGCTGAGTGATTGGGTAGTTGGGTTCTGCACTTGAAGTCAGTGTCTTCTATGTTTCCATATTTGTTTGTATCTAACAAAACAAACTATGCTAGATGGACTCCAGCATAGATCTTGGACATGTTAAATTTGCCTGATCAAGTCACGTCTGCTTTCCTGTCGGACAGGTTTGCAGTTAGAAAAATTGACAGCAAATTTAATGGCGCATGGACTGGTATGGCAACAGAGAAGACAGTACTAAAAGAAATCAAGAGAAATGGTGGTATTGTTGGTCTGACTCGACAAAATTCAGCTTTGCTTCAATGGACGATTACCAGACAAATTTTAGCACATTTTGCTACTAACATGAAGGATAGGTCTAAAAGTGCAACTGATTTTGAGTCCGAGTAAATCGTCAGAAAGCTATGACATGCCACGAAGATCATGTAATAAACCATTTCAGAAAAAAACATGACAAATCCATTCACATAATAGGAGTCCCAAAAGGAGTTTATTGAATAAGTCATTATTTCTATGTCCCACTCACAAGATCTTCACTGAAAACATGACCAAGGCGTGTCATCTTAAATGCGGATTGGGAGAATTGGTCAAGACCTATATAAATCCAGAACTTGTCTTTTGCCATGCTCTTCTTCTCGCCAATGTACGAGAAGATGTTACAATGGAAAAGTCTTAGAGTTTCCAGTGGGCCCAATTCCAACAGCTCTATTTCACGATGACGGGTGCATGCGTAATGCTGTAAGTCCTTGTTCTTGAAAGTGAAGGCTGCTAATCATTCATATTACAACCATGTAGTCCCATGAAATTAGTTTTAATCAGAGATGGTATGGGTATAATTCAAAGCCTAGATGTTAAGAGGTTTGTTGCTTCTAGGGACTTGGCAAACACTATTTCAAACTTTTGGTTCACTTGCTAATTTCTCTACAGGATCTTTTGGGTGTGTTATGGATGTTTATGACTGATATGATACTCAAAATTCTACAAAATCAGCTGAATAAATCAGTCAGTCTACTGTTTGTGACGGAAAAAGGATATACAATGTCACAGAAAGTATGAAAATCCCAGAATGGAAGAAATTTTTAGGATCATCAAAGAATAAACAGAATTTGACTAAATTTTAGGCGATTATGTGCTCCTTCACTTTCAAGAACTTGGATTAAATGACCAACAGCAGTTTATTTTTGCAGGTGTTTTTGTTAACCCAGAGGTTTACATCCACTACTGTTACTGATATTCCAGAGTTGTTCAGCACACAAGAAGAGGCAGATACGAGACTCATTCTGCATTCAGTATCAGCTGATAAACATTTTGGGGTAGATGATGAATCTGGTGTTATCGTGTTTAAATCCTCTGACAGATGTTTTGTTGTTATGCATACTTTTTTGGCCTCAGCTACTGACCACAAGCGAAATGTGGTTTAAACCAATGGTGTAATGTCAGTAAAAGACAGACAGAGGTTTATATCGAGACATGAAGTTTGCAAATCAATTGGTTCACCCTATGCCAGATATTATGAGCTGCTCATGCTCTTACCGGCTGTGAAACCACATCCTCCTATTTGGCATAGGTAAAAAGTCAGTTTATAAGACTTTGATGGCAAACCCTGAAATGCATCAGTCACTGGTAGATCTTGGTAGCACGGATGTGGACAGGGCCATAAAATCCGGGTGGCCTGTTAAGTTGGCATCTTCTGAAGATGTTTAGTGCCCCCCCCCCCCCCCCCACCTCCTTCAGAGGCAGCATTTAGGCAGCACATGCTTCGTGCATCGTTTCAAGTCTGTATTTGGCAAAATGCAGGTCGGTGAAGCCACCACCAATATTGCCTCTAGAATACGGTTGGCAACGGTCAAGTAATGTCCTTGTTAAAAACTTCTTCGAGGGTCAGATGTCTTCAAATTTTTTGAAAGACCTGATTTGTACCTGTAAAGGTAAAAATGTTTGTAGCGAGTCCTGTATCTGTTTTGAACAGAATTTTGCAGGTACCAGTGATTGCAGTTGCCACAGAAATGAAGACTAGAAATGCACTTATCCTAGGGCAAGTGTAGAGAACGATGACGATTAGTTTGTTGTAAATGATATTAGTTCTTTACCGTAGTTTCCGTCTCAAATACGCAATCATTCAGCACTGATGTTTTGACTTGTACAAGACTTGTACTTCCACATAAGGGGAGTGTAGTACTTGTGGAGTTTCCACTTATATGGATACTGGTTTTTTACATGCGTAATAAATATTATTATTTAATGTTCTATGTTTCATACCTAACTTTTGATTAACACGAGATTGTAAATAATCTGCTAGAAAATGAAAAGTCTCATTACTGCATTTTGGGGCAGTTTTTCTATCGATTGTTGAACATCTAAAATAATTGGTAAAAAATTATCAGATATCTTCATAATCAGTGTAAATTAGTTATTTGTATTGTACGATTAATAACTAACTTGAAATTTCAGTTTAAAGTAGGAGACTGCCAATTTTGACTGAAGAGAAAGGGGGGTATAATTTAACATCTCTCATTGGTTTTTTCCCTTGATTGTTTTCAATTTCTTAGGTCCAGATATCTGAGATATAACAGGAAAGAGAAATTAATGAAAACTTTTGCTTGGTTGCCCAGATATACAGTGAAACCTTTGAAATTGTGAGAAAAGTTGATTTTGACTTTTTGACCTTTAACTTTTAATCTCGGAAATTTGCACAACTTGTAAACTTTACGACCTGTCGAAATTTAAGGCCCATACTATTACCTTTATGAAAAGGTGTAAATTAGCTGTGTGTCAGGGTGTTTGACTAAACTAAGGAATTCGGTATTAAAGTCACTGCACTATTATAACCTGAATTTTACATAGAATACAAGGAAAATAAATGGACTTGATGAGCTGACAAAAGGGGCGTGGTACGACTTGAATTTACAAAATACAAAAGTCAAACAAAACCAAATACAGAATCATAAAAAAAAACAACAAAAGTTAAAAGTAAAAATTAACCAACGTTTTGACCAATATGGCCTTGATCACAAGCATGAAAAACAAATTTTGACTCTTGGAAACCCAGTCTTGCATATCAATCCAGTTGCCATTTTTTCCATTTCAAGAGCAGTACAGTTTATCTATCAAAATATCACAAGCCAAAAACAAAATATACTGAAATTTACCTTATTTCTCTGTCGTGTAATTTATCATGATAAGATAATGTTAGTTGAATTCCATGGGTATGTAAACTTTTCTTTAACTGGTTTAACTTCTGATGTTGCTGTGCTTGCACATCGGGACTCTGAAGTAAACAAACATTTTATATTTAAAATCTAACAAATGCCACGAATGCTAAGATAATTTCCGAAGAGAGGACATTAATTCTGCCTCAAATCACTGCTGATGTTGCTTATTATATGGAATACATGTGTACTATGTTTAGGTTTCCATGTCATTTTTTAACATTTCTAGCAGTAGATGCTGTTACTCCTTTTTAAGGGCCACATTATATCAATCATTTCCTTGTTTTCATCCTACGGACTGTTGTCTCACTGACACTTACCCAAAATATACAATGAATAAAAAGTCATTTCATATAATATTTATTGGAGAAACGAATTCCTAAGACTGTTTGACAATATTTACCTAGATGTTTATTGAAACAGACTATAGGAATGTGAAATATCACCACAAATTCTTTTCTTATAGATCTAAATCTCTTAAAAAAATACCCCTAAATGCAAAAAATTAACCAGAGTGCATGGACAAGGGTAAATCTAAATGTATATGCCCAAACCACATTTTTGGACTGGGCATAAATATACAAACATTTGAAAATTAAAGTCTGTTTATCCACTAACCTCATCTCTACCTGTCATTAGTTTTATCTCCTTCACAGGACTCTTCTTCTTTACTACAACTTCACAAAATCTTAATAAATTGCAGATCTGAAAGACATATATACTACATGTACTATATTTTAGAACTCTAAAATTTGACAACGGCTATTCATATTACAACCATCTAAATAAATATGCTGAAAAAATGTGACACACATAAAATCATTTTAAACAGCTTAAAATTAAACATGATTTGAATAATATCAATTCAAACATCACCAAACAAGACAATCAAATAGATGGATGGCTGGATGGATTATTGCTTAACGTCCAGCGGCAATTATTAAATGCGTGAGGACGAGAACATGTTGATTTGATATAAAAAAGAACCCTGCTTTGCACTAGCCAGAAATGCTGAGTTTGATTTTTAACGTGCTAGCTTACAAGGTAATAGTCCACAGGAAGGCATATTACAGAGATGCAAACCCTACTTGGTGAAAATTAGGAGTAAAAGTTTTGGTCAAGGGTTTGGGGCCTGCCTAGGAACCCAATGGGATCCAGGTACAAAGCCTTCCTTTTTTATTAGGCTGTTCCACCATTTTAAAACATTAAAGGGTCAATAGTATAGGGGAGTGAAACATGTGCTTGTATCTGTATCACTTCGAAATTTCTTCTTATCTCAATAAATGCTTACGCATCTCCACGATACAGATCAAATTCTAATAATTTACCAAAAACAGAACTGGGAATGAAAAAATCCAAGAATCTTTAGTGATTGGAGTATTAAGGTTACGAAATCAGAGAGTGGATTTTTGGCTGAAAAATCGGATAAACTCTGCAAAAATCGGGGTGGTTGGCATCTCTGATACCACCCCACCCAGACACATTATACTGACTCTGAGCTGAGCAGTCTTTTGCTCTAACTATGAGATATTGCATGCTTAGCAGAGAAGCAGCAAATACAAATTTTAGTTTCTTTGGTTTGACCAGACTGGTGATCAAACCCAAGAGCTTCCACACTTGAGGCAAGCACCAATCAAATAGATGAAAATCAGGTCTCAAATAGTTTAAAATTTTCCCAAAATAGTTTAGAATCTGAACATGTTTATTCCATCTTTATTGTCTTGATTCAACAAAATCTATTTATGAGGCTGAAGATCAATGAATCAGAAAAAAACAGGAGTCAAACTTTATTCATATAAACATCTTAAAATGGTCAAACATCATGGCTTTTGCCACTTTATATCAAAATTTTGAATTGCCAATCTTTTAGAGGCATGTGTATATCTTTACTTTATATCTGACTACTATACCTGATGATGTGATCTGATATATGGATCTTCTATTTCTATCTCTGTAAGAAACTCTGTCATAAAATGTGAAAATAACTTCTCCATACCAAATCCTGTAGCATTATCTTCTATCTGGATCTGCTCATGCGTACCACTGGCTGTCAGAAAAATATATACAGACAATATACATACATTATATGCAGATATAAAATCTGATTGTATATGCTTCATTCACAGAGAGCAAGTACAAATAAATCTTATATTTGTAAATAATTTACACATGCATTAATTTAGCAATGTCTTTGCAGTCTGAATCCAAGTAGTAATTTGTTAAATGTCCTTTACTCAACACAGAATCAGGGTACCAGGACACTTTATACATCTAATAAACATGTAGTATATAAAACAATTGACTCTTCTAATCTTATTCCGAAGTCCTTTGCACTGCAAAATATATTTGCGACTGACAAAGATCCACAAAAATGGAGAGGACAAATTATTCTAGTTATGAAAGGGGGGAGGGAATTCACTACAGTAACTTCTGGTAAATTTCAATTCTCTGTAGGTGCCATACTATACCTCAATTTATATTTATTGAAAATAATAGGAAGGAAAATTGATAAAAAGATATGAACAAGATTTAACAGTTAATAGACCTAATCAGTAATGTGTACACAATAGGAACAAGGCTAAGACAACAAATAAAGTTTAATATTTGTACTGTTTATCATTTGATACCACAAAAAAAAAAATCATATGAAAATTCAACTCAAGTGAGTTTGAGATAATCAGAGTCAACTGTACTATGGAATACATGTGTTCAAGCTATGAGATTTTATGACCAACATCCTCCCTGTCAAGAAAACCAATATTATGAAGTCCAGCTTGTAGTTAACATCACAATAAGTAATATATGTAAAGTCAAGAAATACCAAAGGGATATTCGAAGGAGAGAAAAATCATAACATACCATTTTTAGATTCTGTTACAAATGTTTTAAGTTGTTCTGCTCTATCCATATACTCTGTTATCTTCTTTCTGTACCGTTCCTTCTTTTCCTGATCACTGGTGGCTTAAAAATAAAACTGTTTACATGTAAATGGAAAATAAATAAACATGCATGACACTTCATTGTCTCTTTAAATTCTTCATTTTCTAAACCATATCAAATGAATGGATAAAATGTATCTGCTGAATTATACACTTGTCATTTTGTCAGGGCAATGTAGGACTCACAACATATAATGGATCTTCCAAATTTAATCAAAGATCATGAGTCAGCCTCTTGATAATCATTTTTAGTCCAATTACTTTGGAGATCCTATGTTTTCTCCTTGACACATACACTACATCCATTAATTCAGATCCATCAAGCAATTGAAACATTATACCAGTAAACTAAACATAAATTTTTGAATTTTAAGTATGACATAAAAATAGGAAAAATTACCATTCCATACAAATAAAACACTATAAGGTATATTACAACAAGATCACTTGTTTGTTTTTCTGATGACTAAAAATGGTTATTTAATTGTTTAATTTTCTGGAAATTCAACCACAAAACAGGCTAAAAAGTTATCTGATACCCCTGAATACAATCTGCACTCTCCTAATTATACTAATCAATTATCTCCCCTACCTTTTAGTACTTGTAATAGTAAATTAATTCCTTCCTGGTAACACACCAAAGACTCGTCAAATCGCCTTGCTGTGTCCATTTCAATAGCTCGCTTTAAAACACTGATGGCAGATGCCTCCACTCCAGTTACTAAATCTGCCATCACCAAAATACCATTGGTAATTATTGAATTTACATTGTAGAGTGTTGATGATATCCTAAAAATAATGCATTAAGTCACTTAACATTGTATAAATTCAGAAATTACTTAAATGTAAATGTTGATTAAATGACAACATTGCATATGTTTAATAAATATAATTAATGCAGTTTTTTTTATAATTATTTATTTAATAAGTACAAATTCAAGTGTGAGTTTTAATAACTGATCTACATATACATGGTGTAAAAAAAATCTAGTTGCATTTTCCCAATAATAAAAAACTTTATCGTTTTAGAAATGTCCATCAGTTTGATTTCCATTGCTTTCAATGTGTTTAACATATTTTCTGTTTTGCCTGTTTTTTATTTATAGGTATTTGTAACATGACATGTTGTTGCCATATAAGAGCAAGTTATAAATATCAATATGTATAGTTTTATTGGTAGAATTTCTGAAATTTTGTCAGCAAATATATATATTTTCTTAGACCATAAAAACAGTAATAAACATTGGGCCAATGTATTCAAAAGTTCGCCACATTTCTATTGATATTAGTTATATTTCTGTACAAAATTTGGCATTGTCAAAATAAGTTTATTTATAAGTTTAACCAATTTGCATATTCTCAGTCCTCAGATATAAGCAAAGATGCCTGAAGTTGAAACTGAAAAATGTAGTTATTTAAGTTAACTTTAATTTGGACATCTCTGTATACTATATATATATAAAGCATTTTAAAGTTATATTTATCACAGTCGTTTGAATTTTAGTGATAAAAATATTAAAAAACAATGAAAAAAAACTGTAATATATATATTACAATTTTTTTTCATTGTTTTTTAATATTTTTATCACTAAACTTCACGTTTAGTAAAAAAATATTAAAAAACAATGGAAGTTTAGTGATAAAAATATTAAAAAACAATGAAAAAAATTGTATATATTACAATTTTTTTTCATTGTTTTTTAATATTTTTATCATTAAAATTCAAACGACTGTGTATTTATCCAGTGTTGATGATAATTAATGCAGATTTTCTGTTTTCTTTCAAGTGTTATGAATCACCAAGAATGTTACCTTTTTTTATAACGAAAAATTTTGTTTCAGAAACTTTGGACTATGTTGACTTTTGTGACATAACTTTTCAATCATTCATTGATGAAAATCGTATTGTATATTCACTAAAAATATTATTCAGTGTATTTCATAATCATACAACACTAGTTATAATGAAACACAATATCTGGAGTAAATAGGGCAAATAGAGTTGAAGATTGTTTCTCCAAATATCTGAATACAGGGATATGGTTCTCAGTTCTTGGCAGTTTTCTGTTTCTAGATTTTATTTTTACCTTCACAGTTACCCGCTTATTTGACCAAGTCCTTTCCGATGTCGTTTGAAAAATATACATTTTTCTGGTTTCCGCCCTAAATTAAACGGGTTTACCAGCTCTTTTAAATATCTTTGACGATAGGGTTCCAGTTCAGAAAATATTGATTTCCGGCCAAAATGTTCCAAATTACGATGGATGACGTCCTCAAATCTCTCGGTTTTTGTGCAATATATGTGTTTCTTATGAGCTTAAGTTGTGTCCTTTGTGAAAGTAAAGAGTTGGAAGATACAGAAAACATTGACAGGTTTAAAATCGAAGGAAAAATCGACCTCTTTTCAGCAGGCAAAAATAAAGATTGGGTTTCGGCGACTCGTGTATTCGTAGATGGCGGTGATTACGTAGGATTACTGAAGTAATTGGTTTTTCTCAACTTTATTCTGCTCTCTGTCTTATTTATTTTGGGTTTTAGCCTATCATAGAAAGACTTATATGGTCTTGTATATAATTCTAGCATATATTTACTTTTGGTGACCCATTCCATATGATGTTGATGATATCCTATACAGTCAAACCCTAACCCTTCCACAAACTAAACCTAAATCCTAGCCCTGAAGGAGTGGGACCTATAAAGTAAATTTAGGCCGTATTTCTTAATCTCAGATATATTGAATTACACAAATCTATTTTATTATAATTGATATTTATAATCAATGATACATAAAATAATATGTCCAGTATATATGTGAAATAGTAAGATACATGTATAAGAATATTTTATTTGCAGTCGAGGAAGGGCCCACAAGGACAAAATATTACAATAATTAAGTAGGATGAACATAAAACAGTAAATAGATAAGTCAAAAACATTTATATATTAATTAGCATATATCAATGGATTTATAGTAATTAAGATGACTAAATACAAAAAAGCAATATCAGACTACTTGGGGGAGAAAGAGGGGGAAAAAACCTTTCTCTATGACTCTAATGTTCAACATACAAATACACTGTGTAGTCACATTTGACAAAAAGTTTGAAGTAAATAATATTGTAAAGATCAATAAAAATTCCTCATTTTGACCAAAGCACATGGATGATACATTGGTTAGTTATCCAGGTGCAGATCTAGAGGTCACCAAGGGTCAATGCTACAGGACTATATATTCATAAATCTTCACTTAAAAAAATGTATATAAAATAATTGTAATAAATATTATAGTTACACTTGGGATAATTCTCCTCATGATCAATGGCAATGCACAAGGACAATTCATTTCAAGTCATCCAAAATACAGAGATCATCAAGGCACTTTCTAAAGGACACTTAGCATAAAAAGGTTTTTTTGTCATCCATTAATATCTCAATAAAGCAAGATTTAAAAGCTAAGAAGAGTGATATATTTCTTAGGGTTGAAATTTAAAACTTGATTTCAAGCCAGTCTCTTTCCATTTAGATTTTTTAAATTCAGTTATGAAAATTTGTGAAAAACTGTAAAATTATACTTACTTCCTTTTTCTATATAAATTGTTGATATATGACATGTATGAAAATCTGTCAATATCGAGAAAAAAATCATTTGGAAAAAAAAAGCTATGGGCAACATTTCATACATACAGCTACATGTATTGACAAATTTTACTAGCATATGAAGTATAAAAATACCTTTGTTGATGAAATTTCATATTTCATTTTATTTAGACAGGATGGATCATTTGTGATAAGTGGACTTCCATCAGGATCATATGTTGTAGAAGTAGCTCATCCAAATTATATATTTGATTCTGTAAGAGTTGACATTACATCAAAGGGAAAGATAAGAGCACGGAAAGTAAACTATCTACAGCCTTCACAAGTCAAATCACAATCGTACCCATTATTTATACAGGAAAGACAGAAAACAAAGTTTTTCCAGGACAGAGAACAATGGAAATTAACAGATTTCTTATTTAATCCTATGGTAAATTTGTATTTATGACAATTAAAGGGGTTTTAAGTCCTTGGGTCCAACATCAAAATATTAACACTATGGCTAGATTTGCAGTTTAGCTGACCTGAATCCAATGAATTATAATGACTCACTCAAATGAGTTAGTTAAAGTTAGACATCATTATAAGTATTTTAATCAAGATATATGTATATATTTTATGGGCTTAAATGAAAATATTGATATTTGTTATACTGTAGTAACATATTAAATGTGGAAAGTGTAGAAATGAGAAAACTTCCTATCAAATTGTGGGAAGAAAGGTCTCTTAAGAAATAATGTGTTTTCATGTTCAAATATATGTTTACAAAAGGACAGGTCAAATAAAAACTACAGTGTACATTGTAGACAGTAAAAACATGAAGTGGGAAAATAATTATAGTATGAATAACATCTGAATGCTCAAAATCTACAACAAGAAACTAAACTTTGCTTTATTCTCCAATGTAGCACTGTCAGAATTTCTAAATTGAACACAATATTATTTAAATTTCATAGGAATCATTTTTAGTAAATTATATTTATATGCCATGTTGCAATAAAAGTTAAATTAATATTATTTTTGTAGGTATTAACTATGGTATTACCTTTACTACTTATTATGGTGTTACCAAAATTAATGAATGTTGACCCAGAAGCTCAACAGGTATGTAATAGAATAATAAATATGTTAGGGCTATTTCATGAATATGAATGTGGGAGGGTAGGGTGGGACTTTCAAGATACACACACAACCAACACCTTTTTTTTAGATGAATTTATGTACATCTGATAGGCACACACTTAAAATGACCCCATGTCCTATAATAAAACTTCCATTCCTACTCTCCCACATCCATTTTAATGGAATAGACCTTACATTTTTGTAAGGAAGTAATGTTATGTGATATATACATAACCTATTGGAGGTTTCCCTAGACCAATTTAGCATGGTGCTGCACCATGCCTCCATCTTCAAGTACCATGCTGCCCTCATCATGAATTTTACAATGTGCCCCCAGGTAGCCAACTCTAACTCTCAGTTTTTAGTTTAATCTTATCTTTTTGAAACTTTCTTTGCATTTATTCATGTACCCCTGTTGTGTTGGCATGCTTTTATGACACTTTTACACAATCACACTAGGGTGAAGGCTGTTTATTGCAGGTTTTTTATAAATATACTGCCCTCATGTCAAGATGGGGTGCCCCCAATATTATCTTTTTAAAACATTGAGTGCCCTCAAAATATGAAATTTACCATGCCTTCACAAATTTCTGGCGAAAGCACTACCTATTGTGGAAACTCAATAATTGAATACAAATTATTATATACAAAGATTTATATGCTGCAAACATTGTAAAGCATTTTCAGGGATCAATTTAGACTTTGATATATATATAAAAAAAGTGACAACTCCAAGACAGAATAAGGAAAAGTGGAAACTCATTGGAGAAGTTAATGTATCTGAGCAGGGACCGCGCTGGGCTTCGCCAATGTCGCCAAATGTGAATTTTTTATCAATCTGGCGACAGAATTTTATAGTTGGCAATATTTCAGTAAGAGTAAAGAAACACGATCAATAACTCACACGTGCTGAGATCTTTTACACTTGAGTGCTCAATTCATTGACCACTCTGAGGACAATTCAATTTATATCCAAATTTTTATAAGGTGATTTTATTAGACATGAAATTAAATATGCATGCTTTTTAACACCCAGGAGTCTAGCTGGCATTCAAAAACTTGTCGCTAAAAAAATTGCCAAAGCATCATTTTTGTCACCAGTTTGAAAATTTGTTCGCCAAGTCACCCTCCCCTTTTGGAAGCATTCTGCCATACGTGATTGTTCTTTTATTAATTACTGTTTGAATTAACATGGCCTGAAAGGTATTTTTGATGGGAGTTAACTTTCATATGAAATTACCTTTATTTTGATGGCAAGCCTAATAAAACTCAGGTCAAATAGTAATGAATTAAAGAACAAAAGGGGGTGACTTGGCGAACAAATTTTGAAACTGGCGACAAAAATGATTTTTTGGCGACAAATTTTTGAATGCCAGCGCGACCCAAGTCTGAGTGTAACGTGAAATAAATTACTTGTGCATGATAATCAGAAATTCATTAATCTGACAATATTGAATATGAATTAGCTTATGCCTGTTTTTATATTGATTTTTCTCTGAAGTAATTCTTTATCTTTTAGACTCAGTTTTCTCTAAAGTAATACTTTTATGTTTATAGGAGATGCAGAATCAGATGAAAGCTATCAATGACAAATCTAATTTACCAGACTTTTCAGAAATGTTAGCAGGATTTTTTGGTGGTGGTGGATCAGGTACAAAGAAGTCAAAATCAAAACAATTGAAAAGAAAATGAAAAATTGACAATAGTTTTTAAGAAAACCTTAATATTTTGTCACAAAATTATTGTGATAAACTAAATATAAAATAGTGTCCTAATTCTGTACACAGGTGTCCTGATTATTAACATTACAATATTATCTCAAGTCACCATATATGGAAAAGGGAAGGGGAGATAAATTATATTATGCATATAAGAAATTTATAAAAGGTGTATACATGTATTCATGGTATTGACAAAAGTTTATGAAAAAGGACAGCACATTTGGATTTTTATGTCTATTTCATCTTCGTAACTTATTTCCAAATCCACTATAAATAAATAAGTTTAAATTAAACTGACAGAAATTCCTTGTACTCGGGTGAAAGATGCTCTGTTGAACCAATGTTTAAGTTTGGTGACAGGGTGGGAGAAGGGGATTCATTTCTTATACTGATAGTTGGAAAACAAGAATTCTATAAAAGATACACAATGTATTCTCAGGTGAGCCCTTAAAATGTTACATTGGCTGTCATGATATTGTATTTAAAACTTGTCTGCCATACCATATTGGATTTTGGTTCTTTGGATTTTTGGATGGCAAAAATAGGTGCAAACAAGCAAAAATTGAATTTTTTCCTCATGGTTTTTTTTTCATGTGAGCCGAAGAAAGAATTTACATGCAGTGCACATTTTTTTTTAAACTAAAATATTTCAAAAATTGGAATAATATAGGGTTATTGCATTAATATTGGTGGATATTGCCCGAGCAGTATATCATATTGCACAAGTTTACTAGTGCAATATGATATACTTGCGAGGGCAATATCCACCAATATTAATGCAATAACCCTTTTATTATATAGTAATAAATGTTTTCAGAATTCAGACAAGAAAGGATCAAGTTCATTGTGAGGGATGTTCTCGATTGACCTCAACTCCCCCTTTCCAACCAGCCATTTGTATAATAATTTCAAGTCATGCTTCGTGCAGTTAACTGTTGATTTTTTCTTTTGATCATCAATAAAGCTTATGACCATCTGCTTATCAATCATAGACTCTGGTGTCGCTGTCAAATTATCTGTATGACCGGCGTCCGCCATCTTGTTTTTCCAGACGACAACAAAGGATGCAATAATATGCATGCTGATTTCGGAACGCCTCAACTTTTTCAAGGAAATGCGTGCAAATACAGAGATTTATTGCACGGTGTTTTCTCAGGTGTTTTTATTTAAATAAACAAACAAATATTTATTACTGTATAATAATATATTTTTCTGAAAAGATTGCTGAACACTCAGAAATTATTCAGGGTTTATAGTAGTCAGTATCTTGTATATTTCAGTGATTGCTATTCGTATGGAATACAAATTTTTATTTCTCAACAACTTGTAAAACTTACCAGGACACATTCATATGAAAAAAAACAAAGTATGTATTACTGTAAATTTGCTCACTGTTAATTTAGTATGGTTGGATCACTATGATAACATGAGTCTATATGTGTTATAAAATACTTTTTTCAGATACAGTATGAATTGTTTTATAATGTGTCTCAGGTGTTAAAAGTTTGATTGTAGAAACAAAAAGTCATGTTTTATATTTTACAGTTATTGATTATATTTAAGTAGATAATTTAAAAAAAAAATTATATATATGTATGTTCTTATGCAAATTTTTTCATGCACAGATTTGTTTCTTCATTTTATTGTGAGATTTATAGAACAACTGGGGTGTGTTATGTGATTCCATATTGAACATTCTAAAGTTAATTGCAAAATTTTCTGAATTTAATAAGACTAATTAAAGAAATTGATATGCTAATACTTGATAATTAATAAATGGTTGATTTATTATTTTGAATAGAAACCTTGTTTCAGAATCAGTAAATTGTCATATCATTCTAAAATTCAGATTTAATAGCCGTTATATCATAGTGTAACAAATTGTTTTTATTTGGCAACTGTAGTGATGTTTTGTCAAACAAGGTAAATCACTTGCAATTAAATTAGCAAAATTGACAAAGTTCAATGGAAACCATGTATTTTAACTTATTTGTGGCAAAATTAATATTTGTATACTTTGGATCACTTTGAATGATCTATGCTACAGCTATTGCAAACTTAATATTCTCTGTTAGTATGGCAGCAGGCTGTCAAATTCCAATATCATCTTTGTGACACATGTACATACATGTATGTTATAAATATTTTAATGTCGTTTTTTTTCATTAGTTTTGAGTTTCTGTAAAACATTGTGTAGAAAGTTATAACTATTATCAGTCATTTATACTAAGATGCCACAATATTAAGTCATTACTATTAAGATTGCCACAACATTTTGTGATTCTTGATTTTTAGTAAATGTCAAAATTATTCGGTACAGCTTATAACTTAAACGTTTTTCAAAGCCTGTTTAAAATTTTTGTCCATGTATTATTCAAGAAAAAAAAAATTTTAATCAGAATTTTTTAGGATAAAGATTTATATTCTGATTAAGAGAAAAATGTCTGTATTTGATTGGACAATGAGGAATTATTCTCAGATTTAGACTGGGTTTTATAAGACTACCCTGGAGACAGCTTATGCTTCAGCATTTAAGGAGCCATTTGCAATCAATTACAGACATTATGAACAGTTTTTTGTCGAGCCTGCGATGAAAGTCGCAGAAAGCTCGACATAGGGATAGTGATCCAGCGGCGGCGTTAAATATTTTCTTAAAAGCTTTATATTTTAGAAGGTGGAAGACCTGGATGCTTTATACTTTGTATATAGATGCCTTATGTTACGAAGTTTCCGTCTGTCATATGTACCTTGACCTCATTTTCATGGATCAGTGACTACTTGAAAAAAAAGTTAAGATTTTTTAGCTCACCTGGCACAAAGGGCCAAGTGAGCTTTTCTCATCACTTGGCGTCCGTCGTCCGTCGTCGTCGTTAACATTTTACGTTTTGAACTTCTTCTAGAGAACCACTGAATGGAATGAAACCAAACATGGCATGAATGTTCCTTATGAGGTGCTGACCAAGTGTTGTTACTTTGTAGCCGATCCATCATCCAAGATGGCCGCCAGCGGGGAACTTAGTTTAAGATAGGACCCTAGGGGAAATGCATACAAATGACTACTTTTAGAGAACCACTGAATGGAATGAAACTAAATCTGGCATGAATGAACCCTTATAAGGTGCTGACCAAGTGTTGTTACTTTGTAGCCGATCCATCATCCAAGATGGCCGCCAGAGGGGGACTTAGTTTAACATAGGACCCTATGGGAAATGCATACAAATGACTTCTTTTAGAGAACCGTTGAATGGAATGAAACCAAACATGGCATGAATGTTCCTTATGAGGTGCTGACCAAGTGTTGTTACTTTGTAGCCGATCCATAATCCAAGATGGCCGCCAGCGGGGACTTAGTTTAACATAGAACCCTATGGGAAATGCATACAAATGACTTCTTTTAGAGAACCACTGAATGGAATGTAACAAAACATAGCATGAATGTTCCTTATGAGGTGCTGACCAAGTGTTGTTACTTTGTTGCCGATCCATCATCCAAGATGTTTAGAAGTCTATCAGAAAATTGTAAAAAAAATTCTGAATGGTCACAACTTGACCACATATTCAAAAATAATAATGATAAGATGTCTTCAGTAGCTGTTGTAAGACTACACTAAGATGACCTGTTTTTAATTTTAAATACTGTGTCAAATTAAACCAATCTTGGTCTCAATCATTATATAATTTTACTTAATTTCCAAAATCACATTAGATACAGGTGAGCGACACAGGCTCTTGAGAGCCTCTAGTTGTAATGTTAATTTCTCTCTTATTATGAGTAATAGGATAACTATATTTGGTATGTGCGTACCTTACTAGGTCCTCATCCCTGTCAGACAGTTTTTAATTGACCTTGACCCAATTTCAAGGATCAGTGAACAAGGTTAAGTTTTGGTGGTCAAGTCCATTTCTCAGATACTATAAGCAATAGCTCCACTATATTTGGTGTATGGAAGGATTGTAAGGTGTACATGTCCAACTGGCAGATGTCATCTGACCTTGACCTAATTTTCATGGTTCAGTGGTTACAGTTAAGTTTTTTGTGTTTTGGCCTGTTTTTCAAATACTGTATGCAATAGGTCTACTATATATGGTGTATGGAAGGATTGTAAGGTGTACATGTCCAGCTGGCAGGTGTCATCTGGCCTTGACCTCATTTTCATGGTTCAGTGGTTAAAGTTCAGTTTTTGTGTTTTGGCCTGTTTTTCGAATACTGTATGCAATAGGTCTACTATATTTGGTGTATGGAAGGATTGTAAGGTGTACATGTCCAACTGGCAGGTGTCAACTGACCTTGACCTCATTTTCATGGTTCGGTGGTTATAGTTAAGTTTTTGTGTTTTGGCCTGTTTTTCGAATACTGTATGCAATATGTCTGATAGCATTTACTTTCATTAGAAATACACGACAGGCGAGACATTTTTGTGTGTCCACTCTTGTATTGACTTTTTTTTATTGTACAACCCATTTTCTTTTCAATATAAAGTGTCCAAAACTGCACCAGCTGGATAAAATATTTATCCATTCCAGTGTTACAAATATTTGAAATTTTTCTATCAAGATTGGATAGGTGCCAAATCTAATGAATGCAGTAATATCTGTATTTTATGTGATTTATAGATCTTTATAGACAATACCTAGGCAGGACATGATATTCTTTCTGAAGGAAGAATGTGACACCATCAGGCTTTGTAGCATTTTGATTGTATGTCATTAGGCTTTTAGTTCCTGACATCTAGCAAAATATTTAAGCTGACATCGTAAGGAAATTTTTCAACTAGTAGATAGCCGAGTACAAATAAACATCACAATGATTTTAATACAATTGGTATATGACATTTTCGGCAATAACGGAATGTATAAGGTAAAAAAAAAATACCTGTTGAAATTCACATAACACATTTTATATTCTAAAAATTGTACTATTAAGTTATGTAACCTGTCTTTCCCTCTGACCTCATGTTATATGTTGTTTTGTTTTTAAAGACAGGTTTGTATATTTCAGATTTTATCCGATTTGTGTTTGTAAATTAATTTTGTAATAAAATATAAAACAAATTGTATGTAAATTATTTTCTTAGTACAATTTACCAAATTGATCTTGTGATAGCATGCTTGAGATTGTGCGTTTACACCCTGGGTAGCAAAATTAAAGATTTTAGAATTGGTATTTCTCTACTCTCTAAGAGGACAAACTGGTTTGCTGGGAGTCTTGTGTCTTGATAGGATGACATGTCCTACTTATCGCAATGTTATAGAGCAGAGTTCATATCACATAAACATGTTCTCATCCTGAATTGCCCATTGACATTAACCAACAATCAATCAATCAAAATTCTCTAATAAGAGAATATAATATCTGTGTTCTGAAGGTAAAACATGTTTGTAAATATAGAATTGCTTCAGCATTTCAGTAATATTTCATCTCAGTAACATATAGTTTGCTTATATTGGCTACTGCGGCCAACTGAGCTTTTGCTTGGTCTTTTTAGCTCACCTGACCCGAAGGGTCAAGTGAGCTTTTCTCATCACTTGGCGTCCGTCGTCGTTCGTCGTCCGTTAACTTTTACAAAAATCTTCTCCTCTGAAACTACTGGGCCAAATTGAACCAAACTTGGCCACAAGCATCATTAGGGTATCTAGTTTAAGAAATGTGTCCGATGACCCCGCCTGCCAACCAACATGGCCGACATGGCTAAAAATAGAACATAGGGGTAAACTGCAGTTTTTGTATTATATCTCAAAAACTAAAGCAATTAGGGCAAAACTGACATGGGGTAAAAATGTTCATCAGGTCAAGATCTACCTGTCATGAAATTTTCGGACGAATCGGTCAACCCTTTGTTGGGTTATTGCCCCTGAATTGTTAATTTTTAGGAAATTTTGCAGTTTTAGGTTATTATCTTGTATATTATTATAGATAAAGACAAATTGTAAACAGCAAAAATGTTCAATAAAGTAAGATCTACAAATAAGTCAACATGACCAAAATCATTGATTGACCCCTTATACGAGTTTTTGCCCTTTAAAGACGGCATCCAGCATAAACTTTCCTTTAAAGATCTTTTCCTCTCAAACCACTGGGCCAATTGAGACCAAACTTTGGTGGAATGGTCCTTGGGTGGCCCCCTTCCAAAATTATGTCTGGCATCCCCGACTTCCAACCGAGATGGCTGCTGTTACTAAAAATAGAAAAAAAGGGAGGGGTGACTTTCAAAAATCTTCTTATATGAAACTACAAGTCCAGTTGGAACCAAAGTTGGCAGTAATAGTTCTTAGGAGGTTCTCTTTCAGAAATATGTCCAATGACCCGGACTGTTAACCAAGATGGCCGCCACAGCCGAACTTAGTTTAACATAGGGCCCTATGGGAAAATTGATTGAAAATCTTCTTGTCTTAAACCACTTGACCAATTGGAACCAGACTTGGCAGCAATGGTCCTTAGATGGTCCTCTTTCAGAATTTTGTGCAATGACCCAGACTGTCAACCAAGATGGCCGCCACATCCAAACTTAGTTTAACATAGGGCCCTATGGAAAAATTCTTTGAAAAATCTTCTTGTCTGAAACCACTTGACATATTGGAGCCAGAGTTGGCAGCATTGGTCCTTAGGAGGTCCTATTTCAGAAATGTGTCCGATTTCATGGACTGTGAACCAAGATAGCCACCACAGCAGAACTTAGTTTAAGATAGGACCCTATGGGAAATTCACTCAGAAATCTTCTCGTCTGAAACCACTAAGCCAATTAGAATTAGACTTGGCAGCAATGGTCCTTAGATGGTCCTCTTTCATAATTTTGTGCGATGACCCGGACTGTCAACCAAGATGGCTGCCACAACCGAACTTAGTTTAACACAGGGCCCTATAGGAAAATTCATTAAAAAATCTTCTTGTCTGAAACAACTTGACATATTGGAGCAGGACTTGGTGCCATTGGTCGTTAGGATGTCCTTTTTCAGAAATATGTTTGATTTCGTGGACTTTGAACGAAGATGGCTACCACAGCAGAACTTAGTTTAACATAGGACCCTAATGGAAATTCACTCAAAAATCTTCTCGTCTGAAACCACTAAGCCAGTTAGAATTAGACTTGGCAGCAATGGTCCTTAGATGGTCCTCTTTCAGAATTTTGTGCGATGACCCAGACTGTCAACCAAGATGGCCACCACACCCAAACTTAGTTTAACATAGGGCCATATGGAAAATTTCATTGAAAAATCTTCTTGTCTGAAACCACTTGACATATTGGAGCCAGACTTGGCAGCATTGGCCCTTAGGAGGTCCTCTTTCAGAAATATGTCCGATCACCCGGATTGTCAACCAAGATGTCTGCCACACCGAACTTTGTTAAATATTGGACCCTATAGGAAAATTCATTAAAAATCTTCTTGTCTGAAACCGCTTAGCCAGTTGGAACAAGACTTAGCAGAAATGGTCCTTAGATGGTTCTCTTTTAGAAATGTATCCGTTGACCTGGACTAAACCAAGATGACTGCCACAGCTGAAATTAGTTTGACATAGAATCCTATAGAAAAACAAGCCAAATTGACTGCAACACTTAAATTTTTAGGTCTGCTCAAGGTGAAAAGTTAAATCCAGGTGAGCGATACAGGCTCTTGAGAGCCTCTAGTTTGTCCTAGTTATTAATTTTAAATTCAAGTTTCCCATTAAACTACTTAGCCAATTTAGCCCACTTTTTGGGGGAATGATCATAGGGTTTCCAATAAAAATTATGGTTTAAATGGACAATTCCTTTTCAATGTATCGTCTGACGAACTGACACAACCAACAGCTGAACATATATTAGAACAAAAAAAAAACAAACGAGAAATTCTTATAATACACTTCTTGTCTGATAATCCTTGACCTTGGTCAGATAGTTGGAAACTTAGATCGGCGAAGACTTCGCTAAGATGACACTTTTCAAAATGAGTAGAGCCATTTCCCCAGAATTTCTTTAACTTCTTGGACCATTTTTAAAACGTCGTCTAATGTCTTTCAAAGGTAATCATGAAAAGCATGGTATCACATGGGCTAGTAGAAGACGAAATGTCACACCTCTGTTTCTATGGATTATGTTTAACGAAGATGCAACATTTATAGATTCTATGACGTTATTTGGTATCAAATATACCAAATACACAAATTTAGGTTTGATTGAATTAACTCCCTTTGTACACTACTGCATGTTTTGGCTGATCGTCACTGATGAATGACCTCGATCGAACTTTGGAAATTGTTGACAGGTGAACAGTAATTATAATTAAGCGTAATAAATGCACAGGCTCCTTTGTAAATTACTTTTATGTCATGTCAAGTAAAATTACAATACAATAACTGAACGTGGTGGTGATAAGAAAGTTTGAAGGGTGGTCTTATCCTTGTAGTGAAATTTTTTAATTTCTCTTGCGAAATGGGTTATTATTGATTTTTGATGATATTTGTTTATTCGTACGTTCATTTGTAGGATTTGCGAGTTTGACTTTATTTTGTACTTTTGGTCACCTTGTTTGTTACGTTCCGTATAATATTCAAGAAAAACTGTAGCAGGAATCCAAATTCCATTTGAAATTATACACAACTACAATTGCAATCTTTCCACCAATGCTTTCCAGCACTTTGATTTAATATGCCTGTTAGTCCCTGTGATCATGAAAATAAAGAATTTGAATGTATATGTCCTCTAAAGATTTGATAATAGTTCTGACAAAAAGTATTCTGAAGATGAAATTACAAACTTGTTAGATTTTCTCATAGACAACATATTCGTTGAATTTGGCGGTCTAATTTTTCAACAAACAATCGGCATTCCAATGGGAACCAACTGTGCTCCTCTCCTCGCCGATCTGTTTCCGTACTCATATGAAGCGGACTTCATTCAAGGGTTACTACGTGAAAACAAAAAGAAACTAGCCCAATCCTTTAATTTCACTTTTCGTTATATAGATGATGTGTTTTCGTTAAATTACGACAAATTCCAAGACTTTCTACATCTTATCTACCCCAGTGAGCTTGAAATTAAGGATACTACAGATACACCAAAGTCCGCTTTATATTTGGATTTGTTTCTTGAAATAGACTATGAGGGGCGTTTGAAGACAAAACTTTATGACAAACGTGATGACTTCAACTTTTCTATTGTTAATTTTCCCTTCTTGAGTAGCAATATGAAATCCAATATACTAGCATCGCCTGCATATGGCATCTACGTTTCTCAGCTTATCCGATTTTCAAGGGCATGCGTGACTTTCGACAAAGAGGATTACTGCTGTCACAAAAGCTTCTTAACCAGGGTTTTATCAGGGATAAGTTGACGTCATCACTTAGGAAATTTTACGGTCATCACGAATTGATTGACCATAACAGTGTTCTAATATTTAAGATGATGTTGGACCTGTTCCCACCGTCGTAACCTTTCATGTGCCTCCACCGATTTGTGACTTCCGCCGGATCGACTTTGTTGAACTTCACGAAGGGTGCCGTATACGGAGCAGGAACTGCTTACCCTTCCGGAGCACCTGGGTTCACTCCTGGTTTTATAGGAGTTCGTGTTGTTCATTGTTTTTTAGTTTTCTGTGTTTATTTGTTGTGCTTGTGGTTGTTCATTTGTCTTCCCGGGTTTGTCTGTCCAATGGATTACGTTTTTTTTATTGCTCCTTAGGTGTATTTGTCCTTTTTATTACCAAAGTATTTAATATTTGATGTAACGCGTCATTTGATTGGTCAATTTTTTTTTGGTCTATCATATCATAGATTAAATTTTCTTTTCTTCTGTGACGTCATTAAAGGGAATCCCGAAGTTTTATACGTCAAAAAAACCGTTGGAATTAAATTATAAGGATTAACGGTAATTTTGTTTTCAGTCTATTCGAAATAACCTCAATGCACATGGCGCACACTTTCAAATAAGCCGCTTAGTGTGCACCACGTGATTGAGGTTATTTCTTCATAGACTGAAAAAACATTACATCAATCCTTAAATAAGTTCCTGAAAATAATCCTCCATAATTGAATATCGCTCTAAGGACATGTGTCTGCTTTCATCATGTCCATCTGAAAACAAAATAGCTTTGGTTCCAAGTGTCTTCATCGCAATACCAAAAAAAATGGCGCAAAAAAAGAACGCTTGCAAATTAACCAAAGCCACCTCTGAATAGAAAACTTGACCTTATAAATGATTAAGCATTTTATTACTATTTGTAAACATGAATACAATACACACCGTTTACTTTAGATATTTAAAATTTTAGAATTAACAGTAATAAGTGAAATAAATAGATAGGAAAGTGGCGCTACTCCTTTATGTCTAGGCAGATATCAAGGTCTCGGGCTGATAACAAGGGCAGTATGAAAAAGACCATGTACGTATTGATCTATAAATATCAAACCTAGTGTTATCACAAATGATTTTTAACGGCCCCATCTATACTCTAAGACACCGAGAGTTAACTGTAATATTCGTATATCTTTTTATTTCTGAAATACATTCAGTGTACCAAAATATCAATAATGAAATACATTATGAAAAATAGTGTTTGAGAATTTGTAGAACAACATAGTTATTCGTTTTTCTTTACATATCAGATATATATTTCTTCCCCATAAACTGATTTACAAATGATTCTCATTTCTTACCCTTCTTGATCGCCTGATGTCACTACCGGTTTTTCTTGAAGCTCACACAGTAATTGCTTAGTTTTTGTGCAGTATTGTTCTGATTCTCTTTGGTTTGCTCTTTGTGTTTCACTTCCTTGTTTGTGTCTTTGTAGTGTTTGCATTTGCTGTGTTAGTTTTAGTGTGCGTATAAACTCGGCTTGTCTTTTGATTTTGGTCTTGTGGAAATTGCCCACTGTCATATTGTTTAGTACCTCGTTTCCCGATATTTATATAATAATTATTCATAAATATAAAAAAAAGTTAAGCTAAATTTTTCTTACATTGAATTGCAGTTTGGTAAATTCGTTAAAAATGGATATTTTAAATGAATATCTATCGTTCTCTATTCTAAAATGACGAAAATACAGACCTTGGTATGTAAAAAGGTGAGACAGTAAGTTTAGTATGCCTCTTGTGGTGAGAGACATTGCTCGTTGTCGAAGGCCACACTGACTGGTCCATATGTATGGCAAGCCATTTTACTATTTATTCTAACTTCAAGATATCTCATATAATATATAAGATATCTTATGTACTTTATCAGATATCTTCTAAAGTTGATAAGATATCTTATAAAGTATATAAGATATCGTATCATGTTCTTATAAAGAAAATGGTATGAGATATCTTATATAATTTATAAGATATCTTATATATTATATGAGATATCTTATATAATTTATAAGATATCTTATATAATTTTCTTTATAAGATATCTTATAAACTATATGAGATATCTTATAAAGTTTATTAGATACCTTGAAGTTAGAATAAATAGTAAAACGGCTTGCCATACATATGATTGGATATAGTCTCGTTTCCTCATACAATATCTTTACACTAGTTACAGCCTCCTCTGTAGATTTCGAAAAAGAGTAGTCTAAAATGCCGCTACAGGGGCCACTCTCGCACAATCTAAATGGAGAGGGATTAATATAAGTTTGTATAACTTGTTTCCCCATCTACTATTAATAAATAAGTTCAAACTAAACTAGCGACCTTAATCTTGGAACAACTTCCAGAAGGATGGTTAAAATGCAATCAATGTTGTTAAGGGAGTTGGAATCTTAGTTTAATAAAATTGCAAAATTTGTCGATGGACTATTTCAACAAAAGCATTAATTGAATGCCTATACGCCGAGATAATGTTGATTAAAATGAGTGGACAAGAACCTCTGTCTAAACGTTTGCTTTGAAGAAATATGCATAACGAGGCAACAAATAGATAATAGGAAAGGTATAAAATGACATAACAATCAACCAACGCTACCCAACAGACTTAACCCCAAACTTAAAATACATAAAAGTGCCCAAAGACAACTGATACCGGTAGCCAGGATAGTCTGACATGGAACATACACTGAACAGTGGTAGCGTTATACCGGTTTTACGGGTACCCACCCCCCCTCCCCTTTATATAAATATCTATCCTGACACTCTGGTGTATAAAACATACAATAAAAGTCAATGCAGCACCGTGATCACCAAGTGGTCTTGCTAGAACTGCAAAATTGGTTGGATGGTACAAAAGTACATGTATATCTATATGTAAGTGAAGAAAAGAAATGAAATTTTAACCATTTTAATAGCAGTTTTACATTATCCTATAACAAATATATCAAATTATAACAGACCCAATACAAATAGGCTATGGGGATTTCAATGCCGTATATAACAATAATTAATGTGTCTAAAATGTACAAAACACCACGATCCTCCCCCCTCACTGTACAGATTGGCAAGTATGCGGCATATAAGACAAGTTACAACGATATAATCAATTTATGAAATTTTGTGTTCTTATAAATCGTAAAGCACCGTGTATCGTGATTTCCACTTTGATATAGGAATACTGTTATATGTACATAGTTAAATATCTCCCTGAATTTTTAGGAGATTAATAAATTAATTGTAAGAACATACCCACGTACACATCCATGGACCTTTTAAACAAGCAAGTAACAAATTAGTAACAAATTATCTAAAATAATTCATGATACATGTCATCATTAATAGCCCTTTTCTACCGAAATCGAAACAAAAAAAGACATTTTTAGTTGAAAATATTTGAAATTAATATATGCAAATTACTGTTCGCTCCAATGCTAAAGTGCAAAGCCGGTGACCTTAATTTATCACTTCACAATATTAAAATTTAATGTAGCACCATTTGCTCGATTTAAATAAGTATATTTACATATTTTACATGCTTTATATTACATAAAAATACATAATATATATTACATTTAAAGGGCCGAACGATTTCTATAAAGACTATAAACCAACGCCGTATATTAAACTCCTTCACTGTTTTATACAGTTCAGCCTCCTGTCATTAAAAACATTCTGAGTATTACAACCTTGGACGTATATAATTATGTTAATATCTAAAATAATCAATATAAAAAAGGGTTTTCCGGAAGAAGAGTTTTATTCCTTCGCGTTTTCACAGTGAAATCCTCCTTATCACCTTCGCCCCCAGTAGCCTCCATCAATTCGTTAAACAAATCGAGTGTATCCTGACTTGATAACGTCACTTCCTGTGGTTTACGGCGAGTGTAATGACTGTATCTTTTATTCTCTGAATACCCTTCGTCATCAATTCGGTCCATGACACGGTCATACAACACACGCCTTTGTTCGTCTGCATAGAAATCTATTTCAACGACGCGCGTAACTATGGCTTGATTCTTTCTCCATACATGGAACTCATAATCTATAGGAGTTAGTCTTTCTGCTGTAACAGTAATGGTAATAAAAGCTTTTCCATTACTCATGGCCAAGTCCACGTGCTCAGACACCGTATCGTAGTTCGAGCTAGTAATTCGACTAGAGCTGGTTCCGTCTGCATGCTCCAGATGTGGATCGCCATAGATGTCCTCGTGGTGATGTTTTACGTCAATTGTCTGGCGGATATCCTTTGAGTCCATAGTCGATAACCGACTGAGAAGGAGGTTAGTGAGATTTTGTTTAGATCGTGGCCGTCTTCGTTCGCCATCAGCTTTTCGAGTCACTAAAAATAAAAATATAGGAATGGTAAACAGGATAAATATAAGCTAATTGCATGATAGATATATTATACATTTATGGCACTTTACTGAATGCAATATCATGTTCTATGGACCACGTGTAACTAGTTTCTGATTTGAAACATGGGAAAAATCTGTGAAGTTATTTGATCATATTGTGAGACGTGAGTGTTTAATACTAGTAAGTGTTTGCGGCAATTAGAGAAAACCTTACCTCTTTCAATATAAAGAATATGAGTGACAATATTTGTATAAATTAGTTTTTCATGTAAAATGCAAAATGGAATCTAAAAGTTTGACAGTATGTTTTCTTTTAAACATATATCATAATGATGAATATTACACTTTTACATTTTCACTACTCTATTTATCTATATTATCTAAGCCGGTCCATATAATGCTATATGGACCGGCTGTACATTATATGGACCGCCTCGTTTTGGCAAAATCGATTAAATTCGATTAAATCCCAGAAAAGTATAATATAACAATTAGTTCATGACACTTCGGTTCAAATGTCAGTATATGGACCGGTTGGTCGCCCTCCAAAAATTATATGGACCTCAGCTTCGCTTCGGTCCGTATAATTTTTGTCGGGCGACCAACTTCGTTTCGGTCCGTATAATTTTTGTCGGGCGACCAACCGGTCCATATACTGCCATATGACCTTCATGAACTATTTGTTAAATATGGATTACTATCTGACAAAACTAATTTACTCCGAAAATTTTATCTTATTGGGTATATCATGGCTGTCAGTTTTTATTGACAGCGGAGTACCCACGAGAGCAGGAAAACTAACAATCCTAGTGAAGTAAGATAGACCTCCCAAATCCAATGTGATAATGTCATGACAAACTATATCTGCAGAACTGGGACACTGACGCCCTGGTATTGGCAAAAATAATAACACTATCAACTTAATGAAGTATGTAAAGTACATTTATTGGTACGAGGAATGTGAGAATGCAATGACAGTAATACGTGTACTGCTAAATATATAATTTAAAAAATTTGCATGATTTTTACTATCAAAGATTTCAATTTAACGATTCGCAATCCTACCTTTAGAATTTTCAATATCTTTTTCTAAATCTTCGGAACTTTTATCCCCTTCCGACATCTTTATTTCAATATGACCTCTATTAATGTTTAAAGTTTTTGACTTTTTCAATATTTACAAATTGTCCAAGATTTATTACGCTTTTATGGAAACATATTGACTATTAAAATTTATGATATATCTTTATTAATGTACAAACATTTATCTATTTTATTGGCACTACATAATGTTTGTCAACTTTTGTCATGTGTATCCTTGTATAACATGTATTTACCATTGACTCTAATCATCTCAAAGTTCTTTTGATCAAAGAAGTTTTGAGATATCTGGATTAAAAAAGAATGCAACTGATTATCTTGTGGCCAAAGAATTTATTATGAACTTGGAGATAAAAGAGTCCCAGATAACGGAAATTTACTCCAGATTCCAAAAATAACAAAATAAGGGTACCATTCAACCTTCAACAACAAATACGGAATTCCGATTGAATTCTGATACAAATTATGTTATAGCATGACTCTCCAATAAACCACTGAATCGGGCTGTCTAAGACCACATATGGCCAGATCAGAAAAGAAGTTTCATGGTTGGTTATCATTGGTTGAAAGATATTCAACAACAAACCAAAGGCTAAAACCCCACAGCAAGAGCAACATGACCTATAAATTTGTTATAATATGAAATAAAGAGACATTATAGATAGTCAAAGTATTGACAGAACAAATGTAATCCGTGCGTTTTACTAAATATTTTTGGACTCGAGTGCCATAGAAAAGATATGCAAAATTATTTGTTGAAACACAAAATTACTATGGTACGAAGTACAAACTATGCATGCATATTTTATGACAAAAATATAATTTTTATATATTAGAAACAACACTGTCAGACAGCTGAAACTAAATATCATATACAGTCAAACATGCTTTAAAAGGCATCTCAATACAGCAAATTATTGTGTATAAAGGGCAAAGTGAAAAAGTCCCATTCATGAACGTTGTGTTCCTTACTTGTCCACTATTCAGAAAAATAGGTAGAAATTTTGCATCATCATTTCTTTAAATTGCATATTTTTTTGGTAATTTAACACAGTAAATAAATCGATTGATAAAATTTACCTGTACTTTTATCAAGGTATTTTTTAGGAAATAAACTATAATTAGTAAAACAACATTCATACTAATTATGTTTACACAGGACATGTGGGCAGAACAGGAATTGAAATTTCAAAAAGTTAGCAGAACTTTTTTATGGTCCCTTTCTAGTGCCCATTATAGACAGGTTTCACCGTAGTATCAATTCTATTTTTGAACAGCAAATGTACCATGGAAGTCGCAAGATGTATTAAATATGTTTATTAAAAGAAGACTCTATTTAAATATTTAATTACATGTAGAATTTAAATTTTGAGTTGACATCAAAACACCCATTTATAAATTGTTATGTAATAAACATGTAGGTGTTTAATGTTATTGATAAATATTCAAGGCTGCTCTTTGAAGTCGTTAATCACGCATGACGAAATATCAACATGATCAATTCATGCAAATACAGTCATTTTCATTTGGTGATGTTGCTATTCTTTCTATTTATGTCTCATGAAAATAAATGTTTAAATATAACATTTAAATTTTGCATTTTTATTTTATCAATTAATATATAGGTCTAAGTGCTGTGTTCAACTTTTAAAGTGGGTCTTCCATGTATCTTCCTTTGATTGTTATTTTTTTATTTAAATAATTGTAATCCTTATACAATTCAATGTCCAGACAAAAAATAGTACCTTCGAGTGTTGGGGTTACAAATAAAGTGTCAACAAATCTGTTTTTGTCTTTTCAATTTGGAGATGGGATGTTCAGGTCTTCTTGATATTTTAATCAAATTCGGTTCTTTATCATATTATTCCGACTTGTATACTTTATTTTTGTGTACCGAATTTTTTAATAAATATTTTATGAGGATGTAAATATTTAGCGAGAATAAATCTTGTACTGTGAGTGTATTAAAGGTCGTATGATACATATAATACATTAATAAAGATATGTACAGATCCCTAGGGGCTAGGAGGGGAGATCTGATGGTTAATCCTATAACAAATTCATCAAAAACAATGTGACTTAAAGATGACACACAACTGGCCATCGGGCAAACATCAAATGTTTTCTAACCTTCTTGTATGTATAGAAGAATTGTGTATATTTGTTTTTTAACCAGTTTTTAGAAGAATGTATTATTACATCTGTTAATTGTTTCAAATTAGGTCATGTTTCTTAAGTTTGAAACTTCATTTTACAGTAACGTTTGATATATAGTGAACAAATTTTCCAACGAGTAATTTTGAGGACCATAATACCATTTTATTTGTTGAACTTAAATTCCTTAAATTATCGAACGACTTGGTATGTATCCTTCAACTTACAACTTTGAACTGGTATTATCATACATTTTATACAATTTTAAAATATCGGAATCTAGCAGAACTTTGTGATCGCATTTAACCACAACATTTTGCCAGCAAATGAAAATGAAACAATAAATATAAAAATATAATGTACTGAGAAGGCATCTTTAACGTACATATTGACAGTAATTTATTATGTTTCAGAATAATAAACCTTCTCGTTACTGTAGGGAGAGGTGTCATTGAGTCAGGTATTTGATAGGTGTTGTCCACATACTTTATCTATACTGAAATCATGTCACTTTCAATTATTTAACAACCATAAAAATTGGAACAAGTTGATACATTGCTATGTAATTAAGAACAATAAATTTCTATGAATTCAAAATTCATAAACTTGCGTTTAATTAAAAAAACATAGTTCTAAGAGGAATTCCTAGCTCGTTTTATGGCATATTATTTTTGTAATTTGTCATTTTCAAGTTTAGTAGCTATATATTATCCCAGTATGAAACATGTGAAACGGATACTCAATATGTATAAAATCCGGACTCTCGCATACCTCTATTCTTATTTATTTTTTTAGCATTTCAATCTGCTCTTACAACATTTTGATTTACCGTACCCGGTCTCTAAATTTCGGCCTTGGGCACTGTGCATCAGATATGAGGACAAAATGAGGAAAATCAAAGGGCCATCCAACAATCAGAAACTTGAGAAAACCGAGATCTGGAAGGACAAAAACAGACAACAGACACACAACACAAAAAAAAAACTGAAACAAACCAGAAAACATGGACCCCACAAAAAAAGAAAAACAAAAACGGGTGGCATTGATGGGTAAGCCGTGAAATCAGGTAATATTTATTTCAAACGTATATCGAAATAAAAAAGAAGGAAGTGTTCAGCTATTCAAGACAAGGTGAGAAAAAATTGCAAGGTCAAGTTGGCAGACAAAGCATGATTGGGAAGGACGAGAGAAACATAAGCCAGACAGCACAAGAAAAACAAAGAAATTGATGGGCAGCAAAACACCGAGGGTGAACTCTGGGTAATCAGTTCCTTTAGCAGGGTGCCAATTTTTATCTCCTGTGTTAAAATTCATGATAGAAGTATAAGGGTAGATGCACAGTTGCTTGAGGACAGGGCCCTGGGCCCCTCATAGCCCACCCACCCCTCATTAGCATAAATATCTGTTATCTGACGTTTACCACTTATTTGTATATGTATACTAATATACCATATATTTACTCATAATGCACGTTTACTATCAATGTCCCACTCAACTATAAAATTAGAAAACAGATAGTTATGCTAATGGGGGGGGGGGGGGGGCAAAACAGGGTCCTGCCCTCAAGCACCTGTGGGTAGATGTAGGTCTTCGTGACAATATGTTTGTAATGAACATAATTAACAGACTGGATATAATATGCTGCATTTCGTGTGAAGCGAAACCAAGCCATCGTTTTAAATGTCATCCGAAATATTTATCGAAATATCAAAATTGTTTAAAGTAGAAGAAGGTACTATTTTTAGTTATTTAATAAGGTCATTAGAAACACCTAAGATGTGGGAGAATAGAAATCCTACTTAATATTTTCTGCGTGGAGGAATCAAACGTCGTGCCATATCCGATTTATCAAAATATCACATACAGTACATGTAATAGTATTACAGGAAGGTTAAAATATATAAATGTAATTCTTTTATAAAAAATGTTCTATATTACACAAGTAAGAGTGATTATATACTTATAAAGATTAAAAAAATATTTAGTTTAAAAAGGAATTACAAACCGTAAAATTTGTTAAAATGACCTATGACCTCTGTCTACTAAAATCTCAATATCAGTTTTCATAAACTTTAAATCCCAGGTGTTTCTTAATAAAAATTTGTTCAGTGATTCTTAAAACAATTAAAATGGTTAAAAAAGATCTATTTTAGCGCATGACTTGTCTTGTGCATGTTTAAATTAAGTTTGCTTCACTGTCTAGGACAGTTTGATATAACTGTTTTATCGTCTGTTTCTCTACAGTTTTTGGTCATGGCCATTATGATTACGGCAGATGGTCCAGAAATTCAGAAATGCAAATTACATGTAAAGGAACAAATTTAATTTTTAAGATTAGTTTAGAAGGAAGAATATAAAAGTCAGCATCATAAAATTTACATTTATGGCTTTTTCAGTGATGTTTGATATTGACTTATTTGGACATATGTCAAAATTGGAAAATATGAGTTGCTTCCCAATTTTTGGCGTTGAGACATTAACCACCAACATTTATACCTCAGAATGTTTAACAATTATAAACGTTTTTTAGAAATCAAAAACTAGTAATTTGTCAGTAATTAACACCATTCACATCGTGAAAATGTTGTATTAAATATGTATTGTATGCAAAATTAAAATTTTTAGAGTCAATAGGGCAATGTCACCTTAATCATAAGGTGAATCTTTCCCTCAGATAAAATGTTGTTTGGTTATGTTCTAACGTCTGCTAGATTCTGGTCATACTGACGTTTTCTTTTACAAGAAAATATACAAAATAACATTGGTTATCATTTCAATATTAATTATTTAAATCAAATTTTACACAGTTAAGAATTGACTATTGACTGTACTTGTAATCAGCTTTAAGATTTAAACATCATTCCTTGAACAAAAATAATAAAACCGCAACAAAATACGAAAAAATAAAGCAAATGCGGCAAAACAGAAAAAGAAAAAAAAAGCGAAAGTATTAAAAATGCACTTCCCTTGCAGACAAATTTTGTTGCACATTTATCTTGTAACATGTATGAATATGTACTAAATTAACATTGTTACTTGCCATCTTTCTATGTAGAACAACATTTAGGAGACATGGCCACAGGCATCTATATGATAATCCATATTATATACCTAATATCTATTCAAATCATATCCTACAGTGAACTTCAAACACATTCTTCACTTTTTAAAGACTTTTGTATGTTGAATATTTTAATGTTGACCTCTCATTTATCTCTCATAGTTTGTTGTAATGAAGGAAGAAAGGACAGAAAAGGTTACAGTAACATAAATAAAGAGTTTTTAATCCTAAAAATTAAAACAAATTCTGAAGTACTACTGATAAAAAAATTGCCAGTATGTACATTTCTAAAAATTATGCGAGGCCAAGTGTGCTTTAGGTCAAATAAAGGGTCCCATGTGCAACCTTCTTCGTCTCTATTAAAAGTTTGATTTATCAGTACAAACTTTTACGGTTGTTATAGTAAAAGTTTGTATTAATAAATCAAAAATTTTAATATTTATATAACTCATGCATATTAAAAGAAATTCGTAACAGTAACAATGCTAACTACACATTAGTACATATAAATACTATCATTTGAGCTGATAATATCCTTGAGGAACTGAGCATGCATTTTGATGGTAAAAGAAAAATTTATATATTCTAGTTTTAAGGCATTAAATAGGCATCTGTCTCACATTATCCGAGTAATTCAAAATAAAAAAAACCATTTTGATACAATGAATTGAATGCCTTTTCAATAGTGCTTGTATTACATGTATTATCATTAGGCACTTTTCATCTTTTTATAAATAATTATATGAAGACATACATTTTTTTTCAATCAAATATACTGTCTATCACTTAAATGACTATTTCCAAACCTTTGACCTAATACAAACTCGTACATGTACAATTATTAACTTAAACACATTGTGGGGGCAAGCAGTAAGTTAATACCACTTGTCCCACTGCGTTCAACTGCATGCACGCTGCAGAGTTTATTCCTTTATTTAATTATTAACTCATTTATTTATTATTATTATTATTATTATAGTATTAATAAATGGGTGTTTTCATAATTGCCTTGTTATATATCCAAGGTCTGTAATAATGGCCTGAGGATTGCTGTAATGGCCCGAGGCAACGCCGAGGGCCATTACAGCATCCGAAGGCCATTATTACAGACCGAGGACATATAACAGGGCCATTATGAAAACACCCATTTCTTAATACTTTTATTAACCAGTTTGTATATAGCATTTGCATTAATCCGAATAGCACAAATATAATGGTAAGTAAGCAAAACTTGTGAGAACAGTTTTAAAGATTAATTTCGGACAGTTTTTTTCAAAAATATGTTTTAAAATGTTCTAGTTTGTTTCTCCTGAAATTTCCAAGTGGAGTATAAAAAAAAGCAGCCATTTTGGAAAAGCCGTAATAACCGGTTATTATGAACAAAATTCTGTAATGGCCCGGTTATTATGAACAAAATGCTGTAATGGCCCTGCTGTAATGCATTCATTTTGCTTATAAAGATAAGGCATTTTTAACGTATTTTACCCTACTGGTTAATAAATATATATTATATCCCAAAAGCCATAAAACACAACAACAGTTCACCTTTAGATAATTCTCAAATTTTATACATGCCCCTGTCCTTCACATCACTAACCACAAGGTGTACTGACAATTTAATGTTCAGTTTAATATGCAAAATAACAAGATAGGTAACTTTAAAGTAATGATAAATGTGAGAGAAACTTAAATAATATATAATTATTGGATTGTACTGTCAGTGAAGCGGAGTGATAAAGGCAACGACCTACCTACCGCTTAAAAACTTTATAAATTTTTATAAATTTTTGTATGTATGGACTGTGTTCATCGTGTTCATGTAATATTTAGCTCTAATAATGACTCTACATACGAGACAGGAATTTCAAACTGTCCATGGAGAATACATTCTTTCAATGTTCTTTATATTATATGATTCATATGTACATGTATGTTATGTGTGCACAATAATATGCCTACCTGCAGATATTTAAAAAACAGTTTCAATTGACGATATCAATCCATTTAAAAAGCATTCAATTAATTCATTAATTTACCATTTCGAACTGAATAAAATTTATTCTAAAAAAAGTCTGTGAAAATTGGTCGAGGAAATACAGATGTAGGCCCAAAAGAATAGATATTAAACGGAAAAATCAGATATATATATATGAATTTTGTCTCTGTTATATTTCATTACGCAGGATTTTGAATCCACAATTGATAAGAATTGAATCATTGAATGGATTTAAAAAAAAACAAACTTTAATTATCTATTTCTAATGACAGTGTGCACCTCCAATTTTATATCTGATCCGCCCTTTCCCACAAGGCAATAAGAAGTGATTTTCACAATATACATGATGTACAGCCTGATAGCCTGATATAAAAATAGACTGGCTTTTCCACATACGCAAATTATGTGAGTCGCGTAGTTTTGGGACAATGCTGTGCACAGCATTTACCATAAATTAATAGAACGTCTTAAAATTCTTCATGTTATAAACGTGTAGATATCGACAGCTTCCCGATATTATAGAGAATGGTATCTAACCGTTATACATGATATGGCAATTATAAAACAATAGATGAGTGTGTTCTATTCAAGATTTAGTTTGAATTGCCAGAAACAAACTGACTGAAAATAAAAACAATTATAATGCACTCACCGTTTTTAGATTTGGAAAATCTATCCACTGTTTCAAACGCCATGTTCTCCATTTCCCGCATATCTCGTTCTTGTTGCCTCCTTTTCTCCTCCTCATACCTCTTATAAATATCTTCATCACTGTTATACAATGGATTCTGTTTGCTCATATTAAATCTATTATCGAACACATTTATGTTATCATCATATTCGTCTAATCCGTCCTCGAAATTATTTTTGATCAAAATGTTGCCTCGGACAACTTTCATATTCCTGTCTACATCTGTGTATGTTTTCCTTTCCGGTTCCGGTGTTCCCTGGTAGTTTTGTTGGTGGTTTAGTATGCTATTTAAACGCGACTGGTATCCGTCCATTTGATCATATGATTTCTGATTACTCCCTTTAAAACTGTTTCCGTTTACTTCGGAAGTTGAACGGAACTGTCTAGCATCAGATGATGGCCTACCGATATTAAAAGTTTTCTCTGTCACGTACCTCGGTTCGAGAAATTCCCCATTTTTGTTAACAGTGATAGGCTGATGACGGTCAATATCTACCGTGCTAATATTACGATTTTGATCAAAATATTGACCACCGGAAGATTGGACATTTTCCATTTTCATTGTCGTCGTAGTTTTTGTGGTTTCTTCATACTCCATCGTTTCTTCCCTGGCGTCATCAGAAGCACTCGATTTAACAACTCTATACTTCCGACCGCTATCAACCTCATCTGGTGGTTCATATGGCTTGTGTTTTTTAACTGTATGCCATTTCGGTGATTCGTATGGACCTTTGACTAAAGCAACAGATTTATATATTGGTCGTTCTTGAAATTTTTTTGAGTCGGTTTCATCCACTTTGGCTACGATTTTATGTTCTTCCTTTTTTTCCGCCAATGGTTCTGTTTGAACCATCACGCCTGTTGTAATTTTTTTCGGAGTTGGTTGTAGCTGTAGCAAATTATATTGGGGAACCGGAAGTTGTGGTAAGACTAGTGGTTGTTGTACAATGTATGGGTTTACCTGTGGAATGGATGAATTGGCTTCAACCAAATAAGCGGCTGACATTGCACTCATTCCACTATTGTCGTACGTAGACGACTGGTTAGTGACTTCTTTTTTCATATTCATATCTTGAGATCCAATATAACCCGCCTTACCATCTGTCACCCAGGGTCCATCCGAAGACATTTCATACGATTGTTTAACGGTTTTAACTGATGAGGACCCATACGGGGTTGGTTGTTTTGGAGAACCTTCATGATCATATTCATATGAAGTTGTTTGCCTGTTGACGGAACTGTCGTTGTATCCATAAGGCTGTAACTGACCTTGACCCTGATTAACCCTCTCACTGCTATACTGACCAGAATAGGTACGTTCATCATTTTCAATATACTCCATGGAGCTGGGATTATACAAACTGAGTATAACTTCCTCTGCAGTATGGTAATCTACTCCAGGATTTCCATGTGCTTTAAGATTGTGAATTCGTTGATATGGTGGACTTCCACTTCCGGTGCTTATGCTTTCATATTCAGAATTATACCGTTGTTCAGACGAACTGTATTCATCAGTTACATCTTCTATCATATATGTGTCACCTTTATGATCCTGTACAATATAGGCGTTCGGATTGCTGGGTGCAGGCGGTGCCGAAAGAACGGTAGGGGCAGATTTATCTTCGTCTTCCTCTTCGACAATTCTATGTGTTAATGTAGTAATTACCAAGTTTCCTCCATTTAATTTTGTAATTGACTGATTAATTTCTGGAATAATATCATCATTATTTTCTCCGTTAAGTTTTGCTATAGTTTCGGATAAATGAGCTAGATGCCGTTTTTGTTCAGTTTGTTCGTCGTTGTAACCATTACTATTGACAGAAGTTGCTGTTTTTGTGGTTATCTTTTTTCCTCCCTTATATTCTGACATTTGGGAGGTTTTTGTATTTCCTGAGGACTTTTCCGGCATTGCTCCGACACTTAATTCCTGTATAATGGCTATGTTGGAATCTGTTACAGAACCACCAGTAGAAGTTCTATGTAACTTTAAATCCTCGTTATGAATGTCCACAGATGTAGTAAATAAACCGTCTTTACACTCTTGATGCGGATTTTCAGGTGTTAAAGTTTTACCTGTAAAGGTATCTGTCACATGATCAACATCCCCGCCTGAGGTATGACATGCATGAGCGGTTAGAATGTCGTCTGTTGTACTTACATCAAACGTGACAGATCGCCTTGGTTTACCGTTAGTATTATTACGATGCACTGTTTGTTTATCCACTTGGATGTGTTGGTCAGATTCCGGCAATATATTCTTTTTTGTATCGCCTTCTAGCAAAGATATTTGACAGTTTTCATCTATTTCTTCTTCTCTCTCATTTAAAAAGTCTAAATTAAGTTTTAGGGCAGATCGTAAATCCTCAGAACGTTCCGCATTATTATCATAACCCAAAGTATTTTCGTCAGAATTTAACAAATTACCCGAGTTTATATTTATATTACTATCAAAATCATTTTTATTTTGAAATTCATTGTTTTCTTTGATTTCATTTAATAGTTCCGTATCATTTTCTTCTATTCTTTCTAACTCTAATATTTCATCGCCGTTTTCGTCATATTTTGGGAAAACTACAGTACTTTTAAACCTAGGTGTGTTATAATTCACTCCTTGCAATGAACTTCCTGTCTGTTCACTGACGGTTGTTTCCACAATGTATTCTCCTTCAACAGAGCTCTCTTCATCATCAGAACTAGAAGAATCATTTTGATTGTCTTCTTGAAGAATAGTTCCAATATTCAACTTTGATCTTACATTTTCCCAATCTTCAGCATCGTTCGTTTGGTGACCTTCCGACTTCTGATTGGACCGTTTGGCTAGCCATGTATCCATTAAATCCAAATATGTTTGGCATAATTTCTGCTCAGTATTTCTTAATACTTCATCGAATTTCGTTATTTCCTCTTCATTGTTATTTTCTGTTCCTGATTCGTCAGAATTTCGAATATTCTGTTTATGACTTTTTGAATTGTTATTTTGGATTTCAAAGTCTTCACATGGCGATCCAATTCGGTCTATCATTTTCTCATCTACATTTTCCGAATTTGTATTGTCAACGTCATCTCTTTCTGTGTCGTGATTATTTTGTGATATTACATCAACTGGTACTTCGATATATTCGATTTCATGTGTGACGTCATCATTATCAATAAAATTAGCTTCATTAACCTCGGAATATGATATATTTTGGCGATGGGTGCGGTTCAAACGTGGACTAGGTGCATCTGTTATTTCTTTTGTGTTTCCATTATTATCAGTTCTTAAAATGGTATAATTGTCATTTTGATCAGACGAATGACTAGAATCCACGAGATTCTCTGAATAATTTGATACTGCAGCAGAACTATACAAGTCACTTTTCAATTTATCACTCAGCCCATTTTCTTTCACGATCGAATTTTCGCCGTGTTCTATTTCACTTGTTTTTTGTGATAAAAGAATATTTTCACTCCTTTGACTACTTAAGGACGGAATAGTATCAACACCTGGGTTTGACTTCTTTTTTCTTGGGGGTTTCTTGGGAGGATTCCTTCTTGTCGGAACATCTCTCTCATTATCATAATCGCTTATTTCTGATAAATTTTTATTACTGTTCTCCGGTTGACTATAGGAATTTAACTCCTCTTTGATTTCATTATGGAATACTTTTTCAGATTTCCGGTCCTGAGAAGCCATGTCTATTTCCTGAGATTTCGTATCTTCATTATTATTTATTAGATTTTTACTGGCGTATTCCGTCGTTGAACTACATTTCTCCATTGTTATTTTTGAATTATGTTTCAGAGATTCGTAATCTGAATTACTACTCTCAGAAAGTTTTTGAAAATTATCAAATACTTCAGTATTATTTATTTCGGAAATTTCTCTTTGCACAGTTTCCCCTTCATGCTTAAAAGATGAATTTTCTGTCGTTTGTCGGTCATTCGAATATAATGTATCAGTTTTGTACCGGCTAAAGTCTTCCTCTGGTGCTTCTTTATTTCCTGCCCCAAGCGAGATACCCAATATTAAATCTGAAGTGTCTCTATGAATATCTAGACTAGGCTCCAAAGTTAATTCTCCTGTAGAAACCTCCGGGATTCCGTTAACATTAGTATAAGTTAGTTCTACATTTAGGTAAGATGTTTTCAATGTTGCATCATTTTCCGTTTCGACTGCAGATTCACATGTCTGCTTATGCGGATGAGTTATCGGTACAAATGAATTAGATTGCACTTTGATAAATGTTTCATCACATAAAGGTTGTTCTACCACAGAATATGTCTCCCTAGTATCTGATGTTTTGTAATAAATTTTTGTTGGCCTTCGTGGCGAAGATTCTGATTGTATCTCTATTAGACTTGGAGAAGGTGTTCGGGGCGAAGTATCTGGTTGTATCTCCGTTGGACAAGGGTGAGATGTTTGTGGCGAATTATTTTGTTTTATCTCTGTTGAACTTGGTGGGGATGTTCGTTGCGAAGTATCTTGTAGCGGGGCTGTTCGATATATTGAGTGAACTTTGTTTGTTTGTGTTTGAATTGTGTAAGCGCCGTCATTTAAAGCAGGACCCGAATACAGTGGTGAATTATTTATTTCCCTATTGTCTACTTTCATTTGCTCATCAAAATTGCTGTTGGTCTTATCATTCTCTTTATTGTCAGAATTTCTAAATGTTTCTTGGTTATTAAAATTGATATTCAAATAGCTGGTTTGTCTGTCTCTTACTTCTCCATCTAAGAAATTTTGTGATTCCTGTGAAAGATTCGACACTTTTTCATCCGTTCCTTCATTTGAAAATGAGTTAACGTCATACTGTTGATCTTTTTGAGACCTCGCGTATTTTTCTGTAGTATGAACTTCAGCCATTATATCCACTTTTATCGGACTGGCAGGAGATAATTCCTGTATTGGAGTTGGGCATTGGATTTGTTCAGGGTCCATCTGACGCGAAGTGAATGACAATTTTTTTAGTTGGCCCTTATGATCTTCAATTTTTGATTTGGTTCTGTTTTCCCAATCTGATTCTGATTGTGTGCCTAGTCCAAATTTAAAAATAAGTCGGTCAATCTCAGTCTTCCCTTCATTATTACTGGTCGTGTCAGATTTATCGTTTTTTGCAGTAAGATTTTCTTGTAATATATCCTCTTGTGATGGATATCGTTTTCTAAGAAAACTTTTCAAAGCCTCAGCTGAAGTTTGACATCTGACACTGTCTGTCCTCCTGAGTTGTTTATCTATTTTATCCTTTTGTGATGAGGCGTGTGTAATTCTTTCACTACCAGACCGGCGAAAATGTGAACATTCATTGTTATGTAGACTTAGGTTTGAACTAGAAATGTGTACAGATTTACTTTCATTTTCAGCCATTTTAAAGGTACTTGTGTTCGTATTGCTTCTATTGGATACCGAGGAACTAGTATGTACTGTCGGGTGGCTTATCATTGGACTATTAAATTTTATTTCTCGTTCATTATATCCATTTTCTGTGATAGGTCCATATTTGACCGTGTCTTTGACACTCCGAATTGAATATATTTTATCAGACACTTGTTCCTTGGTACTCCTGGGTGAACACATTTTACTAGTCACATGTTCTTTGTGTTCATCAATTTTTAATTTTGTCCTTTTATCCCAATCTTCATTTTTGCTACTGTTCAATCTAAATTTAGTAATAAATTCTTCGACCTCATTATTTTGACTTTTTTCATGGTTAACCACTCTCTGTTTAGTTTGTTCTCTTTTGTTTGTTAAATCCTCTTCATTTGGGTATTTTTTGCCAAGAAAATCTCTCAGTGGATTTGTGCGTAAGCTTTGTGATCGAACAAATGATTCTTCCGAACTTTTTTCTGAACTTTGAACGCGTTCACTTCCAGTTCTTCGAAAATATGTAGACTCAAAATTGTTTGTCTTCGGTCCTGATCTTTTCCTAGTGACTGGTTTCCTACTAGCTTGGGTTCTGCAAATAATTGAACGTTCATGTTCAGAGATATGTTGTGGTTTATTTGCAGATGAGCGTTCGGTTTTGTTAGACTCTCTCGTATTTTCAGTCTCCTGGTCTCTTTTATTTCGACTTTTATCGCTTCCGTTATGTTCTGAATCATCATGTTTCGATTCATTGATGTGTTTCCTATTTGTTGATTTTATTATTTGATGTTTTGATTTTTCATTAAAATCTGATGCTTCTGACGATTTTAAATAAGATTTTCTATTTTTTTGTTCCCCAATTTCATCGTAGGTTTTCTTCAACAGAGATAATTCTGTCCTGTCCTCAAGTTTAGAAAGAGAATGTGTCCGATGCGGAGGAACATTTTCAGTTTTTAAAACTGATAAATATCGATTTGAAACATCATGTGCACTATTGTGTCTCCGAAGATTGCTTTTTGTCGACTCTGTACTTTTGTTTTCAGTGAGATCATCTTTTGATAAGAAAAGCTGCCGCATTTGTGAAACATATCCTGGTTTTATTTTTTGTCTCACTGATTGTTTGTTATCCCGTAACCTCTGAACTACTGGCTGCCATTCGGACCCACCTTCGGGTTCTTTGACTTTACGCTTTCTTTTGACTCTATCTGTCGGAACATTTGTATTTATATCATAGCATCCTGTGTTACTGTCTGAATCGGAATCGGAAATCAAATGCTCTTGTGTGTATTCCGGTAGGCTCAGTTTAAAACGTACCGAATCTTTTCTCTCCGGTGATTGTTTCTGTTTAAAATTCCATGAATTTAAGCGTTGACTTGAAGTGCGTAAAATGGATGTTCTAGTTAAAATAGGAGTGGATGTTTCCGCGATCTGCTTTGAAAGTGATGTGTCATTTCCGGTCAAACTGTCGTCAGTTCCATTATTTGTTTGATAATCTTGTGATGGAGATGTTGAACAACCACCATGAACAAATCCGGAATCTAATGATGATAAAGAAGTAGCTGGTGATAGTGTAGATTGTGACGGAGAATTTTGTCCATCCGGTGCCGATGAATATATTATTTTCGGTGTTCTTTCCTTCTCATACTTTGGTCTCCTGTCCGTAAATTTTAATTCTCTTGGCGAATAATCTTCCATTTTTTTTCTAAAAAACAAAAGATCAATTTCCTTATGTTGTTTAATTACAAGTCCTTAATTTAATAATTTTATATTCATTAAATATTCTCGGATACAAATTGTGATTCCCAAAATATCCATTTTTCGGCCGTGAATTACTACGCGTCAAAATTGTGTGTTCATGACCGAAAACGTTGAATGCCAAAACAATATCCAAACATGATTGCTAGCAGTTAAATATGTTTTAGAATTGGCTGTGACCGTGGCTCAATATATAAAACTGGAAAAATTGCCGATTCTGTCCATGATTGTCACTCTCCAATGTTTTACGAATAATTCTCATTAATTTTCTACCACGAAAAACCTTACATGCTTCAATTTTTATAACCATATAGCCTTTAAAAAAAGATCTGAGGTATAATGTTTCCCAGTCTTTTAAAAATTATTGAATAACAGCTCGCTGCTTTGTCGGAAAAGACGACGATTTTTTGTCGTCTCATGACTAAACTCAAGTTGATGAAAATATATTTCGTAGATAATTATTGAATTGGATACAGTGAAGAGTGAAACACAAAATTATCTTGATAGAAAACTAATTTGAAATTCGAAAAACATTGATTATTAATATTCGCAGTATTTCCCTGCTTTATATATGGAGTGCGCTCTGACATCCCAATGCCCTAGCCATTTCTAAAACAGACCGTTTGACGTCAGAAGACTATGATCTCTGACTAAATCATGTTAACATCGACAATTTTTTTTAAATGCATACAGTGTTGTATCTAAAATAGAATGACTCTTTTCAAATTTATGTAAATATTTTTTATTGCTTTTACTGGACAGAGCTGATCAAGGTATTTGTGATAATTACTAATCTAGCACCATTGTTACATAATGACTGGTAAGGCTTATGTCATGCATAGTCGTCGCATTGTTTTCAATTATAACCTAACAACTCATATCAATGTCTTGCTATTTGGGCAATCTTTTTCCCCGTTAAAACCCGAGTAAGAAAATTCTGTACCACAATGTAAACTGGGGCAATAGCACCAATATAACTTTTTACAACATTAAATATAAATATTTTAAGTTGATTTAAGACCAAAGTAAACAAATTCAAAATAAATATTAATAAATGATTTATATAACTAAATTGTAACAATTTCTAAATTGTTCTGATAAGATCGTGTATATGTAATTCACATTCCTTATTTTTGAAATTGCTCGGCTCATAGAGGTTTAATCTATCTTTTCAGGTTTTGGGATTTCTACTTTTAAAGCTCCAACAGTTACTGCATGAGAAGAGACAACATTAAGAATTGTTATCACTAGAAATAAAAGGAGATACGGGAACAACAAACTTGAACGGAACTAAAAAATGAAATCCAAAACTTAACCTCTGTTATTCATAGACTATTGCTACTTTTTTAATCTTCGATATAGCACGGAAATAAATCGTGGAAGGGATTTTTTGAAAGAAGTCAGAACAAGAATTTGCTATAAAACACCTGCTTATCTCTCCCAATTCTAAACAACTGGTTATGTTAAATATTCACAGTATTCAGCATTATTTAAAAAATCCAGGAATGTGATTCCAAGGTACATAATGAGGTATTTTATGTACTTTGTATGCATGTCCAGTGGTAGTCATTTGCATACTGTTATGGCTGCAAAATCTCCTCTAAACTTATTGACGATCTATTTCATATCCAATAGTTGTTCGAAGCAGATTTTCAAATATGATGTAATACATGAACTTCAAGTGGGAACTATTTCATAGAATTACATTCCCAACATTTTGAAAATTACTCTGAAGCAAATATTGAAAATATAATTATAACCAGTTCTTATGAATTAGACAAATAAGGGGCGTCCAAAGACAAAATATTATCTAAAACAATGAAAATAGAAACAAAACAAACAAACATACAGTTGAAGCAATGTGAACTAAGATTTTCAAATTTTTAAACTTAATTTGTTGTTTAAAATTGTTTTGTATAATATATTAGACCGTAGTTCATGTGGGATAAAATAGTATGTATTAATGTGGGATAAAATAGTATGTATTAATGTGGAATAATGAATAAATCTACCTATATCTTACAACTTATGCGACATCAATTTTCTTCTTGTCTTATTGATTGATACCTGTAATACATACGACATAAACCTTCTTCTTGTCTTATAGTGATACCTGCAATACAAGGACTTATCATGACAACATATATTAGTTATAACAGAAATGTCTTTCCTAGTTTAAAAGATATAAGTTTTTTCCATAATTCATAAAGCTTTCTTACAGACTGTGATAATTAAATAGGCCGTGAAAGACCCGAGATAAAATATCGGCTAAAGAATACAGAAGCGATATGTCCCACACTGGGTAAATCTCAATAGATCAAACTCCAGAGACCAGGCGAATTCGTGAGAACACAAACATAACAATTAATTACTACAAGACATATATAGCAAAAAGAATAAAAAAAACACGTCAAACCAGACAGAATCAGAGCAAGACAAGACAAAACAAAGGCACTTGAACAGTCAAATCTCACAGAAAACTCACAGGGGCTCTTTACAATTGACACAGTATGTCATCTGTGACTGATCCCGCCCCGATCTATACTATCGGGCAGGATCAATCACAGATGACATACTGTGTCAATTGTAACCATCCGTCAGATTGCAGGTGAGGAAAATCTGGTAGAGGGCAACCACGGTAAGTGTCAATTCCAGTAAGAAGTAAAATCTAACTAAAGATAGCTATTCGTTTTCTGTCAATCATGTCGTGATGACGTAAAATTTCAGTAATTTAGCAAGGGAAATCACAACAAATATAAATTTTCCTCTGTGATGCTATTAGGGAAAAGGAAAGTTAGAATACAACATTATAATGGAATGATAAAAGTAAGGTTTGGTAACCAGAAAACCAATAGAAATGGATATTATCAAGCACAAAGTTTTCATTTTCCATGGTGGAAATAAGTGAAATATGTAGAATAGATGAGCTATTTGGGAGTAGAACATGTACACAACCAAGAAGAACAGTTGCTCAGACAGTGAAGAATTTGGATCAGATATACAACCCACAATAACCAATGTCCTATATACATAAAGGATAGGGTGGATAAATTCTAGACATAAAATCCATACACATGATAAAGGGACCATTCTTGGTAGGCACATGGGTCTAAATATACCAACCCACATACCATCATGACTTTATAAATGCATCTGACTGATTAATTGAAATAAACCGTTTAATTTACATTCCTGCGAACGCGAGGATGTGACATTAAAGTGGGTGGTAATTCCTACGTTTATATGTATATAGATTTATATGGAGAAATAAAAAGACAAATATACTCTGCACGTGTATTGATTTAAATAATTATACTTTTTAAGTTTTCATGAATCTAAAGACCAGAAATATTTAATCAGATATTGAGCTAATTATTATAATAACACGAATGACAAAATGTTTAAAAGACTACTTTTTTCAGTCTCCCCATTTTCAGTTTAAAAATCTATTATTGATGAGTATAAGTGTACATATAAACCGACATATTTTAAAAATAAATTCATACAAACACCTGCAAAGGAAAATAAACTGCTTTTGTATTTATTGATTAGGATTAAGACAAACTGTTTAAAAAATACTATGAAATATGTAGGACGTGGAAGGAATAACGTACTTAACATTGAGCACCAATGCACAACCCTCGGATATACCGAAGTGCTTCGTGGAGGTACAACTTCAATACTCCAATGGTTATAAAGTAGATAACTGAATATCAGTAAAATAAGTCCAAATCTGTAAGACGTACAGTGGCGGGAGTCCACCAGACCAAACTCCAAAGACAACACGAATTCGTGTGAATAGTAACACAGCAAACATAAATTGTTGACACAGTATGTATATGCAATCAATCAAAATCGGCAGTGAATGTGTATTTTCGTCATAAAGCTTCCCCAGTGGTGCTAGTATTCGGTACTGTCCATGAAATTGATACTTACAATTTTACTTTTATAACATTCGTAGATTTTTTTTAAATTCCCCCGTACATTGACTTTTCTTTATAATTTGTTTTACCCTTTATGGTTATTTTATATCTTTGACAGAGAGATATAACCAAAAAAAATGAAAAACAAATACCAAACAGAATCAGAACTACACAATTATCATGTGAACTTGCACAAAAAAGCTACTCAACGCTAAGTATGTCCTGCTCCGTTAATGGCATCCGTCATCTGGCAAGTGGGTAACATCCGATGAAGTGTAAAGTGTGATTAGTGTCAATTCCAGTAAATACGTTAAATGTTGTCTCATTTATGAGAAGAAAACAAACAACAGCAATGTCGTAATCGTTATTTAACTCGTTTACAGTGATCATAATGAACAAGAAACTTTAAGTTTCAGCAGTAACATAATCTATAAATAATGTACCATACTAAATCTATATGAGTAACATAATAACATGTAATCCATAAAGTAATCTAATCATCAAGCAACCCTATCTTAAACAACAACGTTAATGTAATTTGAAAGCAATTATATTTTGATGAATTTTTTACTTTCTACATTAGTCATTTCAAAGGAATGGGGTCGGGGTGAAATCAATATTTGACTTGTGCTGCGGGTTGCTGTTGAATGCTTCAACTACTTATATACCCCATACCCTGTCATGTTCATCCACAAAATTAATCATTAAACTCGACCTGCAACAATAAATGTTTTTTTTTCAAGTATACTATTTCATGATTCCCAAAAACTGCAGCGTGGACCAGACTTATGTATGCTAGCAATTTGGTGTATAGCCGAACTTTCCTTATCTGAGTGTCTATTGTCTTACAATTCGTTACATCTCACAATAATCCCCAGATAATAGTTAGTACTATATTATGTATATATACTCTTGATTTTTCAAATTTTGGTTATCTCAAACTTTGATATAAGTCAGTTTGATATATAGTCAGCAGTATATCTGTAAAATAGCTGCGATTCATGGGTGGATAAAAACTAGGATGCAACAAACAAATTTAAATCCATTCTTCATACATGTTAACTTATCAGAGAGCCACATTCCAGCCTCAGTACGTGATTAGCATTATTAAAACTTACCAGATGTGAATATGTTGGGTTCCTATGTTCCAAAACAAAACAGATGACTGTGTTTATATGATGGGTTTTCCTTCTGTGGAGTTCATTCAGTGTCAGTAATCCATCCGTTAAGTTAGTTTTGTTATCTATGTAAATTTAACATTAAATTTCACTCTTATATTAAAATTCAACGGTAAACTACACTTCAGACATGATTACCTTCTGAAATAAACATAATATCCCGGGTGTATATTAAACTAAAACAGCAAAATTTATATTGTATTATTAGTTAATAATAAAACAATGCAGGTCGACTATTTCTATAATCCTTAACTAAACGGATTAAAAACCTCAAAACTTAGTCCATTAAACTTTGACTTTTACGGTAGTTTATTTATTCCATAAAATGTTAGGTACGTTATAATCCAAGTAATTTATAGCTGACCACTATTGTACAATAATAATATTAAAATTCAATCAGGGGGCCGCCTTCCTGTTAGACAGTAGGTCGTAGATTTCTGTGTAACTTTTATTGCCTATTAAACGCCCAATTTGAGAAAGCATTCACCCGAATACGACAGAAAATAAATTTGTCCTTATCTTATGTAAATTATCGCCCGTTGTTAGGCCAGACTAAAAATCAATTAATACAAAACTATTTAAAATTCTGTGCATTTTACGACATATTTGAATAAAAGAAATAGAAAAGTAACTGACCCTTACCGGTGTGGTGAATGCGTGGGGTTCATCTAAATGAGAAAATTACCGATGCCATACATATACTAATACAAAATTTTTACAAATTGTGAAACAATTTTGCCCTTTCAATTTAAATAAGAGCCTATATATTACGTACATGTAAACTAAAGATAACTATTCGTTTTCTGTCAATCATGTCGTGATGACGTAAAATTTCAGTAATTTAGCAAGGGAAATCACAACAAATATAAATTTTCCTCTGTGATGCTATTAGAGAAAACCAATAGAAATGGATATTATCAAGCACAAAGTTTTCATTTTCCACGATGGAAATAAGTGAAATATGTAGAATAGATGAGCTATTTGGGAGTAGAACATGTACACAACCAAGCAGAACAGTTGCTCAGAAAGTGAAGACTTTGGATCAGATATATACAACCCACAATATCCAATGTCCTATATACATAAAGGATAGGGTGGATAAATTCTAGACATAAGATCCATACATGATAAAGGGACCATGCTTGGTAGGCACACGGGTCTGAATATACCAACTCACATACCATCATGACTTTATAAATGCATCTGACTGATTAATTGAAATAAACCGTTTAATTTACATTCCTGCGGGGTTCATCTAAATGAGAAAATAACCGATGCCATACTTATAGTAATACAAAATTTTTACAAATTGTCAACAATTTTGCCCTTTCAATTTGAATAAGAGCCTTAATATTACGTACCAGTAAACTGGCAAATTTCTGTCACAATGGCACTTTTTGCCTGTATGCTAGTATGATACCGTTTATGCATAGTAGTTACATTAGCAATGCGAGATCTATAGGGGATGATTGTATAGTATTTTGTACATCCTGTATATTTATCCAATTTACTGATGATCCCCTTTTCAAAGAAGAAAAGAACTATCGCTTCCTGATTCAGTATATTATGTCTAGAAATATATGAAGACGACAAATATACCTAAGGAGCAATCCAAAAAACGTAATCCATTAGACACACAAAACCCGGGAAGACAGATGAACAACCACAAGCACAAAAAATAAACACTGAAAACTAAAAAACAATGAACCACACGAACTCCTATAAAAACCTGGAGTGAACTCAGGTGCTCCGGAAGGGTAAGTAGTTCCTGCTCTTTAAACGGCACCGGACATGACGTTCAACAAAGTCAATCCGTCGGTAGTCACAAATCGGTGGAAGTGCATGAAATGTTACGACAGTGGGAACAGGTCCAACATCATCTTAGTCATCTTAGATAATGGAACACTGTAACGGTCAATCATTTCGTGATGACGACCGTAAAATTACTTGTGATGACATCAACTTATCCCTAATACAACCCTGGTTAAGAAGCTTTTGTGACAGCAGTAATCCTCTTTGTAGAAAGTCAAGGTAACTCACGAATGCCCTTGAATATCGGATAAGCTAAGAAACATAGACGCCATATGCAGGCGATGCTAGTATATTGCTACTCAAGAAGGGAAAGCTAACAATAGGAAAGTCGAAGTCATCACGTTTGTCATAAAGTTTTGTCTTCAGATGTCCCTCATTGTCTATTTCGAGAAACAAATCCAAATATGAAGCGGACTTTGATGTATCTGTAGTATCCTTAATTTCACGTTCACTGGGGTAGATGAGATGTAGAAAGTCTTGGAATTTATCGTTATTTAACGACAACACGTATATATAACGAAAAGTGAAATTAAAGGATTGGCTAGTTTCTTTTTGTTTTCGGTAGAAGCCCTTGAATGAAGTCGGCTTCATATGTGTACAGAAACAGATCAGCGAGGAGAGGAGCACAGTTGGTTCCCATTCGAATGCCGATTGTTCGTTGAAAAATTCGACCGCCAAATTCAACAAATACGTTGTCTATGAGAAAATCTAACATGTTTGTAATATCTTCTTCAGAATACTTTTTGTCAGAATCAGAGTGGTTCTTAACGAAATAAGCCTTTTTTTCTACGTGAAACCAGAAATTTGTACCTTCGTGTGCCATTTTTCTTGAAAATAACATTGATGAACTAGTTGTTTCAGTCGATATTTTAATTGAGAATGTGGTATGGTAGTATAGATTGTAGAGAAGTCGAATGTTTTTATACTGTTGCATGTAGCCAAAGATTTTGATTTTAGATATTGTAGATATGAAGTTTGTCAAAATTCAGATTCCTTTGAGAATATTTATATTACAGATAAATGCGCCCCATCATCTCAAGTCAGGATTTTCTATCCACGTTCGTTCCTTCAAACCCCTGACATCACACATTCATATTTTGCGAGTCGAACATATCGCCGCCTGGTGTGTGACCTAGATAATTCTACTTACGACGCTGTATGGAACATCCTTTCGCTAAGCTCGAGCGCATCATCCTCCAAACTCAGGGTTTTGCATCCACGTTCATTCCTACAAACCTCTGACATCACACACACATTTTTTTTACGGGTCGGAAGTAAACGATTTTCATTGGTTCTTCTCAAGGTCAAAAGAGAATCCATTTGCAATAATATGACAAAACTGTTTGCGATGAATAAAAAATGGAACGGTCATTTTCATTGGTCGATTCAACCATTCAACTTCAAATAAACTATCAAGCCCCGCCCAATAACACTGTGTATTATATTTGGAATTTTGAACACGTGTACTTCGTTTCTTTTTTCATTGTTTGATATGTCTGTGTCTAAGCCATTGTCCCAAATAAAGTATTAGAGCTTTTTAAATAATTAAATTAAAAAATATTATATATCAATAAATTCTAAATATTTTGTGCACAACCTGTTTTAGTAAAATCAGCTTGAATGGCCTGATAAAGCCGCTCTATCTTTTTTCCGATTTTGAAAATTGGTCCCAATTTTAAAATGTATTGCAGTACATAAAAAGTCGTGATCATTCAGCATTTCCCCGCATATTCATGTGATATTCAGGACGAGATATTTTCATGTGACCTGAATTATGAACTTATATTGACATGCTTTGTGGAATTAACATGTACATACAAAATCATGTTGCATATATACATGTAAAAGGTTATTCATATCTGTTTTACGGTCCTTCTGTTTTTTGTCTTTCTTAAAGGTTTCATATTTGTTTTTAAGACATTTTAATGATAAGCAAACCCTGGGAAATTCAGTACAGAAACGACAATCGTACGCACCAAATTTGATATCTTTTAATTTCTTGTACTACAATTGACATAGATCCAAGTCAACATGTAATCTAATGTTACATCAACCCAACTCATTTAGTGTTTATTCCGATCAGAGTCAAATTTTTCCTGGTCATTTTCTTTTGGTGGTTGACCCTTTTCAAGAGAAAAAAATGTTTGTGGCATTGCCTGTTCAAAGGTCAGGAATGACATCAGTTTTCCGTCAGGGAACCAACATTTCGATTTCTATTGAGGATGTTTTCGGATGGAATTTTCATTTTCACATTTTACTAATCCGGCTTATTCATTTTCAAATCTTTCTGCTAATGAAAATGACCGTTCCATTTTTTATTTATCGCAAATAGTTTTGTCATATTATTGTGTCGAACAAGTGTAATCTGAATTGCTGACCTTGGAGAAGTAACAACGGCGGCTCCAAATAACGTAATGTTGGTATGATCACACCAGGTCAGATTCGAAGGGGCGCCGGAATAGTGAATTCACCTCTCGGAACAGCAGCTGCAATGGGCAAAACAGTTAAAAGTTATTATTTGTATCAGTCTGCTGTCGATTGGACAGAAGGGTTTGTGGGGTTTCGGTTATTTTTCAAAAAGATCACCATTATTTTGGTCCGTTGACTGTCATTTTAAACACAGGTTTGAACGGATTAGATTTGACACTTAATTTTGAGGGTTAAGATGGCATTCTATTGATAATACTTATTTCTTCAATTTTCTTGTACAATAATGAACAAGATTACAGGAATGAACAGTTAGGTTTCGTATCACCATAACCTGATTATCTACGATTTTGTTCTTACTGCCTTAAATGAAATCCAAAACCATGTAACTGAACAATCACATGTTAAAACAATGAAAGTTAGAAAATTTAAAATTAGTTAGAACAAAATAACTAAATACCGGAACGTTAAATAGGCAGATAAATACAGAGGGTATGTCAAATGCTTTGTCATTCTCTACAATTAGAAATTTATTGAATAATATAACTACATTTTTTCAACATTTTGACACGACGACACAGTTTTTGATAATGAATAAAAAAGTAATTAAAATTTGACCTTTTCCGGGTCTTGATTACAATGTAGTAAAACTCAAGCTTTTTGTAGAGACACATCGAAAATAATCACCCCCTCCCCCCCCCCCCCCCGGTATATGTTACATCAGACATACAATTTTTATCATGATTATTTCAAGTTTGGATTCGTACGGGATTTATAATGCAGAATGTATTTCACTATACACCAACATGCAGGAAAATATCTAATAACTAACGTAATGTTGGTATGATCAAACCAGGTCCGATTCGAATGGGCGCCGGAATACTGAATTCATCTCTCGGAACAGCAGCTGCAATGGCCTTGAATGGGGAAAACAGTTAAGTTATTATTTGTATCTGCGCCAGTAAAAACCGTTAGGGGTGGAGGAAGCACCAGAATCAAAAAAGATTGTTTTACAGCTAAATTAAGTATCGGAGAAAGCAATTAGATAGACCACGGAACCCGGCGAAAAATACTCTATACTTTAGTTATACACGCGTTTTGCGAAACGCTCTTGTTTTTACAAATACTTAGACAATTTGAATTGGATGAATCTTAGAGGGGAAAAAATACCAAAAAACAAATTGTCGAGGTGTTTGCGAAAACTAGAAAACCCTGCATAACGTGTGTATTACCAAAAGAAAGAGTATTTTTTACTGAGTTTCGGAGTCTATTTGCTTTCTCCGATACTTAATTTTGCTATAAAACAATCGTTTTCGATTCTTGTGCCCCGTCCCCCCCCAAGATTTGCCTGTAAACGGTGGTACTGTATCATGTATTTATTTTATTTTCTTCAATATCAAATTATTTGGGCTCAGACATTATAACTCGGTTTGCTCTTACTTTAGTCTGAACATAGTTATTTCACTATTAAAATGCCTTCTTTCAGTTTTCATGGGACACTTGATAAACTTTATTAAGTTTTGGAGAAAAAGTTGAAAAATGGGGTTGATCTAAACTAGAGGTTCCCAGGAGCCTTTATCGCTCACCTGGACTATGTCCATCTTGACTGGCAACCTGTCAAGTTCCAACAGGCTGACTGTTTTGAAACAAGATGTTTCACTGATTTTTCCACTTAGGTCCTATGTTAAACACTGTTCGGCCTTGGCGACCATCTTGGATGACGGGTGGGGTCATACGATATACTAGTAATTCTGAAAGAGGACCACTGCTGTCAAGTTTTGTTCCAATTGGCCAAGTGCTTTCAGACAAGAAGATCTTTAATTAAATTCCCCATAGAGTCCTATGTTAAACTATGTTCGGCTCTGGCGCCCATCATGGATGACGGGCCGGGTCATCGGATATATTTCCGAATGAGGACCACCATAGGACCTTTGCTGTCAAGTTTTGTTCCAATTGGCCAAGTGGTTTCAGACAAGAAGATCTTTAATTAAATTCCCCATAGGGTCCTATGTTAAACTATGTTCGGCTCTTGTGGCCATCTTTGATGACGGGCCGAGTCTTCAGATATAATTCTGAAAGAGGACCACGTAAGGACCATTAGTGCTAAGTTTTGTTCTAGTTGGACAACTGATTACAGACAAGATCTTTAATTAAATCCCCCTTAGGGTCCTATGTTAAAATATGTTCGGCTCTAGCGGCCATCTTAGATGACGAGCTGAGTCATCGGATAAAATTCTGAAATAGGACCACATAAGGACAATTGCTGCCAAATTTGTTCTATTCAGACAAGAAGAGTAAATTTCCCATAGGGTCCTATATTAAACTATGTTCAGTTCTGGCGGCCATCTTGAGCCTCTAATATCCTGATATTGGGCCATTTCGACAGTGACCAAATTTTACATACTTCCGATATAAAAACTGTTTACACTAGAACTGTCCTGAAAGGGACCAATATCCCCCGCAGCAACAGGTCTGTTTAGAAGCCCACACAAAGTTCAGATCATCATATTTTTCAAAGTACTCGCACAGACAGACAATCATGACAATATCAACATCTCCATAATGTGATCTAACACTCCATAAAGTTTCATGAGAATCATACAAGTAATGTAGGAGGATTTACAGACAACACATGGAGTGAAGTTTTTTTTAAAAAATGCCTAAGTCCAAACAACCATAACTTTACATGAAATTTTCTTGATCAAACAGAAATTCCTGACAATATGCACATCTTCATAGAGTGATCTAACACCCCATAAAGTTTCATGAGAATCATGCAAGTAACATAGGAGGAGTTGCGGACGTTATTTCAGACTGACGGGCAGACTGAAACCTATATACCCCCAAACTTCGTTTGCGGGGGGTATAATTATCTACTATGACCCTTGTGCTTTATATTTTTAACTAGGATACTTAACCAGAGGCTCCACGGAGCTTGAATCGCTCACCTGGATTTAAGGCGACCAGAACTGATAAAGCGCTTCTAGATAAGATCTGTAAGGAATTGTTCTACGGTGTCAAGCACTTCTAGATAAGATGTGTAAAGAATTCTTCAAGTCCAGCTGTGACAGCTAGCTTGCATTCCAATCGGCACGAAAAAAATAAATTTTGTAGCAGACATTTATCCAAGGATCTTCATGCAACAAAAACATTTCCATTTTCCCATAGCATTCAATGTTAAACTAAGGCCGTGTTTGATTACAAAGAATCCGGAACCGGGTTTGAAAACCAACACGTTATTTTACAAGACACCAAAACCGGATTTTCTCGGATTCAAGAAACGATGAAACCTACCCTGAAACAAGATTTATCGGATTCAAGATGGCGACGAACTCGCCCTTCACCAGCCAAGAAAGTGAATCGTTAGTACAGTCTGATTATATTCAGGATAAATGTCTTTCTATAATATATGTTATTCAAAAAAAAGAACTTTACATAATTCTATTGCATATACGGGTGCATTTTAATGGTCCTCTGTTCCGGTCAACAGGTCAACATGCGAAATTGATGAAATTTTCGAGATTTAATAATTGGGATATTAACTTTTATGAAGGCCATAACTGTATTATTATACTGAACTGAAAATAAAGATATAATTATTAAATCAGAATAGGGTTCTTTTCCTGATGTGCACAGAGTCTTTTTGTAGACGAATATATTCTAAATAAGCCTAAATCTACAAGACAATTTTGTATCCGCCGCCATTTCTACCCAACGAAAAGTTGTTATTTGAAAAGACATGCAATTTGCCGACAAAGGAGTTATTTTATTTACGCGCTCGTTCGCTTTGCCTACACGCAGTTTCCCGAGGGAAATAAGGGGTTATTTTTACGACGTGCATTTTCCCTTACATTTATTCTGCCTACGCGCAGTTACCCGCGTGAAAGAGGGGTTAATTTTATTTGTGCTGGTTATTTTATTAGTGGTTACTATAGTAAAGTATATAATATGATATTTGTGTGTACGGTTTAGATACATTATTGTTTCGTTAGATTTTTTTTTCAATACAGAATGGCTTTGGTTTTGTTGATTTTTTAATACAATCCTGCCTTGTCCTATAGTATGGAGGACATATTCATTTTCATCGTGTTTTTTTTTAGTTATTTTTTTTTGGGGGGGGGGGGGAATTAAAAAAAAAAACAAATGTTCAAATTTTTTCCCGATTATTTGACTTTTTTCACCCCCCCCCCCCCCCTATTTTTTATTTCACAAAATATTTTCCCCAATCAATTTCATTTGTAGCAGTAGACTAATTTGGAAAATTTGAAGTCCTCTGTTTAAATATATGATAAAGTGTATAATACATGTTGTGTATTATTCTCTATTTAGAATATTCTTTGGTCTCCAAATGAAATCAAACACTGAAACTAAAACCGGTTTTCTTTAACAAAACCGGTATTTAGTTTTAGCGTTTGATTTCATTTGTAAGTTTTTGAAAAACCGGATTATGAAACCGTATCTGGTTCTCTTGTAATCAAACACGACCTAAATCTGGGTGTGGCGGCCATATTGAATTTCCGTTCGGCACAAAAAACGTAACTTTTGTAGAGGTTCATCCAATGCTTGTTAAAACATAACTAGATGTACTGTGAGCAAAGCTCACAAAGGATACCCCCCGCTTTGAAGTCCAATTATCTCCCTTGTGTGATATCGGAAAGCAAAGATTTTTCTTCATGCACATCTTTGGATGGTGTACTTCCTTTCTGTAAAGTTTCGTTGAAATCCATTGAGCGGTCTAGGAGGAGTTGCGCTTACAAGATATATGGACAGACGGACAGACGGACAAGGTCATTCCTATATACCCCGCCAAACTTTGTTTGTGGGGGTATAAAAATATTTTAATTGGCTTGTTAGTTTCTGACAAGTGGACCTTTGTACAAATTTCCCATGTCATTCAATGTTTAACTAAGTCTGGATGTGGCGGCCATATTGAATTTCCGATCGGCACAAAAAACATTTCGCAATTTTCACATTTAAACTGGACCGTAAATCTAAAATAGTACCCAAAATTCGAACTTGATTTGCGTACTGTAGTAATAAACTGTGTTAAGTTTCAAAGATTTGGCTAAGGCAAGCTCAGGTACGAGTGCAGAAACTGAAATGTGACGAACAGAATAACATGGGTAACACTTATAATGCCCTTGACACTTACATGTAATGTTCACTTGATTAACCTTTAATCCAATGTTTTACCTTTTCTACAAATTTAAAATCATCTTAAGATGACTATTTATGAATTTTAAATATTTCTAGCTATTCAGCGTCATGATTCGACAAAGATTAATCTTACTGCTATGGTAACCATTGATAACCATGGTGAAATATACACTTGATCATAACTTTAGGGCCACATGATTTAGCTACTTTGTTAAAATTGTCATGCAGGTAAAATTCTAAAACTTGTTTAGGTTATTTAACATTGGTATGTCGAAAACTGTCAAACACAGACGACAGTGTAAGAGCGGCATAACACAAAAAACAGGTTGTTGAAAGGTTCAACGTAAGCCATTCCTTCATTTGTCAGCTGAACATGCTGCTGACTGATAGTGGAAGTGTTCATGAGCAACAGAGGTCGGGTAGATCCCATATGACAACACAGAAGGAGGACAAATTCCTATGCAGACTTCCTAACAAGATCTATTTAGCACTGCAAAAAAGTTAGGAATTCTATCATGTATCAACAGATGACTGAACGCAAGCTTTCCAAGCTTTGTCGACCAAATATTCTGATTGAAGTGTCACAGGGCCTGCATGGTATCATCTGTTTTTGACAAAGCATTTTATTAAATAGTAAACCTTGTTTGAAAACTAGCTGGCCAACATATGGCCAAAGTGTATATAAGGATGCCGTAAAATATTAAGATAGTCAGCAGCTTAGTACTGAAGTACAGTTAAATATGTGGTTGTAACAATGTGATAACCTGTGGGCCTAGGCATCTTATGTCTAACACTTTGATAAATCAATATACTGAGTAATCATTACATTGAGTTGTCCGTTACACTTAGTCTGTAAGCATTTAATACTGGTTTCTTTAGTTTCAGAGACTGGTAAAAATGCAGAAATCCCGAACCAAAGTTTTATGTAAGCAACCATAATTAACAAATCTCAGTTGCAAGAAACAGAATTTCTTTTTATATTATACAAAATAAAATTATCCCTGGAGCTTGACACATTGTCATACATGATAATGGAATATCATTCATTTCAGCTTAAAATTTGATAGAATTTTAAAATTATCAAATTTACCTGTCCTGATTGTTAAAATCTCTTCTGAAACCATAATTTCCTTGCAAAGTTAAACTATCAATAAATTCGTACAGACTGAACAACAGCAGACTGAAATATGGAAGTAAGTATTCATTTTGATGGGGATGAGAATTGATCTCAGATCAACGACTTTTTTGTGCATTCATGACCCTGGGATTCAAAAATATATTAAGCACTTTTCTGTATTTTTTTTATCTTAAATTTCTTCATCAATAAGCCTGATTTCATTTTTAACAAAATTTGAGAATGTGGATTATTTTCACTACATTAAATCTTCCCCCTTTCAACGCCTAGATCTCTCCCCACTTTCACCAATATACAAATCACTTGGTTGTTGGCCAATGACAAAAACAAAGAATTGTTTTTAGTTATTTTATACTTGTGTCTTGCACATGTACAGCACTACTGATTCCATAATAGGATAAAAATATCACAGGCTTGTGCGAACATTTCTTAATAATTGCTGAAAAAGGGAGATTACTCAAATTTAATGTTTGTCAATATTTAAAACTTTATTCGTAAACCATTGGTTCTTCTAACAAGGCATACGTCATGACTTCCTCGGGTTTAAACCACAGATCTATTTCTCTCTTGGCACTTTCTACAGAATCACTACCATGGCATATATTTCTGTAAAAGAACATTATTGACGCATTATAAAACCTTTTTGTTGGTTGTTTTTTTTATACTTTTTATCTGTTGAATATTTATTTGCTATTCATCAAAATGCTAAAAGCTACTAAGGTTTACTCTGTTCCAACCATGGGTTTGCTCTTGAAAAAGTGTGTAAATTCACAAAAAATATCAATGCAAAAGATTCTCTTCCAGGCTACATAATCTGAAATCAATTTATTTCTACTGGATTTTCAGAAAGGTCTCATGAATACTTTTGCTGGACCAAATAAAGTTTTACTGATCTGAAATTTTTGAAGTATCATCAGCACATCCAAATATTGTATACTTTCCCATTCCAGTGCCAAGGGGAAATATTTTGGTAATGAATTGTTGGTTAAAACTCACAAGAAGGTTAAACACTAATATTTTTGGTATACAAAGGCATGAAATTTACTAGAATTGTCTAGCTGATACTCATCCTCCCATTTCATAGCAATGGATTAATTTTCTGGATTGTATAAGTGCCAGAACAATTTCCAGAAATGTGAGCCAAATATTGTTACAAGATCATTGGACAGTGGGAAATCTTAAGTAAAATGGTGGATGGTCCTATGAATTACACAGCTGTAAAACACGAATTTCACTAATGTGTTATGATATTGTATATATATGTCTTTTATGTAGCTATGTTTCTTCTTTAATGAAAATAAAGAATTCATTCATTCAGTTTTATTCACAAATACAAATGAAAAATTGTCAGGGAATTCAAAATACTAAGCAGAACAGGTTTTAGGAATATTTTAATGTTATATCTACTGTAAACACATGCCATGTGACCCAAAGGGGGAAAGTTCATACAAAACAGGGATATCTTTTGGCCAATTTCTGATTCTAGATTTATAGGTAGAACAATAACCATAGAAAATTTTCAGGAAATTTCTTTACACGGAACACGTTAAAAACAAATATGCAACTATTTGTATTATTTTTTAATATTAATTATAGCTACATTACAGCTTATTTATATTCCCAGATTCTACTTAAAGTATATTTCGCATAATAATATATTTCAACAAGGTCATCTTTTGACATTTTTTTGCAATTTAAAGAATCGAAAATTTATATAAATACTTAAATCCTCAAAATCCAAACACAGGTTAAGTACTGTGACATTCTTGTAAAATAGCATGCAACTTGCTTGTATAAATGCTAGAGCAACATCATCTTTTCAACACTACTGACATTCATCAACTCATCCATTTATGACCGATTTTAACATCCTCACAATCAATTGATAATTTTCACCACATAATGTTTCTAATTGCTATGGTAACCTACCTTCCAACATCAATACAATAATCTCCACGAATGGTTCCTGGTGCTGAAGCTAATGGATTAGTTTCTCCCAACATTTTACGTCCAGTTTTTACAGCATCTTTACCTTCAAATACCTGATTAAGAAATATAAAAATCCTGTCTTAAATACTTTTGTTTTTGAATTATTAAAAGAGCTTAGTCTCATGACTGAAATGTTTGGTAAACTTTTAAATGTAACAAAACGAATACTCCTACTTCAATAAAACATTCAACTTATATAGCTCTTCTATTGTATGGACCAGTATTACCTAATTCATTTGCCTTGAATGTATTTGGATACTCAGGCCCTTTTAACCCTACTGCTCACAATATTTTGGCTACTATTTTTAGCTTTCCAAAGTTTTAGTTGCAAGTGTATATAAGAAATTTATACAGAAAGGTGCATTGTACATAAAGATTTCAGCATGTTCAGTATCTGTTTTTGGAGGAATTTTTAAAATTTAATCTTACACAGGCTAAAACGGGTCCTGATGACATGTATTCCACCAGTCCATTGAAGAAAGACTTACTGGACAGATCAGCATAGTGCTTCTTTAGTAAATCTTTTGATGGCTGAAATAATAGAACATTTTCTGCACATATCAATCAATACAAAATTTCATAGAAAAATATTAATATTTATCCTTAATGAAAAGCCTTATACATTGTACTTTCTCACTTTTGAGACGAGGCAGTTCCGATTTTTACCAGTGTGATATTTCCTCGTCTTATCCTAGGGTGATACAAAACTCCTGCAAAATAATTCTGAAACTGTCTCGGAGAGTCCAGATCCTAAAACATTTATTATAATAAAACATGAAATCCATGCCTTTCAGGTTTTTTAACTAAAATCTACACTGTATGCATTCAAAACAAATTATCAAAATAAAGCATTACTTGTCTTCAATGGTTCCAAAATATAATTACAGAAACACTAACCTTAGATAAAATTGTTCTATTTCAGTGTTAAAATGCATTTTTTACAGATTTCTTACATTTACCCTGACTGAAGCGAATATTTTTTCAGCACACCAGTGTTTTGAAGTCAATAGATCAGAGAACTCTGGTAAGTACCAGCTAAAACTAAAAGGTAGGCATTTTGTTTAAATTTAATCATTTTTCTGCAGAAATGAGCAAAAAAGCAGGCAGAAACGACATAAGAAGGGCTCCTCTAAGTGCACCATGATACGACCGCAACATGTTTTTTGGAACCTTTAACCCTCTGTATCTCAAAAATGTAAAAGATGGTAAAAATTTGTTGACATACTGCTTAAAACACTCATCAAGATGAATTAGTTTCCTCCAAAACAAATAAAAGATAGAAAAACATTGTTGACATACTGATGAAAGCATTCAATAAGGTGAATTAAAAGAAAAAATTGTGTCTGTACGACACAGATGCCCCGCCTAAAATGTAGGTCATCATGTATGAATGCTCAGTACTATCCAAGGCACATCCACTGATCAAGTTTCGTTGATACACTGTGCTTAGTTCCAAAGAAATGAACCTAATCATAAAACTTAACCAGTCGCTCAAGCATAAAAAGTAAATGTAGGTCATAATGACCCAATTATTGTATGACTGCTCAGTACTACCCAAGGCACATCCAGTGATGAAGTTTCATTTATACATTATGCCTAGCTCCAAAGAAATGAACCTAAACATAAAACTTTACAAGGCATAAAATGTAGGTCATAATGACCCTTTTATTGTATGACTGCTCAGTACTACCCAAGGCACATCCACTGATGAAGTTTCATTGATACACTATGCTTAGTTCCAAAGAAATGAACCTAAATGCAAAACTTAACCAAAGTCACTGAAGCATGACATGTAGGTCATAGCAAGTGTTCTGAACTGTGTTGTACAAGAGGACTGTAGTGGTGAAATGTAATTGATATAATTATTACTATAGGTTTCTGAGAAATGGAGCTAAATGCAAAACAACCAGAACCCAGACGTACAAGGGTAAATCTATATGCCCAGCCTACATTCGTGGCAAGGCATAAAAAATTTACATATCAAGACACATTGCTTTTTTACCCTTCTACCTCAGAAACTGTAGAAGATAGAAGAATCTGTGGGGCATACCAATGGAAAGACTCATCAAGATGAATTAAAAGAAAAAATCGGACGCAAGTCATTTTGGCCATACTACCAGTTCGGCCATAGAATTAAAGTCGATTCGGCCATGGAATATTTATTAGGAATCTAACAAATATTTAATAAGTTCTAAGCTCTAAAATTAAAGTTTTATTTTATATATATAATAAATATTTGGAAATTAATCATGAAATTTCAGAATATTAATTATTTACTATATGATTAATGATCAATATAAACTAGATATTGTAGATGATGGATGAATTGTTGTTTAACGTCCAGTGGCAACCAGGTGCATATCAGGACGAGAACATATTATGATAATGAATACGATCCATGCTTTGTACTAGACCGACACGCTAAGTCGGATTTTTAATGTGCTAGCTCACAAGGTAACTGTCCGCAGGAAGACATATCACCTCACTCGGACACATTATACTGACTCCGAGCCGACCAGTCTTTGCTCTTACTCCTAGATGCCGCGTGCTTCGCGCAGAAGCAGCAAATACCAATTTTAATGTCTTTGGTTTGACCCGGCCGGGGATCTAACCCGCGACCTTCCGCACTCGGGGCGAGCACGCTACCACGAGACCACCGAGGCGGTCAGATATTGTAGATCAATCGTAATTAATTGCAAGACAAATAAAATGTAATTATGTTTATTACTTCATGATAATTAGCTATTATTTATTCTTTGATCTGCCTATATCCTGCATTTTGTGATTGTTAAGCACACGAAATGGCTTCATATGAGTTATTTTTATCCAAGCTTGACCCAAGCTGATGCAAACTCTTCTTGTTATTGAGAAAATTTTAAAACAACAAACCATGAGAAAACTTTTTATATTTACCGACATGCTTTATATAAAGGATTTGAAAATGTGAAAAAAAAAAAAAAAATGTCGTTTCCATGTGTATCTTGTAGCCAGCCAGTTCGTCCATGCCAGCATGCCCTTGAGTGCGAGTCCTGTTTCCGTTGGCAGCAAGGTCTCTGTAATACAGGTAATGCTTAAGATTCAATTTTAAAAGAAAAAAAGAAATTAAGTATGACCCTTGAGTACAAATTGATTCAAACAATTTCAGTGATTTATGTACCGCGGTACCTATGATTTGCCAGTTTGTTAAAAAAAGAAGATTTTTTAATAGGGCATGACACTTAAATTTTAGCTAATTAGACTTTATTGAATGCACAGTTATACCCTTATGGGTTCATGGCATGTAAAAAACAAATCGAACAAAAATAATCAAATAATAAATTATCATAATTTTTCTGCAAAGTTTCTTTTAAAGTCTTTGTTAATTTATCTTTATTCTTTTGAAAATTTATAGTCTCTAAACTGTTTGTGTATAAATTATTTTCATTTTTGATATTTAACCACAGCTTGATAAATACTTATGTATTTTAAACCTTTTTAGTTTTAATTTACTGATTTAATGAAATAAATCATTACATGTACATATTTTTGGAAAATAACGTAATTGTTAAAATTGTACATTTTTTACATATAATATTGAAAATATGAATAAACTGGTTGCCAATTTTAATTCTAATAAACACTTTATTTGAAATGGCTTAATTTCCAAATTTTTTATGACATTAAAATCATACAGCTTGACCACTTTAAACTTTTTAAGTATCGGTGCCAAAACTTTTTTCTTCTACTAAGTAAACTACTAAGAATACCTCTCGTAAGAAACAATGATGCTATTAAGTATTTATCTCATTATAAAAAGTATGGTCCAAACGACTATGGCCGAACTGGTCTATGGACGAACTGGTTTATGGCCGAAGCATCTCGAAAGCAAAAAATCCCAATTAAAGTTGGATGAAAAATAAAACTTTTAGGCAGCCTGCAAAATGGCTAATTTTGCCCCCTTTAATCCATTTTCTCTCTGCAACAACAAAAGTAACAGAACAATGCCTTGAGTAACTTTTATTGTATTTTCTAATTGGATAAGAAATAAAAGCGTGTCCCTTTTTTTGGACCCTTGTAAGAGTTAGTGAAAAATAAATCTTGCACAAGTTTTCCTAATTTGATCAAGGAACATTATAAACCATAAATCTTAAAAATCGGATGAAAATTTAACATTACCGATATAACAAAAATGGCACTACTATCATTATTTGTGTTGCTTCTACGCGGATCCCTTCTACGTATACCCGATGTAAACAAACTGGAGTGACTTACCTTCTCACTTTTAATCTTTATACATATTAGAAACCCGCTGTGGATAGAAACTACAACTTGATAGTAACATTTATGTGAATTCCAAGAAAAGAATATCTTAAAAATTGCAAAAAAAAACTTTTCATAGGGGTACCTTGTGCCAGTTGTAGGGTTCTATCCACGAGTGGCTGTGTAAAAAATGACATGCTTGTTTGAAACATCCAATGTTGTTTTAATATGTGATTTTTTTACCAGCAGTGATTATGCTTTGCTGAAAAAGCACAAAGCAGGTGAAACGGCTGTATATTGTAAGTTGACATTGACATAATTTTAATGGTCACCTACATGCGTCATTTTACATGCAACCAATTTGTAGCCTCTGTTATTGAATCTTTTTATAATTTCGCCACCTAGGCCTCTCTGTACACCATCAGGTTTAACCATGATAAATGATCTTTCTTTTGCTTCGGTCATGGCTGATGAAAACTGAGAGAAAATAGCCAAGAGGGTTGCAACCATGTGGCAATAAAAGTAAGAGGAAGTGGATCGTTTTCCCCGGTATCACGTGTGTTCAATAGAGGGCACTGTTTTACAGTTTCCTGTTAGCCAAAGATTCTTCTGTAAGTTCCTCCAATGCAACGGAGCACATAACTTGGTCCCTGGCGTAATATTTTTCGCTGCGTTTGTCATGTGATATTTGTTCCTCCATAATATTTGTTCCTTGGAAATAAGTTCCATTGGTAGCCTTGATCGAGATGTTTTCTGCTCTTTGGTCGGGTTGTTGTATTTGATACATTGAATTCACCGTTTCCGTCCTCTATTCTATTATTGTGTAACATTAACAAATATATTTTGACAAACCTACAAAAGACTATACATTATTCCCTTTTGGGACTCTGTATCTTGAGCTATTTTTGTGACTTAATTGGCCGCCCAAAGATAAATTTTACAGCTCCGGATCGTCACAGAATCCGAGAAGGATATACAGTAGACTGGAACAAAAATTTAGCGACACTTCGTGTTAATAAAACAAGAGGCTCAAGAGAATTGAGCCTGCATAGGTCACCTGACAGTCCCGCAATCAATCCATTTTATTTCAAGTGCAAATTGTAATGGGCCTTCCATGCATAGATGTTTCATACCAAGTATCTAATTATGCTATAAGGTTTCAGAGGAGGAGATTTATGAAATTTTGAAGAATCAAAAATAAGAATTCATAATAGCTGCCATATTAGCTGTCCGACCGGGACGAAATATGCAAACTTTATAAAGGTCCTTCCAAAGATGTACCAAGTAACAGCTCATTCATTTCATTTGGCTTTGCGGTTTCAGAAATTTTTTGTTGTTGAAATTTTGACCAATCAGAAATAAGAATTCACAATGGCGGCCATATAAGTTGTCCGACCGGAACGAAATATGAAAAAATTTATAGAGGTCCTTCCATAGATGCTTCATACCAAGTTACAGTTCAGTTGGCTTTGCGCTTTCAGAGGATAAAATTTTAAAGTTGAAATTTTAACCAATCAGAATTTAGAATTTATCATGGCGGCCGTGTAAGTTGTCCGACCGGAACGAAATATGCAAACTTTATAAAGGTTCTTCCATAGATGCTTCACACCAAATTTCAGTTCATTTGGCCTAGGGATTTCAGAGGAGAAGACATAAGTTAGGTAACTCTTTTTAGACTTATCAACTGGTTACCCAATTATTTTGTACTGGTCCCGTTCATGCCAGGCTTTTATTATACTTCGATAACTCTGTCTTGATTATAGCACGTACTCCTCGTCTTCACTTTAAAAAAACTTTTCATTTGAAATATGTAGTAACATTTCACATGGATTATAATTCAAATGTATATTGAATGTACCTTGACTATCCGAATGTTTATTGTTCCAACCCTTAATTAAGGTACACAGGTACATTGTATGTATACAGATAAACCGTTTGCTGACCGAAAACAGCATGATTTCATTTTCACGCTACATTTGTTTTATAATTAATGCAGCATTTTAATAAAGGTGTGTGTGTGTGTGTGTGTAAGGTGGGGGGGGGGGGGTCACAAAGAATGGAGTTTGGTCAGTTTTTACTTAGATTGTTAAAGTTCAATTTAAGTTTAAGTTCGAGTGTTTTTGTATATATAATTGTAGAACTGTTCGTTCTTTGTAGCATGAATAGCGCGAATATCTTTGCAGAACGCGTTTCATACCGGTACCGATCGTCAGAATTTAGAACACCATTGTCACTAAAAAATCTATATATTATTATCTCTTAACCTTTCATTTGTACTAACACAAATTTTGTTGCGTAAATATTCTTTAACATTGTCTTTGCTTTGTACAAAGGGATCTTTTTGCAAAATAAAAAACAACATCAATTGCTTTTGTCCTTTAAGTCAATATGTCATCACTGCCAATTTGAACATTTTTTGGCAATAGCACATCAACATTATCAATTGTATCAGACAGTTTTGCTTGAACATATGTGACAGGAAATAGTGATATTTTTTCTAAATTTGCCTCTTTGTGAAGAAACATTGGACCAAGAAAAATAGGACGACCACGAGAGTCCATCTTAGTTACACGGTTATTTTTGTAAACTATTGATGTAACATAAAAACACCCTAAATTGAAAGTTCTATCAATCCCAACTCTTGGATTTGGTGAAGTCTCAACAAACCTTTGAAAGTCTAACATCTGCAAATCACAGTATGAAATAATAGATGGGATTTATTTTTTAGATTGTTCAACTTTCTGCACATAGTTATTGTTATGCAACTTTTGCAGCACTGTTAATACATCATCAGCATTTGCCTCATCAGAAGTAACCATTTCTCTGTACACCCGTCGTGGCTTCTTTGTTAAAAATCATTAGCTGCGCGTGCTAATAATATCGGGCTTGGTACAATTGGTTTATGTGGCGCTTTTTCTTGTTTTGAATTGCCGTGCGAGGCTTCCATGGATTGTAGAATTCCAATGTATTCAACAACTGCAGGTCCACCAGCTAACCAAGTGATATGCTTCTTAAAGCCGGGTTGTCGTTTTAAAACAGTGTAATAAACGATTCAATAGATCAGGTTGTGGTGATAGTGGAGTCAAAACTTTTTTCTTGTTGGTATTGTGTGCATGACAATACTGATTGTTTTTTTTAAATATACACATCTAAAACCTTGACTTATGACATAGTAAGATTTCACTGTGGTGCCTTTGTCAGAGTTCCAAGCACCCAGGTCATCACAAAAGCAATTATGTTTATTAGATTGTTTTCTTATATGGTTGTTGGAATCATCAATAACAGCAAAGCAATTACTCTTTGGACCAAGTGGTATTTCAGCAATATTTGCACACCCCGTATACTTTGATTTTCATAATTAAAGTGGCTACAACCGTTACTTTGACTCTCAGTATGAGATACTTTTTTCGTTTTTCACTATTTCCATGCTTCAGTTTTTCTTAAAGAATCTATTCAATTTAGCAAAATCAATTTGGAAGGAGCCACATTTAAATAATAGAATATACGTTATGTATAACCAACCTGTTCTAGCCTCAAAAGGTTGGAAGTATACTAGTAGTCAAAGCTCATGCGATACATAATGGTACAATCACAATGAAATAATTCTCGAAGAAGCTTTAGGTTACTTGTTATATATACCCATAGTGATATAAATGAGCAAAACAGATGGCTTCATATTATTTCTTCTTAACCTTGTGAAAACACAAGCCAACAAGCGTGTACCCTTTTTTATCAGTTCTTGATTTGTGACTATTATTGACATAAAGATTAATTATACATAATTATTTTCTGAAAAAAAATCTTTGTTGGTTTAATGAACAAAAATGATGAAATAATAACAATGTAATCAGGAAATTCATGACAATAATAATGTAGATTACCGATTACGATTTTTTGCCCACAACCGATGACTGTTAAGCAAAGTATATGCATTTAATGTATTGTAAGATTATTGGTACACAATTCTTACTTTTGAAATGACCAAAAAATAATATATATTAGATTTCACGTACTATTTTTGATATTCTTGGGTATTCTTGGGTGTTTGTATGGACCGGGTAGAAGCTGATTGGGATATGGGCGCCATGCATCTTGAATAATTTCACAACAATCGTAAAAAATAAAACAATTCAACCTTAATAGGAAGCAAGAAAAATGGGACCCGAAATGAATTGGTCTTCATGATGATATTCTATCATATATTAACTTTATTTTGTGGGGTTGGATGGTATTAAATATCAAGAGGAAATCCTCGAAATTATTTTTTGAAAATGAGTCCTTATGCAAAATTCACGTATGTTATATGTATTTATAAGGCGTTAAACACGAAAAATTCAAATGAAATTGGAAGCAAAAATTTTATGCCCTGGACTGATTTGAAGTACATATCGTAAACGACCAAGTGATAAGCTGTACAAAGAGAAGTTGGATGCTGTCAAACACACGATAACAAATAAGTTATGGACATTTAATTAACAAGTCCCATTGATTTGTATTGATAAATCGACAGCCATTTTTTGACACCTAATGTACTACCAGAAGTCAAGTGATGGCCGAAAAAGCTGGATATGTCAAAATGTAAAAGTTTACAGACGGACGGACGACGGACGCCAAGTGATGACAAAAGCTTACATGGCCCTTTGGGCCAGGTGAGCTAAAAATGAAGAAAATAAAAACTCTCAACCACTACATGTATATATAAATTTTATTATACAGCAAAGTTCAGTCAAGCATGATTTTTCTCACATTTCTATGTGTTTTGGACAGTTATTTCTCACATTTCTATGTGTTTGGGACAGTTTTGTTCCTTGTGAGACACTAGTGTGCGATTCATCTTCTCTTGTGATGGTGCGTTGTTATCTATTTCTCGCGCGATGAATTATTTGTCATAACTAATTCCCCATCATATGAGTGTTACAAAAAATTCTTTTATTTGATTGGCTTTGATCCAAACGTCGCTGTTTTCTGACTGGTTGAAAGCCAGCGTTGCCTAGCAACATTTGACGTCACAGAAAAATGAACATTAAGATTTCCCACGGGTAGTCGCCGAATCACAAACAAACAAATATTCCTTAATAATCATAAGAGAAATAGGTTTAACAATTCATAAAAATTAGATTTTGATGATATCAATTCTCGTTATTTAATTTGGACTTAATAATAAACTCGCCAAAGGCTCGAAATTAAGACAACTACCTAGATTTCCTATTCCAATGCCCTGGACAAAAATATGCGAATGAGTTCAGATAACAATTCCATTGGTCTCCTTCAATACTTCGATTCCAGCTTCCTTTCTCTATTTGCTCTATTATCCCCCATCTGAGGAAAAAAGCAAGAGAGATGTGCTGAAAGATCACGTTGAGAATTTTCAACTCAAACACTTGGTAGTACACAAGCAACTGTGTCAACACAAAGGAGTGCAAAAGTAAACAATTTGACGATCGAGGGAACTAAAAACTATTTTTCCAATAACTAAATGTGACCCAGAGCAAAGATAAGAGCAGAGAAAGCAAGGAAAAGGGTATGTACAGAGTAATGAGAAGCAGTAAGCAAGTTCAAGGGCAGTGAAATTAATACAAGTAATGAGAATCCAATACCAAGAACAACAAGGTATAATTGAAACTGGATGCAGTTTCGAATGTCTCCCAAACGAAGCTCTTTCTCTTTCAGGGTATTTTTGGAATTCCTAGTGTTTGAAATACTGGGCAAGTGTACAAAGAGATTGAGTATATGCAAAATGTTTGATATATGGTATTCAATATCTGCAGTTTTATATGTTGTAATCGGTATTAACATGATTAACAGATGTTTTATCAAAATATTTTATTATTGAAGGTGCAATGGCCTCCACCTCCCCTTTAGCCATTTAAGGGGGTGGGGCATGACCCCCCCCCTCAGACCCCCTATGGTACCAAATGATTCGTCTTATCATAAGGAGTAATAATATATATGGTTATAGGGTGGGGATCTCAATGGTTTTCAGAATAATAAGTATTTTGTCATTTGAGGGGGTGGGGCATGACCCCCCCTCAGACCCCCTATGGTACCAAATGATTCGTCTTATCATAAGGAGTAATAATATATATATGGTTATTGGTTGGGGATCTCAATGGTTTTCAGAATATTTAGTATTTTATCATTTGAGGGGGTGGGGCATGACCCCCCCTCAGACCCCCCTATGATACCAAATGATTCATCTTATCATAAGGAGTAATAATATATATGGTTATAGGGTGAGGATCTCAATGGTTTTCAGAATATTTAGTATTTTATCATTTGAGGGGGTGGGGCATGACCCCCCTCAGACCCCCCTATGGTACCAAATGATTTGTCTTATCATAAGGAGTAATAATATATATGGTTATAGGGTGGGGATCACAATGGTTTTCAAAATATTAAGTATTTTGTTATTTGAGGGGGTGGGGCATGACCCCCCCTAAGACAACGAAATGGAGGGTATAACATAATACCTCGCCACTTCGTGTGGCGGGGTATAAAAACTTAAATATCCAAGGTAACAGGTAGTATTTCCAAGTTAAGATCACAAATGATCAAGTTATATCACTTTTCCCATAGACTTCTATAGTAAAATTTTGCAAAACCCCACCCCCTTTTGAGACCCCCAAAATATATGTTCCCTTCCACAGATTGAAATTTTTTTTTCGGGAGGCGCATCTAGGAATATGGGCCTATCAAGTCGTATGATATCAAGCGATTCCGTCTATTTAGTATTTTATCATTTGAGGGGGTGGGGCATGACCCCCCCTCAGACCCCCTATGGTACCAAATGATTCGTCTTATCATAAGGAGTAATAATATATATGGTTATTGGGTGGGGATCTCAATGGTTTTCAGAATATTTAGTATTTTATCATTTGAGGGGTGGGGCATGACCCCCCTCAGACGTCCTATGGTACCAAATGATTTGTCTTATCATAAGGAGTAATAATATATATGGTTATAGGGTGGGGATCACAATGGTTTTCAAAATATTAAGTATTTTATCATTTAAGGGGGTGGGGCATGACCCCCCCTCAGACCCCCTATGGTACCAAATGATTCGTCTTATCATAAGGAGTAATAATATATATGGTTATAGGGTGGGGATCTCAATGGTTTTCAGAATAATAAGTATTTTGTCATTTGAGGGGGTGGGGCATGACCCCCCCTCAGACCCCCTATGGTACCAAATGATTCGTCTTATCATAAGGAGTAATAATATATATATGGTTATTGGTTGGGGATCTCAATGGTTTTCAGAATATTTAGTATTTTATCATTTGAGGGGGTGGGGCATGACCCCCCCTCAGACCCCCCTATGATACCAAATGATTCATCTTATCATAAGGAGTAATAATATATATGGTTATAGGGTGGGGATCTCAATGGTTTTCAGAATATTTAGTATTTTATCATTTGAGGGGGTGGGGCATGACCCCCCTCAGACCCCCCTATGGTACCAAATGATTTGTCTTATCATAAGGAGTAATAATATATATGGTTATAGGGTGGGGATCTCAATGGTTTTCAGAATATTTAGTATTTTATCATTTGAGGGGGTGGGGCATGACCCCCCTCAGACCCCCCTATGGTACCAAATGATTTGTCTTATCATAAGGAGTAATAATATATATGGTTATAGGGTGGGGATCACAATGGTTTTCAAAATATTAAGTATTTTGTTATTTGAGGGGGTGGGGCATGACCCCCCCTAAGACAACGAAATGGAGGGTATAACATAATACCTCGCCACTTCGTGTGGCGGGGTATAAAAACTTAAATATCCAAGGTAACAGGTAGTATTTCCAAGTTAAGATCACAAATGATCAAGTTATATCACTTTTCCCATAGACTTCTATAGTAAAATTTTGCAAAACCCCACCCCCTTTTGAGACCCCCAAAATATATGTTCCCTTCCACAGATTGAAATTTTTTTTTCGGGAGGCGCATCTAGGAATATGGGCCTATCAAGTCGTATGATATCAAGCGATTCCGTCTATTTAGTATTTTATCATTTGAGGGGGTGGGGCATGACCCCCCCTCAGACCCCCTATGGTACCAAATGATTCGTCTTATCATAAGGAGTAATAATATATATGGTTATTGGGTGGGGATCTCAATGGTTTTCAGAATATTTAGTATTTTATCATTTGAGGGGTGGGGCATGACCCCCCTCAGACGTCCTATGGTACCAAATGATTTGTCTTATCATAAGGAGTAATAATATATATGGTTATAGGGTGGGGATCACAATGGTTTTCAAAATATTAAGTATTTTATCATTTAAGGGGGTGGGGCATGACCCCCCCTCAGACCCCCTATGGTACCAAATGATTCGTCTTATCATAAGGAGTAATAATATATATGGTTATAGGGTGGGGATCTCAATGGTTTTCAGAATAATAAGTATTTTGTCATTTGAGGGGGTGGGGCATGACCCCCCTCAGACCCCCTATGGTACCAAATGATTCGTCTTATCATAAGGAGTAATAATATATATATGGTTATTGGTTGGGGATCTCAATGGTTTTCAGAATATTTAGTATTTTATCATTTGAGGGGGTGGGGCATGACCCCCCCTCAGACCCCCCTATGATACCAAATGATTCATCTTATCATAAGGAGTAATAATATATATGGTTATAGGGTGGGGATCTCAATGGTTTTCAGAATATTTAGTATTTTATCATTTGAGGGGGTGGGGCATGACCCCCCTCAGACCCCCCTATGGTACCAAATGATTTGTCTTATCATAAGGAGTAATAATATATATGGTTATAGGGTGGGGATCACAATGGTTTTCAAAATATTAAGTATTTTGTTATTTGAGGGGGTGGGGCATGACCCCCCCCTAAGACAACGAAATGGAGGGTATAACATAATACCTCGCCACTTCGTGTGGCGGGGTATAAAAACTTAAATATCCAAGGTAACAGGTAGTATTTCCAAGTTAAGATCACAAATGATCAAGTTATATCACTTTTCCCATAGACTTCTATAGTAAAATTTTGCAAAACCCCACCCCCTTTTGAGACCCCCAAAATATATGTTCCCTCCCACAGATTGAAATTTTTTTTTCGGGAGGCGCATCTAGGAATATGGGCCTATCAAGTCGTATGATATCAAGCGATTCCGTCTATTTAGTATTTTATCATTTGAGGGGGTGGGGCATGACCCCCCCTCAGACCCCCTATGGTACCAAATGATTCGTCTTATCATAAGGAGTAATAATATATATGGTTATTGGGTGGGGATCTCAATGATTTTCAGAATATTTAGTATTTTATCATTTGAGGGGTGGGGCATGACCCCCCTCAGACGCCCTAAGGTACCAAATGATTTGTCTTATCATAAGGAGTAATAATATATATGGTTATAGGGTGGGGATCACAATGGTTTTCAAAATATTAAGTATTTTATCATTTAAGGGGGTGGGGCATGACCCCCCCCTCAGACCCCCTATGGTACCAAATGATTCGTCTTATCATAAGGAGTAATAATATATATGGTTATAGGGTGGGGATCTCAATGGTTTTCAGAATAATAAGTATTTTGTCATTTGAGGGGGTGGGGCATGACCCCCCCTCAGACCCCCTATGGTACCAAATGATTCGTCTTATCATAAGGAGTAATAATATATATATGGTTATTGGTTGGGGATCTCAATGGTTTTCAGAATATTTAGTATTTTATCATTTGAGGGGGTGGGGCATGACCCCCCCTCAGACCCCCCTATGATACCAAATGATTCATCTTATCATAAGGAGTAATAATATATATGGTTATAGGGTGGGGATCTCAATGGTTTTCAGAATATTTAGTATTTTATCATTTGAGGGGGTGGGGCATGACCCCCCTCAGACCCCCCTATGGTACCAAATGATTTGTCTTATCATAAGGAGTAATAATATATATGGTTATAGGGTGGGGATCTCAATGGTTTTCAGAATATTTAGTATTTTATCATTTGAGGGGGTGGGGCATGACCCCCCTCAGACCCCCCTATGGTACCAAATGATTTGTCTTATCATAAGGAGTAATAATATATATGGTTATAGGGTGGGGATCACAATGGTTTTCAAAATATTAAGTATTTTGTTATTTGAGGGGGTGGGGCATGACCCCCCCTAAGACAACGAAATGGAGGGTATAACATAATACCTCGCCACTTCGTGTGGCGGGGTATAAAAACTTAAATATCCAAGGTAACAGGTAGTATTTCCAAGTTAAGATCACAAATGATCAAGTTATATCACTTTTCCCATAGACTTCTATAGTAAAATTTTGCAAAACCCCACCCCCTTTTGAGACCCCCAAAATATATGTTCCCTTCCACAGATTGAAATTTTTTTTTCGGGAGGCGCATCTAGGAATATGGGCCTATCAAGTCGTATGATATCAAGCGATTCCGTCTATTTAGTATTTTATCATTTGAGGGGGTGGGGCATGACCCCCCCTCAGACCCCCTATGGTACCAAATGATTCGTCTTATCATAAGGAGTAATAATATATATGGTTATTGGGTGGGGATCTCAATGGTTTTCAGAATATTTAGTATTTTATCATTTGAGGGGTGGGGCATGACCCCCCTCAGACGTCCTATGGTACCAAATGATTTGTCTTATCATAAGGAGTAATAATATATATGGTTATAGGGTGGGGATCACAATGGTTTTCAAAATATTAAGTATTTTATCATTTAAGGGGGTGGGGCATGACCCCCCCTCAGACCCCCTATGGTACCAAATGATTCGTCTTATCATAAGGAGTAATAATATATATGGTTATAGGGTGGGGATCTCAATGGTTTTCAGAATAATAAGTATTTTGTCATTTGAGGGGGTGGGGCATGACCCCCCCTCAGACCCCCTATGGTACCAAATGATTCGTCTTATCATAAGGAGTAATAATATATATATGGTTATTGGTTGGGGATCTCAATGGTTTTCAGAATATTTAGTATTTTATCATTTGAGGGGGTGGGGCATGACCCCCCCTCAGACCCCCCTATGATACCAAATGATTCATCTTATCATAAGGAGTAATAATATATATGGTTATAGGGTGGGGATCTCAATGGTTTTCAGAATATTTAGTATTTTATCATTTGAGGGGGTGGGGCATGACCCCCCTCAGACCCCCCTATGGTACCAAATGATTTGTCTTATCATAAGGAGTAATAATATATATGGTTATAGGGTGGGGATCACAATGGTTTTCAAAATATTAAGTATTTTGTTATTTGAGGGGGTGGGGCATGACCCCCCCCCTAAGACAACGAAATGGAGGGTATAACATAATACCTCGCCACTTCGTGTGGCGGGGTATAAAAACTTAAATATCCAAGGTAACAGGTAGTATTTCCAAGTTAAGATCACAAATGATCAAGTTATATCACTTTTCCCATAGACTTCTATAGTAAAATTTTGCAAAACCCCACCCCCTTTTGAGACCCCCAAAATATATGTTCCCTCCCACAGATTGAAATTTTTTTTTCGGGAGGCGCATCTAGGAATATGGGCCTATCAAGTCGTATGATATCAAGCGATTCCGTCTATTTAGTATTTTATCATTTGAGGGGGTGGGGCATGACCCCCCCTCAGACCCCCTATGGTACCAAATGATTCGTCTTATCATAAGGAGTAATAATATATATGGTTATTGGGTGGGGATCTCAATGATTTTCAGAATATTTAGTATTTTATCATTTGAGGGGTGGGGCATGACCCCCCTCAGACGCCCTAAGGTACCAAATGATTTGTCTTATCATAAGGAGTAATAATATATATGGTTATAGGGTGGGGATCACAATGGTTTTCAAAATATTAAGTATTTTATCATTTAAGGGGGTGGGGCATGACCCCCCCCCCTCAGACCCCCTATGGTACCAAATGATTCGTCTTATCATAAGGAGTAATAATATATATGGTTATAGGGTGGGGATCTCAATGGTTTTCAGAATAATAAGTATTTTGTCATTTAAGGGGGTGGGGCATGACCCCCCCCCCTCAGACCCCCTATGGTACCAAATGATTCGTCTTATCATAAGGAGTAATAATATATATGGTTATAGGGTGGGGATCTCAATGGTTTTCAGAATAATAAGTATTTTGTCATTTGAGGGGGGTGGGGCATGACCCCCCCCCTCAGACCTCCTATGGTACCAAATGATTCGTCTTATCATAAGGAGTAATAATATATATGGTTATTGACAAGCAAATGGAGGGTATAACATAATACCTAGCAAGTCGTATGATATCAAGCGATTCCGTCTATTGGTTTATGAGAAACGGTAGTAAACAGTTGGTCTTGTTGCGAGCACCAGTAGAATGATGTTTCTCCCTCATCAGTTACCTTCCAACGTTTTGATAAGTAGAACGAAGAAAACTACTGAAAATCAGTACAACAGCATATAAAAGAGGTGTGACAGGAGAGCATTACATTACAACAGCAGTGCTCGATTGAACATTACCAAGAGCAATAACAAGCCAAAACAGATGTGCATATAAAAATAAAAACCAAGGATGAGTCCCACTTACGCTTTTCATGCACATTCCAAGTTAGCCAATTCTTGTTATGGTTTGGGCAATGACAGTTGCAGTGAAAGAAACTGAAAGAAACTGAGTTAACAGTAGTGTTTAGAGAGTAACAGTTTTGGCCTTCTTTTTTTTCCTTGGCCCACTAAAAAATCAAATGGTTTCTCACTTACTTCAGTACTTTTTTTCTTATTCCATTCAAATGCAAAATTTTCTTTGAATTTTGGCAAAATTAATGCACATAGAATCTCACATTCTTGCCCATTCAGACACTGTTCTACTTCTGTGTCTGAAACCAAATCTTATATTAAGATGAACATTTATGTTGATTACCTTGGACCTACAAATGACCTAATAATTGATGTTCTTCTGAGACCAAATCCATAAAAGTTCATCACAAATAGATCAGGTTCCCAAGATATCATCCAGAAAGATGTATTTTAATTCTTTTATAGTGACTGGCCGTGAATTTACCCTAAAATAAACTAGGATCTTCGTCTTGCTTCTCTCTGCAATCTATGTATTTTATATTTTGTGCTGTCTTGTCATGATTCTTTTTGCTTAGCTATTGCTTTTATCACTATGGTTATGTCTTTATGGTATTTGTAGACAGGAAAATCCAAGGAATTTCTAAGGGCAAAAAATGTCCTCTATCGTTCATGTATGAAGTGGTTATGCATCACTAATGCATCCACAACAACTTTTAAACTCAACATCCTCGTAAATAATATTGCCCTCCTCTCAGGTTGTCAGCTTTATTACTTTTTATACATATCAGTATTGTAGCCATTTGTATTGAAACTTCTTGTTAAAAAAAGCCAGCATACTAGTGTGTGGAGGGATTTTATTAATGCTTTAATGTGTCACTTCTTCTTTCTTCATTAAATATAATAAGGCTTAACTTTGTTTGTTTTCTTAGTTGCCATTTTCAGCACATTTGGCTATTTTGCGGCAGCCAGTTTTTATAGGTGGAGAAAGCCAGAGCAACCGGAGAGAACATGTTTTACAACTAATTCTCATTTATTTTCTAGCACAAAAACCTGACATGCTTAAATTTTTATAACCATTTATCTTTTAAAAAGTCTGAGGTATAATGTTTCCAAATCTTTTATAATTTAATGAATAACAGCTCGATACTTGGAAAAGACGACAAAATTTTTGTCATCTCATGACTAAACTAAATTTGACTAAGTAGTAAATTGGCAATCCTTGTCATTAAGATCGAAGTCGAACACACCCCAAAACAAGTGAGATTCGAACTCACAACCTCAGCGTTGACAGGTTAGTGATCATTAGTAGTCATGACAAACTGCCTAGACCACTCGGCCACCGAGGCACCCTTATAATAAGGGTAGACAATTGATAATTAGAATGAAAATGTGGAAATGGCATTATCATATACCAGCTACTACAAAAGACATTTCTAGTCTGAACTCTAGTTCATTTGTTTCACTTGAATTTATTTACAATTGTCAACCAACAACCCAATGGTTAACCTGTCCAACCACACATTCATGCACCACATTTGGTTAAACTAATGACCAGAAAATCCCTTTAAAACTGAAACAAAGTATGCTTGAATAAGACATGCATAATTTAAGAATTAAAATGAGTATGGATTTACTGTTTATTGCACAAGTCCCATATCTACATCACAATACAAAGATGTATCAAATCTAATTACAAATGTTCAGTGATTGTCAATACATAAATAAAAATGAATAATATACAATATATAAATATAAAATATTCTCATGTTTTATGATAAGGATATTTGCTGCTCATGTTTTTCGTTTTTTAAGTAAAATTTTGAACTCAGTTAGCAATCTTTCAGCATAAAAATCTTTCAAAGCCATATGACAAATTACATTATACTATCAAACTAATATTTTTTTTAATGGTTTTTGAGAGATAATATTTGTCTATATGAAAGTTATGAAAAGTCAAAGGGGGGCTTGTTTCCCTCCAAATTTTCAATCTCTTACATTTCAAAAACAAGCACATGCTATTTTTTTTTCATTTTGAGCCTGCATCCAAATTCCTTTCAAACTTTAACAACATATAAAAGACAGCAAACTAGGATTTTTCTTCACCACTGTTTGCAGCATCTAGCCCAGTCTCCCAGCTTTTACATCACAAAACTAATAACTGAATTTTTCCATGCCTGTCATTTTGAAGCTGCAGCTCATATACACTTAACAGGAGACAAACCTGTATTCATATCATAAAACATAGAATTTCAGGAGAACATAAAACAACATACTCAACACCTGTCTTCATCACAATAAAACATGTAGTTAATCTCATTGCTGGACGATAATTACCAAATTCTTTTATTAGATGATAAATCAATGAAAAATGAAGTTTTTTTTTACCATAGAATAATACTTTCTAATTTTTACCATCACATTTAAAAAAAAATCTTGCCCATATAATTCATTTTAACTGAAAACTGGAAGTTTGTGTTCTTTAATTGAATGACACATACATGTACCAAAATAACACACTGCAAAGTGTAAAATATATACTACATTATAAATTCTGCACCCAAATAGGTACCAAACAAATTTTGTTGAAAACAAAAAATTGGGGAAAAGTTTTGTTATTTCAAAATGTATTGAGATAAGCAGTATCTCAGATTTTCAGGAAAAATAATACATGTGACACATTCTTTACTACCTGTCCATTAGAGATCACTCTTTTGGTCAAAGAAAGTGGTCTTACAATACAAGTAATCTCCATGTACAGTTATAACAGTTTTTGCTGGCCTTCCAAATGTGGTCAGTCTCTTCTGGAAATGGTACCTTTATGCAGATTTACTGTTATAAACGAATTCAATGTTTTCAATGTTATAACTTTGTTTCTTTAGTAGCTTCTGGTAATATAGGTTGCTTTGCCTTTATTTCTGGACAGAGTTCTAACGTCAGAAGATTAACTAAATCCTAAAAGATATAAAATAGCAATGATAACTGATAAAGATTATCAAACAAGTTTGAATAAATCATAAATAGCCTTTTCTCCAGGGTTTTAGCTAGGAATTTATGACCATTAGTCACTTATTAAAAGGCCAGTAAATGGATTTAGAAAATAGATAAAATACATCTGTTTTGTAGATTTTTATGTAATTTTAATGATTGCTGCAAAAATAAAGTGATGTATCTACTTAGAATTTCAATTGTCATTTTCAAAATAAATTCGTTAAGATATGCTACAAGATTTTGATTATTACCAATCATGGGCCTTCAGGTGGCATATACTGTTACATCACAGACATACAATAAATATCACCATTAGGCCAAATAAAAATATATGTGTGGTTCCAGTTACATCCTAAAAAAAAATAGGGTCCCATGAGTTTAAAGGATGACACGTCCAGGATGCATATACGTATGAGTACGGTCGGCCAATAAGTTTATTTTTGAAATAAGAAAAAAAGAGGTTTACAGCCTGGGGCCGGTCGGGTAACTGGAACCACACATATATTTTTATTTGGACTTAGTCATGTAATGGAAAAATAAATTTATAGTAAGATTGTCAATTTTTATGAGTTTCAGAAGCTTTTCTTATTAAAGTGTGTTAACAAAATTAACATTTTTACAAATTGTAGTCTCCCTTTGACCATTTTAACGAAAACGAAGATACATTATACCTGACGCTCTGACAAGCTTGATGGTGAAATTCCAAATTTCTGGCCACAGCACTGCTGATGATGCATAAAACATTGAAACATGCACACAAAGTGCATCAAAATTTTGATTGGCAAATGTTACTTCTGTTTTCTCATGAAATTAGAATTTGTACAAAATATTTTTGAATCCAGAGACAAAATAAGTGCTTTATGTTCTTACTGTAATTACTTTATCATATATAGTACCTAGCCACAAGTATACATTAACACAAGGTAGCTATATATTAATGTGCTGAGTATAGTGCATACAAACATTATCTTTGGGCCTCCTTCAAACACTTATTTAAATACATGTAAAAAATAGGATATATTTGGGTTTCATTCAGATATTTGTTGTGGTAACATTTCAGTCCAAATAATTTGTTTTTAATTCAGTTTGGTTCCTTCCCATTGCCAGATCTCAAAGCTTTACACTGGTTATCTACCGGTAGTCATTGTCGAGCCTTCGACTTTTGTCGAAAAAGCGAGACATAGCGATCCTACATTCCGTCGTCGTCGGCGGCGTCCACAAATATTCACCCTGTGGTTAAAGTTTTTGAAATTTTAATAACTTTCTTAAACTATCCTGGATTTCTACCAAACTTGGACAGAGGCTTGTTTATGATCATAAGATAGTATCCAGAAGGAAATTTTGTAAAAAAAAAATTCCAGTTTTTCCGTATTTTACTTATAAATGGACTTAGTTTTTCTGCCAGGAAACATTACATTCACTCTGTGGTTAAAGTTTTTAAAATTTTAATAACTTTCTTAAAATATCCTGGATTTGTACCAAACTTGGACAGAAGCTTGTTTATGATCATAAGATAGTATCCAGAAGTAAATTTTGTAAAATAAAAATTCCAGTTTTTCTGTATATTACTTATAAATGGACTTAGTTTTTCTGCCAGGAAACATTACATTCATTCTGTGGTTAAAGTTTTCAAAATTTTAATAACTTTCTTAAACTATCCTGGATTTGTACCAAACTTGGACAGAAGCTTGTTTATGATCATAATATAGTATCCAGAAGTAAATTTAGTAAAAAAAAAAAAAAATTTTTCCGTATTTTACTTATAAATGGACTTAGTTTTTCTGCCAGGAAACATTACATTCACTCTGTGGTTAAAGTTTTTAAAATTTTAATAACTTTCTTAAACTATATAATTGCATACTACATTAATTTTTTACAACAAAATCTTTTTTCATACATTTCAAATGTTTTATTTCATTAACTGCAAATCTATTATGTGCATTCACCTATCACACTGAAAATATAGACAACATCAAAAGTAGGCGAGACACTGGGTTCCGCGGAACCCTTACGAATTTTTTTCTGTTTACATTCAAATTGCCTTAACTTCAGCCACCTTATATTTATTGACTGGCCTGCATTATCATGATTATCAAAGATTTGAAATAATTTAAAAACATTCTAAAACTTACATAGAATAACTGTTTGTTTAGCCTGGTGTCCTGTAAAATTTCAAATATTTTAATTGTCCCTCTTCTTCCATTATCTTCTCCTAACAAAGTTTTAACAGCATCTACAGAATATACATGTATATATTTTATAATACATATATTTCAAACTTATTGCATGCTATAATGAAAAGATCAACCTCAAGAACCAATCTACTGAAGAATCTGTCCAACTACATCAAGACAGCCATTCCACATTTTGAAAGGGGTCACCTAAAGAGCATTCTATCAAAATTAGTTCCAAATTGTTCAAGTGGCTTCAGAACATCTCTAGATTGTTGCAAAATTTCTGTTTTCATACATTATAGTCTGGACCCAATTTTGAAATCATCTGATGCCATTTTACCAAAGTTCGATTCCCAATGGCTTAGTGGTTCAGAAAATATTTTTATTTAACATTTTAGTTAGATTGACCATATTCATCCAAGGTTGGGACCACCAGACATAATTTTGAAAGGTACAACCATTACATTAAAAGTTTCATTGTAATCAGTCCAGTGATTTTCATGTAAATGTGAAGAAGATAACTAGGGACATATGATAGAGGCAAAGCAATAGCAAAGATCTACATGGTAATTTAAATCAGATGAGCTAAACATAACAAGGTATCATATAGTTTTCTTCTACACCTGTATACTCATACATGTATATTGCATTTACCTGGCATATTTTGTAGGAACTTTTCTTTGGCCTCCATCCTGGTTTTAACTTTTTCTTCATCACTCCTAGATGGTTCTGATTCTGCTAGTTTTCCATCTGGCCACATGGATGATGTAAATTGTTGTATATAATATATTATCATAGACTCTGAAAATATCCAGTCCACAGTCTCACACAGCTGCCTGAAGAAGTTTCCATAATTTTAAATGAAAGAATATAAGTATGTATGTATGATACATATAAAATATCACCAATCCCATGACACCAATATCACACCTAGAGCTTGCTAGAAGGTGATATGGGTCAAGAGGGTGATACTGGATGTATAATATTCTCTTTATCATATATTGTTTAATTTTATGTACATTGAAATCACATGATTTTTTAGGGGTACAATATAGGTTTCCTAGCAGGATGATATGGTTATCTACCCGCTGTGATGAAATGACAAGTTCACTTCAGACCAAGGATACGGAAAGCCTTCCATTTTACGGACATGACCGGAGAAATTTTTACCGGTCATAAAAAGGGTCAAACAGACGTCCAAAATTTCTATTTTTTAATAAAAAGATGTACTGAAAAGTCAGGACGCCAAAATTTTGAAGTTCAGCAGAATGGTTACCTCATTCAGGTCATTTCCTCTCGATAACTGACTGTTTTTATAGCAATTACTATTGTCAATACGGTAATTTACAAAGGTGTCTGTGTTTTTCTGACACTTAATTATAATTAATGTACACCTGTCAACAATTTCCAAAAGTTAAATCGAGGTCATTCATTAGTGATGATCAATCAGGTGTTTTTCGTCCCTTTCTACTTTGAAATAAAAAAAAATCCATTCATGGTATGTTTCGGACGATCTAACAGTTCACAATCACAAACTTGAGAAGATAAAACACCTTGGTAGTTTTAACTCGACAAAACTTAGAGAATTCCACATTGTTGCTATTTTCTGCACATGTAGTTTATAGTAAATAATTATTAAGCATGCGTGAATTTAAATATGAAAAAGTAATAAGACTTTCATATACTGATTTCAAAGTTTTTTAACTTGAATTTATGTTATTCATTTATTTAGTGCATTTCTACTCTGTTGTGTAGTCTATTTCCATATCAATCTATTTATACGTACCAAACGCGGACCTCGAAGAAGACACCTATAACATCAAAATTATCAATACACAAACAACGCCGCACAGAATGTTAAAGAGTTGATACACACAACATTTATTTCAGGTCTTACCCAAAACATTTATAAATTGTGCATAACAACATTTTTAAGAAATAAGGTCGTGTGTTGAGATTGCTAAAAAGAATTTAAACTGTCATTCATTTCTATAAAAAAAAATGTGTGAGTGTTCCAAGGAAGACATGTGTCACCTGCGGATGTCAATTTTTACAAAAGATATTAAAATTTTGTAAAAATGAAATATATATGCACAACTGTGCATTAAGGTTAATGCACAGAGAAAGTTTCATCAAATTCCTTTGAGCGGTTTACGAGTAGTTGAGGATAGAAGAAAAGTGTGATGATGCAAGACGACAGATAGTGATCCCTATGTGTCCACCATGCGTTCCGCAGGCGACACAAAAATGTCTGGCAGAGGCTAATGAAATTTCCGGATCCCTGATTCAGACTATATCAATGCTAATCATAACTATGTTAAAATAATTTATTGTAAAAGAAAAAACATGACAATACAAATATAAATGTTGCCAACAAGCTGCCAAATGACTATGTCAAACACTATGCCAGCTCAAAAATAATTCCATTGAAGAAAAAATCAAATGCCACATATTTACCAAGAAGACAGTGTTAATTAGAAAGACCAATAAAATTATTTAAATCATTGGAATTTGTTATTTCATGTAAAACCAACTGTAATAAGCTTCCTATGAGTTATCAGAGTACCACTGTAATACATTTTTAACCAAATTTCATTAGCTGCACTATTTCAGAATACTACAGTCACCAGTGGGTGGACTGCCACATGAAAAGTTCTAGGTTTGAACTTAGGAATAGGCAGAGTATTTGAGGTAAAAGTACACTCCAATGTCACACAACTATACATCTTACCTGTTTATAGTTCTACCAAAGGTAACTTCTACAAACATGATAAAACTCTTCCGTAACCATTTAAACATTCCTCTCGATTCAAAGATTTCATTTACCAGTTTATAGAATGGCTCAGCTATAGAATCTACATTTCTGTCTAATTTAGATCTGTGAAGAATAATAAGAGATATTTAGATTATGAATTTAATCACTTCTTAAACCATTATATTACGAAATTTAAAACATACCAAACTGTTTTTTTAAAAATTTTAATTGTAAAAGAAAAAATGCAGTCATTCTTATCTAGCCATGAGATGGCATTTATGTTGTGCTAAGTACACCCTCCTCCTTTTACCATTAAATTTTCTTTTAGTCATATCTGCAAACAGAGAATAGTTGTGCAACATTTATCACATAATGTACAACTTAACATGAAGCACAAGACCAAATAATGGATGACGTCCAGTGTCAACCAGGTGCATATCAAGACAACCAAATCAATTCATAGAGACTGACAAAGAAGACGTGAAATTATATGGAGGATAAAAATCATTTCTATACAGAACATATAAATCATTACACTGTGTGAAGTGACAATATCCATAGAAATGTTATTTTAAAGATGAGTGTACAAAGAACAGTTTTAATAGAAGCTTTCTCATTCACAGTAACCTACTCTTCTTCCCGGCCAAACAGAAGTTCCTCATCACTGTCATGTGGGTCTGGCTGTCTGGTAGGCAATCTGTGATATAAAACATGACAAAATGGTATAAATGTTAAAGAAGTATAAAAGCGATATAAATATATACTTCCATTTTAATATATATATTAATAATTAGAAAAAATTTAGACAAAGAATAGATCTTTTTCAATGTTGCATGACTATCTTTGTATCCAAGAGAAAATTTCATAATATACATGTACATTTATCTCATTCCAATGATGTAATATATACTGATTATTAAATGACAGTTCTTATATTAGATACATTATCAGCCTTAGGTTTTCATATCAGCCTGAGAGCTTTAGCTGGAAGGCTGATATCACCTTTTAGGCCAGATGAGCTAATAAATGGAATATCATGTGACTGCATATAAACCAATCAGATTATCCACACTAGGCCAGATGTCACCCCTCATCTCTTATCTGATCTTGGGCAAGCCATCAGTCTGATATGAAACCTGGTTCCATATGGATTAAATCATGTTTTAATCTATAAATATATATAGATTCTCCTTCAGGTACGAGTGGGTTATGGAATTTATCCACCCGAGATAGTTAAATTTTCGATTTTCAACACGCGAGCCTTTAGCGAGCGTGTTAAAATCTAAAATTTAACTATTGAGGATGGAGAAATTCCATAACTCACGAGTAAATTGAAGGAGAATCTGTTTCTCCTATGATTTTCGACAAAAACCTCAAGAAAATGTTGTTGCTATATAGTTTGTTTACATAGACGTCATTTCGGGACTTCTCTAGTTTATCGTTCCAATAACAGTAGAGAAAAGGGCGGTAATTCCCACGTAGAAATTTAATCACCGGGAGGTGGTTAAAGATATTATGTATTTTTATCCCACCGATTAAACACGTCAAAAATAGGAGAAATATATGTATACATACACATTGGCTATGATGATCATATTTTAAAACCTGAGTGAACAGAAACAAATATTCTGAAAAAATATGTTGTTTTAGTTCAACTTCATGTTTCTATTGTTGTTGGTAAATTTGTTCAAAGAAAGAAACATAACACATCTGAAGAGGGTCTTATCAGATTTATGGACTGCCTAAAGATCTGTATACAAACCCAGCTAATTAACAGAAGTTTACACACACCTTAGACCACTTGACACTAAGGACCACTAACTGAGATACAATGTATGACTTGTTGAAATATCAATATACAGTGTATCAAACTTGGAATCATAAAATATTTATCAACATTGTTTTAAAAATGTTACCTCTTGAGTAAAGTTCTAAGGAAGAAGTTTCCCTTTTCTGACTTGTTCTGTTTGAAGTATTCAGGAGAAGGTGATAGAAATGCATACAATGCCTCACTGTGGGCCATTCTTTCATCTTTTAATATAACCTGAAAAATTCACAAGACAAGAAATGTACAGATTTTCAATGTTTCCCTTGTCTATCTATTGTTACCTTTTATGCCTGAAACATGGAATGTGGACTTTTACTCATCACTGACGGTCTGACACAACACAATGTCCCTTCATGTTCAATTTTTACCATGTACGAGTGAAATGCGAAGTAAATCTCACTGACACATACTTCATATCCTTTCATTTTCAAATGCATTTTCATTCAGAGAATTCCTGGTAGAAAGAAATATTATAAATATAAAACTCATTTTCATTCACAAGCTTCTTTTATTGTTCCATGATGTCAGTCAGAACAACTTATGAAGAATTTATTATTGTCAGGAAAGTTATAAATTGTTTTAATAAATTCCCAAACTCAATCTATTACTACTTACAGGTATCTGTCGGTCTATTAGTACTTACAGGTATCTGTCAGTCTATTACAACTTACAGATATCTGTCAGTCTATTACTACTTAAAGGTATCTGTCAATCTATTACAACTTACATGTATCTGTCAGTCTATTACTACTTACAGGTATCTGTCGGTCTATTAGTACTTACAGGTATCTGTCAGTCTATTACAACTTACAGATATCTGTCAGTCTATTACTACTTAAAGGTATCTGTCAATCTATTACAACTTACATGTATCTGTCAGTCTATTACTACTTACAGGTATCTGTCAGTCTATTATTACTTACAGGTATCTGTCAGTCTATTATACTTACAGGTATCTGTCAGTCTATTACAACTTACAGGTATCTGTCAGTCTATTACAACTTACAGGTATCTGTCAGTCTATTATTACTTACAGGTATCTGTCAGTCTATTATACTTACAGGTATCTGTCAGTCTATTACAACTTACAAGTATCTGTCAGTCTATTACAACTTACAGGTATCTGTCAGTCTATTACAACTTACAAGTATCTGTCAGTCTATTACAACTTACAGGTATCTGTCAGTCTATTACTACTTACAGGTATCTGTCAGTCTATTACTACTTAGAGGTATCTGTCAGTCTATTACAACTTACAGGTATCTGTCAGTCTATTATTACTTACAGGTATCTGTCAGTCTATTATACTTACAGGTATCTGTCAGTCTATTACAACTTACAGGTATCTGTCAGTCTATTACTACTTACAGGTATCTGTCAGTCTATTACTACTTACAGGTATCTGTCAGTCTATTACTACTTACAGGTATCTGTCATTCTATTACAACTTACAGGTATCTGTCAGTCTATTACTACTTACAGGTATCTGTCAGTCTATTATTACTTACAGGTATCTATCATTCTATTACTACTTACAGGTATCTGTCATTGGAATATTACATTCACCATATGCAGGTGTTGGTATTATTTCCTTATAATGGAAGACAATCCACATATTGTTTGTTGTATTTAAATACTTTACAAGTTTAGGAAAATTAAGCAAGCAAAATTCCTTACCTCAAGATAACTGCCCAATGCCTTTTTACAAACATGCAAAATTCCTTACCTCTAGATAACTGCCTAATGCCTTTTTACTTTCCTCTATAAATTTGTCATCTACTGTTGTAAATCTTCCAACAGATGGAATATCTTTCTTCTTCAACCAAGGACCAATCTGTCATTTAACAGTATAATAAAAATAAGTATCACTAAAATTCACACCATCATCTTTATGTTTTGTTGTGGTTATTTTATTTAATTATCTATTTTTCTGTACATGTATATATGTCTTTGCTTACATTTCTACCTACTTCCAACAATTGGCTTTTTGGTAGCATCCAGTTTTTATTGCTGGGAAAACCTGAATATCCAAAGAGTGCTCTGACCCTCATTGATAAAATCTAAGACAAACAAACCCCACAACATTTTTATTGAACGGACAATTTAGTTTTAACGACTGATGATCATCAAGCCACTAAGAAGGATTTTTGCACATGTACTTGTACATAGATTTTTTTGCTAATAAAATACATGTAATTACCTTATCACAAAAGGTTCTTATTTGTTGTTTTCATATTATGAACTTAAGCTGTCAAAAAATTAAAAACTTTTTAACAAAAACATAAATACCATATTCTTTTGATTGAGTTCACATATGGATTTTATGTTATCACTTTATACTATATGTACCATAACAGAACTTTAGACATTTGAAACTGAAATTATCATCAGTATCACACCAAGGCAATACTACTAATATTCTTTTATCAGCATTACCACAGACAATGGCATGTCATGTTACCATTGTGAAATGCTGATATTCTCAGTTTATAAAATGTGTGATTAAGTGTAAATGACACAGAAAGTATGTGGCTCATGTGTACATGATATTGAAAGTATCTGGCTCAAGTGTAAATGATAATGAAAATATCAGGCTCATATGGATAAGGAAAGTATCTGGCAGTAATATCAAAGGGATAATGTTAAAATGTGGATAATTTCTATTATAATGTACCTGACAGAGATTTTCATGTAAAGTTTGGAATTCTGACAAATTTCTGGATACAGTCCATCCATTAGAACTATTTTGTAAATTCTGACTGCTGGTATCTCCTCCAATAAGGTACACCACCAACACAAATACTAATATCTTCTTATCCTGTTCCTCACATGTCTGAAAAATAAAAAGATATTGCTTTATGGTAATAAACATATTTCTGAAAGAATTCTCTTTCTTACACCTACTTTTTCATATTACATAATATATGGTTTTAGCATGAAAACTTATAAAATTACCTCTGACAGTAGAATATTATATTGTATAACCATTTAACTGCAATTAACATTTAAACAAGACATAAAATTTACTAATATTCATACAATGAAGCTCACTACCCCATCCCCCTAAATAACTGGTACAGCCTACTGGCAAAAAACTTTGGAGTGTAACTTTTTCAACTGCAACTTCAACTGGTACTTTTATGATATAAATTTAAAGAGAATCCATGAAAACCAAAGATGATAACCAGGTGACAAGAATCTTACCTCAGCACCATAAACATGAACCCTCCATCTTCCTTGATTCTCTATCCAAGTCCTTGTCCTAAGTATGTGAGCCTCTCGTAATCTTTTTTCTAAAATAAGGTTCTCAACTTCTTTCTTTAAGTCTTTCTCTACCTTTTCGATCTTAAAACAGGATATAAACACTCATAAATGTTAAAATTTCAACAGAAAGTTTTACAGTCCTATTTCAACTGTTGTTCAAAAAAGTTTTGCTAGATCTAAACACTTACAGAAAAAAAGCTGTTGTTTAATTGGGAATATTTGTATAAATTTATGTTAAAATCTGCATAAAGTATGTTAAATAGAATAACTAAACAAATCACACTCTATCATCACTTAGTCACAGATACATGTATATGCGAAATAAAATATTAAAACTAAATAATATATGAACTGCTGCGATTAAATTACGTCTTTTTAAAATCATATTTATTATAAAAATACCCTGTCACAATAGGTACTTGTTTAAACTACATAGAGCATAACACATATTTTTCATTTATTTTTGACTATCTGCACCAAACTTTCAATCATTCTGTAAAAACTGAAAACTTTTATAGTCTCCACATACAATCTTAAGACTCTGAAGAACTTCTGGATGTACATTCTTAAAGCTTATGTTTATGGTGTTATTAACTCACCCTATTTGTTTTGTCCATGGTAGATTTGAGGTAATGACCTCTACACCAGTATGGGCTGAAGGTATATACTGCAGGATGAGAATCTGACCAATACAATCCCTAACCTATTTTTGTACTTTCCAAATTCTGTTTTAGAGTTATCTTACTGAAATTTACACCATACCTCCTTTCATTTCTACAGTAACATTATGACATTTATTATAAATAATCATAAAGGTGAACATTTTGTAGTAGCCTAGGCTGATACAGGAAAAAATCTTTGTTGGCCTGGTCCAATATAGAATTTTCACTTTCACTCAAAAACTGCACTTAGTGTGACTAGATCATCAATACAGTAAAACTCAACTCAACCAAATTATCTATTTAATTATTCATACCTTTGAATCATCACTTGTTTTGGAGGCCCTCAAAGCTTGTAATGCCTGAGTTTTATTTTGGATTTTTTCATCTAATTGTTGTAATCTGGCCTGAGCATCATATGACTGACTAGCAAACATTTCATCATCTTCATCTTCAGGGTCAACAAAGTTATCCTTAGGTTCAAATAACAAGTATTCTACAAAATTACAATATCATCCTCAATGTCAACAAAGTTATCCTTAGGTTCAAATAACAGTAATATACAAAATTAAAATATCATTTTCAGGGTCAACATAGTTGTCTTTAAGTTCAAATAACAGGTAATCTGCAAAATTATAATATCATTAATGTTGTTTTAGGTTTAAATAAATGATTATACAACAAAATATTTTCTCTTCAAATAAAACAGGTAAGAAAGGAAATACTTAATAAATTGACATAAAATGTAAAAATGACCAAATCTCAAACAAAGGAATTTTTTTTATTATTGTTCTACATCTTAAAGATGCTGTGAGGCCTTCAACATAAAGAAGCAGAAAAAAGTATTGAATTGAATGGTCTTAAGTGTAGCAAAGACACTGTGATAATGTTTTCAATATTACTAATCTTTGTAATCCTCGTTGTTAAGATTAAAATTGGCATCTGCAAAGCAACCAATAACAAGAAATTAGACCGTACGCCCCTACCTACCGTAATAACCCTAATTATTTGACAGCCTAATTATTCGACACTTTTGAAAATTCAATGAAAAATTGAATTTTTTTATAACTCTATTTTTTCGACGATTTCAAAATTATCAAAGTTACGATCGTTGTTCTCAGGTGGTGACAGTCAGTAATTTTAACTTCTTAGGTCTTTCTAAACCATTTAAACTATCTATCTTAATAAATTTGATTGAAACAAGATCGATTTATAAGTAAATTTTATTGAATTTTTCCTACCTGGAAGTTTACTTTTGAAAAGAAATCCAAAACAAGTTCGGAACGGAATTGCATATTCGCATTTCTGAGAGAAATAAATTACAAAACAAATTCCCTTATCATTATTTATAAGACATTTAAATGTAATAGTTATAATATGTTCTAAAAAGACGATGAGACTACAAATGTAACATGTGTTATAAAAATCATTTGTGAGATGCTCCAAATCCAGATCTTAAAAATAATTTGTGAGATGATCACATATTAGTCATCAACATGGCGGGTCGTTTGAAGTTTGCTACTGTTTTCGTCTTCAACATTAGATCACTTATTAATTTAAAGTTACAAAAAGATAAATCATGAAAGCAAAATCAAATACCAATCAAATACCACAAGTATGAACCATTATTTTGATTGCCTATTCTTCAAGTACATTGACCAGGTCGATCATATGGAGTCAAAAAATGACAACAATGTGGACATGTATACAAAAACTACCAACTCAAGATTAAATACAGAAATTTAAATGAAGTATTATAATCTCTGATAATTCAAAATCCTATAATTTCACAGAATTAAATTTATTTTCTGATTTTTTAATATAAATGTATTTCAGGAGAAAACAAATAGTTTTCAATACAAAGAGCTCTGAGGCTAAAGAAAAATTTCTACAAAATACATTTTTGAATATAAATGAGAAAACCTTTAGATGTGTCTGACTTTATATCCAGTGTTCCTTCCTCCAAACTTCTAATATATCTGTTGTATACATCACTAACAAGGAATGATGGGTAGTGTTGGGTTTCTAATACATGTGCCACCTTTGCCTGGCCTTCATAAAATAATTCTGGCCCCTGAAAAAAAATGTTAGTATTTTAAATAGAAATGCATACATGGTCTATCAGTTTTTACTCCAAGTGCAAACACAAACTTTAACTACATGGACCAAATAATGACCTAACACTTTAAGAAAATTTAGAAATTACATGACAAATTGGCTCTCAGTGAACTGTTTAAGATATTACATAAAAAGAAAACAAACACTTGTTTTCAACGAGATTTTATATTTTCAAACAAGAAAAATCTCTGGCCACAGGTTTAGAGTTGTTTACTGTCATCAAAAATTTTATTTATATGTCAAAGACAACAATTTTTTACTTAATAGTTGAGAAACAAACCTGCCTCATACTACATGTACTAGCATGTGCAAATCTTATTTGATAATACCTAGTGGACAATGAAAAGAATGGTTTATGTACATGTACTTTTTAAATTAAACTCCCTTAAGTCCATATTTTGTTATGGAAACCCTAAAAAGTAAAATATTATGGTAGATGCACAATGGGTTTAGTTACTGAAGAATCCCTAAAGGTATCATGGAAATTCATTCACAGGACTTGAAAATGTGACAGCAAAGGACAGACAATGATGGATAGTGATCACTGTATGCTGACAGTTCTAAGCAGGCAACACTAAAATGCAATAAAAAATCAGATTATTCATTATAATTTTTATTTTTATTGTCCTTTTAAAATTAGTTATGAGTTTGGTTTTCAGAATTGATAACATGTTGTCTGTTTTATAGTGTTAATCAATTGTTTCTGAGCAGACTTGTATTATAAAGTTACATACCATGTTACCTAACATGAATGCCTCCATTCCCTTGATGATAGATTTATCTAGTTTGACCAGACTTGTACTACTGGCTATGTACTGTTGGTATATCTCACTGGCTTGGTGATGTTGTAATCTCTGAAAATTTATCTTGTTGTAACATTTTACAAATCAAATTTAATCCAGACATTCACAATAATTATCACATACATGGAATCCATGGAAAGAGGAATAAATGCCATATTGTACTGATGCAAATATTTTGATGATGCTATTCAAACATTTCCTCTATAATATGTTATAATTCTATCACCATGACCAATCTAATAAATGCTGTCTAACTGCTGCAAAGCCTATACCCTTTTATCCTAGATAAATATAGATTCTTAGATTGTTACCAGTGGATTATAGGATTTATCTAATCAAGGTAGTTGAATTGACAAATTTAAAACTACAAGCCTTTAATAGCAAATAACTATCAAAATTTGAAAACTCCAATAATTCAAGTGTGACGATGTAAGAATCTGTTCTTCTAATAATTATCAAATAAATTTTCATACTGATTAATCAAATCCCCTTTGAGTGCCACCACTTTCCTGTTTTTTATGTCATATGTGTGTGCAGTATGTTTGTATGTTGCTATGGCGTTATTAATAAACCCTGAGAAATCCAAAGGTAAAAATTTGTTCTGGTGACATATGACCTTTGGTCTTAACCAATCATACAGAAGCAGAGGTCGATTACATTTTGATAATTAATAGGTTCTGAAAGGTTTAATTGACAAAGAATTAGAGAAATATCATTAATCTTTCTCGAATACATCATACACCTTATTTAATCAATATGAAAATACCTTGTCCATATTTTTAAGTTTTTCCACAGCATTCCAGAATCTAAAAATATAATCAATAATTCTGTAAGTAGACAACATTGCACCCCTCAAGAAATCTAGATAAACCATAGGACAAAACACAAATAGGTAGTCACATGCACTTGTAGAGAAAATGATGATTTGTTACTCTAACTTTTGCTATATCTGTAAAACAGAGAGATGACCCGATCGTTCATCCATGTACAGGATTCTATTACAAACCATTTACCATACAAATAAAATTACTAACACTGAAAACAGACAAATCTTTGATATATGTAAAAATAATCTTGATAATAAATATTTTCAAGCTTAAAAACTTGTAATCAATGTTGAATGGACAAATGTTGTACCCTATATGTAAAATTTCACAAAAATTGGCTTCAAACTGCATAAGTTTGTTATTTTGTAAAAAATTCAATTCAAAGTTCTAATTCAGTATATCTGTATTAGAGGAATTGTACGGATAAACCATGCACGCGAAATGTCACAGCGGATGATTAATGGACAACCAAAAGGAAAGTGTACAACGTTTTTTTTTCAAGAAGCACAAAGAATCAGATAACAATTGATGGATGGATGAATTGTTGATTAACGTCCAGTGCAGCCAGGTGCATATCAGGACGAGAACATGTTGATATGATAATGAATATGATCCATGCTTTGTACTAGACCGACACGCTGGGCCAGATTTTTTATGTGCTAGCTAACGAGGTAACTGTCTGCAGGAAGACATATCACCCCACCTGGACACATTATACTGACTCCAAGCCGACCAGTAGATCATTGCTCTTACTCCTAGATGCCGTGTGCTTGGCCGAGAACCAGCTAATACCCATTTTAATGTCTTTGGTTTGACCCGAGCCGGGGATCGAACCCGTGACCTTCCGCACTGGAGATGACAATTGACAAATGATGACTAAATACCCCAGCAATGAATCACAGTCAGCTTTCTTTAAATATTTCCAGAATTCTTCTTTGGCACTTGAAGACTCCATTATTTCTTGGAATGTTAATACCTGTAATATTGAACACTAATATCAGATTTTATATACATGTACTATACATTTCATGAACACAAAACTCCCCCTAAAAATTTATGTGTCAAGATACTGTTCAATTTGCCAGTATAACTTGCATGTTTAACGTGCAGGTTTTTAAAATGTTAATTAGTGGAAAAACTTTATACATTTATTCTTATAAAAATCCACTTTTTTCTGTTAATTGAATGTTATTGACTTTAATGTAAAATCTTTTGCATTGTAAAATCCACGAAACATAACAATAAGTATGAAGAACTAATTTCTAATAATTAATTTTTAACTAAAGCATGTAATGATTGAAAAATAAATGTAATACATGTATGTAAGTGTTTTAGGTTATTGAACCTTTTTATGAATACCAATAAATCTTATGTATTTGTAAACTTCATAAAGATAATTTCCTATTCTAAAAATATATATAATATATACTGCAGTGACTTACTTTATGACTGGTTTCCAAGGTTTCACTTTGAAGATCATATGCCTTGTATTCTGGTCCTCCTAATTGGTGTAGCCTCTTTTCACATCTATTTTTGGCTACTGATAACTGGAAAAAAAATCTCCTTCTAAACAAACTTTCATGCACTGAACACACAGACTTATTGAATAGCTTGTTTTTTTCCTGAATAAGCAAGAAATATTGCCTATCTTTTTTATTTTTGATTGTATACTTTATTTTATCATTTGTCTGTTTTATTCTACTACAATGGTTATTGTGAGTATGCACTTTTAAAATGTAGTTATAATTTATTTGCATATATATTGACTTGGCTGCCTGGAATTTTATTGTTGTCCAGTGTGAATATATTTAAACATGCAGATACATATGTATATATATGCCTGTGTGTATACTCATATGTGTACATTTTACAACAACCTATTAGTAATTGTTGATTGTTGATATATCTGCTTAAGCAGTGCTTATAAGATTTTATAAGAATTCATTACATTATATATCTGTGCATATTCTGTATGTGTGTACATGTATGTATATGTCTGCATGCATGTGCATATATATGGGTATGCATTGATATCTATTGTAAATTAACAGTAGTTAAATTAGAAACCACACTTACTGAAATTCCAGCCAGCTTGTCATTAGTACTAACTGTGTTTACTTACAACTTATTTTTGAATTTATCTTAGAAAATTATTTTGTATAGTTTCTAAATTTGTTTGTACCATATTGTACCTTGTTCTATGGAGAGGGCTTATATAGGTTTTGCCTGTTGCCTAATCCTTTTCAGTTTTTCTGAATAAAATATTGTTTAAACTAAACAATGGTTATTCTCATATCAATTCTTTAGTTTTGTGTTTGACAGTGTCTGCCCTGGGCAAAGATTACTCTAATATGTACGTGGTTTAGATAAAAAGATGCTTCCATTTACCTAGCATTATTCAGGTCATGATTGCCTTTATATTTTTCAGGATATCCACCTTATGGGGATTTTTTGTCATGAATTTATACACCATATCCCTTCTTTATCTTATAACCCTCAACTTCAACACTTTAGTATACTGAAAGACTTTGATCGTGCAACACTTCTGAAAAGTTTTAGGACATAATGCTATTATGTATATAAACACTATGCAAAGTTTGAAAAATATTGGTTCAATATAGTCAGAGTAACAGATTACACAAAGTATGCACCGTTCAAAGCATGTATTGCTGAAAAATGGCTAAGTTTAACATGCAAATATTCAGAGTAAAAATTTGTCAAATTGCCCCCAAATAGGAGATACACATCTTCAATATGTATATAAACACTATGCAATGTTTGAATAAATATTAGTTCAATACAGTCGCAGTTACAGATTACACAAACTATGCACCGTTCATAGCCAATCTAATTAAAAACCGATCTCTCATAGCTCCGTTTTCTGATATGTCGCGTGGGAGATCTAACGAAACCCGCTTTGAGGTCACATGTGAGTGACCTCGTAGGTGTGTCCTGTTCGACCAATGAAATTGCGGCTTAGGCGATCTTGTAAGTTGATCGTGTGGTAAAGGGATGTAACTCATTTTATTAACGAAGAAATCGCCAGTCCCCAGAATTCATAAACTTTTTTGATTGGCTTATTGATAGGAAGTCAACTCATTTGCATGTCATTATAAATTCATAAGTTCCAGTTCACTCACATGTGACCTCAAAGGGGATTTCGTTAGATCTCCCACGCGACATATCAGAAAACGGGAGCGATGAGAGATCGGTTTTTAATTAGATTGGTTCATAGCATGTATTGCTGAAAATGGCTAAGTTCAACATGCAAAAATTTGTATTAAAAATTTGTCAAATTTGTCCAAAATACGAGGTGCACATCTTCAATATATATATAAACACTATGCAGAGTTTTAAAAACATTGGTTCAATACGGTCCAAGATTCAGATTACACAAAGTATGTACCCCTAAGTGTGACGGACAGACGGAGTCGAGCGGCTACTAGACTTACTTTCAGCGTTGGTGACACAGGTAAAATAATTTATACAGATTGGTTTCATGTAAATGCAGGTTTAAAACAGGGATGTAAATTATATCACTTGTTTTTCAATATTTTTATCAATGATTTGGTTAAAAAGATATATGTTGACAATCCACGTACTTTTAGCAGAAAATGAGTCAAATTTACAAAAGCTGTTTAATACAGTTGACTCTTCTTATCTTGAACACATATAAGTCGAAATTCCAGATAACTCGAATTATCTGTTCGGACCCTCAACAGCAGTAACTATACAGATTTACTCCTGATATCTCAAATTTTCACATAACTCAAACTAGATTTTCAGGTTGCAATGGATTTGACATAACGAGAGTTGACTGTCTTTTGAATATTTGGCATGTAAATGATTTAGAGATAAAGTATGACAAATACAAAAATTTACACTTTCAAAATCCCTCAGTTGCTAGATTCATGTTTACTTTTTGTGTTTGTGAGAATGTACTGGAATGGTGTACCAATATAATTATATTGGTCTTATTGTTAGTGAATATTTGAATTATAAAGTAATGTCAAAAATAGTTGCTTTGTCAGCAAATAGAGCTCTAAGTTTAGTCATTATTTGAGAGTTGGTAAACACACCCTAAATTTATCTTTTGTTGGTGAAATGGGCTGGAAGCCCCTTGAATAAAGCAGTGGTCATGTGTACTAAGAACTTGGTCTAGATGTTAACTGATGGGTGGTGAAAGAATAAATAAAAAAGTATTTTTATGGGCTAAAGGATGTGAAAATAATGGACCTGTTAAAAATTTGAACTATATTCTATACAATTACTTGTATGAACAACATTTAGGTCTTTATTGTAATTCTGAATATATTTTAAGTAAATATATTATATAAGCTGTTTAGAGTTGCAGTATTTTGAATCTTATAAAGATAAGTGGTTTCCAAAATTATCTGTATTGACAATAATACATGTACGTTGTGTACATATTATAAATTGTTTAAGAGCCATTTTAGTAATGAACAGTATATTGAGATGAATATGCCAAAAAGATATATTTAAGAAGTGCTTTATGTAAATTTAGATGTGATGTTACACCAATAAGAGTAGAGACAGGTAGATATGAGTGTCAAAAACTAAATGATGGAATATGTTCAATTTGCAACCTCGAAGTTGAAGATGAAAAACATGTCATCATTAGATCTAATACATGTACATGTATGTATGATGATTTGAGAGAGACACTTTTGTAGATAAAAGATCAGTTTTTTATGGGTTTTAAAAATATTTTACAGTCTTTCATAACTCTATAAAGAGTGATTCTAACATTTGTTTTTAAAGTTTTAAATATGTGTTATTTTGTGGATATTTTATAATGAATATAGTGTTTTATGAATGTGTGTAATTTCTAATGTACATGTTAATGTAAGAAGCAAGACTACAGTATATTACAGAATCTGAATCTTTAATTTGAAATGAGTATTGTCTAATCGTAACAACACATCCAACGACTGTGCTATGTTACAGTCTAGGAATAGTTTCTGGAAATGTTAAAAAAAACCCAAGAAATTTACTTTTGAAGCCATTATTTGTTTAAATCAGTTTTACACTGATAATAATAAAGTTTGAATACAGTTTTTACAACCTAATTAAAAGTTCCCTGCACTTGCTCCTTATTTTCGTTTGGTTGTTTATATGTCGCACGTGAGATATCTAACTATAGCCGCTTGAGGGTCATGTCTAGGTCAAATTTGTTGTAGCCAATCAGCGATGTGGCTATAAAATCTTAGGGTATTGAACTGTTATTGTAGCGTCTAGAGTAATTCCGATTGTAAAATAATAAATATGGCAGCCTCCATGCAATTTTTATTTCATAATCTGAATCATTGAAAGTTATTGTTTTTAAGTCTACCATCGAGAAAAATATGAATGAGAACAAACATTAATGTATATAACGTCATAAACAACGGGAGAGTGGGTAGAAAAAAAATCTTTCAAAAACTGAGGTCGAACCGCGACAGAATATGAGAGCGCCTCATTGATTTATTAATTGTACAGTAAATTACTTTCTAGACGCTGATTGGTTTGTCAAAGTTCAGCAAATTTGACCCAGACATGACCCTCAAGCGGCTGTAGTTACATCTCCCACACGTGACATATAAACAACCGAACAAAAATAAGGAGCAAGTGACAAGTGCGGATAACTAATTTTAATTAGATTAAATTTTTAAGTCATATTTGCTTCATATCATGATAGCACAGGCAAAAGAAAATTAAAAAAAAAAGATTAATGATTAATGATGTCAATTAATGTCAAATACATGTATTGTTCAATTTTGAGTATTCTTGAAATTTATTTTTTGAAAGATATATCTAAAAGTAATATAACCTTAATACATATTATATATATAATACCATAATGCAAGCTTTTGATAATGAATTTAAATGCATGGTTTTAAATACCCCCTCTTTCAAAGATTTCATGAAGTCTTGATATAAAAGAATTTACCTGATTAGTATATCTTTTCAAATTTCTGGCCTTCAGTAACTCCCCTTTTCCTGGATTTCCCAGAGTCCCAGGAGAGCTTGGGCTAGGACTGGTTCTGTCTGAAAGAAAAAAAATGTAACAATAACTGAATGTTATCACTACTACAGATAGGAATCTCTCTCTTTGTCTACAATTTGATATGCCCAAACAAAATGCTATTACTGTGAATTCATTATTATTCGTTGTATACTAATTTTCGTTTTCATGGGTTCCAGTAAACCACCAATTTAAATATCAAACGAAAAATAATATTTTTACTTTAGCTCAAATGCACAGAATGTTTTGATGTACCTTTCCGAAACAACATTAAAAAATTGCATTTTACAGCATGTTTTTTTGTTACTGACATATATTTCTTTAAAAATATTTCAACAGGGGAAATTTTCGTGGTATTCACTTCCAGTTTTATTTTTGTGTTGTGTTGAATTATTAATCAAAATTTCAAGAAAAATATCATTAATCATAAGTAGGCCTAAACATACATACATTTTCATAAATTACAGTAAAAACATCTTGTAAAAAGATAATAAAGCAGACATTATACGGATAGTAATCGGATTAACGATATGTATGTATTTATCCCGAGATACTTGTCAATATATATTTCATACCTGATTAACCTAAAAAGTATACAATTACGAATTTTGTTAATCTTGTTAAATATTAATCATGCAACCAAATGATAATTAAAAATTTTGGAGTTGCAAACAGTGAATCTGTTAGTTAGACTTTTGTTTAATAAGCGCTTAAAATCAATACTTTACTGTACAATATCAAAGTCTGATTGGCAAATTTTGTCGCAGTATTTTATGATATTTGATGTGCCAAACCACAAATTTAAGTATTTCAACATTTTAAAAAATTTCTAACCCAGCAATCGAAGAATTTACGTATTCCACGAATTGTCTTCTTTTCTCCATCCACAAAAATTGGTATCCACGAAAATAAATGAATCCACAGTAAGTAAAATAAGATTAAAATATTAAATACAAGCCATATTTTCAAAACAGTAATTTTTAAAAACTGTTGAACTTTAGGAATTTCTGGATTATGAAGATGTTATTTCATAACTAAACAAATAGAGTTCAATGAAGTGACAGTAGAATAAGAATAGATATGGTATATAAATGTAGTTTCTTGAAAGAAAATCCACACATTCATTTGGCAAAACCTCTTTCACTGGTTTTAGTGCATGGCTTCTCAATGTCCACTTTAGATTTCTTTCACATTGTACAAACACACATACCATAGATTATAGAATAAAAGTCGCAGTGGGCTTACAATTTTTTTTTTACTTTCGTACACAAAAAAGTTGCATCTTTAAATAAGTCGCCCTGTCAAACAAATAAAGCCTGATATTAAAGACATAATTCAGACGACTGATATTTTATTTTTTGCCAATTCATGTGTACGATGAAAGTGACTTTTGAACACAATGTGTGGTGATCATTAACAAATATTGTATAATGATTGTTTAGTGCTGACTAAAATTTATTATAGTACTGCTCACCTGTTAATTGTTGTAACATGAATAAATAAAAGATAAAATTAATTCTTTATTTTTTTAATATTTACTGAAAAATGTATTTGGGCCAATTGAGAAACGTATGGTAGAATTAATTATCCCTTCACATAGCCCCACAATAAACACACATCACAACCCGGAAGTATTCATAACTAATCTTAGACACAGACGTTCTATTAAACTCGCACATACAACATACAAAATATAGAAATTAGGAAAAAAAATAGTGTCTTAATTAACGAAAAATACGGTACATGTATAAAGAGCATTTCAACAAGTTCAAGATTCACTAAATTATTTATCTACTCTTGACATTTAGACTGCCCAATTTACAGAAAACATTAAGAAATGTGGCATGAAATTCATGGAATGCACATTTTATACCTGCTGATAAGCCTTGTTCTTTCTTCAAGTTATCTATGGTTGTTGCATGAATTATTTCAGTCAAAATGTTGTACCTAAGAAACGAATACATGAATAGGAAAATACAATCGGACAATATTATATTACTCATAATTTTCATGAATAAATGAATAACATACAAAATAAAAAAAGTCCATAGTAGTTTGATGTACTGACTTGCATATTTGTAGAAGCTGATAAAATGTGTGCTTTTAATGAGTTATCTCCCATTAGTCAATTGTTTTCCAGTTTATTCTGTACACTATTTCATAAAAAATGTCAGAAAGCTTTCTCATTTCACTCCATGTGCACACAATTATAATATATTTTCCTTCAGACTAATAAAGGGAAATATTGAAAGCAACAACCACAATCAAATTTTTGATACAATGCCACTATCACCCTAACATAATCATATATTTAATTTCCGATTCTGTATTACTACCTTATTTGTTTAAGGTGTTCTATATCATTACACTTGTCAATCAATTTAATGAAGTCTTCATATGAAGCAGCATATGTATACGTTTTCTTAGTATCTTCTGACAATCTTCTTCTGTAGTCAATGTAACTAATCAACTTCCTGTTTATATAATCTGGTTCACAGAGCATGTCAACTGCGGGCTTTAATACTGAAATCAAAATTCAACTAATTAATTACAAAATAAAATAATTTACAAATCACTATGAATTTTTTGAGTTTCAATTTTTGTGGATTTTGATGAAGTCTTTACTGCAGCAATGATTGGTTTATTGAACACATTTATAAGGCCTTGTGGCCAAATAAGTTATCAAGTTAAATGTTAGACTGGAAAAGCTTCAATTGACAAGGTCCATAGTTTTCCTGCTGAAGGTTGGTGGTTATTTAAAATTATTTGTCTTCCTCTCCCAACAATAAGATAACCCTGATAAAGAATAAGTTATTATCAAAACCTAAAGCCTGAATACCTGCTGATGTTATAATTTCTCTCAGTAAATGTCTGATACTAATACAGCCTCTGTAATGATTCGGGAGTAATACAATCAACAAAGCATCACACAGTTTCCGTAAAAATTCTACCTCTGTGTCCTCACTGGCTAACCAAGAATGAAGAATAAACTTCTTGTGATCGGGTCCTTTGCTTAAAAAAAATAAAATAAATATATCATCAGCAATTTCCACAATTTTTTCTCTATGATTCTATTGCATGATATGATCAGTATCAAGCTTTCTTAAGCCATGTATACTGAAATTATCAACATATCATCTACAACATAGAATTTTGCCAATGATGGAAAATAAGAAGGTCTCAACTGAATTAAATCATCTATATCTAGCTTACTGTGACACAGATGATTTTATCGGTACTTTGAACATTATTCCTTTGATCTGTGGCGATAAAGTCATGGTCAACGTACTGGACCATATCAGAATTTTATCGGGTCTGTACAAAAGCTGACATACACTAACGGCTATGGAAGGATCTACTATGTCAATCCTATCTAACGTAAACATTGATGCAACGTCAACGTTAGAACGGGAAGTAATTTATAAATTGCAGTTGTTTACAATAAAATGTCCAATTAAATTAATAATTCAATTGAAATAAAATATATTTTTCAAATTAGATTAGTCCCAATTTACAATACAAAATATTTGCGAGATTTCAATCATGAAATTGTCTGCTAAAATAAACAAACAAACAAACAAACCAATGGACCCCTACAGTGCAATCGTAAACGATACTTCATAGCTGTCCTATGATAATGACATCGATCTACCAACCTTTGATGTTCAATACACTGTACCGTTATTTTGTAATCCATAAAATATTCACAATGTTTGAGGAACAAATGAATATCACATTTATATTCTGTCGACCATTAACTGAAGTAAATCACTTATTTAATGAACAAATAACATTTTTATGTGACATTTTCTATTTGTTTATCGTAAATAACCAATAAACAAAATAAAGGTCTTTTTGTTTTTGATACTGTCTTTATCAGGGGTATTATCTGGCTCGCCCTGTCGGCATTTCCAGATAATACCCCTGATAAAAGACAGTATCAATCAAAAGCTGGAAAGAGGTGGGGGAAAGATTGCAACTGTAGTTGTGTATAATTTCAAATTGAATTTTATCACAGATTTGTTCTTTAGTTATGTGAGATCAATTACAGTGAATATATCCCTATTTTCCTGAAATATTGAGGTTTTTTTTCAAAATCGATGTACATTCTGTGGTATGGAAACCAGGACATCATTTTCAGTAAGAATTCAATGTGTATTAAGGCTTAGCTTTAAGCAATAGTCAAGTTTTAGTGTCATTATTTGAAATCTTAGTGGAGGTGTTTGAATGTGACTGAAGTGTGAAATTCAGGTGAAGGTCTCAGAGAGCCATGCACCCACCAAGGACTATTTATAGACCAAATACAGTTGGTCTATGTATTGCAATTGCTGAGAAATGGACATTATCCCAAAACATGAAACAAGTCACTCAAGCATGTAATTGCAGTCAAGGTCAAAAGGCTGTACCAACTAAGAACTATCTACTGACTGGGTCTAGGTATTACATTGCTGAGAAATGGACTTAATCTAAAAAATCCAGCATGAAATTGAAGTCAAGGTCTAGAGACAGGTGTCAGAGTGCGATGTGCCTACTAAGAATTTTCTATGGACCAGGCATGGTGGGCTTAGGTACTATAGTTACTAAGAAATGGATTTAAACATGATACGATAAGGCAAAACTTGACGATTTCCACATTGTTGCCATTTTTTGCATGTGTAGTTTAGTAAATAATCGATTGAGCATGTGCGAATCTTTGTAGTTAAATATGAAAAAGGGATAAAAATTTCATCTTTCAGGAAGACTTTCATAGACTGATTTCAAAGTATTTACACTTGAATTTATTTGATTCATTTATTTAATTCATTCTACGTTGTTGTGTGGTCCATTTTTCTATTAATCATGTTGATCTATTTATATGTATAAAACGCAGACCTCGAAGAAGACACCTGTAACATCGAAATTACCAATACACAAACAATGCCCCACAGAATGTTAAATAGTTGATACACATGACATTTATTTCAGGTCTTACCTAAAAGATTAATAAATCGTGCATAACATCATTTGTATGAAATAAGATTGTGTGTTGAAATTGCTAAAAAGAGTTTAAACTGACAATTCATGTCTATAAAAAAATGTCTGACAGAGGCTGTTGAAAATTTCCGATCCCTGCATAAAACATTTAGATTCCAAAAGCTCATGTCTGAGTTATATTAATAGATAATCTTAAAGTATTTTTTCTCAAATAATGGGTAATAATCGTCAAATTTGTAAATGCGCAATTAGTTTTGACAATGATTGATTCAAAAAGCAAAGTTCCCAACAACGAATACTGGAAGCTGTTTCAGGTAGATTCGTTCTGATAGATAAATTCATCCGCCATCTGCATTGACTTCATTTTAATTCCTTGGTGATTTTGGTAAACGATAAAATTTTATGTAACTTAAAAACATTAGTCCAGATATTATCAACAAGAATAGAGTACTCGTAATTTAAAAAATGCTGTCATCATTGGAACTACATTTTATGTACTAATGTCCGATGGTGTCGAAGCGGCCACACTTTTGGTTTTGGAGGCCGATGGCATAGGAACGGTTTGCAATCTTTCCAAAAAAAAAAAAAGCCCTTTATTTTATATATCTCAACTTTCTAAACATCTGTTATTCTATATGAAGGTTTTAACTGAAACCCAAGTCTAAGCTTTTAGCCACTATCTCAAAGCCATAGTTCAGAGAAAAAAAATTATTTTGAGCTAGTAAATATGCTGTATCATGAGTCAAACCAGTAAAAATTTCTGTATTCTATAGATTTTTATTGTTTATACATGTATCTAGTCATATTTTGTTAGGTAAAGTAAAAGGTTTAGTTCCACTTAATCCAAAGTCTTATGTGTGAAAAAGTTGATTTGGTGCAGACTGAAAAGTTTCTTTACTTTATATCATATGATTTAAAATTCATATTCATTTGAAACCAAAATCTATTCACATAATACTCCTTGCTGATGATCAAACTTTTTCATTCTAAAACAAGAAGAAAAAAAATTGTTGATTCAGACATGCAATTTTCTATTTATTTATCAAGACCCTAAAACTTTTGTAACATAATAACTATTGTTTCCATTTATTATTTATTTTAAAAACTTTTTTCAACAAAATAAGTAAAACCAGACAAGATTTTGCAAAGAACTAAATACCTGTATTAAGTAACTGAAAGTGAAAATGTATTGATTGGAATTTCTACTTTTTACCTTGCAGAACAATGGCGTATCTTGTTAAAATGTTTGTAGGTGATTTCCATCACATCTTTAGTTACAAGTTTCATTTTATCTATCTTAGACAATCTGGTGCTGAGATTTTCTACCATTATCCACAAATCATTTCTGAAAAAGAAATAAACAAAAGGATAGGCCCACACATGTATCTGACTCACATGTCTCTTCATAGTAAATGGGGAAAAACACTCATTTTTTTCAAACAATTAAATTTTCAGTTAACCAGAAATTTGGTCATGGTCAACTTACCTTTATTTTCTAGCTGACATACATATATCCTAGTGAATATGTGTGCTTTATACACGTTATATACAATGTAGTTGGTGTGATAATTATATAATATTAAAAAAACACAAAACTTTGTAATAAAGTTCCCAAGACATTATCTTTTACCTCCTTGATTGTACAATTTTACCAATGTTTGCTGACGACAATAAATCTGTAAGCAGATGTGTATAAAATCTTGCATCAAATAAACTCAGCAGATATTGCATTGTACAAGGTTACTATTGCTTGCTAGTGTAGAAATTTAAATCTGTGTATCAGGAGGATGTAATTACTCAGTACCTGATTGTATTAAAGCAAAAAATGTTAACCTGGTTAAACCTTTTTTCCCTTTTGTTTTTGCTTTTTTTTTTTGGATAAAAGAAAACAGTAAATGTTTTGTGCCAACCCAAAACATATTTTTGGACATTTATCTACATGAACTGCATATATATTGAAGGCTACTTTTCCAAAAAATGAAGGTCTTAAAGTCTTTCAGGAAATTTACCAAATTTGGAATTCCATTTTTGGAAATTGAATGGTAACTTGAACTCTGAGTATCATGAGAAAATATATTAAGATACATTGTTTACTTACTTTGTCATCCAATTTTACCCACAAATTGGCAAATAAACAAACATTGTTGTACAACACAGAAATTTTACTGTGAAAAGTTACAATTAAAGCTATTCATAGCTGTAATAAATAAAAAAAATGAAAGAAGTGTCTCTTATGTGTTGAAACACGTGTGAAACTGGTACCCAAGACTTATGACAATGGAACTGAATTTTTTGCTGGAAACCAGTTTGGGGATTTAAAATTAAACAAGAAACGGTACATATAATCCGGAAATGTATCACAACTCTGAAGTGATGATACGATATGCGTATCGTTGGAGTGAGCGATCAATACTATCAATGATTCAATGAATTATTATACCCCTAAAGACTACCCAAATTAAAACTAATGAAATATCTAGAAAAATATGAATTTTACCCATCTATTGTCATAAAAACTTTTACAGGATTTTACCACAGATACAAATGTTTTTCTTTTTTGTCCTAACTTCTGTTTGTTACAGATAGCTATGTGCACAAGAAGGATTTAAATCTTTCTTTAATTAATTAAAACACATACTTGATTGCATTTACTGCTGTTTGTTGGTCTTGAGATAGATCTGTGTACCAGGACAGGAAAAAATCTTGTATCACATGATCCATCACTTCTCGTATAGCACTGTCAATATTTCGGGACACGACTACCCTTTTCTGCTCCTCATATGGCTCAGATCTTTTCTCCTGTAAATATTATAAAAAGGAATCAACCAAGGACATTATGTTGGACACAATGCATGCAATGAAACAGTAGTCCTTCAACAAAATCTCTCAATATTCATGCAGCTTCATTTGGACCTTCTGACCCCATCATCTCAAAAATGGCAAAATAAAGGAATTCAGTTGAAACACTCATAAAGATAACCTAATAAGAAAAATGCCCATCATGATCTAAATAAAAAGAAATATATCTAGCAACAATTCTGGCCAATCTGACCACTTGAAATTAAAAACAAGAAAAGAAATCTTGGCATATTCTCTAAACACTCACCAAGACGAATTATACAAAAATAAAACAGCTTGCCTAATTAAGTATGTCATTGTAACATAACATTATTCCCTTTAACAATTCTTTGACACAGGTTGCTCACTAAGTCAGATTCTTTAGAAGACCTTGTCACATTTTAACATACCATCATTCTCTCTAACAATTCTTTGACACTGGTTGGTTCCGTTGGTTGACTGGATGGTTTGTATTGTTTCCCTCTGACCAGAGACCAAGAAACACTAAGGTATATCCCAACAAATGTCACAACCCCCATAAAAGTAAGAAACAGTAATGTAAACAACCAATCATAATACTGAAGTGTAGCAGCCAACAGAACACCAATACTGGTATAGATTATCTCCCTTTTGTTCATATCTGTTCTTTAGAGCTTGTTATATATGGATGTTACGTAGACATGATGTAGAAACTCATTTCTTCGTAATCTACAATAAAAATGAAACTGTATTTATGAAGATAAAATTATATGAAATATGAAACATGGCAGCCACACTGCATACCCCGTGCCACTGTTGTGCTAATCACAAAATTAAATGCTCTTAAGGAAGTTATACTCACATGTGACAATAACTTTAGTAATAAATTGGACAGGTGAGATAGTAGTCATAATGTTAAATGAAGTGTGAATGATTAGGATATAATACATTGATAATGTAAATACATGTAGTGAACTGTTTTTACAAATGTATGATGACATGTTCTTCTTATTAAGTGTAAATTTACCAAAGTTGGAATATCAATTTTGGAAAGTCTTGTGACATTAATAGTTATTAAAATGTATGGTTGCTAGATACATTTCCAAAAAAAAAATGAATATCTTAGAGTCTTTCAGGAAATTTATCAAAACAGGAGTTATTTTTTTTGAAATCCAAATATTCCATTTAATCTTGGAAATTTAATCATTCCCAATACAACCTTTGCTTTTTTGTAAACAAATATGTATGGTTGCTAGGTACTTTTCCAAAAAATGAAGGTCTTAAGAGTTTTTCAGGAAATTTGCCAAATTTGGAATTCTATTTTTGGAAACTGAATGGTAACTTTAACTCTAATGATATTAATTATTATTAATATGCAAGGTTGCTAGATACTTTTCCAAACAAGAGGCTCCCAGGAGCCTGAATCGCTCACCTGGTCCTTAAGCTTTAAGGGAGTCTTTCATGAGCTATTACCCCTATAATGGATCATCTGACAACTTCGACCCAATTCAGACTTTTGTAGAGCTCAATGAGCTGATTGTTTAAGCAAACAACAGCTTTTCTCTATCGACAATAGTTTTCATTCTATAGGGCAAAAACAAGAGAAAACGCTATTTTTGACATTTAAAGGGTCATCTATAAGGCATCAACAGTTATTTTGACATTTAAGGGACAAAACTTTAACTCCTAAAGGGCTCATTTAAACATTTTGCAAACTAAGGGAAATGCTGTGAAAATGGTCAATTTTGATGTTCTAAGGGGAATAACTCCTAAAAGGAATGATCATACAACTTAATAAGTACAAATTTTAAAAAAAAATCAAGAAAAAGGGCAATAACTCCTACATGGGTGGTTACATCTTCTTCAAAATTTCAAAGCAGGTAGATCTTGAGGTGTTGAACACTTTAGCTTCCCATCAGAATTTTGATATCTGTCACCATTTTTGAGTTATTTGCAAAAAACTGCAATTTACCCCTATGTTCTATTTTTAGCCATGGCAGCCATGTTTTTTTACAAATCAAAAATCCAAACGATAGTTTAGTAGCACTCATGCCAAGGAACAACTACACTAAGTTTGGTTGCAATTAAACTTATGGTGTAAGAGGAGTTAACGATTTTATTACAATGAATAAAGACTGCAAAAATGGTCAATTTTGACGATCTAAGGGGAATAACTCCTAAAAGGAACGAACCTACAACTTCGATCCTGTTACAAATTTTGTAGATCTTTGTGTGCCTAACAATATGAAATTTAAATTTTTCAAATTTCCTTTATAGTATCCAAGATATTGAGCTTAATAAGTGCAAAATTTGGAAAAAATGCAGAAAAAGGGCAATAACTCCTACATGGGTCGTTGGATCTTCTTCAAAATTTCAGGGCAGGTAGATCTTGAGGTGCTGAACACTTTTACCCTTTGCCAGAATTTTGATATCTGTTATGGTTTTTGAGTTATTTGCAAAAAACTGCAATTTACCCCTATGTTCTATTTTTAGCCATGGCGGCCATGTTTTTTTACGAATCAAAAATCCAAACGATAGTTTTGTAGCACATATACCAATAAACAACTGTACGAAGTTTGGTTGCAATTGGACTTATGGTGTCGGACGAGTTAACGTTTGAAAAATTGTTAACAGACGACGACGGACGCCAAGTGATGGTAAAAGCTCACATGGACCTTTGGTCCAGGTGAGCTAAAAATGAAGGTCTTAAAGTCTTTCACGAAATTTACCAAATTTGGAATTTCATTTTTGGAAATTGAATGGTAACTTTAACTCTAATGACATTAATGCTTATTAATATGCATAGTTGCTAGATACATTTAAAAAAAATGAAGGTCTTCAAGTCTTTCAGGAAATTTACCAAATTTGGAATTCGATTTTTGGAAATTGAATGGTAACTTTAACTCTAATGATATTAATGGTTATTACTATGCATGGTTGCTAGATACATTTGCAAACAAATGAAGGTCTTAAAAGTCTTTCAGGAAATTTACCAATTTTGGAATTCCATTTTTTAAAATTAAATGGTAACTTTAACTCTAATGATATTAATGGCAATTAATATGCATGGTTGCTAGAAACATTTCCAAAAAATGAAGGTCTTAAAGTCTTTCATGAAAGACTCCACAGTTGGAATTACATTTTGGAAATTGAATGGTTAAATTAACTCTTGTGACATTAATGGTTATTAATATATGTGGTTGCTAGATACATTTCCAAAAAATGAAGGTCTTAAAGTCTTTCAGGAAATTTACCAAAGTTGGAAATTTTTTTTTGAAATCCAAATATTCCCTTTAATTTTGGAAATTTAATCATTCCCTAATACAGCTGTTGCCTTTTTTGTAAACAAATATGTATGGTTGCTAGGTACTTTTCTAAAAAATTCAGATCTTAGAGTCTTCCAGGAAATTAACCAAATTTGGAATTCTATTTTTGGAAATTGAATGGTAACCTTAACTCTAATAATATTAAAGGTCTTTAATATGCATGGTTGCTACATTTCCAAAAAATGAATGTCTTAGAGTCTTTCAGGAAATTTACCAAAGTTGGAATTATTTTTTTTGAAATCAAAATATTCCATTTAACAGTATTATTCTGCTAGTGTCTGATAGTATGCCTGTATGGTTGATTGATAATTTTCAAAATGAATAAGTCTGAGACTCTTCCAGAAATTTTTTTCTGCCCCAAGGGCAAATTTCAAAATTCTTTGGCACAGACAACTTTTAAAGTGCTAGTAATGCACAAATTTTTACGCTTCTACTGCTTAGGGTGTAATAGGAGTTCTGTGACAATCGATTTTGGGATTTTTAACTCTCTTGTTGCTATGCCTCCAGGGGTTGCAGAAAAATTCTCATGCCACTTTTGAATTTGCCATATGTAATACTATTCATGGTTTCAGTTTCAGCATTACAGTCCAAATAGTTTAGAAGATTTCACTACACTACGGCCATCCAATGAAACACACAATCCACTTTACCTTCAAGGGCACAATTAATTAATGGTGGGCAGCCACAGTGGATCAGAGTGGGCAAATTCCATTTATCAAGGTGGAACATTAATTACTTCATAAATATAACTGTGTCCACCATGGTCCGTGAAGATAAGTGGGCATGGAGTTTTGGTGAATAGCTGTAGTGTATTTACTGGATTATCACAAAATCCTTTTTTTGCTCATAATTATGCCCTAAGGGCAAATTCCAATATTCCAAAACCTTCGGCACAATCTACATCAACAATGCTAACAATGCTTACAATGATCACAGTTTCAGTTTTCTATCTCTTATGGTTCCTGAGATAACCCTGGACATTACGTACACATGTACGTACGGCGAACAGCAAAACATTATCCCCGCCACTTCGCTAACGCGGGAATAATACCTTTTGTATGTTCTTTTTCAATATTACATGGTCAAATTTAATTCTCATATCAGTAAGTGACTTTCTCTATCCCAAACTCAAAAAGTAATTTTTATGTGGTCCCAAATTATAAAAACAGTAAATTTTTAATTCATCATTTTGAAATAATCGTCATCTGTGAAAACATCATTACCCTGATTAACTGTTGTCACAAGTAAGTTTTATTTCCGGTAATTTACAATCGGCATCTATTGATTTACATGTATTACGAATTCACTTTGATTCATATTGAGCACATTAATTAGTTGGTATGGCCTTATAATCAATTTTTCTCCAAGTTGAACTCTTTATTATTCAAAATAAATATAAAATGTTACACAAAGTACATTCTACCTTGGTTAAACAAGTATCTGAACATAGATAAATAAATTGAGGTATCGATAGTACATTTAAACTATCGTTTTACTGTGGCACCTAGCAATTTTAGATTTAGCGGAAGTAGTAAATTACCTCCCCTTCGTAACTAGGAAAATTTATCAGCTCCTTTTTAGTCTAATTTCATCTATCTCAATTTTTTTTTGCAGTCTGAAGGATTCTGAGATAATGAGGACCCACTGTACATTTACCAAACATACATCTTTCGCTTTATTACCAAATAAAATCATAAACTGTAAACCGTCCTCATATTGCCAATACTGAAAATTCATAAACTGATGCATTCATTTATTATTGCAGTTCTTTGCAGGGAATCATACTTCATAATTGTCCATGCTTCTGGGGGCCTCAGTGGCCAAGTGGTCTAGGTAGTTTGCCATGTCTACTAATGATCACTAGCATGTCAACACTGAGGTTGTGAGTTCGAATCTCACCTGTGGCAGGGTGTATTAGACTCCGATCTTAATTGATAAGGATTGCCGATTTTCCTACCGAAGGTCATGATTCTCTCTGGGCACTCCGACCTCCTCCACCAATAAACTGGCCGCTGCAAAATAGCCAAATTGTGCTGAAAACAGTGTAAAACCCCAACTAAATAAACAAATAAAATAATATTCATTCTTCCATTTGTCAAGTTTTTTTCTTGGTTTTGAAAACTATATGACATTTGCACCTCGGTATAGCTAGGTGTAAAAAAATTTAATAGTGATACCAATAGCAATAAAAAATTACCTTTTACACGTAACATAGGTATGATAGGAAATAAAATGCGAGTCGATCCCTAACCTCAATTTTATCTTTGACTGTAGATGGATAACAAGATATTTTTTTTTGCAGATGGATAGTTTATGTTTTTCAGAATGTAGTCATGTTTGAAAGTTTTTCTTTATTACCAATCAAAACAATACTATTCTCTGGACACCTCAGTTCATGGAATGAAAGTTACGCATTTTGAAAGTCTATAAACAGTAGAATTATAAGTAAGATAATCTTTTGTCGGTTAATTGACCTAATTGAGTCGTTCAAGAAAACATAAAAATTGTATAGTTGTTTATAAATTGTAAACCTCACAAATGATTTTGAATGGGGAATTTCCAGTAGTAAGATTATTAATGTATTTAAAGATATGAAAAAATTCAAAATTTGAATTTACCAACCCAGGCCTATCCTAAAATTTCTAAAACTGTTATTTTAAATATTTTAATGCACTTTGTGCATATTTCATGTAATGTGGTTGTAATACTTGATTTTATAAAATCGCATAAGAAGGTTTATCTCCCTTTTACACTGACAATTCCATAGGCACATTTTTTTTTGTTTCTCTGTTTGGCTCACTCCTGGAAGACATTATTGAACAAAATCTGGTAAGTTCAATTGTTTCTGTTAAAACTTAACTTATTGCTGATTGCATCCAGAGATGAAAGTGGTGTTTGGTGAGAAGACGGGGACCGCCTTCGCCAATTTCACCAAATGCGATTTTTTATTTAATCTGGCAAGAGAATTTTATAGTTGGCGATATTTCTGGCAACAGAATTTTTCGATCATTTTAATATAAAAAAAAAAAAAAAAAAAATCTGGCACTTATGTGAAAACATTTTAAATGGTGACTAAGAAACATCATTTGTTAGTTTTATATAATCATCTATGATAATTGAACAGTTTACATCAGGCTAATAAACAGCAGGTGTTTCGACAGTAAACAAACATGCACATAATCAATAACTTGCACATGCTGAGATCAATTACACTTGACTGCTCATAGATGTTCCACATGGGTTTGTTGATTGATTGACCACCCTATACACTAAGGTAATATTTATTATCCAAATTTTTATTAGGTACTTATGTTTTATTAGTCCTGCCATCAAAATAAATGTCATTTCAGATGAAAGTTAATTGTTATTAAAACTATTTCATCAAAAATACTTTTCAGGACATGTTATTTCAAATAGTAATGAATAAAATAACAATCACGTATGACAGAGTGCTTCCTAAAGGGGGAAGGTGACTTTGCGAACAAATTTTGAAACTGACGACAAAAATGATGCTTTGGCGATTTTTTTGGCGACCAGTTTTTGAATGCCAGCGCGACCCCTAAAAGAGATCATAATTTTGGCTGGAAGTTTTGGGGCCGTTGAAGCTGCCAAGCAGGACCCTGGGGCAAAGCTTAGTGTGAACTATGAACTTAAAGAATCTTAGAGAAAAGTTTCCAGCCTAATTCTAAATAAGACATGCAAATTACAGTACCCTATTACTAATTTATTTTCCTAAAAAAATTTGGCTCTTTAAAACTTTCCCTCAAATAGGCAATTAACTGATACAGAGTTTAATCTAACCTGCAAAGTTGAATAACACGTCGGTACACAAACCAGTTCAGACTGGTTTCCGACGTTCCAGATATCGGTATTTAGACATACGGTACCTGAACAGAACCAATTCATGGTTTGCATATGGATCACTGAAAATAACAAGAGAAAACCAATCACCCAAATAATCATATCGATTTTACTGATTTTTTTCTCTGAGCGACTTGATGACCTAAATAAAAAAAACAAACAACACACAGAATTGGGAAGAAAAGGCAAGACCTCACTCACCTCTAAAATATTTTCTCAATGGATTTGCACTTATCTAAAAAATGATCAATCGGCATCGGAAAAAGCGGAAATCCACGTAAAACTCTCATCCCTGTTCATCTTTCACCCAAGTGACTAGACAATTCACATTAAGGAATTCAAAATTTCAAAAATCCATTCCAAGGACTGTCAGGGTATCCAGAAAGAAGTGTCTTTTCCAGCCTTAAGGCTTAATCTAGCCATGTCAATTAACAACAGGTGGCAGCACAAAAGGAGCTACTAATGTGTGCAGAAAAATGTGAACAAACATTATCTCATGGCCCCCCTTCGAACACCCAGGTAAAAGCACAGGAATCTGAAGTTCTATCAATAAAATTCTGTAAATAATAAAGTCGACTATCAATAGAGCTTCTCGCAGAGCTACGAGAAGCTCTATTGATAGTCGACTTTATTATTTACAGAATTTTATTGATAGAACTTCCGATTCCTGTGGTAAAAGTAAGTAACTGTTATTGTAAGAAATGGGAATTAATATGTATAATTCAGATATTTGTAACCGTTTATTGACTGATGACTATGTGAAACTTGAAACTTTAATATCAGGGGTTTATGTGAATATTAACGATGAAACAACAATGGTTTTATCTGACTATCTGGTTCCTACTCTTTCTAAAATCGCAATGCTTTAAATGGGAACATGATTACTTCCTGTTTACTTTTGAGCATCCAGAAATTCTGCCACCTTTTGCTTATTGATATTGCTACTTAATGCATTACAGGGGAACGTCAGCAACTCTACTGTTAGATGTCTACTGTAGAGTGTAGTGGCACTAGTGCTATCTACTGCCAGTAGTCTTGGCTCTGCTAACACTACCATGCTATAGCAGAGCCAAGAGTGGCTGACAAGCTAATTTTTACAATGGGGTGTTGAAGAAAATTTTAACCTCAGACAGTTTTACATACCGAGGAACCAGGGAATAGTATCTTATTTTCGTTACAGTTCACAGATGAAAAAGTTGTCTGCTCAATTGAAGTTATCCAAAAAATTAAATTGTTAAGAAACGAATTCATATCAATCCTTTTTCGGTAACAAAATGGTAAATAGTTTAAAATATTTGATTTTAGGTCAATAAATGAAATTAAACTTATTCTAAAACATTTTAAATATCACGTGTATACGTGTAAAAAAAAAAGAATATAATTTCGTTTTGCAAAATTCGTGGAATAAATTGTAGCCCGGATGAAGAAACTAAACAGCCTGGAAAGACCGGTACATTTGTAGTGGACTAAATAATTAGTCCTTTGGGGGCTTGATTTCCTGAATGACAGCTAAAAACAAAAGTGATGGAACAAGCATCTGAATCGGGGAGTTGGTCTCCGAGATCAGAAACTGTAATGGAATCTCAGTATCCGTTACACAGAGCTTGTCGTGACGGCGACTTGGAAGCTTTGTCTTCTTTGTTGTATGTCAACAACCCAGAATTTTACCAGGAAGATGGGTTTTATGGCTGGACACCAATACACTGGGCGTCTTATTTTGGAAAGGTTATTGACTTTCTTTCATATCAGATTTTAAAGTTCTAATGGATATTGAGATATTTTTAATCCATCTAATTTTAGCAAAAGGGGTTCCCCACAGGTTACTTTTATTCAATAATATCTTCTCAAACACTATTACATGATCTCTCCAATTAATTGAATGCAAATTTTTTTTTACATACTTCATAAAATAAATGAATCAATTGTATTATTTAATAACTATTTTTCTTTATTACATGATGTTAGAGTTCTCCTCCCAAATCCTAGGTTTTCTGTCATATTTCTGCAGAGAATGTACCCTGGGATAAACATCCCAAAAGAAAAAATGTTTATGGAAACTTGCCAGAAAAGAAATAAACATTAAAGGAGAACCCCCTCCAAGAAGTAAAAAAATATATATTAATGACTTGCATGAATTAGTTGTGCTACAATGTAGCTCCAGGGTACAAGTCAAATCTTCACCTATAGAAAAAGTCAATTCGGCATCCAATAATATTTGAAATAATATATATAAATAATTATAAATATGTATGGATATTTGATATAATATATATAAATAATTCTAAATTTTGGGGTTGGATTTTATCATTCATTATATCGTTAAAAATCATCAAGCAGTTAGAATACATAAGTTAATTGTTTGAAGTTTTCTCAACATTCTAGAATGATGTTTTGATAAGTTTTCTTTTCAATTAATTAATTAATAACTTTTATCAATTAAATAATTAACTTGTTTGTTGTTTTAACACTATACAGGTAGATATTGATGTTTTTTTTCTTCAAAAACTTAAATAAAAAACAATGAAGCCATTACCCAAGCTGTTGTTTAATCATGAGAAAATTAGAAGCAATAAAAGGGAAAACTATGAGTCCCTTTCATCACTATCACAATGTCAGACGATGCTGTGTGTTCCCTGAGTGCCAACATTCTTAAAATCACATAATTAAATATTGTTGTTTTAGTAGTTATGAAGGGGTACTGTACAATCATATGTATGGTAAACACACACAAAGTTGACCTGAAATTAATGAGTTGATGTTTACACCTCTTAATCCCCTTGTCTGTAAAATATTTGTACATACAGTAATTTTAGGTATTACCACTTGAAATTTCAGATTTATTGAATCATTTTTTTTATAAATGAGAATAGGTAGAATGAACCCTGTGATTTATATACAAATCTGTCTTCTTATAAAGTCCATTAACTGAGTTAATAATTATTAAGGTTTGACAAAAAATTCCAATCTTATATATGATTATCTTTTGTAAAACTAGGTATCTGCTTTTCTGTTACATATCCATTAACACCTAAAATTCTTCTTTGATTTTATTTCATTCCGTAAAGTGTAGCTTCAAGACACAAGTTCTCCAATCTCTGTCTATCAATGCTTTTACAGTTCGTTCGTCCTGAAATTTTAACAGTAATGATAAAATTAGATTTAAACATTTACAGATAGTATTCTTTAAAGTTAAAAACTCACAGTTAACCATGCTCATACTTCATGGAGTAGAACAAAATAATAAGTAAAAAGAAAAAGGACAAATATACCTAAGGAGCAATCAAAAAAACGTAATCCATTGGACAGACAAACCCGGGAAGACAAACGAACAACCACAAGCACAACAAATAAACACAAAAAACTAAAAACAATGAACAACACGAACTCCTATAAAAACCAGGAGTGAACCCAGGTGCTCCGGAAGGGTAAGCAGTTCCTGCTCCGTATACGGCACCCGTCGTGAAGTTCAACAAAGTCAATCCGGTTGAAGTCACAAATCGTAGGAGGCACATGAAAGGTTACGACAGTGGGAACAGGTCCAACATCATCTTAGATATTGGAACACTGTAATGGTCAATCAATTCATGATGACGACCGTAAAATTTCTTAAGTGATGACATCAACTTATCCCTGATAAAACCCTGGTTAAGAAGCTTTTGTGAAAGTAAGATATTACATGTGCTTTCAGAGATCTAAATGAATTGATTTTGAAGCTCTAACTTAAGATAATATTTAAAGAATATCATAACAATAATAACACAAAACCTGAGGATTTTTGTATATCTTTGACAGTATTTCTATAATTTTGCTTATTTCAGATATCAAATACCAGACATCTGCAACAGGACAAAAGACTGGCTAAAATTAACTTGTTTTGGTCATTTTAGCATAAATTTTAGTCGTACAGAATAAAAGTCATCTTCTTATAAATAAGAATTTATTTTCTGAAATTATTAGGCAGGGTCGCTTGGAAAATTGCAAATGCAAGTATCTATTTTGATCCCATCTTTTATTTTCATTCTGAATATAAAGACTGAGGGGTTGCACTGGGCGTCACCATTTTCTTATTCTTTAAATATATTTTATTTACATATTCTTATATCCTATTTTTGTTATTTTGGTTTATCAAATGCATTAACTATTTCAAAAAGTTATGCTTATAATTTACATTTAGTTTTCCTTTTAGTTTACTTGCCTTATGCGATTGATTGAAAATGGTTGTAACTGTGATTATCCTACACATCGTTTAAACCAGACCCCTTTACATATGGCAGCACTTAATGGCAAAGGACATTGTTTAAAATGGCTTCTACATTGTGGAGCCGCCATAAACAGAAAGGTATTTTTATGAGGCAAATGAAGAGGCTCAGAAAGGGTCACTTGATGAAGGATGCCTGAACATGTGATGAAAATAATGTGATCATGCCAACAGTACTTTGTTCTAGACTAATATCAACCTACTGAAAAATGTTATGTATAATGGAATTTTTGTTTATGATTTAAGATTACATGTATATACAAATCATGATATTTGAACTAAACTCTGAGATAAGATTTAGTAAAAAAATTACTATGTTTTCAAATTCGTGGTCCCTTTCTGAGCCTCAGTTTATTTATTTTCACAGCTTGGTTGTTTAAGAAAATTGGTGATAGAAAGAAATATTGGTTTGGATTGTGTAACCTCCAAGTTTTCACAAACACCTTTACACTTAGCATCACAGTCAGGACATCCACATTGTGTTCAATGGCTTGTGCAATCTGGGGCTAATTGTCTAATACAGGTACATACCCCTCATATCCTTTCATATATTTATACATCATCAAACCATTCATGTTAAATTTAAATTTCTACTTAGAAGTGTATTTAGCATTCTAAGCATCATTTCATTCAGATTTAATTATTTAAACTCAAATTCAAAAATGTTTATTGGAAAAAGGACATTCAAATAATTTACTACAGCTTATATATGTTTGTGTAATCCGATAAAAATATGTTTATACATAGCAAGCAAAAATCATAATAAAACCTTATACGATCACATCCAAATTAACTACATGTACATGAAAACTAAACTTTAAAGTCATCTGTTGGAATCTTTGTATGGAAAATAAAAGGAGAAATAAATCAGTCTTTCTTTTTTTTAAATGCAGAATATATTTTCATTTATAGGATTTACATCATCAAAAACTTCCAAAATTGCAGTCTTACATGATCACATTTGTATAGATACTTAACAAGTAGTTTCAGACCAATAAAAACTGGTGTTGGAAAATGATGTAAAAGTACATACAAACATAAATGTTAGTGTCACTAAAACCTACATTAACTCACATTAAATACATAATGCCATTCTAGTGTTATGTTGTATTTTGTTGTTGGTGTCTAAAACTAGGGATTCTGCTCAAATCGGTGATCAGTGTTGTTTTGATCTTTGGGTGGGGTGCAAGATAAAGGTCTCAATGTGACTTTAAGATGAAGTTCAGTAAAAAAACATTGTTCTTTTGCTAATTCTTTTGTTACATGTACATGTATTTTGGGATTTTGTGTCTTGAATTAATTCACCATGTCATTCTGTCATATTTTTCAATCTCTATGAAATTTTGATTTTAAAATTAAAATGTTACTCACATCCTTTGTAGGATTATTTAGGAGATACACCAATTCACAAATCAGCCAGGTCTGGTAGTATGGAGTGTGTTAGTCTATTGATATCACAAGGAACAAACTTGTCGTAAGTCAATATATTTATAAGAGAAATGAAGTGATCTACCATGACAATATTTACAAAGCCAAAATGATATCAACACAATTTTTTATCAGTTGATAAATTTTCCTAAAAAGTGTTTTTTTTGTTGTCTCTAATACAAAGAAAAGTTGCGAAGGCGAGATATAGGTATAATTTCCAGCGGTAACGTAAACTGTTTTAAAAACTTTAATAACTTTGCACATGTAATACCTACAATTCAACTTGCCCCATTATACACTAATCATGCTGTACCGAACTTGAAACAAACTACTCCCGGCCCCGATATTTATACACTGTACATGTACTCCCTGTCATGTAAAAACGTTGTTAAGGGCATACTATACAGTAATGATGCCACGATTAGAATTTTTTGAAATTTTGAATGAAGGTCAATTTCAATGTACACGTTTGGAATATGCAGAGAAATTTATTCCTTCATGATTTACTTTTCGAGATATTTCCGGTTGAAATTTTCAAATTTCGTGTAAAAAGATAAAATTTCATATTTTAATAATTTTCGAAAAATTCACATAACTTTCAAACGGCAAGAGATATTTTCATACAGTTTTTTGTAATTTGTTCTTAAGTATATAAGTCTGCCATTGCGAAAACAACACACACATTTTGGATGCATTATTATCTCCCCTGTAACTGTATTGTATGCCATTAAGAGGTTAAAGGCAGTTTGGAGAAGATATCATGTTGTCTTATCAATAACAAGCGGTTTAAAGAACAAGTTGCATAGATATCATCATTCATAATGAAACAAAGTACTTGCCCCATTATACACTATTCAACACATAATCTTGCTGTACCGAACTTGAAACAAACTACTCCCGGCCCCGATATTTATAAACTGTACGTGTACTCGCTGTCATGTAAAAACATTGTTAAGAGGTTAAAGGCGGTTTGGAGAGGATATCATGTTGTCTTATGAATAAGAAAAATAATTTATATATATTTGATGTGTTCCATAAGAAGGACTTTCAAAATGGCGATAATGAAATTCCAATTCCGGTCAAGTTTTGTTTCCGTTTTATCGTATGAAAAAACTATCACTTTAAACAAAAGGAAATACACATTAAGAAATATCTGCAATTTACAGACAGAACAATGAGGTCTACGCCTCTGCAGCCCCCGTTCCCCCTTTTGCAGACGATTTGTTCAAGTCCGACTTTGATTGCTCGGTAAATGACTCAGTTACGTGTCGGAATAGCCTAATAACCTCTATTCTATAATACGCAAATCAAATAAACACATCTTTCATTGGTCAATTTTAGCTCAAACATCAAATAAATGTCTGATTCTGGACTGCCGTTTGATTTAAAATGGAGACAGTTTCAGATCAGACCATCATTTGCAATAACTATAAACAAATCACAGGGTCAAACCTTCACTCACATAGGATTAGATATTTCATATCCCCCATTTACGTGACTGACAATTTTCCACGGGTTTTTTCCTAGTGAATTTAAAACCTGGGTCTAAGTTTCATGGTTAAATCCATTTCTCAGCAACTGTAATACCTAGGCCAACCATATTTGGTCTATAGATAGTTCTTAGTGGGTACATGCCAGTCTGGCACCTGGCTTGGGACATTGACCTCAATTTCATACTTGAGTGACTTCGTCACTTTTTCGTGGTTGCCCATTACCCAGAAAGTAGAATACCTAGACCCACATTGCTGGGTACATGTCAGTCTTACACCAGGTTTGGGACACTTGACCTCAATTTCATGCTTGAGTGACTTTGTCATTTTTTTGTGGTTAAGTCCATTTCTCAGAAACTGTAATACCTAGACATACTGTAAATGGTCTATAGATAGTTCTTGGTGGGTGCATGCCAATCTGACACATTTCTCTGGACCTTCACCTCAATTTCATGGTTGAGTGACTTTCATCCAATTTTCTTGATTAAGTCCTTTTTCAGCAATTGTAATACCTAGACCTATCCGTGTTTAGTCTATAGATAGTTCTTAGTGGGTACATGCAAGTCTGACACCTGTCTCTGGACTTTGACCTCAATTGCATGCTTGAGTGACTTTGTCACATTTTCGAGATTACGTCCATTTCTCAGCAACTTTAATACCTAGACCCACCATATTTGGTCAATAGATAGTTCTTAGTGGGTACATGTCGGTATGACACCAACCTTTTGACTTTGACCTCAATTTCTTTTAATGCATTTTCCTTTGACTTACAAAATGTCGGTTATCAGATAATCATTACTCTGTGTCCATGTACATACTCAGGCGAGACATGTAGTGTGTCCACTCTTGTTTTAGTGTAGGTTAACAACAGTAATTTTATAACTTTTGCATGATGTATTAAACAAACAAATCCAAGTCCAAATTACATTTTTTGTCAGAAATAAATGGAAATCCAAATTTTTGAGATGAATTACTTAGTCACTTATAGAACATGACCTTTATTCATACACCATTCTTTTAGCAGGATTTATAACTTTACGAATATTAAGTAATGAACAATTTAGCAAATCAGATTCATAAATATTATGTGCATGTATATTGTATATGTTCAAAGTTTTGTATTACATTTAACATTATAACTTTGTATACATTTTTCTTCTTCAGAATAAGGAATCATAACGGTCAGACTCCAAGTCAGCTAGCAGCCGATTCTGGTCATCAAGAATGTGCTGCCTATATAGAGAGGGCAGCACAGATGGAACTTGCCCCGGCAATATACAAACCCCGCCCCATGACTAATCCGTCCACTGATCTCCGGCCGAGCTTTACAGAACAAAATGGCCAGGTAGTTACTGATGGCAAGATTTCACAAGAAGACGACATGGATACAGATATGTCTGATGACCAACGAGTCCCTCCTCAAACTGGAGTAAAAAGATCCAGGGAATCCTGTGAAGATGATGAATGCAAAAAATCAAGGAGAGATGGTATGATGATACAGTATATTCTTACTGTAGGAGTATCGCTACAATAAAACTAACTGTGGATTTATTTTTATTTTTTTCATCAGGATTTCAATTCTTGTGGTTTTGTAAAAATTTATTCATATATAATCATTTTCATGGTTTTTTTATTTTAAATAAATAAAAGCATATAATTTTTTTTTATTTAATAATGATTAAACGGTTTTGTTGCAACCATGAAAATTGGTATCCAATAAAATATAGAATGAATCCACAATGTTTTCTTAAAAATAGAGATTTTTTAAGAAAATAAAACATTGCTGGTAAAAAAATACTGCAGGCATTTATTAACTTGGGTATCAAAATTCATGGTTTACTGAAGATTTGTTGTTTCAAAAGTGCCAGATTGTCTTGTTTGTTTCTTAATTTTATGCAGACAGACACACAGTCCGTTCCTTATAAATGTGAAATACTTTTTTAGTTGGATGCATAAACTTGTACATGTAGTGTCACTTATGCCCCACAGAAACCATGAAAATTGATATTCATTGTCAGAGATACAATATGTCTACTAGTAGGGTGCTAGTGCAAGCATCAGGTTTGATTTGATTAAAAATTTCACATTCATTTCAAAACCCCTAACAAGTAAACCATGTAAACAATCTGAAATGTATCTAATAAAAAGGTCCATCCAGATAAAAGTGGATAATATTATTATCTATTAGTACTAGACAGAACCAACTTAGTAAAACTTCTGAATCAACATCAATATAGGATAAAAAACTTAATTCAAATAGTTTTTGAAAGAACCCCCCCCCCCCCCCCCCCCCCCTTAAGTTAATTTTGAAAATATTGTTTGGCAGAGAATATGCATTGGAATTAAATCTTTGTATTTAAATATTATTTAGTACCGTTTAGCTTTATTGTGTCTGCTCCACATTGTTTTTTTGGTCTTCAAAATGTTTTAGATATAAGAGTTCTAGACAGTATTGTTTGACAAGCTAAATTTGGGAAATTGATGTCAGATAACAGAAATTTTGGTTGTGTTGAACCCACCCCCCCTCCCCGAAAACTATATTAATTAAGTTTTTTATTCTTTATTCATCTCTGTAATTGCATCTCTTAGTAGTTTAAGTATTAGATCTTTAAAAAAAACTGTTTACTGGGCAATTTTCGTGTGTCAATTTTATGATTTCTAAATTCAGATTGTTTTGATTTAACTGTTTTTGGATGTCTAATATTAATATGAATATAGAACTGGAAGTAGAATTGCTACAAGAAAATTTCCCTGTTTACAGAACATGCTAGTTACTTCACCCACAGAGTCTTTCTACTAACATCTATCTTCAGTTATTCTCATAATTGAAAACAAATCCAAAAATAATACATGTATTAAACTCATCTTAACATTAAACTATAACTGTGAGATTCTTTATAAATTCTTATTTATAATTTATTTCATTTTTTTTTATTTACTTTGGGATGAGAATGGCCTTAACTTTCAAACTTTTATTAAAGAATTTTATACAAAGTTTCTTTTAAAAATGTTCCTAATAAATATTTTATAAGAATAACTTTATAGATGTAACATTTTTTACGAATTGTCTTCTAAAAGTCATTGTGAAAGTTTTAAGTTATTTTGTTTAGATTAGATTTGAACAACCATGAGAGTTTCACATAAAATTATCAAGTTTGTAGTAAGCTTTTAAAAGGTTCATTACCCTGTGTTCATTTGAAAAAACGTCAGAAATTTGAGTTTTTCTTGAATTTCTTGAATTTTCAAATTTGAAAGTGAAATAAACTTTTTAGGTTTTTATTAGTCATGTGACTCACATGGCTGAATGAATTGTATTTTAATTCCAGCCATGAAGACATTGGCTGTAGAGAATAATAATATAATATACTCCTATCAGGCTGTGCTAAGTCTATCTACCACACCATTAGATCGGTTAGCTGATGTGGGATCACCAGCTGACACCAAGTCTCATTCTTTATTTATTTGAAGGTTAGTTGTCAGCGAGTGTCGCTGCAGATGCATGACTTTTGTTTTGCTGAGCCTTTGTATTTTGCATTTTTAATTCACATTTACTGCGTATATCTATAGAAATTATTCAAGTTCTTTTTTAAAATCTCATATTGCAGTTTATGCATTGAGACGATGGACCAAAGCCTGAAAATAGTTAAAATTTGCTCTTATTATTTATAATCATAGACCACTTGTCTTACTTCTGAAGTAAAAGATAATTTATTCTTCACAATCTTATTGTTTGTCTGGGAATTTTCTATTCTTCCAAGTCAAAATATATCCCACCTAGTTGAAAAATTTAGTGTATTTTTGCCCAAACTGTTTTACAGAATGAATCCAAGGAAGAACCATAAACAAGGACACATTGAATCACATATCATAACTTGTTAAATTTTATGTCAAAACTTTATTTTTCTTTTTTTATAAATTGCGTCACAAAACATGAGAAATTTATCTTTGGAAGCATTTTTATAGAGTCGCTAAGCACTAATTAATGTAGGTTTGTGACTTGAAGTATGATGTTTTTGAAATTTTGTTTATAAGGATAATTTTTAAACATATTTACAGAGGTAAAGGTTTTTCTTCTGCTTCTACAAATCCCCCCCCCCCCTACCCCCACACACGCACCTTCTTTCCCCAATGCAAGTTGATCTAGAATAGTATAAAGAAGCCAGCTCTAGTTAACTTACAAGAACTGGTATATTCTTTCTGCAATCGTACTGGACTAATATAGAAATTTTGCATTGTGTAAATTATATAGAATGGTTGCTCTGACTAGAATAACTCAAATAATATACTGTGTGCTTTAATATAGGTACAGTTTGAGTCATTAAACTTTCAATTATTTGGTAGGGATGAATGCCCATCAATATGTCTGTTACATGTGTATAAAAGTTCCTGAATCTTTAATAAATTTTCTTGAAACTTTTGAAGATAATTAGGAATGCTGGTATGGGACAAATATAATACATAAGACTTATTGTGGAACTTCATTCATTTATTTACCAAAGTAACAAAATGAGTTTGATTAATGCAGTGGTTTGAGAGATCATAGTATTGATGAATTTCCACTTACAATTTATGAATTAATTACCCCATTTGACCAGGGATCAATCAATGGTAAATTGTATCATTGAACATTGTGATGTGTAAATATCTCTCCAAATCTAGCAGGAAAATATAATTTTGCAGAAGTTGCCTACATAGCATATAGAAATTTAATATTAAAGAACTAATGATGTTTGATTTTTTTCCAGTTTTTATACGCCTGTCAAAATTTTGACGGGACGTATTATGGTATACAAATGTCTGGCGTTCGTCTATCCGTCTGTCCGTCATAAACATGTAGTGCCGTAACTTGAGAACGACTCATCCAGATTTCAAAACTTAAAATAGTTGTTTCTTATGATGGTCAAATGATCTATATACTTTTTGGTGAAAATAAGATTAAAACTTTTTGAGTTACGGGACTTTGTAACTAAAACAGAAGTGTGTTTTTTTTCACATGTCGCGCCGTATCTCAAAAATGATTTATGATTATTGCTTAAAACTTTACAAACTTCTTAGTTAGATTAAACTTAAGATCTGTATACTTTTTGGTGATGATTCAAAATTTTAATTTAGAGTTTTTGAGTTTTTTGTAAATAAAAGGGGGGTGGGGTTTCACCTGTTGCGCCGTATCTCAAAAACCAATTATGATTATTGCTTAAAACTTTACACACTTCTTAGTTATAATAATCTAAAGATCTGTATACTTTTAGGTGATGATTCAAAATTTTATTTTAGAGTTTTTTGAGTTTTTTGTAAAAAAAAAAAGGGGGGGGGGGGGGTTTCACATGTCGGCCCTATCTCAAAAACGATTTATGATTATTGCATAAAACTTTACACACTTCTTAGTTATATTAATCTCAAGATCTGTATACTTTTTTGTGATGATTATTTTATTTTTGAGTTATTGAATTTTTATTGAGCTTTTTGGTAAAAAAGGTAGTCTTTTTTGGTCACATATCTATTGCTTAAAAGTTTACACGCTTATGTTTTGCCGGGTTTCCATATACATCCCACCAGTAGCTCCACTAAATAAAGGAGGATTCCAAAAACATTTATGATGTTTTTTTCACAAGACGACGGGCGTATCATGCACTCGTGGCACAGCTGTTTATTCAATGTATTTGATGATGCTGAGCCATTATTATTGTAATTATAAAACTCATGTGAATCTATTCTATGAAAACACCTGTAGATTCAATAAAGTGAATGTTTTAACAGCCAGTTTTTAACTTGCTGAATTTTCACATTTTTGTTATTAGTGCAAGTAAATATTTAATTTAATTTGAATTTAAATTCTGGTTGGCCAAAGAAAAATCAGGACCCTGAATTTCTTCTGACCTGCATGCTGCAGCCATTATTATTTGGTGGAAAATTAAAATGTATGGAATTATTATTTATAAAACATGAAGGGTTGCAGGTGATAGGAATATTGGATTAGACTAATAATATCAATCTTGTTTATTTTGTGAAAAAGTCATATTTACATGTATAATCATTCCAAATTGGTATTCAAATAAGGGATGAGATTTTGATTATTAGCAAATAATGCTTTAGATTTCTAAGAATTCATGGGTGTCATTTCATAATTTCGAAAACAAATTAGTATTTTTCTGAGTCTCACTGCTAAGTGTGAAAAATTGATAGATGAAGGACTGTAAAAGCTTCAGTATTGTAAGAATGCCTTGCTTTTGATGCTTTATATTTTGTCAAAACTTTGATCATACTTAAATGTAAATATATTTGTATCATATCTGATCACCTGGCCTTTAGACCGTGTGATCTATTGGTATAACTTTGCATTCATCATCCATCTGTTTGCAATTACAGTAGTAGGTTGTCCCCTGAAACCACATAACCAATTATACAGAGTTACTAAAAAATCATAAAGAAAATAGGCACATAATATTTCCTGTAAAAAATACATGTTCATTTTAAGCCACATTTGGCGAATTTATGATTGAATCATTATGGCTTCCCAAACTGAAAAAAGAAAATTTGGCAATTTTCAAATTTTCTGTAAAACGGTTTGTCCTATAAATATCATATTTTCATTGAATGATCCTGTTCTGTTTCAAAATTCTATATGATGACTGACCCTAGCATCTGTAATTAAAATTATAAAATTCAACTGAAGATAACTTAAAAATTATCTCTTTTAAAACTAAGGAGCTCTATGGAATAAGCTTGCATGGCACTTTTCAAAATTGCCATTGGCATTCACCATCTTGCACCAGTATGGCACTCGTCTACAAAATATTGACGACGAAACTTTACCAGAATGATTGATTGGTGGACTTCATTTAAAATAATTGTGCTTTCAATTATAAAGCAACTAAGTCCCATTTAATTTTTCTCAAGGAATTTGCTAAATCAATTTGCACTGTGCAAAGAAGATAAGATCTTTTTATTGCTGTGTTAATGTAGAGCGAGAATGTAGGTAATTCATAAAAAAGGATATGATGAATAAATTCATAAAATTCACATATGCACATGACATATGTTCAACAGAAGAACAGCATTTCCAGTTTTTTCAGCATCTTACAGGGAAAAGATATTTTATTTTTATTTTTTCAGGACTATTTCACTTTTCTGTCTTTAATATCTGTCCTTCAATAAACAGATTAAATATGATAAACATATAAAAAAAAAATCTGTTAGAACCAGTGCTAAGACTATCTTTGAATTCATAGTGAGATATGTCTTTAATTTGGAGAATAAAAGTGATGTATCTCGAATATTTATACGAAATCTGTGTTGAGTAATACTCCACCATATCCTTCCTTGCCTACTTGCAAGATTGTGGATGCATGGAACTGTTTATTTTCAAATATCTTAAATTTAAACAAATCATAATTTTATTCCTCAGATATATTTTGGGAAGAAAAGAAAGAATTTAGGTCAAATGGTATAAACAAACAAGTTTTTAACAGATCTGCAATATCTTGTTTTGATGTTAAAGAAAATTTAACTAAAAGTAAAGTGTACAGACCTGCAAGGTGTTCTATGTTATATTCACATTATATTTAAGTAAGTATATGGCAATATTAGACCACTTAACATGGTAATACATGTATTATAGATTTTTTGTCTGAATTTATTTATGTGTAAACTGGACCAATTCACTCACAAAACAAATAAAAGTCTATTTTGTATACTACATATTGTTAAACATACATGACATAAGTGAAAAATATAAATTTCTTAAAGTCTTTGGGAATCCTAGATCAATTTATTTTTAAGCTTTTAGGATTTACAAGCCATAAGTGAGGACATGTGGCTTGGGGTTTCATTTTCAGTAATGTCATTTCTGACATCATATAAAATGAGCCATTGCATTTTTTTTTTAAAGTTCTTTAAGTACATTTTTAAGGAAAGTTTGTCCAATTTCACAATTTGAATTACAATCACTTCTATAACATTTTCTTTATTACCCTATATATTAAAATAGCTTTAGATATTGCAGATCTGAATGAAGTGAATTGTAATTCATAATTGAATTCATTTAAGAGAATTGAAATTGTACCTCATTATTCCATAAAAAAATATAACTGTAAATGACTCTTCTTTTATTTCTCTTTCAGAACCCATTCATTGGAAATTTAAAAATGGCTTATTGCAAGAACCAAATGACTTTAATCACCATGGCAACTTGGAAAATCAAAATGGTTTCTTCCAGCAACAAATTAATGGCGTCAGCTTACATGGAAACAGCAAATTTCAAAATAGCCTCCAACAAGTTCCAAATGGTTTTAGCTGTACAGAAAATGGTATGATTCAGGAAGCTTTTCTACATCTGTCACACAATGATAATAAAATCCAAAATAGATTCCTGTTACAATCAATTGGCCAGACTTGCCAGACAAATAACAACAGTATATGTGTATCAACCAGCACGGAGGAACATTATAATAGTGTATCTCATCAACAGGGGTATGATAGTCTTCTAATGGAGTCATTTGGAAATCATTATGATGGATCTTAAAGGATTTTAAAACAACTGACTTCAGTTACTGTCATTTTTCCTTGGCTTGCCATTTTCAGTTTAAAAGTTAATTAATTGCTTATAATTATTATTTTTTGTACTAGTGTGTTTTGATATTACTGAAAAAAGTATATAAAGGTGGCATGATAACTTGCTGATTAAGAAATAGCCTACAGTCAAAAGTGTGACCAATTCATACCCTTTATTTAGTATTTTATAGAACAAAAATTATTTACTCCCTAAATGGCAGCATAAAATGGTACAAGATCAAATTTGATATTACATTTAAGTAGAATCTAATGTAGTGTGATATTACATCTAAGTAGAATCTAATGTAGTGTGATATTATATTTAAGTAGAATCTAATGTAGTGTGATATTACATTTAAGTAAAATTTAATGTAGTGTGATATTACATTGAAGTAGAATTTAATGTACATGTAGTGAGATATTACATTTAAGTAGAATCTAATGTAGTGTGATATTACATTTAAGTAGAATCTAATGTACATGTAGTGAGATATTACATTTAAGTAGAATCTAATTTACATGTAGTGAGATATTACATTTAAGTAGAATCTAATACATGTATAATGTGACAGATTTCATCCATTGTTCTGACTTCAGTACTAAATCATTAATGAAATTTTTTAAAATCTGACTTTAATACCACAGTTGTGACATCATAGTGCAAAACAGGGAAATATGGTATCGATTGAAAGTTTTTAATGTTTTAAAATTGCTTTACAATGTTTAACTTAAGCTTAAACTGAGACACAATGAAATGCCTGCTTTAGTTAATACATTTTTCAATCATTTTTATAATCATGTAGAAATATGTTTTGTCAGTTTCTAGCTTCAGCTTTATATGACTTGAAAATCACACATGTACAGTGCTTTTGACTTAATTTTTTTATTGTAAATCTGCCATTAAATTGACAGATATAATATTAGTTCCCAAATTTCTTAAAGGAAATTGTCAATTATAAGTCTTTTATGTTATTAACCTTGTATGATTTAGAGATGTTTCCTCCGATTTGGCCTTCATCAGTTATATAACTACATAGTTAAATTTAGCTGTTTTCAGCCATTGTATGAAAGATATTTCAGAATGATAAAAGGTTGAAACATGTATGTACATGTAAACAGTATACATGTAATTATTAAAGAGATTAATTTTTATCAAACTCTGTATTATGCAATGTTGTTGGATTTTATTTTATGGTTTATTAAGATCTCATATTTTGGTTATGCATGACAGAAGCGGGAATGATGGGTCATATAAAATTTTGTGTTTTTTTGTTGTGTTGAAAAGAAGGGTTTGTCAGTCAACAAATTATTATTATTATTATTATTACCTGGTAAATAAGATCTGAAATTTTATAATGCACAAGATTACTTTGGATTTTGGTAACTTTTGTTGACTATTTTATTCGATTGACATTGTTCCCAGTGCTTATCTTGTAGTGTGGAGCATGGCTCATTGTTTAAAATCCATAGGATAATCTATTTTTGTTCTGTGTTCATCTATATAGAGTGTTGTCTTATTGACACTTGTCCCATATCCTTATACTGTGAATTGACATTGTTCCCAGGGCCGTTTAGTGCTTATCTTGTTGTGTGGAGCATGGCTCATTGTTGAAAATCTATAGGATAATAATTTTGTTCTGAGTTCATCTGTATAGAGTGTTGTCTTATTGACACTTGTTCCATATTCTTATACTGTCATAAAACAACATACACTATTTGAGAGATGAGTTTCAGCTTTGTTTAAATAAAACCTGTTAAAAATCTTGTGGTTGGTAGTTTGTAGATTTAATTGTTTGGGTAACGGAGGAAAGGGTGACAAAATTTTATTTGGCCTATTAAATGTAATCCAGCAGAGGATTATATGGTTTCATTGTTGTTCTATACAAAAATGTAATGTGGTTTAAATCTTTAAAATTGCTTGCATATGCCAGAATTTTACAAAATGCTGTAAATTTTGAAATAAGTGATGAGAAAAAGCTGCCAGGATATTGTTGATAATTAACATTGCAAGTAATATTCTGGCATCGAATGTAAATGAAATGCATTACTAGAAGTTTGAAATTTATTTTTAAGTAAATGAAATGCAAAATAGGGAAAGAATGAAGAACTCAATAATTGAAAGTGAAATTTATATAATTTTCCTGCTTACATTCTTGTACAACAAGTACAGCGGTGACGTTAATTAATCTCCCAATATTAATTCATACAGTAGTCGTTAATTAATGCACACTAAAAATTTTTCATTTACAGTAATCACTGTTGTGTTTTTCTATTAAAGATCTGAAGTAATTTATGAATTCATGGTAATGTAATGTGCAATATAATTGCACCATATGTGCACTCAATATTTTTAATCTGGAACAAATTCTTTAAACACTTAACAGAAATATATACTGATACATAAGATTTATGTTGGTTTGACATTTTGAGAATTGACTGTAATTTAGTACATACATTGAATTTAGAAAATGTTCAAACTTGTAATATTTTTGTACTGAACCTGTAGGATCTCTGTCTTTTCTCTTAATACGTTTGTTCAAATCATGACCGCCACCGGGTAAAACTCTTCAATTATGTTAGACATTATGAGGTAATTTACCAGTTTTTAGGTTAGCCTGTATCCCAGGCTGTATCAAATTCTGTCAAGTGTAAATTTGAGCCATTAATTTGTAAAGATCTGCCATCCTAATAACTTTATCTAAACCCTAAACTCAACACTTATGTATACCTAATGTATTATGCTCACAAACGCAGAAGTGATGTTTACTAATCAAAGATTTTTTTCGAGTGGCAGACATGATTCAAAACAATTATATTCAAATATTACAAATGTTTAATATTTTTGTTACTGAAACTATATATAGAATCTCTATCTTTTTCCCCCCCAATTCATATAAACAAATGTGTAATATTTTTGTTACGTTTTTATAATATTTTATTAGTTTTAATTGTATTGTTGACAACTTTAAGTGAAATATAATGATCTCATTGATCTTGTTGATATCATAATGTAAATGTTCAGTTATTCATATTGAATGGATTGTTAATATGTGTTTGTATTTTGTTGTACATATTATTTATCATAACAGAATACATGTATTTAGGATGTCTTTGACTGGGTAGTACATCACAACTTCTTATAATTGCATGTGTGTTGAGACTGAGGTTGTGAGTTCAATCCCAGCTTATGACGAGGTGTATACAACTCTTAATTGGGAATGATTGCTTGTTTTGTTACACGTTTTTTTTTACAGTTTCTCCCACCAATAAACACTGACGTCCACATTGTAAACAATAGAGATCAAAGTGGCATTAAACCCAAAATAAGCAAAAAAGGGGAATATTTAAATATCATATAAATGATGATAATGGAAAATATGTACAATATTTAATGGCATATTTTGTGTACAATTAGTGTCATAAGATAACATAAAATGTGTTGAATTTTCAACAGTTCTAGAAACCAGTCATCATTTTTCTTTTATTAAGAATTTGATGGTAAAAATCTTTAAGTTCAGCAAGTGGAAAATAGAATCTTACATTAAAATTCAAAGTATCATAAATTATTCAGAGCCACAATTAGTTATGATGGGGTTAAGTTTTCATGTTTTGCTTTTAAGAGTATTATATGTACTATTGTGCTTTGTACCTAAAGCCAAATTTTTGATGTTGGAATGCATGTAGTTTATTATTATCAACTTCAGTTAACGCTAGGTGCAGCACTGGGCGGAAACATCAATTGTAAACATTATGTCTGGTACCCAAATCGTATATAGATAGGTGATAAATATTTTTTAACCCAGGTTTTAAATAACTTCGAAAAAAAATGCTCTGCCTGGCATTGGTTGAAGTTGCTAATAGAATATATTTAAAGTATATTATTCTTTACAATGAATAACATCTTTTTAAGATTTAATATTTCATCTGTGTGACTCAATAGAGGAGTTCCAAAACAGTCATACTTATAGAAATTGTCTGTTTTTTTCTTAAATGGTTAATAGAGTAGCAAAAGGGACACTTAAACTCAACTGTCAGAAAATGTCTGGACCCATGCATTATAATATAACTGAAGAACAATGTTTGTTTGTGTGTGTTTGTGTAGTCTGTCATTATTTCTGCCAAAATATTATCACTGCCAAAAAATATCATCATAATGGGATTTTGGGAAAAAAAATTAACTTGCCGATTGAATTATGCCCAGACGAAAAAATATCATTGTCATGCAGTGTGTGATTAGTGCTCGGTTATTATTACAAAATTAAATGATTTTTTACTGTCTCATTTTTTATTGTCCATTTTTATTTAATGCTTATATTATTATGTGCTTTTATTGATGTATATAATTATACATAAAAATAAAATATTTGTGTAAATGTTTTTTATTTGTTAAAATTTTTTACTGATGATCTGTGAAGACTGTATGTATGTAAATGTTCCAAATAAATATTTTAAAGCTTTGATATGTTTTTGTAAGATTACAGAAAAACTAGAGGCTATCTAGAGCCTGTATCGCTCACCTGGATTTAACTTTTCACCTTGAGCAGGACTAAACATTTAAGTGTTGCAGTCAATTTGGCTGGTTTTTCTAAAGGGTTCTATGTTAAACAAAGTTCGGGTGTGGCAGCCATCTTGGTTGACAGTCCAGATCAATAGACACATTTCTAAAAGAGAACCATCTAAGGACCGTTATTGCTAAGTCTTGTTCCAACTGGCTAAGTGGTTTCAGACAAGAAGATTTTTAAATAAATTTTAATATAGGGACCTATATTAAACTAAGTTCGGCTGTGGTGGCCTGTTGGTTGACAATCCAGATGATCGGACACATTTCTGAAAGAGGACCATCTAAGGACCCATGCTGCAAACTTTAGTTCCAATTGGCTGAGTAGTTTCAGTCGAGAAGATTTTTGAGTGAATTTCCAATAGGGTCCTATGTTAAACTAAGTTCGGGTGTGGCGGCCATCTCGGTTCACAGTCCACGAAATCGGACACATTTCTGAAAGAGGACCTCCTAAGGACCATTGCTACAAAGTCTGGTTCCAATTGGTCAAGTGGTTTCAGACAAGAAGATTTTTCAATGAATTTTCCCATAGGGTCCTATGTTAAACTAAGTTCAAGTGTGGCAGCCATCTTGGTTGACAGTTAACACAATTCTGAAAATGACCATCTTAGGACCAATGCTACCAAAATAACAATCCAAAGATACTGATATTAGATATAGTAAATTCATAGTATGCTGTATACCACGCATTTCAAGGAGTTACCTCTCATCAGCAGCATTAAAACCGAAACATTTGGAAGACCAAAAACCAAACTTATATTAAACAAGAAGTACTCAACCAAAAATACCGAAATAGGAAGCCAAATTTCAGCTAAGGAGATCTACCATGTGCAATACAAGGAATGAACCCTTAGTATTTCTATTATTTTTGAATTTTGCTAAATACTGGTAATTTCTGTAACAAATCAATGAATAATCATGTCAGACAAGTCTGACGACTGGGTTGGCGAATACCCTCGGGGACCTAGGGTCCACCAGCAGAGGCATCATCCCAGGAGTTTCAAAATAACAATCCAAAGATACTGATATTAGATATAGTAAATTTATAGTATGCTGTATACGACGCATTTCAAGGAGTTACCTCTCATCAGCAGCATTAAAACCGAAACATTTGGAAGTCTTCTTCTAATTGGCTAAGTCAGGTTTCAGATGAAGATTTTTGAGTGAATTTTCTGTAGGGTACTATATAAAACTAAAGTTCGGCTGTGGCGGCCATATTGGTTGATAGTCCCAGTCATCAGACATATTTCTGAAAGAGGACCATTGCTGCCAAGTCTGGTTCCAATTTGTCAAGTGGTTTCAGACAAGAAGATTTTTCAATGAATTTTCCCATAGGGTCCTATGTTAAACTAAGTTTGGCTGTGGCAGCCATCTTGGTTAACAGTGACTCATCAGACATATTTCTGAAAGAGAACCTCCTAGGACCATTACTGCCAAGTTTGGTTTCAATTGGCGTTGTAATTTCATGAAAGAAGATTTTTTAAATTCATTTTTAGTAACAGCAGCCATGTTCTTGGAAGTCAGGGATGATGGATATAAATTTGGAAGGGGGCCACCCAAGAACCATTCCACCAAAGTCTGGTCTCAATTGGCCCAGTGGTTTCAAAGGAGAAGATCTTTAAAGGAAAGTTTACGCTGGATGCTGTCTTTAAAGGGCAAAAACTCCTATAAGGGATCAATCAATGATTTTAATCATGTTGACTTATTTGTAGATCTTACTTTGATGAACATTTTTGCTGTTTACAGTTTGTTTTTATCTATAATAATATTGAAGATAATAACCTAAAACTGCAAAATTTTGTTAAAATTAACAATTCAGGGGCAATAACCCAACAAAGGGTTGACCGATTTGTCTGAAAATTTCATGGCAGGTAGATCTTGACTTGATAAACATTTTTACCCTGTCGGTTTTGCTCTAAATGCTTTAGTTTTTGAAATATAAGACAAAAACTGCGGTTTACCCCTATGTTCTATTTTTAAAAAAACTAAGTATGTTGCGAAACAGCTCATGCGACAATAGATAACAAGATGAATAAATGGAAATGGTGAGCTGTCAAAAGGGGCATAAAACGACTAAAATGTATGAAATACACAAGTCGAATAAAACCAAATATAAAATAGTAAAAAACAACAACAAACTAAAAAGTTAAAAATACCCAACATTTCGACCAATATGGTCTTGATCACGAGCATGTAAAAAATAAAAATAAAAAGGTGTTGACTCTTTGAAACCCAGAGCGAGACTGAGTCCGTATATAAAATAAAAACAAAAAATAATTTGACGTGGGTGTCGATAATAAACGTACTTCATAGAAAATACATAAATGGCAAGGTAGAAAGTAAAACAATATAGTAAAAATAAGTAAAATAATATCTTTGACGTTAGAATGTATTGAAAACGTACCATATAGAAGATAACTGTACTGCAAAAAGTTAGTGTGCATAATTAGTAAATGAATTGAAATTAAGAATTTTTTACATAAATTCCAGTTGGCAATCACTTTCAATTGTCTGGTCCTGGTCACAGCTTGTCAGAAGTCCGCGTAACCGTTTTAAGGACAGTTAACGGAGGAAGACAATACAGACAACGCCTTGAGCAGAAAATAATTTTCAGCCTGGGGACACTCCGACCCCGTGGAATTAATGTAAAAAATTCTTAATTTCAATTCATTTCAAATAATTTTTTGTTTTTGTTTTTATTTTATGTACGGACTCAGTCTTGCTCTGGGTTTCAAAGAGTCAACCTTTTTATTTTTATTTTTTACATGCTCGTGATCAAGACCATATTGGTCGAAACGTTGGGTATTTTTAACTTTTTAGTTTGTTGTTTTTTTTTACTATTTTATATTTGGTTTTGTTCGACTTGTGTATTTCATACATTTTAGTCGTTTTACGCCCCTTTTGACAGCTCACCATTTCCATTTATTTTTCTTGTTCTATTTTTAGCCATGGCGGCCATGTTGATTGGCAGGTGGGGTGGTCGGACACATTTTTTAAACTAGATACCCCAATGATGATTGTGGTAAAATTTGGTTACATTTGGCCCAGCAGTTTCAGAGGAGAAGGTTTTTGTAAAAGTTAACAGATGACGACGATGGACGATGGATGCCAAGTGATGAGAAAAGCTCACTTGACTTTTCAGGTCAGGTGAGCTAAAAATGAAAAATGCACAACACGTTTTATCATGTTAACCGTTTCCAAATTACAAATATTTCTGGATTTTTGTAAAGATTCATCTATACATTCCTTAAGAAAAGATAGACATGGATGATTTTCTGATATCTGAAAAACAGTTTAGAGATGAGGCTAACAGCAGTCATTCAAGAATTCTCCAGGTGTTTATTGTTTGAGAGAAGAGAATATAAATCAATGAAAATTGTCAAGTAAGGCCAATAACTTCTCTGTCTTGAATGAAGATAAAGTGCACAGGAACTTGCATTTTTCATCAAAAGTCACTATTTATTTGAACCACTGCTAGGAAAATGAATTTTAGGGAAGCCATTTTTGAACACATACATACAAACTTCACAAAAGCAAAAACTTTCATATGCCTTTTCTCTATATTATTAGCTCACCTTGCCAAAGGCAATGTGAGCTTTTGTCATCACCTGGTATCCGTCGTCTGTCCATCTGTAAACTTTTACATTTTCATCTTCTCCTCCTAAACCCCTGGACCTATTAAACTGAAACTTGGCCTGTAGCTTCTATTGAAGGTCCTTTACAAAGTCTGCATAAATCATTCCAGTCCATGAAACAAAATGGCCACCATGAGCATTTACATGTTATGATTGGTTGAAACTTAAAACTTCTTCTCCTCTGAAACCGTAAAGCCAAATGAACTGATTTTTGGTATGGAGCATCTATGGAAGGTCCTTCACAAACTTTGCATAAATCTTTCTAGTCGGTGAAACAAAATGGCCGCCAGAAACCTTTATATTTTCTGATTTGTCGAAATTTAATACTTCTCCTCTGAAACCGTTTGGCCAATGAACTTATACTTAGTATGAAGCATTTATAGATCATTTACAAAGTTTCCAGAAATCAATCTATTCTGTCAAATCAAATCAAAAGTTTGTGACTGCAAGGTGAGCGATACAGGCTCAGCCCACTTAGCCTCTTGTTTTTCTATGGTTGCTTGCTGATATTAAAATTTTAATTCAAAGGTCCAGAAATGAGTGAAATTTGGTGTTTTTCATCGATTTCTTCACAACTGGCCATCTTTGACAGCATATAGCCGCTATTGTTGAAATTTCTTGTTGAAAACAAAACATGTTCCTTGAAATACTTAATGATAGTTGAGATTAAGTTTTTCATTACTTGTTGATTTTAGAATTTAGGGGCCAAATATAAGGCCAAATCAGGCCCTTAACATGAAATGTCCATACTGTTTCTGATGTAAAACAACAGCAAGCGAAATATGAAATTCATTTGTAATATGTACTTTATTTATTAATGTTTGCTTCAGAGACAAAAATTCATATAAAAACAACAGAGAGATGTAAAGTGAAAATTACCATGTAATAAGTATTATATTTTGGTTTCTGTATTGAATCATTTAAATTTCACTTCAAAGGGCTCAACTGGGTGCAAGACAATTTGAACCGTCCATATTTAAGACAATTTGGACCGTCCATATTTAAGACAATTCGAACTGACTATAAAGACAATTTGGACCAACTATGAAGACAATTCTATGCAGAAATTGTGACGGTTAATGAAGACAATTTGGACCGTGAATGAATTTTGTAGAGTGGTTTTTGACTGTCATTTATTTGAGCACTATACATAACAAATTATAAACAATAAGAAGCATACAATGAATCAAAAGCACTAAGAAATAGTCACATTTTACATATAATAAATTTAAGTGGAAGGTCCATAAATACTGGCACATTTCTTCAAAAGATATTAAATCATGCTGGGCTGGGATATGTCTTTGTAGACCAGACAGGTTTTTGTGATAAGAACTATCTTAAAGAATTCTACTTGATCAGTTTATTACATCTTGGTTTAGTGAAATATCAAACTCGTCAAGAGGGCAATTTTCTGTTTATTCAAAAAAAAATTTTGACTTAAAAATTATTTAAAAAGATTAAGTGAAAAAAGCAGAATTTGGATTACAAAACTAAGAGCTTCCATACCAATAGAGACGGGCAGGTGGCAAATTGTTCCAAAAAAATTATAGAATATGTGCTATTTGTGAAAAGGAATTCGGAGATGAATTTCATTTATTCTTTAAATGTAAAAATGATGATATAATTGTTCAAAGAAATAAATATTTGCCAGCATATTATATAAAAAATCCAACCTATTTGTCCAAGTTTTAATTAACATAGTTTTTCAAGAACGGTCCAAATTGTCTCAAGAGACGAGCCGAATTGTCTTTGCAGTCGGTCCGAATTGTCCTATATTCATTCAAAGTTTCATGGCATGACAATTAAAAACAACTTTTCGATAATGTGTACACTGTTGATAACCGACTTAAGTTGATGTTCACACAATGAGATATTTCAATTACAATCTGAATTTTTACATTAAATAGATGCTTCTGTCTATGACAAATATCTTACAAAAATTAAGGAAAAACAATTGTCAAGAATGGTGATTCCACCCTCTTCAAACAGGAACTTTGTCATGTTAAATTGTATAATTGTATTAGAGTTTTCTCCCATAGAACACTAAATATTTTTCAGATGGTCATTGTATATTTCAACTTCTGCCTTTTAACCTAAAAGACGCTTGCCTATGGTAACAGCATTGTCCTTGTAAATTATCTGTTCTTCGATCAGATGGAAATGATGTTATTTTTGATGTTTGAAAAAACATCTGGTTATTTTTTGGCTATATTCAGTAAGTGAAAATTAAGATCCATATATGATTAAAATCTTATCTTATGACAATACAAAACTTTAAAAACCGAGTTTTTGATAAATAGATATATTTCCTACAACTGAAATACTGCATATATGGACAATGATAATTTTTAACACCAACTATCACGTGAATGCACTGGTTAATCTGGAAACAGGACATTTTTATATATATTTATAAAGATGGATGAATCATTGTTTAACGTCAAGTGGCAATTATTCAATGCATATCAGGAGGAGAACATATTGATATATGAATATGAACCCTGCTTTGTACTAACTGACATGCTGAGCTGGATTTTCAATGTGGGGGTAACAGTCCATAGGAATCCCCCCAACCAGACACCTTATACTGACTCGGACCTGACCAGTCCTTTGCTCTTAGTCCTAGATGCTGCATGCTTGGCAGAGAAGCAGCAAATACCGTTTTATTTTCTTTGGTTTGACCTGGCTTGGAATCTAACAAGCAACTTTCCACAACCAAGGTACATGTAATACGGTAATTTTTGTCTATCAGCTTCACAGTCGAAGTTGACTAGTCTTTGCTTTTACTACAAAGGCTAAATGCTGCATGCTTAGTGAAGAATCAGCTAATACATGTACCAATTTAAAGTCTTTAGTGTGACCTCACCCTGGATTGAACCTGCAACCTTTCACATTTCAGATGAGCCCACAGACTGTTTGCTGAGTCATTTGTTTGAGCAGAATATTATACTCTCCATATAAGTAATACTGAATATTGAAATACTGCAGAGTACATGGATCGCTGTGATATTGGCTGTAATTTCGCCAACTCGGCATTAAACAATATTCAATCAATCAATCAATCAGAGTACATGGACCTGTATTCTAGATCGGAGGATGATATTTTTTCAAGGGTGATATTCTAAAAAAAAAATCCCCCTGCCTCAATTTCATGCAAGGTGATACTGAAATACTGTAGAATCATTGCAAAATAACACATGCCTTCTAGCAAAGGAATTCATAAATTTCTGCATGAAGTATAATAATTACATTTATATATTAATTTCCTATAATTGTGTAACAATACTGGCACAATAAGTTCTTCACAAGATACTTTTAAATTCAGAAATCAATACACTTTTTCTTATCATTGCAAAACAGCAATAGGAATAACTACTTGTATTTTTTTATTCTGCTGATAAAATTGTTTTATTACTAATTGGATTTATTAACCTTGCATTCTTACATGTCGTGGAATATTAAAATAGTAACTTTGTACATTAATTTCTGAATTTACAGTAATTAGAAAATATCCAAAACCACGAATATTTTAATTCGATGTAGTACAATGTATTTATTTGAATGATTATTCATTTTATTTCATTATTCATGTTTGGTAATGCATTTCTCCATCCTTTATGCAAAACCACAGACAGATCCAAAACAAGCTTTTGATAGATAGGTAAATCAGCAACATTATGATCTTCATGTGGGTCTTGTGTATGTAAATAAAGCTCCCTTGCATGAACATCTGTCCAGTCTGTCTTCAGGGCATCGGGATCAAATCTGACCCATTCTGTGTACCTATATGAATCAGTTCTCACAGTGTATCCCATTATAGTTATATCTGCAAGTTTAGGTGAATCACTGTTTTCCTGGGGAATGTCAGATGGACGTGGATAATTGCTGAATACCGCAAATTTCCACTTCATATCATTCCTTTGATTATGTACAGATAGATTTTTGATTAATGGTGCCAAACTTACACCTTCTGTACATAATGGGATGTCAGAACTATTTTCAGGGCACAAATAAGGTACACTGATTCCACTGAGATCTGAAATTGTTGGAAAGACGTCAACTAGCTCTACAAGTGCATCTGAGGTTTTGTAACTTAGATCATTGAAGAGGAAATGTTTATGTGGATTGCCTCCCTTGTTTGTCAGACCAGGTACATGTATTATTAGTGGTACTTTGAGGGCGACTTCAAAGTTGCTGTACTTACACCATTCTTGATGTTCACCTAAAGACCAGCCTTAAAAAAAATTACTGGGTAAATAAAATGCTATACTGTAAAAAAAAAAGTAAATTGTACGAATTTATTTTGACCTTGGTACTTTCATTATAAAAATTGTGAACTGTCTTTAAAAATATGATCGATACCTTTGGACTCATCATATAACAAATATGATGACGTAAGTATGAGAAACAAACCGCCATTATTATATACATATGTATATATTGTATGGTAAATTTTCGCTGTTGCTGTTTTCAAATCAAATGTTGTACACATGTAACAGTTACTTTGTATCTTGCAGTAACTACAATTCCTTTTCTGGGAATACCTAAAAACTTTTTTTAAACTACTTTTTGTATCATATTCTGTTATTGTTTTGTCCTATGCTAAAATTTGTCAAATTTTCAAAGGAAATTGTATTTTTCTGTTTTTTTGTGTGATTGATTTTTGTGTTCGATATGAAATGATTTTTGTGTTATATATCAAAACAGATGTTGACGTTATTGAAAATGTGCAAGTTCTGTTTCCACAAGTTGGAACCATGTTGACTTTTAAGACATCCATGTTTGATACTTGGAATGTACAGAATTCTGGGAAAGACACATACAATGTATGTTTATATTTGGTTTTAGTGTCATGATATTCATCCACATCCCTTTCTTACTTTTGACATGATATTTTACAAGAAATTAGTTGTAGAAGACTGTTCAACTTACAGTTTTTTCTCAATATGGCATAAAACCAAAAATAAAAACAATCGCATGGCATTTCTAGACAAGTTGTATTAGCAGAATACTTACCATGATCACCAATGAACACTACCATGGTATTACTTGACAAGTTGTACTTCTCCAATCCAATAAGTAACTTGCCTACTTGATCATCTATGTATGATGTTGCAGCATAATAACTCTGCCTTACTAACAACTGTCAGATATAAATATAAATATACATTTATTGTAAGCAGAGTGTTCTGTTAAAACAAACAAAGAAAAACATTATCTTACAGTAACAAATTAAATGTACTATATTTGTGTTAAAAGGAAATAATTATATATTTATATTCAAAGTTATCCCCCTTCATTTCATATGTGTATATGGTAAATTAAAAAATGAAGACAATCAAGATGTATTATCAGGGCTGTACATAGGATATATCTGCAAACAGGAAATACTAATTTCATTTCATGCTGAATGAAAACAAGAGTGGACACACAAAAATGTCTCACCTGTCATGTATTTCTAATGAAAGTAAATGCTATCAGACATACATTATAAATTTTAAGCTGTAAATAATGAGATAAAATATAGCAGACCTATCGCATACAGTATTCGAAAAACAGAGCAAAACACAAAAACTTAACTATACCCACAGAACCATGAAAATGAGGTCAAGGTCAGATGACACCTGCCAGTTGGACATGTACACCTTACTATCCTTCCATACACCAAATATAATAGGCCTATTGTATACAGTATTCGAAAAACAGGCCAAAACACAAAAACTTAACTATAACCACTGAACCATGAAAATGAGGTGTAGGTCAGATGACACCTGCCAGTTGGATATGTACACCTTACAATCCTTCAATACACCAAATATAGTAGACCTATCGCATACAGTATTCGAAAAACAGGCCAAATCAAAAAAACTTAACTATAACCACTGAACCATGAAAATGAGGTCAAGGTCAGATGACACCTGCCAGTTGGACAAGTACACCTTACAATCCTTCCATACACCAAATATACTAGATCTATTTCTTATAGTATCTGAGATATGGACTTGACCACCAAAACTTAACCTTGTTCACTGATCCTTGAAATGGGGTCGAGGTTAATTGAAAACTGTCTGATGGGGATGAGGACCTTGTAAGGTACGCACATACCAAATATAGTTATCCTATTACTCATAATAAGAGAGAAATTAACATTACAAAAAATGTTAACTTTTTTTTCAAGTAGTCACTGAACCATGAAAATGAGGTCAAGGACAATGTACATATGACAGACGGAAACTTCATAATATAAGGCATCTATATACAAAGTATAAAGCATCCAGGTCTTCCACCTTCTAAAATATAAAACTTTTAAGAAGTTAGTTTACGCCGCTGCAGCCGCCGCCGGATCACTATCCCTATGTCAAGCTTTCTGCGACTTACGTCGCAGGCTCGACAAAAAATGGCCTAAACATTTTTATCCACAGTGATATAAAAAGAAATTAGAGGAGATATGGGCTAAGTTTTGATAAGACAACCCTGAAGGCTGAAAATGGAATCCGAAAAAGTTCAAAGATAGGTTTTTGTACATCTATCCATTTTAGGATTGTGCTCATACTTCATAGAAATTCTTAGTTGCTTGATCTTTAAACATGTATCATACTGCCCAATTTTAAGGAAACTAAGGGGAAGCCAGAATTTGGCAGAAATGGAATCAAGCTGTACATGTTGGTAATCTTAAACTTTTGTAACAGGCAGGACATCAATATTCTATAGTATAAATCCTCTTTCTCCATGTAAAATGGGTATTAGGCCAAAAAGATGTTACAATTTTTGATTTCTCAGTTTTTGCTACTTTCAACCAGTTAGACTTTAGTTCAATCAGATCCCTAATGGTTATTGGTTCAATCAGATCCCTAGGGGTTATTTATAATAACAAAGAGGTGTTTAATATGTATCAGAAAATAAGTCATTTCATCAAACATTCAAGCATACATTCCGTGTCTCAGACTTACATAATGTAAATACTTAATGAATGTTTGAGAAAAAAATCTGAAATGCCATATTAAAATTAATTCCTTCAGATCTCAATGAAGTGAGAAATTAAAAATTTTGCCGCCTTTAAACCCTTTTTTTTTATCGTGTTTTTGCTCTTATTGTATATAATTTGGTTTATTGCAGTAAGAATGTAATAATGAATTTTGTTACCACATTATATTAATGATATTACATTTATTATAATATACCTGGTAGTTATCTGGCAGTGGTCCATAAGGAAAACTAACATTTAACCTTTTAACATCGTCCCTTTTTCTGAGATCAGTCCAAGGGTTCCATGCTACTTTTGGTAGACCAGGAGGTAGTGTATTGTCTGGTGCTAGATGTATCTTCTCAAGTGGATACAATTCTGTAATATATACATTGACATGTGTATGAAGATTTTGTTAAAAAGGTGTTCTATTATTACAGGTCGACACCAGTCACTGGATTATACAGGCCAATGCTTAATAATACTGGACATGTGTTTGTTTTAAACAGGTCAGCATTAAAGTAAAGAAAGGTAAATTTAATTTTACTCACCAATTTTGGACCCAAAAAGGGCATACAGAGAGAACATATAAGAGAGTTTAAGCCAAATATTTATAAAAATCATATTTTAAAAAGATATTGAGATAGTCTTTGGATATGATTCACATATATAACTCTTGTATTAATTTAATTTTATAAGACTGGCAATATTAAACACATACCGTAATTTCTGAATTTATAGTACACTGTTACCTGAATGATACAAAAATTCAGAAATAAAGTATACATCTACATGTATTAATGATATGAATCTTAATGACAACAAATTATAATGTGAGATTGATAAATACATTTATCATATACTTAGAGAAAATAAAGGTAAAATTTTACTCCACAATAAAATTGGAAATTGTACATATTTCTGCCCAAATCTTATAAGAACTGGCTTAGCGGGCTGATATGACTTTGTTTCCGGTTTATATCAACTGCTTCCGTTTTATATCACACACCTAAGCCGTAATTGCATTATAAATCAGTCGTTTCCCTAATCGATTCTAAACTTACTACCGTACAGAAACACGGCAGACGATAGCGGGACGAAACTCTGGAATATATTCATTCGCTCAAAAATGTTAATAAAAAACAGAAAAAACATTAAGTGGCAAAACACTGGCAGCTCTCGGGCTGATAATAGATGTGATATGAAAAATGCCATGTTATAATCTATATGTATGAATCCTGAACATTTTTTAATAGAATATAATAGGCTAAAGTCAAAATGTGAATTTTAATTACAATTGTCACCTCTTCATCAACATTTATTTCTGAATTTACAAATGATATTTTACAGAAAGAAAAAAAAAAACAAAATAAGATTATTAGATAAAACATAAGATTTTATTTCAATAAAAAACCTAAATATTCTTTTGGGTATTTCAGTGGTATATGTGGCTTATGGTATCCAACTGCAAGAAAAAATGGCTTTCCTTGTTTGGAGACATTGCTCATGATATCAAGTGCATGCAGGGTACTCTGAATGTCAGGAAGTGTTTTCTCTGGCATGGCTGATACATTCACTGGACAAACTGCATTCATATACAACATCGCACCAGGACCAGGACAAACCTAGTAAAATACAAAAAAAAATATTTTAAGATATCAAAATATTATCAAATCTAATTCTAATGTAAATTTAGAAACATTGAAACATGCATAGGATGATTTACAATCAAAACTGAAACAATGGCATATTTGTAACCTATGACAGACAAAACATTCTATTTTGGTTATTGTAATTATTTAATACAGATATATGTTAATGTATTTGGACAACAATTGCTTCAAGTCATCAATAGCACAATGTCAAAGCAGAATGTGCACAGTAAAAATCTACTTTGTCACCATTTTTTGCTGTTGTTAGCTGAGATGATTCTATATTTATACAATGCTTTCATGCCATCTGTGAGGACTGTAACAAACCTTGTAAAATAATTAGACAAATATATGTATGCTATTATTTTCTCAGTACATGGATGATACAGTGAGTGTTATTTTTTACTGCGATAGTCATCTAAATAAACAAACCTTGGCCATTTTGTATGTCTCTGTAGATGGATGATATGGGGGTACAGACCAACTGTATGGATAGTCATCTGTTTCCCCAGATGCGACTCCTTAAAAATATAAACATTACATAGCTCTAATATATTTCCATTTTTTCTTGCAACTGTTTTATTTAAGAAACAATATGTAAAGCAAACAAATATATTTTCTTAAAACTTTCTAACTACTGCCTCTAAAAGTTGTTTTCATGTGCATTGTCTCCCCTTATAGGATAATTTCTTGTGAATTAAAATTCAAAGCAATGCAACAAAGAAATTTATAAAAAGAAAATGGGTCAAAGACACAAATGGCCGGGTTGCTTTACTGGGTGTTTACTGTAGTGGTGACAAAGGTGATTACAAGATCATATTGCACATTGGCAGTCATGAATATTTATATATACAAAATCAGACATTGTATGTTGGTTTATGAGCACAGAGGCAGTCATCAATTTAATTAGAAATAGGTGAAGTAAGCAATATTTCATTTGATTAAATGTTGATAAACACGTGTTTGGAAAAATGGGAAATAATTCCTGAAATAATTCCATAAAGTGAGGTGCACATCTTCAATATATATTAAAACATTCTGCGAAATTTCAAGGATGTGGGTGAAAAACTAGGAGGAGTTGATTTCGCAAAATTGGTACCCTCTATTGAAGATGTCAATAAAAAAAACAACTAAGTTTTAAAGTTTTGCAAAATGGGAAATAATTCCTGAAATAATTCCATAAAGTGAGGTGCACATCTTCAATATATATAGAAACATTCTATGAAGTGTCAAGGATATGGGTGAAAAACTGTAGGAGGAGTTGATTTCACAAAATAGGTACCCTCTATTGAAGATGTCAATAAAAAACGACTAAGTTCCAAAGTTTTGAAAAATGGGAAATAATTCCTGAAATAATTCCATACAGTGAGGTGCACATCTTCAATACAAATAGAAACATTCTATGAAGTTTCAAGGATCTGGGTGAAAAACTGTAGGAGGAGTTGATTTCACAAAATAGGTACCCATTTTCCCCGCCGCCGCCGCCGCCCGCCCGACATTCACCATACTATAACCCAGATTTGCACTCTGTGCAACCCGGCCAAAAATTACAGTTACATATGATTGTTACCTGGGTGAAATACTTTTCCAACAGAATAAGTGATGTATCCATTGTTTTTGAAGTGTTCTGGTAATGTAGTAAAATTGCCTCCCTTGATACGCCAATATGTTTCTTGATCATAAACATGTGTCGTGTTAGGTCGACGACTTGTTAAAAAGGATGCTCTACTGGGACCACACACAGCTTGCTGAAATTTAATTTGTGTGTTTGTAAGATATGAACAGAATATAACAAAATGAATTAATTTAATTTTTTGTTGGATATGAATAGCAGTGAAAGATTTAATACTGCATTTGATTTAAAATAAATAGGTACGATAAAAGGCAGCCGGCATATTATACAGTCAAACTTTTTTTCATAAATACAAAATATATATTTCCATATGCTAGTATTTTTATGGGAAATTTTTTAAACCTTAATGATAAAAACTATTTAATTTTATTTTAAATTTTTTTACCTAATTAAATATATAGCATGTTAGCCTAAATTGATATGATAATAATAAAGTTGTCAGTAAATAAAAATTTTATGGCTTCTTTAAAACAAAAGACATCATGTCTTGGGTACCTAATAACCAATTCAAACAACTGCTCATGTGAAAGATTTACTATGAAGATATAAATTAATACATGACGTTTTAAAAAAAAGTAATGTCATATTTTGTGTTTAATTTGCAAATTCTGTAGGATCATTTAATTTAAAAAACATTTTATTTAATATATACTTTTCAAACCAAGTTAATTGGATAATATACATTATTAATAGAACAAAATTAGAAAATGTCTAGGATTATTAATATCAATATTTTCAAATATTTGACGGTGATGACAACTTTTTAATTCGAGTCCAAAATATGCTCTGTTTTGAATTCACAGGTTTTAATATTTTTGTTTCGACCAATGAAATCTCGTACAAATTACATGATTCAAATCACACATTTCTAACCACAGGCACATGATTAGCACATTGCATGTGCATATGCACTCGATCCGCACATTACATGCACACGTTTCGCATGTGTTTTTCTGTGATTTATACGTTCAACCAGGTGTACCTTAGGCCAATATTAAAAAAAGTTTGGAACTAGTTTAATATTTTTCTACTATCAATTATGAAGTACCAGTCATTTAAATCACAATAAGACAGAAGAATTTTAAATAAAAACCAGCAATTCATAAGTATTAACTTAAATTTGACTGTTCAATGAAACATTTGATTCACCTGCTCCTAAGAAGCACTGCTTAAACTTTACACAATTATTCCACAAATGTTAACTGTGATAATATCTTGTGCAATACTAATATACTGTTTCTTTTTTTACATATCCGTTACGCATCTAACATGTTTCGTGATGTAATACATTTAATTGAATTTAATCCATTGTTATACTTTTAATTCAATAAAAATTTACTTACTTGGGACATAAAAATCCCAAATTGCAATTCCTCCTTAATTAGTTTATCTATGGAACACTAAAACCTAAGTTGAAGCTTAATTTACAATATAAAGCTATTGTACAAAAGAACTGAAGAAAATTATTTCCAGTTGATGAAATAAGTGCAATACCTGTGCATATGCATTGTTGAAGACAATGGACTGACTAGCTAAACGATCAATTTCAGGCGTCACAAGAACACTGTTTCCATAGCAACCAAGAGTTGGACGGAGATCATCAGCTATTATGAATAAAACATTCAACTTGCCTAAAAAAAAAATAATAATAAATGTTCAATTTGATAACAAAATTTCAATTTTCAGTGAGTTTAGATGTACACAGTATCTGTAAAAAAATTCTTCAATCAAAACATTGCAATATGTCAGACTGAAAATATTTTTTTTACTGCTAAAAACTATTGTATTTCCTAGATATTTCTGATGTACAGATCTGCCAAACTATACCAAAGCAACATAACAGTGGGAAAGTCCAAGGAAAACCAACACAGAAGGATACATGTACAACTAAAAGAATAAAAGTAAACAAAACAAAAATATAGCAAGCCAGCACAAAAACTAAAGCATTAGCTATGTGAACTCCCAACGAAAACCAGGAGTGAGATCAGGTACTCATAAGTAGTTAACAGTGTCTACTCTGAAAAACTTCTATGTATTCTTTTCTACATTTTCTTACTGATATACAGTGTTGTACAAGTGTATTTCTTTTACAAAATTTTAAGTACAAAATTGATCTGTAGAATAAAAAAAAACCATCAAATTTTGCACAACAATACATTTTTCAAAAAGCCATATATTATATGCGCTGGATGTCTCTTCATGATGACACACATCTTACCTTCTGATGCACAGATAATACAGGGAACCAGAAGAAGGAATAAATTCCAATGTGACATAATTCAGTTGTTCAAAACATCTCCATCTCTCATCTGTAATAGCAATAAAAAAAAGAACATTAAAAACAAATCATCATAATAAAATATAACTGTATCTATGTCATTTACACTTGCAAAAAATCACATATAACAGCTGAATCATTTGTGTATTATTAAATATAATTATGGATTTCAAAATTAGTAAAAATAATACACATGCATGTATCAAATCATAAGTGTTGTTCCATTGAGGAGGTTGCAGACGAAGAACATTTCCTAACCAGGTGTGAAAAGTATACTATAAATGTGAGGAAAGAACTATTTAAATTTATATCAACAATAGTTCCTACCTTCACAAATCTATCAGAAAGACCAATGTTATATTATATTCTTAATTGTGAAGATCCTGATATATTAAACTCTGTTGGCAAATTTTTACATGTTAATATGCCATGAGTCTTTATATTTAAGATAATCATGATTTATTTATAGTGAATGTTTTCTGTCATGTAACATATGTACATGTAAATGCAGTTGTCTATAATTTTCTGTCAATCAAGTAACTTCTTCCCTCTTCAATGTTTTTTGTTACATTAACCCTGTTACTTATTGCCCAGTTAGAGGGCCCTTTAATTGGTTAATAAACATTATCTTATCTATTACTGGAACATTATTTAATCAAGCATTCTGAAAGTATTGCTGGGCAATACAATGTCCCCTACAGGCTTGAGCTGGGAGGAAACAAGCATAATCTCCTTGAGTATGTGAATCGGACGGTTTCTGAAAAAAGTCTGGAAAACTATTATTTTGGCAATAATTCCTATTTCCAAGGGCCATAACTCTCACAATAATTATCTGTTCAGCATGAAACTCAAACTTGATCTGTATCTCATCATTATAAGCTCAAATACCAAAAATTAGATCACTTGATTAAATGGTTTCTGCAAAAAATCCGGAAAACTGAAGTGTAACGGATTAACTGACGGATGGACGGAGTGCAAACCTATAGTCCCCTTTGGCGTTGCCACTAGGGTTGCCGGTAGGGGACTAAAAAATCATGACTTAAGATCTAGACTGATTATGCTGATGTGCTGAAAGCAACATTTAAATTTCATAAAATATAAAATATTTTTCTTCTGACTTCACAGAATATCATTATGCTGTTCAGCATGGATTCAACTGTATATCTGCCTAGAACATCATCTGTTTCTAAGCAAGAAAAAAGTCCAGACAGCCCACATTGCTTTGTATGCTTGATGAGATTCAAAATATGCACTTTTAACAAGTTTTTCTTACTTGTTTATGAAAGAACTGTTATTAACTATAGTCTTTTGAACATTCTGGTTTAAGTTATATTTATTGTAACAGTTTTAAAGCTTTTTTTTCAGGCATAATAAGAATACAAATTAATGATGATATGATCAAAGCCCTACACTTCTTGCTGGACAACACTTTTGATCATTTTGGCAACACTGTGTATTGTCAGGTTATCGGGATTCCTATGGGTACAAACTTGTGCTTCTCTTATAGCTGACTGTTTTTATAAATAGATATAAAACTGGTCTTTTATAAAAAAAGCAAAAGGTACAAAAAAAGTTTCAAGTTGCTTAAGATCTTTTCACAGTATTAGGCTACCTGTACAAATTATACAAAAATTTGCCTAATCCTGTAAACAAAGGTATTTTTCCAAATGACTTGAAGAAATTGAATTTCTAATTGTCTCTCACAAATAATGGAGAACTATATTGAACTCTAAGACAAGATAGCAAACTTTTTTAGCTTACCTGGCCCAATTTAAGGCCATGTGAGCTGTTGCCATCACTTGTTGTTTAATATATCAACAGTATACAACCGGCTAGCTTTACAGTTAAAATTTGCACATCCTGACCCTGGTATTGAATTTCTGTACCGTCCAACCAATTTTTCAATTTTATGTGGTCACCTTGTTGTAGAATCATTCTGTATTGGTTTTTATACACCAGAATGTCAGCTGCAGGATGGTTAAAGTGTAGGTACAAAAAAATGTATGGTACCCATAAAACCTGTTTAATGTCTGTACCAAATCAGACTTATACACTTTTGTGCTCATTCGGTCTCTTTTATGTTACATTTGTATTTTTTGTCCATTAAGGTCTAGTTTGCAAATTGGATTAAAGCTGGCATATCATTATCACCAAACACTGTCAGATATAATTTTCTTTTGAGGTATTATCTCCAGGGTATTATGTATCAAAAGGAATAAAGATATATGTCCGATGTTGGAAGCAGTACTACTTTTTGCACTATTTAAGTTATGGTTTTTTGTTTTGCCTTGTTGTTTACCCCATATCTCCTATCAAATCTGATCAAATCTGTCTGATCCCTATTGTTATGATTTTATGCATTAAAAACGATTTTTTAATACCTGGTTTACAACAAACTAGCTTCCATTAGCTGAATTAGCAATCAGATGGAGGGCCAAGCAAAATGTCAGGGGTTCAAGCAGTATTTACAACATTATTTTTAGGTAGAATCATTAACTCTACTGTTACTTTAAAGGGAAACAACTCCCTTGAAAACATTGTTTATAAGAAAGAAAAAGAAAACAAAAGATGGTTCTAAAAGGGCAAAACATATACCTAGTCAAGATTAAAAGTTTGGTTAACCTTGAAAATAAGGTATACATACTGGTATCGTGGTACAGTGTATATCTTATCACAGTTGTACGACTTTACCTGCAAAAATGACCTGATTAGATCATTTATACGAGTTTTTAATAAATTCTTAAAAAGTCTGGTCGCTTTAAATTTAGATTTGTGAAATATCAAACCTTTTGAGAAATAAAGTTGTAATCCGTAAAGGTCACATAAAATATTCATTTTAAAACAAACTTTTCTTCTCAAGTTGCGGGAGTCATCGTGGGTTTCCCGAAATCGATTAATATTTTATCTGTTCATAAACCGGAAGCTGCATGCTGCAAATGTTTACAAAAATATTTCTTAACATTTTGTTCTGTTTTGAAGTAAAAAATGACAGGCTCATCAGCAGAGTTAAGCAGTCATAGACTAGAAGTTGTAAGCAACAGAAATGATTAGTGACAAAAGATTTCTGACTGTCACTTAAACAATTTCGTAAAGTCTGAGTGGGGAGTACCCCACATGTGCAACAAACGGAACGTGGTTATAAACCTTTTATAGATCTATAACATGAATTTTAATCATTTGAAGTCCATTACATCAGAATATCTCTTAAAAATCTTTTTAATAAGCTTACCTTATGTTCCTTTATTTGTACATGTAATTAATGATGTATTTCCTATGCTTAATCCTTGTCCTGATATGCACCTGGTTGCCACTGGACGTTAAACAATAGTTCATCCATCCATCCATCCTATGCTTAATAAACTGTAGTCATCATGAATTGTTTCTGCATCCTTTTGGTCACTCTTTCTTTTCAAAAATTTGGGGTATTGTTTCTGCATTTCATCATTTTTGGCCTTAATCAACACTGATGAGTCATAATTTGACAAACTATACAGACAGGTATCTTTAAATTAGTATCATTGAAATGTAGGAGGGCATTTCATATCCATTGTATCTTAGATCCTTTGAGATCTTTTGCTTAGGTATTTTAAATTGACTTTATATGACTTAAAATGAGTTCCAAGTTGAACAATCCACAAAACAAACTATTTCAACTTTGACAATGCAAAGCCCAAGTTTCAGTCTTTAAAACACTTAAATTTTGTATTGAGTATGTTGGGGTACTAATAATTTCTAGTCGACTCTAATGGTTCTTTTTGTGTAAAAAAAAATAAAGCATTGAATGAGTTTTCAAGAAATCAGCATTTTAAATATTCAAAGTTAAACAAAGATAAGAAATGAAACAATTAAAAACTTTCTAATCAATTAAACATGATATATCAGAACAAAATTTAAAGAAGTTGAGTTAAGTTTTAAAGTAATCAATAATCCAGACAACTGAACCTGGGAAATTGAATGCATGAAATAATTGTTCACATAGAATTTAATTATGCCATATAAAACTTAATTGTAAAAAAGTCAGCAGTATAAGATAAGAATATGCAATGGCGGCTAGTTACAGAGTGCAAGCCTATAAAATAAAACTGAAATCTAACACTTTCTTTTACTTTTGATCATTAGATTGAGGGCGTTTCCATGATATTTGAAAGGGGGGTGTATAATAAAACTTTTTGAACCTTTTTTTTGCTAAAAAACATAAAATAATTGTGAAATTCACTAATGTAACGGTTCCTGACTTGGAGCATGTATATTTTATAGTTAAAGTGTCAGGGTTTGATATTTTTTATGCCAAATTTTCTCCATTAATTGTCTATGGTATATTAAAATGATTGGATGGATCTTAACAGCAGTAGACCAATAACGAGAAATTCCAAATTCTAGGGTATAAGGCGTTACTTAACATTTCAATAGTCCTAGGCCAGGATTTTATGAACGGGAGGTGTAACTACGGTTGTCCTGGTAGAGGGTCCATGGGGAAGCTCAGAAGCTCCTGGATTTCAACAATTTAGCATCAAATTATGAAGTAGCTTGACTGATAAATATCTCTCTATTTTAGATTAAGTTCTGGTTTTGTTGAACGACACACATGATACAAGACAAACAAACAGTGAAGGATACATATAAGCAGATTACGATAGTTTTTTTTTTTTTTTGAAAAGAGGGGCATACGCCCATTACGCCCTCACCTGGACCCGCCCCTGAGATTAGCCAAAATACATGTACATGTGTTCAAAACATTTGGTTCAAAAGAAAATTAAGAGACAACAATCTGATATTTGCAATTTCATTAAAGATAGTTGATATAAACCTGACTCAAGTTCATGACCAAAACACAAAGTGATTTTTGATTTGTCTATCTTTATGATATGACCTACCAATAAAATTAAAAACTGAAGTAATATCATGGCAGTTTTGGCCACAGTATCATTTAACTTTAAGTTTCATGATATAGAATACAGGGATATGATAAAATTTTGTTGTTTTGTGTTTTCAATTTAATGTCTTTTTTTTTTACCAAGTTAGGATACTTATAATCAATATATATAAATGTTGGATATATTTTAGATAGAGAATCCCGGAGAAGATGATGAAACTTGTAAAACCTTTGTTTTTCACAAAGAAGATCATACCTTGGGAAATTCTCTTCGTTATATAATAATGAAAAAGTAAGTACCATTATTGATTAGGCTATTCATTATGAGATAGTACAAGTTACTTTTATCCAAAGTCTTTATATAGATTTTAAAAAGAATGTGTTGAAATCTGCCAAACATGAGGTCCAGATCTGTAAAATTTAGAATTTTTTTGTGTATTTCAGTCCATATCTGTAATATTATAATTTTTTGCGTATTTTAGTCCAGATATTTAAGTTTAAGATTGTGTTGTGTATTTCAGTCAGATGTGTAAGATTGCTTTGTGTATTTCAGTCCAGATGTGTAAGATTAAGATTGCTTTGTGTGTTTCAATCTAGATGTGTAAAATTAAGATTGTTTTGTGTATTTCAGTCCAGATGTAAAGTTTTGTGGATACAGTGTCCCACATCCTTCAGAAAACAAGATAAACTTCAGAATACAGACCTACGGTAGTATTTATATTGGATGTGGATTGTGATGGCACAATAAATTATTTCCTTGATTTTAGCCCTCCCTACTACTACAGTATATAGTCAAAAATCCAAATAGTAAAAACAAACAAACCAGGACCAAAAACAATCACTCACCCAAAAACCAAAAAAAAAACCAAAAGAACAAGAAAACAAAATTAGTAAATTAATAATAATTGGCACACAGTGTCAAAATTGATGAGATTTTAGGAATTATTTCTCCCTGACCTTATAATTGAATATCAAACTGAGTTTGCATCAATTTGTAATTAAGGCAAAGAAACCTTGGATATGTTTATTACATCTGGGGGGATGGGTGTATTTAATTTGGATTGTTTTATGCAATATTTGAGATAAAAATGTATTAGATTTTAACACCAAGGCTAATTAATATTACTCATATTAGTAAATTATTGTGTAAATGTATATAGAACAGCCCACAGAAACTTTACAAATTTATTTTCAGGGAAACCAGCTGTAGATATCTTAAAGAAAGGGTTAAAAGATTTAAATAATTGCTGTGAACATGTACTAAAGACATTTGAGGTGAGTTATGAATACTTACAAAAAAACCTAGCACACACTAGAAGACACATTTGACATCATAATGTACACTGATAATAAATTAATAATTTGTGTCCTTTGTAATTTTTAAAACTTTAGAAATTATGAGAAAGAACCAATATGGATTCAACTGACAAGACAACACACCATCCCTAATTTGAAGAGACCAAAAAAAGACTTGTTTTTATTTTTCATTTGAAATAAAATCATAAGTGGTAATTCCATCATGTGATTCAAAAGAGATAAATAATCCAACAAAATAAAAATAATAAGAAAAAACTTGTACTCGTTCTACCTATTGCAAAATTGTCATTAGTCTTGAATAAATAGTACAAATGTATTATTATTAAAACCATTATCACAGTGCTACTGTTTGTCCTGCACAATTCGTCAGTTTATTTCTTGAAGACAAACTTTTTAACAATTCTGCACATCTTGATTAAAAATTTCATTTTGATTCTGTAAGTTTCAGATAAGAATTAGGTATGTCAAAATGTTATTGTGGTTTTAGAAAACAAAATCTTGCACATATTCAGCAATATTGTTTTAGTTTATGGTGACGTCATATTTTATTCCAAAATAAATGAAATGTGTACAAAAAAATGGAAAATCTGCTCTTAAAAAGTATCTGAGGCATTTGGTGGGAAAAAATTATCATTTAGGAGGATTGAAAAGAAAGTAGAGAATGATAATTTCTACATTTTTTTTTAAGAAATACTTGAGATATTCCCCTTGCAGTTAAAAAAGAGACACACACACAGTAGTTAGTAAAAATATATAGAATTAACTGAGCTGTCTTTTTTTTTATTTCAGAACAGTGTAACTGAATTTAAAAAAAGAAACATACCATCTGAAATGGACAGCTAACAAAAGTTAGGACAAACCCCCCAAAAAGAAAATGATGAACACAGTTGTATATTTACCACATCTTAATGCTGGATGTGGTACAAGAAAGATGGACATGGACATTTGTTTTGAGTGCAGGCAGCTACAGTGAATTAAATGTACAAAAAAATGTATAACCTAATTGTTTATGGAAATTTTCTGTAAATTTTTCCAGAAGAAGGATTGATACCTACTAAATTAAAGTAATTTTATGTTTTACAGCTGTTTGTCAATAAATTCATTTGTTAAGAGGTACCAGAAACATTGTTGCCTCTGTGACCAAAGTTATCTTGGTAATTACTCCTTCTCATGATCATTAGCTTGTCAGAACTGAGGCTGTGAGTTCAATGGCAAGGTTTTCAACTTGTATCTTAATTAACAAGTATCCAATCAGTAGTTATGAGAACTTTTTGATACTTTTTACAGTGTAAACATGCCTGATTTGATTCTGTCATTTAATATATGGATAATCTGATCAGTTTTATAATTGCTAGCCAGTGATCACCTTATTGGTAATCATACTGTGCAGGCTGTTAAAACATGTTTATACACCAGAAGATTAGGATAAATACTGTTAAGAGGGAGGTTTTGGTACATTTAAAACTGATTTGACCCCACCACTGCTAAGTGTCCGAACCAAACCAGACTCGCACTATCGAATATTGTGTTTTTGTACTCTTTTGTAATTTTTGTCTGAAGTGTATGGAATATATGAATGGATACACCAATGTTGACTTTTTCTTATTATCTGTTTTATTATTGATTAAGGATTACCAGTTTTCCTACAGAAGGTCAGTACCACAGCTTAGTCCAACAATAAAAAAATGATTACAATAATGTTCTGAAAGTGGCTCAAACCCAAAGAAACAGAGCAGGACATGCTTATATATCTGCAACACAAGATATCACTTTTTTTTAAAACCCAAATTTAATAAGGCAGTGTTAGCTATATTGTCATCAATTTGTGGCTGTTGTCTGAATGTAATATCTGTTGTCCATTCCTATTTACAATAAAATTTTATTTTTTGCAACCAGCATTGGGTCACCTTCTTTCAAAATTAAGTTGTATTTTAGTGGATCCAACTAAAAAAAGATAAAAATCATGTGATCTGGAAGAATAAACAGTGTCTCTATTAAAATACAACCACCACGTAGCTTTAGGTCAAGTAAAACGTTATATAACACTAACAGTCTTAATTGATAATGCATATGGAATTTCCAAAGAAATGACTTAATCCTTGGAAGCTATAATTTTAATCCAATGCGCAAAGTTCATTTTAAACACATCACAACAAAATATTTCCCTGCATTGTACAACCATAAGCCATATTTTTTCTGTATTGGATGTGCTCACAAATCCATATTTTTTTTGTATTGTACGTTATGTAAGGGAAGAAACTTGAATTAGTGATCAATTATTTTGATGTTTTTTTTCATCTTTAGTGTTTATAGTTTCTGTTGGTGTACAGTTGAATTAAGATTGTTGTTATAATATTGACCATTTCAGCTGTATAGTAAATAGGTAATTATACAGTATTATGTACAATATGGGAAAACATAGTACTAATCCGTATTATATTGAAACCCCTATCGGACTCGACGCCTGTATACGTAGTGTCTCATCCAATACGTGTCTCAATTCAATACAGACTTGTACAATATCCTTTCATATTGTGCATAACACTGTATAATAACCTATTATTATCAAACCTCCATCATTTCTTGTCATTTTGCATAGGTTGTTGTGTGTAGAATAGAGAATGGAAACGGGGAATGTGTCGAAGAGACAACAATCCGACCAAAGAGCTGAAAACAGCTCAAGGCTACCAATGGGTCTTCAATGCACCGAGCAAATCCCGCACTGTAGGCAGGATTCAGCTGGCTCCTAAACAATGCATACTAGAGTTCAGCAAAATGGATGGCACACTTAACTCTGAAACATACAAATGAACAAAAATTAAAAAAAACACACAAGAGTAAAAGGCTAGAGGTTTCTGGCTTGGGACAGGCACAAAAATGTGGCGGGGTTAAACATGTTTTGTGAGATCTCAACCCTCCCCCAATACCTGTAACCAATGTAGAATAAACAAACACACAGTAAAACTCAGCTCAAAAGATGTCCGAGTCTGATATGTGTACTTATGGTATAATTGGGCACATACTCTATGAAAAACTTGCATAACCAGTCCTATAAAAAGAAAAGCATAAAAACACTGTGGATAAGAAAAACAAAATTTGATAAAATTGATAAAGATTTTATTTTAAGACAATTTATTCATCTCAAACTAAACTCGCCATCACTTTCGTTTGAAGTAGTATTTTGGTCACTTTCGTACAAAGTTTCATGTTTGTAAGACATAGAATTTGTTGCTTTTGTTTGGTCATTTACAATAACTTCAGAGTCATGGATAAGAACAGTTCTTTTGAGATTGAGATTGATTGTTTCTGGCAAAGTATATGAACTGTCATGGCTCTCAGTACTGATACTTTCATCTTCAGACGAGCTGCCAATTCTGTCAATTTTTGATGGAATTGGTAAGAGGTATTCCCCATTTTGAAAGGATGCAATGTTTTCACTGGTCACAGAATCACTCTGAATATCAGCATTAATACTTTCTGTCATCTTATACTCATGCTTTTCTGTAACAGGGTTGACTGGTTGGTATGGATGTAGGTAGCCATCACTAGCTATTGTTATGTTTTCAGAAACGCTGGTTGAACTGGATCGCACATCTAGGTAAATTTCACCACCTTGGATGAGAGGGTTATCTAAGATATTGTCTTCTTCAATAATATCGTAAATCCCTTGGCTAGGTTGATTTTGAGAGTTCTCTTGCAATGTTATTCTCGGATTATATCTATTTCTTGTGCTTTTTCTGGATAGGAAGTTATGTCTATTATTGTATCGCAGACATATGATGCACACAATAATTATGAACAGTATTCCAGAACCACAGATGCTGTAGATGATGATTTCTCTATCTAAAAGACCTAATGATTTTAAAGCATGAGAGTAATTGCTGACAATATATATTCTGAATAAAGAAAAATAACAGTGGTCAACTTTGAAAAGGTTTTTTGGTTAAAATGTACATGAATGCAACAACTCTAAATTTTTAGTTAGGATATGTCCATTTAAATGTTTAGCATCGGTTAAACACATCAAATGTCCTCCTAATTTTTATTTAATAATCCTGGATTAATGTAATCTGTAGAAGAGACTGTAGTATATTTATTTGCTGAAGGTGAAATAGTAGACAGTATAAAAAAAATTCCTGAAACAATTGATTCCAGACTAGAGTACATTTCTTAGGCCATGGTATATGTGAACTTTGATAAGAAAATTACCTGGCAAATCCACATTTTGTAATTTTATTGAATTTAATTTCCACTGAATTATGACATGTACACCTTAAAGAATATATAAGTGAACAAATAAATGTATATATGAATCAACCAGTGACTGTTACCTCCTACATCATTGGATGTCTTCACTGTTGCTAATACTGACACATCCTTTTCATCTATAAATATTTCAATGATACATAACATTAGACAGACCCAAAACTGATTTCAGAATTTCTTTTGAATAACAAACTTGAAAACGACAATAACATGTAAGGTAAAGTAACCATTTGTTATCAGTGAAGTAAGTAACACTGTATTTAAAAACCAAAATTGCCCTTGAGATGTGAAAAAACTAATAAATGGATATGAAAAAAATCTGATAAATTCAAATTAAATTAAATAAAATTGTGCAATTTTAAACCTATACCCGAGTAAGTACTATTTGGACTAATAGTAGTAGGGAAAATGTAGTCGATATCCTGCACTGTCTCTGTAACCTCTCCTTCAGGTGTTAACTCTGCAATTTAAATTATTGTAGTATTGTTAGTTTTTATTAAATATGAAATATTAATATGTTTTAATTTTCCTTTTTTTTCATTCAAAACATGACACTCAGGTCAGATGGGTTATGCATCATCACCTATTTAGTCCCTCCTCTATCATGTGTGTCTATACAAAAGTTGGACTATGTTGACCTTCTGTTGTTATTTTAGTGTTAGTGCTGTTGTTTCCTAGAAGGGTTTAATGCTGTAAATTGACTGGATTGTCATTGTTGATCTTCTGCAATATCTTTTTTGAACTATGAAGATATTACGGTCAACAATGTATCTTATAGAATAGAGAATGGAAACGGAAAATGTGTCAAAGAGACAACAACCCGACCAAAGAGCAGAAAACAGCCCAAGGCTACCAATGGGTCTTCAACGCAGCGAGAAAATCCTGCACCAGGAGGCGGGCTTCAGCTGGCCCCTAAACAATAATGTATACTAGTTCAGCCGATGTTAAAAAAAGGTAACAGAAGAAACTAAGAAAAATGACAATGTTCAAAACATGTACATGTGTATATTAACAAAGGACTACTAGCAGGTACTCCAGCTCCAGACTTTAATTAAACTGATCAAAAGATTATGTCTATATCATATAGAAAATCAGCCACAATCCCTCCTGTTAGGGGTTTAGTTTCATGCCATCATAAATTATACGAGAACATAACCCGTATCATGCCAACAACTGGTTTTAGAATAAATGTGTTTATTTCCGATGCAAAGACCCTATGAGTGAATCAATCTTAATTCCAAAATTGCCATCTTTAAAGACAGTCAGTTGTATTGTAAAAAAGCTGCTGGTCTAATAAAATTGTTGTGATCATAGAGTATATTCTTGATAACATGTCCCTTATTGTAATGCAAAGTTACGAATACTAGTTATAAATTCATATCTATGAGATTAATTCAAATATCGAACGTAAAAGCTAAGGAACGCATTTATCAGGTGTGCTCATGATCAAAATATAATTCGCAACATTACAAATACATACCCAAAGTAGTTCCGTCTGTATGATCAACGCATCCAATAACATGGTCACATCTATAAGCATAAACATATTGACCTAAATGTTGTGTCAGTTCCTCTCAAATTGTATTGTATTATTCGCGTCATTTGGGGTATGCATCAAGGAAAAATTCCAACAGAATGAGAACTCAGTGATGACACAAGAAGACAAACGAACATCTCAGAACAAAAGATAAATTGAGGTTATAGAATAATTGAAAGACACACCTTTGATTTTTGTTACAGTCGAGATAACAGTTCCCGATGCATTTACGACCCCATTTTCCCTTTGGACACTTTTCACAAGGAAATCTATCTCTTGCCCTGAAGCCATCTTCACACTCTGAAAATATATTTATATTATTAATACAGTGCGTATACAAATCAAATGAACGGTACAGAGTTAAGACGGTGATGGTCAACCAAAAACTCATTTCAATTTCAGCTAAAATCCCCAATAAACTATGTACATGATTTCCGTATGTCGGAAAAAAGTATATCGTCGACAACCTGGAACAGGAAAAAATTATGCGCAGTCAAAATGAAATGTAGTTTGTAAGACCCAAACGATCCCATAAATTAACGGTCAACCATCCAACACGAAAAGTTACAGACGAACAAGAAACAATACGTGAAATACCCTTAGAAAGCTTTGCAATTCCATTTATCCGGTAGTAAAGGTAATCATAAAAGAATGTGAATCAGAACAATCGGTAGCAGTAATATCAATACTCTATAATATATGTTGTATTAACATACCAACACAACTCTCATTCTTTCTTTCGTGGTTATTGCAACAAAACCATTCCCGCTTTCCTCCTCTAAACAAAACAAATTTAATCTGTACTAGTATACACAGTTACTTGATAAATGAACATAAACGGTATAATTATGATAGTGGAGCTCTTCGTTTGCATGGTAATCAGCCATTTTATGTTCTTACGTTTCTATCTGCTTACGACATAACTTTCTTCACACTTTTCATTAAAATTAAAACAAAATAACAACAAAAAAAAATGAATAAAGTTACAAAACGTTTATTGAAAAAATGAAATTGAAAGCAAGCATGCTTGAAACGCGACTTACCAACTGACCTAATTTTAAGAATTTACGAAAATACTAATAAGATTCGATGAATTTTGGATATTGCTCAAGGTGGTAGTACATCTAATATTGGATCTGTCCTGTATTCAATTTAATTACATTGTGTACTGCCGAGCTAACTGATAAATGTAAAGCCTTACGGAGCCCCCGAAGCTTGAAATGTTGGTCAAAATTGTAGACTGCAAAGTGGCATTTGTAAATTAGATGAATATCCGAAAAGGACCATATCTCAGTAAAATCACACATCACAGATATTCTTTTCTGCTATGTTTGGTAGGGACATGTTAGACTTACCTATTTGTACATTAGATTATAGAACACAGAGAATATTTCTGGATATCTTATTTTGTATATCAACAATTTAGAGTTCTATGCATTAAAGGTTAACATTTAAATAAAATCATATACTAACAATACCTCGTTTCGTAGCATTTATCATGTTTATCTTCAAGAGTATTTCCAGTGAAAAATAAAAAACATAAAACTTTGATACCAACAGACATCATACTAATTTCACAGAATAAACCTGCACTGGTCCAGTACACTTATTTTGACGGGAATTAATGTATTGTGTTAAATTATACCAAAGTGGAATCGGATGGTCGACAATATGTTTTAAAGGTCAGAAATAGAATAACTTCCTCAATATTGAAGTTTTTGCAACGTAAAAACCACTTTTTTCATTTAGAAAATATGGCAAAATTCCATGGTTTTATTTCCCATTGCTTGTAAAAAAAAATTAATTATATGCGGAAATTGAGACTGTAACGGTTTTCAAGTTCCGACTTTGAAGCATGAATTTCAGAACATATTGTATATCGATTTTTAATTTATCCTTTATCTATTGTTTCATGTCTTTTCCGCGACTTTCAGACTGCATATGTAAGTGGCATGTCTTTCTTTTTCTTTAGATATCATTTTCAGGATTATTTTGTACATCAACTAATTTTGACAATTACTGTTAAATTCAAAAAAGATTATAAGAAATTTTAGACCTGACTTTTCTGCTTAGATGCCTTAATTATAAAACATTTTGTCCACTTATGTCATGTATGTGTAGTATTTTCGATATTTCCGTCGGCAATAAGCATTTCAAGTACAATCAAAATTAATATCGAAGAAAGTTGATTGCCCCCATCGACTGCTTTTTGAGCTCCAGGTACTTTCTGTGACCGTTTTAGTGTAGTTTACCATATATATATATATATATATCACCATGTCCAATGCCACATATGGGGAAGTTGATCATATGCCACCGGGGACACGGATTTGAAGCAGAGATTAATAAGTAAGTTGGTGGTTGCTTGCAGATTTCTTCAAATTGTCAATTGTTTGAACAAAACAAATAACTTAGAGGAACGCTGTGTTTATACAGGAAGACATTCATTCCATTATGCATGTCGAAAAAGTCCTGGAAATCATTAAACACTACGACACTATCTGTGAAGGTACGTTGTCAAATTTTGGAAGCACCGGTGTTTTTTGCACGTGTCTTAAAATTTTACCTGTAGCAGTTTATTTTTGTTTCTGTGGTTATATTTAACCAATTAGAACAAATATTGAATAACTGAACACCTTTAATGCCTCATCGATGTTTGCGAATCTTTTTAGATGTCCTCTCCTAAAGTAAAACATTTATTTCATCCTCATCGATATTTGCGAATCTTGACGACATTGTCTGTTTGTAAAGGGTGTGACTAAACATCGAGTTCGAGTTCGAACTCGAGATATTAATTTCTAATGTCATTTATCGAGTTACATTTCGAGTTAGTGTTATGGTTCGAGTTAAAGTTTGAGTTAAGATAAAGGCACTATTTTTTTTGTATGTATTCGTACAAACTTTTTTTCTAATACGGAAATAAGTGACGAATTGGAAGTGTTGTTCAGCAGACATTTTATTCACAGTTCACATGATGAAATCCTGCTACGTGGGCCTTTAGATTGCTTCATCTGCTAATAATTTCAGATTTTTTATTTTTTAATAAAATGGCAATGAGAATATAAGCGTTCTATTTTTCCGGGTGTAGCAAACAAGTCAACCAGACTCTACCGTACGATCTTCAACATGTGGAAGGTGGTACATATACACTATATTTGCCCCAAATTTAGAAAAATGTGAACACGACATGTCAAACCTACAAGTACTCTATACTACAAACAATATTTCAAACAAACTAGAGCCTGCAAGGAGCTTATATTTATAAGCTCTCCTGTAAACATTATGGTTCGGTGCATCCTTCGACATAATTTTGAAACTGGACACCACTAATGATGATTAAGGTCACATTGCCCAGTGGATTTAGAGGACCATATAAATTTCATTAAAGTAAAGTTTGGTTGATACTGACTTTATAGTTTAAGAGGAAAAGATTTAAAAATTTCTTTCCCCCTTTTCTATAATTAGCTTCGCCAAATATCTTGGTTGATAGTCGGGGACAACAGACACAATTTTAGAAGGGGACCACCCAAGGACCATTCCACCAAACTTTGATTCCAATTAACCCAGCATTTTTCTTCTACTTTCTGACCCATATGCTCTATTCTTAGTAACATAGGCCATGTGGTTTGACTTGTGGCATCCTTCGACACTTTTTTTCTACTAGACACCCTAGTGATGACTTGGGTCAGGTTTGATTCCAATTAGCCCAGCAAGTTCAGAGTGTAAGATTTTTTTTTAAAAGTTTACGACGACAGATGACGGACACCAAAAGATGGCAAAAGCTCACATGGCCTTTATGATTTTTTGTATAGTAGAGATATTTAACACGGTATACAATCAGCGCATCCGAGAAAATCAGTTAAACCGAGTGTTTACATTTCAGGTGATTGATTGGCATGGCCAAGTATGAAAAGCCATACAATTAAACTTTGTACCTTTTGCTTTCCATATAAAGACATACCTAGCCATCCAATTTTAAACGTATCCGGTGTTACCGATGGTCTCGGGTGCGCCGGTTGTACACCGTGGTTAAGTTTCGTCTACTTATACGGTACATCGACGATATGAAGAAAACATCCAGAAAGCCAATCAAAAATTCACAGGGAAATAGACAGAAAGGCAGACAGATCAGTATATTCCCTACAGTTTTGCTGTGTTTGTCATGGCAATGAAAAATATAGGTACGGTGGCCTATTGGGCCACAAATATCCCTGCCCCTCTAGGAGAAAACCGTTAAATTTTATGGTACACATTACAAATGTACAATTCATTATTATCAAGCTTCCAGACCAAGTATTAATCAATTCCTACATATATACAAGCAAAGAAAACTTTGACTGAAATTTTCATCCATTATGCCTAACAGTAAAATTTCAAAGTCTCAGCAACAACTCATCATTATCAAGCTCCAGGCCTAATATAAAATCATTCCGATATGTAAAAGCCAAGAAAACTTCGACGAAAGATTTTATTTAGGACGGGAGGACATCCCGATTATTATGTGGGGGTATAAAAATGCTACACTGTATTTTTGTTTGTATTAATATTTATATAAAAAATTCAAAATAATGGTGACTTTAAGATGAAGAATAACAATAGAGGGGATGTTCTAATGCTTTGTTTACCATGTATTATTTGGGATTTTGTCTCATGTACATTTCCTCCATATCCCTTCATTTTTCATTCATACTTAAACTTATATCTTATACCGCAGTTTTCTGTCACAATTTTAAATCTCACAATTCTGTGTACGGATTATTTTAAGAAAAAAATATACAGGATCCACATGCATTCCGATTTAGGGAGGACGTCATACTAGTACTTTAAGGCGGGTTGAACAATATAAATACACGTATTTCGGATATTGGGGGGGGGGGAGCAGGTGTTTTTTTTCTCAGTTTGTGATTTTATTGAAATAATTAACAAAATTAATTGTACAAGAGTAAAACTATGTGTATGTCTCTTCCACATTCGTTGCCGGGTGGAACATGAGGAGAAAGAAAAAAGGAAAACGCGTGAGGAAACGCAATCGGAAACGTTTCATGTGCCCTGCACGTCAATCTAGATTCATTGATACCTATAACCGGTGTCCAGGGTCCAGTTGTTCAAAAGTTAACTAAAATTTCCAGTTTCAAATTTTCGCTTCTTTGGTTATGCCTAAGGAATGAAAATTTTCTGATGGGTTAATCCTATGACTTTATGTGTCTATGCTAAATTTTGTACAGTAATACTACTTAACAATTGAAATAATGGAAATTGAGAAAAGTGATTAACTTTTGAACAACTGGGCCCAGATGATTAAACGGCAAAGAATTAAAATCAAAGCACAATAACTTAATTGCGGGGGGGGGGGGGGGGGGGGGGGTACTCTCCAACATTTTATGCACGTTGGCTAGTACTATTTTTGGGGGCCAATTTTCTCCATTTTGCTATATTTTTTATATTTTCAGGTATTTTTGGGGGTAAGTTGAAAAAGACGAGAAAAAAATAGCGTTTTCAATCTATTTTATGTGGTAAAATGAATTGTTTTTTATGGGGTAAAATGTAAGTATTTTCCTGGGTCTGAAAAAATTAGAGATATCTTTATAGGGGAGTCAACTAATTTAGATTTTTTTGGCCTCCCCGTAAAGTTAATCCGTAACTCGAATTTGCTCGAAATGCAACTCGATAAATGATCTTAGATATAAATATCTCGGGTTAACTCAAAGATTAACTTGAACTCGAGTGATAACTCGAACGCTAACTCGAATTTTAACTCGAACTCGAACTGTAACTCGAACTGTAACTCGAACTTTAACTTTTACTCGAACTCAAGTTTAGTCACACCCGTTTGTAAATGTCAATTCCGGTTACGTCATTAAACAATATAACCCACGCGCGGGAAATTCAAACCTGATATTGCCCGGTTGGCGTGGTTGTGGACGTCGATTTAAAAAAATAGCGAAAAATATAATTTTTCTAACATAATAGAAGAATAACTTTAAAATATAATATTACTAAATTGTCTGCCTTCTTAATAAATTGATTATCATAAATTACTGTAGGAAACTTATTAAAAATTCGGTCAGAAACTGTTTTCTGAGTTTAAAAATTTCTGTCAATGTTTTGGCGATTATATTTGTTGTAACAGTTTAAATTAATTTCAGTCATAAAAATATACTAATAAAAAAAAAGAAACGTTACATACCTTTAAATCCAAATTTATCAAAGAATATTGAAAGTGATCTCGATAATCTGATATGGCAAGAACATGTATAAAATCTGGATTTTTTTTATCGAAAGGCTCAAATTCAACTTCACAAAAGTCATGACCAAAATTTTGTTTCTGCAATTCCTTCTTACCACTAATTATAATTTAATGAAACTTTCTCATATTCTTAACCATACAATGCCATTGTGCACCTCCTATTTTGTTTAATGGTCAAAATCATTTTTGGTGTTTCTTTTTCCAAAACAAGGACTCACCAAAAACATGGATTTCTTTTGTCCGTCTACCTATTTTGTATCCGTAACTCCTCCTAAACCACTTATTATAATTAAATGAAGCTTTCTAAGATTCTTAACCATATAATGCCATTGTGCACCTCCTAATTTATTTATTGGTAAAAATCATTTTTGGGGTTTGGACGTTGCAAGTGGCGGGGGTATCATTTTGTTAGCTTTGATCACAGTACCTCTAGTTTTGTCTGGGGTTATGTCGATTAGATCATGTGGATGGTGTTTATTGATTTGTGTTTCATTTTTTTTTTACCTATTCTGTTATCTTTTTTTAAAAAGTGTTCTTTGTTTGACTATTCACGACTTAAAATGTTTCTGATCTTAATTCTATTGTACAATTTTGTTTACACACACCACACACACTTTGTGAATAAGACACTGATAGATCTACTCGGAAGATGGTACTGAACAATCCCATGAATCTGGTAACGAAGCCTAGCAGAACTTATTTAACCTAAAAAATTCCAACAAAGTGCAACTAATGTGAAAAAAGAGTGACAATCTAAAAATATTATGAATATAGCTTGATTACCAAAAGGGAAAAACGAACAAAATCTATGTAGGAATGAAAAGAAAAGTACTTTTTGTGTATTTGTCTTGCTTTTCTATTATTTAGCCTCATTTTCTTACACTATTGTTTTCACACTCGATTAGAATGCGTTCTGAAGCCGCTATGGACTTTATGAAGTTTTACTAATTGTGCTGGGGGAAAGATTGAGCAACATCCCCAACAACATCACAAACCTCCAGAGGATACATACAAATACAAATTAACATTATGCCATCATTTGCAAATTATGTGAAAACGAAGGAGTATCTCCCTCGTGCAAAGCTCTGTCCTTTGGAATTTTTTGAATTTTCTCCAACTTGTTTTAATATTATTTTGTTTTTCACAATTTTAGGCATTGAGCACAACTGCCGAGTCGTAAATCGACGAAAAGAGCACAGTTTGTGCATCAAAGCTGGTATAAAAAAAAATGCAGAATGTATTCTCTGTTTTGCCGGGATCCTTGACTGACTGCGATATATAAAAGTGAGATATGCTTGTCGTTCATTGGGTTTTGCGGTAAATTATATTTCCTGTTTCTATATATTACTGGACTTTAACGTACTAACTGTCCATTGTACACTACATGCATGTACATATTATTCGTCTTGTGTCCAGAATTTCCCTTTTACTCTAGATATGAAAATTTGCCCAATAGATACCACCGTATAATGATGGTGTTCACATTTTTTGTAGTTTTTAGTATTGAATAATATTTCAGAATTACGTAATCAACATATTTCAATTCGTTAATAACATAAGTGTGCAAAAGGTAGGTATAAATTTAAACTACCTATTTGAAGGCCAAGTAGATAATACACGATTATCGATTTAAATGTGCCTGTGTGAACACGAATGACAGTTATTGTAAAAAATATACTTTATCATGGTTTCTTTTTCGTTTTGGGATTGCTTAACCTTCTGGAAACTTTACTGTTATTGTTTAAAAATAACAATAGGTAAGTGTATATATTAAATAGATTCAGCACTATAAGTTTTATACAACAAATAAATAAAATCCACTTTCGTTTTGCACCTGATCCATTATCCACGACCTTCAAATCTATGAAAATGTTTTGAAAGACATCTTAACATTAATTTGAGAATAGAATGTGACCAAACATCGTTCCCATACTTTCATGCGGTGAAAGAAAAACCAAATCATTTGCAAGTATTCACTTAAATAAAGTAACGGACAATGAACGAAATGAATTAGTCCGCTTGATTGGAGTATTTTACAATATCTCATAATGACGATTTCAGCGAATGCTTTTCAGAAAGAGCATTTGGAAATTTGAGATGAGCCAAAATCACTTGTTTGGCTCTTCCTACATTGTCCTTCATAGTCTTATTCGTAAAGTTATTGTGTCACTAAGTGTGTTATCATTACATATACACTGTGTATCATATTACCAGTTAAAGGTTATTTCATTTCACACAAATATTTAGATATCCGTACGTATGTATTATAAACATACCATTTGTAATACCAGATTCAAGGTACGTACAAGATCATATGGGCCTTCAGGTGCCATATAACATAACACACGTTGCAATAATATTCTTCATTAAACACACGACAAATTGACAAATTGGACATGTTGATATACTCATGAAAATTCGTTAAAATCTTTAAATCCTTGGACATACAATTTGTGAAATCGTTCCTCGTTACATTTATAAATCCCATTTCAGAGAGACTTACTGTTGCATGTTGGGATAAAACCGCTCTGTCTTTAAATGCATAACCTCTATTTACAGATGTCTATTGTACGAGAGACTGAAAAATAGAAAACGTAAGCATGAAGAAGTTTTATCATCTTTCACAGAATATTTTCTTGCAGCCAAAATGAACACTATAAACAAAGTTTCCATTATGATGGAAATCAGTGCTCATATACAAGGATAAGTTTGGAGTAGTGATTATTTTCTCGCAATAATTCTTTTACTAGTGACACTGAACTTTAAAAAAACACTAGAAATGTCTATTTTCCAACGAAAAGTCTAAATTAGGCAATGACCTTTCAACATGTTCAAGTTATATTACTCTTTTTAAAAATATTTTCATTTTTAGTCTTGTTTAGATGCACCTAAAGCGAACAAAAAGATCAAAACGGGGCTTACTTAAAATTGACTGTTCTCTCCAGAGTACATTTTATGCAAAAATAGCAAATAACAAGCAAAAGCACAGAAAATAAAAATGGTGGCTACTAGTAGGTTGATGTATATTACATTGATGCATACCTCGGCCTGCTAACTGACATTACTATGGCAAGCCGTTTTACTATTTATTCTAAATTCAAGATATCTCATATAATATATAAGATATCTCATAAAGTTTATAAAATATCTTATTAAGTTTATAAGATATCTCATATAATTTATAATTATATGAGACATCTTATAAACTATATAATATAAGATATCTTATAAACTATATAAGATATGTTATAAACTTTATGAGATATCTTATATACTTTATAAGATATCTAATAAAATTTAGAAGATATCTTATAAAGTATATAAGATATCTTATGAAGTATAAAAGATATCTCATAAAGTATATAATATTTTTATATAAGATATCTTATATACTTTATAAGATATCTCATATATTTTATAAGATATCTTATAAACTATATCAGATATGTTATAAACAATATGAGATATCTTATAAAGTTTATTAGATATCTTGAAGTTAGAATAAGTAGTAAAACGGCTTGCCATACATTACGTTGTTTGAATACATTCTCTAATGCACACCTTGTACAAAAGACATGAAAGAATAAAGAAAAAATTTTATTTCAGTTTCGAAAATACATTGTATATGTATGAATTTTCATTTCAGATGTTTTGGTGATGAAATAGAACAAACAATATGATATGGTTATTCTTAATTTAATACTCGCTCTTATTGTAAGTAATATACAGATTAGTCCTAGGGATTAACTTCGCACGTTGCAATGTATAATTGAGGGGCTAGATATTGCAACCGTTTTCGAGCAGAATTAAGATAATAGGGGTTAGGGGTTGGCCCTAATAATGCTATTTAGCTCTTGTCATAATAAGTTAACGTATTTGACGAAAGATGGTTATGAAGAACCAAAAGTGGATAAATATTCCTCACATCGTTAACAGATATTATTGCTCATCAAGCAAGATGCACTGAATCTCCCATACTCAGAGTCCAATCATCCTAGAAAGTATATGTTCTAGTCCATGTGCATACCAATTTAGAAAATGCAAAAATGACCAATATTGAAATAGCAACATTGAAGTAGCTACAATTTCTTAAAAAATATTCGAAATGCAAAAAAGAATGTGCATCTTATATAACACTTTCATAATTTTCATTTGTTTCTTGAATTTCAGATACTTTTGAGTTTTGAAAAGAATGTATCATATGATCTGAAATGTCCAACGTCCACGCACAGAAATCTAAGAGCAAACGGTATCTGCCTGCCAAATTCCACTTTTAAGTATGCTTGCCTTTTTGACAGAAATAAACAAAACATGACGGAATCCTGTTCTCAAAATCCTGATTATTCAGCACCAGGTATAAAACGTTAACAAGAGGAATTTTACTCAACACATAAATTCATGTTAATACCAATTACCATTCCTGTTAGCTAGCAAATAATTTTAAGGATGGTCATTGGTGAGAGTTTTAATAGATAGATTTTCAAATACTTTTATATTTAGATGGAGGTTGAAATCAATAACAAAATAAGAAAAAGAAAACTATATGTTGTTGAACTCGTTTCTGAGATATAAGGTGTTTAAAATTTGGCGGGAAAACGGGTCTCTCCAGATTTTTCCTTTGGGTTGAATGGAAAATGTGATGAATCTTTAAAGTTTTTAAAAATTATACTAATATATAGAATTTCATAAAATTTTCTCATTTAGATCATTAAGATATGTATAATAAATAAATGAAAGAGGAGGGGGGGGGGGGGGTACTGGAGAAAAAATATCCATATTATAAATGGTTAACCATGAGGAGTTCGCAGAATCTGACCAAAATTCAAAAATCTCACGAGTGACCATCCTTAAGCGGGTACATTTGAAACGTATAATCTCACACGCAGGATTTAGAAATTTGAAAATTCAGCAGATCTTTAACAACGTGTCTCGTTGATTGTAGAATATAGTTTAAATACCAATAAAAACGTACATTTGATTAGGAAATTAATTAACGAGTTTCTGAACTAAAAAATCCTCGTGATCTAGGATAGTTTTAAAAAATAAAAATCATTAATATTGCCAGTGGCGTAGCTTCCTTTGTTTTTCCATTGAGGTAGTGGGTAGTGAGGCAGTTACCTTATCTAAAAATAGACAAAAATGTCCAAGAGATATTTATAATTTTTAACCATTTAAACTTTAGATGTAATGGTTATTTACATTTGATCGTTTTTCACTAAACTGCGAAGCCAACTGAGATATCCGTTTCTGTTTTAGAAGGATAAATGCCTCTCCGTGTAGTGCTTGACTCCTCCCATTAAGAACAAGAGCGGAACGGTTTTTTTTTATGTAACATATAAATGTGAAATTTCTGTAATAGCTCGATTCATTGGAAATTGCTCATAACTTCTTCATGTAGAAGCTTCTATATTAGGACCTACATGTAGATGTTAGTAAATTGAAAACATTCAAACAAATGGAATGTCTGTGGAAAGATATATTTTACACGAACTGATTCGTTTTTGCATATCCTTTTTCTGCAAATTCCTACCTCGACTTAATAAAGCCGGTTGCAGGGTCAGCATTACTTTTTAATTAGTGCCTCCATTTTGGCAGTATTACATTATATTTTTTCTGAAATTTGTGTACGCTTCTATTGAAAAACTTTCTTGGGTAATATCTCGAGTACAAGAACACTACAATATTTACTTATTTATTTGTGCGATGACAGAAGCTGTTGTTTGCGTAATATTCTAAAAAATAAGAAAAATGGTTATATACAAATATATGTTTTCCATATATTTCCATAATTTCTCTGTTTATTGATAACTGGTATTTTTACGAAACGGAATCAAATTATTCGTGTTCAGAAAGCAGTATTAATTAATGCGAAAAACCGTTATGACATGACCATATGTTTTCAGCTCAGTTTATACACATCTCACGATCATATTAGATCATAAATCAACAAATAAGCGGTCAAATTTACAGCAAACCGATTTTCCTACATTTGGTTTAAATCCCCTATCTGTGTCCTTTTGTAAGGGGAAGGAAATGTTTCCCTCACCATTAGAAAAAGACAGACTATGCCACTGGTCGTTTTTATTAAAAAACAAATTTTGCCATTTCTTTGTCTGGTTTATTTAGCCCAATTGACACCTCACTGACCCTTATCATAAATAGTATATTTGTTATATATGCTATTTCGCAACATTTAAAAATTTATCATAATTGAAATATAAACCGAACATTAATAGAACTTCTTGTGGCTACAAAAATACAGACAAGACCAACTTTCAATGGCTGAAGGCAAACTGTACTCATTTCATAAATGATGTCAGTATGCACAAGGAGCTTTTTTCTACATCAGTGAAGGTAATAAACGTAACACTGTTTTGCCCCAGAGACTTCAAAATGCTAAATGGGTCTAAGTAGGACAGTTAAATCCTTGAAATTTTACCTTTAACGATGAAGATGAAGCCTCCTTTGAAAATTTGAAATAAAATTCCCTTCGGAGAAACATTTATAAAAGTTGATATAAATCTTCACTGATACCAGTTTGTAATTGAACAAGATATGCATATTTTGGCACATTTCGACTCGTCGGTTGTTCCGCAGGCCAGTTATATTGAAAGTATAAACAAAAAATTCCAAAATGGCCAAAGCATAAAGCAAATGCTATTATTGATATGTACGAGGCAGATTTGATTGGTTTGATTGACATAGAATAATATGTTCTCTCTCTTTAGTAATAGTTCAGCTAATTGAAAAATAAATTGCTTTTGATTAGAAAAATGACCTAAAGTATTAAGTGTTTGTTAATTTCATGTATTGTGTATTAAAAAAAAATCAAAAACCCCAAATAACGATACTCTTTGGGTAATGCCTACTAAATCAAATAAATTAGTAACTTAGAAATTAAGCTAATTGTGTAGCATTTATGAATGGAAAACGTCCTTCATTTAAATTTTGTTTTTGTTTTTGAAAAAAATGATGAAATCAGGATTTATTCCTATTGCAGGTGAAAAATACATAATTTCTGGCCTTCGTACTACGAATGATTGTGCACCTAACAGATACCAGCCATTTCCTCTATATGCTAACGTGAGTGGTCATTGTTTATTTCAAAAAACAAACTGTAGTGAAAACGGACAGGTTACATTTACAATTAATTCAACAAAGTCTGACAGACCATGCATGTGTGATTTCAAGAATGGTTTTGATTACATAAGTAAACCCAGCAATATATGTGCTTGCATTCCATCGGAAGAAGACTGTTCATGTTTTAAAAGTCTGAAAGTGAACGGTAAGTAACTTGAAACTGTGTGGTTGCTAAGATGTATTTTCAGTTTTAATAAAATGTGTCACAAATTACCTCAATAAATTTGATGCACTCTATGGCCATTTCGTTGACTGACAACTCATCAGCAGTGCTAGAGATCAAAATGTTGGAAATCCGGCTAAAGATATAATGATGAATTAATAAGCACAACCATCAAAAACCTTAACAAATAAGACAAACAGGAATCAAAACTCAGGTAAGGATAAGTCTTGGATAGCTTTTTCAAACAAGTTAATATTAATTTTTTTAAATATAAGAATTTTAGAGTCTTCATCTACAGGTTGACGTTCTATTGTGAATTTAAAGCTGCACAGTGATGTTGGTGTGGCTTAAAGGTTGGTTGAATACAAAACTTTACGACAAACGAGATGACTTTGACTTTCCAGTCGTCACTTTCCATTTTTGAGCGGCAATATTCCAGAAGGGCCGGCGTATGAAGTATATATTTCACAACTCATACGTTATTCCAGAGCTTGTGACATATGCATTGACTTCCTGGACAAAGCCCGGCTCCTGACAGAAAAGTTGCTCAGACAGGGGCACGTTACTCCTAAGCTGAAGTCATCCTTATTAAAGTTTTATGGGCGTCATCATGACAGGTATGAAAAAACCGTTTCCCAAATGAAAATGGACCTGTTCCATTGATATTATCCCTTCCTCATACAGGATTTGACATGAGCAGCATGGCGGGTGTCCTGCAGGAAGCAGAGACTGCTTACTCTTCCGGAGCACCTGAGTCTACCCCCGGTTTTTTGGTGGGATCCATGTTGTTCATACGTTTTTAGTTTTTAATTGTAGTGCATGTATTGTTTTGGTCTTGTCTTCGTTGTTCTCCGGAGTTTGTCAGTTGTAACGATTTTTCTCTCCTTCGAATATCCCTTTGGTATTTCTTGACTTTACTTTAATTAATTACCTATGTGCCTGTTTTAAAAAAAATGTTTTTACTAAAGATAGAATAACTTATCATTATTCAATTTGTAAGTTCTATAATCATGATAATATACGAATAATTTGTTGTTATTAACTCTTTGAATTCAGACAAAGATTTAATGCGTACGGAGAGCTTTTTAGCTTCATTCTAATAATTCTTGCAGATCATGTATGCTCATCAACAGGAAATATAAGTTCTGGATCAACCGTCTACTATGTCGATAGTTCGTTGTAAGTATGTGATCCCAAAGGGTCAAGTGAGCTATTCTCATCACTTGTCGTCCGTCGTCATCCGTCGTCCGTTACCTTTTACAAAAATCTTCTCCTCTGAAACTACTGGACAAAATAGAACCAAACGTGGCTACAAGGATCATTAGGGTGTCGGTTTACAAAATATGTCCGATGACCCCGCCTGCCAACCAACATGACCAAAATGGCTAAAAATAGAACATAGGGGTAAACTCCAGTTTTTGTCATATCTCAAAACCTAAAGCATTTAGGCCAAGATCTACTTGTCATGAAATTTTCAGACGAATCGCTCAACCCTTTATTGGGTTGTTGCCCCTGAATTGTTAATTTTCAGGAAATGTTGCAGTTTTAGGTTAATATCTTGAATATTATTATAGATAAGACAAACTGTAAACATCAAAAATGTTCAACAAAGTAAGATCTACAAATAAGTCCACATGACCAAAATCATTGATTGGCCCCTTATAGGAGTTTTTTCCCTTTAAAGACGGCATCTGGCATAAAATTTCCTTGTTCCTTAGATGGTCCTCTTTCAGAATTATGTCCGATGACCTGAAATGTCAACCAAGATGGCTGCCACAACCAAACTTAGTTTAACATAGGGCCCTATGGGAAATTCATAGAAAATTCTTCCTGTCTGAAACAACTTGACCAATTGGAACGAGACTAGCCGCCTTATGGTCCTTAGGAGGTCCTCTTTCAGAAATGTGTCCGATTTCGTGGACTGTGAAGCACGATGGCCGCCACAGCCGAACTCACTCTATGGGAAATTCACTCAGAAATCTTCTTGCCTGAAACCACTAAGCAAATTAGAACTAGACTTGTTAGCAATGGTCCTTAGATGGTCCTCTTTCAGAATTGTGTCCGATGACTCGGACTGTCAACCTAGATGGCCGCCACAGCTGAACTTAGTTTAACATAAGACTCTATGGGAAATTCATTTAAAAATATTCTTGTGTGAAACCAATAAGCCGATTGGAACAAGACTTGGCAGCAATGTTCCTCAGATGGTCCTCTTTCAGAATTGTGTCTATCTGCTGGCACGAAATGTCAACAAAGATGGCTGCTACAGTCGAACTTAGTTTAACCTAGGACACTTTGGAAAAATTCATTAAATAATATTCTTGTCTGAAACTAAAAATCAAATTGGAGCCAATCCTGGCAGAATTGTTCCTTAAATGGCCATCTTTCAGTATTGTGTCCGATGACCTAGAAAGTCTATCTTCTTGTCCTAAACCATTTGACATATTGGAACCAGACTTGGCAGCAACTGTCCTTAGGAGGTCCTCCTTCAGAAATATGTCCGATTTCGTGGACTGTGAACCAAGATGGCCACTACAGCCGAACTTAGTTTAACATAGGACCCTATGGAAATTCACTCAAAAATCTTCTTCTCTGAAACTACTGAGCCAATTAGAACTGAACTTGGCAGCATGGGTCCTTAGATGGTCCTCTTTCAGAATAGTGTCCGATCAACCAGATTGTCAACCAAAATGGCCGCAATGGCCGAACTTAGTTAAATATTGGACCCTATGGGAAAATTCATTAAAAAATCCTCGTCTGAAACCACTTAGCCAGTTGGAACAATACTTAGCAGCAATTGTCCTTAGATGGTTCTCATTTAGAAATGTGTCCATTGACCTGGACTGTCAACCAAGATGGCTGCCACAGTTGAACTTGGTTTAACATAAAACCCTATAGAAAAACCAGCCAAATTGTCTGCAACACTTAACACTTAAATTTTAAGTCCTGCTCAAGGTGAAAAGTTAAATCAAGGTGAGCGATACAGGCTCTTGAGAGCCTCTAGTTATCTTACTATAATTGACGACAAGAAGAAAATTACCTTGTTTCTGATAGCACAATTTATTCCAGTGATACCAAAAAATTATTCTATTACATGGTTTTAAAAAGCAAACGCATTAAATCGTAGTAAATCAAATAATTTAATATTTGATGTAAAGCGTCATTTCATTGGTTAATATTTTCTTTCTACTATGATGCCATAAGAAGGTTTTCCTATGTAGTCGACGTTAAAACGACCGTTGAAATTTTAAAATTTTCAAAATTGACTGTAATTTTGTTTTCAGTTTATTTGAAATAACTTCAATGTGCGTTAAGTGGGTTATTTGGTGTGCACCGCTTCTTCATAGCCCGTGACTGAAAAAAATGCTGTCAATCCTTAACGGAACGTTCATATAGCATGTATAGTCTCGTCGACTAATATTTTCATGTCTTTTTATTTTCTACAAACTTTAACGGAAGAAATTTATGTACAAACGGTTTGTATGCATTGTACAGAGTTCAATTTAAAAGTAAGGAAGAGGCAACAAATATAGCTGAAATAATTGGAAACTGGAAAAGTTACATACATGTATATTATTGAAAACGTACTTTTTTGCATGCTTAAATTTTGAAAATATAACAAAAGGCCTGTTTGGACAACTGTTGCAGTAAATGTTCTACGCATTGATCAAAGTAGTTTACTTGCTCGGGGTAGGCAGTTTTCATCAGCCATTAGAGCATTATTTATCTCTTTTTCAGGAAAAGAGAAAACATATCACAAGAAGAAACCAAGCTTGATTTTATAAGTGGTAAATAAAAGACATTGTTATTCCTTATAATTTCCAATGCCTTCAGCCTTTAGATTTTTTTTTCTGTTTTTTTTTTACAGCTTTCGTCACTTGGGAAATTTTCAAATCGCAATCGTCGTGAAGTCGGTAATTTTCAACATTATTCCAGAACTGAATTTATCTAGTCATCACCGAGTCATTCGGTCATTTCAACAAAAAAGTTTATTCACCCAACAAATGAACATAAATGTTATAAAAATAAAATTTTAAACAAATCTAATCGATTTTTTACTGGTTCCTCGGACAACAGCTGTTTTGTTTGACCCTCTGAATGAACTGTTGCCCTCCGCCTATGGCTTCTAGCAACAATTCATTCCTCGGGACAAGCAAAACAGTTGTAGTCCTCGGACCCAGTCAATAACTGTATACTGTAGGACAGAACAGACTTGTGTACACATTAGTATCACAAAAATACAAAAAAAAACAAAAACAAAAACAAAAAAAAACAAACAAACAAACAAACAAACAAACAAACAAACAAAACAAAAGAAAAACATTCAAATCGATTAGTGATATTTTGAATAGGCTGGTTACTCCTAATATTGATTGATTGATTTAAAAAAAAATGTCATATCATGCTGGAAATATTTTTTTGGAGACAATTAATTAAATGTCGGTTTACAAATGGTTCTGTTAATTTAAGCTTTTCTTCATTATATTTCCATTTTTGTCTTTGCAACTTCAAATCTAAGAATCTAAAGAATATAGATATTTTTTATTTTTAATTTATTCTTCCTACAAAATAAAAAAAAATCCACCAAATCGGATACTGTCCATTTAACAAATTTTAACTAAATCTCACAGTATTGACTTAATTTATCCTGAAGAGTTCAGGAATGTCTATGTACACAGCAACATGAAAATGTAAGAGTATGGGTTGCACACACATATATATATATATAACGCGACCGTACTGATGAAGGATCTCAGTGATCCGAAAATTTTGCTAAGTTTGAATTTTTGTTATAATTCAAAATTTAATTTGTTTTATTTTGATGTTGTTTTGCAACTTTTTAGACCTTTATTTATTTTTTAGTTTGCATTGTATCGTTAATTTATTATCGTAAGAGGACAGTTTTTATGCAAATATTTACTGGATTTGCTAATGCACATTATGTGACACTTTTTGGACCGTTTTTTCGAATGGGATTTTAACAAATGTCTATTAGGAACATGTGGAACAGAAAGTTGATTTTAACTTTTTTTATTTGTAGTTGACAGAATTCCAATTTATACTCTAATAGTGATAACGATACTCATAGCTCTGTTTGGAGGTAATTTTCATACTACAGAATTGACTGTATGCCAAACAATGACCTTTGAAGAGGATAGTAAGATTAACAGTTAAAGTTTAATTTGATCCATTTGTAAACAAAACATTTATTTTTCTTTTATATTTGTCTGTTTTACTAATCATATACAGATAGATTTAAAGCCACTCTATATATTTCGAAAAATTAAATTCATTAAATAGGACAAAGCATAATAAGTTCGGTAAAAGTAATCAATATGCTTTAAACATGTAGGTCAATGCAGGTCACTAGATAAGATTTCAGTGCGAAATGAGCCCCAGAATGTTAAAGTCAAAACCCATCTGTGTTATCCAAGTAGAGATGCCTTAGTTTCCAAAAGTTTCCATAATTGAAAAAGAATTTTCAGTAAATGTATCCTTGCTCGTTAGGTATATTTGTCCTCTTTACTCAGTCATATATTATACTTGTATCTGTAATCTGATATTGTCGTCTTCAGAATGAATAAAATGCCTTCAACAACAATAGAAAGACCTGATGGATCTATTTTTGTTTATTGTTTAAGTCCTTTAACTTTTAATTGTAAACGAAAATGTCTCAAATAAGTAAACAGAAAATTATGTTTAGCAATGGCTAAAGTATTATACGAGTATGGACTTCGATATTTAATCAAGAAAACCATCTTTTCGACATGTAGTTAGGTAGTCAAGAGACATGAAATGCTCTTTTTGGACATTCATTGTTTAGGAAATAATTCACGGTGGCTTCAAACTCTACTCTGCAACATAGATATTCAGGCACGAAGACGTCATGGTTGGGACGTCCCCGAGGGTAAAAATGCCCAGACCTGATGAATCTCCAGACACTGATTCATCTTTCACATCAGCTGTCCATAGTTTTACATTTACGGAAGAGACCATATCTCAAGTGTTTAGTTCGGATCTCCAACATTTTGGTAGTTTTACACATTCTTCTAATAACATTAGGGTTAGGGTTAGGGTTAGGGTTACCTTGTTCTGCGAAATTACATGATATTTGAAACTTTCAGGGTGATCAATTCAAATGGGTTGATTCAAAATGAGGTAATAAAATCTGTAATACATGTAGAATTTTAATTAGTGACCATGATGTTACTGGTAACCTTACTAACAGGTGTTACGCTACCAGAAGTTACGATGATCTGAACTTCACTTCACTGAGAAATCTTATATATGCATTAGAGTGTACGAAGTTTGTATCTTGCGTATGAGACAAGATATTCTAAGTTAGATTTGACTTCCTTCTGGAACTGACACCTTACCAGACTTGACACTTGACAGGCTTTTATTCACTGGAATTGTGACGGGTTCCTTTAACGGAGCAGGACATGCCTACCCTACCGGAGCACCTGATGTCACTCCCGGTTTTTTAATGGGATTTCACATCACTACTGCGGTAGTTTCTTTGCTGTGCTCTATTTTTATTTAGTTTATTATATGTTTTTTATTCTTTTAGTTATACATATATGCTTGTTTGTTCTGTTCCATTCTCCTAACTTTCATTGGACTTCGAATTTATGGACTATTCCCACTATTTTGTATATTTGGTATTCTTTTCTGATATTTAATATGAAATCAGAATCAATGAGAAGATATTTCACCACACGAATAATCCTAAACTGAGACACGATATAGGTTACAAAGAGATGATTACTGTATCAGAAAGCTAGGAACCGCAATACCCTATTTGTGAATGTGATGATATTTTTAATGGAAGCAAGCTTCATCTACGTAGTCATGGTCATAGACACTAAACCTCCCACAACTTGCATGACATTTCAATATCTGAACTTCCGTACATGAAGAAACCTCTCGTTATTCATCATGTTCTCACTAAACTTTACTCCTAAGCTCATTCAAAGTTACATTCCTTTTATGAAATTTGTTTGAATACATCTGCTACTGAGCATACCTCTGTTAAATATGAAATAATTGCCATTGTGCTGGATGTTGCCCAACATTGATTATTAAGCCCTGTTAGCATTTGTGGTATTGAAGCAGAACGTCGTTCATTCCAGCAAATTAATTTGGTTAACAAAGGCCTAGATGCTATAATTTTCGTCAATACCTTGCACAACAAAACCTTAACATCTGCAGGTCCATTTTATTTTAAAGACCAATCGATACAGTCATTAATTCTTGCTTCCATTTGGCACCTTAGAACGCCCATGAGTTCTAAATCTGACAGCATTTTAACGATCCCCAAGTTAGAAAACCCTGTTCTTAGATTGTAAGCTTGATTAAGGAGATGCGTATTAACAATTCATTTGGCAACCCACTTACACAAACACTAAGATACCAAATACAGATATTATTAATACTCATATGTCTGTTCTATCTTATACAGATATTATTAATACTCATATGTCTGTTCTATCTTCCTGTGGTATATGTGTAACGGATAACAATTTTAACCTTCCTTCCATTTACTGGATGCCCAAACTTCATAAGTGTCCATAAAACATAGGTACATAGCAGTTTAACGACTAAACCCCTTTCAAAACTCCTTACTACTTTACTTACAATAATTAAGGGCGGTCTCAAGAGCTACTGTGACCAGGCCTACTTAAATAGTGGTGTGAATCAGATGTGGATTCTAAAAAAGACTTTACCTATTATAATATAAAAAACATATGATTTTTTTTCACTGTATACGCCCCTCCAACATGATAAACTAAAATCTGTTTTCGTTGGTTAGTTCACCAATGTTTCTGCACTAAACCAATTTTAAGAGATATGCCTATCTGATATAAGGCAAGGACAAGGCTTACTTTGTAACAAGACCAAAATCTGGTCTGGACCTTCGTCGATGCATGCAATTCAATGATCTCCAAACAGGATGTGTGGCTGCACGACAGATCCAAAAATTGCTTACACGCTACAACTCAACATTATCAAGCTGCAGGCAAAATATAAAATAGTTCTCTTTTGTGGAAGCAAAGAAAACTTTCAAGAATATTTTTCTAGTCTTTTGAGTATTGTAGAATGTTAAACTATCGGCAAACAGGATGTGGCTGCACGACAAATATAAAAATTGCTTACACGCTATAACACAGCAATATCAAGCTGCAGACAAGATATAAAATCATTCCTTTTTGTAGAAGCCAAGAAACCTTTCACGAAAATTTTTCTAGTGTTTTAAGTATTGTTGAAATTTTAACTATCGACAAACAGGAAGTGACTGCATGACAGATCTTAATATTGCTTATGCTATACAACTCAACATCATGAAGCTGCAGACAAAATATAAAATCATTCCCTTTTGTAGAAGCCGAGAAAACGTTGACGAAAGTTTCCTGCCCAAGGTCATTCGGGCGCACGGACAGACAGACGGACGGACGGATGGAGTCAAGCGGTTACTAGGCCTGCTTTCGCCGTTGTCGACGCAAGTAAAAAAACACACATGATTCGAATAAAAAGTACTCTGAGACTGATGTTGTTAACATGCTGGAATTTTTCATCGACAACATCTTTGTTGAGTTTGGAGGACAAGTTTTTCATCAGACGATCGGCATCCCAATGGGGACAAACTGTGCGCCGCTTTTGGTCGACCTGTTATTGTGAAGCTAAATTTTTACAGGGGCTAATGAATCGGAAATAAAAAAAATAGCCCAGTCCTTTATTTTAAGTTTCCGATATGTAGATGATGTTTATCACTAAAACCTAAACCTTGTTTATCTCATTGATATTGAAATTCACTCGTTGTGGGTTGGTTGGCCGATGCGGTTATAGTATCTCGCGTGTGGGACTTTATGTCTTCGGCTGGGATTCGCGTCCTTATGGAGTTGACTCCTAGTCGGACTTTACGATTCACTGGCTTTTGCTCACTGGTAGTATGACGGGTGCTGTTGACGGAGCGGAATATGCTTACCCTTCTAGAACACGTGATTCACTCCCTGGTTTTGATAGGAGTTCACATTGCTGGTGTTTTGGTTTATCTGCTGTCTTGTTCTGTTTTATTAAGTTTATTCTACTTTTTTTTTTCTTTTAGTTATAAGTGTATCCATGTGGCGTTCTTTATTTTATTCCGTTCTCTTGGCTTTGTACTTTTCTTGGATTTCGATTTTTTTTTTAACTTTTTTCGCTGTTTTGTTGCTTCGGTATTCTTCCGCCGATAGTTACAGAACCTAGTTAAACTGTGACGCTGGAATCAAAATATCCATATTTTACCACATATGTAGACTGAAAACTTTTGAAGCAGGTCATATTAGAATATTTTTTTGACATAATAGTATTTATATTTTCATTTTAGGAATATTCACGTTATTCGATTACCAGATAGGACAAGCGCGATCGAAAGTGATGAACTATTACAAATCCCAAATAAGATCAATAAGTAATGGTGATCAGCAATGCCAGAACCTCCCGGTAGATGAATTGAAAACGAATAAAAGCACTGCCAGCCAACACACACTGCTAAATGATGTACAGGATGATCTACCGGACGCTGCTACAGAGGCAGATATTCACACGGTTGAAATGGAACTGGGAGTGGTGAGAAATCCTAACATTACACCGACATCTAGTCCTAATCAAAAGCATCAAAGTTCATTTGATAATACTGCCAATAGGAAATCATTTAAATCACAGCCATCATATGCATCCATATCATCAACTGAATCAACTATTTCACAGGGATATAGACGGCCGGTTCGAACAAATACATTTTCTTCTGATATAAAACTCGTAGCAGCAATTGATATAGGAACTACAACATCAGTTTATGCATATGCATTAAAATCCGACTGTAAATCTGTTGTATTGAATAGACCATGGGATGCAGGAAGGGGAGGACTTTGGACTCAGAAAACCCCGACATGCATTCTTCTTACAAGAGATCTGGAACCTATTTCAATAGGATGCGATGCTCAAAATCAATATAGAAACTATATCTATGGACAAGAAAGTAAAGATAAAGATGAAGAGGATGTAGAAGATGTAGAACTGAAAGATTGTTTGTTTGTAGATAAATTTAAAATGGAACTTTACAATCAGGTAACAATTATTTTTTTAGAAAGGACATTTTTATTTTTAACACATAATTGTGATTATGTCTCAGCTGATTCTTGATAGACATGAGAAACAAAACATAAATACTGCGTAATTATATTCAACAAAAGCTATGAAATCCACTTAAATTGAAATCATTTTATATTTTAAGCTTTTATATTCGCCAAATATCGTTATCGTCAAAACGTCTATTTTCAAGGAAAGAAAATAAATTGATAAATTTCCATTGAACAACCTGCCTTAAGAATTACGAAAACAGACATTTGCAAATCGCGGGTAATTCGATTGTCGTGCATCTTTTCTTTGTAAGTTTCAACATATGGATTTAATATACAGCACTCCTCCCTTTCTCCAATTTGGGAATAACTATTTTTATATTTGTCCTTGGAAATAAACGAATTTCAAATAAGACTCCCCAAATTTGGATAAGGTCAGGATTAAAATGTGTTATAATATTGTAGGTATGATCTTACCTGGAATTAAATAGTACCGCATTTTCACCAAAAGTACACAAAAACCCAATGGTGCGAAAAAAATTCAAATGTATCCAAAAACACTTCCATCCTCTCTCATAAAACTCAAATGGTGGCTCCATTATTTCAGTGGATATGCACATTATCCTTACAGATTTGGAACATATATGGAAGACAATATATAACAGTGTTTACACACTTCATGATAACGATAAAATAAGACAGAACACGAGAAATTACATCATTGAGACATATTACAAAGGGCCAGTAAACTAGGCTTTTATTATTGTTATTCATATAGAAAGCTCGTTCAGTCTTCAACAGCATGCTAAATGTTCGACCTTTTAAGACGTTGAAGACGGTGTTTAGGGCGGACCATATAAAGTGGCAAGCCCAATTCTTATGTTTTTAACATTATTCATGGACTATGGAAGAATACGTTACATGCGTTAATGAGACGCTTTCATAGTATTGAATATATGGAAAAGATTAATAACAATTCAGTGAACAATTGTTACTGAAACTAATAACCATTCCACAAAGAACCGATTGTAATAGTAAAAAGGGTTTTTAGTGTAATACTCCGTCTGAGGCAGTTTCTTGGAGAGCGATGATGGTCTATACTGAACGCCGCGGTAGTTGAAACGTGCTTTGTAAAAGCGCTTCAAGTTAAAACCTAAAACCCCAAAAGGTCTGTGATGCATTGCACGACAACTTATTTGCACCAATGATAAGTTTGTACAAGAAACACATCATACTTTTCTCCTCATTTAGAGCCTTTTTTTAGCTCACCTGGCCTGAAAGGCCATGTGAGCTATTGCCATCACTTGGCGTCCGTTGTCCGGCGTAAACGTTTCCTTTAAAGATCTTCTCTGAAACCACTGAGCCAATTAGAACTAAACTTTGTTAGAATGATGTTTGTGAGGTCCTCTACAAATATTCATCATTTCATCTTGATCGGGCAAAAAACATGGCCGCCTTGGAAATTGTAGTTTCTGATTGACTGAGTTTTCAAAAATCTTCTCCGAAACTGCTTGGCCGAATTGAACAAAACTTCACCGGAAGCATCTATGGGAGGTCCTTTATAAAACGACCTCATTTCGTGCCAATCGGACTACAAATATGGCCGCCATGGGCAGTTCTTTTTTCTGATTGGCTGATATAAAAAAAAATATTCTCCTCTGAAATCGATTGGCCAAATGGAAAGAAACTTGACAGGAAGCATCTATGGGAGGTTCTTTATAAATTTTACTCATTTTGTCCCGATCGGGCAACAAACATGGCCGTCATGGGCAATTCTTGTTTCTCATTGGTTGTTTAAAAAAAAAGGCTAATTGGGAGAAATCTTTGGCGGAATCGTCCTTGGATGGCCCCCTTCCAAACTTTTGTCCGGCGTCCCCGACTTCCATTCGACATTGGTACTGGACGATCAACCAAGATGTCCTACATAGCCTAATTTAGTTTAACATAGGACCATATGGGAAAATTCATTTACAAAAAGCACTCAGCTAATTGGAACCTGACTTGGCAGCCATGGCTATTAAATTTTACTCTTTCAGAATTATGTCCAATTATACAGACGTTTGTATTTAAGGTGCTTTTATGGCTGTTGATTGAAAAATTGAATCCAGGTGAGCAAAGCAATACGGGCTCCTTGGAGCCTCTAGTTATTGCAGTGGCTAGGTAACTCTAATACTAAATCTTATAAAAGGATTGTCTCATAACAATAACAAGACATATAGATTCGCTGAATACAAAACTGAAAATATTTTCATTTCAGTGATTTGAAATGTAATTACTCAATTTTGTTGTATAATGTTGTCCCTCCTAACACTTTAGAAGGCAATGAAAGGAAACTTGGCAGAACTGTTTTCTACCATGTGCAGTTTTTTCTGATTGGAATGATTTTTTGGAGTTTCTTGAGGAAAAAACTTTCCGTTTACATAAATGGACAACTTTGTGAACGCAGAATCTTCTATATTTTACATTGGAATAAAGCCAACATGGCCGACTGTCTGTCTTCCCCATGCAAGGCATAATTTGGTTTCTGATTTGGTTGGTTTTATGGGTTTCCGTAGCAAAAAATGAAGTGAAGATTTCGCATGTTTACACAGCATAGTATAAATTTACTATATCTGATATTAGTATCTTTGGATTGTTATTTTGAAACTCCTGGGATGATGCCTCTGCTGGTGGACCCTAGGTCCCCGAGAGTATTCGCCAACCCTGTCGTCAGACTTGTCTGAAATGATTATTCATTGATTTGTTACAGAAATTACCAGTATTTAGCAAAATTCAAAAATAATAGAAATACTAAGGGTTCATTCCTTGTATTGCACATGGTAGATCTCCTTAGCTGGAATTTGGCTTCCTATTTCGGTATTTTTGGTTGAGTACTTCTTGTTTAATATAAGTTTGGTTTTTGGTCTTCCAATTTTTTCGGTTTTAATGCTGCTGATGAGAGGTAACTCCTTGAAATGCGTCGTATACAACATAGTATAAATTTACTATATCTAATATTAGTATCTTTGGATTTTTATTTTTACATTATAATGAAAAAAAAATTGACATGGGTAATTGTGCAAGACATAATTTTTTTTTCTGATTTGTTTGAATTTTTTTGGTTTCCAATAGCAAAACATGGACAGTGACATTTTCACATGTTTTTAAGTTTATTAATGTTACAACTGTAAATATCTTGCAGTTTTAATTTGAATGAAAATTTTCCTGCAAATCGTTATATGCCTCACCAACTGTATGTATCATACTTCTATTCACAAGGAAAGAGGGGCATATACACTGTATATGTTTGTGTCAAAAAAATTAAAAGAAACATTATTTTAGATTTCTGTCGTTCATTGATGAAATCTATGTCTTAAGAAAAAAATGATAATAATAACCGACCCTGATTCTCTGTGGGAAAAAATGTTTCGCTCGACAATCCAGTATCCTAACAGTATTTGAATTAGTATAGTCTTGTTGGGACGTAGAACTTTTTGAAATATTATTCATTTTAGTCTCTCATCTGTTAACTATTTCGGCAAATTGGAAGCATACTAAGCATTAAAGGTTCTTAGATAGCTGTTGTTACTAAAATTAGAAACAGGGGGGGGGGATGGGTTGCGAATTTTATAAATATTTTATGTGAACTACATGGACAGATGGAGGCAATGATCCTTAGGTAGTCCTCCTTCAGTGTCCTTCGTGTCTGACGAAGCGAGGATATATAGTGATAGGGTGTTTCCGTCCGTCCTCATCTATTTACTGATAGTGCTCGTACACCAGTGAATGGATTTCTTTGAAAATTTCACATAATCTTTAGTACAAAGTGGCATTTTGCATCACTTATTTATTTTTTTTATCAGAATGATTTTTGGGGTTTCTAAAATGCAAACATGGACTGCCATTTCTTCATAATATGGTAATGTAAGGGCTGTTGGAATACCCCGTCCGCAACTCCTCCTAAACCAATGAGTTAATTTCCCTGAAACTTTCGGGGAATCTTCAGTATACATTGCCATTGTGCACTTCCTATATTATTTTTGATCCGATTGATTTTTGGGGTTTTCCACAGACAAACATGGACTTTGCCATTTCTTCATGTAATGTGAGAGGGGTATACATGTCCCGTCCGCAACTCCTCCTAAACAATGAATGGATCTCTGTGAAACGTTCATAGAATCTTCAGTATACATTGCCATTGTGCATTTCCTATATTATTTTTGATCAGAATGATTTTTGGCGTTTTCAACAGACAAACATGTTAATGTAATGTAAGGAGGGTAGGCATACCCCGCCCACAACTAATCCTTAAAGTACCGTGAATGGATTTCTTTGAATCTTTCAGGGAATCTTAGTATACATTGCCATTGTGCACTACCTATATTATTTTTGATCAGAATGATTTGTGGGGTTTTCCTAAGACAAACATGGACTTTTTCATTTATATATGTAATGTATGGGCGAAAGCATGCCTCGTCCTCAACTACTGCTAAACCAATGATCCTACTTCAGTGAAAATTTCAGGGAATCTTCAGTTTAAATTGCGATTATGCACCTGGTAATTTTGTTTTTATTGTTACGAACATGATTATACATTTCTTTATATTAATATAACCATTTTCTGAGCTCTGCTCACAGTACTTCTAGTTTCATAAAGTATTCATAGATCCCAGTGTCCGGAACTATTCTGATTTGATTTATATCACCATCTCCTATTGTCCTTTTCACAACGTTAATCCAGGTGGTTCGAATACGTTGTGCAAGGAATTGTGTACTATTTATTTATAATATAAGATAAGATTTATTGTTACATCTGTATTAAAAGTCGATTTTCTCACATCGGAAGAGTTGTCTATTTTTATATAGAAAAATATAACTATCGTTAACATCAAAATCAGTACTTTCTGACTGTTGCAAATTTTATTTTTCATTTAAAACTGAAGTATGGATAGATGTATGATAACCAGTCCGTGCAATACTTGGAAATATCGATAATACAGAAACCAAGTGAACACTTTTTATTGCGTGTATTTTTGCGTTTAATTTGCTAAATAATTATTTGAAAAAAAAACAAACAAAACTGAAGCATTTACATCAATAAAAGATGCCTTATAGTAACTGTTTGGTACATGTATTATTTCTGTTTTCTCAATTAAGGATTTTTCTGATGATGCAATAATAACAGATGTAAATGGAAAAGAAGTAAAAGCGTTTGACGTATATTCAAAAATGATATTCAAATTAATGGAGAGACTTCACCTTGAAAATAGTGAGGTGAAGACAAGTGAAATACACTGGGTTTTAACCGTACCAGCAATATGGACTGTAGAAAGAAGAGAATTTGTACGAAAATGTGCCAAAGAGGTGAGAAATACATTATTATCATTTTAACTCCGGTTGGTTAAAGGATGGATACATTGGTTATATTCTTTTTTCTATAATTGTACTTTTATTCATTGTTCTGAAAGAGTTGAAACATTATAAATGCATTTGATTTTATAATTGCATTTGAATTTCAAAACTTCAAAATGCTCTAATGCAGAGAAAACGCTGGTTATTAGTTTTACGAAGTAAGGCGGTCGGGAAGGTTCAAATAGTAAGTAATTCGACTGCTGTTTATGTGGGTTCATTTCTTGTTGGTCATTGTTTTTGTTTTCAACATTTTTTTAGCACAACGATCGCAAAATAACATCACTCAAAATGAAATCGCTATATGGGTTCAATTCAGTATTCAGTACTTGATTTGACACCTGCGTATTTCGAAATACTGGACTTGAGCACTACCGTCTAGACATAACGTATTGAAATCAGCACCTGCTATGTAACCAAATTATTATTTTGGATTCTGTACTGTTCTTTAAGTCTGTGATGTCGATGTTCCTTACAACTGATAAAGTAAATTTCCATGCAAAGAAGTAAATCGTGTATCTTATGTTCTAAGTTCACTATGTTCAAACGAACATAAAGAATTTATTTGCTTAACTCGCTATTATTTGTATTGAAAATAACTGAAATATTGCATTGTACTTCATTAAATTTGCAAATTAAACTATATAATAAATAAAGACAATCGTTAGATTTTCTCAGGGACGGTGACCATTTCTTTTTAATTTATTAATACAATCACAAATACTGTCACTGAATAAAGTTCATTTAAATGACAGTCCATTATGAATTCACATCTGATACTGCTACAATCAATCTATAAGAAAAAATATGTATATTTACAAAGATGTCATGATAATATCTTACAATATTCAAAAATAGAAAGAAAAAAAATAATAAATCAGGAACGAGTCGAGTGGTCACCGCCCTAACTTCGATAACTAAAATCTCGTGCACATTCTCTTATATACCTCATTAGTATTCATAACCGGTTTACTAACTATTGTTACACAATAGATAGACCTCGTAAACAAATTACTGCGCGTACCGCAAATAAATATATATATGGCCTATCCACTGTACATGATTGATTGATTGATTGATTGATTCTCTTTATTTCCTCCATTATACTGAAGATTTACATTTTTAAACACAAATATACTAATTACAAGAAATGAACAACATATAATTACAAACTACAATCAATGCACACACAAAAAGAAACATTTCACGTATATATGTATATCTATTTGCTACATTTGTTTGATGCAAATATTTTAGTGTCCAAAATTAAACCTATGCTCAGATAATTCGCCTTTAAATTTTCCGTACAGATGAAATATATGATCTGCCAAGCAGCACATCATGTTTCTCCAGTTGTCAGAGTTCACAGATTGGATAAAATCTGTAATGCCACCAAGTAAGGCTACCATTATTTCACTATCATCTTGCTGAAAAAAGCGTACAGATTCCTGCACTGGTAAAACATCAACAATTCCGTAAAACATGTTATTTCTTGCATCCAAAAGTTTTTCACAGTATAAAATTAAGTGTTGAACGACATCTGTGGAATGACATCCGCATAAAGAGCAGTTGCCATCCTTTATTGCCATTGAGCCCAGTTTTACCATGACTAATAATTTGTAATTTAAATGCGGATAAACAACAGCAAGACGTAAAAGTCTGTGAACTGTTAATCTGTTTTGAATTTCGTAGTAACGACAAAGTTCTGGTCGACACTGTATAGATGATTTCCAAATATTTTCTTCTCGGATTTCAATTGATTGATTCACAATTTTGGACCATAGTTTTTTATTCGGGATATACAAATCATCCATGTAACTCTCAAGAAAGGAATGCATGTCATATTTAATCAGGGTTTTTATTAAGTCATATGTTATTGACCGTTTATCGGTTTCGCCAAGCAACAGTTGACTGAGACGAAGAATAAATAATTGTTTATGAGTTGTATTGGAATTAGATCTGAACAACCGTCCGAGGAACAGTAATTTGAATTTATCAATGAGACCTTGTATAGACCATAGTCCGACATTACTTGTACAAGAATCAGTTGGCGACCGTTTATCTAGACCTAATATAAATCGTACAAAGTATCGTTGTGTTTGCTCTAACATTCTAGTTTCAGCAAATGTTAACTGACCCCAAAGCTCACACGAGTAAAGTGCAGTTGGTAACACAATACGTTTCCAGATAATAGTATTTGTAATTGAGTTCATGCCACTCCGATTAAGTCCTATACTGTATAGAGAATGTAGATTCATTTTCATCTTTTTACACGCCTTTTCAGTACGATCGTATGTTTTCATATTGCTATCAATCAAAGTTCCAGCATAAATAATACTTTGCTTCATAGGGACCTTTGTTTCACCCAGACAAAATTCATACTTTGACTCATTATGTTTTATAGTAGATTTTGATGGTTTGAAAAGAAGGTGACTGCTCTTAGTTGCGTTGTATTTCAACCGCCATGTATATGCATATTCATTAACAACATTCAACATTTGTTGTAAACCAGATTTTGTGCCACTTAGTAAAGTGGTGTCGTCCGCTAGTAAAATTGCAGGTATATGTATGTGTCCAATCATTAACCCACAGTTTGTTTCCAATAGTTGAATGATTAAATCGTTGATAAATAAAGCAAATAGCCAAGCTGACATAACTCGACCTTGACCTACACCTTGTTTTATTTGAAACACCTGACTATTTAAACGGTTATATTGTACGTGTGCAGTTGCTGTCTTATATGACATATGTATTATTTTCCACATTTTACCGGTAATTCCAGCATTCCATAATTTAAACAAAAGTCCGTCTTGCCATATACGATCAAAGGCCTTTTCGTTGTCTAAGAATATTGAAAACACATAGGAGTAACGTTCGGTATAGTATCTAATTGACTCTTTTAGTGTATAGATAGCAGGAATAGATCCATGTTCCTTTACGAAACCAAATTGTAAGCCATGAGGTATAACATTGTTTATTTTTTCCAAAAGCTTTTGAATACGAGACAAAAATATTTTTTCTAAAAGTTTTCCTAAAACTGATGTTAATGTCACAGCTCTGTAACTGTTTGGTTTAGTTTTATCTTTGTTACTTCCTTTATACAGTGGAATAATAATACCATGTCGAAAAGAAACAGGTAGATATTCAGTTTTCAAGATCATATTAAAAAGTGAACACAAATATTTGATCACTTGATCACCGCCATATAGTATATGTTCGTTAGTAATACCATCCGGTCCCGGTGCTTTCCCACACTTTAAAGTATTTATTTGTTCGCGAATTTCTTCTATGATAATTTGTTTTTCAAGTTCTGGAATAGATGCTTTATCACTATTTTCAAAGTATGTTTGCACTTCCGACGAAATTTCATGGAAAAAAGTTTCATCGTAACATTCAGTTGGTTGCTCAGAGTATAGATCGCAGAAATATTCACCCCATAATTCACATATACTACTATCGTTTGTAGCTTCAGTACCATTGTATGACAACTTTGTAGCGGATGGACCACTTTTTCGCATACGGCGTACACGTTGATAAAATTCACCAATATCCATTTCTGCAGCAAGTTTTATATCCTCGAATTTTTCCTCCTGCCAAAGTTTTTCAGCGATTCGTTTACGCTTACGAAATTCTCGTTTTTTATTTTTATATTCAACATAGCTGAGATCAGTTTTTTCTCTTGTTTTATTGTTGTTTATCCATTTACGTCTTGCATTTCTTTGCTCGAAATGACTGTTATTAAGATTTTGATTTTTCCAATAAGGTTTTAAGTACGGTCGGAATGTTCCAACTGGAATACAAGAATTTGCCGCCATATGTAGAGCGTTTATTAGTAGAGAGGAGAATCTCTCAATATCACCTTTTGTTACATTATCAGAGTTTGTCTCAAAGTTTAAAAGTTTGTCGATTTCGGTTTGATACATTTTGAGTTCAAAATCATCTGCTTTTGACCATTTCAATGTCTTTTTATTTATGTTGTATGCGTTTGACGTCCTACTTAGCAGATCAATATTTATCTGTACAAAGACTGGATAATGATCAGAAACTTCATATGGACAATTTGATTTAACCTCTAAGGTAACAATATCATTTGACAAATATTCAGGTACACAAATATAATCTAATAATGATCTTTTGGTAAAATCTTTACTTCTAAAAGTATATTTAGGACCAACTCTGCCCTGTAGTAATGGTGCAGGACATAAATATCTATCATTCAAAAAATTTGTAAAGCAAGTTAATTTGCTACTTGCAGAATTACTAGTTAAGTCAATATTACAATCACCTCCTACAATAGTAGTACAGTCTTCAGAATACATGTCATAGCATGTACATAACTCATCAATATAATTCATATAAACCTCCGAAGAAAAATTTGTGGAGGGTAAAAGTACACATATTACGCAAATGTCATAATATTTATCTGAACAAAGTTTTACTCCACATATTCTATCATTTGTAATATTAAGATTTTGTATTTTAAAATTTAATGATTTGCGTACTAAAATAGCCGTTCCACCAGAACCTTTAACTGTTTTATTACAGTTTATACCAATACTGTATATCAAATGGAAATTTTCTGCAAAAGTGCTCAAAAATGAAATATTGATTTCGTTTAGCCAATGTTCTGTTGTTAAACAAACATCTGATTCATTTAAAACAGACTGAAAGTATGAGGTACCATACATTGCACCTCTCATATTCCATGTCGAAACCCGCAACATATGAGTAATTACAAAAAGTATAAATAGTAGTTTAATTAGTTCCATTGTGAGTCTGTTTGGTTGTTTATATTTGAGTTATAGGGGACGTAATCCCTCCAGTATATTCCCTTCGGCCAGAACTGATTGTCCGTTTCAATTTTATTTAAAAAGTCATCTTCATTTATATTCACACGCATTATATAAGTAGATTTACCTCTACTTTCTCGCTTTTTCAAAAGTTTTGTGAACGTAATATGTACATCTTTCTGTTCCGCATACGTTCTCACGGCACTACTTACTAGTTCGTATGGTTTGTCGGCAATAACATTATACAAAACAATTCGTTTGGTTCGTTTTCTAACAACACCTCGAAATATAGCTGTATCATTGTCAGTTACCTTTGTCTCTATTGGTCGTACCATTTCATCAAATTGGAGGTCACTTGTTAGTGTAGAGTAATCAACGTAATTTTTAGACTCAGTGTAAATTCTGTTGTCTTCTTCGTAATTATCACAATCATTTGATTTACTTTCATGAAGAACGATGTTGTTTTCACTTGTTATCGGTTGCTTGCTGATATACATAATGTCGGTCGATGCATCATTTTTCGTTGATTTTTTTTCTGTTTCATTTTGTTTCTTAAGTTTATTGTCTATCACGTCCAATCGACTTATTATTTTCTCGTTTAGATGCTTTTGTTTTTCGTTGTCATTAATGTTATCGTCTTTGTCTTTTATCTGTTGTGCTTGTAATTTTACTTCAGCTTGAAGTTTACCAATTCTGTCCCGACTCTCGTGGATTTGGCTTTGTAAGTTTATTATCAATATGTCTTTTTCGTATAATTTGTTTTTCAGCATTTTTGTTTCATTTTCAAAGTTTTTGTTGAGTTTGTCAATTTTGTCATTCATAGGTTTCATATTATCATTAATCATCTGTTTTATTTCCATTAACATAGAAAGCACAATAGTATTTTCATTGTTTGCATTGTTTGTTTTGTTTGATAATTTGTTTAGGATATCTAACATTTTCGAATCCGTTTCATCGGATACTGTAGTTGTTCTTTTGCTCTTTGACACACATTGTCTCAACTCAGAAGCATTATTTGCCCCTTCAAGATACTGATAAATGACATATATGTCATCCGCTAACTTTTCACCTAGTGACTGACCATTGTCACGCTGTGTTCTTTCTACTAATTTTGTATCACTATATGTTTGCTCTCGATTCCGTATTAGATCAAATAAAGAATTTCTAATAGGACGGAGATCGTCTGTGTCTGTATGGTTCAGGAGATCATGTTTAAATGTTTTTCTATCGAGCTGTCCAAAGCTGGATTTTATTAAATTAAGCATGTCTTGGTCATTGAATTGGCTATCGGTAATACCATTTTGTGTATTGTTAATCATATCGTTAGACAAATCGATTTCATTGTGTTCCGTTATAAACGAATAATTTTCACCTATGTCACTCATATTGTATACACTGTCTACCTTGATATCTATTCACTTTGTTGATAAGTTAAAATATTATCATTTTACAAAACACTCTTACGTTGTGTTTTATAACTAAATGCTCATATTTCTACGAGTATTGCTTCTTAAACTATAATCTCGGAAAGTTGGAACATCTAACAGGATTTAGTTTTCACGATATTTGAGAAAAACTTACGGAGACTTTTTCAACAACATCTTCTATCAAGGGACGTAATCCTCAAGTCATCAATTATTTTATTGACAGTGTTATGATTTTATTGTCAATATTTTGGAGAAAGACATACATAGATTGGGAAGCAGAGGTATTTCTATTTCGTTACGTCGGACTATTGTGCTAAAATTTGGGTTTATTGAAACGACGAATAACTGTTACATTGTGTTATTGACATTCCTTAATAAAGAAAGGATCAGTATGTACATATTTATTTTTGTCTTAGGCAGGGATAAATGATGACAGATTATCGATTATTATTGAATCTGAAGCTGCTTCCATTTATGTTTTCGAAATGATGCGTAAAGAAAAGCTAATCACACCAATGAAAGAGATGCCGAGAAAGTATTTGGTAGTAGATATTGGAGGTATGAATTTTGAAAGGATTGCTGACAAACCTGTGTGCATATATTTAATCATTTCTATTTTTATACTTTTTTTCGTATTGCCAAATTATTATTTTCTTTTTTCAAAGTATTAGTTGTTTATGTCTTTCATATCTCGTACCTTTCTTTTAAACTCTACATTAATTACCACCATAAATTAAAAAAAAATGTTACTCTTGTCAGCTAGCTTATTAATCTATGTTCAGCAATACTAAGCTTTATTACATATCAGCAAACATTTTATTATTACATTGATGTAAGTATCATGATAATTAGAAATCCGTAATATGTACCCACCGGCCAAAAAATCTGGTATTGACCATCGATAGCGGGCAATACCAGATTTTTGGACCGCCAGTTATTTTAGAGTTATTTCCCTTTAAATAAACACACGGATGAGAGAAATGACGCAAGTTAAGGATGTTTGCTGCTCAGTTTCAAAATAAACTTTTCATAACACTGATAAATTTTGATAGTGGATTAATAAAGGAATTAAAAGAACGAAACAAAATATAGATCCGTGTGCTTTTTTTCAAGATATAAGCCATTGAAAATTTGGCGGGAAAAATATGCTCTCTTGATTTTACATAGCTTTATCATTGACCAATTTTATTTCTCAAAAACCATTAAATAATATCAAGGATTTTATAAGATTTTTACAAATGGCTTATTATTCTGCAAACAAAAGATTTATGAAAAGAAAAATGGGTGTTAGCTGGAAAAATAATTTATGGCATTCAAATGGATAAAACCAGATGAGTCTGAACATCTGACAAAAATTAAAAACATGACCAGCGAAAATCCTTAAATGGCAGGCGAAAGTGGTGGCAGTCATTTTCCTATCCTCTCTGGGGATGTAAAACGTCGTTTTGAAATATTGTCAGTCAATGATACTACAACCGCATATTTTAATTTATTTTTTTTATGTGGATCTACCATCAGTCATTGGTTCTTCAATGAAGTAAACATAATAGTTACTCATGTTGGCGGCAATATCACGATATATGGACTTTCCTTCGGCTATGGTATGGATCAGGAAAACTTATCACCTCCGGCTCGTGACATTCCACGGCCCTTGGACGGTTCATATATGAGGATATAGCCCTCACATGACTCATCATCAGTAACTATTGTGTAACTATAACACCAAACTGAATTTGTTATTGAGATAACAAATAATTGTAGTTACTGAACATAATATTTTTATTTTTGTTTATTGGCAATGAGAGATGTATGAATTCTTTTGAAATTTAGTCTTTGATAAAGTCTGGAATCCATTGGAAATAATCTCTGACTTGTGATTTCTGCAATATTTGGACCAGGAACTATTAGTTAAAATGTGCAATATTTCTGTTTATTTTTATGTTTGAAACCTATTTTTTCTTGTTATCCTCGGATTTATTTTGCTTGTCTTTGTAATAAACGTCTATTTGGTTTTCCTGTGATAATATCAACTTCCAGGAACACCGGAAAGGCGCCTACATACTTGTATACTAACACTGTGATTGTACCCCTGCTCCTAAGTAGTGTTAATATATACCGGTTTACCGGTCCGTCACAAAATGTTTGGTCACATAATCTTCAGTAACCATAGGCCACAACTAATTCAATGTTTTTGTGAAGCTTGGCCATGATTCGTCACATCTACTTCCTGTTTAATGTTGTCGCCATTTTTCCTCTGTTTTCCTGCCTGTTTTTGCACCATATTAAACAACGAAAATTAATATCTTTGGACAGATGTAAGATTGTGTTAGGTAAAAATTCTGCCAACAACTTTGAAATTGAAAATGAAAATTAGTACTCGGGTATTAATCCGCTATACAGAAAATATAGCTTCAGTGAACGACATGAATCTTGGGATGAATATGGTACATGTATATTATATATATGAGACAAAGTTATTTAGCACACATTGCTTTTGTGTGAGGTTATTAATAAATAAATTATTATATTTTTTACCTATTTTCATTGCAAAGGTGGAACGTGTGATATAACCGTTCATGGTGTTGAAAATGGCAGATTAAAAAAACTAATTACACCATCTGGCAGTGATAATGGCGGTAGAAAGGTATCCTATTTGCTACAAGATCATTTTGGACGAATTGTTGGAAACCGTGTTCATGAAGAAATGAAAAGTAATGTGAGCTATATGGAAATTTTGGAAGAGTTTGACGGTGTTGTAACGTCAGCATCATATCCTACAAGTAAAAAATTACCATGCAAAGTTCCATTGAGTGCGTTGGACACAGTATGCGAAAACATTCTTGGCAAAACATTTTCAGACATATTGGAATTGTCATCAAGGGGTCTGAGTAAAGAGGTGTCTTTAACAAAGGACAGATTGCGATTCGACAGAAATTTGATCGATACATTAATATCAAATGTTGCATTATATATTGTTGCAGATATTAAACACGTTCTAAAATACTTTAAACACGACGAAATATCGACCTTTATAGTGGTTGGTGGCTTTTCAAATTCACCCAGAATAAGACAAATATTGAAAAATGAATTTCCGTCAGTTTCTGTTATATTCCTTCCAAACGATGCTGAATTGGCTGTGGTGAAAGGAGCAGTGCATTATGGAATCGACCCTAGCATTATAGAGTCACTCTCACAATAAAATCTAAGGTGTGGCTAAGCTTGCAATTTTTGACATTAGTATTTCTGAGAAATTTTCGATGATGTAACTTACTATGCAAACCAAAAAATAACTAAAATCAATATAATTTTATTAAACTTATGAACATAAGTGTGTTGATATGAATTTTCAACACGTCTATGTACATGTGGAGAATTGTGAAAGTTGACCATTAATAAAGTTAGAATTCAAGTGCCTATTATAGCAACTTATTGACTTGGTTTTAGGAGAACAGTAAGTGTATTGTCCCCGATACACCAACTATTGCCCATTGGCATAGCCGAGGATCAATAGTTGATCTCGAGGTTACAATAAACCTACTTTCCCCCGAAAAGTGCAGTTTATAAGTGTATATTAAAGGAAAGACAGGACATTTGCCAGTACTATTCACCGATAAATAGTAAAGACAAAATACTGAAATTATTGTGTCGATTTATATATAGAAAAAAACATACTGGGCCGTATAAAGTAACATATTCGCAATACATTATTCCATATAATTTATTAATGAATTTCTACATTGTTTGTTTTATCCATAGTTTCTATTGGATTAATTGTTAATGTTTGATGATCAAAAATATTCCATGGATATGTTAATCAAATAAAACACCCGAATTATGTCTCCCCTTCGACGAAGGGAGACATATTGTTTTACCCTGAATTCTTCTTTTTCTGGTTTTTATTGTTCTTCTTTTCATACAACCGTGTCCGAGAGAAAACTTTTTTTTTCTTTTAACTTGTGTCTATGACGTTTGGCATATGGGTATATCACAATAAGACGACGTGTTGCGTAGTATCATGACCCACATATAAACTTGCCTTTTACCTCAAGGTCAAATTATTGATTTATTTCTCATACAACCAATCCCGGCAAGAAGTTTTTATCTTTTGACCTAGACCTATGACATTTGCCATGTTGGTGTATCACCATAAGATGATTTGTCATGTAGTATCATGACCCAAAATTTACCTTGACCTTTGACCTCAAGATCAAGCGTTTTTACCTTTTGAACTTGGCATATGATATTTTGTGGTTATTGCACTATAAGATGTCCGGTTTATGATCAGAAACTTTTATTTGACATGACTGTTATGGAATTGTGCATGTAGAATGTATATCAGACCTGTAATAATTGTGCCACTCTAGGTTCAATGCATTTTTTGAGGGAGGGGTGGAATAAGAAATATCTCCCTCATTCAGATCTTAGATTTTGAAGGCTATTAGATTTACGCGTTTTAGAATAATTTTGACACATGAAATTTGGTATATAACAGCATATTTTATATTTTGAATCAGTATTATATGATGAACCATAATTTGCCTAAATGTGTATTTCTTGGCATTGAAGCAATGTCGGAGGCTGGGTGATGCTGAACCTGTATTGTGTAAAGAAACAGGGACAGACATTAACCTTAATAATTATGAACAAGATTTTCCAAATTTGGGGAAATCAGAAACTACGACAAATGTTTTGAAGAGAAAGTTAAAAATGATCTTAATATTTTTGAGAGTAATTTAGAAAATAATATTGGTACTGATAGTTTATCAAAATTATATAGCTCTGCTTTAAATAAAAGACTAATTAACCATTATGAAAACTTATTTTCCAATCATCAGTTTGGTTTCGGTTTCCGTTCATATCATAGAAACGACGGACAGCATTTTTATTCTAAAAACTATGCTAACAAAATATTAAAAAAAATATAAGATCAAACTTTTAGCCTGTTTTATTGATTTACGTGGTGCCTTGGACTCTGTATGGCACAGTGGCATGTTGTATAAACTTATAAAAGAAAGAATTGGTGTGAAATTTTACAATACTGTTTAAACGATGTATTTCAGTTTTCTGTACGCTATATGTTGTATTGTATTTATTTATTATATTTCTTGACCCTTATGGGTGCAATTTTGCAATAAAGTTCATTGTATGCAATAATGTGAACCATGAAATAGGGCTTTTGGGCACTAGGGCAACATTAAATAGGGCTCTTGTGCACCAGGGTACTTACACTATAATAAATATAAATTGGGCCTTTCTTAGGGCATTAGCCAAAACAAAATTCTTTACACTTTTTGTTTTCATAAGGTTTATTGAAGTTTGCAAGTGCAACAACTATTCTTTACTCTGGCTAAATATATGCAATTTTGTGAGATGGATGATGGAGTCGTGAATGAGATGTAAAGATTTCTCTGGAAACAAAACCATTTTAATAGTCGTTTTCTGTACCAGTTTTGTTTAGTATGTATGAAGTTTCATGTCTAGCTAGGAGATTCGGAACAGAACATTAACCATGATTTATATTTAATTCTTTTTGCTGCACTTGTAACTCTAAATTGTCAATATATGTATACAATGTATATACATAAACTTGAAGTTTTCAGTCATATTCATTAGCACACCTACATATACTCCTCCTTTCGATTTCCACTTGCTTGACTGTTAAACTGAATACGATGTATTAGATACATGTACATCCTTAGTGGCACCGTTAAAGTCCTCAGTTCGGCTAAAGACCACAACACCGCTAAAATCCACAACAAATTTCCGCAAAAGTCCACAACGCCACTAAAGTCCACTAACTTTTAGCTAAAGTCCACAAAATGACGTCCGCTGAAGTCCACAAAAAAAACACCGATAAAGTCCACAGTCACAATTTCCGTTAAAGTCCACAACATTTTACGCTAAAGACCACAAACAAAAGGACGAGACACTGATAGTTTTGCAGTAAGACGTATGTTTAAAAAATCATCGGCATTTCAATGGGCACTAATTGTGCCCTCTCCTTGCTGATCTGTTTCTATACTGCTACGAAGCTGACTTTTTCTATGGGCTTCTCAAAAATAAAGACAGAAAACTGGTCCAATCCTTAAATTTAAGCTTCCGTTATACTGATGTGGTTTTATCATTGAACAATCCAAGATTTTTTGTGTTTTCTTTTGATTTCTGTGTGTTGTTTTTGTCTGTCTTTGTCCATGATTGTTTCTCTGTTTTTGGCAACATTACAGAATTAGCTTTCTTTACTTACAATTCGTTTTTTTCGCCCATTTGAAGCAACTTATACAAATGATTTAGAGTTTAATAACAGAATATCCAAAAAAATGTGATTAATGTGATACTTTGAACAGATATACAAGTTGTTACTTTATTTTTACATCTATGGTAGTACTTGGTAAGTTAGGTGAATGTTGTATTTTATGAGAGTAAATCAAAGTTATAACACAAATATTTATATAAATTGTCTTTGCAAATGTATTAAAAAAATAAACTAAATTAGTACATGCATTCGTTAATACATTACTGCATTCTTCAACTGGGGCGTCTGAACGGAACGAGTACTGTCGTTCTTCTACAAGTGAGACAAGACATTTTTATTAACTTATTTGTTTATAATCACTTTTTGACGTAATTACATACTTTTTAGCAAAAGTATCGTGACAAATAATTAATAATGTTTTTATGTTTGTGTAATAAGGCATGAGCAGTGCAAGAATGCATCTTTTTTTACATCTAAACCGAATTTGCTCGATTTGATTATTACTGTTTGTATTAATTATTGTTATCGGATTAAAGTATTAAAGAACCTATGTAATTATAAAAAATGAATGCATCTTTTTGTAGCTTCATATACATGTAAAAGCAATGACAGAAGGCACATTTTTTGTATGAAGCGCTAATCTTCATATTAAATGTACCATGGTCAACGCTTTAACACGAAAATGAAGCTACAAAAATGCATTCAATTCTTAAATAATTCACCCCCCCTATTTACTGAATATGACAGTTTTTTTAACACCATCCCTCGGTGACCTCTGCATATAAGTGATAACTCTTATTTATGCATGAGCACCAGTTACAAGAAGGACTGTCTGTTCAGTGTCTTTTTTAGCTCACCTGTCCTAAAAGGACATGTGCCTTTTTAACATCACTTGGCGTCCGTCGTCCGTCCGTCTGTAAACTTTTGAATTTTCATCTTTCCCTCTGAAACCCCTGGACCTACTGAATTGAAACTTGGCCTGAAGCTTATATGGAAGGTCATTTACAAAGTTTGCATAAGTCATCCCGGTCCGTCAAACAAAATGACCGCCATTAGCATTTACATATTCTGATTGGTCCAAATTTAAAACTTCTTCTCCTCTGAAACCGTAAATCCAAATGAACTAATTTTTGTTATGAAGCATCTATGGAAGGTCTTTAACAAAAAAAATTGCATAAATCATCCCGGTCGGTGAAACAAAGTGGCCGCCATTAGCATTTTCATGTTCTAACTGGTCCAAATCTAAAACTTCTTCTCTGAAACCGTAAAGCCAAATGAACTGATTTTTGGTATGGAGCATCTATGGAAGGTCTTTTACAAAATTTGCATAAATCATTTCGGCCCGTGAAACAAAATGGCCGTCATCAGCATTTACATGTTATGATTGGTCGAAATTTAAAACTTCTCCTCTGAAACCGTAAAGCCAAAATGAACTGATTTTTGGTATGGAGCATCTATGGAAGGCCCTTTACAAAATTTGCATAAATCATTTCGGTCCCTGAAACAAAATGACCGTCATCAGAATTTACATGTTCTGATTGGTCGAAATTTAAAACTTCTCCTCTGAAACCGTAAAGCCAAATGAACTGATTTTTGGTATGGAGCATCTATGGAAGGCCCTTTACCAAATTTGCATAACTCATCCCGGTCTGTGAAACAAAATGGCCGCCATGAGCATTTACATGTTCTGATTGGTCGAAATTTAAAACTTCTTCTCCTCTGAAACCATAAAGCCAAAGGAACTGATTTTTGGTATGGAGCATCTATGGAAGGTCATTTACAAAATTTGCATAAATCTTCTTAGTCTATGAAACAAAATGGCCGCCCTGAGCATTTACATGTTTTGATTGGTCGAAATTTAAAACTTCTTCTCTGAAACTGTAAAGCCAAATGAACTGATTTTTGGTATGGAGCATCTATGGAAGGTCCTTTACCAAGTTCGTATATCTCATCCCGGTCCGTGAAACAAAATGGCCGCCATGAGCATGTACATGTTCTGATTGGTCAAAATGTAAAACTTCTCTGAAACCATAAAGCCAAATAAACTGATTTTTTATATGGAATATCTATGGAAGGTCCTTTACAAAATTTGCATAAATCATCCCGGTCCGTGAAACAGAAATGGCTGCCATGAGCATTTACATGTTCTGATTGGTCGAAATTTAAAACTTCTTCTCTGAAATCGTAAAGCCAAATGAACTAATTTTTTGTATGGAGCATCTACGGAAGGTCCTTTACAAAGTTTGCATAAATCTTCCCGGTCAGTGAAACAAAATGGCCAGGTGAGCGATACAGGCTCAGCCCACTGAGCCTCTTGTTTTAATAAAAGAAGGTTCTGCTTGCATAAAGGACATTTTTGTTGTCTTTCTATAAATACGAGAATATGAAAGTGTGATTTCTGTATTTGGATGGCCTGAAGCTTATTTATGTACATTAGCCACGAGGGTGACTATATATATATATTCAATCACATGTATTTTCCAGACTATAAAACGTATGTGGACCGTACGCGTATTATCCAAACCATACGATGGGATGTTGTCTCCTTTACATAACTACACATTTCTAAAATATGCGTAAGCATGGACCGTTTGCCTATGGTCTGGGTAGGTTTCATTCCTTTTGAAAGACAACACATGAATCGTAAATTCTAACATGTTGTATGGTTTCGATATAATGTTTTTTTTTAAATAATACTTATCTTATAAAAATTATAAGATCAATGTTTAATATGTGTCGAAGTCTATATGCATATTATGGTAACGACTAATATATTAAAGCGTACATGTGTAAGCGTAATTAAGATTTCTAGCTCACATGACCCTGTTGGTCATGTGAGCTATTGCCATTACTGCATCCGTCGTTCGTCTGTACACAATTACAAAATAAATCTTCTCCTCTGAAACCATTTGGTCAATTTGGACCAAACTTTGGTAGAATGGTCCATGAATGGTCTCTTTCCAAAATTGTGTCTGGCATACTCCATCCGCCAACCACGAATGCCTCTAAACATTGGTCCGCTATTAATATCATATCGGGTATTTCAAACCTTCAAACAATATGATCGCCCCAGCCGAGTTTAGTTCAACATAGAACCCTATGGGAAATTCACTTTAACATCTTTTTAAATTAAACTCCTGATCCAGTTGCAACAAAACTTTGTTGGAATGGTCCTCAGGAAAAATGTGTCAGGTGAACGGTAGTCTCCTAGTAGCCTCTGGATAACTGCCAAATGCTATACTTTTGAAAGTTACGTAAATGCACAGATGACTATTGAATATTGATAATATGATCACTCGATATAATTTCGAGCACAATTCTTCAATTTAAGCATTTCGTCTATTTTCTAAGAAATGAACCTTTTAAATTGAATATAATATGTTGTACATGCAAGGGGCCACAATCATGACAATAATAAATGTTTATTAAGTCTATATTTTAACCTTTACAACGCGTGTTTTATAATTTACAGTATTTTGGCTTGTACAGTTGTTTACTCAAACACGCTTCGTTATTCTGCATGTTCTCTTCGGAAAGTTAAAACAAACTTTTCAACATGGTTCGGTGTTACGTCCCCAAAGTAGCTATAATTTCTACGATAGACTTCAGGAATATGCAGTAGACGGGGTCATTACAATGACAAAATGCACAATTGAAACTTGATACACCGTTGTCAAGTAATTCTAATTTACCTTTTTATACTAGCATATTAGACATGTATTCCTGTACCAGCAGATTTAGTGCATTAACCGTGACCTAATTTTCAAAATTTTATTTATAGAACTTCAAAATTCTTATTGAAATCCGTTTATTATGTTCTGTCAATGGTCGAAAAAATGTCTTGATTATCTAACAAGTCGAATATAATATAGTTTAACTCAGCAGTTTGTGTTTAACTTTAAGCGTCATTTCATCTCGAGTTCGAAATCGTTTGCAATACAACTTCAAGTTCATCAATGACTTCTTCTACTTGTAAAAATAACCATACTAAGTAGGTATGCAACTCAGTGAAATAAAAATGAAAGACAGAAATGAAATACGTAATGAAAAAATAAGAAAGCACTAATACATACAAACAAAGAGGTATCAGTTAACTTAAAATTACAATCTTATACAACTAAATTTAAAAATATTTCCAATTAATCTAAATTAGTTGAAACATGATTTTCTGTTTAAAGAAAGCCTGAATATAGTGTATGACAATACTTTAAAGAAATAAAATGCATAAATTCGAAAACAAAAGACACGTTTACATCACAAGCCCCTGTGGGCCCCAATTAAAAAAAAAGAAAATTATAAAACCTTATTGCGGATCTGCGTATGTATGACAATACCGTATAGAAATAAAATGCATAAATTGAAAAAATGAAAGAGGAGTTAAGGTCACAAGCTTAAATTGACAGTTTTTCGAAATTCGACCCCTGTAGGCCACAATTTTAGAAATCAAAATTCCGAGACCTTATTACGCATGTACATATGGTAAATAACATTACTGTATAGAAATAAAATGCATAAATTGAAAAATGAAAGACGAGTTTTGGTCACAAGCTTGACCCTGTTGGTCCCTTGTTTAGAAAATCAAAATTCAAAACACTTTTGAGCATCTACAAGAAGTATGCATCCATTTTATATAGAAATTAAATTCCTTAACTCAAAAGAGAAGGAGGAATTAATCTCACAAGAAAGTGTGAAGCACGGACGGACGCAGATAATCTCGATATCCCCGAACTCTCTTCGAAAGTGCGGGGATAATTACCATTTATGAACTTACTAAGTCGTGTCTTTTAAGTTGTTTTTTAGTTCAGAAACCGTTAGACAAATAAATATTAAATTATTAAAAATATATTATTATATTTTAATCCAAAAATATTTAAAACTAGAGGCTCGGAGGGCTGAGCCTGTATCGCTCACCTGGCATGAAAGCCATTATGAATTGTGGTAAACCTTGTAGGAACCAATTTTTTCTTCATAAAGGCCCTTCTACTTACAGGTCAGCATATTCTAAAATTTGGCGGTTCTAGGGAAGATTTTTGCATGTATTTCCCATAGAGTCTTATCTTAACCTGTGTCCTCTGCTTAAGGCCATTTTAAATTAGGGATCGGCACCAGAGTAACAACACTTGGTAAGCACCTTAAGAGGAACATTCAGACCATGTTTGGTTTCAAGCAATTCTGTAGTTCTGTAGATTTTTGTTACATGTCATAGAAATTTTCTGTCTAGTTTGGCTCTATTTGGCCAAGCAGTTTAAGAGAATTTTTTTTATATCAACCAATCAGAAACAAGAAATGCCCATGGCGGCCATGTTTGTCGTCTGATCTAGACAAAATGAGGAAGCCTTGTAAAAAACGTCCAACAGATGCTTCCGGTCAATTCTCGTTCCCTTTGGCCAAGCGGTTTCAAAGACGGAAATTATCAACTGATTTCAGAGGAGAAGATTTTTTATTATAGTAAATTTATACTATGCTATATACGACCATTTAAAGGAGTTACCTCTCATCAGCAGCATTAAAACCGAAACATTTGGAAGACCAAAAACCAAACTTATATTAAACAAGAAGTACTCAACCAAAAATACCGAAATAGGAAGCCAAATTTCAGCTAAGGAGATTTACCTTGTGCATACAAGGAATGAACCCTTAGTATTTCTATTATTTTTGAATTTTGCTAAATACTGGTAATTTCTTTAACAAATCAATGAATAATCATGTCAGACAAGTCTGACGACTGGGTTGGCGAATACCTTCGGGGACCTAGGGTCCACCAGCATAGGCATCATCCCAGGAGTTTCAAAATAACAATCCAAAGATACTAATATTAGATATAGTAAAAGATTTTTGAAATCTCAGCCAATCAGAAACAACAATTGCCCATGGCGGCCATGTTTGTTGTCCGATCAGGACGAAATGAGCATTCTTTATAAATGGCCTTACATAGATGCTTCCTGCCAAATTTAATTTTATTTGGCTTAGTGGTTCAGAGGAGAAGATTAAAATGTGAAAAGTTAACGGACGGACGACGGCCGGACGACGGACGCCAAGTGATGACATAAGCTCACATGGCCTTGACCAGGTGAGCTAAAAATGTGTCGTTTTACACCTTTATAAGAAGAAAAAGACGAAGAAGGGAAAGAATAACAAAAATACCATTAAAAAAATAATTATTATGAATATAATGAAATATATAGCTCGTTTATTAGATTCAACTTTTAAGGATGCTCGCTGGTCATTTTTGGTGTTTTTGTCAGATTTTCGAAATCCCCGGGTTTTATCCATTTCTTTTTTTTTTTGCCCATGAACCCCTACTTTTCTTTTACAGTTCAATCATATATACCGTAAAATGGTAATTGACAAAATATTATGAAATCCTTTTTATTTTTTCATACATTTTGAGAGACTGAAGTTGCCAATGCAAAGACGAACACCTATTTCCTACAATTTTTCAAGGCCTTATAGCTCTAAAATGAGCATATGAACCCATATTTTTTTTCTTGCTTATTTGTTTACTATTCATATGTTCTCTCAAATTAAAACACCTATTTCAATTCCTATTTATTTCCTATTAGACCAGCGATCATCCTTAAGCCTTTTATTTAAAGATTATTAAAAAATAAAAGTTATGTGACTTTTTCCATATTTGTTTGATCTTACATGTATATAAGGTGTTATACATTACATGTACTGTTTTCCATTATATTTGATCATATAGCCTGAATATACAAAACTGATACCTAACGGGTAACAGGTCCCATCTATGATGGCAGTAAAACAACCTAAAGAAAGTGGAGCCACAAAAAGTGCCAAAGAATAAATCATAAAATTAGTATTGTTATTCAACACTTTGAGAACATTGTTAAAGTTGATCACTGATTGATCAAAACATGAATTTTCTTTTTATCTTCAGTTATTTAGCTACTAATTACAAAGTCTAATGATAGTTCTAAATAAATTTAATTAAAATTTTCAAATAAAATTACATGTACAACATTACAATCAGCAAAAATCAATCACAAAAGCTTTGTGAAATTAATCCACTTAAAACAAGTATAACATTCATCTATGAATTATTATTATACTTATTATCAGCTCTTAAATTTTTTTATCATTAAATCATTTTTTATTTATTATTTGATGTGAAGATATTCAGGTTATAAACAAAACTAGAAAACTGAACTGTCGGAATCGACAGTGATACCCTCACCCCCTGTAAGTAGTTGGGCAAATAACCTATAGTCAAAAATATAAAATCTTATTCCCATCATAGTATGAAGTCATACTATAAAGAAATTAAATCAATAAAACTAATAAAAAATGACAAAACCCTAGTTCACAAGCTTAAACTTACAATTTTTGAAATTTGACCTGAGACCTCGGTTTAAAAATCGATATTTTAAAAAGCCCTCCCCGCCAGAAATATGCCTATTTTTGCTGATTTTGGGAAGTTCCCGTTGTCATGGAAACCAAAGTGAATGCCCCACATACCTAGTAATGCATGATGTGTTAAGAGTGGGATGCCATCTTTCCATTAATTCCTGTAAAGAGGTAAAACTAAGTAAAATTGTGTTGTAGGATCGATGTATGGAAGTCCTTGGAGGCCAAAAGTGAAATTTTGGGCATTTTTGCACTGTTTAGGGTGCTCAAAAGTTCAAAAAAGAAAAAAAAAATATTTCACACACACTGAGGTATTAAAGGACCCTTGCTGTTCCTGTACAGCTCATTAGTAAAATTTTTCCACCCCACAATATTCCATTTGGGGCCCAAAAGGCAGCCCACCCCTCCCTCTTAATTCACACTTTGTGATAAATGATGGCACCAAGGCTATTCTGCATGGTACTGTTAATTCATACATGTGAATTGGGGTCCCAAATGTTACTGCTTCTGTAGCTATAATGTTTGTCTTGCAATCAAGACCAAAAAAAGGTGTATCCAGAAAGAGATAAAGACAATGAGAGTCAAAGGAAGGTATACTATGTTTTGACATTGAAAATGTAATAACCTGTCCGAAATCAAACATTTAAAATTTCTTTTATAAGAGAAAATTAAATGTATACAATCTCACCGCACATTTTTCTTTGAATAAAAGTGCCTATAATGCTGTCTGGCCTGACAGTTTGGCGGGAACAGAAGCAAACGAAATATATAGTGCTCTTTTGGTCATTTTTCAGTATTTTGCTGCCGCTCAGCATTTTTCTTTCATATTAGTTTATTTGAATGAAGAAACCAAATTATGTGTTAATTTTTGCTTTGAAATAATACTGAAATTATGTACTATATATATGACAGAAAGGATGATAAAGCCATTTTTGTCTACTCTAAATAATGGTTCATGTGCCTTCTTGGGAAATTGATATTTTACTGCTTGTATATTGCTTACATTTTTGTGTACACAAGAGATGCTGTACATGTTTATTATGATTATTGAAGATGCTTAGTTTTATATATTTCCTTTTCTGAGATTATTTGTTTTTCATTTATGTGAATAAACACTCTTAAAAGTAAAGTCAAGAAATACCAAAGGGATATTCGAAGGAGAGAAAAATCGTAACAACTGACAAACTCCGGAGAACAACGATGGATGGATGGATGAATTATTGTTTAACGTCCAGTGGCAACCAGGTGCATATCAGGACGAGAACATGTTGATATGATAATGCATATGATCCCTGCTTTGTACTAGACCGACACGCTAAGTCGGATTTTTAATGTGCTAGCTCACGAGATAACTGTCCACAGGAAGACATATCACCTCACTCGGACACATTATACTGACTCCGAGCCGACCAGTCTTTGCTTTAACTCCTACATGCCGCGTGCATGGCGGAGAAGAAGCAAATACCAATTTTAATGTCTTTGGTTTGACCCGGCCGGGGATCGAACCCGCGACCTTCCGCACCCGGGGCGAGCAGAGAACAACGAATACAAGACCAAAACAATACATGCACTACAATTAAAAACTAAAAACGTATAAACAACATGGACCCCACCAAAAAACCGGGGGTAGACTCAGGTGCTCCGGAAGAGTAAGCAGTCTCTGCTTCCTGCAGGACATCCGCCATGCTGCCCATGTATAAGGAAGGGATAATATCAATGGAACAGGTCCATTTTCATTTGGGAAACGGTTTTTTCATACCTGTCAACCAAGTCATGATGACGCCCATAAAACATTAACAAGGATGACTTCAGCTTAGGAGTAACGTACTCCTGTCTGAGTAACTTTTCTGTCAGGAGCCGGGCTCCGTCCAGGAAGTCAATGTATATGTCACAAGCTCCGGAATAACGTATGAGTTGTGAAATTTATACTCCATACCCCGGCGCTTCTGGAATATTGCCGTTCAAAAATGGAAAGTTGATGATTGGAAAGTCAAAGTCATCCCGTTTGTCGTAAGGTTTTGTATTCAACCTTACTGTGGTGTCAATTTCGAGGTGAAGGTCAAGATTAGATGCAGACTTGTCAGTGTCTGTGGTATCCTTAATTTCGAGCTCATTGGGATAGATGAGATGTAAGAAATTCCCAAAACGTGAATTGTTGAGTGATAAAACATCATCTATGAAATTAAAGGTAAAATTTAATAAAAACAATTTTTCTAGTATGCTATTTATCTGCAATGATTGCGGACTTATAATAAAACGTATCACAAAACACCGAAACAAACCCGATGCACTGTATGGCTATTTCGCTGACTGACAACTCATCAGCAGTGCTCGAGATCAAAATGTTGGAAAACCGGTTAAAGATAAAATGATGAATTACTAAGCACAACCGTTAAAATCCAAAACAGTTAAAACAAACAGGAATCCAAACTAAGCTAAGGGTTACCTTTGCATATAAACTTGCTTTTCTCGGATGCATATTAACATTTACAAACTTACAAAATATTTTAGGTCTTGAGCACAACTGATGAGTCGTTAATCGACTACATGTGCACATCTTGTGCATCAAAATTGGTTTCAAAGAATTATACTAACCACTGAGTAAATGTAACTGCTGGTGGACTCCAAATCCACGAGGAGATCTCCAGCTCAATTACTAGTATTTCGATACTAGCCCGAAATTGATACTTAAAATTTACAGTTACAAAATTGTAAAATTTGTGAAAACTAAGGAGTATCTCCCTAGTGCATAGCTCTGTTCTTAAATGGTTTTGGCTTTACCTGTTTTGGTTATTTTGATATTTTGAATTTGCACTTCAACCTTTTAGGCCTTGATCACAACTGATGAGTAGTAAATCGACGGAATCGGCACATCTTGTGCATCAAAATTGGTATATTAAAGCATACAGAAATACTCATGCGGAACATCTAAAAAGAAGACATGATCTGTTACCAGAAGACTTTTGACATGTTATTGATTTTATAATGTTATATGTCAATGTATCAAAATAATTCTAAATAAAAATTTGTCAGAAAAATTAAAATGTGATATCTCCAAACAAAATATCACTCTTGTATCTTTATAATTATCAGAAGGCGCCTTTAATGTATTGAAATTTGATTACTAGTATAACATTACAAGGTCCAATCTGATAAAAATTGACTTCTGGAAAACATAATTATGAAAAAAATAGATCACAAACTTCAGATTCAAATATCTCATTTCCAAAAAAAATACGACTTGCAACAGAATAATATTCAAGCGACGAAAACACAAACATAAAACACAAAGTCTGACTTGGTAAATGTATATACACTGACATTCCTGTTTGCACTAACACAACTTAAAATGAAACGATACTGTATTTAATTTTGGATCTTGGGTGATTGCAAATTTAGTTTAATGTATGTAATAATATTTGATACCAATTTTGATGCACAAGATGTGTACCTTTCGTCAATTGGCGACTCTTCAATTGAGCCCAATGCCTAAAATACTGAAAGCCAAACCAATAATTTAAAATGTTGAACAGAAAATTAAAATATGTCGAAATCACCAAAGGAGTATAAAGCCAAACCCATCTAAGAACAAAGCTATGTATGAGGGTGATACTCTTACGCAGCTTTATAACAGGTAAGATAGGATACGGTTGATAAATTCTTGACACAAAATCCCTGCTTGCACTTAAGATTCCCCTATCAATTACTGCTAAATGTGTTATTAGTAAAACATAACAATCCAAAGATACTAATATTAGATATAGTAAATTTATACTATGCTGTATACGACGCATTTCAATAAGTTACCTCTCATCAGCAGCATTAAAACCGAAACATTTGGAAGATCAAAAACCAAACTTATATTAAACAAGATGTATTCAACCAAAAATACCGAAATAAATAATTTAATATTGGATGTAACGCGTCATTTGATTGGTCATATTTTTTTTGTCTATTCTTCTATGACGTCATCAAAACAACAGTTGGAATTAAATTATAAGAATTGACTGTAATTTTTTTTTCAGTCCATTCGAAATAAGCTCAATGCACATGGTACGCGGGTTATCTAGTGCGCAACACATGATTGAGGTTATTTCTTCATAGGCTGAAAATAAATTACAGTCAATCCTTAAATGTTTTCAAAAGTAATCACACTTTAATTATTGGTACATGATCAGACAAATAAACGAGATAAACCCAAAAATAAAAGAATTCCATATAAAATGTAATGATAAATGCATGTCATTTTAGTGTTAAATGTGTCAAAGGCAACGCTGTATTCAAATTTAATAAAGAAATGAAAATTGAAAAAAAAGAAATAAAAAAAAAGAAAAAAGCTAGACGATAACAATCTGATAAATAAAATACCAAAAGGAACAAATAAAGAAAAAATTCCATGATGTCAGGGAGAAGCAGCACAAAGAATAAAAATAATACAAAGGGTCATTGATAAGATCTATGCATTTGTTCACGGGCTTAAAACAAAAAAAAAAAACAAGAGGAAAACCCGGCCCTTTATAAAATACTTTGTTTTCTTGAATCCGGGTATTGAGCTATGATATGTTGATAGTAATTTCATTGGTTTTGAAAGTAATAGGCAACTGTAATATATAATCCTGTAATAGAAAATTTTTAGTAATATTATACCCTAGAGCAAATCACCGAAGCGCCACATACACTGCTCCCTCAAGAAAGAATGAATGAATGATGAACAGTTTCCATGTTATCCCTTGAAATCATTTTCTTCTCAAGTTCATTGTATAATTTTGTCAACTGTGCCAAGTTTGTAAAAGAGTGTCGAGTATGCGTATATTTCTTTTACTTTCTTCCTTAAATACGATTCTCGACTATAATCTCGTACAAAGAACAGTCTTTTGTGCCCGAAATAAATTTCAAAACTGAAACTTCCGTTAACAAATAATACATCATAAAGGGGGCGCACGTCATAAGTACGGACGGCAAAGAAAGTAAAATAATTTAGCGCCGTTAACGTTAACTATGAATGTGTTGAAATGAAAGTTCATAAAAATTATACAACGTTATTCCAATGATGAAATTTACAGCCATATATCTATATATGTGTACATGTATATATATACTGAACCGCAAAAGAAACGTCGCACAAAATGACATGTTCACATACATTTATTTCAAAGTGACATTTATATATTTTAAATTAATTTTTACAAAATTTAATGAATGATTTACAGTCTTTTGGTTACAATGTTCACAAAAACGTCACAATTGTCGCAACGTCACATGTTTTCAATGCTGTGCTCCCACGTCCGTTAATAACGTGTATGTCCTCCACCGGCACCAATTACTGCGGCACATCTTCGGTACATGGAGTTGATGAGCCGATTAATAAACGCCATCGGAATACGTGCCCATACTCTCTGAAACGCTTGTGAAAGTTCAGCTGCAGTTGTCGGACTTGGCTGCTCATTATTCAACCGTCTTTGAACTTCGTCCCATAAATGTTCAATAGGGTTTAAATCTGGACTCAAAGCCGGCCAATCCATAACATTAATGTTATTCTGCTGTAGGAAGTCTCTTGTGGCTCTTGCGGTATGCGCACGTGCATTGTCCTGTTGGAAAGTCTTGTTTTGATGACGTGCGAAATGGGGCTGAACATGGGGTGTCAAGACTTGGTCGATGTAACGGGCAGCTGTTACGCCATTTCCTCTGCCTGGGCCAAGGTTCTGAAAGATGACTGGACCAAGTTTAACGTTAAGGCCGATTCCACCCCATACCATGATGCTAGGTCCTCCCCACGCGTCTGTTTCCAGAATGCAGCTGTCTTCGTAACGTTCCCCGCGTCTTCTCCACACTCTGGTTCTGCCATCGGCTGTTGAAATGCAGTAACGGCTTTCGTCAGAGAAGATGATGTTACGCCATTGTCGATTTCGCCAATTCTGTCGCTGAGTGGCCCACTGAAGACGAGCTTGACGGTGTCGAGGAGTAAGAATAGGTCCTCTTGCTGTACGGCGACATCTCATGTTTCTAGCAGCTAATCGCCGACGAACCGTATCATCACTTATGGGTCGTCCATGTGTTCCAACAGTGTTTCTGGCAGTTTCGGCAGCTGGGGTGAACCGATTCATCAAATGGTGACGAACAATGCCTCTATTCTGTCTAGGGGTAGTGACTTGGGGTCTACCACTCCGTGGACGGTCATTTGTGCTGTTTGTTGCATTGTACCGTGTCCGTAGACGTTCAATTGTTCGAACAGCACAGTTGAAGTCGTTGGCAATAACTCTGGCAGATTGCCCAGCATCCAATCGACCAATGGCCTGTTCTCTCTGTTGTGGAGTCAGACCTGGCATAGCTTCTGTGTCAACACTGATACTAACACTCTTTAATTTTCTCCGGCCTTTTATACCCATAAAGGAGCATGAATTTCACGAACATTTAAGATTTAAGAAAAATTACCGCCAAGTGTGTCCCACGAGCGGTTTTAGGTACGGTCGCTCTACGATATCAACTGAAAATTATTCAACCGAAAATTTAATTCACAGGTAATTTAATCTTACCTGGTGATGTAATCGTAATACTGATTATATAAAAATCATTAATTAATATTTATTTTGAATTTTGCTAACATTTTGAAAAAGCGACGTTTCTTTTGCGGTTCAGTATATATAAACAATAAAACACAAATAAATGTAAATCTACATTTAATTCTAACAATTATGTTCCCCAAATGTGGCTTGAGGGGAACATATTGTTTTTACTTGGTTTCCTATGATTATTATTAGTAGTAGTACAAATGTATAATTCCGACCAACTCTGTCACAGGATCTCCTCGGAAACGGCTCGGTCGATTTAAATGACACTTGGCAGATGGCGACCATCAAAGTGGAGGTATGTATGACACCTGAACGGATCAAAACGAAAGTTGTGTCAAAAATAGTTCTCTACGTATGTACAAAGACACAAAAAATAAAATTTTCAAAATAAATCCTGAAAAAATTATTTCTTTTGAATCGAAATGTAAATTGGTATAAATAGCAGGACACAATGCCTACTTACCACGAGTTTCAAAAATTAGGTAATGGCGGCCATCTTTGATGGCGGAAATTTTGAAAATTTCAAATTGCGATATGTCATAAACTGTAACAGATAGAAGTGCAATATAAAAGGGAAAAAATGTTCACAATGTTGAGATACATGAATACATTTGTCTCATTGTTCCGGAGTCGTTCGATGACTCCTTAGAGAGTTTTTGCTTTTGACACTTTCACACTTTATTGTATACATGTATGTCGAAAACTATAATAAAAAGGAAGAAAATATCAGTTTCAAAAACCTACATTGGTATCATGGTCAAACATGTCAAAGGGCATAGATCATTGATTCTATCCATAGCAACCGATGACAAAGTCACTATCAACCATATATACACTGTATTTAGGTTCAGAACCAATATCGCAAATTGCTTGGAACCTCTGGGTAATGGGGAACATCAGTTTCGGTGGCCGAAAAATGAGTTCTAGTTATTATAATTATGTTTCCAAGTATAGTTTGAGGAGAACTTATTGTTTTTGCTCCGTTTCTTATCATTTTTATTAGCTCGCCTGGCCTATAGGTCATGTGAGCTAATGTCCTCACTACGTTTCCCATTTTGATCTTCCCTCTCTGAAACTACTAGGCAGATTGGTAGGAATGATGTATGGAATGACCTCTACAGACGATCCACATTGGTTCCAGTTGGATGAACAACATGGCCGCCAGAAGCTATCGTTGATTTTTATTGGCCAATTTTCAAACACCTTCTCCTCTGAAAATATAGTATGAAATGTTTTGAAACGTTGCTGGATTGATGACAACAATACCCCTACAAATGAGCCATTTTTGGCTGAGATTCATCTGCTGTGGCTGTTCAACATTTCCATTGAAACCATATGGGAAAGACTTTATTATCAATTGCTCTAACTAATATGCAGATTGTAACCAAAGTTGCCAGAAATGATGTATGGAAGGGGTTCTATTAAAGTGTCGTCTTTGGTTCCGGATGGATGAACAACATGGCCGCAAGAGGCTATCTTGGATTTTTATTGGCCAATTTTCAAAAATCTTCTTCTCTGAAAGTTCATTGTCTAACGTTTTGAAACTTTGCAGAATTGATGACAGATAAAGTTGACAGGAATGATTTATGGAAGGAACTCTACCAACGCTCTTCCTTTTGTTCCGGTTGGATGAACAACATGGCTGCAATGGAGCCATCTTTGATTTTGATAGGCCAATTTTCAAAATTTCAAATTGAGATATCTCATTAACCTTAACAGATAGAAGTGCAAATGTTCACAATGTTGAGATCTACATTTTCTTATTGGTTTGAAGTCGTACGAGGAATACATATAGAGTTATTGATTTGACACTTTCAAATTTTATTACATATCTCGAAAACTATAATAGATAGGAAGAAAATGTAAATACAAAAAATGATCACTTTCAATAGACCTACATTTTGGTACAGAAGTCAAAGGTCAAAGGTCAAGGTCACTGATTATGTCCATAACTACTGATGAAGAGGTACCTAGCAGCCATACATATTTAGATTCAGGACCCTTTAATTAAGCTGTGCAAGTCAAAATTGATTGTCTAGTGCCAAGTCCATAGCGACCGATGAAAAAGTCCCTTGTAAGCATATCTATTTAGGTTCAGAACCCTACATGTCGGGTATACAAATCAAAATGGAAACTCAAGGGTCAAAGTCATAGAAACTGTCCATAGCAACCGATGAAAAAGTGTCTAGCAGCCATATATATATCTAGGGTAAGGACACAGTATTTTAGTTTTTTTCTGATAAAAACATGCTTGGGACCTCGTGCCTTTGGGGGTCCCCAGGCAATGGGGGCGCTTTGGGGAACACCTGTTTCGGTGTCCGAAACAATAAGTACTACATGTATTTTCATTCGTAACTTTAATTTCAAATATCTAACTTTCACCGTAAACGATTGTACGCAATGCATCTCTATCATGTTAAAAAACAAACATCTTGTGCAAAAGGTTTAATAAGTTCAAGTTTCCTACCATCAAATGAGGCGTTTTTTTTGTCAATTTCCAAGCATTTTGTATCACCTTTTGGAAGTTTGCAAAGTAGAACACTCAGAACTAACATCGCTCAAGGCTACCAATGGGTCTTCAACGCAGCGAGAAAATCCCGCACCCGGAGGCGGGCTTCCGCTGACCCCCAAACAATAATGTATACTATTTCAGCAAAATGGACGGCACACTAAACTCCGAAACATAAAAATGAACCACAACTCCCAAAACACAGAAGACTAACAAAGGCTAGAGGTTCATGACTTGGGACAGGCGCAAAAATGCGGCGAGGTTAAACATGTTTTGTGAGATCTCAACACTCACGCTATACCTCTAGCCAATGTGGAATAAACAAACACACAACAATACACACAGATAACCACATGTACTTACTTAAATAAAAAATTCGTTAGTTTTGGATAGCTATGCGAGTATGGTTCCAATTTTTTGAAAATCAGAATCCTAATTCTTACTGCGCATGTACAATGTACATACAACAAATGGCATTACTGTATAGAAATAAAATAAACAAATTGAAAAATTGAAGGAGTTTAGGTCCCAAGAAAAGAGTGACGGACGGACAGACAGATATATTTTGGGATAATTAAAACTTATCCGCTATAAAAACCTGATTTTTTTTTAATGTAATTTACAATAATATCAATTAATGTAGGCATAAGGGAGAATGCATAATTGCATTTCCCGTTAAAGTTCAGGATATGTTTTTGAAAACATTTCCTCTTATTGAAAGCAAAATAATTCCGGCATTATTTAAACATGAGACCGAGGTATATTAAGGTATGCTTGTGTTCCATATTAACAGCTATGATTGGGAGCATTCCTTACAACTGCATCAAACATTTGAGGTAATTATAATAAAATAAAAATGAATGTTGAACACTTTTTATTTGCATGTATATAAGTTGAAATCACATAGGTTCATAACCAAATCACTTCAAGCTGTAACGATGGCTAACATTCTTATCTTTTAGAAAATTAGCAACGAGTTCAGAATTTAATCTAATTACGAAATACCGGTTGGTTTCAACATAGCGCACAACCATCCTCCAAACCTTCTTACAATTTATAGCTACAAAAACCATCATGTATCGAAAAATTTCAGAGCTCATCCAAGGACTACTAGACTGTATCTAGCAATTGATGTACAAGACCAATGAACACATAAATGTACAACAGTTGACGGCAGATTTATATTTGCTGATGATGGCGCAGATGAAACCTTTTACATTGGAAACATGACTCGCTTTATTTACTCCACTTTACACAATTAATGGTATGGTAGATTGGCATATGTTTCAACTGGTCTTCATCCTGCCACTCCGTAATTCAGAGGACATCTAGACTAGGTGTATAGGGTTACTCAAAGCAGCCGGAAACCAACAACATATCAACCCCAAACCAACAACTTTCTTCATGGGCTACTAGATCGCGGCACAGAATGCTGACAAGATTGACTGCATTTCCCGGTATTATAATAAAAGAGTGCCTTTTCCATTACACCCGGTTCATATGGCGGAAAGTCCAGAAACGAAGTCTACAGGCGAGCTATGAAGAAGGCGATGATATTCGCGAACTCGTGCAGAAATTCAACATCCTACCCTCGTTCCAGAATTAAGATGTCTGTTCAATGCTCTTCATGACTTAGAAGACATAGATACATCAGCAGACACTCCCGTAATTAGCGATTATGTAACAACACACTGGGTCAAAGAAAACACACATCTATGGGCCAAGTAAACAACCCAGGGAACAAGAATAACCATTCATCTCGAGGACTGCAATGAGAAGATAAAGAAGCAGATCCAGCATGCTCTCATCCAAGTATTTAAAGTCTACTCAAACATCTAAACAATTTTCATTAGTTTTCTTATTCCATGAATGTGAATAAATGTATGTAAACTTAATTTAATATCTGTTTTATTGTCATACATGAATATATGTAGGATGAATCTTTTAATATGCTCTCAGAAATAAATATAATATGAAAATGCAATTTTTTCTTAATCATTCTCGGTTCGGCATATCATAGCTAGTAATTTCAAGCAGGAATATATTTACAGTACTGAAAATCATCAAACTTTCTTGATTGTCTTATGTTGGTTTTTTACATGGATTATCTATATATAATGTTGGACAATTAGGAAGTCACCACATGTATACATGTGCGAAACAATTTATGTCAATGTAATCTGAAGTTGGCTTGTCGTCTAAACTAAACAACGAGCCATAAGTTGCATCACAGAACAAGTTGTTTGGTAATTATAATCCATCGGCGATAATTGGCATTCAGTAAAATATAACATGCTACATTCAGTTAAGGGTGGTATGCCAGATTACCACACGAAGGCAAAATATCACCCGAGAAGTATTCGATGGTGATATTTTGTTTTGGGTGTGGTATTCTGGCATACCACCCTAAACTGAAGGCAGTATGTTATATTTTACTGAATGCCAATTATCTCCGCATACGGAGAGGGTAAATCTCATTTCCGATATGGAGGGTGGTATCCATGCAAGAGGGTGGTATTCTTCCATATGGTATTCCTGTCGCTAAGGTTAAAATACCACCCGTTGTTAAGAAGGGTGGGGCTTAGTTTAAGGTTGATTGAAATACCACATCTCTATCAACAAATGAGAAATCAAGATTTTTGCATAAAGTATAATATATTTTTTAGCAGCCCCTATTAGTCAGCTTTTAAAGTCAAAATGGAGACTCAAGGGTCAAGGTAATCGAAACAGTCCTTAGCAACTGATGAAAACATTCCTAGCAACCATATATATTTAGGGTCAGGACCAAGTATTCTAGCCTTTTTCGGATCTTTGAGGGCCCCTAGGCAATGGGGGCGTTTTGGGGAACATCTGTCTGAAATATGTAGTACTAGTTTCATTTGTTATCTTTAATTTTTTAATTTTAAATATTTAAATGTTTAACTAACTTTCATCGTAAACGAGTGTACGTAATGCATATCTATGTTAACAAACAAACATCTTGTGCAGAATCTTTAATAATTTCAAGTTTTCTTCATCAAATGAGGCGATTTTGGGTCAATTATCATGATTATCAAGATAAAGCTCTTAGCTGATATGGGCGTCTCAGTTTGATATGGGTTGTGATATGAATAAAGCCTTGTAATTTTCTATATTAATGTCGCCTGAGAAACGTAACTTCTTGTCATTCAGAATTTGATACCTTCATTAGTTAATGTGACCCATGACAATATCGAGAGCATCAGATTTTGCAACTTGCACTATTGTCTATTTATTCTGCTACTGATTTCGTTCAATTTCTAATTTTACAAGTTTACTGTTTTATATATTTAACAACTATAAATGAAAAAAAAGTTGTCATGAACGAGTATCTTGAAGCCAACTAAACAGAAATGTTAATAAGTAACATTCGTGTGTAATTTTTTGCAGTAATGGAGAAATTAGACAATTTTGTTGTGATAATCACGAAGAAAAAGACAGTCAATGTATAGGTAATTATAAAATATGTACATTTTATCCCATTCTCAGACAAATTACGCAAAACATCTTTTGAGTCTATAAAAAATCGTTCATAAAATTTGTTTGAAAATCGTTTAAAAGCTACTTAAAAAATTTATGAACATTGTTGAATGAAATTATATTTAAAAAAAAATGTTTTTGTGAATAGATCGCTATTAAACTACATTATTTGTTCTTTAATGGTTTAATCTTGATTGTATAGGTATTAAAATTCTCTGAAGTTTTAGGGAAAATCAAGAAAAACTTCTAATTTATTTAATACATTATTGTAACTATAGAAATAAAAACATTCGAAGGATAATTCATTTAAGTTGGAGTTAGTAATGATAAAGCTCATAAAGTATGGCAAGCCGTTTTACTATTATTCTTACTTCAAGATATCTCATATAATATATAAGATATCTCTTATAATATAAAAGATATCTCATATAATATATAAGATATCTCATATAATATATAAGATATCTTATATAATCTAGTTTTTATAAGATATCTTATAAACTTTATAAGATATCTCATAAAGTATATAAGATATCTCATAAAGTATATAAGATATCTTATAAAGTTTATAAGATATCTTATAAATATTTTTTATATAAGATATCTTATATACTTTATAAGATATCTCATATAATTTATAAGATATCTTATATAGTTTATAAGATATCTCATATAGTTTATAAGATATCTTATATAATATATAAGATATCTTATATGGAAAATTATATGAGATATCTTATAAATTATATGAGATATCTTATAAACTATATAAGATATTTTATAAACTATATAAGATATCTTATAAACTATATAAGATATCTTATAAACTTTATGAGATATCTTATAAACTATATAAGATACCTTATAAACTTTAGAAGATATCTTATAAAGTATATAAGATATCTCATATAATATATAAGATATCTCATATAATATATAAGATATCTTATATAATCTAGTTTTTATAAGATATCTTATAAACTTTATAAGATATCTTCTAAAGTTTATAAGATATCTCATAAAGTATATAAGATATCTCATAAAGTATATAAGATATCTTATAAAGTTTATAAGATATCTTATAAAGTTTATAAGATATCTTATAAATATTTTTATATAAGATATCTTATATACTTTATAAGATATCTCATATAATTTATAAGATATCTTATATACTTTATAAGATATCTTATATAGTTTATAAGATATCTTATATAATATATAAGATATCTTATAAAGAAAATTATATGAGATATCTTATAAACTATATAAGATATCTTATAAACTATATGAGATATCTTATAAACTTTATTAGATATCTTGAAGTTAGAATAAATAGTAAAACGGCTTTCCATAATAAAGTGTAACAGAATTCGGCAATTTTCGTGAGTGAGCAGTCTTAAAATGATACGTTTTTTACGAATCGTTTCTGTTCCGTCATTAATCAGAATGTTTCATGTGTGACGTCACTTGATTTTGTGGGATTGGGAGTAAGGCTTCGTAGTTCCGTTTTCATAGAAAACGTAGGAATTTTGTACAATTATCCCTGTTCATTGCTATAAAATTAAATAAATGTGTAATCTACAACTGCATCCAGTTGACACGAAACTTCTCAGGGTTACAGAGTTGAATTACGAAGAAATACTTAGCTAATATGGTGTAGGCTTTAGCCTAAAATCGGGCGAAGCCCATATCATAATATTTTTTTGTCCGTCGTCATGTAAACACGGCCATATTGGAAGCCGTTATTATGGTGTCATATTTGTAGGTCATTGAAGAAATGTTCGAATAAAGTTCCCAATGCGCACAAAAACTCGAAAAAAGTCGGTGGAAAATTATATCGTATAGAAATTATGTTTTGGCTATCGCCAAAACATAATTTCTTTTTAAGTTTGTGCAAGTGCGAAAATATTTTAACCGGAAGTCGAGCTGTATTTTTGAGGGTTTCTGGGATAGATTTACAAATGCTACTTCCGGTTTGAAACTACAGTCTGCTTGATATCTGGATTTGAGACCCATATTCTACACTTAGTCGGGCTTCGCCCGATATTATCTCATATATGTAAAATTTTGCCGATTTGCCTACCATTAATGACGCCACGTGACCAAAACATCCACAATATTGACGGAATGGATAGGTTTCGAAACAAACGTATTGTAAGAAAGTGCAATTGTCGCAGAAGTTCATATCACTATCCCTCTTTACGCAGTCCCTAGCTTATAGGGGTTATTAATAACGATGTAATAGAAACTAATTACAAGATAGTAAGAGCCGCCCAATTTTATTTTATGGATTTCCTTGAAACATGTATTTAGTAACAAGATAAGTTATAAAATACTCAGATTCTTTTGAACGTAATAAGCAACATAAAACCATGTAAAAATAAATTCTGTGATTCTGCCGCTCTAGAACAAAGTGTAGTTTAACAGTGAGATGTAAGAGTTTCCTTTCTATTCTTACTGCAGTTGTGTTTGAATTTTGCAAGCAAAGATTGACTAAACCTTATCATTTCTGAATTTTATTTTTGAAACAAAGCAATGGATTACATCAATCTTGGCAATATAAGCACACAAAAAATTTAACTTCTAAACTTCATCCACACTTTAAAGACCAATCAGTGCAACTTATACATGTACATGTTTCCTATATCTACACAAAATGTATCCATATATAATTTGGGTAGATAAAGTCAAAGTTTTTGCATATTAAGGTAAGGTTTGCGGTCACAGGGAGATAACTCGAATTGAAAAGTTGCCTAAAGATCTGATCACTTGAGCGTTTAATCCGTCGAATTTTTAACAACGTCGAAAAAGCGCGTTGCGTACAATTATCGTCTGACAAAATGTCAACACATAGTAGCAGTGAATCGAATCACATGTTTAACGATTAAAAATCAAAACATTGCTCTATTGCTTGGAATGCATTCAGGAACTATATCAATGTCAATTTAAGCAAAGTTTTTTGCCAGAAACAGTTGAAAGTCTACGCAACTGCCGAAGCGTGTATGTATATGTTGAATATTGACTGTACTATTGTCATTGATCAACGTTGATTTCCATGATTTCGGAGAATATTTCTTCAATCGACAAAGTCTCGAGTTTATGAACGACTTCATCGTTGCCGATGCTTTGAATTATTAGATATTTCAGGAACTGATCGTCTTTAACATGGCCAGAAATTATGAGGATACAGTGAATAAATCATTATTAGAGTCGCAACTTGCTTCAAGATCCAGACAACGAACTCAAGGATGTCATCAATCCTGATCTTTCCACGGATTGAAAATCTAACCTTTAACAGTTCAAGAAGAGATTTTCAATAGCTACGCGTATTTTGACTTCATAAGTTCAATAAAAATGTCAATTGATTTTCTGGTCTTCATCTACTTTAGGGCCATTCTTTTACTGTAGAGCTATGATTTGGTAGGGATATGGTTGGCTGAGGGAAGGGTTCCTTCATTCAGGTCAGAGCCTATTACATTGATAATTTGATGTTTTTTCTTATTTCTATTTAGAATATAAAAAGGGAAAACTATGCAGTATTTTTCATACATAACAAAACAAAACAAAAACACACATGCCATCCATGAGGCATGTTTTCTAGTTGAATATACATTGCGCCACGATGCAAGTTAAACAGATCCAACACAATATTTGCTTAGTACTTTGTTTTACTGCACTCGAATTTAAACTTGATCTAGATACTATCAATACAAGTCTTCCATATGAATTTCATCAAAAATGAATATAGCCATGAGAGCGCCTACAATGGGGACGAACGTACAGATGGACGGACGTCCGGCATTTCTATGTCCCCGCATTGCGTTCCGGCGGGGGACAAAAATTATGCCATGAAAACGGTTTTCAGTGATTGATTTTCTTACAAAACGCGAAAAATACGTTATTTGTGTATTTAAGAGGGGTTCATATAGCATCCGTTTCCATGGAAACGAGATCGGGGACATATGAATTTTATTGTTTTATTATAATGGAAATATTAAAATCTATCAGTTCTCAATTTTTATTGAAATCGTGGGATCGGGAAACAGGACATTTTCATCTTTTTGTTGCCATGGCAACGTCTCTATTTTGGCAAGGAAATGTTAAAATGTTGTGTTTTCGTGATTTTTTTCTCAACTTTTCAAGCAAATTTTATAGATAATATCTAGAACATAATCATTTTTACAATTTTCATTAACAAATTTAATAGTTTTGATACTTACATAAATAATTTCTTGAAAATAGTAAAATAAATACATTATGACAAAACTACCAAAAATCCAAATTTTGAGCTGTTTTTACAATAAAACTGGACGGGCGATTTTCTTAAAAATGCCGCGAAATACGAGAGGTTCCCTTAATGAACAAATAAATATGTCACGTTACTACAATATTATAATTATAAAAATCCAGAGAGAGCGCAAACCTTACCTTAATATCCCAAGCATACTATGTTGTCGGGTAATTCGGCGCAGCGTTCAATTCGGCGCATTCTAATCATTTTCATGTTAATGCGCCGAATAGAACGATGCGCAGAATTACCCGAAATAACTGTAGTATTATTTTGATTTTTTTAATAAACATGTCAATGAGATGTTCTTGATATTATTAGATTACAGCCAAAGGCGTATGTGTCCTTTTGGGTGTACCCTTTATTCGTTGTCTTCTATATTCGTCTGCTAATATTTCGATGAAAAGTTATATACATAATTAAGTATGAATATATTAATTTTGTATCAAATTAAAATAATCATAGTATTTTTTCGTCTTTTTGTTCTTTCCAATTATCAGCATGTAAAACAGGCTATAAATCAGTAGATGGAAGTCCATGTGTGACTTGTCCAAAAGGATACTGGGGACGAAGATGTCGGAATAAGTGTGACTGTAACGTAGACAGGTAGCGTACATTATTTTGCAATTTCAATCATTTAAAGTATCTTTAGTGTTTATACATTACATAATGAATAACCGGATAATTAAAAAAAAATGTTTTGATTGGAGAAACATTAACACATTACTACGTCTTAAAAGTATTTTGTATAACACAATATTGTAGTTGCAGCCATGTAACCGGATGCTTTGATACCTCTGTGACAACGGTAAAGTCTGAAGATTACACAAAAGGTTTGTCAATTCTCCTACATTTAAATGCATGTACGTTATATTGAAAATAGGTTATAACAACTAAGTGTAAACTACAGGTATAGAATATGAAAATAAAGATTAATAACACACAAACATGACCAAAAAAAAAGAGAACAATAAAATAATAACACGAGGAAGAAGATGCAAAAGCACTACAGAAATAACAATATACATTCCCATCAAATAGCGCGAGAACGAAGGCTCTAAAAATATATAAAAGTTCCTGTTCATTTTACAATGTAATTCACATTTCAAGTGGTATATTCCGTACAAAGAACAGGAAAGCTAGGCGTATATATGAGATCAAAAACTGTGTACCGATTAAATCATAAGTACGACAACAAACTTTATGGCGTGATAATGCATGTAATAATATATTATTTGGCATATTCCTGGCAGTGTTTTTTTAAAAAGCAAATTTTGCCTCGTTAGACAACGATGAAATCTTACCTTCGGGTGTCTTTGATTCCACTAGTTTTATGTTCTAAATTATAACATTGTTACCAGTCTTCTCTTTTTAACCAAAAGTTTATATACAAAAATGTTTTCTGGAGAGGTGGATTGAAAAGATGACAATAGAGCCAATATGGCTTCATAAATATGGGTTACATGTATATACAGACCAACTCTTTACAAAATATAACGATTATGAAAATACAAATAGATACTTTATTGCATACTTTAGGGTCAACCGCTGTAATGGAAGAGAAGGAAACAATGAAAACAGTGACTACAGGTAGTGTTATTTTAACATTTGCTTGATATTCGTGTATAATTATTTCATATTGAAACAACTCGCACTAGATATTCGAAATGTCCATATCAGTCTTTATAAATGCAATTAGGAAAATTATTCAAAGTTTTCGATTTCCCTGTAACAGTCCGAAAATGACGTTATGAATAGGTTTCGAGTTTGATAGGCACTATAAACAATAACATGGATACATATTTTACGAGGTGCCACATATACCTCATTGAATGTTAATTTCGAATAATTTTGTCAAAAACTAATACAAGTACATGTTGTTTAAAAGGGAAATTTGACACACAATAATGAATTCGTTTGAGCAAAAGAAGACACTGAATTTTACCACTATTATTATCAGAGAGTAAGTAAAGTAAGTCATTTGTTCTTGCAGATGTTAACAAAGGTATTAAAGACGCGCTGCTGTACAGTATCTCTGGATTCCTTTCGACATGTATTTGCTTCGTATGTTTTGTGTTTATTATAAAAAAGTTCAATATTAATGTATGTCAGTGTATCTCATACGCAGATTTTGTAGTTAAAAGACACAATCAAAGGCAAATAGACAATGGAAGTCCAAGATTTTACGATAAAGCTTCCGAAAGTGAACCTTCTGACGTTATTGTCAAAGGAGAACAATCGGTCATTCAAACCGTTGAATTGCAAACGTACTAGTTTTGACAAAGACCTGACAAGAAATATGTTATGTAAAAGAGATGATATTATAATGGTGTAAAAAATACTCAGATTTGTATATTTTATAATCCCCTCGTGTTTGGTATGTGTTCAGTGTTCAGTTTTAAAATATATTTTAGATTTTGCCCATTTTATCGAGTTTTAAATTGTTGTTACCGAATACATATTCATATACATGGTAAGCAAATAATTATTTTGCAAACTTTTAGAATCAGCTTTCTGAAGTGTTAATTAAGAAGTTTTTCAGTTAGAATTAAAATTATCTCATTATTACTTTCCATTGTCACGTTAAGTTTGTAATTTTTGTCAACAACTGTCTTGAAAAATCTAGAAATGTCAAATTATTTAGCACTTTGTTTGACCCGCGGTTTATGTAATTGTATTTTATCCCTTTAACGAACATGTTTTGTTTTAAATATATGTAGTTTATTTTTAAAAATAGGTAGTTAGTCTTTAGTCTTAGACTGAGAAAAACAAGAGTGAAATTCGTTTGATAAAAATTCTCTGCGCTCGCATTTGCGTGTCAAGGGGTCTTAATGAAAACAATTGTTGAAAGCAAATCGAAGATCATGTTTATTTCCATTAACAAATTGTGATATTATCAAGTCATTTGTTATGTTAAATCATTTTAACTCTCCTTCATTATGGGATCTTGAGACGCGATTTTGCAGAATGATCATATGTACATAGTTGAAGACGAGCGGTGATTGTTCATACTTTCATATGAAAATTGGGAGACGTAAATGTTAGAGTACGTAAACAAAATCATCGTCACAATTGTTATGAAAAAGGACAAAATTAGGATGATGTAAATCTGAACTCTAGCACACGTGTAGTATATCTGATAGCTTCGAAAGTAGGGGTAAAAAAATAACATAAATCAGCATACAAATTAGGGTTTATAATCACATCCAGTACTAGACTATCATTCAACAGACTACAATGATAAACAAAACAAACTTAAATTTTCATTGGAGTACGACATTGCTACAGATCTATAAAACTTGCGTATGAAAGCCAGTAGATCGAACGTTTTGAATGTAACAGTTATAATTGATAAAATATTTGGTAGTTAGATTAGCGACTAGTTAATAGGACCATTCCAAAAGATCAAATGACAAAGACCAGGCAAATTCGTGAGAAGACGAACGTAGCAAACAAATATAACACAAGATACAACCAAAAAGAGTAAAAAACTCACATCAAACCAAACCGAATAAAAAAACCCCAACAGCATGAAAACTAAAGCACTTGCAATGTTAACTATGTCCATACTTCGAATCCCCTACCACGAAAGTCATAAAGTTGTGTATACCGCAAAGGGCTGGTAATGGATTGCATGTTAGGCCCTACCATTATGAAAAGATAAAAAAGATGTGAATATCAGCACCTGTATCGTGTGTATCAACCCGATGGTCTTGATAGTTACTGAATATTTTACGATGATTGTATACCAGCTTTAACAAGCGTATTACCGAAGAATATGCGATGATGCAAATAAGTAAAAGCATGTTAACAAATTTCAATTTATCAGTCACGTAATAAACACTCATTTAAACATTGCATACATGTATTTCATCAACTTCATGCTTCATTTAGACCAACAGTGTAAAAATAAAAACCCACTAATCTAAACTTTTGTACAATTTTATATTCAAAATGAGTTAATGCGAAAACTATCGCAATCAAACTATACAGGAACGGAAGACCATTTAGTACCTACCAAAACTATAAATTCGAAATCGCGAATTTAAAGTCGTAATCACGTTTTTAATCCGCTATTACGAATTACAAAAACTGTTATAACTAATTCCAGAAATTCGTGATCACGAATTTAATCCGTGATAACGAATTCCACAATTCGTGATAACAATTTTAATTCGTGATTTCGAATTCAAATTATATTTTTGGGAGGTCCTAAATGGGCTTCCGTACAATTGGTGAACATGCACCGGAATTTTTTTAATAGAAACAAATCAACATGGTTCATATAGGATATTAATATTTTATGGTTCATGAAAATGTAAGGATACGATGTAAATAAGACAAACATATATACCTGCACAACTGAGGGTAGTAAAATATTAAAGCATATGGGGTCTTGATCAAGACATTAGATCCCCCCCCCCCACAATCAAGTATTATCAGTCTTACACTAAGATTTGTCGTGGATTCAGCTTCAACTGCTACATCAAAATTTGTGTCATAATCGCTTCTTGTTGAACCCAGTTGTTGAATGTTTTGTTAGTGTCATGGCTTTCTTTTTTTAGTTTGTTACAAATATTCTAATCTCTTTCGCGAATGGAACGATTTCTTTTCTGGAATGATCTTTGTTCTTAACATTGATGACTACGTGCATTTTGACGTATTCGATCTTTTTACTTTTTGAAAATAAAATATCTTTTTCTATTTCACAATCAACAGTCGGTAGGGGTTGAATTTAGTTCAATTGGCATATTTAGCATATTGAGTTGTATTGTGGCTTTCTGTATTTTGGCTAATAATGCTTACTAGGTGTTATAATAATCGCATGTTTGTACATTCAAATATGTCTCAGTTACTATCAACCCGATATACATGCAGCTGCATAGATTAAATTATAGCTTTTCATAAAATTTGAAATTGTAAATAATATTTTTTTTCAAAAACTTCTTTCTGGTTATTAGGTTAAGAACTCCATATTATAAAAGAAAAGCTTGTAAAGATAATTTAAAATTCGAGCTCCAATTCTTTCATAATTTTGGACATAATTTTATGTGAAAATAAACAGTGGATTTAACAACATTACAACCAGCTCAATTTGATACGTTTTAATACTACCACTGCGTCTGTGTCACTGCGGAGGACCGTTAGTCTCCGAGGGCATTATCAGCCTAGTAGCCAGAACTTTTGTCCTGGCATGATTCATTACTCAAATGCCTTTTTGACTAAAATTACCAGAACTCTCTAAGGCTCTTCCTTTTGATACAGAGGTAACCCTTAGCTGAGTTTGGATACCTGTTTGTTTTAATTGTTTTGATTTTTAATGGTTGTGCTTATTAATTAATCTTTACATCTTTAACCGGTTTTCCACTATTTTAATGAGTTGTCAGTCAACGAAATGGCCATGAAGTGCATCAAATTTATTTAGGTATTTTGTGATACGTTTTATTATACAAACTTTCATAATTCAAGTCATCATTATGATCAATCACAAAGTCTGAATTATTTCCTCAAGACCTATTTGCTACCCCCCAACGACAAATACAACGTTACAAGTACATATATCCTAGACCAACTTGATCTGGTTACTTCAAATCATAAAGATGTTTTTTGTGTCTAAATTACTTGAAATTACTTCCGAAAATAATGCTGAATTAGAAAGGACAAGAATGGAACTTTTGTGATTGTGCAAACTGTTACCCGATTATACTTTATATAAATCAAATGCATGAAATAAAAAACCAAAGAGGAGTTTAGGTCATAAGCTTAAATTCACCTTTTTTGAAACTCGACCCCTGTGGGCCCCAATGTTTGAAAATAAAAATTCTAAAACCTTATTGCACATCTAGATACAGTAGGTGATAATACTGCATAGAAATTAAATGCATGAAGTTAAAAATGAATGAGGAGTTTAGGTCACAAGAAATTGTGACGGACGGACAGACGGACGAGGGCGAACCCTTAATCGATCTTAAAAAATAAAAACGTTTTTGTTCATTTACAGATAATAAAGAATAATATTATATACAAATAAATTTGCTAAATCTAAAGAAAAACAAAATGTGTGAGTCTTCCAAGGAAGACATGAGTCGCATGCGGACAACAATTTTTACAAAAGATATTAAAATTTTCTATATATGAAATATATATGCACACCTTTTCATTAAGGTTAATGCACAGAGAAAGTTTCTTTAAATTCCGTTGAGCGGTTTACGAGTAGTTAAGGATAGAAGAAAAGTGTGACGACGCAAGACGCAGCAAGACACAAGACGCAGCAAGACGCAGCAAGACACAAGACGCAGCAAGACGCAGCAAGACACAAGACGCAGCAAGATGCAGCAAGACACAAGACGCAGCAAGACGCAAGACGACAGATAATGATCCCTATGTGTCGACCATGCGTTCCGTAGGCGACACAATAAATAAGGATTAAGTCACAAGATTAAATTTCCAATTTTTGAAATTCGACCCCTATGGGCCCCAATTTTAAAAAAATCAAATTCTAAAACCTTATTGCGCAGCTACATATAGTATGTGACAATACTATAGAAATTAAATGCATGAAGTTAAAAATGGATGAGGAGTTCAGGTCACAAGCTTAAATTCGCAATTTTCGAAATTCGACGCCTGTGAGCCCCCAATTTTTGAAAATCAAAATTCTAATCCTTTATTGCGCATCTTTATACAGTATGTGACAAAACAGTATAGAAAATAAATGTGTAGAAGTTAAAAATGAGTTTAGGTCACAAGAAAGTGTAACGGGCGTACGGACAGACGGAGGAACAGACGGATGGACAGACAGAAACGGGCGATAACAATATCCCCAAACTTTTTCGAATCCTTATTCGATTTTCAAAATTAAAAACGTTTGTGCACATCTACAGATAATAAAGAATAATATTATATACAAATAAATAAGTCTAAAGGAAAAACTAGAAATCTGGAATGTCGGAATCGACAGTGATCCCTGCACCCCCTGTAAGTAGTTGGGCCATTTACCTATAGTCAAAAACTAATACCTTATTCCAATCGAAAAATAATATGCAGTCATTCTTTAAAGAAATTAAATCAATAAACGTAATGAAAAATGAAAAAAACCTTATTTCACAAGCTTAAACCGACAATTTTTGAAATTTGGCCTGTGTGAGCCCCCGGATCAAATCGATATTCTAAATCCTTATTGTACAACTAAATATAGTGTAGGACAATACTATATACATGTATAAGCAAACTGAAAGAGAAGTTAAGGTCACAAGCTTAAATTAAATTTTCAAATTTCGACCCATGTGGACTCCAATTTTAGAAAATTAAAATTCTAAAACCTTATTGCACGACTGCATATGGTGTTTGACAATACTGTATAGAAATAAAATGCATAAATTAGAAAACAAAAGACAAGTTTATGTCACAAGTTTAAATTGATAATGTTTCAAAATTCGACCCCTGTGGGCCCCTTGTTTAGAAAATCAAAATTCTAAAACTTTATTGCGCATCTTCATATAGTGTATGACAATACTGTATAGAAATAATATGCATAAATTATAAAATTAAAGAGGAGATTAGGTCACAAGCTTAAATTGACCGCTTTTTTTTTCGAAATTCGAACCCTGTGGGCCCAATCTTAGAAAATAAAAATTCTAAAAGCTTATTGCGCATCTGCATATGATGCATGACAATACTGTGTAGAAATAAAATGCATAAAATCAAAAATGAAAGATGAGTTCAGGTCACAAGCTTGAAATTCCAAATTTTCGAAGTTCAACCCATGTGGGCCCCTTGTTAAAAAAATCAAATTCTAAAACCCAATTGCGCATCTACAGGTAGTATGCAACCATTCTATATAGAAATTAAATTCCTAAACCCAAAAGTGAAGGAAGAGTTGATGTCACAAGAAAGTGTGACGGGCGGACGGATGGAGACAACGCTATATCCCCGAACTTTCATCGAAATTGCGAGGATAAAAAGCAGTAAGTCACAAGCTTAAATTTCCAATTTTCGAAATTCGACCCCTATGGGCCCAAATTTTAAAAAAATCAAATTCTAAAACCTTATTGCGTATCTACATATAGTATGTGACAATACTATAGAAATTAAATGCATGACGTTAAAAATGAATGAGGAGTTCAGGTCACAAGCTTAAATTTCCAATTTTCGAAATTCGACCCCTGTGTGTCCCAATTTTTTAAAATAAAAAATCTAATATTTATTGCGCATCTGTATACAGTATGTGACAATACTGTATATAAATCAAATGCACTAAATTAAAAATGAAAGAGGATGTTTAGGTCACAAGTTTAAATTCGCAATTTTCCAAATTCGACACCAGTGGGCCCCACGTTTTGGAAAATCAAAATTCTAGAACCTTATTGTGACAATACTGTATATAAATCAAATGCATGAAATCAAATATGAAAGGGGGGTTTAGGTCACAAGCTTAAATTTCCAATTTTCAAAATTCGTCCTCTGCGTGCCCAAATTTTTCAAAATCAAATTCTAAAACTTTATTGCACATCTACATACAGTGTGTGACAATACTGTACAGAAATTAAAAGCATAAAATAAAAAATGTATGAGGAGTTTAGGTCAAAAGTTTCCTATTTTTGAAAATTCTACCCAAGCTTAAATTCCTAATTTTCAAAATTCAACCCCTGTGGGCCCCAATTTTTGAACATGAAAATTCTTAAACCTTATTGCAGATCTAAATACTGTATGTGATAATACTGTATAGAAATTAAATTCACGAAATCAAACATGAAAGAGGAGTTTAGGTCAGAAGCTTAAATTCCTAATTTTCAAAATTCGACCCCTGTGGGCCCAAGTTTTTGAAAATCCAAATTCTAAAACCTTATTGCGCATCTACATAAAGAATGTGACCATTCTTTATATAAATTAGATACATAAAATAACAAGAGGCTCAGAGTACTGAGCCTGTATCGCTCACCTGTGAGTCACAAGTATAAGTTCATTTGACGAAACAGTTTCAGAGGAGAAGAATTTGTCCAATGAGAACATATAAAGGCTTTAGAGGCCATTTTGTTTCACGGACTATGATAATTTATGCAAAGTTTGTAAAGGGCCTTTCATAGATGCTCCATACCAAAATTTAGTTCATTTGGCTTTACGGTTTCAGAGGAGAAGTTTAAAATTTCAACCAATCAGAACATGTAATGCTCATGGCGGCCATTTTGTTTCATGGACCGGGATGATTTACGCAAATTTTGTAAAGGACCTTCCATAGATGCTCCATATCAAAAATAAGTTCATTTCGCTTTACGGTTTCAGAAGAGAAGAAGTTTTAAATTTCGACCAATTAGAACATGTAAATGCTAATGGCGGCCATTTTGTTTCACGGACCGGGGTGATGTATGCAAACTTTGTAAAGGGCCTTCCATAGATGCTCCATACCAAAAATCAGTTCATTTGGCTGTACGGTTTCAGAGGAAAAGAAGTTTTATATTTTGACCAATTAGAACATGTAAATGCTAATGGCGGCCATTTTGTTTAACGGAGCGGGATGATTTATGCAAACTGTGTAAAGGACCTTAAACAGATGCTCCACACCAAAAATCATTTTATTTGGCTTTACGGTTTCAAAGGAGAAGTTTTAAATTTCGACCAATCAGAACATGTAAATGTTCATAGCGGCCAGTTTGTTTGAGGGACCAAGATGATTTATGCAAACTTTGTAAAGGACCTTCCATAGATGCTCCATACAAAAAATCAGTTCATTTGGCTGTACGGTTTTCAGAGGAAAATAAGTTTTAAATTTCGACCAATCAGAACATGTAAATGGTCATGGCAGCCATTTTATTTCACTGACCAGGATGGTTTATGCAAACTTTGTAAAGGACCTTCCATAGATGCTCCATATAAAAAATCAGTACTTTTGGCTGTACGGATTCAGAGGAGAAGAAGTTTTAAATTTCGACCAATTAGAACATGTAAATGCTAATGGCGGCCATTTTGTTTCACGGACCGAGATGATGTATGCAAACTTTGTAAAGGGCCTTCCATAGATGCTCCATACCAAAAATCAGTTCATTTGGCTTTACGGTTTCAGAGGAGAAGACGTTTTAAATTTCGACCAATCAGAACATTTAAATGGTCATGGCAGCCATTTTATTTCACTGACCAGGATGGTTTATGCAAACTTTGTAAAGGACCTTCCATAGATGCTCCATATAAAAAATCAGTACTTTTGGCTGTAGGGATTCAGAGGAGAAGAAGTTTTAAATTTCGACCAATTAGAACATGTAAATGCTAATGGCGGCCATTTTATTTCACGGACCGGGATGATTTATGCAAACTTTGTAAAGGGCCTTCCATAGATGCTCCATACCAAATATCAGTTCATTTGGCTTTACGGTGTCAGAGGAGAAGAAGTTTTAGAATTGGACCAATCAGAACATGAAAATGCTAATGGCGGTCATTTTGTTTCACCGACCAGGATGATTTATGCAAACTTTGTAAAGGACCTTACATGGATGCTCCACACTAAAAATTAGTTCATTTGGCTTTACAGTTCAAAGGAGAAGTTTTAAATTCCGACCACTCAGAACATTTAAATGGTCATGGCGGCCATTTTGTTTCACTGACCAGGATGATTTATGCAAATTTTGTAAAGCACCTTCCATAGATGCTGCATACCAAAAATCAGTTCATTTGGCTTTACGGTTTCGGAGGAGAAGAAGTTTTAAATTTCGACCAATCAGAACATGTAAATGCTAATGGCGGCCATTTTGTTTCATAGACCGAAATGATTTATGCAATGTAAAGGACATTCCATAGAAGTTTCAGTTCAATAGGTCCAGGGGTTTCAGAGGAGAAGATGAAAATGTAAAAGTTTAGAGACGGACGGACATCTACATTATAGTATGTGTCAATACTATAGAAATTAAATGAATGAAGATAAAAATGATTGAGGAGTTCAGGTCACAAGCTTAAATTTCCAATTTTCGAAATTCGACCCCTGTGAGCCTCAATTTTTGAAAATAAAAAATCTAATACCTTATTGCGCATCTACATACAGTATGTGACAAAACTGTATAGAAATAAAATGCATGAAGTTAAAAATGAATAAGGAGTTTAGGTCACAAGAAAGTATGACGGGCCGACGGACAGGCGGACGAAGGGATGGATGGACGGACGGACAGATGGACGGGGGCGATAACAATATCCCCGATCTTCTTCGAACCCTTAATCGATTTTCAAAATTAAAATTGTTTTGCACATATACAGATAATAAAGAATAATATAATATACAAATAAATTTTCTAAATCTAAGTGAAAAATGAACTAGAAAGCTGGACTGTCGGAATCGACAGTTATCCCCGCACCCTACCCAATTGCATAAATCAAAAACCTTATGCCCATTTAAAGATGTTATGCAATCATCCTATGAAGAAATCACAAATGAAAAATATTTGTCACAAACTTAAATTGACAATTTTTGAAATCTGACCCTTGTATGCCCCAAGTTTAGATAATTAAAATTCTAAAACCTTATTGCACATCTAGCATGACACTACTGTATAGATATAAAATGCATAAATTGAAAAATGATAAAGGAGTTTACGTCACACGCTTAAATTGACAATTGACCTCTGTGGCCCCGAATTTTAGAACTTAATGTGCATGACAATACTATATAGTAAAAATGCATATATTGGAAAATTAAAAAACAAGTTTATTGCCCAAGCTTAAATTTACAATTTATTAAATTCGACCCCTTTGGGCCCCAATTTCAGAAAATAAAAATTCTAAAACATGATTGTGCATCTACATATTGTGCATGACAATACTGTAGAGAAAAAAATGCATATATTGGAAAATGAAAAACAAGTTATGTCAAAAGCTTAAATTTGAGTTTTGAAATTCGACCCCTGTGGGCCATAATTTTAGAAAATAACACTTCTAAAACCTTGTTGCAGGTCTACATATTGTGCATGACATTACTATATAGAAAAAAAAATGCATAAATTAAAAAAATAAAGAGTTTACATCCTCATCTTCAACTGGATATTTTTGAAATTCGACCCATGTGGGCCCCAATTCTAGAAAATCAAAATTCTAAAACCTTATTTCGCATCTGCACATGGTAACTGACAATACTTTATAGAAATAAAATGCATAAATTGAAAAATAAAAGATGAGTTTAGGCCACAAACTTGAATTCCAAATTTTCGAAGTTCAAGCCCTATGGGCTCCTTGTTTAGAAAATCAAAATTCTTAGACCTTATTGCGCATCTACACGTGGTTTGCAACCATTCTATATAAAAATTAAATTCCTAAACCAAGAGTGAAGAGGAGGTGATGTCACAAGAACATGACGGACGGAGGGACGAACGGAGACAATCGCTATATCCCCGCACTAAGGAGTAAGTCACAAGCTTAAATTTCCAATTTTCGAAATTCAGCCCCTATGGGCCTCAATTTAAAAAAAAATCTAACTCAAAAACCTTATCGCGCATCTACATATAGTATGTGACAATACTGTATATAAATCAAATGTATGAAATCAAAAATGAGAGGAGTTTAGCTTAAATTTACAATTCAGGTTCGGGTATAATAAACACAATCCGTGACGCAAAATTGCAAAAACAATATGATTCGCTATAAAAGCGCTTCATCGCACTAGTATCGAAATATAGTGAACACTGTAACTTGTCATCAGTAGTTGCTAAATTACAAAACAGCATTTGTGATGTATCAGAAATAGCCAAAAATGTAAAAAAAAAAAAATTCTATATAGAATGGTTGCATACTACCTGTACACATGTGGATGCGTAATAAGGTTTTAGAATTTTGATTTTCTAAGCAGGGGTCGAACTTTGATAATTTTGGATTCAAGCTTGTCAGGTCACTCGTTTTTCATTTTTCAATTTATATATTTTATTTCTACAAAGTATTTCAATGCATATGCAGATGCGCAATAAAGTTTTTAGAATTTTGGGGCCCACAGGGGTCGAATTTAGAAAAACTGCCAATTTAAGCTTGTGACCTCAAATCTTCTTTCATTTTTCGATTTATGCATTCAATTTCTATATTGTATTGTCATACACATATGCAGATACGCAATAAGGTTTTATAATTTTTGATTTTCTAAAATTGGGGCCCACAGGGGTCAAATTTTGAAAAACTTTCAATTCAAGCTTTTGATGTAAACTCGTCTTTTGTTTTTCAATTTAAGCATTTTATTTCTACACAGTATTGTCAAACACTATAATTATGCAGATGTGAAATAAGGTTTTAGAATTTATATTTTTTAAAATTGGGGTCCGCAGGGGTCGAAAATTTTCAATTCTAAGTTTAAGCTTGTGATCTTAACTTCTCTTTGATTTTGAATTTATTCATTTTGCTAATAAATAGTATTGTCCTACACTATATGCAGTTGCAAAATAATGATTTAGAATATCGTTTTTTTAAAGCAGGGGCTCACTCAGGTCAAATTTCAAAAATTGTCAGTTTAAGCTTGTGAACTAAGGTTTTGTAATTTTTCATTAGGTTTATTGATTTAAATTCTTTATAGAATGATTGCATATTATTTTTGGATGGAAATAAAGTTTTATATTTTTGATTATAGGTAAGTGGCCAAACTACTTACAGGTGGTGCAGGGGTGACTGTCGATTCCGACAGTATAGATGTCTAGTTTCTTGTTGTAATTTGATCCCATTTTCTATATGATTTCCATAAACAACATTCATTTATTAAATTAACATCGTCAAATCAATTTAAATACTATCATTTGTTTTATGTAGACATTTCCTAACTAAATTCCTGTACCTTTCTTTGCTCCATTTACCTACTTCATGTGTTCTTTCTAGATGTCCGTTACCATGCCCTTTCTGAGATCTGGGAGAAAAATCTTAATGGATAGACATAGTCAATTGTTATTTATTTCCTTTAATTGTTGCTTTGTAGTAATATAATGTAGAGTTGGCAATGCCTTGTGAAATAATGTCCATTGTCCTGTTCAAGGTCGTTTTTTTTAATATACAGTTTATCATTTAAATTTTACAGTATAATACAATACACCAGTAGCTTTATAAATTATTTCATGATTATTTTAATGTAAATACAACATTCAAATTCCTTTTGGTGTTTTTGTCATAAGCTTTAACCTTGGAGCCTGTTCTTGCAAATTGAAAATCAACACAAATAGTTCGTTGTCTTTTGTTATTTGGCACCTCAACAACAGCCTCAGCAAAAAGTGTGCAACCTTCCTCATCCACATAACTTACTTTCTCTTTTTTTGTTCTGTACATACATATTCTTATATTTGATTGAATTTCTGGATCTAATTTATATTTTTTTGTAACAATTTCAACTTCTTTTATAGTTACATTTTTTTTTAACAAAATGTCAAAAACTCCTTTGCAACGCTCGATACCATCAATTGGTATGCATCGTTCTCTTTCATGCAGAAGTTCGTCGAAAATTGGTTCAGTTTCTCTTCCAAATGTGTACTGCGAAATCCTTGATGATACAAAAGGTCGATGACCATACAGAACAGCACCTTTAGCAATAATCAAATCAGCATCCTCGGGTAATTTTGGTATGATATTTGGAAAATGTTTTACGAATTTCTCTTTCACATCAGGTAATTCCGAAAATTCTCCGGCTAACACAACAGTTTTTATTTCTATTGAACGTATTGTTGTTTTAATATCCTTGATAGCATTCTCTATTCTCCCAGAAAATATTTTTTTTATGAAAGATTCATGGAAGCTTAAAGTGTTCTTTCTTACCTCAATGTTTTCTTCATTTTTCGAGTTTTTTACAACATTTTCAAATGTTTGATTATGGTGCTTTTCACAAATTTCGTCAAGGTCATGCTGTGGAATTTTTAGGGGAATCCTTGAATTCTGACAAAGTTTACCTGAAATTATGTTGTGTTTTAATGATTTTAACTCTTTTAAAAGGTAAAACCAACCGTCTCTATATTTTGAAAGGCTTTCTAAATCTTTCATCACGTCTTCTCCTACTATCTTTTTTAAAATCGTAAGGAATTCTTCGTGTAAAGTTCCAACACCAGAGTCAAGTCTGAAAGGTTCACATAATTCCTTCAATTCTCCTACAGCTGTTCTGTTGAAAGCACTAACTTCCACTATACCATCTTTCCACAAAAAGAAAACATATAAAGTAAATAATTATAATAGTAGTAACTAAAAAAAAATAATACTCAGCAGTGAGGATCAGAAAATAATTTTTTGTCCTATCAATGTTACTTGATTATCGGCATCAGAATATCAGGAAATAAGACGAACCTATTCCTAAAGTACAGGCCTCCATGTGAATACCGAGTAACTTTACCAAAAGAATTTAAATATACAACTAATCATGGCGAACAAACTAAGACAACATAAAAACTGATGAAGATACAATTTTAACGTCTACTGAAAAAATATGAGTAACGTAAGGTGCACAAATCTTTGGTTCAACCTTCAACAGGTATATGTACGCTTCGTCAAATCAACGAACTGATAAAATTCAAACAGACAAACTGGATAGCTAAAATCCATGATCAGCCAAGGGTAAATCGTGCTAAAGGCACTTCAGTTAACAGCAGGTGGCAAAATTGTGAGTATCAGTTTTAACAGGAAATATCATGATTTACGATTTTTCTTTCAGTTCAGACCCCACAGAACTTTAAAATTTATGTTTCAAGGAGATGTGTACACATCACCCAACCCTTCCTTTTTCAGTGGGTATTAAGATTAATGTTTGTTTACATTTTAATGGTTTATTAATAATTCAAACTTCACTGTCACCTAATCTTAGTTCGTACTAAATAATTACAAAATTCTTTAAATGGGCATTATCTAAATATTAAGGCCATGACTTCCTGGGATATCCTCTGTAACGCAGTCAATCGGCAGTGAAAACGTCCCTTGGTCACGGGTGTTTGTTATTTTTAAAACAATAATTGGATAAATGTTCATTCAAAACGTTAAAATATTTATACATGTAGTTTTAGCTTCGAAAGTACACAGTGGCTGAGCATTTCCCCCATTTTCTGATAGCATGCAAAAAAGTAGAGAAATGTTTACCTCCAATATCAACTACTAAATAATTAACATCTTCAAAATCCTTTGGGTCTTTGTTCAGATAATACATTAATACTGCATCTGATTCAAATACTATCATCACCTTTTCACTGGAATCACATGCCTGAAAATTACAGTTTTGTTTGTAAACTTCAAAAATTGTCAATGATTTTTTTTCGCAACTGTATTACATGTATGACTATATGTATCTTTGCAATAAGTACATGTAGATGTTTTTATTACTGCCGGTGAAATACAATGCTCCAGTCAACTTATAAATTTACTCCATTATGACATTATTCTTTACACGTTTCCCTTATAACTAACTACCTGTTTAGCGAACCCAAAGTTAAATCTTTCTTAGCTATCTTTATTTTTTGTGAGCTTTGTTTTTAATTTCAACCAAGTAAGCAAAAATACTGAAAATACCGTTAAATATCTATTAATAATAAGAATCCGAAGAAAAAAATTGCAAATCTGTTGATTTAAATTCTTTTAAATATTTTAACCTTTTATCAAACTTATTCATCGAAATATCTAAAATAAAAAGGACTGATTCATGTAATAATCTACTTTTTTGATTAGTTGAATGTTTAACGATGTAAAATTTTCTAACGATGAAAAATGGGGTGATATGATGTTCTTCGCCTCGAAATGTGAGTACTACATGTTTTTTAATGTATTCTTTTCTTTCTGGGCTTATTTATAAATGGGAATTTAGTTTGATCCAGGTTGATCAGAATTGTCGTATTATGTCTAAAGTAGTTAATCAAATTTCTTATTTTTCCTGTAATTATACTTTTCCTCCTGAAATTTAAATAACTTTTCGAGTAGGATGAAGAAATTTTCAAATAAAACTATATTTGTAAGACTATTTCGTAAACAATGGTATTTGTGGATCATATTCTGATCGAAAAGGCTCCAGTGTATCAAAGTTTTTCATTGCGAAATATTAAAAGTATAGAAAAATTGGTATAAAACAAAGGTGTTACGAGTTGTAAGAGTATTTATGAGGTGTAGGAAGATATCTTTAAAAATAAATAAAATAAATAAATTAATTAATTATGACATGCCCGGCCAAGTCAATTTGTTTGAGTGATAACGCCATCTTATTGTGAAAACAGCCAGATAAAACATAAAACGATCCTGTATGTAAAACATAGGTAATCTATGATCATGATGATTACAAATAAAGTTCGATTCGTTCCCCCAAATTAACTGAACTCTGACGTTAAACTTAACCTTAATCAATGAAGCGCGATAAATCGGTTACAGTAACCGAATTTTGGTGGAAGGCTGTGTTTCTCCCCGAGATGAACCCAGACACCAAGTAATATGATTGTAAGTCACTCGGTATCGGAGAACTCAACTAGGAGGTAAAACTTAACCAATATAAATGAAGCACGATATGTAGGTCATAATGACCTAATTTTGGTTAATCCTGCAGATGATCCTCACACCAAAGTAATATGGTTGAAGGTCGGTTGGTATTGAAGGACTGAACTCGGACGTAAAACTTAACCTAAGTCAATGAAGTGTGATAAGTAGGTCAGAATGACCTAATTTAGATGGGAAGCTGTGTAACTTCCCGAGATGCATCCTCACACCAAGTAATATGATTGTAGGTCACTTTGTATGTTAAAACTGATTTTTGACATAAAACTTAAAAGCCAGTCAACCGTGTAATATGGGTCTATATACATGAACTTTGCGGGGGGAAAATTAAAGTTACTACAGATGACGCATATAATTTCTGATTGATAACATAAAAATGCATTGTATACAATCTTTGGCGATAAAATGTAGGTAAGGATTTTAAAATTAAAGAAATTAATTGTCATGAGGCAAGGTGATCCTACTCCTTTGAGAATGCATTTCTTTCAGTGACTTTAGAATTCATATTAAAAAGTGTCATTTTATGCAATATGTCTCTTAAAATGGTGATATATAGAGAATAATACATGGTAAAATCTGTATCACATGCTGTATCAACCCGATAAACCAATATCAGCCAGAGGGCCTTGGCCCGAGGGCTGATATTGGTCGAGGTTGATACAGCATGTGATACAGATTTTAACATGTATTATACACTTTATCATATATTTAAACAGAGGACTTCACATTTTCCAAATTAAAGTCTACTGCTACAAATGAAATTGATTGGGGAAAATATTTTGTGAAATAAAAAATAAAAAAAATATGGGGGAGGGGTTGAAAAAAAGTCAAATAATCAGGAAAAAATTTGAACATTTGTTTTTTTTTTAATTTACCCCCCCAAAAAAAATTTCGCCCCCCCAAAAAAAAACAAATAGCAAAAAGAAAAAAAAATACAAAAAAGTAAAATTGAAAAAAAAAATGAAAAAAAGCTATGTGATAAAGGGTAAGCCATGTGATAAAGGGGTGTGATAAAGGGTAGACATGCGATAAAGGGGTGTGATAAAGGGTGCGCATCAAAGTTGAGCGATACGGATTAAACAGCAGGCTATTTATCAAATATTCAAAACTACTGTATTTACTACTAAATATATGATAAATATATATAATTCAACACTTAATTATGTGATGCATAACTTTTATTGTTATGGTTCATTCTGTTAGGAAATTCAAATAAACATGTAATCTCAATTACGGCATATAATGTTTATATCATAATGCAATAACAATTTTTTTAAAAACAAAGTAAACACTTTTTTGATGTCACATTTCCTAAAAATAAATGAAATATATCATTGCGATATACACATTTTTGTTTCTATTATACAGCAATTTCGTGAAATGTTTGTACACATTTGTTTTCTTCCAATCATCTTTAAATATAAAAAAAATCAACTATAATTTTTTAAAAGTAATATATAGACATGTATTTTCATTCTAATTAATAACATTACATTTTGTGTTCTGTTAAAAAAATTTATGACATTTACTCCATTTTATTATTTATGCTCTAGTCAATATACAAAGACATCGGAAACATTTTTTTTGTTAAGTTACAAAATTAAAGGTATTTTAATCAGCGTTTCATAACTGTAAAACACATTTTTGTAAATTGTAAAAATTATTAAAATCCCATGCTTCTGTTACAACATGTAAAAATAGAATTAACATGTGAAAATTAATGCAATAATTATTTAATACATCGATAATCTGATGAAAATAGATACAACGTAACAATAAAGCTAAATCCTTACTTTTGCGAACCTACATTTGTTTAGAATTTAAAATTCAAACATTGCTGAAGTTTTCATAATAGTAGCGCGGAGGAAAACCATTAAACTAATTGAGGATAACAGTATGGATTCAATGCAGAGTTATCGGATATATTATGACCGAAATAATTTAACATGATACATCTTCCTAGCATTATTAAATATAGCTCCTCAGTACAATACATTTGGGGGGAAACGGCTCAGGAATATGTGTTCTCGTAATCCAATATTCCTCTGACGTCAAACAACTTTTTTAAAATTGTCTTGGGGCATGGACCACAAAGACAAGGAAAGGAAAACCCTTAGAGCTATTCAACAATCACAAGTCCACAGAAAAAGTCAAAATCGAGATGAGGAAGGACGAGAACAAATATAATATAGAATAACACAAAATTTTAAAAAGAAATCTATGAGCAACCTATCCGCTATGTAGCTCATATTTAGTAGTATGTTCGGTGAAGTTATCTAAAAAGGGATTGTTAGATGTCGTTCATCAAACCCCTTGACAATACAAAATGTCATCATCTTGGCATTCTATAAACTTATAATTTAAACAATAAAACTAGAAAGTTAATGACAAACCATTCAATCGACATAAGTTCAGAAAGGAAATAGGGTAAAAGATTACAAACACAACCATCAATCGAAACATACCAATAAGTGCTGACCTCCAGCACTGTTGCTAACATCCTACAATCTGTCATGCATTCTTCTGACCTTGCTATCTAATTATGTACAGTCCAACCAATTTTTCAAGTTCTAGCAAGCGGTAACCTTGTTGGTAATCATACTGCATTGGTTTTTATAATATGTTTTATATGTCAGGATGGATAAGCGGGAGGTTTGGGGACCTATAAAACATGTTTTACATACATGTGTAGGAACAACAAAATTGATAACAGTAAAGGTCAACAATGACATCAAAGTCATCGAACAGACATAACCCCGGACAATAAATAGCATTAATGAGCACAAAAAACAACAGTCAGGATAGTCTGACATATGATACACCCACTGAATGATGGTAGGATTAAACCGGTTTTATGGGTACCCAAACCTCCCCCTTATCTATTCTGACACTCTGGTGTTAATACCATACTATAAAAGCCAATAAATTATGATTACCAACAAGGTGACCCCTTGTTAAAACCTGGTAGCAACATTTGGTAAGACGTTGAATCATTAAGACAACATGGTCAAAATGTGCTATTTGTCAATGTTAATTAGCTAAGGCTCTCGTACATGTAGCTGATTGTCAGATACTGTCGCTCTATTAAACGAAAAAGTCGTATAGCTGGTTGTCGTATTCCGTTGCTCTATTAAATGAAAAAAAAGCAGAAATAACACTCCCATAAAGTGTTAAATGTTATCGCGTTATGGCGTTCAGTAGAAATCGGTATAAATTCTTTGATACCAATTTTGATGCACCGGATGTACATGTATACATTTCGTCGATTTCACGACTCATCAGGTCCGCTTATAGTGTAAAAGGTTGACTATCAAATCAATAATCCAAGTGTTGAAGAGCAAATTAAAAAATTAAAAAATTACCAAATGGGTGAAGCCAAAACCATCACAGGATAGAGCTTTGCACGAGGCAGAAACTCCTTAGTTTTCATAAATTTAACATTTTTGTATCAAAGTCTAAACCATAGATGTTTTGGAGTCTAATAGAGGTATGTAGTCTGACTCGTTACAAACATTGAACCATTGTGGGATTAAACCAGTTTTATGGGTACCCAAACATCCCCTTATCTAAGCTGACACTTTGGTGTATAAAACATACTAACAAAGCCAATACAGTATCTTTACCAACAAGGTGATTATTTGCTCCATATACCTTAATATGCTGTTGGCGTGGCCAATGATGCGACCGCAGCAATAGTCCTTTCCAGAAACTCATTTCCGGTATCACGATTCTTACTCTAAAATTATAATTTGAAGCAAGTTATTTTCCTTATTTTACTTACTTCCGTTTCCGGCGAACGAAAATTTTTCTAGCCTTAGTATGTAGCGCAATATGACTATATTCGCTTACACAAATAAATTCACTTTGGTTTGCAAAATGACTGCCCCATTAAAGAAAGACTTTTCTATATCACCCAAATGCCTCTATTGCGCTCGCTATAAGCAATCTTGTCACTTTTTTGCTTGCTATCACTTTTCTCTATAATCTTAAAAGATAAAGACAAAAAAGAGTATTAGGGTATCTTATAGGTGCCATTTTCTCTTACAATGCTTGAACTTTAAAACATAGAAATGTGAATTACAGGTTAATGGTAAAGGCCCGGGGGGGGGGGGGGGGTAATTCTCCGGATTTTTGACGGGGGTGTGCGGAAATGGCTTAAGAAAAGGTATCCGAGCAAATACTAGAATACGGTGTCCGCCCATTATTCCGATGGCCCAATTGTCCGATGGCCAGATAGTCCGAAGGCCCGTTAGTCGGGAAATCTTATTTCCGCTCATAAGTTTTGAGATAAATGAAATTAACATTTTTAACGGTAGCATTAGAATGTTAAGAGAAGTGTATTGTATTTATGTACTCGCAGACGACAATCTAATATATTAGTACCGCATACATCCGTTTTCTAGACCGCTGGAGCGTTGCCGGAAAACCCAGTCTGTGAGTCAAATGAACGATTGACGTCAGCAAGTGAAGAATTGTTGACATTTCTTCGCAGATTACAAAAGCCAAAAGTATGCTTATGTCAAAAAGAAGTTTATTAACCTACACACATAATAATTCAATTTCTGTCAAACAATTATAACCTTCTTTATCGTCCGTTTTCACTGAAAATGTCACTATATATGTGCATCGGTGGTATATGTACTGCGATAGAGCACCGACCACTTCAGTAACTAAACTGTTGATATTGTGCGCATGCTCGTGCAAATGTATGGAAGATTTTGCTCTCCGATAATAATTGAAAATATGAACATTTAACATATACTTTTTTTGTAAAATGGTTCATCAGTAGATTCCAATGATGAAGTGAATTGATATGTGGAAGAATGGAATTATTCTGTAAATGGATCTTGTTTTGCGTCATTGTATATTAATATTGATATCCACTGGGTCATAGTGAGTACATTTCGATGCATTGTGATTAGACTTGTAAACAAACTTACCTGTAAACACCTGTAAACGCTCACCTATCACTTATGGTCATTAATTATTACGTCCTACAATCATAATAAACAACACAACATATGTATTTCTCAACCCCTGACAACAGACTACGTCGTGATAGTAAACCGTCCCCACCAGAACCAGATCAAATAAAGAAATCAAACTTTATGCCGTCTCCAGATCTAAATAGTTCACCAACTGAAAATCAATCTGCATCTCATGTTGATTTTGAAACTCAACAACAACCCGTACATTTACAGTACACCATGTCTTCCCCACCACCAACTACATTCGCACTTCAGCCAGCTGACCTTACTAATATAGTGCTACAGCTAAAAACTATGTTTAAAGAGGAAATCCAATCCACAATAAAAAACTTAATAAAAACTGAAATTGAGCAATCAGTTAAAACTGCTTTCCAACAATACACTCATGAGATTGAGATTTTAAGGGCCGAAAATGTTAAATTGCGAGAAGATCTTGACGCATTGGAACAGTACGGGCGTCGGGAACTTATAAGGGTCAGTGGTAACCCTGAAGACAAGTCGGAAAACACAACTGACACAGTAATAGATATTATAAAGGCAATAGATAAAGAATACCAGGAAGGAGATATCCTCCGATCACATCGTGTAGGAAATCCTGTAAGGATAGATCGGTTCGGGAGACCTCTCCCCCCACGCCAAATCATTGTCAGACTGAAAGATCCCATTGTAAAAAAGCGGATACTTAAAACGTCTAAAGAATTAAAAACAACTGAAGGTTACGAACATATAATGATAAATGAAGATCTTACGAAAATTCGAAGTGGCATTGCCTACAAGGCACGCCAGCTTAAGAACAGGGGTCATATTAGCCAAACATGGACGATAGACGGAAAGATCTTCGTGAAAGACAAATCAAATCAAATTAAAGTTACAAACACTGAGTCATCTTTCAAGAAATATGTACAGGACAATTTTCCGGCTGCCGTTAAATACATATTCCCAGAAAAAAAGAAAGTGGTTACTGATGTAAATATGGACAAGACATTCTCAAAATCATATGCTGCCGTTGCAGCTTCTGCAGACTTTGACATTGGAGGGAATGAGTCTCCTTAATTGAATATATGAACTTCAGTCTATATTTGTTAATTGTCTAATAAACTTTGAATAAATCTTTTCCACAAAATCAATTCCAAATACGCTATTGTTTACAATTGTTAGCTATGCGTAAATTTGATCACTCATGTGTAACAAATTTTCACCTGTCATGCCTGTTAGCCAATGAAATCGTATAATGTCCGTATTAACCAATCAAATTCATTATGTACATGTACATGCACAAGACTTACCTTGGTATAATTCGGTCAATGTCAATAATTCCGTTTTCTTATACTTCTGTTTGAAATTAGTACTTATAAATGACCTTATTTATTTTTGATAATCGATAAACTACCTTTATATAAAATAGTCATGATAGTTTAATAATTGTGTAAAATGTAGAATATTATACAACATAAAACTTTGGTCTGAATGGCCTGGTATATGTAGCCGAATCACTGGCTTTGTCCTAATGAAATTTAATAACTACTATTGAAAATGTCTTAAATGTGTATATGTACAGAAAACTTATTTATGGCATGTAATTATGTGATATTGTAAGGTCAAAATCATTTAGATATGTACAGAAATGTTGAGTGTGATGTGAGATTGTATGGTAAAAAATCGTTAAATAATTGAAGTGTAATAAGATTAACACGTTTCAATGGACAGCTTAAACAAGAAACGTGCAGTCTCCATACAATAGTGAATAATTCGTGATATAAAATATATGTATAGTTATTTATAGAAAACTTTTAATTATTTCATTAAAAATTGAATATAAGTCAATGTAAATCAATCTGATGAACCATAAATATTATCATATTTTTTCTCAAATTTTTCAAATTATTTTTTTTTCTTTTTTCTTTTTATTTTGGAATAAAAAGTATGCTTGTGTTTATATATATTTCTTATGTTGTTTTTGTGTTTGAGGCATTGTTTTGTTTCTTTTGTGTCATCTATGTAATACTAGATGATGATATGTTTCACCTTCAAGAAATTTATTGTAACATATTTTCCATTTTTGTATCAAGGACTTTTTATAAACCAGTTTTGATCATATATGGTTCTTTTGGCCACTCTCATTACTTAAGAGATCAGTCAGGTGTAACGTAATGTAACAATGCCTGTAGGCATAGATGAATACAGAATGAGAGTGGGTCTTTTTAATTGTAACTTTCGCAGAAAGAACAATTGTATTAACTTACAAGAATCTTTATATGTGTGTTTGATATTTTTTTCGCCAAACAAAGCAAATGCTTTATGTTTAATAACGTTGCATTTCTTTTTATCAACGTTAAATTCTGATTTGCATGTAAAACCTCGTGTTAACCTGAAAAATAGCTCGTTTGTAAGGCATGAAAATGTTTCTGTAAAATGTTTTAAAATTATATGTGAGCATATGGTACTGTTTATCATATGTTTTATGTTAACTGTGACGAGTATTCTTCTAGTTATGGCAGGCATTGAAAGTAATCCTGGTCCAAATTCTTCATCTCTTGATACCGATTCAAACATTTCGTCCAATTCTTCAAACATATGTGATATGTTATCGTCGTCAGTCTCTTTTTTACATCTGAACATTCAAAGCTTACTTCCAAAGTTGGAACTAATTGCTGTTGAATATGAGGATTTTGATATTTTGTCTTTCACCGAGACTTGGCTGAATAATTCTCAATCTAACGATTGTCTGAAATTATTAAATTTTCATGAACCTTTTCGTAACGATAGAGGTCCAGACAAATTGGGAGGTGGTGTTATTGTTTACGTAAAAGAAAATATAAATGTAAGCAGACGATTTGATCTTGAGTTAGACAATTTAGAGTGTGTGTGGTTACAACTAAAACTGAGTGGGAAAAAGGTATTATATGGCACATTTTATATCCCTCCTCGGAGTAATGTCGACGTGTGGACAAAAGTAGAAAATTCTATAGATACTGCTTTAAATGACAATAGTGTTGATCATATTATCATTACAGGTGATTTTAATGATAACCAGCTTGATCCTTCTAACACAAAGATTAAATCTTTGCTCACCGAGTTCAGTTTAACCCAACTGATAGACGAGCCGACACATTTTACGGAATATTCGTCCTCTCTTATTGATCTTATATTGACCAACGATGTAAATGCTCTAACTTATTGCGGGGTCGGTCCGCCTTTGTTAGACCAAACGAGGTATCACTGTCCGGTAATTGGCTTCTTTAGTTCGCCAAAAATACATGCTAAAACGTTTAAGCGTAAGATTTGGTTATATGACCGTGGTGATTATGACAGATTCAAAACTATTTTGTCAAATAATACGTGGGATAACTTGTTCCAATCGGATGATATTGATTTGATAACGGAAAATATTACCGTTTCCATTTTAAACGCAGCGGAAGTTTCTATACCGCATAGAATTATTACTGTTAGGAAAGAAGGTCCACGCTGGTTATCCACCCATATTCGGAAGATGATAAGAAAAAAGAATAGATGTCACCGTAAAGCCAAGCGCTTTAATAATCCGGCTCATTGGAATAAATTCCGTAAAATTAGAAATTTGGTTACTTCCTTGATTCGTAAGTCAAAGGATGAATATAGTAATGAACTAATCCGAAAGTTAGTAAACGAACCTGCAACATCAAAAAACTGGTGGAATACTGTAAAACATGTATCAGGAATTAAAGGTAGTGAAACCGGTATACCTCCATTGTTAGTGTATGATACACTCGTTTTTGACGAAACAGAGAAAGCAAATGCATTTAACAAGTATTTTGCTGAACAGTCTGAAATTGATGATACCGATAGTTTTCTACCCAATTTGGTTCAATTTGAACATTGTATTAATGATATTCATTTAACAGTAAATGAGATTGAAGATGTTCTACAGATTTTAAATTCGAACAAAGCTTCCGGTCCGGATTTGATTAATCCCAGATTGCTTAAGGAAGCTGCCTCTGTTATCAAGTTCCCTTTATGTAAATTATTTAATTTATCGTTACAGAAAGCTATATATCCAAGTCAGTGGAAAAAAGCTAATGTAACACCAGTATATAAAAATAATAAACCAAACGAAGTAAAGAATTATAGACCTATTTCCCTACTCAGTATTATTTCTAAATGCTTTGAGCGTTGTGTATATAAACACATCCACAACTACTTACTAGATCACGATATTCTATCTAAACATCAGTCTGGATTTACGAAGGGAGATTCGGCGGTAAATCAGTTGGTAAATATCACGAATGAATTTGGCAAAGCTTTAGATAGTGGGAAGGAGGTGCGGGTCGTTTTCTGTGACATAAGTAAGGCTTTTGATAGAGTTTGGCACAAAGGGCTTTTATTCAAATTAAAGCAAATTGGGATAAGTGGGAATTTGTTAAATTGGTTTGAAAATTATCTAGACGGGCGTTTTCAAAGGGTTGTTATAAATGGATGTAATTCGGGGTGGTTACCTATAAAGGCCGGAGTACCGCAAGGGTCAATATTGGGACCCTTGCTTTTTATTATCTTTATTAATGACATTGTTCAAGATATTAGCGCTGATATCAAACTATTTGCTGATGACACTAGTTTGTATTTAGTGGTTGATAACCCCCAGAGTGCAGCTGATATACTAAATGACGATCTGGAGAAAATTCAAAATTGGTCTGAGAAGTGGTTGGTAAAATTTAATGCTCAGAAGACCGAATCTCTCCTAATATCGAAGAAGATTAATAAACCGGTTCACCCGCCTTTATTTATGAACAACACGATTCTTAAAACAGTTGATAACCACAAACATCTCGGAGTTGTTATTTCTAACTCTGGTTTTTGGCATGATCACATTGATTATATCGTCAAGAAGGCTTATAATAGAGTCAATATTCTTCGTAAATTGAGGATGACTCTAGATAGATTTTCTCTAGAAAAAATATATCTATGCTTTATTCGACCTATTCTGGAGTATGCTGACGTAATTTGGGACACACAAAATCAGACATTAATCAATAAGTTAGAAAACGTACAGTTAGACGCCGCAAGAATTGTAACGGGGGGTACTAAATTGACGTCACATATCAAGTTATACGATGAAACTGGCTGGGAAAAACTCACCGACAGACGGAAAAAGCATAAACTTGTACTTTTTAATAAGATGATAAATAAAAAGACTCCCGATTACTTAAGCAGTCTAGTTCCTAATACTGTTTCTGATCGGCATGATCATAATACACGTCAATCCAGCAGTTTGTTGGAGATAAGGACCAGAACTAATTTATATTCCGATTATTTTTTACCCTCTACTATTAAAGAGTGGAATAAACTTCCCGCTAGTATTAAGAATTGCGACTCTTTAAGCCTGTTTAAGAAGAATATTACTAACAGTAGCCACAAAGTACCACCATATTTCTATGTTGGCAGTAGGTTGGGTCAAATTATACATACGAGAATTCGTATGGATTGTAGCTCCTTAAACCTGCATCTCTTTATGAGAAATCTTGTTGATTCCCCTAACTGTGTATGTGGTTCAATAGAATCTTCATCACACTTTTTCTTTGACTGTCCTAGATATTTTTTACACAGACAGAACCTGTTTGCAGCTTTGAATTTTGTTCCGATTGTTATAAACGTTAATTTATTGCTTTTTGGTTCTCCTGGTATTTCAGATGAACAAAATGCGAAAGTTTTTGTCGAAGTTCAGAACTTTATCATAAAGAGTAAAAGATTTACACCTTGATACATCACTTTTCTTTTTCTTTCTTTTTTTTTTAAATATAACAGTCATGAATGATATAAATAATGTTATGTATGCATAGTTTCTCTTTGTGTAACGAGCATTTCGTCTTGATTATTTGTTTGTGTGAAACAAGGAAACAGATTTACATAAGCTTACAGCTTGTTTCTGAATCCTATTTTGTTATGCTCAGTCTGTATTGTACATATGTATGAATATTTATTTGAATAAATATGTTTAAACTAAACTGTTGATATTTTGAATTCAATTTCAACCCCCCCCCCCCTCCCCTGATTACAAACCTCTATCAAGAATAGAACTATCAAACGTAACTAGGGAAAAGTGGTAATGTCCACTGAAGAACTGTCAATCATTGTAAGTGACGACGTAAACTTTTGTAAATCGTTCTGGAGTTTTAAGGATTGTGTACCTCCTTTCATTCCAATGTAAATCATATGGACAATTTGTGGAAAATCCCCTACTTTAATTACTTCACGGCTGATAATTCATTTCTTACGATTAAAGAAGTTTTTTTAATCAAACACATGTTCCTTTAGAAAGCAGTTCGAGTATGGGTTTTGGCCAAATTTCATTTTAAAATTGAGGACAAAATATATGATGTGCTTATGTATGCACTCCTTTGATTTAATTTTTATCTAAATGCCATATATGTACCTAACGTTTTTTGCATGAAACAACATAAATTGTTTCGGAACAAGTCAAGTAAACCGCCAGAGGGTGGAGTCCCACAAATTTTCCTTAGGTTTACCATTGCAATGACCGAAGGGTACACACGTCTAATGATGGCCAATGATTGCATTAAAACATTCATACGCAAGATGTAAATTCATGCACTAGCGTCACTTTTAAACGCTTCGAATACATATAAGATTTTTTAAGGAATAGTACGTATAACGAACCAAAACAAAACATAAACAATGGAAACTTCTTTTTTTTTTATTATGGACAATGTATGACCCGAAACTCGCCGACTTTTTTGTCTCGTTTATCAATTTATGGAAGGCGCAAACCGGTAAATAGTTGATTAGTGTACATGTATGCAAACTCTAAAAACCATTGACCGGTAAAACGGTTGAATTTGAATTTTAACCTGAAACATCAATAACCATTTTGTAGGTTCGCACCAATCAACTATCTACTGGTTCGCACTTCCCATACATTGATAAACGAGACAAAGAGGTCGGCGAGTTAAATTGGGTTTATTTAACAATAAAAAAATAATGAATTTTGCTTTAAAAAGTTTTTGCATACAGATCGTAAAATGCCAGTGCAAGTTTAAAATGACAAAAAAGCTCACATAACCCTGTGAAGAGTTAACAGGTCCACTTCACAAACTTAACTTGTAAAATCATGTATTTTGTGTTCTTTTAAATATTGTAAATCGGTGAATAAGCGCCTTTGTTCAAAGGCTTTTTGCTTGAAGTTTTCTTCCTCAACATACACATTTTCAGTCTGCTATACATTCTGTTGGTAAAAAATCTTATCTACTTCAAATGTACTTAGGAGTTAAATCCAGTAAAACTCAATGATCTTCGATCTTACAGGAATCCTACCCAATTGTCTTTAAAATCATATGTTTTTTTCTGTTTGTATTTCCCTATTTCCAACGTGAACAGACATTTCGGACTAACGGGCTTTCGGACTATCGGGCCTTCCGACTAACGCGCCTTTGGACTCTCGGGCCTTCGGACTATCGGCATTCGGACTACCTGACCTTCGGACTACCGGACATTCGGACTAACGGACCTTCGGAATACTTCGGGGTAGGCACCCTAGAATACAGCCCGAATAAATATTAGTCTTTCCAAACATACCCCGAATTAATACCAAAAATCATGAAAAACCAACCCAAATTTTCCAGGCTTAAATCTGTTATAGTATACATGGTGAAAATAACGGACAAAATGTTTCTTACATTGAGAAGCTGCTTTATTTAAACTTTTTACCTGAGGTTTTTATTAATTCAAGGGTAAACTTCATAAAAGGCAAATCCCACTATTTCATATGCACATAGCCATGATGCAAGGGTTGCCCCTATCCGCCACTACTGATAGTGCTCTGAGCTGAACATCTTGTTAAATATGGCCAGACTCCCGACCATTGAATTATTTAGAGTTTTTCATAAAAGATAAGTGTAATGGAAATTAATACAATGCCAGAAAAAAAAAGAATGCACCGCCCTAAAGCATAGATGGTTAGTGCACATGCCCCGTCCAAAGGACGAAACAAGACGCGGTCCTGGTCGTGGTCCTAAGAACAGTCATTAGGACCATTTATGTTCTCAAGTTAACGTTTATGTAGAGATTATGACAAAACAGACCAGTCATAATCTCCGGTCTAAGTTAATTTGGGACGGTCATAAACTCTGTTTCAAAAGTCTGCTTGAGGGTGATGTTTTAAATGACCCGTACTGTATATATAAGAAAAAGGGTGTTTTAATAACCCCAAAAATTACAGACCGATCACTATATAGTTAGTTGCCTAGGTAAGCTCTTTACAGCTATACTAACTAATAGACTTAATACCTACTCTGAAGAAACTCAGATTTTAAGTGAAAACCAGTGTGTTTTCAGAACGGGCTATTCAACTTTAGACTGTATGTTTGTACTGCAATCTGTTTTTCGAAATTTTGAAGATGAAGAAGAAAAAGCTCTTTTGCGCTTTTATCGACTTCAAAAAGGCTTTCGATACGGTTGAACGAAATGCTCTATGGTATAAATTGATTTCAGCAAATATTAATGGATATATGTTTTACATTATCCACAATATGTATCAAAATATCAAATCTTGCCTATCTTATAATGGAGAAGTGTCAGATTTCTTCCCATTGTGAAAATGGTGTCCGTCAGGGTGAAAATTGATAACCTTTTTTTTTGTTTTCCCTTTTTTTAAATGACAGAGAATTTTTATCATGGAGAAAACATAACTGGCTTGAAATCCATATCTGAAAAATTTGAGTCAGTTAAATATTTACCTTAAACTTTTTTTATAATTCTACATGCCTATGACAATGTTTTAATGGCGGAAACGTCGATGGATCTACAATTGCAGCTTGAAAAATTCCATGAATATTGTTTACTATGGAAACTAAAAGTAAATGTTGAAAAAACAAAAATTTTTTTTCTTCAAAAGGTCGCTAATCTGTATTTTACTTATAATGGTTATGAAATAGAGATTGTTAAAGAGTTTAATTATCATGGTGTAGTTTTTTCTAGGACGGGTTCGTTTATAAATTGTAAAGTATATCTTGTACAAAAAGCTACAAAGGCTCTGTATGAAGTTTTAAAAAGAGACCGAAATCATAATATGTCCATCAGCTGCCAATTGGATTTATTTGACAAACTTGTAAAGCCAATATTATTATACGGTTGTGAAATTTGGGGATATTGAAATAATGAAATTTTAGAAAGGGTGCATCTAAAGTTCTGTAAATATTTTTACACTTAAAATCTACAACCTCGAGTTGTATGATTTATGGAGAACTTGGGCGTTACACGATAGATATTGACATTAAATGTCGGGTTTTAAACAGGCAACATATAAACTCCGATTGTTGAATTTTATAAAACGTATATTTAATGAATGTGGCCTGTCTTTTATATGGTTACAGCAAAACTTTATCTCTGACATATGGTTAAAACTTGTCGTTAAGCAAAGTCTCCGAGATCAGTTTCAACAAACTTGGCGTGCTAATATATACAACCGTTTAAAAATGATAATATATCGAATTTTCAAGGATAATTTTGCTATTAAAATTTTTAGATATCCTTGACAAAAGAGATTTACTAGCATTTTGTAAATTTAGAGTGGTTAACCACAACTGCCCATTGAGATAGGACGTTTGAAGAACACTCAATATTAATATAGAAAATGTACAATTTGCGATTCACATGATCTCGGAGATGAGCTCCATTATATTGTACAATGTTCTTCTTTTTTTTTTATGAAAAACGAAATGAATGTATTGACCGACAGTATAGATCACATGTCAACACGATTAAATTCAGATAACCCTTTAACTTACAGAAACAGTCTAACCTGAGAAAACTTTGTATTTTTATAAGGCATATAAATGCCACTGATTTTTCATCTTGAACAGCTCTTTATAAATTGTATATAACTGCATGTGTTAAACTATTATTTAATCTTATTTTTATTATACATGTATATGTTATCTGTATACTTTTGTATCTACAGAAGTTTATCAGAATACAGAGATATAGTAGTATATGAGTACAGTTCAAGTCTTATTTGACGAGGTGGTGCGGGATGGTGCAAAAATGACGTCACACGAAGTGACACATACGAAAACGATAGATCAAGAACAGGGTTGTGCATCCGGAAGCGATTATTATTCAAATCTCTGGTTTTGTCGCGAGAACACGCGTGTGCAGTTGAATAAATCGGACCAGAGATTTGAAAAATCAATAAATCACAGATTATGACTGGTCAGATCAGATATTTGAACCTGTCCTAATCTGTGGTAGACCTGTCACAGGACTAGTCATAGCTGTTCTAATCTCTGGTTTTTTGGTTTATAGCAGAGATTTGAACCAGAGATTATGTAAACTTGAATTTAAATAACTTGAGGTGATGTTTTAAATGAGCCGTAGTGTATCTATTAAGCTGAGAAGGTTATTACAAAAATTGTAAGAATGATCCATTTTTGTGATAATACCGATTCTTTTGAACATAGAATTTTTAGAATTTGAATTGATTCAAAAAAATTTCAAGTGTCTTGATGTACTTCTACACAATGGAAGAGGGCTGGAGGCAGTGAGACAACCACTGTGCGGAATGTGCCGGAGCGTGAGTGAACCACTGTGCGGAATGTGCTCTATTGTCACGACTGCATATATCATCTTTTTCATGTTAAGGTTAAGTCTCTCCTCCAGGTCTATAGGCTTGAAACCTTAACCACTGGATCAAGTGCCGAGGGGTTACATGTCCGAACCATCATTGTCTGGATTGGAATATCTCCCTTTTTCCGCGTTTTTAAATCTGTGTTGTATCTTGGTTTATCATGGTAATTTAAAAGAGTTGTGATCTCAAAATGAAGCACCGAAAGGTAATGCATGACCCACAGGTTTTATTCCGGCCGCTTTCTGTGTCTTTCATCGGAAATGTATATGCATGGTAGGAGGTCGCTCTAGAAACTATGGGGGTTGATTCTGTTATCGAAAGGTGAATTCATGAGCAGGGTTCTGTGTCCTTAGCAATGGCCTAAACAACTTAATTATTCTTTCTTGTCGTGGCTTCTCTTGGTCTTTGCTGCTCGAGTCTACACTCATACTGCTCCAGACTATACTAACGTGCTCATTTTGTTTTTTTTTTTGCTGCGGCTGTTTGTGGTTGTCTTGGTGCTCTGGGTAAAAGAAATGCTGCTGCTCAGTGCTGTTCAGTGAAATCGGTTGTCAAAATTTAGCGATGACCGATTGGATCTGTGATAGAGTATCCATACGACCGGTTAACATAGAAAGGCTACTCTGCATTTGTCTGGCTTGTGACTAGCTATCCAAAAAGGACAAACGGCATTAACCTTCCCAAATTTTCTGAAAGAGAACCATCTAAGTACCCTTGATACCAAGTCTGGTTCCAAATGCCCACGTGTTTTCAGACAAAAAGATTTTTAAAATGAATTTTCCCATAGGGTCCTATGTTCGGCTGTGGCGGCCAACTTTGTTTACACTCCACGTCATCAGACACAATTCTGGGAGAGGACCCCCCTAAGTTTGGTTCCATCTCGCCATATGGTTTCAAAGGAGATTTTTGAAATTCACCCCTTTTCTATTTTTAGAAACAGCAGCCATGTCGGTTGGTCAGTTTGCCGGACACCCTTTTGGAAGGGGGCTACCCAAGAAACATTCCACCAAAGTTTGGTCCCAATTGACCCAGTGGTTTCAGAGGAGAAGGTCTTTAAAGGAAAATTTACGACGTATAACAAAAAGGACGCGGGTCGCAAAGTGATGACAATAGCTCAGCAGGACATAACAAAACGGAATGCTTAGTATGGGACTTAGTAATTTCGAATCCAATACTGCTAGACTCGATTCAGTCTACGTTCTAAGGGATAAGGAGACGTCACGTTTATATATAGAACATAGAATAAGTCAAGCTTTAGAGAGACTAAATCGCATCTGACTTTAAACAAACATAACAAAAACGGAATACAAATGTACATAAAGAGGTCACAAGTCCTTAATCGATGAGTAAAAAAAACACAAAATCAGACAAAATTTACTGTACAATTGAAACCATATAATCATGATAATATTTGTATTATGAAGTACGAAAATACAGCCATACGAAGTAATAGGAAAAAGGCTAATCTTTTCTTACCATTATATGTAGCTCTGTTTTGACCTTTCGAATAATCTTAAAAATTCTTTACTTCTTATATAAATAATTTATTTCAAATATATTTATATTCAAATGCATATCGTTTTTATATTTTATATAGTAGTTTTTATTATACTGATGGATACAAATTTTGTATTAATCAGTGTCAAGTTCCCGTTTCATAATATAATAGATAACAGGAAAAGTCAACAATGACACACCAATCGTTAAAAAAAAGAGATTGGTTAGTTTGACTTGGCAAAGACATTGAACAGTTGAGGTTAAAACGGTTTTATGGTTTCCCAACAACCCCCAGCGTGACACTCAGGTACAACCCACAAGGTGGCTGCTTGCTATTGGAATTGACAACACTTATTCATTTATTCCCGATATATCAATAGAAATTAGGATGGTAAAACCCGTTCGTGATAAGTGTTTATTGTAGAAGCCAGGTTCTTAGGTATAATCTTTTTTATTTGCTCTTTTGCATAAAACTATTTTGCACTTTAGAAAATCAGAGCTATCAAAAGTTGGTACATCATTAATATAAATGCATTTGTTGTTAAAAATGTCAGTCAATTTATCACGAGGACCCCAGTTTATTGCCAAAACGACCAAACATTTTGTCGACCAAGAAGTGTATGACCTTGTTCATATCATCGCTTGTCCAACCACTTCAATTTCTATACATTGTATTACAGTCAAGCCGTCTGAACAATCAAAAAGAGGAATACACAGAACGTGCAACATGTACCATTCAGTATGAAATGCTTTCTGAACAAAACAAGTTATTTTCAGGCACCTTTGAAGGATGGAGAATCGAATTGCTTTGAGAATTTCATCAACATCGTGGTTTTGTAGAAAAGCGATTAATTGAGAAAGTTATCATAGATTTGTTTCTTGAAATAGATAATGAAGGACATTTGAAGACAAAACTTTATGTCAAACGTGATGAATTCGACTTTCCTATTGTTAACTTTCCCTTCTTGAGTAGCAAAATACCAGCAACGCCTGCATATGGCGTCTACGTTCTCAGCTTATCCGATTTTCAAGGGCATGCGTGAGTAACCCTCACTTTGGACAAAGAGGATTACTGCAGGGATAAGTTAATGTCTTCACTTAAGAAATTTTACGGTCGTCATCACGAATTGATTGACCGTTACGGTGTGAAAATATCTAAGATGAAGTTGGTCCTGTTCCCACTGTCGTAACATTTCCTGTGCCTCCACCGATTTGTGACTTCCACCGGGTTGACTTTGTTGAACTTCACGACGGGTGCCGTATACGGAGCAGGAACTGCTTACCCTTACGGATCATCTGGGTTCACTCCTGGTTTTTATAGGAGTTCGTGTTGTTCATTGTTTTTTTAGTTTTTATTTGTTGTGCTTGTGGTTGTTCATTTGTCTTCCCGGGTTTGTCTGTCCAATGGATTACGTTTTTTTATTGCTCCTTAGGTATATTTGTCCTCTTACAAACGTTCTTAAGCGAAAGGATATTACCTTTTCAGCACATTTCTGTATGAAGCCAATCGCTTTATCCGACCAAACATCTGGTACAGTTACAACCCATTGTATATCATCCATTCTTAAATCCTTATTCGATTCAAGTACCATACCCATCAAATTCTTTAATACAGCAGAAAAAACAACTTTTGCTTTGATCGCGAGTTGCTGAAAGTCTTCTATTTCCATGTCGTCAGATATATTCTGAAACAATTTGTTATGATATTGTATTATTATATTTATTTTGATATGGTATTGTAATTATTATATTATTTATCTTGGCCTGATTTGTTTTGCGTAGCCTTATAACATGTATAATATGTTTACATAATATTTATAGTTGTTTACCAAATAATGTTATAACTGCGCAGTTTAGAAATCACTGGAACAATAATGGATACTGGTGGAATGACTAGAACTTTCTATTTGACTTACGTAATAATTATGGTGTGATTCGAACTTCTACCGTATTCCAGAAGTTTCCGTTCTACAGTATATATATGGACACGAAAGTTAAACTTGCAGAGCATAGCATATTGGACCGTACATAGACATTCTTGTGTTCTCAGCTGTTGGATTTATTTACGTTTCATACATCGTACTTGACAGACTGTTATTTTCATTACATCATACTAGATTGTGACTGATTGGATATAATATTCCGTTTGGATTCAGGCAACAGTGACCAGAATTCCGGATCAAGAAAAAACAGGATTTTGAACAGTTAAGTTGACATTTTAGTTTTTTTTTGTAATATTTTTGTAAACTTGTATATAATAAATCTTGTTAAATTTTATTATTGATTTGTGTCTTTTGTTGGCTACAATTTAAAGGTGATTTCGGCCGTAACAGAAATTGGGGGCTCGTCTCGGGAGAACGTTAATATCTTATTAAATTTTTTCAGTATTTTTATTAGAATTAGCCAACAAAATTCTACAAAATGGAATTTGATGCTGGTAAATTTTTGAAAACGCCAGACCTGGAAGGGTTTGATAAATTAAAGAAAGAAGAATTAGTGTTGCTTGCTAAACATTTAAAAATAGATTTTAGAACATCTATGAGAAAACAAATTATAAAAAATTTGGTAATAGACAATTTAGTTGATTTGGAAATTTTTGGTGAAGAGGCTCTTGACCTCAAGGTCGAAAAAGTTGATGCTTTCAAATTAAAACAGCTTGAATTAGAACATGAACTTAAATTAAAACAATTGGAAAAACAATTGGAAAACGAAGTTAAATTAAAACAATTAGAAAAAGAAGATAAATTTAAATTAAAACAATTGGAAAACGAAGTTAAATTAAAACAATTAGAAAAAGAAGAAAAACAATTACAGGCAGAACTTGAAATGAAGGAAAGGTTAGAGATGGAGAAAATAAAAATAGAAATGGCTAAAGTAGAAAGCAACACTAAGTCAAAATCAGAACATTTTGAGGCAGCAAAAAATATCCGTTTGGTTCCGAAATTTTGTGAAAAAACTGTTGATAAATTTTTTCCACAATTTGAGAAAATTGCTCAAAATTTGAAATGGCCAAAGCCTTATTGGACTACAATGTTACAAAGTGTTTTTGTGGGCAAGGCCGCTGAAATTTACTCAGCACTTTCTTCAGAAAAAAGTTCTGATTATGACACTGTTAAACAGGAAGTTTTGAAAGCTTATGAGCTAGTGCCAGAAGCATATAGACAGAAATTTAGGTCTTATAAAAAGTTTGAAACACAAACCTATGTTGAATTTGCTAGGGAAAAAGAAGATTTATTTGATAAATGGCTTACGTCAAAGAAAATAGATAAAAATTTTGATAAATTAAGACAATTAATGTTATTAGAAGAGTTCAAGCAGTGTGTTAATTTAGACTTAAAAACACATTTAGATGACAAAACTGTTGAGACATTGCAAGAAGCAGCTGTTGTTTCCGATAATTATACCATTTCACATAAAAGGAGTTTCAAAGGTCAAAATTTTAATACTTCAAGCGGAAATTACAAAAATCAAAGCACTGAGCGTACTGATATTAAGCCTGTTGCACAGAATAAGAGTCCGTCTAGTTATAACATGTCTGGTCCAAAATTTGATACTTTTGAGAAGAAGTCACTAACTTGTGCTTATTGTAAGAAAAATGGTCACCTGATGGCTGATTGTTTTAGACTCCAGAAGAAGAATGAAAGAGATCATAAGCCCAAGTCCAGTGCTTGTACGACACCCGTTGTTACCAATAAGTTGGAATGTCCTGCGAGTCAGGCTTTTAAGTCCAGTTTTTGTGATTACATGGAGGATTATAAGCCCTTTATGTCTGATGGGTTTGTTTCTATTGTTGATAATACTACTCCTCAGCCTATTAAGATTTTACGGGACACTGGAGCTTCTCAGTCTTTGTTGTTAGAAGGTGTGTTGCCTTTGTCCGAGGAGACGTCCGTTGGTGCCTCTGTTTTGTTACGAGGTGTGGAGTTAGGTTGTATAGATGTTCCCCTCCATCGTATTTATTTGAAGTCAGATTTAATTACTGGACCAGTTGTTGTGGGTGTTCGTCCTACTCTCCCTGTTGAGGGTGTTTCATTATTGCTAGGTAATGATCTAGCTAGGAACAAAGTGGTTGCTGAACCAATTGTTACAAGTGAACCGGTGGTGGATGTTAAATCACCTGAAGATGATGCTGAACTGTATCCAGCTTGTGTTATTACTAGGGCAATGGCAAGAAAACAACAAGATGAGGATCTACAAGAAGGCCAGTATGATTATATGGACCTTTCTGACTCTTTCTTTGCCGACATTGAAGGTCCAGGTACTTCAGAAAAGGCCATAATAAGATCACCTGGTACTAACAAGCATGTAATTATGCCATGGCCAGACGTGAATAGCCATTCATTAGACACAAGAACATTTAGGGAAGAACAGAATAAAGACCCTGAGATTCTTCAGCTCGGCAAGAGGGCTCTACCCCAAGAAGAAGCAGACAAAGTGGCCGAATGTTACTACCATCAAGACGGCATTTTGATGAGGAAATGGAGGCCCCCTGATGCTATCCCAGAGGAGGAATGGAGAGTGGTATACCAAGTGGTGGTGCCTAAAGTCTATAGGCAAGAAATTATTAGTCTTGCCCATGACACCCCCTTGGCTGGACATTTAGGTATAAGGAAGACTTGCCTTAAGATCTTGCAACATTTCTACTGGCCCAGACTAAGAAATGATGTCACAGAATACTGCAAATCATGCCATATATGCCAGGTTGTTGGCAAGCCTAACCAGAAAATACCACCAGCACCACTTCTGCCAATTCCAGCCTTTGAAGAACCTTTCAGCCGAGTACTTATTGATTGCGTTGGACCTTTACCAAAGACCAAGACTGGAAATGCTTATTTATTAACGATCATGTGTACATCCACTCGCTTTCCTGAGGCTATTCCCTTAAGGAATATCAAGACACCAACTATTGTCAAAGCTCTTATCAAATTTTTCACATTAGTAGGACTTCCTAAGTCTATACAGTCCGACCAGGGTTCAAATTTCATGTCAGGTTTATTTCAGCAGGTCGTTTACCAGTTAGGGATTACTCAGTATAGATCAAGTGCTTATCATCCAGAATCTCAAGGTGCCTTAGAACGTTTTCATCAAACATTGAAGAACATGATTAGGACTTTTTGTCTTCAATTTGACAGGGACTGGGATGATGGTGTTCACTTTCTACTTTTTGCGGTTCGAGAGGCTGTTCAAGAATCCCTTGGTTTTAGCCCCTTTGAGTTAGTGTTTGGTCATACTGTAAGGGGACCTTTGAAATTGGTTAAGGAAAAATGGCTTACTGAACACACTGACTTGAATCTTCTAGACTATGTATCTAGATTTAAAGAAAAATTGTATACTGCTTGTCAAATTGCTCAGAAAAACTTAAAAACTGTACAGAATAAGATGAAAATATGGTATGGTAAAGATGCCAGGGACAGAGTTTTTGAGCCTGGTGATAAGGTACTTGTATTTTTGCCAGTCCCTGGGCATCCTTTACAGGCTAAATACTGTGGTCCTTATACAATCGAGAGTAAAATCAATGATTTGAATTATATTGTAAAAACTCCAGGTCGGCGTAAACAAAATAGAGTGTGTCACATTAATATGTTAAAACCATATTTTGAGCGTACTAATGAAGGTGAGAGTAAACCAGTTGCCACTTTAGCCATGGTTAAATTGGAGAACGATCATGACCAACCAGATATAACTGAACCATCTTTTGATTCCAAGACTATGGAACAAACTGTTAGATTGAAAAATTCTGAAATTTTATCAGATCTAGACTCAAAACTTGCACATCTGACTTTCGATCGCAGAGAAAAATTGAAAACTTTGGTATTTTCTTTTAAAAATCTTTTTCCAGATGTGCCAAACAAAACCACTGCTGTTTGTCATGATGTTGATGTAGGCGATGCTTCTCCAATTAAGCAACATCCTTACCGGCTCAATCCACTTAAACTTGATGTTATGAGACAAGAAATTAGATATATGCTTGACAATGATATTATTGAGCCGAGTAACAGTGAATGGAGCTCTCCTTGTCTTCTTGTGCCCAAACCAGATAAAACCTTTCGTTTCGTTACTGACTTCAGAAAAGTCAACTCAGTTTCAAAATCTGACTCCTATCCGATTCCAAGGATAGAGGATTGCATTGATAACATTGGACAATCAAAATTCGTAAGCAAATTTGATTTATTAAAAGGTTACTGGCAGGTCCCCTTGACACCGAGAGCTCGTGAAATATCAGCTTTTGTCACACCAGACGGCTTATTTCAATATACTGTCATGCCGTTTGGTATGAAAAATGCTCCAGCTACGTTTCAAAGAATGATCAATAATGTTATAAAAGATTTAGACTGTTGTTATGCTTATATTGATGATCTTATTGTATGTAGTGATAGCTGGGAAGAGCATTTAACACATTTATATGATACTTTTGATAGATTGTCACAATCAAATTTGACTGTTAATCTTGCTAAAAGTGAATTTTGTAAGGCCACTGTTGATTATTTAGGGCACACAGTTGGCCAAGGTCAAGTGAAACCTATTATGGCTAAAGTGGATGCAATTACCAATTTTCCTCCTCCTACAAATAAAAAACAACTTATGAGATATTTAGGCATGATTGGATTTTACAGAAAATTTTGTTCAAATTTTGCTACTGTTGTTCAACCATTGACTCATCTTTTACGAAAAGATTCTAAATTCATCTGGAGTGATAATTGTCAAAACTCTCTTGAAAAAAGCAAATCACTTTTAATTAACAGTCCCGTTCTTATCACTCCAGACTTTAAAATGCAATTCAAACTTGCCGTTGATGCAAGTGATGTAGGAGTTGGAGCCGTTTTATATCAAGAAACAGATGATAATGTTGAGAAACCAATATCATATTTTTCCAAGAAATTAGATAAACATCAGAAAAATTATTCCACTATTGAAAAAGAATGTTTTGCACTGTTGTCTGCACTTCAACATTTTGATGTATATTTAAATCCCACTATGCATCCTATTCTGGTTTATACTGATCATAATCCTCTCACCTTCATACATAAAATGAGAAACAAGAACCAGAGGTTGACTAGGTGGAGTTTATTGTTACAGGAATATGATATTATTGTAAAACATATTAAAGGTAAAGATAATGTAATAGCAGATGCTTTATCTAGATCTTATTAAAACACTGTATACATACTATATATTTTTGTATATATTGTTCGTGAAGTTCTCGTTACACTCAAACTTCTTTTAAGGGGGGAGGTGTTATGATATTGTATTATTATATTTATTTTGATATGGTATTGTAATTATTATATTATTTATCTTGGCCTGATTTGTTTTGCGTAGCCTTATAACATGTATAATATGTTTACATAATATTTATAGTTGTTTACCAAATAATGTTATAACTGCGCAGTTTAGAAATCACTGGAACAATAATGGATACTGGTGGAATGACTAGAACTTTCTATTTGACTTACGTAATAATTATGGTGTGATTCGAACTTCTACCGTATTCCAGAAGTTTCCGTTCTACAGTATATATATGGACACGAAAGTTAAACTTGCAGAGCATAGCATATTGGACCGTACATAGACATTCTTGTGTTCTCAGCTGTTGGATTTATTTACGTTTCATACATCGTACTTGACAGACTGTTATTTTCATTACATCATACTAGATTGTGACTGATTGGATATAATATTCCGTTTGGATTCAGGCAACAGTGACCAGAATTCCGGATCAAGAAAAAACAGGATTTTGAACAGTTAAGTTGACATTTTAGTTTTTTTTTGTAATATTTTTGTAAACTTGTATATAATAAATCTTGTTAAATTTTATTATTGATTTGTGTCTTTTGTTGGCTACAATTTAAAGGTGATTTCGGCCGTAACAAATTTACAAATTTATGCATAAAAATGAGTGAATAGATTAAGAAATAAAATAACTGTCTAGACGTATTATTTTAAAATTAAAGATTGCAACTGGGTGTGTCTTAATCAAACGCAGCATTACTGTTATTATCCTTTTTTTGTTCATTAAGTATACCTATGGAACATATTATGCAAATAATTTGGTTCACTAAATGTTCTCACACACTGGCAAAGCTAAAAACGAGAAATCCAAAGCAAAGAAGTTCTGTAGATCAGATCCAAATCCAAAGGACCATGAAACATTTTCCGTTTACTTGGATTTAATATATCATTCAATGAAACTAAACAACTTCACTGAAAGTAACCCCCCCACCCTTTCAATACTTTTTGTCGATTTATTTGCAGTATCGTCTACCATACTGGTAGGAAATCTAGATCATCAGACACTTATGAGAAGGAACCACCAATTGACCATTTGGCCAAAATTGGATATCAACTGCCCAAGTAGTTTCAAAGGAGAATGCTTTTTTAAATTTTTTTCCTGCATTTACCTTTTTAATAATGGAACCCATAGTGAACTAAGGCCCCTATCTTCTGACACCACCTTAGGACCACTCCACTAAAGAGTGATTTCTGAGAAGAGTTTAAAAAATTTTTATACATATTATTTGTAGTAAGTTGGTTGGAGGTCTGGATTTCTGGATACAATTTTGAAGGAGGACCTCCTTAAAACCAAATATTCCACCAAATTGGTCTCAACGGTCCCAGTACTTTCGGAGGGGAACATTTCTAAACATATATTATTTTCCTTACTGCGGACATATAGCTGTTGGAACCCAAGAGATAATTCTGAAAGTAGTCATTTCAAAAGTATGTGGTTTCAATTGCCCAATTAGCTTCAAAGAGAATGTTGAAATATTTGAGCCATAATGATCCGTATCAGTTTTTAATAAAGATTACCTAAGGACTACTTCACCAAACTTTGGTCTAAATTGCCAAAGTAGTTTCAGAGGAAAAAAAATATTTTTGTTGTCTTTTCTTTTTTTAGTAACGACAATTGTATAGGTCCAAACCCCGTACTCAATTACAAAAGGAGACGACCTAAGGATCATTCCACTAAACTTTTGTCTCATTTGTAAAATTTGTTTTCGAATATCTTTAAATACATATTTTTATTATTCAATTTTTGGAATTGCGATCATATCTGGAGCCATCCGAGAACCATTCAATCAAAGTTTGGTCCAAAGTGTCCAAGTAACGAAGAAGCGAAATTATTACTTTTCATCTTAATGCCAGAAAGTCAAGAAAACGTATTCATGGGTAGGAACTCTCACGACTTTTGTAGAACTGGCGTAAGTTTTGTTAATGACCACAACGGCAGATAAATAAAACACACACAAATTTTATTGCTCGAATACTTACATTATCTTTGTAAAGTGTCATTTTAAACTGCTCTAAGTATCGATAATTTGTTGATTCGTCTCCATTTTTAAGACTTTTGCTGTATTTCGACTGTGCATCAGACCCTCGACTGACAAATTCGCCATTCTCCTTCAATAAAACACAAGAAGATTTCTTCTTAACACACACATCTTTCCATTTTTCATTGGGTGTTGTATCCATTGGATTGCTACGACGGGACTTAACTTTAGAAAAAGCATATACAGCATATGCCTTCCCTAAATCTATTGCTGCAACAATCTTGATTTTTTCTGTGAACAAAAAAAAATATAAATAAAAAGAAAAAAAATCTACTTAATGCTTATATACTACATAAAAATACCTGACATTTCTGAAAATGTGGGTAAAACATGTAATGCTTGAAGATGTATTAGTTTGGTATTACCACCATTGATTTTCTTCTTATCAGTCGAAGCTTAAAGCGTATACTGTATGCGGAGGTCTTTTAGTTCATAATACAAACTCTAATCTCAACCGGATCTGTGTAGCTATATGTTAAAAGAAATATATAATATTTCCTACCAGCAACGATATGAAATTGTTGTGGCAAAAAGGCAATAAAATATATCCAATGCTTGATAAGTTCAAGGTTTTTATTCGTACAGGGATATCATTTTAGGAATACTACAGTGAACGCCATTAGTCATTGTTTCAAAAACAGATTCAATTATTCACATACAGTATAAACTCAGTGCATATGAGTTTCCTGTTCTAAGTTTCTTTCTCCAGAATAGGAATGTATATTCAGTTAGATTTCACACTTGACACTCTATCGGATTTTTCTTACATGGAATGTGACGTTTGCCATTATTCTTACTCTCCTGGAGCACCTGATTTACTCCCAGGTTTTTATGGGAGTTCACATTGCAAGAGTTTTTAGTTTTTATGCCGTCGCGTTCTAATTCTCTTTGGTCCGCTATGTGTGTTTTACTGTTTTAGGTGTGTCTGAATGGTATTTTTTGTTGTGTTAGTTTTCTGCCAAATAAGAAAAGAAGTTTGAGTTTGGTCTTGTAGAATTTTCCCACTGTCTCAGTGCTTCTTACAGATACATCTTTCAGCGGAACATGAACGCCAATAGAAGTCTCTGTTTTGAAAACTGACTTTAAAATCAGAAGATACAAAGTGAACACATAATGAAAACATCTTAAAAAATTTAATTTGATTTTGATGATGTGAATTTTCCTTGGAACATATATGTAAAAAATTTTGAAAAGTTTCGACCTTTACTCGTATTTCGTAGGAGTCACGAACAAGACTTTTAAACATACATACAGAATACTTACTTTTGGGTTTGCATTTGAACAACGAAAAATTGCACACTAAAAATAAATTGAAAATATTTTCAATTAACCAAGCGATTTCAATACATGTAGTTTATTCAGTCCTCTATTGAACTTAACATTAAAGAGAAAACTACTGATTTTCAATGACTGTTGGACTCATAGTTCCCTAGAGTATCACTAGCCCAAATAAAATACTTAAAATCTTTGATACCAATTTTGCTGCGTTTGATTGATTATTCAATTCCCTCGTCATTTATTTTTTGGTGTATTAGTCTTTATTCTAAAAAACCCATTTTACTTCTTTTATAAAATTTTTTGATACCAATTTTGATGCATATTGTGCAAATTTCATAGATTTATGACTCATCAGTTGTGCCCAAGGCCTACGATGTTGAAAACCAAAACAACAATCCAAAAGGTTGAGGAGCAAATAAATTGAAATAAATCTACTGATACAATAATGTTAAAATTTATGAAAAATTGAGAAATTATGTCTGCTCAACAAGTTTTGTTTATTGTCTCCAATTTCCATATTTTCGGCTGTCCATGTCACCACATTAACCAGAAACAAATGTTTCACATTCAGGGAAGATAAGGGGGAGGTTTGGGTACCCACAAAACCGGTTTCATCCCACCACTGTTAATCTGTACCAAGTCAGACTATCCTGACTCTCTATTGTTTGTTTGCGTTTAAATCATTGGTGTGTCTTTGTCATGTTTGTTAACCTTTCCTGTTATCCATGTTTTTGTTTTGTTTTGTTTTTTTTAAAAACATTAGAATACTTACTATTTGGTTTGTATATGGATATCAAAAAAATGCACACTAAAAGTAAAATGACAATTAATTAATAATCAAGTACGGAATTCAAGGAGGTCACTTACGAATTAAGTTTCATATAGTAAAATGTGATGACTGTCTCATAACAGTTGAAGAAATATTGTTTGCCTAATCACCAATTCCTGATATCTATATATTAAAAGGATTCTCTGCTTTATAGAATTGATATAAATGGTTTTTTTTCCACTTTTAGTGTAGCGAGTAAAATGTAGATACCGATCTTAATGAGATTGTCAGAAATATTTACGGAAAAGCGTGACTTCCGGAATCGTGGACAGGTTTTTTTTCCTGTCTTCAAAACTCCCGAAAAATTCGTTTTGTATGGCGATACAATGTGCAGTGGCCAAGTCCCCTATATACATGTACTAAATAGTTTAATGATTTAATGGCGCATATACACCATGTATTACGGGAAAAGAAGTAAAGAATATTTTTATTATTATAATCATTATCATCTCACTATGTGAACTAAATGCATATAAACAATGAAACTCACAAAATATAATGAATGCCAAGGCTACTAAAACTGTGGCTCCAACAGGAGAATCTGTGCGTGCTAAATAGATAGTGAATATATTCTAAATATAATTACGAATAACTACGAAAACTGAATTAGAAACTGACAATACTTGGCGACTTTCAAGTTATTTTGCAACGAAAGCGATTTTCTTTTGCGTCTTTAACAAATTTTCTTGAACTTGAAAATAGAAATGAATCCACAAGACTGGTAATTAATTTGTTTTTGTTTTATTTGCCTTAACTGTCATATGAAATAAAACGACAGAAAATATTTCAGCTATAGTGATAAAACATAATTAACCGACCTCTTAAATTATAACTGGCATGTCAATTAACTATGAGGGGATGACACAGGGTTGCTTATTTCCAAAATCCCTCTTTTTGGAAGTTTTCCCACTTCCCAAATTTGTATGTCCATTTTCCCCACTTCCCATCTTTTTTCCAATTCTCCCCAATCCCAGATTTGGGTTTTCAATAATGCTGCGTTTGGGGCCACCCAGAGCTGTCTTCTTGCTTTTTGTGGTTCCACTGATTTGAAAATCGTGCGATGATCTATGGATTTATGTTTTTGCATGTTAAATTGGGCCTTTATGCCATTACACTCTGCATTACCCGAAATCCCAATTTTTTCTGATGACACTAATATACTAGTAGTCATATTTATCAATTTACAGTTTGCAAAATTTGAATTCTTCGAAAAACTAAGGATTTTCTACCTCAGGCACAGTTGATTACCTTAATCGAATTTTGATAACCTTTTAGGAATTTTGGGTCTTAAAACTCTTGAACTTTATACATGATTTGGCTTTTAAACTACTCTGATTCAAGCGTTAAGGATAAGTCTTATGCAGATTTTCTACCGCAAGTTGTCCTTTAGAAGATCTAGGATGGATTCTTCCATGATTTTAAAAGGTATTTTCGATACAGGGGATTGTAACGACCAACATATGCAGCAAGAGGGTCCCAAGATCCTGAATCGCTCACCCGTATTTGTTCGTGAAGATCTTGCATCAATGATTATTTTTGCTATTTAATGTATAACGTCACATTTTTTGTGCCTTAATTTTGACTTGTACAGCTAAAATATAGAATCCTCAACACAAATATATACATGTATGGTTGCTAGGGACTTTTTCATCCATTGCTATAGACTTTTTCAAAGGCATTGATTCTTGATATTCTATTTCGACTTGAACAGGTAAATTGTAGGGTCCTGAACCCAAACATATCTGATTGCTAGGGACTTTTCCATCAGTTGCTATAGATTTTTTCAATGACCTTGACCTCCAATTTAACTTGTACAGCTATATTATAGGATACTTAATCTTAATATATATGGTTGCAAGGGACTTTTTCAATGACATTGTACTTGACCCTCAATTTTACTTGTACAGCTACCATTTAATTTATTTCAATTTATCCTTTAAATATCTGTGACAATATGTCAGACCATTATTTTAACTGATAAATAATGTTTACATGTAAATAATATTTCAAGGGTAAAAACTCCTATTAGGGGTCATTTGACAATTTTGCTCATGTTGACTTATTTGTAGATCTTAATTTGCTGAACATTTTTGCTGTTTACAGTTGTTCTTGATCTATAATAACATTCAAGTTACCGGGTAATAACCTGAAACTGCAAAATGTCCTTAAAATTGACAATTTAGGGTCAATAACTCGAAAATGGGTTGACTGATTCGTCTGAAAATTTCATGGCATGTAGATCTTCACCTCATAAACAGTTTTAATGGTTGTTAGATTTGCTGTAACTTCTTCAGCTTTTGAGATATGAGCCAAAGCGTGCATCTTCCACCTATGTCCTAATTTAGCTATTGTAGCCATGTTTCTTGATGGACAAAAAATAACATACAAACTTTATACTAGATACCCTAAGGATCTTTCACCTTAAGTTTGGATGAAATTGATCCTGTAGTTTCAGAGAAGATTTCTGAAAGTTTACAAAGATGAAAAAAAAATATGAAAAAGTGTCTTTAAGGGCAAACACTCCTATAAGGGGTCAATTAACGATTTTGGTCAAGCTGACTTATTTGTAGATTTTGCATTGCTGAACATTTTTACTATTTACAGATTGTCTTTATCTATAATAGTATTCGAGAGAATAACCTAAAACTGCTTAATTTCCTTAAAATTGAAAATTCAGGGGCAATAACCCAACAAAGGGTTGACCGATTTCTCTGAAAATTTCATAGCAGCTCTTGAGCTGATGAACCCTAGTCAATGTTGCTCTAAATGCTTTAGTTTTTGAGATACTGTATAAGCGAAAAACTGCAGTTTACCCCCTATGTTCTATTTTAGCCATGGTGGCCATGTTTCTTGGCGGATTAGAAAATTTCATACTAGATACACTAAGGATCATTCAACTTAAGTTTGGCTGAAAATGGCTCAGTAGTTTCAGAGAAGATCTTTGAAAAATTTTACGACGGACGGACGACGGACGCCAAGTGATGGTAAAAACTCACATGTCCTTTTAGGGCAGGTGAGTTAAATAGTATGTAGATCCGTAGTATTCTACTCCATGTGCTTGATGTGGTGGCATAATCAGACAAATCATGCGTTTTCACCATACACTTTTTTTCTATTTTGTGGGGTTTTTCCCACATCCCACATTATAGCAAATCCCACTTCCCTCTTTTTCCTCTCTAAAAGCGTGCCACCCCCTCTATTATCTTTATGTAGAGAATTAGTGTTACAGACGAAATGACTGGAGGAAAAAACGTATTAAAAACATGGGCAGCATGGCGGGTGTCCTGCAGGAAGCAGATACTACTTACTCTTCCGGAGCACCTGAGTCTACCCCCGGTTTTTGTGGTTGGGTCCATGTTGTTCATATGTTTTTAGTTTTTAATAGTAGTGCATGTTTTGTTTTGGTCTTATCTTCGCTGTTCTCCGGAGTTGTCAGTTGTTACGATTTTTCCCTCTTTCGAATATCCCTTTGGTATTTCTTGACTTTACTTGAAAACTATAAATTTGTTTACTTTTATGACAACTGTGTTATTCAAACGCAGTTGTTTTAAAATCAATGTCAATGTATTCTTAGTCCACCATTAGCAAAATCGTCTCAGTTGTAATGTAAAGCTTTAGCAAATTAATCTTTACTCTATGAACGGTCTATTCTTCACAAATGGTATTGACTTTGGAAAGCAAGAATTTACCAAAAAATATGTAGAATAGAGAATGGAAACGGGGAATGTGTCAAAGAGACAACAACCCGACCAAAGAGCAGAAAACAGCTCAAGGCTACCAATGGGTCTTCAACGCAGCATGTATACATTTCCTGATCCTAATCACTACCGTTACGGTAAAAATTGTGGTTAGTTTTATTTTGCGGAAAAGAGTTGAATCCTTACTTTAAATTTCCTCTTTTTGAATTTGAATTTTTGAATTTAACTTTTAATTTTTAATTTCAAATATTTCAGGGGAAAAAATAGCAGTAGCAGATCCTCAACAAAATGGTGAAAATTTTCAGACAGTGCTATGAAAGCTTAAAGTTTTGATTGCGAATAAACATTTATTGTATCATTTGTCGTCAAACTTAACATTACTGTTTTTCTTGGATCAAATTTAACATACAATTTAATTTCAATTGTAACAGACAATTTGATTGGTTGTTAAATTTGATAGCAAGTTACATTATATCGTATAATCTACTTTGAGTAATATGACGTCACCAACGTATTAATTCGCAGTCTGCGATTTAAAAATTCCTGTGTTAAATAAGTTATTCAAATGATTCTACCTGCAATTTCGGACAATAATTTGTTGAAAATTAAATCATGAGGATTGTAATAATTTTTTTCATAAATCGCCGTTTATGAAGCGTAAACAGCCTCAAAGTAGGTAATATCTTATAACCTGTTTCAAAATTGAAAACAATACTAAAAAACTTTCACATGTATAATAATCGTGAAGAACTTTTTGTTCACATCTCAGGATATTCAGTAGAGTCCTAGATGAATATTTGACGCATAAAGCAAATAATATTCCACTTGCATTACCTTCTTTCTTGTTGTTTGACCCATTTGGTACGGAATATTTCGTATCATTTTTATTGTCTTCCGAAGCACTGAAATGAACAATCATTACCAATAAACTGTGGTTAAATACAATCTGGTTAAAACTCCATCTTCTGATTCGCTGCTCTCTCGATTTTGGTAAAATCGAAAAACATTTGTACACTTTGTATGTACCTTTTGTAGGAAATATAATATATACTTCTGGTATAATATTATTTAAGTTTTGTTTTCGGGTCAATTTTACTTTTAAACATATGTTTAAAGTTAAAAAAATTATATACACTGTATATCACCGGATACCTCTGTTGTACTTCCTACAGCTTTTGTCAGCTAATTTGTAAACAGACGTATTATGAACTTGTTTTTTTTCATATCTTGATCCAGTCTTAACCTGGAAATTCATACAACTTGATATTGTGGATAATGTGTATCGCACATCGCGAATTAATTGACCATTACAGAGTTCCAATATCTAAGATGATGTTGGGTCTGTTCCCACTGTCGTAACATTTCATGTACCTCCGCCGATTTGTGACTTCCACCGGATTAACTTTGTTGAACTTCGCGACGGGTGCCGTATACGGAGCAGGAACTGCTTACCGTTCCGGAAAACCTGCGTTCACTCCTGGTTTTTAAAGGAGTTCGTGTTGTTCATTTGTTTTTTTTTTTAGTTTTCTGTGTTTATTTGTTGTGCTTGTGGTTGTTCATTTGTCTTCCCGGGTTTGTCTGTCCAATGGATTACGTTTTTTTATTGCTCCTTAGGTATATTTGTCCTTTTTATTGCTGTGTTAAGTTATCGTGTATTGTTCTCAGTTCATTAGTTAATAAAGGTAATATCATAAATTGGATGTTTTGATATTGATACTGTATAATGTCCCCGTACAATCAAAATGTTGTAACCCAAAACAATAACAGTTGTATTGGAATAACGAAAATAAGACTATATTTGGACATAATGCATCAGTTGTGAGACTTTGATAAATTGTTTAAGACATAGCTAAACCTTTGAAAGTGACAAACTTCAATACAGATACAATGTATATTCACTTGCTCTTTGTATTATGTACCATTTGTACACCTTATATATGTATGGGTAGGGTGACTAGAACCTCATTGAATCGGACGGGTCTGTAGCGACCCTTTGAATAAGAGTTCAGAGTGAAAATACATCGTAATACTGAATATATTAGGTTACCTATATTTATCATTCACTTCACAATTAGACCGCAATTGAGAGCGGTGGACAATGCATCTATAATCTAAAAAAACAAGAAAAAAAAAACATCAAATGTTTAAAACATCTTTTGAAAGTTTCGACATTGATATAGATTCTGTGGTTTCACAGAAAAAGAAAATGCTATTGATACATATATATTCGGTATCTTTTGTGTTATAATGTAGTTTAAAAAGTGTGCTTCCAGGGTATTATTTAAAGCTGTTCAATTTATAAGGTACAGTTTCAGAGATAATCTTCTACGTCTATATTTCAAATAAAATGTTAGTAGGTTGTAATAATCTTATTTAAATTTACCAACAAAAGAATTAAATTTAAAAAAAGGGTAAATACATAGAACAATCTCCAGAGACCAGTCAAAACATGAGATTAAATCAACAAACACAGAATAGAGAATGGAAACGGGGAATGTGTCAAAGAGACACCAATCCGACCAAAGACCAGAAAACAGCTTAAGGCTATCGATGGGTCTTCAACGCAGTGAGAAAATCCCTAACCCGGAGGCGGGCTTCAGCTCACCCCTAAACAATAATGCATACTTGTTCAGCGAAACGGACGATACACTAAACTCCGAAACATACAAATGAATCAAAATTAAAAAAAAAACAAGGCTAGAGGTTCCTGACTTGGGACGGGCGCAAAAATGCGGCGGGGTTAACCATGTTTTGTGAGATCTCAACCACCCTATATCTCTAGCCAATGTTGAAAAAATAAACACACAGTAAAACTCAGTTCAAAAGATGTCCGAATCCGATGTTAAAAAGGTACCAGAAGAAACCAAGCAAAACATGACAATGATCACTATATATTAACAAAGGACTACTAGCAATTACGGACATGCCAGTTCCAGTCCTCAATTAAACTGATCCAAAGATTGTGTCTTTATCATACAGAAAATCATCCATAATCCCCCCGTTAGGGGTTTAGTATCATACCATCATAAATTATACGAGAAGCGCATAACCGGTATCATGTCAACAACTGGTTTTAGAATAAATGTGTTTATTTCCAATGCAAAGTGAATCAATATTAATTCCAAAAAATTCTACATGTATCTTTAATGATTTGACAACAGTATCGTAACTATATCCTAAATGTGTATAAGTCTGTTGAAAGGTTTGGTTAGCTATTCAGATGAATGACAACATTTTTGTGCTTTGTATAGAATATAATCCTTGTACCGATAGTAAAATTTAGTAAAAGTTTTGACAAGTAGGCACAGATACAATAAACTTAAAACAAAGAATGGAAAACTTTACCAAACTAAAAGATTACGAATAAAAATTAAAAAAAGCATTTACACCTACACAAAACAGCTATTGTTGACAGTGAGAACATGGTGTTTCTTTATTATATATTTTTAGACTGATTGTGATTTTTATCTTCAAGTATTTAGTCTATTTTGTCATTCAGGTTAGATATTTATATCATGTCAGTGCAGAACAATGTAATAACAAAAAGAAAATTAAATAAAACCGGTTTCTTTCATATCACAGTGGCATTTTGGAACAGTAATTTGACCTAAAGTTAGATGAACGCTCTTTTGTTCAGATGCTCGCGATATGACATGTGGTCGATTTAAAACTCATCGGTTGTGCCCAAGATCGAAAATGTTGTAAGACAAAAATAATAATAATAATAATAATAATAATAATAATAATAAAACACGTCAAACAGCAGATTTTTAAGCTTCGAAAATAACAAAGGCACAAACATTTATCTTTCTAACAAATCGGATTAGTTGTCTAATTATGTTTCATAATTGATAAAAAAGCGTAAACTTGGATTATCACAAAACAAGAACAATGAAATATCAGATGAGTTTCTTGAAATTGTGTACCTTATAAACAATGGGCCAGAACAATTAAACAATTTCCTCAGATTACGTGTGCGTCGTGCATGTGGTTTGTGCGTTGTTAAATTCTTTTAAGAAGTCTTGGTCCCGAGCGTACCTGATGAAGGTTAATCCATAGCCCGGACTAAATGTGGTATCCGAGTTTCTTTTTACTACCACTGAGACAAAACGACTGCTGATGGAATATCCCTGAGTATATCATTCTCCTCCTAAGTCATTGCTTCGTCTATGGCACCATTTTTGAGATACTGTTAATAGTTAGGTTTCAACTCCCTCAGGAAAAGTCGACATGATTTATGAATTATCTGTTTAGGCCCGTTTATTTGTATTGCTCAAAATGTTCTGGTGATTATTACCTATCTTAACGATGTCAAAATAAATTCTGAGATTAAAATGTTGATACACAAGATTTGCGACTCATCAGTTGTGCTCGAGATCTAAATTGTTGAAAAGCAGAACAATAATCCAAAACGTTAAAGACAAAATAAATCAATGAACTTTCTATAGGGTAAGAACTTTTTGGGGATCCATATGCCTCCTGGCAACTTCTCTATACCAGCGGAGATACATGTTTGTGTTCTCTAACGGCTTGGATGAGCATAATTAAAAATATTAGCAAAAACGATACCAAGTCCAAAATCCAAAGACAAGACACATTCGTGCGAACACAAATACACCAAATACATGTAAAAAGACACAACCGTAAAGTAAAAAACAAAAACGAATAGGAAACCAAACATAATCCAAAAAAGACCACACTGAAAATGGGACATCGCTGTTACATTCGGTTGCCGTAATTATTAAAATTCCTAAGTACTTTTCTGCTCTGTAGATCCGTCTCTTCATTATCGAAAGAAAAAAACTCGTATTCTATGTAAATCTGTTATAGTGGCTTTATATCCCGAAGACTTAAAATTTATCCTGGACCTCTCGTGAATAATACTCCATACACATGTGGGGTTTTAGTGCAACCATGTTTAATAGTGTGGAGATATTTTTCAGTAAATATGAGCACATGGGTGGAAGCTTTGAACTTTAAATACATTATGCATTATACAACATCATTAACGATAGACATACACATAATAGGTCTACCCGTGGTTACTCCCCAGTCATCCTGATAGATATGAAGGGCCATCCGGGTCACAATGCAATGGTTGAGACGTAATTCATAATGGCCTGCAACGCTGTATCATAGAATACACAGTGTAATATATCATATGCCTTGTTATATAATGATAACCTTGAAAGAACTGATGATAGCTTTTCATCATTAATAGAGTCTGAATACAATACTTCCCTGATACAGGCACTCAAGTTTCGTTTGATATCACTCAGAAATTGCCTCGTGTTTGTGTCCTCCATTTGAAACTTTGAAGTAAGGGTAAATTTTACTTTTTAGAACATATTTTAGAATTCCTAGAACAGAGTTCATTACAGGTGCACCTCTAGGTTACGTGAACAAAATGTTACGTGTACCTCTAGGGTACGTGAACGACCTGTTACGCGTACCTCTAGCGTACGTGTAAAAAAATGAATTATGACCCGAACGCCCCATCAAACTTCAAACGCGCAACAGTTGCAATGCGGTACTCTGAGTAAGTGAACGAACTGTAATGCGTTACTCTAGGGTACGCGAACCAACAGCAACGCTTGCTCCAAGGTATGCGAACAAACAGCAACGCGTTTCTCTAACGAACGTGTCAACAATTGCATTGTGACCCGAATGGCCCTTCATAGATAGACTTCCCTGCTGGTAAACTCCAAGTCACTATATATCTCAGTTACCAATAGTCCGGATACAAGTATAAAAACTGATACATTAGATTAACTGTTTAAACATTCTAAGTCCTCTATATGTTATGTCCTTTAATGTACGTGTAACTGCTCCTCTACATAATGGTTTCTGCCTTTGAATTGTTTAAGCCATGAGAGCACAGATATCTGATGACTCGTAATTCTATGAAATATGTATACTTTGTGCACCGGAATTAGTAACATAGAAAATACATTGAAAAATGACTGTCAAACAAGGTGACAGGCTTAACTTATCAACAAAATATCATTAACAAAATTAAATACTTACCACTGTCTACAAGAGAACCACCAGGACAGTGCATTTTGTAACAAGAACAATCTTCTTCTGATGGAACACAGTACCGTTGATGTTTAGGCTGATTGACAAAAACATATCCTTGAGTATGATCACAACAACAAGACGTGTCATTTATTATTGATCCGTTATTGTAAATAACCAGTCCCTCATCATTACAAAATGACCTGGTAAAAACACAGACGCTGCTTTCATTAGACCATAAAGAAAATGGTTGGAACCGGGTATCCAAACATTTTACATTACGAGGATGCCCAGAAATTACATACTTTTCTCCTGAAATTGAAAAAAAATTGAAAAACAAAACAAACAAATATAAAAAATTTAACACACAACACGATATACTGGAATCAAGTCTTCAATATTCACTTATTTTGTTACCTTCTGTGTACTCTATAAAATTTTGATAAGTACTGCAAATCATTACTGTAAATTTTAAAGAATTATTAAAACTTTTTTGGCTAAAAGGGTTAAAGAAGTAAAAAGAAAGATAACTCTATGGTGTTTAATTTTATAATTTTTTTGTCTATCTGTGATTTACCATTTAAAAAGAAGGTAATTGACAAGCGTCTAGAATATATGTTATTTATGTTGTGTGTGATACATGTACTTCAAATGTATTCCTAATCCACCAAACTGGTTAATTGATAAAGTAAAATAAATGAACTATAAGAAGGGTAAATTTGCATTCATAGATACCATTATACCCTTTACGAGAGATTTATTTTCTGGCTATTTCGTTTAATCGAGCGATATCATTTAGCAGCAGCTATAAGACCCTTAGCTAATTTCACAGTTAAAACGAACACATTTTGACTTTGAAATCAAAATGTTTTAATATTTCTAGCTAGTCGTCCCCTCGTTGTTAATAATGTTGTAAAGGAAGGGGGATGTTTGGATACCAATAAACCGGTTTCGCCCCAGTACTATTTAATGTCTTTACAAAGTCAGAATATGGTGACTCTCTGTTGTTTTGATGTTTGTGTTTTGTGCTCTTTGTGTTATTTTTTGCTTTAAGTTCTGTAGATGGCGTTAATTGAATGATACATGTATGATATTGTTGAAATTTTTGTTGATGTATTGTTTCTTTAATCAAATTATTTTTTGTTTATATGTGTTTGTTTTTATTTGCTGTGGATTCATACATATTTGTAACCGAGTCCTGTTGATGAGAGGTACTGGTAGGGGATTAACAAGTAATATTAAACAGGATTATAATTGTCGTAAAAAATATTGGTTACCAGTGGTTGAAAGTCTCTTGTTATTTGTATCCAAACTTTTAACAAAACTAATAATAGGCATATATTATAGATATACCTGGTGCTGAGTAATCATTATGTATTTTGCAGTGCTCTACATATTTCCTTTTGTTTGTATCAAATAGACATGAATACTGTCTCGGATTATTGCTACACACTTTCTTTGCACGATGAACTCTTTGTGACAAGTGAGGGCATCTAATGTTGTATGAAGAAATTTCTTGATAAATCAACAAAACCTGTGCATTTATAAAATATATTATGCAGGTATTCAACAGTTTTGTTAAATTAAATATTCTAATATGACGTCCTATATATCGTCAAGCGATATATTACCTGATATATCCACTTTTAGGACATGTGTAATATAGAAGCTTTTATATAAACGCGAATTGTGTGAACTTTAACAAGAAAAACAATATTTTCCGATAGATCTTGTTTATCTTTACAAAGAAATCATGCGATACAACCACAATAGTTGTGTAAAAAACCAATTATGACAATGTTGTACACTGCAATACACATTTACGTCGTGTACACTGCAATACACATTTACGTCGTAGCGCCATTTTGATTTTTGAACGACATGACAGTTACCGCGGTAAGTTTGTGAAACGTGTTTCATTAAATTTTCTTGTGGAAATTATGAATTACCTTTGAATGTGCAAATGTTTATCTTATGAAATAGTTTTATTCAATATATGCTCTTAAAAATGCAACATATTCATCACAAGAGAAGTGGAAGACCAAACCAATGTCAGATACATGTAGGACAACTCAAATGAGCAAAATTAGCGTATTTGTCCTATTAGAATAAAAATAATACATGGGGTTTATAGGGTTGAAGTAATTTACACATGGGCTAGGCCTTTATATTCGGATATTTTAAACCGAGCGATATCGAGGTTAAAGTACGAATATGAGCCCAGCCCATGTGTAAATGACTTCAACTATCTCAGTTGAAGTTGACATTAATTGGACGTGGCTTTTCCATTTGGGTGCAAGTCGATTTTACTGCTAAAAAATATAATTTTCAGTGCAACATAGACAAATAAAAATGAGCATTAAAGCAATGTGAGTTTTGATATTCTTTCTTAGTACAATTACCCAGAAAATTATGATGCGCAGTTTTTTCAGTACACAGCATACATTTGGTGTTGTGAATTCAGCCATATCCATCAACTGATTAAAATGAAAAATATATAACGTATCTAATGAATAAAAGGAATCATTTTACACATATAAAAACAAATATTGCACATATATAGGAGGCTTTATTTAATATGTTCACACTATCACCATGATCATTAAATAATATCGTTACGTATCCATCATGTCAACTATGGCGATCTTAACGGGCATGGCATTAAAGGTACGTTTGATTTAAAATTTCCGCTCTAAAGCATGCTTTGCTCATGCATTCAAGTATATGTTATACATACAAATGCCACTCGTAAAACGTCTTTAATGTTATGAATGGGATATGAATACATTTGTATGATTTACCCTGCAGTAATTATGACAATGCGCAAACGACACATTGTAGAATGAATTTTTTTGCAATAAAATAGCTGGCTTTTTTTTCGACCTTAACATCTTTACCTCCACTAGCTTCAGTCTGTTCTATGCTACTTTCATTATGTTCATATATATTTGTATTCAAACAGTAAAATCAAAAATTTATGATACTATTCAAATATTCAAACTAAACAAAACGAACACTGTATGTACACATGTAATATAAAAAATGAAAATATAAAAAAATAAAATGATCCTACCGTTATGTCTGTTCCTATACAATGTCGCACATAAAATACGTCATTTATTACAGTAATCTGTGATCTGTATCATGCATATATGTTCAAAATCTTAAAAATATATAGATATCAATATAAAAATTTAACAAAAAATCTAATACTCTAATAGGTTCTAACACGAGTTCAAAGTGAACACTGGAAAATCTTCAACGAGTTTTTAAAATTCACGCTCGAACTCTACGCGATCCTTTCTCGATCAATTCGACCGCTAGTCGACGAATACCCGATCTTTTCTCGAGTGCTTGGCTTCTCGATCCCTTTTCGAATTTTTTGGACATGTCAAAAATTGTGGGGTAGAAAGTCGGAGCGATGCCGAGCAAAGTATACCACCCCGAACAATCTTGTCGAGCAAGTCAGACCAGTCCCCCGATCGCTTAATCTGTCTGGATCGAGTTGATCTGCAGTGCGAACCTAATTTTCATACCCGACCAATGTCCGACTATCCCTACGACCTCTATACAATCTGGTCGATCTGGTCTGGTTGTGATCGAGCAAACGCTGATTTGGTCTAGCTTGTCGAGTAAAGATCGTGCATTGGTGAGTATAATCGAATAGATGTCAAATAAGTCGTCGGTAAAAGTCGTAAATAGGCCCGATCGAGAATTTGGTTGCGCTTGGTCGGGAAAATTTTGGCAATCGGGATCATCGAGTTGATCTGATCGGCAGTGTGAACCTAGCTTTAACCAAGATAGTCCCATACGTGCTCAACCGGATTCATATCCGGTGACATTGCTAGCCAATCTAATGTCTCTATTGTCTCTTTGGCAATTCGAGCCCTGTGAGATCTTGCATTAACTTCAATACATTTTGGACGATTTACCAATAGATATCGGTCATAATGCGGCAAAGAATCTGGTCAAGGTACTTTTCTGTGGTTAAAGTTCCACCAATGATGAACAGGTCAAGTTTCACGTTGTGTTATGAAAAATGCACATCTTCAATATGTCTATTAACATTCTGCAAATTTTCAAGGATGTGGGAGGTGTTGATTACACACACAGGTATCGGCCTATTCTCCCCGACCACTAACCTGCCAGGATTCACCATACGGCAAAAAAGGTTAGTCTCACCTATAACGTGTCTCATTATTTATAAAAAAAAAATGATATATTTAAAACGTAAATTTTGATTGAGAAAGTAATAATCTGACACTTTGTTCGTAACATTTCTTGTCATTCGTTGGAAGGTATTATTTATACCGGATTTGACATGGGCAGCATGGGGGGTGTCCTGCAGGAAGCAGAGACTGCTAATTTCCGGAGCACCTGGGTCACAACCCCCCCCCCCCCCCCCCCCCGGTTTTTTGGTGGGCCCCATGTTGTTCATATGTTTTCAGTTTTTAATTGTATTGCATTGTATTGTTCTGATCTTGTCTTCGTTGTTCTCCGGAGTTTGTCAGTTGTTTAGATTTTTCCCTCCTTCGAATATCCCTTTGTTATTTCATGACTTTACTTATATACGTGTTACATGTACATTTGCATGCTTCTGTATTGATTTTATAAATTTTACGTATATATGTATTAAGGATAAAGGCTATAATTGCCATTAGAAGAAATTCAAAGATCATTCCATCAAAGTAGTTTCAAATAAGAGTTGTATTTTCGTCTTTTTAGTGATGGTGGTCATATCTTTCAATGCCTTGTAAATAATTTTAAAGGGGAGCCACCGAAGTTTGGTTACAATTTGCCCAGTCGTTTCAGAGGAAAACATTAAAATACCATTCTATGGATGAGACCATTTGCAGATGCAAGTGATGGCAATAGAGCACTTGCGATCTGGGTGAACTAGAAATGTGAAATGCTACAAAAATTGGTATACTAAGAATGCTAGTTATTATCTGAAAACTATGTGGCAATGGATGATTTAGAGTATCTGTTGTGGTACATCAACATTAATTTTAATTATCATAAAAAGACAGAATAAAATATTTGGTGAAAGTGCATATGTATCAATAGGCAGAAGACTAGCAACAAAATCTTAAAAAAATATACTTACAAATGTACCAATGACCCAACAAGAGAATTGATGTTCTATATATATTCGAAAAACACAAGACTCAAAGCCTTAAAATTTATATTATAATAAACCACAAAAACTTTGTCAAATATGTTATTGGAAACGAAGCACATACATGTACATAAACTAATTAAATTTAAATGACTTATGGACAATATCACCATAACAACCAAAGGTGCAAAATTCCGTTTTTCTTAATGTCTGTTAGTCAATATTCTGTATAACGACGATAAAAGTAAGTAATTTTCTTTTAAAGTACATGTGTATATTAAAGTCTTCTTGAATTACTTAGTAATTTATTTTTTATGTCTTTTTAATTTTTTCAGTAATACAGATACAAATACAGGTAACTTTATTGGCCTATCAAGGTGCCCATTGATGGGCAGATTAATCACAATACAATCATTCATAACATAATAAAACAAACTAAAATCATGAAATAATAAGGCAATAACTGTTCATTAGATTAATGATTGGGTTGATCATATAAAATACAATTAACTTAATCATATAAAAAAACAACATAAAAATGACAGTCTAATTACAAGTACAATTTTCAAGGACATCCAGCTAGATTTGGACAAAGAGAGACAACCCCATCATTCTCAGATTTGCTTTAGTAATAAATCATCTGTTAGTTCTGATATCATATTAAATATAAGTTTTATAACATAAATTTCTTCATTAGTCAGTAACCATAAAAAGGTATCCTCTGAAGACAGTTTAATAAAGTTATTATAGTTAATATTCAGGTTAGCTATAAATGGTTTTCTATAGTTTTCCAGAAAAGGACAGTCTAATAAAAATGCCTTTCATCTTCTACATTTTCTGTCTGATTTCTAAATTCAAATATCTACCCCTTTCTATATTAAGGATATGATCACTAAGTCTAAATTTGGCAAATACTTTTCTTTGCTACTCCGAGCCTATAGTTAAATAAGATTCAAGTTTATACATATATTTAAATTTTCTGTATGTTCTTAACTTATTTCCAGCTTTGGCTCTTGTTGTATTATCATTATTTAATTCTTTATGCCAAAGATCAATAAATTGTGTTTTTAAACAATGCTTTGCTTTATTTATTATGTAGCTCTGTTTATGTTTTAAAATATCTATAATACTAAATTTACGAATTAGCCGAATAGACGGCAAAACGCTTGGTTCAAAATAAACGATGTATTGTTCAGATTATAAAGGTTATTATCGGATTTGACAATCTGCATTTATAAATTTAAACTGCAGTTTTGTTTATGTGCAAATTGAATTTGTATGCACTTTTCCGATACGAATTCTCCCAACATATCCCTTAGAAGGTTCTCGAATGCATCATTTTAACACATTGATTTAAATTAATAAGTATGCATATATTTTAAATGTATTTTTGTTTGAAAATACGGAAGAAGAATAAAACAAATTAAAAACATTCTCCTTCGGGGGGGGGGGGGTGTTTCCGCTTCATGTATTCAGGGTTGTTTTTTTACAATAACGCAATTTCTTCTAACTGTAAAGGTTATGAACTTTGAAGAGGTAAAGTTCAGAGGAATTCCTAACTTAGTTGTTTTTTTTTTGATTGCTCGGATGTTTACCTTGCAAAAAGTGATAAAACCAACCATTATCTATTTTTACATTATTTGTCATGTGACCTGCCTAAATATATCTTATATCAATATAATTCCCAATCTCCCATGCAGAGTTGTCGGTCCTTGCTCTATTGGAGAGAGAGAGCAAGGACCGACAACTCTGTATGGGAGATTGTATAATTCCCTATAAGCCCTACATAAAAATATTTTTACAAAATGGTCATCTTTATCATTAATGACGAAATTTATCTCGGACATCTTTATAAACGAGGACAGCATACGCAGCCACACACTAAAAACGTTTTATCGTCTGATTATTGAAAATATTTGTAAAATTAAGCCTCGCTTGCCCTGCCCATGATGACAATGGAACAATTGGAACAATTATTTTCCAAAAATATGCTCTACCTAACTCATCTTTTGAAAAATTCATCCGTCACTAAGGAAATGTTTACATCTACAATTTCATTTTCATATTTATTCTGAAGGAAAAGGTAATGCATTATGAAATGTGTATTTACTGAAAGCTTTTCATCAAGTTCCAGTTCAGAATTAATTGTAACAATAAAAATATTGACAATTTATGTGGTTGTGTTTTCGTCATAGATTCTGACTGATGGAACCTTAAGGTCCATTTTAGTAATTGTACGTGGCATACAGTCTACTTCACCAGTGGATACATCTTCGGTAGTAACGAACAGCCATATGACAATTGGGTCACGTTGACCTACATTTCACACTTCATTGACTTTGCTTAAAGTTTGCATTAACATCCATTTCTAGAATACTACAGCATATATAGACATGAAACTATCAGTTGATACCACCTACTTGACAGGAAAGTTTATGGAAAGCCTGCCACAACATCCATATTAAGTCCGTGTTCCATGCATGACATGGCCGCAACAACTTTTTAGCTCACCTGACCCAAAGGGTCAAGTGAGCTTTTCTCATCACTTGGCGTCCGTCGTCCGTCGTCCGTCGTCGTCCGTCGTCGTCCGGCGTCGTCCGTCGTCGTCCGGCGTCGTCCGGTGTCGTCGTTAACATTTTACATTTTGAACTTCTTCTAGAGAACCACTGAATGGAATGAAACCAAACATGGCATGAATGTTCCTTATGAGGTGCTGACCAAGTGTTGTTACTTTGTAGCCGATCCATCATCCAAGATGGCCGCCAGCGGGGAACTTAGTTTAACATAGGACCCTATGGGAAATGCATACAAATGACTTCTTTTAGAGAACCACTGAATGGAATGAAACTAAATCTGGCATGAATGTTCCTTATGAGGTGCTGACCAAGTGTTGTTACTTTGTAGCCGATCCATCATCCAAGATGGCCGCCAGAGGGGGACTTAGTTTAACATGGGACCCTATGGGAAATGCATACAAATGACTTCTTTTAGAGAACCGTTGAATGGAATGAAACCAAACATGGCATGAATGTTCCTTATGAGGTGCTGACCAAGTGTTGTTACTTTGTAGCCGATCCATAATCCAAGATGGCCGCCAGCGGGGGACTTAGTTTAACATAGGACCCTATGGGAAATGCATACAAATGACTTCTTTTAGAGAACCGTTGAATGGAATGAAACCAAACATGGCATGAATGTTCCTTATGAGGTGCTGACCAAGTGTTGTTACTTTGTTGCCGATCCATAATCCAAGATGGCCGCCAGCGGGGAACTTAGTTTAACAAAGAACCCTATGGGAAATGCATACAAATGACTTCTTTTAGTGACCCACTTAATGGAATGAAACCAAACATGGCATGAATATTCCTTATGAAGTGCTGACCAAGTGTTGTTACTTTGTAGCTGATCCATCATCCAAGATGGCCGCCAGCGGGGAACTTAGTTTAACATAGGACCCTATGGGAAATGCATACAAATGACTTCTTTTAGAGAACCACTGAATGGAATGAAAGTAAATCTGGCATGAATGTTCCTTATGAGGTGCTGACCAAGTGTTGTTACTTTGTAGCCGATCCATCATCCAAGATGGCCGCCAGAGGGGGACTTAGTTTAACATAGGACCCTATGGGAAATGCATACAAATGACTTCTTTTAGAGAACCGTTGAATAGAATGAAACCAAACATGGCATGAATGTTCCTTATGAGGTGCTGACCAAGTGTTGTTACTTTGTAGCCGATCCATAATCCAAGATGGCCGCCAGCGGGAGACTAAGTTTAACATTGGACCCTATGGGAAATGCATACAAATGACTTCTTTTAGAGAACCACTGAATGGAATGTAACAAAACATAGCATGAATGTTCCTTATGAGGTGCTGACCAAGTGTTGTTACTTTGTAGCCGATCCATAATCCAAGATGGCCGCCAGCGGGGGACTTAGTTTAACATAGAACCCTATGGGAAATGCATACAAATGACTTCTTCTAGTGACCCACTTAATGGAATGAAACCAAACATGGCATGAATATTCCTTATGAAGTGCTGACCAAGTGTTGTTACTTTGTAGCTGATCGATCATCCAAGATGGCCGCCAGCGGGGAACTTAGTTTAACATAGGACCCTATGGGAAATGCATACAAATGACTTCTTTTAGAGAACCACTGAATGGAATGAAACTAAATCTGGCATGAATGTTCCTTATGAGGTGCTGACCAAGCGTTGTTACTTTGTTGCCATCTTCCAAGATGTTTAGAAGTCTATCAGAAAATTGTAAAAAAAATTCTGAATGGTCACAACTTGACCACATATTCAAAAATAATAATGATAAGATGTCTTCAGTAGCTATTGTAATCACATTAGATACAGGTGAGCGACACAGGCTCTTGAGAGCCTCTAGTTAAAGTCAATATGGCCACCACAAAAAAAAATGCTTATTTTCTCGCGCTCGCACGGGTTCAATGTCTAGTTAATATATAAGTGCTCAAGATTCAAAAATTGAAATATCTGATAAATACAATTTACCCATGATTCTTGTTTGGCAGTTGACATTGTTACTGATTCTTTAAAGGCAGCTTTTAAAATTTGGTTATCTTCATTTTTATTATTACATTTGACTTTCTTCTTGTCTAGTGTTTCATCACAAATGTCTTATATATGTTAGTAAAAATGTTTCAAACAATTCAGTAAAATGAAAGTTTGTTTTTGAAATGGCTTGAAAAAAATAGACTACTTCTGCTCGATTTGTTCCAATGTTTTGCTAAAAAATGTTTGACCCCAGAACCCCCTCCCCATTACCCCGCACAAAAGATGGTCCGTGCCTTAATATCGTCAACACTGTTGTAGATGATTGCGCACTTGCATGTATTGTAAACTTTACCCCGAAAAATCGTGAAATTTACAGTTCTCTATCAAAGGGATTTTAATCATATAAATATAACTCTTTTTTTCTATTAATAAACAGAATACAGGACAAAATAATTAAAACAATTTAGTGTTAAATAAAATGAACTTCAAACCATAAACACACGAGTGAAAAACAAATTAAAAACTATAAATCAATTTTAAATCAGTTTATGTATATTTATGTATATCTATCTTTATCCTGATTTAGAGTAATTTCTCGCAATTTGATTGGCTGATATTGTCCTAATAAATTTCAGTGCAAGTTTTTATTAAGTCAATTCGAATTATCTCCCTTATACCATTGACTTAATAAAAAAAAAATTTTTTTTGAGTTGCTTCCCTTGTGATAAATTATGGAAAAAAAACAATAAATAAGTGGTGTCATAAAAAAAATCAGGATAAATTCGTTACACAGTGTGCAATTGTCCTTATACAGAATTTATCATGGAAAATAAACAATAAATAAGTGGTCTGATAACAAAATCAGGATAAATTCGTTACACAGTGTGCAATTGTCCTAATACGGAATTTATCGGGTCAATAAAATTCCCGTATTAGGACAATTGCACACTGTGTAACTAATAGTATTGTTATTTGGAGAAGACTTAATAAGAATGTATTGTGTCTACATGCACATGTATTTTGCTCTGAGCAAATAAAATATGTTGAAACTAAAATGACCTGTTAGTTAATCAATCATCAACATCACAACAAACTGTAAAACCACAACAGGAAATAGCTATAACACAGATTTACATGTAAAACTAGTAAATAAAAATCATATATGAAATATAATATCAATGTTTATGATACTTTATCTGTGTATATTGCAGAGAATATCATTACATGTGTATATGAAATTATTACATGCCGTTTTTCCTATCAGATGTATAACATGTATCATCCATAGGTCTCAATATCAGCCCGAGAGCCTGCCGCCAACCTCGAGGGATGATAGTGACTGGAGGCTGATAATACAGCCGATATGAAATAACATATTATAATCGTTTTATCATATGCTTCAAATATCGAAGAATATCGAAGCGACAAAACAGTGGGAAAACTCCACAAATTCGAAGTCCAAGGAAAAGACAAGGACTCAATAAAGTCTGATGTTTCATCAACGTCATTTCCAATCGGCAGGTCTCCTCTCTTGCCATTTTTGAAGTGAACTATCGAAACGACTGAACATTGACGGAAAGGCATGTGATAAAGTTCGGAAGCAGTTCATAACAAATTCATATCAGCCCGCTTAGCCAATTTTCAACAAATACGGATTTTTCGTAAATTTGATCACTTTATTATAAAATAAAATTTAATAGTTATTTGCTATCAGTATATTATAATAAAAATGTCTCCTCCCGGTTACTCATGCGCATGCTATATTCTCGGCTAATCAAATTTACTTTTGTGTCCGGAATTTAACATTTAACATTTTTTTTTATAAAGTTATCCTCCGCAAGATATGTTTTCGTGATGAAACGAATACAATGAGAACAAAATAATTAATCTTTCGAAGGGGTTAGAGGATACCTTTTATGCACGAGTACCCTGATCAATGGCCTGTGCCTTAGTACAGTATGTGACTTTGACGACTATGCAAAGATTTCAATATGAATCGCTATTAAATGTTGAAAAAGATGACATTGTGAAAAGGTATTGTTTGTTTTAATAATCTTATATACTACTTTAAGATGCATTTATTTGATAATGAATGGTTTATAATATTTAAGGATAAACTTTTTGTCAACTTATAAAAATAACAGTTATTTTTTCGAATTCGAAGCAAACATAATATTAAAAAACCAGAAGCCTGTATGGCTCACCTGATATTTCCATTTGTTCACTGCTAAAAGACCTTGAGATTAACACCCATGCCATGTTTAGTTTCAATCCATTCAGTTATTTTCAAGAAGAAGCCGTTTGTATGTTTTTCCCATAGGGTCATATGTTAAACTAATTCCCCCGCTTTAGGCCATTTTGGATAACAGATCGGCACCAAAGTAACATTTGGTAAGCACCTCATATGGAACATGAGCCATTCCCGGTCTAATAACAGGGGTAGAATAAACTTTGTCGTATTAGGCCAAGTCCCCTAATAAAATCTACTGGTATTTGTTTACATGAAGAGCGCGAGGAGCGTAGCGAATGTACCAGATGACGTCGTGGCGTTTCCCGCGTTTTCACTTCAGTTGAATTTTAACTTCAAACGTAATTTTAAAGCATTTTACGCATCTAAAGAGGATTGCAGGATAAAGACAATACAAAGTCATTGTCGGAAAATATAAAATTTATTTGGGATCGCTGCGAAACATGGGGAAAAGGCTCACTAAAGCTCGCCTTTTCTCATGTTTCTAAAGCTCGCCCAAATAAATTTTAAATTTTCTGACAATGACTATGTATTGTATATATATTGTATCCATTTCTTTAATATATTTTCTTTCTCTTTTTGCATTTGTACTTCTGTTAAGCTGATATTTTAAGGTAAATTCAGGTAAAAATTATACAAATAAGATATAGACTTTAATTACTAAAACAACAAAAACACCTCTGTTTATTTTAACATGTTTGTAGTTAAATGTTGGCAAACCAGGATGACACGTGTGAACACGGCCTAAGATTGCCCAACAAGGTGAACTTTGGTGATAACATTAACAGCTGAGCTTAAAACCCCTTAAGCAAAATACGCCTATTAAAACGTTCATGTTTTTACAAAATTTACAAAATATAACTAAAAATGTAGATCGTAATAAAATATGGAACTACAGAATATGAGAATAGTAACAGTGTTCTATTTCTGTAGAAATTGACACAGCACTTTTCTTTGCAAAGTCATTTTAAAAAAAACAATCTTCACTTTATGAAAGAAATAAACACAACATCACAGTATTATAGCATAAATCCAAAGTCCAAATTTTGTCGAAATTGATAGAAAACCCCTTTTCATTATTATTTTTGACATTATTTAGTCCAATGTATTTAGCGTAAAATAAGATTTTCACAATTTCTTAACAACAAAGTCAACTTTCTTCGTGGCAAGACTAATGTTTTGAAAAGAATAAATGGAACATTTTGTTTCTAGGTAAAATATAAACAATATATAAACACAATTTAAATTAGGTCATCTCCAACAGTAATTTATCCGCAATTTATCAATTGCTTGAACGGGTTGAATGAATACGTACACATGTGATGAAAAGAAATATTTGATAAACATCTTTTTTTAAATTTCTAAAGATTTGCGCTATAGATTTCACGTATTGTTTCATATTTCTACAAATTCTGTGATTAGAATTTCATATTCCGCAAAATTTGATGACTACTTCGTCTGTAATATTCCATAATTCTCTTTTCCTAAACTTTTCACACGAAATACTAACTGTAACGTGACATTTTATTAACATTTAAAACATATTTTAATTACAAACATTGCCAGAAATGCATGTACATGTCATTAACACTGAAATAATTGCCATTCTAATATGACGTCCTGTATACCGTCAAAGGTACATCAACTTTTATCCCGCATGTCTAATAAAGGGGTAGAATAAACTTCAGTCGTATTAGGTCAATGGCCTAATAAAGTCTATTATTCAGAATATGCTCTTAAAACGAAAGATTGCAGAATATTAATCGCACGAGAAATGGAACACCCAAAGTAGGACAACTCAAATGAGAAAAATTAGCGTATTTGTCCTATTAGAATAGAAAAAAAATCATGTGGGTTAAAGAGTTATAGTCATTTACACACGGGGCTATCGCGCGGTATAAAATTTTCGAATATAGTGGCCCAGCCTATGTGTGAATGACTTCAGCTCTATATTTAAACAGGGCATTCATTACAGCGTATTTTAGTGTTTCAAACTTTACGTAGGTCAAACTAAAAAGTTTTATTTGTTGTTCTTTGTAAAGCTCCATAGTACATGTATTCTTCCATACCGTTAAAGGTAACGTGCTTCGGATATAGTTCGAATAAGCTTTGTATGGACTATGTACTTCAGTATCTGTTCTATTTCTTATTTACATGTATATATATTAATTATTTCAAAATTTGTCAATCCTTTGAAACTGATTTTAAGGGGGTACATAGTCTATAGGTAAGAGAAAATACGGTGGATACATTATTGACACAACATCTAAGCCTGAAATTGTCAAAAACTCAAATAAACAACGATTTTATTGTCTATATTTATCTTAGAATCCCTCTAAGGCTTCAACATATTAAAAAGTCTCGCACCTCATTGCAAGACCAAAACAGTCCTTTGTACTGGTGTAATTATGTCCTAAATGAATAATGGTCATTCGTCGTAAACATTTTAAATTTTAAACACTAAAAAGATGTGATATTTCATAAAAATTTACTTATACAGAAAATATTACAATGTGCGTCTACCCGGTAATAAATAGCTAGTGATATACATGTAGTATGATATAAACCAGCTTATTTAATAACGAAATTGTTAGATTAATATACATGTGTGATTATTATAAAATGATGTTTATCGCGTTTGGTTGAACATTTATTACGTCTTAAGTAATAAACAACAAATTAGGGGTGCAGATTTTAACGGTTTATGAGATAATTGAACATTATTGATTTGATGGGAGTGGTGATAACCACCCAGGGAAGCGAGGTATGTGTCATTTGGTGCGTCTTACCATGGGGAATAAGAAAATGTATGGTTTAGGTGTGGGGATTTTAACGGTTTATGAGATAATTGACCATTACTTATTTGATCGCAGTGGAGATAACCCCCTGGGGAAGCGAGGTATGTGTCATTTGGTGCGTCTCACCATCGGGAATAAGAAAAATTAAGTTTTAGGGGTTGACTTTTTAACGATTTTAGAGATAATTGGACATTGTGGGGGTGAAAATCACCCTACTGAAAGAATGAGGTACATGTCATTTAATGCGTCTTGTTACGGAGAATAATAAAATATATGATTTAAAGCTATGGATTTTAATTGCATGTAGAATTTTTCAAAATTATCGACATTGGGGGGTGGGGATGACCCCCATCCCCGAGGAACGAGGTATATGTCATTTAATAGGTGTTGTCACGGTGTATAATAAAATATATGATACGAGATGGTTTTTGGTCACTCTCGTAGAGTTTTTCAATGAAAAAACAAATTCCCCATAGGGTCCTATTGTAAACCCCTAACCTCTTTGAACTGCTCATTATACGTCTCAGTGACCCCCATCAAAAATTGAATAGTATTAGGCACATCTACAAACATTGATCTTTTATCATGGAAAATATCAGATCCATATCTCTGGCGGTTATTGAGAATTCGAACGAACAAAATCGAGAGGAAGAAACAAAATGTTCGATAAAAATCGCAAATCAAAATCTAAACGCGTATGTCTTCCACTTCGTTTGGGAGACTTAATTACTACCAGAATCAATATTACCTACATATAGTACAATTAAATTCCTTTTTGGGCGCAATGTATTTTAACGTCAAAGTCACGTAAGGTTACGTCAGAAAAACGCGTCAAGGCGACGATAAATTTAGATTACAACCAACTTAGAAAACTAGAATATAGTACCACATTACATTTGATCCAGAAAATTATGAAAACTGAAAAATCAACGCAACAATTTTGAAAAAAAGTAAAAAAATGTTTTATTCATATTTTAACTCCCCCAAACATAAATATTTTCATGGCAGATGAACCAGTGTGTTAGAATTATGTAAGCCAAATATTTTATTACTCAGAGGTGGCGGCAATAATCAGTTTTTTATTTTTAAATGTACGCATTGATCAATTTTCTCCAAAGACTCAATGTTAAACTAATTTTGGGTATGGTTATTTCCCTTTATAATACATGTTATTGATAAACGAAGAATGGTTTCTATATATAAATTAATAAAAAACTATATATACATTGAGGACTCCAAAGAATATAATCAAGAACTTAAATAGGTGGGTCCATTTTGGTCATTTATTGTAGGCCGATATCGGGTCTTGTCGCATCCCGTCCTTTATTATTATGACGACAACGTATCATGTCGGGACGAGTTGGGTTAACATATATGCTTTTCAATTTCATTTTATAAATTTAGAAGAAAGGTTTTAAATATTTTATTTATTATATCCATTACATAACTATAAAAAATAAAACCTCCATTTTTTCTAGTTCCATTATTTGTCTCTGTTCAAATTTATCTTTTACCTTTCCCCTTTAAATACAACGATTTAAATAAACACAATGTAGTATGATATTTACAATATGGACGTCTTCTTTAAACCATCGTCGGAAACCCACGGCCAGTCGCGCTTACGCTTTGCTTCCACTTACTGACCGTGGGTCAATTCATTCATTTTCTCGTTCTCATGAATATATTCATGAACCATTTTGATTGGTTTCCTTACGATTCTGTAATAGGAATACAGCCAATCAAGTGACAACTAGCTTTGGGTCAAGATATATGTCATCGCCGGTACGCATTGCCAGTGTATTTTTGATATAGTTTTCAAACAAAGTAAACAAGTTTTCGTGTAACATTCACAGGCGCTTGGGTACAGGTTGGTGTATTGAAATTATGTATATTTGTGTAATAAAATCGTTATTTCTTGATTTGACAACATATGATACCATAATACGCATGTCCGACCTAGTTTTTAGTCATTTTAACATGTTTGATACAATCCCTTGTTTGTGTATCTATATATAATTTCCACAAGGCCACTCACTCGACGCCATTTTGTTTACATATAAATATTCATAAAACTTGACCTACCTGAGTTCATAGGGCAATTGCACTGTAAAAACGTGCTTCTCTATCCAACGTATGTTATTCCCAGTTCCAGTAGATGTAGTTGATATTGTCCATAACACTTATTGTCCGTGACAAGTATATTAAACACATTAAATCCATGATTTCATGACTAAATTTTATCAATTTGAATTTCCGTGGACGGAAGTAGCGGTAAAAACTCTAAGGGACATCATTCGTTTCCCGCGATTTTTCGAGGTTCTTCGGACGTTATTATCTGAAACGAATAAAACATACCGGTGAGTTTCGATTGTAAATTATTTGGCGCAAAATACAATTTGCGGAAAAAACCACAGGCGCTTGTTGGAGAAAAAATAAGTTGACATGGAAGATTTAGCTACGGAAGAAGAAATCAACAAAGATAACATTGTTTCTTGGTAATTGTAATGGCTTCAACTATAGAATGTATAACATAATACCAAATTTGAGAAATGAAATTTCCAAAAAAAAAAAAAAAAAAAAAATATATATATATAATAGGGAGAGTCCACTACATCATAGTACATATTTATTTCAATATTTCTATTGTAATTTCAATTAAAATATATACTACTTTAACACCTTAATCATACTTCTGTAAAATCATTTATATAAAATGATTCTGAATCCCCCCCCCCCCCCCCAACAAGCACACATCTTAAGTTACAACTAAATATGCTTTGAGGAATTCAAATAGAATGTTTGAATATTCCTTTATGGATATGAGCATGCCAAACAATATGAAAATGATAATAAACAGAAATGTTTTGATTTTTTTCCCCAAGTTTCCACAAATTCCTCATTAACAGTTATAGGGGTAGGTTTGGGGGGGGGGGGGGGGCACTTACTACACATGAGGTGTTAAGTATGTTCTGACATAAAGGGGTGGTTTTTTTTTCAAAATGACTGTAAAGGGACATACTTTTTTCTCTTTTCCACAAGGGATAATATCTATCTGGAATGGGGTTATAATTTTAAGGAAACAACCTCTTTTACAAACTATAATTTAAAAAGCTGAAAATGTATGTTTATGACAATTGTTGTGAAAGATATTTTTACATTTGATTAAATATATATTTTTCTATCTAATCATTTAAGATGAAGTAAATTTAAATTGAGCAAATTAAAATTCAAATACATGGTTCATTTTGAATGAAATATTGCTTTTACTATAAGTAAGGGGTATGCTTTTTATGTTAATCCATATGTCATAAAAGGGGTATTATTTTAGACACAGATTGTCTGTAATATGTAACATGGTCAAATTTTGTCTGGAAAGGGTTGCGGGTTCAATTGTGCTGGAAGAGCCAACCTGTCAACTTTTTGACAAGGTGTCCCCACCCCTTTTGAGGTTAGGTCTACACCAACTAATTCTAAGTATAAAATCATGGTACAGAAGTACAGTAAGGGTAAAGGGGAGATAATTAAACCTTTTCTCAAAAAGATTTGGATACAGGGATCTGTCCTGAATACAGTTCACTCACAAACTGGGTCTTTAAACAGAATTGACATTCCATTGTCTGTAATTTGTGACATCTGTATTGAAACATGAGTATAAAAAATAAACATTTAAGACCACCAATAAGTTTTGATATAACATGTTAAAAATATGCCGGTGTAAAACCAAGTAAAATAAAATATATATGTGCATAATAAAACTCAGACCAGGCATGTTACATGCTACATAAAGGGAGATAACCTGTCTGATTTTTACATAAATTTATCTTGTACATTGAACTTTAATTAATTGATATACTTACATGTTTTATTGGCTTGTTAACCATAAAATGATAAGATGAGTTTTCACTATCAACAGCAGGATTTGTGATTTATTTTCTTTATATAGGTTGCAAGAACATATCCAAGTTGTTCCGGATAAGGAATTGTCTCTTGATGAAATCTGTGAAGCTATCTATGGTTCCTGTAATAAAGAAAATAATGCTACAAATCAAGCTGTTGGAAGGATACTTAAAAAAGTTTTTCCAAACTTAAAAGTTAAGAGAAAAAGATGTAAAGACAACTGGACTGCAAGATTAATGATTTACCAAGGAATATATTGGCGAACAAATGACAAAAATATTATAAATTTTAGTGATATTGGAAAGTTATCAAAGAAATTTTTTGTGATAAATGAAAACGATGACTCTATAACACTGGGTCATATGCTAAATGTGATGATTAATTTTAACAAGGTTGTAATAGAAATACTTTTTCAAAAGAATATGGAATGGTTCATAAGCATACGTGATAAACAAAGGTTGAAACCAAGTCATTTTGGTATGAATGACACCTTTGTATTAGAGGAGAATTATATTCTAGGAATTTTAGATGGAATACACACTTTACATATGTGCACAGCAATTACTGAAATGGAATTCAGTCCTTCTAGGGACACTCAAAATAAAACAATAAAAGAAATATTTACCATTATCAATGAAGAAAATTCTACCAGAACTGTATACCGTTCACTCAACTGTAGTCATATTCTAAACTTCAGGACTCATCCAAGTGTTAATGTATGTTCTGCATGCAAAGACTTACTGAAAATGAAAAATAAAGAAATAAGCTCTTCATCTTGTACCGGTATATTAAAAGATGTAACAAACACTCGTATGTTTCAAACAGCAGATCATGAATACATAAGGCGGAATAAATCTAAAGACAACAAAACAGGAAATAAAATGGACAACAGTAAAGAGCATATTGATCACTGCTACAGTGAAACCATGAATAATATTGGTGAAAAGATTGTTAAAATTAACCAAAACTCAGATTTACCAGATAAACAAAGTGAGATTCCTATATCTATTAGGTCTGATGTTAACGAAAAGCCTGCTGATAAACTTAAATCAATTTCAAGTGTGTCTGAATCTAATTTAATATTATCTGATGGTGACAGTAATGATATGAAAATTATTTTGAATGAGATGACCAAAGAATGTTCTCCTAAAATATTGGAATTTCTATTATCACAGAAAAAGGCGATTTCGAGCCATCCAAATGGAAGACGTTGGAATCCAAATATTATTCGTCTGTGTCTTACAATGTGGTGCAGGAGCCCAAAATGCTATGCTGACTTGAGACAAAGTGGTTTTCTTATTTTGCCTTCGCAAAAAATACTACAGATTTATAAAAACAAATTTCATCAAAAGTCTGGTTTAAATAAAGAATTGTTACATTGGATGAAAAATGAGGCACTCCATAGAAATTTAGCTCCTGAAGGTTATGAAGGGGGTCTTTGTCTAGATGAAATGTCAATTCAAAGCGACTTACAATTTTATTCAAAAAATGGGGAAAATTTCTTGATAGGTTTTACTGATATTTCAGATGAAGCGCAGTTTATGGATACCATAAAAAGTGGTAAAAAGGAATTATGTTTGGCAACCCATGTACTTCAGTTTGTATTTTTAGGATTTACAGGATTTAGGTTTCCACTATTCCATTTTCCAACAAAGCAAGCAACTGCCTCTGAATTAAATTTGTTGTTCTGGAAAATAATTAATCTTCTACAGACATTTGACTTCAAAATTAGATATATTAGTATGGATGGTGCTCAAACTAACCGAGATTTTGCAAAAATTTTGTTAGGCGATTTTAGTTCATCTTCAGTTAAAAGTATGAAAGTTCAGAACATATTTTCATTAATACCACAATTTGTTTATGTGATTATGGACTATTCACATGTTATGAAAAAGATTAGGAACAACATCCACAAAAGTGGAAATCAAAGTTCATACAAAAGACATCTTTTAAATGATGGTCACTACATTTACTGGGAGCATCTAAAGAGTGCATATATGTGGGACATATCTAATAATCCATTTCCCATCCACCAGAAACTTAGCCATGAACATTTTCATCTTTCCAGCGAGTCCAAAATGAGAAACAAATTAGCAGAAGATGTGCTAAATAATGAAATGCTTCATCTCATGAAAACATATGCAAGTAGCTTAGGTGATAATGGAGCACATTTGACAGGAACCATTACGTTGTTGGAAAATACAAGTGTTTTAGTCCAAAATTTTAGAGACCACCGGGCAATTTGTGATATTTCTGATGAGCGACTTGAACAGAATAAAAAAGTGTTGAAATATTTCCAGGATTGGGAAAAATCTATATCACTAAACCCAGATATTAAAGATAAAGAGAAACACATGATATCGCACCAAACCCGTTCTGACATATGCTCACTACTAATAGGATTTCACGAATTATGTATTGAAAAATTAAAATCTTGTTCATCCTCCATAGTTCCAAATCGACTGAATTCTGATGTGATAGAAAATGTGTTCTGTCAACAAAGGGGATTATATAACGGTAACAACACAAACCCTACTTACCTAAATTACTGTAGAACTATGAATACTATAATTCTGGGACAAGGAACAATTTCCAGGAAATCAAATGCTGGTGGAAGCATGGCTGCACAACCATTCAGTAGATGCCAGTTCTCTGCAGTACCATAGAACTCCATATATTTAATTGAAGGTAAAGTATATGCTTGTCCATTGATGAAATTAACACTACTCAATAATTCAAAAGTCATCATCTCAATTTTGTACAGTAGATACCAGTTATCCTTAGAATCATTCATACCTACTTGTATGAATTTAATTGTTACATTGTATATTACTTGCACAAAGGACATAAATACTCTTCATTGTCCACAGTAAATGTTTCCCATAAAGTAACTTCTTCTAAATTTACACAGTTTCTATGAAACCAAACAGTACAGCTGTCACAACATATCCAATCCTCTCCTTCCTTGTATCTTTTATAACAAACTCCACAGTTTTCATCATCATTTTCATCATCCTTATTTTTAGACTTTTTTCTTCCAGTAGACTTTCCTTTTCCTTTACCTTTTCCTTTAGTAGTTTTACCTTTTCCTTTAGTAGTTTTACCTTTCTGCGATTTGGCAGTGGATGGCTGTTCTTGCTCGGTGTTTATTTCAGATTGTTTTGAAATACCAGATGGACCTGGTAATTCTGTATCAATTGTTGATATATCAGATGTAAATGAAGGTCCGGGTTGTTCTGTATCCTCTTTGTGTTCTGATTGTTTTTTATGGAAACTACTTAAAATTTCAGGATGTGGAATTTCAGTACAGTTCTGCACTGCCCTTGACAAAACTTCAATAAATTCAGATTTTTTCTTGGACTTTGCTATCTTTATGCCATATGCTTCACATAATGTTATAAGATCAGATTTTTTAAATTGTTTGTCTAATACTGCATTATTTTGAATTAATTCACTTTTAAGTCTAAGATGAAAAGCTTGTTTATTATCTGAATCATCCTGCTGTAAAAAATTAATGTCCAGTTGTTTTGTTTTTCCCTTAATCTTTTCCATTACTTTCTTCCTTAATGCTTTAGTTTTGTCCACTTTTAATGCAGATAAATAATCCCTTCTAAACTGGGCCATAGATACCTTCACAAATAATCCAACCATGTTGTTAAATACTGTTGTTAATAAATCACACATGCTGCATTCTTTGACAGATTCACACAACTTGCAAGTGTCCAGTTCTGATGCAGATATATTATGTTCTTCACAATAAAATTCTCCAAATAACTTTATTGCAGTTTTTTTATGATCTTCTTTGTCTAAAATTTGTCTTTGTACTTCATTATACATGTCTTCTCTGTGTTCATATAAATTTTCATAAATGAGTAATTGTCTACAATGCTCCTCCAGTTTTTTAAAGAAATCAAAGCAATTGTCAGTGACATTGCACAAGGCTTCAGCTCTGTTTTGTTTTCGTTGAGTTTCTACCAAACTGCCAGGGTCGCATGTTGTTTCTTTGAGGTCAGAATAGGAAATGCAAAGTGAATCCAAAATTTCACTTATTGTTTTTGTGCGAATAACATATTTTTCTTTCCCTGGAGCAAATAAGTTATTTCGAAGTAATTTTGAATTTCTATATTTCAATTTTGCCAAGACATAGCCTGCTATATATCTTATTTTCCCTTTAGCTGATGATGATAATTCTTCTTCCAAAGATACCTTTTTCAAAATATTTGGTAAAATTTTTTCACTTCTGTCGTTCAATTGTTTCAGTTCATTTCGCTGAAGATCAAAGCAAAGGTTGGTCAAAATTTGGAATACAGAGTTTCTGTCAAGTGATGAAAATTTCTCAGCCAGTACTATGGTCCCTTCTCTATATTCACTACCTTGTAGATACTGGTTTATTTCTGAGTAAAATTTATTAAAGTCTTTTGCAGAAAACTGTGTTTTTGTTTCTGGAAATGCATTCATGCTTATATCATGGAATTTATTTTTTTGGATATCATACCATTGTGAGACATTAAATAATATTTCTAAAGCACCAGTTTTAACTTTCACTGCTGTTTCATGTAAAGGTGTGACATGGAGATCTGAAATAACATTATCAAAGGCTTGCGATAGATGTTCAGGCATCTCCATTTCATCAATAATATCAAGAATCTCAGGTTCTATATCTGAGAATTCAGATCCAGTTTTTTTGTCTTGAAAATAATTCAGAGTGTCTTCATCTGACACATCACTGTTTTTTAAATCAGTACTTGTACTCTCTGAATTATTGTTTTCATCATTTGTGTTTTTTCTTACTTTACAACATGTAGCAACATCAATTTTTATTTCACCAACAAAACCTTTCTCATACAGTTTATAAACAACATCAGGGTGAGGTTTAATAAGAGATGGCTTAAAATTTCTAATCATTAGTCCATCTGTACTTTTTGCCCTGCCTACAGCAACACCTATCTGGCCTGGGAAATGTGCATTACTGCAGTCCACAACAACATGTTCTAAGGTCATGCCCTGTGATTTATGAATAGTAATTGCATATGCAAGTTTAATTGGAAACTGTAGTCTTTTTGCTAGAAGTATTTTATCAACAGGGTCATATCTGGTAAATAAATATTTTGTAAGCTTAGCAGTTTTTCTCATGTTTCCAACAGGGAACTGTACACTAATATTTTCATTGTCAATATCTATAATTTCTCCTATTTTACCATTTACCAATTTATCACTTAAATTAACTAACAACATCACTGGAATGCCCACTTTGACACCTAAATATTTTGGAGCTAATATTTTTTCTAAAAAGTCCCCTCTTCCTTCATCCTCCGATTGAAAAACATACAGCTGTGAATTTACATCTTGAAGTTTCTGATAATTGAACAGATCTACATCCACATTTCTAGCAAATAAATAAACTGCTTTATGCATTACATCATCATTAAGTGGCCTTGACAGTGACTGTAAAAATGCTATTGTATCTTGAGACATTGAAGCCTGCTCTAGCTCATTAACAGCATTTATTAATAATTGTTCTGTTTGTCTGTGAATTATTTTCAAGTTTATATGGTGAGGAAAAGCATCATGAAACCAAGGAATTGTAAAACATAAGTGTCCAAAGTCTCCATATAGTTCATTTTTAACGGGTGGCAGTTGAAAGAAATCTCCACTTAAAATTACTGATATACCACCAAAGTATAATTTTTCATTTCTTAATAATCTGCAAATGTATTCAACTTGTCCTAGAGTTTTGGAGCTAATCATGGATACTTCATCAATAAAAAGAAAGTTAGTAGACAAAATACATTTTTTCACAGTTTCAAATCTTTCATCGCTTTGAATTAAATGTAATAATTCATCATTTTGATAACGACCATCCTGTAAACCAGCCCATTTGTGTAGGGTTAAAGCTTGCTCCTCTTCAAAAACAGATGTTGCAATGCCGGTGGAGCATGTCAATGCAACAGTGTTCCCCTTTTTTCTGAGTTGTTTAACGGTAGATTTTATAATAAATGACTTCCCTGTACCGGCTTGACCTGTTAATAGTACATTGTGGCCCTCTATAATTAAATTAAATGCTTTTTCTTGGTCTTCGTCCATTTTTAGCAATTATTGTACGTTCATGTACACATATATATCGTTTTATATGTTTACAAATAATTTACAATCGAAACTCACCGGTATGTTTTATTCGTTTCAGATAATAACGTCCGAAGAACCTCGAAAAATCGCGGGAAACGAATGATGTCCCTTAGAGTTTTTACCGCTACTTCCGTCCACGGAAATTCAAATTGATAAAATTTAGTCATGAAATCATGGATTTAATGTGTTTAATATACTTGTCACGGACAATAAGTGTTATGGACAATATCAACTACATCTACTGGAACTGGGAATAACATACGTTGGATAGAGAAGCACGTTTTTACAGTGCAATTGCCCTATGAACTCAGGTAGGTCAAGTTTTATGAATATTTATATGTAAACAAAATGGCGTCGAGTGAGTGGCCTTGTGGAAATTATATATAGATACACAAACAAGGGATTGTATCAAACATGTTAAAATGACTAAAAACTAGGTCGGACATGCGTATTATGGTATCATATGTTGTCAAATCAAGAAATAACGATTTTATTACACAAATATACATAATTTCAATACACCAACCTGTACCCAAGCGCCTGTGGTAACATTCACTTATAAGGAAATATTTATCATTATATCTGAAATTGAAGAGGTACGTACGCATTTTAAATTATTCTTATCAATAATTTTAAGGGTGTATAACCGACAGCACAATTTAAAACAATCTTCCATTTTTTATTGAAAAAGAACATGAAATTTAAATTTCATTCAGGGCTAGACGGGACAGTAGTTGTCTAGGTGCGTAAGTAAATATTGGTTTATGTATGAGTCAAATAGAATTTGATTTTGTTTCTTTCTGTAAACTTGTCCGTTTAGATGTACGTATTATTTTCGTTCGATTTTAGGCTTTGTTGACAAAAAATGGGATAACATAAACTAATAAATAAATAAATCAAAATAAAAAGATTTAAAAAATAATGAGAAAATTTGCTGCACAGATCATCACATAAAACTACACATTGGCAAAAAAACTTGGTCAGCATGGTTTTCTGAATTTTCTGCACCCTTTTTTATGCCAGACGAGATAGTACTATACCATAATAGATGCCATAGCCCCATGTTATGTTTGCTTAGTTTACATAGAAAACGCATTGAAGAAAAAGGTCATTTATCTAAAAAGATGCATAAGACAAATGAATTACATAATAATAATTAATCATGAAAATGATTACATAAAATCAATGAATGACAATATATGGTAAAGGTGGGTAGAAAATTTGTGTTACCCTCAATTATTTGACTATATTAAAATTGAAAACATGCACAAGACAAATTAATACCAAATACTAACTGAACATGAATATGGTTACATAAGGTACATAAGATCAACATTCACCAGAAAGGGAGCAAGTGCGTGGGTTTTCTCTTAAGTATTTAGTAAACAAGTGAATAACTAATTGCTCTGCAGTTGGAGTCGTATTGAAGGATTAAACCATTAGAAGCGGATTTGGATAACCCCTTAACCATTTATTACATAAATAGATGCAGGGTTAGAACCATACCAAATTAGCTCGAAGAGGGAAATTAAAGAAAGCAAGAATTCACTGTATGATTCCTAGACCAAAGTGCAGCCACATATTTACGAGGTGTGGCTATTTAAAATTTACTTTTACCCAGGTGATTCGATCATTTAAATAATTGCGCCTTTAAATTGGAAGCTTAAACCTTACTTTAAACAGAGTTACAAAAATGTGTACCTAAACGGTTCAATAGGTATTTGCTCAAGCATTGTAAAGTATCCTATATACAAATGTAGTAATGTGTTCGTTTTTTATATGCCATGGAAGTTAATAAAAAAAACATGTCTGGTCGCAATACAGAAAACCCGACCTTGGATCATAGTGTCTCACTCCCAGTATGCCTTCTGTAGTTTTCGAAATATAGTAGGTTAAAGGCAGCTACGGGAGATTGACACACCCTACCCAACCATCCACCCTTTTACAATAGTAGACAAAATTTTTTCCCCTTTGAAAAATTGTTGAAAAGTTTTCGTCCTGAAGAAGCACGAAATATATATTTGGCAAACAAGAATCAATCAATCAATTGTTAATTTATACTATATGTCTGGTATTAACTGTACCTTGTTTGGTAGTTTTAGATTTGAACACTCTCCATATTATTATCAAACACACATTATATCATAATGTGTACCCCTCTGCATTTAAAACTGTTAATATACTTAATTTTAACTGCTGAGTGGTAGTCCAATCGATGTGATGCAAATGTATTGTAGTTGAAAAATTACAGGTACAATTTTTAAGTCTCATTTTGAAGTATAATACATGTATATGAATATTTACAAGTATTTATTAATAATCCATTGTAAAGTTTGTTTGATGTATGATATATGGATTTTCAAATATTGATAACCTGTCTTAGCTTATCAGTCTCTGATATAAATTCAAACAACTATGGAATTTTTGAAGAGGGAAAAATTCAGGAGAGATGATTCATAAAATAAAACATCAATATCGCGATTTAGTTAATGGTATTTGATCGAATCATTTTTGTTATAAGGTTTAAATTACAGGACACAAATAAAAACACTGGATATCATTATAACACCTCTCCATTATTTGGGTATAAAGAGCGAAAAATAAATGTCGAAAAGGATAATCCGGATCATAAATTGTTTGATATGTATTTTGATAATAAATAGGCGATATCTGTCATACATAACTTTGTTCTTTTGCTACCTCTTGAGTTAGCATGTTTTATAGAACTTTGGATTTCGTTAAGTCGGAAGATGAAAATAGATAAAAAAATGTTTCTGCGTATGTTGCCTTTTAGGTTAGTAGTCGTTAAGTACGACTGCTGAAAATAAATACTAAAATAATAAGGTAGTGTGTAAGAATTCAAGTTTTCCACATGTGTTCTTGTTACGTTTGTTTGTTCCATTCTCATGACTTTGTTTCGAATTTATGGACTTTTCCACTGTTTTGTCGATATGTCCGACCTCATTGACAATTACCAAATGCGGTATTTCCTTAGTTTATATATCAGTCGTATATTGTTTGTCTTTGTAGATCAACGAGGTATTTGTTGTTTACACCCTTTGGACTAACAGACTACAAGAAGAAAGTTCTATTATTAAATGATTCGATATAGAATTACTGCTCAAACAGGTACACACCGGGGTTGATATGAAGCTAAAATTACCGGCTTACTCACGGGGAACCAATTTTCGGAAAATCTTTATAATAGTGGTTTTGTCAATCACAGGATATGCTTGGTATTACGATTTCTTTGACAATCCCGATTTTATTTATATTCATTCAAATACGCATGCCCGGTGTATAATTCCGGAAATAAATCCATTTGATAAGGACATAATGAAGTATTACTGGAGACCGAATCCTATAGTTTGTTCCAAAGAAACTAATTTAGTGTACATTGATGATGACGAAACCATACATGTGAACTTCAGTCGCGTGACAAAAGGTCATGTAAAGTGCAGTTATCAACCAATTCTGCGCAAACTCGAAAATGACGATGAAGTGTTTTACGGAGATCCTGTTTGGTTCCGTGAAAAAACGCAACTTCAGACAGATTTTGTAAAGGTACAATGTTTTTCTGGTGAAACTTTGATATATGATAGATTGCATTATAATATACATAAAACTAAAAGAACTGTATCATCCGACAGTGATCGTCTTAGCGTTTTAATATATTCTGTTGATAGTATGTCTCGTCTTGCTGCAATACGTGAACTTCCAAAAACTATGAAATATCTCACAGAAACACTTAATGCATATATTTTGAAAGGCTACACGATTGTTGGTGGGAATTCACTTCCTAATATGATTTCATTTTTATCAGGACGAAGGGCATTATCTGAGGAATTTCAAATAAAGAAAGGAGTATTTTTCGATAATTATCCATTTATGTGGAAAAATTTTACTAAAGCCGGCGCTGTCACTATGTATGCTGAAGATTTTCCGAGACTGTCAACTTTGAACTATGCATGTTCAGGGTTTAACAATACCCCAACAGATCATTATTTACGCCCTTTTTATCTTGGTATAAATCAAATACGAAAATATCAATCAACAATTAATGAAGCACTTCTATTTCTTGAGGACAAGAATATAAGAATAGGTCAAAGTTCAACTTTATGTTATGGTGACGAACCAAAACATACAGTGCAAATCAACTATTTCAAAAGGTTTTTGAAGACTTACCGCAATAAGTTGAAATTTGCGATGTCATGGATGAATGAACTAAGTCATGAATATGTGAACTTTATAAAATTAGCTGATGACGATTTTCTAGATTTTCTTACTTTTTTGAAAGAAGACGGGCATTTAGAGAGGTCAGTTTTATTTTTCATCAGTGATCATGGATCGCGAGTGGACACTATCAGAAATACACCCATAGGTCGTATTGAAGTGCGACTTCCATTTTTTTCAATTGTACTTCCGAATTCTCTGAAGGAAAAATATCCTCATATAGATAAGAATTTAAAAGTTAATATAAACCGATTAACTACCGGATATGATTTTCACGAAACACTTAAAGATATTTTGACAAATAATTATGCTTCCAGGAAAATGGACATGAAAAGACCTCTTCCTCGCGGTTTAAGTCTTTTCCGGGGAATTCCAATAGATAGAACATGCGCGGACGCACACATAGGGGGAGATAAATGTGCTTGTTACACTTCCGAATCTGTCTCTTCAAATCATACAACAGTCAAATTGATGGCAAAATTTGCAGTTTTGCATATGAACAAACAATTGCATGATTATAGATCCGCTTGCGCAGAGTTATCGTTACTTTCAGTTACTGAAGCTAAATTAATTCATTCTCAGTTAAAACATAACAAACGTAGTGATCGTAAAATACTTATGAATTATATTGTAAAACCAAAAGATGATGAAACTATACGTTATTTAATTGTCATTGTTGTTAAACCAAGTTTAGGTATGTTTGAAGCAACGATAGAAAAAACAAGAGGAGAGCAATTTACAGTTTTAGGTGAGATTATGCGAACAAATAGATACGGGAACCAGTCAGAATGTATCAACGTAAAACACCTAAAACCGTATTGTTATTGCTTATAGTTGACGAATATTTAAATAAAAAGAATACGAATTTCGATATAGGTTTATATCTTGTCACATTTTTAGAACTGTGGGACGTATTTTAGCTGATCTTTAAGCAATTACAGGTGGAAGAAAAGAAATTAGCCTAATCGAATCGAGGTATAAAAGTTTATTTAAATGATGACCTGCAGTTTATCCCCCCTCCCAGGGAAATTAAAGAGACCGTATACCTGCTTCATTCCAGCATATACATACGGGTTATGTTGTCTTTGTTGAACTCATTACTTCAAACATTACAAAAGTTTGAGGACACACAGTTTCTGTCACAAATGAGACAAGATATCTTAAGTTAGAATTCACGTCTGATTCCTTGCAATGTGATTGGTGCCTTTAAAGTGCCGGAATATATTTACCCTTCCGAGCCACTAGATATACCGACTTTTATGCTACCATTTAAAGCTCACATGGCCTATAAGGCTATAAGGCCATGTGAGATATTGCAATCACTTGGCGTCCGTCGTCCTTTGTCCGTCGTCCTTTGTCCGTCGTCTTCGTCCGTCGCCCATCGTTCAGGGTAAACTTTCCTTCAAAGATCTTCTCTAAAACCACTGTGCGAATTGGGACCAAACTTTGGTGGAATGATCCTTGGGTGTCTCCCCCCTTCCAAATTTGTATCCGGCATCCCCGACTGTCAACCGACGTGGCTTCTGAGACTAAAAATAGAAACTAGAGGCTCTCAAGAGCCTGTATTGCTCACCTGGATTTAACTTTTCACCTTGAGCAGGACCAAAAATGTAAGTGTTGCAGTCAATTTGGCTGGTTTTTCTAAGGGGTTCTATGTTAAACTAAGCTCAGCTGTGGCAGTCATCATGGTTCAGTCCAGGCCCAATGGACACATTTCTAAAAGAGAACCATCTAAGGACCATTTCGGATAACTCTTGTTTCAACTTGGTAAGTGGTTAAAGACAAGAAAATTTTAAAATGACTTTTCCTATAGGGTCCTATATTTAACTAAGTTCGGCCAATCCGGGTGATCGGACACATTTCTGAAAAAGGACTATCTAAGGACCAATACTGCCAAGTTTAGTTCCAATTGCTCAGTAGTTTCAGACGAGATTTTTGAGTGAATTTCCCTTAGGGTCCTATGTTAAACTAAGTTCGGCTGTGGCGGCCATCTTGGTTCACAGTCCATGAAATCGGATACATTTCTGAAAGAGGACCTCCTAAGGACCATTGCGGCCAAGTCTAACTCCAATGTGTCAAGTTGTATCAGACGAAAAGATTTTTTCAATGAATTTTAACATAGGGCCATATGTTAAACTAAATTCGATTGTGACGGCCATCCTGGTTGACAGTCCGGGTCATCGGACAAAATTCTGAAAGAGGACCGTCGAAGGACTATTGCTACCAAGTCTAGTACTAATTAGCTTAGTGGTTTCAGACAAGCAGATTTTTTAGTGAATTTCCCATAGGGTCCTATTTTAAAATAAGTTCGGCCGTGGCGGCCATCTTTGGTCACAGTCCACGAAATCAGACACATTTCTGAAAGACGACCTCGTAAGGACCCTTGTTGCCAGTCTGGTTCCAATTGGTCAAGTTGTTTCAGACAAGAAGATTTTTCAATGAATTTTCAAATAGGGCCCTATGTTAAACTAAGTCGGCTTAGAAATATAGAAAAATATTGCATATATATTTGTAAGTTTTGAACAGAAATTATTTTTTTGAATCAATATTTTTTTATACTGAAACGTTTGACTTGCCACAGCCGGTATCCATTATTCTGTAGGCATAGAATGACCATTATTGGTTATTTTGGTATTTCAGTTTGCCAAACAGTACTTTGTCCTTGTTGTAAGTTTTCGTTAAGAGATATCTTTATTATGCAATACATTGCTTGCATTAGCGTTACTTTGTTTACACGTTGCTATGGAATCTCTGAAAAGCATGGAGAAAATCGAATGTGAAGTTCAATAACGATTGACATGGTCGATTAACTAAGCGTGCCAGAACTACTTTGAACATTCGATTACCTGATGAGTTATTCTTATACATCATATTACAAATATACGTTATTGTAGGATCTTCAGTTAACGCTAGGTGCAGCACGGGGCGAACATATCGATGGTAAACATTGTATCTGGTACCCAAATCATCTATAGATAGGTGATAAAGATTTCTTGATCAATAATTTTGTAAAATACTCACTATTATTTTGGGTAAGTACAGCATAATTAATTCATACGTGAAATATTATATAGCCTTTTAGCGGAGTATTATTTAGTAATTCTTACGCATCGATCTTGAACGCCACAGAATGGTTTAAAAGATTTTTAAATGTAAGTGTTCTTGTTTCATTTATGGTAACGTTTGAATCGACATGTATGTGTCGTGTTGTATACTAAATGACGGTGTGTAATTTCAGAAATTATAAGCAGAATAAAAAGAATACAACCAAAAATATCAATTGAAAACCAAATAAATTGTAATTTTATATGTATTGAAAACTTCATTTGTTTGATGTTAACCAAAAACTGTTTTAACCTTAGAGGGTTTTCATGTATCGGAAAGAAAAAAATTATTGCTTTATATGGATATTCCAGTTTTTATATTTGTAATTATAGATTCAAAGTTTGCCTGTCAATGTCTGATGAACATCTACATGAAACGAGTAATAACTGTAACGGTGAACTGTTACGAAGTCTCCCAAACGAAGTAACTGATATCTCGAATGCCTTACATTGTATTCAATTAATTATTTGTTTTTCAGAGACTGAAATGGGGAAATGGGGAAATTGTTCCTATAAAGTTTATGCATACTTAAGGGAGAGTATACTTGAAAATCGTGATATGGGTATTTTTGTGACCCGAGTTTTACAGTCATGATCAACTTTTGTTTGTCGACATGCTGCATTGACAGAGATATATCCCAATATTTCTGAACCGTTTACGAGAACTGATTTTATTGTATGGTGTAATAAAATGCATTCGTTTTCATTAAATAAAATGATAAAAAAAGACTATTTACCTGCCGTGATAAGTCCTCCCAACATCAAGTCAGTGTTATTTGAATCATATTTATATAAAATGATACAATTCCAGATTAATAATAAAAAAACATATCTGAGTTGCTCCATCTATAAAGAAGCTCTTAATTTATTTTTACGAAAGAACACCTACAAAAAAGAAAAATAACCAACTGCAATATATGTCTCTGGCATCAATGAACTTATAATAGTCCCTTTGACCCTTTTATTATGGAAAGAATGAAAATACAAAAAATTCTGCAGTAACTTTTGCTGGGGTTTTCGTGAGGAATCATTAAAAAAAATCATCAAATCCGATGAGAAATTAAAAAGTTTCCAAAATTAGTGCGTTTCCTTATATCTCAAAAATGATAACAGATATAAATAAAAACGGATCGAAAGTAATTAATTTTCTTTTCCAGCAAGGAACATAATAAACCGATCCCATAAAAATTAGACATAAAAAAAATAAAAAAGTTAGACCAATACAGTTTATCATACAATATTATTGGAGAATTTGTTATATATATAACAATTTATTATCTTCCGGAAATAGTAAATTATCCCAGCGAACAATACAAATTGTGCATTCACTAGGTCTTGTCATGGCATAATGATTATCCCGGCCAGCAGTTTCGAAGCTATTCAGAAACACTGACGATACATCCAGTGTTTAAAGGGGTGGGACATGAACTCTGAGGATATCTGAGCTTTTCACAAAGAATAAAAAAATTTATAATTATATAAGGGCCGAGGATATTAATGTCATTTGTTAATTTATTATGAGGGAATACCCCCATTCCCCGGGCAATGTGTAAAATCGTTAATTGTGTCTCCTTATAGGCAATTACAAATATATGTGGTGACGGGGTATGGAGTTAAATGGATAATGAGATTTAAGGGAGCAACCATTTGATTTTTATGGGGGGACATGGAAGGAATTTGAAAAAAAAGGCAGGATGCAAAATTTGGTGATATAAAAGGCAGGACCAAAAATCCTCAGAAACAAAAGGCAGGATGAAAAATGTAGTGAAAAAAAGGACAGGATACATAAAAACGCAGGACAACACAAGGCAGTCTCGAAATTTTGCTGAAAAAAAGGCAGGACTTAAGATTACTTCCATGCCCCCCCCCCCCCCCCCCCCCTTTTCCATAAAAATTAAATGGATGCTCCCTAACTGCATTGTATTTTATTATTTGACGGAATCAATTGAATGCTTTATGGTCGGAAATTGAATTTACTGGCGACGTGTTATAAATATATAAGAAAATATATGGTTAAGGGGTGGGGATAACCCCCTCGGGAAGCAAGGTATTTGTCATTTGATGCGTCTGAACATGGGGAATAAAAAAATATATGGTTTAGGGATGGGGATTTTAACGGTTTTTGAGATAAATGAACATTATTGATTTGATGGGAGTTGTGATATAGCCCTGGGAAAGCGCGGTATGTGTCATTTGGTGCGTCTCACCATGGGGAATAAGAAAATATATGGTTTAGGGGTGGGGATTTTAACGGTTTATGAGATAATTGGACATTATTGATTTATGGGGGTGAGAATCACCCTACTGAAAGAATGAGGTACATGTCATTTAGGGACGTGATCAAATTTTCAATGTAGGATAAAAAACTTAATTCAAACAGTTTGGGGGGGGGGGTAAAAATCGCTGCAAGTTTTGTTATCCGACATCGATTTTCGGATTGAAAAATACGGATTCAAGTTCGGCCCTTCATGTAACATATGTTTGGACTTCATACATACATTATTGAGAAAAACAGGACTCATGGTACAAAAAGTATACTCTCAAAGCATATGCCCATATTGGTCAATCAATTTTTCCCAAATTAAGTTAAGAGGGGGGGGGGGTCAGTGAAAAAAACTATGTGAATTAAGTTTTTTTACCCTACATTGAACTTTTGGTCTTGTCCCTTGTCCCTTAATACGTCTTGTTACGGAGAATAATAAAATATAAGATTTAAAGCTATGAATTTAAGTTGCATATGAAATTTTTCAAAATTATTGACTTTGGTGGGTGAGGATGACTCCCCCCCCTCCCCTTAGAGGAACGAGGTATATGTGATTTAATAGGTGTTGTCACGGTGTATAGTAAAATATATGAGATGGATTTTGGTTCATTCTCGTAGAGTTTTTAGATGAAAAAAACATCCCCCATGAGTAAATTTGTGTACCCATAAAACCGGTTTAATCCCACTTCTGTTCAGTGTCTATACCCAGTCTATATCCCGACTCTCTGTTGTGTTTATGTTTGTGTTTTGTGCTCTTTCGTGTTATTTTTTTCCGGGGTGACTGTAATGTTTTGTTTTCTGACGAAGGTTCAGCATTGACTATTGGATCCACTGGTATGGTACAAGCATTACATACCTAAACATCTGTTAATTTTTTACCTTCATTTTTTCCTGACCATTCTTTTGACTGAATGCTATCACGTCTTACCTGGTAATAAACCTCTACTTTATTGAGGTGTGTTCTACAATCTGTTGTATGTGTCCTGTTTTGCCACTTTGAAAGCACTTCCGGTCTTTCATAGGTATAAATGCAGTACGTTCTATAGAGACTAAACTGGACTGCTTACCTTTATAAACTAAATTTCAATCAGTTGTATATCTAGCTTCTCCATACTGATCAGCTAAAGTTGACATTTTATCTAAGGAATCTGGAATCCTTTCCTTCAGAAAAGAACCAAATCTCTTGAACGAACATATAAAAAATGATTCCGTAATATTATATCATACACTTTCAAATGTCCTATCTGTATGTGCCATCTGAATTCAACGCTGAAAATAACTGTGTAATCTTACCGAATATTTAACAAACGTTTCTTCTGATTCCGGTCTACAGCTTCTGACCCTACTTTTAAATCTATCCTCAGTTATATCATATCGCGTTTTAATAGTGCATCCCTTAAAGCACTAAATTTCTCTATTAACTGGCATAAGTGCATAAACGTCTAAAGCCTTATCTTTCAGCAAAACAAAGTATGTGACCCAAACACCAGGTTGTCATTTTGTGACGTTTCATATCGTTCAAATCTTCTAAGATAACGGTCAATATCATCCTTTTCGTTTTGAAAGGCTGGTATTTTAAGACCAATAAATGGAGTATATGACCCACCTGTATTAATGTTCTGGGGTATATATAATTCAGCCTGCTTGTTCATATCTTCCATCTTATGCTCATGTGTTAGCCTCTGAATTTCATGCTCATTTTTAGGTTAGCCTTTTCAAGTGTAGCCTCTCAACCAAAGACTTTGTATCAAATTCCTCTTTTTGTTCTTATCATTTTACATTTCTTTCATCGCGCAATCTATCCTGCTGATTTTTTATAAACTGTCTCAATTCATTATCTGCGTGACTTATCTCCGGAATCTATTCCATTCTAGAACATGCACAACTATTTGCAAGACAGTTATGACAAAGCAAAACCATTTCAAACTTTTGTTTTTCAAAATTTTACAAATTACTAAATGCTTAATCAGCAGCTATGAAATATTACAAAATCCTCTAATCCTTTTCATCAATCCCACTTTTGACACCACTTATCACGGACGGGCGGGTAATTATATAAGGCTTAGAAGTGGCTTTAAATGAACCCTTCAAGATCAAAATTAAAGCCCTCAGATTTGAAACCTAGCTTCCATAATAAACAATTTATGTGATAAAACACGCCTATTTTACTACACGTTCCATACTTTAAAAAATTGTACACTTTGGTATAATTACACATGAATGTTGAATTCACTTAAATTCATCCAATGTTCACATTGCATAACGTTCTTATGTAATATACTCACAGTATTGGGGAGAACTTTTAAATACACTACCACGACTACTGAATACACATTTTGTAATTAGACACTTCATAACTACTCCACATACGTCATGTACGTTAATGAACAGCAAATGTACATAACGTCATTATTATCGACGTAAAATATCAGCGGATTAAAACACATACAAAATCGAATAAAATAAAGTTTCGATAAATTAATTGAAAACTGAATATTTTAGCTAGTTTAAAATATAAAATTAATAAATGAATTGAACATTAGCTTAGAGATCCAGTGAATTTCCACGTCACATTATAAAGTTTTACAAAATATATACATTTCTACATAATTCGTGGAGAACCATACCTTAACTCATAAAGGTTCTACTTGCAACTGAACTGGTCTGACGAGTTTCCAGACAAAATTCCAGGTAAAAAGTGGTCGCTTAATAATTGTGTCAATCCGAACTTGATTTAAAAATACCACATATGGCTACCAACGAGTTGAATATTGAGAGATTAAACATCCCGCAAACGAGTTCATTATAAAGTCAATAGGTGACAACTGATTATATTCTAGGATATGTTTTAATAAATAGCAGGATTAAGAGAAAAGGGTCACACAATGCACTACCTCATACCTTATGTACCCGAAATAAAGAAGTAGTTTAAACTTTACCCCACTATCAGATATTAGATTGCAAACCATTTGCAAAATTTCTGTATGTTCATTTTTGAATACTCAAATTAATTTATAATCTATATTTAAGGTATGAAAATTAGGACAAATTTCAGATTACTTTATCTTTGTGACATTGAGTGTAGTTTGAAATTTGTGCAAGAAAATAGAAAATGCTTTTGATCATCTATTTCACCTGAAAAGCAATTTAGACAAATTTATGCTGTAGATAGTTTCCTGATAATGACCTCTTTCTACTTCAGCTTATGTGATGAAATGCTCAGTCTATTGAAACTCCTTCTATGCTCAAAGCGTTTTTATAACTAACAGGTATGTTTTTTTCAAGTCCAGAGTTTATTTGAATTGAAGATGGGATAAATTAAGCATATCTCTGCCTGGTATTAGCTGTACCCATGTTTTATAGTTTAGGATTTGAACATTCTCCATATTATTATCATACACATTTCATCATAATATGCACCTTACTGCTTCAAAACTGTTCGATTTGAACTGATGAGTCGTAGTCCAGTTGATGGGATGAAAGCATCTATTGTTCATGAAAACTTGCATTTACTTGTATTTAAAATACTGCTCAATTTTTCTAATTTAGTAGCATAATATATGAATATTTGCAACTATTTTTAAAAAAGTCGCTGTGATATATGGATTTACAGATATAGATAAATTGTCTTAGCCTATCGGCTCTTCATATAAATTTAAAATATTATAGCATTCTCAAAGAGGGAAAGGGGGAGGAGTGAGGATTTTAAGATCGTGATTCAGGTAATAGTATTTTATCGAATCATTTTACAGGGCACAAAATATCACTGGATATCAATATACCTCCTCCCCTTTCTCTGAGTACAAAGATCTAAAAGTAAATTTCCAAAAAGATACTGTGCATCCTATGTTATTTGATAATAAATTACCAATATCTGTCATGTGTGAGTTTACATCTTTTGTAGATCTTTGAATTCCGTCAAGTTGGAAATATATACATAAAGATATATAGAGAAATGTATTGTATTGTGCAAGAGTAAAACTTATCCGATCTCTACGGTACTTACCAAATGTTGTATTTCCTTAGTTCCTATATCTACTTTTCATTTTTGTCTTTGTAGATCAACAAGGAGGTTGTTGTTTCCCCCCTTTGGGCTGACAGACTATAAGAAGAAAGTTTTATTATTAAATGATCGGATATAGAATAATTGCTAAAACCTAAAACAAGTAGACACCGGGGTTGATATGAAGCTGAAATTGTCGGCTTACTCACATGGAAACAACGTCCGGAAATTCCTTATAATAGTCGGTTTTTCAATCATAGGATATGCTTGGTATTACGATTTCTTTGACAATCCCGATTTTATTTACATTCATTCAAATACGCATGCACAGTGTATAATTCCGGAAATAAATCCATTTGATAAGGACATAATGAAGTATTACTGGAGACCGAATCCTATAGTTTGTTCCAAAGAAACTGATTTAGTGTACATTGACGATGATGAAACTATACATGTGAACTTCAGTCGCGTGAAGACAAGTCATGTAAAATGCAGTTATCAACCGATTCTGCGCAAACTCGAAAATGACGATGAAGTGTTTTACGGAGATCCTGTTTGGTTCCGTGAAAAGACGCAACTTCAGACAGATTTTGTAAAGGTGCAATGTTTTTCTCGTGAAACTTTGATATATGATAGATTACATTATAATATACATAGAACTAAAAGAACTGTATCATCCGAAAGTGATCGTCTTAGCGTTTTAATATTTTCTGTTGATAGTATGTCTCGTCTTGCTGCAATACGTGAACTTCCCAAAACTATGAAATATCTCACAGAAACACTTAATGCATATATTTTGAAAGGCTACACGATTGTTGGTGGGAATTCACTTCCTAATATGATTTCATTTTTATCAGGACGAAGGGCATTTTCTGAGGAATTTCAAATAAAGAAGGGAGTATTTTTCGATAATTATCCATTTATGTGGAAGAATTTTACTAAAGCCGGCGCTGTCACTATGTATGCTGAAGATTTTGCAAGACTGTCAACTTTGAACTATGCATGTACAGGGTTTAACAATACCCCAACAGATCATTACTTACGCCCTTTTTATCTTGGTATAAATCAAATACGAAAATATCAATCAACAATAAATGAAGCACTTCTATTTCTTGAGGACAAGAATATAAGAATAGGTCAAAGTTCAACTTTATGTTATGGTGACGAACCAAAACATACAGTGCAAATCAACTATTTCAATAAGTTGAAATTTGCGATGTCATGGATGAATGAACTAAGCCATGAATATGTGAACTTTATAAAATTAGCTGATGACGATTTTCTAGATTTTCTTACTTTTCTGAAAGAAGACGGGCATTTAGAGAGGTCAGTTTTATTTTTCATTAGTGATCATGGATCCCGGGTGGACACAATAAGAAATACACCAATAGGTCGTATTGAAGTGCGACTTCCATTTTTTTCAATTGTAGTTCCGAATTCTATGAAAGAAAAATATCCTCATATAGATGAAAATTTAAAACTAAATATAAATTGATTAACTTCCGGATTTGATTTTCACGAAACACTAAAAGATATTTTGACAAATAATTATGTTTCAAGGAAAATGGACATGAAAAGACCTCTTCCTCGCGGTTTAAGTCTTTTTCAAAGAATTCCAATAGATAGAACATGCGCGGACGCACAAATAGGGGGAGATAAATGTGCGTGTTACACTTTCGAATCAGTCTCCTCAAATCATACAACAGTCAAATTGATGGCAGAATTTGAACACAATGAAAACAAATTTAAAATCATACAAAATTCTAAACAATATCCAAAATAACAATTAATTGTTTTTTTAATACGAATAGATACAAGTTAATTGTAAAAAAGTAAAAATTACACACACACAAACACACACAGAAAAAGAACCCTCCTTTAGATATAATATAAAAAGCACAACAAGGTATTATTTTTTTTCATCACTGTTTTGATCTGTTGTGATTGATCTATGATTCCATAAGAAAAGGGAGATGTCAACTTCCTATCCCGCCAATTTTAAAATCGATCAATCATTTTTCCTGGCTACTCTTTATGCTGTTTGCAGATTTGTTTTATCAGAATGGTTATATTAAATAAAAAACTAACATATAGACATCATTTTATCAACAACATGAAGAAACTGACACAATTTTTTGCTGAATTTCCTTGATGACCTTACGTTTATCCTGACCGGAAATTGGACATTACTAGTCTGCGCTGAATATTTACGTTCGGAACTATTCGGATGCGGACAATACGATAAGTAAGTTAGTAAGTACTTTTTTCAGATTCAGGACAAAAATGCAGTTAACAATACAGGAGTTTAAAAAGCTCGTATAGCCGACTGTAACATTTATACAGAGACATAACAGTGAAACAAACATGAAGCTAAGACAAGCCAGCACAATACCAGTAAGAAATTATAGCACACACAGATATCCTGTTTTATGTGGTATACAACAACCCCTATACATGTTTTAATTTATATTCTACATTGTCACATCACTTTAAATTCTAACACATACCGACACCCATTATACTTTTGCTTTGTTTATAGCTACATAGATCAAAATGATCATGAAAGCGCCAATTAGACAACATCTCATCCAGGTGTGGTCTCGAGGCCGTTTTCAGATGGAAAGTTTCATCATGGACCATAATGAGTGTCGTGTGTAGAGAACGTCGCGCTCCATTAACCTCACACCCAGTAATTCTTGGAATTTCAATTTATTTTGTTGATTTCGTTCATGGGTTTGATTGGACTGTGAATAATTAAGGAAATTTCTTCAACAAGTAGGTTATCGTAACCTTTCCAGTTCGACTGCAGCATGCGTGCTGTCTAGATATCCGTTTGTCTGTGCAAAACGTATATATACATCCAGACCACTGCGAATGTATTCTCGCCGTTGACAGATCGCAAAGCTTTCTAAAAGGAACCATCTCTTTGAAAGTTGTCCGTAAATAATTTAATTGTTGCAACATGCCACCTGACGATGTTTATTTATTTTCATCCTGGATAACAATTATCCATTTGTTACTGGACGTGAAGCAGAGTTGAATAGTTTACTAATAGTAAATGTTGTTTAATTACGGATTAATAATGCATTAAGAATTGATTCTACCTGTGCACTTGTAATAATATTACTAATAATCCTTGCATACCAATTAAAACAGATGTATCATTAATCTATGATTGCGGTTTGTAAGGTTAAGGAAAATCCTTAGGTAATATGCATCATTTAAAATTATTTCAAGGAAAGGTTGATTATGTTGCCATTTTCTTCATGAAATTTACATGGATAGCTGTGAATTACGTTTGTTATATACGCGATAATAATAATACAGACTTTCATTTACAAGTAAGTATATATGTATCTTCTCAAATTGTCTATATAAGTTAATATCGATATGACTAATGTTTACAAATACAATGTGTTATAATATTTACTTGCATGTTCAATGAACAAACAAAGTGACTGATGTTATACGAGTTCTCTCTTCCGGAACATCTGATGTCACGTCATGTGTTTCGTAGTTCACATTAATAATTGAATTGCACCCTTTGTTTTGTTGTTCACATTGCCAGTACTATAGTTTTTTTTCTTTCTTGTATTCTCTTGGTTTACTATGTACATTTTGTATGTCTTCGTCATGTCTTTGTTTATTATATATATTTTTATGTGTCGCTTTGTCTAATAGATTTGAACCACCTAGGATTTCTCATGGTATAAGTCGATCTCCTCTAGTGTGGAGGGTAGCGGATTTCCATCCGAGTAAAACCAAACATGTACGCTGCAGTCAGGATTAAGAGCAAAGACTGGTCGGATAGGAGTCAGAAGAATGTGACTGTGAAGAATGATGTGGCTGTTATCTTCGTTGGCACGTTTAAACATCCGGCTCAGCGTGGCGGTCTACTGGGAAACAAGTTAAATCAACTTATACTAATCTCTCTCCATTTGGCGGGTGCGAGAGCGGCACTTTAGCCTACTCTTTTTAGACATTTACAGAGGAGTCTTAAACCGCTAAGAGTGTTGCTCTCCCTTAACACGGGACAGGCATTTTTCTTCCCCATCCGACGGACTAGCATCGCTTACCCAGGCCTCTACAATAACAATTTTTTGAACTTGTCCCTTTGGACAAGTGCTTTCTTAAATCAACTTGTCCGCGAGGATTTGACACTTGTCCGAAAATTGAATTTGATACTCTTTTTTTCTCTCTTTTGTCTCTAAATCGTCTCTAAATCATCTTTCTTTTTCTTTTTGGCCGTATTTGAACATGTAAACCCGAATTTTGACAGATCCATTTATCGTAATTTATTTACATTAACTCCGCTCACTGTTAATTGTAAATTTTAACACACAATTACATTCATATTTATTCCGCCTGATAAAACGTTTACGCGATTCAGATTAAATAGAAGAACAGTGAAATTCATTCCCCGGTATATATTTCTCCCTCGAAAGTGAAATCGAAAATAAAATAATTTTGTCATCCAAATGCATGCAAGGTTTGCCGATAATTCTCGCTACCTTAACCTGAATTTTAAATTAAAAATTGGAAGGTTTCTGATGAATATTTTTATTTCTAAGTCCTTCTTTCAAAATTTTTTTTACTTGTCCCATCGGACAAGTACCAAGCCAAAGTTAATTGTCCGACGGAATTTTCAGCTGGTACCGGACAATCGGACAAGCGTTATTGTCGAGCCCTGTTACCGAGACAATCCTCGCAAATGGGCGTCGCAAATTTGATTCCTGAAATTTTCATCCCGAACGGGAATCGAAACATGCAGGACATTTCGTAGCCCGATTCGCTAACCACTACAACATTTGTTGTTCATTTGTAATCAATCAATCAATTTTATGATTTGATCTTCTTTCCCTTCCTCTCTGTCTAATTGCTTTATTATTCTTTTCTTTGTATTTTTTTTGTCTCATGCGTTCAACTGATGTTCCTAAATTTAAGTCTTCAGTGATATTAAGTTAATGCAGTGTTTATGCACCAAAAGATATGCCTCATCGCTAGGTCAAAACATTTAACCACAATGTTAGAAATGTTCAAATGACCAACAGGTAAATATGACAAAGAACACTAATACTTAGATGATGTGTCCACATGTGTCCACATGTAGTTAGCCACTCTGTGTTACAAATATAAACATCCCAGGACACGCATATAGAAGTATATTCAAAGTATGTTCATTTTGTCTTCAGTGGCGATTCGGTTTGCAATGATAATCACTTCGTGAATCCATTTTTGTTGAAAATTTTACCCCACTTAGAATAAAAATTTCTCTATAAATGTTATGGTATTGTTGATTATCTTGAATGCAGTTTGATGTTTTTCAAATTTAGATGAATTTTCTTAACTCCTTGGATGCCAATAGTGACTTTTGAGGGTGGGATAGAGTTGGGGCATAATCAGTTAATTCTGGCATGAAGCCGTCAGAAAAGTTCCAGGTAAATAATAATGTTTTCAATCTATAAACTTTAAAATACTTCCGATTTGTTATACTACAACCTGTACGATTGATTGAAATTGTATATGTACGCCATTGACACGGTCGAATAACTAAGTTCTATTTAAAAGACATATTGGGTTTAAAGAGGTATTCTTTTTGGAAAATATTTATACTTCATAATACAAAGATAAATGGTTATTGTTTCTGACTATCAATGTGTGATTAGTATTTTTGTTGTACACTCACTATTACCTTGGGTAAGTGAATTTAATTAATGCTATTATTAGACCAATAATGTTTCACCTTCAAGATATAATTTGAGTATAAAATCCGATTAAAAAGAAGTAAATATGAAAATGTAAGGATGAGTCCAAAGAAAAGAAATTTAACACGTGTAACATTGTCTATTCGGAGAGTTTTATCATAAATCGAGCATGGGTTTAAAAGATTCTTAAGGTTTTAAATCGACATTTTTGTGTTTCATTGTAAACTAAATGACGTAGTGTAATTACAGATATTATATGCACAATAAAAGAAAACAACCGTAAACATTAAATTGAAAACCAATTAATGAAATTCTATATGTATTCAAAGAAACTTGTTGACATTATTTTGGACAGAGACGATTTCCTTTCACATGACGTTTTGAAAAAAATGTCAATAAGGTTTTGAATCATGGGTATGTTTTGTTTTTTCATTGTTCTGTTGTAGTGACCTACTTATAAATCAAGGCGTCGTGTGTATTTTACCTTTGTTTAGGGAGCAACCATTTGATTTTTATGGGGTGGTGGGCTAGGATCAATTTTGAAATAAAAAGGCAGAACAAGGATTAATATGTGAAAAAATGCAGGATTTATCATTTGACCCTCCCCCCCCCAAAAAAAAACAATAAAAATAAAATAAAATAATGAAAAATCAAATGGCTGCTGTCTTACTGCCGACTCAAACTTAAAAGGAATTTTTATTTTTAAGTGTGTTAATTTTATGTATATAGTGTATCGTCGAATTTGGTAAAAAAATATATTGGAAATTCCAATTTTTGTAATGTATAATGATTAATTCAATCAATTCAATGTTTGGCCGTCACTGTCTGATGAACATCACAATGAAAGATGATAATTTGCAATGAACTGAAGATATAAAACTTTTGACATGGTCTTTTAAAATTTAAAAAGGTTTGTCTTTTCTGTATAAACTGTTGATACTCAATGCATTTTTTTTCTTTTATAATACTCAATGCATTAAATCAGTGTAGTGTGATGAAACTGAGAATTTTCACTGAGAACAAAGTATAAATACTTTTTCCTTTTCCATATAAATAAGGTAACATTGAATCAAAGTTTATTCAATACAAAAAGATAAGATACACTCCTGTACCAAAGTCTTGCTTTGTCAGATGTTAAAATTACAAATTCTTTCGAAATAAAAGCATTGTTAATTTTGGGATAAGATAAAGTGGGTATAGTTAATTTACAAAATATACCAAGGTACAGTGTAAAAGGATAACTCATTATATAACTGGTGTCTATCTTAATCAATGGAAAGTGTGAAGAGTTAAAAGTTGAAGAATAGCAATACCGGGTAAAAATAATCCAGGACCAAAATTTCGACGAACAAATGGGCAGGATCTCGAGGGGGGGGGGGGGTGAGTTTACTCTCTGGATTTTTGACGGCGGTGTGCGGAAATGGCCTAAGAAAAGGTACATGAGCAAATACTAGAATGCATATCAATAGTATAGCGAAAAAAAATAATTTTGATTAATATACCTACCCGCAAAAAAAGCCATGTCGGGCCCGAACTAATACTAATATTAGTTCGGGTGTTCTTTTCCGACCCCCCCCCCCCCATAAAAGTTAAACGGTTGCCCCCTTACAAGAACTTAACAAGTAGTTTAAGCTAAAAAGCTATACTCCACTATCAGATATTAATTTGCAAACTATTTGCAAAATTTCTTTATCTTCATTTGTGTGAGTCCAAATCAATTTATGATATAAATTTTAAGGTGTGAAAATAAGGACAACTATTTGTTTCTTCACGGCACTGCGTATAGTTGGTATTTGGGCAAGAAAATGGAAAGTGCTTTTCATCAGCAATTTCACTTGAAGAGACAAATTCTATACTGGCACTAATAATAAACTCTATCTGCAGCTAAGGGGGTGAAATGTCCAGTCTGATGAAACTACAAATATGTACTTTTGTGCTCAAAAGGGTTTTATGAATAACAGTTATTTTTCAAGTCCAAAGTTTGTTTGAATTTTACTATAAGTACAAATTTACTCAGTTTACCTTCAGGGTAAAAAAACGAAATGGGGATAACAGGGCCGGTGAACAATCACATACCAATCAATCAACACCACCCAACAGACAGAACCCTGGACAAAAACAAACACAAAAGAGTACAAAACACAAACTGTATTTGTTTTTGCCAGTTATCATCTTTTGGTATAAGATCTTCTTAGGCATGATTGTTAACTTTTTTGCAAGTAATCTAATCAAAATAAAATTGATTGATCCATACCATGAGGGATATTTCGAATTAAATAACCTTAAAGATTCGGTATAAGTGGGAAATCAGTATTAAGATTTTCCAGTCTATGCCAGTATTTCAAGATATCATTATGCAAGGGGAACCGTCCCAACTCTAATAAGCAGAAAAATTAGTAGATTTTTTGTTAACACCAAGAATTAATTCACAAAATTTGACATATAAGTTTTCCCAATTTTTCATAAGTTTTTGATCAACTGAAAAACATTTTGCGGTACGGGTTAAAAAATCCAAAAATATCAGACCCGTACAGTAATACAGACATCCGTGACATTACATCGTCAAATACACGTAAAACTGGTTTTCCACTAGGTACATGCGAAATAAAATCCCTTGGCCATTTTTTATATGATTTAACCTATTGTTATAATGTTCTCTTTGAGCAACGGAAAAGTTACATATGCACAGATAAAAATTATTAATATAATTAATTATATTGCTAGACATATTCAACATTATATCAACTTATGTTTACTGCATCTGTCTGCTTTGTTGAAAATCAAGATCTATGTTTTGTTGACATTCAGGTTGAGACACCAATCTTTACATGAGTTTAAAGTTGGTCGGGTATTGTTTCATTTCGTTTTGTTTTGCTTTTTCTCTTTTGTTTGTTTGTTTTTTTTCTTTTGTGTTTTTTTCTTTTGTTTTCTTTTGTTTTTTTTCAGATGATGTTGAAGATAATAAAATAACATCATCTGTACAGAGTAAACAATGAATTTTACGAATATGTATTACAACTGGGTCACTGGGAGTGTCTATTAAGTAGTTTGAAAGATCATTCATAAAAATTTTAAACGGGTTAGGACTCTAAGTGCCCTTTTGTTTCACAACTAAATTTCGGCAAAAAAAATTATTAGTAATTCGATTATTTCTATTACAATACATACTTATGACAATATTATAAATATAAGATTCTATCCCAGCTTCTCATCTTCTAATAATTTTATCTTGAATCCAGCATGGATGACTGTATCAAAATTGTTTTGAAAATAGACAAAACCAGATCAACTCCCTACCGTTTTTATACCCACAATATTTCTCAATGATAGTCTTCCGGATAAAAATGTGGTCAGATGTCCTCCATTCCTTGTAAATACTATTTGACAGTCATTTATAATATTTTTTTAAATACATTTATCAAGGCGATTTTCATGGATTTTATTATGCCCCGTCCATGAATATGGAATATGCATTTAGATTTACCCTTGTCCGTCTGTCCGGCATGGTTAAGGTTTTGCGTTTACTTCCATTTCTCAGAAACCCATTGAGAAATTTTATCATTACAATCCCCCTATTACACTGAGCAACATCTGGTCACTTTGACCTACATTTAATGCATGAGTGACTCTGATAAAGTTTTTCCCTAAAAATCCATATAGTGTTACATTTTATCAATGATACTTCAATACTATAATCTTCTTACATTATAAACGTGCATATTTAAAAATCATACTCTAACAAGGCAGTGACAAAGAGGTCGTGTTGAATCAAAACAAAGATGCAAGTATAGAAACAAGTTTTAATGAAAATGTACATGTCTAAAATTCTCTTAATTATTGAGGCATATATATGTATGTATATAATGCCCTTTTTGTTGTGGGATTTTTATAAAAAAAAAATTACATATAAATTCAGATTCAAATTCTTTTATATCACTTGAGGTCATATGAATCATAATAACAAAAAAATTAAAAATAAAATAAAATAAAATGAAATAGCATCACATTTGAAAATTAAAAAGTTATTCAATAAAGCATATTGACATACAACATATAACATGTAACAGTGAGCGAGAGCCAGCTATGTAAGGGAAATAACTCAAATTGTACTTTGTTACATTGTGCACAAAATATATATATTTACTTTAAATTATGTCATGCCTTAGGTTTATTTTCAGTTCTTACTCCGAAATTATTTATAAAAAATTACAGAAACATGTATTAAAATCTAGATCCTCATTGGCCATAATCCAGACAAAGAAATTCTGGTTATCAAATTGTAGAAAGTTGAGGATACTGTTGAAAATAAGTTTAGAAACACATTTCTAAAATTATCATAAAGTCGACATTCTGAAACGAAATGCATTTCATCTTCAACTGAATTAAATACACAGTGTTGATAGAGCCTCTTACATCTAGGAACATTTCTAGTTTACCTAATAGTACAGTATGTATGTTTGTCTACAATATCGTCCTCTGCATTGTTTGTGTATCATTTGAATTTTTTTTTTTACTTTAGAAAATCTACATGATCGATTATTAACGATATTAAACGGATGATCTCATGAATACTAGACAAAGAACGTTGCAGTGTAGAACATTCCGATACTGCAGAAGATATGAAGAGACGATGTTCCGGAAGTAGATATCGACAGATAACCATAATCTTATCTATTATATGTATTGGTTATGTTTGGTATTATGGTTGGTTTGATGACCCTGATTTCATTTACATTCATAAAAATACGCATGCCCAATGTGTAATTCCGGAAATAAATCCATTTGATGAGGAAATAATGAAATATTACTGGAAACCAGACCCTTTAGTCTGTTCAAAAGAAACTGATTTAGTGTATATTGATGATGATGAAAATATACATGTGAACTACAGTCGTCTGAAAACAAATTTTGTTAACTGCAGTTACCAGCCAATGATTCGCAAAATAGAAAATGACAACGAAGTGTCGTTCGGAAATCCGGTGTGGTTTAATAATACAGCACGATTACATTCGGATTTTATAAAAGTACAGTGTTTTTCTGGTGAATCTATGGTGTACGATCGATTACATTATCACATACATAGATCATCTAATAAGAAAATAATAACACCAAGCGATGATCGACTTAGCGTTTTAATATTCGGATTGGATAGTATGTCTCGGTTAGCAGCAATACGTGAACTTCCTAAAACTATGAAATATCTCCAAGAGAAATTGGATGCATATATTTTAAAAGGCTACACCATAGTTGGTGGGAATTCACTTCCTAACTTGGCTTCATTTTTAACGGGACGGAAAGCTTATACAAAAGAATTTCCGGTAATAAAAGGTGTATTCCTCGATAACCATCCTTTTATTTGGAAAAACTTTAGCGAGAAAGGTGCTGTTACAATGTATGCCGAAGATTTTCCTAGATTCTCCACGTTGAACTACGGCGGATGTACTGGTTTTAACAATACACCTGTCGATCACTACTTGCGTCCATTCTATTTGGGTATAAATCAAATCCGAAAATATCAGTCCACTATAAATGAAGCATTGTTATTTCTGGAGAACAAAAATATACGTTTAGGTAAAAGTTCTACTTTGTGTTATAATGATGAACCAAGACATGCTGTTCAAATTAATTATTTCAAAAGATTTTTGAAGACATACCGGAACAAGTATAAATTTGCGATGTCATGGCTAAATGAAATAAGTCATGAATATGTGAATTTTATAAAGTTAACAGACGATGATTTTCTTAATTTTCTAACTTTTCTAAAAGAGGATGGACATTTAGATAATTCAGTATTATTTTTTCTCAGTGATCATGGATCTCGAGTGGACACAATCAGAAATTCACCGATTGGTCGTATCGAAGTACGACTTCCGTTTTTTTCTGTTGTGCTTCCGGAATCTCTTAAACGAAAATACCCTCATATAGATAAAAATCTAAAAACCAACATTAATCGATTAACTAATGGATTCGATTTCCACGAAACAATAAAAGATATTATGTCAAATAATTTTATTTCTTTTGATAATAAAAACCAGCTTTCCCGTGGAATCAGTCTTTTCAAAGCTATACCGAAAGATCGGACGTGCGCAGATGCACATATAGGAGAGGAATTCTGTGCGTGTTACACATCAGAAAATGTTTCATCAAATCATGCAGTAGTTAAAAAAATGGCTGATTTTGCAGTTTTATATATAAACAAACAACTGCATGGCCATCGTTCAAAATGTGCCGAGTTGTCATTGAAAAATATATCTGAGACAAAATTAATTCATTCGCATCTAAAGCGCAGCAAAGAACGTGATCGTAAATCACTTTTAAACTTTATCGTAAAACCAAAAACCGATCAAACTGCCCGATATTTAATAGTATTTTTTGTAAAACCTAGTTATGGCATGTTTGAGGCAACCGTAGAAGAGACTAGTGAAAACAAAATGATAGTTTTAGGTGACATTCTCCGTACAAACCGATATGGGAACCAGTCAGAATGTATCAGTGAAAATAAGTTAAAACCATACTGCTATTGTGTATAATTTTTATAAGCTTTGTAATAAAATCTACGAAGTTAAACAATGTTTTTACTATATATCTGTAAATGTATACGAGGATACATTTCAAGCAATTGCCATGAATTAAATTTTCTGCAAAATGTAAGGATATGGTGTTGGTGTTAATGAGAATGGAGATAAAGCATTTGTTCCACATTTTTTCATTTTTTTTATGCTTCTTATTTTGTTACCTAATTCATTGAGTTGTTTCTTATTTGAAATTGCTTAATACATAATAAAATAGACGACAAGAAAGGTGAAAATTGTTATACCAATCAACCTATGGCCTCCAATCAATAGCCTTCTGTGTAGACAAAATGGCATAGAACCGAATTGGTACATACATTTAGTATTGTATGATAAACAGTAGCCATTAAAAACCCACAAAACCTAAGAAGTATGTTAGTTTTTAAGGAAATCTGTAAATATTCCACTAAACAGTGAGCATTCAGTTGACAATTAAAAATAATTTAATCACGTTAATAACCAAATAAGCATGTACAAATTCAGAAACTTATACTTGCACGCAAATACAACGAATGAAGTAAAATCGCACAATACACTTTGCGATTGGTGGATGAGAAAAAAAATAGGAAAATTGGAATTTAGGATTGCACAGATTAATATAATGATACTATGAAAGAAATTATCCCCAACTGATATAAAAATGGTAAATGAAAACAGTTTTTTTTATTCCCTATTTGGAACACTGGAATGGTTTTTATTCTGCAAACATATGCTGCAGCGGTTCTTCTTTTTTAAAATTGTATCATTTTGCTATGCTTCATTTCAGAATTTCTGTCCCAGTGGATTTAGTTCTGTGAGATACGTACATGGAATATAAGCATGATAGTTCAATTTTAGATTACATAGGCTGAATATACATTTGAACTATTATCACAATTTCATGGGATTCATCGTTATTTTTCTTGTCTCAAGGGCTATATTTCATGACACTATACTGCTCGGAAGCCATTCTTATAATTACATCATCCCTAATGAGAGATTATTTTATCCGTTTAATAGATTTTTGAGACGCCTCATTTTGTAATTGAAATGTCTTGATACAACTTGAGCAGACATTTTGAAACAATTACAATGTGCAAGTGCCGTGAACTAAAAGTACATTACATTGTTGAATGACTGTATCTCCACATTTTAAGGTATCTAAGATAATATACAATGTTATGCCCCAACAAACGACTCAGATGAACAAGCAAAGTCGGAATTCTATCAACAACTACAAGATGTAATTAATTGCAAGGCAAAGAAAGACATACTGATACTGATGGGAGATTTAAATGCAAAAATTGGAAATGATAACACCGGCAATGAATTGGCCATGGGAAAAGAAGGTCTAGGATCAATGAACGAAAATGGTGAAATGTTCACAGACTTCTGTACCTTTAACAGCTTGGTAATTGGAGGCAGTGTCTTCCCACATAAAAGAATACACAAAGTTACATGGGTATCACCAGACCATCAAACTGAAAACCAGATAGACCACATCTGTATAAGTAGCACCTTCCGAAGATCACTGCAGGATGTTCGGAACAAAAGAGGGGCTGATGTCGGATCTGACCATCACTTACTTATTGGGAAAATAAAATTGAAATTTAAGAACTTCCAAACCAACCCTTCAAAAACAAGTCACAAATTTAATACAGATCTCCTTATAGACAAAAACATCAAACAGGAATTCCATCTTGAATTATCTAACCGCTATCAGGCACTCTTGGATATATGTGATGAAGAAACTTCAGTAGAACAACAGTGGGAAAACACTAGAGATGTATGGAAAGAGACATGTGAAAAGGTTATTGGTAAAAAGACAAGAGAACACAAGGAATGGATAAGTGTAGCCACTCTTTCTAAGATCAAAGAGAGAAAAGATTCCAAAGCAGATTTGAACAACTGCAAGACCAGAGCATCAAAGGCAGCAGCCCAACACCGATATAATGATAAGCACAAAGAGGTTAAAATGTCAGTTAAAAAAGATCGTAAGAACTACATTGAAAATCTAGCAAATGATGCAGAAGAAGCAGCTGGCAAGAAAAACATGAAGGAAGTCTACAACATCACGAGAAAACTAGCAGGAAATAAAAGGATATCTGAAAAGCCTGTTAAAAGCAAAGCTGGGGATATTATCACAGATGAAAAGGAACAACTTAATCGTTGGAAAGAGCATTTTGAAGAACTTTTAAACCGACCAATTCCAACTGATCCACCAATCATCACACCCAGAGAAACTCCTCTTAACATTAACACTAACAAACCAACAAAGATAGAGGTTAAAAGAGCAATTAGTACCTTAAAAAATGGGAAGGCAGCTGGTCCAGACGGTGTCCCTGTAGAGTCCATCAAAACAGACACAAATATATCAGTAGATATGTTGCATAACCTACTAGGAAAGATCTGGGATGAAGAAAATGTGCCATCTGAATGGAAACATGGACATATAATAAAGTTACCAAAGAAAGGAGATTTAGGAGAGTGTAAAAACTGGAGGGGAATAACTCTATTATCTGTCCCTAGTAAGATCCTAAATCGAATTTTGCTAGACAGAATGAAAACAGCTGTGGACACATATCTTCGAGATGAACAAGCAGGTTTTAGGCAAAATCGGTCATGCACAGATCAAATTACTATATTAAGAATAATAATTGAACAGTCAATAGAATGGAATACACCATTACACATGTGTTTTGTGGACTTTGAAAAGGCCTTTGATAGCATTGACAGATCATCTCTCTGGAAGCTCCTGCAACACCATGGCATACCAGAGAAATTGATAAGAATCATAAGATCAGCCTATGAACCAAGTACTTGTCAGGTCATCCACAAAAATACTCTCACAGAACCTTTTAACATTCTAACAGGAGTCCGTCAAGGCTGCTTACTATCACCTTTTCTCTTTTTGCTGGCTGTCAACTGGGTAATGAAAACAACAACATCATCACATTCAAGAGGTATTCAGTGGACATTACAAAAACATCTTGAAGATTTGGACTTTGCAGACGACATTGCTCTTATGTCACAAAAGCAAAGAGACCTCAAAGCAAAGACAGAAGTTTTAGAACAACAGGGTAAAAGAATTGGCCTTCACATAAACCATGGAAAAACAAAAACAATGAGAATCAACGCTACAAATTCAGCCAAACTTGAAATAAGAGGAAAAGAACTAGAGGATGTTGAACAATTTACCTATCTTGGAAGCATTGTGAGTAGTGATGGGGGAACAGATAGAGATATAAAGAGTAGGATAGGAAAAGCTGCAGCTGTCTTTAAAACCTTACGACCAATTTGGACAACATCAAAAATTTCGAAAAACACCAAGCTCAAGATTTTTAATTCCAATGTTAAGTCTGTATTATTATATGCATCTGAGACCTGGCGTACGACAAAAACAGCAATACACAAGCTTCAAGTATTCACCAACAGATGCTTGAGAACAATACTAAAGATCACATGGCAAGACAAAGTGACAAATGAAGAACTTTGGAAGAGGGCAGAACAACTTCCAATTGATACCCAGATCAAAAAGAGAAAATGGTCCTGGATTGGTCATACACTAAGAAAGCCAAAAACCACCATAGTGAACCAAGCTCTCAGGTGGAATCCACAAGGGCAGAGAAAAAGAGGTAGACCAAGAAACTCCTGGAGAAGATCAACAGAACAGGAGGCAAAACACCTAGGAAAGACATGGGGTCAAATCGACAAGCTAGCCCAGGACAGAAGAAAATGGAAATCCTTCCTCGACGACCTATGTCCTGCCAAGGATGAAAGGGTTTAAGTCAAAGTAAGTCAAGATAATAATTAAAAAAAACACATTTAAAACTTGTATTTCACCAATATATCATCATGCAATTAATCTCGGCACACAGAACACCTTTCTTTATTTGGATCTACCATACCATTTGCTGCATTTCCCAATTAACTCTCTAACACAATTTCATTAGTATTTCTGATACTTATTAATACTGGGGTATCGTCTACACAGATTTCTTCCCATTGGATGGATGGATGGATTAATTATATATTGTTTAACGTCCAGTCGCATATCAGTATGAGAACAGGTTGATATGATTATGAATGTGATCCCTGCTTTGTACTAGACCGACACGCTAAGTTGGATTTTTAATGTGCTAGCTCACGAGGTACCTGTCCGCAGGAAGACATATCACTTGACTCGGACACACTATACTGACTCCCAGCCGACCAGTCTTTGCACTTACTCCTAGATACCGCGCGCTTGGCGGAGAAGCAGCAAATACCAATTTTAATGTCCTTTGTTTGACCCGGCCTGGGATCGAACCCGCGACCTTCCGCAATCGGGGCGAGCACGCTACCACGAGACCACCGACGCGGTCTCTTCCCATTGGAAATTTAAAGCCATAACCATTGTCCGGAACATCTTACTGATATAAATTGCACAACGTCCTTTCGTGGATTTGATATTTGTATCAAATTGGGTACTCTATAATACAACCCATGTTGAAGACTGTACTACAACCCCTATATGTACGTTTTCATTCCGTTTCAGGGTTTTGTCTTATTGATATTTACCCCATATCTCCTTTCAGTTCTAGATCAATTGTAGGCTTGAGACCTTGGGTGTGAGGGAAGGGGTCACCTAATATACAGGGTAATTAGCTGTATATTCACCCAATTTACGAGCTCAGTTCTATATTTTTGGTAATAATTGTTGATCAAACTGTATGAATATTTGGGTTTATATTCATTCGGCTGCTTCATATAAAAGGTGAAAGTAAAAATGATATATAATTCTCGAAGGCTTGAAAATATCCCAATTTTACCACGGTTATGCCAAATATTTTGAGCGAAAAAGAGAGGTAAATTATCCGCATAAAGGGCCTACCTGTTGTAAAATAAGGATATTTTCAAGCCACCGTTAATTATTTCTATTCTAATAGGACAGTTTCCACGACATTTTAAAACGCCTCGACATAGGTATTCAGACATGAAGACGCCATTACACAACGCTAGTTATACTATGACGTCATTAAAGCTTGTGCGGAAACTTTATTTTGACGTTGCCAAACAAGCCGTCTGACTTCTGTGACTTTGGAATCAAAATATCCATATTTTACCACGAATATAGACCGATGGCGTTTGTAGCAGGTCATATAAGAATAATGAATTATTTTGTTGGGAAACAATTGGGAGATGCATCATAAGTACAAAAATTCGAAGTACCAAGTGTGCTTATTATTCTTTTTTTAAATATTTTAAAATACTCCCTTTGGATGAAAACTGTCATGAGATTCAAAACTAAATTGAATCTTTTTACAAAAATTCACCTCCAATATCCCAATTTCTCCCCGCAAGAGAAACAACTGTGCAATCGCGGAAAACAACCCTATTGTTCACCTCCAAATATCCTAATTTTCCCCCGCAAGGGAGAAAAGTGTGTAATTCGTCTGCATAAAAATTCATGAGACTCAAAATTATGTTTTGCTCCTGAAAAAAAAAAATTAAAAAAAAACAATTACGGCCCTCGTTTGAGGTAGACATTCAGATTTGGCAACCCTTGACAGGTTGTTTTCCTCTCTCGGCTTGCTAAATCTGAAGCCCGAGGGAAAACAGCCAGTCAAGGGTTGCCAAATCTGAATGACTACCTCAAATGAGGATCGTAATTGTATAACGATATCTTATTGAAACAACTGAAAATTAAGGTAAAACGAAGATCGTCATCCACCTGGCCCCAGGAGAGTTTGCAGTTTGCGGAACTCAACTGCAGTATGTATGACTGTACATATCGCCAGTTTTCAAATGTCAGTCATTGGTATTTTGAGCTACGACATAACCATGTAGAGCTCTGACGTAACACGAGTATACCATCCATCACCAACAATGCAACTTCTATTTTAATGAGTAATCAGACCTCTTTAACGATCTTGAACGTACAGTTTATTAAACGTCTTCCAGTTACAAACCCTTGTATTAAAACTATTTCTGTAACACTAATGACATTTTTGGTATTCAATACTCGATTACCAATTAACAATCATTAACTTGCATTCAGATTGATAGTCATTGTCTTGAGAGGTACTCATTGTGTTGTTTTTGGTAGAATGCACTACTGGCTCAGTGCCAAGCAATGCGGACAACAAGCAAGGTGGCATGCGATCTCCATTTAAACATAATACCTCCGATAGTTATATATAGCAGTATAAAAACCAATTTACTACTCATCTATTCATATATTTGCATACATGAGTCCAAGAATTGCATTTTATCCATGATTTGTGTAAAAATCTAAAATACAACAATTTCTAAGACCACTGGGCGAATCGTATTTTCCATTCGTGAGGATAAATTGAATCGATGTACAGGAAACGAATAATAGTAAATTATTCTCATTAATTCTTTCCATCAGGAACGATAATCTATAAATACAGAATAACTGGAATATATAATGTAAATTCACGTTTTTAATACTAAGTAGTTTGAAATTCACTTATTACATCTTGAGCACCAAACTGTTATCACAGAATATTCTTTAAAGGGGTCAAACTTTTGTTTTAATGCAAGGGAAAGTAGGGACGTACTTAAAATTTGTCGAAATAATTTAGGCTTACAAATATCATTTAAAAAATTTAATATTAAACTTAAAAGGGACTAGCTATGTATGGACTTAGGGGGGGGGGGGAATACAAGGCTAAGAGTGCCAGGAAAGAGTATCGCTGATTAGTCTCGACCCCCCCCCCCCCCCCCCCCTTCTACAGTTGAAACTGTTTTCATTATTCATTTTCGAAAATATTTTTAACTTTATATGTATTGTGAATTTAAGTTGTCTAGTGTCCTCTTTCATTTTTATGCATTTTATTTCTATATAGGATAGTAGTACCCTATTGTCACAACTGATACAACCACTGGAATTATTTCAAATCGTATAGTAAACAGAGAATAATACAAGGCAAAATCCGTGGCCTTATCACCTCGAGGACCTTTAGGCGATACGCATTTTCTCATGTTTTATACGCTTTACCATATATTTGAACAGGAGAATATAGTCACCTGACCAATATAATTTTATGGGGTATAATGATATAAAGGGGTGATGATATCGATATCATCGCGGTAGAAAATATAGCTGACAATGTTCTTTCAGTATCGTATATGCGATTTACCGTTATTCAGTGCTGAGTATATTATAAACAATAGTATTTGCTTAGGAAACAACCATTTAACTTCAAGAGTGGGGGGGGGGGGGTGTATGATTTTTTATATTGGTTTGAAAAATTTTTTTTCAAGGTATGGACACAATTTTATTTTTTTTCGACTACAATCAAACCAGATTTTTTTTTCATACCAAGTCGAATCAGAATGTTTTTTAGCAGTGCCCAGAAAGTAGAGGGTGAATTTATTCCTATGGCATCCAGGCTACAAATAGAAAAGGGGGGTGGGTCAAAATTTAAAAAAAAAACTTCTCCTCTGAAGGTAATATGTGAATCTCAGCGAAACTTTGCTGAAATGGTCCTTGGGTAGTCTCCTTCCAAATTTTGTCCGATGGTCCCGACATGTGACCAAGATGGCCGCAAAAGCGGAACTTAGTTTAATATAGGACCCTATAGGAGATTGATTTAAACATTTTCTTGTCTAAAACTACTGAGCTAATTGCAAGCAAATCTAGCAGCAATGGTTCGTATATGTACCTCTTTCAGATTTATGTCCGATGAACCGGACGATCAACCAAACTGGCCCCACAGCTGAACTTAGTTTAACATAGGACCCTATGGGAAATTCATTTAAAAATCTTCTTGTCTGAAACTACTGAGCCTGTGGCAACCAAACTTAGCAGCAATGGTCCTTAGATGGTCCTCTTTCAGATTTGTGTCCGATTAACCGGACGATCAACCAAGATGGCCACCACAGCCGAACTTAGTTTAACATATGACCCTATGGGAAATTCATTTAAAAATCTTCTTGTTTGAAACTACTTAGCCAATTGCAACTACGACGAACCGGACTGTCAACCAAGATGGCCGCCACAGACGAATTTAGTTTAACATAGGACCTTATGGGAATTTCATTTAAAAATCTTCCTGTCTGAAACAACTTGGCCAATGGAACCCAACTTGGCCAATGGAACCAAACTTGGCAGAAATGGTTGATAGGTGGTCCTCTTTAAGAATTGTGTCCGTTGACTCGGAATGTCAACAAAGATTGCCGCCACAGCTGAACTAAATTTGACATAGGACCCTATGGGAAAATTCGTTAAATTATCCTCTTGTCTGAAACAACTGAGCCAATTAGAACAAGACATGGCAGCAATGGTCCTTAGATTGTCCTCTTTCAGAATTGGATCGGATGACCTGGACTGTCAATCGAGATGGCCGCCACAGCCGAACATAGTTTAATATTTGACCCTATGGAAAATTCATTAAAAAATCTTCTCGTCTGAATCTACAGAGAGGTTGGACCCAAACTTAGCAGCAATGGTCCTAAGATGGTCCTCTTTCAGAATTATGTCCGTTGTCAAAACTATCAACCAAGATATGCACTCAGGTGAGCGATACAGGCTCCTTGGAGCCTCTGGTTTAAATCAACTCTCGGATTCAATTTTTTTTTAAATATATCTAAACCAGAAATTTTTTTTCCATAATTTTATAAAACAGATTATTTTTTTTTTGGCCCTTGCTGCAACATATCATTTTTTTCCCTTCCCTCTGGAATAAGAATATTTTTTTCACAAAAAACCGTAACCCCTCCTTTTTCCCCTTGAAATTAAATGGTTGTTCCCTTACATTTACTATTTCGTCGATTAAAATAAATGTCTTTTTACATTATGGTATCCCTCTCAAGTATTTACTCGCTACATAAGGTCCTGCTCATATTGTTTTCAAGTACTAATGACGCGAGATCTTCGAATGTTGACTGTTTAATCAAGTTTCATTAACAAATACATGTACAACTTCAGAATAACTACAGTGTATATTAAAAGCTCCGAAAAGTACAGTTATTATTATATGGCAATTCCATTGAACATATACTGGAAGAGAGATAACTCTGACAGTTTGTGTTGGTTTAATTTTAAAAGCAAAAATGAAAAATTAATAAAAATAACTAATTTAAAAAACAACACAAAACAAAAACAAAACAAAAACAAAACAAAAAAAACAAAAACAAAAAACAAAAAAAACCGGAAAAGACCCAAATCATCTTTTAGTAATAAATTCAAATAGGCTGAAATAGTGTACTAGATGAGGTTTCAGGTATTTCATAAAGACTCTTTTCCAAGATACGAATTTTAATCATAAATCATTGGCAAAATAAATAGCCCTACAAAATATAACAAATACACTTTCAAATTATATAATATTTACAATCGCATGAGACATACACAATACAAACATTCACACATCGTTATTCAAATTTATTCTTCAAATAATTCATAATAATGGTATTATACAACTCATGTTCTAAAGGAAAAAATGTATGCAACAGTTTTATAATGTGTTCATAAGATGAAGAAAAGCAATACTGACTAAAGATGAAGAATAGCAATTTTCCGCCAAGAATTGGTGGAAAAAACAGCAAATATTAGAAATATATGTATTTGACTATGCGACATACCGTACTCCCATATTATAATGCCATTAAATATATCAAATTTGCCAGACATTGTGTTCAGCAAATACAAAATTCCCTTAAATAAGTATATCTATACAACTTGTTATATAACAAAATAAATACACAGTTACCTGTCTGTAGGACCAGGCCTTAATACAGATTCAGTAATTCAGTACATGTATCAAACTCTACATATTAATTGCATGCTCTTACTATACTGAATGACATTCCAATTGACATGATCCATTCAAACAGGAAAATGACAAGAGCACAATAAACATTTAAAATAACCTGTAAATCACAATACTGTAAGTTTGATGTACTCTTATATAAATTATTATAAATATTAATTATTCCAAATAGTTTAAAACTTTAAAATGTTATGTCTAAATACCCTCTTCCATAAAAGTCACATTCATACATCTAGTAGGAAAATGGGACTATAAAGTTAAAAAAAAATACTCTCAAATGGAACGTAAACATATTAACATATAAATACCTTCAATCAAAATATCAAACATCTTGCAAATCTTTCGGAAAAAATGTTTTAGTACGAAAATATTGAATCTTTTTTCCAAAAACCCATTCTCAACTTCAAAGACACAAAGAAATAATATTTTTGTGGGAAAAATACCTTCCAACCAATAATAAAAATACCTAAAAACTTCTAACCAATCAGACACCATTTACACTATATTAAAACAACTCACCCACCTGACAAACAAACACCTTGCAACTTGAAATTTTATGATTGAACCCATTTCAGTGTTTCACCACACTGAACACAACAAAACTGACAATCTAATACCCTTGATACTTCAAATTTACTGCTAAAAAAATATAAAATTGCCAAAGCTAAGGAGTGTCTCCCCCGTGCATTAGCTCTGTCCTTAGATGGTTTTGGAATAATCCATTTTGGTTAATTTTTGTATTTTTTTTTTTAATTTGCACTTCAACCTTTTGGATTATTGTTTTGTTTTTCAACATTTTAGGCCTTGTTCACTACAACTGATGAGTCGTAAATAGACGAACTGTGCATCAAAATTGGTATCAAAGAATTAATTTTTTTATATGAGTACAATATGCAGGTAAAACGTCAAATGTAAGTAAACAGCTGTTTGCTATTGTTTTAATACTAGGATTAATTCATTTATTGCCCCCCCCCCCCAAAAAAAAAAAAAATAAAAATCACTATTTTTTGAAACAGATTATGAATATGGTGTTAATAAAAGAAAGATTTCCCATAAAAATGTTGCTTGCATTCACGTGCAGTTTTTTATAAACGTGAAATTGGACTCGATCAATAGTTCAAATCAGTAAATAATTGTGTAACAGTAGAGCATGATTTGTCTCCCAAAATTAGCTTCCGCACCAACAGGGGATCGAACCCGGAACCTTTGGTTCAGAAGTCGATCCACCCTCTACCAACTGAGCTAAAGGAGTACTCCACTAGCACAGCTAAAGGAGGGTTTTTATACACCTGTTTCGGTTTCTATAGCTTCAATCGTACACGAGGGAAGCCCCGTTACAATCGACAAGAGTTTAGCTGTATGGGTCATATTTCGGACAACGTATATACCACACAAATTCCATCGATCTAAAAAAAACTTTCAGGGCCTTGTATTCAGCGAAATGTAGGTTAATTAGAACGTAATAATATGGACATTTATGTCTGAACACGTGGGGATAAATATTCACTTCTTTTAAACTAAATTCAGCGAACGTAAATTGTAAAACTCCCAAAACTTTTCTTCTATTTCGTGATCAGGTGATCGCACCGCAGTTATGTCCCTTTTTTATCCCCCCCTCCCGTTTACCATTTTCTTCTGCTTTTTTATAGTCTGTTTGTGTGATTTACATATATTACTGTTCCTTAGAATAACTACGCGTGGCACCCAATGATATCCAGTCCTATTGATTAGCAATTTTAGAACAAACTTAAGACCGATCGGTCCATGACAGGGCATAACTCGTCATACGCCTTGGTATATGCTTAATAGGAACATAGATGTAGCAGCAGTAGCATAATAACATTCCATAAATGGACAATACAACAATATAAGTTAGAATAGAGAATGGAAACGGGGAATGTGTCAAAGAGACAACAACCCGACCAAAGAAAACAGCTCAAGGCTACAAATGGGTCTTCAACGCAGCGAGAAAATCCCACACCCGGATGCGGCTTCAGCTGGCCCTAAACAATATTGTATACTTGTTCAGAAAAATGGACGGCACACTAAACTGAGTTAAATGGTTACATGAAGCATAGTGTATACACGAGTACGTAGCTGTGAAAATGTTTGTTTGAAGTGATAGGCTCCGTCTAAAACAACAATTCAAGTGTATGTGATATATCGATATGCAACACATCAGTGCCTTCATTTTAACTGGTATTACTTTTTTGGAAATTATTTTACATTGTTCAAAGGATCTACTTGTAAACTTGATATGTCAACACAACAGGTAGTTCCTTCAATCGTGACCACTGTAATTAAGGTTATCAGACGTGTTAGATGCACACTTGTCTATCAGTCAACGATTACTGTCGGTCATTTCTAAATTCAAACTGACCCCCTCGGTGGTCTCGTGGTAGCGTGCTCGCCCCGAGTGCGGAAGGTCGTGGGTTTGATCCCCGGCCGGGTCAAACCAAAGACATTAAAATTGGTATTTGCTGCTTCTCCGCTAAGCACGCGGCATCTAGGAATAAGAGCAAAGACTGGTCGGCTCGGAGTCAGTATAAAGTGTCCGAGTGAGGTGATATGTCTTCCTGCGGACAGTTACCTCGTGAGCTAGCACATTAAAAATCCGACTTAGCGTGTCGGTCTAGTACAAAGCAGGGATCATATTCATTATCATATCAACATGTTCTCGTCCTGATATGCACATGGTTGCCACTGGACGTTAAACAATAATTCATCCATCCATCCATCCATCTAAATTCAAACTTGAGATTTTATTGGTATAAAAGGATTACAAACATTTATATTAAACAATACAAACAGTTTCGTAAACTAATTTTGTTATAATTATATACTTGTAGTTGTTAGTAGTTAGAAAAATTGTCCCCATCTGACAGGAATTGTGATAAAATATTGTCCCTGACAGGATGCTCCCATGTAATTTTGTCATAATTGACCCCAATGTCACTAAAATCAATGTCGAGTTCTTTCCCTTAGTTCAAGCTTTCCTCATTTTTACAACAGAAACGAAATCGACAAAGCAAATTTGTTAAATTGTTTAATGTATCGAATTTTCTCTTTTAAATATGTCACTATTACAATGCTTTTATTACTATTCTTCAACTTGAATTCACTGTTTATTACAGGAAAATCAGATAAAGATAACACTTGCCATTTACCGACAATGTGCCTCTTTTTGATACAGTCGGGGAGCAAAGAAAAAATGGCAGAGTGGTCCTGCTAACATTTTCATCTGTTTGCCCAACAAAATCATTTAAGACATTTACAAATAGAAGAACAAATATTGGACACAATAAAGAAAATTATAGGATACAGGAACACTTTGTTCATATGAAATCGGCATAAAATGGGTATTAACAAAATACATAGCCTTTATAAATTATATTAGTCACTCACCTTGCTAAAATGCTGCTTAATGGCAATTAATATGGGATATTAACTGATGTAATATTGAAAATTACTGCAGTAAGCAGTAGACAGCACTAAGTCACGGACAATATTTAACTCGTGTAGAAGTCTAGTAGGTAAATAAAGCAGTCCAACAGTCTCTTGTTGTCTGATTGAGATCTCTCATCATCAGTATGCTTGAATTCCTCATTGACAACATATTTGTGAAGTTCGGAGGAAAGATATTTCAACACTTGGTCGGCATACATATGGGAACAAATTGTGCCCCACTGCTAGCTGACTTGTTTTTATACTCTTATGAGACGGATTTTCTTCAAAGTCCAGTGAAGGGAAAGGAAATAAAAGAAGCTTTAATTTTACCTATAGATATATTGATGATGTTCTTTCCATTAACAATCCTGGCTTTGCAAAATGGACTCCATTAATATGTCCTTCAGAACTCGAAATTAAGGAAACGACCGAGACCTCTTCCTCCGCCTCTTTCTTAGATCTTAATCTCGAATATGACAACAGTGGTCGACTAAGCACCAAAATGTATGATTTTAATTTTGAAATTATAAATTTCCACGCCTCAGTAGTAACATACCTGGTTTCCCAGCATATGGAGTCTATCTCTCAATTAATTCGCTATGCTAGAGGTTGTAGCGACTACTCGGAGTTCCAAATAAGACATAATTGTCTGAGTAGTAGAATGATAAATCAAGGCTATGAGAAATCACGCCTTCTTTGTTCCCAAAAAAGATTCTTTGTTAGATATCGATTTCATTGAAAAATATTCAGTTCCTATTTCAAAATTTATTAAGAATCGTCTTGATGAAATTCCTTGAGATATGTTGATTACTGTTTACTGATGTGACTTATGAGTCGGTTTTTTTAACGGCTACTCATTTTCGTAAAAGAGTACATAATAGCAACCGTCATATAAGTGGGAGGTAAAAAATCTTTGTTTAACCAACCTTTTCATTTGAAAATGCCTGTACCAAGTCAGAAGTATGACTGTTGTTTTCCAGATGTTCTTGGTGTTTGTATGTCTCCCGACTTTGCCAGTTTTTTTTTACTTTGATTATGACAATACCCTTGGAGTTCCTTGTTTTGTTATGGAACTTTATTTATCTATCATTCTGACGGTCTGTAACTCTCATAAGGTTAGTTCCACTACTAGTATCTGTCAGTCCTAGAGGGGTTCATCTACCTGTCAGAATTAGAGGAAGATGTTATTAGTCCAGATGTTTATCAGAACTAGAAGGCGATGTAACCAGACCAACTGTCTGTTAGAACTAAAGGGAGAAATAGAGGGAGATGATAATAGTCCAGCTAATTGTCAGAACTGTAAGGAGATATTCCAACTATCTGTCAGTACTAGGGGGAAATGATAACAGTCCAGCTATCTGTCAGAACGAGTGAGGTGTTAACAGTCCAGGTTATTGTCAGATCTAGAGGGACATTTTACCATTCCAGCTGTGCATTACAACTAGAGGGAGATATTAACACACCAGCTATGTGTCAGAAATAGAGAGAAATGTTGAAAGGCCAGCCATCTTTCAGAACTAGAGGGTGATGTTACAGTCCAGCTGTCTATCAGAATTGGAAAGAGATGTTAACACTACTAGTATGTGTCAGAAATAGACAGAGATGTTCACAGTCCAGCTATCTGTTAGAACTAGAGGGAGATATTACTAGTCCCGCTGTCTGCTAGATCTCTTAGCGATTTTACCAGTCCAGCTTCTGTTCGTTTTAGAAAAAGTTGTTACCAACCTAGATGTTCGTCTGCTTTACTAGGAAAATTACCATTATACCTGCCTGTCAGTGCAACAGAATCATAGTATCAGTCCAGCCTCTGGAACTCCTAGATGAAGATGTTAACAGTCCAGCTACCCGTCAGAACTGGATAGATATGTCAACAGTCCGGATATCTGTCAGATCTAGAGGGGCTGTTACCAGTATAGCTATCTGTCAGAACTAGAAGGAGTTGTTACTAGTCCAACTGTCTGTCAGAACTAGGGGAGATGCTAACAGTCCATCTGTCAGACATAGAGGAAGATGTTACCAATCCATCTTCTCGAACTACTATGTGGAGGTGGTACCAATCGATTCAGTTGTCGGTCAGTTCTAGAGATACATGTTCAAATGTCTTTCACACTCAGAATATCTCACCTTTTAAAATGTCTAAGGTATAAGGTTTACGAGTCCAGATTTCTAAAGAAAAGGGTATTCACACATATATTTGTCTGGCGAATGACTTACATAATGTAAGTGGGGCAATGAGTTGGGTATTTGAAGCAAAAAGGTTTATGATACAGCACATTTATATGACTCGAATATTATATGTTATTTTATCATCATAAGGTGTAATCCGATACAGTTATCTGAGTGTCATCACAGTTGCACAATTGTTATTATTTTAAATAAAAATAAATCATAATTTCTGATTTATACTATACTTTTTGATACTTGTGGTACTATTTATGTTTTTATATACGTAGTTAAAAAAACTTTCTCACTCTTGTCGGCCGCGGATATTTTTTTTTATAATGGCATAATGGTGCATGACTGAAGGATTTCATAATTAAAACACTGGGAAGCTAATAATTATTAAAATATAGTGAACACATAATTCCAAAAGTGACCTTAAACATAACCTTTCGGATAATGTGTTCGTCGGGTTATCATTTTAGGATTTTGCATTTTCTTGAACAATAATGCATTTTAAATTTGAGATCTGAAGTGAATGAAATTGTAAAAGATTTTTGCATTCAAACAACAGCGATTATTCATTAACCAGCACTTTTAAAATTTTGATTTTTATGTACGAGACTCAAATGCAGAAAGGTTATAATAATTGATTTTGCCACTTTTTTATCATTCTTATATTAGTAGATGCATGTTTATTTTTCATTTTTTGTTTATAGTTATATATCGGAGCCTATATTTTTTAGTTCAGAATATTTTGTTGGCATACACCGCTTGTAGAAGACTGTATGACAACCTCTATTCCTTACTTCTATCATTCATTGTGGCATACACTGCCTGTAGAAGGACCCCTTGATCAGGTGAGCTAAAAACCTATTTAAACCCGTCATCTAGCTCCTGTACAAAGTCAGACTATCCTGATTCAGTGTTGTGTTTTTGTTTCTATTTTGTTTACTTCATTTCTATATTTCTCGGTGGGTGTTGTGTATTGATAGGAGTTCCATTGTACCATTTCTGGTATTGTGTATACTCTAATAACAACAGTTTTAGACATAAATTAACAATTTATTTTTTGTAAAATCATAACATCACATCATACATACAGTAACAAAAATTATTAAAACTTGAACATTTCCATAACAAATTTTAAAACAAATTAATGGAAATTGTGAACGGATTATTTTCACATCTCATAAAGAATTATAATTGTACATGATTCTCGGTTTAGTCGTCATATTTTTATAAATAATATTAAACAATTCTTATTAATGAATATGACTTATAAGTTTAATGAATATTGTTACAATAAATGCAGTTTCTGGTATGTGATAATTATATTGTACAGTCAATTCTATGTGAAAGAGAATCGCAAGGGACGTGAAAAAAATTCCTCAGTACAAAGCTTAATTCTACAAACTTTATTCTGAATCAAGTTTTCACAATGCCCTTTATAGATTCGAGGTGCCACATAAATAGTGTTGACTGTCAACATGTTTATTTTACATATTATTCATGAATTAATTTATTTCTATCGTAATAGTATACTGGAAACATAATAAGACAGACGATTTTTTAAAATACCTTCTAAAACAATTTCCTAAATATATAAATTTTGCATAAGGAAAAACAATAAGGTAAAAATATATAACGTAAAACATTCTCTGGTTTCAGAAGTGTAAGAATATTTTGGATTCAGTATATTTCAGGATAAATTTCTATTGATGTCAAAAAAGGAGAAAATCAAATTTCAAAAGACTTTTGTCAATAATTTCTCGTCAATTATTTAGTATACCATTTATGAAGACTAATAATTCTAATTCAAAGAACAGATTCTATTTCAACAGAAATAATTAGTAGTGTAATAGGACCCTTATATTTATTCTCAAATTTCTTCCTTCTCCTCAAATATTTATAGGCAATATAGGCAATTCCATGTTTGATGCAGAAAAGGGCGATATCTGAAATATTCGAGCGGGTAAAATAAGTTTGATATTTTTGAATAGGTTTCCCCACTATATAAAATTTTCTTTTAAAAATATTGGTATTTTAAAAACAGCAAAAATGTCTGACAAAGCCATTTATCAATGATTTATTTGTTCGCGATGACAAAAAAGGTTCATTAAAGACCATTAAACCTCTGTTAATGACTAATAAAAGGACCAGTTCAAATAAGAATACAGTATTGTATAAAAGAAGGGGGTGTGGCTGCCCCACCCCCTTCCTCTGATTTACTGAAGAGAAAACAGACCTTGGACATTACAATCATATGGTAATGGGTACATAGTATACTTCAGTTTTGATGTGACTGACATTTCCAAGGGCCTAAATCAAAGGAAGCTTTTGATGCCCAATTAAAACTATTTCTTCAAGTCTGGTTTTCAGTAAGACAACTTTGTATAACCCAATAAAATGTGGTTTTCTATTGTCTTAATGTTTTGAGTTGATTTGTATACGGCATATGACTTCAATTCAATCCCTGTAGATTCCCCCCTGTAACTTAAGTATTGTCAGAGAAAATACAATAAAATCTTCTGAATCTAAATACTGAATTATTTTTTTAATATAGATTCTAAATGTCTATGCTTACGAAAAAGGAAGTACATTTAATCGTGGATGCTGGAATATTTATTAACATCATCCACTAGATTTTATTTTAATTAATTAATTTATTTATTTGCCTCCCTTATATATTTTTTTCCATATTTAATGCCACCTGAACTCAAATTGAAATGTTTAATCCTAATTTTTTTTCTTTACGTTTTTGCCGCATTTTTTAACCAATTTTGGCGCCTAAAACTTTTCCTTCCTTACCTGCCCATAAAAATCAAACTGTCATTTTGGTATAATTGTTTTTGAATTTCTAAATCAAACAACATCAAACATAATGACAAGAAACAAAAGTTCTGGCGCCGTGATAATGATATTTATTTTCCTTCCGTCCTATTAAACAGACGAAAGTAATGATAATTAAGAATTACATTTCCAGTTCTTATTTATCAATAATTTATATAGAACGACTTTTTCCTTATTGGAAACCAATTGGCCCTAACCATCAATAAAAGAAACTGAAAAGATCAAAGACTGCATCGCCATCTGTGTGAATTTTCTTCTTTTCAATTAATACAACTTCACAACATGAAAAAGTAAGTTGATGTTCGTTTGTGAATAGAAAAAAAAAGTTCTGCCTATTGACATAATAGCTTTCTGGTCAATAAAGTTATTCTTTAAATATACAAGTAAATACATGTATTTTGACGACTGCTGATGGAAAGGTGGATAAGCATGACTATTCCCAAAACCCTATCCCTACTCCATAAAAAACTGCAATTTGTTAGATCGAAATTCATAAAGGTATATAAGTATAAACAATCAGTTTCCATGGTTATTTTTGAGGTTTTATTGTAGGTTCAAATCATTAAATGACAATGCATTATTTTAATTTCCTCCACAAAATTTTAAAATTTTATGAGGCATTTCAGTAAAAGATAACTTTTACCTGCTGTGTTAAATTTTACAAGGTTTTAAAGCACATAAATTTATTCTAACATAATTTTAATGTGTTATAATTGTCATTAAATTCTAGTTATTAAAGGACAAATGAATAAAAATCTTTAAATTTTCGCATGAATCACAAATTATATGTAAAATATCGTGTTAGATGAAAATGTCAATGTGAACAGTTTAAATATGACACATGAAATTTTATTCTGCATCCAATGCAGTAATATTAAACATAAAATATTCCCTGACAGTCTTTTCTGGTGGAATATGGCACATGGTTCTAAGTATTTATTCCTGAGATACAACTTGAGACAGTTTTTTGGCACTGGAATTCCATTTCATCAATCTGAAATTGAAATAACAAACATAAGATTAAACAAATAAAGCAGATAGGATAGATGTTGAATAACGACTCTTTTTTATCATATCTTTCTCAAAACTTCTCATATTTAATTTTTCATTATTCATATGGTACTCTATTGCACTTTACGTACTCCTCTCTTGCACTACTATAACTCTTTGATACCTCAGCATTCGTAATACTGTATCTAAAATTTCAAAGCAATGTAATTTATATTAAACTAGAATGACCACAGGATTTCAACGTGATAAATAGATTTCATTGTATATGGCATTTTCCATATCGGCCCTGGAATAATACAGAGACTCTCATATCGTACTGAGGGATTCATCTGTAACCATCGATGCTATAGACCAATATTCGAAGATTATACCAAGGCCGATATGGAAAATGCCATAAAATAATTTGATTATCACATATTTCAATGACATTTTGTACGTTTTATATACACAAACAAAATATAGAATTTAACTGAATCATAAGTCAGACTAGCTTTTTTTAAAATCTAATGCTTGGCTTCTTTTTTAAATTCGTTTTAAATTTATACGGTACTGCGACTTTTGAGAATTTTGCAAACAGGTGACCGGAAATGACAACAGATCAGAGATTCGGTATGGAATGCGATACACTTTCCACTAAGTAAATTCATATCGGCCAATGAATCGTGCCAATATCATACTGGGGCTTGATATTTGACATGCAAGCATAGAAATATCAGACATAAAAACTACATATCACCCCAAAATATATTTGATAAACATACATGTATCAAGGACAGCATAACTATGAGTAGAATAAGTATTTTATATTGTTGATCTGTCTGTACAAATGAATTTGTGAGAGTGGATGAATGCGTTTTGACCATGCGTATATACATTCTGAGTTGCACTTATTTCAGTGAGATATACATACATGTACCTAATAAAAGGGGAAGAGTGTTATGTTAATCATACGTGAACATCAGCCTATGCGAAGATTTCGCGTTATCCGATCAATCTTGTAAGCTCGTATAACGGACAATTTTCTCGTGTGCCCTTGGTCCTTATTTATACATTAATTTAACTGTATGTACTAATAAAATTGGCGTAGCTTGCCGAAGGTGAGGCAAACACTTCCTTAAGAGAACCAAGATTATCATTCCCTCGGTAGTTGGTACGATTTTTTATAGATACATGTACTTGTAACCGTTGAAATTTTCAGTTGACAAATTTTGGTATCCTATAAGAAGTTTGTTTTCAACTACTTGACTTATAGTTGACCTTACCTGAATTTTGTATAACATGTTTAGGGGAAATCAGAAAACCACATACCGTGATAAAAATTAAAACTGATGAAAGATGTTGGTTCATGTTCAGAAGAATATAATGAAACTTTTCTTTGACAATTTTAATATTTTCCTCAATTTTCAGGTGAGGCAACTGCCTCGCAGCCTAAATGGAAGGTGCACTGAATAATTAGTATATTGCAATAAAAGATACTCTTGAATTTTCATAGGCGTTTTAATGCAGATACTTTTCATACAAAACACAATTTAAACAATTCAATAAGCACTGTTCAAAATTATAGAAACACTCCACAGGAGATGTAAAATTAGGGAAATGATTACTACTATAAATGAATAATTGGCGGAATCCTAAACCAATTCAGTCAGAATAATCAGTCAGTATAAAACTACTAACTTTGATCAGTCAACTGTTGATGTGGAACATCTCAGTTGTAATGAAAATTTTAACTTTCCCTTATTAAAATACTTTATCTTTAAATTTGAAAATATTTAAATATTAAATAGTTCCTACATTTAACATAAAAGGTGGGTGAATTTAATCAGATAAGTCCATACTTAATTGCTTTTTCAGTACTTACAGACATTATCTCTTAATAAACACAAAAATTATCATTTTTTTCTCGATATCAATAAATTTAGAAGGTTGCTGTAGTGTTACCTTGATGATTAATAATTAAAATATAGATATGGTCGGATTCCGTTCTCATGGAATTTTATAAATGTGCATATTATATTGTAAATTTAAACTTAAGTGGTGGATTTTTATTAATGTTACATTTTCATTTTGAAAATAGAAAATATCGGGATATGGGGTATAAAACATACCCGTAAGACTGTATACGAGAAAAAAACACATTACATCTAGGAATCTATGTGTGGATTAAACAGGGAGAAACTATTGGTGTATCAGAATTTGACGAAATACACACATACAAACACACAAACATACATACATACATGATGATGATGTAGAACAGCCTGATGAAAAATAATTCTATGATACATTGAAAACAAATCCATATACATACCTGATTCATTGAGATCATACAACACAATCTTGTGGGACAAATTCTAAATCTAATTCTTGTTCATCGACAACGTAACTTCCGGAAGTAGTCGTATCGTCATCATAATCGTCAATGGTCGCCATACTTCCGTTTAAAACGTCACTTATAGGATTCCAATGCACAGAATTTTGTTTATGTTGCAACCCTCCGTTGCCTTGGTTACGCGGTCTATAATTATGACTATTTTGACCTAAATAATGTTGAGGCTGAGGTTTGTAACGTTCTTTATGATGTTGATGAAACTTAACATTTTCTTTTGTTAATAATGGTCGTCCAGGTGAATTAATTGGAGAACATCTGTTTTTGTAATAATCTGAAAATAATAATGCAAAACACATACTGAATACCACCTTTGAAAATCTGAACATCGTAGTCGGGAATCATGAATATAAGATTTTAATGTAAAAATTTGCAATAGTTTAAGATTTTTTGTCAGTCGACATGAGAATCAAAATCAATAATATCAAACTGGAGATCCCTGTATATTAACAATAGCATCTTCAGACATTTCTTCAGATATCTGGATGTTTTTCCAGTATTGATAAATTTTCAATATAGAATACATTAAGGTTTCGTTGAGTTTTCGATGGCTTTTATACTTAATATGAAAGTAAACCGTTATTTTATTACAGGTATATTTTGAGTTTAGCCGAAGCTATCAAGCAAGATAAATATGAAAAATTTTCGATGAATGAAGAAAAAAAATATTAAACTAAAAACACAACAAAACAACAACAAAAAAAAAAAAAAAACAAAAAACGAAAACAAACAAAATGTGCGATTTTGACTTTATTTACTGAAACCATCAAATAGACTAATATATATCATTACAAAACTATTTAATTATACTAATGGTGAAAATCTATGGTCTAAAATTTCATTAAAAGGGCAGGATAAAAATGTCGTTTAAAATACAGGAGTGAATATCGCCTCGAATATTCACCATGTTCACGTTCATATTTGCATAGAAAAAATGTTCAGCGTTCAAGATTACTTCTTTATCAATCCCCCACCCAAGCTTTCCACTAAACACAAATGAATGCTACGTAAAAATAATACATACCAAGATCTAAAATTTGGTTACATCCATTGCTGTGAATATCGCTCTCACTTCCGCCTCGGCCACTATCGTTTGTTTCTCCCGAAGTCTCACTGTGATTGTCTTCATGTTTTCTTGTAAAGACCTAGTAGAAAATGTATTTTATTATCAACCTTGCAGTTTGGATTCTGATCATTCAAAATTTTCAACAAAGTACAAACTCAGCAATTTCGGGAACCACTTTTTCATTGTAATGTCTCGCGTAAATCCAAAAATAACTTTAACGTTTTGTTCCCATTTGTGCTGAATAATATGTTGAAATATACAATTAACTTCAACATAATAGGAAATAACCACCAGACTGATGTCTAACTTAGAATTGGAAGCAATGCAGCTTTAGAGATTTGATTTGGTAACATACTTTGTATTGTCTATATGTTTCATTCTATGTTAAGTAAAAATAGTAATTTTTACCAGGCTTACAACGCAATAAGAAAACTTTTGTGAGCCACAAGCGCTTTTCTGTTATTTCTAAACATTCCTTGTAAAACCAGTCAAGGAAAGGAAGACTTACATGTCCATTCGGAATAGATAAGGAATGTAGATTGCTTTGATGAAGCTGCAGTCTTGTCATTTGGAAATTTTGTGAACCTGTCTTTGGTGGGCCGTGTCCGGAATAAACGGATCTGCCTAGCTTTTCCTGAGATGACAAATATGACGACTTGGTCATTCGATCGTTAATCTGTAAAAAAAAGTTAAAAACTTAAAGTTCATAATATAGGGTGAATGCTTATCTGAAACCGAGTTGGAAGGCATTCTGAAACCAAACTCGAGTTAAAATAAACTGTTCCACTTTAAAGAATGTTAGTTATCGTTATAGGATGTCAATCATAATTAAAATAATTGTAACATTCCATTCCCGGAGCATAACTGTCCAAATATTTGTTTTATATTGCAAATATAAATTAAAAAGATGAAACAGATGAAGTCTATAAAGAAGAGTGACTCTATCTTTGGTTCGATATTTTACACACAGAAAACTGTAAGAAACTCAAGTCCTTTTATCGGATTTAAATGACGATATTCTTTATTTGTTTTATTTTCTAAAGTAAACAATTCTGTAGTGTCATTTTCTTTTGCGATATTGACAAGTACAATCCTTTAATTGAGAACCTGAAGAGGATTACTTTAAAGATGATTTATAACTGGGATAATGGGCAGGGAAGTGTACTTCAAAATAAAGTAGGGAAAAATCATGAGGTCTCCTTACTTTACGTAAAGTGGGGGAATCATCATGCTGGGTCTCCATGCAGGATTTTTTTTTAATGCCAAAATGGAAACTTTTGTTTTTTAATTGATGTTAATTGCTTCATCAATATCAAAACTACAGGGACAAATATTATAAATTGTCTGAGGTCCTGTTGATCTTATCTCTTTAGAAGCTGATTGCAAAGTTTGGATTAAAAACCCGAATATTCATTACAAACATATCTCAATGAAACCTTTTTACGTGACAAACTGGAAATGACTTGGGATAAAACATCGACTAAACATACAGCGTTTTAATCTGAGTCGTTTTCAGTCTTTTCAAATTAGCTAATAAAGCATGCAATATGGAGCATGTGTTCAAAATTAAACCAATGTAATTTCGTATTGATCTTATAGATTGTATGTGTCTGAATTTACATTCAGAGTTTAGGAAAAAAGTAAATTGATTTTTAGGGAAAACAATTTTTGAGATAACAAAAAAATTATGATTGCCTCCTGTAAGCAGAAGGAGAAACAAGACTCGAGGTAAAAGACCCTGATTGAGACAAAAGAGATCAACCTTACAGAGATTGTCCATCTTTTAGTATCAATGTATATCAAAAATGTCTAATTATAACTTATATCTATTTGTACAGAACGACAGCAGCGAAAACATTGATTAAGTAATCAACAATAACCAAGACTCTCCGGGATGTTTTTTTAAGTTCTTGTCAATGAAAGACAAAAAAGACCTGGCAAGAATGGGAAAATACCAAGGGGAGATAAGCCGGTATATCTTCCTTGTCCCAAGGGGTCAACAGATGTAACACTGTCACTTTCCTTATTGTTAGGACATGTAACAGCTTGTCTTATCGTCAGATTTCAGACAGATTACAAAAATCTTACGTCTTCTTGCATAGATGATGTTAGCAACAAACATTAAACTCGAGTCGATAATATGTAAAAAAAAAATAACCAAAATAATAGAAAAAAATAATAAGATAAAAATTAATTTAATTTAAAAAAATGTATTATTTACCTAAACTTTACAATGTCAGTGATCCATAATTTTTTTCTTGATGTCTTATTTATTTATTTTTGTTTAAAATGCATTAATTTCTTCATTTCTTTTTATCAACTATTTAAACATTTCTTACTTCAAATAAATCTTCAATATTAACAGTTAACTACAATGAATTGAAAACATAAAAATGAATGTGTAGTCGGTTTTACAAATGTTCCATCAAAATTAAGTTAATATGATTTTAGAAGAACAACATGCCTTTGACAAGAACAGCCTGTATATTAAGTACATGATTAATGTACCTTTACTTCTGTTTGACTTTTGTGAAAAAGAATTTCATTACAGAATGATGATTCTCAAAAAAATCTTTACATATTACAATTTGTACGCATGACTAAATAATTTAAAAAATGAGCGATTAAGATGAAAAATTATCGTTTTGATAACTCGGTGACAGAAAGTCTGTCGTTTAAAGATATTTCTTTTAGGAATTTTAAACAAATATCGACGAATGATAATATTTGGTCATCACTAAGTAAGAATTTAGAGAAAAATATGTTTTCACAAGTTAATCTTCATTTACATTTTCGTGTATACCTTTTACACTTTCTGTGTTTTATCACATTCAAGAAAACATTCTGGTATCATACACACACAGACCAACATGCAGGCACAACGGAAAACAAAGACGGACAAACATGCATTCTCCCTTTACTTGAGTAAACGTTTCAATTACTTCATTGAAGTTTTTCGTGCAAAAAATTTATTACTTATTAATTTTTTCAACTTAATCCTTTTGTTGTTCATAATGCTATTTACAATTCATACCATTACGAATGCTTCAATAGTATATTTTATTCCCCAAATTCAAATTAGTTCGAGCAAAATGCCCCTTGTTGTTTAACGGTTTACCATCAAACACTTAATTTAGTTTAAAACACAGTTAAACAGTTAATAAAGATGCAAAGTACAATGCTAAAAGAGAACTCTGAGGAATCGCATGAAATCCGACAACAAATTGTTACGGTTATAGAAAAAATACAATAGTTCCTGCTTATTTGATGGTAATAATGGTCCAGCTTACCTTTGATGTTAGGTCATTATAATCTTGTGTATTCAACTCAATGACTTTTGTTGATTTTTTCATTAATATTTACAGGAATAGGGAATATATTTATACTCCATATTGGCAAAAATCGATATAATGTTAGACATTAGCACGAAAGCAAACAGAGTTCTTTCGAAAGTCTATAAACAATAGTAACTGTTGCGTGTTTTATTACACTGTTGTAAAACATATTTCGTATGATATAAGGTATTTCCTTCGTTTTACACTTAAAAATAAAAACGGAAAGATGAAATTTTGTAAGTCTATAACACACATATACATATCCATCCCCCTCCCATCCCCCAAAAAAGTAAAAAAAAGGACAAGCATCGATGAATGGATCCGGATACAAATGCTTAGCCGAATCCATTTACATAATGTATGGTTTGTAACTTTGCCAGGTACCGTTTTAAGTAAGACTTAAAAGTATATGTTTTAATTGTTTTTATAGAATAATCAGAGAAATTCGAACTAATATAACAATATTGTGATATATACCAAAACCTATAATATAGCCGTTAGAATCTTATGTGATAACACACACTTTTTTGCAACAGGTTATATTTTGATATATTAGATTTAGTTCTTAAGCATTATCCTAACCTGCAACAACAATAGACGAAGCAAACTGTCAATCCACCCAGGAGAACGGAGGTGACTGATAAGGGTAACAGTTCATGCAGGGAACTAGATTTAAATCCGGATTTGTCTCACAAAAGCTAAAACTTACAAACTGTCTTGAATTAATAAATCTAAAATAATTTTGGAAAAAATACAGAAACCTTACAGTAAAGATCCATGTTGAAATATAGTAAGGCATTTCTTGGCAAAAAAAAACCAACAAACAAATAAGAAAAACAAAACAAAAACAAAACAAATTAAAACTAATTTCAAACTAACTGCTTTTCAAACCGGAAGGATTTTCTTGAGTTAATATATCAAAGCTGACCAGGCCGGAAACGGAAAGTGAAGCTAATTAGTGGGCGTTAATTGAAATGCACGATTATATCTTGTGGTTAAATTGTTTTTTTTACAGAATACCTAAACATACCTTACAAATTTCAGTCTAACACGTGCTTATACCTGAAATAGTTAATATTGATATCCATTTTATTTATTTTTTTTATATATATTGATGATGTTTTTGTCACAAGCGTAAATAATGAAATTATTTCCGAAAAGTGTCAACAGGGTTTCTATAAGGAGTATCATAAGGCAGAATAGTATGTATATTCCGGAACAATAAGGAATTTATTCCGGGACGAATTGGTTTCATAATAAACAATTGCCAGGTTATGACAATGAACTGTTAAGTGAATTGTCTAAGTGTTGTTTCTGCATACATTGTTCAATAGCAATGAAAAGGGGAAATAAGCAGACCAATGACAAACAAAAAACGATATGAATTATACATCGTTTACATATCAAATTTAGAATTCAAACCACCGAGCCATGTTTAAATAGTACAGCCTAGATCAAATATATCCCAAGTTGTTAAACAAAATACAACAAAAATATTGTGCAAATAAAAAATTCCAATTACAACAAAATATTGTCAATATTCAATCTTACACCTGAACTTTACTCAAACAAAAAATTAAAACAGATCCTATTCATCTTTTCAAGACAAAAACTGTTTACACAAGTTAAATGTATTCTAGATATTTTTAATAGATTTTAAGGTTCGTTAAGAAAAATTAATATTTGAGCCAGGCTTGATAAGAAAAGACTTTTCTAATTGTGTAAATGTGGGAATTTAATGACACATGCTGGGGTCTTCGAATCCGTCACACGCACAGTTAATCAAAATGTGTTTTAGAAAATAAAAATCTTCTACAACGATTTCAATCGTAACACAACTTCAGGTTTTGAACTTTTAATAGACCACTTCATTTATATATTCAAGTAGTCATAAAAATTTTAATTTTTTAAACAGCAAAATGAATTCCATCGAAAATAATTAACCACCCTAAATTTGTTATAATGATCCATGATAGTCAAATACTCAAGGATAAAATATAGACCAAAATTTAATAACTGTTTCTTTTATTCTCAGCTTTTTAAAAAGTACTCGTAGATATTCAGAACACTATTTATTTATTTATTGTCTAATGATAGGTCAAGAGAAAAATGTGGTTTACACTGAAAAATGTGTATAATTATGGCAAAATATTTCAATTCTTAAGACCTCAGTGACCATAATTAAGATATTATTTACGACTAACAATAAATCATAATTAATGACTATTCATTTGTGTCTGCAATCTTGAACTGAAATCATTCCCCCTTCCCTGTATTAGCCTGTTTCTTTTTTTCATTTTTTCAAAATTGTCTTAATTGAGATTTAATTGTGACTAGATTACGGAAAACGATAATAACACATTTCCTTTTTAATTAAATCAGATAACTGCACAAAAAAACTGCCGACGGGTGCAGCAAAGATGTCTGTTTGATATGGGGAAAAACTAAAATTATGTCAAGTGTCGTTTTACAGAAACATGTCATGTGTCATCGTACAACGATTATAATGGCAAAAGGGAAAATAAATAAACAAAAACAAGAAAGTTATAGACAAAAACAATTTTAAAATAAAACTTTTAACCTTTGTTATTTCGCCCAAGTGACCTTGAAAACAATCTTTCAGTTTATCAGACAAATGACTAATTATCGCCAATCTGATTTGTTGTAAGATAAAATTTGTTGAAAGTGACAGTATTTTTAAAATCAGATAAAAACATTTCTAACAGCTTATATCTTTTGATAAATCAAAAATATATTTAGATCGAATTAAATTTTACTTTCTATATGCGCCTTTTAACGCCACTAAGCATGATAAAAGCATGTAAAACATATTCAGTTGTTTTCTGGAGATATTTTAAAAGGACTATTCGATTCATTCACAAAACAGAAGAGGTGTGACAATGTAAAAACTTTCTAAGGTATATACCTGTGTGACGTCTTCATCATCCGGAGGTCCATTAGAACGTTGTATGTGGATTCTGTCATGGTTACCATTGGCCATGGTGCTCTGTGAAAAGCTGACTCGTTTCTCATTGTGGTCTAAATCAACTTTGTGAACGGACCCATTTTTGTGTATCGAATCATACATATCTCTTTCTTCCCCTTTAGCGTGTACCGCTGCATTTTTTCTTGTCTTATTTTTCTTTTTTCTATCCTTTCTCCGTATTAAAAATATAATTAATATAATAGTACCTGAGAGAATTATAGTTACACACACTATTATAATTACAATTAAAGCATTATCTTTCTCTGGTTCCGTACGAGGAATACTTAATGGTGCATTAGATGAAATTATCACTGTCAAATTCTGCCTATCTCTTCTTTTCGGTACACCGCCGTCCTCTACCTGAATTGTAAAAGTATACGATCTCATATCGTTTGATGAAAGTGCACGAGCTAGAGTTATCTCCCCTGTATTGGAATTTATTTTAAAAGTACGCAACATCTCGGTTTGCACGAGAGAGTAGGTCAACAATGCATTGACTCCCGTGTCTCTGTCGATAGCATCGACGTAGGTTATTACAGAATTTGTCGGCTTCTCATATACAATCTTTATGGTACCATTTTCTGGAACAGGAAACCTTATCACAGGACTGTTATCGTTTTCATCCAAAATAAATATTGTCACATGTGCTGTTGAATTTAGTGTTGGATTACCATGATCGAACACAACAATGTTGAAACTGTAACCATGAGGTCGGGTTTCCCTATCCATTGGACCGGTAGAAAAAATAGATCCGTCTAAAAGTACTTCGAACGGCGAATCTGTTAAAATTTCAGGATCTGAATAGAATTTGATTTCGCCGTTTTTGCCAATGTCTGGGTCGTATGCTATTACCTCCCCTACGTAGTAACCTTTTGATTCGTTCTCCTTTGCATACATAGTATATACAGATTTATTAAATTTCGGAGCGTTGTCGTTGATATCCATTAAGGTCAGCGTAATTAGTGCACTTCCGGTCAAAGAAGGTGTCCCTTTATCCTCGGCAAGAACCCGGAATTCTAAAAACGGTACGGTCTCTCTGTCAAGAACGAAATTTGCATAAATATCATGTGTGACTTGATCAATAATGAAACCATAATCTGATGAATTTATTGAATACACGATGTCAGAATTTGATCCTATATCAAGATCCAGAGCCGATACTTTTACGATGTGAGCTCCGACAAAGTCATTTTCATCAAGGGTAACATCGTATCGACTTTTCAGAAAAGTTGGACGGTGATCATTTTCGTCTAAAACTTTCACTTCAAATCCTGCAGTACTGTTCTTTGATGGTGTCCCTCCATCCTGGCAATATATAACAACTTTGTATTGCTCCGTCGTTTCGCGGTCAAGCGATTTCGATACGACAACTTTATATTCGTCTTTTTCGATAATTTCAAGTCTAAACGCGTCATGCTTTATCGAACACTGTACTTCGCCATTCTTGTCTGTATCATCATCAGACACTGCGATATGAGCAACGGCAGCGCCTACACTGGCATTTTCGGAAATTTTAGCTACATCCGTATTCGACAATAAATTAACATTAATTGTCGGAGGGTCATTGTCTGAATCCAGAACTGTCACAAAGATTGTTGCTTGTGACATCAGTGGTATAGCAGCGCCATCATTCGCTTCCACTATGACTCTGTAAGGATCACTAGGAGTATAGGCTAATTGCTGTAAAGTATAGATATCTCCAGAAGAACTATTAACGCCAAATATTTGTTTTATATTATCGGACTGATGGGGACTTAGTTTGTATGTAACTTTACCGTTTTCATTAAGGTCAGGGTCAATGGCCTTGACATTGAAGATGACAGTTCCTACTTTTCTACCTTCATTCACGCTAACAGCATACGTTGATTGGTTAAATGATGGCGGATTATCGTTCACATCAGTAATTATAATGTTTAAGTGTAAGGTGCCCGTTCGTTTTGGATTGCCACCATCTTCGGCCATTATTTTTAACTGGTAAGAATCAACACTTTCCCGGTCTAATTTCTTACTGACAACAATACTTACGGATGAACTCCCATCCACATTTTTTATATGATCCAATGTAAATGGTGTCCCAGTTGGTTGCAAGTAGTACTCTTGTACAGAGTTATTGCCGCTGTCCGCGTCAACAGCGCCCTCTAAAGGAGAAGAAGATCCAACAACAAAAGCCTCTGATAATTCTAACGTCAACGTACTTTCTGAAAATTTTGGTGGGTGGTCATTAATGTCAGTAATAGTTATTGTAACCTTGACCTTCCTGAAAAATGTTCCTATAGTAGACTGGGCGACAATATCTATTTGTAAATCGCACGACACAGAAAATTCACATATTTGGAGAGATTCTCTATCAAGCTTTTTATCAATGAACAAGGAACTAGTCCGTTCGTTTACGTTAAAATACGATGCATACGGTCTATCAAGAATTGTGTATTTCATATTATTTCTTTCAGAATCGTTCAGGGTTTGAGTTAACTGAGAATCATTAGCAACATTACCTATGTAGTACCCTACAGCTTTCTCCTCTGGTATAGTATAACTTAATTCCAATGAACTGACGATCGAAAATAAAATATTCGACATAAAAAATAATACTGACTTCTCCATAATCCTGATTTGAAATGTCAGGTTTTCCGAAAAAAAGTCCTGTTTTAGAATATAGTCATCCTCTCAATTGTGGTTATCCGAAATGTCGTTTAGTCATAAAGTAATCCTTCTTGTTTAAATTTGTGAAGACTCCTGAAATAATATAAGAATATAAATATTGACTCTAACTTTGTAATGGATTATACAGCTAAATATCTTATAACAACAATGAAATCCTCATCATATAATATACATTCATTTATATTCACCTTAATTGTGTACTGTGCTAATGTGACTTAGTTATAATCTCCTCCTTTTTACAGGTCGAATACAATACAACAACATTACTTTTTCTCATTTCATATTTTTCTGTGTTAAACTTACTATCCGTGTTAAACCACGCCCCTTAATTAGCGTATCTTCCAATCGTCGTAAAGTATCCCAGGTGAGATTCAAATAATTGACATACTTGATTTTTAATTGATTTTTGAGTATTTTTACCTTTTTATTCAGGTAATATATTAAATTTAATGAGTTTTACACCTTTGGACAAATGAGGGGATATTTTCTAATCTTTTAAGCTAAAGACTGTCTTGTTTTTTCATTTTAAGGTATATGGAACATTCGTTTCACAAGACCCATATCGATGTACAATGTTTTATATTAAAAGAAAATATGGTATTTGCATTACACTTGTATTTTTATGTCAATTTTTTGTGTGTTTGAAATCAATTATCTATTTATGTATAACTACATTTTCAAAACCTGTAATTTAATAAATGTAATTTACAAATGTGTTTTTACAGTTCAGAAAAAGTATATAATTTGTCATTGATCAGTTAAAGATGATATACCCTTTTATTTTCCCAAACCAAGAAAATAAATTTGTTAAATGACAAATGGATCTTTAATCTCCTTCAATAACAAAATGACGCTCAATGAGATTTAATGGACTTAAACAGGTCGTTATAACTAAATACAAGACCTCACACCATCAATTATGTGTCTGTTTCGTAACTCCTTTTCCCTCCCCGAAGATACTTCAAAGCTTTATATGTTCGTCTAAATGTTTGTCATGCTTTTTCTTCAATTATATCTATGCATTTTCATTCTAGACACTTTTCGTGAAATATTTTTGCTTTAATTTTGTTCTTTATGAATAACTAGCAGACCGATTATTAATATCAAGGCAAAATGGATGAATGTTATCAGATTCGACTAACAACAAATTTTTTTAACTCAGATAAAATTTCTTCTAAGAAAAAGTTCTACTGAAAAGAGAATATTTCATTTTCTTCTTCTCTACATTTAGTTCGGAATTCACAACCTTAGAACTGTATATTTCAACAGACAGCAAACTTACTGAGTATGGGATATTTAGTTCTTGACGAGGAGACAGATTTGCTGTTTTGAAGTTACAACCGCAAAGATATACATAGGAATGTTGTAAGAGGATCCGGTGGTGTTGGTGTATTTATAAAGATGGAAATTTTGAATGAATTTGATATAATTCCACTAGATAAAAGTGTTGAAGATATTCTTTGGATTCAGTTAAAAAGTAAATCTTCTGACCTATCAATATGTTTGGCAGTATGTTATTTGCCACCGAATGAATCAAGTCGCCCAATTGACCAGGAAAGGTTTTTCGATAATTTATTACAACAAGTTTATTGCAACCAAAATAAAGGATATACAGTGATCCTTGGCGATTTTAATTCTCGATGTGGCATTAATAATGATTACATAGAAGGAGTTGATGATATTTCTCCTCGATCGGTGATTGATTATACCGAAAATTTGAATGGTGATTTATTTGTGGAATTTTTGACCGATATTAATTTTGCAATGTTAAATGGAAGACTTGGCATTAATGATTTTACGTACATATCACCTCGTGGAAAATCAGTCGTAGATTATATCTGTGTGCCGTATGAGCAATTTGAATTTGTGTCCGATTTTAAAGTTAACAAAATATCAGATGTGATAAATTTAGTGAATTTTAATCCTTATAGTATACCTGATCATTCTGTTCTTACATGTGCAATTAAAATACCTGAAATTAAATCAAATTTTGAGATTCACAAGGATAATGTATACTCAAACCGTAAATATAAGTTAAATGCTATTCCAGAAAATTTTATGTTTGATGATAACATATTGCACTCTCTTCAAGACACAATCACACGTATTGAAAATTCAATGTATGTGAATCAAAATATTCAGTCGGCTTACGACGAATTCTGTTCTTTAGTTAAGGATGAAATGGACAACAAGATACCTACTTACTCCCGAAATAGACCGAAACAATCGAAATCGATGTATAAACCCTATTGGAACGAAACTTTACAAACTCAATGGGATAAAGTATGTTCTAGTGAAAAAGCTTGGCTTAAATCCCATGTTTCGAGCTTACAAAAGAGGACTTTAAAGGAAAAATACTGTTCAGAACGAAAATATTTTGATAAATTAAACCGTAAATTCAAGCGGAGGTATGTGGTTACCGAACAAGAGAAACTACAAGAGAAACTTTTTTCGTCTGATCAAAGAGATTTTTGGAAATCTATCGGAAAACTGGGTATCGCAAACGAAAGAAAAGAATCTATCCCATGGGCCGTAATAGATGACAACGGAAATATACAGACAGATAAACATTTTGTGCTCAACCGATGGAAAACTGACTTTGAATATCTTTTAAATCAAAACACTGACCACGTGGTTAATAACAATGCTACTATCAATGATAACAGTTATGATTCTACTATATTAAACGATCCTATTACACGAGAGGAGATAATTAAAGCAGTGGAACATGCGAAATTCCGGAAAGCATGTGGAATCGACGAAATCCCGGCAGAGGTTCTGAAAAATCCTGCGGCTATCGAACTTTTATATACAATCTGCAACGGCTGTTTTGAGTTGGGAAAACTACCCGAGCAATGGACATCTGGAATAATCAAACCAATTTTTAAAGCCGGATCCGACGAAAAGAGAAACCCATTAAACTACAGGGGAATAACTTTAATTTCAGTTCCTAGTAAGATATATTGTTATGTTTTAAACACTCGTTTAAACGCATGGTTAGAAGAAAACAATGTACTCTGTGAAGAACAAAATGGTTTCCGTGAAAAACGTAGCTGTGAGGAACATATTCACACCCTTTATTCAGTAATTAACGACAGAAAGATTGCAAGAAAATCGACTTTTGTGTCATTCATTGACATGCGAAAAGCCTTCGATACGGTTCCGAGAAATATGTTGTGGTACAAACTCATGAAACTTGGAATTAATGGAAAGTTTTTATCAGCGTTGAAGTCATTGTATGATAACGTAAAATGTGCGGTCAAAGTGAATGAATCTTTAACACCATGGTTTAATGTACAGACGGGCGTTAAGCAAGGGTGTCTTCTATCGCCGAGCCTATTTGCTGTGTATGTAAATGACTTGACGGAGCGTATTAACCGTTTGAGATGCGGAATACCTATTGATGATATACAACTTAGCATTTTGCTGTATGCCGACGATATTGCCGTAATTGCACCCGATGAATCAAAATTACAACTTATGTTAAACGAAGTAGATGCATGGTGTCAAGACTGGAAACTTCAAATTAACCCTGCAAAAACAAAGGTAGTGCACTTCAGAATTCAGTCTGAGCAGTTATCACAACACATTTTCTACTGTGGGGCACACGATCTTTCTTATGCGGACTCTTATAAATATTTAGGACTTTGGTTTGATGAAAACCTTACAATGAATAAAGCGGTAAAAGAACTGGCTAAATCAGCTAGTAGAGCTCTGGGTGTATTATTTGGAAAATTCATCTCAGAAGGTGGAATGACATGGAATGTATACAATAAACTCTATACGTCAATGGTGGAACCTATCCTGTTCTATGGAAGTGGAATCTGGGGAACTCGTTCGCACAACGTTATTAACAATGTTCAAACAAAGGCTGCTAAATATTTTCTGGCTGTCGGGAAACGGGTGTCAAATTTATCTGTTCGAGCTGACTTAGGACTTACATCGTGTTTTACAAAACAGAAAATTTCATGTATTAGACTGAAATGTAAACTTGTCAGATCAGATGACTTCAGACTCACTTCAAAAGTTGCATCCTGGGCCTCGCGTCGCAGAAAAGGCTGGCATTCGCAAGTAGAAAAGTTTATAAGTGAGATAGACTCTTCAAATATTGTTACAAACACTGATATAAGTGTTAAAACTGCTATGCGGTCAATCCAGGATAAGTTAAACACACTGGATCAAAACCAATTCCTCAGAGACCTAAACAATGACAGAAACAATATTAATGGTAATAAACTGAGAACTTACCGTCTGTATAAAAGTAATGTAAAAACCGAACACTATGTGACATGTCAGCTCCCGCGCTTTACAAGACGAACATTGGCACTATTTCGGAGTGGAGCTTTACCGTTAGCGATAGAAACGGGCAGATATTCCAGGCCGCAAACACCTCTAGAAGAAAGACTTTGTAAATTTTGTAATACTAACTCTATAGAAAATGAAATACATTTCTTGATGACATGTCCCCTTTACTCTGACATTAGATATGATCTTTTTCAAAAGGCTTCAAGTAATATAGATAACTTTGATACCATGAACGTTGAGAACAAATTTGTTGAAATAATGAACTGTAGGCAAATACAGAGTATGTTAGCCAGTACATTAAGTAAATTCTATGCAAGGAGGAAAAGATTTTTATGATTTTTTCTTTACATGGTCTAATATGATCTCTCTCAGAAAATATTTTTACGTCAAAGTTATTTAAAAATTTTTATTATAAATTGATTCTTTGAATATATATTTTTAGAATTTTAACTTCATCATTAATTTAACTTTCAAGTCAAATATTTTAATTATTTGAATCTAATTATTTTACACATGTGGTCGATCACGTGTTTCTGTTTTTTAATCCTTTTTTAAAATGACTATAAAAAATGTTCTATTTTAAGCATGTTACTTGCAAGTTGTTCATAATATAATAACGAGTCTTATTTGTAAATAGAGTGTCTCGTAAGTCTATTTAGGCTGGGTACTGATCTTTTAACTTAAATTGTTCTGAGATTTTATATGTATATATATTTATTGTATATGATCAGTATGTGACACTTAAATAAAATAAATTTTATCTTATCTTTTTTTTTATCTGTACGAAAATAGTAACCTTTAGAAAAAAACGTTTCAATGCCTGCCTTAGGAAGAATTTGTTTTTGAATTAACATACCTTAAGTTGTGATTGTGAAAGTTTCATAGGTATAGAAAAGAACTCCGTTATCTCATGTTAACGTACCCAGATGTCTTATTTCCCCATTTTATTACAGTTCTATATAAATGGTCAGTACTTATATACCCTTTTTATTGACCCTAAATTTTCTGAAGCACACAATTATTTGGCAACAGACCAAAATATTTATAAACATTTAATGTGAATGATAAAATAAATCAGAACGAATTGCTCAACAAAAATTACAAAACAATTGATTTCTGTAATTAAAAGATAAAATATTAAAATTTCCAGAACAGAAAACGTGTCTATCTATGTTAATTTGTTTCTGGAATCCGCAATAATTACGTGTCTGTCTGGTTTTCATCTTACACTATCCAAATTATTCATACAGTTCCTAAGAATTAGATTCAAAGCAATCTTTTATTTTGCAATCGTAATACCATGCCAAAGAGAAGCAATAATTTAACTCCTTACTAATTTATATAACTACACAGAAAAATGTCGGTGTAAGCACTTCTGTCGAGTTATCCTATGCAAGCTTATAATTATTATAACGCTAACTAGACATCCGTTATATTCTGGCAACATAATATTTTTCAGGTAGAGTAAATTATTAATTTTTGAAGAAAAAAATTGGTATTTCCGTTGTACATGTCTTAATAGCATAAAAAAGAATAAGAAAACGACACATTAATTAGTAAATTTTAAAAAATGAAATAAGAGATAATAACATATTATGAATTATATTAAAAATTTTCAACCTCTTTCTCTCATAAACTACATGTATAAGACCCTGTTCTCATATCCTCCTCACACTTACAAACCTGACAAAAATCTAACAAAATATCATACCACACATACACACACAGCCTTATATCTTTAGAGAAGGCAATACCCATTTGAGCTGTAATTTGTTAATTACCTAGTAACATCTGTCATTGTATTTATCCTATAACTGATTTTCTCGTGTTGTGATGATAGTTTCATGGTTTATTTGTATATTCTAAACAATTACGATTCCTTTACAACCCTTCAATATTTATCGTCTTTTTTCTTGTTTCATGTTGCTCAATTCAGTAATTTGATAATAACCACTGTTCATTATTTACTTACAAAACTTTAATTAGGATTCTATTTCTATACCTGCTCAGACCAAAACATAAAAACTTACATATCTTATCTATGCAGGCAAATAACTCTATTTCTGTGTTTTTACTTGAGCGACTGTTTTAGCTATATTCTGTATATGCATGCATGTACACTGGATGTGTCTGTGTTGATACGTAAATATATTGTTATACTTATGCTTGCAAGATTCTGGACAATTTCGATTGTATGCTATGTATAAATGTATTATTACGATTTGAGAATAAATCACTTATGAATGAAAGAAAGGAATGAGGATTTATCTGAAACTGTATCTGAAATTGAAATATAAGTTGCATTTTTTCTACTCTGCACTTGATTTATTCAATTGTACATTAAACTAATTTTCTGCTTTTGAAGGAAATAATTATTCTCTACATTGGAACATGCTGTTTATATACTGTTATATTCAGTTATGTAACAAGTTAACCCGCAGGGAACAAGGATTTCTCCTCAGAATCTTTTATAAACTCCGGATATATCAATATCTTTATCCAGCAATAATGTAGACTTATATTATTACATGTTTTGAATATTAAATTCGGTAAATGCCAATAATTTTACACTTAAGAACCTACATAACATTTTATCACCTATACAGGTTGTCCACATGAAGCTAGGTGTGAAAATACTTCTGACTGTCAGCTATCTGTTAATTAAATCATAAAGCCAACTAATTAGCTGTCATAATTAGTGATGTCAAACTTTATATAGGTGTCGACGATTTTATATTGTTCATTAACATATCAGGACATTTTATATATACGATGTATGCAAATCAGTCTGCCCTCTATATTTTTAATTGCAATCTTGAAGCATTTATACTCGAGATTTAACACGTTTTGGTGATTTTTTTTAAAACCTCTATGAAAACTTAATAAAAGGTAATACGAATAAAACTAAAATTTCCGTAGCGCGAGATTTCAGAATGTTGCCATGATACTTCTTTTATGTAATAAATTCTTTTATAGTTTGTTAACAAAATTAATCTTTTTATGATGTGCACATATTTGATGATCTAATCCAACGAAAAAACCGCCTTTATATCTAAGACCTTCTCTTTATCTGATCTTTATTTATGACAAAATCAAGCAAATATTTAAATTAAACAAAATTATATTACTTAGTTTTATGGTAGGTTATCTGCCCCTGGATTCGTGCTCCTTTCCATATTTTATCTCGACAAATAAATAAACAAACGGCTTGTTGAACCGTCATGATCCGATGAAAAGGAAAACAGAAGTATTTACTTTATCCTAGAAACAAAGTAATATCTAGAGAACGTGAATTCTGCATTAGTAGAGATTTATTCCGGAATTTCAAAGAAGAGAAATTGATTTATGCATTGTTTAGAATCTATATTGATAGCTTTAATAACAAGTCAACCTGAAGATTATAGAAAACTTAAAAAGAAAATACGATTGAAAATATTGACCCTATTTAATGAATCGTTATATCTAAATGTAAAACAATAAAAGAAAACTAATTCATAAATCTTCCACGGGTTAAATTATAAACTTGATTAAACCAATGCTATCGAGTGGTGCTTGGTCAGTACAAACGACGCGCCTAAGTTCCAAAATAATGACCTCAGCTTGAAAGGTGCTTGTAGTTACTTTTATATCTGTTGTCGATCAGAATATGGAATTGAGATACTTTATGTCTGCTTAACAATATTTAGCAACTGAAGTTGATACGTATACACAGTTAAAATAAGTAAAAGATGTAACAACTATCCTTTTGTTTTATCTCAATCTAGACAGAAAATATGACCAAGAGACTGCCTATCCAAATAAGTCTCTGTCTTAAACAGAAATCACCTGCTTTGGTTCATAGATGAACCTGTTCATGTGGGCCCTCCATTGTCGCAAACAATGTATGTATGGTTTTGTATTGTACTCGAACTCAATTAATTCGAAATTGAAAACATATCATTATGTATCATTACAACTCTCTACTCAATTGAAATAAGATTTTCACGTAAAGATTTTTTCCAAAGAAAAGTGGTGAAATCAATAAAGCTCTTTTTTTTGTTATTATTGAATAAATGGTACTCTCGATTCATTAATTTTACGTAGAAAGATAAGGGTGAATCGAGTGCATCTTTTGTAGAAGGAGTGACAAATATGGAAATAAATCGCCCATTTGTAATTGTAGGTTAAAAGATGTATAGAATATATAGAATAAAGACATATACACACACGGGACCTTGTATATATGTTAAAATTTCGCTGATCACTGTCTGCGGAAGGATCAAACACAGCATTGATTTTCAGAGGTTTATCTTTTGATGAAAATCATTTAGTTAAATTGATAGTATCCCTGCGTATACGTAGTTAATACACATACTTCTTGTCATTATTTATTCAATAAACAATATTTATTAGCAAACGGTAATTTAGTACGACAAGATATTTTCTTAATTTGTTCAATGTAATAAGTGGTTTAACACACCCAAAACTATAATTTTTATGTGATGTGTGCATTTTGTTTTCGCTTAAAAAACACAAATTTGCAAATATTGACGAACGAAAAGCTAATAACGAGAAATAGAAGTTTAACTAAAATCCTGCTCATATACATTTTAGCGGCATGTTTTCCTTCATTATGTTAATTCATTTTCCTTTTATTTATTTTTCTTCTTTTTGTGTTTTTCATTTTTCAATGCATTCTAACATTATATAGTAAGTACCGGACAGAGATTTATTAAAATTACAAGTTAGTCGGATTTGACACGGGTGATTTACGGAACAATTTTCCAGTCCTTACAACGGATTGTACAAATCTATCCCATTAAACATTACGTCACAGACAAAAGATGACAATTATAGAGTTATATTTATTTGAAAACGAAATATAATTGTATAAATAACCAGAATGGTACAACATCGGACAGAAATTGTCTTGATCAGCCAAATATTTGATCAAATCTACAAACAAATTGATAGAACTTAAATAATTAATGTTCTTACTTTTTAGCTTCATGTCTTTAATAAACTAGATGATCTTCCGCTAAACATTTTAAAACATACTTTTTCAGCATTTTGATACTTTCTTGGAATTAAATTATAGACTAATTGAAGAAGAAATGTACAGACAGAACAGAAATGTTTGGGGGTTCAATCGACGTGGAATAATCATAAATTTGAGACACATAGTACAATGTTAAACAAGAACAGATGTGAAACGACTGCCATCATAAACTCCAAAGTTTGTAAAATCTGCGACACTATTTGTATGTTACTGATATAATTGAAGCCCTAATATTGTGGCTGTCTATGGGCGTAAAATAGTGCAAAGTTTGGACAGAAATGTGATTAATGAGATTAAGCCACACTTGACCCAATCTATTGCCGTCTATTAAGGTCGACAAGAGCTCTTAGACCAGTTGGTCAGTAAATAGATTAATATGACAAACACTGGGACACCTTTACTGTTTTTGAATGGTAGGCAACAGTTTCTGTCATCAAAACCAAATATTCTGGTAACAAATAGTAAAATGATTAGATTTATTGAAAACATCACTGAAAGTGGTATCTGGCAATACTTGTTAATACTTCAGACTATTACAGACAGGTCACGTCAAACTTAATCTTTTGTTTCTCTTTGTCTGTTATTTTAGGGACACATAATTTTGCGCTTTTTCAAGTTTGCATTATTCTTTCATATTTATCAACGATTGTCTGTTTATTTCTTTTATTGGATATTTCTTAAATCAATTAATGTATATGAGGATTATTTATTTATTTATTTATTTATTTATTTATTTATTTATTTACTTATTTGATATATTTGTTGAGATTTTTATTTTATAAAATATCTTTTTATCTATTTCCGATTATTTATCTCCTAAAGCTTATTTTTAAAAGATTTTGAAATTGACAAATAATGTGAAATGGAAAATATTTTCAGTATGATGTAATACCCAGACGGTCAACCTACAATTTACCATGTTTACAATATACCTAAAATGATACCTTGAAATTAATATAATTACAAGTTAAATACAAACATTCAATGGAAGCTCCTCTTTAGCTTCTAAAGTACGAAAGGTATTAAACATAATTATCAGTAATAGAAGGTCAAAACTGTTACCGTCTGCGCACATTTGATACATTTTCTAATTATAGGTGTCAAATTTATACGAAAAGACTTACCTGTCTGAATTCAAAAGACACAAACCACTTTTCTGATCTTTATCTATTAGACTGATGTCACCTTAACTTTGTAGATCTTTTGTAAGTGTGACAGTTATCGCAATTTTTCAATACGAACATTCGTTTTCCGGTATTCAAGGTGTTTTTACAAGATTTAAGATAAACTGCAATTATTTACGAAGAGTCAATGCAACAAGGCGACATGACAACATTGTTTTGTACCTTGGGGAGGTTCCGAATGGATCCTACCAGTTGATAGCAATAACGGATGTTTTAACCATTGATTGTAAGCCAATTACCGTAGCATTACTACGTTTTCACTGGCAGAAGATAGTGTAAAAGAAAGCTGAAATATTGCACAAGATAAATATTTATCTTTCATTTGAAGTGTCAAATTCTGGTTCTTCAAATTCATTTGTTTTCTTAATTACTCAACACCTGCTTAATATTTCTGTTTTAACAAATGGCAGACACTAGGAAAATATTTTGTATTGGAAAAAGTTTTTTAAGACTGGTAGAAAAGAAAGGCGAGAATTTTTCTTAAATCCATTTTAAGCCTCAAATCCTTCAGATAATATGAGTTTAATTACATTAAATGTATGTTGTTTTATTCCTATCTACAAGTAAGAAGGGATTTATGGTATTTTAATTTTATTTTCAATGTCATCTTGGGACATTATTGCCACAAGATCCATGGAAGAATGTGTAACCATTGTCCACATTAAATGAACACTAATTGGTTCACACTTTTCTTGTAAAATTCGTGATAATCTTATGTCTTATGTTAATTTCGGGATTACTCCAGCTGACAATTCGGTAAAAAAATATTAAACACGTTTTGAATTATTTTTTAACTTATTTTGCGTTTTAACCCAAGTGAATGTTTTGTTGGCAAAACTATTCTAAAATATAAAAAGTTTTATAATTTATTTACTTTCACTGTACACACGAAAGACGGTCGATAATCCATTATGTAACGTACTCGAGTTATCTCTCTTAATATAAATAACAAATATTAAAAAGTTTAACCTCAATAAAACGCCAGGCCACTCACTACACACAAAACCACGGGAAACCTTTTGTCAAGGACGTCATTAAGCCATTTACTTTTTAACTTTTAAATCAAATTAGTTTCTGTCCACTGAAAAGAAATATCCGTGAATTCCACCGTCCCTTTTCTTGAATAATAGAAATTTTTGTTCCTTTATCATAAATTTTAAATATCAATAATCTGAATGAAGTGACGGATGAATATGGTGGTTTTGAAGTTTATAATTTAGTTATTAGAATTGAGATGCAACCAATCGAAATAATAACCATTCAATCCAGGAAAGCATGCAAAATTGAAAATGTGTGAGAATTATTTCCTTTCATAGTAAATATGCAAATTATGAATGCGTCATAATTTGTCTTAATACGGGTGCATCTGGATATAAAAGTGCAAACCTTTAGAATAATAAAAATTCATTATACACACATTCTATACAAACAATTCTGGCCATCTGTTTATTTCTGCTTTTAGAATAATGACAGGAATATTTTCGAGGAAATTTTGAAATTGCAATACGAATGCATTGCCTCCAAATATGTTAATCCTTAATTGGAATAACGTATTCTTATTATTTTTCTACCATTAGATGAAATTGCAGCATGATCATAATCTTCAATTTAAATTATCAAACATGCCTCAAATTCAAGCATGTACTGATGTGTATTAATTTTATATGCATATTCTAATAATTATAATCATGTTAATCAATTGTTGATTTTAATTTCACATGATATGTTCTGCCTTTAACAAGCTTTAATTAGAAAAAAAACATTTTCTATTCTATTTTGTATTTGAATTGCATATTTTTTCATATACTCCTCAGTTCAATATATTTTTTAAGAATACTTGAGAAATGTGTTTACAAAATACACAAATATCAATGAAAAACTGTAAATGGCGTGGTACTGACACTTTCACATGGATTGTCCGGGGTTACGAACTTCAGACGTTTTTGCCAGACCCAAATTATTCCGAGTAGAAAATATTTGCGTGACTTCTTTGTTTTGTTCAGCCGATGTCAATATTTATCTTACCATAATTACACGCTCAACAATTCGGAAAATTATCAACTACCAAGTGTTGAAATTGGTAACTCTCACTATACGTACATATGATTGATTTAAGTTTTATTAGGACACTAACTTATTATTTAAAAAAAACGCTAAGGTAATAGGTATAATAATATATTGTATAAATATAGTCCTCATATATGAGGGAGAGGGGAAGATGCTAGGAAATCGCCCTAATCTGTACACAGTCACTGGAAATACTTTTCATCTTTCTGTTGTCGATATCAATAATGAGACCACTGGTAATGAACGGCTTTTCGCATCCTGATTTCTACTTCCACTTTTTTAACAAATGCAAGGCACTTAAACTGAAATCGGAGTGCAAATACACCATTTTAATTGGATGCATTAGTGTACTGTAGGAACCAACTAGCAAGCCAGACACCATAAGTGACGTTTCATACTTTCTTTTTTACTTTTCAGAATTTTTTTTCCAAAAACCTTTCTCTCTCTCTTATTTGTTGCATCAGTAAAAAGTCTATATGTTCATTGGCATAAGTACGATCACATGATATTTAGAAGTCCACGATATATAATGCTGCCGGTCAAAAAATCTGGCATTGCAAGGCAATACCTGATTTTCGGATAGGTAGTTCTACTGGAATTATTTCCCGTGAAATAAACACGCCATGATGAATGGAAGGATTGAAAAACGACGTGATTCAAATGGCAGGCATGAGAGGTGTTGAACGTTTAAACAATATCTATATGATGAAAAGCTGCATGTGAACTATATTCAATGAGACTACAACCACGCATTCAAAATGTAAAAATATAAAAACACCAAAGTTGCATAATTTAAGGGTCTACAGTTCTTCAATGCAATACAATTGTCACTGACTTTGAGGACCATATTACGATACATGGACTGCCCTGGGTCTATACTACGGCCCTTGGCCAGTCAATATATCGCGATATTGCCCTCAACATCAGTAACTTTTGTGTAAAGATGATTTAAAACAGGGATGACCGTATTACGTTTGGTCTAAAAGTAACGTCTATTTTTGAAGAGTTGGTCATAAAGAATATTTTCAATTAATGTTTAATTATTGTTATAGCAAATAGGAAACACATCAAACACAGTCGCGGATTGACGCCCGTTTTCATTAAATAGTTGGAAATAAATTAAGACGTAAACCGGAACTTAAATCAGACATTGATTTTATAGTCCTATTATTTGCAACAGAGAAGATGAAAGTATGTTGAAAGAACAAGGCGTTTTGCTTCACATGCAACTTGTGGTGACAAAAGACTTAAGTGACATTTAAAATGGTCAATAATACATGTTTGACCTTGCACCGACAGTGCGACAAGGTGTTCTTTTTGCACCTTTCTTGTGTTCCATTGATCCTAAAATTTAATTGAACTATTGATTGGACGACTCTCCGCAGGAAACCTGAGCTAATTGAAATAAATCTGATTTGATAATAAAGATGTTTAGTTCAGCATGAAATGTCTCGTAATTAAAAAATTCAAGTGGTCATCGAGTTTGGTTTTAATTTGTTTAAATTGTTGACTCTAATGTAAAGATTTCAATTGCTGTTGGTCAAAACATATGTTTAGTCACACATTTTTTCCCCCTGTAGTACAACATAGTGAGTCTACGATTTGGTTACTGGCATTTCTGATGATATGTCAGTATATTTTTCGCCCAAATAATAATCAAACGGATTCGATAAAAAAATTGGTATCTCACTTTTAGGTGCTAGCAAACACTACTGTTTTCGATGATCACATTTTTTACTTTTGTATATGTATTTATCAATTACATTAGAGACCATTACACACTATCTTTTGCCAATACTAATTGTTTCGATGGAAAAATCTAATAGAATCTGACTGTTCTATTGTAGGAGACGATTTGTATGTCAGCAATTAGCATATAAAGCGAACGATAAATCGGTTGGGATTTTTGCAGTCAAATATACAATAAGACTTTCTGTTGATAAATGTGAAGTGTTGTCGTTTGGTATCCGTGAAAAAATAACCAAATGCTGTACCTTGACAAACACATGTCATCAACAGAACTTCATACGTGTATACTATTTATGGATGAATTCATTATTTTTTTTTTGTTCTGTCGGGATGGGGGGGGGGGGGGGTGCTATATTTCCCAAATATCTACTACAAATGTACTGATATCCAGTTCTGAAATTCTTCAAATTTCGTTTTTCACCGAATTTTAGAGTCTGGCTTTTTCAAAGTCCTTTAATATTGAATTTTGTTCATCCTCTATAATTATTGTAATATTTTTTGTCAGTAATTGGACACTTGATTAGATAGTACATATTCTTATTCTTTGGTTCTCCCATTTCCACTATCAAAATCAAGTTGTAATGTACTTTATTTTATCAATATTAAACAACAGTAAATGTAATGGGTCAATGGGTTTCATTAATTATAACTGTTAACCACCGTACAATAAACCTTTCATTTATTAAATGACAACGAAACATTTATAACAGAAATAAATATTGACTTTTATTATTGAATTATTACCCCATAAATTTTAACTATTGACTGAGAACTAACACGTTGTCTATTAACAGCGCACGTGTGGACATTTGGTCAAAAATACGTTAGTTTTCCAGTCAGAATCACAATTATTATTTCATTTTTAATTTAAAGTATGTGCAGAACAGAACAGGCAGTTGGTGAAGCGCGATTGACACTCATATTATTCCCTAATCCATTTTTTACCGAAAAATTGAGAACAAAAATAGTGATGTTGATTTGCATGGAATTTCATACCTGTAAAACAACTTGAAAATCGAATATAAAAATTTGTAAAACAAGGGGTTGTGCTGTACGACTTTTATCAAAGGAAATTATTTAGCTTTCCTTCTTTCTGAAAACATAAATATTACAGAATTTCTAAATAACATATTGAATTAATGATGTAAACTGTCGCGTGTTTATTGTAAAGCAGATATTTGAAGTTCGATGTAATACGAATGTTAACCCCTCCTAACCGTCACAATCCACGTTTTAATTGACTTTATCAAGTATTGATCAACTTTTGATAAACTAAAAATAACGTTTTGTACCCAAAATCCTACATTTTTGTACAATGACAACTCACATCATTAATTTAAAAATGAAATAGAAAATCTGACAAGCATAAAACATTTACCTTTGACAGTTTCCGCATATTCTTTGAAGTTCCGTTTCTTTTCAAAAGTTTCTTTTTAATATTTCTGATGGTAGAACATCAAATTTTCATAATTTTTCCACATGATATAATCCTTTATAAAAATCTGATCAATTTCTTCACAGTGCATTAAAGAATATGTATGGAAAATATTTTTCATGCAGTTCGGCGTTGTGCTTGGCCGAAGTGACCACTGGTCAGTGATCTGGACAGTGCTATTCCTTGACCATAAAACACTAATGATCTCTCTAAGTCTGTAGTTAATTACCATAATTACTATAATTTATCGTTTATTCTACGAGTTTCACCATACAAAATTTAGATACCAAGTAATAAATGTGAAGATAAAAGTTGACGTGAGACTTTTATGCGAAATTAAATACTTCACAAATTAATACTATATCTAAATGTGTCCGAATTAAATAACATACCTTAAAAATGTTCATGGCATATTTTGAGTCCTAATGTTCAAATGACAGGAAAAGATCCTTATACATGGTATGTTGTAGTATAAAAACTGAGGACATTTATCAATTTAATCGTACGACACCAGCCTTGCATTGTTTATCAGATTTCGCTACAGCTGACACAGATCTCTTGTAAAACTATCTTATATACTTATGGTTGGTAGTTCAGAATACACACGAGGAAAACAAATCATAATTATGTTAATCAAATTAACATTAATGAATTAGCCCCTAATTAGGATTGACCACATGGTTACAGAGTACAGACACGCGTTTAAAGTGCAGCCATCCAGGAAGCCGATTATCATTGCAGAGGTTTCCCTATTACCTGTAGCATTAATGATTTCAAAAAATATGATAAAAACATAAAAAAATCTTTTAATCTTGACATATGAGTTTCTGGATTATGAGTGACCACCTATTTAAAACACCCCCGAAATAACAAAAGTTTGACGGTTGCAACATATGTACATGTATTATCTATATGTGGCATAATGTATTTATTTAATTTTTCCACGTCTAATTATTCTTTATTTGCATTTTAAATCATTAATGATCATTGCCATTACAATATTAAACAACACACAATTATTAGTCATATGAAGTACAATATCAAAGTGTCACATACTAGTATGTAACAAGTGACATCAAGAGCTTCTTGTCCTCAGTTCCAATGACTGTTTTATGAACGACCCAAGTAATATTACCTCTTCCTTGCTATTAGGATTTGATATCTTTTTTTTCATTCTTTTTCACCATTTAAAATAATGAAATGAGTCATCTAAATATTTTTCAGTAAATTACTCTGTAACTTTCGTTATTTTTAAAATACAAAAGAAAAATGTTGCTCGTCCTCAGTTACTTCATGCATGCCGTTCTTTCAAATTCTCAAATCTCTGGGGATTATCCCTCCAGTAGTTGAATGAAAATTGTAAGGAAAAATGCTTTGCTTTATTTAGACAACACGCAGCAACGTGTATCGCTTATCTGAATTTCATTTACACACCTAAAGCATAACTTAAATGTTAGACTTTGGCAGCCATCATGATTAGTAAAAGGTATTAACAAAGATTTACTGTGGTACTTTCATGTTCAGTGGTCTGGTTCATCAAATTTATTTTTCAGTGAGAACCCCATAAGGACTAATGCTACCAAAATTTGTTCCAATTATGACAAATATTATTTATTTAAATTCTCTCATAGGGTCCTGTGTTTCCCAGTTGGAAACTGTGGCTGCTATTAGGAGTTGCCATCGGGGTCATTGGACTCAATGTAACGAAAGAGAACTGCGAATTATTGTACCAAGACTGGTTCCAACTGGTTCAGCAATTTCAGAAACTATATTTAGATCTAAGTTAAATTTCCTAAAGCACTCCATATTTTAAACAAAGTTCGGGTGTAACTGTCATTTTAGTTGTTGGTCTTGGTCAGCGACAACCAATTCTGAAAGAGGACCACCTAAGCACCATTGCTGCAAAGTTTGGTTTCAGTTGGTTCAGTAGTTTCAGACAAGAAAACTTTTTTCAGTGAATTATCCCATAGACTGAAATGTTAGACTAAGTAACACAAAACCGTATTGAATACACCTTTTATACCCACAGACGAGGTGCACCTAAAACAAATACTGGTCGTATGTCATATTAATTACCCCGGTCCGTCTGTCCGTCCGTCTTTCCGTCCGTCCGTCTGTTCGTCCGTCCGTCACACTTTCTTGTGACATAAACTCCTCGTTCATTTTTAACTTCATGTATTTAATTTCTATACAGTATTGACACATACTGTATGTAGATGCACAATAAGGTTTTAGAATTTTCATTTTCAAAAAATGAGGCCCACAGGGGTCGAATTTCGAAAATTAGGAATTTAAGCTTGTGACCTAAACTACTCTTTTATGCATTTAATTTCTATTCAGTATTATCAGAAACTGTACCTAGATGTGCAATAAGGTTTTTAAAAGAATTTTGATTTTCAAAAATTCGGGCCCACAGGGGTCGATTTTCGAAAAAAAGATGAATTTAAGCTTGTGACCTTAACTCCTCTTTCATTTGTGATTTCTATACAGTATTGCCACATACTGTATGTAGATGCGCAATAAAGTTTTATAATTTTGATTTTCAAAAATTGGGTCCCACAGGTGTCAAATTTCGAAAATTAGGAATTGAAGCTTGTGACCTAAACTCCTCTTTCATTATTGACTGCATGCATTTAATTTCTATACAATATTGTCACATACTGTATATAGATAAGGTTTTAGAATTTTGATTTTGCAAAAATTGGGGCCTTTTTGGGTCGAATTTAAAAACATGGAATTATAAGTGGGTGACTGAAAGTTTTCTTTCATTTTATACGTTTTATTTCTATACAGTATTGTCATACACTGTATGCAGATGTGCAATAAGGTTTTAGAATTTTAATTTTCCAAAATTTGGGCCTGTATTCAAAGGTATAATTGTGAAAAAGGTGCAAAGGGATACAAATGTGGGGGATTCGGGGATTCGGGGATTCTTGTTTATATTTGGACCAATATAAACGGACCACGAAGACAACCAATAGATATATGAACTACAGATTTCAACGGCACATAAAACCAGTACAATAATGCAAAACCATTTTAAAAGTGAAAGAAAAAATGTAATGCAAAAAAAAGGAAAAAAAAAAAAAAAAAGCGGCACTCTTATGAAGAGGGGAGTTAAACGTTTAAAGTATCGTGTCGATTTAGTGTTTGGGTTCATTCCTCCTACTCCCACTTTTTAAAATTCAGGTACAATTTCATGTGGGAATAGAGAGAAAAGTTGTGTAAACAAAGGATTATACTGTATAAACATTGACTAATTAACATGTAACTAAATGTTGATTGAACACAGGTAAATGAAACTTGTTTGTATGTTTTTTAAGGATAAATTCAAGAAAAAGAAACAAATATAAGTAAAATTTTTTTTTATTAATTTATTTTATAGAACTATTAAAGGTCACAATAGTCCTTAATTTTAAAGCACTAATGTAAAAGACTATTAAAGTTCATGAATCTATTCGAGGTGAAGAAGGTGGTATGCTGCATCCCCAAACTGTATAGTGCTGATTTCCTGGTATCTGTGTCTGTTCTTTAGGTCAGCTAATCCGCGGTTGATCTCGATGTACTTTTTCTTCTGTGGTACCCTCTTACCACCAGCTGCGTACTGGATCATTGTCAGGTCGTTGATGGCTTCCTCATGTTTCAATAATTTAATGAGTTTGAATAGGTTGGGGTGTGGGTGTTGTGTATGTTTCTTTAACTTGCTATGCCAGCCCTCTAGATGGTTGGTAGTTCTTGGGCCCTGGGTTTCGTAGTGGTTCCATAGGTGTCTGTTTTGCTCTACCCAGTATGTTGTAACATAGTCTGTGAAAGGAGTGAAGTTGGTATCTGTTTCGACCTGATCTATGTCTGTGAGGGCATTAAACCATAAATCTTCGACTTCAGCAGTTGGAATCAGTGGCAGTACAGCTGCACGACGTACTAGTTTGTGGATATTGTCATCTTCTTTGTATGGAACCTGTAGACCTGTCTCTTGTGCTTTTCTCCATATTGCCTGTGTATAGTGGAAAAAACACCCTTTTGCGTTGATGCCTGGAAATACTGAGTAGGCTGCATTTCTGATGGCGATTTCATAGTCAAGGAAGATAGTGGTAGGCTGTAGTTGTAGTTGATGTTGTTGGCAGACATCTTTTAGTACTGTCAGGAACCTTGTGTAGACAAGTTGACTTTTAGCTGGCAGTAGACTGTATACTAGTGGGTACATTGCAGTTTGCAGTGGAACATTTCCAGTAAGTTCGTTCACCCCGCCTGTTCTTTGCCTGGAACTTAAAACCGTTGTGGACAAGGTTCTGGTTCCCAAGTCTGTTTGTAATAAATTTTACTTGAAGTAGTGCGTTAGCCATTGTGACTGAATAATGATATCGATGGAAAATGTTCCAGTATTTATATCAAACAATAAGCTTGTGGTTCAAAGAGCTTAGGGATCTCAGCTGAGCAGATATTCACGTCAACTTACTAGTTAGCTTGGATAAAATCTTCTGATCTTTTTTTTCAGCTTGGGGTAAGACAGTAAACAATTGACTTAGTTGCTGCCAGCTCATTATCTTTACTAAAAGCAAAGTGAACAGCTAAAAGCCAGCTCATTATCTTTACTAAAAGCAAAGTGAACAGTTGTCACTTATTATTCCTCAGCTTCAATCATTTATTGCCCAAAACTTATCCTTACATTTTGATTTAATTTTGTTTATTTTTTGGGTAAAATTATTATATTTATTACTGAATCTGGTTTGGAAAAATAATTACAGTTTACATTCCAAATTGACAAAATATTTAGTTTATTTCTTTATTTTAAATTAAATTATGTAATTTTTCAATAAAAAAATATATTAATAACATATCTATGAGGAAATAGTGCAAAATTTGTCATATAAATATTATGAAATACAGGTAAATCTCAGGTAATATTTAATTAATCTTAAATGCTAAATAAACAAATTAACTATAAAAACATCTATTGTTATATGCATGTGGGAATAGGAGGAATAGTGATTTATAAAAAGTGGGAATAGGAGGAAGATTTAACTGAAACACGGAAACAATTAACAACAGAATCTATATTTGCACAGAAAACTAGTTCAGATTAGTTTTTTTCGTGTGCTAAAGTGTTCATTTGAGGTACATTTGACATGACATAGTAGACGTGTTTATTGTGGGTTGAAATGTCAATTAAATGTACTGTAGACAAGTTATTTGTCATTATAGATGTTCACTTAATATTAAAATGTCAAAAACAAACACTTTAATTATTTTTTCTAGTAATATTAAATAAAGTTAATTTTTAAGCCGGCCTTTTAAAGCTCTCATGTTGTATCAATAGAGTAAATTTAAGGGAGTTGGCATAATATAAAAAAAATAAAACTTTTACTTTTATAACTGGGGGTGATTTTTTTACGAATTATAAATTTCATACGAAGAGCTATGTGATACCAGTTCTACACATTATTTATCCACGTACATGCAAAATATGATTTACATGACTTAGGATATACTATAAGCACATCAAATATACGTATGTACGTATATACCTGTTGACTCGGATAACTTCAGTTTCGATTGAAAAAAAACTTAATTCATATAAATCAGTTGAAAAAGTAAAAGCAAAACGCATGAACATACTTTTTTTAAAAACTGACGTTTGCCGACAAAGTGCTGTTTGAATACACCCAGATTTATGATCGAGATTTGAGAGGTTAAAGAGCTCGGATTTTGAATGCCACGAAATCAAAGATTTTAATCATTGTAATCGGTTTTATATCCTTCGTGACACCGTTTGTGTGAAAGTTCAATATTGTCGGAGCCATTGTCCCCTTTTCATGGTCGAGGCCTAATCAACACGGTCATAAAAATGTTTTATCGATGACCAAACAGAGTCAGCCATGATATACCCGAATACCGATAAGCCAAATAAATGTTATCGGCCGTGTATCTTTATTGGTAGGTTAGCGTGGTATAATTGAAGGAAAATTTATTTGCTTTCACTGATATATATGTTAAGTTATTTATATAATTGGTATATAGATCAATAAATATTTATTCGGACAACGTAACACATGATTATTCCCTAACAATTTTAAAATCATACAGAACTAGACAGTTGTATTCCCACGTGTTTTTGAAGAAATTTAATTTTTATTTTTTCTTCATTTGAAGATAGATGATACTGTTAGTAACGAAATAGATCTTCTAATTATGAAAAAAATATAAACTGATTTCTTCAAAAACACACGGTCATATAACTGTCCTATTTGCGAAATCTATATAAGCCACTATGTACAATTAACAGAAATAAAAAAAAATATCTTTGACTCATCAGCTGTCTGTCAGTTCATTTAAAGGAACATAACATCTGGGAAATTATAGCTTTCAATTAAACAGAAAAAGTTTTTTTTCTAATTTATGTGAATAAGGGGCATTAAACCTCAATAAAAAATATGAAATTTGCTATAAAACTTTCATGTAAACACGATTTCAATAAAATTTGAAAAGCAAATAAATTTATATTCTGAAATTCATAAAAAAACATGAGTACCAAACAATTATGGGTTTCTTTTCTAAGAACGTTCTAATCACACACATGCATGGTGATATGTTAGGGGGGGGGGGGGGGGGGTTAAAGCCGGATAATCAAGTGCCCAGTTATTATGAACATGGAAATATATATAGCTATATAAGTGAAATTAAAAGACAAATTTCCAATTAAAATGTGTTATTTAAAATGCATTTCTTTAGTACAATGAACGTATCTACTAAACAATGGATGGTTTAAAGTGCAATTTGCGTCCAACTCGATCCAAGTTCACTTGAAATGCACCATATCATGATCACGATAACACATATGAACAACAGACATCGGAAAACAAAACAAATACCTAGTAAAATCACTATTTAGTTATTCAGAAATTATTTCTCATGATCAGAATATGTAATAGAAGGTGTGGATGAAATAACAAGCAGGAAACGGAATAAGTGTTGTACAACCTGCTTCCCATATTTTAAAACCGTTGTAAAATAAAAAAACTAAACAAAACCAAAAATTCATGAAATAAAAACTTTACTACCAAATACACAACAACACAAATGATACTATAATTTTGGTTAGGTACATACAATTCAAACGAGTTTAAAGAATTGTCAACTTTTTTGTCCATTTTTGACGAAAATTAGGATATAGTATTTGTTATTATCATCTCTGTAACGTTCAACTAACATAATATTAACTTACTGTTCAATCTTCTTACCGACTTAATGAAATAAGTCCAAAGTTTCCTGTCTTCTGTGACCACCTGTCATCATAGCTACAATGGAACATGTTCCAAAATTAACAAAATTAGAGCTTCATAATTATCTATTTTTTACGACTGTCGTCACCAATTATAAAAGTCACCAAAGCAAGGTTGTAAAACAACTCTAAACCATAATTGTCACTTCCATTATTGTTCTGAGCATAAAGCATAATAAGAGTGGACTTTTAAAATAGCGTTAACTTTTAAATTTCTAATTAACTGATAACGAAAGAATGTTTTTATCGGGCGAACTGAAGGTAAAACGTATAATTGGCCGGACGCACGACATTTCTGATCCATGTTATATTAAATCTTTTCAAATATAATTATAATATTCATCTAATAAGGCAGATTAGGTACGTGATATCTATTAAAGAAATCGGAGCTCGCTGGTCATTAGTTTGATCCTTACTTTCTGGTGGACACGAAAAGCTTTTCTGGAGTTAAGTTTCATCCTTTTATCAAAGAATTCGACAGGATGTTGCGTAAACTACAACCCGAAGCCATTTATCAAAATTATCATTATCGCAGAGTTAGGAAGCGTACGACAATCGAAAAGTTCATAAACATTCGGCAAAGAGACGCGTGTATGTTGTCAAATGATTTTTATGTATCGGTTAAATATTGGTTGATGGAATGTTTTCGTTCATTTTTTTTCTCACTTAATTTCGTTCTTAATTTTTATAAGAAAAAACAATTTGTACCTGCTGTTACAGTCTGGTGAGAGAATTTGAAAGATGGGAGTGACACTTAATACTCTATACTATGTATTACATAATGATGATAAAATAGACAAAAATACCAAGTGAGCAACCCAAAGGTAATTCAGAGGGCCGGATAAAAACCCGGTTTAAGTGATAAAAAGTCAGGACAATGGTACCCGTGATATGTCATATCTACAAAGTAGGTACTTTGCTCTCTCCCGAAACCTTCCTTGATCTGTAATGAAAATATGGAAAACTTTCAGGATTTTTAAATACAAATTTAATGTACGATACAATTCATCGTCGATATGAAAAGTTAAATATAAATGACGGAATAAGGGATATGATATCACATTATCCTGACAATGGCAAAACATTGATCTGTTTAGCTGTTGCAGATAAAAATATTTTCTGCGTATATTACAAATTGTTGGTGCATATTTTCATGAGAGGACATCAGATAATTTGAATTATTGTCATTTTAACGTACAAACTGTACACAAAAAAGAATGATAATTTCAAAACAAAAAGAAATTAATTTTGAATAAATGTATTTGGTCCCTATTTGCCTGTAGTGCAAACTGTATTCCATGTGTTGTCAGATAAATTCCAAACGCATTTTGTCATACATTCTAGACAACAGAAACATGACCAATAATTAGTACATCATTCTCATTAAGACTTGTCTGGTATAATAATAAATAAATATAGGTATCATTTACATACTTTTCATGTCTTTATTATTGTATTCATTATGTATTGTTTATAAAGTTATTGGTTGCTATCGTGCTGGGGCCTAGGAGGATAATGTATCAAGTAAATTTATCTGATTCCATCTCGGCGAGACGTTTTCTTTTCGGAACTACTTTCTGGTTAGGGAGCAGAGCAACAATTTGATTTTTATGGGGGGGGGGAGACTAGGATCAAATTTTAAATAAAAAGTCAGGATAACTTGACGTGTGAAAAACATGCAGGATCTGTGTCAACCAGTTAATGTTTTGGTTTAAATGAAAATAAAAATTTAGGCCGCAATGGCGGCCGTAAAAAAACACCCAGGACCAAAACTTTCGACGAAAAAAATAAGCAGGATCAAACTTTTGATCCTAGCACCCCCCCCTTTAAAAATCAAATGGTTGCTCCCTTACTACATGCAGTGAGCATTGAGAATTTACCGAATCGAACTGAGCTGTGCGCAGTAGATCGAAGCTGTTTACGTCTTTTAGGACCGTTTTAAATTCAGGCAATTTCGTCATCTTAGTCATTGGTCCTCTTCTGGGTGGGCAAGTAGAAAGTAGTTAAAAAAGAATTAAAACACAATAATAGAACCACCATTAATTAAATAGCTTTGTTTGATCAATTTTACCCATCTTAACTTGAAAATAAGAATATTTCGGAGAAATTCTTTCCGCTATATTCGTTGATTCTCTTCCAGTCTACATCTGGAGTTTCTCTCGCTATCATTCAGATTTCCAGTATGATGATATTGATTTTTTTCCTAAAAAGAGCCTTAAGGATGCTGGCTGGTCATGTTTTGGTCTTTTTTTCAGATTTTCGGAATCTTCGGGTTTTATCCATTTCTTAAACATTAATTTGTTTGCCCATGAACCCCACTTTTTCTTTTATAATTCAATCACATTACTTAAAATGGTATTTGACAAAATTTTATGAAATCCTTTTTATTTTGTCATACATCTTTGAGAGACTGAAGTGTCAATGCAAATACAATGAAAAATCTAGAGAAAACCCATTTCCTGCAAATTTTCAAGGCCTTATAGCTCTAAAATGAGCACATGAACCTAGATCTTTTTCTTGCTTATTTGTTTACTATTCATATGTTCTCTCAAACTAAAACGCCTATTTCAAATCCTATTTATTTCCTATTAGACCAGCGATCATCCTTAAGCACGGTAGTTGCGACCTGCATTTCTCACAAATTCCTTCTCGTCCTTTTTTGTTTTTAATGGATACTCGGAACTTCAGGAAGGTTTTTATATTGTTCCTTTACTTTCTTAAAGTTAATTATGACATTTCTCACCTTTCAATTACATGCGCGTAAAACGCAATGCCACATTCTCACTAAATTCAATTCTTTTCGTCTTTCTCACTTTCTTGGTCAAACTACAGATGAATTTCATTGCCACTGTAGCGAAATCCGGTGTTCACAATACCCGCTCACTATTTATTCCCGCACTTCGAAGAAGTTTGGGGATATTGTTATCGCCCCCACCCCACCCCACCCCCCCCCCCCCCGTCCGTCCTACCGTCACACTTTATTGTGACTTAAACTCCTCGTTCATTTTTAACCTCATGCATTTAATTTTCTATGCAGTATTGTCACGTACAGTATGTAGATGCGCAATAAGGTTTTAGAATTTTGATTTTCAAAAAATTGGGGCCCACAGGGTTTGAATTTCGAAAATTGGAAATTTAAGTTTGTGACCTACACCCCTCTTTCATTTTTAACTTCATGCACTTACTTTCTATACAGTATTGTCACATACTATCTTTAGATGTCATAGAAGGTTTCAGAGTTTCGATTTAAAAGATTTTGGGCCCACAGTGGTCGAATTTCGAAAATTTAGAATTTAAGCATGCGACCTTAACTCCTCTCTCGTTTTTCATTTTATGCATTTAATTTCTATTTAGTATTGTCACAAACTGTATTTAGATACGCAATAAGGTTTTAAAATTTCGATTTTCAAAAATTGGGCCCTTTAGTGGTCGAATTCCAAAAATTGGAAATTATAAGCTGGTGACTGAAAGTCTTCTTTCATTTTTCATTTTATACATTTTATTTCTATACAGTATTGTCAATACACTGTATGCAGATTTGCAGTAAGGTTTTTTAATTCTGATTTTCCAAAATGTGGGTTTGATTTAAAAGATATGATTGTGAAATCGAAAAGGGTGCACAGGGATACAACATGTGGGGAGTGCGGGAATAGCTGTCCTTTCCGACTGCCTCGGTCTAGTTTGCTTTTGATGTTGAACCCTAAATTTTACAGATCATAGCTCTGATAAGCATTTTGAATGAATTTTTGTTCCTTTTGTTACTGCAGTTTAGACTAAGAGAAATTCTATAATTCAGAAAGATATCAAGTTGGATTCAATAAAGGGAGGGGGCACAAATTTTAGGTTGTCCTCTCAACAAGTAAATTTGGCAAGATGCTATATATGCACAGCTTTTTACTGTGCCACCCTAATCAAAATTATCCGTAATTACCTGTATACTTTAAAAAGCCAGTTACTGATGCACACATTTTATATCATTACCTTGTTCACCTAATAAGTATAAGACAAACCTTTTCTGATATCGTCAGATATTTATAAGTTTCAGTTGTACTGCAGCCAGTCACCCTTGGGTATCAAATTTAACCCTGTTTTCAGCAAAATAATTTTAAAAACCGAGCAAGAATTTTGCCTGAAATCAGGGAAATTTTAGATCTTCAAGAACTTTAAGGCAAGAAACATAATATATCTGTATGTCTATATATCAAAGCTTGCTTACCTTCCAGATCCTGGTTTACAAAGTAAACTGGTTGTAAAAAAAGAGCTTTATAAACTAATAAATATCCATATGAAATTACATGACAGTTTTTTCTTTTAAATACAAAATTAAACAGTTTTATACTGCACGCACCAATGTTATTTATAATTATGTGAAAAAAATAAGGAGATTGAATTTCGATCTGTATGAGAAAGCATATTTCTCATATAATTGAGAGTGTACTTATACTGGACAGTCTTCTTCATATTTATTCGTGTATCAATTGTAACATTGAAAACTAGATGTAGATGATGTCAAGTTCTAAGCGATTTACTTTGGACATTAGTTATACCCCTGTAAACCCAGATTCGTTCCTAAAGTTTTTTCATGCTGTATATAATTTTCTTCAGGAGTAATTTATGTAAATTTAGTGTTTTAAGTGATAATGCAGTTTTCTGCAATTTGATATATTTACTGCGGAGCGGTAATGGCGCCTATTATTATATGTGATGGATCGTGTTTATCTTCATACAAGATAGTGTTGCTAAGATGAAAAGATTTGTTAATTGAATATAACATCTACTTTTTTATTAAAGTTTAAATTTCCGTATTAAATTACCGTTAGAAAACCTTATAGTATATCTGAAGTCTTGAAAATACTTTTTAAAACCGAGTTCGTATTAGCTGCACAAAAATGAAATGATATAAAGGATGTGTGTTAATGTCTGACTGAGACAACATCCTTAAAATTATATGTTAAAATAGTACACAATTAATGAGTATTTCCAATATTAATATGAAAGTATTCGGTTTTTAGGGAGCAATACAAAAAGAACATATAATTGATTGAGAATTAAACGGGTTATAGTTTTTCGTGTGGCCTTCCGTTGACGGACAACCCATTACAGAAACACCTAATGTACCCCCCATCCCACCCACTTTCCACGACCACGTTAATTTTACAGAAGTTGCCCCCAAAAAAATCTAAAAGAAGAAAGTACTAGTATTCGAGTTAAAACAAGAAATTAGATTTACAAGAGCGACACAGGATATCGTCTCTAAGTATGAATATTTTATATGAAGTTTTTTGTTTAAAACCATTAGCACCGGACTTATATACTTACATCAAATACTTTTTGGACCTATTTTTGTCGTCAATCTGGATTCAATAATGAGTATCGGAGTTTAATTCAGTCACAGTTTATCGTGTGCCTGTCACAAGCACGGACCCTATATTTTCAGTACTTATGAAACTTTAAGGATATGGAGTAAGCGTCAATTAAGAACCACTCTGTTTCTGACAAAAAGTATTCTGAAGATGAAATTACAAACATGTCAGATTTTCTCATAGACAACATATTTGTTGAAATTGGCGGTCGAATTTTTCAACAAACAATCGGCATTCCAATGGGAACCAACTGTGCTTCTCTCCTCACCGATCTGGTTCTGTACTCATATGAAGCGGACTTCATTCAAGGGCTTCTACACGAAAACAAACAGAAACTAGCCCAATCCTTTAATTTCACTTTTCGTTATATAGATGACGTGTTGTCGTTAAATAACGATAAATTCTAAGACATTCTACATCTCATCTACTCCAGTGAACTTGAAATTACAGATACTACAGACACATCAAAGTCCGCTTCATATTTGGATTTGTTTCTCGAAATAGACAGTGAGGGACATCTGAAGACAAAACTTTATGACAAACGTGATGACTTCGACTTTCCTATTGTTAACTTTCCCTTCAACTTGAGTAGGAATACACCAGCATCGCCTGCATATGGTGTCTACGTTTCTCAGCTTATCCGATATTCAAGGGCATGCGCGAGTTACGATGACTTTCGACAAAGAGGATTACTGCTGTCACAAAAGCTTCTTAACCAGGATTTTGTCAGGGATAAGTTGATGTCATCACTTAGGACATTTTACGGTCGTCATCACGAATTGATTGACCGTTACAGTGTTCCAATTTCTAAGATGATGTTGGACCTGTTCCCCCTGTCGTAACATTTCATGTACCTCCGCAGATTTGTGACTACCATCGGATTTACTTTGTTGAACTTCACGACGGGTGCCGTATTCGGAGGAGGAACTGCTTACCATTCCGGAGCAACTGAGTTCACTCCTGTTTTTTATAGGAGTTCGTGTTATGGGTCGTTTTATGTATGGCCTTGTCTATTAATATGGAAAACCGTGTTCATTTAAGATATTTGACTGTAACTTTTGATTTTTTTTTTAATCAGTAGTGCTTACCGTGTAATAGGGGCTTCTGTTTATCTTTAATGGGCAAACTACCTTCATTCAGTCGATTTCTATGTCAAACGGATATGATTTTCTCTCATCGACAAATCCCCATATCCTATCATTTTGTAACGTAAGAGAATATGGCTTACAACGAATATATAAAAATGTTGTCTTTTGAATGAGAAATTATACGTATAGTTAGAACTTTTAATTGATAAATAAAAATATTTGTACTTGTATTGTATTGCTATTTAACTTAATGTATCCTGCTAATAATAGCCTATATTCTGAAAATTCCTGCATGTTTTTTTTAATTCTTTATTTTTTAAAACAATTAAAGACTTTGGCTATCGTTTAGAATGAATCATATTAAAGAAAGAATTGTGACAGAAGGACTGTTTAATTCTTTAGTTTTCCAACTGAGTGCACTTTAATTAATTAAAACAAACTTTCTCCTCCATGTTGGTCCTGTGTAGGACGACATTAATTTCCTTCACTTGTTATTGGGTTATCTCAAGCGATTATAAAAATGTAAATGTCTGGCACGTTGGGACAACCGTCAAGTTCAAGTGTTGATTATTTCGCCATGACAAATTGCTTTATATTTCTTTATAATTCTATATTGTGGTCTCTTAACTGGTTTGATTCGTACTGGTTTGAGTATCCGCATTTCACAAAATTTGCTAAAAATTACCATCATATTACCTTCAAAAGGCCTAGAACATTCTCTAACTACACATAGACACGTGTACGTGTCTTTTCTACAAAATGTAAGTATCAATGAAGCCAAAATATCCTACAGTACTTTTATTCCTATAGTACAAATTGTATTATATCATATATTTAGAGTAAAATACATACATTTTTGATATGCATTATACATGATTTTGCAAAACCTGTATCACCTACCCTATATCGCACCCTAAACCTATATCGCATATCACACCCCTACTCGGATCACGCTTTTATTCTGTTCTGAGTTATTCTATTGAAACAAGGTAAACATATCACAAAAACTACAATGAACACTTCACTCTTAAGGGGAATACTGTACTTCTTTCTGCCATAGTCTAGAAAAAAGTTTAACATATTCACGTCATCTGTAATCATAAAAAAATATAATTTTACAGATCATGTGATATTTTGTTATTTACAGCAATATTCACATTTCTTACTCGGAACAGCAATATGCTACTGTTGCCGGAAATATAAGATATAAAGAAAAATACATGGTCAAACCTGTATCACATGCTATATATCAACCCTCGACCAATATCACACCTCGGGCCAACGGGTTGATATAGCATGCGATAAAGGTTCGGCCATGTATTATTCTCCATATAATCTATGTAAGAAGGAATAAGGTGGATAGATTCTTGACAAAATCCTAAAGCACACGTTAAAAAAGGTTCAGATAGTATAGTTTTATTGCTATTCTTCATCTCGGAGTTACAGTAAAACCTTCATAACTAAAGCAATGTTTACATAGCCCCTAACATGGGAATTTTAAAACTTCTGAAAGAGATGAAACTACTACTTTAAAAACATTTAGTCTAAACTAATTATAGATATGAATCAAATATTATATGGATTTACGTTACTGCAGCCTCATTCACAAAAACTCAACGTAATTCATACTGAAATGCAAAAGTAAGAATGTATTTATGTCTATGATTTTTGTGAATAAGATTGCTGATCTTTAGTGCCCTAACAAAATTTATTTTGTGCTATTTTTACCAAATGCTATCAAATTTAAAAATTAAGACCAAACCGAAAATCATCCTATTGCAACCTTTCTTGGTAGTTGCTCCTTATATGTTTTAGGATTAATTGTGTTGACGACACACAGCAAAAATAATACCAACACAAAGTACTTTGCACAAAAAACTATCCAGTCTATTAGGAACAAAAAAACTAAGTATGTTGCGAAACAGCTCATGCGACAATAGATAACAAGAAAAATAAATGGAAATGGTGAGCTGTCAAAAGGGGCGTAAAACGACTAAAATGTATGAAATACACAAGTCGAACAAAACCAAATATAAAATCGTAAAAAAAACAACAACAAACTAAAAAGTTAATTAGGAACAAGAGTCTTCAAGATATTCCACAGTAGTAATATCTATGTATACTTTAATTACATAATTTTTATCGTTAAATTAAAAAAAAATTCAAAGAATATGTAATTTGATACGTAAAAGATAACAAATCGAAAGGGTTATATTTTTGAAATCAAAACTTATACCATTTGTCCCCATTTCAGTTGTACATGTATGTCAAATCTGACGATGAATCCAATTTTAAGAGGAGAATGGCGCATACACCAATTTTGCCAAGGGAAAGTATTATGTGTTTCACCGGTAACATGGTGTTAGTTAGGCTGATTAAGTACCGGAAATTCAGTATCCACAAGGAAACCACTAAAAATAAAACTTTTAAAACTAAAACCAAAATAGTGTGAACTTCCACATACAGGAACTGATAAAAGTTGCTCCAAAAGAGAAAGCCGTTATCCTATTCTAAATTGTGAACCCGTTGCAATGGCCTTTGTTGAACAGAGTGAACTACTAGAACAGCAAGCTCGTGGTCCGAGCTATAGTACTGGAAAAGTTCGTATCTATAGGATTAGAATCAGAGGAGGATACTACTCCACAGAAAAGGGCAGATGTTTTTGTCCATCGAAAACAAATCATATATCCTATACAAGAAGACTTTAACGATTTAAAATTGTATTATTCTCAGATATCTTACCTGGTGTTGTCTTCTGGCTGTCATGTAGAAATGTTTAATATATTTTATGACAGGCAATTTGAGTGATTTAAATATTTGTCATGTAATTTTTACAGTATGCATCCTTGTAATTGGAGAATAATTGATGCAAACAGCTTGCTTTTATTGGGGCTTTTGATGGGTAATTTTTAAAGCATTGATGAATATTGAGGCAAAATTTATAAAATTTACCAACATCCTTTACAGAATTCAACAGTTTACACTGTTCTTCCGTGCTAATTTCCAAAATAACAAAAATTAGTTGTAAGTGTACATGTTGTACCTGTAGATTCCCTAAATAGCTGAAGATATTCGCTGCAAAAGGCAGCAAGACCTAGAACAAATAAAACTCATTTTCGCTTGAAAAGGTACATGTGGATCCTAGTCTTTCCCAACTTATCTGGTCAATCAATGACATAAAATAACTTCTATTTATGTGTTTCTATGCCTTCATCTATAGAACCACTACTTGTAGAAGGAAAGTTGTTCATTGTTTTTTTTTTTTTTTTGTTTCATTGCTTTGGTCAGGGAGTGTCCTATTCTCTATTGTTAATGATTTTTAGAAAGAATGTTCCCGTCATATTACATATACTATGAATTCCCTATTTGATAATTTGGTTAAGGTCTGAATTATATCAGAATAACGCACTGACCTCAGAAATTTACTTCCATATTAAATGAAGAGTAAAATCACATATACTGTTCTTTATAACAGTCACAGCCTGTACTTGTGATTCTAGTTTGGAGCATGTAACGTGTATAAGCATTTCATTCGAATGAAGAAAGTACGAAAATTAACGTGCTTCGTTGTTATTAGGTGTGGACTGTTTTCATCATTGGACTAATTATCCATATACCTATGTATATAAGTGTATTCTTATAATGTCAGACATAATAATAATAAAATAATTAGTTTCATCGTGTTTTACTGTCGAAAAATTAGGTCAGTTAAAATATCTGTTTAGTGGTAAAAATCAGGGTAGGTAGGTAGGATTTAAAAAAAATTTTATTCAGCTAATCTTTTTTTACTTTGTCAATTTGGGAGGAATTTCTGTTTTTTAACAGTTCTTACACAAAAATAAAATACAGACTTTAGGGTAGACACAAAAAATTAAGGCCTAAACACATATATTCTTATTTGACATTAACACACAACTTTTGTAAATTGTAGTACTTGAAGGACAAAACAAAATGCAACTGAAGTTTTTCTTCACAAGACGTGGGTGCATCAATGAACCATGCATGTTTTAAACTTAATTTAATTTATTGAATACCACATTTTCAATATCCCATTTCTTTGATTAATACAGTACATGTCTGATAAAAATCTTATTCGGTTTTGATTTCATTTTCAAAAGACTTCCTTTTCATGATGAATAAATATATAAATGAACTATTAATCATCTCTATCAGCAAAGCGTTTAAAGAAATAAACAGAACGCGTTTTTATGTTTTTTATTATATTTTTGCTACATCATTTATGAATTAAATAAAAGGTGATTCACGAGCATTTTGTCCACCATTATGTGAATTAAATAAAGTTGAATTCAATGAATATCTGATTAATTTTGTCATTTACAACAACATAAATATTTTCTAAATGGTTTATAATGTGTTTATGGGGATTTATATATGAATGTGTGTGAAAAATAGTCTTACTGTTATAAGACTAGCTAAATTTAGGTAACAACAGATCTATACATGAGGGAGATAATCCTTAGTTTCCAAAAATTGTCCATATTAATATCTGTAAGATATTGAGTTTCACTTTCATGTTAGGAACCGAAGTACTAACAACTGAGCTAGTAGTCGTCCCATTCACCTCAAACTATAGATGGATGGATGGATGGATGGATGGATGGATGGATGGGGATGAATACATACATACGTACATATATACATACATACACACATACACAAACAAATTGATTATTACATGAAATTACAAGTAACTATAAAGTATAACATGAAAATATTCATTGCAGCACATAGGTAGGTTTAAGTTAATGTTCATTCAACTGTAAAAGGCGCCAAGGGACGATGCACAAGAACGCAAAAGTTCTCCTCGTGCCAAATGCAGAAAAATAAGCAGCGACTATATAAAAAAGAAAGAATTCACTAAAATACATCTTTATATGAGGATGTGTGTATTCCTTCTCGTTGACATTTGTCGTCCTATATGAGGCTCTTAATATTTTTTCACTATACTAAATTCGAGCAGTGGGGTTTCTTTGTTCATACTGGTTTAAAAGTACACAATTATTATTTAAAGACAATTTATCTAACCCTGAAAATATATGCTAAATGTGTTGATTTGAGTTATTCCCCTTTGTACATAAGTAAATCACACAGTGTGAAGAAAAACTTCTTTTATACATAGACCACGGAGATAATACATAAAAACCTTTTTTTCACACAGTTCCACATCGCATAGAAAAAGTTCCAAATCATTTTTTGTATCGTTAGTATCCACCTTCAGGTTTTTAAGTGGGGTGAGAACTTTAATCTCAAAGTAGAATACTACTGTCGGAATCGAAAATCTAATTTCTAAAACCTTAATGCACATCTAAGTATGGTGTATAACAATACTGTAAAGAAATAAATTGCATAAATTTAAAAACCAAAGAGGGGTTTAAGTCACAAGCTTAAATTCACAATTTTCGAAATTTGACCATTGTTAGTCCCAAGTTTTTAAAATCAAAATTCCAATACCTTATGGCGCATTACACATGGTGTGTGACAATAGTGTAAAGAAATATAATGCATAAATTGAAAAATGAAAGAGGAATTCAAGTCACAAGCTTAAATTGACAATTTTGGAAAATCAAAATTCTAAAACCTTATTGCGCATCTATAGGTGGTATGCAACCATCCTGTATAGAAATCAAATCCATAAAAGTGAAGGGGGAGTTGATGTCATAAGAAAGTATGACGGACGGGCGGAGACAATCGCAATATCCCCGAACTTTCGGAGAAATATCAGGATATAAGGAGTTAAGTAAAAAGATCTTCAGTCACAAGGACTTCTTTTTTCACCCAAATGAATACGAGTATCAACGTTAACAGTGCGTCACAAGACTTCTTACGATCCCTACTATTTCTCCTTTATTTCGCCATATTTTAGCAATGAAACATTCTTATGTCAATTACACGACCAGAAAATATTACTCAAGCGTGTGTATGTGTCGATTTTAAACGTGTAAATGACGCTGTAAGGCAATTTATCACGGGTTCTGGGCTCAAATAATTAAGGAATGGGTAAATTTGTGTTTTAACTTTGTCTATGATCATTTGTTCTTTGCTTTTGAATCTTCTTTATAACATTTTTGTTTTTGTTTTGTCTTTTCATGTTTTCTGCTTTAAGTGGTAATGAAAATAAAAGACATAATCTGTCTGAGGACCAAAATAGGTATCATACAATGTGACATGATTCATCCTGTCCAGTTTGTAATCTGACCTAATATCCGTCCATATATTCACTTCAAGGTATCATTCCGACATAATCACCCAGTTTTTACATCTTTGATTAAACCAATTAGTATGTATTCAGATAGGATTATTTTCCCTTTTATTGATTAATCACTTGACTATTTTATTGTTTAATCCTATAATGCATTGTGATTTTATGTGTGAAAGTCTCGGAGAAGTAGTTATTTCAGGATTTGATGATCCATTTGATGATCCATTTACATCTTGTATGAATTGTACAAACACAAGAGGATTTACTTATAATCAGATCACAGACTTATCATTGTAATATTTTATAAGATTAAAATTTTCATATGATACATTACTTTTACATTTGTTGGTAAATGTCCCAATAATACTGTCAATGGAACATAAGACTTCAAAGATATATATCAGTATGCCGAAACTGGATCTGTCTGCTCTTGATAGAAAAATTGGACCTGATTGCACAAGACTGTTTAAGGTTTTAGAGGAAGTGGACATTTTTTCATGGCACTATGAGCCCATCCCTTTTTAAGCAAGCAAGTACGGCCATTTTTTCAAAATATACTGCAATTTGATTCCCGGTGATATCCAATCCTGCCGTTTTACCTTTTGAGCCTGTTTTCTGTTTATCAAATTTAATATAGCCTGCATTTTTTTTTAAATTAATATTTCATTATAGAAATTAAATATTTAAACTCTTATTGGTGAAAATGTTAAATAATTAATCTGCATGGACTGTGTAAATTTACGTGTTCGCCTTTGCAATTTTCAATACCGGTACCTCGACGCTTACAATTTTATTGAGCTTCTAAGGCCACGGTAACTGCACGGTTTCCATATGTACATAAAAAAGACGCAATATAATATTAAAATTAATGAAAAACGAGTTTTTGTGTATTCGAAAATCTTTGGCATAAGATCTATACTAAGTTCAGATTATAACGGTAAAGCTTCAAAATAGGATTCGTTTGATCAACACGATCATGAAAGACACATACTATAGTCTATATAAATTTATAAGCCTATTTTAATTGTGTAAATTGATTTTGAAGTGAACCAAAAATATAAGTGAATTTCGCCCTAGTTCTTCCTCCATTCAATCAGCGTACAAAATAGAGTCCATATACTTTTTTGACAAATTATTGATGTTTTAGTTGAATTAATCCTATACATTTTCTTTTTTAAAGTGACTACCACTTTTATTAGTGTGCATGTTATTCTCATGTAACTGACGTTTTTAATAAATTATCAGATAATGTATATATTTGGCTCTCGTTATTTCAAACTCGTTTGCATCAAAATTTCCATTATATTGATAAAAATTTGCTCTATTTATACTCATCTTAAAATCAGTTTTTTACAACTTATTTTGATCGTCCCTTCCACTCTGTGATAACGAGACCTTACTGTAGGTAGAAACACAAACACAAACAAACAAAATCTTGAGAAAAGTATACAGAAGAAAAAATAAAGACAACTTACCATTAAGCTTTAGGATTCTGATACAGTTTCTTGTATGTTATGACTAACTGATTGAAATTATTCTTACTAAGAGTATTTTGAACAGAAAAATAATCTCCAAACACACACACGTAATATCTTTACGAACATAAATTCTACAAAACATACATTCAAAAGCATGTTTACATTAAATAGAACTTACTTTGTCGGTTCTGAGATATCTCTTTTGCTTCAGAGCAGTTACTATAGATAGGTACATATTAAATTTATTATTCAAAAAGAAAGTTTTATACCCATTTAAAAAAACCCACGACAAAATCCTACCATAGATGATCTTATGTAACTGTGTAAACATTTAGACAATAGAAAGCCGTCAGAACCAACAATGTATGGTGAAAAGCGATATAATTTTTAATATAAGTGAAATGCATCGTCACTGTACTAAACAGGCTTAGGTTTCATGTCAAACGCACGCCATCTGCACATTTGTAATGTAAAATAAGGGGCGCTTTTATTTCCATATAGAACTGGAAATCCAAAATACTTGCCGAAACATGGTGAAATTAAGAAAAATTAAGAAAAATTTCACAACAAAACTTAATAAATGTACATAGAAACTCCAAAACCTAAGTGTTATACAACAGATGTCTTCACATTCCTTTCTCCTTTCATCTCTCTATTAGCAGATAATCACTTACGTAAAGGATATTACATTTTTTATTACAAAGAATCGCGTGAAAAAGTAAGATTTAATGGGTAAACAAATATCCTATAGTGTAAAGATGGTTAAGGAATTAAGACTGGATGATTACATCTTTATAAACAAGACGACGATGTGTAAAATGTCTAATATACAAATGTGATATTTTAATGAAAAATCCATATTTGATATACGTATTTTATTATCTTATCTGACTAAGAAGGGGTTTTGACATCTTTATGAAACAGAATACAAATGGTTTCATTAAATGAAAAGTATATATATTACATAAAGCGCATGCAAACTGCCGCATTCACTAAAATTTATCTCTAAAGGCATTATGTCGATGTTAAGATGAATGATAGCTATCAGAGAGCTAGGTTGTTTGTCAAGAGTTTATTTCACCCATAATATGCAGTAGTGTCTCTTTGGTACACCTTTGATTAACACATAACGACCCAAAAACATGCAAGCCACAATAACCTTGATTTAGAAATAAGGGATACATGTATGTGGTGGGTTTTAATTCTAGACACACAATCCTTACATGCACGTTAAAAAAACCCAAAGAACAAACTCAGTTCCACAGTCGCAGACTAGCCTCCGTTTGGATCCGAATTACTGGCTGAATTTCGATCATCTTAATTACATCTGTGTAATCTAGAATAAAAACAGAAACGGCAACAATTATACTGTACGCAATCTACTGATATTACACTGTTATTGTATTAAAACGATTAAAGAGCGTAACTTCGTAGTAGATATCACGCCTTTGAACCACAAGAGTGTTACATAGTAGACAGTGTGCAGTGAAAATCTTGATTGATATCAGTTACGAATATGGCTTCTGTTTTAGCTGCGATTCTAAGAAAACAATTGAAAGGCCAACTAACAAACTACACACAATATAACAGGCAATAAAATCTCACAGAGCACATCAGACAAAATCAGACAAAATCACAAGGCACATCAAGATATATATATGTTAGATAGCAGTATAGTATGAACAGGGCAAACGTTACGAATAAGTGTTTAGGTAAACATGAAATCAAAAAAGAGCAAAATTATTTTATACACACATTAGTTTTCTCATGATTAAATACTCCGTAACTATATAAGTTAAGAGCGTATTCCTTGAGTACGAGACAATTTTCTGTGGCTTCTACACTGAACTATAGACAAACTATCAATTTTGGACGATGAGAAATGTGTTCTATTTATTTCATTTATACGTGAGTTTTTGGTCAGGAGTTGTAGAATTTGGTATTAGAATTTCAAGCTTAGTTATTATATTTTATTAAATTGATCAAACAATAAGATTTAATAAGAAAATATGGGGGATTTTGTATAGAAATGACGTAGGCGACGTCTGTTACTACATCACTCTCTTGAGTGAAAGAAAAATGTATCTCTAATTCTGTGCGCATTTATACATCTCTTAATCCGTTTGATAAGTTCTGATATCAATACTTATTGGATGATAAATGCTCGTGAAATTTCCCGCCAAAAACGTTCGGAAGACCTCTCGGAGTTTTACATTGTCATTAGAGATAAAGATTCTAAAACTCTTGACGCGTTAATTATGAAATTTATCCACTCTCGATAATTAAATTTTCATTTTCTAAACTGCTCGGATAAGCCTCGCAGTTAAAAAAAGAAAATCTAAGTATCTCGAGTTGATAAATTTCATAATCAACTGGTCATCGTTGTAGAATCTACGTTTATCAGATATTTATAAGAAAACAATAAGGCCGGCGAGGAAGTTCTCGGTTTCATCCGTTGACAAAACTGAAACGTTAACGTTTTGATTACGGGATCTGTTTCATTCAAATTCAATTCAATTCAAACTTTTATTGTCATTTAAATCATGAAATACGATTTATGACAAACATAATGAAATACAAACAGAAAGAAAAACGTTTTTGTAAATACAATACAATAGATTAATGTTTATTGTTACAGCAATTGTCAGTTTGTTCTGATTTTTTTTTACATCCTATGAGAAAGAGTAATATGGCGCCTCAGGGCAAATATGGAAATTTCGGGATGATATTAGAGCAGATTGAAATAGATGTGTGATAATCTATATTTAATTCACGGTGAAATACTGAATTTTATATTTCATTATATTTCAGCACTCTCAATGTTATTATTATTTTTACAAGAGGACCTCTTACAGACTTGCAAGTTTTTGACTTGAGAGAGGATTCGTTCACACGTACACGTACATGGGTATATGTAGATTTCTTGCAAGAATAACAGACAGTGAGGTTTTCAACATCTATATGTAGAACCAATTTTAGACATGCATTTAGATCCTTGTGGTTTTCTTCTTCATGGATCACCGTTAAATTAAACCCTCCTTAATTTCAAGAAAGAATACCATAAGTGTTGAATCACCTTTGCAGCTGTGTACAATGAAACTGAGCAAAGAATACTGCTCATACTTAATAGGTCTTGAACTTGTAGTATGGGATGAGCTATTTTTTCACGTTGAAGACTTTACAGTGACTTTAAAATAAAGAACAGCAATAAAAGGGTTGGTCCGTTACTTGGGTTTTTTGTAATGTGCGTATATGAATTTTCATATTATACAACTAATATGCTTGTAGTGATTGTGACTTTGCTATGTCGATGTGCCACAGCTACATGGAATGTTACATATGAATATGTAGATGATGCACCTACCGATATCCACATTTCAACATGTGATACGACTTATAACGTTCGTTGTCCTACATCTCTTTAACACACACATGTATTTTTACGTTCGTTTTAACGCGGTTTAAGAAATGTTTAAATATTTTAGCAGTTAGAAGTGTCATTGTAAACCATATGATTGCCGACATCACCTGTACCTTGTAACAATACCTGTACCCCATCTACCATACCATTTATAGGTTGCTAGATTTATCCAGATTAAGATACTATTCAGTGCTAAGAATGTGGATACAAGCACACGTCATAGTTTTGAAAAATTTACATAAATTAAAGTCAGCTGAATTAAATCTTTCGTTCAGTTTGAAATATCATAAATGTGTAGTACTAAAACTCTTCACACTAAGGATTACAACTGAAATATTTTATAGAAGTACCATTGATTGATTCTTTTTTTTTTTTTGGGGGGGGGGGGGGTGGGGTTGTTGTATGGTGGGGGAGGGGTATAGAAATGAAGGAACCTATAACAAGAACATGCATGTATCAGGATGCATTCGAAGTCACAACCACGATCTACATGTGTACTAATTTTCATCATAATGTGACCCCATCTTCATAGAAAAAAAAAGCTTCAACGCAAACCTTAACCTGAGGATTCACCATCACATTTCCCATGTTGATTGAACTGTGAAATTTAGGTCAAGACTTTATAATAGAAGATGTTTCAGAAAGTTCATATCATGACTTACATGTGTACCATCTCCATAGAAAAAAATCTCCAGCACAAATGGGATGCTGTTAACCGAATGAAGACAAGAGGCGAGTGTAGAAATAGAATTTTAATTAGATTGGATGGAGTTGCTTTAATGTTGCGGCCAGGTAAAAGTACTTTCGACCTGTGACAGAAAAATGGCTATTCTTGTGTCTTGGATGGTCAATTGACTGATATCATATCGTTCTTGTAACTGTAGCTTATAATAATTTATTTTCGTAATTGTTCCTCAGCGTCCTTTCTTAATTACGTTCTACAATATTGGTTTGAAAACACATTTATACAGTTAGACTGCCTTAGTAGTCTACGTAGTAGGCCCGCTCGTGGCGAGGTACATGTGTATTGAACCTTGATCTCAACTGACGGATTTCCACTGTGAACGAACGGATGTCATTGGGTCCCATACGTAGTTCATCGGTGAAGGTCACAGGCTAACCCCACACACCTATGTCTGGTCTTGTGCGTTGTATGCACATACAATTTCGTATTCTAACGAGAATAAAAACCCCGTTTGTAAAAACGTAATAAAATTTAATATGAAAACAATAAATTAATAACAACAAAAATATATAACAATTTGAGTATTGCACAGTTTCCAGTCTCTGTTCTGCCATCACCTGTCAAAATAAAAATCAAAATAGGTATTATTATTACAGATATCAGTTTCAGATTTTATTTTCTGGTTTTATTTCAAATCAATATACCCCAGACATCGATTGACGAGTCCAATAAAATGGATTTAATTGCTTCTTTCTTTAAAGATTTGAAATAAAATGTTTTGTAGGTTCATTTAATGAGACTTGAAACAATTAGTGTTATAATTGTGATATTGATTGCTTACAACTTTGAGGGAATATTTAATTTCATGACCGGCGTAAAACCTTAAAATAAATTTTAGCCTCTTTATACAGCAGTAACAATTTACAGAAACAATGAACTGACACCTGAAATATTTTTATACCATTTTGTCTAATGAAGTAGGGCAAACGATTTCATCTAGCGTTATATATTTGATGATGTTTTTTTCATACGGCCAAATAAGAATATATGCGTGTTTAGGATCTTCTTACCAACCCTATAGCCTAAAGTTTTTATTGGCAGTTTTGTACAAGCGCCATTAAACACCAAATAATTCTTTGTCCAATAATAGCGACATGTAGAAAATTACCTCCCCTAATTTTTTAACATGAAACCCTAACCATACAAATATTTTATTTGACCTAAGTCCTAGTTGTTTTATTATTGTAAGCTCTGAAGTGCCTGCCGTTTCAGGGTTTTCGTCTCATGAAAATATATATCCCTGTTTATATCTTATAATATTAACGAGTCCCCTCTCCCTACAACTGAAATCAAGTCAGAAACTAGGTATACTAAGTTACTCTTTGTCATCAAAGAGATTTTGTATTTTATTTTATTTGTATTTTATTACTAATTTATAATGCCCTTTTTGGAATGTGAAAAATAACTAGGCAAATGAGTGATTCAACGTGCGTAATACAAGATGTCTATTGATATATTATTCCATCCTTAAATATTGTGATGAGAAACCATTTTCATATTTCAATCATAAACTAATGAACATATGTCACGTCGGGGCACGCCTTCATATGACAATTCATTCACGTTTCTATATTACTATCTTTGCATCAAAAGAATCTGCAATACACCTAAGACAGTCTGGTTTCCTGAATCATAACGAAAGATTAAAGTACCAAGTCAGATGGAAGAATCGAATCGACCGCGGCTACAATATGAGCTCCATTAAAAACTGATACAAACGTGTCAAATATAGACGATACATAATTTAGTGACTTTGACCACCAAAGCTATAAATCTGTAGTTTATTTCTCTCTCATTAAAACCCTATCATCGATTTATACGAAAATGATATTACTCTTTTGAAATATCAATACAAAGATTTAAAAAAGTTTCAATTTTGAAGCAGGTTTTAACGATTTACAATAGGGTCAGGAAAGAGAATTAAAAGTTATACGTAATCATGTTAACAATAATGTGAACAACATCCTATGCGTTTGTTTTAGGAAGAATTGTATCCTGAATTTAATGTAACTACCAAATCCGACAGAAGTCTAATTCCGAAGAATCTGGTCAAGTTGTCCCGACATAATTACATAATTCAATTTTATACATAACTGATGACAAAATCCAAAAGAAAATGAGTGCACTAACATAAAATAATTATAAAACAAGGGGCAAACATTAACATTTAGGAAGAACAAATGCTTATCACTTATAATACGTATATATTTTTTAAATACTTCTCCGCTAAAATTTCCGAGAAGCCGTCTTGATGTTTTAGTGCGATTATAGATTTTTCTCCGTATGCAACGCCTCACTAACTTTATGAAAAACGGCAATTTAAATGAAAAAGCGCTATTCCTCCACTTGGACTTTTGCAAAACTGCTGTAGAGATTTTTATGTCAAGAATGTATCCAAGGTATCTTTTCTTTGATACTATATATACTACATGAGTTATTCGGTCGTGCAATTTTCCTTTTTAAGTCGATCGCATTTTGTTTTTGAAAACGTCTTCAGACGTCATAGAAAATCACTTATTATTTCTAAAAAATATCTTACCGAGCAATATCTGTTGTCAAGGAAGACACCTTCTGTTATTTCCAAACATTCTGAAAAAAAAATTGGCGGATAAAGTATTTTGGCACGAAATATAATTTACTTTAAATAAGAAACTTTAAGTTACCGCCTTTTTTTAAAACTGGATTTTGAATTACAGAAAATGTTTAACTTTTTAAACATCAACTACGAACTATTGCTGCAAAAGGAGCCAAGTCGTCGAATTTTACCCAACTTGTCTTCTACTGAAAAGATAGCTTCACACTTCATTGGTTATTGGTAACATAGATCATACCGACCTTATTTGGTATCCAATCCGGAAATCTCTCCAGAATCATCATTCGAAGGTTCTGTGTGGAATAACATCATTCGAAACTTCTCTGAGAATATCGTCATCCTCTTTTGGGTAGTATATTATCAACTTCGCGTTAAAATTACATTAAAGTTCATTTGATAGTACTTAATGTGTATTTCCATCATAAAAGTCAATCATATAATTGTCAATATAGAGAAAAAAATATATTCACAAAAATCAAACTTGTGTGTCGTACAAAAATAAATTTCTTCAACATCTTTTTCTTCTCTTTTTTATCTGAAATGAAATTAAAACGAAAACTAAATATTAATTTAATTTAAATTTTGATTCAGTAAATTTTATAAAAATATATTTAAATCTGTTTGCCTGGATAACTACGAATGACAAAAAGAAGATTTTCGAATTTTCCCTTTCATCATGATAAGTCCCTGATAAAGTTCAAACGAAATCTTCTAAGTTCAGAGAGAATATTAAATTCTTTGTACATTGAAAACGAAATTTTTAGAGAATTAACTTTCTGACATTTAATGTCTTTTGATTTATGTCATGCGAAATGAGGTTTATTAACTTATAGATGTGTACCAAGGTGTACCTGGAATAGCTGTTTTTATTGAATTTGAAATATTCCTAAAATGTCCAGTTTTACACTGGTCAGATATATATGTATGATTAATAATTTTATTTAATGGGCATAAGTCATCTTAATATTAGACACTAACGTGACCCCCACAATTTACATTTGTATTAAATTGCGTCAATATAATATAATTATACGGCTATATATATTGAGAAGCTTCGGTGTTGCACCATGTATTTTACATGTATTTAAAAAAGCATAAAATGACATTTTCCTCTCAATACAAGATACTAGATATCTATTAGCAATATGGTGCCCAAAAATCATAGTGTACAAGATGAACCGGTACAAACAGACTCTAATATTACCGATGCACTGTAATCGGACTCTACCAAAAATTTCTACTAAAATCAATGCTAAAGACCCGAATTAAAATTGTGATTTGGGTGTAATATATATATTCCCCTGTTGACGGCCCAGCTGTGACTTTGAGAGGAACGTCGGAAAAGAAGAGGAAGAAGGTAAATTCTGTTATTCGCTTATTCGTTTTGAGCATTTACGATGTTTTTGTTAGTTCAGCCACCGCCTTGACTTTTACGTTTCATTTTATTTACTTATTCATTTGTCACCGATTAGGTATATTTTTTTTTAATTCTCAGAGAAAGCATCTAGTAATAAGAATAAACTTAGTGCATTCAAATATACAGGAATGATCAGTCTACACAATGTAACCTTCATGTTTTCTCAAACACCCATGGAATATATTCTCCGAGATTGAATGTGAGAAAAGGATAACCGATTTCTAATAATGACAAACATATACTTTGCTTAGTAGACAATTGGGATCTGATTTAACTAATGTTTATCCGTCTTCAAAAAAACCGAGAAATTAAAATTTCAGCTGCCGGTCTATCGGCTTTATCACATGTATAATATATCGTTTTGAGGTTTCTCATGTAGCTGTATATACATGTGTACTTTATGTTTTCTAATTGCAAGTTATATCTGGCGTCATATATACTATTTTATGTTTATTAATGGTAAAATCTTGATCTCTATCGATTAATCACAATCAAAAATAAAGTAAAAGATCTTACATCGTGATAAAGAACCTTTAACAAAGCTAGAAAAGACCGAGTTATGATTTTGATCTTTAGATTAGTATAGTTCTTCTATAAATTGTCAATCATTAACAAGAAATAAAACATCTTTCAAATCGATTTCTCCATAAATCTACGGTCATCAAAATTTTATACCCTTATCGTTAAGTTTTCTTTCATGTGAAAAAAAGACAGGCTTCTATTCCCTACGATTCTGTGTGAACTTCCGTCCGTCTTCTCGGTTATTTGATTTTAGACATAAAATTCTGAATAATGGTATTGTGGACACATTATTATTCTATATAATGGACAATAATCAATTAACTAGGCATTAAATCTGAACAGAAATATCTGTTTTAAAGTACTGAAGTTATCTTCGATCCTGAAAATTTTCTTCACAACATCCATCAGTATGCATTTTTGCACAGCACTTAACTTAAAAATATATATATATAGCTATTTGATTGTATAGGCGATATTCAGTCCTGCCCTTTTCAACCGCATTTGAAGCCTGCTTTTTCCAAATTTCTTCATTGGCTCATTTTCACCCCCTTCGCCATGGTAATCGACTTGTTAACGGGTTTTTACCTTATGGCTCAAACGATTAAAATTCCAATATACAATTCGGACATGGAATATGAAACGGAATTAAAAAACACACGACTCGAATAAAAGAGTTTTTATGACTTATACAGTATCTATTTCCCATTGATAATTATTCGTATTGATTTTGTTTTTCTTATATTTTCAAAAGATAATAAAGTCTTCTTCGAAAATACAGCTTTGTCAAATGGGACCATTTGAAATAAGTTTTTTTTCCAATCAATTGTTTCAAAAACGATTATTCCTTCGCCATCTTAATAAATCAGGTTTAAAAGGTACATAGACTATCATGTTCATTAGGGCATCGCATGGTTTCAGATGTTTCAATAAAAACAATTTACTAAATATTTATATTTATAGAAAAGTTGGCAATGCCGGAACGGAAGCCCTTTTGAAAAGGAAAAAACGAATAAGAATTCTTTAGACTGCTTTCAATTAATAATTTAGTTTTTGTTTCATACGTAAATTCGTAACGTATAATGTCAGATAATGGAAATCTAAGAAAAACAATAATTCAGGTGCTCTTCATTTCCAGGGGAAATAAAAACTAAAAAAAAAATATGAACCTCCAACAGAAAAAATTCTGAATGTTCGCCTATATCATAAAAATCCAAAATGTTCTCCCCTTTTTTCAATACACATCAACTTTGTACAGGGGGAGATAATTCAACAAATGTTTCTCATTAAACTCAATACTTTCGTCGAAGATGAGATAGTTTGTGAAAATAAGCGATCTATCTGCATCTGTTACATGTTTTGACATGCAGGTAATACTTTGTTTGATTTTTAATACTTAAAGATCACAGCGTGTTGTATACAGCTAGGGACATGGCCTGTCAGTTGTTTTCACACTCACGACTAACACCTTTTATAAAACCTAAAAATATCTGTGGAAAACGCAATAAAAATCATTGACTTTCACCAAATTACTTGATATAATGACGTAATCACTATTTAGATTAATGAATCAATTGTGAAACAACCGTTCATCTAATTGCGTTTTTTTTATTACCTACTGATGTTGTTTTTCTGGTTGTTAGTGATACCACAGAACATCAGCCAAACTGATAATGTTTTTTTATGTCAATGATCAAACACAACACAACTGGAATATTAGTTATTTTTACCTTGGAAACATGTTTTATATTGATCAACAAGAATATGTTACTTTCATTAAATACTGATATATATATATATATATATATATATATATATATATATATATATATATATATATATATATATATATATATATATATATATATATATATATATATATATATATATGTATGTACATATTAATTTAGTTAATTTAGACAAGTACTTTACACAGCAATTAGAAAATTGTAATATATAATATAATATTGCTTTTACCGATACAAAACTCGTGTTGGACAAAACTCGTGTTGGAAAGTATGTTGTCGTTATTTAGTTTTCAGCACATAAAATATTAAACATCTTTTTAATGTCAAATTACAGAAGTCCCTTGAAAAAAGGCTTGTCTATATTTATATTCACCCGATGTCGGTCAAGTCAAGGGTTTTTAAATTGAGGAGTTAAATTTGGGAAGACAAGTAACGGTCTCTTGGACCCTCACAGGGGCATTCAAATTAAGGTTACAAAAAAAAAACAGGTGGTAACACCAGACAGGTTCAGTCTTTTCGAAAACTTCAAATGTATAGCAAAACAAACGGAAAAATAAGTGGACTCGAATAAGACGTGAAGTCGTCGAATACGAGTGACTATCAACAAAGATTTGCATGAGGGTAGTTTTAATTTTGTGCTGAATATGAAGTTTGTACCAAATTCAACATTTAACAATATTTTTCCTACAACACAATAACTTTCAACATAAATATTTTGAGTTTAATTTTAAATTTTCCTTTCATAAGTTTATTTAAATATTTGCATAGAATCTGCAAATAATAACTTTGTATTACAATCTGCCAAATTCCTAAACAAACAAATCGAGTCTTTCTATTCCCCATCTATAACCTAAATCTGTATAAAATGGTCCCTGTTCTTCTCAAATACAAGTACAAATCGATGTCACTAATGGTCGCTCTTTCCTATTGTTTGTTTTGGTGTTTACAGACAGCGCTTCAATTTATAGTAAAATAATAAAGGGGACTTCAAAGTACATTGTCAAATCGAAAATTATATTCATATCGCAGACTGTATGTTTATTCAAGTTGTCCCTTTTTGTGATCATAATGGACATATTGTTGTAGTTTAATGTATTACATTGTGCTTAAAAGAATATAACACAAACTTTATTTCATCTGCAGTTTTTAATTCGATATTTATAAGGGAACCACCATTTTATTTTTATGGGGAATTTAAAAAAATAAAATCCATACTCTCAATTTTTTGTGATTAAAAGAAGGCTCCAAAATGTAGTAAAAACACACATTTCTTCTTTGTTTTCTCTCAATAAAAGACTTTCAAATTAAAGTACTCACTTTAGCATTGACTGGCTTGCCAATGAACTTTATTTTTCTGTTTGGTTCTAGAAAATGTAGAGAATGGCTCTGGGTTGTAGGGTAACGAATGGCCTTGTTTTTTCTCCAAACTTGTACCGTATTCGTCAGACCAATCCCATATGGCAACTGACTCTGATATTACTTCTGGTCTAACGTCGTCAATGCACGCCTGAAAATGGTTCATAATTATATAACATATATTAAATGTAAAATAACTATAAAATTCTACCATTGTATGACATAGACATTTATCTTTAGCTAAGAAATCCGCTCAAACCAGTGCTAGGTGTGTTTGCTCTTGAAGGCCTCACCGAGACTTTAAGGTGACAAACAGAAATAAAACTTTTTATTTTTTTTTTAAATAAAAAGCACCCAACTTTCCAACATGTATCATTATCTGATCTCGAGTGACCTTTAATCCTGACTAATTTATTACGATCTATCTGAAGGTGTATTTCATTTTGCTATATTTCTTAAATAATTCTAGAGACTAAATTTATTCTGCTAAAATTTTTACAATGTGAAAGCAATCATAAAATTATTTTGTAGCATTTTTACATGGGAAACAGATCCGTATTTATGTATCAATGATTTCTCCCTTACAGGTAACAGCTAAAACTGTTGAAAATTGGTATAAATTATTGTAATTATATGAAATCATTTTGTCAACCTGTCAATGTGTTTGTACTTTAACTAACATATATGTAATTGTATATAAGTAAAGGGATTGTATTGACAATATTTGCCAGTATTTTCTGACATCTCATCGACAGGGAGAAGATTTAATTCAATAATTGCTATATATTTTACCAATCCCTTCATTATTTTAAATGTACAAAATGTATATATATCGTAAAGTTTTTTTTTGTGTATTGAATAATATTTAAAATTTCATACATATTTAAACAGAGAACATAATTGCAGTTATAATATTTTATTCATGATGAATTTAATTGCATCCATACTTGTAAGATATGCAGATTGGTCCTATTTTAGAAATAGTAATCTTCAATTCATTTATTTTCTTCTTCTTATAGAAGAAATGATCACAGTAACAACCAAATTTATAAAGACCCCCGATACAGACAAACTAAAAAATTATTGATTTATTGATTTTTTTCTATTATGACATCAGAAGGTTTTAATAAGTGTAAACTTATTATAAATTGTCAACAATTTTTAAAGAATTTGAAGGAAAAAAAATCATTTACGCACATGCATTTAATAGATATCTTATGTATGAATAAATCTTAATGAATATATCTATGAATTTATTATAAGTTTCACTTAAACTCTATGTAATAAGAAATGTCGTGATGACTCTGATGAAATTCAATTACAAAATAGGTATTTGGTGAAATTAAAAAGATATCAAAGTGAAAATCGATTTCATTTCAATTATTCATTGAAACAAGTAGATATCAGAATTACCTGACTGCAGAATTTTGTCATCTCTAAAAAAAAAAATACCCAATGAAATAAATTAAAATATTATCGATTGTTAATTAGTCAGATATGCATTGACTCATGCCGATATCAATCTCGCTTACTTAATGTTTTCTTTTCAAAGGGTAAAAAAGTTAAATAGAAAATCCCATTTCAAAACATTTTGTGTTTCTTATCAAAATAATTTAAAAACATATGCAAGTGACAATGTCAGCTTTCTGTGTTTAACTTCAATCATTTAAAAAATACTCAAAAAGAAAACATGATAATGTAAACAACTGCGTTTTGACAGGAATTAAGCGTAACCTTAAATAAGATTAAAAAGTATTTTTATTAAAAGAAAATAATCCTTACCACAGTGGTGAATGGTTTCTTTATAGGATTAGTCGCACTGGACTTGTCACTTTTCTTCAAGGAATTCGTGTTTGTTTTGTGTAGAATGCTTCGAGTGTAAATGTCATTGAAGCGAATGTCGGAACCTTCACTGTCTGTTTCCAGCGACGAACAAGTTGTTACACTCTCCGCTATCTTGTCGTGTCGTTGACGTTCCTTACGCTTTATCAGACAAATTGCCAAAACAATTAAAATAGATAAAACTACTGTTACACAAGATATGGCCACAGCGATCGAAAAATATTTTATCTGGTTTTCCGAATGACTGGATGCTACGGTTGCTTTATCAATGATACTTAATTTTAAGCTTCGTTCGTTTTGTTGGTTCCCTTCATCTTCGGCAATCAAAATTAAATCATAACTTCCTATATCTGATTGGTCCAATTGTGTCGTCATTGAAAATTGTCCAGTGTATCTGTTCAACGAAAATCTTTGTAAAATGTCAGATCCATTCATATAATACGAAAGTTTTGAATTAAATCCAATATCAGGATCATGCGCCTGGATTGTTGCTACAACAGTATTTGGCAATGACTGATAAGAAACAGTAATAACATCTGTGTTTTTGTCAGGGTAAATAAAAATCGGAGGATTGTCATTTTCATCTAAAATATTTACAACAACAATAGCAGTAGAACTACGGGATGGCGTACCTTTGTCTGACGCCATTACAGAAAATGTATATGTTGCTGTCGTTTCCCTGTCTAAATAAATTTTTGTGAGTATGGTGCCGTTTGGCATAACCAGAAACGGAATGTTTTCTCCTCCAGCAGTCACTATACCATAAGTTACTGCCGCATTAACGCCACTGTCAGCATCAAGGGCCGATATTCTTCCAACGGATGAATCTGGTGGTCTGTTTTCCGGTATCATGAACTGAAATTCTTGAGGCGTAAAAACTGGATCATTATCATTTACATCTAGAACTGTTATTTGAACATTGGCTGTTCCAGTTAGTGAAGGATTTCCATCGTCGGTGGCCTGAACTTCAAACATTATTACAGGATTAATTTCTCTGTCTAATGATTCTTCCACGTAAATAAGTCCCTTGGTACTATCGATACTAAACATATCTTTATACTCATCCGCCAACGTTAAACTGTATAATACATTTCCAGTGCCAGTTGCATCATTATCGTTCGCATGAACTTGGACAATACTGGTACCTTTCACTCCATTTTCTTCAATTGTAATGTAATAAACGGCTTGTGTAAACTTCGGTCGGATGTCATTAACGTCAAGGACGCGTAATCGGAAATTGTCTGATGAACTCAAGGGCGGTGATCCTGTATCTGTACATGTTACTATGACTTCATGCCATTCACTAACCTCTCTGTCTAACGTTTTCCCTAGTACTACATTATACTCGTTGTTTGAGTCTGATGTTAAATGAAAATGGTCGTCATTCACGGAACATGTTACAGCCCCATTAGAGCCAGTATCATAGTCCTCAACAATAACTATGGCAAGTGTAATTCCTATCGGTGAATTTTCGGCGTACTCGACATACTCAACATTTATATTTGATTGTATTGTTGTCAGTGTTACTTCCGGTGCTGTATTGTGAGTATCTAACAACTGGACAATGACTTTCGATTGTGAGGTTTTTGAAATTTGTGGGGAAACAGCTAAATCACTTGCTTCTACTATAATTGTAAATTTCTTGCTCGCTTCCTTTGTCAAAGGGTGTACAACACGTATATCACCGGTTTGATTATTAATGCTAAAAAGTCTTGAAATGTCTCCTGACTGTAACGAACTTAATCTGTAACGCACAGTTCCACTAGACCCTTCGTCCGGGTCGTCAGCATGCACGCGCACAATAACTGTTCCTTCCGGAAGATCATCTTTGATAGTGACATTGTAAACGGGCTTTGAAAAAGTTGGTGGGTTGTCGTTAATATCAGTTATTATAATATTTACGGTAACAGTTCCTGATTGTGGAGGTACACCACCATCAATGGCAAATATCATTAATTCAAATGAACTATTTGTTTCTCTGTCTAGATTTTGATTTACTTTTAGTGTTACCTGAGTTCGGCCATCGGCGAAAAATTCAGTATCAATGGCAAATGGAGTATCACTACGTGACAAGGTGTAATTCTGAACAGAAAATATACCATGATCTTTATCCTCAGCAACGCCCTTCCAGACCGAGGTTCCTGACACCGTAGCTTCAGAAAGTTCCAAATTTACTACGTCAGAGGGAAAAGATGGCACATTATCGTTGATGTCAATGATATTAACATTAATACTGATAGTTACGAAGAAATCACTCACCGAAGTATCGGCTGCCACCTCAAACTTCAAAACACAATTGTCTGTGTATCGACATAGTTCATCCCTGTCAATGGTTTTCTTTGTATACAGATCACTAGTTCTTTCATTCACGGTAAAAAAATCAGCATGAGAATTACCACTTGTTAACAGGCTATATTGTAAAGATTCAAATTCTGCGTTGCTCGTAATTTCAGGATGGTCTTTCAATTTGGCACCACTAGAAACTCTCCCTAAGTAATAGTCTGTTCCCTTCTCTTCTTCTATGGCATAGTTGACAGTAATTCCTTGACAGAGAGACAAACACATTAAAGATAGGAATACTGATAATGATTTGGAAGACATCCTTTACTTACATGATCAGCTGTTATCTGCCCACTTACGAGTTTCACAGAAACAAAATAACTCTATTCCCAATTTCTTCTCGATTCGTTTGTTAATTATATTTACAGTATGGATAAGACTTTTTGTCAATAATAAATACAGGGATTATCCAAAGTCATAATCACATTATATGGTAGATAATCCTGTTTTACTTTTTAATCCGTGGATTTGTCGACTTCCCGCTCGCTGAAACTTTCCTGTAACAATGAGCTGTTTATGAAATGGAAATTATTATTAAAGCGAAACCATTCCTTTTAAATTCGAATATACCGGCAGTGTAAAATAAATAAACTGCTTCTCATCAAATTCTGTTTTTGTCCTCTGTACTGATGCATGATAGGACATCTATTGAGTACCTTTCGGTCTATTTACAAAAGAAATCAATGCATATCAGTAAGCTCCGCCCATAACATATCCGGTGACCAATCAAAATTATTGATCAGATGTTCATTAAAAGGTGCGCTAGAGTGGATAATGGCTTGGAAATGTCGTTTTGTATGTTTTTTGGTGAATACACTTATATTCTTTTTATAACCACCATGTTATAATGTCTCGTTCATTGCTTTTTAAGGATGAAAAATGAATAGTAATTTATTGGCATGTTTATTTTTGTGAAATTTAACAGTAAAGTTTAAAAAACCTAATTTGCGTGTAGTGAAATAATTATCTATAAATGTAGTTTTAAATATAGCCTTCAATGAATCATACTTTAGCAGCTATATTGATTTTTTTGTTTTTTTTTTATAATTTTAGAAAATAAGAACATTTAAGAAAACTTAAACTACATTTTGATAATCTTAAACCACATAAATACATAATTAAGAAAATAGATATATAGAATTTTTTGTTATTTAAAGTTGTGTTTGTACATGTCATTGTTGTAATTATTTTTAAAAGTTATTTTGGATAAATAATTCAACGTTTATTAGGTATAGCTTTATGACTCCTTTTGCCTAGCATTTCTCTGCAGGACGAGTAACACATTTATATTGTTAAGTAGAGCATCACATAAATTTTATAACTTTGTATAAAGTATTATCTTCCGGTAATCAATACAAATGTTTTATAAAATTGATATCTTCCTCTTTGATCTTACTACTTTTTAATAAATATCATAAGCGATCCTCAAACCAATCCAACAGCTTTATTCTAATCAGATGACGAAAAGGGTGGTAAATCTGTAAAAAAAAATACATGTGCAAGTATATATTTTATTACAAGATGAATGAGTGATATTCTAAAAATGGACGAATTAATGTCAGAAAATATCTCATTTCATTTTTTTATGTTATCTAATAAACCTTTGTGACAGGTAGCCACACCTGATGTAGATAATCAGTGGAAGAGGAAGCAGGAAGGATCTTCGTAGTGTGCAATGAAGCCGAGAGAAAATAGCAGAGCCCATTGTCATTGAATGGGGATAATGTTTAAAAATAAAACCTACATGTGACATTAAAGAAACATGCCACTTCACAGTCAAATAAAACTGCATAATTCAGATACGTGTACCATAAAAGTAAATAAATACAGATAAAACACTAAATTACATACATATACATGTACAGAGCTATTTCTTTACAGCTACTTCGAGGAACGAGTAGTAAACAACATATCTGACGGACTGTTACTGTCTGCGACTTGAGACAAAACTGCAAAGAAAACCAGACACACTTATTTGGATAATTATTTCTTATCCCTCTGATTAATGACGAATTAGGCGAGAAATGTTCCGAATAGACGCGAAACCGCATGAAATAGTAATAAATATCTTATATATCCATGACTTATTTATTGCATGTTTTTAATTAGTAAGATCCCCACTAGATGGTATAGATAATATCGCTTATCAAGTATACCGTGTTTAAAATACGAAGAGCTCTATATGCTGGTATGGGTATACAGCTCCGGGTATACAGCACATGTTTTAACCCCGGTTTATTGTGGCTTTTTACAGATGTAAAAAATATTGAAAATACTCATGAAATAGATGCACATTTGGTTTTACAATATTATGTTATAACTAGGTGGTTACGATCCTCCCTACTCTCTCAGCTTTCACTCGGTTAATTATATATACGTACATATTTATTTTATTTATTCTTTTAAGAAATGTTTAAAGGCTACATTTTCTCTTTTATAGGGTTTGCTTATTTAAACCGGGCGATGGTGAAATGCAAGATACGAATTTCACATATGTCAGGGATACAAGTTGGAGGATGAGCATCATTATTTATTTGAATGTTCTGAGCTCAATAATGGTGCTCACGAATATGGAGGGATTATTTGTCAAGAAATAATTCAACATATCCCTTCTCATCACACATTAAATACAGAATCAGAAAAATACAGACTGACAGATGTAGACCAAATGCGACCATTTGTGGTGCTTTGAAGTCCTCAAACTCGGGGGTTGGAATACGCGAATTATATATAAATCGGTAGGATAGTTTGAAAATATGCTTAAAGATGCTTCCATTTCGCATTTTCTTTGTTTTTCCTCTTAAATTTCTTAGATATATTTTGAAAACAAAGGAAATATCGAAGGCCAAAACATGAAATGGCCACATCGTAGATTACTGAGGCACAAAGTCAACAACCTTATGAAGTCTCTCCGGTGACCTACAGCTTTAATATTTTATACATACCATGGAATTTATTTTCTGAATATCAAAAGATTATTAAATGTATCTAAATTCGCATCCGTTTTTTTTTCTCTATACAAATTTTATCAAGTGTGATTTCTAACGTTTCTTGTTAGTAATGTGTCATCAGGTTTGAACAATAAGGGCATAAATAATTCACAGTATTTGATACTATTTTATTCAGATTTAAACATAATCAACGAAACATTTGAGAAGTACTGATAAAAAGATTTTAAAATTAATGAATATTTTGAATAAATACGACATCATGTTTAAATATTTAAAAACATTTAAAACCTTTAATATTAACAAAAGGCAAAATAACGGTTTTGATAGTTTTGGATGGATGCCTATAAGCCGACTATTCACTTCAGCGGTCGGCCAGTATATAGATATGTTCTAAAGTCAAATAATAAGAAAAAATGCTAATTAAATTTTGGAGGTTTTCTGAATGAAATTATATGGGAAATGCGTCAACTGGTGAGACATCCCATTATATACAACACGATACCCTGCATAGTATGGATTGTCATGTGGCCTACAATGAAGGGAAATAACTCGTACCATACGACAATCACAATCCCCCTTTCTCAATTCCTCATATTTGGTCAAACACTGTGTAAATGTTTTTTTAAAATTGTGAAGTAGCAAACTCATATGTTTAAAAATCGAATAAAAATATGGAAAGGTAAGCACAATGTATATCACAATGTGGAGGAAAGTTTTTATAAGTTTTTTTTTATTTGTGTTGCTGTTTTATTTGGTACTGATGATGTTAGTATTCTGACCTTATGAAATATACCCCCAGCCTCAACTGTTTTAATTATGCATACTGAAAATTACGCAAATAAAATTCACACTGGAGTTATGTATTCTCTGTTAGTGATACTAATATAAAATCAACAGAATAATTACAAATTTTCATTTTCTATATAACATTAATTAATTACATTTATATTTCAACAAAAGGCAGAACAAAAAGGAAGCGACATGATTTTTCGAAATTGATCTGATAAACAATGACGGGATGGAAACGAACTGGAATCTGTGATTAAATAACACGCAAAGAGAAGTCCCAAAGGTGCTTCTTATCATTTTCATTTATGGATTGGAACAAAAACTTTATCCGTCGAGGTGCGATTTGATGGTCGTAGATCATTAAGATCACGTACATTAACGTATATTATCGTTGTTCCACGTTGAATAGATGTATTGTTGGAGTTCTGATTAAAATACAGATATGATATGAATATTGAAATGATATTTGTGTTTGTAAAGCTTCAAAGTGATTTGTTTTTTCGTTCGTACATCACAGAAGCAGTCACAAAGACATTGTTCAATGGGTAACTATCGACAAAGTATAGACGAATCTTTCTCCAGATATATGTGACAAACACACTTGATTAGAGGAAGAAATGAATGAATCAAAATTATTTAGTCTAAGTTGATTCTCAGAAACTCCGTTAACGGTCACATAACATGTTTGGATATCAATTTAGAACATTGAATTTAGGGTGTTTAAATATATAGACCAGTGCTAGAGCTGTCTTGAACTTGCAGTGGGTTCAAGATTTTTCACCGTGTTGAAGGCATCAGAGGGAATTGTGACCTTAAGATGAAGAACAGCAATAATAATAATAATAAAAGCGCTGTTCCTTTTCTTAATCTTTTGTCGTGTATGTATAAGGATTTTGATATAAGAATTCACCCACGTTTTAATTCTATGAAAATACAAGGAATCAAGAAAACTTCTTGATTCCAACACAAAATATTTGCACGATAAATTATATCTAAAGGTGGTGTCTGGTATAACTGTTATAAAACGCAATGTCAGGTTTGACAGGTTTCTGTAACAAGGGTTGGTAACAGTAATATTTAACGTTTACTGGGTGTATATGTCTTATATAACAAAAGGTGACACCCACCCTGATGGTTTATGTTCTAACATGATAGTATATCAGTTTGTTGTCACCTGGCAAAAATCTCACCTGCATTAGAATTAAAACCGTAAACGACGTTGGTTTCCAACACCATTATGAAACGGAAGTAAAGACCATTTTATATTCAGTTTAATATTAAATTTCATTTATTAGTATAAATATGATCCGCGTTCTCAAAAACAGTAAACAATTTGAATATTATCTAAAGTCTTCAAATATCTTTCTACTTAATATCCTGTTATTCTCAGAAATTCTCCTCCGCAGATCTATGCAGCCGTGTAGTTTGTCAATCAAAGGGCAGCTAGGCGTAAGGAAGCATGCTAAACAATTTTGGGGTATATTTTCAATGTTTATTTTAATGAAAATGGAAAAATACTTTTGCAGATAAAAAAAAATAGGATAAGAATACGTCCAAGTAACAATCCGTAAGACATGATTGAATTTGTTAGACAAACTATGGAATACAAAGACAACTCAAATTTATACTGCAAATTTAAAACTGCTTTAAAAATCGGACTGCCATAATAACCGAAAGTAAAGCTATGTATTGTGGAAGTTTAAACAGCTATTTCCTGTTCTGAACGCGATACCTATCAATTTTTTATTGAATTCTAAAAAAAAAAAAATTCTTTCGAGGAAACATTATGTGTTTCGCTTCTATTAGCGATTTAATAATTATCCTCAATTTGAGACTGTCGTTTCGTCAGGTAAAAGGACGCGATAGATAGAATACCAACCATTTGTTACTGGTTAACCTTTTATTAAATAATATGATAAAAATAGCCTTAACATGGCAAATTTGGCACGACCAATATTTTTACATTGCCCTGGTCTTTATATAGATTTTCGGCCCGGGGAAATACGGAAAGCCATATTTCCTCGTAGGAAAGTCAATATGGAAACAGGGCAATATGGAAAACCATACGGACCGGCAATTTGGAAACAGGGCAATATGTAATTCGATACGGACCGGCTGTATAGACTGGCTTGTCATACGGACTGGCCATACGGACCAGCTGTACGGGCTGTTTTCATTAATTAAAAAAGTGCTACGAACTTGCTGATTCTGTATTGGCCCTGTATTGATTCTCGGTCAGCTGTATTTGCCCTCGGAAATACGGGCCTCAAGACCAATACAGATAACCTTGAATCAATACACGGGCCAATACAGAACCAGCAAGTTAGTAATACTATATTATTAACCAAGGGACATTACTTAAAACTGTAAACCCTTTAATGAGAAAAATGCTCGTAGAAGGGAAGCACATATGTTTTTATGTAAAAGATAAAATTCTTATTCGTAAAACTCAATAAGTGCCGATTAAGAAAAAATCGAACGGAAAAAACCAAAGTTATTATCTGAATTGTTCTCAAAGCATGGGAATGTTCGACTTAATCTTCTCCCGTTTCATTTGAGCACCCGATATACATTGTAATATAAATTATTCGTTACCGCTCGATGTGTCAGTAAACAGTAGAAATATGCAATAAACTAATTTTACAGCGAATTATGGCTCCTTGTTAGCACCTTTGGCATGTCTAATTAGCCAGTTAATTAATAAAATCTTCTCCAATAAGATTTTTACAACCAGTTGGTACATATTAAGTGATAAGTCGTGTTGTACACGTGTAAAGTAATGAGGTCTATTTGTCTGATATTGTTTAACACGTGTTTACATTTATCCCAATTATTAACAAAATAAAAGTTAATTGTAGCTGATCATATGTCATATATGTAAACACAGGATTTGTTTTTCTTATATTTCTTTTCATTTTACTATGATTTTCATGTCAATTCACAATTCTTTAATGTGACAAACAAATTTTACATGTCTATTGAAGCCTGGCCGAACTCTGAAAACCAATGTACTGCGGGCTACACCGAGACTTAAGAGAAGATGTTTCGTTTTATATCCTTTAAATGAAGTTATTTTATGCTTTTTCGCTAAATAAGTGTCATAAAACTGGCTAAAATAAAGAAATTACAACGTTTATATAGAACTATTAGATCTGCGTTATCAAGGTAAAACATTTGGGTATATATATGGATATGATACACAAAGAAGAGAGACAAAAAAATATAATGAAAAGTTTTATACTTTTCTCAGATTTTGTTCCGCGGCCACGATAGCACTTCACAAAACTTTTTTGTAGGTACCTTGACAATGATTTTTATTTTTTGCTCACTTTTCAAACAACCCCTTCCCAACTGATTATATTTAGTTAGAAAATGTAACATGAACGTTATTTTTCCGTTTTATTAATAGTTATATGCTTTTAATGTCCCCTGTTACTAGGGTTAATAAAACTATCGTATTTCATCTTATACATATAATTCCATAAACTGATAATATACATCCCAACAAAGAAGTTCAATTTATCTAGTACTGCTGTTGAAAGTTGGACAATCATCAGACTTCTGAACTTGTTAGAACGTGTCAATGATCAGAACTATTTTCTTTGGCGTGAAATCTTCCTTTAATCAGAAATTCAGTTCCATTGTTTACAAATGTTTTCCTATTTAGTTCCAGCTAACTGATGACAGATAAACAAAAAATGAAGTGCCAAACAAAATAATTTTTGGAAACATCCATGAAATGATATCTTTGTTGTATACTTTGACGTAAGGTCTGAAAAATCAATTTCACAATGTTAATGTACCTTCTGTGCATGACGAAAACGACTTTGAAGCACCTGTTGCTGAATTTTGGTAAGTATTCAGTGTTGATACGTATCAAAATAAGACAACAGTTCTCTCTATTAAATGTGGAAAAGATTAATGTGGCGGATTAATTTTTGACATAATATCTCTGCATACAGGCGATAAAATTCCAATCTAAGAAACCGCGTGTTTATTTCTGTACAGTCACAGTACAGGGATCGTAGCACAGTAGAAACAAATAAGGCAAGTGCCTCATACACCTTTGAAATGACAATCATACGACCACATTTGACGGGCATCGTTTTTCATCAAAATTTCGTATTGCATGAAACATAATTGATTTGAAATATTTTTTGCTAAAATGCCAGTGTCTCTTATTACATAAGTCTATTTGGTCTGAAAATATATGTAATTACATGCCTTCAGTGAAACATAATTAATACACAAGGGCAAATTATTCAGAAAACGCCAATTATTCAAAATTCATTTATTTTATATCAATCTGTAAACGAATATACTAATGGACCATTGCATAAAATTGTCTTCCTAAAAAATGTTCCTGGAAGAAAGGGAAAATTATTCTTCAGATATTGATCACGAGTATCGAGTTTTATAACTTTTTTATCTGCTCCTTAAACCCCAAACCCTCTGTTCGACACTTTAAGGTTTGTGCCCAACAACCTTTTGGTGTCACATCCTTTCGGAACTCTTTTTGCCCACTTTATTTTGAGGTTATCTAGCTACGACTGCGAATTACACATACTAATCAGAGTTTTTATTTTTTCGCGTTGATATGGGGATAAATGAAGCTTAGACTTACACCATTTTTGTGTCGCCAGCGGAACGCAAGGTCGACACATAGGGATCACTATCTGCGTCTTGCGTCCTGCGTCATCACACTTTTCTTCTATCCTCAACTACTCGTAAACCGCTCAAAGGAATTTGATGAAACTTTCTCTGTGCATTAACACTAATACACTAATGCAAAGGTGTGCATGTATATATTTTTCATTTTTAGAAAATGTCTTCCTTGGAAGACTCACACATGTTTTTGTTCAAGCTTGATTTTCTACTGTTAAAGTATAAAATCTATGATCCCAGTTTTCATGCACAAGATATGAATATTTCATCGATTAAGGACTCATCAGCTGTGTTCAACGCCAAAGATTGTGAAAGCCGAAGCAAATAATCTAAAATTTTAAAAACTGTGTTTTTCTCAAAATTTTTCACAAGAAACATTCAAACAACACCCTACGACAAAGATTTTGACTTGGACAAATGTTGGATTTTCCATTTCATTTCTTACTTTAATTTTCTTATTTCACAAAAGTAAGTGTGCATTCAATAAGTTTCTATCACGGACATAATGTTGCGGAAGTAAGGAAGATACATGTAGGGGAAGGGTTACGGAGAAGAAACTATAAAAATCCAGGCTGGAAAGTGGGGTGGAAAAAGTCGGGCTTGAGTAAAAAATGGGGGATGAATGGGCTGGATATTACCAGGAATCAAATAGTTTTGGTAAGAAAAATTTCGTACTGCATGCAGAAAAAAAACAGGACATGGAATCACCTCCCTGCCCTCCCACCCCCCCCCCCCTCCCCGTAATCAAATAGTTCCGCTTCCTTATAAATCACTGTAACTGCTTTTCTTATATGTTCATATATAAAAATTACTTACCAACCATTTCATTGAAATTGGAAGGCTATATATTTTTGTTGAGTACGAGCTAGAAAAACGTTTACTGTTTTTGTTTCGAGGTCATTAGGTTCATTGTTAGATTTTTTTCGTTAACATAAAGTAAGTAGACAGATGTTTTACCTTGTAATCTGATCAATAATTCGTTATTCGTTTAACTCGGTATGCATATATAAAGATACAGCTTTCTTCTTTTGAAGATTTTTAAGCTTGAAATTGCATTTATTTGAATTTTGTGTAAAAAAAGTTTTCCTCAAAGGGATAAATTTTTGTGTTAAATTTTTGCAAACTTCCTCTTATTTTATTAATAAGTACCTGAAAACATTTTTGTTATTGTTTCCCGTGTAAATATTCATAATTATTCTAAAAAAACTTAAATCATCTTTACTAAAGTGGTGAAAAATGGTTACAAAATATTGCCAAGTTCTTTGTATCTGTGATCAAAGTTTGAGGTCGCTAAAACGACTCGCTAGAGTGAAATTTCCTTAGGCACCTCTATACTCTTACCTTAATAAAGTAAAATGTTGTTCTGAACTTATGTGGCCTTGTCCATAAAAATCAAATATGCATGAAAAATCACAAAATTAGAAATTTTCGGGTAAATTAAAAAACGTGTTCGACTTCGATGTGCTCAATATATCTGGTTAAAATTTGAAACATACTTTGTTAAGATAAGTACCTTTCAATGGTCAACTGCTAATCAATACTAAACATATAGCTTCAACTCCTATTTTGTGTTTTAATTTAACGAAGTTTACCCTTGACTTAATGAAAAACTTCAAGTAAACTCTTGAAATAAAAAATAACAAAAATATGATATCCAATAGTCGGGGCCCCTGTGTATCAAAAATAAAACGTGATAAGAGTTATCTTTCTTTGGATGTCATTGCTTGATATGACGATAAACTTTTCTTCCAAAAAACGATAGCGTTGTTTGGTCATAAAAACCTCATCATCGCAAAATGTTGTTGATATTGTGTTCGAATCTGTATAAGTATTTTGCAATAGAATGTCAACAAACCATTTAAAACCTAATTAGATAAATGTAATTAAAATATGTAATACGATAAAACTTCTATCCTTTAGATTCCAATTTGATTCATTAATTATTCACTTCACAGTTTTATTACACGACATGTTTTAACACTGCTCTAGTCATGAAACAAACATTGAATTATTTTATTAAGTTAATTTATTTGTCAAGGACAAAGTAACAGTAAATTGCGCCCTTAATTCAATTACAGCTAGAATAACTAGTATTACGGATAATGCTGGGAGGAAATCGAACAAATTATGCTAAGAATACTAAAATACAAAATTAGAGAAGAAAACACTAAGTGCATAAGTATAATCTTTCTGTCTGTAGACATATATATTCAACCTGGGTGTCTATAAATGCGTGTGTGTCACGGTGTGTGTCTTGTAGAAGCAGAAGACGGATATACCCTCCAAAAATCGACAAAAAACTATGTAGTATATCAAACCGTAGGGCAGATAATTTCATCAAAATCCTGGACGTGAAGCTGTAGCCGGAGTTGGAAAAAGATGTATAAACTGTTCTGCACTTTTATCTATCAATTAAGCATGACTTAAAGAGGAAAGCCATTTCACCTAAATTTATTTCACTTCTAGGGCCATTTTCAAAATTTAAAACCTTTTAAAATCTCTAGGGTTATATGCTAAGAATAACTCACAAATATTTCATAAAATGTTTACGTATATATCTGAATATCCCTTTGAGAGACAAACTTTAACTTTTGCCAAATTAACGTCTTCAAGACAGCCTTCCAACATGGACACTCAGAACCAAACTGATTTTTTTGCTGTTAGCGAGTTTATGCATCTCCTTTTATATGACAGTCGAATGACTTTGGTTCTGAATGATCTTCTTGGCAATATTCCAAAAAGTGATACAAAATGACCCAAATCGCCTATCTACACAACCTCTGGGGGGTGGAAAAGCTGAACTTGTTAACGAGTAGGCATACAATTTTTGTTTGTTAACATAAAAATGTATTGCATACAATCGGTTAAGATTAAAGTTGGTAAATATTGAGGACTGAAAATCAATGGTTATAAGTGAAAACAAATACAGGGGAAAGTGGCCCTACTCCTTTATATGGGCTCGGTGGACGAGTGATGTATTACTTATGAAAATTTGGCCTGAGTTATGAGTACCAAGATGTATTCGGCTTCAAACTCAATTACGACGCAACTTCTACCCGGCAAGGTCTGTTCGACTTCGATCTGAACTCATAATGACTATCAGATTTGGTTATCCTCTCCAGGCACATTAGCTCCCTCCAGCAAAAAAAAACTTGTATTTAATATCTAATGTGCTGAAAATGGTGTCAAGTCCCAGAAAAGTTAAATTAATTTTTAATTTCAATAAATTAACATTTAAAAACAACAATTAACAACATGATGAGAGACATTATTTCTGGATTCCAAGCATGAGGTTCTTTTAAATCTGGAAAATAAAAATAAGAATACTTTTAACATCAATTACCAATAAAAATATATCATATTTCGAAATAAAAGTAGACATGAGGTAAATATTGATGTGACAACAAACGGGACACGCGCATTGTAATTATAATGGTGTACGAAAAAGGGCTTCCGTTCAAATTTCAATGTAACATGGAGCATATTCCTATATACATGTAACAAGTTGGTTACTGAACATAAAGTTAAGGATGATCGCTGGTCTAATAGGAAATAAATAGGTTTTGAAATAGGTGTTTTAGTTTGAGAGAACATATGAATAGTAAACAAATAAGCAAGAAAAATATATAGGTTCATGTGCTCATTTTAGAGCTATAAAGCCTTGAAAATTTGCAGGAAATAGGTTTTCTCTGGATTTTTCATTGTCGTTGCATTGGCAACTTCAAAAATGTATCTCTCAAAAATGTATGAAAAAATAAAAAAGGATTTCATAAAATTTTGTCAAATACCATTTAAGGTATATATGATTGAATTATAAAAGAAAAATTGGGAGCTCATGGGCAAAAAATTTAATGTTTAAGAAATGGATAAAATCCGAGTATTCCCAAAATCTGACAAAAAGACCTAAACATCACCAGCTAGCATCCTTAAACGCAACAATATGTAATTAATCATTCCTTTCCCGTATTCAATTCTATAGGTGAATGATAAAAAAACACACAAGTAGTTTGGGGACAGGGGAGCGAGCGTACGAGGTAAAAACTCCCTAAACTTTTGTTACCAGGCATCGATTTTCAAAATGTAGCCTTTACCTACTGTACTTAAGTTTCACCAGTGACTCTCAAATCTGAAACAGTTGTAACACAAATAAAAAACCCAATAAAACAAACATTGCTTAGCAGAAAAGTAAATAGAATTACTGATAGGCATTTAAACAATAAGATCATATTCTATGGGGTCGGGGTGGAAGATCAAGAAGAAATAATTATGTGATTTATGTTTTTTTAATCGTGCATTATACTTTCTATGTTGTCCCTTAATGATAGTACAATAAGTAAGCATTTGTGGGCTAATTATGTCTCATTTTGTATTGGTTTATTAGCCTCATACAGTCAATAAAATAATTGCTTATCAATATTGAACATTCGTTTTAAAAGCAGATGTTTAAATAATGGGGATTCGAATTCAATAGTCTACAACAAATACTTTCGATATTGGGTTGGGTGAGTAACTTAATACTTCTAGTTGTTTCAGACTATCTAAACAATAGTTCATTCATTGATTCCAGTACCGAATCTATATTTTGTTTCGATTAAACACAGAAAAATAGGAAAAAAACAGTTTTTAGATATTTTGCATACGAAAAAAATTGTTAAATATTCACTTTTCTACAAGGCTCAAAACCTCCCATCGTATAATGTACTGTTATCACAAAGTATTAGTGACCTTGAAATTCTCTCTGTGAACGCATCTGATGCAATAAAAAAGTAATAAAACTGAAAGTGTAAAATATAATCAGAAAAACAGGGACTTAATTCTCTTTTCTTTCTTGTTTTCCTTTAGTTTTTTTTTTACATTTGTTCAAGGACGTATAACTAATATACATACTTGGTTTGTTCTATAAGTACCTTTGTTTTAACCTAGATCAACTAAGGTGAGTATTTTTAGTATGTTGAAGTACTCACACTATATACGGCCATTCTATTTATTCTGGCATTATCACAGAGGATTTGAGATCACTTATAGACTAGTCGGCAGAGTAAGTAGTATAGTCTGTAAACAACATGTTAGTAAGTGGTGATATTCAGCTCCGACATCTCATTCACTACTTCATAACAGTATAATATATATCTAAATGGTCTGTAATAAAATGTAAACATAAATCTGTAATTATAATTTAAGATGTAATCGATTAAAAATGAGATAAACATTTAAATATTTTATACATATTCATTTGATCGTATTTTTTATTCGTTTTGTTTTGGTGTTTTTCTTTATAGATGGAACGAAAAACTATTTATATTTTACGAGAAGAACAGGCTGATCTCATGAGATTGCAATTTGGAAAGTAGGTTTTAAAAAGCTTTAAAGTGAACATCGATTATATTATTTGTATTCTTCCATACCCTCCCCCCCCCACCAGAAAAAAAGCTCATCTTTTTATTTTTTCAATCAATATGAAAGAATGCATTCGTAAAAAGTGTGTAGAGGCAGCTGTCATGGTAGATAAACAACGACGCAAAGAGAAGGAAGGGGTGTAAATCTTACCAGAACTGAGTTAGAACGTTTACACTGCTGTATACGGAGCAAGGATCTTTGGTAATCTATATACGTTAGCTGATTTCTCTGTCTTTCTACATCATTTACCTCCTCAGAATTCTCCTCGTCCCCGGATGTTACGTTTAAACTGTTGTCATGGAAACTTTGGCCTTGAAATATTAGTTCTTGCTGTAGTAGAAGAGAATATAGACAATGTAACTCACTATAACATTACCCGACGAGTACCCGAGGTCAATAGTTAGCATCGAGTGGTCAATAAACTTACTTTTCGAGAATATCCAGTCAGTAGGTTTTTTTTTATTATACCGAAGATTATGGTCAGTAGTCTTGGTGTAGAAGGAGACAAAGTTTAAATTGTTACGGATGCTCGCTGGTCATGTTTTGGTCTTTTTATCAGATTTTCGGAATCCTCGGGTTTTATCCATTTCTTAAACATGAAATTTTTTGCCCATGAACCCCCACTTTTTCTTTTATAATTCAATCATATATACCTTAAAATGGTACTTGACAAAATTTTATGAAATCCTTTTTATTTTTTCATACATCTTTGAGAGACTGAAGTTGTCAATGCAAAGACAATGAAAAATCCAGAGAAAACCCATTTCCTGCAAATTTTCAAAGCCTTATAGCTCTAAAATGAGCACCTGAACCTATATTTTTTTCTTGCCTATTTGTTTACTATTCATATGTTCTCTCAAACTAAAAACCTATTTCAAATCCTATTTATTTCCTATTAGACCAGCGATCATCCTTAAACTTGGATATGATAAGTACATATATTATGTAAAATCTTATTATTTTTGACATAGTATTTATAATTAAGAATTAACTAAATTGCATCATGAACGACAACCGATTCCGGGCCTCATTCCGTACTCATATATTATACAAAAATATATACTCCCATATAATATACAAAAAAATGTACCCTCAACCCATTTCTAGGATGTTTCCTTATGCAGCTGTGAAATACATTTTGGCGGGAAATGTCACGCTATGAAAAATTATTTCCGTTCACATGCAAGGTCAACTAGTTTAGGTTTAAAGTTTCTGCAAATTTTAAATAGTTATCAGGTGTTTTCTAATTTTCTACAACAGTTTTATTTACTAAAAATTACACTTTTAAGATAAAAAGTGCAGAAATTGCACAGATTAGAGGCGACACAACACATTTAACCCAACATAAAACTCGACCTACAAATGCGGAATATCAACAAAATTTTGTAACACCATAGCATAATTGAGTTCATAATTATATTGAGGAAAAATCTTATTATTCATCAAGTTTTTTCATCCAAATATGTACAAAATCACACTGGTTATCGCTTCCAAGTAATTATATAGATAACATCTATACTTAAAAATCACATTAAACGCGTTCTTTGTAGACGAAGTGACTTTTTAAAATAAGATCGAGTCGTTCAATAACTTTAGGTATAGATTTGTCCTTAGAAAGTTCATATGTGACGTCTATTTTTGTTTTATTAATGACGGTTTTAGTTCTAATAATGAAAGTGTCATCGGTTTTGTGACCTTAGTAATTAACCAAAATCAATCAATTAAAACTTTATCAGTTAAAATAATTAAATCCATTTCATGGTCACTATTTCTTAATGGAACGCTGGACTGAATATTCATTGAAAATGAAATATTTGTGAATAATTTTTAAATACTGTTAGTAAACATGTTATTTTTGACACGATACTTTTGATGATTAACAATGAAAAATTGTAGTAATCCAAGAATTACTTAAAATTATCAAATAAAAATAAATTGTGGTGAGTGCCGAAATTCTAAAATAAAAAAACTATATAAAAATAAATGTAAACGATTCCAAATTTATTTACTTTAAATATAAATAGACAAGAATGTTTGCATTTATATACAAGGCCCCTTCTCTAATTATCATTCTTTTGTGAAAAAATATTAAATAATTTATATATGTTATATATCCTAATTGAGAATGGAAATTAAATTACTTCTTCTTCACCCTCTTTTTGGTAATAATAATAATAATAATAATAATAATAATAATAATAATAATACTAATAATAATAATAATAATGATAATAATTAAATAATAATAATAATTTTTACAGAGACCCACAGATATAAATAACTTTATTTCCTTTTACCTAAATATTCATATAATTAGCTGACAATGGATTTTTGGCTGTTTCTAGCCTTTATTTTTTATTTCATGTAAGTAGCCATTATAATTTCAATAAAAATAAATCTCGGCTCCTAAATTGTCATTCTTCAACTAAAACACACTTCACAAAGCTATAAAACCACCTACTTACACAATATTTTCCTCACAACACAAATAATTCTCTCTGATAAGAAATGATTTTATAACTTTGTGGACCAATTTGTACGAATTTAGAAAATAGACCAAGAATCATAAAATGATTTTAATATATCTTAAGATTTACTACTAAGATGACATTAATATTACCAGATAACAATTTTATTATCACATGTAAATAATTGATATCAATGTGTACATACAAAACAACTTTACATGATGCGGGTGTCAGAAAATATTTTTTTTAAACTAACAAAATGCCTTTTCAGTATGAAAATTATACGACATGGAGTATACATAATAAGAAACTATTAAACCACATATTATTTGGTAATAGGTTGTTGTGTAGCGCTGAACATGCTGAAGATAAACAATAACAAACACAAAAAGGCAAGAACACCTTGTTATTTTTAATTAATTATAATTAAAAAAGGGACAACCATCAATTGAATCATATGATATGGTGTCTTAATGGTTCATAATCCTTTTCATTAAATTTACGTCATTTCTTTTATTTTTTTTAAAAATCTGTTTAAACTTTTATTTATTCTATATATTTTCATAATGTCATGCTTATTTCTATTCATTCTAAGTTTTAATCTCTCTGCATTTGTAAGCATATGAAAACTTGGAATACTATTAATTAATTGAGAAGTAAGATTTGATCTAGTGCCTTCTAGCTAAGAACATTTCATAAAAAAATGAACTCATCCTCAATGCCTGTATTGCAAAGAGGGCAAATTCTATCCTGCAACGTTCTGATAACGACCTTGTTCAACAAATAACTGACTTCTACTTATTCTTAATTTGACAAAATTAGATATATTAGACTGTAAATAAAAAGTAGTTACCTGAACTGATATGGATCTTTGAATAGTGCTAAACCTAGGTGTTTTTTCTGGAAACTTTGGAAGCTGGGGTGGAGTATACTCCGGTGGTGGTCGTGTGTATCTGTGATTGGGTGGAATCGGAAGTGTATAAGTACGAGGATAATAAACAGGGGAGACAACTTGTACAAATCCTGCTTCTTCGCCATCATTTCTCTGTGAATGAGATTCTTGACTTTCCTGTAGTTTAGTTTGATTTCTTAATTCATGTCTTCGTAACAAGAAAATCATAAATATAATAAGAATGGCTAAAAATATTGTGATCCCAGAAATTGCTATAGCAACAACTATGTTCTTTTCCAGACTAGCACTAGAAACTGGCGACTGATGTGTGATAGTTAATGTTATATTATGTCTTGACTTCAAGGGGATTTTTCCATGATCCTGTACAATGACTTCAAAAGTCAAACTGCCGATATCCGATTCCGATAATTCTCTAATTAGGAATATATCGCCATTATAACTATTGAGTAAAATATAATAAGTTATGTTCTGGGTGTCTAAATGATAAGATAATTGAGAACTTAATCCCGTGTCGTTGTCAAACGCCTGAATTGTCCCCACCACAGTGTTTGTGGCCGTCGTATACGGTATATAAATAGTATTGTTATTTTTATTAGGAAACACAAAAACTGGACTGTTATCATTTACATCCTCGACTTTTATTACTACTTCAGCCGAAGTATTCAAGGAGGGATTTCCTTGATCGGAGGCGACGATCTGGAAATTGTAACTCTCAACTGCCTCTCTGTCTAGAGCAATGGACACTAAAACACTCCCATTTTGAATAACAATAAAAGGGACTTCATTTTCTTTTGTACTATAAATGCTGTATTTAATTTCTCCATTTTCTTTGTCATCTGGATCAAAGGCATAGACATTGGCAACGACTATATTGCTTACTGAGTTTTCAGGAATCGAAAATAAATAGGATTTGCTCTGAAATTTGGGGTGGTTGTCATTGACGTCATCAACATCCAGGATTACACTTCCTGTTCCGGTCATGGGAGGATTTCCTTTATCCTTTGCTAAAACGAGAAAACTGTACCGTTTTTTATCTTCTCTGTCGAGCTGCGTCTCTACAAATATCTCACCTGTGGTGTTATCAATAAAGAAATTGTCGTTTCCATTATTTTGTAAGGAATATTCGATTAATGCGTTCTGGCCAATGTCAAAGTCATCGGCTGAAACTCGCAATATGCTTTCACCGATCCAATTATTTTCTAATATGGAAACATGGTACGTGTCTTGAATAAAAAATGGTAAATTGTCATTTTCGTCCAGAACTACAACTGTAAAACTGGCATTTATAGTTTTCGGGGGACTTCCAGTGTCTTTACAAATAACAGTAACAGCAAACAGAGAGTTCGACTCACGGTCGAGTGTTTCAAAAACAACAACTTTATACTCGTTTTTGTCAAACTTTTGAAGTTTAAATATATTCTCTTGCAAAAGACAGGTTACAAGGCCATTTGCCCCTGTATCTGGATCAGAGACGTCTACATGAGCTACTGTCGCACCCTGACTTGCATGTTCAGAAATCTCAGCGTGTGGTTTGTTAGTTAGAAGATTAATGTGGATTTCAGGGAAATTATTATGAATATCCAATACCTTGACAAAGACTAAAGACTGATTTATCAATGGTTGTCTCGCACTGTCACTAGCTTCAACTATTATCCTATAATTTTCCTTTGAAAGCGTGATAAGAGACTGTTCAAGGTAAATTTCACCGGAAGTTTCATTAATACTAAAGGTTGATCTGATCTCCTCGGTTTGCAAAGCGCTTAACCTGTATCTAACTAAACCATTTTCTCCTTCGTCGAAGTCTTTGGCAAACACTGTACTAATGACAGTATTGACAGGTGTGTTGTCATTGATAGTCACATTATATGATCTCTGTGTAAACTGTGGATAATTGTCATTAATGTCTGATATATTTATTTGGACCAATATGGAACCCATGTTTGGATCTTCTCCGCCATCAAATGCTAAAACTTGGAATAGATAAAAGTCCTCTTGTTCTCTGTCCAACAGTTCAACCATCACCAATTTCAATGTAGATCTGCCGTCGGCATTTATTTCGACTACTGCCACAAATGGTACGTCGTCTCTTATTTCATACCTGACTATTCCATAGCTACCGGCATCTTTATCCACGGCTCCGTCTAGGGGAAGCGAAGTATTTACGGGTGACCCCTCTGACAAACTAAAAGATACTTTCTTATCTCCAAACTCGGGTGTATTGTCATTAATGTCCAGTAATGTTATGTTGACCTTGATATTATAGAATTTCCCAGATTGAGACTGCCCAACAACACCAAGCACGATAAAACAGTTGGCGTCAAACGCACAAATCGTGTCTCGATCCAACGGCTCGGTTCCACGCAAAACACTTGTTGATGCATTGAGACTGAATTTTGAGGTTAAAGGATTTGAATTGCTCAAGAGTTGAAACATCAGGTCATTTCCATTTTGTATGTTTGCAGATTCTGCGATGTTTCCAATATAATACAACGTTCCTTTTTCCTCTGCAACATTGTAATATACTGTGATTGTTTGTCCTTTAACGGAACAGCAAAATAAACTAATATAAAACAGCATGTAAAATCTACACATTCGATCCATTTCATCAAGCGAGCTTGCTGAAAAATTTTCCTTTTTTTTCAATGACACAGAAGTACGTAATGTAAAATATTGATTATGGTTTTAAATTAAATGTTTCAATGTTTTTCCTATGCATTCAGAGTCAGCTGTTGTTGAAGGTAGCAGTGTCAGTTCCGAAAAATCACGCACAGTTCGTATGCATGTCCAAATAAATGTAAAATTATTGATTTGTGCTATTTTATACAAATCTGGATACGACATTAGATGTTTACTTAAACACAATAAAAGATATAAATGTATGTCATCATGTTGAGATTTCATTTTTCATGTTCGATATATTGTTCAAATGTTTGATTTACTTAACAATTTTATAGACTCCGCCCTTTCTCCATACCCGCAACCAATCCACGAAAACCGAGAAAAACTACTATTTATTTCCGTAAATTGGTCGTGTAATGATAATGTAAGTCAACCATATTGACTGAAATTGACAACCGTGTATGAACTATCTTTTCTTTATTAACAAGTATCACATGGCATTTTTTATATAAACCTTGTTAAAAGGAAGACTTAATAGATGTGCGTAAATGAAAATCTTTAACTACCTGATCAATCAAGGTTTATTTGCATGCCCTTGAAGACGTTCAAAAGATAATTATGTCAACAACGTGTACAAAGAGGATAATAAAACTTAGTTAATTTGAAGCTAAAGTGACACCGTAAACCTTTTTCCGATGGTTTACTATCTATAAACACGTGGACTAGCCGCTTTATTTTAACACCGTTAAAATCCCCGTGTTTACATACACACCATTTAGGGCACACTTGACGCTAAACCGTGCTTTAAAATTAAGCACTATAAAATTTTATATAAACATCTGTAGAATATCATGGGTCATCAATGAACAGTTAAAAAATAATATCTTAGTATATTACTATTACTCAGAAGGACTCCTAACTTTGCCTCAGTCACAATGTACATTCAGATGGCTCCCACCATGTCATAATTATACTTTTTCTGTCAGCTTTAAAGTCTAAAACGAGTATGAACTGTAGCTTCAGGGTCTGACACCTATTTTAGACAAGAATCCTTCAAATTCCTGTACACACTTTAAGTCACAATAATGAATTTAAAAATATCTGTTTTAATAATACCAAAATATATATCTTGAAATCAAAACATTATTTCAACTTAATATTCTTACAAATTCATCTTGTCATAATTTTTTCCGTTGGATCAAAATATGAAATGTCCGCTGATGCCATCCATGTTTTTTTCTGTACTACAAAAAAAACCCAGCACATCAAAGACCCAAAAATGGTTACAGTAACAAACTTAATATTATTGCATTTTGGATGCTGACAGGAAAACCTTCAACAGTAATATCCACCTTGTCGAGTCCAGTCGGAATTTATGTTAACAGAGGAAATGTTAATATCGCTTTTGAACATTCTTATTTGTGACGGAGTACCCAAAGATATGATATAATGAAGCCCCAACCCTCCCCCCCCCCACCCCCCAGAACGGCATATCTCCTAATCCCTGCAATATAGAATAGAGAATGGAAACGGAGAATGTGTCAAAGAGACAGCAACCCGACCAAAGATCGGAAAACCAATGAGTCTTAAACGCAGCGAGAAAATACCATATTTATGTAAAAAAAATATATCATAATTTGATTTGATAATGACTGTGCTTCTTATTCTAGCATATGGTATACATAAAAAACCAATAGAGAAAGAAACTGACTAAAGACAGAATCGCCATATTTAACTACTATTGCTCTTCTTATTTCTGTAAATTCTTTCACACAGTATATTTGACTAGGCCTTCAGTAACCGTTAATTATATTTGGAAATATTGTCTCCGAAATCAAAAAATATGCCATGTGTATTTTCTGTCGACAGAAGATCTATGGTTTAGGTTATAACCATCAGACGTCTATAAGTAAACAATGGAAAAACAGAATTATTCTTTAAATTTTAAAACACTAAAATTGGTTAATCCATCCCGTATTTGACGGGACAAGACATATTTACAAAGATGAAGACGTTTTGCCAAAATGAAAAAGACTGGTTATTGAGTATACGTTAAATATTTGAAGATTCCAAGAAGACAACGACTGTTCATCGCTAAATGCTTCAAGCTCTTTACTGGAATATAGTTCACTATTACCCATAACTAAACCTATTTAAATAAATTTAATACATCTAGTGCTCCTTTTGTTAATGAATAATTTAACATTATTTATATGATGAGATTGAACTGATATCATCATCTTTGAATCTCTATCAATATTTTGGTGTTATTTAAAAGTCATTTACTGTGGTCAGCTTTCCACCTGGGATGATTTTTATAATTAAATATTCTAATAAGATTTTCAATAAAAAGATTTTTTTCAAAGATGTTATAGCAACCCAAATCTATAAACCACCTACCGACTGTGATAATTTTTGATCGAAATGAAATAATCAAAAGGTGATTATCATCGGTTTGGGTTTTGCTAAAAAGATCTCATATTTAATTGAGTTTTGACTTATAAATGGTTTGATTTTCTTAAGTCTTTAAAAGACTTTAATATTTCCTGTAAACGAAGCCTCATTTCAATGTCAAATAAATTCATTGCAATGCAACACATTAAACTCAGTAAATAAATACCTAAATTAAAAAACAAAATGCTAATCACATTAAAGTAAATGGGGTCAAAACAGACTTCAACGACAGGACATTAATGCTGATGTCGGCTAAAAGATGGACACAAGAGGATAGGACAACCCCTTATATGTTGATGTTTGGTTTAAGAAAGATACAAGAAGACATGACAAACACTTATATACTGGTGTCTGGTTATAGACAGACAAAACAATACAATACAGGACACACACTAACATGCTGATGTCTGGTTAAAAATGACACAAGAAGACAGGACAAACACTTATAAACTGATGTCTGATCAACGAAAAATACAAGGAGACAAGACAAACACTTGTATACTGATGTCTGGTAAAATACAGACACAAAAATACAGTACAACCCCTTATATTCTGATGTTTGATTAAATACGGACACAAGGAGACAGGACAAACAATGGTTAATTGATGTCTGAATAAAGACGGACACAAGAACACATGATAAACACTTACAAATATACTGATGTCTGATTACACACAGACAAAAAACAGACAGGACAAACACTGTTATACTGATGTCTGGTTAACGACAGAAATCTTGAGATAAGGCAAACACTTATATTCCAAACTCTGGTTAAAGACAGACACAAGGAGACAGGAAAACAACCATATGCTGATGTTTGTTAGACACAATGAGACAGGACAAACACTGCTATATTGATGTCTGGTTAAAGATGGACACATGACGAAAGATAAACAGTTATATGCTCATGTCTGGTTAAAGTAAGACAAAGATAGAGGACACATACTGATATGCTGATGTATGGTTAAAGACCGACACAGGGAGATCGGACAAATACTTACATGCTAATGTCAGGTTAAATATATACACGAGAAGACAGGACAAACACTTATATGTTGATGACAAATACTTACATGCTAATGTCAGGTTAAATATATACACGAGAAGACAGGACAAACACTTATGTGTTGATGTCTGGCTAAATATAAAACAAAGAGACGGAACAAACACTAATATAATACTGATATATACAGTTAAAAATAGACACGAGGATAAAGGGCAAACAATGCTGATGTCTAGTAGATATAAAACAGCTATATGCAGATGATTGGTGAAAGACGGACAAAAGTAGACAGCTAAAAGAAATACTAAAATGCTGATGTCTGGTAAAAGACAGAAGCAAGGAGCTTAAATGTTCATCTCTGGATAAGGATAGTTACAATGGGACTTATACTGATGCCTGGCTGGGGCCTCGGTGGCCGAGTGGTCTAGGTAGTTCGCCATGACTACTAATGATCACTAGCCTGTCAACGCTGAGGTTGTGAGCTCTAACCTCACCTGTGGCGGGGTGCGTTCGACTCCAATCTTAATTGACAAGGATTGCCAATTTTCCTACCCAAGGTCGGTGGTTCTCTCCATGTACTCCGGCTTCCTCCACCAATAAAAACTGGCCGCCGCGAAATAGCCAAATGTGCTGAAAACGGCGTAAAACCCAACTAAACAAACAAACTGCTGCATGGCTTACAAGAGGCACAAGGAAACAGGATAAATATTGACATATACTGAAAAATTGCTTATGCACAAGAAGATAGGAAAAAACCTTTAAATATTGAACCTTGGCTTGAGCAAGGCACAAAAAGACAGGACAAACATAAAAAAGTCTAATTTCTGGATAGAATGAAGACGCTTTGAAATACCGATACATGTATTTGGCTTGACCTGTCACAAGGCAACAGAACCAACATTGTTATGCTGATGGTTGGCTTAATGCAGGTATAAGGAGACAAGAGAAAAACACAAAAAACTGACTCCAGCTTCTCAAAGAATCTTGCGAATATGATTAATTGATATGTAATCGTGTAGAGTAACACTGAAATACGAATCTCTGGTCCTATAAACAATCAGACTTAGGTACTGAAATTTTTAACACAGGAAGACCGGACGAATACTGGCATATTGGCTTGTGGCTGTGGAGAAGCACAGAACTACTGACAGCTGCATTGAGACACAAGACAACTGCAAACTAAATTACCGAATTCCGACAAAGGACCAGAACAGAAACACTACAGGGGAGAATCACCTTGTGGACAGCATGGGGAGGTAACATAACAATTATTGATTTCTGACCTTTGACATACATGAGATTGTTAGTTTAAAGCTTGGGATAGATGCGTTATGTAGTATGATTAAATCTTATGTAAATTCTGATGAAATATATAAAATCATGTCTGTTACCGTCTTTGCATATGTAAATAAATATATTGTTTGCATTAACTGCTGACCTGTAATCTGATCAGAATTGGGTTCAGTGGTCATATTTCTAAAATAAATAATCTCAGTATAATTAGTTTACTGCCGTACATAATTCTTCAAATTACAAGTTTTTATTACTGTAATTTAACGCCATATTTGTCACCAATGATTTGTATTATCTGTGTAGAATGATAAGATATTATCTTTACAGCCACGATGTTCCTGTAATAAGTAATCATTGCCGAATTATCTAAAAGATTGGATCTGAACTGGATTTGCGCATAAGAGCGTTTGGTATCGAAACCATATATCTAGGGAGCGAGGATAGAGTTAAAATGTTGTTTCTAACTCTGCTATCTACAGATTGTGATTATAGTTTTCTGCCAATATGCCTTATAAACATTTTTGCGGACATTTTTTATGCGAAAAGTAAAATCTCTTTTTCCTTGAATTATGTAGTTGTAACTCTTCTCTCTTTGATGTACAAACCTTATTCTACTTTGAAAGACTAAATAGAAACAGTAATTGAAAATCATGAACTCCTCTGTGTTTTTCCTTACGTATAAAGATAGTTATCAGTAATTAATACTCGGTGTTACATGCTAATGCTTCTGTCATTTCTATGTTGTAAAAAAATCCTTTTCCTTTTACCAATTTGGAAACATTTGCTCATTTCAGGTATGTCCTTGACGATTCACACTTTTGGAAAAAAGTAACAGCGTGAAATTTGTTTTAGGAGATGTCATATACCTTAAACGGCAAACCTGCTTCCCTAAAATTTGTGATCGGGGTTTAAAATGATTGGAAAAGCTAATAATTGATACCAACAATATGAAATAAAGATCTTTATATTATTTATAAATATTAACGAAAAATTAAATCCAGCCAAAGTTGTACAAAAGTTATAAGGAATACATAGTAGAAAAACAGGAACAGATTTTGATAAATTTGGACAATTCCCATACCGAAACAACCTTTAAAACGTAATGACTAAAGAGATCTAATTAAACCGATTTTCTCTGCTCTGCTTGTGGTTTCATGCCAAATCTGTTTACCCTCTGAAGATCTATGATTGTGCTGGTCAAGGAAACGTGCTATAGTTAACGATATTGTATACCCTCGCGTGTTATTTTTCTCAATCAATTTTCTCAAAATTAAAGCCTATTATGTATTTATATTTTAACTTAAGTCAGAAAATTGGACTTGAAAATGAATTTAAAGTTACAAAAACACGAAAAAGCAATTTATACATGTACAATTTACTAAAAGATTTTTGTAAATGATAATTTTTGATTAAATGACCTTTAACAAGTATAAAGAAGTTCTAGTAAAGGATCAGATATTGAGATAAATGGGACAGATTTGTATAGTGTAAAATGACAAGCATGATGTCTCGTTAATAAAACTTCTGATAAATAAGAATATGGATAGATTGTCATTATCAGTCTTACAGATCTGTGATGGTAGAGTTTCTGTGAAATGACAAATCGTTTTGTATTCTATTAAAGATAAAGGAATGAAACGTTTTGGAAATATGAACTGTTTCAACTTTCAAATCAAAACAAACATTATAAAAAGAATGTCCTCAAATTCTTTCCAGTGTTGACTAACACCAAAGTACTGAAGATGTGAAGCTCATCAAAATCCCTATAGTCAGCTATTGGTACTTGTTCTTCCATAGAAAATAAACGGGTAATACTACATGCACAATTTGCTTTGCTTCTTAGAATCTTACTAATGAAAATAAGGGTTTAAGAAAAGGGGAGTTTTATTAAAAATCGTTTTTAATTCAAAGACCTGTATAAAGCCATATGTATATATAGAGAAGTAAAATATGGTATACAGTAGAATCTCGATTTCTCGAACTCGAAGGGGTCTGAAAAATTATTTCGAACCATCGGTAGTTCGAGCAATCGAAATCCGGAAATTTTTCGGTTACGAACCAGCAATGAATTTAAAATTTAATGTACATCCTTTTTATCCATCCGATCGTTAAAACAACATCCACTCATCAAATCTTGATGTGGAAATAATGATTTAAGAATAAATCACCCATAAACATCAAGTGGATTATCAATTGACAATTAATCATCTTCTTGTCATCAATGATCTGACCTCTAGTTTTTCACACTTATTTGTCACGTACGCCAATTAAAAATTATGTTCGAGTTACTGAGTTTAAATTACGTTATACATGTAGTACTGTTGTACAGACCAGAATTCGAGAAATCAGTGTTCGAAAAATTTATTTAATTTACATAGACCCAATAGAAAAAATTCCTAGACTTTCGTAAAGGGTCGAGCAACCCGAGTTCGAGCCATCAAGATTCTACTGCATAATTATTGTCATTGTTAATTATTTGGTACATGTATATGGTTTTCATCTTTGGCTCTTGACTGACTTGTCACTTTACCTGGACATTATAAATTTTATTTTTTTTTAATTGCCTCAAATTATGCTTATTATTGTATTGACTTGCTTTCTGTGTACCCTTAATTGGTATAAATGTACATGAGACATCTATCAAGGCACCACAAAACATCCATGTGGCTGGTAGGAAATATCCTCTACTTAAACTAGAACTGTGAGTGATACCACACCCTTGCAATACTATGAATGTTCAAACTTTGGACTACAACTGTGTAAAGTGTAACAAAAATCTAATAAGCCGTTTAGGAGATGCGCTCATAAGCTTTAAAAATGTAACACCCCCAAGATGGATGATCTCCCTTTGCAAGAATCCGGCGATAATTATCTTGTTTCATGCACATCTACTTATGATACCCAACCTTCATACAAAGTTTCATCAAAATCCATTGAGCGGTTTAGAAGTTGTGCTTATAGGTTTTAAAATATAAAAACCTTAAGTTTGATTACCTATATTTACAAGCATCCATCGATAATCATCTTGCTTTTTGCACATCTACATATGATGCCCACCTTCATATAAAGTTTCAATGAAATCCACTGAACAGTTTAGGAGTTGCGCTTACAAACTTTAAACATGGAAAACCATTAAGTTGGATTATCTCCCTTTACAAGCATCCGTCGATAATTATCTTGCTTCACGCACATTTACATATGATGCCCACCTTCACATAAAGTTTCATCAAAATCCATTGAACGGTTTTGGAGTTTCGCTTACAATACGACAGACAGACGGACAAACGAACGGACAAGGTGATTCCTATATACCCCCCCCCCCCCCCCCCCCCACACACACACACTTTGTTTGCGGGTGTATAATAAAATACGTGTTTTACGAAACAGCTCATACGGCAACATAATCCAAGGCATATACATGCATATGGAATTGATGAGTCTTTAAAAGGACAGAGAACGAATAAAAAAAGTTGAATAAAATTAAATACAAACAATATTTAGTGTGAAGTGTGGAAACAATGAAGAGGATAACCCGTGCTGACAAAATATTATTCTTAAGCTTCCTTAATTTGTACTTCTCTTAACCCCAGTATTTTTAAAACACTAATCTAAACCGATCTAATTCATACGTAAAAAGTGTCTGGTCCTTCATTGGAACAGACAAAATAACTTAAGTCATCCATGTGTAAAATGTACTGAAGCTGAATTATTTTTCCATGGACCTTTACTATTCAAGATGTTATATACTGTTGTAACTTCTTTATGGTTTGAAGTTAAGTTCTTAAAACAACACTTAACTAAGGTTGTTCAAGCGTAAAATATAGATCAATTTGACCTATTTTTATGAATATATCTTCGTTATTTTTCAAGATGTTTCATCCCTCTTAAACTTAAAATTTTATCTGGATCTCAATAATTAAACATGCGATCATTCATGCCACAGCCTTTTCCCATCGGGTCCGGAAAGGAGGGGCAGGGGGGGGGGGCAATTAAAACCAGACATTCACTTCTAATGACACTGTCCTAAAAACTGCATTGATGGCCTGTACTAGTTCTACAAAACAACATTTAAAGCACTGACGAAATTTTATTTAGATTGTGTTTCTCTGACCATGAGTAAATGGAAATAACCCAAAATATTCTGACAATATAATCTTACGGCTTTGCTCCCCCTCATGACAGTGATTTAAAGAAAATTATAATTCATCTATACAAAAAAACCATAGCATATTTCCGTTATCTATACAAAAAAAACATAACACAATTCTATTATCTATACAAAACAATCATAGCATAATTCTATTTACAAGTTCAAGCACTTTAAGATTGTGAAAGATAAATAGTTTCTATGACTAGATAGTACAGCAGATATACTCTACTGAAACTTAATTTTACATTAAAATCATAGGCGACATAAATTAATTTCCAAATTATTACATTTACTACAATCTCTTCATGTAATTATCAACACTTCTCTGGGTTTAACCCTACAGATCTAAAAAAATTTGAATGCCCTAGTTCTCCCCAAAATACTGTACATGGCAAGAGGGACTACAGTGTTATTGAGTAAGGTAGTATTTGTTAAAAAAATACAGATCATAAATTCTTCTTTGCTTTTTACCGCCTCGGTGGTCTCGTGCTCACCTCGAGTGGGGAAGTCGCCAGTTCGATCCCCGGCAGGATCAAACCAAATACATTAAAATTGGTATTTGCTGCTTCCCCGCCAAAAAAACGCGACATCTAGGAGTAAAGAGCAAAGGACTGGTCGGCTCGAGGTCGGTATAATGTGTCCGAGTGGGGTGATATTTCTTAGTGCTGACATTTACACTAGCTAGCACGTTAAAAATCCGGATTAACGTGTCATATTCATAACATATCAACATGTTCTCGTCCTGATATGCTCCTAATGGACGTTAAACAATAATTCATCCACCCATCTTAGCTTTTTAAAGATTTTTTTTTTCAGAGGGTGCACAATAAACAAAACATACTAGAATGTTGTTTCATCCATATATACTTCTTCCATGAATAGACTAGAATCGGAAGCCAAAAAAAAAGAATAAATTCAAAGTGAAACAATTAACATGGTGATGAATTTAAACCAAAAATAAAAGTACTGCCCCAAAACATTCATAAAAACTCAACCGCCGACAAATTCTGGTTTTGAAAATGAAGTAGAGGTTTTTAGCGAGTACTCAATCTCTTTTGTCAGACTTTTGATTGCTCTTTTTGCTACACTACTGAAACATCCTAATATTGGCACTATAAAAAGTATGATGGCTAATTTGATTATTAGGGAGACAAGGAAGTGATGCTGACATTTTTCAGAGCATCCGTTGCTCAGATTTTTTTCGGTAAGGAAATGCTTTGAATGTTTTATTCAAAATACAATAGATTTGACTCTATGATATTCAGTCCTGTCTTTTTTTAGGCCTGAATTTTGCCCACTAAATTTGGAACCTGTTCCTTTTCAAATTTCTTCCTTGAACTCCCTTTCACCAAAAAATCACATGTTTGCTTCTTCACAAACTGAAAATATGAGTTTAAAAAAAAATCTATCAATAACCGATGAACTAAGACCTACACTATTTAATAAACTACATTTCTGCAATCTAAGAAAATGTTTTATTTATATGAATGAAGCATTTCTTAGATGACAGATACATTTCAGATTTTCTTAAATGATAGAAATCAAACCGTTTAAATAAAGACATGTACATGTAAATTTTGCCATTCTAAAAAAAAGTTCTAAAAACTGAGCTCTGAACCCAAGTGTTATATATTATTCCACTTGGTTCGCCATTTTAAAACTTCACAGACTAGTATTCCGATTATGGAAAACACACCACAAATGATTTAAACTGTATTTACAAAAAAGTCTTTAATTTCTCGTTTTGTAAATAAGAAATTTTAAAATATATGCTCCTGGTGCATTTGGAAATTCTCTAATTTACAAGTTGAGAAGTATAACCAAGGGACAGCTTGAAACACACAGGATGGATGTACTAATAAACAGTCACATATATAAACGGTATTGTGATTTTTGATGAAAAAAAGGACAATAACCAAAAGGTATTTTGCCATCACAGTGGCTATTTTTATAAATGCAATAAAACAATTTCTATTAACAACTCTACCTTATATTTACATAAGAAGGGATATTTTATCAAAGTTGTTTGCTGGTCCTTCATTTACTTTAGGGGACCCACTCCCTATGCTTATTATGTACTAACCCTAACCCTAATCCCTAACCTTACCCTAACTGTTCCATTACTCAAATCCTAAATAACAATAACCCTACCCTAAACCCTAACCAAACCAATAGCCCTAAAGGGATAGGTCACCTAAAGTAAATGAAGGCAGTTGGCGGGTACACAATATTTAGTGAACACAGAAAATTATTCCTCATAAAGTCAGAAGAAAATAAAATGTGACCGAGGTTATACATTTAAATCTTATACATGGCACAGTATACATGACACAAAAAAAACAGACATACAATATAGTGTACACACACACACACATACATAAATTGGTGGTTTAATATACTAGTATACATTATCACAGTCAAAATTCATGTATCACAAAATCTGAACACATGAAAATCATGGCTCATATCGCCGTTATAATACTTTAAAAAAAACATTTTCTGATTGTAGTTCATTTTCAAATTCAGCTATTTAAACATATTTTAATCTCGAACCCGTTGCCTTTGGATAAAAGTTCACTTCCAAACATGGATACACTATATCTCAATGCTAGTTTCGCCAAAAAAGTATTGTTAGAGCAGAAAACCACCCGACTGAGGATGCCATTTAAATTTTTGTCAAGACATTTATGGGAATCTCACTTGTCATAAACACTAAATGATAGCGAAAGCCAAGGAAAGATAAAATATATGTGATCCTTAACTTTATATCACCTTCAGTTATAAGGATTGATAATGATCGAAGCCACTATTTTGTTAGCTGTAAACTAATACAAGGTTGTGAAAAGAAATTAAAAGAGACAGGCAAATCGCAACCTAGCCTTCTATTTACTTCCGCCAAAACAGTCCCGTCTTCCATAACCTAAAGTTTTTCAATACTATTATAAATTTGCGATTGAAAAGATAACAGAAAATCTTCAAGGCCATCAATGAATTTGATAAGAAAAATAATTCTTATTAGGGATACTTCCGCCAGTAAACAAAAATACTTACATCAAATACCTCCAAATTATTTTTTTTTTTAATTTTTGGCTAGAACAGAATTTATTTACAATGTATATCTCTAGTTCCAAAGACATTTGCTAGCATACAAAGACTATTTACAAGAACCGCTAAAACTAATTTGATCTGAAATATAAATGTTATACCTTATCTTATCTTGATGTTTGAATAGTCATATGACAGAATAGGAATCCCCAATTAGCTACATCACCTGACGTGGGTTAAACATCTTAAATTTTATGATTTTCCCAACTTATCCTCTACTCAAATACACGTACTGGCCAATCAAAATCCTTGAAATGCAAAATTTGGAGCGAAATTCTAGGAAAATCTCAATTTGGAAAGTTTGATGAATCTGGACCCTGTATCTACTACATGTATAATGTACACCTGTGCAAGGAAAACATAGAATTAAATTCATCATATGCAAGCAATAAATTAAAAGGAAGCTTTATGCATTGATCTATTGTACTGATACATGTTAGGTTTCTTTCTCTAAGATTTATAACTTCTCTGATTTACCTTGCTTTACTTACTATTTCTATTTAGAAATACACACGTATTGTACGATTACTTGAACTGGTGGATTATTTAGAATTCTTTGACGCCAATTTTGATATGAAGCCCAAAACTGAATAATGTTTAATTTATCGCCTCAAAGTGACCAGCCTGCGTGTTTACATTGGAATATGTTACAACTATTTCAACTATTTAACTAGAAATTGTGTCTGTAAGACACGGATGCCCCGCCTATAATGTAGGTCATCATGTATGAATGCTCATTGCTATCCATGGCACATCCACTGATGAAGTTTCATTGATACACTATGCTTGATCCAAAGAAATGAACCTAAACTCAAAAATTAACCAGAGTCACTCAAGCATAAAATGTAGGTCATAATGATCCAAATATTGTATGACTGCTCAGTACTACCAAAGGCACCTCCACTGATGAAAGTTTATTGATACACTATGCTTAGTTCCAAATAAATGAACCCAAACGCAAAACTTAACTGAAGTCACTGAAGCATGAAATGTAGGTCATGATGACCTTATTATTGTCTGAGTGCTCATTACATCCAAGGCACATCCACTGATGAAGTGTCATTGATACACTATGCTAAGTTCTAAAGAATTGAACAAACGCAAAACTTAACCAAAGTCACTGAAGCATGAATTGTAGGTCATAACGACCCAAGTGTTGCTGAACTGCGTTGTACTATACAAGAGGACTGTAGTGGTGAAATATAATTGATATATTATTATAGATTTCTGAGAAATGGAGCTAAACGCAAAACAACCGAATCGGGAGGTACGGACGGACGGATGGACGGACAAGGGTAAATCTATATGCCCCGGCCACATTCGTGGCGGGGCATAAAATTACGGCCATTGCATATTTTAAAAAGAAATAACTTCTGCTGGACAGATAATGGTAGAACTTGGCTTCAGAATACATTTTGTAACTACATATATATTACAAGGTTTTCCATGAGTCAACATCTGACGACCATGCCTTTGGGTGTTAGAAGAAACACAAATGTCAGCATCTGATGCGACCATGCTTTTGGATGATAGAACCACAAAAGTAAGCAGTTATGACCATGCTTCCAAAGGCTCATCAGTATGGCCAACTCTGAAAAAGCAACAACTGCAGCAGGTTTTCGGTTTCCTTTTAAATCTGGCTGTATCACAATCATAAATCTGAATTTCAGAAAATCTAGTACCTCTCAGGGAAACTATCAACTGGTTTTTAGTGTAAGCAACACATACCGGTTTTACGTCTATACCTAGCTGGAATGTGTTTTGAACTGGACAAGCCAGATGCTCACCCCGAGGTGAAAACAACTGAACACGATAATTGTTGGCATCCGCAACAAATACATTGTCATAATCATCTACACAAATGCCCATTGGAAAAAATAAAGAACCGGGTGCGGACCCTTGCGATCCGAAAGAACATCGTAGACTTCCGTCTGTCTTGTGGACTTTGATTCGGTGATTCCCGCTATCTGACACAATTATATCGTTTTTACTGTTTGTTGTTACATAGTACGGAAATAAAAACTGTTCTAAGTTCTCGCCCCCTGTCCCGAAAGAGGAAGAGTGTTTCTTTCTCTCGTTAAATATATGGATTCTGTTCTTCTGCAGACTTGTGACAATAATTCTGTCTCTTCTACTGATTGTTACTCCAAATGGATTCTCATTCTTATAAATATCCCCATACTGTGCTATTAGAGTACCTTCGGTAGTATACTCTCGTAAAATCGCATCCCCTGAACGACTTACGGTAACTAAAATTGAGCCAGTTTTTGTAACTGCTACATCACGTATAGAACAGTCACATTTAAACGAAGCATTTTTCGTATCACCGTCGGGAACGTATATAGTTACTGTGTTTTTACTGCAGTCAGCTATAATAATTCGACCGGTTTTAGGACATACTGCAAGACCGGAAATATTAACAAATCCTTCAGGCCCGCTATCAAATTGTCCAAATCGTTGAGAGAATGTCACTGTACTTTTTTTGGAAGTTGGTCTTTCGGTGAGAGGAAATTCCGGTCTATCACCTTTTGACCCTGACTGGTTTGAGTGATGCGATGACGACAGCACTGCATCCTTTAAGCTCGTTATTAGATGGTTGTACGGAAATGCCACAACCCCACCATCTGGTAACGTTATATCCTGTAAATAGCAGAGGATTAATTATTATTTCAAATATTAAGCACTGTTTACTATAAACGACGTCTCTAGATATATAATAGAAAAAAAAACAATACAAAGACCAACTGAACAGCGCCTATACCGATTTCTTCCTCTGTAAAGTCGCCTTCATTTTTATGCCTAAAATACTAATATTCACGATACAACCGTCCTATGGGAAACTAATTAAGTGGCAATCATCTTTTGGTTTCGACTGGCTCGGCGGTTTCGGTCATGTGTAAATGTATCTTCTATTCAAAATTCAGATTCTAACCGTTTAATTTAAAATGCACATGCATGCATCCTTAACCCACGAAATGTTATATCAAATTCAAACTTAAGGTTTCTCTTCACTGGCACTTAACTGTTTGTAACCTACATTTTTCTCATCTGTGTTCATCATCTGGCATTTTTACTGTCATGGTTTGTCACAAATTTTGTGAAGTTATATGTTTAAATAAAGTAAGATGTCAGTGAACTTTCCCATCAAACAAACATCGGATTTGGCGGCCATCTTAATTGTTTTTATCTGTCATCGAAAACATTTTTAAAAGAGGACCATCTATGGACCACTGGTGCCAAGTTTTCTAATTGGCTTAGTGGTTTTCAGACGAAAAGGTTCTTAAGTGAAATTTCTCATGGTAAAGTAAGTTCGACTCTAAAGTTTCCATCGTGGTTGAAGGTCAGAGCAATCAGCAACCTCTGTAGCACGGTCAAGTCCGTTCCATAATATCACTGCACTGGGAAAAGACCCTGCCTTCAGCTGTGTTCATACAGGACAATATCTTGTCCTTTTATAGTACGCGTGCGGATTAATATACATTTGTTTCACCTGTGGCGGGGTGTGTTCGACTCCGATCTTAATTGACAAGGATTGCCAATTTTCCTACCCAAGGTCGGTGGTTCTCTCCGGGTACTCCGGCTTCCTCCACCAACAAAAAATGGCCGCCGCGAAATAACCAAATGTGCTGAAAACGGCGTAAAATCTCAACTAAACAAACAAACAAAACACTTGTACATTGTAACCTTTCACTTTCTTTTCATATTCTATAACGTTATTAAAATATTTCCGTCTAATTATAATTAATAACTTTGAGAACAAGAGGCTCCCTGGAGCCTGTATCGCTCACCTGGATTCAATTTTCCAATCAACAGCCATAAAAGTACAAAAGAAACAAAAGTCTGTAATATTGGACATAATTCTGAAAGAGGGCAATCTAATAACCACGACTGCCAAGTCTGGTTGCAATTGTCCAAGAACTTTCAGAAAAGAAAATTTTTTAAATGAATTTTCCCATAGGGTCCTATGATTTCGGCTGTGGTGGCCATATCTGTTGACAGTCAGGATCATTTGACACATTTCTGAAAGAATACAACCGAAGGACCATTTCTGCCGAGTTTGGTTCCACTTGTCTACATGGTTTCAAAGAAGATTTTAAAATAGATTTTCCCATATGGTCCTATGTTAAACATTAGTTCAGTTGTGGCGAGCTTCTTGGTTGCCATTAGGGGTCATCTGATATAATTATGAAGTAGGACCACCTAGAGACCATTTCTGCCAAGTATGTTAATGAACTTTCCCATATGGAGAATTGGTATTACTAGTATGTTGAATAAGTTCGGCTGTGGCAGCCATCTTGGTTGACATACTACTTCATCGAACATAATTCTGCAAGAGGACCATTTAAGGACTATTTCTGACAACTTTGATTCTAATAGGCTTAGTGGATTTAGACAAGAAGATTTTTAATTAATTTTCCCAAACGGTCCTATGTTAACTATGTTCGGCTGTGGCGGTCATCTTGGTTGACATTCTGTGTCATCAGACACAATTCTGAAAGATGACCATTTCTGCAAAATTTGGTTCCAATTGGCTCTGTAGTTTCAGACAAGAAGATGTTTAATGAATTTTCCCGTATGGTCCTATTTAAACTAAGTTCGGCTGTGGCAGTCATCTTGGTTGGCATTCTACGTCATCGGACACAACTCTGCAAGAGGACCATTTTAGGAACATTTCTTGCAAGTTTGATTCCCATAGGCTAAGTGGTTTTATGCAAGAATATGTTTAATGAATTTTCCAATATAGTCCTATGTTAAATGAAGTTCGGCTGTTGTGGCCATCTTTGTAGACATTCTGGATCGTCGGATATAATTCTGAAAGGATACCACCTAAGGACCATTTCTGTTAATTTTAGTTCCAACTGGCTCTGTAGTTTCAGACAAGAACGGGTTCTCACTAAGAATTTTTCATGACAGAGTCCTGGGACTCATCATTTTTCAGAATGATGAGTCCCAGCTGATTTTGATTCTTTGTCGCTTTTTTGACCGTACATTCCAGCATGATGTTGACAATACCATGGTAGCCGTCTATTGGGACTTTGTTAAAATTTAATTAAAATAGTGTGCTGCCTCAATATACTGACGAATATAAATTTAGAAAAAAATGAACACATGCAGTGGAGCTCCAAACAAAAAAAATTCTGTTACAGATATTACCAAAAAATTTGCACTTTTTAACACAACTTTAATTATTTATTATTATCATTATTTTATTTTTAATATTTATTAATGTATAACCTTTATTATTATGGAGAACCCTGCAAGAAGATTATTTAATTAATTTTTCCTTAGGGTTCTATGTTAAATTACGTTTGGCTGTGGCGGCCATCTTTGTTGACAGTTTGTTTTATCGGACACAACTCTGATGGACCATCTCAGGCTCACTTCAGCCAAGTTTTAATGTTAAACTAAGTGAAAAACGCTGAAGGCAAGGGTAATTTATGGAACTGTTGAAACTATAGCTCTTGTTCGGATGCTGAGTAATCAGATTATTCTGGAATCCAAGGGGCCACCTACTAATCATTCCATGTCAATTGGCATAGTAATTTCAAGGAGACGATTTTCAAATATTTGAGTATGACTGCTTCTTTTTTAATTAACGGTGGTCATATTGTGCTTGCAGGCCCTCAGCCCAGAATACAATTTTGAAAGTGGGCCAAACATTGCCTGGTGGTTTAATTGAAACTTTTTACGAAGAGGACTACAGTTATGTTCTAAGGAAGATAACTCCTGAATATTTCTACACCCAAACCACTATAAAATCTAATCTAAAAATTGCACTTTCTCAAACGTGCAAAGCTTTACTTAGTACAAAATGTATTTAATGTCTGCGATGATATCATGATAATCCATGGTAATTTGAAGCAGGCCATTTAGAAATAGGTCTATAAAAATGTTAAAAAGGGATGCCTATTAAATGTAGGTACATAAAATATTAATCAAATACTCCAACCAAGAAAGACACATCTTCATGTTCATGAGCAATACATCAATGTCAAGACGTATAGATTTATTTGAGGTTTAAGCGAATATCCAAATCAAATTTGAAACCAGAGGCTCCGTGGAGCCTGAATTGCTCACCTGGATTTTAAGTGACCACAAATGACAAAACACTTCTAGATAATATCTGTAAGGAATTGTTCTACTGTGTCTAGCGCTTCTACATAAGATATGTAAAGAATTCTTCCAGTGTCCAATGTTAAAAATGTTAAACAAAGTCCAGCTGTGGCAGCTAGCTTGGATTCTGATCAGCATGAAACAATAACTTTTGTAGCAGACATTTATCGAAGGAACTTCATGCAACAAAAACATTTCAATTGGCTTAGTATTTTCGGGGTTCAATTTTAAAACAAGTCCGGCTGTGGCGGCCATCTTGAATTTCTGATCGGCACAAAAACATAGATTTTGTAGAGGGTCATCTAATGATTGTTCGTACATGAAAACATTTCAATTGGCTTGGAAGTTTCTGACAAAAATACCTTTGTACAAATTTCCCCATAGGGTCCAATGTTAAACTAAGCCCGGCTGTGGCGGATCATCATGAATTTCCGATCGGCACAAAAAACATAAATTTTGTAGAGGTTCATCCAAAGATCATTCATGCAACAAATCAACTCAATTAGCTCAGTAGTTTCTGACAAGAAGAGCTTTAAAGATAAGTGCAGTCTGAATGAATTATCTGCCCTAGTAGTCATGTAGAATATCCGATCGGAACAAAAAAAAACATCTCTTTTGTGCAGAACCATCCCATTAACATTCCTGCAAAGTTTGGATCCATTTGGACTGGTGGTTTCAGAGAAGAAGGTAAAAATGTGAAATGTGGACGGACGATGAACGCAAAGTGATGGCAAAAGCTCAAATGGCCTTTTAGGCCTGTTTAGCTAATTAAAAGGCAGGACCATGATTTTGGCAAAATAAAAAGACAGGATCAATTTAGGTGTGAAAAAAAATGCAAGAACTGTGTCAATCAGGACATTTTTCGGTTTAAATGAAGAAAAAAAATTCAGGCCGTCGTGGCGGCCGAAAAAAAAAAACAGGACGAAAATTTCAACAACAAAAAATAGACAGGATCAAACATTTGATCTTAGCCTCCCACCCCCTCCCAATAAAAATCAAATGGTTGCTTCCTTACATGGAAAACACTTTCTGTCTGCCAATTTTGTACATGTAATTATGTAGATCAACAAAGACATGTTATTTAAACCTTGGGTTTACACACAGAATATTAAATGCATCAGTCATCCTTTTTGTATAAATGGATCTTTATATAAGAAATCAATATGTCTGCATTTCTTTACAGTAAACAACAAGCTGAATGCACTTTGAAGAAAAACAGACAATTAAGAATCAGTCATTCACAAATACAAGTGTATTATCTTGTTTAAGCTATAATTGTTGTATGTTCTTATGAAATTAACATAAACTTTTCATGTCTGGTTTCAGTCTTGTTTTCTGAATAACATACTGCAAAATTTGTATTGGGTTTAAATGTTTATAGATTTTTTTTTAATTTGGGGAGCAGAAACCAACATATTATAATTAAGTCACCAAAAGGCCTTTTTTGGTGTCAGGAATCTGATCAGTTTTATACAGAATCTTTCAAAACAGGACCCAAAATTAAACAACATGTACAGTCTTTTGAAATTTAGAGATACTCTGAGTAGCAAAATTAAAGAAAATAACTTTTTTTGTCTCACTATATTTTTTACCTCAAGGTAATCTTTGCCTAAATTATGCCTTCATTTTAAATACCATGAGTACATAAGGTCAAGTAAGGATGTTCCCTGATCAGTTTAAAAATAACAAGCTTTTCATAACACTGGTAAATATTGATAGTGGATTAATAAAGGAACTAAAAGAAGGAGAAAAAAAAATTATAGATCAAGGTGCTCATTTTAGAGATATAAGCCATTGAAAATTTAGCAGGAAAAATATGCTCTCTTGATTTTACATAGCTTTACCATTGGCAAGTTTTATTTCTCAAATACCATTGAATAACTAGAATCTCGGAGGGCTGAGCCTGTATCACTCACCTGTTTATTGCTGAACATTTGTACCTCAAAGAGAGAAGTCACTTCTCCCTATTATTATGAAGTGTGGTAAGCCTTGTAGGAACCAAATTTTTCTTCATCAAGGCCCTTCTGCTTACAGGTCAGCATATCCTAAAATTTGGTGGTTTTAAAGAAGATTTTTGCATGTATTTTCCATAGGGTCTTGTGTTAACCTAAGTCCTCTGCAGAAGGCCATTTTGAATAAGGGATCGACACCAGAGTAACAACACTTGGTGAGCACCTTAAGAGGAACATTCAGACCATGTTTGGTTTCAAGCAATTCTGCGGTTCTGTAGATTTTTGTTATATGTCAAAGACACTTTCTGCCAAGTTTGGTTCTATTTGGCCAAGCAGTTTAAGAGAGAAAAATTTTGGTTTAAATCAACAAATCAGAAACAAGAATTGCCCATGGCAGCCATGTTTGTCGCCTGATCTTGACATAATGAGGAAACTTTGTAAAAAACCTCCAACAGATGCTTCCTGTCAAGTCTCATTCCCTTTGGCCAAGCGGTTTCAAAGAAGAAGATTATCAACCGATGAAAGACAAGAACTGCCCATGACGGCCATATTTGTTGCCTGATCAGAACGAGATGAGGAAACTTTGTATAGAACCTCCCAATTAGATGCTTTCTGTCAAGTTTCGTTCCATTTGGCCAAGCAACTTCAGAGGAGAAGAATTTTTTATACATTGTATCAGCCAATCAGAAACAAGAACTGCTCATGGCGGCCATATTTGTATTCCGATCGGGACAAAATGAGGAAATTTTATAAAGGACCTCCCATATAGGCTTCATGTCAGGTTTCGTTCCATTTGGGCAGGCAATTTCAGAGAAGATTCTTTTTTATTAGGTAAATCAGAAACAAGACTGCCAATGGTGACCATATATGTACTCTGATTGGGATGAAATAAAGAAACTTTGTAAAGAACCTCACATAGATGCTTCCTGTCAAGTTTTGTTCCATTTGGCCAAGCAGTTCCAGAGAGAAAAAAAGAATTGCCTATGGCAGCCATGTTTTTGTCACGATCGGGACGAAATGAGGAAATTTTGTAAAGAACCCCCCATAGAGTCTTTCTGTCAAGTTTTGTTCCATTTGGCCAAGCGATTTCAGAGGAGAAGATTTTTTTATATCAACCTATCAGAAACAAGAACTGCCCATGGTGGCCATATTTGAAGTCTGATTGGGACGATATAAAGGACCTTCCGTATATGCTTCCTGTCAAGTTTTGTTCCCTTTTGCCAAGCAGTTTCAGAGGAGAAGATATTTGAAAAATCTGCCAATCATAAACAAAAATTACCCATGGCAGCCATGATTGTTGTCCAATGGGTCTGAAATGAGCAATCTTTATAAAGGACCTTACATAGAAGATTCCTGCCAAATTTAATTCCATTTGGTCCACTGGTTTCAGAAGGGAAGATTAAAACGGACGGACGACGATGACAAAAGCTCACATGGCCTTTGGCCAGGTGAGCTGACAACAAGGATTTTATAAGAATTTTGCAAATGGCTTATTATTCTGCATGCAAAAGATTTATGAAAAGAAATATGGATGTTAGTGGGAAAAATAATTTATGGCATTCAAATGGATAAAGCCAGATGATTCTAAACATCTGATAAAAATTCAAAAACATGACCAGCAAACATCCTTAAAGTTGATTGATAGATTATCATTCCCTCCTGCTCTTCGAAGATTGGCCGGCCTCATATTTTTTTTTTCTCGAATGCTATTTGAAGAAATAGATTATATTGAGCCCATTTACTATAAATCTTTGATTTAACATACATGTAGTGACTTTGTGAGTACTATAGCCATCCAGGGCCTGCAGACATTGACAATGTTCGTGCACATAGGCTTAATGCCAAACAAGAGTTGACAGATGTATGTAAAAAAAAATAAAATCCTCCCACTCACCCTATATTTTTAGAAGGGGTGGATGATAATCTACAAATTAATCATTTAACATAAAACATGTTTAATAAGCCAGATGTGACTCACTGAGGGGCAATCTATCTTTATTTACATCATGATGTTATAAAATGTAACCAGATATCCTGCATATATGATAGTTTATCTTTGTACTGTGTGAAATTCCTGAAAGACCCTCCTTCGAAATTATTAAAACCTATCATATGCACATTTCAGAGTATCAATCATGATGGAAATAGGATATACCCCTGTCTGGCTAATGCCCTCAGGGGTATATCCAATACATGCAACACTGTTCATTTGCTAATGTACAGAATTTTGTATCAAGAATCATGCTACCATATCCCTTCCTTCATGTTAACCTAATAGAATTATTGTACAAGTACAGGCCATTTAACAAAAAAAAAAGTATAACATGTGTTCATTAAAAACTAGAATACAATTATATATTACAGGGGATGGCAAAGGTGTATCTACCTAGAGCATATGTTATGGCCTTTAACCTTTTGTTCATTGAGGCATTTGAAGCTGCACTTCTGCATTTTTGTTATTGTTTCGGGTTTTTTCATATGTTCTGTCTTGAGCACAACTCATGAGTTGTCTTAACAAAATATGAATATCTTATTAATTGGTAAACAAATAAAAACGGCTTAAATAGAGAAAACAATATCTTTTGTGCCATGCATTTAAAGTTTTAAGGTTTAAAAAAAAATATATGTGGTTCACTAACTCCAACCAACCCTTATTTTGAGTGCCTACCCTAAAGTTTTTTCTGCCATTTTTGATCAAGCACTGTTTAAGCCAGGCTGTTTCTCCCGTAGAAACCAGTCAAAAACTTTTTAATCATTTTTTATCATCATGTTGGTATTATTTTTTTTTGCCTAAATATTTTCCTAACAATTTTTTTCAAGTCAGTTACTTTACAATAAAAGGTAAATCACAAAATACAGCTACCAGTTAATTATTCTGCTGTATTCTTTGAAACTTGTTTGTGTATTTAGGATTAAAATAGACCACTATTGTTAAAAGAATGTGTAATGTTTTCCTTTTTCATCAAGTTGCTATTTTTTTCAGTGTATGTACATTACTGGTCTTTATTGGTCTTAGCATTTTGACTGAAAATAAATTCCAACAACACAATGTCATATACCTTTTTCTTTGTTACACAATTATTATTATTTTTAAACTTTATTTCTTCATTTAGTCTTTTTCCTTTATTTATTTATTTTCTGTGTTTGAATAATTAATTTTCCTTTTTTTTCTTTATTTTGATTTATTAAAAAATTTTCTTTTATTTTACTCATTTATTATTGTTTAATGACAAGGCAAAATAATTTTCCTTCGGCCACCCCAAATCAGTAAATCAATAACTGATTAGAGTTATTTCCCCTAATATTGGAAAATTATTTTTCTTGCGTCCTTGTCAAAAATCAGAAACATAGCATCAAATTGAGAACAAATATACAGTAGAAATTTAATAATAAATACAAGACAGGTCCAGATGTTAAATAAAAATACTTACCAGACGACATATGGGACATGGAAACACAACGCTTCCCTGGTTACCGTCATTCTGGTATTTCGAGACATAGTTCTCTATGCACCCTTCACAAAACGTGTGTAAACAAGGCAGAGCTTTAGGTTGGTTGTAGCACTGAAGACATATTGAGCACGTTAGGAAGGTGTCCTCAATGTGCTCAACAACACCCGGAGTCGTCATCCTAATACGAGCATCCCGTATTTTAATTGGGACAGGTGCTTGTTCGGTCGGACATTTTACAACAACAGGTGTCACGTGACAAGGCTACCGAAGGATTAGATTAGTCGGGTCAAATCCACTGCCATAAATAGACACATATGGCTTTTACATATAAATTATTAAGCACACTCATAATTATTTAAAAGCAATAGAAATTATACATTTTAAAAATATTGTACCTTTTCGTGAAGCTATCTAGAACATGTTGGAAAAAAATATCAGTTAGGAACTATATAGATAAATTTTCTTCTGCTTAGCCTTACAGAATGATATATACATGTATATTGAAGTTAATTTTTTGATGATAAAAAATAATAAAGAAAAAAATTAGAAAAAAAATAAACAATTATTTATATTTAATATTATTAGGGAGCGACAAAGCTTTGCATATATGGTTTATTTCTATCCAGTCCTAATAGAAACAGGGATCATATAATACTAACATATACAGTTCCTGATAGAAATTAGAATATCGATGTTATTGTTATTTTTGGAAATGTTTAAACGCCATGCACCCTCTAAAAACGTTCGTTTATTGTTGTAATGTATTGAATACATACAGGCTTTCTACCCTGATTGGCTCATCATTGAAATTAACCACCCCCCCAAAAAAAATGACACCCTTTTTGAAACACACCTTCTGCAAAATACCACTCTAATTAAGTAAAAGAGGCCAAACAAATCCGCCCCCTCCCCCCAAAAAAAGAAATACCTTATATTTTTCTGATGTTTATTAGACAAATCTAGATGATGGGATTCAATGGTTCATGTAAGTATATAACAAGTACTTTTAAATTCAACCCCAAAAGTAAAACGAAAACTTACTGACTACATAAAAGCCACATAGTTTTTCTGAAATTGTATACCCCAGCGAAGCTAATTTTAAAAATATAACAAAAAAGTACAAGCCAATATATTTGGAAATATTCCGAGTTCCCTACCCACAGATATATGTAAAAGGACCAGGTATCGCCTTTAACCCCAAAAAGATAATTAAACACCACTATTCTGCTTCCTTGATGTAATTGTGCTTGCCTTTATATTGTGTGTTGAAAATTCTGGGAGAGCATGATGTTTTCCATTAATGGATATGTTTGTTTTCCTTGACCTACCTTTTTGTAAAAATAATTTTGATCGACAAACTGCATATTATTTTAATATTTTAAAATCGTTCTGTTAAAAAAACTGTAGAAATGTAACGTTAAGTATCAATAATCAATAGATAGTAGGGACGACATCATAAGATCGATGAAGCCTGAGTATTTGGACAAGACAAGACAACTTTATTCATCCTCAGACACTTCATGTTTATACAAGAGGTCACTACATGTACATATGCATGTAGAAATACAAGTTTGAAGACAAAAAAAAACAATATGGAGCAGAAACAAGAAAAGTAAATGGTACGGGTGAAATAAATTTAAAAAAATTCATTGCACATTCTCTGTCCGTCAATCAATATTTTCCATATTAAGTGAAGAGGAAAAGGGGGGGGGGGCGTCGTCGTCGTCAAGAACAAAATGTCACTACAGTTATATCTACACATGTACATTGGACTTTTGATGTTGTCCCATACGTCATATTTTGGTAAACTTAAACTATATATATATAAGAAAGCATTTTTATTTTTGAAAAATGATCTATTTTTGATATCATATTGACAAATTTATTCAACTTCTTTATTTGCAAAATTACACCCATGTGGGTCAAGCAAATACATGAACAAGAAAACAAACAGACAAATAAACATATAAAATCATAAATTGAGAATATATGATATAAAATACATGATAAATCACCTTTTATTATTAATACTGTTATTACCTTGCCCAACAAGAACCTCATTTTTGCAATTCTGTAGATTGCTTTATAAAGTCTCCTATTTCTGTCAAAAGTTCAGAGTTAGAATTCAACAAAAAAATTAATTGATCTAATGGTTCTTTTTCAAGAAAGTCAGGCTTATTTCATACTATTTTGTCAAATAAATTGTTTCTCAGAGAATGATTAGCTGTACATTTTAAGAAAAAGTGGAATTCATCTCCTATTTCATTTAAATCACATTTTTTACATATTCTTTCTTCTCTTATTATATTTTTATATCGCCCTGTTTCAATTTCTAAATTATGATCACTGGCTCTTAATTTTGTAAATAATTGTCTTGTTTTGAAGTTAGAGAAAAATAGTAAATTACTTTCTAGCTTAAACTCTGATTTTAATTTACTGTACAAATATAATTTAGAGCTTTCATTGAATGATGAAATTTTTTCTAATATTTTTTTATTATATGAGTCATGAATTACTTTCTTAATTTTTCCCCAGTGATTGTTTAATAAAAGTAAATGGCCTGGTAAAATCTTCGAAATCTGAAATTTCAAGATCAAATTCTTTAAAAATATTTTTTATAAAACTATACCAAGTATAGATTCCATCTGAGTCAATAGACTTGCAGATTGAAAGTGCCTCTTTAAGCAGAGGGTTTTATGGTTATGTTTGTAATCTACAAAAATAAAGTATTGCTTGGATTTTGATAAATTTTGTTATAGGAAATCTTCCTCATTCAGACTTAGCTAATATATTACATGCAGTCTTTTAAAACCTAAAATATATTTACAAAATTTATTGTGTATCTTTTCATAACAAAACATATCTTCAAGTGATAATATATCACAGTTAGAGCCATTTTGTTCTGATCTGGATAGAGCTCTATTAATAGAAAAATAGTCATCCATGAACCAAATTTCACTATTGTATGTTAAAATAGGTCTTATAAGTATATCAAATAGTTTACATGACAGATTTACTGGACTTAAGCTAAAATTCATAAATCTATTTGTCAGTGAAAATAAGACTTTCAGTCCTTTCTTGATCAATTTCTGAGTAGCTTTTTTGAAACTACCTTTATAATCAATGACATTGCCAAGAAAATTGTATTCTTTGGACTCAGATAAGAGAACATTTTTGTAGTAAAAGTTTGGAGAAGGTGATTGAGTACTTTGAAAAACCTCCACCTTTGTTTTTTTTTGCATTGACTGTAAGCTGCCAGTCAAAGCAATGGTTTTCCAGCTTATTGGGGGAGTTTTGAAGTCCTTCCGTAGTTTCTGAAAGAAATAAAAAGATCATCAGCAAAGCTGAGATCTAGCCACTTTAGATTTTTCTAGGAAAAGTGGGGGGGGGGGGGGGGGGGGGGTTACATGTTCTATCAAAGATATCATGCAAGTCATTTATAAAACAGTTAAACAAGGATGGTCTCAAACTATCCCCTTGTTTTACCCCTCTCTCTAAATTAAAATAGGGTGATATTTTATTTTGAATTTTTACAGCTGATAGACAACCATTATACATATTATTTACAATGTTTAAAAATTTTACACCAATGCCATTGGTCATCAGCTTATACATAAGTCCATTATGCCACAGCGAATCAAAAGCTCTTCGCAAGTCTACAAAGCATGCATATATTTTTCCTTTATTTTTCTTTAAATATTTTGATATTAAAGATTTAAATATACTTCATTTATATACACAGAGTTTCCGCTGACGTCAGAGGAATGTCCGTTTATAACCAGGATGTTCACATGAAAAATCGATATATACAATGTATATTTAACATTGTCAAAAGTTTATCTCGGTATCATAGATTTCCTGGATTTGTCGTTTCACTTGCAGAATAAATAAGTATTAACACGAAGACCTTGACATACACAGCTTCACGGCTTCTTCTTGTTCGACGTTTAAATTCGTATCACTGAGATTTATTTTGTACATACTAAACCACCGCCTCTTCATCCGATTTATTGATTTAGCATTTTTCGTTTTTTTCTGAACATCTTTCACCGTGTTACCCAATAAATTTAATTTTTGTGTTATATAGTTGCCAAGATCCGACAATTCTAAGTACTGGACAGCGGAGGAGAACGTCGTATAGTCTTGTGAACTTTTTTCGATATATTGTACACTTTGATAAGGTTGAATATTATCTGACGTCTGCAGATTTGCGCACGAATAAGTGCTTGTTGAACTACTATTTATAACCTGATGATCAGGTATCGGGTTTAAGTATCCATCACTCTCACTTGAACTTTTTGTTTCTATTCCAGTGTTTTGTATTGCAGGGCGTTTTATCTTGATTTTTGCAGAGGATGTGTCAATGTCGATCATTTCATTTTCATCGATATAAGAATAATGGCCTTCATTAATCTCACGATGTTCATTGTTTGGTAAAGTGACATCTCCCTGCATTCTATTAGATGATACACCATTTGTTCGTCGTTTGTATAATACAAGCAACTATAACGAGTATAAAACACACGCTGCCAAGTGAGTATACCAACAGTTCTCTGTCCGATAATCCTGTTATAAAAGGAAATTATTCATATTTTCAGGGAATAAATCACACTTTATAGAAAATAAACGCGAACATTAAGGGCGCACAGAAAGCAAGAAAGAAATATCAAACGTTCGTGGTTTCATGGACGCAAGATTATACCTGTTTGCCTTAATATGAAATGTGGTGGCATAGGAAATTTCCATGCATACACGCAGTTCTCTCTGAAGATGTTCCTGACCGTTTACGACCATTTTGGCATTTGAGTCTGCATTTAAACCATTGGTTTCTCCTAAATTTTGTCCAAAGTGCATATTCTTTGCATCAGAATGCTTATGTATAGATTATCGGGTTTTCTGCACATTGATATTGTAAAATATCAGCCGCGAGCCACAGTATGAAGATTTTTGGCGAGTGAGCACAGCGAACGAGCCTAAAATATTCATATTGTGTCGAGCGGCTGATATTTTACAATATCTTTTCGCAGAAAACCCGATAATCTGTTTATCGTACACATTCTGTACATTTTAGTCGCCCCTGTAAGACATTTTTTACGCTTTTTTGTCATCCTGGAAGTAAGCTTGCTAACGCCTGCTCTCACATTGTGACGTCGCTAATAAGCCCTGCTCTCATATTGTGACGTCGCTGATAAGTCCTGCTGTCGCGGATAATGTGTCCTAATACGTCACAAAGCCTTAATACGAAGATTACAGAGCGGCTGAGCAGAGTGATATAGATGAAGGGAAGTACGATAATATATCTTATATTTCTCCAACCTTCTTATTTTACTAGTACAATGTAGTTATAATTCAATGTTGGCTGTCATATATGTCTCAAAAGAATGTCTCGGGTTTGTCTTTTCAAAATAGATGTATACATGTACATAATTAAAATTTGTACGACAATTATTGGACACATTCATTCTGTGGAAATAAACTTAGATATAAAATTTCCTGCGCATTTCAGGATCCATCTTTATCGCGTATCCTTGGGAAAAAAAACTTTGGAAAGCCAAAAACTACTGTTAGAAATATAACATAACTGCCTTAAACAATGTACATGTATTTCTAGAATACCAAAATCATAAGTTCAATTTTGCTTGAAGGGGTTGAAATCGAATGTTTTAGAATTTCTAAATTCATCAACTAATAATTTCAGCTGAGGTATCGTTAACTCTTGTGAAGCAATGAGTGCTGATACGAACTCATGTTCTGCATTTTCACTATAAAACCAATTTTTCTCTGATCTGCTTTTTGCAATGGCCAATACAAAATTTGTTGTTTACAGATAGATAATGTATTTACTGTAGTAAAATAAACATGGATAAGTAATATACAATTCTAATTTTTACAAATTACCATTATTGCGGAGTGTATTAATCGGACCAAGACGATCAGTGATAGAAGTTACTGCTGATGTAACCAGAATGTCGTTGGTTAAATGTGTGATATCTGAAAAAACAAATACAATTATTTAACACACTTTGGAAAAAATACTCGCTTTGTAGTAATCATAAATAGATGTTTTTGTTCAAAATCTGTATATAGTTTTATGGAATGATGTCTAATGGATTAATAATCCATATTTTGTTTTATTTTCAGATCTCAAGTATTCACCCAATAATCTTGCACTGTATTTAAAGATACGTTTATTCACTTGCCTTACAATAAGTTAGAAGCCTTTCATATTACATGTAGGTACTAAAACGTTAATAATAAAACGTACCTGTTCTGTTATTAAATACACCAGAGGTACTAATTATTTCTGTTTCTTGAACAGTCGACTGTATGTCTGTAAGAAATATTACGGATATATATGCGAGGTTAACGCTCATGAGAAGCTAACCGATATATATGTACAATGCAGTACTAGGACAATTAAAACCAACATGAACAACTCTATTTTTGTAATAATATTTTCCGGCATACAATTAAAAGGAGCGACAAATATCGCATTAAGGTACACGAGAATTTTACCCAGGCACTACGTATACTAGAAAATAATACAAAACAAATTGCTTTTATATGCTGCACTTCGTCTGATCTTTGTCCCAGTCTGAATATCAATGTGTTATATTAAAATTTTTATTTATCAATAGGGTTGTTATAGTAAAAGTTTGTATTGATAAATCAAAATTTTAATATAACAAATCTACTGAGTCTACCAAAATGATGTCATCAATCCATATAAACTTATAAATAAAATATCAGACAAACAATGTGGATGTATAGACATATTGAAAAGCTTTCTCTGGTGTGTGGCAAGATGCAGTGACATGACAGCATTGGATAAGTAACGCATGCAATGCATCACTCGTCGTGCAATATTAAACTAGTGTCAAGTAAGTGTGATAACCGGGAAAAAACCAAAACTCGTTTTGTAAAATCCGAAAGCAACATATGTCCTACTACATGCACATGTATTTTGGAATCAATTTTACGAGAGAAATTGATATTATTTAGAACATGTTTTAAAACTGTAATTCAGGACTGTAATTAATTTGTGGCAAAGGCGTAAAATTTCATGTATTCATTGTATATATGACGGATAATCTTAAACTTTGAATTAATCATCATTAATGTTTCTTTGAAGAATTTATTATTGCTGTGAGTGAAGCAAAACCGTATTATAACAGCAGTATTGTACGAAGTTTGGTCATTTTCTTTCATTCACTTTCATTTAGTTCATTTGTCTGAATGATTTTATGTGAGTATATATTTTAAGAAAAGAAATGATTTATAAGAGTACAGTTGTACCTTTGTGGCTTGATAAACGAGGGCTGGTAATTTCTTCAATTGTGACACAACCGTTAACATGATCACACCTGAAAATACATAACAGACAGGAATAACACTATTGTGAATTCATCTTTGTGGTGGTATCATGTATTTACTGGTGTTTTCTACCTATAATTTATTTTGATATATTAATTTCCCGGATAAAATTAAATCCTTGGTTCCACTATACAAAATAATAATCCAAAGATACTAATATTAGATATAGTAAATTTATACTATGCTGAATACGGCGCATTTCAAGGAGTTACCTCTTATCAGCAGCATTAAAACCGAAACATTTGGAAGACCAAAAACCAAACTTATTTTAAACAAGAAGTACTCATAACTAAAAATACCGAAATAGGATGCCAAATTTCAGCTAAGTAGATCTACCATGTGCAATACAAGGAATGAACCCTTAGTATTTCTATTATTTTCGAATTTTGCTAAATACTGGTAATTTCTGTAACAAATCAATGAATAATCATGTCACACAAGTCTGACGACTGGGTTGGCGAATACCCTCGGTTACCTAGGATCCACCAAGCAGAGGCATCGTCCAGGAGTTTCAAAATAATAATCCAAAGATACTAATATTAGATATAGTAAATTTATACTATGCTGTATACGACGCATTTCAAGGAGTCACCTCTCATCAGCAGCATTAAAACCGAAACAATTTAAATGACATGTTATGAATCAACTGTTTGTATTATGGATTTACTACAACCTGATCAAGGACATGGACAAGACCAGATAAACAGTTTAGACAAACGATACAAGTACAGAATTCGAACCACCTTTGTCTTGAAGGGTCGTTGGGTGTGTGTGTGTGTGTTTTGTTTGTTTTTCAATATACTCACAATACAGTGAAAAGGCATGAGTAGAATGCACACCTGATACTAGTAAATCAAAATGTGTTACTAATAGCCCTACCTCAGCAACTGATGCAAATGCATCAACAGAACAATTTTTGATATACAAAACGTTTGCAATCTGAGTTGAATTTGAAATTAAACACGAATAACTGTAACGATATCTAGCTAAGCATGTCTAGTTTATGAGCACCTGTCGTCTTTTACACACCAACTATTCTTGATTTTTGTTCTCCATATTTTTGCCATAGAACAACACCGAAGAAATACCATTATAATGTTAACTTTCAAGATAGTTCATTCCAAAACATGACCAGCATTAAGCAAACCGAAAAAGGAGGTACATACCTTTCGTTTTCTTTACAAGAACAAATCCCTATACATTTCTTTCCAAAATTTCCAATCGGACATTGCTTGCATGGTTCGCCGTCTATTGATATATATCCGACATTACATTCTGAAAAAGAATTTGTTCAATCAAGTAAATATTTTTACATTTACTGTAAGTTCGAAGAATTAAACACATAGAATCTCTCATTCTCCAGCCACGATTCTTTTTTGTCGTCACTTATCTGGTCGACTGATACCAAAATTACCCTTTGTTTTTATTTGATGGTTTTCGAATCTTTCAGTGATTACATGTAATATGATGCGAGAACAACGTAAAAAGAATGCCTTTTACAACTAAATGACGTCTATCAGCCATCGTAGATATGAAGAATACGAGTCAATTTCAAATGTCTATGCGGTGTGTATGGGGTAGGAAACAAATCGCGTTATCGGGTGTGAGAATTTACTTCACGTTTTTCATTTTATCCTCTACGCATGCAAACTTTGTACACCATTCTGACACTGAACGAAATTGATAGTTTACGAAGTGGAGTGGTCAAATACTAGAAAAAGAAATGCCAAATGTCCAAAAAGATTTTCACTAAGCCAAAAGGACCTGTTCGATTGTAACAGTCACTGTGTTCCAGATTTTTCTTTGTTCAGACATAATTTTTCAATCGTTTCGTTGTTGCAGTTGATAACTGATAATATTTATTGAGCTTAAAGGAAAAATTTCAACAGACTTCCTGATGGGATAAACTATGCGTGGCTTTAGGATTGATCTATTCTCATTTTCGTATGAAGCTAAATGCACACGATTACTACTGGTAAAAAAAGAAAAAAACAATTGGATATCGTACACTATGTCAAAGACAGATACGTTCAGACCGTACACAAATAGACCGTACACAATACACTAAATATGATATAATATAATCCGGTATGAACATGTGACATTAGTTCACATTAATATTAATGACCTTTATATAAAATATTCCGGAAAGCGACAATTTCAAGAAACAAAAATAGGGCTTACGAATGTTTTTCTCACAAACACACATACACGTGTTGACAGAAACCTTGCATTTTTCACAATTCCTATTCCAATTCCTATAGAATGGAGTCAAAAAGACGATATTCTTAGTCTGGTTTTTCGACTCAAAGTATAGTAAATTATTAATATGTGAAAACCATGCTATCATTGGGAAAAAAACAATTAAGACTACCCTATTCACAACGAATTGATGTTCCGGAAGTAGATTCCGAGCATTCAGGGTGGATACAGCGACAAAAGATAGCAGTGGACTGTTAGTCTCAAGTATAAGGCTTCTTCGTTATCTTCTGATGTTTTATCTCAATAGCTATTTCCCATAGTTTTCAGACATACGGATATCTCTTCTCACTCAATCGGAAATATATATGTACTTACTAATAAATTTTCCATCTCTTATCGATCATTTGGAATTGGAAATGTGTAAGTTGTACTTACTAATACATTTTCCGTCTCTTCTCTCGGAATTGTTGCAACAGAACGTAACTTTTTGTCCCCTATTTAAAATTATTAATTAAAATTAGTGTGATACATTTTTTACTTCTGAAATAATAATTATGTACTTACTGCAGTTATAGAATACTGAATTATGCCAGGCATATCGAATGGGCAAAGTGGAAGTTGGCAAATCTATGTTATATAATTAACGTTGACTGCCAAAAATAATTTTAATAAAGTAAAGTTATGAGTCATGCAGTGTCTTTCGTATTAAGCATTTCCTACCAAAAATTTGTGTATGTTTTTGCTTTTAAAACCTCATGAGAAAGTATTAAAAGAAGGATACACCAACATAACTTGGACAATTAAATCTTCAATAAATAATTACCAGGATATGCAAGAATATGCTGGGCAACATTCACATCACCAACAATAAATACAAAGTACATCAGTTTAAGCTAAGTTGGACTTAAACTCTAGAGAAACACTCTGGAGCGTAATTCCACGAGCAGATCTAGGCATCCACTCAGTGATGAAACTAAATGTCTGTTAATATCCGAAATTAAAAACACGGATAACTTAATTGACGTCTCAGCTAATTTCATATAGCTTTTAAAATTTATTCTGTAGTAATTCTGATACATGTACGTTACCTGTATTTAATAACATTGAAAAGCTAATTTTCCCTGTAGGTGTCATTAGGCAGGAACTGCCTACCCTTCCGGACCAGCTTGGTTTACCCGAAATTTATTTTGTGGGGTCCATGTTGTTCGTTAATATAATATATTTTTGTGTGTTGTATTTCTGTTGTTCATTTGCTCTTTTCCTTTCCTATATCTATTTTATCTTTCTCCCTGGATTTATGATTGTTTATTGGTCGTTTGAATTTTCATAAACTCTCTCTTAAAATATGTGCATTTAAAAAAACATGCAGCATAACACTTTCGTAAAGTAAATAAACTACCTGATAAGTTTGACACAGTAATTTCCTTTCCCTGAGATGACAAAATCTGGTCTACCAATTATGAATAATACAAAGAGACATTTGTACATGTTGTATTACGTAAATATACACATCTTTATGAATTTTTACAAAATCATTTAACACTTCGAACAAACGCGGAAATAATTAAAACCACTTCATAGACATGGGATCGAAAACCAGACAATTTCCGGTAAGATTCGTTTTGTATAAAAAAAAATAAATGGTCAAAATTCAGCTTTAATCTCAAATACAAAGTTCAATTTACTTGTAGATGCATTATAAATATATTTCTGCTGGCAATCAAAGTAACTATCGAGAAAAGAACAGCGAAGTAATACGATACAGGAGAGCCCAATAGCATCAAAATCAAAAGACAAGACGAGATCCGGAATACAGAGCACAAATACTGCAGATATATAACTAAAAGAGTAAACACATAGCATTTACCAAAAAATATAACACAAAATCACAACCAAGCACTGTCAACTGTTACAGAATTTAATTTAGTTTACAACATCAATAGGCATCACTTCTTCAACAACTGCTACAGGTGACTGATCGTTTTACGCAGCGTGTGAATCTTGTACATGTACGTGTATTTTGGGTTCACGATCGTTTGCGTGCAATTGGCGGATCTTGTTCGTGTGGTTTGCTTGTTGCTAGAATTGTGCACTTGTACTATGATAAGATTTCATTGGTCAAGGCAAATACTAAAATCTATGAATTTAAATCAAAGCAAAATTAGAACCCGAATTAAAAACATTGTTGGAACAAACTATAATTTTCTCCATACATGAATATGTTAAACCTTGAATCAGAACATGTGTTTGTTTCTTTTGTATTTGAGTATTAAACATTTAATCTTATTCTTGAAACGGCAGTAATTGTATTTGTACATTTCCTTCTAATAAAAAAATATTGCAACTGATTTTTTTTTATAAGGCACGATTTTTATGTGCATAGCTCTGTCCTTAGATGGCTTTGGCTTTACTCTTTTGGTCATTTGGAAATTTTTAATTTGTTCTTTAAAATTTTAGATTTTTCTTCTGGTTTTCAATATTTTAGGCTTCTGATGAAGAGTGAATCGACAAAATGTGCATCACATTGTGCATCAAAATTTGTATCAAATAATTTATTTAAATTCCTGAAGGTAAACACACTCCGACTGTATATGTTTAGAGGATCATCTTTTCGCTATGCTGTCAAAGTGTCTTCAAGTGTTCGCATTACAAATGTCAACCTTTATTTATTCAAGATCAGTTGCCATTAAATATTTTACAAATATTCACATCTGGCCTAATATATTTATTTTTTTTAAATTCATTTGGTGTTTTCCTTAGTAACACATATTATTGAATATTGAATATTTCTGCCTGTAATGTTACAGAAGGATGTCATCCGTTCGTGAGGACCTTTATATCACTTTTGAAGATTGGTGGAAGTCAACTTACAATACTTTGCCTTTGTCTCAAACATTCTTTTTGCTATATGCTTCAATATTCTCATCTTCGCTAGCCAAGGGTTACGTACGATTCGCTTCGCTTCGCTTCTCTTCTCTAGGAGCGAATCGTAACCCTTGGCTTGCAAAGGTGTAATAATCTGTATTACTGTTCGTCATTCTTGTGGGGTTTTTTTATTCTCTATATTTTCCTTTGAATATTCTTATTTTTGTCTTAAGATTGTTTATTTGATATTCATAAACATGGTCATTTCATAACCGTTCAACTGTTCATTAGTTTCACATAGTTTCATAAAAGTCCATGACAATTCGATCATTATGCGATAAATATGATACAATTTGAATTTGAAATGTTAAATTTGATTTTTAATGTCAGATGGGGCCAAAAATGGCTGGAATCATACCATCTTTATTACCAGTTAAAATTTTCTTGTAAAAATTAACTAGTTATAAAGTTCCAGATGTTCAAAACAAACGAATACTGTATTCGGATAACTTACTAGATTTTTCATATTTTTGGCTGAGAACCTTCAACACAGAACAGACCGTCGCCATTCCCCCCTCTTTTTTGCCTTTTTAAGTGATGTTCTGATCATATAATTACGAACTGATTAAATTCTATTTAAATAATTCGAATTGGAAAAGGCTATCGTTATCGAGCGAACTTTGAAGTAAACCGTTGCTTAATATTTATAATCAATGATCTAACTCGAATAATTACATCGCCTCCTTACGGTCATTGTCCTCCAGCGGAGTGATCGTAGTGATCGTAATATAACGACTGGATTATTCGGGTTATCAATGATCTAGAAAATTTCTACTTTTGATTTAGTGTTTATACTTCCGGTTTTATTGTTAAATGTTGGTTATTACGTAAGTACTGTTGTTGTTTACTTTTTTTATATAATAACTGGACTGCATTATTTTATTAACATGTTAAAAGTGATAAGTAAAGTCAAGAAATACCAAAGGGATATTCGATAAGTATACATTCACTTTCGTATAATATAAATGGAAAAAAAATAAAATAATAAGATCTAAACACGGAAGCGTTTAACTTGATAACCGGGTTTGATAAGGCCAACAACAACATTTAAACGAATACGACATTAAAATGACTATGTGTTGAACTAAGAATGAGTTTTAAATTTTAATTTGTAAATGCCCACACCGAGTACAGTAGTCGAGTTGTAAAAATATATTAATTCCTGAAAGGGCATCTTCGGGATAAAATTTATAAGTGTACTTTCTTTCCTAGTATTGGAGAAACGAATGAGTGATAGTGTCAGACCCCCTCTACCTGTCCTAAGAAAACCACAAACATTTGATGTCCAAAATGTGTTACTCTCAGAGTTTGAAATAAAAGCCCGGCCTACCACCCGAGACTGCTTTTTAGCACGTCAGTCGGACAAACTTGAACGATTGGTTTGGAGGTTCCAAGTTTCTATATTTAGATTTGTCTTGTATTTAAATTGCAATAATAATGAATTACCATATTCTTTCCGTTTACATCGGCCAGAACGTTCCAATCATCATTGCCAAGGGCATGATCAGTACCGTAATGCTTTAATTCCAGTAATTTTATAATTTTATTCCCTCAAAATATGTATATTTAAGTGTATACAATGTAATATAAATATAAACCATGATCTAAAAGAGGGTAAATACATCTGTGGTGACTTAATATTCCCTCAGTAGTATGGATTTAATCTATTTACAATATTTTATTTAGCAGGAAATATTTGAACATTATCACACGTTAAAAGATTTTGATGCACAAGACAACATCATCTAGAATGACTGGCCAGCATCACACAGCCTTTAGTTCACCGGTAAGAATGTTCAATGCTTGTTGAAATAAGCCTTTCTGTCATGTTCTCCGAGGTTCTTTCTCTTTGCTACTTATTTGATGTCACCTATTTAAGTTTTATTTTATTTTTATTAGTTGTTGCCTATATCATTTGACAATTGTCATTTAAATTTTTACCGCTTACGTACTTATTGAAAGTTGTTTGTCTTTACTTTATATGTGTACTTGGCCATTTACCATGAATTTAGGACTTATGTTTGATACACATAAACACAAACTATGACGTTGAATTTTCAGTAACAGTCTTTTGTCGACTCATCGTAAAATGTTTATTTTGTTGTCACTATCCTTCCAAGTCAGGGGTTTGTAGGAACGAACATTCATATTTTGCGGTTCGGAAGTGAACGATTTTGATTGGTTCTTCTCAAGGTCGATACAAAACCCTGACTTGGGAGGGCGGTTGTCACTTTTGTTGAATTCTTAACACCGTTGTTTCTGGAGCCATGTATGATGCAAAATGAACATTTTGGTGCTTGTGATGGGGCTGTTGCCCTTTATGTAATGTCACATAACGACACAATTTTTGTAATCTATCTTTTTTCAATCCTATGGTATGTTGATTTATTGTAGCATACCCCACATTCTAACATTTCATTTGTAAATTATTTATTTCAGGTCATTATACTTCAGCTGATAGGTTTTACCTATGCCTATCTCTCGAAATGCCCTGAGTATCACGAAAAAATATCACGGGCATCGTTATATTGTAAAGACAACTCTTCAACAACTTATAGCTGTCTTTATGATACAGAAAATGTTTTTGTCCAAGAATTTTGTAAGAAAGACCCCGATTACTCTCCCCCAGGTATGATTTACTTTTGTTTTCTTTATATAAATTTTGACAGTGCTTGTTTAAATTGATTTATTTTATTTATTCAAGTCTTCTAAGAAAGAAGTCTTGAAGAACTTATCTGATATCTATATATTTGCAAGTACTTCATTCATTTTCATACAGTTATGTTGTTTACATAATGTGCATTGGCATTTTATCCCTTAAAGCATTTTTAAACCAATTTACTGTCTTTGAGGACCTCTGACATACAATGTAAGGTTTCATAAATATTCAATTACTTCTAATGCACCTTTTCCCTAAAAAACAAACTTATCTCAGTATCATGAAATAAAAATAAAGAATATTGCATTATACAGATTCTTTATGTGTACTTGCAGGACAGAAATATGTATGGACGGGTGGATTACGAAATGTGAAATGTAGCGACGATCGATTCCAACCCTTTGCTCTATATGAAAATGCAAGTAGCAAGTGCTTGTATTTAAAATCAGATTGTAATGAAGAAGGGCAATTAATTTACGATAACGATTCACTAACAAAGGACAGAAAATGTTTTTGTGACCACAGTAAGGGTTACAGTTTTGTGAATGAACCTGAAAAACATTGTTTTTGTAAACCTAGAGAAGAGGATTGTTCGTGCTACAAAAAGAGTTGCAAATGGGATGAAGTATTAAGAACAGGTAGGAATAACAATAAACAAACTAGAAATTGGAGCCATCATAAACGATGTCTATCCCCGCATCGCACATGTCAACAGTGAAAAATTAGCAATTTCACAATTTCAGTCTGAAAATTGGAACCCTGAATCAAATTTCAAAATTGAAAACCTTATTGCACATCTACACATAGTGACGAACAATATTATAAACAAATAAAACAACTGAAACAAAAAATGAATGAATATATCCAGAGACAAGGCAAAATTAGCAATTTCACCATTTTCGGTCCCAAAATTGGAACCCTCAAAATTAAAAACCTTTTTACACATTTACAAATAATAAATAACAATATTATATACAAATACATCTGTCACAATACTGTATAGAAATTAAATGCATGTCGTGAAAAATGAATGAGGAGTTTAGGTCACAAGATTAAATTCCAATTTTTAAATTTTTAAAAAGGCTCCCAATTTTGGAAAATCAAAATTCGAAAACCTTATTGTACATCTATATACAGTATGTGACAATACTGTATAGAAATTAAAGCATAAAATGAAAAATAATTATGTATGAGGGGTTTACATTTCAGGTCACAAGCTTAAACTTCCATTTTTAGCTCACCTGACCCAAATGGTCATGTGAGCTATTCTCATCACTTGGCGTCCGTCATCTGTCGTCCGTCGTCGTCCGTTAACTTTTACAAAAATCTTCTCCTCTGAAACTACTGGGCCAAATGAAACCAAATTTGGGCACAAGCATCATTAGGGTATCTAGTTTAAAAAATATGTCCGCTGACCCCGCGTGCCAACCAACATGGCTAAAAATAGAATATAGGGGTAAACTGCAGTTTTTGTCTTATGTCTCAAAAACTAAAGCATTTAGAGCAAAACTGACGGGGTAAAAATGTTCACCAGGTCAAGTTCTACCTGCAGTGAAATTTTTAAAGGAATTGGTCAAGCCTTTGTTGGGTTATTGCAACTGAATTGTTAATTTTAAGGAAATTTTGCAGTTTTAGGTTATTATCTTGAATATTATTATAGATAAAGACAAACTGTAAACAGCAAAAATGTTCAACAAAATAAGATCTACAAATAAGTCAACATGACCAAAATCATTGATTGACCGCTTATAGGAGTTTTTGCCCTTTAAAGACGGCGTCCAGCTTAGACTTTCCTTTAAAGTTCTCCTCTGAAACAACTTTGCCAATTGGGACCGAACTTTGGTGGAATGGTCTTTGGGTGGCCCCCTTCCCAAAGTATATCCGGCATCCCCGACTTCCAACCGATATGGCTGTTGTTACTAAAAATAGATAAAAGGGGGGGGGGATGAATGTAAAAAATCTTCTTCTATGAAACTACAAGGCCAATTGTAACCAAACTTGGCAATATTGGTCCTTAGAAGGTTCTCTTTTAAGATTATGTCCAATGACCTGGACTGCTAACCAAGATGGCCGCCACAGCCGAACTTAGTTTAACATAGGGCCCTATGGTAAAATTCATTGAAAAATCTTCTTGTCTGAAACCACTTGACACTTGGCAGCAATGGTCCTTAGGAGGTCCTCTTTCAGAAATTTGTCCGATTTTGTGGACTGTGAACCAAGATGGCCACCACAGCCGAACTTAGTTTAAAATTGTACCCTATGGGAAATTCACTCAAAAATCTTTTCCTCTGAAACTACTGAGCCAATTTGAACTAAAGTTGGCAGCATTGGTCCTTAGATGGTACTCTTTCAGAATTATTTCCAATCACCTGGATTGTCAATTAAGATGGCCGACACGGCCAAACTTAGTTTTATATAGGGCCCTATGGGAAAATTCATTTAAAAATCTTCTTGTCTGAAACCACTTAGACAGTTGGAACAAGACTTAGCAGTAATGGTCCTCAGATTGTTCTCTTTTAGAAATGTGCCCATGACCTGGACTTTCAACCAGGATGGCTGCCACAGCCAAACTTAGTTTAACATAGAACCCTATAGAAAGACCAGCCAAATTGACTGCAACACTTAAATTTTTAGTCCTGCTCTAGGTGAAAAGTTAAATCCAGGTGAGTGATACAGGCTCTTGAGAGCCTCTAGTTTGAAATTCGACCCATGTGGACCCGAATTTTTATTCGAAAACCTTATTGCGCATCTACATACAGTATGTGATAATACTATATATAGAAATTAAAAGCATAAATAGGAAATGAATGAGAGTTTAGGTCACAAGTTTAAATTTCCAATTTTCGAAATTCGACCACTGTGGGCCCAAATTTTTGAAAATAAAAAATCTAAAACCTTATTGCGCATCATTTGTGACAATACTGTATAGAAATTAAATGCATGAAGTTAAAAATGAAAGAGGAGTTCTGGGGACAAGATTATCCAACGGACGGACAAACGGACAGACGGACCGATAACAAATATCCCTGAACTTCGTTCGAAGTGCGGGAATAAATATTACATAAATGTCCTTTGATGCAAATTCTGATCCAAATACACGTATGCATATTTTGTCATTAGTGTTCAATGCCAAGATGGTGACAGCCAAAACATTAATTCGAAATATTGGAGTGCAGATTCATTTAGTTATAGTTAGAAACAAATTTCGTTTTGAGTTTAAAACGAGGAATGAATGAGAAACATCAGTTAATTATCTACCATTACCAAGTTAATCTCGGGAGATAACAAATAACTTCCCTGTAACCCTGAAGGACCAAAGGGAGACCTTTTCAGTTATCTCTCTTTATCAACTTGGTAAAGGGATCCTGGAATCCAGAGGGAGGGGGTATGAAGTCAAAAAATGTTTTGTCAAGCATTACAAGAAGCGGTAAACGTCTTGCTCCAGGGCTCACCAAACTGGGCGATTAGGGCAATTAAGTCGCCTAATGCTCGCCAATGTCGCCCTGTCATCGGCTCCAGAGCGACAAATGAGTCGTCCTGTGTTTTTAAGTAAGGCGCCTCCGAACAACGTACGTAATCAGCTGCGTCTGAAGACCGTTGTTTTCATTAAAAATCTCGAGCCGCCATTTTTTGTTTTCTTGGAGGAAGGGGAAAGAAACGACAAAAAGTAAGCTAGAAAATGAAATGGCGGCAATCGGAATTCTTGTGATTTTTCATTGGTCACGGTGTTTTTTACCTACCGGTAACAATATGTAGACCTTATTTAAAAATAAATTTAGCGGATTTTAACATATCTATGCACAAATGGAAATTTTGTCAATACATGTATTGAAAGGTGTTCAAGCAAGGTGAATGGGAAGATTTTAAGAGTATGTTTGAGAAAAAATAATAGTAAAGAGTATAGATAAATAAATATTAAAAAATAAAATGGCAATAATAAATAAGTTGTGTCAAAAGGTAGTAATATTTTTGCTCATATCTGTAACAGAAATTTTCTTCCAAGTTCGGAGCACCACTGCATAATTTCATTTTTTTTTTTTTTTTTTTTTTTTTTATTTCAAATTATATTCGTCAGTATTTTAAGGCAGCACATGACTTAAATCAAACTTTAACAATAGTACAATAGGCCTACCATGGTCAAAATCATGCAGCAATGTACGTTAAAAAAGTGGTGATGAGTCCTGGGACTGGGACTCATCAAAATCAGCTGGGACTCACCATTCTGAAAAAGGATGAGTCCCAGGACTCATCATGAAAAATTCTCAAAGGATATTGATTAAATGCACATGAGACAAAATCTCAGATTATGACTAAAATGGAAGGATATGGAGTAAATGTAGATAAAATCTCAAACAATACAGGATAAAACACAATAAAGGAATGTATAGTATACACTATAAGACACAAAATAACAGGTATTTACTCGACAGGCGACAAATTGGGGGAAAAAACACAGTCTCCTTGGTAGACTTGGAAGTCTCCCTGTCATGCCCTGAAGTCTCCCTGTTGCTACTCTGAGGGAAACTCTGAGTCTCCCTGTTATTTTCAAGTGTGGTGAGCCCTGTTGCTCTACATGAAGTTGAGGATTTTCCCGAACCCTTCCCCTCTTGAATAAACATCACTTATTTGTATGCTTGATGTAAACTTATTGAAAGAATATGCCATCTAATGAACAAAGCTATAACAATCATTGTTGACGTTAATGATAAGCACAAGACACCCAAATGGATTTTCAAAATATAAGTGTCAAAAGAATAAAATCTTCAAATCTGATATAAAATTCTAATCAAATAATATTTTTTAAGATTACAGATGTGTTCCAATACAGGAACGGAATAATTCAACATGTTTGTATAAATATAATGTAAGGTAAGAAAGACTATGACTAGATTCAAATGAGTTATTAATTGTATATACATGTAGATGGTGTATGTAGGAAATAAAAGATATAGGAGGTACAATGCCATCTAAATCTACAAGAAACAAAAAGTCTTAAACAGATTCCGAATATTTACAGCTTTCACACTGCACAGCAAGCTTCTGACAGATATGCACTTGATAATTTGGCAGGTTACTCTTTATAGAAGAATAGAGAATGGAAACGGGGAATGTGTCAAAGAGACAACAACCTGACCAAAGAGCAGAAAATATATAATTATATACTTAGCGCTGCCACTTTTTGTCTGTGATAGCAGCAGGAAAAAACTTTAAAAAGACTGACCCATAAAAAGTTAACATATGAATCAAATTTAGTTTGACTTAAGGATGCTCGCTGGTCATGTTTTGGTCTTTTTGTCAGATTTTCAGAATCTTCGGGTTTTATCCATTTCTTAAACATGAAATTGTTTTGCCCATGAACCCCCACTTTTTCTTTTATAATTCAATCATATATACCTTAAAATGGTATTTGACAAAATTTTATGGAATCCTTTTTATTTTTTCATACATTTTTGAGAGACTGAAGTTGACAATGCAAAGACAATGAAAAATCCAGAGAAAACCCATTTCCTGCAAATTTTCAAGGCCTTGTAGCTCTAAAATGAGCACATGAACCTACATTTTGTTTCTTGCTTATTTGTTTACTATTCATATCTTCTCTCAAACTAAAACACCTATTTCAAATCCTATTTATTTCCTATTTGAGCAGCGATCATCCTTAATTAACTATTGGTCTGTTGTGAGTCATCACGATTTTGAATGCCCGAATCTATGCAAACAATATATGTAGGTTTATGAGCAGTTAATACACTATGATGTATTCTAGTATTTTTGTAAAACTGGTATTATTTCTTGGAATTAGTAGAATTAATATAATATAAGGTTTATGAATGTACATGTGATATTTAAAATTATTAATATTCGTTACCTTACAAAGAGCAACAGAGCACAACAAAACAGGACTTTACCTTTAAACGACAGACAGGATTTAAAATGTCCATTATTAATTAACAACCACTTTAAGGATGTATTCGTCTGATGTTTCAGTCTCGTTGAAATCTATTCAGGAATTATTTCCAGAACATGTGATACAGGTGGAAAATATTAATGAATTCAAAAAATATTATAATCCAACTCAACTCTTTGAAAGAATTTTGTACTTACCATAAGTAGTTTTTGAGTAATAAAATTTTCAAATTTTATAACAAATCTGGTCAGTGTCATCAGCCAAAATGTTGAGAAAATGGGTGAGGAGTACAAAGAAATGATTTTACCCAAAATATTACATCCCATATCAATATTTTCTTTTTAATATTCTTTAATATGTATTTTTCAATCATTTATAACAAAGAAGTTGAAATTATATGTTCTTTATTCAAAAAAAAGAAGATAAAAACCCCAAATTAGCTAAATTGACTGCATGGTCATTTTGACACGAAAAAACAACAAAATTTTATAAAACTTTTTTTATATTAACACATACCTTTTTAAGTTAAATTTATTCAGTTTGGTCCTCTTCATCTTTAGGGAAAGTATGAAAAAAAGTTTAAATTATAGTGGAACTGTGATTTTTTTTAATGATAATAACCTCAAATGGGTAAAAATTTATGAAAAATGGGAAAACCATCTAAAATGGGGTACTTTCAAATGACCGTAGCAAAAAAAGAAGTCCACCACCATTTGATATTTTCTTCATAAATTACTTTCCTAATCGTATAAACCCAAAAATCAGGTTAAGAAAAAAAGTTTAATACTAGAAATTTTTGGCTCCTCAGAGGTATACATCCTTAAAGTACCAACTGTCTGATTAAACACCACTCTTCCTAGTCTGAAGGTCTTTTTGATATTTTGAAACCTTTTGTTAGCAATGATGTTGAATAATTTTATTAAATACAGTCATCAGACCAATATGACGGAAGAACCAATCATTAAAGTCAATGATACAGCGGAGAGTAAGTCTGTAATAGATAAAGTACATATGAATATAGTTGTCTGAGATTTCTACTGATTGGTTGGGCCCTAGACCGTTTTACAAATAGACAAATTTAATTGAATTATTTTCATCAACAAGATATATTTACTGTTTTAATAGTCGATTTCCATAATTTTTTTTTTAATTTTATTTCTTCAAACAAGAAGGAAACATCTTTTCTATTTTTTTTCTTAAAAGCCGGCTAGAGTTTCAACAATGTTGTGATTTGATAAAAAAATATTTGATGAACAAACAATTTAGATCTGAAATGCTTTCCCAGGTCAATTCCATTTAGATAAACAATAAAACTGAGGTGAACAATGACATACATGTACCATTCAACTAACGCCATTTGATACAAAATTTGATGCACACGATTTACGACTCACCAGTTGTGCTCAAGACCTGAAATGTTCAAAACCAAATCAATGCAAAAAGTTGAAGAGCAAATTTAACAAACATGGAAAAAAACAGAGAGTCAGAAAAGACTTGGTACAGACACCGAGTAGTGCTGAGATTAACACGATGTTATGGGCATTGACGACTAGATGTTGTCTCCCTGACATTACCCTGTATCTGCTATTTTTTCGTACTTATAATTGTACAGGAAACATCACATCACATCAATAGCCACAATATTCTCTGCAAAATAAATAATATCAGCTCTCGCATTACATTCTTTTTAATAATGTATTTATATTATCTGTAGTTTAAAAAAATCTTCACTACATGAATAAATACTACTGTTATATACATTTGTATATTATTGGTTCTAACAAAATTTAATTTTTGAAGGCCGATAGTCTTGTTTCTAGAAATGGCTCAATATTGCGCTAAGCTTTCACCATATTGAAAACCAAGAATACTGATACCATATATTGAAGATATAGTAAATATGGATTTTTTTCTTAAATGGAATCTTATCAATATTTTGTTTTAGATGTGAGAAACAAGAATCATGCTAAAGTAGTATTGGCAGTTATTCTGGTAGTTTTTGTGTTATTGTTAAAAGGTAACCCAGTATAACAGTATAATCATTGATGCCTGTTTTGATGCAGTAGACACAGAGCTCCAGAAAATGTTTCGGTTCAAACATTAATACTCCATAGTCCTCAATGATCAAAATTGTTTAGCTCCACCATTTATATAAAACCAATTTTAACGGGACTCAATTACAAAATGAAAAAAATAGCGCCTTTGTGCTCGGATTTGATTTTCAATATGTTTGTGATAAAAATAAAGGCTATTTCTGCCTTTTCACGTCTTATCTGGATAAAAATTTTGTCAAAATATAGTAGAAGAAAAGTTCAAATTCTAAATTAACCAAAGATTAAACGATCGCTGTCTGCCTGTGTCCAAAATAAAGTAAATTAATGGTAACAATTTCTCTCAAGTAACAAAGTAATGGCAATTTCAGTTTTATTTCAGTAACCTATAAACTAGCAACTGATCTAGACTTCCATCAGCAATGTAGAAATAAAACACACCATAATAACACATAAATAAGGTTCTACTGAAACATATGTCTTGAGAATATACATACATGTATCTTGTAATGTGTACATGTACCCATTTTGTATCCAAGAAAGGATAACTGCTGTTAACAAGATATAATTAACAAAGATTAAAAAGAAAAAGATCAAACCATTGAACTCCACATATAGAAATGTTAGCGAAATCTTATTTGGATAATGTTTATGTTTACAAAAAAAAAAAGCAACAAAAAAAAAACAAAAAAAAAACCAATTTCATACCTGGTATGAATTTAAAATGGTAGAAATTAAATTGATAAAATTTACTTCTGACTATTTTCATTTTTTCTCAAATATCATTGTAGGGTTACACCTCTGTTAAATCTTGATAAAATAATCTGTATTTTTGTTCATTTTTGCAGGTTTAATATTTTGGATTTTCTTTAAAATGAAACCTTTAAACGTTCATGAAAAGACCAACGACCCTGAAGGTAAAAAACTGAAATAGTTTCATGGTGGATTATTTTATATCCATACTTTTTTCTTGTCTTTTAATAATTCTGTACGGTTTACAGTGTGTTTTTAATTATTTTGTTATATCGTTCTAGTACTTGTTAGCTGTGTTGCTGTTCTCACGAATATTCCATAGTCATTCGATTTTAAGTAAATTCTTTGATACGAATTTTGATGCGCAAATTGTGCACATTTTGTCAGTTTTGCTCAAGGCAAAACTAAAACAATAATAGCAAAATGCAAAAATGATAAACATTAAAGCCAAAACCTTATAAGCATAGAGCTATGAACGAGGGAGATACATCTTTTTTAACAGTAAATATAAAATATCATTTTTACGCTACTGTCGAAATACTACCAACTTACCTGCTGATACCCTCGGGGACTTACAGTCAACCAGCAGCGATTCTTTGATACAAATTTTGATTTACATGATGTTCAAATTGCTGATACAAGATCTATACAAATGCTGGAATCTGAATACTTAAATGCCTGACAATAATTATTATTTATTGAATTCTTGTCGTCCTTTTTAACTGAATGATTTCAATGGTATTTTCCCGGTTTATAGAAACTGGTTGTTTAAATATATGATACGATTAGTGAGTGTTTCCTGCTTATGCATACTTCCACAAAGTTCAGGTCAATATTAAATTATTCGTCCTGTCTTAAAAAGAAAGACCAGACAATATTGGTATATTGGTATGTTGTTTTATGGATACATATCCCTCCATGTTTATGTGTACAATGGAATATGTCTGGAAAGACTATTCTGTATTATTGCGGAAAATGTTTCTGAAAGTTACTGTAAATAAATATGTTTATTGCCTGTGGATTATGCAGCGTTTTGACATTATTGACTGGTCTCATAGAGAGTATTTATTGGGTATAGTTTCGATAGTATTTCACATTTTGTTGATAAATGTTTGGATTGGATTTTTAAACACTGAAGATGTTGAGTTATTAGGCATTAAAACAACATCCAGTCACATTTCTGTTGTTTGGGGTAACGATGTTGTCGTAAACAGTCCATTTTACACTAATGGCATAAATACCATTGAATGGACAATGAAGAAACAACTTGATATTATAAGTTATCCGTTGGTGTTCAATGGTGGAACTAAAGATTATACACCACTTTTACTTAAATGTTGAGCTAGATGACAGGGAATATATACGTGTAAAGTAAACTAAAGGTTCTGTTACATTCACAGAACGAGAGTTGTGGTTAATGATTTGCAGTTTTTCAATAAAATGGAAATACATAAGAATAAATTTCATCCTTTAATTCTATTTTAAAAAAAGATTTAAATAAAATATTTTTTTGAAATTGGACTTCCATGTTATTATATCCAATGATCCCCTAATGAATATGATTAAACATAATAATTACTCAAACATTTATTATTTGTCGCCTGTTCAAAATACTTCTGTTACAGCTGAAGTTCCAGTAGAAAACCTTTGCATATACAGTGATAAAGATAACAGAGGAAGAGAAAAAAAAGTTTTAGGTAAAGGGGAAAGATAATTAGACTATTTTTTGTCATCTTTAATGTCAAAATAAACAAAGAAAATTACAATCTACCTTTATAATTTTATATACAAGTAGGAACATCCCATTTTAGGTTAAAGTTTTGATTGAAGGTAGATTAATTGAAAGTAGATGTCATATCAACATGGAACTTTGTCACTAAATACCATAATATAGGGTCTATTCCAAATTTAGGTCAAAGGGGTGGTGTGACCTCAATATCATAGTCGACTGATCATGATTTAGGTGTTTGTTTAGAAGTGGGACACAATGTCCATTGGGCACACATATTCTTGCCTACACTATGTTTTCTACTATTATAATGTTAACAGTTGTTTCTATTTTTTTTTATAAATGTAAGGACTTGATAATATCTTTTGTATCTTCTATTGGATCGGAACAATATCATTTAATTTGAATAAAACTAAATTTTACTTCTTTCACTGATGCAAAACAATAGAAAACATTGGGTTGGGCATTGGTGTAGGTGATTACACACTGGGAGTTACTAATTCCGATGAAAAACAGATTCATTCATTAGGTAAAGGAAATATAATTAGGCCTTCTTTGGCCAATTAGAGTTTAGAGTATACCTCTAATCACACTTATATTTACTATCATAAAACCACAATGTTATTTTTTTAAGGTTATTAATGTAGCCATATTTAGAAACATGTTCCAAAATGCTTCAAATAAACTTGGAAATATCAAATCTATTTGAAATATAGCAATCAGTTCAAGTACCATGAAAATATATTACTGCAATATGCCTTTATGTTGGCTTCTGCACGGAGTTACAGTCCCTACTGCAGAACAGTCACTTAGTGGTTTTCATAGGCATTTTTATCATGGTGTTCCACTATACCTTCTTCTCTAGGCACCATGAGGCCCTCTGGCAACTTTTTTAATTGGTCATTACCATAATGTTTATGCGCTCTAAGATGGTATAATTTAAACCCTTTCTGAGGCCTCATTTCTTTAAATTAAGGCATCTTACTGTGTTTTAAGTATACATAAGTTTTCCAGTTAAGAAATAGATCTTTATTAAATTGGTTACAGGTTGTACATGGTAGCTGATAATTATAGCAATGTTTTATTTATCAAGAATTTACTTCAGGCTGTGCCCCAAGAGGAAACATTTACTCACTACATAGCCCTCATGTGATAGGAAAAAGTGCCATTTCTGGGGAAAACACTAGATACCTGATTGCCCAGGACATTCAAGCAATATTGGCAATTATGAAATAACCAATATATTTTATAGAAAAGAGAGAGGATGAATTTAATTTAAAAGAAATTCACGCTTCCTGCCTTGATGCAGTAACCTTGAAACATATTTTTTATTTTCCTCATTCTTGTTGGAATCAGCAAATGTCACTCTAAATACATATTTAATTACTTTTTGTTACACTTCATTTACAGTTGAAGAACCAGTTAAATGTAGTAATGGAAAAACAAAAGAAGACATTGGTAAGGAAAGTGATAAGATTAAAAGAGAAGGAGATACTAAAACCCCTGAAAAACAGGTTTCAGGTAAAGTGGAAAGATAATAAGCCACTTTCCATTCAAAATTACGAAGGATATTCGAAATCTACCTTCATGATTTTATAGGGAAGTCTTTATAGGTTGAGTAATTTTCCAAAATTTAAAAGGAAATGATTTTCTGCCAAGAAAAAACACAGAAGGAGATACTTAATCCAACGAAAACAAATATCCATGTATTTGGTAAAGGTCGAGATTCTATCAGGCCTTTTTTGGCCCTTGAGAATTAGACTGTCTGCCTGAAATCCAACTAACACCTATGTTTTATCATTAAACCAAGGTTTTTTTTTAAAGTCCATATATGGACACCCAGGCAATATCAGCAATAAGAAATGTCTATTATATTTTATTGAAGAGAGAGAGAGAGAGAAATTTGCGAAAAAACATAGGCTTCGTACTTTGATATAGTAGCCCTCAAAGGTATATTTATTTTGCTTATTTTGTTTTGTTTTGGAAACTGTCATGAATAATTGGAAATTTGATACCTCATTGTGAATTTTCAAAAGAACATATTTTTTTGGTATTGCCTTAAATGATAATTCACCCTTTTTAGTGGAAAAAGAAGAAACCTACACCTGTTTTTCCTGGTTTTCAATTTTATGTATGATAACATGGACAGTTTTTGGTGTTTAAGAGTTTGAACCCATAAAAGAGCGAGAATTTGGGGAGGACAGTTTGGAGTCTATGTGTTGTTAACTTCATTATTTTGGAATCAGCAAATGGCACTCTAAATACATATTTTATTACTTTCTGTGAGACTTCATTTACAGTTAAAGAACCAGTTAAATGTAGTAATGAAAAACTAATGGAAAACGTTGGTCAGCACAATCATAAAGATAACAGAGAAGGAGATGATGAAACCCATGAAAAACAAGTTCCAGGTAAAGAGGAAAGATAATTAGGTCACTTTAAATTCAATGCAACATTACTGAGGAAAGTTACAATCTACATTTTTTTCCAAATAATAAAGGGAAATGATTTTCTGGCAATAAAAAACACAGAAGGTGAATCCAAGAGAAGAAAAGATCCATGCGTCATACACGAACTAGCACCATACTATACCATAAATGTAACAATGGCGCAAAAATAATGACTGGGATGATGTGCTGTAAAATGTATTAACTGCAAATATAATTACATATATCTTATACTGTGAAAGAAGAAGACTTCAGCACATACCATTCATACAATGTGAACTGGCTAAATGAACAAACCTCACTTTGGTCAACATTTCAGTAAATAGTTCTCCCCGAATTTTTGTCTAAACTTCTAAAATTGAAAACCACAATTATAAAAATTTGGAGAGCACTTTTACATTAAAATTGGATAAAAAATTTAACATGTTCACTCTATCGAAATTTGGAAATCAAGCACTAAAACCGTGGTAAAACCATTAACTACCTGAAAATATGAAGTATAAACGATGTCAAAAATGAAATATGAAATGTAATATGAAATGATACAAAATATGAATATCATGTACACTGAACATCAAAAACGCCACATTTTAAGCTGATGAAATTAAAAAATGCTCAAACATAATTCGGTGACACATGTAATAGGTAAAGGTTGAGATATTATCAGGCCACTTTGTGGCCCTTTAGAATAAGACAGTCTGTCTTAAATCCCACTAACTTATCTGTTTTATCATGAAACCAATGATATTTTTGAAAGTCCATTTATGGAGAATAAGGCAATATCAACAATAAGGAAATGTCCATTATATTTTATAGAAAAGAGAGAGGAGAAATTTGCTAAAAAAAGTCAGGTTTCATGCTAAGTTATAGTAAGGCCAAAACAAATACATGTGTTTCCGCTAACGTGCTGAAAAAATAGGGTAGGTAGGTAGGCAATATTTTATTTTACAAACAGTTTTTAGCTGGCTACTTCTAGGGAAACAGTCTGACTTTAAGGATAATCGCTGGTCTAATTGGAAATAAATAGGATTTGAAATAGGTGTTTTAGTTTGAGAGAACATATGAATAGTAAACAAATAAGCAAGAAAAAATATAGGTTCATGTCCTCATATTAGAGCTATAAGGCCTTGAAAATTTGCAGGAAATGGGTTTTCTCTGGATTTTTTATTGTCTTTGCATTGACAACTTCAGTCTCTCAAAGATGTATGAAAAAATAAAAAGGATTTCATAAAATTTTGTCAAATACCATTTTAAGGTATATATGATTGAATTATAAAAGAAAAATTGGGGGTTCATGGGCAAAAAAAATCATGTTTAAGAAATGGATAAAACACGAGGATTCCGAAAATCTGACAAAAATACCAAAACATGACCAGCGAGCATCCTTAACAGTGATAGTTCAAAAATGGAATATAAAAAGTGTTAGGGTAGGCACTACAATTTAGGGTAGGTAGGGTTAGCGGAAACCCATGTTTTTTTTGCCTAACCCTTAAAGGTATTTTTTTATTTTGCTCCTTGTTGTTTCTTTCGGAAACTGTCATAAATACTTGGAATTTGGATACCTCATTGCGAATTAATTTCAAAGGAATATTTTTTTAATATTGCCTCAAATGATAATTTGCCATTTTTAGCTGCACCTCTTTTTCGTGGTTTTAGTTTTTATGTATGATTTTAGTAATTTATTGATTACATTTTGTAATTTACCTATATACAATACATTAAATTCAACACAGCTTTATGGAATTTTAAGATTTATGCCCCTCAGGAAGCAATGTATTAATTTGTATTTTGTCCTACTTGTCATTATAATCAGAAGAGTAACTTGTTAGGCATTCTAAAATTGATATGTTTTATCCAGTAAAGAACTAATAAGAACCTGCAGATGTGACAAGGTTAATTTCAAATATGTTTGACAACAGTAATCGATGTGGGTTAGTTTTTAACACTTCGAGGTGACTGTTGGATGAAATTCCGTATTTAAGTTCAGAAATACATTCTGAAAACTCTGAATCACAAATGTATACATGTAGTTTGTCACTTTTTAATGCTTTGTTGATATTCATTTTTTTCATTTTTATATTTCCATAGTAAATTAAAGGTAATTTTAATCCTGCCTTGAGGCTTCCTGTCTTCGGCCTACATATCAGATTAGGACATTTCCTATAAATTATAGCTAATTAATTTGATAAACATGACTAAAACATGATTGCTTTTCACATTTCCAGTATCAGATTGGAATTTAGGAACCCTTATGAAGTTTTTAATTTCAAAGCATTTTGTACCGTTTTTTCTCTTGTTTTTACATTACTAAGATATTGATAATTTCTTCAGAGAGGTATTGTGAAATCCGTATTTGTTTAAAACAATGAAGACGTGAAAAACAAGAGGGTCTTGTTTACCGTGAAATATTAAATTGCTTAAATTGTAGTATCTCAGAAACAAACACACTGACATATCAATATTCTTTTTCCTCTTTAAATAACCAAATGACATTCTAAATGCATATTTGATTTCTTTCTTTTACATTTCTTTTACAGTTGAAGAACCAGTTGAATGTAGCAATGGGAAACCAGAAGAAAGAATTGTTCAGTGCAGTGATACAGTAAACAGAGAAGAAAATACTGAAACTTTTGCAAAACAAGTTTCAGGTAAAGGGGAAAGATAATTTGGTTACTTTTCGATTTCAATTTAATGAAAATCACAATTTATCTTTTGATTCAGAGGTTACACTTAGCAAAGTTGGAATTCCTGTTTGTTTTAATTGTTTTGGTTTTTGATGGTTGTGCTTATCAGTTCATTATTATATTTTTGACTGGATTTCCAACATTTTGATCTCGAGCACTGCTGATGAGTTGTCAGTAAACGAAATGGCCATACAGTGCATCAGATTTATTTCGTTATTTTGTGATATATTTTATTCATAATTTTATAAAGAAGTCTTTGTCAGTTAAGTAATTTTCCAAATCTGAAAAGGAGAGTTTTAAAGTTAACAACAATCAAAGTTTCAATCATCTAATGCTGGGATGCTTTCCCTGTAGATGATACAGCCATCACTGCTCAACAATCACAATTAATTCACCGCGTTGTCGGTTTAAAAATTCTCTAAATGGAAACTCATCCTACAACATGTAACTGAATCGATTTCTCAAACTCTTCCACTGAATCGTCATTAATACATGTATAAAAGTCTTCCATTGTGTACCTCATTTAATTATGCTTTTGGTTTTTCATATAAAAACGTGTTCTTTGTCATTTATTCTGTAATTGTCTTTGAGAAAATATCATTAAGGGTAATAAGGTAAAAATAAACAAGTTAGAAATTTTACTTGATTAGTTGTTTTGGTTGTGTTCATTCGTTTTACATTAGTTTTTGTGTGTCATGTATTGAATATCGACAAAGGACTACCGGAGCAACAACAGTGGGAAACTTCCTTAAGACTAGACAAACTCATGACAATGAAGAGACAATAACAGCAAGGATACCTCTATAACTAAAAAAATAAAAAAGTAAACTAAAATAAAAACAGAACAAGATGGCACAGACACTACAGAAAAACTACATGTATCTATGTGAACACCCACTAGAAACCGAGAGTGACATCAGATGTTCCAGAAAGGTAAATATTTCCTGCTCCATTAACAGAAAATTGATTAAAATCCAGTGAAGTGACAAATCTGATGAGTTGTCAAGTCCAGATGGACTATATATCACATTCACTGTAGTAAAGAATCAACTATGAACTGTACGCCACTTAGACTGGGGACCTTGGTATGTTACTGCCAATAAGAAGGAACTTCACAATAGGAAAATATAATCATCATGTTTGTGAAAAATGTTGATTTAAATCACCCATTATTATCGTTGTACAAGTTAAAATCTAGATCCCGTGGTCCTTATAGTTAGACATATTAAGTGATTGCATGTATTTGAAAATATGTTATTTTGAAATTAGCAAATTACACTCTAAATACATATTACTTTCTGTTACATTTCGTTTACATTTGAAGACCCAGTTCAATGTAATAATACAAAACAAGAAGAAAACAATGTTCAGTGCAGTGATAAAGAGAACAGAGAAAGGGAAACCGACACCCAGGAAAAACAAGTTTCAGGTAAATGGGAAAAAATAATTAGGCTACTTTTCGCCCTCTTAAAATTCTGAATTAATAAAGAAAATCACAATCTAGCTTTTAAATTTTATAACAAAGCCTTTGTCAGTTTATTAAGTTTTTAAATCTGAAAAAGAAATGATTGTCTGCCAATAATATAATTTGAAATTCAATTAAAAATAGTTTTCCTTATAGATGAACAACAGCAAAACAATCACTAAATTTTATTTTCAGCAAAATATTGCAAATACTAAAAATGCATTGTAAATCAATGAAATGTGTATCAGAATTTGTATCATACAATATCTATTGTTCATAATTTTTGAGCTACATTAAATATGAAGGCAACTTGGTGGTTGTAAATTTCCGATTGTGAACTTCCCCATTTTGTAGTAGTGAAAAAAATCTCCTGTATATGGTGTTTACTGTTACATGGTTATGTTCAGACTCTATTAAAGTCATCACGACAGACATTTTACGGTTGGCATCACAATTTAATTGGCCCATGGAGTTTCTATCTCATGAAGGCGATTACATGTCTCCAGTTACATATGCAAAAGAATACCGAAGCGACAAGTCAGTGCGAAAGACCGTAAATTCGAAATCCCATGAAAAAACACGAGAATGTAACAAGTCAAACAAACACTACAAGAATACATCTATAACTATAAGAATAAAAAAGATATAATAAACTAAACAAAAATAGAACAAAACAGCATTTCACGTCTTTCTAGAATTGGCTCGTAACCGAACTTGAATAGCTATCGTATTTTCCTTATTTGAAGTTTAAATTGCAATTGCTTTAGTCTTGTTCTGATTATCCTTATTAGTTAGTTGATGTATGTTTTCCATCTTTTTGTTGTGCCTTGTTGTATCAGTTTTTTCACAAATTTGATTGTTGTAGATTTTTTCCTTACACTGTCTGATTGCTTCAGTATTCTTTTTCCGATAAATCATTTGCAATATGGCAGCATTTAATTTCTGTGTAGTGTTAATATATCTTGTGTAAGTAGTGAGATATTCTACTTAGCACACGCTAGAAACCAGTGGATTGTCGGCAAAAAGTAGATATACAGAAAACAACTGAAAGGAAAAAAATCAGGGTTTTGAAGTAATAGTAGGCTTGGGGGATAGGAACTATCATTGTAGAAAATGTGCATAACTTGGACAAAATGCACAAAATTTTATGTTTGGGATGCTGCTTGGCATCCCATCCGAGAGGATGGTAAAAATCTGATGTAATTTTGTAATTCATTAAAGCACTATGTTATTACTTTTTTGTGAAGAATCAGAAATCAATAACGACAATGGAAAGAAAGCAGCTTCAAGATCAAATGTAAAGTTCAGCACCTCAGTTGTGGATATTCATGGACATGAAAAGAATGGATCAAATGAAAACGATGGTAGAAAAGATAATTCCAAACTTAAAGGTATGTCAATACATGTACCTTGATAAATAAAACAGATGTCAGGAAAAGTCAGCAATGACATACCACCCAATTGATGGATCATTATATAACATAAGAGCCACAGAGAGTCAAGATAGTTTTAAACACACCTTGTATTTTTGTAAAAGTTAAAAAGAAATCAACAGAATAAACTAATACACGGCCACCAATCAATGTAAGTCACAGCCAAATGCTGTGGAAGAAAAAAGTTTAGAGGAATTTCCGTTTGTGATTTGGAGGGAACAATTTGGGTGAATTCTTGCAGGTAGGTCGGACATTTATATTTTAAAAAGAGTATGAAATTTCTAAGAATATCATCATACCCTTTAATGATTCATCTGTCACATATAATGATTCATCTGTCACATACTAGCATTGTTATATCTGTAATATTATGTTGGCGCTACAACTTTTGACAGACAGAAGTTGAGGTGTTTTTAAATCGAATTTTTCAGAGAGAAATAGTTGTTTCTGGATCATTGGTTTTTATTCAAAATGGTTCTATTTGCTGACCAAACATTCAAATCACCTTTAATTACCCAAAGTTTTTAAATTGCCAACAAATACAGACATTAAGTACAATGCTGTGACTTGGAGGAACTAGATGTGATTTGGAGGAATAAAAAAATAGTAAATTTTGTGGAGTATTATGTAATCATGGTATAAAAGTTGCCTTTCCGATATTAAATGTAACTCACCCACCCCATAGACTTGACCAGGAAAATGGAAGGGACATATAGTTTTACCCTTGTTTTCCGTCATTACTTCCATCCCGATTCAGTTAAGGTTTTCTTTTAGGTTCATTTCTGAGCAACGTTTTGTGCTACATCAATGATATTTCACTGTTGCAATGGAATGTGGTACATCAATGATAATTAACACCTGCAGTGGTCTTTTATAGTACAAGAGGTTTCAACAACAATTAATTCACCTTGACACCTACATTTAATGTTTGATCGACTGGTGAAATATAGAGTTTAAATAAATTTTTAGCAACTGTATTTGGTACTTCACATATACAATTGTTGTGTCGCCTGCGGACATTTTTAGAAAATTTAAAATTTTTTTTTTTTTGTAAAAATTGACATTTTTGCAAAAAAAAAGGGGGGGGGGGCAAAACTTCTATCCTCAACTACTCCATAACCGCTCAAAGGAATTTGATTAAACTTTCTCTGTGCATTAACCTTAATGCACAGGTGTGCATACATGTATATATTTCATTTTTAATAAATTAAAAATTTTTTTGGTAAAAATTTACAATTTTGCAAAAAAAAGGGGGGGGGGCAAAACTTCTTTCCTCAACTACTCCATAACCGCTCAAAGGTATATGAAACTTTCTCTGTGCATAGACCTTAATGCACAGATGTGCATATGTATTTGATTTTTAGGAAATTTAAAAAAAAAATTGTAAAAAAAGGGGGGTTCAAAACTTCTATCCTCAACCAGTCCATAACCACTCAAAGCAATTTGATAAAAGTTTCACTGTGCATTAATCTTAATGCAAAGGTGAGCATATATATTTCATTTTTAGAAAATTTTAATATCTTTTGTAAAAATTGACGTCCGCAGGCGACATATGTCTTCCTTGGAAGACTCACACATTTTTTTATGGAGCAACACACATACTTAACAATTAGGTTACAAATCACAATTTTGTTTTCATGTCTGCAATACATACACGTCCGTAAAGATCAACATAGACATAATATAAATCATTATCGGTAAGTTAAAAAAGACAAGTGTGCGATTATTTCGCAAGTGCATGCGTATATATACATACCCCTCTTTGTAAAAAAAAAATTAGGCATTATTCATAGCATCTTATCAATATGTTATTTTAGCTGCAGACAAAATAAATCGCTTACACCTTAACACTAATCAATATGATGTTACAAAGCAAATATGAAATTAATCCCTTCAATAGAAGCCAAAATATATGCACCAAACAAAAACCTTTGTATGTATTAATAATATCGAGCCAAACAGGAAACTGGTGTCTGGCGGACATAGAAATCGGTTATACATCAAAACATCAATATGAAGCAGCAGACCAAATATGAAAGCAATCCCTTCCATAGAGCCGAAGAAATATGCGACGAAAATTTTCACTATATGTACATACATATAGAAGCAGAATTTCAAAGTCCCAAATAAACAGGAATTAAGTTGGTAACATCTTAAAACTCACCAATAGGTGTCAAGAAATGAGTGACGAAAATTTTCACTACATACACTTTTTTTGTACTTGGTTTTGGAGAATCTCAGAGGCTCACCAAACAGAATATGATTTCGGACAGACACGGAAATCGCTTACACCTTAAAACTTATCAATATTAAGTTGCATACCAATATATATAGGGTGTTAATACCTTGCCTTAAAGCAGAAATTGTATTGACGGAAGTTTTGGACGGAATGAAAAGGACGTACAGATGGACGGAATGACGAACAAACGAACAAAGTGATTCCAGTATACCACCCACTCTTGCGACTGGGGTATAATACATATATTATAATGCACTGCTGAATTGTCTAATTACGATGTGCTAGAATTGGATTCCTCCAAGTCACATCTAGTTCATCCAAGTCACAACAGGTCTCTCTCAGTCACAGCATCGCACTAAATGTCAGTATTTGTTGGCAATTCAAAGACTTTGGGTAATTAAAATTGATTTGAATGTTTGGTCAGCAAATATATGTCGGACCTACCTGCACGAATTCACTCAAATTGTTAACTTTAATCGGTTTTCTTTCACAGCATTTGGCTGTGACTTAGATCGATTGGTGGCCATGTAATAACTTTTCTGATGCAAACAACATGTCACCTTGATGATTGGATGTTGCCATTTGTAAACATTGAAATCTTCCTCATGTAACAACCAATAATCGGTTTCTCCTTAACGTAAGCAGTTTATTTAATTTGCTCATCATTAATAAGGGGTGATCGACACCAAGGAAAATAGATTTTTTTCAAAATGTTTAGGGCACTTTTATTTTTTGTGATACTTATTATACTAGAGTTCCATATTTTATACCACAAAAGAGGAACAATTTGATTTTATGGGAGGAAGGAACATTAATACGTAATGATGTCCATTGAATGAATTTACAGCACTTCTGATGTTGACAGCCTGTTAACCCTAGGATTGTTTGTTGTGATTTGTATCATAACTGTTTATTATTATGGATGTTTCAAAGTTATGAGCCATAACATTTCATTTTGTAGATTAGATTTAAACGCCAAACTGATGACAAGACTATTTTAAGTAAAACATCTTACAATGGGAAAGGAATAACCAAGAAATAAGTCAAATTCCGAAATAACATGCAAAGACAAGGTTTTAATGAGACATACAAAATTAAAAACATAACAAAAGGAGTAAAAACACTAACCTAATAAGATCAGAACAAAACGGCACAAAAACTAAAGAACTTGCAATGCAAACTCCGGCAAACAAACCATGAGTGACATAAAATGCTCCGGAAGGCTAAGCATGCCCAATTGCCTTAACGACACTAGTCACATTACTAGTGAGAAAAATGTGTAAAGCGTGAGATCTAACTGAAGATAAATACTCATAATTTTTCAAAGTCAAACAATAATATAATAGTATCTCTTTCAGGCGAATATCGAAATGCGATAATGAACTAAGTATACTTGTTATCAGAACTAAAAATTTCAAAATTTGTAAAATCTTTTTAAAGGTCCTATTATTGATTTTGTTTTCTTTTTATATCACAGTGAAAAGATTTTATATTGGTAAGACTACGCCTTTATCTCCTGACAAAACGACACAAGATGACAAAAGTTGGCATGAATCTGATATTGATGAAAAAGATATCAATAAAACTGAGGTTATAGACATTTTAGGTAATCCAATAAACTTAATCTTTGCAATATTGAAATAATAGTTGTAAACTATATGTTATAATAAATATATTAGTGTCATTTTACAGTTCTAGGCACCTCTGATGGATCACTGGAGCTCAACCCGCAGAGCTGCCTAGCGCGTCCCCGGGTGGCCGATATGGGAGACCCTCTCGTTGGGGGGGTTGTCAGGTCATAATACGAAAAGCCTGACTGCGGACCATAGTGGGTAACATGTTTGGAGAATGCCACATCCAATGCACACTAAAGACCCCTTCTGTAGTTTTCGAAAAAGAGTAGGCTAATGCCGCTACAGAAGGCTTAATTATCCAACCCTACCCAACCAACCTCCTTTTACAGTGGCAGTCAAAATTGGTTCCCTTTTGTGTCCTGTCGCATCCCTATTTGAATTGTTTGATAAATTGAACTGGCTCTCGTCCTGAAGAAGCACGAAATATTTGCCACTGGTCGTTAAGCAACAATCAATCATTTTGCAGTTTATAGTTTATTAATAGTAGTCTTCGAGGTCACTTTAATAGTACATGTACAATTTATCCTTCTATGGATTGATATTTCGTTGCAATTGGTAATCACATGACAGGTGATGCTATCATGGCAGGAGATGCGTACTCTGCTTACCTGGTCGTTCCCTTGCGGGATTTAAGTGATGGCGACGAAAGTTCAGTGATCCATTGTACTCTGTGCTTTGTGAGTTCGGGTTAGCTTACTACCTCACATACACAGATCTCTTGTCAATAATGTTGAGTAAGCTTGACGACATTGGTGTCATGAATTTCATGTACTTTTTGTTGCTCTGTCCTGACATTTCGTATTCCGAATATTAATAACTACTTTTCTTATCTGCTTTTTGTTCTGTCACTGGATTAACTTCGCAAGAAACAAACCGTGAAAACTAAACAATATGTAGACAACACAAACTCTTCGATCAAATAATAGTACGATGTATATATGAAACCAAAACACTCTAACAAAGTAAATATAGTTCTGATCAGCGGTAAAACTTGATGCTTTATACTACTCTGGGGAATAGTGCATCAATTTGTGAAGACAACCTTAAAGTTTCAGTAGTATTATATTAATAATTTATATCTGACAAAACTCTGACATACTCAAATGTAGGAACTTGGCAGTTGTTTAACTGTTGGTCATATGAAGTGCGGATGAGGTTTATTGAACAGAGAATAATTGACGACAACTTAAATGAATAGAGGATAACATGCTTATTGAAAAACTATAGAGAATAATGGTGTTCTACAATGTAAAGAATAATTTTAAAATGGGTAAATAATTTGAGGAAAAATACCTATTATAAAAAAAACAACAACTGTACAGAATAAAGAAAACTGCTAAAAAAACTATTAGTTCATATCTATTAGCACTATTTGTACATTTTATAAAAGTCCTTTTCACCCTAACTCAGTTATTCGTTGATAATAATAAAACAAATTTCAACAACATCACAAGAATTTTTAGAATAAGCATATTTTAACTCAATACAAATAAATGGGACAAAAATTAAGTGAATATAGAATTTTAGACCCCTAGATCACGACCCTCAATGATCATATTGTTCAATTTGGCTTACAGAAGAAACACTATATGTAATGCTTGACCCAGATAAACAGAATGCTTTAACTGGTTCCAGTTGTACGCTTGAATTGATAGTAATATCAAAACGGCAGATTGTAAAAATCGAATGGTTCCATGATAACGTATATCTGAATATTAGCGAAAATCAAGAGAAATATCAAGGGGGTACAATTGAATGTAAGTCACTGACGATAAACCACCTGGAACTATGTGATACTGGTATCTACAAATGTAAAGTTTCTGATTCTAATAAAACTGTTACCAGTAATATCGTCACCATAAATGTCTGTAAGTAATTTATCATAACTTAAAATTGTTTCTTTAAAGTCACTGTTACAAAATGTTCAGTTTTGTGAAAACTTAGGAGGACTTCCTTCTTGAACATCAGTGTTCTTAGGAGGTTTTTGCTCTTGATCATTTTGGTTTTCATAATGTTAGATCTTGAGCACAACAAGTCGTAAATCGACGAAATGTGCACATCTTGTGCATCAAAATTAATACCAAAGAATTTATCGTACTTAAATTTGAATATTCAATACATTGCATTTAGTTTAATGTTTCGAATTTAAGGAGTTTAAACTAATTATTATTAATCCTAGAATTTTTTCTGTCTCTTTTGGTTTTTAAAACCAAATGTGGGAAGGTATTAATTCAAAATATTCGAATCAACAGCCAAGACAAATATATATGCGAACAATAAAAAGTCAAACATAAAACAGATACTACGAATTAGCACAAGTAACAAAGAAGGGGATATAAAATATAGCAATATTAAAACTGAAACACTGGGATATGATATATGATTAATCTAATTGTGACATCAGGTGCTCCAACAGCAAGAAGCATGTCTTGATTTTTTAATCATATCCATTATATGACAGGTGGATAAATCATGTAAGGAAATGTTAGCTGATTGTCTAATGAACATACAGATTATTAATAAAAATATACAGAGAGGACGCTGTTGAAACTATTGGTGGTTGGACAGTGCTACTTGCATAAAAAATTGTCTGTATTAAGTTTGCTTTATTTTTTAATGATTTGTTCAAAACAAAACAAAATCATTAAGAAAAAATTTGTTACAGATTTTCAAACAAGTTGCCTTGATACTCTTTAAACAACATTGAATCATCTTCAAGCACACATTAATAATCATGTTAATTATGGACATGCAATCATTTGAATTAGCAGATATAATCAGTTTTCAATTGAAGAGGATATTAATGTATAAAAAACATTCTTTTTAATAGTGGAACCTAAAATTACAATACAGTATATACCACAGAGAATGGAAGGCAATAAATTGAAACATTTCATTAAGTGCACGGTTGTGAGCATGCCTTACCCTACCGACCTATATTTTCTCTGCCAAGACAAAACTGAAATAACTTTAATTAAACCTGATAGTGAGAAGCACTTAGAAAATTCTACAGAGTGCAGTCTACAAGTCCTGAAGTCTGGCAAATATACTTTTGTGGCAAAAAATATCTATAAAACCATTAAAGACGAAATTTATGTCGACGTACCTAATGGTAAGTATACAAATAAGGGAGTATATCAGTCAGTCATGCAGAGAGGGTAAATCCTTAACGATGCATTTAAAGTGTAAAATCGTCATTTATATACTTCTGTCAGTGCAAGTCTAAAGTACTAGCAAACCAGTTGTTGTTTAAACCCCTTGAATATCAATATATCCTTTTCTCTACCAGAAAAATTAGTCGTTTAAGTACTTGATTCATATCTGTCTGCAATTAGAATCCATAACCTGCAAATTGAGTATGTACCTTGTATCTTAAAATAGAAGTGAACATATGTAAATCTGACATAAGACCAACATGTTGCCTTGATACTCTTTAAACAACATATAAAATATACAGACCATCAAGTTCTTTCCTTTAAACTGAATAGTTTATCAACTAATAAGGGACGAGGTTTTTGGAAACTTCAACTATAACCTTATTGACGATACTTCATGTCAAATATATAACTGACAAATATCAAAGTTTGTTTGAAAAAGGAAAAAACAAGGATATACCGACCGTATCAGAATCGTGGATTCCTTTTTAAAATTAAGATTAAAGAAATGTCAATAAAATTTGGTATAAACAAGTCTAGGAAAAAATATAAAAAAATATTGAATAAAAATGAACATAACAAGAAAATAGTTGAAATGAAAAACTAGCTATTTTACCTATGATGAACTGGTCATACTGGTTGTTTGTAGGCTTCAAGGAAGTATATATTGCATTGGTTATTTATTTATATAGCAATAAAATTTTACATCTCTGATAAATTTAGAAAAATCAGAGAATATACAAAATGTAACTGGCAAGACACATGACGGTGAATCAGCTGTACACGAGTCTACGACAGAATCTGCTATCTTACAACAGGGTGCACATTCGCCAGGTAAATGGTGTATTAAAAATATGAATTTGTATCAGTCATTCACCGGAGGTTTATAGAGTAGATTTTACAATTTTGTAACAGTAAATTTTAAGTATCAATTTAGGGCTAGTGTCGAAATATTACCAACTGAGCTGTGGATACCCTCGGGACTTGGTCTCTACCAGCAGTGGTATCGACTCATTGGTAAAAACTAAATTCTTTGATACCATTTTGGATGCACAAGATGTGCACATTTCATCGATTTAGGACTCATCAGTTGTCCTCAAAGCATACGAATCTATATTTCAACAAAAATGAAATCCTGCCAATTTGTAGTTTGTTATCTTGATCATAGTGCTTTCTCCTGGTAGTGTTTAAGCATTCTTTATTCATGAACGAATTTATAATCCCGATGTTTTAGTTATTAGCACACCACAGGAAAGACGATAATTAATTTGGGAAGCATTCTACAAATGGTTTCATTCTCCTTCATTCACACTTTCAATGTGTTAATAAACATTCTTTAATTTCAAACAGCAGGGTTAAAAACTGGGAGGACAACACAAAATATGTACACTATTTTTAAGATCCTTCCACCTTTCTCGTCTGACATTCAGAGTACTATAAGCAACAGTTACATTACGTGCAACCCCGACAAATTAACTTGAATGCCGAAGAAACCTCGAGCAATTACAAACGAATGATATCATCAGGGACTCGAGTCAACCAACATATCCCCTCAGTTGCTAGTATGTCGTTACTAGCCCGAAATTGATACTTTAAATTTACTGTTACAAAAATGTAAAATAAGTGAGATTTAAAGTAAAGAGCAACTGGTGTCTTAAATCGACGAAATATACTCACCTTGTGCATCAAAATTGGCATCAAAGAATTTTCGTTACAAGAATATTATCGAATCTTTCTAATCTCTATAATAAAATGAGCGAATTTTAATGTCCATGCCTTGGCAAGGACTTTAAAATTCGATAATTATAGCTACTATATAGATTTGTTAAATCGGATAATCCTCGAATGTGTTTCTCTAATGATTATAAAATAAATTTTCATATTTGTTAAACCAAAATCGACTAAATTCCTTATTTTTACATCATACTCTAAATACGTAATATTTTTATAAGAGGACAAATATACCTAAAGATCAATAAAAAACTCAATCCATTAGACAGACAAAATCCGGGAAGACAAACGAACAATCACAAGCACATCAAATTAACACTGAAAACTAAAAAAAACAATGAACAACTATAAAAACCAGGAGTGAACTCAGGTACTCCGGAAGGGTAAGCAGTTTCTGCTCCGTATACGGCACCAGTATATAATTCTGTTGCTATGGTGTTATGAATCGATTGCAAGAAATCTGAATGTTAAAGTAGTTCCAGCGTGTTATGACCGTTTGTCTTAACAAATCATCTAATGAGATCATCAGTAATCCAAAGTTGATTAAATTTTGATTTGAAATAAGAATGGCTTAGAAAGGGGTGGATTTACAAAGACAAAAGCAAAACAACAAAGTATTGCTTAGAACAATATCAAATAACATCGGTATTATACGTTTAATCTTGTATAATCTTTTTTTTTTCAGATTCAAAAACACAATTAAAATATTCAAATGATGGAAAGGAGAACATTGGGTTTCGTATCGTTGTTTCTTTAGATATTGGCACAATAAATTCTCGTTATAGTTTCATTTCAACAGAAATACAACAAATTGATTTGTCGTCGGTAGTATCAGACTGTATACCCACATGTGTTCTGTTTTCATTACCTAAAGAATCTTTACCTACCGGGAATGTTTGTATGCAGAATGTGGATGTTAAATATGAATTCTTGGACATTGTATCATCTCAGAAAAATGATTTAGAACACTGCATGGAATCACCGGAGAGTATTAAGAAAGAATGTGACTTTTTCTCATTAGGATTTTCAACAAAACAAGGCTGCCAGAGATCTTTAAGTCCAAATTCTATACTGAAGTTTGAGAAATTCAAGTTAGAACTTTACCGGCAAGATGTAAGTTAAAATATCTTTGGTGTTTTCTTTTTTGTGGGAGAATTTTGTAAACAAAATGGAAGAGGTTGAAAATGGGCTTAAAAGAAATAAATAAAAGGTACAAAAACACAAAAAGTATGGACATGAACAACAATAAAAAAAAATTTGGTTATTGAGCTAAAAAGGGTGCATTAGATTTAAGCAACAATAGGTAGGGATTAACAAATATAAGTAATTCCATAAAGATGAAGTTGATTTATACAATATAGTCTCCTTTTATGTGGGGAACATAAGCAGTCATGTATTATAAAATAAATTTAGTTAACACATATTTATTAACATTAAGATTGTCCATACGTAAATACTGGAAGTGTTTTCCTGACATTTTGACTTGTACAGGTAAATTATAGGGTCCTTAACCCAAATATATATGGTTGCTATGATCTTTTTCAATGACCTTGGCTCTTGACCTTTCTTTTTGGCTTGTACAGGTAAATTATAGTGTCCGTAACCCAAATATATATGGTTGCTAGGGAGTTTTTTATTGGTTGCTATGGACTTTGTCAATCAATGGCATTTGACTCTTCACCTTCCATTTTGACTTGAACAGGTAAATTTTAGGGTCCTGAACCAAATATATCTGATTGTATGGGACTTTTCCATCGGTTGCTATGGATTTTTTCAATGACCTTGGCCCTTGACCCTCCATATTGACTTGTACAACTAAATTATAGGGGCCTTAACCCAAATATATATGGTTGCTATGGACTTTTTCAATGACCTTGACCCTTGACCCTCCATTTCTGTTTTACAGCTACCATTTGAATTATTCAAGTTATATTCTCAACATCTTTGTCAATATATATCAGACCATTATTTTTACTGATAATTACCGTTTACATTTGAATAATTTGTCAAGGGCAAAAACTCTATAAGGGGTCAATTGACGATTTTGGTCATGTTGACTTATTTGTAGATCTGACTCTGCTGAACATATTTGCTGTGTACAGTTTATCCTTATGCTTATCGGTAATAATAATATGGTAGTTAATAAACTAAAACTGCAAAATTTCTTTAACATTAACAACGAGAAAATGGGTTGACCGATTTGTCTGAAATTTTCTGTCAGTTTTTCTCTAACTGCTTTAGTTTTTTAGATATGAGCCAAAAAGTGCATTTTTCATCTATGTTTCTCCATGGAAAAAAAAATAAAACATATACTTTATACTAGATACCCTAAGAATCTTTCAGCCTAAGTTTGGCTGATATTTATTCAGTAGTTTCAGAGGAGAAGATTTTCTAAAATTTACAAAAATGTGAAAGATTGTCTTTAAAGGGCAAAAACTCCTATAATGGGTTAATTGACAATTTTGGTCATGTTGACTTATTTTTAGATCTTACTTTGTTGAACAGTTTGTCTTTATCAATAATGAAATTCAAGATAATAACCTAAAACTGCAAAATTTCCTTAAAATTAACAATGCAGGTGCAATATCACCAATTTGTCTTAAAAGTTCATGGCAGGTAGATCTTGACCTGATGAACATTTTTATTCCATGTCAGTTTTACTCTAAATGCTTTAGTTTTTGAGATATAAGCCAAAAACCTCAGTTTACCCCTATGTTTTATTTATAACCATGGCAGCCAATACAGACAATAAAATAAAACATAAAGTTTATTCTAGATACACTGAGGATCATTCAGACTAAGTATGGCTGTAATTGGTTCAGTGTTTTCAGAGGAGATCGTTGAAAACGTTAACGATGGACGACGGACGCCAAGTGATACCAAAATCTCGCATGTCCTTTTAGGACAAGTGAGCTAAAAATGATCTTAAACTCATTTTTCTGAGCTTACATAAGAAAAGGGTCATTTAAGCTATTGCCATCACTTTTCGCCGTTCATCTGTCAACATTTCACATTTTGAACGTCTAGAGAACCACTGAATGGATTGAAACAAAACATTACAATATTGTGCTGACAAAGTGTTGTTACTTTGGTGCCAATCCATCATCCAGGATGGCCGCCAGCGGGGGACTTAGTTTAACATATAACCTATGGGAAATGCATACAAAAATTTCCTGAGAACCACTCAATGGATTGAAATGAAACATGGCATAAATGTTCCTTATGAGTGCTGACCAAGTATTGTTACTTTGGTGCCGATCTGTCATCCAAGATGGCCGCCAGAGGGGAACTTAGTTAAACATAGGGGAATATATGTAACAGTGTATTCGTTCCACCAGTGTATTCTTTCCATAGCACAAGTTACACTAGTGTATAATTTCCAGAGGAATTATTGCATTAGGTTACTTTTTCCATGCCTTTGTTTAGTTGTGTATCCAAAACACTCTTAAAAGAATTTTTTAGGGGGACTATTAAATAAAATGGGGCGTGGTGTTTTTTTTTTGGGGGGGGGGGTGGATAAAAATATCGAAGCCAGCATTTAGAAATAATTTGTCATGTGGAAATTATACACTAGTGTAATTTAACCTGGAAAAAATTACCTAGTGCAATTATTCTTCATTGAAATGTTTGGTTGTACGATTTGTCGTTCAGGTAATTCAAAATCGCCTGATATTCGTCAGCTCCATATTTAATAATACATGTATAATCTTTATCATTATAATATAAGCATAAATTGACAAAAAACGGAAGTTCGGGATTTACTAATGTGAAGATATTTTAAAGTAGATTTCGACTATTTAAACCTTATATATGTATATAGCTAACTAATCAGGCTTCTAAAAGAAAAGAAACATTAAATATTTTATTAAACGAATATAATTTATAAAGGCAATTTCTACAAATCCATCAAATCATCAACAGTATAAACGTAATTTTAAATTATCATTTATCCATGCATTATTCTACATGGGACAATCTAATTAACAATAACAATCCTATATTAAAAGACTAAGTTAACTTTGCAGGAGGTTAAAAAATCTTGGGAAGCCAAATGTTTATACAAAAAACTCTTTATGATATAAAAAGGTTACATTCAATTTATGAAAATACAAGGATTATGCCAAATTAGCATAAGCTAATTCAAAACTGTAAACATTGAATACATTTTTAAAACTTCAAATAAAATTTGAGCAAAAAGTAAATAAATAAACTTTGAAATAAAGAATTAAATTTTATTTTAATTCAAGAACGATAACCCTACTTAGAAATAAAACAACTATAAGAATCTCAGATTCATTTTTAGCTCACCTGACCCAAAGGGTCAAGTGAGCTATTCTCATCACTTGGCGTCCGTCGTCCGTCGTCCGTCGTCGTCCGTCGTCCGTCGTCGTCCGTCGTCCGTCGTCCGTCGTCGTCCGTCGTCCGTCGTCCGTCGTCGTCCGTCGTCCGTTAACTTTTACAAAAATCTTCTCCTCTGAAACTACTGGGCCAAATTGAACCAAATTTGGCCACAAGCATCATTGGGGTATCTAGTTTAAAAAATGTGTCCGATGACCCCGCCTGTCAACCAACATGGCCGACATGGCTAAAAATAGAACATAGGGGTAAACTGCAGTTTTTGTCTTATATCTCAAAAACTAAAGCAATTAGTTCATCAGGTCAAGATCTACCTTTCATGAAATTTTCAGACAAATCGGTCAACCCTTTGTTGGGTTATTGCCCCTGAATTGTTAATTTTAAGGAAATTTTGCAGTTTTAGGTTATTATCTTGAATATTATTATAGATAAAGACAAATTGTAAACATCAAAAATGTTCAACAAAGTAAGATCTACAAATAAGTCAACATGACCAAAATCATTGATTGACCCCTTATAGGAGTTTTTGCCCTTTAAAAACGGCATCCAGCGTAAACTTTTCTTTAAAGATCTTTTCCTCTCAAACTACTAGGCCAATTTAGACCAAACTTTGATGGAATGGTCCTTGGGTGGCCTCCTTCCAAAATTATGTCTGACAACCCCGACTTCCAACCGACATGGCTGCTGTTACTAAAAATAGAAAAAAGGGGGGGGTGAATTTCAAAAATCTTCTTATATGAAACTACAAGGCCAGTTGGAACCAAAGTTGGCAGTAATGGTTCTTAGGAGGTTCTCTTTCAGAAATATGTCCAATGACCCGGACTGTTAACCAAGATGGCCGCCACAGCCGAACTTAGTTTAACATAGGGCCCTATGGGAAAATTCATTGAAAAATCTTTTTGTCTTAAACCACTTGACCAATTGGAACCAGACTTGGCAGCAATGGTCTTTAGATGGTCCTCTTACAGAGATGTGTCCGATGACCCGGACTGTGAACCAAGATGGCCGCCACAACTGAACTTAGTTTAACATATGGCCCTATAGGAAAATTCATTGAAAAATCTTCTTGTCTGAAACCACTTGCCATATTGGAGCAGGACTTGGCAGCATTGGTGCTTAGGAGATCCTTTTTCAGAAATGTGTCTGATTTCGTGGACTGTGAACCAAGATGGCCGCCACAGCAGAACTTAGTTTAACATAGGACCCTGTGGGAAATTCACTCAAAAATCTTCTCGTCTGAAACAACTAAGCCAATTAGAATTAGACTTGGTAGCAATGGTCTTTAGATGGTCCTCTTTCAGAATTTTGTGCGATGACCCAGACTGTCAACCAAGATGGCTGCCACACCCAAACTTAGTTAAACATAGGGCTCTATGGAAAAATTCATTGGAAAATCTTCTTGTCTGAAATCACTTGACATATTGGAGCCAGACTCGGCAGCATTGGTCCTAAGGAGGTCCTCTTTCAGAAATATGTCCGATCACCCGGATTGTCAACCAAGATGGCTGCCATACCGACCTTTGTTAAATATTGGACCCTATGGAAAAATTCATTGAAAAATCTTCTTGTCTGAAATCACTTGACATATTGGAGCCAGACTCGGCAGCATTGGTCCTTAGGAGGTCCTCTTTCAGAAATATGTCCGATCACCCGGATTGTCAACCAAGATGGCTGCCATACCGACCTTTGTTAAATATTGGACCCTATGGAAAAATTCATTGAAAAATCTTCTTGTCTGAAATCACTTGACATATTGGAGCCAGACTCGGCAGCATTGGTCCTTAGGAGGTCCTCTTTCAGAAATATGTCCGATCACCCGGATTGTCAACCAAGATGGCTGCTATACCGACCTTTGTTAAATATTGGACCCTATAGGAAAAATTCATTTAAAAATCTTCTTGTCTGAAACCACTTAGCCAGTTGAACAAGACTTAGCAGAAATGGTCCTTAGATGGTTCTTTTTTAGAAATATATCCGATGACCTGGACTGTCAACCAAGATGACTGCCACAGCTGAAATTAGTTTAACATAGAATCCTATAGCTAAATTGACTGCAACACTTAAATTTTGAGGTCTGCTCAAGGTGTAAAGTTAAATGCAGGTGAGCGATACAGGCTCTTGAGAGCCTCTAGTTATAAATACCTATGATAATCAAACTAAAGCAAAACTTGACTATTTACGGAAAGACAACACTAGTGTAAAATTACTGATCGGAAAATCTACACGCCAGAATAAAAGTACGCTTACAAATACGTACAAAAATCTAAAGAACCGCTGAATGGATTGAAAACCAAACATGGCATGAATGTTCCTTATGAGGTGCTTACCAAGTGTTGTTACCTTTGTGATGATCTGTCATCCAAGATGACTGCGGGGGGGACTTAAATATAACACTATGGGAAATGCATACAAAAATCTTCTAGGGAACCACTCAATGGATTTAAACGAAACATGGCATGAATGTTCTTTATGAGTGCTGACCAAGTATTGTTACTTTGGTGCCGATTTTTCATCCAAGATGGTCGTCAGCGAAAAGGCTTAGTTTAACATAGAACTGTATGAGAATTACATACAAAGTTGAAAGAGGACAAATATACGTAAGGAGCAAACCAAAAAACGCAATCCATTAGACAGACAAACCCAGGAAGACAAATGAACAACCACAAGCACAACAAATAAACACTGAAAACTAAAAAACAATGAACAACACGAACTCCTATAAAAACCAAGAGTGAACTTAGGTGCTCCGGAAGAGTAAGCAGTTCCTGCTCCATATACGGCACCCATCGTGAAGTTCAACAAAGTCAGTCCGGTGGTTGTAACATATCAGTCCAGGTACATGTACATGAAATGTTACGACAATGGAAAAAATCACTGAATGGATTGAAACCAAAGACAGCATAGATGCTAATCTCAAAGTCCTTTAGCAATGTACAAATGGAAATATCAGGTGGGCGATACTTGCTCCTGGGAGCCTTTGCTTTAAATATGTGATCAATAGATGAATGCATGCGTTTTTCCATATGAAAACTCTTATCAGCCCTAAGGCATGAACGTCTAGAACTGATAAATGTGCTATACGTATGTACATTAGTAATGTCCAAGATAATTCCACTAAACACTGGAAGTAGAAAGATGAAACTTGGGTCATTGATTGCACTGTGTGTGTGGACTGTGCCAAAGGTTTCGGAATTTGAATAGTGCTCCTGTGTGACAGACTACTAAGGGGGCCCAAGGGTACATTATTCTTTTGTCACGAAACTCCTCTCAGATTATTTACAACAGGGAACTGAAAGATTCAGTAATTGCCCTGTCAATATAGATTGTGCCAAACATTTCGGAATTTGAATAGCGCGTCTGGGAGTCGAGCTAGAAGGGTGGTACAAGGGTACATTTTCCTTTGTTACGCAACTCCTCTCATGTTATTTGGAATACGGAACTGAAAGTTGGCTCAGTAATTGTACCACTAATGTAGATTGTGCTAAAGGTTTTGGAATTGTTTTAAGATGCGGTTCCACCTTTGGTAAATTTGCTGGAAGTCTCAAATACCATAATTTTTTTAATTTTTTGACAAGGAACTATTAAATTGTCTGAATCATATCAGCAGTAACACATATTTGGATGGTCTATATGTCAAAAATATGTGACTCCAACTGTTGTAAATTTCCTGAAAGTGCTTAAGACTATTATATTTGGAATGTTACTTAGCAATTATAGATTTGTTTAAATCATATTAGTTTTAAGACTTATCAGGATCATTTGGATTTCAAAAAAATGTGATTCCAATTTTCGTAAATTTCCTGAAAGACTGAAATACTACTTTTTTATTTCTAATTTCTAATGATCCTTGAATTGGGGTCAGGAGATGGAACAAATATGGCCACCGTTGCTAGAATTAGAAAAATGTATGATAAAAATATTTAAAGATCTTCCCTGTTGAAAATCTTTGCGTTGTACGGACCAGATTTATTGTGATATGGTTCTTAAAGCTCTTTCAGAATTATGTATGGGGCTCATATCTTGTACCAGTGTGTCCCCTATTGCTGAAAAAAATAAATAGAAAGCTTGTTCAGTTCTTCCTCATTGCCTGTGAATGACAAACCGTAATTGGGGATAAAGGCCTCTAGTTTTTTGCAGTTCTTTTTACAATATCTAGTTTTATTTGCTGTGATTTCACTCTGTATCTTATGGCCTTTTCTTATCCGTTGGTATTGTTTCGTTGATACTTGTTTGGTTTCTTATTAAACACTTGCAGAATTACTAATTATATAAAACCAGGGTTGTTTTATTCTACTTAAGACAATAACTGACAAAATTGAAGTTGAAGATATCAATGGAAGGAGAATGAAGGCCCTATACGTGTATAGTGCACTCATTAGAGAACTGAGATCAGAAGTATTGATAAAGATAAAAGAATCTTACAGTGACTTTGAATTGAGTGACATCACCTGGGTTGTAACTGTACCTGAAAGATGGTCTGATGGAGGATTTCATTTTATTAACCTAGCCTGTCAGCGGGTTTGTATTTTTACAAAATGTTTTAAAAGGTTTTCTTCCTTCATTTTACAAGCTAGTTAGATCATATGTGCAGGGTTCGCACGGGTGCTTGAAAACCTTGAAAGTACTTGAAATTGAAAATTGGAAATTAAGGCCTTGAAAGTACTTGAAATTCAAAGGAGGTCCTTGAAACTCCTTGAAAAACTGTGTTTTTGAAGAATTAAAAAATTGGTTAAATTTTCTGTCATAAAAGTGTTTAAAATTCGTTTTCAGATCACTCGGTCTCGCGTTTATTGGTATTTTTGTCAAGACTTTATATAAGTTTCGCGTATTTTCCCTTTTCTAAAAATAACTACTTTTCTGTGAAACCGGTGCGTAGTAATTTCTGTGTTGCAGTCTAGAAATAAATCTGACTTTGCGTAAAAATTCTAGTAATTAAACGATCCAGATTGATTTTATGGTAACTTAAATTAACTTTAACTAATAAAACATCTTTCATTTACGTGATTAAATGTATTTTTCCGATGAATTTTAGTCACAGGGAGCAAACCGAAACTGAAAGTAGTTCGAAAGAAAGTTGATGGCATGCCTGGGATGTATGGCTAGAAAAGCCACAGCATAAGGCATGACTGAAGAGAAGTGTTATATCTGTGAACAAAGCGAAGTGTGAAATATGCAAAAAAGGCTTCAATATATCATCAATGGGCTCTCTTACAATTACATATAGGTCATAACCATATGGATTTAAATTGTCAATATCAGTTGATTTCTGGTCCTTGAAAATTTGGAAATTGGTCCTTTAAAGTCCTTGAAATGGCCTTCAATTTTGTGGTCAAAAATGTGTATGAACCCTGTATGTGTTTCGTATTCTGTTAATTCAGACAAAATAATTTATGCTTAGAAGAAGCCCTTTTAGATGAGACCACTGCTGGTGGAGTCCAAGTCCCCTTGGGTATCCTCAGCTCAGTTGCTAGTGTTTGGTATTTTTGAATTTGCTCTACCTTTTGGATTGTTTTTTTGGTATTCAACATTTTAGGCCTTGAGCACAGCTGATGAGTGGTAATTCGACAAACTGTGCACATCTTGTGCATTAAAATGGGTATCAAAGAATTTATTTTATGTGGAAAGTTGAATGCTAATCCATAAAAAGTGCTTCCTATGTACAAATGTTTTTTCTGTTCTTCAAAAATTAAGTTTTGATCATGTCAGCAGGTCATATCTAAACCCTTTACAAAATAGAACCATACTTTACACTTAAAAGTGAAGGCTTAAAGGAGATATACTAAAGATTAGTATGTTAAGTACAGATCAACTAGTAGCCTAATTGAAATTTAAATTACTATGCATTTAGTTTCAATTCACCATTGTCTCGTTTGTTTTTTGTAGTTGGTATCATAAAATTTATTAATACCACATAGTGAATATCATGTTGGTGGACTCCAATTCCACGAAGTTATCACCAACTCAGTTGTTAGTATTTCTATACTAGCCCGAAATTGATACTTTAAATTTACTCTAATAAAAACGTTATTTCTTTCTGAAAACTAAGGAGTATCTCCCTCATGCATAACCCTATCCTTAAATTGGTTTGCCTTTTGACCATTTTTGTATATCAATTTTCTCTTCTGCGATTTGGATTTTTTTTCAACATGTTAGATTGATTGCTGGATGATTGTTGTCTAACGTCCGATGGCAAAAATTTCATGCTTCTTCAGGATAAGAACCAATTCAATTTATCAAACAAATCAAATAGGGGTGGAATGGGACACAAAGGAACCGCTTTTGACTCACTGTAAAAGGAGGATGGTTGGATAGGGTCGGATAATTTAGTCTTCTGAAGTGGCCATCAGTCTATTCCTTTTTGAAAACTGCAGAAGGGAGTGTGGCATTTTACAAACACATTACTCACTATGGTCCACGGTCAGGCTTTCCGTATTATGACCTGACAACCCCATAAGAGAGGGTCTCCCCTATCCACCACCTGAGGACGCACTGGGCAGCTCTATAGGTTGAGCTCTTGTGATCCGTCACACGTGATCATGAGCACAAATTAGGGTAAATCAACATAATGTTCATATCTTATGCAAAACAAAATGTTATCATCCCATTTATTTTAGTTCGATACCAATCTGGTGAGCTGTGATTTGACTTTATCACTTTAATATCTTCATTGTCTGTAACAAATTTCACCACGCACTAGTTTCACCGATTTTGTCATTGTTTTAATTTTTAGTAATTATATGTTTACTTGTTTACAGGGAGGAATAGATAGTAAAAAACTAATTCTACAATCCGAATTCAGTGCTGTTTTTAAGTATTATCAGTATTCCAAATCAATTCCAGTACAAATTACAGAAAATTCGAAGTACCTTCTTGCTGACCTTGGTGGTAATACAATTTCATCTATGACAACTAAATGTATTGCCATCACTTGGCACCCGTCGTCGTATACTTTCCTTTAAAGATTGTCTCCTTTGAAACCACTGAGACAATTGAAACAAAACAATGGTCCTTAGATGGTCCTCTTTCAGAACTGTGACCCAAAGATGGCCACCAGAGCTGAACATAGTTTAACATAGGACCTTATGTTCACATTAGAAAGTTGTTCGTCTGCAACCGGTGAGCCAATTGGAACCAAATTTTGCAGCAATGGTATAATTGTGTCCTATGACATGGACCGGCATAGGCGGACAAAGTTAAACCTAGGACCTTATGGGAAATTCATTTAAAGATCTTAGTGTTTGAAACCACTAAACCAATAGCGAACAAACTTTGCAACAATGGTCCCTAGATGGTCCTTTTAAGACTTATATCTGATGACCAGCACCGCCATCCAACAGGGTCGCCACAGGTGAGTTTATTTTAACATAGGACCCTATAGGAAAATTCAATTATAGATCTTAGTGTTCGAAGCCACTAAACCAATTGGGAACAAACTTTGCAACAATGGTCCTTAGATGGTCCTTCTTAAGATTTATATCTAATGACCAGCGCCGCCATCCAACAGGGTCGCCACAGGTGAATTTAGTTTAACATAGGACACTATAGGAAAATTCAATTCTGTTACCTGTAGCCTTTGGGAACCAAACTTGGCAGCAGTGGTCCTTAGGTGTTCTTTTTTCAGACGTGGAACCGCTAACCCAGACTGCCTTCTAAGAAGGCCACCATAGGCAAACTTAGTTTAACCTAGCATCCAATGGGAAATTCATTTAAAAATCTCCTTTTCTGAGACAAAAAGCCAATAGGAACCACACTTTGCAACAACGGTCCTTATGTTGTGCCCTTTCAGAAATGTATCTGAAGACGTGCATCGTCCTCGAAGATGGCCGCCATAGGCGAACTTAAATTAACATAGAACCCAATGTGACTTTCATTTAAAGATCTTATTATCTGAAAGCACTAAGCCAATTGGAAAAAACTTGACAGCAATGGTCATAATGGTCCTTAGAATGTTCTCGATTAGAATTATATCCAATGACCTCCATAAAAAAGGCCACCATATGCAAAATCAGTTTAACATAGGACCCGATGGGAAAATTCACTTAAAGATCTACTTTTCTGAAATCAATCAAGCAATAGGAACCATATTTGCACTGATGGTCCACAGGTGATTCCCCAGAGTCGAACATAGTTTAGCATAGGACACTATCTGAAAATTCACTAAAAATCTTGTCTGAAACCAGTGAACTAATTGGAACCCAATTTGCCTGCAATGGTCCTATTTCAGATATATATCTGATGACCCAGCCTGCTATCCAAGATGACCACCAGAATCGAATTAACATATTTTAACATAGGTGCATATGGGAATATTCTCTTAAAAATCTTTTCGTCTGAAGCCAGTGAGACAATTGGGACCAAATTTGACAGTAGTGTTCCATACTGCCAACCAAGATTGACATAGTAAAACAATTTAGTCTGCAAATGATATTCAGGTGAGCGATACAGGCTCCTGCATGGCAGCCTCTAGTGTGGATTTATGCCAAGACAGATTGGCCATCATTTAAGTAATGATTTATATGTTTTTAGCTCACCTGACCCGTAGGGTCATGTGAGCTATTGCTATCACTTGGCGTCCGTCGTCCGTCCGTCGTCCGTCCGTCCGTCGTCCGTCCGTCCGTCGTCCGTTAACTTTTTCAAACGTTAACTCCTCCAACACCATAAGTCCAACTGCAACCAAACTTGGTACAGTTACTAATTGGTATGGGTGCTACAAATATATTGTTTGGATTTTTGATTCGTATAAAAACATGGCCGTCATGGCTAAAAATAGAACATAGGGGTAAATCGCAGTTTTTTGCAAATAAGTCAGAAACGGTCACAGATATCAAAATTCTGGCATAGGGTAAAAGTGATCAGCACCTCAAGATCTACCTGCCCTGAAATTTTGAAGAAGATCCAACCACTCATTTCAGAGTTATCACCCTTTTTTTTGACATTTTTGGCTTTTTTTTATGTTATTATTTCAAAAATCTTCTCCTCTGAAACTACTGAATGGATTTGGATAAAACTTAGCATGATTGTTCCTTAGGGTATCCTGCACAAAGTTTATGCTTCGATTTTTGATCCATCGAAAAACATGGCCACTGTTACTAAAAATAGAACATAGGGGTCAAACAACAGTTTTTTGCAAATATCTCAAAAATCATTAGGTTATGGCAAATTCTTGCAGGTTGAAAGTGTTCAGCATGATGAGAGCTACCTGTGTGCTTATTTTTGTGAAAATCTGTCAACTGATGTTAGAGTTATTGCCCTTTTTTGACATTTTTGGCTTTTTTTTATGTTATTATTTCAAAAATCTTCTCCTCTGAAACTACTAAATGGATTTGGATAAAACTTAGCATGATTGTTCCTTAGGATATCCTGCACAGAGTTTATGCTTCGATTTTTGATCCGTCGAAAAACATGGCCACTGTTACTAAAAATAGAACATAGGGGTCAAACAACAGTTTTTCGCAAGTATCTAAAAAATCATTAGGTTAAGGCAAACTCTGGCAGGTTGAAAGTGTTCAGCTTGATGAGAGCTACCTGAGTGCTGATTTTCTTGAAAATCTGTGTACTGATGTTAGAGTTATTGCCCTTTTTAGCTCACCTGACCCGAAGGGTCATGTGAGCTATTGCCATCACTTGGCGTCCGTCGTCCGTCCATCGTCCGTCGTCCGTCCGTCCGTCGTCCGTTAACTTTTTCAAACGTTAACTCCTCCAACACCATAAGTCCAACTGCAACCAAACTTGGTACAGTTATTAATTGGTATGGGTGCTACAAATCTATCGTTTGGATTTTTGATTCGTAAAAAAACATGGCCGTCATGGCTAAAATAGAACATAGGGGTAAATTGCAGTTTTTTGCAAATAACTCAAAAAACATAACAGATATCAAAATTCTGGCGTAGGGTAAAAGTGTTCAGCACCTCAAGATCAACCTTCCCTGAAATTTTGAAGAAGATCCAACGACCCATGTAGGAGTTATTGCCCTTTTTCTGCATTTTTTCCAAATTTTGCACTTATTAAGCTCAATATCTTGGATACTATAAAGGAAATTTGAAAAATTTAAATTTCATATTGTTAGGCACACAAAGATCTACAAAATTTGTAACAGGATCGAAGTTGTAGGTTCGTTCCTTTTAGGAGTTATTCCCCTTAGATCGTCAAAATTGACCATTTTTGCAGTCTTTATTCATTGTAATAAAATCGTTAACTCCTCTTACACCATAAGTTTAATTGCAACCAAACTTAGTGTAGTTGTTCCTTGGCATGAGTGCTACTAAACTATCGTTTGGATTTTTGATTTGTAAAAAAACATGGCTGCCATGGCTAAAAATAGAACATAGGGGTAAATTGCAGTTTTTTGCAAATAACTCAAAAATGGTGACAGATATCAAAATTCTGATGGGAAGCTAAAGTGTTCAACACCTCAAGATCTACCTGCTTTGAAATTTTGAAGAGGATGTAACCACCCATGTAGGAGTTATTGCCCTTTTTCTTGATTTTTTTTTGAAATTTGTACTTATTAAGTTGTATGATCATTCCTTTTAGGAGTTATTCCCCTTAGAACATCAAAATTGACCATTTTCACAGCATTTCCCTTAGTTTGCAAAATGTTTAAATGAGCCCTTTAGGAGTTAAAGTTTTGTCCCTTTATAAATGTCAAAATAACTGTTGATGCCTTATAGATGGCAAACTGTAGAAAATGAAAAAAAGCTTTTGATTGCGTATAAATTTGTTTTTATGTTATTATTTCAAAAATCTTCTCCTCTGAAACTACTGAATGGATTTGGACAAAACTTAGCATGATTGTTCCTTAGGGTATCCTGCACAAAGTTTATGCTTCGATTTTTGATCCGTCGAAAAACATGGCCACTGTTACTAAAAATAGAACATAGGGGTCAAACAACAGTTTTTCGCAAATATCTCAAAAATCATCAGGTTACGGCAAACTCTGGCAGGTTGAAAGTGTTCAGCATGATGAGAGCTACCTGTGTGCTGATTTTCGTGAAAATCTGTCAACTGATGTTAGAGTTATTGCCCTTTTTGACATTTTTGGCTTTTTTTATGTTATTATTTCAAAAATCTTCTTCTCTGAAACTACTATTCAAAATCAAATGAAACTTGGTAAGATTGTTCCTTAGGGTATCCTGCAAAAAGTTAATGCTTGGATTTTGGATTGGTTGAAAAACATGTCTGCCCTTACTAAAAATAGAACATAGGAGTCAAAATGCTGTTTTTTGCTATTTTTTCCTGAATTATAGAAATAAAATGAAGATGAAAGCTACTTTGATGGCAAACATGGTATCCCGAGTTGAATGGTGATGATGAAAGTTTGTTTTGGATGGCCATTTTTAAAATGGCTGCCATTTTCCCGCCATTTTTTATACGACCGCAAAATTTTTGCGGTCGTATATTGGTATGACGTTGGCGTCGTCTGCGTCCTCGTCCGTCGTCAGCGTCGTCGTCCGAAGACATTTGGTTTTCACACTATAACTTTAGTATAAGTTAATAGAAATCAATGAAATTTAAACACAAGGTTTATGACCACAAAAGGAAGGTTGGGATTGATTTTGGGAGTTTTGGTCCCAACAGTTTAAGAATCAGGGGCCAAAAAGGGGCCCAATAAGCATTTTTCCTGGTTTTCGCACAATAACTCTAGTATAAGTAAATAGAAATCTATGAAATCTAAACACAAGGTTTATGACCACAAAGGAAGGTTGGGATTGATTTTTGGAGTTTTGGTCCCAACAGTTTAGGAATTAGGGGCCAAAAGGGTCCAAAATTAAACTTTGTTTGATTTCATCGAAAATTGAACTATTGGGGTTCTTTGATATGCCGAATCTAACCGTGCATTTAGATTCTTAATTTTTGGTCCTGTTTTCAAATTGGTCTACATTAAGGTCCAAAGGGTCCAAAATTAAACATAGTTTGATTTTAACAAAAATTGAATTCTTGGGGTTCTTTGATATGCTGAATCTAAACATGTACTTAGTTTTTTTATTATGGGCCCAGTTTTCAAGTTGGTCCAAATCGGGGTCCAAAATTAAACTTTGTTTGATTTCATCGAAAATTGAACTATTGGGGTTCTTTGATATGCCGAATCTAACCGTGCATTTAGATTCTTAATTTTTGGTCCCGTTTTCAAATTGGTCTACATTAAGGTCCAAAGGGTCCAAAATTAAACTTAGTTTGATTTTAACAAAAATTGAATTCTTGGACTTCTTTGATATCCTGAATCTAAACATGTACTTAGTTTTTTTTATTATGGGCCCAGTTTTCAAGTTGGTCCAAATCGGGGTCCAAAATTAAAGCTAAAAAAGGGGTAATTTTTTTTTTTTTTGGGGGGGGGGGGCAATTCTCCACAGCATATTGTATTGCACAAGAAGCAAAACATTGAATATAAATTCAAATCATATGACCAATTCTAAGTTCTTTATTTCAGTTATTCTGTATCAGAAACCTATTATGTGTCAAATATTTCAAGAAATTTTCAATTGCACAGTATTGTGCAATAGCAAGAAATTGATATGTGTGCCCTGTTATCAAAACTTTATTATTAAAAAATTCCATTGGAAATTTGCCAATAACTCTAGTTTAATGAACTTCATTGGAAATTTGTCAATATAAAATGTGCTGATGAAGCCTTTTTGTTTATCTCATCAAAACTGCTTTTAAATTATGTATATTTTAAATTTGCCATCCATGACTATGATGTCATTTTCTATTTTAATATGTTATGGTGTATTTAAATGGGCTGTTATGGTAGCAAAGTATAAAGAAATGGGGGGGGGGGGGGGGTTGAAAACAAAATTTAGGGGGGGGTAAATGAGAAATTGGGGAGGGGTAATTTTTTTCTCATTTCATATTTCATAAATTAAAAAGAAAATTTCAAATTTTTTTAGCAAAAAAAGGGGGGGTTACAATAAATTTTATTGTTTCTTGTTTTTTTTTTTTTTTTTTTTGGGGGGGGGGTCAATGTGCAACTTCATAGTGTATTGCACAAAAGCTAAAAAAGGGGTAAATTATTATTTTTTTTTTGGGGGGGGGGGGGTAGTGGGGGTGGGGCAATTCTCCACAGCATATTGTATTGCACAAGAAGCAAAAAATTGAATATAAATTGAAATCATATGACCAATTCTAAGTAATTTGATTTCAGTTATTCTGTGTCAAATATTTGAAGAAATTTTCAATTGCACAGTATTGAGCAATAATAGCACAAAGAAATTGATATGTGTGCCCAATTTTAAATTTTAAATTGGTTATTTCTGATTTATATATAAAAACAAATAATACTGATATGGTTTGAATAGGTAAATTAAAAATTTTTAAGTTCTTAGACAACATTCATTCTGTGTCAGAAACGTATGCTGTGTCAAATATTTATTCACAATCCAAATTCAGTATTGTATCAAGCTTGAATGTTGTGTTCATAATTGCCCCAACTATTCAGGGTTCGACATCTGCGGTCGTATCTAGCTGCGCCAAGCGGAGCATTTTATTACACTTGCTCGGATTTCAACAATATTTGGTTTTTAAAGTAAACATGGTATCCTTAGTGAATGGTGATGATGAGAATGTTGTATAACAATGATTAAACTTCATAATATGTGAGCTTTTAATTGCCATCACTTGGTGTCTGTCATCATCGTTGTTAACAAATTTTCAAACATCTTCTCCTCTGAAACTACTAGGGGGATTTGGATGAAACTTAGCATGATTGTTCCTGCAATATTTCCTTTTTAAGTACAATAAAAAGCCTTAACCCACAATTTTTACATAACTTCTTTCAAACATTTTAAAAACGAAGACAACATATCGACCAAAAGATTTATACTTGTATTTGAAGATGAATTAAAGCTTGTATTTTGTATTGTGAATCATCAGATTGACCATGACTGTATCTTAATCAAGCATAGGGAGAATTCATGCCCATTTCTTTCCAGAGGTTCTTGAAAGGCTTTTAAAGGTATTTTCAGCATTTTATGTGACCTTAAATACTCAGTTTAATTTACAAAAAAACATTAATATATTAATTTAGTTTATAGTCATTGTTTGCCAGGTGAGCGATTCAGGCTCTTGAGAGCCTCTTGTTTCATATAAGCATCTTTAACGGCATGTAAGTTGTATCATGACATCCAATATTTATTGCTTAAGAAGGCAGGATAATATCTTTCATAGGAAATCTCAACTGACAAATCTTTGTCTTCAACACAATTTTACCAAATCTTGCCTTGAGTATATCTTTGGAATTCATATCTATCGGAGTAATACGAAATTTGTTTCTTGTAAACAAGATATAGATGTGTTGTTCGTACAAGTAACCAGTAATTGGATTATTTTTTTTAAATAGGAGGAACGTGGGATATAACAGTCTTCGAAGTCCAGGAAAGTAACAAAATACGAAGGAAGCCTTGGTTTGTAAGTTGCTGTTATGAGATAGTTACCGATGAAATTATGGATCTGTTGAGAATGGTCATTGGGGATAGGGTTATGACGAAATTTGAAAAGGAACACACAGAAAGCTACTTAAGTTTAAAAGAACAATTCAGTAATATAGACATATTATCTGGGAATACTATTACAGTTCCCACTCAGGACATGGCGGTATTAGATAAACTGTGCAAGCACTTCCGTTTGTGTTCTTTCGCAAAAGCTGTAGAGGACTTTAGATGTGAACCTAAAGAAAATGACGGTGGCTCTGCTCAAATTGGCAACGGATCACCAGAAGTGTCTAAGTCTCATGTACCATCAAATTACCCAAGACACATGAAAGTTGTGGACGGTAAACTTTGTTTAAGTAAACCGTTTACTGATTCACTGTTAAAACTTGCTTCAAATGCAATTGTGAAAGAGATGAAAGAATTTTTGAAAAAAGAAAAAGTAGACGATGTCAAAACTATTTTACTGTTTGGTGGTTATTCAAGTTTATCTTTTTTACAGTCTGAAATTCAACAAGGCTTTAAAGACAAACAAGTACTTACTCTGGAAGACAATGTATTTTGTGTATCTAAAGGTGCACTTCTATGTGGAATTAATCAAATAAAGTAAGAGTACTGGCAGTTTTATCAACTGATATAACAACAGCTATACTATACAACCACCTATCAGCAAACTAAAAAACTCTAGACTGTCTTCATTTCGATTCTCCTTAACTCTTATATCTCAAATCGCTGTTAGCTCGAAGTACAAGTAATTTGTTGGTACAAAGATAATTCTTCACACTACTACTAGTATTATATTTACCCTAAATAAAAAAAATTCGGTTATGTAAGATTTCTCAAACTTTTTTGACGGTTTCTTAATTTATCTACTTCGAGATTAAACGTTTAGTAGGTGTAATTTTTTAAATAAAATAAAATAAAATTTGGGATGTTTTGAGATGCACTTGTAAAAGGCAGTTGGTAGGCTATGCACGCTGGTAGTTTTATTCGTATCCTTGAATATGGACGGAATATGTGATTCAAGGATCAATAAACAGGATGTTTAGTAATTGGTATAACTATGGTCGAATGGGGTTCGGGTACACTTTCACTGGTAGAATCCAACAAGAAGGTCTGTTATAGTATATCGTTGTTTTAATACTTGTGTATTGTACCTTTTGATATACATGTAATATATACATTACTAGTGGTAGTATCGTATTGAAACTTTGTTTCAATTAAGACAATTCCTTTGATTTAAAATTCCCTTAAATTGAATATTAAATAGATTAAACTAAATAGACCCAACTACTGTCCAATGTCTACATGTACCAAGTCAGATTATCCTGACTCTCTGTTGTGGTTATGTTTGTGTTTTGTTCTGTTTTATGTTATTTTTTTGTCCGTTTTATCCGTTTGGTAGCTTTAATTGATTGGTATGTCATTGTTGACCTTTCCTGTTATCCATTATTCGTTTTATTACATAGGGCCCCATAAAAGAGGTCTGAAATTGAGCTTAAGGACAGTACAAGACATGGAATTTCTCCTAGAAGTGCCAGATATACTTTAAAAAATCTTGGAGGTTATACTGTTGTAGTCATTTAAACAATGGCTGGGCCTTTATATTCGAATATTTTATACCGAGTGTTAACCGAATACAACATAAGTCCATAGGTATGTTTAAAGAATCTTTTTTTTTAGGCCATGCGATATTGATACAAACCTACTCTGTCATTAACAATACTTAAATGCATGTGTAAAACATGGAATTACAAAATTTGAAATTTTCGTTAACAACTTAAACGAGAAAAACTGGACTGTCGGAATTGACAGCGATATCCACACCCCTGTAAGTAGTTGGGCCACTTACCAATAGTCAAAAATATAATACCTCATTCCCATCCAAAAATATTATCCAGTCATCCTATAAAGAAATTAAATCAATAAACGTAATGAAAAATGAAAAGATCTTGGTTCACAAGCTTAAACTGACAATTTTCCCAATTTGGCCTGAGTGATACACCCCCCCCCTTTTCCGGTTTAAAAATCGATATTCTAAATTCTTATTCTGCAGCTAAATATAGTGTAGGACAGTACTATATATAATGAAAGAGAAGTTAAGGTCACAAGCATAAAATAAAAATTTCAAATTTCAACCCCTGTGAACCCCAATTTTAGAAAATTAAAATTCTAAAACCTTAGTGGGCATCTACATATGATTTTTGATAATACTGTATAGAAATAAAATGCATTAATTGAAAAATAAAATACGAGTTTATGTCACAAGCTTAAATTGATAATTTTTTCAAAATTCGACTCCTGTGGGCCCCTCGTTAAGAAAATCAAAATTATAAAACATTATTGCGCATCTGCATATATATAAGTGTATGACAATACTGTATAGTAAAAATATGCATAGCTTGTAAAATTAGAGAGGAGATTAGGTCACAAGCTTAAATTGACAGTTTTTCAAAATTCGACCCCTGCTGTCCCAAATTTTAGAAAAATCAAATTTATAAAACCTTATTGCGCATCTGCATATGGTGCATGACAAAACTGTATAGAAATAAAATGCATAAATTGAAAAATGAAAAACGATTTTAGGTCACAAGTTTGAATTCCAAATTTTCGAAGTTCAACCCATGTGGGCACCTTGTTTAGAAAATCAAAATTCTAAAACCTTATTGCGAATCTACAGGTGGTATGCAACCATTCCATATACGTGTAGAAATTAAATTCCTAAACCCAAAAGTGAAGGAGGAGTTGATGTCACAAAAAAGTGTGACGGATGGACGGATGGAGACAATCGCTATATCCCCGAACTTTCTTCGACAGTGCGGGGATAATTATCTGTGATAATACATTGTTGAGATAGAAAAAAAAATTATATATAGGGTATTTGCCAACCAAGTCGTCAGACTTGTCTGACATGATTATTCATTGATTTGTTATAGAAATTACCAGTATTTAGCAAAATTCAAAAATAACAGAAATACTAAGGGTTCATTCCTTGTATTACATACATATGGTAGATCTCCTTAGATGAGATTTGGCTTACTGTTTCGGTATTTTTGGTTATGAGTACTTGTTTAAAATATAAGTTTGGTTTTTGGTCTTCCAAATGTTTAGGTTTTAATGCTGCTGATGAGAGGTAACTCCTTGAAATGCGTCGTATACAGCATAGTATAATTTACTATATAACAAATCAATGAATAATCATGTCAGACAAGTCTGATGAAAATAGGAAAAGCACAACTGCTTGTTTCTAGATGGTAATTATTTCAGTATTCGTCTTTCTACTTTAGCATTCGTCGTTTATCATTAAATACATCTCGTGTTAATTTTCGTCCTTTTATAATCGGAATTTTTTTTTTTAAATACTTCTTTTGAATTTTTACTAGAAAAAAACTGCTATATTCGGTCTATATCTCATGAACAGTGAAACAGCGCATGTATTAATGTTTCAGTTTGATGCGGATGTAGTGTCTAATATTTCATTTTTGGCAACCTTGATGGTTTTGGTCAGTGTATTGAATCCTGAGCTTGCTTTCAGGTAATTGCGAGCATTCACAGTAGGTTATATAGCCTATATATTTGTGTTTTGAGATATCCGAGTTGTAAATTGGATCTCTATGTACTAATTTTGAATGGTATTAGTGTGTATATTTATTTCTACATTTGCCTGAGTTAAGGGTGGTGATTCTTCAAATACAAAACTAGTTTTACCCCCGCTGCATGAGGCATGTGGCTGTCTCAAGTCAGGAAATTGTAGAGCATTAGAATGTCTTGCCTATCTACACCCTTTTCTATGTCCCGATAAGCCATGTCATCAATTTCGTTCCCAAAAACAAAATTGGCATGTTCCAGTGAATTCCTGTCAGTCACTGTATAGAACAACAGTGACACAAAGGGCCTAAAATAAGATGTATTCATGAACAAAAGCACATGTACACATGTTTTCGGATTTTGACAACCTTTCCAAGATCCTGTTGAAGTGTGTAATGATTTCCGGGACAATTTCATTTGCTCTCGAAAAATGGGTTGAAACTCTTTCTTGATATCCACAATGTTCCGCTATATAATTTCTTTTTAACAAAATAACTAGTTCTTTGGAAAAAAATCTAAAAGCAAACGCTAATTTACCTCTATTGCCGCTCCAAACCAATGTTCACAGGAGCACTTGATCTCGTATTGCCTTGGACACAATTATTAATTCAAGAAACAAGGGGTCAACAGATATAACTAACAATGCATATAACCAGTCAAAGATAGCAAAATTTCAATGCACACATATAATGTGACATACAATTCACATTTCAAACAAAATGTACAAGATATTCAAATAAAGGACACAAGACGAACAAGAACACTACTATAGGTAAAATTCTTACAATAACCGCGCTAATAGAGATTTACGGAGTACCGACTGTTGATTCCGACTCTGACGGGTAAAATAAACGGGGTTGTCTCAAAAGTGAATTTTTAGGCGCACTTGATTCATTTGCTATTTTAACTATTAAAAAAATAAAGGCACCACAAAACAGCATGTCAAGTAATCGAATATATCATCAAACTGATACACATGTACATAAAATCAGAATACATGTATATCTGATTAAGCAAACCTATTTGAAATATTTTCAAATGATTACTGAAATTTTTTCTAAACATTCCATTTTGTTTAATTAAAAACAATGCATGAATAAACTATTTCCGTGTTAGATATACACAAAAATTGACGGAGATAAGTTAAAATGGCTTGAAAATTTCTACAACCACATATTAGACCTACCACAAAATATAGTTGAAAAACAAAACTTATTTAGAAATTTAGCCACGTTGCATTTTGCCCACATTTTTGCCCCCTTTAACCCCCTTTAAACTCAAAAACTGTAAAAGAAAGGCAAAAATATGTTATCATACTACTGAAAGCACACATGAAGATGAATTAAAACAATCTACATTGAAATCGGATGATAAATAAAAACTATGTGTTGACTCCTTGTATCTCGGAAACAATAAAAGATAGAAAAACATCGTCAACATACTTATAAAAGCACTCATCAAGGTGAAATAAAATAAATCCCCGTAAGAATTGGATGAAAAATTCAAAAAATTTACATATCAAGCCAAATTGCCATTTTGACACTTTTAACCCCTATTTCTTAAAAAAAACTGTAAAAGATAGGAAAACTCCGCTGACAAACTGCTTATTTGCACTCTTTAAGATGAATTAAGGGAAAAGATCCCCATTAAAATCAGAAGAAAATTAAAAATTTAAGTGTCTTGCAAAATGGCTAATTTTGGTCCCTTATATCTCTGCAACGATAACAATTACTCAAAAATGACGGTAGTAACTTTTATTGCATTTCTTATCACGAACCATTTAAAAAAATCATCAAAATCGGATAAGAAATAAAAAAGTTTCGAAAATTAAGGTGTGTCCCTTTTTGGCCCCTTTTCCCTCTAAAACGGCAAGAATGAAAAACAGATCATAAAGAATAATTATGGGTGAAATTCTCTTAAAAATGTGCATGTAAATTTCATGTTATTTTTAAATAAATATCAGGTGAACAATATGTACGGACACAATTTATTAAAATTTTCCAACCGATTTTTTAGAGAAATATTTCTAAGACTGAAAAATAACAGCCAAGATAGGACTCCAAGCCCACAAGTGATGACAATGCCCTTACGGAGGTTTCATTGAAATGCTTTAACGGTTCATCTTTTTAGGGCAATGCACATAAAGAAATATAATATTTTCTCGTTCCAAGTTATTTAGTTGGTTTATTTCTTTCTCCTCTAACCAGGTAGTTAATTTGTTTTTTTAGATTAAAAGGAAAAGTTCTAATGACTATTTTACCTCAAATTTCAGGTGCAATGAAAACAAGTTCCGTCCACAGAGATTTTAAATTGATTTATTTACATAATTAAGTGCGCCTTAAATTCATTTGAGACGACCCCCAGCATTCGGTGTCAACAGTCGGTACCCAGACTTTCCGTAAATCTCTATTACGACAACGCAGTTTATTTCACCGTAGAGTAGAAGCAGGACCACATTCCAAAGGAGGCAAACCTGCACTACTTAAAGAAAACAAGTGAATCGATAATCGAATTAGTTATTATATTATGATGCTTAATGCACATTACACTTGCTGTGTACTGAATGAAATCCTCGTACATGTACCTATCGCAAGGGTTAAGTTATTTGCTGTGCAGGAGTCACCACTCAATGTATAAAGACTTACCATTAACTACATGTATAGTTATACTGCAACTAGTTTTTATTTGAAATATATACATTTGTGTGTAATTTTTGCCTAAATAGAAGTAAACATTTCTTATAAGCAACAAACGATAAATAATGATCAATAATATACAATTATAGCCTTTACAGGAGGTCGATAAAACATGTATCGACCGACATTTTAAAGGCTATAATTGTTTTATTATAATATTCAAATTCACAAAATATCAATCATGTTCTATTTCAATAACCAATGAACTAACCTGTGCTTTACGCTTTTGAATCTTTGACATTTTCCCTATATCCTTTTCATTATGTTGATATTGAATTGAAAATGATAAACTTTAACAATTTACTATTAACAAAACAACATGTAGATATCACATATTTAAGCTTGAAGAAAATTTCACTGTTGAAGTAAGAATGAAAGATCGATTCTCATTGGTCCTTAGACTAATCCAACAGCCAATCAAAAAATCGCTTTATAAATTTATTCTTCTAAATTCTATTTTTGGAATAAGGGGCCTTTCAACTAAATTATTTTTAGAAACTCTTAGTTTTTCAACATTTTTAATTTTATTTATGGAAACACCTATTTTACAAGCTTTTTACAGGTTGACCATGTTATCTATTTTGACAAATGACAGCTTTTGAATTATACAATATTATGATAAATAGTGTTACACAGACATGTGATAAATCATAAGTGTCATATCATTTGATATGGTAATTAAGGGTTGATTTTAAATAGAAATACCAGTGAGTGTAAGTTTTGACTTAATAAACAACAACATTGATAACTTGGGTTAATGAAGGTACACAAATGTGCTTGGTAATGTAATTAATTATAGATTCATATTTAGGCAAACAACGTTGATCTAACATGGCAAAAAAATGTTTTGATGAATGAAAGAAAAAAAATCTCTTTATTATATACAAAGAATTTTAAAAAATCGTGACATATCCTTTAATTCTATAGCACAATCTATTATATACACATTAATATACTTATCAATTATGGACTTTTACTGAAGTCAATACATTATATGTGGACTTTTTATAAATGGACTTGGTAGAATGATATCGACAAAGGACTTGAGTCCGAGGTCTACCAGTTCCATGTATAATGTATTGACCGAATTAAAAATCCTTAATTGTCATATTACATATACACTGTGTGTTTTCAATAAAGAAATTCAAACCAAAATATGTAAAATATGCATTTTGATAGTTCTCAACCCTCCGTAAAACAGGTAGATACTGAAACATAAAGATTTAATCAAAGAAAATTGGAACAAATCAATATTTTGACAATATTGAGAACTTTTACGAACGAATAGTGTTAAAAGTTCTTTTGAATCTAATTTTAGTAATATGGAGTCAATTAATAGTCTTTTGCGTAGTCAATATACTTTTACAAGAGGTCCATGGTAATCATGTCACCAAACTGACCAATGAAAAAACAGGGAAAAAACACCGCATATGTAAAATATGTAGAAGTTGATATTGAAATCTATTACAGACTTCCCTTTAACAAGAGTCATATAAATATATTAAAAGTATACTTATTTTGTTATTAATTTGATTGATGGAAATTACATGTTTTTGAACAATACATACGCATACGCATTTATTACATTTATATCACATGGTATACTGATTCAAAAAACTGTACATTACCTATTTTCACTTCCTTTGATTGTTTAAATCAAAACTAATTACATTTATTCCTTCATCCCACCCCACCACTCTCCACCAAGACTAAATTGAAAAATTGCCAGAGGGTGCATTGTCCAGCAGTTACACATATTATCCAACAGTGATATACAAATAAGTACAAAAAACATTAAAATACTCAAAACGTGTAGCTATGTACATCGCGATCTCTTATAAATATTTAACAAGGTAAACATATTTTTTAAATAGTTTCAATTTTATTGTATCTAGTTATTTACATTTCATTCAATCTTGTGCAAGATATTTGAGAACAATCAAACGTATTCCAGTCAAAATGACGACCTCGCGGTTTTATGAAATATCTCGTGTCTTGCACATTTCCGCAAATCAATTTCACTTAGGTAATGGTTATATCCTTTTATCGTGTTTCTGTCGTGTATTAATTGAAGTCTGCTGCAGTTTGCATTTGAAAATGTACGCTCGTCTTTCAAGTTTATGAGAGTCCCAATATCAATAAATTCTATATAGTGTGTATTATATTTGGTATATTTATGTGATTGGCTAACGTACGGTTGTATACTCTCATACGGTATTAGATAATCAGCATTGTTACTATTTAAATTCTTTGAAGTGTCCGAAGTACTATGTGTTGAGGCACTTTTATGATGAATTAATAAAGATTTTCCTTGTGGATTCAAATAACCATCGCTTTCTTCAGAGCTGTCAGAACAAATTGTTGAACTCGCACTTTTTTCGGGTTTCTTTTCAACGTCAGTGTTAGAATTTGAAATAGCTTCAGACATGTTTTGTTCATCAATTGAATCATACAGGCTTTCAGTTCTTTCGATTGGAACAGTTGTCCTTGATGTATTTAGCCTAATCCTTGCGCACAACTTGGGTATAGCCTTAATTTTATAGCACAAAAAGCAAATACCGAGACATATAACCACGAGTAATCCACCAGCAATTACAGAATAAACGATAATTTCTCTTCTTAGCAACCCTAAAAATATACGTTTTTATGTGCGAAAAAAATATTAAGGGTATCCTCCGAATGGAGACACATATTACTACATGTAATTTATTAAGAGCATCAAAGTACATGTACTTAATCAGATTTGCACGCAAGGCAAGTAAAACATATCATTTTAATACTAATGAAACTTAAAATTCAAAAGTCAAAAAAATTTTCGATAGATGTTGGAACTGTCTACCTGCTATGGTATTTTCAAGTAGGTAGTACCAATTCAACAAGTTCACTGCTAAAATTTCGATACTAGAGTGAAATGCTACGTTAAATTTTCTGTGATAGAATTTTTTAATTCCAACTGGAGCGGAGTTCACGTGGTCGTTACCGAAGGTTCACCAGAGGTACGTTGTGAGCATGGGTAACCAGAAATATGGTTATGCGTAACCGGAAATAAAGATTGTCCCGACATTGTTAACGTTTTAATGGAATTTACTTCTGTTTTTTGCCCTATCTAGAAGTGATCGCGCATTCATGATCAGAACTTATGGCTTATGGTCCATAATTCAGATTTCAATGCAAGTGTCGGATGTACCTGTAACCACGTTTTGAAAGGTCTGTTGGTTATTCTCTTGGCTTCTCTTGGTTTTCCCTTTTCAGGACTATGCCCATATTATTCGTCGCCGCTTATTGCTAATCAGAATTTTACTCGCTTGTGTCGTATTGTGATAAGGAGAAGCTAGTGTCACTCTATTCTTGTCTGCTGTCATTGGTCTGTGTAGTTAGCTTGATCGGAAGTCACTGCTACTGCTGGGTGTGAAATCGAGAATATGGGGGGGGGGGGAGCCTTAGGTAAATTTTGGAGCAGGAAAGAATTGCCGCTGACCTTTGCCTCCGGTGAAGCATATGCTCTTGGACACTAATAACCTTTGACAGAACTGTGTAGACTTCAATGTGACACCTTACCATGTTTGTGCCGAAGAAGAGCCCTGAAATCACCCGGAATAGAAATCAAATGAAATACGGGAACATAAAATCCTCATATATGAACGTCTAATCATGTTTGACCGAGATCATCTGGAAACGCACCGAATACACCCGGTTCCGATCAAACATACACAGTCATCACTATCGAAACCCTGACGTCACTTCAGTTACCAACTCATTAAAAAAATGCAGGAAAACCACCTCCAGCTGCTCTTGCGACCAACCCACTTATCGCTGTGGTGCAAGCCCATACACACAACCGACCTCTGTTCACCTTCAGTTACGGTAACGTTACCTCCGCTTTAGTTATGCTCACCATCTGGCTCATCTCCTCATCTAGTCTTGGAACTACCTTTATAGTACTGAAAAGTTATGTCTTCATTATGCAGATCTCTGTCGTTTGATTGTTTTGGCTTGACCCTTTTGGTCATTTTGAGATTTTAATTTGTAATTTTTTGGGTTACTGAAATCTATTTTAAGATACTCGGCTCTGAGAACAATTCATGAATCGAAGTTGATAAACAATTATATTTTGTATCAAATTTGAGTAGGCACAATTTTTTAAATATTAAATTCATAGAAAAAAATTATTAGCAGAAATCACCGCTCATACTAGAGTGAAGTGACAGATATCAGTTTGGCCGTTGTGAATCTGGATCTGCTCGCCAAAGATTTGGGTTATTTTTTCGGCTTTTGACGGTCTCGGTCTTGACCACAACTCATGACTCATAAATCAAAATGGAAATAAAAATGTCACAAAACACGGGAGTGACAGGTTTCTACGTAATCAATACTTCTGATGTTCATGTTTAACTAGAGAGTATTAATTCTTCTTCCCATTTTAAATAAAATCTACCAGCAACCCAAAATCTCAAGCCCATCAAGCAATGATAGGTGAATGATAAAATTAGTTCAAATATGCACAATAAATACATCATTTCCAAATTTCCTGTCCAAGAAATTTTGATAACAATTCCCATCAAATTTCTATATAATTGTAAACTGTAATAGAAACGTTTTTAAAACACTGAGCTACATACACGCATAGGATATCAGTATTAAAGAAGACTAAAATTCAGTATTATCTCAAATTTAAATGAGATTTTGAATCAGTTCGCAATTGTACGAAGGAGTGTCCATATTTTATGTCTATGAAATAAATATAGCATACTATATTTGCCCATATATCTGAATCTAACATACACACCTCCAAAGAAGACTTCATCAGGAATATTCTCGTTTTTATCTGTAAAAATTGTTGTTTCTCCTTTGTTTTCAATACTACTTGTTACAACTATTAAATACAGAGCACATTATAAAACTGATGTGAATTCAACATTCTACATATAGGCTTACAGACAAACTCAAATAAAGAAAATCATAACGAGAAGTAGTTCGAATATCTCCAGATGATAGCATATTTTAGAAAATAAGCAAAACATTATCTAACGAACGGCTTTATCAGGTAGGTGATATGTAACTAAAGCTTATCCGGAACATGACTCACAACATGTACAAAAATATCGTTTTACCTTAAATTTATTCAAGGGTCGAATATACAAACCAAAGCCATAATTGGCTATATTTGAATTTTATTTTACCGCCGAGTCGATGAAAACAACTAGTGGACTCCAAGTCTCTACTCAGTTGCTAGTATTTCGATAGAAGCACAATTGGACGAAATGTGCACATCTTGTGCATCAAAATTGGTATCAAAGAATTTAATTTGTTAAGGTAGGTAGAAAGCAAGTGACCATATTTTCCTTATACAAATATCCATTTTGCCAAGAACAATGCAATTTACCAATGAATTAACAAAATAAAAAATAGTCAAATAGGATATGCAACACGTCACATGGTGTATGTTTTTGAAGATTAAAGTATCGTAACTCTAGAACGACAAAACGGTCATGGTTTTTAAAAAGAATTGGTATTTTCTGCTTCTCCGCCAAGCACACGGCAATTCCAGGGCGAAGAGAAAAGGAGTGATCGACTCGGAGTCCGTATAATGTGTCTGTGTGGGGTGATATGTCTTCCTGGTATAAGGATCCAAACGCTAAAATTTAATGGAGTCACTGAAGCATGAAATATAGGTCATGTGGATTTATATGTTGGTGATCTGTGTTGAACTAAAGAAGATTATTTTAGCTGTAAAATATCTTTGATATATCATCACATGTTTTTTTTATAAATAGATTAATATGCAAATGCAAAACTTTAATCAAAGTCACGCTTCCATAAAATGTAAATCATAGTTACTCAAATGTATCTGAGCCGTGTTGTACTATATAAAATGACTGTAGTTGTGAAATATCATTAATACATTAACATAGGTTCTTTAATCAAAGTAACCCAAGCATAAAATGTAGGTAGTGGTGATTCAAATGTTGCTGAGTTGTGTATACTATATAAGATGATTGTGGTTAATATCATCAATATACTACCATAGGTTCTTTGAAAATATACCTTGATGCAAAACTTTTACGAAAGTCACTCAAGCATAAAAATAGGTCATGAATACACAGGTATACTGTCATTAATATGTCTCAATAGGCATGAGAAATGCACCAAAACGCAAAATCTTAACCGAGTCATCAATGCAAGAAATGTTGGTCATAATGCCATTCTTGGACAAGGCATAAAAAATGCATAAATTGCGCAAAACATGTATTTACCTGAAGCTTCACCAGTAGAATGTAGTATTGGTTTATCCATGTTAAATGTTGCCATAAAGGATGTGTTCTTTAATACTGAGAGAAGTAAAAGTTAAACATAATTAGCGGCAGAAATGTTTTATTATTTTTTTCCCGTATGAAGAGTTAATTTTACTCAAAAATTAAACACAATGTATTACCCCCTGTGAATTTAGTTAAAGAAATACCCCTCCCCCCCCACACACACACCTTCCATAAAATATAAGCGTTTTATGTTATAATTCTTTAAAATACCTTGATTATATATATTTGTTTGCCTGTAAGGGTGGGTACTTATGTTTTCTGATTTTGTAATGACGGCCTTAAACATTTGCATAGTTAATACGTTATTGTCGTGCATGCGATATGTATTGGAAATTTCTGCAAAGAGCAAAATTATTGTCACATAAACATCAAACAAATTGACGTGTTCAACTTTATGTTGAGAAGATAACTCCAAAGCTTTTACGACCATGATCACGAAATAAATTAGCATTCAAATCTTACTGAAACTATCACCTCTAGTGGAATGTTACTTTCAACGTGACTTGTAGCGTTGGCGAAGCAGGACAAAATTACCCTGCATCTGGTGCCACTCCGTGTCTTTTTTTTTTGCGACCAACTTGCTTGTGCTCTACTTTTTTATCTGCCTTGTACAGATTCCCTACGTAATGTCTTTGCCTTTGTTTGGATTTGAATCGTGTGGTCTTTTTACTCAATCTTCTTGATTTAGTTTACCGATATTTAAATTACAATTTTTATGAGTAGAATAAAGGCCACGAAGGGGAAATGAAAGAAGTGTGTTTAAATATTTATAATAATATCAAGACTTAATTTTTAGAAACTTGCCTGCCAATGAAGTCTCAGTATCAGCTGTCGTAGTGTATTCTTTCCCTGTACAACCGTTAACATTATCACATCTTGGAATATATAATGTAAAGAACAGTATATGTACATGTATGTCTGTAAATGTACGTCGAAACAAACCTCAAGATTATGATATTTTTGTGTTTCCAATCAAACCGAAACATAGAATTTCAATCAAAAACATGTTTTCTAGTATCTTTTTAAAAAGCATAAACGTTAGCTCTTTTTGTATCAACAAGGCTGTTAACGAAACGCAAAATGTTAAAGTAACCTTGATATTTGACATTTAAAAGGGGTTGATCATTTGCCTCTGTCCTTCAATATGAGATTCCTGCCAACTTTGATTACAGTCTACCCATTAGTTTCTGAGCAAATGACAAAAATAAAGCCTTTCCCATATGGTTTCATTGGAAATTATGAACAGTCGCAGCCGTAGGTTGGTCAGTTAAATCTCAACCAAAAGCGGATCATTTGTAGAGGGTATTTTTGTTATCAATCCTGCGAAGTTTTAAAACATTTAATAATGTAGTTTCAGAGGAGGAGAGTTTTGAATATTGGCAAATCAAAATCAAAGTTGGCCTCTGGAAGCCATTTTGTTCATTCTTCAACAGGAACCAAACCAAAAGTCATCACGTTTATCCCACAGTTTTGTCCTCAATTGTAAATAATAAAACTTGTGTGCAAAAATGTGAACACGGCCTCAGCTCCAACTTTAGTTGGTACATGTCTTTCCAAACATCATTTCCTTTAAATCTGCCCGTTAGTTCCTGAAATCGAAATCAAAGATTGCCTCTGGCGGCCATATGGTACATCCAACTGGAACCAAAGGTGGAAAGTTGTTAGAGGTCCTTCCATACATCGTTCCTACCAGGTTTGGTTGCAATCCGTCCAGTAGTTTCAAAGGAGAAGATCAAACAATGGACCACAGGCGCTTGTCTCAGAAAAAAAAATTACTATATATGCCAAGAGAAAAGAAAAGGTCCCCAACTCGGGCATCACAATTTTACGCGCCTGCTTCGATTTCCAAAGAATTATCCCTTTCACCTTTCGGTCTCGCTCAAAACTTTTGGATCAATAAAAAAAATATTAATTTATCAACACAATGATGTATGACACGCCTACCTTACTTGCCAATCAACAGTGCTTTAGTCATATGAAATCGGTCAAAAGTGGATTATTTATCAGTACTACAATAAATTGCAAATTTGAAGACGAGGATCAAATGAATTGCTGCTTTCTGATTGGCTAACTCAGTATGCTAAAATTAAAACTTGGAAACTAGAGTATTAATTTATAAATAGAACGCCATCAACTCATCAATTTATTTACCAGCAGCGATTTATTATTACTTTTTCATACCATTGTTTTTCAATTAATTAATCATGACAAAAGAACAAAGAAAGGAATTTTTTAAACAGTTCATTTTCTTTATTTTTATTTTTTTTATTTGCTCCTTGTCTTCAAATTTGCAGTTTATTGTAGTACTGATAAATAATTCACTTTTGACCGATTTCATATGGCTAAAGCACTGTTGATTGGCAAGTAAGGTAGGCGTGTCATACATCATTGTGTTGATAAATTAATATTTTTTTTATTGATCCAAAAGTTTTGAGCGAGACCGAAAGGTGAAAGGGATAATTCTTTGGAAATCGAAGCAGGCGCGTAAAATTGTGATGCCCGAGTTGGGGACCTTTTCTTTTCTCTTGGCATATATAGTAATTTTTTTTTCTGAGACAAGCGCCTGTGCAATGGACGCAAAGTGAGGACATAAGCTCACATGGCCTATAAGCCTATAGCGACTAGCATCACATTATAAAAACAGTTCAAGCCATTTTAGAGAGCTTTACCTTAAAGTTGCAAGGATAAATTTTAAACACAGAAACAAATAAATAAAGGGGAATATACATAACAGAACATTTATTCATACGGGGAAGATTAAATTATACAAAAATTACAAAGAAAATCACTCAGATGTTCAACCTATTGACATAAGTTTTTTCATTAAATCGAATACTAGTAGTGTATTCATACCGACCTCTGATTTTGATTGCAAACACATCTGGCAAAGCATCTGCGTCCGTATCGCCCTGAAGGACAAATTTTGCACGCCTCTCCGTCGACAGAAATAAATCCATCTTCGCATTCTAGAAAATAAAACGGTGGATATGGTTATTAAAACGTTTAAAAACTAACGAGCTGCAAATTGACCAAGTATGCATATCTTGTGCATTTTAATTGGTAGAAAATAACCCCGTCTTACAAGTTACAGACAGCAATATAGCTCTTTTGAGAGAACATAGAAGATGATCACAATTATTGTTATTTTGAGTCACATGTGGAATTATTGATTATGTAACACGAGATTTTCTCTCTTGACATCCCCACTTGATAAATTTTTCCTGTTAAGTTTAATCATAGCTGAGAGAAAGTATTTCTTTATTTTTTTCGATTTTGGAATTCAAGGGGCCAAATCATCCCATGCCCTTTGTTACAGGCCTCACAATTCTATGCACTGAAAATTGAACTCATTTTACCCGCATTGCGGGTATACTTTCGTTGTCTCCGTCTGACTGTCCAATTTTAGACTCATGGCATATAGGAAGTATTACAATTATCAAAATATGCTGTCTAGGATTAACATCTTTGATTCTAAAATTAATTTTTTTTTGTTTATTTTAACTCGGGGTAAGTTTTGTCCTTAACAATAAATTTGGATCAAAATCATCACTTGGATGAAACAAATGTGGAGTGCGGGTATAACTGTCGTCTCCGATACTACTCTAGTTTATTTTAGAATCCGTTATTTGTTTAAAGTGTACATGTTTTGAATATTCCTAAGACTGATTTACTACGAATACGCAACACCAAATCGTTGCAAATTGATTCAAAATATAGTTTCCTTAATATAGTGATCGTTTCAAGGGCTTTAAGAAGCATACAAGTCTCTTATAAAAAGAATAGACGAGAAATAGAATAGAAAAATAGAATGACACCATGATTTAAACATATCAATAAACACAACGTTGCAGAATTTCTGGAAGTTCAAATATAAACAGGAATTCAGCCCTGTTTAAAGCAAATAAAACCAGATTGAATTAAAAAAAACTTCAATTGGCAGCAAAGGATTACAAAAATCTGAATGGAACCTATTGATACCTTATTTTTACATTAACAATTTCCTTTGCTACATTTACATAAGTGTTGGCACTGAGAAAATGTGTATTTCAATTTTTCTGTACATGTTATACTGCAACATGGTGTTTACTGATATAGTACATTAATTTGAAATGCATGAAAATCCACGTAAAATATAAAAAAAAACACTATCATTTACTATATTTTACTATTTGTACTTTTCAAAAAACGTTAATAAATATATTGTTACGCTGGCTTTATGGCAATGTCGGTTACAAACTTATCGAAATATTTATACAAATGATCAAATTTAAAGTTGTGATAAGAATTATACAATTTTGAAGCGCCATATGTACTATATGCAATTGTTCTTTTTACAACAACCTTACCGATACACTGCCCATTCTTTTCCTCTGAATTGTTGCAGCAAAATGTGACATTCTTTCCACTGTTAAATAAATTAACATAATTCATTTATTACATTTTTGTATGTATATATATTTTACATCCCATATATTGTATTCAAAAAGCTGAATCTGATTACTTTAAAATCGATTCCAAAAGAGGCGCATATACACATCTCAAAATACATATCGATTCACTGAAGCTATATATTTATCCCCGCACCTCGAAGAAGTTATCGCCCCCGTCCGTCTGTCTGTCTGTCCGCCTATCCGTCCGTCCGTCATACTTTCTTGTGACCTAAAATCTTCATTCATTTTTAACTTCATGCATTTAATTTCTATCCAGTATTGTCACATACTGTATGTAGATGCGCAATAAGGTTTTAGAATTTTCATTTTCAAAAATTGAGACCCACGGGGGTCGAATTTCGAAAATTAGGAATTTAAGTTTGTGACCTAAACCATTCTTTCATTTTTGATTCATGCATTTGATTTATATACACTATTTTCACATACTGTATGTAGATGCGCGATAAGGTTTTAGAATTTTTATTTTCAAAAATTGGGCCCACAGGTGTCAAATTTTGAAAATTAGGAATTAAAGATTGTGACCGAAACTACTCTTTCATTTTTGACTTCATGCATTTGATTTCTACACAGTATTGTCACATACTATATGTAGATGTGCAATAAGGTTTTAGAATTTGGATTTTCAGAACTCTGGTCCCCAGGTGTTGAATTTTGAAAATTGGGAATTTAAGCTTGTGACCTAAACTCCTCTTTCATTTTTCATTTTATGTACTTAATTTCTTTACGGTATTGTAACACACGGTATATAGATGTGCAATAAGGTTTTAGAATCTTGAAGATTGGGGTCGAATTTAAAAAATTGGTGACTAAAAGTTTGCTTTCATTTTTCATTTTATACATTTTATTTCTATACAGTATTGTCATACACTGTATGCTGATGTGCAATAAGGTTTTAGAATTTTAATTTTCCAAAATTTGGGCCTGTATTCAAAGGTATAATGGTGAAAAAGGTGCGCAGGGATACAAATGTGGGGAGTGCGGGGATAGCGTCGTTTCCGACTGCCTCAGTTTAGTTATATATATAGTAGATGTAACCGAGTAGTCTAGGGCCAGGCGATGTCTCAACGGTGACAGTTCGAGACCCGCCGACGACGGACTAAAACCCAACAGTATCACTGAATTAATATATCAGCGACGATGCTTGCGGTCGCACCACTGGCCTATATCAGGGGCATTTTATTATCCCCGCACTTGTGACCTTAACGTCTCTGTCATTTTGCTTATATGTAGTATTGTCCTACACTATATTTAGTTGCACAATAAGTATATAGAATATCGATTTTTAAACCGGGAGGGAGGTTTGGGCTCACTCAGGCCAAATTTTAAAAAATCTCAGTTTAAGCTTGTGCAATAAGGTTTTTTTCATTTTTCATTAGGTTTATTGATTTAATTTCTTTATAGAATGACTGCATACTATATTTGGATGGGAATAAGGTATTATATTTTTGACTTTAGGTAAGTGGCCCAACTACTTACATGGGGTGCGGGAATCACTGTCGATTCCCACAGTCCAGATTTCTGGTTGATTTTTATCCCCGCATTTTCGAAGAAAGTTCCGGGATATAGCGATTGTATCCGTCCGCCCGTCAACAAGGGTCGAATTTCGAAAAACTGTCAATTTAAACTTGTGACCTAATCTCTTCTTTAATTTTACAATTTATGCATATTATTTCTATACGGTATAGTCATATACTATATGCAGATGCGCAATAAGGTTTTATAACTTTGATTTTCTAAAATTGGAGTCCACATGGGTCGAAATTTGAAAATTTTGATTTAAGCTTGTGACTTTTCTTTCAGTTTGCTTATATATAGTATTGCTTTACACTATATTTAGTTGCCCAATAAGGATTTAGAATATCGATTTGATCCGGGGGCTCACACAGGCCAAATTTCAAAAATTGTCCGTTTAAGCTTGTGAACTAATGTTTTTTTCATTAGGTTTATTGATTTAATTTCTTTATAGAATGACTGCATTCTATTTTTGGATGGGAATAAGGTATTATATTTTTGACAAAAGGTAAGTGGCCCGACTACTTACAGGAGGTGGGGGGATCACTGTCGAATCCGACAGTCCAGATTTCTAGTTTACATAACAGTTGTATTTATTTATTTGTAAATAAAATGTCGATGATGAAGTCCCGACATATTATTTTTAAATGTTTATGTATATGTTAATATTGTATTTGATTTCAGCTATTCCACAATGCTCTTGTCTTTTCCGCTCCATTTTTTTAAACACAGAACAAAATGTCTTTATTGCAACTCTTCAGCTATTACCAATATTATCACGGTAGTCCAGCTTCCTACCGAATATCTCGGTGAAATATGAAAAAAACATATCGTCAGAGAAACGATATGGAATTAAATAAATGAAAATTATATTCACACAAATGTCAAATACAAAAAAAATCGATATAATATACATATTGGGAGTATAATTAACATGAATAATGTACCTTTCAAAAGAAATGGATCTAATTACGGCTTTCCTATATTGTTTTGTATTTATAATCATACTATATTTTTTTTCTCCCCCCCCCCTATATTTTTAGTGGCACGAGTGTGCCGCAAAACAGGGTCGCTTTTCATGCCCTGCTGGTTAGAACAGGGTCCCTTTTTCATGTCCTGCTGGTTAGAGCAGGATCGCTTTTTCATGCCTTGCTGGTGGTCTTTTTTTTTAAAAAGTATTTGTCTAGAACAGGGTCGCTTATTTAACTGTTTAACATACAGTCTAGAACCCGGGTCTAGAAAAGCATCTATTTTATACGGTCTAGAACAGGGTATGTTTTTTAATATTTCTGTTTAAAACAGGATATGTTTTTCAATGTTTTCTGGTTAGAACAGGTATGGTTTGGCAAGTGCTGTCGGCACAGTTATACCCGAAAGGATAGTCAGTAACCCCCCCCCCCCCCCTCAGGCTTTTTCCCTTGAATATGGACGAAGATGAGTCAAATTTCGAACCTCCCTCTTCATAAGAAAGGACACGGTTTAAATGTCGATATATTAAAAGCTCTTTTTTGAAGAAATTCAATCAAAACACCAAGTCCAGGTGAGTTGATAATATCTTGTTTGTTTGTTTAGTTGGGGTTTTACGCCGTTTTCAGCACATTTGGCTTTCTCGGCGGTCAGTTTTTATTGTTGGAGGCAGCCAGATTACCCGGAGAGAACCACCGACCTTCGGTAGGAAAATTGGTAATCCTTGTCAATTAAGATCTGAGTCGAACACATCCCGATTCGAACTCACAATCTCAGCGTTGACAGGCTAGTGATCATTAGTAGTCATGACAATCTATCTCGACCACTCGTCCACAGAGGCCCCAATAATATTTCTAAGAGAAAAAAAAAGTTTACATTTAAAAAAGTATTATAAACAAAGTCTTTACCTTACAAATATTTGACAGTAGTCACAAACCACTGCTTTAAACACAAATAAATAAATAAAACTGTCGAGTATGTATGCAGCAGGCTTCATTTTATTGAGGAAATAATTCCAACCAGAACTTAATGACGTATTTAAGTATATTTTTTTTGTGTGTTTTTTACAAGCATCAACTTCCTATAACAAACGATTAAATATACTATACACATTGTAAATATAATGGTTTTTTTTTTTTACATAAATGGAACTTATCACATTTTGCATTTAGACAGAGCTCCTTTAGATCTCTGAATCACCATGTTGCATTATGTTTGCTCTTTTCGTGAATTTTGTAAAACATAATATTTCAATTTTGTAGATAATAAAATGCCATCCAGTCGAAAACAAAACAAAAGAGTAAAATATTAAATATAGAATCAGCAGAGAGTCTAGATGAAATGAAATGCGTCCTTCGTCTTCAATAAAGATTTTATGACATTTTATGAATAACAAAAAAATCTGCATTCGTGGGTTCTTCATTCCATATAGGAAATACGGAAACGACTGATTATTAAGGGTCAAATTTTAAATGTTTCCGTGTCCAGAATTCAATGCACGATTAAAAACTTGATTCACATTTTTTTCTTGACTCCTCTCCCTGAACCCGCGTCTCAATGTTTAATTTGGAAACTAATGGTGGGCGGACAGAGAAGATACATGGACATCAAAAGAATATCTTATTAAATGTATTTCAGTCGTGTCATTTACTTTTCTTCTTTCTGCTTTACAATGTTTATTATATTGTTTTTTATGTCTTCATACTGTTGCAGATAGCTCAGACTTATGTAGATGAAAGTAGTTTTTGATATGTTGAATTAAACATTGGTATCTTTAATAATTGTTTTTTAGATTTTATTTGTAACGGCTTTGAGCATCCCTCATTTGATATTTGTATATTATGGTGCTTTACTTAAAATGACAATGTGATCTTACAAGTATTTAGTATATATGACATGTCTCTCTGTTCTGTGAAAAATAATTTATGTGTGTTGATCAATACTAGTATATGAATTAATATTTGAAAAGATGAAGATTCTATACTGTATCTTTCGCCTCTAGGTTATCGACCCTGATAATGATTTTTATAGACTTTCTAACCTAATAAACCAGTTAAATTCAAGAACTTCTTACATCATAGAAAAAATATATAATTAAGTCCCCCCTAAACGATGTCATGAATTGACACCATAATAACTTGGCTTTAGAGTCTCATATTGTTTAAAAACATTAAAGTCTGGTATAAATCAGCTGGAACAAACCAAACATATTGTTAATTCTCAAAATCTCTATTTTCTGAGTAAACAAAAATCCTTCTGAACTATGTTGTTGATTGACACAAAAATGAAAAGGCCATAGATTCCGATAGTGTTTCTCAACACGTGTTACTTTGGTAGTAATTAGTTCAGGTAAAATTGAATGTCAATTCCCAATCTTTGGGATTTTCTGAGTGGAAAGCCAGTTATTCCACTATGTCAATGATTGACACAAAACTCAATAGGGTTATGACTTTCCTATAGTTCAACAAAATATCAAAAGGTTTGATCCGACTTTCGAAAAATTGTCAATTTAAGCTTGTGACCTAAACTCCTCTTTCATTTTACAATTGATGCATTTTGTTTCTATATCGTATTTTCATGCACCATATGCAGATGCGTAATAAGGTTTTAGAATTTTGATTTTTTAAAATTGGGGCCCACAGGGTTCGAATTTCGAAAAACTGTCAATTTAAGCTTGTGACCTAATCTCTTCTTTAATTTTACAATTTATGCACATTATTTCTATACTTTATTGTCATGCACCATATGAAGATCCGCAATAAGGTTTTATAATTTTGATTTTCTAAACAAGGGGCCCACTTGGGTCGAATTTTGAAAAAATATCGATTTAAGCTTGACATAAACTTGTCTTTTGTTTTTCAATTCATGCATTTTATTTCTATACAATATTGTCAAACACCATCTGCAGGTGTGCACTAAGGTTTTAGAATTTAAATTTTCTAAAACTGGAAGCAACATGGGTCGAAATTTGAATATTTTAATTTAAGCTTGTGACCTTAACTTCTCTTTCTGTTTGCTTATATATAATATTGTTCTACACTATTTGTAATTGCACAATAAGGATTTAGAATATCGATTTGATCCGGGGGTTCACACAGGCCAAATTTCAAAAATTGTCGGTTTAAGCTTGTGAACTAAGGTTTTTTCATTTTTCATTAGGTTTAATGGTTTAATTTCTTAGTAGAATGACTGCATACTATATTTGGATGGGAATAAGGTATTATATTTTTGACTATAGGTAAGTGGCCCGACTACTTACAGGAGGTGGGGGGGGAGGGTCACTGTCGATTCCGACAGTCCAGATTTCTAGTTTACATAACAGTTGTATTTATTTATTTGTAAATAAAATGATGAAGTCCCGACATATTATTTTTAAATGTTTATGTATATATTAATATTGTATTTGATCTTCAGCTGTTCCACAATGCCTTATCTTTTCCCCTCCATTTTTTTAAACACAGAACAAAATGTCTTTATTGCAACTCTTCAGCTGTTACCAATATTTTCACGGTAGTCATATCTCAGTGAAATATGAAAAAAAAACATATCGCCAGAGAAACGATATGGAATTAAATAAATAAATATTGTTATCAGTCTATATATTCACACAAATATCAAATAAAAAAAAATCAATATAATATACATATTGGGAGTATAATTGACATTAATAATGCACATTTCAATTGAAATAGATTTAATTACGGAAATTATTTTAGGCTTTACTATATTGTTTTGTATTTATAATCGTACTATATTTTTTCTTTTTCCCAAGGACGAACATGAGTCAAATTTCGACCTCTCTCTCCATAAGAAAGGACACGGTTTAAATGTCGATATATTAAAAGCTCTTTTTGAAGAAATTCAATCAAAACACCAAGTCCAGGTGAGTTGATAATATCTTGTTTGTTTGTTTAGTTGGGGTTTTACGCGTTTTCAGCCCATTTGGCTATTTCTCGACGGTCAGTTTTTATTGGTGGAGGAAGCCAGGTACCCGGAGAGAACCGCCGACCTTCGGTAGGAAAATTGGCAATCCTTATCAGTTAAGATCGCAGTCGAACACACCCCGCCACATGTGAGATTCGAACTCACAATCTCAGCGTTGACAGGCTAGTGATCATTAGTAGTCATGACAATCTATCTCGACCACTCGTCCACAGAGGCCCCAATAATATTTCTAAGAGAAAAAAAAAGTTTACATTTAAAAAAGTATTATAAACAAAGTCTTTACCTTACAAATATTTGACAGTAGTCACAAACCACTGCTTTAAACACAAATAAATAAATAAAACTGTCGAGTATGTATGCAGCAGGCTTCATTTTATTGAGGAAATAATTCCAACCAGAACTTAATGACGTATTTAAGTATATTTTTTTTGTGTGTTTTTTACAAGCATCAACTTCCTATAACAAACGATTAAATATACTATACACATTGTAAATATAATGGGTTTTTTTTACATAAATGGAACTTATCACATTTTGCATTTAGACAGAGCTCCTTTAGATCTCTGAATCACCATGTTGCATTATGTTTGCTCTTTTCGTGAATTTTGTAAAACATAATATTTCAATTTTGTAGATAATAAAATGCCATCCAGTCGAAAACAAAACAAAAGAGTAAAATATTAAATATAGAATCAGCAGAGAGTCTAGATGAAATGAAATGCGTCCTTCGTCTTCAATAAAGATTTTATGACATTTTTTGAATAACAAAAAAATCTGCATTCGTGGGTTCTTCATTCCATATAGGAAATACGGAAACGACTGATTATTAAGGGTCAAATTTTAAATGTTTCCGTGTCCAGAATTCAATGCACGATTAAAAACTTGATTCACATTTTTTTCTTGACTCCTCTCCCTGAACCCGCGTCTCAATGTTTAATTTGGAAACTAATGGTGGGCGGACAGAGAAGATACATGGACATCAAAAGAATATCTTATTAAATGTATTTCAGTCGTGTCATTTACTTTTCTTCTTTCTGCTTTACAATGTTTATTATATTGTTTTTTATGTCTTCATACTGTTGCAGATAGCTCAGACTTATTTAGATGAAAGTAGTTTTTGATATGTTGAATTAAACATTGGTATCTTTAATAATTGTTTTTTAGATTTTATTTGTAACGGCTTTGAGCATCCCTCATTTGATATTTGTATATTATGGTGCTTTACTTAAAATGACAATGTGATCTTACAAGTATTTAGTATATATGACATGTCTCTCTGTTCTGTGAAAAATAATTTATGTGTGTTGATCAATACTAGTATATGAATTAATATTTGAAAAGATGAAGATTCTATACTGTATCTTTCGCCTCTAGGTTATCGACCCTGATAATGATTTTTATAGACTTTCTAACCTAATAAACCAGTTAAATTCAAGAACTTCTTACATCATAGAAAAAATATATAATTAAGTCCCCCCTAAACGATGTCATGAATTGACACCATAATAACTTGGCTTTAGAGTCTCATATTGTTTAAAAACATTAAAGTCTGATATAAATCAGCTGGAACAAACCAAACATATTGTTAATTCTCAAAATCTCTATTTTCTGAGTAAAAAAAATCTTTCTGAACTATGTTGTTGATTGACACAAAAATGAAAAGGCCATAGATTCCGATAGTGTTTCTCAACACGTGTTACTTTGGTAGTACTTAATTCAGGTAAAATTGACAGGTAAATTATCAAATTGGAATTTTCTGAGTGAAAATCGAGTTTTTCCACTACGTCAATGATTGACACAAAACTCAATAGGGTTATGACTTTCGTATAGGTAAAAAAAAATATCAAAATGTTTGATTCGACTGAGGAACGCTAACCACATGGTTCGGAAAATAAATGTCCACACGACAGCCCACCCGTCATTCATTAAACTATTAACCGAGTGCAGCTTCTCTGCAAAAATGTACTGTTTGAGTCTGTTGTTCAACGGAAAAAAAAAAATTGGCAACCAGAAATAAAATAAACAACCAGCTATTGAAGTATACTATTTGCGAGAGGGACAAAATGTTCAAATTTAATAGCTGTGTTATAGCAGTATAGCATTAGCATTTTGAAACTTACTCAACGAAATATTATTTTGAAAAAGACACAATGACGCAATGACAACAATATCGCTGTAAGATTTGGATGTTAAAGGTCGGTGAAGGTTGGGTCAAACTTCTGAAACAAATTATTTTGACAATGTTTTCATTTATATAATCCGAATATTTGTTAAAATAATCTGTTTGTAATACGCAATATGTATGTACATATCCAAATGCTTTGTCACACAAGTAGTATATATGCGGTTCTAAAATCGCATTTGTGGTGGAGTATCATGTGAAGGATCATCCGGAAGTGGCACCAACCGAAAATGACGTCACAGGAAGTGAAGTAACCGGAAGTGGGTTGCGCGCATGCCCAACTGGAAGTGACGATTTTTCACGCCATATTTCCATTATTTATTTACGGATGTGACGTCAGTCACGTGCCAGGACCCGGATGTGTCGACCGCGCATGTGTGACCGAAAGTACCCTAGGTGGACCCGGAAGTGGGTTGCGCGCACGTACAACCGGAAGTAGTGGAATTTCCCACCATTTTCATTATTTGTTTATGGAAGTGACGCTAGTCACGTGGTGGGACTCGGGATGTGCTATGCTTCACTGATTATCTCCCGTGCTTTTCGGTCATTTCTGGGTCTATCACTGATCTGTATAGGGTAAGGGTCTCGCGTCGAGTCTCTATGGACTGAAACTCTCACTGTTATGTCGAAGTGCGAGAGTATACGAAATATCCCCCTTTTCCCGCGCTTCTCACCACGGGTGATGTTTTCTGTTCTTTCAAGGGAGGACCAAAGGTAGGATTGGATTATGTCCCTCTTCCTTTAGTTGAAGCTGTCACCATTAGGTCAATGGAGGGTGTCCTTAGCAACCGCTTTAGCAACAGCGGTGCATTTCATTGCTCTATACTGTACTTCGTTTCTCATCTCTTGCTCCATGCCGCTCTTCGCTGCTCGTCGCTGTTCATCGCTACTCATGACTATACTCACGTGCTCATTTCGGTTTTTTGGGGATACTTGTCACTGTTTTCTCTGCGGCTGCTGCTGCTGTTGCTCCTACTGCTTGTTGCTAATCGTCATCGCTGCTCTTCTCTTACTCATCGCTGTTTTTCTCTTGCTCTTTGCTGTTCATCGCTACACATGACCTAACTCGCGTGCTAATTTTGGTTTTTGGTGCTACTTATCGCTGTTTTCGCTGCTGCTGCTGCTGTTGCTCCGACTGCTTGTTGCTAATCGTCATCACTGCTCTTCTCTTGCTCATCGCTGTATTTCTCTTGCTCTTTGCTGTTCATTGCTACTCATGGCCTTACACGCGTGCTGATTTTGGTTTTTTGGTGCTACTTGTCGCTGTTTTCGCTGTTGTTGTTGCTCCTGTTGCTTGATGTTGTTCGTCATCGCTGCTCTTCTCTTGCTCATCGCTGCTTTTCTCTTGCTCTTTGCTATTCATTGCTACTCAGGACCTTATTCGCGTGCTCATTTCGGTTTTTGTTTTGTGCTACTTGTCGCTGTTTTCGTTGCTACTGCTGCTGCTGCTTCTTGTTGCTGTTCGTCATCGCTGCTCTTCACTTGCTCATCGCTGTTTGTCTCTTGCTCTTTACTGTTCATCGCTACTCATAACTATACTCAGGTGCTCATTTCGGTTTTTTGCTGCTGCTGCTGCTAGTGGTGGTTGATTGTCGTTAGTCAAAGATTGGATCTCTGTTAGAGCACCCTTAATAGATCTGGGTCATTTGAAAGTCAATTCTGCATTTATCCAGGCTTGTGACTGGCTATCTTAAGATAGGCTGTATTAGCCCTCCTCTATTTTTTACGGCCACTCTGCATTTGTCCAGGCTTGTTATGGCTATATATATGTATAAACATATAGGCTGCATTACCCTCCTGCCCTTTTTAGCTCACCTGACCCAAAGGGTCAAGTGAGCTATTCTCATCACTTGGCGTCCGTCGTCCGTTGTCGTCCGTCATCGTCCGTCGTCCGTTAACTTTTACAAAAACCTCCTCTGAAACTACTGGACCTAATTGAACCAAACTTCGCCACAAGTATCTAGTTTAAAAAATATGTCCTATGACCCCGCCTGCCAACCAACATGGCCGCCATGGCTAAAAATAGAACATAGGGGTAAACTGCAGTTTTTGTCTTATATCTCAAAAACTAAAGCAATTAGAGCAAAACTGACGGGATAAAAATGTTCATCAGGTCAAGATCTACCTGTCGTGAAATTTTCAGACGAATCGGTCAACCCTTTGTTGGGTTATTGCCCCTGAATTGTTAATTTTAAGGAAATTTTGAAGTTTTAGGTTATTATCTTGAATATTATTATAGATAAAGACAAATTGTAAACAGCAGAAATGTTCAACAACAAGTAAGATCTACAAAATAAGTCCACCAAAATCATTGATTGACCCCTTATAGGAGTTTTTGCCCTTTAAAGACGGCATCCAGCGTAAACTTTCTTTGAAAGACCTTTTTCTCTCAAACCACTGGGCCATTTGAGACCAAACTTTGGTGGAATACTCCTTGGGTGGCCCCCTTCCAAAATTATGTCCGGCATCCCCGACTTCCAACCGACATGGCTGCTGTTACTAAAAATAGAAAAAAAAAGGGGGGGGTGAATTTAAAAAATCTTCTTATATAAAACTACAAGGCCAGTTGGAACCAAAGTTGGTAATGGTTCTAAGGAGGTTCTCTTTCAGAAATATGTCCAATGAGCCGGACTGTTAACCAAGATGGCCGCCACAGCCGAACTTAGTTTAACATAGGGACCTATGGGAAAATTCATTGAATATCATCTTGTCTTAAACCACTTGACCAATCGGAACCAGATTTGGCAGCAATGGTCCTTAGATGGTCCTCTTATAGAGGTGTGTCCGATGACCCGGACTGTCAACCAAGATGGCCGCCACGACCGAACTTAGTTTAACATAGGACCCTATGGGAAAATTCATTGAAAAATCTTCTTGCCTGAAACCCCTTGACATATTAGAGCCAGACTTGGCAGAATTGGTCCTTAGGAGGTCCTTTTTTAGAAATGTGTCTGATTTTGTGGACTGTGAACCAAGATGGCCACCACAGCAGACCTTAGTTTTACATAGGACCCTATGGGAAATTCACTCCATCTGAAACTACTAAGCCAATTAGAATTAGACTTGGTAGCAATGGTCCTTGGATGGTCCTCTTTCAGAATTTTATGCGATGACCCAGACTGTCAACCAAGATGGCCGCCAAACCCAAACTTAGTTTAACATAGGGCACTATGGAAAAATTCATTGAAAATTCTTCTCGTCTGAAACCACTTGTCATATTGGAGCCAGAATTGGCAGCATTGGTCCTTAGGACTTCCTCTTTCAGAAATGTGTCCGATCACCTGGATTGTCAACCAAGATGGCTGCCACACCATCTTAGTTAAATATTGGACCCTATAGGAAAATTCATTTAAAAATCTTCTTCTCTGAAACCACTAAGCCAGTTGGAACAAGACTTAGCAGAAATGGTCCTTAGATGGTTCTCTTTTAGAAATGTATCCTTTGACCTGGACTATCAACCAAGATGACTGCCACAGCTGAAATTAGTTTAACATAGAATCCTATAGAAAAACCAGCCAAATTGACTGCAACACTTAAATTTTTAAGTCTTCTCAAGGTGAAAAGTTAAATCCAGGTGAGCGATACAGGCTCTTGAGAGCCTCTAGTTTGTTATATCTTTTTCTGTTTTTCTTTATAATATGTTAGTTCCAATTCCTCCGTCACATAAGAGTCATTGCAGTCTTCAGCTGGTGGTGGGTCGTAGTCGTTCAATACACGGTTCAGCAGATATTTTGTTTTCCTACGGCCTATTCCCATGATTGTTTTGATTCGTAGTCTTCCTCTTCTCTCAAGCGTTTATCCGTTTTCTTGATTTTTCTATGTACGGGGTCTTTATTCATGTCTTGATGCCAGGACACCAGTCCGAGGTAATGCTTTTGTATTTCGTCTCCGTGTCAGTCAGTCAAACACGTCTCTATATGATGCCAAGCGTGCCTTGTCTACTTCCATTCCAGCTTCGACCAGTTCGTTTACAGTCTGTGAGTATTCCGATTGATGTACTTGAAATGTTCTAATCAAAATGACATACCAAGGAGACTGTCCGCATTGCTGTTCGGAGTCTTCGTTGGATCCATGGTCTCTACCGTGTGCATTCTTTTTGTGTCGCTCTAGGTTGAAGTTTTGCTTGGACTGGTTTCCAAATGTGTCACAGGTATACATTTCAGACGTCTTTCTTTCCTTGGATTCGATAGTAGAATGAGTTCCGGTTGTCCTGCAAGTGCTAATATTATCTACAGGTTCCTCAACGGCTTGTTCATTCGGACACAAACGTTTGCCAAAGTATTCGTTTCAAGATTGTTGCCGTTCAGATTTCACTTTCTGATGAGGTCTCTATTAAGTCTCGCTGTCAATCCTGATATATCCCTTGCAGATATTCATGTTTTTGTAGAATTCCGCAAAGCTCTTTTCCGTTTGACACTTTGTGCATTTCTTGTTTGGATCCACTTTGCTAGGTCCTCCGTTTGTGTTTTCCAGCCGTTTGGTTCTCTTCACTTTGGTTGGAAGTATTTTCCTTTTCATTTCTGGTTTTGCTTCGGCGTTAGAAAGATCCATAGGTATTAAGTATCTAGTAGGAACCAATAAATCAACGAGAGGCGTTTTTGATTGCATTGATACGTGTGTGTTGTTTGATGGTCTTCAAACAGCTGACGAAATTAAACAAAACCTCTGATCACATTTTCGTTAAAAAATCTTTCCATTGGCGTCATAATGACGAAGAGTGATCTCTTTGATGTTACGATGAAGACCAAAGATGGGTGCGTCCATGTAACGCGGACCTAAAAGAGGGAACCATTATGAAACGAAAAATTCAGAGTCTTTCCGCTCGGGAATGAACGTTTAGGGATTCCAGTCCTAACCTTACCCTAACTCTAACCCTAACCCTAGTCCTGCCTCTAACCCTTATTGTAGGTCTGACTCGTACTCTTACTCCAACTGACGTCACTTCCGTAAACAAATAAAGGAAAATAACGCGAACATTCATCACTTCCGGTTGCGCATGCGGAACACCACTTCCGGTTGCGCATGCGGATAAACCACTTCCGGTTCTGGTCACGTGACTTCTGGTTCCGGTCATTTGACTTCCAGTGATGGTGACGTCACTTCATGTGACGTCATTTCCGGTTGAAGTCACTCCCGGATGATCCTATACATGATCCTCCACCCCAAATATGACATGAGAACCGCATATATACTACTCACACATACACACATTTTGTTTTAAAGCTGTATTGTATTTCGTTGACTCTCTTATTGCTGTCGATATTATTGGTTATATTTACATTATATTTGATATCACCCATACAATTTCCATACATGTGGTTTAAGGTAAATTTATATAAAAGAAAAAAATTGTTGGCACATGTATTTGTGAGAAGTTTGACTTGGGAATCTTACAGAAAATGTTAAGTTCAGACTATTCTCATGTATATTCAATTCATGTCTATAGTCATAATAATATTTCATTTTCACAGTGAGAAGTAAAAAAATCCAAACAAGAAATTATTCGTTCAAGACTTTCTACATGCGATATTTATACTGATGATTTTTTAAAATACGTTTTTTAAACATCCGGTCTACGAGAAAAGCATGCAAAACTCATTTTAGGCGTCCACAACACATGTCAGCCGATTTTCATGAAATTTGGCATATATACTTGGGATACCATAGAAAAAAATCCACTTTTTTTTCATCTGATGCTATTTTTATATTTTATGGCGCCATTTTGGAAATTCACCATTTTCCCTATTTTTTACAATGAAAATACTACAATTTGACTTGGAAAATTAAGGCAAAGACATAATTTTCCCCATGTTTTTTTTACATGAAAGGGACATGTTTTAACTTTTTAATAATATCAATAAATTTATTATTATTTTTTTCAATCTAAAGCTTTATTTATTAAAAAAATGGTGAATTTTACAATTTTTCAAAAACCTTAAATTTGGATATTTCGAAAAGACAAAAAAGTGTATAGGACAAAAATTTAAAGATAAAAAATATGTTCTTCATAAAGTTCTGTTATAGTTGTGACCCACTATAAATTTTGTAGCTTTATTACTGTTACCATGGCAATCATTTGATTTTGAGCAATTTTTAAAATCCTCAAATATGAAATTGACATTTAATTGTGTTAATCAACTAAAAATGTAGAGTAGTGTAATTTATTAACTTCTTAAAAGCATATTTTTACGCGAGATGCAGAAAAATAATAATAATAAATTTAAATATAATACTATTTTCCAAAAAAATGTATAAATGAGAATTTTTTCATAAAATTTATTAATAAGTGTAATTCATATCCTGAAATCTTACTTTTTTGTAAATGATTTTTTTTAATACATATTAAACAATTACATTCGTCTTTTATCATAATTTGGTAAGATTATTAGCAAATGGACGTTATTTATATTATATTTTTTTTACATCTGCCCCGCAGTAGTTGCCTCCTCTGTTGTTACACTTCAATGTTAAAGGTAAAAAAACTTCGATATTTTGATGGCATAGTTTACATGTGCAAAATGTGAAAGTTGATATTTTTTGTCTTCTTGTCCCGAATTTATAGCTGGAAATTTCATTTTAAGCAAATGAGAGGTGGGAAAATGTACAATGTCTAATTTCTGTAAAGTCGGTGACAATATAATTGGACGTGGAAAGTTTAGAAAGTCTGATGAAATTCGAATTTTGGTAAACATTATTGTAGATTTTGTCCGGATTCAAACTAAAGAGATACATGTATTAGACTTCAAAACATGTCAGGCAAATACAGACTGTACTGCGAAAGGAACAATGTTCTTAAACGCAACACTCTCGGAGGCTCCATATATGCCCTGGAACAGAGTCAAAACAGCAAAAGGTTGACCTGGCAAACTTTTGTGGATAGGAACTGTGCCTGTTGGAGCTGGTAAGTTATGTACATTATCACCGATTTTTTATAACCACATACATGATTTCATGAATGTTGATACACATAATATACGGAAAATCACTTGATGACATCACCTCTACATTTCCAATTTTTTTTTACAAAATTATGAGGTTTAAAAGAGTAGAAAATGATTCCTACAATGTAAATACACAAATCTTGCAAATGATTTTGCCTGGTCATCATTTCAAAATATTTTTCACTTATGTTGCAGATTTTTTTTTTTTATCAAAACATGGTTTAAAAGTTATGTCACAAGAAATGTTGCCAAGAATAAAATTATCCCACCAGAATCAATAAAAATTGCATTTTGCAATATTGGCAAAGCACATTGCAGTTTTATATTAATATTTCACTAGTAATTAAAGCGCGTCAAATTATTTTACAGGATGATGATTGTGTTAACGTTGGATACCATGTTGGGCGACAAGAGGCATAAATTAAAGGAACCTGACTGAACAAGGTCCGGAATAGCATATTGTGAGAGGAAATCCATGTTTTCAGTAAATAACCAGCTGCGGAATCAATACAAAAAAATCATGAAATCATGGGATGACAAATTTAATTCAATGAATTTGGAACTTACATGTAGTACAGTTTTCAGTGATTAGAATGGTATTGTAAAGGAAGTTTTGGGTTTAGAAGGACCAAAATTAGCTGTTAGATTTTCATAGAAGGACAAAGAATGTTGTGGCCTCACAAACTAGAGAAATTCAGATGGAATCAAAATGTTTGGAACTAATGAATGGCTTAAGCTTTCAACCAATCAAACTGTTAGGAAAAAAACTTAAGAAATGTGCGATAAAATTACCATTCCAGTTGAAGAATAAAACATATCGGATAATTTGTTTGAAGATCTTGATCAAATTATTAGTTGTCAAATAAAATATCTGGTTTTTTTGTGAAAAATGATTTTTTTTGCACCCAATGTTCAATCCTACAATGTACATGTACATGATGTTGTCTCACTTATGCTTTCCAAAATGATGTCTTCATTATATTTTTGGCTACATGTAGGTTGCACTTAGCACAGACTCAGTTAATTGTCCCCCGACGCTTCGTCGAAGGGGACTAGAAGTGGGTGTCGTCTGTCCGTCCTAAATTGGTTTCCAGATGATAACTTGTGAATGAAAAGTCAGATTGAAGCTAGCCTATTATGTGAGTGTATCTTATAAACATCTAGGTCAAGTTCGATACTAGAGTTATGCCCATTTTTGTACCTCAAAATTGCTTAAATTTTGGTTTCCATTTGATAACTTGTGAACAAATAGTCAGATTGAAAGTAGGTTTGGTATGTTTATGTAAGTTTATGAATATCTAGGTCAAGTTTAATAATGACGATTTTCGACGATCCTTATCTCCCTCTTTTTGTACTTCCAAATTTTTGTGTAATATCAGACGATACATGTAACTTGTGAATTTAAAGTCAGATTTAAACTAGGTTTGGCATGTGTCTTATGAAATTTTAGGTCAAGTTCGATAATGACGATTTTTGACTAATCTCATCAGAGTAACTCTGTTTGTTTATCTTCGTCAAAAAGTTTGTGAGAAGGAATTCTTCAACACCTTACATTGGATTGAAATGAAACTTAACACATTTAATAATCATGATGTGAACATGTGCATATAGTTTTCTTGTGACGATACACAAATTTTTCAAAGAGTTATGGCCCTTAATGACTTACAAAATTCGGTTCAATATATGGTATATGGTTTGTGAGCGTGAATTTTTCGATATCTTACTTGACACATTTAATAATCATGACTTAAAGGTGTGCATATTATTTTCTTATGACGTTCCACAAATTTTTCCAAGAGTAATGGCCCTTAATGACTTAGAAAATTCAGTTCAATATATGGTATATGGTTTGTGAGCACAAATTCTTCGACACATTATGTTGGATTGGAATAAAACTTGACACATTCAATTATCATGATATGAAAATGTGTATATCGTTTTTTTTTTTGTGACGATTCACACAAATTTTTCTTAGAGTTATGACCCTTAATGACTTAAAAAATTCACTACAATATAGATTACATGCATATGGTTTGTGAGCACAGTTTCTTAAGCAATATATACCTGATTGGAATAAAAGTTTGAACATTTGATTTTCATCATGTACATTTGTAAACATGGTATAGTGGTTTCCCCAGAAATTTGTGAAGGGATGTTTTGAATTGACAAGTAGGGACACTTCATGCACACAATTGCCTTAACAGTCATTCTTTACATGGGGACACCTTGATATTTTGTATTTATCTGATGAACCATATTTAAGGCTAAAAACATTTGTGTCCACCCAGTTGGATATTTAGATGTAATAGATTTGTCATAATAACAAACATTTGAATATTAATGACATTTATGTGTATCAAAATGGAATATTAGGGCACTTTTTACAATTTTCTTTGAGGGCAGAATGGTGCTGTTATTTGAAGGCATGGTTGGGGCACCATGCTTAAAATGGCTAGGGAAACCACTTTGGTAAACATAAGCATATCATTTTTTGTGAGGATTGACCTGAATATTTGAAAGATACCATATTAAACTTTGTTCATTAGAATTATCTCCCTTCTGAAATTACATTTTTTTACCATCTAGTTCAGCTTCATATAGCTAAAACCTTTATTTCCTGAATTAATTGATATATAGTTAATTTTTCATCATTTGGGGGTGTTTGCTGTGTCATTTTTATTTATTCTGTAATGTAATATAGAAACTGAAAGATTTATAAAAAATGTATATTTTTGGAAATGTTGAGACTTTCATTACACATATAGAAAATTGAGTCCCCACCATTTTTTTCTTTGAAGTTACATGAATTATTAGTCTTTTTGAAACAATAAAGATTGTCCTGGAAAAATGAGTGTTTTAGGCTTTGTGTGCATTTTTAGAAATTGGTTTTTATGAATACTCAAATGTTAAAAATATGTCGAATTATCTCCCCTTGTTACCCTATGGTCGGTGTATAAGCAGTTACTCTCAATGGTAAAAAATAATGTGTCATATCCATACTTTACAATAATAAACAGAGAAATATCATATTATTTTCTTCTTTTTAGTATAATGGTATCAAAAATTGGTATCTTTTACTATAAATTCAAACTCTGAACATGAAAACCGGCACATATTGCTGTCCTGTATGGAACGCCATAGCTGTCTTCCGTTGTTCATATTTAGTATACGCTGTGATCATTTAATTATTTTCAGCGGTTTTTTCTTGATTATGAGTGGCCTTTTTATTATGTTCAGTAGTATAACAATTATGTTGAGCAGTAACATCATAATGATCAGTAGAATAATCATTATATTGTGCAGATATGGTATTATATTCAGCACTTTAATCAATATACTTAGCAGTTTTGGCTTTATGTTCAGTAGGTAAATTATTCTATTGAGTAGATTTGTCTTTATATTCAGTACTTTTGAAAATATCTTCTGTGGACATATTTTTATACTATGTAGATTTCTCATTATGTTGACTACAGAAACCGAAATATTCAGTGGTCAAACACTCTTTATAATCAGTACTGTTATCATTATGTTGAGTGAAATAAATATTATGTTCTGTAGACTAATCATTATTTTCTGTAAAATAAATATTATGTTCTGTAGACTAATCATTATGTTCTGTAAAATAAATATTATGTTCAGTACAAAAAACTTTATGATCAGTGGTCAAAATGTTTTATGTTCGGTTCCAAAAATATTATACTAGGTGGTTAATCAATTATATTCAGTGCTTTTTTCATTATGTGGTGGTGGTAAACTTCCGAAAATAACAGAAAACATACGAAGCCGGACATTTTTTTCGGGTTTATTTTCATACTGTCATAACATGTCGTCTGCCATACAACGTTCTCTTGAAGAACTTAATCTGCAAATCTTTCAAAAGTTTAAATATGAGAGGATAGAGGATGACACTTTTCAGCACCTTACTGATCAAGACTTGATCAGACTAGGTGTTGAAACTATTGGTGATAGGATAAGATTGAGGGAAGCGATGAGGAAGACTCTGTCTCTACGTACTACTACTGCTAACGTTAATATTTCAAGTACAGGTGCCACCAATAGTTTAGAAGGTAATTGTTTTTCTAAGTTTAAAATACAGACATTTTATTTTTGTGAGCTTCCCTATTACAGGAAGGATTTTTTTCTATCTATAGTGGAATTCCGTTTTTTGAAGCTTTCGAGACGTTTCGGCCATAAACCAGTTCGTCCATATACCGTTTCGTCCATAGACCAGTTCGGCCATAGTCGTTTCGGCCATACTACCAGTTCGGCCATAGAATTAAAGTCGATTTGGCCATGGAATATTTATACGGAATCTAACAAATATTTAACAAGTTCTAAGCTCAAAATTTAAGTTTTATTTTATATATATAGCAGTATGACAGCAAGTCCATCAGACTTCCTGCGTGCTGTGGGTAACCTGTACTCGCCAGCAGTACCAAACCAAGATCTACCAGACTCCGTTTCTGACGCTTAGTGAATCTAGTCATTTCAGTCAATTCAGAACATATTTTATATATAATAATAGTGCAACTCAACTGTTATAGTGCTTTTGTTTAAATTGTTGTTAATTATGTATGTGCTTGTTATCAACCTGCATGATATAAAGAGAATAAATAAAGTTGAAAACAATTGTGTTTCATTATTTACAGAAAAAAAATATGATAATCTGTAATCTGTAATCTGTACAGGTATGATAGTCACGGTGTGATGCCAATAAACAGCTGTATATAAACCCAGTCCTTTAATAATAGGTTCAGGCATACAGCTTGACCACTTTAAAAAGTTTAAGTATCGGTGCCAAAACTTTTTTCTTCTACTAAGTAAACTACTAAGAATACCTCTCGTAAGAAACAATGATGCTATTAAGTATATATCTCATTATAAAAAGTATGGCCGAAACGACTATGGCCGAACTGGTCTATGGACGAAACGGTATATGGACGAACTGGTTTATGGCCGAAACGTCTCGAAAGCTTCAAAAAACGGAATTCCACTATAGATAGAAAAAAATCCTTCCTGTAATAGGGAAGCTCACAAAAATAAAATGTCTGTATTTTAAACTTAGAAAAACAATTACCTTCTAAACTATTGGTGGCACCTGTACTTGAAATATTAACGTTAGCTTCCCTCAATCTTATCCTATCACCAATAGTTTCAACACCTAGTCTGATCAAGTCTTGATCAGTAAGGTGCTGAAAAGTGTCATCCTCTATCCTCTCATCTTTAAACTTTTGAAAGATTTGCAGATTAAGTTCTTCAAGAGAACGTTGTATGGCAGACGACATGTTATGACAGTATGAAAATAAACCCGAAAAAAATGTCCGGCTTCGTATGTTTTCTGTTATTTTCGGAAGTTTACCACCACCACATAATGAAAAAAGCACTGAATATAATTGATTAACCACCTAGTATAATATTTTTGGAACCGAACATAAAACATTTTGACCACTGATCATAAAGTTTTTTGTACTAAACATAATATTTATTTTACAGAACATAATGATTAGTCTACAGAACATAATATTTATTTTACAGAAAATAATGATTAGTCTACAGAACATAATATTTATTTCACTCAACATAATGATAACAGTACTGATTATAAAGAGTGTTTGACCACTGAATATTTCGGTTTCTGTAGTCAACATAATGAGAAATCTACATAATATAAAAATATGTCCACAGAAGATATTTTCAAAAGTACTGAATATAAAGACAAATCTACTCAATAGAATAATTTACCTACTGAACATAAAGCCAAAACTGCTAAGTATATTGATTAAAGTGCTGAATATAATACCAGATCTGCACAATATAATGATTATTCTACTGATCATTATGATGTTACTGCTCAACATAATTGTTATACTACTGAACATAATAAAAAGGCCACTCATAATCAAGAAAAACCGCTGAAAATAATTAAATGATCACAGCGTATACTAAATATGAACAACGGAAGACAGCTATGGCGTTCAATAGTCCTGAGCTTCTCAAAGTGTAGTACCAGAAAACATATTTTTCTTGAAAACTAGCCTTTGATTCCTTGTTTGCACAGAGCTGTGTTAACGCTGTTATTCATCCAATTTCAAAGAAATGTAAACAAAGTTTTTCTACAAGTATATATGTTCAGTCCCTTTAGGGTTTAAAGACCTAATACTAAAATTTACTGACTAACTTGGCAATATGAGGTACAAAGAAAACAATTAGCCATATAAGTTATTAAGAAGTAGGTACACTTTTCCTTGATGACTTCTTGGGCGATTTTCAAAAAGTCGCCTAATGCTCTGGTAAGTTTTTTACAGGTAAACATTAATTTCATCTGTTTAATGATTTTGTTTGTTAACGTTCAAATAAATAATAAACACCAAAAACAGGTCAATATTTAAAATGTTCAAATTAATTGTTCGTGAAATAAAAGCAAGGGAACTTGGCCATACTCTTTGACATCTGCACACATTACACACAGTAAAACAGCTCTATGGTATAACAAAAACCTTAATTATGTGGAAATGAATAAGCCCCTGTAACACTTTTCACAAAACATTTTAAGGGTAAAATTACTCTTAAGCTATACAGATCCTAGTATAACTGACGAGTGAGTTTACTCTTCAGATATTTTTTTAAAGGCTCTTTTTCCATGTTTGGAATAAGAATAAACACTTTTTGTGTCCTTCAATACTACCTCTGCGCCAAATGCTGAATATATATATTATGAACATACAAAAGCCTTTAACTTTTCTTTGTTGACACATTAAATTTTATAGGGAACCTCTTTTGTATTAGGACCTCGGTGACTGAGTGGTCTAGGTAGTTCGTCTTGACAACTATTGATGGTGGTTTGCTACTTCATTTCTTGCATCTAATGCATCTCAATTGGAAATTTGGATAAAACTTGAAATGGTAGAAAATGGAAATTCCCAAAAGAGGGTTAATTAGATTTGCGCAAAATCGAGAAGAAAATCGACACACATTTTGTAAAATGAAAATTCAGTGGCTGTAATCAGTAGAAAAAAAACTCAAATATTTTGTGACACAGTCATTATGATTCACATAACGGGTTAAAAATACTGATTTTTTAAGTTTGGGTTGAAAAATGTGATTTTGAAATCTAAAAAATTGGACTTTGTAATTTCAAACTTTTTGCGCAAAATCCATGCTGTTGGTGAGAACACAATTTACTATGAAAATCAGACGTGTGGGTCTATTTATCTGCTTAGTACAGCTATTTGAAATTATGAATATATGAAAAATGCATTACCCTGTATCGTTTCTTTTGTTAACTAGTATATACGTGATAAACTACAATTTATTTCGTTTGAATTTAAGCTATATATAAGCTATATATTGAAGGTTAATATATTTAGGTTATATATGAAATATATAGGTTGTTATCAATATAATGTTTTATTATTTATTTAAATTATAATTACATCAATTGTCAATAAATTGTGTTGTAGTCATCTATTTCATATTATATATATATATAACGGTCCGTACGCTGGTACTATATACAAAAAACATTAAGATGAAGAATGAATCAGTTTCACTTTTAAGGTATTTATTACTATAACCGCTTTCACTGCTTTACACAGATCTTCACGGTAGATGCCATACATGTTATTCACTGCTTTATACAGATCTTCAGGTAGATGCCATACATGTTATCGTCTCCAGTGTTTCATTTGGAAACTATTGGTTGGCGGACAGAGAAGATACATGGACATCAAAAGAATATGTTCTTAAAACGTATTTCAGTCGTGAAATTTACTTGTCTTGATTCCGCTTTACAATATTATTATTATATTGTTTTTTTATGTCTTCATACTGTTGCAGATAGCTGAGATTTATGTAGATGAAAGTAGTTTTTGATATGTTGAATTGAACATTGATATCTTTAATAATTGTTTTTATATGTACAAGTATATTTAATTCTAGATTTTATTTGAAACGGCTTTGAGCATCAATGATTAGATATTTGTATAATATAATGGTGCTTTACTACATATGATAATGTGACCTTACAAGTATTAAGCACATTTTACATGTCTCTCTCTTCTGTGAGCAATAATTTGTGTGTGTTGATGAATGTATGAATCATAATTATAAAACACCTTTGAAAGATGAAGATCCTATAGAATCTTCCGCCTCTACGTTATCGACCCTAAAAATGATTTTTGAGACCAACCTTCTAACTTTGTAAATCAAATTCTAGAAATTCTTATTTCCTAGAAAAAGGATAATAAAGCCCGCCCCTCCCCCTCCGCTAAACGATGTCGTCGATGGACACCACATTAACTTGGGTTTAGAGTATAATATTGTTTAAAATTTAAGAACACATTCAAGTCTGGTATAAATCAGCTGGAGCAAACAAAAGATATTAATTCTCAAAATCTGTGTTTTCTGAATAATATAATCTTCCCGAACTACATTTTTGATTGACATAAAAATGAAAAGGCAACAGATTCCCATACTATTTCTCTACAGGTTTTAATTTTTTTGTAATTAGTTGACACAAATTAAATTAACATGTCAATTCCAAAAATATGTCATTTTCTGAGTGAAAAATCAAGTTTTTCCTCTACGTCAATGATTGCCAAAATCTATGGGGTTCTGCGTTTTGTATAGTTCAACAAAATATCAAATTGTTTGATTGGACTGATGAACGTTAACCACATGGTTCGGAAACCAACAGTTGACCAATGTCCACACGACAGTCCGCCCGTCCTTCATTCAAATATTAGCGGAGTGCAGCTTCTCTGCAACAATGTACTGTTCGAGTCTAGATTTGTAACCAGAAATAAAATAAACCAAAAGCTATTGAAGTATACTTCATGTCTACAGTTTCAAAATAATATTTCATTTTCACAGTGAGAAGTAAAACAAGAAATTATTCGTAAAAAGTAAATTTCTACATGAGATATTTTTATAATGATAATTTTTTTCGTTGTGATATTTCTGTATTTTCAATACCGTTTCATTGTAATTTTCTAATGACATTTACCTTCGTTTCTTTAATTTCTAATGTAATTAATTTGCAAGCGTATTATTCAGTATTGTGGCTTTTAATAAATGTAGGTCAAATGTTTGGTGACCAATTTAGCAATCTGAGGTACAAAGAAAACAATTCGTCCTATAAATAATTAAGAATATGGTACACTTTTCCTTATTGACTTCTTGGGGAATTCTTAACAAAGCACCCTTATGCTCGGATAAGTTTTTACAGGTAAACCACTTCACCTTTTTAATGGTTTTATTTGTTTACATTCAAATACATAATAAACAAAAAAAAAAAAAATAGTTGAACATTTAAAATGTTCAAATTAACAATTGCTGGTGCATTCTTTGAAATCTGCACACATTAAATACAGTAAAACAGCTCTATGGTATAAGAAAACCCCTTAATTAGTTATCTGGAAATGAATAAATCCCTGTTCTATGTATGCAATAAGAATAAAAACTTTTTGTGTCTTTCATTACTACCCCTGCACCACATTCTTAATATATTATGAATATACAAAAGGTTTTAACTTTTCTTTGTTGACACATTATATTTTATAGGGAACATCTTTTGTCTTATCTTGAGGTTTTATTATATACTATTAATATTATATACTAAACATTAAGTTCATACGTCTGTCACGTCTTTTAAGTTTACGGATACCCCGATAACGTGTTTTGAAAATGTCAGTTAAAAAATTATTGGTGACCTGCAGGGTACAAAGATATTTATAGGTAATAGTAAATCCCTATAGCCACCTTTACTTCCTGGATCAGTTTGCCATGGGTAGTGATTTAAGGTAAGTTTTTGTGTCATTTCTGATAATTAAGAAGGTAACATGCACGAGTTTTCGTCAACAGAAATGAAAAGTTATTCGATAAAACAGCTACACAGAAACAGATTCCGAAAAAGTACAAATTTACTTTCCTTTTTAACTGATAATACCCTTCGTGATAAAAAAAAAAGCATCCGCTCAGCGGTAGTATTATGGGAACAAACATTGCACAGAAAGCTCATTTTGATTTAGAGGTTTTCAAAACTTCCGAACGAAATAAGAAGTTGATAAGCCAAGGTTTTTACAAAGAATGTCTCGTCCTTTTTCTTAAGAAATTCATCGGTAGATACCAAGACCTTATAGACAAATATTCAGGTTCGGTTTCACAAATCATACAGGATGGCCTTGCGTTATGGATTCTGGTAATTTTATGACTACTGGATTTTCTCGACTTGTAATTTTTTTAATTTTTTTATTGGTCCCTTCGTTTTTTGTCAATACGGAACTATGTACGACTGTCATACAAGTGGGAGGTTTGGTTAGCCGTAAAACCTGGTTTAACCCATCATTTTCTTCGGAAAATGCCAGTATCAAGTCAGAAATATGACAGTTGTTTTCCAGTTGTTACGCTGGTTGAAACGATTGAGTTTCTTTTCGGTTTTGTCGGTGCTTGTAGTATTTACCCTATTGAATGCAATTTGGAGTACGGTACCTTCGGTATGACCTTTTCCTACATTATATTTGCTCTTTTCGTGAATATTGAGTCTAGATGTTAAAGAAATGCGTCCCTTGTCTTCAATAAAGATTCTAAGATATTTAATGGATCACAAAAATATCTTCATTTGTATTTTTCTTCATTCCATATAAGGGATAAGGGTCAAATTGTAAATGTTCAACTTGATTCACATACGTTTTTTTCTCTCTCTCCCCCCCCCCCCCCCCCCCCCCCCCCCACAACTTCCACCCACGTCTCCAGTGTTACATTTGAAAACTATTGGTGGGCGGACAGAGAATTTACATGAAGATCAAAAGAATATCTTATTAAATGTATTTCAGTCGTGTCATTTACTTTTCTTCTTTCTGCTTTACAATGCTTATTATATTGTTTTTTTTATGTCTTCATACTGTTGCAGATAGCTGAGACTTATGTAGGTGAAAGTAGTTTTTGATATGTTAAATTGAACATTGGTCATGTTGGTATCTTTAATTATTGTTTTTATATGTACAAAGTATATTTAATTCTAGATTTTATTTGAAAAGTCTTTCGGCATCACTCATTAGATACTTGTGGTGGTTTAATACAAATTATAATGTGACCTAAACAAGTCCAATTCTTTAATTTCACTTTTCGTTATATAGATGACTTGTTGCCGTTAAATAACGACAAAGTCCAAGACTTTCTACATCTAATCTACTCCAGTGAGCTTGAAATTAAGGATACTACAGATACACCAATGTCCGCTTCATATTTGGATTTGTTTCTTGAAATAGACGATGAGGGACATTTCCTGTTCTTAATTTTCCCTTCTGGAGTAGCAATATACCAACATCGCCTTCATATGGCGTCTTTGTTTCTCAGCTTATCCGATAACTCATGCGTGAGTTACCCTGACTTTCGACAAAGAGGATTACTGCTGTCACAGAAGCTTCTTAACCATGGTTTAATCAGGGATAAGTTGATGTCATCACTTAGGAAATGTTACGGTCGTCATCACGAATTGATTGACCATTACAGTGTTCCAATATCTAAGATGATGTTGGACCTGTTCCCAATGTCGTAACATTCATGTACCTCCACCGATTTGTGACTTCCACTGGGTGCCGTATACTGAGCAGGAACTGCTTAACCTTCCGGAGCACTTGGGTTCACTCCTGGTTTTATAGGAGTTCGCGTTGGTCATTGTTTTTTTTTAGTTTTCTGTGTTATTTGTTGTGGCTTGTGGTTGTTCATGTGTCTTCCCTGGTTTGTCTGTCCAATGGATTACGTTTTTTTATTGCTCCTTGGGTATATTTGTCCGTTCTAAGTATTTAGCATATTTGACTTCTGTGAACAATAATGGGTGTGTGTTGATGAAGACATGAATTACAATTTGAGAAGGCGTTTGAAAGATGAAAATACTAAAATTTCACCTCTACAGATAGACAAACAAGAATCTTATTCATAAAATGTAGACTTTCTACATGAGATATTTATAATGATGATTTTTTTAGTACTGATATTTGTATATATTTTTTTAAATACGTTTTTAATACTGTTTCATTGTAATTTTCTAATGACATTTACCTTCGCTTTTCTTTAACTTATATTTTAACTAATTTGCAAGCATAGTATTAATTGAATTTGTACATTTTGCTAAATTTAAGGTTTCTCAAGCTTTTGAATCTTTGTACGCACACTGCTGTTCTAACGATATTATTCATCCAATTTCAAGGACATACATGTATAGTGTCTCTACGAGTATATATGTTCAGTCCCTTTAAGGTTTCAAATACCTAATACTAAAATTTAGTTAATGTCTTGACAATCTGAGGTACAAGGGAAAAAATAGCCCTGTAAGTATATGAAATTAATAACTAAGTACATTTTTCCTTGATCACTTCTTGGGTAATTTTCAAAAAGTAACCTAATGCTCTGATATGTTTTTACAGGTAAAAATAGATGTGTTTTTACAGGTAAAAATAGATGAATATTTAAAATTTTCAAATTAACAATTGTTTGTGAAATAAATGCAAGGGAACTTGGTCATATTCTTTGACATCTGAAATATTACCTACAGTAAAACAGCTCTATGGTATAACAAAAACCCTTACGTATCTGGAAATGCATAAGTCCCTGCTCTATGTTTCGAATAAGAATAAACACGTATTGCGTCCTTCAATATTATATCTGCACGAAATTATTCGTGTATTTATAAATATCTTTTAAATTATCCTTGTTGAAAGCATTATATTTTATAGCAAACCTCATTTGTCTTATCTTGAAATATACTATTTAGAATATACTATAAATGGTGTTATTGATATGTCAAATGTTTCCAATATATAAATACCGAAAAATATAAATTATTAATTTAAAATGTTATCTGACATTTAAAATTATATTTCATCTCTGCATCCTTACACACACACCTTTATTAAAATGCTTAAAATAATTAACTAAAACCATAAAAACAGTAATCCTTGGGCCAATTTAATACTTCTGTATGTACTACAATTAGTTACATTTCAAGTATATACAAAATTTTAGCTTAATACGTTTATACTCTGATCACGCGTTGAGAAAGGTCATTGTACCTGTGGGCTACGTATTTGTAGGTAAAATAGTCACTTTACTTCCGGGTGGGTAGTGATGGATTTAAGGTAACTTTTTATTTCATTTATACTAAATAAGAAGGTATTAAGCACGGTTTTTCATCAAAAGAAATGAAAAGGTGAATTTCGGTAAAACAACTACACACAAGCTAATTCCGAAAAAGTACAAATCTACTTTCGTTATCAAATGATGATACCCTTCGTGACAATAATCAACTAATAAAAAGGTGTGCACTCAACGGTATTATTATGAGAACAAAAGCTGCACCGACAGCCCATTCTGGCTATTAATTTAGTAGTATCATGCGTGGTATTACTGCCCCAGCCACAAAATATGGGAAGTCTTAACAGAAGGCCAAACTTTAAAAACAAAACTATGATTTAAATAAAACCCGTCTCAAGAAATATATGTGTACTCAATTTTGGGCATCAAAACTGATCACAAAAAATGTATTTCATGTCGTACAGAATACAAGCATCTTCCGATTGAAATTATAAAAACAAACCGATTTGAAACCACCCTTGTTTACCCAATTGCGTAGAATTTAATGAAGGGTGGGCACTCATTAACCAAGCCACATTCTGTTCCAAGCAAACTTAAGGATTCTGTACATTTTTCTTTCAGTGCTTTTCTCTTTTCTACTATTTGTTACAAGTTTATTATATGGAATATTGTTTTTTTTTTTTGGGGGGGGGGGGGATTTTTTGTTACTTTAGTAAGGTTTTAATTACCATTTCCTCGCCATTATTGCTTCTGTTACATGTCTTACGGTGTTTGTGCTTGTCGTGTATTGAAGATCACACGGCAACCTATGTACAGTCAAATGGAATGTATTATTAAACTTACCTGTTATTCTTACATTACCATATCATTTTGTATATTATTATTCGTATTTGGCATTTTCAGTTCTAAAATATTTACAATTATTTTAATTTCTAGTATGACCTACATGGGTTAAAAATTGGTTAACAAATGTATTTCTATATTCTTTTATCAAACAAATATTTGTTTATAGCATACCACAAAAAGCTCCAATCTTCCAGTCATTTCTTGCATACTATATGATGTATACTTGGATAACAAGTAACATTGGTTAAGCTTTTATGGTATTTGTAATACACCAGAGGGTCAGAAAAGATAACGGGGGGGGGGGGGGGGGGGGGGTGTCTGGATACCCATAAAAACTGTTCATCCCCACCACTGTTCAGTGTCTGAACAAGTCAAGTCGGACCGCCTTGACTCATTGTTTCTATTTTTATATTTTGTGCTCTTGTATGTAATTTTGTGTATGGGTTCCGTCGCTTGGATAGCGTTAGTTGATTGGTATTTCAACAGTGACCTTTCCTATTTCTTACTAAAGACAAAAATTGTGGAAACCTACATTAATTCCCAAATTTAGAAACGTCTTTGTTTAATGGGGCAGCCATGAAATCCGAAGTGAATTTATTTGTTAAAGCGAATATGGTCATATTGTGCAAAATACTAAGGCTAGAAAGGTTATGTTCGCCGGAAACATAAAGTAAAATAAGGGAAATAACTTGTTTCAAATTATGATTTTAGAGTCAGAATCTGAAAATAAGTTTTTGGAAAGGGCTATAGCTGTGCTCCCATCGTTGGCCACGCCAACAGCATATTTTGAAAATACCTCTACATAGAACTGAAAAATTCGGTTGGGCGGTAAATACTTTTGATAGCAGCGTCAGAATGAGCTCGATTTAACTGTAAAACTAGCTACGGCTGTCATAGCTGCATTTCGTATTCTGTCGCTCTATTAATCGAAAAAGTCAGAAATAACACTCCCATAAAATGCTCGTGATAGAAATCAGCAGTATTCCTGAGAGGCCAGTATAAATTTTAAGTCGTCAGGTCATTGGGAGAAAGAGGATTTTTTTTACAGAATTACTCAACATGTCATATTTGTAGCCCTTGCAATGAAAATATCTTAAGTGTCTACCAAGTTTCTCTCGGTTATTGCCGAGACTTTTGCATTTATTCACGACATTTACTTTCTAGCTGATTTTGGATAACGACATGGGTAATTGGTTATGCAACATTATTTAATCAGGTCAAAACATACAGACAGAAAAAAAGATAACAAAATTTTAAGAAACATATCTTTCCATCATTGGTTTCAAATGTAAGAATGCTGACTAAATCGTGGAGACACCTAGCTATCTCATAACCACGAGCTTTCATATAGATGCCCCTCATATCCTCATACTGGATTTGGCATGGGTAGCATGGTGGGTGTCCTGCAGGAAGCAGAGACTGCTTACTCTTCCGGAGCACCTGATTCTTCTCCCGGGTTTTTGGTGGGGTCCACGTTGTTCATATGATTTTAGTTTTTAATTGTAGTGCATGTATAATTTTGGTCTTTTCTTCGTTGTTCTCTGGAGTTTGTCAGTTATTTAGATTTTCCCCTCCTTCGAATATCACTTTGGCATTTCTTGACTTTACTAATATTTAGAAAATGTCAGTGAAATACAAGAAACTAAAATGCCAAAGTCATTTTACAGTAGCAGCCACTCGGTCATTAGGGTTAATAAACACTTTACAGATATAATATAGGACGCATTTGACTAACACTTTCTCTTGAGTGATCCTACATATCAAAAGCTTTTACATCTAAAATTAACCAATAGTATTTAAGAGCTTATCTATACTATATTTAGAAAATTGTTAACCTTGGCATTTAACTTTAATATACGTAAACACAGGTTTTATGGGTAATCTTAAAATAAACAACTTCTCAGGTGTATGTTGATTTCTTGCAATAAGAAATTACCAAAAGAAATGAGGTTACATTTTAGCAACTAATGTGGTAATTGTCATGGTTGCCTACAATGAAGTCAATTGAAACTTCAAATATTTTTTCTTTTTTTTTTTTTGTCTTTGTTGACATCAATCAAAAGACGTTATTCGTAAAAAGTTGACTTTCTTCTACATACAACATTTATGTTTAAATTTTTTATAGTAATAAATGATGGAAACCGACGTTTTCAATACCGTTTCATGTAATATTTGTTGTTGTTGTAAGTAAAGTCAAGAAATACCAAAGGGATATTCGAAGAAGGGAAAACATCGAAACAACTGACAAACTCCGGAGAACAACGAAGACAAGACCAAAATAATACAAAAACTAAAAACTAAAAACATGCGAACAATATGGACCTTGTCATAACAAAGTAAATATCATTCATACGAGTAATTAGAATTAATTATATAATATGTGAAATGTTTACAATATATAATACCGAAAAAGATAAATTATTAATTTAAAATGTTACTTATCTGACATTTGAAATTATATTTCATCTCTGTATCCTTACACACACACACCTTTATTAAAATGCTGCATTAATTATAAAAAAAAACAATTAGCGTTAAAAATGAAATCACGCTGTTTTTGGTCAGCAAACGGTTTACCTGTATACATACAATGTACTTGTGTACCTTAATGAAGGTTTGGAACAATAAACATCCGGACAGTCAAGGTAAAATATAAAGTTTATTCTGGCTATTCCAACGTTTTGAATTTTACAGGTGAAATGGTAAGAAATTTGTGTTGGAGTAGCCAGAATTCTTGTGTAAACAAAAGCTTACGTTTGTTTGTATTGTAACAATAATTTTTAATTGGTATGGGGAATATACAGGTATTCTTTTTTAGGAAAAAAGACTAAAAGACAATTCATGTTTAATATCAATTATTAACATATCCATTTAACACATCAAGTTGATAAACACAATAATGTGTAAATTGTCAGAGTTAACAATTAAATATGCAAACTTATACATTGTCATCATCAAATTCATTACAAGATAATCAATGATATTAAAGTCATATTCACCCATTGAACGGTTACGTAGTCAGTGAATGGAATTGTTGGAATGTTGCCCTCTGAGTTGCCATTCTGTCTGATGTGTGGTTGTGGTTGACAGTAACCTTGGTACTCAGTAACCACGGGGTTGATGGTTGCAGGACAATACGGTGTCGCGTGAGGAGATTTCGTCCGTGAGGATTTGACGTCCCGCATGCGTATAAAGGCGGAACTATTTCGATGCAGTTCCGGTGTGAGCACCTCATGCGGCTACTAGCCAACAGGTACTTCCGTCTGATATATGACTTCCGGGAATGGCTGGCAAAAACATATGTCGTGTGTTTGATTTGTATTGATTGCTATTGAATTATGCAGAAAATTAACAAAATAAACATTAACAAACATTTACACACATATTATAATTTAATAACAAAATAACCCAGACAAAATAATAAGCAGTTAAATGCACCTTTTGAACAGTGTTGATACAAACGGAAAACTCAAAAAGAAAAGGGGGGAGGGGGATAAAATTGTAGCCTGGAAAAGAAATTTGGCATACACCTCTTTATATAAAAAAATTATGGCATTGTCCTACAGTTTAAAGACATATCAGTAAAAAAAGGGGGTGCTAGCAGGATGTCTGATATTATGAAATTCTGCACTTAAAAACTTGAAATCTGCACGGGCTACACAAATTTAAAAAAAAACATTCAATCATGAAGTCGGTTATTCAAAATGGGCAATCCCATATCTTGAAAGATGTAATCCCAGTTTCTCGATTGGGGAATAAATAATCCTACCCTAAAAATAATTGTGTAAAATAAAATTTCTAATTTGAAAAATAAACACACTGATGCTACAGAATTTGTCAACTCCCTTCCCATTAAAGAAATAATTAGTTGTCTCCATATAAACACAACCATACTTTCTCTTTCTTCTTTAATTCCTTATAGTTTCTAAATTTATTAGAACAGATTATTCAGCAAAAGAAATTTTAATCTTATATTTAATTTAAAATAACATGAATTAGGTAAACCATTAGGCTTGGCTTTAAATATGGGAACAATTGTTCCCATTTTGTCTACTGTTCATTTTTATTACATATGAAAACAATCTAATTAAAATGATATGAAAAAGGAAGGATACGGGGTATGCGTCATTGAGGCTTTATCCCGATTTAAAGAAAATCTTGAAAAACTATATCATCTAGTGGTCGACAATGATGTGGCTTTCAACATTGAGCAACAGCCCAACACACATGTATGTCATTACCTGGCCCTGAAATAAATGTCAAGCATTAAATAATAATCACCATAAATCCCAAAATAAACAAAAGAATTCACATAGAAACAACAAAGCAGATGCAATACAACCACTGAAAATGCATGGTCTTGCCTAAGGACAGACATTTATACAACATGGTGGGGTTAAACATGTTTGTGAGTACTAAACCCTCCCCTACATCCTGTATATATGATCAGTATGAGCCATGAGAATTGCCAGCCTGTGCATATTTTTACCCCATTTACATATAAAGTACCATAGAATGATAGAATACTGTATATGATCAGTATGAGCCATGAGATTTGCCAGCCTGTGCATATTTTTTCTCCGTTTACAACTAAAGTACCATAGAATGATAGAATATTGTATATATGATCAGTATGAGCCATGAGAATTGCCAGCCTGTGCATATTTGTTCCCCGTTTACAAATAAAGTACCATAGAATGATAGAATATTGTATAAATGATCAGTATGAGCCATGAGAATTGCCAGCCTGTGCATATTTTTACCCCGTTTACAAATAAAGTACCATAGAATGGTTTGTGAATTAATTAATATTATTTGATCAAGGACAATTTAACATGATAGTAATAATCTGGGATTTTATATCTATGATTATAAATAAATAAATGATAATAAAATGCATCCAAAACTTAATTTTCTTTATACATCGTACGTCGAAAAAATACAAAATAGCGTTTTATCTGGTCCGCAATCGATGTTGTTTTTACATTTTGTTGTGCTGGATGATCTCACGGACTGGTTTATCTCACGACCCCCTATGTGAGATCCGACAGCCAAACCGGAAATCGGAAACGGAACTGGCAATTCTCACGGACGAAATCTCCTCACGCGACAACGGGTTGAACATCTCCATTAACATCTTTCACCTCGTCTGGTCTTTACTTGGAATTTATAACCATTGTGTATCAGGTTTGGGTTACCAAGTCTGTTTGTGGAAACGGTGATAGCTACCTGTGCATTTGCCATGTTGAACTAAGAATGACAGCAAGTAGTAGTAGTAAGTGAGTTTGGAAGGCAACTTTCCAATTCTGAAAATTCTACCTTGAATATCTTATCCTTTGTATTTAAATAATACACTGTATATCTCTTGTATTTAGTTATTTATTATTACGTAATTTTGCGTATAGTTTTTGAGTTACAAACTTAAACAAATCTTAGATTGAAAGTACTTATTTAAATGATAAAAGTGTAAGGACTAATTTATTTATGTGTTTTGTAGAAAATTTGTGATGGTGTTTTATCAAATCAATATGACTTAATTTGTGTGGTAGGTACTATATACTTTGTACTGGTGAAAAACTCTGCTGATATAGGTATGGAAGGCACTGTGGCCTTCGTTTTCCCCACGCTTATATAAAGATGATTTTTTGTAGAAAATTTGTGATGGTGTTTTATCAAATCAATATGACTTAATTTGTGTGGTAGGTACTATATACTTTTTACTGATGACAAACTCTGCTGATATAGGTATGGAAGGCACTGTGGCCTTCGTTTTCCTCACGCTTATATAAAGATCTCAATTTTCTTTGCCTATCCTCCCTATTGAAAACCTAATGTATTTAAAAAAAGAAAGAAACTACTAATTTTGTCTTTCCGCAGTTTGGACTGTTGCCCCTTTGTCAGTGTAGATCGCTGGAAGAGTTATGTTATCTCCAGCTGCCCACACTGATCGCGGAACAACAACAGACCACGTGCATTGTGATAAAAAAAGCCACATACACATGATTCCAGACGGCGGTAAGTTTTATTAATTAAATTTTAGGCATAAAGAAAATAAAGTCTTTACATGTCACGGTGCTCTGGTCGGGTATTGGTTAGCTAGGCCAATCCCTCCCCAAAAAAAACAAAAATACACAAAACCACGAGTTGATGTTCTTCTACATTCAAATTAATAATGCTACAAAAATCTTTAGTACATGGTGTTGAGATTACCTTATTTTGTTAGTAAATTTGTTAAGAATAAAGTATCCAAACCCCAGGTTATGAAATGCCAAAATTATTATCAATTATGAATGTAGAGAGTAGCACACCAAGACATGTTCAGGGCTTGTCACCAGTTCTGTAAGAACTAATATTTTGGTTGTAGTATAGAATATAGTGTAGAGCAAAATTAATAAATCTAAATCTGATTATGCTTAACTAAGTGTTTGAATCTGATTTTGGATCGACAGGATCGATAAATTGATTGACAACCTACTGTAACTGTAAAATACTCTTAACGAACGGGCGATTTTTGAAGGTATGACAATACATCGTGTAATTTAACAAAGTATAGGTCGTTATTAATATACTCGAAAGTTAACCAAACTGTTTTGGTGTTTGTATATAAAGCAAATAGAGATGGATGTAACAGAAATGAACTATTGAATTATAAAAAGGTAAAAGAAGGACATTACGATTTGTGTGTATTGGCTTTGTCGGAGGATATTTGTAATGTATTAACAGTTAAGATTTAAGAGTTTACAATTGTTATTTTTATGAGAGCTGCTTCTGTAAGAAACATCCTAATATAGGTATACTCTTGTGCTTTTTTGTATGTATTTTTGTTAAAAAAAAACCAAAAAAAAAAAACATTTTATTTTGAGATTGCAATTAGGTATAGAAAGTTAACTGTAATAAGATTAATATTATAATTTGAGACCAGCACATTTCATGTATATCTTCAATATTTATTTTTTTCTATCAGATTTTTCCGTTACACAGACAGATTGTCACAAATAAAAGAACGCAAGTTCTGAATTCTAAATTTTCCACCCAATAAACGGCAAGCGAGACAATTCCCATTCACCGCCCTATCGTCTATCTGTGTTTATTTAGGATAATTTTTATTGACGATAGTTGTATTATTGTCAATAAAAAGGTAAATAAATCTTTACTATTTATACCGAATATTGTATTTTCTCATAATACTATATGAGTATATCATATACAGAAACACATAGTTAGAAAATAATCATAAGCTTTTCTGAGCTTCCACATCCCCCACACATGTGGCAATGCCGCGGTATGCAGAGACTATGTAGAGACCAGAAAACGAAATAAATAATTAGCAACTGAACAAAATACGGTATATAGTAGAAAGTAAACTTATAGTAAATACCAAAACAAATTAATATACTATTTCTTCACAATGCTAATGACCTGTTCAATGTTTAATTAATGGTATAGTATCCTCTTCAATTATATATTATTAAGTTTGTAGAAGGAAGTTTGACTTACTAAGTGGCATAACTATAATATTTGTTGGTAATAGAAATGTATTTTTATTTGTTGTTTACTGAAAGTAGTTATTAAAAGTAATAACAAATATGACAAAGGGAAAAGTATATAGATAAGTAACTTGGCTTAATAAAAAAAATATAATGAAAAGAGTACTTTTTTGTAAGGCCTGACCTGAGTATAGACCATCCTAATATAGGTATACCCTCATTTCACATATAAGTAAAAGGTAAAATTAGCTGTATGGTTAATTGTAACCATAAATATTGTGAATTGTTAGTGTACACAAGACACACTATTAGTATATTAAGATTAAAAACAAAACTAATTCCCCTGTCATTTATATTTGACAGGGTATTTAGTCTGTACCACCTATAGGGAGGTAATTCACATTTTGTATGCTCACTTGGTATATATTACCTTATATTTAAAATCTTTTAGTTGAAGTAACATAATCAAATACAAAATCCAACTTTAATTAAATTATCAATCATAGTTTGTCTTTCTTGGTTAAATGTGCTACAGTTTAATATAAAGTGTTCTACTGATTCTGGTTGATTGCGGTGTGGACACTTATCAGAGTCTTTTATTCAAATATTTATTTAAACCAATGTAACCATTCCTTAACCTAAATAATAATTTCTCTTTAAACCTTGGTAACCTTGGTGTATTAATATTAAAATTAACACTATTACATATAGCATATAATTGTCTACCTTTTTTTATTATAATTCCACTCTTTTTGCCACATGTTTTTAAGTAAATTGCGACACAAAGTTTTAATATCCTCTTTATATATAGGAAGAGTAACAAAAATATTATCTAGTTTTAATGCATTTTTGGCCTCAGTATCAGCCAATTCATTACCTAGGATACCAACATGACTTGGCATCCATTCTAGTAAAATTTTAACACCAGTTTTTGCTAGAGCTGTATAAATATGATAAGTGTCATAAATAATTTGACATTTTACTTGATATATAGGGGTTTTAATTGCCTGTAAGGCTGACAGGGAGTCTACAAATATAACAACTTTATCAGGTCTAAAATCCTGTATCCAGCATAGTGCTAGAAAAATTGCAGTAAGTTCTGCTATGAAAATAGATACATGATTTTGTAGCTTGAAGCCTTTTTTAATTTTTAACTCTGGTATAACAAAAGCACAACTACTAGTATTTGTATCTGGTTCCTTAGACCCATCCGTATATATCTTTAAAACATTATTATACTGAGTATATATTAATATATTTCCTTCACTTTAAAGTGAGGCATGTCTTTCTTAGTAATAATATCATGTAACTTTGTATGAACTTCAGGTTTAAGTAAATGCCAAGGGGGTGTTGGACATACTAAGTACTTAAAGATATTGTTTGTGTCAAAATTATTGACTGTAACTACACTATTTGCAACACAGTACTATGGTTGTTTCTTTTTATCTATATTCTTTTCATAGTATTTGAACATAAAGTCACTCTGCAAGGTATGTTTGGCAGCGTGTGAATTATCAAAACTTAAAATATTGAAATAAGATTTTGCAATTAGGCTTTTTTTCTAAGTTCATATGGTGCCTCACCAAATTCTACCTGTAGACTGGAAAGAGAAGCAGATTTCATAGAACCTGTGCAAAGCCTCAATGCTTGCAATTGAATAGTATGATATTGTCTACAAATATAACAACATTATCAGGTTTAAAATCCTGTAACCACCATAGTGCTAGAAATTGCAGTAAGTTCTGCTATGAAAATAGATACATGATTTTGTAGCTTGAAGCGTTTTTGTAATTTTTAACTCTGGTATAACAAAAGTACAACTACTAGTATCTGTATCTGGTTCCTTAGACCCATCCGTATATATCTTTAAAACATTATTATACTGAGTATATATTAATATATTTCCTTCACTTTTAAGTGAGGCATGTCTTTCTTAGTAATAATATCATGTAACTTTGTATGAACTTCAGGTTTAAGTAAATGCCAAGGGGGTGTTAGACATACTGAGTACTTATAGACATTGTTTGTGTCAAAATTATTGACTGTAACTACACTATTTGCAACACAGTACTATGGTTCTCTAGCATTTTTTAATACATGTCCATACTTCTGATAGTGTTGTATTGTTGTTTAAACTATCACAATATGATCCCCAATACTATTTTTGTGTATTACGTAACCGTTTTCTATTGTATTTTCCTTTTTCTTTGTATTTTACAAAATCATCCCCCATACCAGTGTGTTGAGCTCTATTTCTAGCTTTATTGTTTTCTTTAGTAGCAGTATTACACTTTTCATTCCACCAGGGCACTGATGGTCTATTATTTTTACTATTGTTATGCTTTACAGGGATGAATTCACCAGCAGCGGTTATAAGTATTTCAGTCAGTCTTGAACTGGTCGCCTGTATATTGTTTGAGATCACATCATGACTAAGTCTATCATCACATGATCTGGTGAAACCATCCCTGTCAGCTTTTTTATAATTCCAACTGAAAAATTGGCTTTGTTCAGTACCTATTGATTTGTATCTAATAAATATATTAATCACATAGTGATCACTACCATATGTGTTATTATCTGTGTCCCAAGTACACTTTGTACTTATAGTAGGGCTAGCTAAAGCTATGTCTATACATGATGCTTGGAGATTTATTGGATTAAGTCTTGTCCCTCTACCATCATTTAATAATACTATATTATTTTCTAGAATACATTTATATAATTCATGACCGACTCCGATCTTAATTGACAAGGATTGCCAATTTTCCTACCGAAGGTCGGTGGTTCTCTCCTTGTACTCAGGCTTCCTCCACCAATAAAAACTGGCCGCCGCGAAATATCCAAATGTGCTGAAAACGGCGTAAAACCCCAACTAAACAAACAAACAAAATATAATTCATTTCCTTTTTTGTCATTAATTTTCCCTCCCCATAGTTTGTGGTGTGCATTGACGTCTCCACAAATAATATATTCATTTTGTAACTGATAAATAATTTCTTCATAATCATTTTGTAATGTATCATTACTTTGGTCATATATATTGACTGCAGTAACTATAGTATTATTTATCTTAATATCAATGGAAGACGGTTCAAATTTTGATTTAATAGTATTATTAGTATATTTTATACTTTCTCTACAATATATTGCTGCCGCCGCCCCCCCCCCCTTTAATGTCTCTAAATGAACAACTTGCTAAAACATAACATTTTATTTCAGGATGATCCTGTTGAGTTCTATAAAAAGTTTCCTGAAGACATATAACATCAGGTAAGTTTTTCAAATGACTTATATCCCATAGAAAATCTGGTCCATGTGCTTTAAAGCTCTGACTATTCCACTGCACTATATGTAAGTTTGCAGCCATGGTGAGCATACAAAAGTATATAAAAACAAGTACACTAATGAATGTTATATTATATGTTATATTTACATGTAGTCCATATATCTGGACAAAAGTTTATCAAACTGGAAGCCAAACAGTTTATCTAATAAGTTACACATAAAGTCAATTTTTTTTAGCTGGGTCAGTGCCCAGATGCAGTTTGCTGTTACATATAGCTAAAAATATAAGGATATTTTCCATGCCATCAATGTCTTCAAGATTAAATTTTGTAGGGGGTGGGGTTGGTTGTTCCTTTTTCGCCTCAGCAGGAGCAGGTTTTGATTGTTTAATTTCTTGAATGGCTTACCTAGGATAATATTTCTCCTTAGCCATTATTTTAAGAAATGGTTGCCCTATTTGTTTTTAAGGCAATCTTTACTGTTTTTAGGTAACCAGTTGATAAGTCTAAACAGAGTTATCTAACTTAATTATGACCGAAATTGTTGCCTTATTTGTTTTTAAGGCAATCTTTACTGTTTTAGGTAACCAGTTGATAAGTCTAAACAGAGTGATCTAACTTAATTATGACCGAAATAGTTGCATATGAGAGGTTTAAATAACTCTTTATGTTTAATGATCTTATGAAATCGACCTTCGTTTTACTTCAGTGCGCAGTTCCAGTAATAATTATAATAAATTCAAAATATTAATTGCAATTCACCTTTTAAAAATGTTGTTTTCTATATTTTCGAAACACATTTTATTTCGTCAATTTATTATTTCTCATTTTATAATATCTACAGTTACTGTATTTGATTCATAAAAGTCGGAAAATCTTTGTCTTGTCTTTATATATTTTATACATGTACATGTATATAATCAATATTACATTTATAGAAATAGGCACTGTAAGGTGGATATATACCTGTCTGTTTTCGGGTCCAGTTGATTGTTTACATGCACCTGTATTATAGGTGATTTTTTAAACAGGAATTGCCATTGTGTGTGGATTTATTGGAAAACCGTAAGGAAATGAAAGTCATGTTCATCAAAATTGGTATCAAAGAATTTAATTTTGTCCTGACAGACAAATTCGGTTTAAATTATCAAGTAATATTTCAGTTTTGATTGCAATTGGCAAGGTACATGTACAAATCATGGCAAACTGAAAGTAATTTATGGTCTTTGTTGATCCCTCAGTCATTACATTTGATAGGAAATCTCTCCCTGTATTATTTAACATCTTGTTTTTCAAAACAGATGATAATAAAATATAAAAAAGAATCATTGCAGCCACTAAATGGCCTATATGTTAGCAGGGATCATATAATACTATCATATACAGTTTCTGGTTTTAGATATTTTTGTTAATGTGTTGTGAACTAATAAGGTATTGATCTTTCAAATGCTAGCAATCACTTACAGATAATTTGGTCCCTTTATATTTTAAGTAATTCGTGATATAGCAAGCAGTTGACATTTCAAGAGGATGTATGCTTTGGTCAATTCAATATCTAGGATACTGATCTGCTGATTGCTTGAAATGTGTTTACAAGCACTTTTTCACAGATATGGGTTAAACTGGTATAATGCTTCACTTAAACAGTCCCCCTTTCTCCCTTTCTTTCAACATAATTGTTACATTTAAAGTCCATGCAGATTGTTGTCCAATAATATGATACCAAAAATCAGTTTATATAGCCATTGTATGTGTTGTTTGTTGATAACTTTTATTTCAATTGTCTTCAGGCGGTTCTCTATTCACATAATGTCCTAGGATTCCATACCTTTTACCTAGATGATCACGACTTCCAAAAAATGTACAATCCACAAACAAAACATTTATTTAAAAATCTGCATCTCCAATGCTTTATCCAAATGACTCTACTGCTCACAATGTTTTTCGTGGTTTTTTTTCTTTTTTTTTTTGCTTTTGGTTTTTGTTCTGGTCGCACGAGTATCAAATGAAGGTTACATCGATTAAAACTTTAATAATTATCCTGGGTTTCTGGTTAAGCAAACATTCAACATATATTTTTTTCTTTTTTATTTGATAGAAATCGTTGAAGCAATTTCGGAACTATCTGAGGATGCATATTGTAAAATGAGTATGGTGAGTAATGTGAGATAAAGTGTTTAGAAGCAATATAACCTTTTTGTAAATCAAGATGTTTAAGTAAAGTCATGAAATACCAAAGGGATATTCGAAGAAGGGGAAAATCTAAAAAACTGACAAACTCCGGGGAAAAAAACGAAGACAAGACCAAAACAATACATGCACTACAATTAAAAACTTAAAACATATGAACAACATGGACTCCACGAAAAAACCGGGGGTAGACTCAGGTGCTCCGGAAGAGAAACCAATCTTTGCTTCCTGCAGGACAACCGCCATGCCGCCCATGTCAAATCCAGTATGAAGAAGGGACAACATCAATAGAACAGATCCATTTTCATTTGGGAAACGGTTTTTCAAACCTGTCAACCAAGTCATAATGACGTTCATAAAACTTTAATAAGGATGACTCCAACTTAGAAGCAACATACCCCTGTCTGAGCATCTTTTCTCTCAGGAGACGGGTTCTGTCCAGGAAGTCAACATTTATGTCACAAGCTCTGGAATATTGCCGCTCAAAAATGGAAAGTTGACGATTGGAAAGTCGAGGTCATCCCGTTTGTCGTAAAGTTTTGAATTCAACCTTCCTCTGGTGTCAATTTCGAGGTGGAGGTCAAGATAAGATGCAGACTTGGCAGTGTCTGTGGTATCCTTTATTTCGGGATCATTGGTATAGATGAGATGTAAGAAATTCCCAAAACGTGAATTTTTGAGTGATAAAACATCATCTATGTAGCGGAAGCTGACATTAAAGGTACGGGCCAACTTCTTCTAATTTTCCTTAAGAAGCCCGTCAAGGAAGTCTGCCTCATATGAGTAAAGGAAAAAGTCGATCAGGATTGGCGCACAATTGGTGCCCATAGGAATGCCAATTGTCTGTTGGAAAACACGTCCACCAAATTGAACAAATATGTTGTCGATCAAACATTTCATCATCAGGACAAATTTGTCTTCTGTATATTTTTTGTTAGATTTAGAGTGGTTTTTAACAAAGTATGATGTGTCTCTACCAATGACAAGGTATGTTTATCTGCTGTTGTAATTTTTATTTTGAAAGCATCGATGGATTAGATCTTTCAACTTCTCTTCATTTGTGAATGAGGAATGGTGGTATAGAGGGTAGAGAAATCAAACGTGTTTTATGCTGTTAGAGACTGAAATGGAGCGAGATCGTAAAATATCCTTAAAGTCTTTGGAGTTCTTTAATATCCACATTTGATTGATAACACTTTTTGAATAGCTTGTCTCACAATAACTTTGGAGGCCCGTTTTGACAGCTTAAATTAGAAATTAGAAGTTGCGACAATGGTTTGGTGAAACACTTGGCAGATCCAGCTATAAAGTGTTGTTTGTATGGACACTTGTATAACTTGGGTATCCAGTACAAGGTAGGAAGATCACAATCATCATCGTTGATGGAAATGCCAAATGACGATAACACCGATCTATGTGTAGTAGCTTTATAGGTAGGATTGCCAAGTGAACTAGCAATCCTTAGTTCATTAATCAAGCATTGAATATAATAGCTAGCTTTTGCATACAAAAACGATGTTATTAGGGGCCTTATCTGCAGGAACAACAATTTGTCATGAATGGTGGACAATGTCTTGGCAGGATCTGGGTTGCTAAAGACTGGTGTTCCTTTTTTCTCATAGACCTTCTAAGTTTATCAATTCGGACTTGAATCAACCTTGCAAAATTACCAAATTACTCTACCTTTAAAGATTACCAAATTACTCTATTATGTAGCCGATTTACAAGTTATTCGACTGATTACATGTACATTTTAAACATTTACGATAGAACATTTCACTAAATTGATACTTTGAGTGCTTTAAATTTACCCACCAGTAAACAATACAGTGTATATATACAAACAGTTATCAAGCGTATCACCGTGAGCATTCCATTATTTATAGTAGCATCTACGCAGATAAATAAGCAGAAATATGGGGGAACTAAGGCAAATTTCCGCTTGATTAGTTTGAGGTTTAGAGGGTTTGGTCCTTCGGAAAAGTATCATAGATTCATTGGCGAAACACATATAGCAATTTACAGTTAAATATTTATTTCAGTTTAATATATTGGCGAATGTACATATATAAACGTCTAAAAAGTTGCAAAACAACATCATAATAAAACAAATAAAAGTTTGAATTATAAAAATAATTCAAACTTATTAATTTAACTTATTCAAACTACCGTGGTAAAATTGAAAATTCAGATGCTGGCCCTGGGAACATAACCGAATTTAAAGCTATCTTTATTCCATCAACAGAATTGGACTTAAGCCGTGACGATTGGTAGTAGTGTTCCCATGGAGTGGAACACTAATGCAGTTAACCGGTATTAAACATGTAGCACAAATCTCTCAACAGTATAAATGCTGAAAAATACAACAGGAGCAGCAAACAAAATTGAAAATATTGTAAAAACCTATGAAATGTAAAATATTTCACTGAAGAAGAGTTGGGAGGGTGGGAAAAATGCCTTATACTATTTAAGAAATACATTACAAAATAGTTAAATTCCTTCTTCTCTATGTTATGGTCAAGCATCTAATGAGAGAGATAACGATGGCCAACAGAGCCACGTGGTGTGCATAACAACTGTTGCTATGTTTCATCATTCTTTTACTTAAGAAGTTTTATAAATAGAAAGTTATCTTTCATCATTCTTTTACTAAATAAGTTTGATGAATAGAAAATAACGCACAAGGCAACTAACAGTAATTCACTCAGATAATCGGATTTATTCCTTAAGGTAACAGGTACGTAAATGTCTTGTCCAGCGATTTTTTAAAGAAATTGTATACACTTATAACTTCAGGAGATATAAAGGAAAATCGAAAAAAAGAGTGGGTAACCGATCTACTTTCAGAGTTACAGCCATTTGAAAATTTCAGGAAAACACTATAAAGTTAATAGAAATTGCACGAAATTTATCTAAAAAATATGAAATTTTCTTTTGTAATCTATTCTATAGTAAAAACCAATCCTACGATTTTTCTTAAAAAATTAAATGTTGTCATCATGAAAATTTTCTTTCTTTTGATGTATTATTTGCATGGGGTTACCGTACTTATTTTTTATACATCAGCCGTTGAAAAGGAGTTGCCGACTACAAAAACGTCGAAATTGCATAATGTCAATGGAATGGATTTCACGACGTAACGTCTTTCTTTGCAGAGTTATCGTCTTACAAGTTATTGTCACATACATACATGGAATTAATCAGTCGAAGCAAAAATAACGTTATAGAGGTATCATTTTATGATGCATACTTGGACACGAATGCACTTAATAGCAATATGAAATTTAAATATTATCTGAAAAGAAAATTACATTTATTACATTCTATGGATAACAGGATGAACTTATTTCCGTTTATTTTTAATTCATTCTATTGTAAAAATTATTAATATTTTTTGTCTTATTTTTGTTTCTGCAGTTCAGTGATACAATAAATCTTCTAAATCAGTCCAAAATGAATATATAACCATTTTGAATGTTTTAGGCAAGACACAAGAAATGTCGTATAGAGGAGTTTCGATATTTTTATTTTTTTTTTCAATCAATGCGAGGTTTGGTTTATAATGAAACAGCAATTAACGACAATTGTTACATAGTCTTCAACACCAGACATGAATCTATAAAATATTTTAAGTTTTAAATTGTATTGGATTCAGTAAAATTGTGAATAAATTATATAGAAATTAGGAATTGCCATAAAAACCTAATAATATTACAGGAAGCCTAAATTGTTCACACCTGTGTCATTTAGGGTTTATTGAAAGTTGCCCCATTTCTGTAGTCTAGGTATACGCCTCGAGTGCGGGAGCCGGTCGTTGGTTCGATCCCCGACTGGGTCAAGCAAAAGACTTGTAAATTAGGAATTGCTGCTCCTTCGCTAAACATGCGGTGGTTAGGAGAGCAAAGATTGGTCGGATTGGAGTCAGAATAATGTGTCCTCGTAGTATGACAAGTCTTCCTGCGGACTATTACCCAGTTGTGAACTAGCACGTTAAAAATCTCGCGGCGCAACATGTAGGTCTATTACAAAGCAATATCTGTTATTTATTCACGTTCACAACCTATATTCTTAAATTCGAAAAAGTTCATAATGTGAATTACACGAATAACGTTTTCAAAGCGTCTATTTTTTTATATTTGTTTCATAAAATTTTCTCTATTTCAGCTGTGTACTTCCTTTGATATTCATTCTTCCATTTTGAAAATCCTTTTCCTCTTCATTACTTAAAAAAATCATCCCGAATCTAACACCAAAATTTCACTATCATTATCAAATGCACCCGGAAATAAAAATGTATTTATACGACTAGCACTTGCCTTTCACTTCATTTTGTAGAACATATTGCGAACGTGATAGAAAGCACCATAAACAACGGGTTTTTTTTTGTCGTTACAAACTTTGAATGTTTATAGTTAAGGATGATCGCTGGTCTAATAGGAAATAAATAGGATTTGAAATAGGTGTTTTAGTTTGAGAGAACATATGAATAGTAAACAAATAAGCAAGAAAAAAATATAGGTTCATGTGCTCATTTTAGAGCTTTAAGGCCTTGAAAATTTGCAGGAAATGGGTTTTCTCTCGATTTTCCCTCGTCTTTGCATTGGCAACTTCAGTCTCTCAAAAATGTATGAAAAAATGAAAAGGATTTCATAAGATTTTGTCAATTACCATTTTACGGTATATACAATTGAATTATAAAAGAAAAAGTAGGGGTTCATGGGCAAAAAACTTCATGTTTAAGAAATGGATAAAACCCGAGGATTCCGAAAATCTGAGAAAAAGACCAAAACATGACCAGCGAGCATCCTTAAGTTTGAAAGTGATAATCTAGCTTGAATATTAAGCCTAAAATATCTGTATCATGTACACAAAAGTGATTTCTCCCTTTTTTATGGACAGTGTGTCTGTTTGTGTTCCTGGTCGCATTTGGAAACGAATTTCTTTCTTTCAAATTTAGAAAAATCCATTTTACGAACTGGGGTGTCCAAACAGTAACTCAATCACTCTCCGACCATCAATGACGATGTTGAGTTATTTTCATTTTCTTGGATGGGAAGCGCTGTTTTATTTGGACATGAAATCTCGTTGACAAGTACTTTGCTTTTTGATAAATTTTGAATTGCATTGATTAATTTTCCACCGTACTGCCCATTACGCGGATCCTCTCCAGACATATTGAAAATATTTTTCCTGGTGTAAGCAAAATAACTCTCAAAACAACGAGCGCAAATTTTCCCGTAATTCGATAGAGGCGCTGATTTACGTATCTCTCACCTTAAATGAATAAATCTCGGTATTTTTTCTTCATAACCTTAGTGCCTCTGTCTTAAGACACACACAACCTAACTATCTGTTTCAAGATTTTCAAGTTCAAAGCTCTCCCTGTGCTCTTAACAAAAAGTAGTCGCACTCGTCGTCGTCGTAAAGAGCAGCGTTGACAGGCTAGTGATCATTAGTAGTTATGATGAACTACCTAGACCACTCGGCCACCGAGGCCCCCTGAAAATTCTAGAAATGTGACATGATTCCGCAATTAACAAAAATATGAAGCGATTTCTTTGAAAATGATTTGAATTAAGCAATTAATTTCATACGACTTGTTTCATTAAACATATTTAAAAAAAAATAGGAGATTTAATTTTTTTATATAAAGGATTTGTTAAGAAGATAACCCCTTCTCGCCTGGTTCTGGGGCCGTGTCCGAACGGCTTTCTTTCCGATACCTCCCAAATATTTTGAACTTTCTGTACTCTCTAACGCCGGCATATGAATGATGACGTCGTTATTTTTTATCATAATCGCCGCGGCTGTTACGTGTCTCTTTGCAAAAAAAAAAACCAGATTGTTGTTTTTCTAAATGTTGAACAGCATTTGAGAAATAAGAAAAAGAAGTGTTTTTAAATGGCCATACAGTGCATCAAATTAGTTCAGGTATTTGGTGATAGATGTTATTTTATTAGGGTTATTAAATTGTTCAAAATGTTTTTCCGAACAGTTTTATATATATTTTATTTGAAAAAGTTTGCCATATATTCAATTTTAGTGAAAGGCGCGTTATTTCCAGAAACTAGTTTGTGGTATTACGATTCTGATTCTAAAATTATAATTTTAAGCACGTTATTTCCCTTACTTCCGTTTCCGGCGAACGAAACATTTTCTAGCCTTAGTATGTAGCATAATATGGCTGCCCCATTAAACCAAGACTTTTCTAAATGACCCATATGTAGAAAATACATATCATATCCAACTATAGAAGTCATCACGTGACTTTTGGTGACGTCACACATCACCTACACCATGCCCAAGTAAATTGTATAGAAATGCCCTGGGACGATGAGGAATAGAGAAAATAAACTACTTTTTGTTCGTGCTCAAAACATTTTGGTACTATATAGTACTTTCTCGTATATTTGGAAATATATTTATGCTATTTGGAAAAGTTTAAATTTTGGTCTTATCCCTTCCAAATGGTTTTGAAAATTTGTCTTATTTTCTCGTTAAGTACATACTGTTAAGTGAAGACGAGGAGTACGTGCTATAATCAATACAGAGTTATCGAAGTACGATGAATGCCTGGCATGAACGCGGCCAGTAGAGTCCCAATATTGGGTAACCAGTAAATAAGTCTAAACAGAGTCACCTAACTTAATTATGACCGATATAGTTGCATATGGCTCCTATAGCGCTCGCTGCGCTCGCTATTAGTTTGCTTGGACAAAGTTCGGGTCAAGTATAGCAAGAAAAAAAAGTACATAAAAATCATGAAATAATAAACACTGAGTGATTCGGTCATTTTGAATAATTTAAGGTTGACAGGTCGTCAGGTCGACTGATTCAGGGTTTGTACGGCTAAAATCGGGTAAATATGAAATACTGAGTACAGATTGGTCGATTTGATTAAAGAGCGTTAGGCAGTATAACAGTTCATTTAAAAATATTGTTAAATGTTTCATTTAATTGAATTATTATACCAATTAAAATTTGTAATGTTAATGGTTATGAAAAATGTAAACTTAAAAGATTATTTCAAAAGAAAAATATAAACTTAATAGATTATTTCAAAAGAAAACAGGCAGATAAATTAACCGAGTATGCAAATGCGAAAAAAAATGTTTTATACAGAAAACATAATAAAAACCTGTACAATTACATGTATTTTCTTTTTCTTAAAAAGAGATGTGAGCTATAATATAAAAGTTATTCCGGTGCTAGACAGGGTATATAATGTTACATTCACGTCTAAGGATATTGCATTCGCCTTCGTCTCATGGAATGTGAATCATAAGCCGTGACTGGGACATATATCCTGTCTAAAACCGGAAAAAACATAATGCATGTCCTACATGTATATGATTAACTTGATTATCATATTGAGAACATATTGAGAACAAGATAAACATATGGTTTCTGCTATATTTTATCATCATGTTATTTACGCACTATATACACCCGTCGACCTGTAAACCCGTCTAACTTTCAAGACAGTTCAAATATGAATCTTGTATACCCGTCGACCTGTCAAGCCGTCTACCTTTCAAGACGTTCAAATAACATAAACCTAGCATGAATCTTGTATACTCGTCGACCTGTTAGCCCATTCCAAAAACATAACCTAAAATGAAACTTTTACGTAAGCTTAAAATGAAAATCTCATAAACGTCAACCTGTCGACCTGTCAACCCGTCTACCTTTCACGACTTTCATATTTAAAATTCACGTGAACATTGTTGAAAATCTCAATTTTCCCTTTAAACCTATCCATCAATTCAAAAGTGCATAGCATGAAAATTCATCCTGCTTTGTAATCTTCATACAATATTTAACTCACTTGTTGTCGCATTAATATTCATTAAGACTAGTGTACTAATACGAAAATAAGTTGGATCTACTTTTTGCCTATACTATACTTCAACCCAGTGTTCCTCATTATTAATACAATAAGCCTATAGTTTTCCCCATTGGAGTATACTGATGCAAAAAGTCTAAATGCAATACTTTCACAATAAAAAATAAAATAAAATGAAATTCTTGCATTTTGATTTTCTGAAATGACGAAAAAAAATTTAAGATAAATATTATCTCTACAAATTAAAAGATATTTGATACAATTTCTTTAATCTTTTAGGTTATATTTCTTCTACCTCTGATTGCATCTCTTTTGGATGCTTATCCTTCAACTAAATGCCCTGACATGTCACAGTATAGACTTCAAGAGAGAGCAGTATGCCTGAAAGACCTTGTATATACTTGTTTCCATAACTGCCAAGAATGCATAAATGATACAGAAGATAAAGATGTAAAGCAAATATGCATGTCAAAAGAAAAGATTGATTTCGTTCCTCCTGGTAAAATCGTACTTTATTTTAGAACACACTGCATAACGTAATGCTGCACTGGACGTGCTACATTTTGACATTAGATTCACGTCCTATCTCTTGATTTTATGGTATAATCAAAGGTTAATGCTTAGCAGAAAAGCTTTTTAGAGAATCACCCATTTTTACACGAAGAACAAGAGGATATCATTAAAAAAATGTTACATGCTAAGGCAGGTGTTAGACAAGAATGTTGCCCGCTAATTGACCAATAAAAAGCTTGCATTTTTACATAAAGTATTATAATTTAGAATAATATCAAGAACATTTGGTTGATTTTTTAGGAATTCCACATTTCAAAATTGAGAGCTGCTAATGAGACATAAATTAAGTGCCCATTTAAATTGTTATCGGTAAATTATAAACCAAATTAACCAAAATTAAGATAATTTTATTGTCATATTTCGAACGATCTACAGGATCCTATGGAAGAGATTTAAGTCCCATCTGAAACCATACATATGTACAATGTACCTGTCACAACTCCTAAACAGTTAGACTGATTATAATGACTCATGTTCCATTATATACAATGTGATTCTCTTTTCTCATTTTGGTTTGATAGTTATTTTCGTATTTCAAGTTGCATGACATGAACAAATTTTAGAATGGTATTAGTTTGTAAGTCTAGTCCCACAGTAATTCTATACAGAAATTCGTTTAGGAGACGTTTTGTAACATTGTGCTGTTACAATTATTACTAGTTATTATTGTATTAAAATGAAACTGCTTATTATTCACAGGCCAAAAAATTGTATGGACAGGAAATATACGAAATCTGCATTGTTCAAAGGACAGATTTCAACCATCTATTCTATTCTTCAATATAAGTAACAAGTGCTTATTAGAAAAATCTCATTGTAATGAAGAAGGTCAATTACAGTATGATGATGGAACATCGACAGAAAACAGAAAGTGCACTTGTGATTTTAAAAAAGGATATAACTTTATATCAAAGCCAAAAAATGAATGTTATTGTATAGAACCAGAAGAGGATTGTTCCTGTGTGATGAAGCCGTGCCAGTACCATAATGAATCATTTTCCGGTGAGAATTGTTTGAAATTTGTTTTAAGGTCATATCTATATCTATTGTTGCATAATTGTGGTAACACAGTACAAATATCTTTTCAATATACCACTGTGTGGTTTCATTATGTCAAATCTGTAAATGCTTTCCAGTGTATTATTTCTTTCGTTGACCATTATATATAGATTCTCCTTCAGGTACGAGTGAGTTATGGAATTTCTCCACCCGAGATAGTTAAATTTTCGATTTTCAACACGCGAGCCTTTAGCGAGCGTGTTAAAATCTAAAATTTAACTATTGAGGGTGGAGAAATTCCATAACTCACGAGTAAATTGAAGGAGAATCTGTTTCTCCTATGATTTTCGACAAAAACCTCAAGAAAATGTCGTTGCTATGTAGTTTGTTTACATAGACGTCATTTCGGGACTTCTCTAGTTTATCGTTCTAATAACTGTAGAAAAAAGGGCGGTAATTCCCACGTAGAAATTTAATCACCGGGAAGTGGTTAAAGATATTATGTATTTTTATCCCACCGATATAACACGTCAGGAATAGGAGAAATATATATCCATTATCATTACATTTCATACTTTTAGATTTGTGTTTCAAACTGATCTGTATTTTGTCATATTGCACGGCGAACTATTTTCAGAAACAAATTTCAATATAACCGTGTTGTGTAAAAAATAATTCCCCGATATTTACAAAGTTGTAAGATGGAATGGTTTTATCTGCTATTAATTGAAACAAAAGGGTTTAAAGGCCGTATCAATGGTAAGGTTCATCGGAACATCGAAAGAAAACAGGAAGTGCACTTGTGATTTTAAAAAAGGACATAACTTTATAACAAAGCCAAAAACTGAATGTTATTGTATAGAATAACCAGAAGAGGATTGTTCCTGTATGATTAAGCCGTGCCATAATAAAATGTTTTCCGGTGAGAGTTATATGGTAACCAAGTTTTAAATATTCGAAATTTCAGTTTTTGACTATATTATACATTTTCTTTCTAATAAAGAAAAAACACGTTCCGAATAGAAAGGAGCTTTAAAAATTTGCTAAAGCTAATTGATGCAGAAAAGAAGAAGACATCATTTTCAAAGTACAAAAAACTCTTGAAATTACACGTCTAAATACCAAACCTATAAAGGATAAATATTTAAATATAGCCACAGTTTATTTAATTAACTATAGTTTGACTAAACAGAAAATTAATTGTTTGATGTCAATTAAATCAAATGTTTTTTTTTAATTTCAGGAACTGCATGTAGTAAAAAAGCTCAAATGAAATGTCAAATGCCACTAAATACGAGGTAATTTAAATCTGTTCATCATTTTAACTAAATAATTACATCTGGTAAATAGGGACATGGTGTCATTGAGACAATTCATAGTCGTATAGCACTGATATATCGGAAATATATGTGAGTTTTCTTTGGAGCACAGTTAATACGGTGTTGCCTTTGTTTGACATTTCGATAATGCCATTTCCCCTCAATTATGAAATTGTCATTTTGATAATTTTAGCATTTTTATATTATAAATATTATAATATACTTTACCTTGTAACAGAATTTTATTTTATAATCTATTTTGAGTACTGTGACGTCACGAACGCTTAATTTGCAGTGCGCGATTTAAATATGCCTTGGTTAAGTAAGTTATTCAAATGATTCTACCTGCAATTTTGGATCAGAACCTTTTTGAAATTAAATTATAGGTATAGGATTGTTATAAATTTCGGAACAGTTTTTACTGAATAGAGAATGGAAACGGGGAATGTGTCAAAGAGACAACAACTCGACCAAAAAGCAAAAAAACAGCCCAAGGCCACCAATGGGTCTTCGTCAGTTTACGCTTAAAGTAAACTGCCTTAAAGTAGGTTATATCGCATAACCTGTTCCAAAATTAAAAAGAATCCTGAAATAACAAAAATAGAAAGAAAGAAAAAAACATTGCAAGGTCTTGATAGTTTTATGATGAAAATATTAGATGCGTGATGGTTCAGCTGTTAAATATGTGCGACTAATACATTCAAACGCAATAATTTTGGTGTAAAGTCATTATTTTTTATCGTCAACTTAGACTATACACCTCAAACAACGTGTCCTGTTGCTAGGTACATTCCAATATAAATGGGAGGTTGCTAAGGACTTTTGCAATGACCTTGACTTCTGCTCTTTGATTTTTTCTTTTGTATTAAAGACCTTTATATCCTAAGTGAGTATATATTTGGGGAATAACATTTTTGTATTTGATGTGGTTCCTGTGTAAAGCGTAGATGTTACTGTTGCAAATTGAGTTTACCTGGCGACGCTTCGCAGAACCAGGTAAACGGATATTTGAGATAGTAAAGTGGAGTTTTACGCAGGAAGCACATCAAATACAACACGGTTATTCCCATTCTAATACAGTCTGATGAATAAGTTTTTAAAAGTCTCAATTTATAGGTGAAAAACCAAAATGCCCGGGAAATTGCGTCTGCGAAGTTCACACAAAATATCGTGACATCACTTATGGGCTTGAACAGAGGAATTAGGTTATTTTTTAACATAACGCTCGCTTCAAAATCGAATAAAATTTAATTGAATACTATTTCGAAAGCACAGTTTCCGGTTATATTTGTTGTTGTCCAATATTCAGTCTCTCCGAAATACCCGTTTTCAAAATGGCTTGGTTACAGACAGGTAGAACGTAGATTTTACATATTCTCTCAGCCAATAAAATTGCTTGTTACATCCTCATTGCATTAGAAATATGGTTTCCGGTGTGTTGTATACATAGTTGCTAAGGAAATTGACGTTGACTCTTGGCCTTCCATTTTGACAGCTTAAATATAGGATCCTGAACATAAATATATATGGTTGCTAGGTACTTTTTCATTGTTTGCTGTGGACAGTTTCAGCGACCTTCACCTCTTACCGTTGATCTTGATTCCAAAATGTAGATCTTTTGAAACTTATCCCTTTTGTATTGACGCTTTCTTCCTGTTTATTATAGTTTTCGAGATATAGTATAAGATATAAAAATGTCGTGGGCGCTAACCCGAATAAGGAGTCATCGTACGACTGCAGACCGATTACGATAAATGTAGATTTTGACATTAGGATACCGTTTCATTAAAAGTCGTAAATATTACGGCTGATCGTAAATCCTTTGAATATATACAAGTTACGACTGATCGTAACTCTTATGACCTTTAGTGAAACAGTACCCAGAACATTTCCCCATTTATATCCATCTGTAAGTGTTACTGTCTCTAAGAGTTTGCCATGACATGCTATCAGGCCAAGAAAGGTCAGGTATAATAAGTCATTATGAATAGCTGTTTATTATTTTTATGTTATGTTTTCGGTAAGACATCCAAAGGGACATAACTTCTATAAAGAGGTGTCAAATTGAGTCAACCGAATCACGACAAAGCTGCGTCTTGACAAAATGAACATTTTCTTCATTACATTGCATTAGCTAACTCGTACCGTTTCCAAGTTTGAGCGATGCTAACGGTTAAAGTCGAAGGTTCATTTTTCAATACTTCATTTTGTACCATGGTATTGGTAAAAAAAATGCAAAAACTGGTGTTTCATAAAGTGGGCGTTACTCTTATCACGACAATCAAATTGTTCAATTTCATGAAAAGAATGAAGTCGATAAACTGAACACCTTCCACCTTTTGCTTTAAATGCAAGTTTTACGGTTTTCGAAAGGTTTAGATTTGGGGCATATATTTATGTAACGATAAAGAATCGGCCAATTTTAATGTCTTTGTATATTGTCCACCTCTCCTGCTACTTTTCGTAATATTTCGCGTATTTTATTTACATCTTTCTTGGCGGAAGAAAAAGTAATAATCATAAGAAATATAAGAAGATCTTCCCCTAAAAGCGAAAGACCTTAATTATAGACAGAATAATATTGATGCGAAATATCGATGTATAAAATGTATCGATGTATAGACATTTTACAAGATATTTCAATTCGAAGTTATATTTAAACTCGAGGAATATTTTCTACGTTAACACATTTCTCACCTAAGCCAATGAAAACATGAATAAAGAATAAGTAACTTGTTTTCAGAGACATACCATCCATTAATAGTGAGACAGAAAGGATTGCTAACTACAGCTTTCCAGGGAAAATTCAGCAGAAAAGAGGTTACATATATCGTACATTTACTGATAGTACATTAATAATTTTACATGATGGAGTACATCATTCATCCTTAGCAGTTTGGTAATTTTGTCCTACCGTTCTCGATTAAATTTGAATACATTTGTAGTAAAGTCAAGAAATACCAAAGGGATATTCGAAGGAGGGAAAAATCGAAACAACTGACAAACTCCAGAGAACAACGAAAACCAACACAATGCATGCACTACAATTAAAAACTAAAAACATACGAACAACATGGACCCCACTAAAAACCTCGGGTAGACTCATGTGCTCCGGAAGTGTAAGCAGTCTCTGCTTCCTGCAGGACACCCACCATGCTGCCCATGTCAAATCCGGTATGAGAAAGGGATAACATCAATGGAACAGGTCCATTTTCATTTGGGAAACGGTTTTTTCATACCTGTCAACCAAGTCAAGATGACATCCATAAAACTTTAATACGGATGACTCCAGCTTAGGAGCAACATACCCCTGTCTGAGCAACTTTTCTGCCAGGAGCCGGGCCCTGCCCAGGAAGTCAATGTATATGTCACAAGCTCTGGAATATCGTATGAGTTATGAAATATATACTCTATACGCCGGCGCTTCTGGAATATTGCCGCTCAAAAATGGGAAGTTTACGATTGGAAAGTCAAAGTCATCCCGTTTGTCGTAAAGTTTTGTATTAACTAATGTACCGTCTCTCATCATTTTTTGACGTTGAGCGCAAATCTAGTGTTACGAATTGACGAAATATATAAGTAGTTATAGCTTTCATCACATTTTGTATACTAGAATGTTTGGTTAACAAATCAGACGTTTTCAGCTGTGTAAAGTCTTAAAGTGTTATCTGCCTATTATGAATGTTTCCTGCCTGTACAAAACACAGGGTTCTGTACTATTGATTGATTGTACTTTGTTCTGAATTTACCCTGCTTCGATTAGTGTACTAATGTTACAAATTTATTTCTAGAAGAAAGTTTGTATGTTTTAAATCCTTATACTCGAATCCGCAATCGTTCCCGACTTAAGTCGTTTAACAACAATTTTGGGGTAAATACCATCTGCATCTAAAAGAGTGGTCCCATATCCCAAATGACGCATGGGAAGTAAGAGAAAATAAACTGGGTAATTTCCTATCTCTTGAACTTAAAGTTACCGAAGCAACAAGACATTGAGCAAATTTCACGATATCAAGATAAAAAAAAGGTGAATTCCTGAGAACACTAACACAACAAACAAACATTACAACGACACAACCTAAAGAGTAGAAATGTATAACAAACCAAAGAGTATAAAAAATGACAGAGAAATACTAAATTGTTTTATTATGGTACATTTTTTACGTGTATTTGTCCGAAATTACAATAAGTGAAATGTTTTATTAAAAAACAATTTATAGCGAAAATGAAATTTGTTTATTTGTTAATTTTTTACAGAAGGCATCGAATGGATTACTGGAGCAATTGCTTCTTTTGGAATATTTGTATGTCTAGTTTTAGGTAAAGAAATATTATTTGATAACGGTAAAAACATGTAAATATCCAATAGGATTCTCTTCAGACATTTATTGATATCGAAAAAAATGTCACGTTTGTTAATAAGGTAGTAATAAGTTTCATCTAGAATACTCTTTTCGACAAATCACTCTTACTTGAAAAACAAGTCATTCAAAAGTCACAGAACAAATACTTTAAAAATATACTTGAAAACCTTGTAATTTTACCACTGCAAAAATTTACTGTTGAAAAAAAACTATTCCTAGAACCAATAGAAATTATAATTAATTTCTTCAAACCTGCATTAATATTGAATATATTATAATCACAAGGAAACGAACAAGACAATTTGTAGTTGTTCCAAGATTGAAAAGCTTAATTCCATCAACTAATTTTGTGCAAAAAGCAAGCCTGCCTAACAAAAACATCGATATGAATCCGACAAAATATTAGGCCCCGTAAAGATCTGAAGTGAAATAAAGGAGTAGGGCCACTTTCTATGAATTTGTTTCACTTATAAAATTTTGTTAATTATTTACCTCCCTTTTGTTTTAAACGATAGTATTCAATGTCTTTTTATTTTAACCAAAATAATACTTTATGCTTATGTTGATAAGTTTGTTTTCTATCCGTAAAGGTCTTGTAAAGAGGCGATTTGGTTGAATTGACAAGCATTTTTTTATCACTTTTACAAATTTGATAAAGGGACATTTAGAACCAGAACCATTCTACTGTGGCATGAAAGGATATACACAATATACATAAACTCACTGCAATAAATCGTATTGGTTCTCAATGTTTTTTTCAGGTTGGAAGCTTTTCTTAAAGATATTAATTAGTTTTTTTTTAACTTTCTCACAAAGCAATAATAGGGTATCTAGAATACATTTTAGTAACCTAGAGATTTTGAAAGACATTAGGCGACTTTTTGAAATTTGCCTTAGAAGTGAAATAAATGCAGGGGAAAGAGGCTCTATTTCTTTAGAATATAATACAGGTAAAATTATTTTTCTTTTCAAAACAATATAAATATTCTACAGATATTTAAATAAATATGTATTTTTTGTACCTAGGAAGAGTTGTATTTAAGAAAAAGGATACTGGTAAGTAATATATATTTATAAATACATATCTTACTTTATCAAACGTTGATATATCCTTTCTGTTGTACGCTGCGCTTTCAAACTGTTAGTTTGGTGTTCGCCATCAGGAACAGAATGTAAGTGTCCAAACTTTATGTGCAATATTGCAAGTTTTTCTTTATTTGTAATGTGATTTCCTAAGCTTTGACCTTTTTTCCTCAAGTTTCGAATTAGCTCAGTTGCTAGTTACAAAAATTACAAACTAGTGAAAACTAAGGAATATCTCGCTCGTACATGGCTCTGTCCTTAGATGGTTTTGGCTTTACTCTGTTGGTCATTTTACCATTTAAAATTCTTCCGAGCTTTGGATTATTGTTTTGGTTTTCAACATGTTTGGCCTTGAGCCAACTGATAAGTCGTATATCGACGAAATGTGAACATTGTGTGCATCAAAATGGCTGATTCCCCGAACGTCAACTTTTCAAAGATCAAAGAACATTTTTCCCCTTCATTAAACCTGATTAAGGGGCCCATTTAAGGGTTAAACAATTACTTTTACAGGTAAAAGTAATTGTAGCTGAGTTTTGTTTTATCTGTGTTATTAATGCTTTCAGATTATAAACACATATTGTATGACAAATTATTAGTTGATGGAACAATAAATACAATAAAATTCACAGAAACAAACCACTGAAATGTCTATCAAAACATTTAAAAAAGCACACAATAAAACACTGAAATTCAACAAAAAAAGTTTTGGAGTTTGTTTTCGGCGAGCCCTGTAGAGTGTTAATTTGACTGAGTTAAATGTTGGTAGACACTGAATGACTGTTTTCGAAATGTCATCCCATTCTTGGTCTCGGAGTTTGTTTAGTTCCTCCTCATAAAGTGATGGAATTGGTCTAATTTCTTCCATACATCTCTGGTTTATTTTGCCAAGAATTTGTTTACTGACGACTACAGTTGGGTCTGCTGGGTGATTGTGTAGTTGTCTGCCAAATCCAACTGGTATGTTGTTTAGGGTTGTCAGAGAACCTGAACAGTTAGATACTGTACATCTCCAGTAAATTCTGTCACCATTTTTACGTACGTACATGTCTGTAGACCTAGCCTTCGTAGGCTAGATTCTGCCCTCCCTTTCTATTGGTAATAAAACTGACAGCAAGTTGTTCATTTGCCATCTTTAAACTTTGTAATGAAAAACTTATGTTTTCTTCAGTTATATACTTAAACATAGCTTGGTGTGTACATTGACTTCGGTTATGGCATGAGTCAAATCTAAAATGTGTTTACTTTGCAAAACTTAAGCTTGGAAGCTGAACATAAAATATGCATCAAGGAATTAATCATTTACTTAATCTTACAATAATTAAAAGGAGAAATGAGTAATAAAATGAAATGATTTTTTTTAAAATACATCTAATTAAGTTATTAAAATTCAGTTGAGAAAAAAATATTTGTATTTAATATTTGCATGCGATATACTTCTGTTTCTTAAATTTATTTTCTTTAAGTTATTAATTTCGTTGAGTTTTAAGCAGTAGTGGTTCATTTTTTAAATATTTCGATAGGAAAATATATAAAGTATTTTATTCAAACTTATAAATTTACTTCAAATACTTATTTCTTTAATTTTGTTTTATTCCAAATAATTTTTTTTTTTTAAAATAATGTCCTCATATATATATATGTATTTATATACACCCCTAATGTACCCCAATTGAACACACTTTAATTGCTAAAACAACAACATGTATCAATTATGATTTTTAAAAAGTTGACGTTCAGGGAACACACCATCAAAATAGGTATCAAAGAATTCATTCATGCAATTTCTAATTTTGATTTGGCTACTGGTATGTTTTTTCTTTCTTTTATGTAGTTAGATGTCTGGACCTGCGTCGCTTGCAATTAAGATAATTTTTAGCACCCACTGTTCTCAGTTTCCATAAGACTGAAAGCTATCTACCATTGTATTGTTATTCTATATTGATCTAATTAGCAAAAAATCATTTTTATTTTATTTTATTTTTTTTTTTTTTTTGTGAGAAAAGGCATAACTTTGGTTGGATAGTTACAATTATTTTAAATGAAGGTCTCTTCTAGACTAAAAACGAGCGTGAACAAGCATGATATTTTCTGCTATAAAACTCTGATTAAAACTCATCTAAGGAAATACACGAGCAAAGAGAAATAAAAATTAATACCGGTATGTTCATCTGTATTTGGCTCAATTGAAATGCTCAGTTTCCATAAGGGCTGAGTAAAAGGTGTCATATTTTCAGATTACACAAAATAGGTGTGTTCAATGTGGTCAAAATAACTGCAAAATTTCGGAAATGCGAGGTGAAAAATGTTGGAGTTTCAGATTACTAGGCACCCTTCGTACCTGCTGTGCGTAAAAAAGACTAAGTTCAACAAATGATAAATTTGACTTTTTTTCTCAAATCACCCCAAAATGGGTGGTGTACATCTACAATACAATCAGGATAACTGTGCTAAATTTCAGAAATGCCAGGTTAAAGGATCCTTGAGTTTCAGATTACACAAACTAGCTACCCTTCAAACAAACAAGAGGCTCACCAGAGCCTGTATCGCTCACCTGGAGTGTGGTTTTCATTGGACAATTAATCAACTATTTGACTAAGTTTGTTGCAATTGGTTCAATTGTCCAGGGAAAATTTGGTTAAGATTTATTTTTCATAAGGTTTAATGTTAAAATATGTTCCCTGATGGTGGTAGTCCTGGCAGGAAGTTGATAAAATTGACCAGGAATAAGGGTGAACCTTAAATAAATGTAACAGAACCCGACCTCAAATTACACAAACCAATAACTCCTAAATAGAATTTGGGAATCCCTTCAAAATTTCAGGGTATGTAGATCTCAACATGGCAAACATTTTTCAATTTACATTTCACTTCTATCTCAAATAGTTTTGGAGATAAATGCAAAAATGTTAAAATTTTGAAAATTTGACAAAAAAAGGGCAATAACTCCTAAATGGGTTTTGAGATTTCCTTTAAAATTTCAGGGTATGTAGATCTCAACATGGCAAACATTTTTCAAATTTACATTTCACTTCTATCTCAAATAGTTTTGGAGATAAATGACGAAAAATGTTAAATTTTGAAAATTTGACGAAAAAAGGGCAATAACTCCTAAACGGGTTGTGGAATTTCCTTCAAAATTTCAGGGTAGGTAGATCTCGTCATGCTGAACAATTTTATCCCATGCCAGATTTTCGATATCTGTAACGGTTTTTAAGTTATAAGCTAAAAACAACACATCCACCCCTATATTCTATTTTTAGCTACGACAGCCAAGTTTTACGTCAGATCAAAATAAATTGAGGATCGTTTGTAGAGGACATGTCATAGTTCATTCCTATTAAGTTTCAAACCAATCGGCCCAGCGGTTTCAGAGGAGAAGATTTTTGAATGTTAAAATTTTGAAAATTTGATGAAAAAAGGGCAATAACTCCTAAATGGGTTTTGGAAATTCCTTCAAAATTTCAGGGTAGGTAGATCTCGTCATGCTGATCAATTTTACCCCCTGTCAGATTTTCGATATCTGTAACGGTTTTTGAGTTATTAGCAAAAAACAGCAATTTACCCCTATGGTCTATTTTTAGCAACAGTGGCCATGTTTTTCATCGGATCAATATAAATTGAGGATCGTTTGTAGAGGACATGTCATAGATCATTCCTATTAAGTTTTAAACCAATCGGCCCAGCGGTTTCAGAGGAGAAGATTTTTGAATGTTAAAATTTTGAAAATTTGACGAAAAAAGGGCAATAACTCCTAAATGGGTTTTGGAATTTCCTTCAAAATTTCAGGGTAGGTAGATCTCGTCATGCTGATCAATTTTACCCCCGTCAGATTTTCGATATCTGTAACGGTTTTTGAGTTATTAGCAAAAAACAGCAATTTACCCCTATGTTCTATTTTTAGCAACAGTGGCCATGTTTTTCATCGGATCAATATAAAATGAGGATCGTTTGTGGAGGACATGTCATAGAACATTCCTATTAAGTTTCAAACCAATCGGCCCAGCGGTTTCAGAGGAGAAGATTTTTAAAGAAAAGTTTACGACGGACGGACGGACGGCGCGACGGACGGACGGACGACGGACGACGGACGAAAAGTGATGGCAAAACCTCACATGGCCTTTGGCCAGGTGAGCTAAAAATGACTATTTAAACAAATGATAAACTTGACATTTTTTTTTTCAAATCACCTTCAAAAGGGAAGTGCACACCTACAATGTGCACGTGGTTAGAATAACTGTGCAAAATTTCAGAAATGCAACCTGAAAGGTGTTGGAGTTTCAGATTACACAAATTAGGTACCCTTCAAACAAAATATGCCCAAACATGACAAAGTGCAACAAATGATAACTTTGACATTTTTTCTCAAATCATCCCCAAATTGTAGGTGCGCATCTTCAATGCGTTCAGAATAAGTGTGCAAAATTTCAGAAGTGCAGGATTTATAGTGTTGGAGTTTCGGATTACAAAAAGTAGGTACCCTATTCTGTGATGGACAGACCGACGGACAGAGTGACCGGACGTACTTTTAGACCTGCTTCCGCCTTCGGCGACGCAGGTAATAAAGCATTATATATGACATGGATAACAATTAACAGCTATCCTTCAATCTTCATTACAAAAAGAACTTTTAAACTAATACATTAAAAATAATCAAAATTGTATTATATGGTTACTTGTTGTTAGTATAAAAGTCACAACATATTTTGATCAATTTTCCAGATGTGTTTGTATTCATCTGATTAATAATTGTTTGTTTTTGCTGCAGAGATAAACCACTTATCTCTAGTAAGAAGTGGACTCGAAGAAGTATCAGTTGAAAGCAGAAGAAATTCTATTAGAACAGAAAAACAAACATTTGCAAATACTAGGACACACAAAAGTATGTACCTTTTCTTTGTTTAAATCATATTAATGGTATTTTTTTTTTTTTATTATTATTCGGCCATGAGCAAAACTAAAAGGTCGCAATTATAAATTTTTAGAATATGCGCATCTGTTTTCTAGTGATGAATAATTATAGCTTTTCTATGTCCAAGTCATACATGTACAGTAAGTATGACAAAAATTGTGTGTGTGCTTTGTCTTTTTTTTTTCAATGTTATTTGTAAAAATTGTGTATGTTTTTTTTGTCTTTATTTTTCAATGTTATGTGTAAGAATTGTGTTTGTGTTTTTGTTTCTAATATTCAATGTTATTTGTATAAAAATTAAGCTCCATACACTACATGAAAGTAATTGTATTACTGACATAAAGTTGTATGCAAGAGTAAACAAACTAAATATAAATAGTTCTGTAATGAATTATACGTATTATGCAATTCCTAATAATATAAAATATAATAAAAGATTTTACATATGCAAAAACATAAAACGAGTTCAAATAAAGCGCCGATTGAAAACAAGTATTATCGCTGAATATGTAAACAAAGCGGACTTTTGGGTTTTTTCTAAATCTATATTTAGAAACGCGAAAATGGCGGTAAATGATTTGTGTATCAATAAAACGAAAACCGTTCAGCTAATATCAACTAGCGAAATCATAAATAATATCAAGCTGGGCATGTTAATAATAGCTTTATACAATTTGTACAATATTACAGTTATTGCTAAAAAGTATAAACCTTTTTATGTAGTAAATATTTATGTCTATTTATGGTATAAAATAACACACATAAGTTTATATTACCGGTCAACCATGAGACCACCTATTGAAAACTGGTTAAAAAAAAAAGCTCTTATCCATTACAAGGGCACGTATCATAGTTTATTTTTTACTTTTTGAAAAATGAAAAACATTCACATCTGTACAGCCAACGTAAAAGGCTTGCGTGATAAACAAAAACGCCTGAGATTTTATGAATGGTTTAAAAACCAAAAATGTAGTATAGCTTTTATTCACAGGCGCTTGTCTCAAAAAAAAATTACTATATATGCCAAGAGAAAAGTTCTTTTCTCTTGGCATATATAGTAATTTTTTTTCTGAGACAAGCGCCTGTGCTTTTATTCAGGAAAGTCACTTCGACGAAAATGTAGTAAATGAAATAAAAACAGAAAGTAAAAATACAGTTTTTAATAGTTTTGGAAATAAAGCTAGTCGGGGCGTTTCCATAATAATTAACAGTAAATTAGAATTTAATCTTTTAGAAATACATAAAGATCAAGAAGGAAGAATTTTAATGCTTAATTTAGAAATTGAAAATATAATATACTCCTTAGTTAACATATACGCTCCTAATAATGAAACGGAAAGAAAAAGATTTTTTAAGAGTTTAAATGATTTTGTAAACTTGCATTCTATTGGAACTTTAATAGTCGGAGGCGACTTTAACGATGCCTTAACAAAAATGGACAGAAAATTGGACAATAAAAAGAATAAAAAAGTAAAACCGGTCTGTAGTTTGACGTCGTTTATAAAAAATAACGAACTATTAGATATTTGGAGACATACAAATAAAAATCGAAACCATTTTACCTGGAAAAGAAAAAATCCTCCCCAAGCGAGTAGAATAGACATGTTTCTAATACAGTCAGTTTTTATAAAGAATATAGAATCATGTGATATACGTCCAATCTTAATCAATTTTACTGACCATCAAGCCGTATCACTAAAAATAGAAAGTACTTTAATGAAAAGTAAAGGTCCAGGTTATTGGAAAATCAATAATTCTATTCTTAGCGACAACGATTATATAAATCAAATTAACGCACTAATTGACAATTACACAAAAATGATTGAAAGGGAAATAACTGATGCAGACTTACTTTGGGACATGTTAAAAATAGAAGTAAAAGAATTTAGTATAAAATATAGTAAAACCAAAGCATTTAAGAGAAAAAATGAGCTAACGGATTTAGAAAATAAATTAAAAACAATCATGAATAGTACACAAGAAGAAAATAACGAAGATAAAACTAAGGAAATAGATCTTCTGGAACAAAAAATCGCTAAACACTATGAATATAAAGCAAGGGGAACTCAGATAAGGGCAAGACAAGAATGGATAGAAAAGGGCGAAAGAAATAATTCATATTTCCTAGGTTTAGAAAAATCAAACCAAAACATGAAAACAATTCTAAAACTTAAAAACGAACAAGGTGAAATTGTAACTAGCCAATCAGACATTATAAAAACCGAAAAACAATACTATGAAAAATTATATTCCAAAAGTGATGAACAAAAATCTGATATCGATATTAAGTCATATATAAAAAGTTCAAATGCAAAATATATTTTAACAGAAAAAGAAAGTGAAATGTGCAACGGAAATATAACAATTAAAGAAATGAACAATGCTATTAATAATCTAAAGATAAACAAAAGTCCAGGGTTTGATGGGCTAAGCACAAATTTTTACAAGACTTTCTGGGAAAAAATAAGTCCTTTATTACTACAAATTTATAACTTAAGTTTCGAAAAAGGTATTTTGCCGTTTTCGCAAAGACAAAGTGTCTTAAATTTATTATATAAAAAGGGGGACCCCCTTAATTTAAACAATTATAGACCAATATCACTTCTTAATACAGACTATAAATTATTATCCTATATATTAGCAACAAGAATGAAACAAATTTTACATAAAATTATTAATTCTGCGCAAACCGGATATCTAAAAAAACGTTATATTGGCTTCAACTTGAGACAGATTTCAGATATCTTAGAAAATGCAGATAAACTAAATATTGAAGGAGCTATACTCTTTCTAGATTTTACAAAAGCATTTGATAGTTTAAATTGGGATTTCATGTATGAAGCCTTAGCATATTTTGGATTTAAAAATAATTTTATTTCATGGATAAAAACATTATACTGTGATATAAGTTCGTTAATATATAATAACGGTTGGGTTTCGACCCCCATAAAACCCCAAAGAGGAATAAGACAAGGATGTCCATGCTCATCTTTGACCTTTGTTGTATGTGTTGAAATCATGGCAAATTATTTACGAAATAATAACATTAAAGGTATAGAAATAAAATTTAATGGGAAAACACATAATATTATTATTTCACAACTCGCGGACGATACGACACTCTTTTTAAAATCATTAGACGAAATTAAATTAGCTCTTAATATTATTGAAATTTTCGGTACTTACTCGGGTTTAAAATTAAATAAAACAAAAACAGAAGGTATATGGGTTGGCAAGCTTAAGCCTGGTAGGGAAAAAATTGAGGACATCAACTTTCAGGATACACCAGTAAAAGTTCTTGGTATATACTTTAGTAAAAATAAGGAAGAATGCAATAAATTAAATTGGGGAACAAGAATGGAAAAGGCAAAAAAATTAATGAAATCATGGGAAAAGAGACATCTTTCGATTATAGGGAAAATATTAATAATTAAAACATTGATTATACCACTATTTACATATATTGCCAATGTTGTAAACATATCAAAAAAACAAATATCTGAACTTGACACGGAAATTTATAAATTTATATGGAACGGAAAAAGGGATAAAGTTAAAAGACGGACATTGATAGCAGATCACGATATGGGGGGACTTAACATGATAGACGTTGAAAGCTACTTTCAGGCATTAAAAACAAAGTGGGCTTATAGATTACAAGAAACAAATGACGAAAACTGGTCAGCAATTTCGACATACTATTTAAATAAGTTTGGCAACAATTCACTATTCTAATGTAACACTGTATGTAACGTCTATTTTGATTGGATGACGTCCAAATTTTCACGGCATCAATTACACAATTGATGGTGTGAAATTTGCAAGGCATGCGCACTTGTATTTTTGGGATTTTAAAATCGTATTTTTAACGTCTTTTCGTACAGTTACATTAGAATCGAGATAACAGTATTGTATTTTAAAATTTCACGGCATCAATTGTCGATTTGATGGTCGCAAATACCCGTTTACTGGCTCCGCTGACGCGTCGCCAGTAAACTCAATTTGCGACCATCAAATCTCCAATTGATGCCGTGAAATTTGAAAATACAATACAGTTATCTCTTAAATATTCAAGATGAATACAAACAAAGAAAATCTTAAACGTTTACAAAATTTTCAAAATATCCCTGATTTTTACCAAGACGTTATCATATGTTGGCATAACTTCAAAAATAAACAAAAGGAACCAAATAATTTTATAGATATAAGAAAAGAAGTCATATGGGGAAATCAATATATTAAATTCCAAAATAAATCGTTATTTATGAAAAACTGGATAAATGCAGATTTGATTTACATAAATGATCTTCTTGATGACGATGGCAATATCTCACCTAATTTTATTCGAAATAAACTTTTGAAAAAAGGAAACTGGATTTCGGAATTTTCAATACTCAAGAAAGCATTACCGTCAAAATGGAAAAATCAATTAAAAAACGAAGATTCAAAACATACAAAACTTAATATAAATAAAATTTGTAAAGTTGAAGCAGCAACCAATAAAACAATATACCTTCACTTTGTTCGCGAAAAGGTAACTCCAAATTTGGGAATTGATATATGGAAAAGAAAATTAGGTGTAGATCATTTTCAAATTACACAAACGTTTAAATTTGTACATACACATCTGGAATCTAATAAACTAAAAATTTTCAAATGGAAACTGATTAGCAACATATTAATGAACCAAGAAAACTTATTTAAGGCTAAACTTAGTCTGACCCCCAAATGTTTTCTATGTAACGTTAATGACAATTATCAACATCTGTTTATTGAGTGTAAATTGGTTTCTGAATTTTGGAAAGAAATTCAAGAGAAATTAACTTACAAGCATTTTAACAACAAAATCACTCTAAAAGATATTGTTCTAGGTTACAAAATTTTTGATAATAAATACTGGGACTTCAATATTGTAGTCACCATTGCAGCCTTCGCCATTTATAAATGTTTTTATCTGTCAGAACAAAGAACAAAGTCAATAGAAATATACAAAATATTTAAAAACGAATTTTTTTACTATACTTTAGTACACAATAGTTCAAAGAAAGATCTAGGTCAGTTCTTACAAAGTTTCAAAAAATTATTGTAACCACGTGCAACCGGTCTAAAGTATAAATTTATCCATATATTATCCTGTCTCAAAATGTATAATATATACAATTTCTTATAGTTACTCACCATTTTGCTAATCGATATTTAATCCTATCACTATAAAACACCTATATGAAACACGTGTATTATGACACATATAAAGCACGATCGACATGATCTTAGGGAAATTAAATTCCTATGAAGATTTTTGGCCATTTTTTTCAAAGATTATAAGAAACTTGAATTGGTTTATATCTTAAAAGATAATTTGAAATCGAAATTTGGTAACTTTTCTAATTTACATATTTATACATGTATTATTCCTAGTAATTTTAAGATATTAGAAATAACTAGAAGAAAAATACTTTGAAATTTATATAGGAATTTTATTACAATTATTGTAATTTATATTGCAACATTATAAAAAACTAACTTTAAATTAGATAAAAAAACCTTTATCCGAATGCTTCCCTATCATTCGGATAACTAACTTATAGGGAACTATCCAAATGAAAACTGTAGTTTGGATAGGACATGTATTACAGTTTTGTTAAATAAATTATATTCAAATTTAACAAAAAAAAAACAAAAACAAAAAAAAAGAATATGCGCATCTTGTGCATTGGGATTCGTTAAATACAATATTTACGCCTCTTATGGTCTAGTTACCGGTGTATTCCACCATTGTTAATCTCTACACAATGACCGACATTCCCGACTTAAGATTTCTGTGTTCCTTTCTGCTTTTTTCTGCGTGAAAAAATTTTGATTGGATGCCTTTTATTGATTGTTGACATTTCCTGTCATCACTTGCATTCAGATCCCGCATCAAAGATATAGGGGCCCTTCATGTTTATCTTGCCCGTTCGTCCATCTACAATTTCGGCGAAAGTACGCTTTTGTTCTGGATTGAAATTTCACCTGCAAATTTCATTTTGATTTGAACTTGATTTTTTACTAAACATGATGCATTGCACGTTGAGAACTGACAGTATCTTTACTCTGCCTTACCTGATTTCTAGAATATTTCAATAATATCATCAAATGAATTGGGATTTTTTTTAAATAGATTTCAATATTCTACCTTGCAAGTGTTTATGAATTGTGTAGATCTTTTCTAGAATGTTATTTTCCCAACATTATATAAATAAAATTACATAACCAGATGTTCCAAGAACCATCGAGCACTAGCGCTTTCTAAAAACGAACGTGGAATGTTATGGGAGACCCACAAAAGGATGATATGTATCATTCTCCGAATTATGGCAGTTAACTGACAGCTAGATTAATTTGATAATAATTGATTATGGCTTTGGTAATAACTGATTTACTTCCGTTCCTCTGGAAGGATTTAGAAATAGAATTTCATACTATAAAGTCATATAAGGTATAAAGAAGACTATATGAGTAACAGTGCAAATCGCCCGAAGTACGACTTGGACTATGGCCACACGGACCTTTCTCGGAGATAATTTGAATAGTATTGGATTGTTACAGAGAATAACATTAGACATGCGAAGAACGACTTTGGTCTTGTCTGAGTACAAATCAGACCATTTATCACAGATTCTATATCCAGTTCTTAATATTACTTTGTGGCAACTGTACAAAAATTCATTAACAGAACTATTCTAAACCTATAAAAGTTTATTTCAATACAATAGAGAACAGGAGAAGGAGATGTGATATTGTTCTATTTTCATTGCATTAATTCATTTACTAAGTGCATTAACAACACATTTGCTTTTGATCTTATAGTTTATTTTCCTTTTATCCTATACATGTACTTTCACGTGTGTCATAATGAAGAGTGATTAATGATTACATAACCAAAATATTGGCTTGTTAATATTGATATATATATGAATGTATGTAAGAAAAACATAGAAGGTAATTTCGACAATAAAATAGCAGATGTTGTGGTGGAATTAAGAAAAATACGTTTTTATCTGTGTGTTCTTTTTCTAAGTAGCCCATTAAGAAGCAGTCAAAAGCTGCTACCTTAAAATGAGATCAAAATTACCCCATGTCAGTGATTTGATTTGTGCCCAGAAAATTAAAGATCGTTTAGTGCCTATTAACTAAATGAACTTTACACAAATGGTTTATTATGGGTAAAAAGGTCAGATCAGGGTTTCGAATGTTACCCTTTAAACTCATCTTTATAATTATAGTTCTGAATATGCTTTAACGTGCTTTAAAGTGCACTTTTCTATTGAAAGATACTCTGCCAGAAGTTTACGTAGAGTCACCTACAGTCGAAGGACATGCTGGAAGTTTGGTAACGCTCGAATTCTATGTAATATCTTCAGAAGAAAGTATCTTATCATCAATAGAATGGATTTTCAGAAAAGAATCCAGGGAATATATCATTGATTTAAAAAATTCAAAGTACGCAAAACACGATGCATTTCTAACCATCAAAAACCTAACACAAGATGATACAGGAGAGTACAAATGTATGGCTACAGATCAATTTGGGACTTCAGGAAGCCCTTGGATTTCTCTTGAAATTAAAAGTATGTATATATTTCTTTATTTTATATATTTCATATCACATGTGAAAATGATAGAATACAGTGTAAATGTCAATAAGACGCTGAAGGTTGAGCATTGATTGATTAAATATACTGTTTTGATTAATCTTGGTTCCTTGAATACATTTTTGGGATTTTGAAAATCTAAATTTTAGAATTATACATTTAAGATAATTTTTTAACTGATTTTCAACAAAGTTATAGTTTGCTATACGTTTGTGCACATTCAGGCGGACATCAACAATTCGTTTCCTGATGATATCTTTAGTTTGCCTCAACCCATTAAAACGAAATTATAATATTTTGTTAAACTATATGAGACTGGGTAAACTAGTGGTATATAACTGTTTGCCTCATTTGATTTCTACCAAACGTCAGTATACAATACGATACTTTGAACGCTATTAATTTTATGTAAATCATCATCACAGTTTCTTAACTTTTTTTCTCATAAATCACATATTTGGGAATTCACTTTTTACAACGCTACAGTTTTCCGGATGTTAACTTGTATATGAATAATCAGCTCTTCATCTTTTCAAACCGCTACGGTGGTCTCGTGGTAACATGATCGCCTCGGGTGCGGAAGGTCGCGGGTTCGATCCCCGGCCGGTCAAACCAAAGACATTACAAATTGGTATTTGCTGCTTTTCCGCCAAGCACGCGACATCTAGGAGTAAGAGCAAAGACTGGTCGGCTCGGAGTCAATATAATGTGTCCGAGTGAGGTGATATGTCTTCCTGGGGACAGTGAGCCAGCACATTAAAAATCCGACTTAGCGTGTCGAACTAGTATGCACCTGATTGCCACTGGACGTTAAACAATAATTCATTCATCCATCATCTTTTCAAGTTATTAAGTCTCCCAAACGAAGTTGGTCCTTATTACTAAGCCCCCGACCACGAAGTGTCGGGTGAATTATTTGTTTTTGTCCCCGTTTCTTCTTATTATTATTACTATTATTATTATTATTATAGTTCTTCTTTTTCTTAACCTAACTTTAACGTTGTTTAATGGATAAGCCCTTGTTCACCATTTGGGTTATCCATTAATTATTATTTATATATAGATTTAGCAAGGTTGCCCAAAAGTGAGCAATGTGATTTTCATATTGGTTTGGTTTAGTTTATTATGGTAATTCATCCTACATGTTTCAATTAAAGTGGAATTTTTGCACAAAAATAGGTCAACACTCGACGAGGTACATGTACATACCACTTTCGGAATTTTTAAGATGGCCAACATTTCAAAATGGCCGCCGCCAAAGATAAAAATAATTAAATTTTTTTTTAAATCCTAAATGCTTCAATTCAAGTGGAAAAAACCTGGCGTAAGCAAGTAGAATGCCAAAATTACACCATAACGGGAGGGGACTTGTGTGCTTCGCTTGCGAGCACAATTATTACGTGTTATTTTATCTTCTTCCAATGCTTTTTGTCCAGCTCAGTTCTCGGAGTCGGTAGGACCCTTTGTAATGATACTTCACATAAATAATAACCACCATGTGTAGATGTGCTTTTGAAGTTTGAAATATTCAAAATGACCGCCGTTGCCATGGTAACGGATAAAGTACGAAAATTTGTTAAAATGCAGTTTTCTCTGTACCTGTTGAACCAATCCTTTCAAAACTTGGTAGGATTCCTCCTTGCAAATTACGTTTTACAAATTAATGCAAAAAAAAAAAAATTAGAATGGGTTGGATGAACATGGCCATGTTTTGGAAATTCTTTTTTTCTATTTAAATTATCTCAAACTTTATGGAATTGTTTTGCATAGTTACTAGAAGACTATAGTGGGTCACTAATTTTCAAAATGGCTGCTGTTGCAATGAAAACTAATAAAGTGCGAAAAATTCCATTTACCTCAGTACCTGTTGAACCAATCTTTTCAACACTTTATAGGATAGTCTCTTGCATCAAGTTAAAGAAATTTATGCAAAAAAAAAACATGGAATCGCTTGGACAAATTTGCCATGCAAAAAAGGGGGGTTATATTTAGATATACAACTGACAAAGGTGTTCGGGGTGACATCAGCTATTGTTTGAAAAAACAATTTCAAATGGTCACAACTTGAAAACTAATGTAAATAGTGATGAGGGGTCTTCAGTAACTATTGTAAGACTACAGTGGCATGATTTGGTTTTTGTAAGAGGGGTGCAGTTTTAGGGGGTGGGTGCGAGTAATTTCTAGTTAATATGTTCCATTTTCAGCCTTCATTATATCCTCTCGGTCAGCATACTTATATCTGGCGAATGCCCGAGACCCGGCGGGTTAGCCGGGGTCTAGGGGACCCCTGCTCCAATTTTTTGAAGGGTGTTCCAAAAACACATTTAAAGGTATTTACAGCATTATAAAGGCCCTAAGGAGGGGAATTCAGTTGGTGTTCCGGGGGGTCGGTCCGAGTAATTTCTGCTTGATATGTTCCATTTTCAGCATTATTCAGTATAGTCCAGTCAATCTAGCATGAATTTGACCCTAACCTTAAAGTAATTGCAAAAGAAGATTTTTAAGTTTTAATCTTTAGCATTATACCCCAAATATACACAGAAAAAAGTCTAACAAAATCTAACTTGAGGAAGATTAAAAATCACGATTTTAAAATTCCTATGGACATTTGCATTGAAAATGGGAGATAACTCTGCAAAAAAGGCAGAAATATCAATAAAAATTGATACAAAATTATATTTTTACCGCTTCTGTTCAGCAGAATATATTGATTCTTGATGTTTTAGCCGTCTTTAGAGTATAACAAACAACTCTAAAGTTTTTTTCATATCTTTTATCAAGCTACAACCTAGATTTTGTAATTCATTAGTTGACCATTTATTAAATTTTTCAACTTGTCAAGGTAAAGAATCTCAAATTTAATAAAAATAATAAAGCATATATTCTTCTTTTTGTGGTTTAAAGTTTCTTTAAAAAAGGTAGATGCTGATCGAATATAATTTACAAATATAAACAATACCAGATTTTCACATTATTGTTCCAAAATGATCACAGAGTCACAAATTTGCAATTTCTTTAATGAAAAATGCGCAAAAAAAATTAAAAATACCCATAACATTTAGGTTTTGTACATTTCATGAGCATGAGATTATATATTATAGTCAATACTAACTTATAACCCCATCAAAGTATCACACTTTACATGAATTTTAAGAAAATCAACCAAAAACTGACAAAAAAGACTCATTTTTGCGGAGTTATCTCCCCTTTCCAATGTTAATTTCCATAGGAAATTAAAAATGCTGATTTTGAGTTTTCCTCAAGTTAGATTTTATGAGACTTTTTTCTGTGTATATGTGGGGCTTAATGCTATAGATTAGAACTAAAACATTTTCTGTTGCAATTAGTTTGAGGTTAAAACTTACTCTGGTTGGACTATATTACTTATTCTATTAACCTTCATTATATCTTACTTATATCGGCATACCTCTAATGGGTGTATGACCACAGAACTGGCGGGCTAGCCGGAGTCTAGGGGAACCCCTCCCCAATTTTTTTTATGGGTGTTTCAAAAACACATTTAAAGGCATTTCTAGTTGATATGTTCCATTTCCAGCCTTCATTATATCCTCTCGGTCAGCATACTTAAATGAAAAACACATCTAAAGACATTTCCAGCATTATACAGGCCCCGAGGAGGGGAATTCAACTGGTGTTCGTTTGGGAGACTTTCATAACAGCATCCTGTTACAATCATTACTTGTTTTTGATGTCAACTGTTTTAGAACACAACCGATGACTATCAGTCCTAAATTTTTTAAATCGTTATTTAAAATATTTTTCATGCACTACGTGCACTATGTGCAGCCTTGGGGTGTAATATATTTTATTTGATAAAATCTCATATGAGCTGTTATCTTCCTTTTACATTGAATATTTCATAGGCTAAACAGTTTTTGTTAATCTGGACGGCATGATAGAACAAGTTTAATTGTTTTAGTTACGACTTAAATAATTGCATCTATCAGTTAAATGCTAAGGCAATTCAAATTTATTAAAGTACTCAAAAATCCGTTCGGCGGACAGAAGTTTACAAAGTTTACAATACAATAGGTGTTGTTGTGTAGATTTCTTTAACAGGAATAATATTTCAGCAACAGTCCTAGAATTTGTTGACACCGAAAAGCAGTGATAAAAAAAAATTAACCACAAATGCCAAATAAACACAATATTCGATATAATAATAATATAACGAGATAGTTGCCAGTTAAATTACACGATGATGCCTTTGCATATGTAGTTTCATTCTGTGTGTTTTTATTCTTTGGTCATGTCTTTGTTATGTTCCCCCAACGAAACGGGGAACATATTGTTTTTACTCTGTTTTTCGTGTCGTCCGACCGACCTTTCTCTGAGAGTGTTCTCGAAAACGACAGAAGGGTTCGCGACCAAAATTAGCACAAAAATATTCTCGAAAACGGCAGAAGGGTTCGCGACCAAAATTAGCACAAAAATCAAGGGTCACTTGGAGCTGTGCCTCGTCAAAATAAGAACTTCCGGTCGACAGCCATTTTCAAAATGGCGGCTGTGAAAGTCGAAAAAATCGTAAAAAAAATGGCAAACAAAACGTAGATCTCTTGTTCTCGGAAACCGTTTACTTGATGATTTAAATATTTTATACAGATGTAGCCCCAGACTTGTTGTTTCTCCAGTTGACACTCACTTTAAGATTGTGGGGTTAAAAAGTATGTTTCAAAAGATGTAGGGTTTTCAATAGAAACATGAACGTCTTACTTGGAATATTCTAGAACAAAAATATTCTATATATCATAGCCACTCCAAATATGATATGCGTCGATGTGCTTTTTGACTCTGGAATTTTCAAAATGGCCGCCGTTGTAATGGAAACAGCAAAAAAACGAAAAAATAAATAAATGGCCGTAGAGACTAGATACTTGGTTTAAAAATAGGTCACCACAATTGCTGTCCATTGCCCATATTGGAAAATCCAAGATGGTCGCCGATCGAAAATAAAAAAAAAGATGCTAAGAGCCCGTGGCAATGGGAACGTTGGGGATGGGGGGGATATCCTTTACTCTGTGCGTAACAATTATATCTAGTTTTATTTGGTCTCTGTTCTACATGTACAGATGTTTTTATTTTGACAGTTAATAAACCAGAAGTCTACATTTTACAACCAAAATATTGTTGTGAAGCGGCAAGTTCAGTAAAATTAGACTGCAATGTTTGTTCGCCATGCTGTGAAGTGACATCAGTGGAATGGATTTTTACACAAGAGACTTATGAAAAGGTTATTGATATCTCTTGCAATTCGAAGAAATACAGCTTTGAATCATGTCATAATGGCAATTTAACTACTTTTAGTCTTACAATTTTTGACCTGTCGCCAGCTGATGAAGGAGAGTACAAATGCAGAGTTAAAAATAAAATTGGAACAGGAAGCAGTACTCCAACTCAGTTGGTCGTCAAAGGTTTGTCTTTATATTTTAGAGTTAGATTTTGCCATCACTTGACGTCCATTTCTGTAATCCGAAAACTTTTCACATTTTTTATCTTCTTGAGAACATCTGAATTTAACAAAATCTGACGGAGATTTTCCTTATAAAGTCCCTTTTAAGTGTAGTTTGTTTGAGGATTGGTCAAGAAAAATGTTCGTCAGAACCTTTTATTATATCTGAATGGCTTTGAAATGCTGTACGAATGGATCCAAAGTTACTGGTAATGTTTGTGCATATATAAGTGTGGTGAGGTTAGTGCCGATCAGAAATCGTTGGACTCAGTTGATATTGGACACTATGAGAAATGTATTAAAATTTCTTCTTCTGAAAAAAAAATTAAGTAGATTAATACCGGTACCACAAGCTTGGTAGATTTGACACTTATAAGGACACAAATAATTATTTTTACTTTTGTACCGTTTCGCAAGTCCTCATTTTCCCAATGGTTAAATTTCCAACATCTTCTCATAATATAATTGACCCAAAAATATGAAACTGATTACGAATGGTCATTGCTAAGTCCTACAATGTACCTAAGTACTTTAATGTTGATTGGGAATCCAAGCTGGCCGACAGTGTTGGACTTTGTTAACATTGGATCTTATTCGAACGATATTTAAAATTCTTCTGAGAAGAACAATTGAATAGTTGATACAAAATTGGTTGAAGTGAAATTAATAAGTATCTGAATATTTTTGTTACTCTTGCTGATCAACTATCAAGCATGGCTGCCAGATACAAAAATTGGATTTTCTGATCTGATAGATTTTCAAGAATATTCATTTTTGTTACTTTCATGTCGAAATACAGGTCTGATGGCCACCAGTAACTAACTCTATATTGAAAACTCTTTCTTAAGTTGCTTTCTGATTGGATTCATTTCAAAGATCTTCCCAGAAACCACTTCACCGATTGATTTGATAATAATAAAAATTGGTAAACTGTGGTAGTGAAGAAAACCAAAATAGCCATTTGTTGCTTTTGAGATAATTGTGTCTGTTAACAACAGATCCATGAAAAGAATTGACTCAGTTAGTATTACACATAAAACAAAAGACAAAAAAATAACAAAACCTTAAGTGTCAACTAATGAATTTTCGGTGTTAGCTGTGATAGCTATCTCAAATTCTAAACATCATTCCGAAAATCACGAAAACAACGTGATTGCTGTAAAAGCCAGGGTCGTGTGATACCGAATAGCAAATAATAAAATAGGATCAATGATATCGCGGTAAAAAAAACTCGGACGTAAACTTAACCTAAGTCAATGAAGTGTGATCAGTAGGTCAGAGTGACCTAATTTTGGTGAGAGGCTGTGTTACTCCTCGAGATGCATCCTCACACCAAATATGATTGTAGCTTCCTTGGTATCGGAGAACTGAACTCTGACATAAAACTTAACCTAAGTCAATGAAGTGTGATAATATGTCATAATGACATAATTTTGGTGGGTAGCTGGGTTACTCCCCGAGATGCATCCGCTCACCAATTAATATGACTGTAGGTCCCTTGGTATTGGAGAACTGAACTCGGACATAAAACTTAACCTAAGTCAATCAAGTGTGATAAGTAGGTCAGAGTGACCTAATTTTGGTGGATGGCTGTGTTATTCCTCGAGATGCATCCTCATACCAAATAATATGACTGTAGGTCCCTTGGTATTGGAGAATTGAACTCGGACCTAAAACTTAACCTAAGTCAATGACGCGCGACAAGAAGGTCATAGTGACCTAATTTTGGTAGGAGGCTCTGTTAATCCCTGAGATGCACCCTCACACGAAGTTATATGATTATAGGTCACTTTGTATATTAAAACTGATTTTTGACATTAAACTTAAAATCCAGTCAACCGTGTAATATGGGTCATGTGACCTTCATCTTATGTCACATGGTCAGTCTCTTCATCTTGCACCAGCACACAAAAATATATGACCCTATGTCAACTAGTAACCTGGCTGTGGACGCGGACGCGCACGCAAACGTGGACGACGGGGTGACTCCAATAGTCCCCCCTCAACTTCGTTGAGGCGAACTAAAAATGGTAAAATGTCCTAAAAAATTAGTTTGATGTCGTATTCTAGTTTTTAAAGATTCGTTTCACTGAAACTTGCAATATTGTTCCATACATTTTCACATAGTACAAGTTGTGATATATGATCACTATGAAACGGACCAAGAGTAAAAATGCTATCCAGGAAAATTAATTCCAGGGAAATAAAACTCTTTACGTTTGTCATGTTAGCTATTGACTTGTTTTTCCCCTATCAACTTCTTGTTTTCACTCTCAGTTCTACATTTCTTGGTGGGTTTAAAAAACATTATATGGAAAGTGTAAATGGATCTTGATCGAGATTGAAAACATCTTGGATTTCCGATCGGCATCAAAGTAACAACACTTGTTAAAGATCTTTATAGAAACATAATTATAAAGTTTGGGTTCAATTCGGTATATTGTTTTTGAGACGTAGTTTTTCAAAGTTTAGGCAATCATAAATTAGAATTGGCTCCGTTGGACATGTTTCTTGATCAATTGACACAGAAGTAACAAACAAATGGATAAGACCTTACCAGGAACACCTCTTTCAAGTGTGGTTAAATTATGTTCAGTGGTTCTCAAGAAGAAAATCAAAATGTTAAAAACTTAACTGACGGATGACAGACGCCAAGTGACTGTAATAGCTCACAATTTGGCCAGGTGAGCTAAAAAGCAATCATTCTTTTAAAAATATCGTCAAAACATTTGTTAGTATTATTGAACAGTTCTGTAAGATGTTGTGTGTATGGATCTTTATAAAGTTTTGCCATGAACATAATTAAGGGGCACAGTTGGTACCTTTAGCTCACCAAAGCGAACATATTTATTTTCATCAAATAAGAAATGATTGCATGAATATTTCGCAAATATATTCAGTTTGTAACAACTTTACATTATACTAGTATATCACTTCAAAGGGAATTGTAACTATTGGTGAATACATATATTCACATCCAGATTTTTCATAAAACCATTTCACGAAATACACAAACTTCTATCTGGTAAGCGATTGTAGTAAAGTAGAATATGAAGCTATCACTGGAATGAACAGGGCCTCAAAAGCATGAAGCTTATCTATATCATCTGAAGTATTTTTTAAATCGTACGAAATTGCCAAGTATGTTTGCGCTCAAGATAAAGGCTCTATGTGTTTGGTTTAAAATAGTTAACATGTATATTGGAGCTATAACCCTTATTATGATTTTTCAAACGATAGAGTTCGTCTTCAAAAGGTATTCTTGACAAAATTTAAATGTATTATACTCGCCTAAGAAAATCAACGTAAAAACCACATGCATCGGTATATTTTTACATTCATGAGACCCTCGATAAGATTTTATTTCATTAGAGTGAGTAGTGCAATGTCAAATACTTCAAAAACATAATTGAGAAGTTAATCCTTAATAAATTAGGCCAATATAAAACTTATGCTTAATTTTTTCCTTACCGAAAGATACACATTGAAAGACGTACCTTTTTTAGTAAATCACTATTATTCAATAAAAATGTCAAAAAAGAAAAACAAATTTTTGTCAGGTAACCACGTAAAATTAACCTAGATGTGGAAGCGCAGATTCCAATGTCAAAATAACCAAAAAAATGATCAAGCATTAACCATATAAGGACAGAACTATACACTCGAGAAATAATCCTCAGTTTTGTTTATTTATCTTTTGGCAATGAGATGCCACTGTCAAACGCACTTGATTCTGTTTCACAGCCAATTCGTAAATCCTTGTGCATATGTTAAATATATGCATTTAAATCCTAACCCAAAAATTAAAAGTCTCACTTTGTTTCGAAAATAATCAATATCATAGTAGGTGGAGACTGGGGATGGAGATGGCTTGCATGATCTGATATGTATTTTTTTCTGTTTCGATAGTGAACAAAAAGCCGAACTTGTTGTTTAACTCATCATCATATTCTTGCAATGCTGGTGAAGCTTTGACTTTAACCTGCTGCGCCATAACACAAAAATGTACAACTCAAAAGTTTGAATGGACGTTCAAAAGAAGGAAAGAAGAAAAAAATATAGACACTTCTGCAAACACTTCCAAATATCGTAATGGAACAATTGACAATCCATCTTTAACTATACTATGCACCAAACCATCAGACTCCGGCAGATATATATGTAAAGCAACAAATGCTGCGGGAACAACCGCCAAATCCTTAGTCGTCACTATTGTAGGAGGTAAATGAATTCGACTTCATTTAAAGTTTTTTTCTGTGAATTAATAGGACTTTTCTTATTAAGCCTTATTTCAATCCAAGTTTGAAAAATATCTGTTCGATGATACTCAATAAAACAATTTGGTATATGCTTACATACATGTACCTAAATCTAGAATGACGTTATTTGAAAACTTTTAAAACTTTTTTTTATCGATTTTTAAGTTAAGATTTTAGGGTTTAGTATTGGAAAAATGATAGGAATGTTCCCCTAATTATTTTATTGACTTCTTTTTAAACCAAGCGCGTGTATGAGTAATATTTATTCTATTCTTCGATTCTAAAGTGGTAGTCTTAATTCTGACAAACTTATTTTTACACATTTTCTCTATTGAATTGAATTTGCCGTTACAGATAGCTATCTTCGTAGCTTTCTTCCCAAGAATTTGCACTAGATACTGAATACATACAAGTATAAACTATTGCATCCCTTTTCTTCAATTTCATTTTAGCGGCGCCTATAATAATAGTTACATCAAATGCATATATACTGGATTCTTGGAAGAAAACAACGCTTGTTTGTATGGTAATAGCAGATCCAGTTCCATCAGCTTCAGGAATCTTCTTTAGCAAAATAGCAAATGGAAATTCTCAAAAAATAAATCCAACCAAAATCCTAAAATCAGAGGAGCATGCATTTTTCCTTTGTTTGTTGGAAACAGAGGAACCCGGGGATTACAGATGCCACGCAATAAATTCACTCGGAAAAGAGAATAGTGAGGTCATGGCAGTAAAAATTGCATGTGGTATGTAATTTTATAAGATGCACACAGACATACACATACACAAAATTGGGGCATCGTTGGCCGTGTGATCTAGGTAATTCGACATCACTACTAATGATCACTAGGCTGGCAACACCGACGGGGTGTGTTCGACTCCGATCTTAATTGACAAGGATTGCCAATTTTCTACCGAAGATCGGTGATTCTCTCCGGGAACTCCGGCTTCCTTCATCAATAAAAACTGGCCGCCGCGTAATAGCCAAATGTGCTGAACGGCGTCAACCCCTAACTAACAAACAAACAAACATACACAAAGTTCGAAAATGAAGGTTATTATTTACTTGCATAAAATTAAGTAGAAACTGAGCTTTAAGACATAGATATGTAATAAGATAGTCGCCGAGAAACTTCTATAGATAATATGAGTGGCCGTTCGTGTCAGTGGCACGATACTATACATGTATATAATCATATACGCGTATATTATCAAGATATACACTTATATACTATTTAATTATCTATTTTATTATACACGTATATAGATGCGTATGTATACGCGTTAATATACGCCTTCATATACATGTCAGTTTGTCCTGTCACCGTAGACAATGAACAATTATATTTTAAGCGTTCTGCTACTTCGTTACTGTCGGACATGTGGTATGTACACTGACATTATCAAGAGAGTGAATTTTGACAATGTTATTCCAGTTCGAAGTTAGACATGTGAGAAATTAATGGGCAAATGTTATGGTCCGACAAGTCTTTCCTGTCAAGTTAAAACAACTTTCCCAGCATCTTTTTGACAAATCATAATTATTAAATATTCTTCATGATCCATTTTTACCAAATATATGGACATGTATTTTGAATATTTTAGTCACATTTTCGTCGATAATTTTCGATCCATCAATGCCTGTCCTGTTAATATTTTTCATTCTTATTAAACATGTTTTTCAATAATATATATATCTGTATATTCCATAGTGTATATACTTTATAAATATATAATAGTTATTTGACAGACTTGCATTTTGATCACTTTATTTGAATTAATGTACGCATGTAAGGAAAATTTTAGTCTTTTTTTCGTAAAAATTCCTGTCCTGTCAAGATTATTTTACGTTATAAATATTTTTAATTAATAATATAATATAGAACTTAATTACTTCTTTCCAAATCACTTTAAATTGTATCGATATCCTATGCCATTCAATAGTTATATCCAATTATTACATGATTTTGACATGTCCTGTTTTACCATTGTTGTAAATCTGGTTTCAAGTCCACCCATATTCAACCAGAAGTTTAGATATAAAGGAGATTTGGATTGGATTAAAACGTATATTTAAAGTATAAAGTTAAAATATTAGCGTATATAGTTAAAATTTCGTTAAAGTTAAAATACGGGTATATTTCAACAATATACGCGTAAATCTTGAACATAATTGTACGTAATCTTGATAATATACACGTATTATTGTGAATGTTGCAAGGGATTTTTATAAAGAATTTATTCATCATTTTCCTGCTTGTCTTTTATTTATATGATTTTAGAATTTGGAGATAACGTGAAAATAATAGCTGCTTTAGATGTTGGATCTACCAATTCAAAATGTGCCTTTACACTTCTTGAAGATTCAAAAACTGTATATACCTCTAGTATGGAAGGTTCAAAGTTAAAAGAACCAACTTGTCTTCTTATCAACGAAAATGAAAAGTCCGTATTGTTTGGCATTCCTGCTGAAACACGATACAAGGAGATGATCGAAATGCAAGACAAAGATAGAGAAAATTATGGATTCTATCAAGAATTCATCTCCAATCTCGATGAAAAGGTAGTATTCTTTACAAATGTTGCACACATAAACTAAGGTCAAATTATATTTATTTCAGACCCAAAAGCTATGATACTAAACGAATATACTTAATCTGAATTTCCAATGAAAGCCTTAAGGCTTATTTCCAATGGGTTCATTTCTATTTTATTCCTGAAAATATTATAACATACTTATAAAACATCATGACTTTGGCAGATTCTATGCTAATTATGTTATAAGCAATTAACAATGGCATTGAATAGACCATTCGAGTATTCAATAAAATAAAAATTCGCTGTTAAAATCATTGCTTTGCTTTTCTGACAATCAATCGTTCACATCGGATTGTTGCAATTTAAACATGAGTTTTAATCTTCTACTGCGTTATAGCAAAATGTTGAAGTCTGTAGTTGGTAAACATCGTATTCACTAGATCTTGTTGAATAGTTATTTCAATTCTTGATCTTAGTAAAGTTGCCTTGCATGTAGTAAGGAATTTTGTTATAATATCTTTTGTGTACGTACTTGAGTCGTGGTTGTTTAACACTCAATTTGACAGTATTTTCTACATTCAATAAACCAATGCTTTTTAATATTATTATGTACGGAAGTTCTGTTACCCATGTCTCTGATAAATTTAAGATTTATTTTAAATACTTTGTAACAGATTTTTAAGCTTTTTAATCAAACGGGAATACCACGCTGAACATGCGTTATCAAAAGGACATCGAAGTAAAGCAGTATATAAGGCGAATAGCCAGACAAATCATGTTGAAAATGAAGTATGTTGATGTATTTCAATGAATATTAAAAATAACAATCCAAAGATACTAATATTAGATACAGTAAATTTATACTATGCCAACCGAAAACCTGTGACACCTTTTTGTCTAATCCCGTACCATTTGAAAAAATTTGGTTATGAGTACCTCTTGTTTAAAATAAGTTTGGTTTTTGGTCTTCTAAATGTTTCGGTTTTAATGCTGCTGATGAGAGGTAACTCCTTGAAATACGTCGTATACAGCATAGTATAAATTAACTTTATCTAATATTAGTATCTTTGGATTGTTATTTTGAAGTTGTGGTATTAAAGTGGTTTATTATACCTATACATACTCGCCAAACTAATGACATGTCGAAACCCTAAGAGGATGATCCTTTCCTCATCTCTTTGCTGAGATATGGAGCATTCGTCTAAATAATAATGTCTTTCAAACTAGTCTACACATTCCTGACATCAAATCCAGATATTTTTCCTCGTGGAACATGAATGATGCAATCCCAAACTTACTTTTCTACTAAGGTTTTTGAACCTATTTGGTAACGGATAATATTCAAGCCATTTAATGAACTGATCAATAAGCATTAAAGAATACTTATTGCCTCGTTTTGTATCGGTAATGGTCCCAAAATGTCCATATGTTCTCTCTTTATTGGAATTCCAGAATTAAACTTTCATTATTTGGCTCTTGAATTGTCTTTTGTCTTCTCGTTTCTGTTACAGACACTGCTTGATTGAACAAAGAACTTGTATTCTGTTGACATTCCATGTCAGATTACACATTGCTGCAGTTTAATCATTCTTTTGACTGCCCGTATAACATTATAATGGAATATTATGACATAGCCTCAAAGTTTCACATTTCAGATTTTTCTGAATAACTTGTAACAGATAAGACGTAATAGGGCCTTCCAAGCGATAATACAAAACTTTGTTTCGAATTTCTAGCTGTGATCTACACATCCAATAGTGTCTAACAGCTGGACTGCATAATTGCAGTAGTTGTAACGCACTGGGTTCTTAATCTCCTTTTAACCAAAATACGATTCAATTCAGGATCCTCCATCTTTTCCGCGCTGATTTTATCTGTTGAAAGGCTACAAACTGATATAGGACGGACATGATCGACATCTTTACATGCAGTATGACTGTATTGGCACACACACGGTGCATTACATGGATTCTTTGCGAATAAATATGTCTAATAAGCTAAAAATATGTTAACTTCCAGACCTTCTTGATTACGCATAACCGATTTACCCAACATATGTACATCATTACCGTTTTGCCTCCAAAACGAAAATCCTTGTTTTTATATGAAAATCTTTATGTTTATATATTCCGCATTACAATTTAAGGGGAAAAATCATTCTCCAAATGAAATACAAGTTTTTACTGAAAAATTAAATCGAAAAATACCCTCAGCAGATGTCATAATCTGAGGTGAAGGCGCGGGTATTAAGGATTACAGAAGAGTGGTTCCAAAATCTCCTTTCAACAGGAAATAGTCTCCCAAAATTCATTACATGATGAAAAAAGATTGGATTACATATTTGTTTTATTTACAACAGATGTATGTCCTTTAATAAATGAAAAAATTGTGAATTAGTCATTTGGGCTAATGATTTGACATTTTGACACAATGCTTATTACCTTTATGTACAACAATACACAGGTCAGTTTTGAAATAAATACATATAATTGTCCTGTTTAACATGTTTAAGTCCTTTTTTAAATGGAAACATGTGAATTTTGTGGATTCATGCTGTAACTTAATATGAACAGAAAAGGAAATTGGGAAGTGAGAAATCATGCCTTCAACAAATAACAAAATAGGTAGCAACAGACTACATCATAAGAGAAGCACTAAATGGTACCAAAATAATACGTGTTAAAAATCATAAAAAAACAAATAAAAAAGAGTTCATATAAGAAACAAAAATAACAACAAGCGGACAAGAGACAACGCCTAAAAATTCAGTGTCCTGATTTGTAGCAGGCAAACAGAATATGGCAGGGTTAGACACATTTATGAATACTCCACTCTTCCTTTAAATCCGTAGTCAGTGGTTAAGCCAAATAATAAAGTAGATAAACAATTAAATTCAGTCCAATAAGTAAGTCAGTACCAGATTAAAAACAAGACACAGCATATAACCGGATGTTTCTTTTTTCCATTTTTTAAAAAAATTTATTAATTTATCACTACTTTTAATTAATTTTTACCATTAACATTAATGTTAACACTTTTATCGTAAATGCGCAGTACACAATGCTTATACTAACATTATCATAGCACTGAAGTGCTTATATGCAGCGCTGCTGTTAAATTTTTCGCACTAACCTCATTTTCCTATGCCTTATTCCTCTTTTCAGTCTTAGCAGGGTTTCATATCTTAATAATTAAACACTTGTTCCACCTTCATGCTGATACTGCACTGTAATATCATAAATTTACTTCCAATCTACAATTTTGCAATAGAATAATTGATCATTGGAGACACTTATACTATTGCATTCAGAAATTAAGTTGAACGGATATCTTTAACCGGAAAATCAACTAATGGATAAGCTCAATGGTTGATTAAAGAGAATTACAATCCATGAATAACTAGAACTGTGAGTGACCTCACTGATTGATACCGCCGCTTGCAATACTAGCTTAAAAGCTTTAAACATGAATTATCTCCCTTCGCAAGCATCCGGCGATAATTATCTTGCTTCATGCACATCTACATATGATGCCCAAACTTCATATAAAGTTTCACCAAAATGCATTAAACGGTTTATGAGGAGTTGCGCTAACAAGCTTTAAACTTGTAAAACCCTCAGGTTGGATTACATGCCTTTGCTCGCATCCGAAAGTAATTATCTTGCTTTATGCACATCTATATAATGATGCCTAACCTTCATATAAAAGTCTCATCAAAATACCTTGAACGGTTCAGGAGAGTTGAGCTTACAATGTACATGGACAGACCGACGGGCGAATAGTTATTAGTTCACTAAAAAAAAACTGTTAAGACATCTAACAAGTAATAAAGTTCAATATTTTGTTCTAAAACAGGTAGAACGAAAAGCCAACAACAGATAAACTATCGTACAGCATAACATATTCTATAGTCACTTTCTACTTCTGAATCATCAGAGATACAATTCTTTGATACCACTTTTGATGCACAAGATGTGCACATTTCGTCGATTTACGACTCATCAGTTGTGCCCAAGTCCTAAAATGTTGAAATCCAAAACAATTATACAAAAGGTTGAAGAGCAATTCAAAATTACCAAATGACCAAAAGGGGTTAATGCCAAAACCATTTTAGGACATAGCCATACACAAAGGAGATGCACCTTAGTTTTAGCACATTTTACATCTTTGTAGCAGAATATTTTAATTATCAGTTTCGAGCTAGTATCAAAATACTAGCAACTGAGCTGGGGATACCCCGGGGACTTGGAGTCCACCAGCAGTGGTAAATCGACTCGATGGTAAAAATACAATTCTTTGATACCAATGTAGATGCATAAGATGTCCACATTTCATCGATTTAATAAGACTCATTAGTTGTATTCAAAGCCTAAATGTTGAAATCCAATACACTAATCCAAACAGTTGATGAGCAATTCAAAGACACCACAATGACCAAAAGGGGTTATGTCAAAACCATCGCAGGACAGATCTCTGCACAAGGGAGATACTCTAATGAAAATAAATCATCCAAAATTTCAAGTGTTCCGAATTCATAATATCTTGTATGGACGTAAAACAGAGCATTAAGATAGATAATTAAATTGATTCGAATATAATTTTTATACAGTTGTATGTTTGTTCTGCGTTTACAAAAGTTAAAGATAGCAATAGAAAGTGGTATCCAATACATCGCATATCCATGTGAATAAATCATAGGCTACAAGGAGCATTTTGTTCATCGCTAAGGGACCTTGAGATTAAAATCCATGCAATGTTAGGTTTCAATCCATTCAGTAATCTTCATAGGGTCCTATGTTAAAATAAGTGTTCCACTGACGGTCATCATGGATAACAGGTAGGCACCATAGTAACGACTCTTGATCGGAACCTAATAAGAACATTCATGCTATGTTTCATTTCAATCCAACGAGTGGTTCTCTAGATACAGATTTTTGTATGAAATTTCCCCTAGGGTCCTACAGAAGAAGTATAACGGACCGCGCATCCACGTTGGCTGGTTATTGACTTCGTTGAACTAGGGCATCCATCATCAGGTGAAAGTTCGTTTTTACTGTGGAAAACACGGTGGATGGTCAGCAGATCGATATTATAAAATGGGTTAAAAAAATAACGTTATGTTTTCTTTAATTCCGGAGTTATTAATTTAATTCCAATCATTTTCATAATTGTATAATTTCCTATGCAGTTTGTAATAACAGATTTGTCCCAACATAGGTGTCAGCATAAACAAAATCCCTGTAGACCAGAGAATGATTGACAGCAATCTTGACCACGGTATATTGTTTCAAGTAACGGGTCAAGGTATATAGCTGTGACAAGACTACAAGATTATCGTGCAAAAAAGGCGGGAAAATATACGACAGTATGATAAAATCTTCAATCAATACAATTTGGAAAAATAAGTTCCATGCCATAAAAAGGCAGACTTACGGATGTTCGAGACAAATATTGAATTTTTACTATGTACTTTTTATTCGAGAAAATGTGAAGATACTTTTAGTTTTATCAAATATTACGGCAAACGATTTTTTTTTGGCGAGGATAAGTGAGGACGAAATTTGAAAAATCCAAATATACAAACATGTAAGTAACTTCATTCCAAAAACATTCAATAACAAATAATAATTTCGAAAAAGGTTGATAACTAAGTCTTGTTCTTGTATATATATACTTAGACTACTTATAGCTAAGTGTTTCACCAAACCATTGTCTCAACTTCTAACTGCTATTCTAACAGCTGTCAAAACGGGCCTCCAAAGTTATTGTGAGACAAGCTATTCAAGAAGTGGTATCAATCAAATGTGGATGTTAAAGAACTCCAAAGACTTAAAGGATATTTTACGATCTGGGTCCATTTCAGTCTGTAACAGCATAAAAACATTTGATTTCTCTATCCTCTATACCACCATTCCTCATTCACAACTGAAGGAGAAGTTGAAAGGTCTAATCCATCGATGCTTTCAAAATAAAAATGGCAACAACAGATACACATACCTTGTCATTGGTAGAGATAAATCGTACTTTGTTAAAAACCACCCTAAATCTAACAACAAATATACAGAGGACGAAATTGTCCTGATGATTGAATTTTTGATCGACAACATATTTGTTCAATTTGGTGGACGTGTCCAACAGACAATAGGCATTCCTATGGGTACTAATTGTGCGCTACTACTGGCCGACTTGTTCCTTTACTCATATGAGGCAGACTTCCTAGACGGGCTTCTCAAGGAAAAACAGAAGAAGTTAGCCCGTACCTTTAATTTCAGCTTCCGCTACATAGATGATGTTTTATCTCTAGCCAATTCACCTTTTGGGAATTTCTTACATCTCATCTATCCCAATGAGCTCGAATTTAAGGATACCACAGACACTGCCAAGTCTGCATCTTAAAAGTAGCTCAGACAGGGGTACGTTGCTCCTAAGCTGAAGTCATCCTTATTAAAGTTTTATGGGCGTCATCATGACTTGGTTGACAGGTATGAAAAAACCGTTTCCCAAATGAAAATGGACCTGTTTCATTGATATTATCTCTTCCTCATACCGGATTTGACATGGGCAGCATAGCGGGTGTCCTGCATGAAGCAGAGACCTCCTCCGAGCACCTGAGTCTACCACGGTTTTTTAGTGGGGTCCATGTTGTTCATATGTTTTTAGTTTTTAATTGTAATGCATGTATTGTTTTGGTCTTGTCTCCATTGTTCTCCGGAGTTTGTCAGTTGTTACAATTTTTCTGTCCTTCGAATATCCCTTGGATATTTCTTGACTTTACATATATATGACTTCGTCATCCAAAACCACACCTTCAAGTCAAATGGTTGCTCCACAGGAATTTCCTGTGCTGCAAAATTGTCGATATTATGATCAAACACTGTTAAGATAATTTATATGCTTTAATAATTGATGGTTGTCGAAAATAGCCAAACGATCTTCGTGAGAGTCAAATTAGGTGGACCCAGGATGGATTGAAGAAAAATAAATTGGTAAATAATATGTGTAAAGGGTTGAATGATTATAAAAATAATGCATGTGTTTTCGTTGGTATTGAAAAATAATTATTTAAATAAAAGATAAATAGTTGTAATGATGATATTACTTTTTATTTCTAAGAATATACCTACTCTGTCCCAAAATAACATAAGGGAGCAGACCTTTAATTGTAGGGTCTAGGGTTGCTTAGAATATTGGATTTATTTTCACATCTTTTCCCTTCCTGCGTTCTTATATACCAAATACAAATGTATGTCATTATTATTTCAATCCATAAAATGTCATACTTTTTTATCTCTTTTTGAAGCCTGATTTTTTTTTTTTTTTAATTTTGAAGCCTGTTTTTTTTTTTTTTTTTTTTTTTTTTTTTTTGTAGTAAATCCCTAGCCCTATAAAGATCAAAATGTTGCACCCTTATTCAAGAATAGCCAAGATTTATTTAAATTATACTGTGTAAAGAGAGTCTTATTGAAAATTAGTGTAATCCAAATGAGTTACTCTCTCTAAATAAAGAATATTCTTTCTTTATTTATATCTCGAGATCTTGAAACCGCGAAAACACGAAATCGCGAAAACGCGAAAACTCGAAAACGAGAAGCAAAATCATTTCGCGTTTTCGCCCTATAGAATATGAAGGGCGAAATCGCCTTATCCGACCACAATAGATAACTACTATCAATCTGGATTAATAATTATTGAATTGTATTTTGATTTAAGTCTAATCGTGTATAATCTTGCGAGAGAATGTGCAAACATGCCACGTACCACAAGTCAAGCTTGTTCATGTTAAATTATAAAGTATTATAAAAAGTGAACGGTTTTTAAGGATGGCCAGTCATAAACTGGCATTGAAATACGGAACCCGTTATACGGAGATAAGTTTGGACATTTGTCATATTCTTCATACTGTATAAATTTATTTGACTTGATATATTTTGGAAAATTATTATTATTTTTTTTAGTCAACACAGCAATTTATCTTATTTTTTACAGTAATTTTAACAAGAAAACCCTAATATATTACGGAAATATGATGAATACATTTGTATCTTCAGTCAATATACGTATTTCCGCACATTTTTTTTATTTGATTTTTTACTTTCGGATTTGTCCCTTCGGTGTTGCTTTTGTTTGTGTTTATTGAAAAGGGGCTGGTCGCCCTACAGTTCCAAAGCTGAATGGACTAAGGACAAACTGCATGTGTTCAACTTGAATTGATAATTCTTAAAAAAAAAATTACATTAATGTTAACCAGAAAAACCTAATATATTTCACTTTTATAACTTTTCAAAGGCATCCGTGAGTTAGCCTGACTTTCGACAAAGAGGATTACTGCTGTCACAAAAGCTTCTTAACCAGGGTTTATCAGGCATAAGTTGATGTCATCACTTAGGAAATTTTACGGCGTCATCACGAATTGATTGACCGTTACAGTGTTGATGTTGGACCTATTCCCACTGTCGTAACATTTCATGTGCCTCGACCGATTTGTGACGTCCACCGGATTGACTTTGTTGAATTTTAGGACGAGTTCCGCGTACGGAGCAGGAACGGCTTACCCTTTCGGAGCACCTGGGTTCACTCCTGGTTTTGATAGGAGTTCGTGTTGTTCATTGTTTTTTAGTTTTCAGTGTTTATTTGTTGTGCTTGTGGTTGTTCATTTATCTTCCCGGGTTTGTCTGTCCAGTGGATTACTTTTGTTGATTTGCTCCTTAAGTATATTTGTCCTCTTCAGCTCGCGACATCGGGCTAGTGCCATTTTCAACATCTGCTCTACAAATATTGTGTAAAGAATGCGCTCCAAACGTTGTGGAACTTTGCACGATTAACATTAGTAGATCATTTACAATTGTTCCAATTTTTATGTCAGTTTGGTGAAGTACAAAGCGGAAATGGTGATATATATTTTCCATTGAAACACAATGCGAAATCACATTTTATCTTCTCTGAAATCAGTGGCTTCATTTTATGTATGTACTACATTATATAGTTATAGCTAGCAGTCAAAGGAGAAACATTTATTTTGCAGAAAAGTTTGGAAAATATTTCTATAAAAGATACAAGCGGAATTTATGAAAAGTCTGCCTTAGATATCTTTTCACAAATCATTTGTGCTTTGAAAGAAATAACAATTAATGAACTGCGTGCAAGAAAGATGTATATAGACACAGACGAGAATAGAATATCATGGGTTATATCATTGCCTTCTAATTGGAATAAAAAAGAAGAGAACTTTTTTATCAAGTGTTCTGAAAAGGTAATAAATTTTTGTTTTTACTGATCGTTCAAAATAGCATTTCCAAATGTCTGTCTGTATAAACGAAAATATAATGATATTAGGTGCGATTCAATATATGGGATAACATTCAACATATCTTATAAACTAAAAGTGACTTGTTGGCACATAGCTTTTATATTTACTTTTTTACTTCTCAAATTCTTTGTGCGGCACATAAAATGTTTTACAAATCCTCGCCATAAAAAAGTTTCCCCGTTTCAGATTTTACTGATAATTATACTCCTCCTCTAATATCCAGGGACATAAATTAAGACATGTCAGTTTCCATGACCCCCTAACCAAACAGTGGTTCCCCACTACAGGTTTTACTCATAAGAGGTATCAATAAATAAAGTTATTAGTTAAAATATAAATGGGATCGAACACAAAAGGTGCTATAATGGCGACAAAAATAACTAGAAATCTGTGCTGTCGGAATCGACAGTGATCCCCGCACCCCTGTAAGTGGTTGGGCCACTTACCTATAGTAAAAAATATAAAACCTTATTCCCATCCAAAAATAGTATGCAGTCATTCTATAAAGAAATTAAATCAATAAACCTAATGAAAAAAGAAAAAAAACTTAGTTCACAAGCTTTAAACTGACAATTTTTTAAATTTAACCAGAGTGATCCCCCGGTTTAAACATCGATATTCTAAAGCCTTATTGTGCAACTAAATATAGTGTAGGACAATACTATATATAAGTAAAATGAATGAATTGCAAAATGAAAGAGAACTTAATGTCACAAACCCCCTGTGGGCCCCAATTTTAGAAAATCAAAGTTTAAAACCTTATTGCACCTCTGCATAAATTGTAAAATGAAAGAGGAGTTTAGGTCACATTTGGACCCCTTGTTTAGAAAATCAAAATTCTAAAACCTTATTGCGCATCTATACGTTTTTTGCAACCATTCTATATAGAAATTAAATTCCTAAACCCAAAAAGGAAGAGGAGTTGATGTCACAAGAAAGTGTGACCGACGGACGGGGACAATCGCTATATCGCCGAACTTTCTTCGAAAGTGCGGGGATAACTAGACTGAGGCAGTCGGAAATGACAGCTATCCCCGCACTCCCCACATTTGTATCCCTATGCACCTTTTTCACAATTATACCTTTGAATACAGGACCAAATGTTGGGAAATTAAAATTATAAAACCTTATTGCACATCTATATACAGTGTGACAAATGGAAATTAAAAATGAAAGAGGAGTTTAGGTCACAAGCTTAAATTCCCAATTTTCCAAATTCAACATCTGATTATCATTAAGATATGTTAAATTTTAAAAAAATTCAAGAACTTCAACGGCTAAAAATGACTCAGGATTCTGACATTTTGCTTCGTTTTTGTAATCAGCTTAATCTTAATTCAATGAATTAAAACGTTTTAAAATTGCAGTTGTGAAATTTTCTGTTAAATATTTGACTTTTTTTTCAGGCTGGGATTAAAAGACAGAGACTTCTTTTTGCAAAGGAGTCCATTGCTATCAAGTTTGCCTGTAAGAATTTCCCCGCAACATTTAAGCCAGAAGATACTCAATTATTTGATAATAGTAGATACATTGTTATTGATATAGGGGGTAAGGATTTAAGGCTTTAAGTACTACATACATCATAGGTACATGTAGTGTTTATTATTCGTACAGTGATATGTATGATCAGTCCGCACAATATTTGTAATATAGATTAATCTCACCACTGATACACACATCATCCTTCAACATTGGGCGGATTTATATAAAATGGGGCGGGAAAGCGCCGTATAACATTATCCTTATGAAAAGTATATCTATCTATGATCAAGCACTTGTTCCTCATATTAGTTTGAGTTTTAAGAATTTGTAAGTCAATCTTGTGTGAAAACAAATAGTTATTTGAAATGGTTACCAACAATGTGAACAGTGTTCAAATAATTAACAAGGTATAACTTTCGTCCCATTGTATGATTTTTCTCCACCCCATTGTATGCCTCTGTTGAAGCCCTATTCCGCCCCAATTTAATGCACCCACAGACATATCTTGACGTTTTATATGCTGTTGATCAACTGGGTTTTTTTTTTAATGCAAAAACATTTTTTCCAAAATTCCTGGGAATTAGTCATCACTCTATGAATAAAGCACTGTTCTTCAAAAACTTCTCGCCTCATTAATTTTCTCGAGGTCGTCTATGTTTTACGCGGATTAATTGTGAACGTAATGTTGTTAAGTCTCACTTACCAAAGTTGATCGAGATTGCTACTTTTCTGATGAAGGTAGTTGTTTCTCACAGGCTTCCTCAATCAATGATTGAAAATGGCCGTCATGATGTAACCACTTACGCTGAATGTGCTTAAAACAATCAATCGATAAATCTGAATTTATTTTCAATCGTGACAGCGGCGCGTCTTTAAATTGTTATACATAAACATTTTTCGGAAAGTAAGAAGGTTTTGCACTTCATAAAGGCTCTAAATATATTCATATTCATGTTTATCATCGGTAAACAGCATGCGATTCAAAGTCAGTGCAAGTGGCAGTTTTAATCCTGCTGTATTACGTAAGCAATGTGACTGAAAATTGAAGAATTTATAGTTTCCTATTTACAATCATAGATGTACCAAATTCTTTTTTTTTCCTTACCTTATTAGCTTATAATTAGGTAAAAGACGGATATATAATATCATCTTCATTTTAATGTCGGCCTAACAATTTGGTAAAAAGGATTTTTTTTTAAATCTGGACGTGAAATCTTTGCATGTGAAGGCAACACCTACCACATTCATTGAAATAACTGATGACTAGAACTTTTAGTTATTAGTACTAGAGTCACAGAATACACTTATGGACGACGTATTAGACCGAAGTTTCGAAAAATGCACATGACATTAAAAACCCTGTTACAAAAATAGAGGTGTGACTAAACATCGAGTTTGAGTTCGTGTTAAAGTTAGAGTTAGAGTTGAGGTCCGAGTTAGAGTTTCGAGTTATAAATCGAGTTCGAGTTGAAGTTCGAGTGAACTCTAGATATTAATTTCTAATGTCATTTATCGAGCTATATTTCGAGTTAGAATTACAGTTCGAGTTAAACTTCGAGTTAAGATATATATTTTTGTATGTAGCGATGCCGATATTCGTACAAACTTTTTTCTAATACGGAATTAAGTGACGAAGTGAAGTGTTGTTCAGCAACCATTTTATTCACAGTTCAAATGATGAAATCCTGCTACGTGGGCCTTTAGAGTGCCTCAACTGCTACTAAAGTCAGATTTTTTTATTTTTTAATAAAATTTCAATGAGAAAATAAGCGTTTTTTTCAGGTGTAGCAAACAAGTCAACCAGACTTCAACATGTGGACGGAGGTACATACACACTATATTTGCCCCAAATTTAGAAATAATGTGAACACGACAAATCAAGCCAAGAAGTAATCTATACTACAAACAATATTTCAAACAAACAAGAGGCTTCAAGGAGCTCATATACGCTCTCCTGTAAAAATTATTGGTTCGGTGCGTCCTTCGACACAATTTTGAAACTGGACACCCCTAATGATGATTCAGGCCAAATTGTCCAGTGGATTTAGAGGACCATCTAAAGATCATTAAATTAAAGTTTGGTTGATACTGACTTTGTAGTTTCAGAGGAAAAGATTTTAAAAATTTATTTCCCCCTTTTCTATAATTAGCTCAGGCAACTATCTTGGTTGAAGGTCGGGGACAACAGACACATTTTTAGAATGGGACCACCCAAGGACTATTCCACTAAAGTTTGGTTCCAATTAGCCCTGCAGTTTCAAAGGAGATCCTCAAATAGTATTCCCCATAGGGTCCTAAGTTTAATTATATCGGGTCGTGACGGCAATCTTGAAAGACGGACGTACTCGTCAGATAGAACCATCCCATAACTAATATAACCATGTTTGGTTTCAATTGGCCCAGTAGTTTTAGAGGAGAAGACTTTTATATTAAAAAAAGCTAAAAATCGACAACTCGGGGGCAATATCTCCAATCCGATTTCTACGAAAATTGAAACTCAAGTAGATCTTGTCCTCTAGATCGTTTTACCTTGCCAGATTTTCTCTAAAGGCATTTCTTCTGACATAATTTTCAAAAACTACTGTCTGACCCATATGCTCTATTCTTAGTAACATAGGCCATGTTGTTTGACTTGTGGCATCCTTTGACACTTTTTTCCTACTAGACACCATAGTGATGACTCGGGCCAGGTTTTATTCCAATTAGCCCAGCAAGTTCAGAGTGCAATATTTTTTTTCAAAGAAGTTTACGACGAGAGATGACGAATACCAAGTGATGGCAAAAGCTCACATGGCCTTTATGATTTTTTTCTATAGTAGAGATATTTAACACGGTATACAATCAGCGAATCCGAGACAATCAGTTAAACCGAGTGTTTACATTTCAGCTGATTGATTGGCCAAGTATGAAAAGCCATATAAATAAACTTTGACCCTTTTGCTTTCCATAAAAAAGACATACCTAGCAATACAATTTTAAACGTATCCGGTGTTACCGATGGTCTCGGGTGCGCCAGTTGTATACCGTGGTTAAGTTTCGTCTACTTCTACGGTACATCGACGATATGAAGAATCAAGTAAGCCAATCAGAAATGCACAGGGAAATAGACAGAAAGGCAAACAGATCAGTATATTCCCTACAGTTTTGCTGGGTTTGTCATAGCAAAGAAAAATATGGGTACTGTGGCCTATTGGGCCGGCACAAATACCCCTGCCCCTCTAGGAGAAAACCGTTAAATTTTATGGTACACATTACAACTCATTAGTATCAAGCTTCCAAGTATTAATCAATTCCTTCATATATACAAGCCAAGAAAACTTTGACTGAAATTTTCATCCATTATGGCTAACAGTAAAATTTCAAAGTCTCAGCAACAACTCATCATTATCAAGTTTCAGGTCTAATATAAAATAATTCCGATATGCGAAAGCCAAGAAAACTTTGACCAAAAATTTTATTTCGGAGGAGGGGGACATCCTGATTACTATGCGGGGGTATAAAATACGTATTTTGTTTGTTATTGATATTGATATAAAAAAACCCTCAAAATAATGGTGACTTCAAGATGAAGAACAACAATAAAAGCGTTGTTCCATTGCTTTGTTTACCATGTATTAATTGGGATTTTGTCTCATGTACATTTACTCCATATCCCTTCATTTTTCAATCATAACTAAACTTGTATTTTATACTGCAGTTTTCTGTCACAACTTTAAATCTGACATTTCAGTGTACGGCTTATTTTAAGGAAGGTTTGAAAAAACTTTTTAAAATTATACATAATCCACATGCATTTCGATTTAGGGAGGACGTCGTACTTTAAGGCGGGTTGAACAATATAAATACACGTATTTCAGATATTGGGAGGAGCAGGTTTCTTTTTCAGTTTGTGATTTTATGGAAATGATTTACATAAATAAATGGACACGAGTAAAACTTTATGTATGTCTCTTCCACATTCGTTGGTGGGATATATTAAGGAGAAAAAGAAAAGGAAAACGCACGAGGAAACGCAATCGGAAACGTTTCATGTGCACTGCATGAGGAGCCGGTCAATCTAGATTCATTGATACATATATTCGGTGTCCAGATGATTAAACGGCGAAAAATTAAAATCAACACAAAATAACTTAACCTGGGGGGAGGGGGGTTACTCTCCAAAATTTTCTGCTCGTTGGCTAGTACTATTAATGGGGATCAAATTTCTCAATTTTGCTATATTTTTTGGGGGTCCCAAAAGTTGCAGGTATTTTTGGGTTTGGGGGGTTAGTTAAAAAAGACGAAAAAATAGCGTTTTTAATCTTTTTTATGAGGTAAAATAAAATTTTCTGGGTCTGAAAAAATTACAGATATCTTTTCAAATTTAGGTTTTTTTTACGAGCCTAAACTTAATCCGTGACTCGAATTTTAACTCGAAATGCAACTCGATAAATGACATTAGAAATCAATATCTCGAGTTAACTCGAAGATTAAGTTGAACTCGAATGATAACTCGAACGCTAACTCGAACTCCATGTTTAGTTACACCCCAAAAATGGTTCCAGATCTTTGTAAGGATGTCTTTGAAACAAAGTAGGAGTTTGTGCCTATTGGTAAACTTGTAAAAACTGACATATAGAACATTCAATCAAAATCAATGTTACATCCAACGTTGCATAATAATAATTATAAATTTTGCATACCTGAGATTATCCAATAATACTCTTTTGCCTGCTCAGGTGTGGTTTCCTGAAATTTCAAATAGAAATTAGTGTTCAAGCTGGAAAATAATATTATATTCCCAATTTTTTTATTATTTCAGGGAGTCGTTGTAAAATGTCTGCAAACTTGAGAAAAGATGAGTATCAAATTGCAGAAGAAGCGTCAAAAATACTTCCTATAGGGAAGGGGAGGCTGAATTCTGTAATTCTCGAATTGTTTGAATCAATTGTTGGGAAAAGCGTTATGGAAGCCCTGAAAAAAGAAGAAAAAGATATCTTTATTCACTGGCTGAAAACATTTGAGTCTGTAAAACGTAAAATCACTCGGAAGAACGTAGATTTTGATATTCCTATTGATATATTTAACAGACTTTGCGAACGTTATCTTAAGAAGACTTTCCAGGAGGCTTTAAACGAATCAGATGAAAAAATAAACATCAGTCTAATAGGAAAAAAAGTATTTGTTAGTAAAGAGAGATTTCAAAAGTTGCTGGACAAAGTTTCTACCGATATCGGTACTAAAATCAAAGAATTTATAGATTCTCTTAAACATAAGACCGTTTCAGCTATCTTGATTGTTGGAGGTTTTTCGAAATTTCATCGCGTCAAAGATTCTATCCAAAAACTGTTTCCAGCGATGAAAATATTTGATACAGATGAACCTGAGTTTGCTGTGGTAAAAGGTTCTGTTTTATTTGGTTGTAAACCAAACGTTATTAATACTAGAGTCACAGAATATACGTATGGACGACGTATTCGACCGATGTTTCGAAAAGATGTACACGACATTAAAAGACGAGTTACAAACAAAGGGGTTCTAGATCTTTGTAAGGATGTCTTTGAAACAATATTAGGAAAGGATGAGTTTGTACCCATTGGTAAACTTGTAAAACTGACATATAAAACACAATATAAGAAGCAAGACTCTATCAATGTTGCAATTTATATATCCCGCCAAGACAACACAATGTATGTAGACGAAGAAGGATGCAAGAAGATATTTGAAAGGCAAATCCTGATTCAAGACCCTACAAACGAAAACAGATTTGTTGATGTTGATCTTATGTTCGAACATTCCGAAATTATGCTGAAGTGTACAGAAAGAAAATTTAAAACTGAAAAATGTTTTGCAGTTCCTTTACTGCAATAGTCCGAATCAGGTATCTTCATTACTTTTTGTGTTCTTTAACTCGTTTTTTGCGGAGGGGCAGGAGGGGATTTTATTTAAAATTGTCTTTTATTATCAATTAAGACTATAGTTATACTTTTTGTTTCTTTTCTTCGCAACTCAATACATGTACAAATGTATGTAGTTTTCGAATACCTATTAAATGTTTCTTACTAACGGGAATATTTACGTTGGTACGGTTTGGTTTAGTTTTTGCGTTTAGGCCCATTTCTCAGAAACCCATTGAGACATATCAATGATATTATATCACTACAATCCCCTGATAATACTGAACACAAATTTGGTCATTGTGACCTACATTTAATGCATGAGTGACTCTGGTAAAAATTTGCCTTCATATCCTAGGACTCCGTGGTGTTATATCAATGATACTTAACCACTATAGTCGTCTTACATTGTATTTCTCCAAAAGTTGGGTTTTTATTCACCATATATCGTGCACGAGCGACTCGGTAAAGGTCCATTTCTCAGATACCTATTGAGACATGATCAATGCAATAGTACTTCTGTACCCAGCCGCAACGCGACGCGGGGGTACAGAAATGCCGGCCGTCATCTGTTTTTGGCGGAGTTTGAGCTTTGAAATTTTGCTAGAATTGCCTTATAAACGCTCTCACGCCTACATTTATTTGCGGATTTCGATGAAATTCATATGGAAGACATGTGTTGATCGTATTTAGATCAAGGTCGAATTCGAGTGCGGTAAGATGATTTTCTCGTCGCGGTATTGCCCTTTGAACTTTAAAATTTTCCTAGAATTGCCTTGTAAACGCTCTCAATCCTACATTTATATGGTAATTTTGATGAAATTCATATGGAAGACTTGTTTTGATGGTATCTAGATCAATGTCTAAGACAGTGCAACAAGACTCGCCAACATTTTAGTCAGCATGACCTACATTTAATGCTTGGCTTTGATTACATTTTTGCATTTAGGTGTATTATTAAAGAACCTATAGTAATGAACATGTTTTAATGATATTTCACAATTACTGTCATCTCATATAGTACAACACAGCTCAGCTTTATTGATTTTATGTGACCTACATTTTATGGTAGAGTGACTTTGATTGAATTTTTGCATTTAAATTTATTAAAAAAAAACGTGTGATGATATATCAATGATTTTTTTACAGTTACAATCATCTTCTTTAGTTCAACAAAGATCAAAAACTTATAATTACAAATGACCTAAAGTTCATGCTTCAATGACTCTATTAAAATTTAGCATTTGGGTCCTTATGTGAGAAACATAATTTGTTACTGTGGATTCATTTTTTAATAGGGTAAAAGTGTAAAATGTAAGCAGGATATATTATGTAACTTATACATGTATTTAAAATAATTTTCAGAACAATTTCCCGTCCTAAATAATAGATGGGAATTCTATGTATAGGGAGTTGGGGCATCAATGTCTTTCAGACGCGATCTCTAGGTTTTTTTTATTAAAATATGACCTTACCAAAAACTTTTCTGGACAAATATAAGTTTTTTTTCAAACGTTAGAACAGTACTGAATTTTATAAAAATCGGATATTTGCTATTATTTTATCATGATATCTGGGTGTTTATTATCCCATTTTCAGTAATGAAATTTTCGTTTTATTCCAGTCATTATATGAGGCCAAACATTTCAAATTATTGTTCAAAGAAGGTCAAACATTAAAATGACTACTTAACAATCGTGTATTGGAATATGTGGGACGCAAAAGGTTACAGTCAGAGGGAGTAGGATATTACCACTTGTACCTTGATGCCATCTACTGTAACCCGATATCTTGCATGCATTTATCCTACTTCATCTTTGCATAAGGTCATCCTTAGAAATTATTAGCAACAAATTGGAGACTGCATACATGTTCTGTAAATATAATTATATTTTTGCACATTGTTTCATATCTGATAATACCATTCAGTATTGTTATCATTAGTTTATCATTGTGTAACTTGTTATTAGTTTTAGATCTTCAGTACTAGTATTTTTTCTTTTGTTTCTTTACAATTGTTTTATTTAAAAAGAGAAAACATTCTTAAAATTGAGGCATGCAGGTCCATGTTCTTCAGTTTACTTTCATGGATATTTTGTACATTTCAAAATTTATGTTATGCATGTATATGTATATTTTTTATTTTCAAATTAAATTTCTATTAAAACTCGGTGTCTTGTTTATTATAAAATGTAATATTATATAGTTATTAACCAAATGCAATGAATGTCACTTCCACATGTTATGCAATCCTTCTTTAATGTATTGGAGGACAACTTTTTGTTGTTAAATTACTGTCTTTGAGTCATTTTTTAAAGTACGGTAGATTTCAGCTGTGAATAGGAAGTACCTTTTGGCATTTCTGTTTGACAGAAAAATATGTTTTGGAGATTAATAGGTTCTTACATGAGTTCAAAGTGATGACAGGAAAATCTTCAACGAATTTTACGTCATAACAGTGGGAGATGGATGCACGTGCAACGATCTTGCGAGGGTCATCTCACACTAAAAACAGCAGGTTCCACTACTAAACTGTCTATTCTACTTACTAGTACAGTTGGTACGATAAAAAACCTGGTAATAAACTTTTCAAATAAGGTTTTTGAAAATAGTAGTATTAATTACTTTTGGAGTGTCATACATTCGTGGGAAAATCTTGATAAATTGCATGCTCATATTGGTGATTTCGAATCTGTTCAAAGTTTTGATTTTTCTACCCTATATACCACTTTGCCTCATAATCTCATTCAGATAAACTCACATACCTAATTAAATGAGCATTTAAAAAGTCAAAATGTGAATATATATGTTCAAACTCTTTTAGGTCATTTTTAGTAAAGAATAAAAACTATGTCAACTGGACCTGCCTATATGATATCTGCACTTGAATTTTTACTAGATAACATTTTTGTTCACTATGGGGATCCCGTATATCGCCAATATAGGAATTCCAATGGGGACTAACTGTGCCTCACTTATTGCAGACCTGTTTCTGTATTGTTACGAGTCACAATTTATGTAAAAAAATCAGCAAAGATCCAACGAAACAACGTCTGATACAAAAATTTAATAACACTTTTAGATATTTGGATGATTTTTTTACTCTACATAATGACGACTTCAGCATGTACACTAAAGAGTTCTAACTTGTTTAACTTACTTTAAATGAAGGTAATACTAACACTGCCCTTTCCTGGATCTTGATATCTATATCTCTAACGGAAGCTTAATATTAAATTTACGATAAGAGAGATGATTTTTCATTTCCTATAGTTAATTGTCCCCGTTTTTAGATGATGACGTTCCCTTGGCACCGTCGTATGGTGTTTATATATCTCAACTTGTTCGATTCGCTCGTGTATGTAACAACGTATATGATTTTAACGAAAGAAATCTCTGTATTACTGAAAAATTATTACACCAGGAATTTCGATATCACAAACTTTTACTAAATTTTATCATCGGTACAAGGACATAATTCTTAAATATAAATCAAGGTGCAGACATCTAATATGTTCAGGTGTTGAACATCCCATCTTTTATGGTAATATTCTATACAAAGCACAAAAAAGCGTCATTCACCTAAAAAGCTAACCAAACCTTTATACAGACTTTTCCTCAAGGGATATAGTTACGATACTGTTGTTAAATCATTTAAGATGGCATTTTTTGGAATTAATATTGATTCACTCATAAGGTTTTTGCATCGGAAACAAACACATTTATTCTAAAACCAGTTGATACTTAACTCCTTAAGGGAAGGATTGTGGCTGATTTTCTATATGATAATAACATAATCTTTCGATCAGTTTAATTGAGGTCTGGAGTTGGCATGTCAGTAATTGCTAGTGGTCTTTTGTTGATTTATATCGATCATTGTCATTTTGCTTAGTTTCTTCTGTTACTTTTTCTAGCATCGGACTCGGGACTTCTTTTGAACTGAGTTTTACTGTGCGTGTCACTGTGTATTTGTTTATTCAACATTAGCTAGAGGTAAAAAGGGGGGTTGAGATCTCACATAACATGTTTACTCCCCCACCCCCCCCCCCCCGCATTTTTGCGCCTGTCCCAAGTCAGGAATCTCTAGCCTTTGTTAGTCTTGTGTGTGTTTTTTTAATTTTGGTTCATCTGTATGTTTCGGAGTAGAGTTGAACTAGTATGCAGTTTAGGTGCCAGTTGAAGATTTTTCGTCGTGTTGTCTCTTTAACACATTCCCCGTTTCCATTCTCTATATTTACGGAAGAAAAACCAGTCTTTCCTTTTATAGGTAAAAATGTTTGTTTGTTTTTTTTTGCCAGTCATGTTTCAGTGTCTGGTTCGGGTACTGTCCTCTGGATTATGATTTAGAATTTCCCTCCTGGCATTGTTGGTTCGGTATCGTCTCACTTGATTAAAAAGTGAATTATTCTGTACGAACACATACAACTAAGCTGGATGAATATCTCTGACAGATGGACGGACAGAGTTTTTTTTTATATAGCCCAAAAGCAAACTTAAAATATGAAAGTGGAAAAATTTTTGAACTTAAGTAATATATCAAAGGACTTTAGTTATTCGGTTTGAAATAAAGCAAATGTAATCAGCTAAATACTTTGCTTTATACAAAGTACAGTTACATATAACATCATATCTAAAATTAAAACTGTTTGAAGTCGAAGGAAAATAAAATCTGATTTTAATGGTTAGTATTCCAGTGCTTTTTTCACATCGGATCAATTTTACTCACTCTTGCAAGAATTAACGATTATTGGTATAAATGATTCGGATATAATTATGATCTACTTGCTTTTATGAATCCGATCTCAAGTTATTTTAAAGTTGATCCAGCCAAAATGTGATAAGATTTGAAGGCTATAAGGGTTTATCTTGTTTTTTTTGGGGGGGGGGGGGGAGAAAAAAATCTCTGAAAAAGACAACTACGCTGCCAGTCTACTATGTCACAAAGACAACATGTTTCTTTTTGTCCTCAATTATACCTTATTATATCGACCCATTCAACATGTAAACGGAAACTTAACATTTATATTTAGGGATGAGACAGAATCGGAATTCCAGAGTAGATTCCACAGCCAATTCATATCGGCATTTACTTTGTTCCGACGTAACTTTCAGCTACACGTAGTTATTATGTTATCGTCCAACATTTCTGGTTATTTAAGCTTGTTGAAAAGTTCCTGGATATTTATTATTTTTTTTTTACAATCACAACATCTTTAGGCTACACATTTTATTTGTTAACAATTATGTATCACATAGTTATAAATTTTAGAAGAGAAAATTAATGTTTTAAACTTGAAAAAGAATACGGCGAAGCGACAAGATCAACATCCAAACATAAGGCGAATTCGTGAGAACACTAACATAGCAAACAAATACCACAGTGGCACACTTGAACCAAAAGGGTAAACAATAACATTTTAACCGAACAGAATCGAAACAAGACAGCTCTTGCCATGTAAACTCCCATGCGTGGGAACTGAATATTATCTATGACTAGTTTTATAAAGTTAAGAAGAATTTTTCAACTAATCGAAGAGTCATAGAACAAATGATCGCTCGACAAAAATTTTACATTTCTATCTAGTTACGCAAGGCCTGTAAGGAAACTTTTTTTATATCTTAATATTAAAGCATAGGCAGAATTTTTTGAGTGAAAATTATAAGTGTTGTTAGATCTTGTTAGTGAACTTTCAATTTTGTTCAGTCTCATTAAACTACAGAATTTGTTAGATACCAATGCTCAATATAAAATTGCCATCTATAGTAAGTTATGTTGACTCGTATGTTGAAATAATAAAGTTGATTGTTGATGTAAAATATCATTGATATATCATCAAAGGTTTTTGAGAAATAGACTTAAACGCAAAATTGTAATCATAGTCACTCTACCATAAAATATAGGTCATAGTGACGCTAATGTAACTAACTTATATTATACTGTATGAGAAGATGGTATTAAAATTCAACAAAAGCCACTCAAGTACTCACTTAGTAGGTCGTGATGAGTTATCGCCGAGTTACGTTGTACTGCATAACTATAAGACAATCCTACGATATTCATAAATAAAATTAGAGCAAGAACAAACAAGGGAGGTGTGAAAACAAAAACAGAGGTGGGCATATGATTCCTCAGTGATAAAGATGACTACATATAATTTCAACTAAACTTCAGCTTTAAGGTAAGTCTCGTTTAGTTTTTTAATTATATCACGTCATCATCACTTCGGAATCCTATGAGATTTCAAAGAACACAATACTGAATACAAAAAAAATCACAATATTCAACAAAAAATCCCTCCTAGGTACATAAACTATAAAAAATAAAACTAATAAATTACAATTTCAGAACTGTATTTAGAAAATTAGACTTGTCATCTACAATAGGTTTTTTTTAACTTGGAAAAAGTCGTAGTATTTGACCAACCAACAACTTTCATTATAATCTCTACTGATACAAGATTAATATTTGCCTTGGAAACAGACACTCTAACACTGTGGGAAGAAAAACTGTTGATATCAATCCCTGCTCTTTACATCACTGTTTTTAACCACCTGCTGGTATTGTCTTTACTAGTAGTTACTGGTCCATATGGCTTGGCATAACTTATAAAAAAGTCTATTACAGTTCTTTCTCAACCATGCAGTCCTTTTCAAGTATTCATTTAAAACCAACATAACACAACCTCCTATCTGGAGGGTAACTACAAATTTCTATACTATTCTCCGACCATCCTTGTCTATTTTGCTTCAAGAATAAAAAAAATAATGTTTTACAATACTCAATAAATACAATGTCTGAACTCTACTAGCTGTAGAAAGTGCTATTAACATGACTAATTTAAAAGTAAGATCCTTCAGAGAAATGCATTTAACAGGTGATAATTTTTGCAAATAAATTAACACCCTAGACACATCCCAAATCTTGCAGTATTTAGGTTTGGGGTCGAAGATTAAATACACCCTTAAAAACTCTTATGATTGTTGCGTTAATCACAATTACATAATTGTTAATTACAATACCGAAAGGTGACAGAGCTGACCTTTCTACATTAATAAAACTATAACTAAATCCATTATCAAAAAGTAAAGTTAAATAATCTAACACTTGATCTAAAGATAGAGAAATTGTATTTAAACGCCAAGATGCCATAATGATACTGGTAGTTTCTGATGAAATTCCTTGGTTTCGGAAATTTGGCCAGACAATCGACGTGCTATCAGTCTCATTTCTCTTTCTAATGGATGAACCTTGTCTGTTTGTAAACTGACATTAACTTGTGTTTCTGAGGTAGTACTCTAGGAAAATCTATTAACAGTTGTAACAGTTGCGTGTACCACATTTGTGTCGGCCACAATGGAACAATCATAAGAACTTCTGCCTCTTCCCTCGTTATTTTCTGTAGACATCTACTAATCACAGAAAATTGGGGAAACAAGTAACAAAATTCATCATGCCATCTAAAACTGAAAGCATCAACAACCTCTGCATCTGGAGCAGGTTTCCATGATACATATCTAGGTATCTGTGTATTCAATCTACTAGCAAAAATATCAATAGATGGTTTGCCCCAGATAGCAATTAACTGGTAAAATACATCTGAGTCAATCTTCCATTCAACATTATCATTGAAATTTTGAGACTCAAAATCTGCAAAGTTAGTATTTCCTGGTATATGATTACAGGAAATCCATATTTCTCTATCACGACAGCAATTCTATATTTGACTGGCTACATTATCCATTTAAACTGATTTTATTCCTCCCATATTGTTTATATGAGCAATTGTACTTGCATTATCACATAAAATTTTTATATGCTTAAAACGAATAGTTTTACAAAAAAAACTTCAATGCATAAAAAACTGTAAGAAGTTCAAGTTAACAAATATCAAAAGACCAACGTCCATTGATGCATCAGTTCCAAGGATGCATCAGTTGTGATAGAAAAATCTGAATCACCATGATCAATAATTTTATATTTTTGTGTGTCTATTATGTGATCACCACTTGAGATCATATTTCATATTTCATTTGATCTGTTCATGTTCAAATCAAAGTTACTATGAGATTGCTTTAAAGCTTTTAATTTATTTCTCTCTCTAATTCTCTATAAGGTAATGGCCCAGTACCTATAATTCTTGCCATTTCTCTTATTAAACATACATGTTTTTGATTAACATGCAAAAATTCATCTTAAACCTTATCACTTTTTGACAAAGAAAAGGTAACATTCGTATTAACTGTATATATAAGAAAGCCTAAAAATAAAATTGTCTGTGTTGGAATCAATACAGATTTATTTTCATTGACAATAATCCCAAATATTCAAATAACATCGTTGTATCAGAAATATTGTCTAAACATTCAGTATAGGTATCACCAAGTAAAACCGAATCATCAATGTAACCAACATTTTTGTGGCCACGTTGTCTTAGAGTTGAGTAAACTGGCTTCATTAACTTTGTAATCAATCGAGGGGCACATGAAATACCATTTGGTAACCAAGTGTACTACAAAACGTTCACGTTCCATTGAAATCTCAACATTTTTTTTTTATCATTTTCATGAATATGAACAGAATAATATGCATGGTGTAAATCAACAGATGACAAACACATATTAGGCTTTATCAGTTTAATAGCAGCCTCAAAAGTTTCCATTTTAAAATGATAATACTGAATGTTCAAATGTATCTCTTTAAGATTTAATATCATTCTATGTTCAGAAGTATCTTTTTTGGAATAGTAAAATTGGAGGTATAAATTTGTCGGTTTCAAATTCAACCTCTTTAATAACATTTTTGAAATCTCTCTATCTATAATAATTTCTTCATTCTTATTAAACATTCTCTGATGAGGCATATTATTCTGAATCGGTCTACCATTCAATATGATAATGTTTTACCATTTCTAAAATGTTTTGATCAGATCTGAGATTATTCGAATGGTGGTAAAAAATATTCAAAGGAGATTTTTCTACCACTTTTATTAACATTTTGAATCTCCTGCACATTCTTTCGAACAACATCACCATATAAATGATCATTGAAAGGTTGCCAGGGAGTACATAAATGATGATATTGACTGTCTAAATCAGGTTTGTGAAATTCTCTTCTCTTAATATCTGTCTATAATATAAGTTCATCATCAACTTTTTCTTTGATGCGCAGGCTATTGGCAGTACTTTTAAAAGTAGAAGCAGAATTGTCGTCTAGTTTTTGTTTCTTAGCAAGAAGCTCTGTTTCATTATCTGTGCATTCTACATTCACATCCTGAATTTCACCCTCAGAATTGTTATTTTCACCAGACTGCTTCGCAGTCGAATTGTCTTGACTAATGTCATCACCGTTCTCACCTTGGTAGACATGTTCATAATACATTTCATTTACCTTTCTCACTCATGCATTAAATTTGGGATATAATGGCACAACTGTCATAGAGAAATGCATACATTAAGAGGATTATATAGTGGTGAAATATAATTCATATAACAATGTAAATATTACAAGGATGTCAAAATATATGCAAAACTTTATCATGGTCACACCTGCATAAATTTTAGGTCAAAAAGATCAATACATTTGCCGAGGATTGTATTGGTATAATTATGTGACTCTTAATCATTAATTTTACCCCACCTCTGAAAAATTTGACCAATCCCTGTCCCTAATTAATATCACGTGAAGACGGTGTATTTCCCATACCGGGTCACTGTTTTAGCAATACCCTGTCACTGCTAGAGTTATCGTTCTTTGTAAACAAAATCAACATGGCGACGAAGCGGTTCGCCTGTCTTGCTGCAGACGAGATTGAAAAAAAGAAAATGCTTATAAATGCAAAGGAAACATTCAAAAGCAACCAAAAAGCAGCACGTTTACTAAAATCCTATTTGAAGGAGGGTGGTCATGACGATAATTTTGAAGAGTTTGATGCAGAAAAGCTGAACGAAGTGTTGGGACACTTTTACATGAACGCGCGTAAACAAGACGGTGAACACTACAAGGCAACATCAGACACGCTTTGAACAGACATTTACAAGGTGTTCCGTTCAATCGCAAGATAGATATTATAAAGGATACAGAATTTTCTGATGCTAATGTGTGTTTTAAGGCCGCGCTAGCCGAGCTAAAACGGATTGGGAAAGGTAGTGTTGATCACCATGCAGTTATTAATGAGCCCGACCGTAGGACACTGTATAAATCTATTTACATGATTACGGAGTCTCCAGAAGCTTTGTTGAACAAAGTGCAGTTTGATATTAGTCTTTACTTTTGTAGAAGATCACAGGAAAATATGCATGGAATGAAAAAGGCAACTTTTGAAGTTGTAAAGGATCCTAAGACTGGAATTAAATATGTCTCAAAGTGTGAAGATGAACTTACTACAAATCATAGAGGTAATGACAGAGAATCAACTTCAGGTGTTATGCCAGAATTCCCTGGATCACCTTATTGTCCTGTACAATCTTTTGAAAAATACATCAACAAACTTCATCCTTCATGTTCAAGTTTATGGCAGCGACCTAAGGAGTCGTTTAGTGATCACGATACAGTATGGTTTTGTAACTCTCGATTAGGAGAGAAAACATTGGCAAAATTTATGTCAAAGTTGAGTGATCGTGCCGAACTTTCCCAAATCTACACAAACCATACCATACGAGCAACTGGAGCAACGATATTGACTAAAAATATGTTCAATCCGTCTCAAATTATGGCAGTGACTGGACACAAATCGGTTCAATCTCTCACTGTTTATCAGAGAACTGATACTGAAGAGAAAATTGCGATGGGGCATGCAATGGGAAAAAGTCTTGCCCCCAAAATTCTGCTGTTCTTTCTTTGTCGTCGCCTGAAAATGCAAGTTTACTTGCACTGCCACCTCCTGACAAACCTAGTGTTGTTCCTATTACACTAGAATGTGGTGATGGACATGGTGCTTCAGCAGCAATTTCCGAATTGCAGGGCTTGAATATTTCAGACCTTTTTACTGAATTTCCTTCAAGTAAATTACAAACAGAGACTAATTTCTCAAATATTCAAAATAAACCAATTCTTCCTGCCTTCTCAGGATGTACCATTGGAACAATTAACTTTAATTTCAATGTTTCAAAATGACAGAACAAAGTGCAGATCTTTTCGTTAAAAAAAGTCTCAATAAATGTGAGAGTTGTTGTGTATTTCATTGTTACTGTTTTTTTATTGTTATTGTTGAATTAAAAGTCTTTACAGTTATATTTGTAGTCTATAAGAAAGATGAAGGCTGAAGATTTCAAGTCTAACCAGATTTATTGATACATATATTAACATCTAATACAAAGTAGAAACTTATGTAGGTTATGCATTAGATAGAAAAAAACTCAATTATTCATACATGTATAAATTTCAAGTACTTATGAATTCAGTCATCACCTGGAGTTTGTCATCTCACATATCCATATGTCATGTATGTGTGCATCATTTGGCATTTGTTTTCTACGTGTCATAAGCTTGGAGCTGGGGGAATGTACATTTATACTTCTTTTCATTTGTACATGTAAGTCATGTATGATGTAATTAAAGTTCATCGATGGGGTAAATTCGTTACATAGCTATTTAGTGACCGGGTACGGAATTTACCCCGGTCACTAAATAGCTATGTAACTAATTATATGTAGGCCTATATATTGTATATCTCAGTGTGTCTCAGAGAGATAGACCTAGACGCAAAAATCTTAACCAACAACGAAACACTGACGTGTGCGTACACACGGATGGAGGACGGACAAAAAAGACTAAATTTATTTGGCCCTTCACCATTGGTGGCTCGATAGGTAATTCAATGATATTTAGATATGGGACGTGCGGCGAATTCGGATAAAGATATTACAAAATCGGCGGCGATTTCGGGTCTGGATTTTTTGACACTCTGGGGAATTCCGGTCGTGATATTAAAATTTTCCGCAGATTGTGTTAAAGCAACGTGGATAATTTCGGGTAGGGTTTCAAGTTCACCGACGCACCCCGTCATAAAATGGTCTAGTTACCCCCCGAGATTGGTGGACTATGAGAGTAACGAATCATCAGTATTTGATAAAAGTAAGTTTCTTTCCCTTAACCGCAACCTTACCCGTACATGATGTAGATGGAAGACCAAGAGTACATGGTGGTATTGCAGTTTTATATAGAGAGACAATGTCATCGATGTGTTCTCAACTTCCAGATGGAGATACCCGTATACAAGCTATGTACCATCAAGGTGATTTTAAATCACAAATTGACTATATATTGGTTAAAACTCTAGAGAATGATACAAAATCAAGAGAATTTATTCTAGTGAAAATTTTAAAAGAAGATCACAACACCTCAGACCATTATCCTGTGTCTGCTGGCCTCTGTATAAAATTAAGGACCATAAGAAAACAGGACAAATGAAATACTCTAACCAAGTTTTACTGGGAAAAAGTCAATAAAGATAACTACGAACTAAAAGTACTGGACGAAAGAAAACAAATTGCTGATAAAAGAATTGAGCTACACGAAGAAATTATGAAAGAATCAGACAGGGACAAGGGTCGGATAATAAAAACTCATATCATCTTCCTCCCAATTCACTGACACCCTTCGAACTGCAGATAAAGAAGCCTCCACTCCAGAAGACATGAATCATCTCTTCAAGGGACATTGTGCAATCCTAGCTAAAAACACTACAAATCATTCTTTCAACGAGGAACATGATAATCTTGTCAAGCTAGAAAACAATATTCAACATATTACTTCAACCAGTTATCTCCACTGAAATTTTAACTCTAATTTCTTTACTGAAAAGAAGGAAATCCAGTGATGTACACGGATTAACATCAGAACATCTTATTTACGGTGGTTCAACATTAGTCGAATACCTGACAACTCTAACAATATACTTTATACAAAACATGTGCCTGAGGCTAGCAAAAAGGGTCTGCTTAATCAATCCTTAATCATTATTGCTCTAGTAATCACCGAAGCAATCAATGAGGCTAAGTATAAGAACGAATGCGGAAAAAGCTTTCGATGTTGTAGACCATGTGGTACCTATTTTGAAATTATATCAACAAGGAATTACAGATTCAATCTGGCTTTTGATTAAAGAATTATATAATAAAACATTTACACAACTAAAATCTCAAGGGCGTATCTCGGAAGCATTTACAAATGAACAAGGAGTTAAGCAGGGAGGATTCTATCGAAGGCTTACAATAAAAATATACTGGAAACTCTTGAAACCACCAACATTGTACTTAAAATCGGAACCAACTTTGTAGGTTGTCCAACGTGCGCAGATGACATTATCTATGTGCAGCGTCAGAACATGATGCATCGTCTCAACTCCGCATCGTCGAAAATGTACCAAAAACGATAGAGTTAAGATAAATAATAAAAAGACAGAAATACTGATTAGTAACAAAAAGAATGAAGAAATAAATCTTCAACTCTTTAATGAGAAGACCAGTGAAAAGCAGAACATTAAACACCTGGATATTGAAAGGCAGGAACGAAACAGCCCAAATATAGTGTTAATGGTGATTAGAATCTCCATTGCAAGGGCAACAATGTATTCCACTACATGGAATAAATAGAATAAACCCATTGATATCGTACTCTGGCGAATATATGCGATACCGAGAATGTTGTACGGAATTGAAAATCCTACTTAGTCGGACATCCTAAAATTTGAGAACTTTCAGAAAACGACACTTAAACACTCTCTAGAACCCACTGAACAACTTATTCACAAAGCAGTCATCTCCCTATTTCTCAGAATATCAAAAGATACAAATTCAATTGAGCATAAAAAAGGAATTAGACAACTGGCAACAAAAGAAATAAAATCCAGTAGTTGGTATATACAAGTGGACAACATTCTGACGTCTTACGAATTGCCTTCTGCACGTGAGATAATACTTAATCCAAAGAAAAACGGGAAAACATTGACTTATGATGTGATTTATGCAACTTGGAAAAATAGGTGGACCGAAATAGCTGAAACTAAATCAACACTTAAACATATGGAAATAAGCAAATGGAATTTTGAAAACCAAGTATTTGTTAGAGCAATGTCAGAGATCATAAAAGACATATCAGTAAAGGAATAATCAAATCCAGAATACTCACAAGGACCTACAAAACCGAAAGTGTTGCCAACCGGTTTGATGAAACAAGGACTGCAGAATGCAAATTTTGCATGGAAGGACTTGAGGATTACAAAAATTTCCTCGTTACTCGCAAAAGCCTGGAAAGAGTGAGAAATATTCAGCATAATAGACTCAAACAGCTATTAGATGAAAATCAGATCATTTAAAACTATGTCATTGAATCTGATGAGGACTTACTTGAATTGATTGTACCACTAACGATCGCATACCTATATCTCACTTGGCCGCTATAGAAAGATTATGCAAAGACTGGGTCTGTGCATTGCATATCAGGAGAGCTGAGCTTCAGTGAAAACAAATTAACAGTTATTTATGAATTCGTCTCTTGAAACTATATATCATCTTGGTTGCTGTCGGTCATGAGAAGGGAAGTAAAAAATGTTATATTATTGTAATATTGCGCCTTTTTGCATTGATTCACGTGGTTACCATGTGCCGTTTTGACATTGGGCTCTTGTTCATTGATTTTTACTTAGCGCTGGGGCGTGACAGCATTTGTGAACGTTACCTGTGCCCTACCGATCATTTGTGTTGAGATTTTTCAGTGTTTAGTCATTTGTATGTTTGGATAAGTGAGAATGTTTACATCTTGTCGTGTGTAACAACTTACATTTTCATGTTGTACGATTTCCGGTGAAAAAGTTGTAGAAAGCATGCGCAAGAATTGTATGCAATTTTGTTTGTAGAATATGACCTGACGTGACCTTGTTTGTAAATTTTGTCGGAAAGCAAGCATGAATACGATCTGAGTGAATTTAAGCATTACGATTAATTTATGAATTAACGTACAAATGATATTTATTGTCTAATTGCAATGTATTTTATGAACATTTTAGTGGATTGTAAACATCTTGTTTACGCTGTATAGTATTTTTATTTGCTTGTCGGGGATTATTTTTCTGTCATTTTCGGATGCTGAACCGATATTCCCGACGGTTGTTATGAACGCACGCTCGTTGCCCCGACTGTTCTAGGGGATATATAAAGGATTTTCCTACAGATTCAGTTCCTTCTTCCACGTTTTCTGATCATTATCAGTCTAGTAGCTTCAGCTATTCATTTTCTTACACATTTTGGTTAGTAATCATATTTTTCGCGAATTTCGGCATATTTTCCAAAGACTTTTCCTTACTTTTGGCATGTCTTATTCAAGTTTAATGTTCTCTTAAACTTGTATCAAAATTAACAGGACAATTTAGATTTTTCCTGACTTTGAATTATTCTAGTGATGTTTAAAACTAAGTCAGAGTTAAACTTTGAGTCAAACTGTATTTTCCCATTGATCTGAATTGCAAGTAGCACAAAATTTCTACTTGATCAGATTTGTTTTCACCCTGTCAGTTATTTCATTTTGTAGAAATAAAGTATTTGCCATTTTCCCATGCCCCTTTTTCATGTAAGGGTTAGGAATCATTTCATGGTTAAGATTTGGACATAGGAATCCTGATTCATTGCGTTTTCCTATAAATCAGAGAAACTCACAGTTTGCTAGGAATCCTGCAATATAACATTGTCTGATATCATGTTGTGCTGAGCAATAATTTCATATTTCTTAAATTGCAAGTATATGGATAAGTTAAGGGTTATAGGATTTTCATATACATAAAGGATAGTTAAAAGAAGGAGTAAAAGTTATTTTAACTTCTTTGCACTCCAGAAGTTCAGTCGTATTATTGAACAATTAACAGTTCAAAATAAGGGATATTATATGCTGTAGTATATAAGTTTACCATAGTCAAACTGGTTGAACACTGAGGCTTATTTTGATATATTGTCAATAGAATAACAAAGTAAATAATATACAATTTATTGGTATGAGTAATGCATTGTTAATTGAATCTGAATAATAGAATATCTGCTCAATACAGTCTTCTTTCTTCAACATAATTATCTCCCATATATCAGTAGCAAAGGCCCACAACATCTATGGTTCCCTGACTATCTCGTGAGACATTAGACCCTCTTGCTGTCCAACAAGAGACTAATTGACTGATAGTCCCTGTTCTCTTCAGATAGTCTGTCGGTATCGGCCTTAAGTTAGAGATCTCCCTCTGGAGTGTGGTTGGTCGTGCTCGTTAATGGATTAAAAAGTAGTGCGTACGTGTTTGAATAGCACTGATCCAGTAAAAATCGGTCAATATGTTAGATCCTTACGATGAATAACAACAAACCAAACTTATGTAGATCTTGATTGAAACGGCTTTTTGCGCAAAACTATTTTTTTATAATGTCTGATTTTGATATATCTGATGAAAAAGTCATAGATGTTTATTTATATATAAAAGTTTGAATTTTGAGTAAAAAGTTTAGGACGAGTACCATAAAATATTTGTCCAATATAAGCAATGAAATAATTGTCACTTTTGGCGGAATGTAAAACTTTAAGAAGTATAAACGAATATTACTAGGCATTTTTGAAAGTTCTGTGTCAAACATCTATTTGGATCTCTTGATTGCTTACAAGTGTGCTTACTTACATATTCATTGATGAATTTAACTGTGTTATGTATTACCATTGAATATGAATTATTTTAAAGCATATTTTTATTGTTTTTTTTTAATTAACTGACAAACAGGAGATCCGAGACGGAGTAATTTTATGCTTATTTATTTTACTCTTTAAAAAGGTGTCGCTTGAAGGTCAAAGTTTACGAAAGAAAGGTTTATACTGTATTGCACGAAGAAATCTGCCTTGATCATTGAGAAATAGTGCAAATACAAACAGTAAAAATGAGCCATAAAGGGTACCGGAAAAGGACTTTGTACATATGTAATAGTTTCTAAACAAATGTAACAATGTTTGCCTTCTTATATTCTTAAGTTCCACATTATATAACGATCTTCATTTTGAGTTATAATTTTAAAATTTTGAGCGGACACGATTTTTTATGACATTCTTCTCTATGTTGTAACTTATGGTTAGTCTCTTTACCTCAGAATCGTGATAGATATCTGTGGGATTTGTGCAATCTTTAAAAATCTGTTCCCTTCTTTCTTCAATCATATACAGTGTCGACCAATTTCCAGTATTACAGCTTTTTAAAGGAAGTAACTGATGAGCAACAATAATCATTCATTAAACGCATTAATTTCGTGCGTGTGATAATAGTAAGCCGTGTTTAATCAGAAAGAACATGTATAAATATATTATAAATATTTAGCGAGTAGATTTTAACAAAATTAAAATACATGTACATGTATATATGTAGTATATGACATGTATGAATTAGCCAAGTAGGTGTTAAAAGGATACTTTAGAAAAAAATATATTACAAATTTCAAATGATTTATTTGTATTGTAAGTATTTAAAGAAGCGCACAGATAAATATTTAATCGGTTTTGAAACGACTTAAGACACCTCCGTAGGTGTCTTAGACTCAAGTCAATATTAAGCCTTTACTTAACTATTGTGAAGTTGGTCCACAATACCAGCCCACAATAACTGCTAGCCCACGATAAGCCAGCCAACAATAAAAGTGGTGTGTTCGTCGATTTAGCTTGAGTAATCCTCGACGTATCTCTAATATAAGTTACACAGCATAATACATACATACCGACTAAAATTTGTCATAAAACACAAAGTGGGGTTTCTTTGACGTCCGCATTTTCAGATAAAAGTACAAAAATTTAAAGATTATAAAAATAAAAAACAGATTTTATTTTATAAAAATACATCAAATCTAATGTATGTCCAAACTTAATGCCAATGAACAGAATATGTTGCAAAACGGTACCTCTCAGCCAGATACAAGGAAAACCAGCCCCTAATTAACGGCCATTGTATTAGAGGTACATATGGCCTAGATATTTCGTACAAACTACCGATTGTCACTCCTAAAGACGTAGGGAATATTCTGGATATGTTGCGAAATGGTACCTCTTAGCCAGATATAATAAAAACCATGACATGGACGTATTTGTAAACTTGGGCCAGCCCTTATCAATCGAGTCTAATTAATGACCATTGTATCAGAGGTAGGTATGGGGTAGATCTTTCGTACAAACTACCGTTTGTTACTTCTAGAGGCGTAGTGAAAATTTTGGTTTTGTTGTGAATTGGTACATCTCAGCCAGATATAAGGAAAACCGTGATATGGACCTGTTTGGAAACTTGGGCCAGCCCTTAGCAATCCACTCTAACTAATGCCATTGTATCAGAGGTAGGTATGGCTTAGACCTTTCGTACAAACTACCGTTTCTCAATCCTAGAGGCATAGGGAAAATTCTGGACTTGTTGCGAAATAGTACCTCTCAGCCAGATATATCAGGAAAACCGTGATATGGACCTATTTGGAAACTTGGGCCAGCCCTTAGCAATCGAGTCTAATTAATGGCCATTGCATCAGCGTTAGGTATGGTCTAGATCTTTCATACAAACTACCGTTTGATACTCGTAGAGGCGTATGGAAAATTTTGGACTTGTTGTGAATTGGTACATCTCAGCCAGATATAAGGAAAACCGTGATATGGACCTGTTTGGAAACTTGGGCCAGCCCTTAGCAATCCACTCTAACTAATGCCATTGTATCAGAGGTAGGTATGGCTTAGACCTTTCGTACAAACTACCGTTTCTCAATCCTAGAGGCATAGGGAAAATTCTGGACTTGTTGCGAAATAGTATCTCTCAGTCAGATATAAGGAAAACCATGATATGGATCTATTTGGAAACTTGGGCCAGCCCTTAGTAATCGAGTCTAACTGCCATTGTATCAAAGGTAGGTATGGCCTAGACCTTTCGTACAAACTACGTTTGTCACCTCTAGATGCGGAGGGAAAATTCTGGATATGTTGCAAAATGGTACCTCTTAGCCATATATAAGGAAAACCGTGAAATGGACCTATTTGGAAACTTGGGCCAGCCCTTAGCAATCAAGTCTTATTAAGGACCATTCTATCAGAGGTAGGTATGCCTATACCTTTCGTACAAACTACCGTTTGTCACTCCTAGAGACGTACGCGAAATTCTGGACTTGTTGCGAAATGGTACATCTCAGCCAGATGTAAGGAAAACCGTGATATGGACCTATTTGGAAACTTGGGCCAGCCCTTAGCAACCGAGTGTAATTAACGGCCATTGTATCAGAGATAGGTATGACATAGTCCTTTCGTAGAAACTACCGTTTGTCCGCCCTAGAGGCGTAGGGAAAATTCTGGATATGTTGCAAAATGGTACCTCTAAGCCAGATATAAGGAAAACCGTGCTATGAACCTATTTGGAAACTTGGTCCAGCCCTTATCAATCGAGTCTAATTAATGACCATTGTATCTGAGGTAGGTATGGCCTAGAACTTTCGTAGAAACTACCGTTTGTCACTCCTAGAGACGTAGGAAAAATTCTGGACTTGTTGCAAAGTAGTACCTCTCAGCCAGATATATCAGGAAAACCGTGATATGGACCTATTTGGAAACTTGGACCAGCCCTTAGCAATCGAGTCTAATTAACGACCATTGCATCAGAGGTAGGTATGGCGTAGATCTTTCGCAAAAACTACCGTTTGTTACTTCTAGAGGCGTAGCGAAAATTCTGGACTTCTTGTGAAATGGTACATCTCAGCCAGATATAAGGAAAACCGTGATATGGACCTATTTGGAAACTTGGGCCAACCCTTAGCAAACGAGTCTAACTAATGCAATTGTATCAGAGGTAGGTATGGCCTAGACCTTTCGTAGAAACTAACGTTTGTCACTCATAGAAGCGTAGGGAAAATTCTGGACTTGTTGCGAAATAGTACCTCTCAGCCAGATATAAGGCAAACCATGATATGGACCTATTTGGAAACTTGAGCCAATCCGAATTAACGGCCATTGTATCAGAGGTAGGTATGGCCTAGTTCTTTCGTACAAACTACCGTTTGTCACTCCTTGAGGGGTAGGGAAAATTCTGAACTTGTTGCGAAATAGTACCTCAAAGTCAGATATAAGGAAAACCGTGATATGGACCTATTTGGAAACTTGGACCAACCCTTAGCAATCGAGTCTTATTAACGACCATTGTATCAGAGGTAGGTATTGCCTAGATCTTTCGTACAAACTACCGTTAGTCAATTCTAGAGGCGTTTGAAATTTTGATTCAACACTTTCAATTCCTAAAAATTTTCGAACAACAAAACATCTTTTTTGGTCTTAAGGAATACCTTTTATTGCAGAAAGGCAAGCAGAAAATGGAAAAATACACTATAAAATATATGAACTATTTAAGGACAACGACTTGTGGTCCCGGGAAACAAGTTGGTGCGCCTACGATGTGTATAATTCCACTATTGACGATATTACTCCTCACAGCGAATATATCATTATTGATTTTGAACTTTTAATATGATTACTTTGGCCTCAGCCACTTATGATGTTTTCAGTACTTTTGTTCAATATCTACCACTACTCAATCGTTAAGTAAGGAATTTTGGGGAACTATGGTACTAAAAATTCACATTATCATTATCTTTATGTAGTAAAATTAATTGTTTTCTCGTGAGCCGACGTGGTTGTTGTCCCAGCAAACCTGCGTTCCGAGCTCAAATCTTAGCAACTACCTGAAAGTTAAATAAATTGTTTTTCCACCTTTTTTGAACATATATCTTATCTTTTTATGAATTTCAATTTATTTAGGCACCGACCATTTTATTAGCGAGGGTGGGCACTGGCATCCCCCCCCCCCCCCCCAAAAAAAAATAAATATTTACAGCTTGATCTGAAAAAAAAGATTACTTTTTTAACTATGTTGAAAAAAATTAAATAATCATGAATGTTGAAGAAAAAAATATGTGCTCCATAGCATAAATTCCCCCCCCCCCCCCCCCAAAGTGTTTAGTTGAACCTCCAAGATGTGTGTACAGAGTAGATCTAGAAGGACGTTGTTAACTTATAATATCCAATGGATGTTCTAATAAAAATTCAATGTTTTGCTACATTATTTCAACTAAAGATTAATCCAATACTTCATGATGCATAACATTTATAAAGAACCTCCATGAAAATGGAATATATTCCTGGTATACATATATTTATGATATTCTAAAAAAAAATATCTTAGAAATGAAAGATATAATTACATAAAGAACTGAAATCCGGAAAAGCAAAAATACTTAAACGACACTCTTCAGAATAATTATGAAAAACTATTCATTATAAAATTAAATTCCTTAAATGAAAGTAACAAGTTATATGTATATAGTAAAATAAAATATAATTATAATATGAAACCATATTTACTAAAAATAAAAGATTTTAAGGAAAGAAAGTATTGATCAAAATTAAGAGTTGCAGATCATATTCTAGAAATAGAAAGGGGAAGATATCAAAAAATTAAACGAGAAGTCAGACTTTGCAAATATTGTAATCAAAAATGAGATAGATGATGGAATTCATTTTTACTTATACATTTATGTATCTTCAATCAACATCTTAGAAAAGATGTCTCACGAATATTGAATATATGGTTACTTAATTTAGACCCTACTTCTTTTAAATCACACGAATTTGTAATAGAATTTATGTCTTCGGCTGAATTGTGGAGCATTCAGTTGAATTGTGGCTTCACTCATAAAAAGTCGTGGTTGCTGAGGAGAGTGAACTCAAAATCTGCATAATTATGGCCCACGCAACGAAGTTGCGGAGGGCATAATGTTTTTGACCCGTCCGTTTGTGCATCAGTCCTATTCTTATGAACACATCTCCTCTGAAACCACAAAACAGAATTTCATGAAACTTAGTTAATAAGGACATACTATATAGATGTGCATATCGACAGGAGATTTTGATTTAATTATTTTTTATAGGAGGTATGCGCCTTTGAACTTAGAATTTTGACCATAATATACTACTCCAACAGTTTGTGAGCGGAACTCCTCTGAAACAACATAATTCCATGAAAATTTGTAGTTAATAATGACATACTATATAGATGTGCATGTCCAAAAGAATATTTTATCAGTTAACTTTTGTAGGAGTCTTTGAATTTAGGTTCTTTCACTTTAAATTATGCTGCCCCCACCCCTTTCCAGGGGGGAGATATATTGTTTTTGTCTGCCTGTGCATCTGTCACAAAAGTTTGTGAACACAAAATCTTCTAAAATTTACAGCGGAATGAAATGAAACAGAATTGATGCATGCCAGGTGTAGTTGTGCACTACATACATTTTTTTTGATCGGATTGATTTTAAGTGTTTCCTGTACAAAAACATTGACTTAGTGAAGATTTTTTTTACAAATTAAACATCCTCTTTATGTATTGAACTTTGAATAGACCCTTTCGGCTTAAGTTCGTGATATTGGTCGGGAGCTTGTGTATAAGCGACCCACATTTGTAGGAAGACAAAATGACGACTTCACAATTTTACATAAAAGTATGTGTTTGTCTCCCCCACCACTGCAACCCCATTCTGGCACCTGAGACTCCTGTTAGACTTTCATCTAATTAATACGATGATGCCATATGTTATAAATCATGTAGGGACAATTCACTTTCATAAAGATGTGCAATTCTTCTATTTTTGGTTCTAATTTATTTGGGTTTCCATATGTTCTTTCATGAAGAAAAAGTTATATTAAAGTATTTGTCTATAATCTATATGGAACTTAAAGTAATCAACAACATTGTTATAGGCAGAGCCATGCACTATTCTACAGAAATATTATTCGCGCTTGAACAATTATAGATGCAGAATTCTTAATGATAAATCTAAGAACAAAATTATTTCTCAATTTTGATTTCTTGGAGAAAAAAAAATCTGCTTTGCCAAGATATGCATTTGTCTCATTGGGGTTAGTGCCCTTGGCACTTTTATATTTTATTTTATATTTCGCAAACTATAATAGATAGGAAGAAAATGTCAATACAAAAATTGATAAGTTTCAAATGATCTAAATTGTGGTACCAAGGTCAAAGGTCAAATATCAAGGTCATTGAAAAAGTCCCTAGCAACCATATATATTTATGTTCAGGACACTATATTATAGCTCTTCCAATCAAAATGGAAAGTCCAGAATCAAGGTCATCGATAAAGTCCTTAGCAACCAACTGAAAAGTACCTAGCAACCATATATATAACCACTATATCTATATTTATGTTCAGGACCCCATATTTCAGCTTTACAGATGAAAGTGGAAGGTCAAGTGTCCGATGAAAAAGTCCCTAGTAACATATATAATTATATTTAGAGCAACTATACAAGCAAAATAGAATGTCAAGAGTCAAAGTCATGGTTAATATCCTTAGCAAACATTCAAACAACACCCTAGAAACCATAAATGGAAATACAAACTTGAGATAATAGGTCAATCTGACCCGGGAAAGACCTTGCAATTGTTCTCTGAACAATCGTCTTTCTAGTTTCTGTATAGTATTGTCACAAACTGTATGTAGATGCGCAATAAGGTTTTAGAATTTTTATTTACGATGGTCGAATTTCGAAAATTGGAATTTAAGCTTGTGACCTAAACTCATTCATTTTTTACGTCATGCATTTAATTTCTATACTATAGTGTCACATACTATATGTAGATGCGCAATAAGGTTTAGAATTTTGATTTTCAAAATTTGGGCCCACAGGAGTCAAATTTCGAAAACTGGAAATCTAAACTAAATTTATATTCTATATTATATCCTTATTAATTTCTCATTTCTATACAGTATTGTCGCATACTGTATGTAGATGCGCAATAAGATTTTAGAATTTTAATTTTTTCACTTGAAGCTCACAGGGGTTGTATTTCGGAAATAGTGAATTTAACGGCTTGTGCTTTAACTCCTCTTTCATTTTTCATTTAGATTTAGCAAATTTATTTGTATATATTGTTCTTTATTTTCTGTAGATGTGCGTAAAGGTTTAAATTTTGAAAATCTATTAAGGGTTCAAATTTTGGGACCGAAAATGGTGAAATTGCTAATTTTGCCTTGTCTCTGGAAATACTCATTCATTTTTTGTTTCACATGTTCAAGGACGTATATTAGACGTCCTTGACATGTTTCAGTGGTTTCATTTGTTTATAATATTGTTTTTTACTATGTGTAGATGTTCAATAAGGTTTTCAATTTTGAAATTTGATTCAGGGTTCCAATTTTCAGACTGAAATTGTGAAATTGATAATTTTTCACTGTTAATTGCTTTTTAACTTGTGCAATGCGGGGATGGACATCGTTTCTGATAGCACCAATTTCTAGTTTCGTTTTGTTTTTCGTTTCTTATTTTAGCACAACCAAAAATTCATCCCACGAACTGAGTAGTGTGAGGTTTACAGACAGTGGCATCACATAGAATTGTCTTTTCAATACAGAATGATTAACTTGCTCAATACATGTTTTTCTGTATTGGCCAAGTTTGGATTTTCCAAAACAACTGACTAATTTTTTAATAAATAAGTCAGAAATATAAATCAGAGATGTCATGTGTTACTACATTTGTTTAGTCAGGTTAGAATATAAATAAAAACATCAAATTCAGAAGGAAAGAAGAAGGGGCTATTAAAATGTGTTCTATTGTTCAGAAATTTGAACATATTTCTGCAATGAACATATTTGTATAGTTGAAGGGAGATAATTCAATGATTTATATAAAAAAAAATGAGTTCCCTGCCTTTCCTCAACATCAAAACAATTCTTGTTAATACTCTTAATTTGATATCTTGAGTCTGACTATTAAAATTTAGGATATATATTTTAGCTGTGTGTAACCAAGTGAAGGTACTGTCACATAATGTAAGTAAATTACACATTTGTTTCCATTTTGGTAACATCAATTGTAAAAGCAGTGTTTAACATTACAAATTTACAAAACATTAAAATTTAATTACAGATTTTATTTAAACTTTATCTTCAGTTAATATGAAATTGTTTTTTGTTGTTGTTTTTTAAAGCATTTTTCTGACATAAGCTTAAGCCATTTTAAGGCAGCACATTTTGTTGGTAGGCTTAAGAGACTGCACAACACAACAGTGAGGTAGTGACTGTGTGTTCCATCTTAAAGGTTGAGAATTTGAAATCGAGTAGAAGAAAAGTAAATGCTCTACTTTTTCTATGAAGTTCAGATAAATCCATGATCTAATTTTTCCTTCATACTTTTACAAAGACAAGATGTTGGATATTTTTGTATAACGATAACTCAGGCAAGTCACAAAAGAGACTCAGAATATTAAGTTCCTGATAAAAAAATAATTGTTAATTTCCATTGCAGAATGTCATTAAATTTAGATAACTAATCTGTCCTTTGTAGTTTCTGATTTAAGACAACTATAATGTCCCATTATAAAACCTAGAATCAGATAAACTCCAGCAATGTCAGCTGTAATCTATAACAAAGTTCTCTAATGCACTTTACATTGACTAAGATAAATTAGCACAGAGATTGATGACAATTATCAAATTATAATGCATTTAATATCAGAAAAATTCCAGGACAGTTTTAGAAATTAACAGTCATAGTCAATAATTCCTAATTCAAAAACCAAGAAAATAATGACAAAGTTATGTTATATGTCTTGGTACTAGTGTTTTTGAAAAATGCTGCTGTTGAATGGATGCAATAAGTCTGACCAGTGACCACTAAAACTGACAGTTTTAGCTTTTTTATGATATTACCAGAAAGTACATAAATTTATAACTTGGCATTTATTTTTTAAGAATATTATTCATTTAAGCTGTTGCAGTATATGACCAAAGTTTGTGAAATAAACTTGTATATACAGAACTATGGTCGGAGAATTTTTGTATATACATGTATTACTCATCCAAACATTCTGACAAGGAAAAGTATAGTTTCCCATGAAAATAATCCAAACACTTGTATGGGACATAACATTGACATATTATTTTACAAATTGAATAATACAACAACAAAACAAAACAAAACAAAAACCAAAAAAAAATATTACATGTGAATAATTTTAGTTTAACATGAAATTCAAAAGACCTGAAAAGAAAGAAGTATAGGGTCACAGTACATGACATTGAGAAGTCTTTGAACATATAACAAACAAGTAAACAGTCCATTTATTACTGCACTTCGTCTTGAAAGTTGTCTTAAAGTCTTCAGACAATAGACAAAAAACACACACCTAAACCTTGATTTCAGTGGTAACATTTACTCCAGTTATGGATAACTGATACACTGTGTCTTTTGTTTTTGAAAACATGCAGGAATGTATAAATTATATAAGAACTAACATTTTGACATGTGTTTACTGTTTTTATAGGTATAATAAATTTGACTGATGCCGATTTAATGACAATGGCATATTGGTTATATTAAAGAATATCTGAAGTAAGTAGTACAATAACATTTAAATTTCAGTGGTAATGTGAAGCTACATGAAAACAATTGACTGAAGATCAAGTTTAAAAGTACTTTTCCAAAAAAAAAATGTTCCGAAAGAATCAAATTGACAGATAGGAAATGAATTCCATTTGGTTTTTGTTTGATGATTAATGAAATATGCAATTAATGATTAAGGAGTTTAAAATTGTTGTTACTTAATACTGTATTATCGTGGCATACAATGACGTTTAAATATGGAATAATTGGGCTGTCGTGGATCTTAGGTCATGTTAATGAAGGGAAGAAAGAGAAGAGACTTTGTATCGTGACGATGAAATTAAATGTGCATGTCATTGTCCTGAAAATAGCTACCATACTAATAGTATTTAAATTGCATTAGAAGTTCGTATTTATTGAACTAAAAGTTTGTGAAAAAGATTATTAAAAATTTGTGACATTATTTAACTCATTGTACTTGTAATTTTGCACACTTTAGGGAAAATATTTAACCCTTTTCCCCTCTTTTGTGACCAAAATGGATAAAGTTTTTGTAATCAAAAATTTTTCCAAATTCTTTAGAAATTTTGAAAACCTACCTCCTCCCAAAGTTGAGGAAAATTTTGTGTTGATCACACTTGTCCTGAAACACAGAATATATATAAACTGCTGAGTTTGGATTCTTAAGCTTAATTTTGCAACTACTTTAATATTTAAATTTTAGGTGACTTGTAGAAATTTGTCATCAATATGTGTAGAATTGGCATATATCCTTTCTTTTAATGTTAGTCGCATCACTTGATTTAGAATTAAAAAATATTATTAATAAATTTTTTTTAAACTGGCCAGGAAATAAAAGGAAAGGTTGGAACTTGTCAAGAGCATGTTGATTTTAAAGTTCTTTCACTTAGATTTAAAAAAAAAAACAGATAAATTATTTCTGTATAATAATTAGATTCAAGTCAGCAAAACAGAGATGGCTACAATTAATACAAGACAAGCCATAGGTAGAATAAAGAATAAAGACAGATCAGTTTTACTATTTTATAATATTTAATACAGTCAGTTCCTTTATGACTCTCCTCAGAAAATGCCACATTATTCACAATTATATTTAATAGAACTCTTGAGAAATAATAAAATAATAACAATGGCTCTGGAGAGATCTGCATCACTGCAAAGCTTTCTTACAATCAATTAGCCTGATTTGAAACAGAGAAATAATAGTCATTCAAAACAGTGAAGTGATGGAGAATATCTGATTTTTATGGTGGACACTTGAATATTAAGTAGTGCATCTAACATGGTCTGCCATCTGTGTGATGAGGGTTATAATATAAAACTGACATTTCCTTTTTCCAAATCTAATAAAGTTAATGTTTCCAGGTTTTGGCTGATCAAGTCTCCAACATTAAGAGGGACTGAAAAATATCTAAAAATGGGCAAAAATTTTGTTTCCAGCATAATGAAGTAAAAAATTAAGATCGAAAGCGTTTTTTTTCTTAAATCAGAATGCAAGTTTTTTAAACACTGTACAGTAACACATGTCTTAACAGATTTTGGATTAGACACTTGTGTTCAGAATAACCAGGATTTGGTTTAAATAGTTATCAATGTATATATAATATTGTTATTTATTTGGAGTTTCTGCCATCATCAGAATGACAGGATATACATGTAGGGTATGCTTCATTGGGACAAATCCAGTTATATTAAACATTTTAATAGTCATCATGTGTTCATGTAGCTTTAAATGAGCAGCATTCCATAGAAAAAGGCCAACTATAAGAATTAAAAATAAATGCAAAAAACACAGAGAACTTTTAAATACAAAGTGGACCTTATACAAAAGAAATTTGTAGTAAATCATCAAAAATATTAGTACACTCTTTTGCTTATCTTGACTACAGGAGCACTATACCTAACAATTGGACTAAGTACTTATCTTTCCGTGGGACTATACTTATTTTCCTACAATTTATTAAAAGTTTTTTAATTATGATTATTCCCTTTTGATAGACTGCGTAACAATTAAATGTAGTTATCTTTTGCTACAAAATGTCTGAGCTGCAGAGGACAAGGTTTGGCAAGTTTTGTGATTTTGATTTCAAAATGTTAACATTTTGCTTTTGTTAATAATGATTACCAGGGTACATGTTAAAATGAATTTGTTTATTTATTTTGTCAAGACAACTATACTTTAAAACACTATACCTAGTAAAATGACATCATTTACGAAAAGCTCTGGCAATATACCTCACCTAATAACACCTATAAGAAAGCTGTTCCTTCGGGAGAAGTCCATAATAGATTAGTAGCACAGATATTTGAAAAAGATCTCCCTCTCCTTGTAAAAAATAAAGTTCTAATCAGATAACAATATCAGAGACAGCTAATTTATAATTGAATCACACAAACAAAAATGTCTTAAGGTTGACATAAATCTTTTTCTCTCTTTCTAGTTTTAGTCCCTACCCTGCCATGAAAGCCAAAGTGAACTTTAGATTTGCACCATTTCTATTCTTCCATCTCTCTGTGCAGCAGTACATTACAATTTAATTTTTTCTTCATTTTTTTCCAAAATTACTTTGTATATATATATAGTTCATTAAATGACTGACAAAATTTCATAATTATTTCATTTTCCATAATGTTTCAATACAACTTGATATTGATATTGATTTGACTTTTTTGTATAGTTATTTTATATTGGGGTGTAATGTTGAAGACTTTAGGGACTTTCTATTGCCTAATACTTTCAGACATTTGTTTATTCCTGTAATTGAAATGCATGTTTAAAAGAAGGGCCAGATGTTTAAAATTGCATCAAAAGGACCAAAATTACTCCCAAAAAATCAGAATGTGTTAAATCATTTTCCAAATACATTATTTCAATATGTGCAGTTCGTTACTAAAAATTAAGTATAAAATTTGTAATTACAGCTGGTCTTGAACGTTTGACTGATGTGTGTTTCAGAAGCTAATGGCTCTGAGAATACAAATGTCATGCATTGTGTATGTTACCTAGTGAAATTCACTAGAATTCAGACTAATTCATTAGGAAATGTACAGTGCTTCAATTTAAAGGTCAACTTTTCTTTGTCAGACTTTAGATTTTTCATTGTCTGGGTTTCCTCAAGAAAAATGTCCCCTAGACTAATCCATTAAGCTGAGAGAGCTGTCTGTTGTCAAGCTAAAAGTTTGTGTTTTGTCAGTTTTAAAGAAGTTAAATCCTAGGGCATTTAGACAATAATTCATCACAGTTCAGGGGAGATAATTTATCAAACCTCATTTTTCATTGACACAAATTTCAGAATGGACCCTACAAGACTGGATACACTTCACATTAATAAAGATTGTAGAATTTTTTATGACTGACAGACTGATTAAATGAGGATGAGATGGTTTACAGCTTCCCAAACCTTCTTTGTTAAAGGATCTTCGGAAATGTTTTCGTCTTTAACTTTACATGGAATTAGATTTAATACCGGAATTATTCATATAATAATGACGAGGGTTACTGTCGGAGAAAATCATGATAAATCAGTGTAATAATGTCAGACTAATGTATTAATTTGTCCTGTTCTATGTTTTTTATTTATTTTTTTCCCACAGATAAATTTCTTTAAAATGAGGTCTATTACAATAATCAGACACATTTCATAATTTATTATATAATACCATGGTGTAACATTTTCTTAGAGAAATTATAATTATTTTACTAAAAATAATCCGAAAGAAAAAAATTAGTCAGAGGGTGAATATAGAAGGGACATTAGCCATGTAATAATGATTTGTGGTAGAATGTATTAAAACAACATAAACTGATGTAGAAGAACAATGAATTCGAAAAATAAAAGTTTCATCAACTTATTCCTTTTAGGGTGAAATAAAAAATTTCTGATTTATAGGTTTAAATAAAATTCCAATGAAGAAGTCCAGTTACATGTCAGAATAGGAGAAAACATTAATAATTTTCAAAACTTTTTATCTACAGGGTTTTTTTTTACCATAAAAAAGCGTATTGATGCATGTCAAATTTATGGTGATAAGTTAAAAAAAGCTTTTTATTTAGGGTTAACGTCAAGACATTTTAAAAGTATCATAAATTGGCACTTAAGATTGAGGGTTTTATAGGAGGGATGTGGGCATTAGGGCAAACCAGAAATAAGAAATTATGATTTACTAAGAATTTTGCTTGTAAATTGCATTTTTCTCAAACTGTCACATATAAAATAAAAACTGCCAAAAATTTTGCATGAAAGTAACCATGTACCACCCTCTAGATAGATAATGTCAATCATACTAAAAAGTAAGTAAGTAAGTATAGTATGGTAACACAGTTAGCATTAATGAGGTCTAAAATTGTTTCTATAAGTAAAGAGGGATTATAGCAAATATCGAATACATGGTCTGTGACAGGAAACAACAGTGTAACAGGGAATGTAACAAAGAATGAAAAAGATTTTGAAGCTTTGCAAAACTTTTGTCATGTTCTCGCTCTGAGTCGGTACGAACTATATTTTGACATTGGTCAGTTGTCTCTTTCCTACAAGTTTTAAAACAATGAAATTGCACTTCACTTGATATAGAAAAATTAACAGAATTAATATTGGATGTCCTACAGAAATCATGATATCGCATGATGATGTCGATATATTTCTTTTTGTTAAACACGGGAAAAATGGAAAATGTTTAATGGTTTTGAGAGCTTTATTATATCATTATCTTGTTTGATTGTATTTATATGTATTTTTCTTTTCAGTTTTTTAGCATGAATCAAGCACAGTAGAATACTTGACCATTTCATTTGAAAAACAAAGGAAGAGAAATTCATGCATAATTAAAGCAGCCCTTCAGACAAATGTAAAGGCAGTTCAAGAGCTATGGCTGAGGTAGACAACTTCTTTTCTAAAAAGTATAACCAGTTTAAAAAAAATCATTTATGTTAACTGAAATCCTCATCTAGAGACACTTCTTAAATGACCATAAAACTGGGCTCTCAAGCATTGTATCAACACTTACAATTTGAATATATACATAATAAAATAATTAACATAGAGATTTTTTAGAAATTTATGTATAGACAGAAAGAAGACCGTAAAAATTCTTGAAAATTTTCTGGCTGGCATGGGAGACTTTTCGATCTTCCTCTCAGACTATTCAATTTGTCTTAAAAGTAATAAAAAATTAAGTTATAGAGAAGTCTGAAAATGAATGACCGCTGTTAAAAGCTCAATAAAAAACTGTATAGACAGAGTACAATCACAGAATTAATGATGAGTGAAAAAAGGCAATAATCATTTTATTGAACTCTTCATGTCCAATATAACTCTCAAATGGCCACTTTAAACCAGGCGTAATGAAAAATTGGCATTTGTCTACATTTTAATCATTTATCACTGTTTTTGCACGAGAATCTAAGTCTACAAGGCCAGTGCAGTTAAAACATTTCTGTGGTATACTCATACTTTATAAATAAATACACTCAAGTGTAAAATTTATCTATAGTAAAATGTATACACAAAATTTTTATTTTGTCTTGCGTGCGAGATATAAGTATTTCTTTTCAGGCAGAGGTGATGGCAATAACAAGTAAATACTAGCAACTATTTCACCTAGGTTTACTAGATTTGGTGTAGTTTTGAGCTCAGCATGCCAACCTGTTTTATCACCCGAAGCTGACCTTGAACTCATTTTATCATTTCAATGGTCAAGTTAACGTCTTTGTATTAGGTCTGTTTCTTAGTTACTAACATTACATGGTAGGTCAACTATACATGTATTTTGATGCAGATTCACTGCAAGGAGTGTATATCCATCCAACAGTTGTCACATTTTCTTGATCTCATTCTCATGCTTCAGTGGTCTTGTTAAAATTTTTAGATAATCATAAAGTCTGTTTCACAGTAACTATACATGGTAAGTCAACTGAATTTGGTAAGCATATTCCTTTTTAGATCTACATGGGTTTTTGGCATGTTTCACTGACCATGACCTCATGTTCATGATGCAGTGATTTACATGAAGTTTTTTTCATTTGCTCAGTTTCTCAGTATCTTTACATAGTAGATCAATCATAGAAAATAAAGAATCCGTTGTGCGTAAATGTCTGTTGGACATATGTCAACTGATTTTGACTTCAATTTCATGCTTCGCTGACTTAGGTCAAATTTTTTATGCAGTCCTTGTATGTCAGTCTGTATGGACATTACAGTCTGAAATATGTTATTTTCTTTGACTTCAGTTTCATGCTTCATTAGCTCATGTCCAGTTTTCATGATGAGCTCACTTTCTCAGTACCATACATGGTAGGTAAAAAGTATTTGTTATGTGGAGCCATTGTATGTCAGTCTGAGAGGAGGCAGGCAAGACATTAATGTGTGTTTTCTCTTGTTAAAATGTGTATACATAAAATCTAATATCTTACTCCACTATGGTTATAATTATTGTTTGATACCAATTTCTATGCACAAGATATGCATATTTCATCGAATTACGGTATGTCACTAATAAGTTGTGCTCTAGGCTGAAAGTCAAATTTGTATTCATACCATCTCATATAGTTAAGCTAATGCAGATTGTTTGTATATAAAATATGCTTCCACTTATCTAATATATACACATACATGTAATTTGATTCAACTGTTATGATGTAGCCAGAATTGCAAGCGTAGAATCTGAGACTTCACTTAGAACCTAATGCAGTGACATTTGTCTAATGAAGACTCGACTCCACTGTCAAATTTATTTACATTATAGTTTGAGATTTCACTAGACTTATTCTGTTAAATATGTATACATAGTTTTAAAAGGCTAATACAGTAAAATTGTCTGCAGCGAAATAAGATTCTCTCTGCACCAGTATTGAATTCAAATTTATATAAACAGTTAGTTTGTACTATTATTTCTGCTAAGTGCTGTTACAAATGTAAGGACATGATATTTTATACAAGAACTTGTTAAACAAATTTATGACAATTACCTTGTATTGTCCATGTGTCATACTGTTACAAATTTAATTATAAGCTCCTCTACTGACCCAGGAGCACCACCAACAGTGTGATTTTCTTTGTCCATAACCCGTTGTGTCACTAGAATTTACATTTGTTATTAATATCATTTATTTATGATTGATATAATTATGATAAATGACCAGTGTGTATTTGACAGGTTGAGAAGTAAGGACACCATGGTCAGTCCAGTTGGTCATTATCAAAGAAACAGCTTAAGGCACTTTCAATTCCTGTGCGACCAAATTTCAATAAAGATTAATTTTATCGAAGAGCCTGTGTTTCCAACTATTTAACTAAAACATTGATATTAAATAAGGTTTGATTTTAATACAGATTCATCGTATCTAAAATTTATTTATCGAATTTTCAGAAAACTTTGATATAAAGTAAGTTTTGAGTGCAATACAGTTTGATCCAATTGATTGTAAAAAGATGAAATTAAAGTGGAAAAAAAGAATGCAGTCTTCATGTACTGTATATTGAATTGTGAGGAGAAATTCTTCAATAAGGTTTGTTTTAGACCTACATGTGATAAGACCTCCGACAGCTAGACTACAGTCTGCCAAATAGATATTTCACAAAGAGAATGTCTACAAAACAAATTTCAAAGAGTTTCATGATTATAATTACATGATGCCTGTATGACATATAAAACTACAAGACCTGTATGTACTAATATGTAAAAGTCATACTTCGTTGGCTTTGAATTCAACTAAATAACCAATCAGAAGTTTCTATTTGTTCATTTGATCTTGCAGCACAATTCTCTAAATTTGTTTATACAAATGTCTGAAGGTACAAAAAAATCACTTCCAGAAATAATGCTTGATTTAACAATGGAATATCAATGATAGCCGTAGACCGAAGACGTTCCTAGGAAATTGTCTAGTCAGCCATTGTAACAACAGAATCTGGTACAGAAACAGCTTAATGTTTATAATACAGATAATTATATGATTGGAAAAAACATAAAATTCAATTTGCCAATAATTTTGTATAATTATAGATGACAAATCACAACAAATGTTAGAATTCCTTGGAGAATGTCGTAATTATTCTGTTTTTATGTTTGCAGACATGGAAAGTTTGTCCTTAATATTATCGTTTATAATTCCAGGTTTTATGGAGTAATGTCTAGAAAGCTCATAAAAGTAGTGATTACAGAACACTATAGAGAAATCAGAATCATTTCATGGGTAATATTGTCTATACTTAAGATTGTCTAATACTAAGACTTTATTTCTTAGAGTGTTTTAAAGACTTATTTTTTTTTCAAATTGTCCTGATATTTCCATGGCGACTGCTGAATAAATTGTATTTATACAAGCTAAACTAATTATTCAGTGATAACCATGATTTTTCATTGAAACACAGAGATTGATATAGAAATGTTTAATGTTATAGAGAAAGGTATTTATACCCTCTTCAACCTGGTTAATTAATTTGATGAGTAATGACCCTTTATGACGAAAAAAACGTAAAACATTGACTGGCTTCGTACTTGAAATTTTTTATTGGTTTTAGAAAATCTAAAGACTAAGAGTACATAGAGTATTAGTAATAAATGCCGTTTTTTTTCTCCAATTTTGTACCATATTTGTTGCACCAGTCTAACATAGAAAATGTACTTGCACATCAATACTAGACTAACATGATCAGTGTAGGCCTGAAAATGATTTACTCACTGGAACACAAACCATATAAGTGAAATAATTGTAAATTCTATCACATATATGGTACTGTTTTAACTAAGATACTTAAAGATCATCAGAAAATTAATCATATAAATTTGTTTATATACTTGAATGATTTTGTTTTACTCAAAAACTGTCAAAAAACCTCAAAAATGCAGGTAAGACTAGATGAAAATTATTTTCTCTGTAACCCTTGCTTTCAATTGACTCTTATAAGGATAGATGTCTTCTATGGTAAACTTACATTTCAAAACAAACTGGAAAGACATTGCTACATATAACCGTTCCCATACTAGGTCTCTATATATTAGTAAATCTTTGTCTATTAATTGGACTTTGACAGCATCCCTTTCAAAGCTTGTGAAATTAATCATTGTATAAAAGATGTTTTTTCTTGTCCCTTTAAGTGATTGACTACAACTTAAAAGCTCTCAATGTAGACAGATCTTTTATTAGTTGTATTTTCAAATAAAAAAGACAAAAGTTAACTTGCAAAAAAAATTTCTTACAAGTGATTGGTTTTCTATGGTAAAGTCAGACATCACAGTTTGGTATTTAGCTGTTTCATAAGAAAATTTAGAAATAAATCAATAGTATCTGAGAATGAATTCAAATAAAATTATCCAAGCAATTCTTATAAACTTTAGCCTTTCTTAATAGTTTATAATAGGATAAATCGGATATTTGAGCCCGTATAGAGTTTGTCAATATTTACTTTGTAGAATTGAGATCGATTGTCGGACGGATTTTACTCTATTTCCATATCCATAGACAGTAATTGGTAGGGTTATAATTTTGTTTAGCATTGAGTAATTCAAACTAGAAACCAACAATCAGCTTAAATACACAGACTTAATTTTGTAAAAAAATCACTTAATTTAATTATTGGAATTTTCACTAGATGGAATATACAATGCAATTGTAAAAAGAGCCAGCTGTTATTCTGTATTGCTATTTTTCAGCTTCATTCTGCAATTTGAATTTATTAATAAGACAGTATCTGTTACAAGAAACTATGGATAAAGAAATTTTTTGTTTTGGGGATAGGAAATACAAATCTCCAGAATTGTGGTCAAGGAATAGCATGACCTGGAATATATTGTAACAAAAGTATTTGAAAATTGGTTTATTTTTAGCTCACCTTGTCCTTTGGGCCATGTGAGCTTTTGTCATCACTTGGCATCTGTCGTCCATCCGTCTATCGTCCTTCGGTCGTCCATCCATCTGTTGTCCGCCCATTCGTCCGTTTGTCTGTAAACTTTTACATTTTGATCTTCTCCTCTGAAACCCCTATGCCAAATGAACTGAAAATTGGTGTGAAGCATCTATGAAAGGACCTTTATAAAGCTTGCATATTTAGTTCCGGTCGGACAAATAATATGGCTGCCATGATGAATTCTTATTTCTGATTGGTCAAAATGTAAATAATCTTCTCCTCTGAAACCGCAAAGCCAACTGAACAGCAACCTGGTATGAAGTATCAATGGAAGGACCTTTATAAAGTTGGCATATTTTGTTCTGGTCGTACAACTAATATGGCCACCATGATGATTCTTATTTCTGATTGGTCAATTTTTAAAAATCTCCTCCTCAGAAATCCCTAAGCCAAATGAGCTTAAACTTAATATGAACATCCATGTAAGGACCTTTATAAATTTTGCATATTTTGTTCTGGCCAAAGAACTTGTATGGCCGCCATGATGAATTCTGATTGGTCAAAATTTCAAAAATAAAATTTTCTGAAACCGCAAAGCCAAATTAGCTGCATCTGTGGAAGGACCTTTTATAAAGTTTGCATATTTCGTCCCGGTCGGACAACTAATATGGCAGCTATGCTGTATTCTTATTTTTGATTGGTCAAAATTTCAAACATCTCCTCCTCTTAAACTGTATAGTCAAAATAACTGATACTTGGTATGAAACATCTATGGAAGGTCAATTAAAATTTTCACATGAAATAAAATGGATTCATTGTGGGACTGTCAGGTGAGCTATACAGGCTCAATTCTCTTGAACATCTTGTTTAGAATTTTTCTTGAAAAGGTTAGATTTTTCTGATTTTGGTAAATTCTGCATCTATACATTTCTTAAGAAAACATGCCTAGAAGATATATATATTGATTTCTGTTACAGCAATTAAGAGTTTTTTTCTGATGTGGTAAATGTAATTTTTAATCCCCATCCGAAGGGGACTATAGGTTTGCACTCTGTCCATCAATCCGTCAGTCACACTACAGTTTTCCAGACTTTTTCCAGAAACTGTTAAGCCTACTGATTTTATTTTTGGTATGTGTAAGCTTATATATATTTTTTTTTTCATGAGATTCAGATCAAGTTTCAGGCTGATTGGATAATTATTGTGAGAGTTATAGCCCTTGAAATAGAAATTATTGCCAAAGTATTACGGGTAGTTTCCAGACTATCTTTACAAATTCTTTTACCAACTGATCATATTTTTTGTATGTGAGCTTTTAATAATGCGCTTCAGATCAGGTTAAAGTTTCACAGTGATCGGATAATTATTGTGAGAGTTATTGCCCTTAGAAATACAAAAAATGTATTAGTTTTCCTGACATTCTTTTTGAATATCATAGTTTTTTGACATGATGGGTATAATAACTTGAATTATTGTATCCCTTAGCTTGCAAACATAGTTTCAGGACTTTAAAAATCACCATGTCCATACTCTTCTGCACCAGATTCACATAGTCACATTTGGTGTGATTTCTCACAGCTCTGAACAGTAGGGGACATTGTATTGTTCAGCAATAGTCTCACAATGCATGTTTCCTTGTGCTTGGGCTTAAGATTTTTTTCTTCTATTTAATTATGGAATTGTAACTCATTAGGGAACATCTCATAATATCACCTTTCAATAAAAAACTCCTAATTAAGTAAGTGTAGGCGTTTATAACGGCAATAGTTATTCCTATCTTATGCAGTCTAACAAAAGGAAATCACGAGCCCAAGAAAATCCCTCCTTTGCAATCTGCTAATATCTTTCAGCTGTGTCACCATTATAACTTATACATAATGTATGCTTCTGAGATTCTATTGATCGTGGTATTTACATGTTTGTCACAGAGTTACAATTTAATTCCGTTAAGTGCTGTGTATTTGAGGTTGTCTTTCAATACAGGGTTTTTGTACTGTTGAGATCACTTTGATTAACAAGTTTCATGGTCTTTGTTAAATTTTGACGATGTTGATGAAGCATCCCACAGTAAATTACCAAGATTAATGGTTGGTATTTAGTTTATTCTTTCAGCAGTTGTCTTACAAGACAGGTTTCACTGTGTACTGTTCTACAATGTATTGTAAAGTAATGTCATACAAAATCCTTGAAATATCCTTGTGTTGTTCATACTATTGATTAATTATCGGGGTCAAAATGTTCTGGAGAGACTGGCTAGCCCAGGGATTTAGTACTGAAAATTTACCAGCTGATACATGTTTTGTGTGTAGTTTAAAGTATACAACCTTGACTTTGACCTCAAGGTCAAATAATAGGCTTTTTTGACAGTATGCTTGTCGGCCATAACTTTTCTGTTCTTTGAGGTAGACATGGTATTTTGTATGTAAGTAAAATTATGCTCATCTCCACTTACAGACACTGAATGTTGGTGGATAAAAGGAGTAGGAAGTTCCATGTATCTATTGTGTAATTACTGAGGTTGCATGCTTAATACTTGTGAATGGCATATTCAGAATTTTTGAAGTTAGCTTATATGGCGAAGTATTTGACTTCAGTTTTCCAGTTTTTTTTCTGCAGGAGGATCTTTCTCTTACTACAGCATTTATTAATTATGATAGTGAGCTATGATGTACTGGTAGATAATTTTGTTCAACATGTCGTAATATGTGATCCAAAACAAACAAATACTAAGCCAGACAAAATTTTTTCTGGCTAAATGACTTTAGAATATTTATAAGGTCTGTATACTTCTACAGTGTATACTGACAACAAACCAATTTTCAGAAAATACCAATTCTTTCCCACTCGGGAATAAAAAAAAATTATAATATGAAAATATGGATTTAATTTTTTACATTTTTCCGATACCAATCAGAAACTCAGAATCCAATAAACAACACAAGGCTTATATACTTCTGAAATATTGCACACTTATTCTAAACAAGTTGAAGATGTGCACCTCCCCTTTTGGGGGTGATTTGAGAAAAAAATATCAAATTTATAATTTGTTTAATTAATAGTCATTTTTAGACAGATCAGGTTTTAAGGGTACCTAGTTTGTGTAATCTGAAACTCCAACACCTTTCACCTTGCATTTTTGAAATTTTACAGTTATTCTTACCACATTTTGGGGGTGATTTGAGAAAAAAACATGTCAAATTTATCATCTGTTGAACTTAATCATTCTTAGGCACAATAAGTTTGAAGGGTACCTAGTTTGTGTAATATTAAATTCAAACACCTTTCACTTTTAAAGTCTTATGGAGAACAGTGGATGCTAAAATTTCTCTTATTTGCATGTGATGCATGTCTAGACATCTGATTGGTCATGTAATTACTAGAAATTATGAAACCCAGAAATTTATTAAACTCAAATTAACAAATTTTCATAAAACCACAAAAGTTGGTACCATAGAAATAAATCAATCCATAGTATATAAATCTGCTAGTTCCCGATATTGCTAGTAATTGTTTTTACTGGTTCTAGTCTCTTTCTGATGTAAAATTTTAGATATTATATACTTACAATCAATATAAATCTATATTTCCTGATGGGATGGTAACATATTTTTCTTTTGTCCATGATCATATGACAAATGGATATATTTTGTACTATTATCTTGAGGAAATAAGCTATTATTAATAAGATTACTACTACTAAGAAATGGAAAATTGTGTAATTTTCCTTATAACAAAAGAAAAACTAAGCTTTTTGTAATGTAGTGTTATATTTGATATTGGAATTTTTATGCAGAATAGGAGTATTTATATATAGAGTTTTTCCTGTGATTTCAGTCATGAATGATTAACAAAGAGAACAAAATTACTTTATATAACAGATACAGTTGTCAGCTTAAAGACTGTTTTCCCCTATTCTAATGCAATACTTCAAAGGTGAGTAACCACATTTTGACAATTGGAGAATATTAAAAATCAAATGCTAAATTAATAACAGCAAACACTAAAAAAATGCCTTGTCTGCTACATGTTTTGTTGAGTGAGGTCAAGGTCAGGTGACATGAGTCAGACTGACATCAAAATATTTTTGACCAATTATTTGTGTGAAAGTGAACTAATCACAAAAACTTGACCTAAATCTGTGAAGAATGAACGTCAGATTAAAGTTAGGTGAACCATGTCAGACACCCATGTACACCATCCAAGCAATATACAAACGAAATACAGTTGAACTATCATTTACAGTTACTGAGAAATTGACCTAATCACAAGAATTGGATTTTAAACTTGAGATCAAGGACATGTGACGAATGTTTGGCAGACATGCACTTATCTAAAGTATAGTTATGAGAAACAGACCTAATCTGTAAAACTTACATGTCCACTGGAACTTGAAAATCAGGTTAAGGACATGGAACACTTGTTGGGCAGACATGCTCCTTGCAACAAATATATGTACCAAATATAGGTGACATACCATGTATCATTATGAGAAACACACCCTAATGCAAAAAGCTTTTACATGTCCATTGGAGCATGGAAATGAGGTCAAGGACATGTATCACCTGTCCTAAGGACATACACTCCTTGTACTGAATTGAGTGGACCTATCATGTTCAATTACTGAGAAACGGTCCTAATCCAAAAACTACTTTACCATTGGAGTGAAAGAGAGGTCTAGGTGAGGTGACAATGACAGGCAGACTAGCTACACCAAATTTGGTTAACCTGGGTGAAATAGTTGCTAAGATATCAGATGTCTTGCCTTTAGCAACTTTTGTCACGGACAGACAACAAACCTTTTATACTTGTTGCAATTGGTTATTGACTGGCTGTGCCAATTGTTTAAGACCTGTACAGGTATTATTTTCTTGCCAATGAACCAGTATCTTAAAAATGAGATATAAGTAGGAAGCCTTAGAATTTCAAGTTTAGTTTTATTTCACAACATATATTTATGGTGAAAATACAACTTATGGTACTTTTTAATTATAGTTCTGAAAGAAGAAAAATAGATACAAAATTGTGGAATTTTTACTAACTTATCTACCCTTCTGTGACTTGGATAGCATACAGAAGTACCAGTAAGTACTAGTCCAAATTTAAAAATATTGAAAGCCCTTTTATTATTTAATTGTTAGTAGGAAAGTAGTTAACTAATTGACATTGTATTGGTGACTGTTGCAATATTCTGTCATCTCATCGTCATTATTAAATTTGAAGCAATGAACATTTCAATTTCAGTGAATTTCAAACTTAATGATCAAATTTGTTATGTAGTCTTCGTGGGTTTTGTAATAGCTGGAGAGGAAAAGATGTTTTAATAAGTGCTTAGTTATGTCATGTTTTCAGAGGAATTTTATAGTTACAGGTGACAAATAGGGTAAAATGTGAAAGTATTTAATTGTCCCTGTATAATGGATACAAATACAATGTAAAATTTTCATTGCCCTCAGCTGATAGAGCTATTTGATCATTGCTTTACCAAGTGGCTGTTTTATTTAATCTTAAACAGTTCAATGAATGGTATTGTTTAGAACATAAAAAATTTTCCCCTGTGCATAGCAGGTTGTCTTTAGTATATTCTAATGCCTGACTTGGTATAGTATTATGTTTTTCTACAATTAGTTAAAAGTGTAATTTAGAAGAAAATTTATGACATTTTACAAGCAATTTCACTATTATAATTTGCTTCTTGAATTCTTTACAATGGAACAATAAAAGCATGAATGTTTCACCGATATGTTTTAATGTTATATTTTCCCATTTAATATAACTACAAACTTCTTCAACAATAGAATAAAAAATGCAATCCAAATACTTGATTAATTAATCAATATATATGTTACTGGTTTCCGCTGCTTTTAGTTTCCATCAGAACCAGTCAAGCGTAACAAGAAAGCAGCCAACCGATTTGTGTTACAGATGAAGAATGTCATACGATCATTGTGAATTGACGAGATAGGGTTTCATGTCTAACAATGGTTCAGCTGATTGCTATGACCAGGTAACGTGTTCTGTATTATTAAGACAATCTTTTTTGTGTCTGCGTTGAAGTAAGATCATTTTCAGTGACCATTCAGAGATGACCTATTAATAAACATTTGAGACGAATCAGTTAATTTGAATAGAAAATTACGGAATGTAACTTTCTCCGCTTGTAACAACTAAACTCTCGATAATTGTGTCAATGTTAGGTTTGCGTTTCAAAAAGCCATTTATTAAACGGGAGCATGTTGGATTAGAAATAATATCCAGAAATACTCATTAGATCAGTGGAAAAGAATTTCAGTGTGTTGTGACTTAAGTCATTGTTCAGATATACTTGACAGTGTTTAATGGTACAGCTTACAGGTAAGATGAAGTTTTTGTTAAGAAATTAAAATAATGATTACATAAAATGATGAAAAGATCACCTGATTAATGAATTCATTTTAAAACTTTGAAAAAAAGTATATTAAAAACTTTTGTTTTTATTAATTATATATGTTTTTTCCTGCTTTTTGTGTCTTATTTATGACACTTTAAAATATCATGTATACATATAATGTTTAAGCATTAAATAAAATCTAAAATATTAAAGTTTTAGTAGGCAGTTATAATTTTATTTTAGTCATTTAATGGTATAAGTGATTTGTTTTAAATTCTGACATCACATTCGCAATTGACTTTCGTGTGGAATTTTAATTTGGTTGTCCTTTGTATATTTTCAATTCATAAGTATTATTATGGAAATGAAAGAAAAAGGATGTGCCTCAGACACCGTTTACCAAATAAAAATTAAGCCTTGATAACTCTGTGTACTTTTGAAGCAAGACTTAACAGAAAAACCCATTACTATAAAATACACTTTACATAAAACATTTAAATATAACAATTTTACATCCAATTTTGTAAGCTTTAGTGTAATGGCTTTGTGGGTCCCATAACGGAATATTTATGTAGATTTTGTTTTTATTACAATTATAATGTTGTAATATAGTATAGACAGATGACTAAACACGTAAATTAGTTACAATATCAACCTAACGACCATACATAGAAAGTTTCAGCCATTACTGTTTGTCCCGAGCGGGTACTTAACAATTTTCAAAGCGAACCATATTTACCAAAGATTTATTAATTATGGATGGAATAACCTGTATAAATATAGGACTACTGTTTAAGTGTGCAGAAATATTTACTAGATTATCTGTATGATAAAGTGCGTAGGAATTTAAATATTAGATTTTAGATATTGACTGTGGGTTACATTTTTGGATTTTGATTGGGTTTCCTCAAGGCAGATATAATCAGCATGAGTAATCTTTTGTCACATTTTTGGAATCTAATATCTGTTCATGTTGACAAATTTGGGTAAAATTTAGAATTTTTAAATTTACGAATTATTAGATGTGGATCAACTAACAGTAGAATTTTTAAAATTACGAGGGTTACACTTACATGAAGGTCATGTATGTCACCTCAAAGTTCAATCCTGATATGGGACAAATTATGTCTATATAAAAACTTCATAATTTTCAATAATATTTTACCAGTATTCCTATGGCAAACCTATAGTTTTGTAAAATTACCTATTTTAAGATGCATTAAATCATACAAAACAATTAAAACTTAGAAATACAGTTGGTAATTATGTGAATAATAAATTAACACCTATATGGATAAAATATGTCATAAAATTTGTTTGGAATATAAATAATGTTCAATTTTTGTAATCCAGGTCTGTTTCCTAGTATGGCCTAAGAAGTTAATTATTTATCAAACCAAATATTTAAATATTACTCAACATAGATAATATTACCTGTTTACAAATACTTATAAAATGAACTCATATTTATTGAGGACTGGATCGTAGACCTCCTACATTACTGATAAAGCTAACTATCGCCTTTCTATTTGAACAAACCAACCCGTCTTTTCCTGCTGACTTGATCAAATACAATTGAAAATTCTTTTATCTATTGAATGAATCATCTTGATGAAATTTAAGTGTATGTTATTGTGTTGGATGTACTTTAATCGTGTTTATACAGCGGGATCTGCTGTCGACATACAGGTATTTAGTCTTTTGGTATTAAGTCAAATTGCTCAAGATGTTGGCAAATTGAAGTCAGAGTTCTGTTGGATGTATTTAGATTTTTGTTTTATTCTTGGTATTCATTCAAACTATGAAAGAGGTCAGTAAGATGAAGTCCGAGTTAATGGTTGCAGTGTTACTTAAGCATTTAATTTGTATGAAGAAAGTCTCCACTGTAAAAGCATTTATATGTATGATATTCATATTTATCATAGTTACAACATTATTTTCCCATTTCTTTATACCATTTGCTTTTTGTTGAAATTTTGTTTCTGAATTCAGACAAAAACAGAGTCACACAAAATTGGTAGTTGTTAGGTAGGTTTTTGAATTTGAAAGCTCATGTAAGTCCTTAAAACATTTTGTTCTGGTTAACAATCCTCTTTTATAATCAGAACTAATAGCAATAACTAGACTAATTATATTCCAAGGATTTCAGTATTCTAAAAGGTACCTAAAGCAGTAAAGGGAGGCAGTTAGATAGACCTGTGACTTATGGCAAAAAATTTATATCTTCTTTTTACCATATTTAGATGGGCTTTTCCAGAAATAGATTGTACCCCTCTTATGAAAGACAAATGAAGTGGAAAAAATCCATTTGGGGGGGGGAGGGGGGTAGGGGCAGGGGTTCAGGGGATGTACATACTATTTCTGGGAAAATCTTGTAATATAGATTAATATATATCATTGAAATTGTTTGTTCAGAACAAAAAGGTTTTTAAAGAAATAATTATCTGGAGTGATTGGCCACCTGGCTTCGTCTCTATACAGTATGTTTAATTTGGTATTATATTATGTTTTAATTTTCGTACTAAAAAGTACCATTGTCACTAACAATATATGTAAGGTCACTCAAAATCTACCTTAAAGAAAGTTGTGTATTGATTTATTATAGACATAAACCAATGCTTCAGTTTAAAATTAATATCATATCCTTTGATGGCCAAATCTATTGTCCTGAACTGAAGGATAACAGCTCTTGAATATTCTGAGGAGGACGATTTTCTAACGGACAAATATTTTAATTCATAAATAATTCATCTGTATTTCTGTGTATTGATTGTTCGTAAACCTACAGACCGTAATAATGCAGTCATCGGAACACAAGACATCACAAGATGATAATGAAATGAATATTTATAGCACAGGAAAAAATTTGGTTTCAAATTTGTATTTATATAAAATAAGATTAATAAAGCTCTGGAGATACATATATTCTTCTTGGTCTGTCTGAATAACTAAACTTTGTATTATATCTGACCTGGTTTTAGAAAATGTGTACTTTTCTCTATTTCTCTAAAGGAAAAAATCAGAGATTTGGCTAACTTACATGAGAAAACAACCCATTCAGTACTGGAATATAAAAAGCAAGTGAATTGTTCTGTTATTGTTGGTGTTCTCACATAAAGATCTTCAGCAATGAGATAAAGACTTACACCTTAAGGCACCTGGCTACTAATTATTTACCAATAACTGCTACTTGCATTTCTTGTTTAACATCAAAGAGTAAAATGTCTGTGGTCTCACTCTCTTTTCAATTGAGTCCTCAATTTTTCACTTTATAGTCTTATGTGCACTATTTTATCAAAATTGAATAAATACACAAATTTCACATTTTTATTATGAAAAAGCTTGTTAGGATTAGTTTATAGGAATTTTTTTATTTGCCTGGAAAGAGGTCACAGATTCCTTTCATCTCCTATGGAATAATGATATTCTTGCAAATATAGAGTTTATATGCAAGATAAATAGTTATCACATGATTCTCATGTTATGTAAGTCTTAAGAGCATGTGTTTATAGAATTTGTTCATCATATAAACAGCTAAGTGTCCATTGCTTTCATGATTATTGGTTTTACAAGGACCTTAGTTTTTACACAAGTGCTGCTTAGACATGATTATCTAAGTTGATGTCACCTTGTCACTTTAATATGGGTTTCATAAAATTCTCAATTACATAAAAAAAAAGATATAGATAGAGACACATGAGTTATTAGAGTGTCCATTTGTCTTATAAAAGTTTTCATTTTCATTTTCATTTTCATTTTCATTTTCATTTTCATTTTCATTTTCTACTTTGTAATCTGTCTGTCCTTCTTTTTTTGATATTTTCAAATGTCTTATTTTCATATTATATTACCTGTTTCATTTTCAATATTTAAAATTTCTCTACTTTGTAGACTGTCCATCCTTCTTTTTGGACATTTTCCAATGTCTCATTTTCAGCATATATTACCTGTTACCTTGGATTTTTTCATACAGTTATCCTAAACTTTTCAGATTAAATTACTTTGGGGGGTGTAATTGTGTTTTGTATCTCCACCTTAATTATTCCATATCATAGGTGATCTGTCTGTGAGTTTTCATTTGGAAAATTGTGATTGTTTTGTTTAAAAAGAAGATGTACAAAAATGTTGTGATTCACTTGTATCCAGTTTCACATCCTCAATCATCTATCTTTTGTAATAGAAAAACGAAGGCCAAAAATAATTATCTATGATCGCTTGATTAATCTGTTACCTCCGGATATTGATTTGGCTATGATAAATCACATCCCTTAGGGTCAAGGGTCAATACAGGTATTACGAACAGGTGTACTGCTTAATACACAAGTTTTGTTGTGGTCCAGTGAACTTTATTTGATAATAGTAGAATTTATATCTGGTGGACACAGTTGTTTCTATCAACCTGTTACAGACTAAAAGTGTTATTTTTGTGAATAAGCTTATATTTTTTAGTGGATTTAATTTTTCATATGATTAAGGTATGTTAGATTTTTACATGTTCTACATTCCACTAAATGAGTTACATGGTTAACTAAATTTAATATAAGGTTGAAAATATACCAAACTTTTAAGTTTTTGAAATACTACAATATTAGATACTGTAAATTCAGAAATTTTCGCGTGCACTTATTATTGCGATTCTTCTACCCAACGCAAAATTGCGAGGTTAAATTATTGCGATCGCCGCACGTGTGAAAAAAAAAGTTTTATTATTGCGATCGGAGATCGGGTAAAAATTGAAAATGGAAGTTCTATTAAAGTAATCGTTTTAATTAATCGGATTAAAAATATTAGAATTCAAAATGTTATTATATATATAATAGCTGTGAAAACAATACCTATACAACAAAGTGTCTACCAATTAACCTGTCTCCGGATGTCGGGAATCAATGACCAGGAACTTATCTGAGTAATTGAAAACAAAGGGGTACAAATCTAGAATAAATCGGACATGAAAATATGGATTAAAATTGCGAGTTTATAATATTGCGATGGTAAACCGATCGCAATTTTCGCAATAATAAAAACATCGCAATAATTTCCATATTTACAGTATATTGGAAATTTTGGGGATACAATTTTAAGAAACTAGCTGATAGCTGATCTTTTTGAGCCCATAGAAACCTGTATTGCATTACAACAATAAAATTTAAGATTAGGAGGGAAATTTTTTATTCATGTTATATGTCTCTTTCATTGATTTTGGTTGTGTTTTGTTGCTGTTTTCGAATGTCTGTTGTAAGGATTTTTAGCAATCATACTTTGCAAGAAACAAGGCTATAGCTAAATAAATGTAAGATGGAAGATTATAACCTTAATATTAATGTTAAAAATATGTCCACAATGATGTCAGTTTTTATACCCCCCGCAAACTAGTTTGGGGGGTATATAGGAATCACATTGTCCATCCGTCCGTCTGTCTATCTGTCCATCTGTCCATCCATATATCTTGTAAGCACAACTCCTCCTAGACCGCTCAATGGATTTCAACGAAACTTTACAGAAAGGAAGTACATCATCCAAAGATGTGCATGAAGAAAAATCTTTGCTTTCCGATATCACACAAGGGAGATAATTGGACTTCAAAGCGGGAGGTATCCTTTGTGAGCCTTGCTTACAGTACATCTAGTTTAAACTGAAAATGCAATTGAGTGTTGAAATGAATATTCTTGAAAACTTGTATTTTGAAACTTGAAAATCATGGAAAAGCACTTAAAATTTTGGCATCAGAAATTACGTATGAAGAATGAAGACCTGTCTTCAGATCTTTTCAGTATTCGAGATTTTATAACAGCAACAAGATGAAAAACAGCAATAAAAACTCTGTTTTACTTTCTCTTTGTACTATCCCACTTATTCATGGTTGTGTTTTTACACATCTCCAGTATATCCGTTTTTCTTTCTTTAGGGTATTCATTTAATTCAATGGCAGTGATATGATGTATCATGAATATATAAAAAATGTTTTGTAATATTTTATATTTTTTTAATAGAGTTTTTGTTGGTATATGTCTGCATCTCTTTCTGTCTGATTATAGTCTTTATTAACCCAAAACAGAACTATAGCTAGGTTCAAATCAAATTATCTCAAAATTTCCAAGCATTTCCGTAGCGGAGTATAAATTTAATTAACATGAGTGAAGTGATTGGATTATTTATTAATAATTTAGCAGAATTTTTTGTAAGTACGGGTATTGTCAGTAAAAAAAGCATTGAAGTTAGACGGTACACACAGATCAATATTTTGACATGTTTTGTTGTATATAAAGATGATTAGGTGCATTTTACAGTTCCTGGCTTACAGCTTCTTAATAGAAAATTTAATTTTGTATAAATCCAAGAGACACGTTGTAATTACATTTGTCTTCCTGTGACAGGTGTGTACAGGTCATTACTTCCTGTTTACCTGTTAATATCTTTGATCTGCAGAGTGATTAGTACCTAGAGCTGACATGTATGTTTGTGACAACACCATAAGTGGTCAACTTTGACAAGGTTATGTCCCCTTATTAATCATTTTGTTGGGTTAAACCAAGAAGTTAAATATTTACAAGGAAAAATCTGTTACTAAATGACATTTCGGACACACAGTTATTGTAGCTATAATGCCTTCTGTCTCTTTTTTTATTATCATGAAACCATACATGTTTTCAGGAGTCATTTAGTACTTGTCCGTTGGTGTACTAGTTGATTGTCAAAGGCTATATTAGGGAATTAAATTTTTTTATCTTCACTATTTGTTCTAGATGTTATTTTTTTTCTGTTTTTTAACATGTGTAAAGTGAATTATTATATACCATTTCACAATATACAATAGCAAAGTGTGATTTCTTTTCCTACTGGTATTTTCCAAAGATGGGCAGAAGTAGACAGTAGCAGAAAGATAGAGGGGGAAACTCTATAAGGTCATTGATTGCCTGGACTATCCATTAAACAATAACCCATCCATAAGAAATGGTGAATTCATGAAAATAGAATCAAAGATACAAACTAAAGAGAACTATAACAAACACAAAAGACTAAATCAATTTCACTTATATTTTCTAAAATAAAACCAGAGTGACACATGATCTCATGATTGTTGAACATCTCTGACTCCTCACCATTGAAAAAAAAAAATACTGACCACATTTGCAGCAAGGAAAAAGATAGTTGTAAATATTTTTCAAATACAGGGAGCAAGTTCCTCAGCTTGTCTTGCTTCATTAACAGCACATATTACAGTGCAAGAGGATAAAATACATTTTATTGTTGTTTCCAGTAAAAGGATGTCTGTAAACTCAAACGTCTCTTGGTTATAGTCTAACAGGACATTTTGTGCCAAATTTAATAAAATTGTAAATATATGATGTTATTACTGGAAAAGGTTTTTCCTTTGCTAAAATTCTAAATTTTCACAGCTTACACAATTGATCAAACCCGGCTTCCTGAAGGACATTTCAAATTATTCTTCATCTAGTGGTGTGAGAAATTATGATATTTTTTAATCTGTTACTTTCTAACCTCACAAAGATCATATCTGGTTTTATGGAGCTGAATTCAGTAAGTTGAAAGACATAAAACCTCCATCAGTGTCATTTGTGCACATAAATAAGGAGATAAAAACTGACCAGAGTTTCACACCTGTATTTTGTTATCATTTACCTGCCAAATTTAATAAAATTGTAAATATATGATGTTATTACTGGAAAAGGTTTTTCCTTTGCTAAAATTCTAAATTTTCACAGCTTACACAATTGATCAAACCCGGCTTCCTGAAGGACATTTCAAATTATTCTTCATCTAGTGGTGTGAGAAATTATGATATTTTTTAATCTGTTACTTTCTAACCTCACAAAGATCATATCTGGTTTTATGGAGCTGAATTCAGTAAGTTGAAAGACATAAAACCTCCATCAGTGTCATTTGTGCACATAAATAAGGAGATAAAAACTGACCAGAGTTTCACACCTGTATTTTGTTATCATTTACCTGTTACACCTGAGGATATTCCTTTTGATGTGATGACAGGGATATTGATGAATTGTAGTATCTTGTCTCCAAGTATAAATGCATGTTTTTATTCTATGAGGGTGTTGGATTTTTGGTATTAGTGTGTCAGTTTCAAGGTGTAAAATATATTGTATTAAGATAGAAAAAAACTAAGCATGAGATTTTCATTATTAATTATATTAGCACATACTTGACTAAATAAAACTTAATCTTATGCTTAATACACCTTTGAAGAAAAAAAATGTGACCAAAGTTTGACAATTTTTGTAATTGAAGCACAAACAAATGATAATTTTCATTGAACAAAATCTTTGCACGGATTAATTCGCTGATTGGAAAAAGTCAAGTTTGACGATTTTTGTGATTGAAATGGCAAAGTTTGACGATTTTTGTGATGAAACATGGACAAAAAACAATTTATAATTGACCAAACCCTTTGCAATGAAATTCAATATTTAGAAAAAGCTCTTACTTTTTACCATATATTAGATAAGGATATGTTTTGCATCTGCATTTTGTTGAATATATTAAAAACAAAAACCCAGAGCATTTCTTTTGAAGTTTGTTAGTAATTTCCCATTTAATTATGGTTATATCATATTAATGGTTGTAACAGACTGAAAATGCTATCTGTATAAAATGGATAAGATCTAGAGATACTGCATCTGAAATATACAATGCAAATTGCATTGAAAATGTAGCATATAGATTTAATCTGAAATAAGGAAGGCAAACTGCATTGGAAATGCAGAATATAGATTTAATCTGAAATATAGAAGGCAAATGGCCTTAGAGTTGCAGCGTAAAGTTTTACCTTGACTTTAGTGCATTTTTTTTTAAGAAAAAAGATGAAAAATCTTGGATCATCTGCAAACTGCATTTGCAGCATACAGATTTAATTAGAAAGATAGGTGGTAAACTGCATTAAATTTGCACCTTAAAGGTTTACCTTGATTTTATAATAATTTTTTTCTTTTGAAGAAAAAGATGGAAAATCTTGGCTCAACATCTGTCACATGCTTGGATTGTTTCTGTTATATTTGAAAATAATAAAACGCTTTTATAACCTGATGAAGGCTTGTGCCAAAAAGCTAATAAATCTTGAGAAATCGATAATTCTACTCACCCAGAATATAGAAATAAAATCTATTATAGTAATTGTATAAATTTGATAATGTGGAAATTGGGATTTAATTTTGGCTTAAAATGACCATTGGAAGAAAATTTGTGATTTATTGGAAATTAAACTATAGAAATGTCAATGTTTATGATCTAGTAATATAAATGGAGGACAGTGGTCAGAGAGCAACAGATGTAAGGATACTGGCCAGAATGATTAATGTGATGGAGATTTAAACTCCAATACATGAACTCCTGAGCATGAACTACTTTAAGGAGATTTCAAACTTTCCCTAATGTTCTAATATAGGTCAGTGTGACCACTGTCCACTTAGATAACCATCAATATAAATAAATGGTTCAACGGCTTTGGCCTATAATTATTGCTATAATTATATCAGTTGACATTATATCTGTAAGAGTATATATATGTATATGGAATTTGAGAGTACATGTATATATGTATAGGGAATTTGTCAATGTGACATTGAACTTAGTATCATATATAGTGTTGAAGTACAATGAACTAATTAGGTTGTTGGAAAGAACAAGATTTATTTACTAAAATTGTATATAAGGAAATGCCAGAAAGTAAGGATACAATAATAATGTCAAGGGCCTAATAAAAATAACCTACTCTTCATCTTTTGAATTATGTGTTCAGTCATTTAGTATTTCATCCCATAAAGTGTTAATGCAGAATTCTTGTGAGCTAATTAACACTATTTTTTAGATATAATTTTAGTGTATGTAGAAAAGTGCTGTTAGGTCAGTAACTTTCGAAATCATCAAATTTGCAGAATAATCTAAACATTGATTTTTGTACATCACTTCCATAAAAAACCCCTGTAAAAAATGTTAACATATTCTTTAATACACCAACAGTTTTATTAGATACTCTAGCAGTTATATTAACAGGTATAGAAATTCTGGTGATATAATTAGCTTATATTGTAAGGTAAATTAAACTGTTTATTTTCATGTCATGTTTACAGTTCTGAGTAATCCTTCAGAAAATTAATATATTTCTTTCGGTCCTTAGTATAAAAATTAATCTGCTAATTAATTATTGAAGTCATTTTAGAGCTGTCTTCATAAATTGTTTGGTTGTTTGAAACTGAATTTCATGGGTTAATTTTCAAAATGGGAAAAAGTCGATCTGCTGTTTGAACTAAATTTTCAAATAATTACTATATGGTTTTGTTTCAGAATCAAATATAATAAATTCTCTTAGCATTCAAAATGGCATCTGCAGGTTGAAATAGAAAAAAAAATGAAAATTTACTTGATCTATTTTTATGAATTATACCTGATTGCCATTACCAGTATCTGTATTTAACAGTAGCGATTTTTTTTCTGATGGACACTATGTTAAAGAGATCACGTTTGTAGGTTTTATCAATCATCTCATATTTGAGGATTTTCAAAACTTATCCTGAACACAACACAATTCATTGACTGCTCAGTGTGCTGAAAACTGATAAAATTTTGGGCACAGAAAAAGTTGCACAATCATCTGCAATGTTACTGCTAGTATTTTTTAATTAGAAATTAAAGAGGTTTGCGGCAAGCCTTTTAAAAGCAGACTGCAGATATACAGTCAGGTTTAGACATTACAATATGCAGACGAATATTTACAAAAATATCCTGTAAGGTTCAAATACTTAACACTGGTTGACATTTTTTAGATATTTTCTCTAGACATTATGCCTTAAGATACAGGGTCGCTATAACCATCTGGCCATCGGCAATCTTTAGATCATAGGATTTTTATGAAAGAAGCTATGTTTGGCATAATTAAATGTATTTTCTCTGTTAAGAAAGTTTTAATGGTAATGGAAACCTCTGATGTGGTTGATCGACTTTTTTTCACAATTCTCTGTTTAGTAATTCGAGGGCCATATCATCAGGGTTTATGTTTGTTCAATAAACGACAAAATGCCTTTAATGATACAGTTTGGTATGCTTTTTATACATTTGAAGATGAATGGTAGTGACAGTTATTTATATTTAAAATGAACTTTGCTGAAACTTTGATTAGATAAGTTGCTTTAAGGATTTGTAATATTTTAACCATGATATCGGTTGTGAACTGGAACAGAACTATTTATCTATAGTCAATAATACAGTGACAGTGAAGCATAAAATAGGATTATTGTAAAGTGATGGTAAGTTCAACATTTAAAATTATTATAGAGTTTAATGGGTTGGAATTAAAATGATACAGATATTTCTTATTTTGTTTTTCATTCATGTATAAAGATATTTGAGCATATCTTGTATATATTAAATTATATCAAATCAAAATTGGTTTCTCACAGGTCATCACAAATTTTAAATGTATTTTGTATGTACATGTTTATATTTAGAACAAAGAAGAAGAAAAAACAAAAACAAAACCAAAATTGATCAAACAGAATCAAATAATTATTTTACAAATACATGTATGAATAAAAAAAAAGGATTGCACTTCAAGACTAAGCTAATGTTTATGATTACTTTGAAATAGTTTATCAAGACTTGAGATCTTACTACTGGTGCTGGTTTTATAGGCTAAAAATTGGTATTGGATGAAATTTTGACAAAACCAACACCAACTTTATGTGTATCAAAAATAAAGTCAAACTGTGGTTGAAAGTATAAAACATCCAGCATTTGTGTTCTCACATATTGACCTCTCCCATCTTTCTATGCCCTCATACATCACATTGTTTTCATAAGGACTTCAAGATCGTATGGAAATCTCAGTATTTGGATTTCATTTCATATCGCACTCAGCTTACACATGTAGTCTGTGTTGAGACTTCATTTCCCTCAAATACTCACTATCCCCCAACCCCATTCAAACTTGACACCAGCCATTGTATACATCGACCTAAGTATTATGATTATCCTACAAAAACTCCCAGCATTATGGGACTTCATTTTCCTTTACATTCAAACTTTATGCAAACAAAAAAAATCGACACCTGTTTTATCATTATCCTGGGCATGTAAAACTCAGCATTACGACTTCATTTCCCTTTACATTCAAACCCCATGCTAACAGACATTCAACTCGACAACAGCCATTGTTTACACATAGACCAAAGTATCTTATGATTATCCTTAGACCTATTTACTGCTCAATTGACAGAGAACAGTGTAGACAGTATTTAGTGTGTAATCAGCTAGAAAACCCTGGTATTATATAGTCTATGATAACAGATGGAGTATTACCTTATCTTTTATATAATAACTAATGATTTACAAAAGAATGGGTATTTTTACCTGTGTATAAGGATATACCTGATAAGGAAGTAAAAGGCTAGTTTCTATTTTATCTGTAGGTGTATATTTATGTCTAACACTCTCTTTTGTTTTATTATACAATTTACAAAATGTATGGTATAACTATTGGAAGATCCAAGAGCAAGGGAATTTAAAAGTAGGTTTTTTGGGGAGGTATAAAATCCTGCTTCAAAGTTTTGAATCATTGAGTTTGGTGAATATTAGGTATGGAAAATTGTCGAGTGATTGGAAGTTAATATTATTCTGGAAACACCATTTTAAGGTATTTTTGTTTTTAATGAGGATTTTGGACCAAAATTGATGGCTTTGTACAGTATATTTTATGTCAAGTAAGACAGTGTTTTTAAAGCTTTTTGAGTTATGTATATTTACAATACTTTCTAATTTTTTGCTGCATGAACAAAAAAGAAAGCGCAGGTTGGAAGTTGAAAAAAGAAGAAATTCTAAGAAAATTTTAGACAGATGTTTACTTGCTAAATCATTATCAAGAGTTGAATTAGACAAACTTTATTGCAATGAATATTTAATTGGTCTTCACTTCACAAATCATGATAAATCCAGAAGAAGGTGTGATACCATTTGAAAAAAATTGAAACGAGTCTTAAACGGGAGGACATCACGACAACCAATCACTCTGTCTGTCGCTGGGATATTGGGGTTGACAGGACTGATAATATCATAAACAAAGGCATACCCTTTTTCATTAGGTCTCCAGGGAATTTCAAATTTTTTAAGATGAATATTTTTTCTGCAGGATTTGGTTTCTGATCAGAAAGTGGGCTGACATTTGTGCCTTTATAATTTAAATGTCAATCAGACTAAATGATATGGGAATTCTGTTCCTAGCCATGGAGAGTTACAATATGTCGGGACAATAATTTGGGAAAATTACGTGTCAATTTTGTATACAGTTACGTTAATTAGCTTCAATCATGGCATATCTGTTTTAGAATAATAATTTCTCATAATTGATAATGAGTCGTCAGATCTTTAGAAATGCAGACATTTAAGTTTTATTTGAAGGGCAGTATTGAATACAGTTCTTAAAAAAGATATAATTGGATATTAACTCGTTATTAAATTAGTATTGAATAACTTATGAAATAATTAGTTTGTGATGTAATAATTTTCAAATCTAGTAGAAAGATGACATTTAATTTCCTATGATTTATTTACCCGTCACCTCATAATGAATTTTCTATGTAGAAATATTTGACTTTTTTTATACATAATAGATTAACTTGCTTATAATTGGAATAAGTTATTAATAACAGAATGCACTTTAAAGTATATTTTTTATATTGCTAAATGAAGTGACAAAATAACAGTATAGTGTATCCCACATAAATGGAAATGCATTTTTCTAAATACTTTTAAAATGCTGAACAGTAAAACATTGATAGTGGTAGTTTATTATTGCCTTTCCAAAACATAGATGCTAAAATTTTCCATTAGAGCAGATTTTCTGTTTCCTGCATACTATTCAATAATGAATTCTAATGCAAAATTTGTTTTAACGTTAATTTTCATTGGATATGACATTGAAAATTTCAGACCATCTATTCTGCAATTCACAGACGTCCTCTAAGATGACAGCACATGCAAAGCGTCACTTCAGGAGTTAAAAAATCTCTTTTTTATTTAAAATTAAACTTTACACTAGCATTAGAATAAAGATAACATTATTTTATTTTAATATTTGCCAGCATCAGTTTTTGATTTGATGGTTGCAAATATCCATTTATTGGTTTTGATAATGTGTGACCAGTAAACTAAAATCTACATTTGATGCCACTAATATTAAAATACAAAACTGTTATCTCCTAATTACATCACCACAAATAACTGTGAGGTTGTTGGACAATTGCATTCTTCATTTCCTGAAATTTGAACTATGTTGTCTTCATCAGGAAGTAAGTTTTCGAAGTAAATGAGTTTTTGTTTCAGTTTAACTTCATTATCAAGTAATATTTTAAAAAAATGTTGTCTTAATTGTTTCATGCTAATGTATATGTACATGGGGTATACATTATAAAGTATGGATGCAATCAATTTATTGATAACTGAGGACATCTTGTGGTGTATGCTACTCTCAGTAAAATATCCAATTTCAATTCATTTCAGTAGAATACATGGTATTAATATCATTCATGTTTCTGTGCAGCTTTAACTTCTCACATATAAAAAAGTTTTTTTTTTTTTTTTTTTTTTTTTTAATAGATTTCAAGTTACAATTCTGTTATTGAACACCATATATTTCCAAATTAAAATTGTTGAACACCATATATTTCCAAATTTTAGTTTTCATTCGAAAACAGACTTTGTCACTTTAATTAAATTTCTCTCCAGCTCATCCATTTCACAAATGAATTTTATGTAAATTTGATGTAACTCCATTTATCTTTTGGCGTGTGACGACTTCGTGTTTGTGTATGCTGTTTGACAATTAGAAATTGTTGTTCAGAGAATTCAAATGAATTTGTGTAGAATCCGAGATCTGTCCTAGCACTGCTGGGGTGATTTATTACTGCCTTTTTATTAGAGAAGCCAGCGAAGATGACATTATTTCCTTTTATGGAGCGTGGTAGATTGAAAGTCAATGAGATCGCTGATTGTCATCTTAACTCTAGCCCAGTCAATCTTTAATCAAAACACATTCTCCATAATGTTGTTTTTATGCTTGTTACTTAATGTAATTTCAACTGTATTTTTTCCATTGAAGAATTTTATTACGATTCGAAAACATTTTAAAGACTAAGATTAAGCCAACCTGACAGATTCATTGCTGTGGGTGAGAAAGCGAAATTGACAATTGGAACATTTTATAATGAAACATCATGGTCTGTTTTCTATCAAATTGATTTTGTATGGAATAAAACAGCAGTATGACCACATTTAAGTAGAATCAATGTCCAATATTCTCTATTAAGGAAGTTAAACTTGTGTTTTTAAAGTATGTGTTTATGTCTACACCTAAAGAATTAGGCACCTCAGTCGGCCCAATGTCTGGTAACTTGATAAATGTCCTAAAATCAGACTTAAAAGTACAAGCACAATTTGGGGTGAGATGTAATATCTGTGTATTTTTGCCAATTGCCTTTGCAAAAACGGACTCTGATTTTTTTTACATGACAGACAATTAAAAAACATACCCAGTTCACAACAGGCAATGATAAACTTTGGCAATCTGTACAATGGGCTATTAAAGTTTAGTTTAAAAAAATAAACAAACATAAAAACAACCATAGAAAAGGATCTGTTTTCTTGTATTAAACTATCCTGGATCATAAGAACATAAAAAGAGGTGTTTACTGTTGGAAATCTCCTCAAATCTCATCATCTAGTCTCTGAACAGATTTCAAACAATAAACAACTCTATGTAATTGTGATCAATGCATTACAGTCTTCACGATAATCCAGTAGTCCGAAGCCAGAGGCTGTTAAAAATGCTGGTGGGCCTGTAAAAATTCCACTTACAGGCCAGTAATGGCTATATAAACAATTCTCCAAAATATGGTTCTGGCATTTAGGAGTAAGATCAAAAACTGGTCTGCTCAGAGTCGTAATGTGCCAACGTTGGGGAAATATGTCCCCCTATGAACATTTAGCTCATTGGGCTAGCATTTTAAAAATTGGCTCAACATGTCAGTCTGGTACTAAGTACAGTTTATCACATCTGATAAGCATGTAATAAACGCCACTGAACAAAAACTGTTCTAAAGTCAGACAGTAAATCAATCAATCGCTTCATGACAGCATCAGTTTTCATTTTATTTGTTCAGGATTTGTCAAAGTTTAAAGATTCTGTTGTAATAATTAAAATAAAAAGGTCTAATACTGAAAATGGGTGGTTTTCTTGTCTCCTCTTATTTAGTAATAGCTTTTACATGAAATTTTTCTCCAAAAATGAATGTTTTACCAGGAAATGAAATTGTTCTGCATTATTGTTCCACAGATATCAGTGTTCATTTCATTAAAAATGATTCATAACCCATGGGGATCAACATTCCAATGAGGCTCTTGAACAGTTTTCCAAGTATTGACAGATTCTGGATTCCTTTAATATTAAAAAAGTTAAAATCTAAGTTAACTTTCAAGAGATAAACAAAATTGAGCAATTCAAGTTTTTTTGTTTCTTTTCTCAAATCTACATTCCATATTCTTGGTTAACTTGTCAAGGGAGATAATTACTATAATGTATTTTTTGTAATTTCCCTAAATAGTATTTCCATTTACTGATTGATCAATTAATCTAATTTCAATAGTAAACATTTAATTTATATAAAATGAAGTTGGCTACTGAGGAGAAGTAGAGGTCAGGGTTTCTGTTTAGACAGAGTATTCAGTGGATTGGAAATATTAGTCAACACGGGATTCAGATAACAATTAGGTCTCATACTTCTTTTGTGTTTATTTATAATTATCCATATCCAATTTTTTTTACCATATCATGTTTATCGAGCAAGTTTGTTGACACGATCCCACCGCAACAGAAGTGAGAATTCATCTATAAAAAATTATTTGAAATATCATTATGGCTATCAGTTTTCAAGTAGTTATATAGGAAAAATATGTAAACTGATATTTTCTCATTATATTTTTCAATTTCCGTTATATATTAATTGGCAGGTGTAGTTGGATGATTTAAGAACAGAGTTTCTAATGAAGTTCACGGCTTGCTGACGTAAATTGTTGATGGTAATTTTAGTTTAATTGTCATTTTGTTCTTTCAAGTCACTGATGGAAAATGACCATATTGTATATTTTTTACCACATATTTAGTGGATATCATAGATCTTACATTTTCATCAGATAAATTTTCATAAGTCTAATTAATTTTTCTAAATAATATATTTACCGGTAATTTAAAAGTCAGCAAAAATTCTATATATAATGACAGAAAATTTTATTTTCTGTGGAAACATGAAAAGCCAAAATTGAAAAAAAAAAAAATTTTAAAAGAAGGTTATAAGAAGATTGAAATAATAGCCTTCCTGATCAGCCTTTTTTCAGGACAAACGGGTAAAAAATTTAAGTAGCCGGACTGGTGGTCAAACAGACTTGAAATGTTGTTTTGGAGGTTCCAAATTGTCAGGACTGGCCAATTTCATAAGTAGTTACCACTGTTGTGTGGTAGCTTTTTCAAGGAGTTTAAAACCCTGTCATATTGCTAATACAGTTTTTGACAGTTGGACTAAGCTAGGACTTAGCTGACAATTAGCAGAAGTTAAATGGACATTGTATTTGTGAATAGCACATTAAAACTAGTTTAGGAATACTTTGCCAGCATTTGTTATAATCATGTTTCATCATCGTATAGAAAATTGATTGAGCATAGAATGGCTTCCTAGAAAAGTTGTAAAAATCATACATAATTGAACACTGGAGGCATATTCTATTCCATAACTGACAATGGAATGATAGTGGCGTTTATCAGGTCGGAAATCTTATACAATATGAAATTGTTTGGTAGGATAGGAAATATTATGAAGTTATTGTCTAATTTATCATAAAATAATCTCCCTAAGATCAGGGTAATATTTTCATAGCTATATATTGACTTGGTTTATCTATGGAAAAATCTTATGGATTTAGATGCATTTGGGGTATTGATAGATTGGAAACAGTTTAATATACTCCTAGATTCTGGACTAAATTTGATATAATTGAGCAAACACCAACAGTGGTTTACTTCAGCTCCAATACACCTATGCTGCAACCAGCATTCTTCTATTTGTGCAGAGGTTCATCAAAATTCTGTGTACAAAAGATTTGGTATTATTATAAAACTAGATAATTTTTATATAATTCTGTTTTACCATCTTAATACTATAGAAACAAAGTAAGCAAAGGAGAACTCAGTCTCAAGTCATAGCAAAATGGCAGATATTATGAATGAATATTTGACATCATAAAGGGATATGTCACAACCACTAGAAACGTCTTTCACGAATTGATTGACCGTTACAGTGTTACAATATCAAAGATGATGTTGGACCTGTTCTCACTGTCGTAACATTTCAGGTACCTCCACCAATTTGTTACTACTACTGGATTGACTTTGTTGAACTTCAAGACGGGTGCCGTATTATAGCAGGAACAGCTTACCCTTCCGGACCACCTGAGTTCATTCCTGGTTTTTATAGGAGTTCGTGTTGTTCATTGTTTTTTAATTTCCAGTGTTTATTTGTTGTGCTTGTGGTTGTTCATTTGTCTTCCTGGGTTTTTTCTGTCTAATGGATTACGTTTTTTGGATTGCCCCTTAAGTATATTTGTCCTCTTTTTCATCTCCCAAGCAACCAAACTGGAAAAAAACAAGAAGTAACCCGAAGTGCAGTTGGCAGTGATTATATAAGAGGTTTACCGAATGTTAATTGCTGTGTTGAGTTTGATAATTGATCTGCTGTAAATAAGGAGAATAATTTGATAATTACAAATAGAGTTTAATGGTAATACTGTTATCTCCATTCTAAGGCAAGTGTAAAGATTTTAAGTAAAAACAAGATTTTTTTTTAAAATTCGGAAGTGACGTTTCGCTGTTGGCTTTTAGGCCTTCAATTGCAGAATAGATGGCATAAAATTTGCAATGTCATCCAAATCAAAATCAAAATCGAATCCATTAGGTTGCATTAGAATTCTGGATTAAATGCACCCAATTATTATTGAAAAATGATCAATGTAGTTTCAATATTATCTTTGTCCATGGTATAACCAAATATTAACAACAAGTTTACAATATGTAATGTTTATCATGTCCTATTTTATTATTAAATACATTCCATTAATTCTAAATTTACAGTACCTGAATTGCTTTCAAAATTGTATATTTACAGCTTTTTGTATCATAATGAAATTAAATTATGTTGGGGAAGTTTATTTTATGTGACTGTACCGTGCCGTGCCTCATAGTTAAGCGATCTCTTATAACACAGAACAGCTTTTGGCATTAAAGATTTATTTTATATGATAATATTATAATTATGATTTGGTCATTGGTGATAAAAAATATTATGATAGGAGAAAAATTGATATCTTAATGTTTTGGGATTATTATGTTCCACTGTAATTGCGAGGACAATAGTCCTCATCGGGCGGTATTATAGATTGAGGCTATTAAATGTTTTTATTGTTCCATTAAGGCCATATGGCGATAGAGACAAAATACATCTAGCATATCAGTGTTATTATTTAGTCATTCTGATCACGGAAAAATATGTTTTATATTTATTTCTCATCACAAACACCATTTTATGAAAATTAAGAATTACATTTCATACTGTATTGAATCTCATTGGTTATTTCCTTCATTTTGTCATAGAGTTATCTCCCATCTTGTACGCTAAAATCAAGAGAAAATGGAAATTAATTTGTTCAAAGCAGAAAAAGAGAAGTTTCAAATAACAAATGTCGGAAAATAGCATTTGTTGATCAGATAATTTATACTGGAGTAGAGTTTTTCATTTCAAAGAAAACTTAATATATAACAACATAAAGAAAATTAAAAACTCAGTTATCCATAATGCTAATTAAATTTACATTGATTTTATTCCTGTTCTTAATATCCCACCTGTGAAGTTCATATGATTACAAATTCATAAAATCTTGCAGTACGGTTCAAAGAATTTTCATTTTGTGATATTGATTTAAATATTTCATAAAGGACCATATAACAATATTAATGTAAATGCTTGAGATTTGAGAAAAGAATATCTGAAGTTAGATTTTGTCACTTATAAAAGATTTCATGAATCTAAATAAAAATTACAGGTCTTTTGAAGGAATTAAATGGTAATTTGTTTAGTTTTGAGTGGGTTTTTAAGTGGGCGTTTCAGAAAGAAATTTTCTCAAGAGGGTCATTTAAGTTTTTACAAACATTTCATTGTTAAGGATAGCATGATGTTGTCAGGGACGAGGGCCATGTGCTGTTTGTTTTATCGAAGTTCACATCAATATTGTAAATATTGTTAATTATTGAATATAGAGAGCCAACAGCTTGTTTGACACTATACTCATATAAAATCAACAAGCTTTATACATTTTTGATCATTAAAATATTCATGAGATGTAAATTATTAGGACTTGGGTCTTTGTGTCCTTGAGATCTGTCAGAAATCCAAACTGCAGGAGAAAACCCTGTAATTTTAACAAAGACAATGCAAAAATTAAAGGAATATGTATCATAAATGTGTAGGGAATGGTTTGGCAACCTTGATCTTACTGTAAAGTATGGCAGCTCAACTGTCTTCATTGGCATTTTTTTTTTGTCTCATAAGCTGTTTCTCAGTATTTTTAGTATATGTATCTATATTTAACATGTAAGTAACTATGACACAAATGTTATTTGGAAAGGGTATCAGCTACAAGGAATTGCAGTTTTTTTAAATAGATATAATTAAAAAGTGTTTTTACAGCTTCAAAATACAATTTTTAAACTTAATCATCGCTAAATCACCAAAATAATGGTACCATTTATATATATATAATTTCATGCAATTCAATGATTTAAAAATCTACTTATAGGTTAAAACATGATTATTTCAGCATTGTGGCAAATTGCATACTGTAATATGGCTAATAACAATTCACTGCTGTCTACAGAGTCCTTTAAAGATACACATTAGACCAGGCCTCAGTGGCTAAGGGGTCTATTTACTCATTATAAATGTAAATGATCACAAGCCTGTCAACACTGGGGTAGTAAGGTCATTTCATAAAGTGGTTTAGTTTAAACATATTTTGTTATGGGGATAGGGAAGCTAAGTTTCAGAAACTTGCATTAATCCTTCTCCAATTTTTCGGAAGCCACCTCAGTGGTCTCATGGTAGCGGAAGTTTGTGGGGTCGCCGGGTCAAATTAAAGACATTAAAATTGGTATTGGCTGCACAACGTATCTAGGAGTAAGAGAAAAGAACTGAAAAGAGTCAGTATAATGTGTCTGGGTGGGGTGATATATGTCTTCCTTTGGAGCATTACCTTGTGAGCTAGCACATTAAAAATCTGGCTTGGTCTGGTACAAAGCAGGGTCCATATTCATATCATCAATATGTTCTCATTTTGATATACATTAGGCAATTGCCACTGAACGTTAAACAATAATTCATCCATCCATCCAATTGGTGGATGCAAGAGTGCCCCCCCCCCCCCCCCCCCCCCCCCCCCCTTTAGCAGCATTTTAGCATACTCAGGTTATCTTTCCTCAACATCTATACAGGAGTCTTTAACATATCAAGGACATTACTCTCCCATAATAGAGGACAGTTGTTTTTTTTTTTTTGTCGGCACCTGACAGACTTCTGTCATTTATGGAGACAGTACTTAAAATCGTGGTAGTGTATTGGACTCCCACTTATAGTTTTCCTGTAACATATTCCTATGACACAATTATTTGATATTGGCAAAAAATATTTGCTGAAAGTAGTCTACTCTAAAAAAGAAAATGAATGAGAAAAAAACTTTTGTATGAAATACTGTAGATAGTACCTCAGGAAAAACAAAAGCATCTGGTTGCAATTTACTGTAAGGAATAAAAGTTTCATGTAAAATAAGCAAATAATGCCATATGTACTGATAAGGCTCTTTGGTCAGTTATCATTTTATATGGAGGGTCATATGTATCACTAATAAATCTGGTCAACAGTACTGTAGCAGGCTGTTATAATGACCAGTTATCATTTTATATAGAGGGCCATATGTATCACTAATAAATTTGGTCAACAGTACTGTAGCAGATTGTATGACTAGTTATCATTTTAAATGCAGGGCCATACGTAACACTAATAAATCTGGTCAACATTACTGTAGCAGGCTGTATCAGGTCAGTTATCATTTTTTATGCATGGCCATATGTATCACTAATTAATCTGGTCAACAGTACTGTAGCGGGCTGTATGGTCAGTTATCATTAGTTCGCCTCAACAAAGTTGAGGGGAACTATTGGAGTCATCTCGGTGTCCACGTACGCGTGCGCATCCGTGTCCGCAGCCAGTTCTCAATTACTAGACATAAGGTCACATGTTTTTGTGTGCAGGTGCAGGATGAAGAGACTGACCATGTGACATAAGATGGAGGTCACATGACCCATATTACATGGTTGACTGGCTTTTAAGTTTTATGTCAAAAATCAGTTTTCATATCAAATTGACCTACAATCATATAACTTGATGTGAGGGTGCATCTCAGGGAGTAACACAGCCTCCTACCAAAATTAGGTCACTCTGACATTCTTATTGCTCTTCATTGACTAAGGTTAAGTTTTACGTCCGAGTTCAGTTCTCCGATACCAAGGGACCTACAATCGTATTACTTGGTGTGAGGATGCATCTCGGGGAGTAACACAGCCTCTCACCAAAATTAAGTCACTCTGACCTACTTATCACACTTCATTGACTTAGGTTAAGTTTTACGTCCGAGTTCAGTTCTCTGATACCAAGGGACCTATAATCATATTACTTGGTGTGAGGGTGCATCTCAGGATGTAACACAGCCTCCCACCAAACTGAGGTCACTCTGACCTACTTATCGCTCCATATTGACATAGGTTAGGTTTTATGTCCGAGTTCAGTTCTCTGATACCAAGGGACCTACAATCATATTACTTGGTGTGAGGATGCATCTTGGGGAGTAAGACAGCCTCCCACCAAAATTAAGTCACTCTGACCTGCTTATCACACTTCATTGACTTAGGTTTTTACGTCCGCGTTCAGTTCTCCGATACCAATGGACCTACAATCATATTAATTGGTGTGAGGGTGCAACTCGGGGAGTAACACAGCCTCTCACTAAAATTAGGGCACTTTGACCTACTTATCGCACTTCATTGACTTAGGTTCAGTTTTAAGTCAAGAGTTCAGTTCTCCAATACCAAGGGACCTATAGTCATATATCTTGGTGTGAGGATGCATCTCGGGGAGTAACACAACCTCCCACTAAAATTAGGTCACTCTAACCTACTTATCCTGCTTCATTGACTTAGGTTTTGTTTTACTTCCGTGTTCAGTTATCCGATACCAAGGGACCTATAGTCATATTAATTGGTGTGAGGGTGCAACTCGGGGAGTAACACAGTCTCTCACTAAAATTAGGTGACGAACATTAGGTCACTCTGACCTACTTATTGCGCTTCATTGACTTAGGATAAGTTTTACATCTGAGTTCAGTTCTCCGATACCAAGCGACCTACAATCATTACTTGCTATAAGGGTGTATCTCGGGGAGCTACACAGCCATACACCAAAATTAGTGGGGGAACGAGGCAAACTTTGTAATCGTAGATTTCTGGTTTTATATGGAGAGCCATGTGTACCACCAATAAATCTGGTCAACCAATATGCTACACAATTTATATATCAGGCTAGTTACTTTTTTAATTATTTTATGTGGAAGGCCATACCACACTATACATCTTGTCAACTGAAATGTAAATATGGTAGAAATATTGTGGATTCAGAATATAAAATTAAGATTAAATCGACAAGTCAATACTTAATATGAAAACATTTTAACTATTTATACCATCATAAAATATTGAAAAGGCCTGGTAAAAGACTTTTGTCATTGTACTTCACTTTTTACAATAAATTATGCAGAAAGGAAAGTAACATTGAATAAAAATCCAGACTATCATGTGTAAAATTTCTATACAAATTTACATAAAATCAATTTGAGTTATAAAATATAACACATAAATTCCCACAAATATTGTTTATGGCATGAAATTAAAATTAAAGGTGGCTTTGATCTTCTGTAGATACGATTTTAACAATAATTTTCCACTGAATCTTCCATGCAGTGTAGATTAAAATTTTAAATATTTATTTTTATTTCATGCATTTGATGACAATGTCATTGTTTTTGCAGTTTTATTATTGTGCAGCCAAAAACAAATTGTTTTTGGTCTGAAATTTTTTTTTAATTACTAGATGATTTTTTATTGGTTGTTTACACAGTCATTCCTATCTAGCAATCTGTGTTCAACCAGAACTCTTTCTTTACACCATGCATAGATAAATGAACATTGATATTGGATGGAAAGCTAGGGAAAATAATTGATATTATTTGAATGAAATAATGTTTAGGATTTTAGGGGGTACCTCCATTCTTGAATCTGTCCTTGATTAGAGAACATGAATTTTTAAAAAGAAATTGAAAAATTTCGATACTAGCATGAAGTATACTAAAATTTTCAAACCTTTTAAGCCATGAGCACAATGAATGAGTTGTAAATCAACGAAATGTGCACAACTTGTGCATCAAAATTGGTTTAAAAGAATTTATACTGGACAAGGAATTTGTTTGAATTAAACAAGTAAAGTTTAAATTTATCAAAAAGTAAATAGGTTTATATATACTTTTATATAGAATTTTCTTTAAAAGCATGAAAAATATTGATGTTTTTGATATTGACTTATAAAGATTTATTATTTTAAAAACTTAAATAGAATTAATTACATATTGGTGATTTAATTAATCTTAACAAATGTAAAACAAACATTTACAACAAAAATATCCCCCACATACATGTGATTATTCTACTATTGTCACGCATGAGATTTTATCAATTTTGGAGGGTAACATTTTGAAAATGAATAAATCATCTTAAAATTTTAGTATTTCAAAGGTTTCACAATTTTATTAAAATTAATAATTTTTTGTAATTTTTATTTACTAAACCTGTGAAGTTATACCCTGTACCTAACTAAAATGTCTCTATCCTGAGCTAGATTAATATGAGTTTTAATTTGTAGCTACAATAATCTGATCTACTTAACAAGTGAAACACAAACCAAACTTTCTTTATTAGAGCCTTTCCTTATTCTAATACAAACACTGCATAAAGAAGTGTTTCTATAAAATAGTACAAACAAGTTTTATAGTTTTAATATGTAAATAGTGTTATACATAACTATGTTTGTATAAACATAGCAAACAAATGTGTGGTCAATGGTGGTCTTATTACAAACAAAATAAAAAAGTGTGTTAAGTGGCCACCACAAACATAATAAAGCCCAGTCCTGGGACTATCAATAAAGCTGATTATAGTAGTTATCTAACTTGTATAGAATCACAGGGTTTGGGATATTTAACATCTAATCTATTACAAGCTCTTTTATCAACATCTCTATAATCCCCCACATGTCCAGTCAATACTGACCATTGTCCGAAGTTATGACCATTGGTCAGACACCAGGGTGCTGTATGTTGGTCAGCAGGATCAATTTATCTTTGGAAAGTGACATGTGGCTCTTATACATCTAATTAGCATTTTAAATTAGCCAATTATGGGGTGGAATTAATCTTAGTTGATCAGCAGTTCATGGTAAGGATATTTTTCATTTCATTTCATCTGTCAGTTTTGGAGATGTTAGATGTTTTTGCTCATGTTTGATAATTTGCCCAATAGAAATAATTAAGTTTAACTAATGTTTAAATTTGAATACCTGAAATCTTACCACAGACCCATAGTCTTACTTGACAAGAAAAAAACAATTCCCTTGAAATAATAGTGTCAGGGTAAGAAAGCATTGACATTGTCTAGGGGTGTTTGTGTTGCCCTAACTACTGAGCAAAAGTCTTCTTATTTTTTTTATTGGTCTGAAACTCTCCATACTTGTGAATATTCGTAACCCATTGTTTGCCATTCCATAGTGACGTCACATGTCTTGATAATATTTTTTGGCAATTTGATCTTGTTCAGAAAATGTGCAATAAATGGAGCAATCACAATCAATCTTGTCTATAAATGTTTCCCATAGTGTCCAATTTATATATGTAGAATAGCCAAACAAATCATGTTCAGAACCATTAAGAAAAAATTGAACAACTGGGTAAGTAAAAGACAAGAAGAATTGCAAATCTTTATCAAGAGCTTGATTAGGATTAAATTGGTATAGATCTATGTAAAGCAGTGAAAATCCATCTACAATAAATTGTTATAAACGAGAATTAGACCTTAGTATCAACTGGTTGCTGTATTGATCGGAGAATTTGAGCGCAGTGTTTTTATTTTACAGATTACTGGAATTAAGTAATTACTTGGTTGTATAGAGAAAAAGCTGAAAGTCTGTGAGTATCATTTTAGTGTTTTTCTATTGTTTACATATAACAACACTTTTATTAAGTACTTGTAGCCTCACATGTCTATAATCCTACATTTGGCTTCTATGGATATGAAAAATTAATGATTTGTAAGAGGACAGGTTTTTATAACTGAAGAAATTTTTTTCTGGAATTTTTGAACATATAATCTTGTAAACTTGGACCAACTAAGATCATTAGCCAATAAGTACATTGGCTGATGGGACTGGTAATATTGATTTTGAAATACACACTTAATAACCAACCAACTTCTTAAGTTTCCAGATTGAAATGTATTTCAAGTTTTAAAAAGTACCCTTTTGGAAGAATTTGTGATGTTCAAAGGATTGATATCACAATAAATGATAATAATTATCTTGTTTTAATTGAACATAGAAAACACATCATGGTTGACACTCTGGATTTTGTTATTTTTAAATTTTGAATCAAATATATTTCTTGGTTAAATATAACTGAAAGATAGAGGATATTTAAACAGTGTTCCTGCTGGGATTTAAGGGCAGAGGGGCATATATTGAGAATAAGGGGCACTTTAACGTCTTTCTGTATCTGAAAAGATCAAGTAAACTTTCAAGAAATATCAATTATTGCATTGGAAAAGGGGCAGGGTGATGTGCCCCTCTATATTTAGCTAGCTGGAACACTGATAAATATGGTTTAAATTAGATATACCTCTATTCCTCAGAATGGTACTTGCATTTAAAAAAAAAAAGAATATGATAAAGTCAAGTAGATCTTTACAAAGCAAGATATTAAAGAGAGTGTAGACAATTCAAATAATTCATTATTAGTGGTAATTTCATCAGACCTCATCTCCTTTTTTCAGCAGGTTATATAACTCTTGATTCTTGGACATCAGCAGTAATACATATTATACTGATGTCCAGAATTTTAAGTGCACCACTTAAAAGAGCAAACTTCTGACATAATGTTTGCTCTGACCTTAATTGAAAAGCTGACGAAGGTTGATAGTTCTCATTGGGTACTCGGGCTTCCTCTACGGAAAAAAAAACTGGCCACCGCATTTTAGCCAGTATTTGAGTGAAATTTGAGTAAAAACTATAGATCCCTGTTTTAATTGGGAGATAACTCCAGAATCATAAAACCTAACAATAATAGACTTAGGAAATTGTCGTGTTTTCTGTTCGTGCTATAAATGATAGGGGAATGAAATCAATAGAGTGTTTAATCTATATAAATGTACAGCCTAATGAAATAGAAGGTTAAATGACTATAGGAAACTGTAGTGATTTCTGTTGACGGCTAATCTCGTCAGCTACAAATAAAATGGCGGGAGGCAAATCTACACGATGTAGTCAAGTCAATTGGAAGATAATAAGCTAGTGCCCTTGATGTAAAAATGAAATGGTTGGTTAATGAGCATCATGGGCATTAGTTGGTAGGTTTAATTGCGTTAACTTCTGAAAACTATTTACAATATTGTTCAGCGTTGACTTCAGAGAACAATTTACAATATTGTTTCAGTGTAGGAGTTCATTGTACTTGAATGATAATTCCTGGTTCTGTACAAAGAGTACAAAAATATATTTTCTCCAGTAGGCATCTGGTTTAATTACAGTATGTGGTTAAAAGGTTGCTTATTAGAGAATTTAGATTTTTAAGTTGAGAAAGGGAGGGTAAATTTAATACTGTATTATTAGATGCTAAATACAACATTTAGGGTATTTCAGCCATCTGTTTTGAATAATTTGTCTATTTTGTATTGGTTTGTACTGGAATTATTAAATTAAAAAAAGAAAATATGTGTCCAATGGACACTGGGCCATAATTTCAAACAAACACATAAATCATGATCAGTCAACCATGACATTAAGGTCACACACCCCTTTGACCTAAATTTTGAATAGATCCCATCATAAGGTATTTAGTGACAGTTTCATGTTGAAATGACATCTTTAACCTAGAGCAGGACATACGTATGGACTGACACACAGACCAAAACACTATATGCCCAGCTACTATCGCAGGCGGGGCATAAAAAGACTCATTGTAGACTTTTATCAGGTAATAGTTATCTATGACAAATTTTAAATGTATTAATTATATATAAACATAACAGAGTAAATAATAAAAGTGTCAATTAATATACAGATATTAATGTAAATAGTACATTTTGTCATTTTTTATATGACACTTGAATGTAACAATTATAACACCTTTATTACATGTAAATATTTAATTTTACCTTTAATTGTTAATCTAATGGTACGGGGAATAAAACAGGAAATAGGCTAATGACTGTAGCAATGTAAAATATTTGCATTATCTTGTGTTACAACCATTCTATACAATGTGAAAACAATGCTGTCATCTTTGGTTTCATATAAAAGTTTGATCAAATCTCCACCAAGGGAGTCATTCCACATACTAATTATACAACATATAGCTTGGAAAAATATGCATTGATGGACCTCCCCACAGTTTGTTGGTACCTTTTCTGAACAGTTGCTATATGCCAATGTTTTCTATGGTTTTTTTCTTTTATCATCTTTATAAGGATGAAAACATGTTTGCACTTTAACTGAGAAAGAGAAAGTCCTGTAGAGTTAACATTTTAATTCGGAATTTAATCAATATTAAGAATGCAGAATTCCAAATAAAAAAGTAAAATGAACGACTCCAGCTGTTTATTAGTGGGTGGTAAATATCTTCAATATGTGATATATCAATCGAATTTTACGAAGCAATTTTCTGCACTAAAATAAAAACACAAACTTTCCAAGCAGCAGCGCAGATCTAAGGGAAAATTCTGCACTTTAACAAAAACATGCAGAATTTCTTCAAAATATTGTTCCAAGGCAAACCTTCATGAGAATAAGTTAATTTTTGCATAGCATTAGAAATATATTAATTCATAATGTTAAGTCTTTACTGTATGTAAACAGACAATTCATGCAAATTGTACATTCACTGGTATTTTGTACTGGAACCAAAACATAAGCAGGTTCCCTGCCAAACATAACATTTATAAAATATATATGATTAATTAGATGCCCGTTGATGAGGCCATATTGGGTTCACAAATATTATGTTTTGGTTGGAACCTCATGAGTAATGAAAATGCCTGAAATAATTGTTATTATACTTGGTTATGTAAACTATTGTTTGGATTTCATGTTTTACTGTAGTATATGATGAAGAATAGCTTCAGATGTCTGAATCTTGTTAATAGATTTTTTCTTTAGTAAATAAATATCTGATATCAGGGATAACTACTCAGTCTGGTATAAGACATGCACATACAAAACCTGTAGAAGAATTTTCAGGTTTTACTTATACACATGTAAATCCAAAGCTTCAGCCGTCTTCTTACTGTAAACAGTAATAAATACACAATAAATTTTGATAAGACAACAACCTAGATATGCAAATAAAAAAAGTAAGAAAAGGTTATTTTATACAACCTTTAACAAAGAACTTGCATCCGGTCACTGCATAACAAGTTTTTAGTAGCCAGATACAAAAAACATTTTGAAGAAATTCAGTCAACAATAAAAAGTGACTGAAATAAAATGAAATGCATGAGCAGCATATAGAAACAGTTATTATTTATGAATTAATGTTACAGGTCTCTTTCAAAGGTGTTTTCCTTAATCTGCTATATGATCTCATGTTTTTATTTTGATAAAATTCATTTAAAAAAAATGAAGGAAATGTTACAAAGATTTGAAATATGAGAAGGTTTTTATTTCATTTCAAAATTTAACACTTCAGCTCATATTTCCAAGTTCATTCATTTATTGTATTTTGTGAGAAATATAAGATTCTTGATAAAATGGGATGACAAATGACAATTGTTTGAGTTTATTTTATGGTCAAAAGGTGTATAAATGTTGATTTTTATCTGAATTATATATTAGGGCCTCTGTAATTGTCTCAGTAGGTGCACAGTATTTTTTATCATATACAGTGTATATTAATTAAAAATTGAAGACTAACAGAAAATCAAAAATGAAAACCAACCAATGAACAACAGAATTTTTGACAAAGACAATTGAATATAACCAATTCTTTTGCATGTCTTCCTTTCCTGCTGTTTGAAGCAGGTTGAAGTATTTGAATACAATGACAGCAACTAGATGTTTGACCATATGTCATGATGTGCATGTAGATGTTTTGTCAAGAATCCTGTCGTACCAATTAAAACTGTAAGCATAAATATCTGAAATCATAATATTGTTAGAGAAAGTAGTTGCCATGGACTTTTGAATGAATCTGACTTTGTATTGTTTATGGGGTAACCTCAATATTCATTGTGACCTTATTTTACCTTTCCTGTCCTGTTGTAACCTTATTCTAGGTTAATTTTATCTCACCTGAAGTGACCCCAGTGTGATAATTATCTAACAATGCCCAGTGGTCATTTGATAATTATTTCCATTGATTGATGGGGTATTTTATGTCAAATCAATTTCTACATAAACTGGACATGTAAAGTGAGCATTGATTATTACATTATTATACACATGTAAGACATATCACACTGTTGTGGGTAGAAGATAGTTTTTGTTTTCCAGCTGCATTCAAAAGATTTATAGTTTTTAATCAAAATAAGGGATTCCAGGAAATGTCAACAATTACACACCTGGCAATAAACATAATCGCCTGAGAAAAGTGGACATTTCAATTTAAATTTTGATTATTTAATATCCAACAAAGGATTATCATTAACTGCAGACAAACAAAAAGATTCAGGTGTATAAAATGTTTGTTTGTTTGTTTAGTTGGGGTTTTACGTCATTTTCAGCACATTTGGCTATTTCGCGGCGGCCAGTTTTTATTGGTGGAGGAAGCCTGAGTACCCAGAGAGATGTATGAAATCGAACAAACACAAACAACAAGGAGTGTTTCTTTTATACAAATAAAATCAGTAAAAATCTTAATTAGATATTAGAAAATTCCTTATAGTAATACAATATTAGGCATTAAAAAGACTTTTTCTTTTGCATAGAGTATTAAATTTGGTGAAGTATGTATGATAAGAAAAAATCCTTTCAGGGTTATTATACACTAGAATATGAGTAAAGTCATATGCTAGACTTGTTTAAATTCCGGAAGTCTAATAAAACCTTTTATAATCTTGAGATTCCAATCATTTGTTAACATTTCCTGTTTAATCCCAAGGTGTTTAGTTAGGCCTTTGGTATTTATTAATTCGATACTTTCTGATACCAATTATTTTTTCATCCCATAGCTTTCATCAATTTTTTGTTTTATCTAGAGTTGTAGTTGTCCCCTTGTTTAAACATTTTGATGATATCAGGTCAAATTATCTTGTGATCCCATAGCTTTGTCAATTATTTGTTTTATCCAGAGTTGTATACGTAGTGGGCCTCTGGTTTATAAATTTTGATGATATCTGGTGCCAATTATCTTGTGATCCCATAGCTTTATAAACTAGTTCTGTATTATTCCAGGATAAATTGGTTTTATGACTAATAACACAAATTAAAAGGCCCACCAGTACAGTTCATCAATTTTCTCTACAAACATGCTCTAACTCATCTCTCAAAACCATTTTAATAACATAATTTTTTAAATCAAATTCTTGCGAAATCTATCAGAAAATTGTTAAGGTTACAATCTTGACAGGAGTTATTAACTATAGCAATCTTGCCATGATAGTCAGTTTTGGGTCTGGGGTTTTGAAACAGGGTTAATTGGGAGACTGCCCATATCATTCTGATAAAGTTTTTAAAATAAAAAAAAGGATTCTAATTTTTAACCAGACTGTCTGGTTATTATTTTGACAAAGGGCTCCAGAGATACGGTTTGCTGTCACTGAGACAGATTTTATAAGCCCCCCCCCCCTTGATTCACACTTCAGTATGGATAAACTGGTAAATTTGATAATTTGGCATAAAACTTTTAGTTATCTTTTTTTAATGTGAAAATGTATAAATATCATATCTTTGATAACTACATGTATTAGTAAAGTATTGTTTTTCGTACATAAGGATACCTATAAATGTGTTAAGTTTGTTAACTTCTAGTTAACTTGTTAAACATATACAGATACATGTATAAATTATTTGATCTGTGATCATTTTTAGTGAAGTTTATCTTTTTTCTACATAGGGTATGAATATCTTATCCGTGATAGAAATAAAGTGACCAAGATAGATTATGTCACAGTGACCATGAGGGACTGACCATTTGTATAGCTTTTTGAGGATTGCAGTAGATTAACAGTGTGATATAAAACTTTAAGATAATAAAACCCTGTATTTCTAATAGGCTTAAATTTTAATTCTTATTGATTCTTAACAGAAAATGTCAGTGTTAAATATGTCTTCCTCAGTCCATGTTATTGACAGAGGGATCAAATAGAATGTTATTATCAGTGGGAGAGACAAAGAGGTAAATGAACTTCTAATACTACCATTATACTGCTTAGGAAAAGGGTAAAACACAATCCTTATTACTGATTAACTTTCTATAAAGATCAAATACCAGCAGGGGAGATAATCCAAAATCAAATATTGCTACATCCCTCCCCTTTACTTACAGAAGGATTAACTATCAATGTATTATTGATTGAACAGAATATTGCATGATACTAAATTTAATGTTAACAAATAAAGCTGCATGGCTGATTAAAACATCTTTGTGAACCAGACTGACAAAAGGTAACAGTACAGCTGATTATCGACACCTGTGACTGAGTCTTTATAAAGAAAGTCTGCATCACAAATGAATCGTGCTGTGACAGAATATTAAATCGAATGGAAAACAGTCTTTCACTATTATACCATAAACTTTAGAAAAAAATGCAGTCTTAGAATATAGAATTTGAATTGATATGACATAAAGTATAAAGTTTGTGTCTTTTAGTGGCGGCAGCTGTAATACAGTTGATTTTCTGACGATTGCCTGACAGCTAATCAATTTCTACAATATATTATGAAATATTAGTTTTCATTTTGACGGATATTTCCCTGACGACCGACAGAATTTTGCTTTTAAGAAAATTATATGTAGTCTTATTATTTCGATAGATGATATGGAAAATTTCTTTCAGAAATAGAGTCTCCTGAGTAATATTTATTTGTTTGTATATTACGGGAATGTCGGCTAAAGAATACAAGTGCAATACGATGGGGAGAAAAGTGCATAATATAAAAATCTGAAGACCAGGCAAATAATTTAGTAACACAAATGAAAATATATTCACAGAAGAATAACTATTTGATTTTTTGATGGGGTGGGAGCAAGGAAGGCAAGTTCAACGAAAAAGGGATGTATCCAAAGTTTAGCTTAAAATGTGGTAAAAAGAAGTCTAGGACTGATTATTTCCGGACTTGTTGAGTTATTTTTATAAGAGAAAGCTTGTAAAAGCATTTTTATAACTCAGTTGAGGGATCCAAGATTTCAGGGGAGGCAATCAAGTATCTAGATCATACAATAGTTTATTTCTAATTTTGTCATTCCAATGGTTGTATGTCTTCTTCTTGTTTTAATTTTTACTATTAAATCTTTCTTTTTTACCACATTATGATAATTACTATCAGCATGATGGTGGTAAAAGAACAATTATTGTTCAATGAAATTGATTTTTTTTATATTTATGTGTATATTTTTAGTTGTTTCATTTAAGGACACATATATCCGTTCATTTAAAAAAAAGTCATAGTTAATTTTTCTTAGTAAATTAACTGGACATTTTTATTTAAATGAACGGCTTTTGGAATCTGATTTCTATCTGTGTGATATTTTATCCTTAGAGAGTGAAAAACCATATTGATCTATCTAGTTTGGTCAATATTAAAGAAAGCACAGCACTTTACATGGCCTAATTTGATTTACCTAGCTATGTTGAGAGAATCTGAGTAAATCAATATATATGCTTCATGTTCTGAAATTAAACATGATTTACTGGTTACAGCTTTATAAACATATCTTGGTGTTTCCCTGCTGTAATATATTCTTTGTAAAACCCTAATTTAATTAATTAATCCATTGTAATTGTATATCAGAGATTTATTGTAAGACTTAGATTACTCTTGTATATTTATAGAAATTTTTCTGTTGTTGTGGTAATTTCAGGGCAAATATAAAGAATTTATGATCCAGTACAGCTAGGTTGGATTTTTTTTATTGATCAGGTAGTCGCAGCCTAAAATATTTTTTTCACTTTTTGTGGCCTCTTTTTCAAATTCCTTTTATCCTGTTCCCCCTTTATACAATTTAATGAAGGAATATTGCACTTACTCAGTCAGCTTCTTGTATAATCTTATTTCTAAACAAATTTTTAAGTATGCCAAAAGGAATTAGATTTCATACAAACAATAAATGAGCTTTGTCTTATTTTGACATATATATATATGGTAAAACTAAGGAAAATATCCAAAAGATTAAGTTTATATATCATATGTATTGATTTCTGAAAGTAAAGTGTTGAAACAAATACACCAGGGAACCCTACAAAACATTATCCCTCATTGACTAAAATGAAAATCTATCTTCAGAATTTAATGACAGTTTTTAATAAAATATTACAGAATATCCCAGGAGGGCAGTAATAGTAGAAATGTATATTGCTGAGGGGTTGTGAAGTAGAATTTGTCTGTCAGGTTTAGTTATAAATGTTAAGTTGACATGGAAAAACCTCATCAGAATATTATATTACCTAAGTATAATACTCAGAACAATAACTGTGTAAAATGATTACTTTTTCAGTAGAAATATTGTATTTTAAATAACTCTATAAAACAAAAAGATAATATTATATGTTTGTATTTGTATTAGCTGTGAGGTCACTTTTCAGTAACCTTTGTTTGCCAAAGGCCAAAGTAGCTGGCTAAAGACCATAATGTAATAATGTCTATTTATAATTAATAAACTTTGACATATAACTTGACCAATAAGAAATTTTCTTGACCATTACATATTACTGACCTCAACTGGACTTTTTTGTTGCTGTAAAAGATTAAAACAAAATATTTTTGTTCTTTAAATAGGCACATTTTCAGAAACTCAAATTCATTAGCATAATGGAAGTAAAACCCAGACAAAGCTTTTGAGTGCGGTCATTATGTTCAATTTTTTGTTGTATGCTACTGTCAAATAAATTACAGACAAACTTTGTCCATGATTGGCAAGTCAAAACGACAAACGTCCAAATTACACAGGAAATACTACACTTTGTATTAGACAAAATCTTGTATAGCCGAGTCGGAATAATAGAGACTAAACATGCAATGGCAAATTCTCCTGAACATAAAACATTGTCACACACGATGTGTTTAGCAGAAACTATTGTAATGTTCGATGTTATAAAGTTTCTTATTACAAGAATAAAGTACCATTACCGATCATAATTTTAGGAATTTATGATTTTGGTAAAAGGGAGAGAAAGGAAAATCAGAGTAATAATTGTGGTTTATGATTGGAGAGTTTGATATATGCTAATTTGTCATGGAGAAGTCTTTGAATGTTGTTCCTGTAAGCAGGATATTTTTATATATTTTACTATCTTTTTTTTTGGTTCAAGAGATATTGAAAGTTTTGCTGTAGAAATATAATCTACTGTGTGCTCCACAAACACTGTATTGTCATTTTATTTCTGGAAAATCTGAATGCTGTCAGTAACTTTTGTCTCCTTTAACTTAAATTCCTTTTCCAGTACTAAGATATGCCATAAGTTTTAATGAAGGCAGATTTTCTCTGTGTAAATATCTGATGTCACCAAATAAAAATTTGATGCTGTTGAACAAATGCAGTTGGCTCATCGAGGATATGCCTGATGTTTCTTTAAAATTTGTAAAATTTTAGTGGAGTAACAACTTTTTCATCAAGAAATCATGTTGCAAGGAAAGGGGGATGAGTAAATTTTATATATGGTGTTACTTTTGAAGTTTTTTTGTGAGGAAATTAGGATCCCCCCAAAAATTAGAAAATTACAAATTTAAAGAGATTGTCCTAGAAGAAGAACAAATAAATAAGTCATGCTTTAGAAATTATTCTTTCAGGGAAACAATAAGTGGGAAATTTTGTTGCTTTAAATATAAATAATATACTAGTAGTTACTGATCTTGGACAACTTTTTTAGTGGAAAGTTTGTTATAGAATTACATTTAAAATTTCACCAAATCAAAAAGTTAATTATAGACTTATATGATGAGAACCACTTTATATGAATTAAGGATACTTGATTTCTTTTAAAAGTATATCAACTTAATTTGTAAATACCAATACTTACCTAATTTTATAATATATGTAGTACTTCGTGGGAAAACTATTTGAAGAAAAATTTGCAAGCAGTTTAATTTTCAAGGTTATATTTCACTCCAGCTACGCTTGTCACTTTTGTAAAAATGTTGGATGCAGTTTCCATGTCATTTCCTTTTTTAAGAATTTTTTTCCGATATTTGTTTTTCTGGCCTAATATTAATTTTTCTGAAATACTCATTATCAAGAAACAAAAAACAAATTCATTTTTTTGCAGTTGAATTAATCAGAAATTGCCAAAACTTTTTAATGACGAAGATCATATTGATATATGACTAAATCCCCATAGAAACTGACTGTTATCTGTTTTCACACCTGTATGCAGGTATTGTCATGTGATGTTAGCTTAGGAAAAAAAATGCTGTTTGATATTTGATGTGTGAAGAAACTAATAAATTGGTGAATTTCAAGATAAGGAGTACATTTTCTGTAAATTTAAAGAACAAATTTTCACAAGGATCTTATCACTATAATACCGTTACCGGGTATGATACATACAGTTCAATGAAAAAGAAGAAAACAGGATTCCAAAATGGAGGGTGGAAGAGGAGATGTTTAATTGTTTGATCTCCCCAGAGGAACCAGTTCACATTGTGTCCCATAATATATAAAGAGCTTGCTATTAAGTTGAATACTTCTAAAAGTCTCTCAATCTTTAAAAGCATTGACAAAATTTATATTTTAAGCAATTCTAACTTTATAAATAGACTTTAAATTATACAGACAGAGTCAGATGAAATTATAGGATTGTTCATTTTATGTATCTGAGATGGTCACAATAAATTGTCTAATGTATAAACATTAACCAGACTTTAGGAATACATGGAGTTTTCACATAGCCAGTATTAGGTTCGTTCAACTCCAGTGTAATTAGTTGACAAGGATTACCAGTTTTCTTACTGTAAGTCAGTACCTACCCAACACAATATAGCCATTTGGATGAAAGTGTTGTAAATAAATCAACCAATATAGCCAGTAATTTTTGTAAGGTTGGTCATGTTTGAAACCATATAAATAAAAGTAGGAATCCAAGACCTATACTGGAAATTTATTTTGTGGATATCAGACCTGTAGATAACAGTAATTTAGATGGTATAGATATAACATCCACCCAGAGACATGAATCAGGAATATATTATGTTGACCAAAGTCAATGATCAGGTGATAGGAACTTATAAATCTCCATAAATAAGAAAGGATAGATAAACCATCAAATTCTCAAAACCAAAGTCTTCATAAATAAAATGGTATAGATAAATCTCTACAGAGAGACACAGGTCAGTGAGAATCAGAGGAAATTATAGTATTGACCATCCCTATAGATCTGAACTTATAGATACTCATAAAACAAAATCAGGAAGATAAGGCATAGAATTATACTCAGTCAGCTGTATAGATCTATGAATATTGACAGACTTGCTGTGATAACAGGATGTTTATTAGTACAGATATATATCTCTTGGGGCAGGAGGTCATGTCCACTTGAATTTCTCCCCATAGACATGTACAGTTCTATTGTATATATAATGTTCTTAATATAATAACTAGGGTCAGTATGTTTTTTTTTACAACTAACTATGATTCTTTATAGCAGAGACAGACTTAAAGCTGGGGTAGAAGGGTTGTACTTCTACTTGGGGGATATATTTCCAAATTTTTTAAAGTAAATTCTGAATTTTCAGATTTTCATTTAGAAAGACCAAATATAATGTAAAGTTTGCCTAAGCTGCACTGCAGATATTTTAATATGATATAATATCTTTATTGTCATGAAACTTGTGACACATATTTAAAACAGGGGCCTCGGTGGCTAAATGGTCTAGGTAGTTCCTCATGACTACAAATGATCACTAGCCTGTCAACACTGAGGTTGTGAGTTCGTATCTCACATTTGGCAAGGATTGCCAATTTTCCTGCCGAAGGTTGGTGGTTCTCTCCGAGTACTCCAGCTTCTTCCACCAATAAAAACTGGCTGCTGCGAAATAGCCAAATGTGCTGAAAACGGCATTAAACCCCACTAAACAAACAAACAAAACACATTTAAAACAAAGCAGAGAAAAACATAAATGAGCAAAAAAAATTTTAGATTTCTAACCTCAGCTCTTAATGACCTTTTTAAAATGATGCCAATAATTCTTAATGTCTGGTTGAAGATGCATTTAAGACACAGGAAATATTTCATCTTGATCCAAATTATTAAAATTAAAATTATTTGAATGAATATCTAAATTAGCAAAGAGGTCCTTTTGCAAAATTTAGTTTATTTAACAATTATGAATGAACATATTTCTGAATTTATAAGTCTTATAATTTATAATAATCTCTGGAGCTCACTGTTAAAATAAAGAACAAGAAGGAATTGTATTAGACCTTCACAATTTTAGACAACTTCAGATGATTATGTAAGCATATGTTTTTCATCCCAAGATATTTAACCATGCTTTTAAGTGAAATCCTTACCACATTCTGGCCTGAAATTAATGGTTCATTTTAGTACAGGATGATTACAGATATTAAGCAGATTTAGAAGGTATTAACTAATTTTTTCCTCCCAAGGAAACTCACAGTGTTGAAGCCAGTATGCTATGGTAGTGTCCCAAGCTCAATTGACATAAAGGATAAATAATTCGGACTCTACAAGATATAAGTCATTTTGAAGATATGTCTTCCCTTCCAAGGAAATTAATTGTTAATGACAATATGTTATCCCCCCCACCTCTGATCAGGATAAAATTCAGGATAAAATTCACACCCATCTACATCTAGACAGTAAACACATTTATAGAAGATAACTGTACATTTTCCCTCTCCCAGGAAACTAAAAATGTTAAAGTCAGCACAGTGTATGATAACATTGACAATTAATGCAGTTAATTGGTTCCTTAATTACTTTAACTTGGCAAAAATCTATAAAATGTCAGAACTATTCTATATTGATGAAAGAATTGGTAATCATGCAAAGGGAAGATAACTATAGGTTTTGTGTTTTAAGACAATTGAACTAATGATGTGTTCACACCCGTGAGGTAATGCATTTTCTCTAACATTGTAGACAAAATGATTTACTATTTTTGAACATTTTGAAAATTGATTGCATTCATATCATAGAATCAAAATGCTTTACAAACACTTTGTAAAATGTTTGCATTCACATGAATTACGATAAGATTGATGTCCTTGGTTTTGTTATTCATTTCTAAACTTTTCTATCTAAAATCCAATACTGAAAATGTATATTCTAATGAGGTTTCATTATTGCATTTGAAATGTGTGAATAATTAATAGACTGTCATGTAGATAAAAAATTTCTTATAAAAAACATTTTGCATTGAGAATTAAGCCTAATCTGAAGATACCATCTAGTAAGTGTTAATATAATATGGTTCCTTTGAGTGGAACTTTGTCACATGCACTAAATGACGTCGTGTCAAGAATTTATTTTTCATATTAACTGAATAACTTCTTTTTCCAAAAAAGAAAAAACATCAACACAATTCTAAGATCGTGGTATTAATTTGAGATAACATGACTTTGATTGTTTACAGACCATGGAATAAAGTTACTTTTAAGAAAATGTGCTAGTCACAACAAAAGTGTTATGTAACGGCTTCTCTTGAGCAGAGTTCCTGCCAAAGGTTGGTGGTTAAAACTTCTGGCTTCTTTCGTCAGTAAACACCATCTACCACTACAATGAAAATTTAGCTAAAAGTGACATTATTGTAATGGGAGATAACTCTTTTTCACATCATAAACATAATTTTCTGAAAACAGTCTATTATCATGCATGTACTAAAATTCAAATTTATAATGCAAGTTACAGAATTTTTTGGTTTTAGTTTTTCCCATCATGTTATGCCTGAATAAAGGTGGGGGGGGGGGCTTTTAATTTGACTGTTTAAATTTTCCTTCAAGGCCTTGAGGGTTAAAAGTAAAGTTTAAGCTAAACAGCTTACATACTGTAAATTTAGAAATTAGTGCAAAGCTCATTGCAAAATATTTAATGTTATTGTCTTTACCAGTTTTGTTACATAAATTATATTGGTCACATTTTTTTGCCATACATGTATCGTCTATTAAAAAATATCCACTATAACAAATGCAAGCGAAATTTCAGAATTGACAACATAATTTTGAATGGAGAAATTAATATTTCCTGTTTTGAGTAAAAATCTATTGAATTATTGAATGTAAGAGGATATAATAACATGGACAAACAGAAATACTAGATTGGTCCATTACATCAGAGATTTTAATGGTGTTTTGTTTGTTCTGTGACATAGGAAATCTCTATTATATAATACCATACAAGTAATAATCTTTAATCTCTGTTATAACTGTGGAAGTGTACCTCTTCAGATGGAGTAATGACCACTTGTAACAGAAACATTAATTGCTATTGTTTGGTGGTAAGTGGGTTTTGTGTGTTTAAGTAGTCTAAATGCATTACAACGTGCAGAATTGTAGAATCATGTCATGAATCATATCTTGATAAAATTTTGTCCTAAAACAAGAACAGTACAAGTAGACATTAAGAACAACAATACAGAGTTGTATACATGTAAGTCATGTCATAGTCTGAATTGGTCATCAACTTAAAAATTATATCAATTTATGCACTTACAATATCAAAAGAAAAGTAGGTATATTTTAATTCTGGGAAACAGAACAAACTGGAAGTAAGCAATACAGAAAACAAGTGAATTATGGCTGCATTGCTGTTGCTCATCTTGATAGCCAAGAAGTGAAGGCTCATACTTACAGTAAGAACAAATGGCCTTTTAGGTGCTGACATTACCATTTACCTATATCTGATACTTAAATTTCATACAGATCTTGATGTAAATTATAGTAAAACTGGCATTTGACACTCATGTTTTGTAATTGTTGAAACTAATTCCAAAAAAATCTAAATTGGTACCAGTGTATTTATATGTAGAAGACACATACCGGTAGATAAAAAGGTCAAATTTGTTTTGTTCAGAAATCCCTTAAAATCTGACCTCGAAATGCAGGAGAAAAGGAAAGAATTGAAAACACATTCTATCACGTCCTAATCCTCAATTATATATATAATGGAATATATCTTTTCTTCATGTATTAGTGTGTTTTATTTTGTTACTAGATAAAACATATGTCTAATTGTTTTAATTATTTGTACAGAGATAGTTGTTATTGCTAACATTATATATATTTGTAAGGTGTAGCTTAAGGTCTATAAAACTTGATTGTATCCAATTCTGTATTTTGACAAGTGGAGAGTAAATATGAAAGCTAACAAGACACAAAGATACTGCCAAGCATAAAAGATTTCAGAAATGTGGACCATAATGAAAAATTCAAAAGTTAAAAACACAAGTTTTTTTTTGATATATGTTTTATTGGATGGAGCATTAGCTATGAAATAACATCACAATGGGCATATTGTACCATAGCAACTTAGCTCTGCCTACTTTCCCATTTGATACAATTTTAGTTTCTTGTTATTATTTCTCCATCATTTCCAATAAAAGACTATGCCTTTGTTCAAGACAATTTTTAAGCAAATTAATGCATAAAAGCATCAAAAGAGAAAAGGCAGTTTGTATTACAATTATTTTTTTTTGGTTTGTAGTTTTAGAATAATGAATTTGATGGATAAATTTATTAATGATATTATGAAATAACATTTCATGAATATTTAAATTTGGTGTTCCCTGCACAAAATCAAATGAAACCTGTTAAGCTTGAAAAGAAAAATTTGTCGTGTTATAAGGCCAAAAAAAAAAAATATATGTCTGTTTCCTGTTGCCAAGGCAAATAAATCCAGGTAGGTAGGTAGGGATTTTTAAAAATTTTTTTTTTTGCATGTTTTTCAAGATGCACTCTGTGTTAGATTTGCAGTCGTAATAATAGTTAGTGGTAATTATACACTCATTCGACTTTCCACCCTTGCGATGATCAGAATAAATGTCTGAGAATGTGCGTGAATTGTTATAAGAAGCTATAATGGACTTCTCCTCCCAGTGCCGACATTTTTTAAACCTTAATTGTAGCACACCTGTGCTGGGAGCAGCCATTTTGATTGTTTGGGCATAGTAAGATATGCATCCGGATCGGACTGAAACAATTTTTTTTTCTGGAATTTAAAGAAAAAATCTGGATCATGGGTTTTGAGTCTGGGTTGGGCAGGCAATAGGAAACGGACATATATTTTTTTTGGCCTAAGAGAAAATAACATTACAAATTTTTCAAAATAGAAATGCTTATTGAAGATTTCATAGATAACTCTTAATAAGAAGTGCATTGATATTAGAAAGAAATGATATTAGTGCATGTTTTATATCACATAATATCTCATTTATTTCTTTTATATAAGAACATCAAATGGAATAAATGCCTTTAATACAATGGTGCCCATCTGGTTCTCATTGCTGTCCCATCTAACATCAGACAAAGAAATGTTTGATTGATAATGAATAAAGATACATGTTTAGTTTAACAGGTACATACTGTTACAACATGAAATAGACAGTATATAATTAGATGTACCAAACAACATTTTAACATAAATCTGAGAAAGCTAAAATTAATGAAATATATTTCTTGTCATATAAAAATATACATGTAAACAGCTTTGTCCCATCTTTTGATTGTTGTCTGAAAGATGAAAATGTTGGGATGTAAATATGAATAAACTAGTCAACATTAAAACAATATCTGAAACATTGTAATTCAAACAAGGTTGTACAGTGAACCCACTGGACAGTTATTGTAAAACTGGATGAATATTATCAACTTTTTCAATGTTTAGTATGTGATGTCATCTCATTGAAAAATATTCCATATCCTTTCATTTATCTCATATACAAAATGTAAGTAGTAAGTTATGATTGGTCAAAAAGAAGATTATTTGTGATATGCTTATCTTTTTATAATGGTACAGTATTTGTTTTTGAAAAATTTCTGTAAATTATGTTTTGTTCCTATATGTACATGTATATATGAACAAAACATATTGATCTGTAGCTCTGTCATGTATTGTTATGACATAACATAGATGAATAGTAAGTCTTTTTTTTCTCCTAGCAAACTTTCCATTGTTTTCTCATATACCCCAATCTCAAATTTCACTTGTATATTCCAGAGGAAGATTTTGGTGGGAAAATGTTTTATGAGTCACTGTTATTTAACTTTCAGCATCTGTTTCACTTAGAAAATTAAAATTTTTCTCATCTAAACTTCTGTATGGATGATCTTTGATCTTTCACTTTGTTCATGAAGTTATGTTAAAAGATACTTCAGAAGTTTATATAAAAATCAGAGTATATCCAGGTAGGAAGCATTATGATTTTTTAGAACATTATCTAATATTGTCTGTATAAACATTGATAGACAGATTGCAAGCAATATCTTTTATACTTAGTTACAGACTACCCATAATTCAGGTGTTCTGGAGTTTTTTCCCAATAAAAAAAATCATTCAAAGTGAAGATCATTTCGCACATGTTTATATTAAGGTTATATACCCTGTCAGGTTATTAACACATCAGGTGTTGATAGACAGATGATAGATTATCTTTATTGACTACTTTTATAAACTTTCACTAGTATATGTGTGTAGTGTGGGTAGACTGTTTAGTGGGGGTGTAGGAGTTTACTCCTTCTAGTGAAGTATATTTCAGTACATAAATATAGTATTCTATAAGTGAAAGGATATGTAAAGTTCTGTTTCCAAAAGTTTGATCCTTGTTGACCTTTTGGACATACTTAATTGTTATTTGAAATTAGAAAACAATACCACTTCTTTCTGGCCCCAAGTGGCCAAGTGGTCTTGGTAGTTCATCAACACTAGCCTGTCAGTGCTGAGATTGTATGTTCAGATGCAACTTTTGACAGTGATCTTAATTAAAACGAATTGCTGGTGGACTGTTAGTGGCTATCTCTAGCTTCCTCCACCGACAAACACTTTCTTGCCATGATGTAGTCAGTGTTACATGTATGTTGAAGATGGTGTTTAGTTTAAACTTATTTACTTATAGTGAATTGGGAAACAGGTAACACCATCTTATGCCAATCTTTCACAACTTGGCGGGTGCAAGAGCTGCCCCCTGTAGCGGCATCCCCAGCCTACTCTTTTTTTTATATCTACAGGGTAGTCTTTACTGTGCTTAGGGTGCTGCTGTCCTTGTAAACACCTATTTTTTGTCCCAATCCGACAGACTAGCATATTTTTCAATCCCTGAAATTTTTCATCCTGAATGGGAACTGAACCAGGATAGTTTGGCTTTGTAGTCCTTAGCTACTACACCACAGCACCTGAAGATGGTGTAAAACCAATACACAAAAGGCAAACCACTTCCTTCTGAAGGGATGTGAAATGAGAGACAAACTTTAAACTTCAGGAAACATCTGTAGATATATGCCCTTTATGGTTAAGAAATAATAACTTATTTTAAACCACAATGTTTATATGTAACAAGAACAGAATTTTAGAAGGTAGATATTGAAATTATCATCAGTATCATAGCATTCTAGATGGTATACAGATATTTTCAGTCGAGACCTTCAAAACTTGTTAACTATTACAGGCTTTGGGCTCACAAAATTCTAATACTGACATAATGGGGTATTAGGATCAAAGCAAAACATGTAAAAATGACAATATCCCTTTTTTTGTCTTAATCAGAATAAATGAATCCTAGAACCATTATATCAACTTTCATTTTTTCCCCCAAAGTCAGATCAGAAAATAATAGATTTTCCAGGGAAGTATATCGGTGATTCACAATCTGAATAGTTTCTGATTATATAACATTGCTGTCATATCTAAAACCCATTTTTATTCCGAGACAGAGGAATTTATTATCATTGAATCAGCCGGGAAGTAATCTACAAACATAGGTCCTAATTATTTCTGGTATCACAGCCAATTATTTTTTCTTGAACAAATATTGTTATATCATTTGTAATTCTGTCAGTTAAACTATGTAATGGTGTTAATTCTATGTCAGTTGGTACAAATATTTGTTATAACATTACTGCACTTTATTCTATCGTTATATAATGAAAAAAAAGGTTATGTTAAATTATTTCATATGACATACTCTGGTGCTGATTTTGCAAAACTGGTACAAAGTACAAGACAAACATAAACAATAAATTTTTTAAAGAATAACCAGAATGGCAGATGAATCCAAAACATCAGAAAATAAAAACAACAATAGGACAATAAAAACGTTACTTCACAAGTTATGCAATTTGATAATTATGTACTCTTGTTTTGTTTTTATTATAAATCAGCCTAAATCCTACTTTATTAATGGGAGTTTTATCTTTACCTACCTCTCAGAGGCAAAAGGTTATCTCCCTTTATATACCATGCCTGTCAATCAGTGGAAAAAACAATACCTTCTGCAACTTTTGGTAGGTCAAAGGTTATCTGATGTAATATGATTTCTGATTGGTTACATGTAAAATCAACATCAGCAATATGTTTTTTCTATGAGAATGGTGTGATGAAGTAATAAGGAACATTAGATTTCAATTTCTCACATTTTGTTTTTAACAGGAAACAGGAAATTGAACTTGACAGAGAAACAGTTACCAAATGCATGTGAATCAGAAGAAATAGTAAAATATTTCTTTTCTTTTACAAATGGAGTAAAGCAGTTTGTGGAAATAATTTCATGGTGATATTTTAAGGATTTAATGATTTGATTTCAAAAGGAATTGGAATATATTTTTGTAAAGTAAGTAAATGCAATAATCATAAGTTTTTGAACTCTTTTTTTGCTTACATTCAGGTTAACCTTCCAGCTTTTTAATTAATGAATAATTGATTTAAAGAGTGTCAATTTATATTTGAAAACAACCCTGCTTTCCTGAACAGTAAAATTTCATGTCTTTCTCTGGAAATTTCATGACAATTTCATGAATTATGAACATGACATTTCGTGAACCATTCGTGATTTTAACCATGAAATACCATGAAATACCAGGTGCGTTAAATGGCACTATAAAATTTCAGTGACCATGAATAACCATGAACAAAGTTTGGATGAAATATCATGAAATAACATGAGGTGAAATACCATGAAATACCAGGTATGTTGAACTGCCCAATAAAATTTCATTGACCACGATGAAATATAATGAAATAACATGTATAGGATAATGAAATAACATGAGCAAACATGAACAGAATGAAATAACATGATCATGTACATGAATAGAATGAAATAACATGATCATGTATATGAACAGAATGAAATAACATGATCATGTACACCCGTCCCTAGGATTTTCATGGCATGCCATGGAATTTCTATGGCAAAATTGTTGCCATGAAAACGATGGAGTATTGAAACGAGCTCTTTTATGGTTTTCATGAATTCCATGGCATCGAAAAAAAAGAGTGACAGGGATTGTATACTCAGTATTTCCATCGTTGCCATGAAATCATGGCAACCATTAAAGGATGGAAAGCATGGCATCGATGGCAAATTGCCATGATTTCCATGGAAAGTATGGCATTGATGGCAGGTTGACATGGCCTCTATGAAAAGTATGGCATCAATGGCAGGTTGCCATGAAAACGATGGCAACAATTACATATTGCCATGGAAAGTATGGCATCCATGGCATTTCCCCGTATTCACTCACAAATGGACATGCAGGTAATATAACCTTGTATAGTTCTGTATAGTTGAATAACATATTCTTTTCAAAATAGGACACCGGGAAAGTAATTATCTGCAGGAGTTCTCATCAAATTGAATTAACCTGATTACTTTCAAAATAAAGCTACACCTTTTAAATTTCATTGTCATATATTGTTAGCAAAAAAGATTAAAATAATAAAACCTATTAAAAATAAAATTAACAATGTTTTAATGTAAAGTAAAACATTTTGGAAATGTTCAAAGTTCATCTTTGCTATCTATCGTCTATTTTGCCTTGTGTTGCCTACTTGGCTTCAGCTGATGGTTGATGACATGGTGGACAGATGCGTGATCAACTTTCCATTTCTTTTGTATGATGCCTAAAAAAAATAGTTACCCTATTAATTTTTATTTTGAAAAATATCTATATATACTAGTGTATTAAAATTAACCAAAAATGTGTTTGATATATTTTATACCGCTGGTCTTGGGTACCCTTATCAAGAGATAATGTGTCATAATTAATTAAAAAAGGGAATTCTTTGTAAGACACACATGTAGATGCTCCGTAGAGCACACGGTGACCTTCCAACAGCTATCATGTCACGCCTTGAAGTATAAACTTGTGTATACCGAAGAGTATCAATGTCATCAAGTTCCATGAACACTTAGTTGAATAGATTTATTTTTTTTACACTAAAATTTATCAAATGTGCATATTTTTTTTCTGTAACATGCTTTCTTTTAGTAAACGGGAACATTGTTTAATTTTTATAATAAGACATTAAAATATATGGAAATATAACATTTCTTCCATTATTCATTGGTGTATTACAGTTATTGTACATGTTTAATAGAGTAAAACTTACTTTTAAGAGCACATAGGTTTTCCTGGTCCTCAAGGCCGGCCTTGAAAGCCCTTTGTTGGAAGGCTGCCCTTTCAAAGACCTTCCTACACACTCCGCCTTTGTAAACATTCCCCTGAATAAAACTGTTGTCCCCTTTTTGAAGCATGTCTCTCGACTGATTTTCAAGAACAGCTGTTCCTAAAAAAAGTAAAATGGTCAGTTGTAACACTGGCAAGACAACAGAGCAGATTTAGTTAAAGCTCTAAAAACATATTTATTTTGCAGATTACTAATTTTTCGCTATTTAAGCTTTCTATAGGAATCCATCAAAAAATAGAAACTTGTGCACATGTGATAATTTTATCTGTGCACAAAATTGTCAAACCATAACAATTATCTGCTACCACAAAGATAATTTGTTTATGCAAGATACAAATTAAATATCACAAAAAACAATTAAAAGCTATAGCATGATACAACAGCAGCACATAGGGAATTGGGAAGGAGGGGTGTTATCCCAAACTTTTGAGAAATAATATGGATAATCCTGCATTTATTTGATTTCTGAATCCTGAACAAAAGAAATAATTGATCCTGAATCCTGATAAGGGTTTTACCAAATTCTTAAGACATTAAATCGCTCAATCTCAGACTCCAAGAAAAGATTCTTTCACCCCCTCGTTCAGTTACTAATATGGAAAGCCAATTGCCTTAGTCACTCGAGAAAATGGTGGACGGCAAAAATTTTTAAAAAATTAAAAATAAAGCTGATCATAAATTCCCCCCTTTTTGAACCTATAATTCCTTAATGACTAACGGTCAATGATCAAAACACACTTTTTTTCAGAATCAGATGGGTTTTTTTTATAAGATGTAGGGTTGTATAAGGGGGAAACAAACGTAATTTTAAATGTGGTCTTAATAAACTTTTATGTGTACCTTAGTAAATCCATTATAATAATATAAAGTTCTTCTTGTATGTCAAGTTTTTCCTTTGCCGGCTTTGGTGATGTCTCTTCACGCTGCAAGTCAATGTCCTAAAAAGCAATAAATACAAGAATATGTATATGAGGTGTAAATGCAAATATAATTAGAAGTTTATATAACTTGTAGGTGAATTGGAATTTATGAACTGTTTATAAAGTTACCCCCCCCCCCCCCCTTTTTATTAATACTTCCACAACAGGCAAATTTGGTAATTAAAAATACATTCCTCTTCGAAATTGTTCAAAAAGGTACTCATATTCTGAGAGAATCATTTACTAAAACAAAATAACTAATTTTAATCATAATAATATCATGACATTCCACAACCTAACACTCACAGGGTAAATCAAGCACGAGCAGTGTTCTGTAATATAATTCAAGGTTGAATTTAAAAAAAATCGGTAATGGTTATTTTGTGGGATAATAATTACCTTTTCAAACAGTCTTCATCAAAATAATAGCTTCATATTATTAATAATCCACTGTTTAGAGCTTCATCCTGTCGTTGTACAAATTGCGCTCAAACTCGAATTTGAACCGGTTGATATTGCGCATGTGCGGATTTGATGTTTCCTGTTGATTAGCCCGCGAAAATTTAAAAAACAAATTTTGCACTTCACGACGAAATTGACAACTTCGGAATCGATTAATAGTAATACACATTTATTGTAATTATTGGTATGAATACAAGTCATATATAATTTTCAAAAGATTGACTGTTGTCCTAATTTAAGGAGGCTGTCAGATATGGGCACAGGAATTCAGGCTTGAAACTATGATTTAAAATTCCTCTTTTTATGCAAAATTCTTTAATTCTTTTACGATTGACGACTATTAAAGGCTATATAATCCATTGTAAGAAGATTGGGGTAAAATGGTGAAATTAAGTGGTGTTTTCCGAATACCCCCCCCCCCCCCCCAATTATATATATCTGCAACATTGATTCATCTGCATATTCATTTAATATCTACATTGTATCTGTCTATGAATTTACAAATAAAATGTGCTAAAATATGAAATACAAAGACATAGCTTGCACTTTGATTAAAATGAAACACCCCAAAGGATTTCCTATGTTAAGAGAGTGAATTTTATTGAATTTTTGTAAAACTGTATACATGGTAAATGTTCCCGGTATATGTTCCAGTTAACAATGGTTAAACTATGAAATAAATTTGAACCAACATTGTCTCTTATGCTTCGTGTCTGGTACTGAAATATATACACATTTAGCATGTAACTTAAGATACATGTATCTAACAAGAGTGCACACACTGAAATGTCTCGCCTTCTTTAATAACAATTGATATTATTTTGATAGTCCTAATATAAAGCTTTACTACAACTATCACATGAACTGTAACTTTCTTTCTTTTGATTTGAGACCCAAATAATACTGATGCAAGTATAAGGTAGAAGTCCGAGTCCGCCTTTTCCTGCCATATTTTTAAAATAAGTTATTTATCTTGAAAAGGAGCTCCATGACCTATCAATATTTTTTAGCTTATTTTGATCCTTAACTAATACTTTTCCGACTATAACTATCAATTTTAAATTCTTGATTTTTTTTTTAATTTCACCTAAGTACATCCTTAATACTAATTTTTTAAAGTGCACAATTTTTGTTCATGGTTTTTCATAACTAAATGATCAAACTTTTCCTCACATGACTCATGATTTTTATGCATGTACACTTGGTTTTTCATGGTATTTGATGATCATGTGACGTGAAATAGCATGATCAAGAATTAGGACATGAAACATTTTGTTAAAACCATGCTTTTTCATGAAATTTCATGAATTGATCATTGATCATGAAATACAAGAAAGCAGGGAAATGATTTCAAAAATTGACAGTCTTGTAAATTATGACATTGTATCCCCAGGAATAAAAAAAACCAAAAAAAAAAAAACACACAGAATGAAACGTAATAGAAAAAAAACACAAAGATATAAATATTTCTGTTACTTTTATTAATTTCATTCGTTTGCAAAAGTAAGAAAATATTAAATGTGATGAAAAAATTCAGGCAAATATCGGACGGAAAAGCATGGGTAGAGATATTACATGCAGAATTCCAGTAGTTATTGTAAATTTTCATTTTTAGATGAACATTTGAACACAGACTCATATTTTCAATAACAGGTGCTTGTCTTTAATACCTCTCACATGTAAATCTAGGCATAATGCAGATATCATCTTTTGATGTGAAAATCAGAGAAATTTTCTTCTGAAACTCATGATTCAGGGAATATCTGTTAAAAATTACAGATAACCTTTATTTTAATAGCTGGCAATCATATAACCGACCTAATTAATGAATAAATTAAAGGATTATTTAATGGACGTATTGCCTGAGGTGTATAACTACAGGGATTTTGATGAATGAAAACAGCATGTTCTGTTTAATCCTTGTGAATGGAAAGGATATGAGGGGATTATATGGTTTTTGAAGGTTGGACTTTTGGCCTTAAACTTCATGCTGATGTTTATTTACTTAAGCGGTTATTTGCTAACTGTTAACCCAGGTAGGAAATCCTCAGATTATTCACATCATTTCTCTGTTAAAAGGCTAAATGTTATTATGCTGCTTATCTTTGGGTTGTAAATGTTAAATCATATTTTCTTCCAGTCTCTGGGTTGCAGTATATTTATTTTTTTTTATTATTATTAAATAATGTAAATTGATGCTGAAATAATTGATACAGGTCTCAATTATAAATTGATAATAAAGAAAAAATACAGCCATAGATTTATCTTAGCCAAGTGATCATGTAAATTTGGAAATAGGAAGATGTCAATAATTTTAACATGAATTTTGATTTCTTCTTATTATATTTAATTTTAAAAATTACATCAATCACACAAATTTAAATTGCAATATTGTCTGTTAACAAAGTTGTTCATTAAAAATTTTTAAATCTACAAATACTGGAAGAAAAATATGAAAATGCAAGCATATTACAAGAATTTAATTCTTTTTCAGTTTATCTGAATACACAGATAATTAATGCATACACATGTAAACTCTGCAAAAAATATTCTGCATAACTAAATGAATATGTGCAGAAATTTACGTAAATGAGATACCAAATTTGTGTTTTCTTATCCTGAATCAGAATATTATGGTTAGTTTTAGCAGACTTTGAACAGTTTATTGTATAATTTTAATGTTGAAAAGTTGTAGTCAATTTTATACATTTTGGACACTTTTATAATTTCAGTGTTTTGCACAATAATGTATCATTTTAATGGCAGGACTTATGGTCAGTTTTAGGTGCACAATATTAGGCATATCTTAATTAACAACACAGATAGGTAGATAAAACTGTAATTAAATGTCAGTCAAGAGACAGATTTATCACCCTGTAATACCAGGGTGACATTGTTTATATATCCCTTAGGTATGATAATTGGCCAAATAAAATTTAAAGCAGGTTTAATGGACCCAATTATTCCATCTCCAAAATGCTGAAATGGACATAGGAGTTTACTTTATCCAAAAGTTTTTTTTTCATTTTTTTTGGTGGGTAAGGGGATGCAGAAACTAGTATCTAATTAGTAACCCCTTAATGCATTGTATTCTTTCAATAACATTTTTTTTAGTTTTTCTTGGGCTCTGCAATTTCATATATTTTCATTATGATTCATGTTGAGCCAGTGTATGTTTTTTTGGCTTCTCTTGGAACATGTAGATATTTTTTATAGAGCAGACTTGTACATGAACAAAAGATTGTCCTTGTTCAGCAATAAAAAATTGTACACATTTGATTAATTATATCAACTAACTTCACATTTGGATATCATTAACACAATCTCCATCAATATGCAGTTTTATCAAGAAGTAATTTAAAGAAATCAAATCTGGAAAATTTCTCATTGTTCTTATCAATGGCTGACTCCAGGCAATTTTTGAATACAATCATTTAAGTGGAAAATTTTTCACTTCGACCCATTTGTCATGATTTGTTTCTGAGCTAATTGTTTATAATGAGACCAACTGACCACCAGAGAGCACTGGTGGTCAGTTCTTTGATGTTTGTGTTTGGGTAGTGTTGTTTGGATGACCATCACTGGACAAGATTCAGGGGAAGATAATGAGGGAGTAATTATCCTCAGTGACTGTTTTATCTGGGGATAGATAAATATACAGGGTATCAGGTGTATACTGTGTAAACAATGTCTCCCTCTGTGTATGGAATCTCTTAGAGATATTTCACATTCTCCTGTGGAATAAATTAACCTGACTAGAATATATATGAATTTATTTTGAGTCAGAGAGTTACATAATAAAAGGTCAAATTGTATCAGTTTGGATGCTTATTGAATTAATCAGTAAGTTGTTATTTATAGCTCTTATGTTTTGGAAACATTGTTAGTATAGTTGTTTTAGTATTACAATGTATATACAAAACTGTTTGTACTATCAATATAATTATTTATAAGAAAATGGATGGTGTATACATTAGGGAAACAAAATAAAGTGAGTTAATATTCTAGGAATCCTATTTATAATATTAAAACATAATAATATTTACTTTATTTTTGCATTTAAAAGTAAAATTTTAAAAAAGTACTTTTATTAAATAAGTCCCATTTTATGTTTCTCACTTACAAAAGAAGATTAAAAAAATGTGAGAAAAGGTAATTAAATATTTATAATTCACACCTAAACAAAGAGGATTTTCCAATAAAGCCTATCTATTGATCAACTGTTGTCATTTAGATTAAATCTTTATTGATCTTAAATATGTCAACAAACTTGATTACAATAAAATCCCCTCCCCCTCAATCAGCTGATTGGACTTAGCTGTAAACAATTTACCTGAGGATGTTTATATACCTGTAATTGATTAGATAATTTAATCTGAGATTATTGTGTAGATAGACCCCCAGGATTATGTTGACAATTTACGACCTGGTCTTGTGGATTTTAGTACAACCATAAAACCTTGTGTGACACACAGGACAGGAATACATCCTATTGAAACAAAGAAATGTAAAAGTGGAAAATTTTAGAATTTCTCATACTTGTGTGTGATGTAAATGTGTGTTATTAGGTTTCATTGTAAAGGAATTAAATGTATGTACTGATTGATATAGTATGTTTGTAAGTACTTTGACTAAGCAATATTGTGATTTATTGTACTTCACTGCATATGAATTTTCAAAAAGTGAAAAATGTATGGTTAATTTAAAGTTTAGAATGGAACATAATGCTTTGGATCATTTACAACTTGTTATGAAAAAAAAATTACATACATACATGTATGATTCCAATTTGAATGCAGAGTATAAAAAAAATCATATCCAATCAATATTGGTAAAAGGACAACACTTAGCAATGCTAAAACTATAAGTAACAGTATTCCTGGGTACATGTATGAATAACCTGAATAGAAGAGAGATATACATTATTTAGTAACACCTAAAATCTTTCAAAGAATGCTTGGATTTTGTCAGCAAATCAAACAAATTTAAATTACCTCAGTTTGTGTTATTTTATTTCCAGCTTAGAGTTAAAGTAAGAGAGGTGCTGAAAGACAAGTTTTCTTTAGCATGTAGGTAAGTCTATTATCATATGTGTAACACAGTTGCTATCAAACTTTCCAGTTATCTAGAATTTCAGCAGGAGCTGACAGAGATACAAACAGAAGCCAAATCCATGATCATTATAACCCACACAACATATCCTAAACCAAGTGGTAATAACTTATTCTGAAAAAAACTTTTATATTATAGAAATTCATGTCAAATCTTAAAATATTAATGTCAGGAAGTGAGATTAAATATTTTTAGACATGACAATGTGTTGACAAAAACTTATAATTCTCATCAGAAGTATATATAGTTTTGTCATAGCATCAGTATAATGGAAACCGTCAGTTTCTCCACATACATGTTTAGGTGGAAAATAAAGAGGGGATGTCTTCTTGACCAGAAACACTTTTTTTTACGTTTTGAACATCATGATGTATTGAATTTTAAAAATCCTCATAAATATGACACTAATAATAAAATATAAAAAATAATGATTTTAAATCATGTGGTCATATCTTTTGATTTGAGAAGAAGTCCTCATTTTTACAAAGTATAGAGTAATTCTCTGAATTATATCTAAATCGACCTTGTTGGGTAAATCTTGTTGATATAAATAGAAAATATGAGTGCACTGTAAGAACTTCAATAGTTAATTCAAAGTTTGAAAAGCTTCAAAAGTAACAATCCAACCATGTGAAAAGATCGTACAGGGTAATTAAATGTAATTATGTTTGACCCAGGAGTTTATTTTCTTTGTTCGTCTACTTTAAAAAATACACCCCTTCATATTAAAAAGAATAAGTTATTTCCTTAGAAGTTTGAAGTAATAGTATCAAGTTTATTTATCTGTGTAATCAAAGTTCTTTGTTCTATTTTTTGAGTGAAATGGAAGCTGTTTATAATGCCTGTAAATATTCACATCATGATTGTAGAAGTGTTTTTTATGTATAAAATATTCTAAGCAGTTCTTTGATTTTACATTGAAGTTACATAAGGAACTATTTTTAACGACAGCTGGCCAGATGTTGTCCAAGGTTGTATTATTATGTGTCCCACTCAATATATTATGTCATTTGAAGATCTAATGGTTTTTTTGAAAGAACTTACATTTGTACAACTTGTCCTGTAATATTCTTTAAGTGTAATCTGTTGGGGTTCTCAAAATGTGTCATTTTTCTCTCTGCTTTTCTCACATTTCACCAGAAGAAAATGTTAACAACATTTTAGTTCAAATTTGTTGTTGTCGTTGAGATGTAATTAATATTGTAAACAAATTGTTGAAAATATAATTTTTGGAAATGAAAATCGGGTGAAATTTACCACTGGAAAACACACCTTGTTTTTTGGTACAAAGAATATATTCCTCTAAAACTCTGTATAGAAATGTGTATTGTTTATTCAGGTGTTATGTAACCATGACATTTGTGAAATAGACCACTTAGAATTTTCTTGGAATGTAAATGGAAACTAAAAAACAAATTCTCTTACTCAGTGAGAACTGTAGATAATGTAATGGAATGTTAGTTTGGTGTTTCTCAGCAAACTGGTGTATGCTGTAACCTCTGTTGTATTTTTTTATGATTAAACAGGACATTTGGTATAAATTTAGGATAAACTAATAAGACCTTCTTTACGTAATTCTGAAAAACTGACATTTTTTCTTGTCATGTTTTAAAATATCATGATGTTTACTGTTTGAATAATGATAAAGCATGTGTTCTTTTTTTTATAATTGGAAGCTACTGTCCTCTAGAAACATCTAAAAACAGACCCAGTTTTCTGTAAATTTCATAGTTCTTCTCAAATTATATATCTACAATCCATCTTCAGACAGAGAAATGTCTATGTGATGTGGTTAATACATTATGTGAAATGAGGCAGACTCCCATTGTCTAGGGAGAGAGTTGGGAGAATTTGGCATGCGTCCAGTCACAGAGACATTAGAAAACCATCATTGTGATGTAAGAAATATCTTGATGATGGATCTTTAATGTTTGTACAATATGGATGTAAAATGATAAGCCAAAAAAATTTGAAAGGAGAAAGCTTGTAATGACAGAAAAGATACATTGCCTGTAACTTTCTGTTCTAAATTCAATATTTTATAGACAAGAGTTTCCTCTGACCAACTTCTCAAACAGCTATTGTTTAATTGTTCCTTACAGGTGAAGGAATTCTTTAGATTCTTTCTGACTGTCACTTAATGTCTTTGATATGCATGGGTAATAAGCTGAAGGTGTTGTTAATAAGGAACAACCATTAAAATTTTTAAAGTACATGTACATGTATGAAGCAGCCTTCCAGATTTTGTGAAGAAAGGCAGGCTGAAAAAAATCATTGATAAGAAAGGCACAATTGAATGTAACTTGGAATCAAATAGTCATTTATTTTGAAAAAAGTTGCATAGGCAGCCTTTTTATTTGGGTAAAACAATATTTCGGAAAAAAAGTTGCATGGGCAGCCTTTTTATTTGGGTAAAACAATATTTGTCCAAAAATGTGAAAAAAGTTAAGGGCATGCATTTTTAACCACAAAATATAAAGATTATAATTGAAACCCTAACACACATATATAATTTTTGTCCCAAGGGATACAGAAATTGAATACAACTGAATTTCAGACTATAATGATAACAGACTCTGCCTCCAGATGCTGTAACCTTCTGTACAAGTGTGTCGTGTTATGTAATGTCTTAATTTGTATTTTGGCAACACTTCTATCAGTTACATCAATTTATCATTTTTGGCAAGGATAGATCATTATTGTTAAGGCTTACATACATGTCTCTCAATTTTCTATACCTTAGAAGTTTTCATAAATGTACTTTTATGTTTGTGGGAATGCGGAGCATTCAGGAAAATAAATTAAATCACTAAAAGTACTGGTAAAATTACTTAGATTTGAAATAATTAAGGTAAAACTTAAAATCCCATACTGATACATATTTAGAAACATTGAAAATATGTTTCTAACACAGAAATATTTTTTTTCTAAATGTTGGCAGCCCAAAAGGCAGTTAAGAAAAATAAGTGAATAAAAATGAAGAAAAGAATCTCACACTGGCTACAACAAAGCTAGATTATTGGTATTAAGATATGTAAAGATAGTGCAATAATACTGGAATATACTTATGATCAGAATAAAAGAAAGAGGTCATTCATAAAATGAAAGATAAACAATAAATCCTAAGAATATTTTCTAAAGACTTTGGGGAAATACAGAATATTAAGATAAATTAAGATAACACTGTGATAGATATTAAGACAGATTAAGATAAAGACATCTATTGTAAATAATAGGGCACATATATGTAGCTTCAGTGTATTAGTTATACATTATGATAGGACATTAGGTGGAAGACCTACAGAGATGATAGGTTTATACTTATATTATAATAACAAAAATTCATCACTTTTCATATTTACACTGAGATGAAAGGATAAAAAATATCTGTCAGATCAGATCTTTACACTGTGAGAGAATAGCTACATCAATAGTATTATATAATGGTGTAATGTTAGCAGATACTGGAGAAAAATGACGAGAGCATGTGTTAAATACTTTTATGAGAGAGGAGTTTAGGTAGGAGTTAAAACACTATGAGGAATGAGAACATGTATTATAAGGTTTATTGTTATTGATGTCTTTGAGAGAATTTTAGATATGAAGTGTTAGGTAAGAATGAAGCAGTCTGGCAAGTGAGAATTAATATTATTATGGTTTTTGGTTGTGGGAGAAGTTTACATACCAAGTTTAAAAGGTAGGAGTTAAAACTCTGATGAGTGATAACATGGTATATGATTATTGACAGTATGAGGGAGAAGTTTCAATACAAAGTGTTAGGTAGAAGTTAAAACTGTCAGCTAAGTTAAAACTAACAGGATTAGAAAACAAGTCAGCTGTCATATTTTGGGAAAAAATGAGTGACTTGAATTGTGCATTAGTGGAATTTGAGTTATCAAGAATATATAAGATGTCATACTTTATGATATGCTATTTTTGTCTTGAAAAGCTTGAAGCTTTAAACATACACATTGGTAGATAAATGTACTTTCATTTGAGTATGATGTATCTTAATTTTATTTGGCGAATGTTATGCTGTTGGTCCTCAAATTAGAAGAATATAATTGTATGTATCCATTCAGCGATCGTCATACAGCCACTTCATTTATTGAGCCTAAATCAATTGCTTTCTTATCATTGTTTTATGGCTTGATCAGTTTTGACTTTTCTTTTGTGTTATTTTTTTTTCTATGTTGGATTTATTTGATTTTGTTCACTGGTCAGTTAGGTACAAATCCATTCTTCCTTGACCTTAGGATGTACCTTTCTGTATATTTTATACATTAAAGATTTATATTTTTAACAGATGTATATACAATTTACTTTAATTCTACACCTCCTCATAGATTTATACAGATTAATTCACTGCAGAAATAAACAAGAATAATAGATAGTCCTAGTAACAGATGTAAAATTGTCTTGTTAATCAATTAGTACCAAGTTCTGGCAATGTAATCTAATTTTGTTAGATTATGAAGCAGGAAGATTTTGTTATAGAATACAGTATTTATTGAGTTATATTAACAGGTTTCTTATTTTTTACTGGTACATGGGATTTATAACTAGTCATGCTAGGTGTGTTTTTGACTTGTTTTATGCATAGTGTCCTTTATTTATATAGATATGTGTGTGTGTGTGTTTTATTGTTTTAGTTATATCCTTGTGGCATATGTTTGTTTTGTTGCAAATGTACATTCTCCCAAGTTCGACATGTATTTGGATTTCAGTTTTATGCACTTTCTTCACTGTCTTATCCCTTTTGTATTCGTTTGCCAATATTCATAGATTACAAAAAATTTGAGAATGTGTCTCATTATATGGGGAAAACCTATTAATGCACTGAGACATAGACTAAACATTATAGACCACAAAAAGACACTGCAATCCACACTTTGTTTTTTTAGTTTGTAAACTGCATCCCTTGACACAAAAAAATCTAAAAGTAAACACTTGAAAGTCCTTAACATTCTATATGTACATGGCTTTCATTCATTTTCTCTTGTGAAAATGGCAGCTGGCGATAAAAGTTTTGAGTCCCACTTGGTTGAAGCTTAGGAAAAGATGCCATTTCGTAGAAAAAAATTTGATATGAATAAAAATTATAAGTTACAAGTTTATTATAAAGACTGCTGGATCCCAGGCTGCTGGAGTAAAAAAAATTGAATTTTTTAAAGCAAAAACACATGGTCATCATGTAATACCTTTCAAGTGAAATAATCTGTAAAATTGTGTTCAGTTTCCATTGTTTTGAGTTAAAGATGTTAATGAATTGTCTGACAGGATTCTTCACTTGTTGTGTAGATATGTCAAGTTTGACAGCGACAGGTTTATAATTCATCTACTGATACTGACAATAGTGATTCTGTGTACATCTGTCCATACCATATTACTATTTTGTTGGGTACTCTGCATGATTTCTCTAGCTGCAGGGAAACTTCCAAGGAATTGAATATTCTATAATGCTTATGCTATTTACTAAAAAAAATACAAATCCAAAAATTTAAACCTCAAAACTAATTTTCAATACACCTCAAAAATTAGTACCATCTCAAACATATGGATCCACAATATTTTCAAATTGACCTTGATGGCTATGTGATCACTTCACTCCAGCCTCCTTAAGGAATTTTTGTCATAATATTTTATAATGCTATTTTATGACCCCTCTGTAGGCACCCCTCTACACTACTTTGAGTTGTAGAATTCAAATGGTTCCCTGAACATAAAATAAAATATTGATTTCTGAGTGATTCTCATCATTCAAAAAGATATTAAACTGGAATCATAAAAACAAAGGCAAAGACAATTTCTCTTGAAAACCATTATGTAACAGCCTACAACAGATGAAACATTTGCATGAGAAAACAACACAAATTATTTCATTACATAACATTTAATTGTTCACTGAATTCCTACATGTAAATGTTTCTTGACAGTTAAAGTCATCATCAACTGAAATGTTTCCTGTTTGCAACTAATGGATCCCATCTTCACACTTTCTAACAAAATAAACATCACTTTGAAAGAGTTGCTGTTCATTAATGCTTAATCTACACTCAATAAATGTACAATTTTTATTCTCTACTTCTTCTGACATTCTATTAAGTTTGATGTGTAAATATAGGTTTGGTGTTCCTTTATTTTTTCCTTTGTTGAAGGTGTCTTAAGCAGTGATAATTTTAACAATAACCAGTGAATCATTCTTTTGAAGGTTTTTCTTGAACCAGGACAAAGATATTGTTGATTGCTACAGTTCTAGATGTACTTCTATATGAATACATATAGTTTATTGGATTTATAAAGAAGCTACTTCTAAACCTAATTTGACAGTTAATTTGGATACCATAGTTTCTTGTTGGTCAATATCTCACAGTTACCAAGATAAGATAACACAGCATAGAAAATGTCACCTTCTATCAATCAAATATTATACAGCTAGAAACTGGCCATTTGTTTTTTGTCCAATCAGTAAATGGAATTCCATTAACTCCTCATCCAATATGGCTGCCATCTACTTACATCTTTGACATTGATGTCTGCTGGGATCAATTTGTCAATGTTAATATGTAAACCAGTATGATTCTAGTTTATCTTTTGTCTGCCATAGAGATGGGATCAGTAGATAAGTAATTTTGCTGCCACTGAAATAGTGTCTGCAGAATTGTAACTGGGCTCTGATTGAAAGATGTTAGTTAAGATAGACTGTTGTAAAAGTTCAGCACTGGTACTAGTTTAAAAAACAAATGCTGCCACTATAAAGATTATAATTACCCAATACAAATGTACATATTCTGAAATTACATTGTTGTACATAATTCTATTCACCCTTTCAATGTAGAAATCAATGGAAATATGGGGAAAATATCTGCTAGTAACTTTTTATTTGAAATTTACATGTTTTGTATATTGAACTGATGGAAGAGACAACCCAGTTAATACTGGAATTTCATGAACTTTCTATAAAAGGTCAAAATAGTTAATTTAATGCAGTTTTAATTAGAATGGGAATGAAACACCTCTTGATCACACATTTAGGTTAGGAAGAATTATCCGGGGGAAATATCATTAAATTCTGCTGGTTGGTTGTGTGTTGTGGTTGTCATGTCAAACACTCCCAAGAGTCATATCTTCCTCCTAAATACTAGGAGAACCACTAATCACAAAGTTTATTTTCTGTCATATAATGCAGGTCCCGAAGGACCTACTTACTGGTATTGGTCACTATCTGTCACATTTCATTGAATATCCTCCAATGATGTTCTCTCTAACTAATCAAGCTTTGATTGGCTAATTTATATAGATGATTACTATTGATTGGATCTGAAGATCCTTAGTCCCAAAATGGAGGCTCCATCAGGTGGCTTTTGTTTTACTTCATGGTTAAGAAGTTATTTTTTAGTTCTTTAATACTTTATAGCCAAGTCTTTAGCTAAACCAGAAAATGTTTGTCATTTTATGATAAGAAATCAGTCCAACAACAAATTCATTGATTTTCAGTTTCATTTAGTAAAGAAACCCATCTATGTATCAGCATTAATATATTATCAGCCTGTGTTTCAGGCTTTCACAATTATCTTAAGTAATTGGAATGGTCTTTATTTTTCACTTTCATAAATCAAAAGGAATTACAGAAATTATGTAAATATTTGCATGATTCTGGTTTTTAGTTAGATCCATAAGTATCGTGGGAATTGAGTCGGTAAATGGAATATCAGGATCGTCAGTGTGATCGTGACAAAATTGACAGTCGGGATCAATACTGTTGATGGTTGTTAAGTTGATGTAAAGACAGCTATATCATATAATCTGTAAAAATCATCTCAGTTTTCATGTTTTATAAAGTCCATAACATAATTGAACAGAAATATAGGTTATAAAAATGTGTAACAAGCTGTATTAGTTTGCAGATAATTTTGTTCCTACTCGCAGATGAAGGCCACATGAGGATCATTGGATGCTGGTAATTGGTTTCCAAATGTAGATGTCATTATATTTATAGCTACCACACTTTTGAAATAAACTAACAAAAGGTTTTTAGATAGCAGTTAGGTTTTACAACATTTAGAATTATTGAAGAACATGTCCTGGAGATGTATCGAGACTTGACATCTGATCCCTTTTGTATGTTTTTATGGAGAAGCCCTAGGACAACTTTTTGGAGAATATCTTATACATGTATGTATGGCACGCCGTATTTATATTTATTCCGTTTTGAAGATATCTTATATAATTTATAAGATATCTTATATAATTTATAAGATATCTTATATAATTGGGTTCTTATATAACGTTTGTTTATAAGATATCTTATAAACTATATAAGATATCTTATAAACTTTATAAGATATCTTATATAATTTATAAGATATCTTATAAAGTTTATAAGATATCTTATATAATTTATAAGATATCTTATATAGTTTATAAGATATCTTATATAATTTAGGAGATATCTAATATAATTCTTTTTATAAGATATCTTATATAATTTATAAGATATCTCATAAACTTTATAAGATATCTTATATATTATATAAGATATCTTATATATTATATAAGATATCTTATAAAGTTTATGAGATATCTTATAAATTATATAAGATATCTTATAAAAATATATGGCACGCCGTATTTATATTTATTCAACTTTATAAGATATCTCATATACTTTATAAGATATCTCATAAACTTTATAAGATATCTTATAAAGTTTATAAGATATCTTATAAAGTTTATAAGATATCTTATATAATTTATAAGATATCTTATATATTTTATGAGATATCTTATAAAGAAAAGTTTATAAGATATCTCATAAACTTTATAAGATATCTTATAAACTTTATAAGATATCTTATAAAGTTTATGAGATATCTTATATACTTTATAAGATATCTTATAAACTTTTCTTTATTAGATATCTCATAAAATATATAAGATATCTTATAAATTATATAAGATATCTTATAAACTTTATAAGATATCTTATAAACTTTATAAGATATCTTATAAAGTTTATGAGATATCTTATAAAGTATATGAGATATCTTGAACGTTGAATAAATATAAATACGGCGTGCCATATGTATGGCTTAATGCAAGGCTTTGGCACTCAGACCTTACCAATCCTGTCTTCTTTTCTTGTTGAACTTTACAGTTCCTGCCTTTACTTCTAAAAGACCTTAAATAACTTTTTGATAAACATGAATTATTTTGCTATTGGACATAAACAATGGAATCAAACTATCAGCCCCATAAGTGACAGCAGTGTACATTGTTGGAGAATTATTATCAGATATGATGTGATCAGAGGAATTGACCTTTTTAAAGTCAAGAAAAACACTTGATGAAGTTATTGGTTCTGGTCCCATGAACTGACACATGTAACATCTCTCTCATTGAACTTGTATAAGATTATCTAATGAAGAATAAACATGAGATTGATGTGTTATGATATTTTATATACAAATATAATTCCCAGGCTAGATTTGATAGTCTCCAATTTGTCTGATATGTACTGATTAGGTAGCCATGATTAATGAGGTATTGTGGGATAGATCTTTGAAGTTGTCCCCAGTACAGTAAACAATTTGTCTGACCAGAAGTTACAATAGGCTCAGATTTTATCCAGATGGCTTTTGGAAAAAAGAAATCTGTTTCATTCATCTTGAAAAGTAATTTTTCTGCAAATTGATATTAATCTGTAGTTTTAGCAGTCACTTATCAATTTTTTTTTTAATTCCCTTACCTAATTTTAATGGAAATATTTTTAGAAACCATTGGGGTAAAATGACTTTAAGAAATTCCATGGCTAGATGATGATAATTATTCCAAAGCAAGTTGATGATGTGTACACAGCTTTTGGATTTCCAAAATCATTCTATTACCTGAAAATTTTAAATTTGACTCCTACTAGAAAGGAGATAAGAGATTTGTATATATATTAATGCAATGGTGTCAATGTATGCATGATTATAACCCTATTTGTTATTGTTTTACAGTTTATAGTAATCAAATTGATGCCAGCTAATGTTACAGCACAACACTTTGGTGAAACTTGCCTGTTTTTATTGAGAAAAGCAGGAAAATTTTGACTACATCATACTACTACTAAAGTCCAGTAGATATTGATTTATATGCTTCGCTATAGTTAAGGGATAAAATCCAATTAATGATCATTGTTTTATTTGGTGCGGACAGTATCGTTAAAATGATTGACAAAAAAATTAATTACAGAATTATTGAATCATGACTAATCGCTGAAATATTGCATTCATTCAGAATAATATTTCAGCGCCAAACTGTTGATAAAAATGTACCATAAAAATCAAATGACTAAAACTCTATCTTGTTTAGTCTGCAAACAAAATGACAAATTAAAGTTCAATGTTCAAATTTCTGATAAGTAGATTTTTTTTTTATAAAGTCCACATCCCGGAACTTTCAAAGCTATGAGAAAACATTTGCCTACTAACCCCAGTTTTCAAAAGCATAACAATCGATTTTTTTTAAATTTTGGTATTGGACCAAACAAAATACCTAACTCAAACATATAGGATATAATTTACTGAAAAATTAGTGTAGGTCATTGTAAATTTTAAATAGGAATTTCATTTTTGAAGAGATAATATACATAAGACCAGAAACGTTGTTGATCCTTTCCTTCTGCAAGTTTTACAGATCTAAGGCAAACATTATCTGAAGGCTATATAAATATATGGATGTGTTTAACAACCGATCTTACATTTGTGTCCTTACTCTTAAGTTTTTGTGAACATTTTTGTACAAGTACCATTAGCCAAAAATTCCTTCAAAGGAAAAAAAACTTTAGTAAAATAAAAAAAAAATGTCTGCCTTACCCACCCTTATTGTTAAAAACATGAAACCCTAAACATATTTTTTTTTTGTTCCTATAAAGTTAATACTTTTAATTAATCATAGTGGTAATATTTTTGTTATCAAACAGGATCTGATCCCTAGCTGACATTTGAAAATTTCTTCCCTTCAGGACTTTAGAATTACAGAAAAATTGCACAGATTTTCATTTATTGTTGCAACACCTGCAGTCATAGAGAATTACGACATTAAAATGAAATTAAGAACTTTCCTCAGGTTTGACCTCTGTGCACTTATAGGAAATTAATGTTACATTCTGTAACAACTTGATACTTCATTTCTTGGCAGAAGGAAAAATTACTTTTCTCTTTTTGTTGCTGCATCAAATTAGATTCTTCAACAAGTGTTATTAACTACGTGTTTACCAGCAAAAGATCGACGAAATAGCAAGATGATCTGTGTCGTGTATTGATCAGGCTGTCCTCAGCTCAAATGATCATTCATATTGCTGTAATGGTTTAAATAAATTGGACTTGATTATTTACATTGTCCAATGGTACTAACATTATTGTGGAGTTGATTTTCTCGACAAAGCAGTTCGTGTTTGTCATTAGAGTACTATTGACAATACTACACATGTAAACATTTGGATTGATTTTATTTTCAATGATTTTATGAACTGGTCGTATTTGGTCATTTTATATAGGAAAGAAGTTAACACTAGGGATGTAATTATGCTCGTTTCTATGTTTATCATACTGTAAATACAACATGCTTCTATTTTGAGGATTACATGCAGTTTGTGTATTCGGTTGTACAGGTTAGTAAGCCTTTGTAATCATTTCTTGACATATTATGTAGAAACAAAATGTATTTCATTGATTGGGGAGTAAGATCAGCTTTATAGTATATTATATTCTGAAGAAAGCTTAATGTATAAAATATGGAAATTTGATGATGGTATTATAATGTTTAGATTGAGAAAGAGGACGTCATATTTGTATATACAGCAGATTTTTTATGCAGGCATTAAAGGCATTTTTATGTATGTATAGATATATATAATAGTATACAAATAATTGTTAAATACAGGTAATATGATATTGGATCAACTATGTCCCTGTGGAGGGGGTACGGGGCAGGGTACATACATTGTAAATGAAAATCTTGTAAATAACTTAAATTTAAACCTGCAATGGAAATTAAATCATTTCTTTATATCCAGTTTAAAAATATAAAGCAAATGTAAACTAAATGTTTATACCTCTACAGCAGAGTACAACAAAAGTTGGTATAAAAATATAAAAAAATATTTGTCCTTTTCACTTATGAAATGATTGATATGAGGTGTATGTTTCTAAAATGAAGATTGAACTGTCACACATCATTTGAGTGATCAATATACATATGAATATAACCATGGGACACCAACAGCCCTACTTCAGAACAATGTGAAGGCTGTCTTTCACAAGGGTATTTTGAGAAAAAAAAACCAGTTAAACTGTTATTACAATAAAAAAGAAATAAACAATATTTTAAGTACTGTAAATTCAGAAATTATTGTATGTATTTATTATTGCGATTTTGTCATTTTAGACCATAATGCGATTTTAATTTTTGCGATATTGAGAAAAATCCTGTTCGTATAAAAATTCCAAAATGCGAGTTTGAATTATTGCGAGGACAACCCTATTGCCCTTTTTTCGCAATAATAAAAACATTGCAATAATTTCCGAATTTAAAGTACTGAAATATGAAAAAATTACTTAACTTATCAAAAAAATTACTCATATATAGTTTACTTAATACAGCAAACAATTTCAATACTATAACCTTGAAACACTCAAAAATATGCTTGTTATTTTCAAAAAAGAAGTGAATTTCAGTCTACTTGAATGAAGTATTGCTATAATGAAGAATGATATAACCCTGAAAAACATGCAGAAAAAAAAAGTACTGTCTTACAAAACGTTTTGGTCACATGATGGCATACTGTAAAAACAAAGAACCTTGAGCCCTACAATTAGATTCCTGAAATTGAGGTGCATCTTGTTGTGTTTAATAAACTACTGGGCGAAACCTTGTATAAACTAATCTATTGTGTCATATAACTTGATAGTAAATTGTGTTTATAGGTATTCAGACAATAGGTAGTCTTTGATGTTCTTGTTTAATGGCATAAAAAAAATCATCTGAAGTAATTAGATGATGTAATTATAAAGTAGAAAAGAACAGAATAGCTCTGTACAGAACTTTATTGAATGCAGTAAAGCTCTTTCAGCCAAACATCATAATGACAGTGGAAAACTTTCCAAATACAGTGTTATATCTTCGTCTTTTTTCTGAAGTCTAATTGACGTTATGGTCTAGGTGGTTTGTTTGTAACATCTAGTGATCACAAGCCTGTTGTCTTTAGTTTGTGGTTTCACATCTGACTGAAGTGTTTTACTTTAATTTTAATTGACAAGTGCATATAGTTTCTTCTCTCTGGAATCTCCAGTTTACTCATACAATAAAAACTGATTTTCATGTTTTGTCTGATTTTGCTTTTCGTTTGTATCGTTAAAAGAAGAACGAGGTCTGTTTAGCTCTGATGTTAATCAACCAGTATCTCCGATTTTCCTGCCATACTTCGGTCATTCTCATTTGGTACTCCGGTTTCACCTACCACTACTATATAGTAAATCTCAAATGAACCAAACGTTAAAAAATATTATTAAAGCTTATATAAGTTATATTTAAAAATGTAACTTGATTTATATAATATTTTACATCGTAACTAATTTAAAACAAAGAATTTATTATTAATTAAACTATGACTTTTGAGGATTTCTATTTTAGTAACAAACATTATATCAGTCAGAAATAAACTGGTTCAATCAGTTTTGTGTATTCACACATATGTGTTAAAATGATGAATGTATTTGTGTATTACCTATAAAGTATTATGTAATGTATTTTGTATTGTTAAACCATCTGTTGTTCACATCAAGACAGTTCTTTGGGTTTTTTTTAGGGTTTTTTCAGATTTGGAATATTTTAATCTTGCTTTTATGTCATTGTGTTTCAGTATGAAATATCACTTATAAATTTTCAATGTTTGGCTTCATGGCTTCTAAAATCAAGGGGGTGAAATTATAAATTCATGAAAGAAAGTTCATCAGAATTTTCCATTTTTTCTTGTTATTTTATCATTTGTAAAGCTAATTAGAGCCATGATAGTTAAAAATACAAAGAATTGTTATTTGCCTTATGCGAATAAACCCACTAAGGGTTGGGTATATACATACAATTACATGTACAAATCATTACAATGGAATATACACACATAACAACAAAACAGTATCAAAAGAAATCATTATAAAGCTGATTTTTTGGGTATACAATGTATGTAGCATGTTCCCTCAGTTTATTAAAAATTTGAACTATATACATGTAGTAGTACTCAGTTTTCTGACAAAAGTTTGATTACAAACTTTCACAAGGAAATATATATCTTTCTGAATATGTTTTATCATATAAAGTTAACAATCATTAAAGATGCTATTTATATCAAAAGTAACAGATTGTAATTGCACCATTAGAACTTTAAATAAACTTTTATTAGTCTGATTAGATAACAGTTTGGTGGGATAACTTTTTTTGCAATAAAAGTATCTGTTTTATCAGGGTTATGACACATTGGTAATCATTTTACATGCTGAGATTGACAGTAAAATTTGAGTTTTATTACCTATTTTATGCAAATGTAGTTTTTGTTACTCTTTAATAAAAAGTTTATTCTCTGCTGGAACTGTATAATGTTTTTTTTTTCCTTTTTCTTAATGAACAATTTCTGGTACACGAAGCAAGAATAACCAACCCCATCATTAACGAAATATAGCTAATTTGGTAAAGTAATTTTTAGGAAAAAAATTTTACATGTTGATTTGATGTTTTAGAAATAGAATATTGTCAACAGCTATATCGCAAAAAACAAAGCAAAAACAAAAACTAAATGATAAAAAAACAAAAGAAATTCTTTAAGTTGGATATTCTAGGTTTAGACTGCTTTTTAAAGCAAAGTAATAATTTTATTGTTCGTTTAAATTTATTCTGTTGTTGTTTTCTTTCAGTCCAAGCATGTGAGAAGTTTTGAGAAATGAGAAGACGTCATGACTAAACATCCTACAATGGATGGTAATTATAACTACAAATCAAAACATCGACGAAGTCGGATCAAAAATACAAATGGAAGTATGTCGTACAGTTCTTCTGACGATGAAGAGTTTCACTCAGACGATAATCTACGACCGTACGAAGAAGTCAAGGTGGCACACAATCATAAAAAACTTAATGGTTTAGGTAAGTTCTTTGTAATAAGTAAGCAATCCTGATTAATTGAAAGTTAACAAACAGACATATTTTGTTGTAATCAGGTTGAAAGAGGCTTATATTGTAATTGTAAAAAAAAACCTGAATTCACAGTTGCACCAACCTATTTATGCAAGTAGTGTTTTATCTAACTATTATCACTAGCGACCATTTAGTTTGCCCATTCCATGTTTTAGTATCTTTAATATTCATTCCAATTTACCATTCCATGTTTCAGTATCTTCCAGTGCTATCATATGAAACCTTCAATTTTTCTATTCTGTCCATTTCACTTTCCCATTCTTTGTTTTAGTATATACCTGTCATTACTAGGAACTTTCAGCTTTTCTGTCATATCCATTCCATGTTTTAGTATCTACCTGTTATCACTAGGAACCTTTAACTTTTCTGTCATATCCATATCTACTCTGTTCCATTTTATTCTTCATTGATTTCACATTGTAAGACCATTACTGTAAAACAACAGACCATTAACATCTCAAATTATTGTTTTTTCCTATAATCCATGTTCAGTGTCATTGATTTTTGCTTGCATTTGCATGTTTTTTAAAGATTTTATTTAAGCAAAATTTTTCTTAAATTGATTTATAACTTCAAAAATAGGCAATGAAAGACAGAACAGTACAGGCAAAAGAATCTGAACCTGTGTTTGTTTTGATAACTAAACTATGGTATACATTTTTCAAAAAATATAGAGTTTGTCCAATATTGTTAAAAACCATGTTTTACATAAAGATATACTATATAAAAAATGATAAAGCAAATGAAATTTGAATAGGAAGGGCAGATGGCACCAAACAGTGATGAAGCAAAATCCATTTGTCTGTCAATCAGAAAACTTTTTTTGGTGGATTTTATTGAACAAGTCCTGAAATTTGTGTGTGGTTAATCTTTGAATTTTACTTTATAAAATGTCACCATTAAAACATTTCATTAAATCAGATTTGATAGATTGCAGTGCAGTCTGAGGCTTTATCTGTGTTACATATAGTATGATTTATCTCCCATTTCCCTAATTAGATTTGTTGAGGAATGCAGTAATTGGTAGAGAGATACAAATGGTTCAATATTTTCTGATGATAAAACATCATTTTTATTGTGATCAGGTTATTGTTTGTTGGTTCAGTATCAGAGATTTATGAGTTTATCACTAAGGTTGGTAGTCTTAATGGCTGCCATCCCTCATTGGTTTAGATCATAAAATTATCCAAATATCATTTATAACTAATCATATAGAAGGAAAGTTAGCTATTACATCATGAACTGGTCTTTCCAGTTGCATAATTTTGATCATTTGATTTAAATTTATTCCATTTGTAGTTTATTGAAATTTTTGCCAAAAAAGATGTTTAATTGAATTTGCCGGATTTCTGTTAAATATCTCCGATAAAAGCCATCCAAATCGTTATACAGAATTGAATTAGGTAGAATTTATTGGTTTAAAGAAAAGCTTCAGGGAAATTTAAATGGTGAATACCTAAGAAACAAAAGTAAAACTAATCTGGTTATAGTTTCTGTAAAAAATATTTTAATGTTAATGAAATAGAAGGGAGACATAAGCTTTTGTCAGTAGCTTGGTTATTAGAGCAAAGAGAATTTCACTTGGATATTCAGGCAATTTTTTTTTTTTTTTGTATTTTTACATGTTGTTTTGGTGTATTTTGTTGTACAGAGTTGATGTGACATCTAGCCAGGAATTCAAACTATTTCTAGAGCCTGTTGTGAGCATTTTTTCAGCATTGTAGACTGTATTATGACTTCAGATTGAAGAATAATGAAACATTTAGGGCCTATGATTGATTGGCCATTTAAAAGTCTAATTCTAATCAATGCATTAAATTACACTTCAGAGTAATTAAATGAAGTTGGTGATTTCTTTAAAAGGCTATTAAAAACTTTCAACCAAACATGCAGTTTGCCATATCAAGAAATTGTTTTATTTTTGCATTTTAAAATTCAATAATTTAAGACATAACATTTTCTAATTTGATTAAATGTATTTTATTGTCAATGAAATTACCGGTAATTGAAATTTAACAAGCTTAAGTGGTTACCTTGTTCGAAGAATTTTACATAGTTTAAGGTAAACATATTGACAAGGTAATACATTAAAAAAACATTTAAAATCAGAGTAGCTCATCTCAGTTTGGAGCCAAGTGATCCAGGTTACTAAGTCTGTCAGCACTGAGGTTGTGTGTTTAATCCAAAATCATGATGTGTATTTAACTTGTGTTTAAATGTCAAGGAATGCCAGTTTTTCTGCCAAATGTTAGATGTTCTCATTGTATTCAGTGATATACCAGTAGCTAGTTGCACTGAATAACCTGTGATAACTTTAAAGTTTGGATACTGGACATGTATAATTAGGGAACAACCATTTGATTTAATTAGAGGGAGGGTCATTTGAAAAAAGAAAGGAAGGATAAAAAATTAGATGAAAAAGGCAGGACTGATAAGTACCATGAATCAAGCATAGGTATGCTTTGAAAAAAAAATTTGGCAGGCTTGTACTGAAAAAAGGTAGGCTCAATCAAATTTCAAGAAGTCGAGGACCTCCTTCAAGTAAGCTATGAAGTGTCTCTTTCCAAAATGTATGGGGATCTAATGTCAGCAGCTGTAAATAACTTATTTGGACCTAAGATGATTCTATGAATTATAATGTTTATCTTACAAGCAGATTGATGATAAAGTACTTGACACTTGACTCATATCCAGATATTAAAAAACAGACACAAGTAATTCTCTAACAGTTTTCTGACATTATATACAATGTCAATTGATGTTTATTCTGTTCGAATACTTTTATATAAACAGTTTATATATTGATACAGAGCACCTGTTATATTTATAGGTATTAATCATATGTGATAGTTCATCATTTATAAGGTAGTAAAATAAACTATCACCCTCTTTCTGAAGATATGGCCCCATAAACACATGTAATAGCTGATCTTAAGACTTGTAAAATAAACTTTTTCTATAATCGCCCACTTTCTGCTCAAAGGGTTTTGTTTCTCCTTGTGAGATGATGAACTTTAGGAAATGTTATCAAATATCTGCAAAATTTGGTATGTATATGTATTCTTTTATTAAATTTTGTTTTAAAAAATCAGACACAAGAAGTATCATATATCTGTTTGTGTTATTTTTCAAAGAACGCTGTTAGCTCTGATTAATGTTAGAAAGTTAGAAAAGATAAAAAAAAAAATCCATTATTTACTTTCATGCAAATTATGGACATTTTCAGGAAGTAAGATCCAGGGATATAATCCAGACAGAATGTAGATTAACCTTCTGGGACCAGATTCTTGATGAATCATAGTTCTTATCAAGTGACATTATGGCTACTTAATTATTGTGTGGCTTTTAAAAGGTTTAAACTTGATTTTTATGACAAAATCTGACAAGTCTTTTAATTCTGTTTGCCATATGCATTTAAATTTAAGTCGACTTTAAATCTTATGCATATCGGATACCATATTAACTGTTGTCCGTCTTCATCCAAAATAAAACCTTTTATCAACGAAAATAGGTAGCATGTATCACTGTTTTCATAAATTGTACATAATAAAGCCTAAAAAACTGGACAGGAAGCATCTATGGGAGGTTCTTTACAAAATATCTTTTTTTCATCCCGATCGGAATACATATATAGTCACCATTATGGCAGTTCTTGTTTCTGATTGGCTTATATAAATGAATCTTCTCCTCTGAAATCGCTTGCCCAAATGGAACAAAACCTCACAGGAAGCATCCTTTATAAAGCTTCCTCATTTTTTCCTGATCGGAATACAGATATGGCCGCCATCAGCAGTTCTGATTGGCTGATATAAAAAAATCTTCTTTTCAACAGTGAATGTGCCTTGGGTAGTACTGAGCAGTCATACAATAATTGGGTCATTATGATCTACATTTTATGCTTGAGCAACTCTGGTTTGTATTTAGGTTAATTTTTTTTTGGAACTTGGCATAGTGTATCATTATGAAGCTTCATCAGTGGATGTGCCTTGGGTAGTACATATGTTTTATCTAAGTGATGAAGTTTTGTGTTTATATGGTTTTTAGGTTGGGTATCTGTGTATTACAAACACAATTTCTAGTTTGTTTTTCCTCTGACATTGTAAATGTGGAGATTAGTTTGCCTGTTGATTATTGTGAATTTTATATAATTGCTTGTATTTGTAAAAATTTACAATGTGGTTGCATGGAATTTCGTCATCATTCTATATATTTATGAATTTTTTTTTTATAAATAATGATACTTGTGTGTTATTTACAGCATGTGTATTCTATTTGGTGTACAATGTACCCCAGTACATCTCCGAATTTTCTGCATGGTATGAAGATCGAGATTAATATTTATACTTTAGCTTAAAGTTTTAATTGATATATTTTATATTTCATTCAGTTTTGCTTTTGTCTTTGTTTGCATGGAATATACTTTTGGGACGGACCAATCGCTTTAATTATCACATCATTTCATCATTCAGTCATTTATTTTATCATCTCATCTTTTTTCATACAAAAGATTAGGAGAAACTGGAAGATTAAAAAAGTGAATTGTTGATGTTTTTTATAAGTCAACAGAAGTACAAACACCCAAGCATATATAGCAATATGTGTTACAAAGATCTGTACAAAAGAATATAATTTAACTGTTTATGACTTAAAATGATGTAAATGATTTTATTGTATAAATATGCAGGGACTGTCTCAAAAGAACTTCCATTAAAAATTCCCTGTTTGAATAATATACTTAGTATATTGTTAGTCAAACTAATTTTCTAACTGCATGGGAGTTGTTTGAGACAGTCCCTTTATAATCGTCGTTGCTTTTTAATTACTTAATGTTTTTTGTGTATGTTTTTAGTTTTTGCTTTTGTTTGCTTATATAGGACTTACTCCTGATGTCATTTCAGCGGTGGACCAAAAAGGTCGCCTCGACAACTCCAAAGATCCCAAATTGTATCATTACAAGAGTGGCTCAGAAGGTGACCTTGATTCTGACCAAGAAAGGTCAACAAAGCATGCTTCTTTTAATCTAAACCATCAAGGTTCTCAGTGTTCAATATCGTCCAATGAACTAGATAATGAACCTGCTAGACAAAATGGAACTATATCTAGATTATCAATGAGTGATTCTGAACACGAAAACACGTCACATCGTCATTCACACAATTATTACCAACACCATCACCATCAACCATGTATGGGACATCACATGGTACATCCAGCATTTCATCATGCAGGTAAATGTTGCAGTTATTTCATCCTGAATTTGTGAAACAAAGACAATTTTATCATCACTATTGCATTTAACTTTAGATGGGAGTAGAATTAATATTTCAGTAAAAAGCAAATATTATAAAATCATTCAAAATTTATCAAATATAAGCTTCCATTACATGTACTGGCAAATATAGTGAATGGATAATATGGTAAAAAGTGTCCAAAGCAGTAAATTATATGCTCCTGTAGTGTTCAATTTTGCAAAAAGCAAAATGAAAATCAGACTGAATTGTATAACATATCAGTTATTTTATATGTCCAGTTTTATCGGATATCTTTTCATATTTCATTTTTGACTAGAAGATAATACAAAATTATTCTAAAGTAAACAGCAATCAGATGACCCAGTACAAACAGTGGGGAACCTAATAGTCCTATAGTGATTGCTGTAAAATTGTATAGATTATCTGTATAAAAATACTGCAAAGGTTTTTGGAATTAATGAAGAAAATTGTCCAAATAAAGGATGGGTCATCAATCAAACACAGAAATAATGACTTTGCAAACACGGGTAAGATGGCTGCTGTGAACTGCAGACGACAACAATGTGATGGATGATGGGTAATTTGATAAGATAAAACCTATGGGCACTCTAGGAAATGTTGTTTGATTATTGATAGACCATGAATCATCAGGTGTGAATTTGGAGGAAGATTGGACCATGAATTTAATATTTCAAGAAACAAAAATTGGGAAATTCTGGAAATATTATGTATACTCAATGCAGTTGTTTTTAAAAATTGCAGATTTAAGCCTATCACAAAACAGAAGAACAAACATATTTGATTTGATTAAAGGCACAATTATTTGCCAATTGAACTATTTTTACAAGAAGATTTTGTTTTCAAACCAAATGAACTAATTTTCATAACAACCTTTGCATGTTTGGTGGCTTTTGTGTCAAGAATTTTTCTAAATATTTTGATTATCAGTATATAACCTAAGTTTTATAATAATTAACTTTTTATAATAAAAATGTCATGTTTGTAATATCATTTTATATTTCTCATTAATTTTTCTTATTGTATCATTTCGCACTAGAAATAAATAACTTTGACCTGAAGTGCTACATCCATGTAGTGTTTGTAATATTACATAAAAATTATCCAAGGCTAGGCGATTTACTTTAGTATTCTGGCTACCTAGACACTGAAGTAGCCCTCTAATAGGAAATTCTATAAAAACACTTAACATTAAGTGTAAAAATTATTATCTTTCAAAATTGTGGAGTTTTGTGTCAATTTGAGCTTGTTATTATTAATGGCATATTATTTCAGCCTAATGGCTTTTACACATATGGCGAAGTTTGTCATAGTCATTTTTCTAAAACGTGGACCATGTTATTATCTTCTTAACAAAAATGGGTGACAATAGCATCGGAAAACTTGATTCATTTACAACGAATCCAAATATGACAGAAAATGTTGTGAGAAACCTCGTCAATTTTTGGAATATAATATCTCCACCGTCATAAGAGTTAATCGTATAATAAATCATGGATGTTGTTGTTTGATTAGAGAATGTCGACTTTGAAGTAGGAAGTCATCCTCCATGTTTGAGAGCGTATAATTCCAATATTGCATGATACGATTCCATTAAATTCCCTGTCATTGTTTGATTTACGCAGTTCTCCAGAAATCTGATACATATTCTAATGTGAAATATACACTTTTATAGATGAGGAAATGTTTTTATCTTATGTTAGTTTTGAAATTTGATTGGAAATAATGGAACTTTATGGATGTTTTTATGTATGGTACTTAATACTTATACAGTAACACTAGTGGTCTTCCCTATAGAATTACTGCAGCTTTTAGTTGATTTGCAATTCTTTGGCTTGGAGAAAAGTGTGTAAGGGGAGATAATAAGTTAGGCAAACTGCTTTACATTGACCAAATTATTCTAACGTATTTTTAGGAAGGCAATATTTTATATATTTCAAGACACTTTAATTATGAAAAAACAATTTGCATTCATGAAAGCTCACATTTATATTTCCGAATTTTACATTTCAAAGTAACAAAAATCAGCTGATATTATAAATCGGACCAACACAGTAATGTTCAGCTCTGTAGTGCCCTCAAATTACAAGTATTCTCCACACTGGGAGATATCCATCAATCAGTCGGGAATTAACTTTTGTAATGTCATGTAAAGAAATGATTGTCTGTAGAAAAATGAGAGTTTTAACTCTTTGTGATTTTACACTGTAATATCATATCTTGTTGCTAAATAACACCTTTCTCTTACTGTTTTTATGAAGATAAAACTGATACTTATCACTTCAATTACAACATAGATCATAATTATTGAATCAAATACACATCCAGGTGACACCTATCCCTGTACCCTTATCTCTATAATTTCTTTTCTGTACAACCCTATCTTTTTATTGTGGTCATTCAACCATAAAATTAACTGTAAAAATGATAAATAAAGACTCATCTTATCTTTTCTTGAGGAGATAACAAAGAGAAATTTTCTTCAAAAATAATCATAAAAATCTTTTCCTTATCTTAGAAAGTTTGATAATAAATATATTAGTTTAGATAGTTATGGCCCCTGATTCATAGGTTAGGAGTGCAGTTATTGCCCCTTACTGACAGATTAAAGGTTGATAAATGATATTCAGGTCTTAATGTACAGTGTTTTATTTGTGATATCAATGAATTTCATGAAGAAATATTGATAAATCTATCATCAAAGTTTGAATGTATTTTTTCAAATTGTTACAAAAGATATATTGGTGTAGACAAGAATTTTATTCTACTGAGGTGAAAGAATTTTCAGAAAATTTATCTCTCAGATCACAGAGAATATAAAAAAGTAAAAATAATATTCCAATGAGTCATAAAATGAACAATTTTAGGTCTGCATGAAAAAAAAATAGGTCACTTTTTATGTTCATTTTTTTCAAATCTAAATTCAAGGATCTGGGATAACTTATTTTTCTCCTATTCTTGACGTGTTTAATTAGTGGGATAAAAATACATAAAATTTTTAACGACTTCCCAGTGATTAAATTTGTGCATGGGAATTCTCACTGTTTTTTCACATTTTTTGGAAAGATAAACTAGAGAAGTTCCAATATGGCGTTCATGTAAACAAAATATGTAGCAACAGCATTTTCTTGAGATTTTGTTGAAAATCATAGGAAAAACAGATTCTCCTTGAATTTACTCGTGAGTTATAGAATTTCTCCACCCTCGATAGTTAAATTTTAGATTAAAGCGGGTGTGTTGAAAAAAAAAATTTAACTATCTTGGGTGGAGAAATTCCATAACTCACTCATAACTGAAGGAGAATCTATATTTCTCTGCCATTGAAAAATTGAAAGTTTCTTCCCAAATCTAAGCAAAAAAAAAATTGACAGAAATTTTAATTATTTAACAGAAGGAAGTTTGGGGCAGGGGTAAGGTGGCATTCCCATTGCAAAGTGGTAAAATGATAAATTCCTGCACCTGCCTCAGACTAAAAAATTAGTAACTGCACAGGACCAAAAAAATGTAACGAGGACGATCCTTTATATATTTATCTTTTGTTACATAACAAAGCCTGTGTAATTTAATACAAGGTCAGAAAGTGACGTGTATGGTTGTTAATTATCTGGAATTATTTAAAGTGTCACATTCCTAACTATTTACGAGGATCAGGTGACAGAAAACTGTTATTGTCGCCAGAGATTATCTAGTTTAAGTTAGATTATAATATAATTCTTATAGTAGTAGTAGTGAGGTAAAACAAAAGTGAAAATATTCTAAAGGTATGTTTTCTTTTTAAAAATAATTTTTGTCATCAAAATATTTTACACTAAAATTTTGGACTTAAAAAAATGATACAAAAAATTTACTTATTTCAATTTAGGATTTTAATTTGTATTCTAGTTTCCTGTGTATTTGGCATTTATATTTTGTATTGTTATTTATATAATTTTATTCCTTAAAATAACATTACAAATCTAGATAAATCTTCAGGGACTTAGGAAACACAAATTTGGATATGTCTTGAAATATATTCTATATATATGTGTATTTTTTGGCACAACACCACCAGTCTTTTAATATTTAATAAAATGGATGTCATAATGTAAATATTTCATATGGTATTTTATGTCTATTTTCTTATATTTTTATATATTATGTTTTTTAGCTACTGCTCCAGCCTTTCCATATTTGCCTCCACCTCCTCCTCCACCAATAGAAGACATTCCAGGTAGAACTACAGTACAGAGACAAAGGTCATTAGGTCAAAATTCAAATCGGGGGACATATTCTGATGCAGAAACTTGTGTTTGTCAAAGACATTATGGTGATTCATATAGTGCTCATTATCACAGGGGACATTACTCTGACATGGATACATCGTCACGGTTACGACATTGTCCATACTCTGAAGGAGAAAGTGACTTTGAACCACATTATTTAGAACAAACTGCCTCAGGGAATGTATATATCCCAGGTAATTATAGATACAGAGTATGTTTATGGTCGTAGAAGGCATTATTTATAAAGGAACTAAAAGTCAGAGAAATAATTATAGGTCCGTGTGCTTGTTTTTCAAGATATAAGCCATTTTAAATTTGGCTGGAAAAATATGCTGTCTTGATTTTACATAGCTTTATCAATGACAAGTTTTATTTCCCAAAAAACCATTAAATAATAAAAGGATTTTATAAGAATTTTACAAATGGCTTATTATTCTGCATGCAAAAGATTTATGAAAAGAAAAATGGGGGTTAGCAGAAAAAATAATTTATGGTATTTAAATGGATAAAACCAGATGATTCTGAACATCTGACAAAAATAAATTCAAAAACATTCTTGATTGGGATATTGAAGATGCAAGGCTTTTGAAGAATATTGAAAAATTTGAAAAATAAATACCTTGAGGAGATACATTTTGTTAACATAATTGAAAAGAAATGCTGGGTATAATGTTTGGAACAGGTTTGGCAGACATTACATCCGTAGTTAATTCATCGCTGTGTAAGGATATCCATTTCAGAGAGACATCATTCCATACTTAAATTCTAAACAATAACAATGGCCTCGAAACTAAGTACACAATATATGTATTGAAGATTAATCTAATATTTTTAAATCAGAGGATTGGTAGGGGCAATCAGTATACAATAAGATAAGAGATTTTCTATGTGTTCCTTCAAAAACTTTTGTCTCATGCATCCGGAATTTTATTGCTATATCCTGTAAGGTTAAAGAGATCTGTAAAAACTTTATTTCTGATTTGTTGTCTTTAATGTATTAAAACATTATATTGAATTATATTTAAAAATGGTTGAAATTTTTTCAGATGGTCAGCCTCGTTTTCCACGAACAGTTCCACGCTCAGGTTCCTGTAATCAAGACAAACCAAGTCTCGCACAAAATGCTCGCACATCAAGTACAGTTCCCAATCATTGTCAGAACGGTCATGATTTAGATAATAGGTAATGTTTGGTTAATCTGGTTAGTTTATGTCTATGGGTCTGTCTGTTAACACATATGATATAGCGTGATTATGGAAATTAATTCAGTTTTCTTTTAAGACGAAAAATTGGATATTGTATTAAATTAAACTCACATTTAAACATTTTGTGATTTATATATACAAATGAATGTAAATATTTAGTAAATATTGCAAGATATGTTTTTTAAATTGAAGTATCACAATGCATTGTCAGAATGGTCATAATACAGTGATAATAGGTGTTTCTCAGTTGTTCATAATAGGATAAAAAGTCATATATTGTGTATCAGTTATTTCGTTTTACCATGAAACTAAAAAGAAATGAGAACCTGTTGAGGCAATATAGGAAATTTTAGATAAGTAAACATAATCATGTCTGGTTGTCTTAGCAGACAACGACATTTTGACATTTTCATTTTAGTATTGTAATTTGTGGTAGAACCAATTACTATTATTGACCTTCGAAAGTTGTTTTATTTGTGTTGTATGATACCATCATTTATTATATAGCGACCTTTGTTATTATTATATTATGATATTTGAAGAGAGCAGAGACAATCATAGGATATGATAGATGAATTTGTGTAGTAATATCTTTCTTTTGATGGTTAGTACTTGTTGAGGCTGAGTTGAGGTTAATCTGGTTGTTAAACATATCATTTATCTTATTATTTAGGATTCAGATTAATTTTTGTTTGTATATTTGACTGTAGAATTCTGTTCTGAAATGACCTGCTTCAAACGCTTTCAGTCTACATCAGTGGTAAAATATGGATATTTTGGTTCCAACATCACAGACATCGAATGGCTTGTTTGGCAAAGTGCTAGTAAAGTTTCCCACAATCTTTAACAACGTCACAGTATGATTTGCATTGTATAATGGCAGTTTTGGATCTGAATACCTATATACCTAATTTACGGTGGATTGAAAATATCTGGTTCTACCACATGCTGATATTTTCCCACAGGATATCACTTTCGGCGAAATATTTGGCATAAAGGGCCTACCCGTCATAAAATCTTTATATTTTGAAGCCGCCATGCATTATTTCTCAATCAGACAAAGAATCCAGGTTGTTGGGTTGAAATTCAAGGAAAACACAGGAAATTATTTGGAGTAAACAACTTGCAGTGAAGTATGCAAGTACTATAGTGTTGCCTGGGAAATATGATGTGCGTTTCAAAAACAAGAGATGAACTTATGTTACCACTGTTTTAATGTCCTCAGCATTTGTTGCAAAGAAATGTCTCACAATAGATCTGACTGGTGTCCTTATTAACACAAAGCACAACCATAATCTGGCCATTTCCACCTTTTCAATCTTTTCTCTAAATGTCAAAAGAGAAAATTAGACATTTTCTCTATATTTTGATTACTTCTGTTTCTATGCAAACATTCCGTGATCAGACAGACCTAAGTTGTTGTAGAAGATTAATCGGTAATTACTTGGTGGTTATAGATAAGTAATAGGTTATAAAAGACATAATTATTGTTTTAGGTGATTTGATATCGTAATACTAGACTTAAGTTTCTTGTTCTTGTAATTGAAGGTAGATGTCCAACGGAAATTAACGGAAATAAGACATAATTTGTTTTCATCGTGTCTTACATAGATATTGATTGGTCTGCTATTACAGAAACTTACCGCTTAAACCAAGAAGATAAAATCATGTTAAGAAATATACATTAAATGTTGTGTTTGTAAAGACTGTTTTGAAATTGATAATTATAAAATTAGTACAACAAACCTGTTCGTTTGAAATCTGACTGTAATCTGCTGCCGTTGGATGGAAAAAAAAAAAAAATTTCTTATTGGAATGAAACCTGATAACTTGACATTGTAATTTCCTTATAATAACATAGAATTTCTATATGTCTCTGTTTAATTTCCTTTTGCAAGTCTGATTTTGTTTATATTTTTGTAAAATGTTATCCATTCTGAGAACATATTGATGAATTTTTAGTATGAGTCGTTGATTTGTTCTGTGGATAATCAGAAAAACCTTAGGCTTAACATGGGATTTATTTCCATCTGAATTTTGTATTTATTGAATTTTGCCATAACTACTTTAAATGAATTTTAGAGCACACCTACCCTTAAAATGATTTCATTGAAGAATCTGCATCATTAAATCCTTTCTTTTTATTGCATTTTAAAAAATTAAAAGAGGAAAATTTGATGAAATATATTTTTCAGTAAAAACACTTCATTTGAAATATTTATGCTGATGAAATTAATTCATTCCTCTTTACAACAGCATCAATGGCCATTTTAAATTAATTGCACAGTGCCTGATAAAAATGTTATTTTCTAAAGTGTATTATAAAGATAGTGTAAAATTGATAACCTGCCATCTGCAGATCACGGATGTAAAAGTGTCGTGCAGTCGCGCAGTGTTGCTGACATTACTGCATTGTAGTAACAAGTCTTAATTGGTACATTGACGATCACAGGGAGAATGAATTAAACAAGCCGGCTGATACAAACATGGATGGCTTTCTGTAGAATTTTATACACCAGGGATTCTTTAATTAGGGTTTTTAAAAGCAATAATCTTTTGTCGGTGAAACAATACATTAGATTAGTGAGTGTTTTGAGGATGTATAGGATCGTAATAGCCTTTCACCTAAATTAATGCTGCAACTGGTGGCAGAATTTCTCATTAAACAAAAAACATTTCACTTTCAACTCAAACAGTTCAAATAAAGAGAGATATAAAATTTGAATAGAATTTTACAGAAAATCGATATGAAAATGTGCACTAATTTGAATATGGTGACAGTATAGCCTGTCACTTTAACTTGGTATATAACAAATGTTTTTGCTTCTTATTTTTGATGGAAAAAATATGATAAGTATTGTTTGAACATACCACATAGAAGAGTGAATTGAAATATTTGCTACATATGCTTAAACTGGGATTAAAAAGTTGTGAATTTAAAATAAAGAAGATTATAAATCATATGTACAAGCATTTTATGATAATTGTTCAAATTCAACAATTGGATTGATTCAGATTTGTGTAGACATTATAGTGATAAAAATGAAATTATTCTTCAGACACGCCTTCACACATCCTGGTTTTGGCTGTCAACAACAACAACACTTGATGAGTGGCTACCCTCCTCCATTGAATGACGATTACTATTATTCCAAGTTTACTTGTACCGGTAAACACATGAAGAAATTACGGAGTGGATGTTCGTGGCGGTGTTTAGCATTAGTGCTTGTAGCAGTGTGTGTGATATTGTTAGCATGTACATTGTATTTCTCAGGTGAGATATATCACAGTAATTTATAATGAAATTGAAATTAAATATATTCAAGAGTAAGAAAGTCATCAGATCAACAAAATACAAAATCCAAAGTAGAGGAGTTCTGTCTTTATTTAGAAATTACTGTTAGGCTGTCAACATAGAGCAAAGATCAAAACTGGTTGCAGATATAAAAAAGCTCCTACCTTCGAATTATTATTCTGTATAAAATAGGAAAATAAAATGCATGCCATCCTCATTACAGCTGCCATGGTGTTCAAAGAAAAAGATCCTGTGTCAGCCACTAGTTCTGCATCTAATTCTAGTCATAAAAATGGTAAGTAATACCTGTCCTGATACTGAACTCAGTAACCTGTGTATAGTGGACTCATAATTTGATAGTCACATGTAATTGTAAAGTTGTTTTTTCTTAACACATTTTTGGTGGTATGTTTACTCATTATGGTATTGCTACCCTGTAAAGTTCTCGAAAGAAGCTCTCAAGTTGATATGGATCATTATTCAAGGTTGATATGAGATATAACATATATATATATATATAGTATGAAACAGAACCCATATTTTATCTCTGATAATGAATTCTTTGTACGTATTTGCAGTGAGATGTGCTATTCCAAAATGAAAGATTTCATTTATTTTAGAATCTGTCATTATTACACTTGTTATATGTTAAGAAATATTATATATTTGAAAACAAAATTTGTTGATATGTTTTTTTTTGCTATTTTTATATTGTTGTAGGTGTAATGAGAGGAGTGACGATAGGTCCGACATATTTCCTAATCGGAGATTCCAACACAAAAAATCAAATTCCACCAAAGTCTTTCTGGTTGTTAAACTTTGAACAAAAAACCGACAGTAGGGTGAAGTTTAACTTTTCCATTTCCAATAGTGCTATGATAGGTGTTTATGGACGACGAGGGATAGCACCCTCTATTGTGCAGTATGACTTTTTTGAAGTGCTCGATGGAAGTACGATTCCAATGAGGAACACAAGATCCACTGACAGGGTAAGTTTTGTGGATTCAGTAACAATGAGACTCTATCAACCAAAATATATATTTTATTTGTGTATGAATTCAATTTTAAGATCTTTTAATTAAAAGAAGTTATTTATAACTGAAGGATGTACATAAATCATCCATATGAACAATACAAACAATATTCAAATTTTCTTCCAATTTTTAAATTAAGTTCAAACAGAAAGTTCAATACAGCCTCAGTTTCTCTAAATTAAATGAATATTATATAACATTTTTGTGGCAGTTTATGGTTTTTCACTCAGACATTTGTTTAAGTTTATGTTTCAGATATCATGAATTCTTAAAAGCTAGGATTTTTGTATACATACGATTTTCTTTAAATTTCTCAGTTTGTGGTATTTGTATGAACCATTAAGGGAAAAGACAGAAATTGCCTATGGGAAACACAAAATTTCGTAAAAATGAGGGGATTGGGGTATATCATTTTGAAACCATCCCATTGAAGTGCATTTAAACATTGATAACATATCAGCATGTCACATTCTAAGCAATAATTAGCTCTCCGAAATAAGTATCCAAGATAATTGTAAGTTTAACTATACCATAATATAAGTCATTTCTCTGTTTTACAGGTAAAAAGAAATTATTTTGGAAGAGATACTGGATTTGTTGAATATCTGAAAAAGGGAAAATGGTTTATGAGCATCTATAATGATAGGAGCTTCCCACAAAATGTTGCATTTAAGACTGATGAAGATGGTAAATTATTTTTATGTAGTATTATTACACCCTGTATAAGAATCATGGATTCTGAATGGTTGATTGTTAATGTATTTTTCATATATCTTTCATTTTCTCCGCATTTTGAATTGTGCCATGTTTAATGCGAAGTCATTCAACTGGTATTTAGTGCAAAAAACTCACATATGCATTGAAAACATTTCGAAAATTTGATGACCCAAGGAAAACCCATATAGAAATAAATGTAGTAGATGAATAGAATGTACGATCATTTTTTCTGTCTTTGTTAAACTAATTGTACAGTTTTTGTTCAGTCTGTACATATTTTGTTAATGTGTTTGTATTATTTGTATTACAGATTTTGTGAGTGATTGTCCATCAGATTGTTACGGCCATGGTTATTGTGTAGATGGACAGTGTCATTGTTTTTCAGGATTCATAGGCTGGGACTGTAAGGAAAGTAAGTAAATGAAACATATATCAGTACTCATTTAGCCCAAGAAATCATCTTTAAGGTATCCGGACCATAATTTATCATGTGATTCTTGTAAATGTCCCAGATGTTTCATACAATATAACTGCAGTGACCTCGGTAATTATCGGCAAACTTGGAAAACACAGTATATGTAACTTATTTTCATGGATGCCACAAACAAATAATGAAGTGCGTTTCATTTTGACAAAGTTATACCTACATAATTCCTGCTTTAAACTTTTGGTTAAAAAGAAATATCGTTTACAGTCATGATAGTCTGGGTACATTAATACCTATTGTGGTAGTTTTAATCAAGATTTTTTGGAGTTCCAGACCATATAGGGTAATATTAAAGGTCAAAAACAGAAGTGTTTCAAAACAGTTTGTAATAACACATAAACAAATGGTATATTAGATTGCCAAATGGGCTTAAAGGTAAAAACAAAATGTAAACAGTTCTAAATTCATTGATAGGATTTTTTTTAACTGTTTTCATTTTGTTTTTGTGCTTGTGATCAATGAGTTATTGTTATGGCTACAACATGTTGGTCTAACAGCACTACTGATGAGGCATAATTTGTCAGAATATGCATATATAATGCATATAAATTGGTAAATTAGAATATTTATTATTTGATAACGTTATTAATTTCTGTTTAAAGTTATTGGCTCTCTTGGTAATCTCATAAAATAGTTTAATTAGAAGATGTTTCAATTAGACTAATTTAAAGCAGATTGAATTGATTGTATATACCTATTCAGGAGATATCGGTTGAAATAGCATTTATTTTAATTAAATTGAAGTCAAGTTTGTTGATTGCTGAAAACAAGGTCTGCAGTTATTACTGTTTGCTATGCCATTAACATCATAAAGACATTTTGATAACAGTAGAAGTCGTTTAAACGTTGACGTTATTATTGGGTAGTTCTACTACAGGAACAATTAAAATTGCCGTAAGCCACCAATCTATCTCTTATGTCAATTAATTGCTGCAAATAAAATCATTGTGTGTAAAACTTGTCCCTGATATTAACTTCTGTATAGCTGTATTTTGTGATGCAAGAGGGAGCAAGTTTTGTAAGAATTGATTTACTTGGTCATTCAGACAATAATTGATGGGAAATGATCCGTAGTGGAAAGAATTGGAAGAACTCTATCAAAAATCAAACCAATATTATCACTGTCTTTTTATATGAGTCATGTAAATTAAATATTACTTAGTCATCATGAAATGTTGACGTTGGAGACATAAACTGGACAATATTCCTGACTTTTTGGTGATCATGGGGAAACATTTTCTGCTTCTTTCAAATCCATAACAAATTTGCTTCACAATGGTAATTATGAGATCTAATTCTGAAATATTTATGAGAATTTGACAGGAAACTGATCCTGACATTTTCAAAGTTTTTCCATGATTATTGAAGTTTATATGAAGTTGTGTAACATAATGCATTATAAACAAGAGTTTTTTGGGAAATGCAATGCCAGTGCTCTTGGTAAAAATGTCTGTCATTGCTTCATCAGGATACTGTGATGGAAATACAGCACATTAATCTAATAAAACAGTCATTACATTATTGCAATGCCAGCCCTCTCATGTTAGTTCTGAAATAACATGTACATATTGGGATATTTTTTTTTATTAAAATACTGAAAATTTATGGTAATGATTTTCATTGAATAAAATTTGCCAGAAAAATGCTTCAGTTGTGTCACGGAAGCAACAGTTGTATTAGTATATAATAACTTTGGCTTTATAATTTTGTTTTTATATTGCCCAATTAATTTTTTTGCAACATCAATGAGCATGAATTATTTTTTGAATTATTCATCTTTTATATTTTATATTTTTATTTATATACATTTTTTATATGACTGCAAAATTTTTGCGGTCGTATATTGGTATGATGTTGGCGTCGTCGTCGTCCGAAGACATTTGGTTTTTGCACTATAACTTTAGTATAAGTTAATAGAAATCTATTAAATTTAAACACAAGGTTTATGACCACAAAAGGAAGGTTGGGATTGATTTTGGGAGTTTTGGTCCCAACAGTTTAAGAATTAGGGGCCAAAAAAGGGCCCAATAAGCATTTTTGGTTTTCGCACTATAATTTTAGTATAAGTTAATAGAAATCTATGAAATTTAAACACAAGGTTTATGACCACAAAAGGAAGGTTGGGATTGATTTTTGGAGTTTTGGTCCTAACAGTTTAAGAATTAGGGGCCAAAAAAGGGCCCAATAAGCATTTTTGGTTATTATCTTGGTGTAAGGGAGGTAATCCAAACACATTTAAAGTAAAATGTTGTGTATGATTCGATTACCTCCCTTACAAGTCGTAAATTATGTTTAAAGAAATGGGGGGGGAGGTGAAAACAAAATTTAGGGGTTAAATGAGAAATTGGGGGGAGGGGGCAATTTTTTTCTCATTTCAGATTTCAGAAATTAAAAAGAAAATTTCAATTTTTTTTTTTGCAAAAAAAGGGGGAGGGGGGTTACAATAATTTTTATTATTTTTTGTTTTTTGTTTTTTGTTTTTTTTTTTGGGGGGGGGGAGGGGGGGTCAATGTGCAACTTCATAGTGTATTGCACAAAAGCTAAAAAAGGTGTAAATTTTTTTTTTTGGGGGGGGGGGGGAAGAAGCAAAAAATTGAATATAAATTGAAATCACATGACCAATTCTAAGTTCTTTGATTTCAGTTATTCTGTGTCAGAAACCTATTATGTGTCAAATATTTCAAGAAATTTTCAATTGCTCAGTATTGCGCAATAGCAAGAAATTGATATGTGTGCCCTGTTATCAAAACTTTATTATTATTCAAATCATATGACCAATTCTAAGTTCTTTGATTACAGTTATTCTGTGTCTGAAACCTATTATGTGTCAAATATTTAATTAAAATCCAAATTCAGACCTGTATCAAGTGTGAATATTGTGTCCATTTTTGCCCCAATTGTTCAGGGTTGGAGCTCTGCGGTCGTATCCAGCTGCGCTCAGCGAAGCAATTTATTTTAAGCTAATGCACTCCCAAATTTGCAGAAGTTGTTATTTTGTTGAATTTATATGTTGCCACCATATGAAATTATAAAAAAAGTTATAATTTATTTTAAAATTGTTATATCTTTACTGTGGATAGAAAAGTAACAATTGTTTTGTTGTATGAATGCCCGAGAGTGCCATTCATCAGAAGTTAATGAATAAAGCTGTATTGATTTTTGGACAACTAATTTAATCTCAATACCAACTGCCTCAATAATTCACAGTTTACACTTAGAATACACAGATTAGGGAAATTCCCAAATATTTACATTTAAAAAAAATCTTTGGTCTAAAAAAACATCATTAAAAGTTGTTTCTTATTGTTACTGATTACCTGTCAGATAAAAGAATGTTGTTAGGTCATTGTATGTGAGAAACTAACAAATACAGTACTGGAACATATATTTAGATTAGTGCCCAAAAAAAACAATATTTCGCTAGTGAAATTTTTGCTGTATTTTCCTAAATAAAGTGACATGACAGTTTAATAAACCGAGTAACTAATACCAAAAATATACAATTTATGATTAAACTACAGCAATAATTCACTCAAGCGATACATGCATTTGTGAACTTGTGAATTCAGTCAGTCGTACATTTTGGATATTCAGACTTCAATAACGCATAACTCTGTATGAACAGAATTGTTATTGCTGGTTATCATCCTAAAAATTGTTACAAGGTCTACAACAGTGTGCCAAAGCTCACACCGTACAATAATGTAGCAATAGTACATTGCTGATAACTTCTGTATGTGCACCCTTATTTTGTATTAATATTATTTCCCCTCTAATTCGGAAATGGATTAGTTAATTAATTTTTTGCAATAGCTATTATAATTTTTGATTTATTTGAAATTTTAGAGAACTGTCCAGTTGTGTGTAATGGAAATGGTCAATATGTAGGTGGAGTGTGTCATTGCATACAGGGTTGGAAAGGTCAGGAATGTAATGTCCCAGAAAACGAATGTGCTGTACCTGACTGTAATGGGAATGGTCATTGTGTTAAAGGAGAATGTCACTGTAAGGCTGGATTTAAAGGACCTCACTGTGGCATAGGTAAGTCTAGAGGATCAGAATATATTCAAATGTTGTGGGTATTTTTTATTTGTATATTGTACACCGTGTACTGAAGGTGACACCAGAAATACAACACATGTTTTTTAACACCTTATTTCTGCTTTCAACTAGGATGAAGTATATTGCATTCAGATTTAGAGGGTTTAGTCTGTACAAGGCAACTTTGTTGTTTATGGAAATGTCATTGGCTTCTAACATCCAACTATTGACAATCAGCTAGATGGTCTAAGGAAACAGTTGAATATCTTACTCCTGTCAAAGATGCCTTGTGCTATCTATCTCTAGTGATCAGAATGTAGAGTACTCCATTATTATTGAAAGTCGTTATGTCAGAGAAATCAAGGAATCTGTTGATTTGTGGTGTTATCAAGTGTACACAATGATTTTAAGATTAACAGGACAAGGTATTGTTTGGTATAGTGGGATTAATAACCATTAACATACACAATTTAACTGTCCTTGATATAATGTGGTAATTTTTTGGGAAAGTACTAATTTTTAACGTTATGGGATATTGTCTCATTGACTCGTACTCCATATCTTTCCATTTTCGTAATTAGATAAGACATCAAATCAATCAGATTCATAATGATACAAGTGACAATCTAAACTGAATCTCATTGAGCAAATAATTAATTTTGGGTATACCTAACTAAAAGGGGAGATAAATCTTTCATACACAAACATTAAAATCACATTTTAGCAAATAAATTGTTCAATGTTGTGATTATGATAACTTAATTGATGAATCACAGAAATTCTTTCACAATATTTTCATGAATATGTGTTTTGTTGGCATTATTAAGCAGAAGAAAAATTAAATATGGCCGCTTATCTCATCATTAAAGATTTCTTTCATAAGAAAATATGTTTTTCTTAAGACAAGATAAATTGATATACTGTATAGATTCTTGTGCTAGTGCTGATCCCTGTCTCCCCTCCCCCCTCCATATTTAAAAAATTCATCCCTCTCTGTCCCTGTATATACCAATTTATTTTATTTCACATTTTTATTCTTAAACATCACTTTGTACTGTGAAACGTCTTACATTAAAAAAGGAAAATCAAAATTCCTCTTGTCACCTGAATATTTTTGAAAGGCAAAACCATTCAAGAAAAGAAACGTCACTTTTATTCCTCTGAAAGTTGGTATGACTTCAAACAGGAATAGAAATATGCAACTCCATTATGGACAGTACCATAGATAAGAATCTAGGACATATCTTGTCATGGCCTTATGAAAACATTTCTTTTTGAAATTTGATAAAATTAAAGACAGAATTCATAATTAAATCAGTGAATTTTACCATGTGAAGAAAATAACCTATATATAATTCTTTTAAACAAAGTTTTAGAGAAATCTTTGATGATGAGAATTACAATTTGATTAGATTAATGTAGAGATTTTCATGCTTTTTTCCTGTCTTTTCTTTTATAGCTTTTTTTACTAATATTAATTTTAATTTTGCTTTGGCTGTCTGTACTAATTTTAATTTTTGAGCCATTTAGTGTATGAAATTCTCCAAAAATTATTGTCAGACGAAAATTTAATATAGTCATGAAACCGTAGTCTCTACAGCATGGTTTTATTCTACTGAGCATGTTGCTAGAAAAAGCCAGAATATTATAATCAATGTTTGTTTTTCTTCTTTATTACACAGCTATTATGACATAAAAGTTTGGCATGACACTACAAGGAAAATATGTTGCTATTTGATTTGAAATGCTTGCATGTAAATGGCTCAATTATATGTATTTAATTTTTATTATCGTAGAGTATTTTTCTTCTTTTCCTCCATGACACAGTTGACTGCTTCCTCCCTAACTGTTCTGGTAACGGGGTCTGTCACCTAGGAAAATGTGTCTGCTACAGGGGTTATAAAGGAGCAGACTGTAACACACCTGATAAACTTAACATCACACATTTGTGTGCTCGGGATTGTTCTGAGCATGGAAAATATGACGCAGAACTTGGAAAATGTATCTGTGACCGTTTCTTTGGTGGGAAGGACTGTGAAACAGGTAATTGGATGCAGAATGAGTTATTCCTTGTAACATGCATCAGTTATCTCCCCTTAAAATTGGATGCAGAATGGAGTTATGTCCCCTTTTAACAAATGTATTTTATAGATATTTCCCATGTATAATATGCATGGTGTCTAATAAATTGCTAACCAAAACTAGTATCCTTAGTCAAATTTAACAGATAAAACATCAGAAAATATATGCAAGGTAAACAGAATGTTTCTGGTCTTGTTGGGGTTAGATTATGTTTGGAATAGAAAGTAACAACATTCTAATAAGCTTGGATTGATATCATGCTGCATTTTGTGATTTTTACAACAATTTTAGGATATATTTTTATATTAGTTTCTGTTGGAATATAGAGTTTATTTGGCCAATTATATTGGTATTCTTGTCCAAGTTATAGAAATATAAAATGACATCTGATTTAGCATGTTTTAAAAACTTTGGCCATTTTATGGGATTACCTATGATCAGACTGTTTTGCCTAGTACATGTATTATAGTATTTTTTGCATGTCATATTTTGCATGTTAAATAATCACTAATTTCTTCACTAATTAATTCACTGCTGAATTTTAGTTTTGGACAGTGGGTACCTGTAATGTTGTTATGTTATTTGTGAAATAAGCATGGAAAAATTATTGAACAAAATGATTTGTTATTTACAATATTTCAGATTCACTACATAAAATTCACCAATCGAAAGGTACTAATCCTATGTCTACTCTACATGTTATGAATGTTGTAGCAATTAAAGATCAAAATTGCATTTTTGATTTTTCCATTTTGTATAAATTCATTTGAATGCCTGCATGTTACATGTTTTACCATGATATATAAGAATCTTACACTTCAGGGAACTTTAATTACACAGATGAGTGCACATCAACAGTCTTAATTTACAATCAATTTATATTCTATCTTAAATATAAGACAAAACTCATTCTAAATAGTTGTGTCATTAATTTCGGGGAATCCTTTATTTTGTTAGTATCAGTCGTCATGGTTTAATACAAAAGACTCTTTTTGGAGTACTTTTTTACCAGATTTTGTAGTTTAGTAATTTTCTATTAATTTCATAAATTTTTTGAAAAATTATACTTTATCAGATGATAATTCAATTTTTGACTCTTCCTCAAGATTTAAAGAAAATCAAAAAGGTAAAATTTTTGTCCCAAGTAATGAAAGTCCATAGCATTACATTATTTTAGGAACAAATTTAAATAATTTTTATTTCTTTTTTTTTTCTGATGTAAAGCTCTTATAGATTCTGGCATGTCATTGACTCTTACATACTGTAAATTCAAAAATGAATTGTAGTGGTTTTATTATTGAAAAAAAATGACATATGCTGGTGATCACACATTAGAATTCATATTTAGATTTTTGGCAGTTTATATTCTGTTTCAAAAATACATCAATTGCTTCAATAATCTTCCAATATTGTTTGTCTAGAGGATTTTCAATAACAGACACACACGAACATTTCTGAATTTACAGTAATTTTTGGTAGTAACATAATACTGAAAAACTATTCTAACAAAAATATTGAAAAAAGATCAGATTTGACACGCATTTCTGCAGTTTTATTTAATCTTGGTTAAAATGAGCCTATAATAGATGTTGTATAGATGTGGTTCTTATATTTTATATATTATACAATGAAAATTCATATGAATTACGTTCATCTGTAAGTAGAAGAAAATATTTCAAGTATTAATTTATTAATAAAATCTTTATATACACTCAAATTAACTTTTCAAGGTCATAATTTAGTGTTAACATAATTGTCTTTAGTGTTAACATATCTAAAATAATTATCTAGTGTCACTTTTTCTTTAAGTGTTATTTAAATTTTAACATATCTTTCTCTAGTGTTAACAGTTATAAGATATCTCAATCTCAACAACTAGCAAGAACTCAAACATAACAGACTTAGAATATTTCCATCTTTTAAAAGGCTTATGTGTATTATAATGACTCCATTTTTGACCGTGCCCTTTAAATTTCCCTCAGAAATGTGTCGCCTTGAATGTAACCGTGGATACTGTCAGAATCAGAAGTGTATTTGTGACCCAGGATGGGGTGGAGTTTTGTGTGACCAGCTGTCATGTGACCCAAGATGTGATGATTTTAAAGGAAAGTGTGATAATGGCACCTGTGTTTGTCGTAAAGGTTGGAATGGAAAACACTGTACATTAGGTATGAATACTGTCATGTGATTTTTATTTCAGCTCTGACCGATTATTTGTCCTTTAAGTTCTTCTATCTATGGGATTATATTTCAGTCTAAATCCTTGTTTCCCCACAAATCCTATTTTTCTTTTCACTTGTTCAAGTTATGATTAAGAAGTAAAAGATACAATGGTAGCTTTTGTACACAAACATTTTATATTTTTTCTAAATACATGAATATGTATGATTTGTATGTATTATCATTTTATGCTTTGCTTTTGTAATGGTATATTTTCAAGGGCACCTGTTAGCAGACTTTGAATTTATTCAAATCACATGTGGAAGTAATAACCACTGAAGTGTTTTACACATGTGCTTTGAACCTCTTTTAGGTGGTTGAGGGTGTTGTATATTATATTTCATATATAGATTAATTTAGTTATATTTAAAAATTAGCTTTGAACTATACTGATTTATGTGATTAATAAAATTCAAGACCTCAGCATATATAGTTTCAATTTTTTTATAGATGTATTTCCTTGTTTAGCACAAAATGTTTTTTAAACTTGTAACAAAAGGAAAACAGTATTTTTTTTTGATAAATTTAAGTAGAAACCTATATTTTGTTGTTTTCACATAATTCTATTATTTGAACATTTCTATGTGCTATGTTAAATTTTATATTTATAGGAATATCAGTAATAAATTATAAAATTTATGTTTTGTAATAATTTTTAGATGGATGTCCAAATGGTTGTAACAAACATGGAGAATGTCGTCACTTCTCTGACGGTTGGAAGTGTACATGTCATAGTGGTTGGACAGGGAAAGGGTGTGATGTTGCCATGGAGATGGTTTGCGATGACATGGAAGATAACGATCGAGGTATATACAGTTAAGAAAATAGATGCAATGCCTGTCTTGAACAATATCTCCAAGACCTGTAAATTGTAATTCCTTCACATCAGAGATTTTCAGACCTGTAAATTGTAATTCCTTCACATCAGAGATTTTCAGACCAGTAAATTGTAATTCCTTCACACCAGAGATTCTCAGACCAGTAAATTGTAATTCCTTCACACCAGAGATTTTCAGACCAGTAAATTGTAATTCCTTCACACCAGAGATTTTCCTTGTAGCAAGAAAGACAGACAATTGTATAACCTATTAACTATAGAAATTGTTAATTGGTCATTTTATAAATTAACAAGACTTCTTAATAGATGTTCTATATTAATTATACATACATTTGTACACTTCTAGATGGATTAAAGGATTGTCAGGACCCAGATTGCTGCATGACAACATCGTGTGTGGAGGATGCCTTTTGTCAGATGTCACCTGACCCTGTAGACATCCTGTTACGTAAACAACCACCAAGTCCTACAGCATCATTCTACGACAGGATGAAATTCTTGATAGAAGAAAATAGTGTTCAGATTGGGACATCAAGGAATGCTTTTAATGAAAGGTAACCTTATAACCAAAAAATTGTCTGCTGAGCACTGTTCAGCTCAAGTCTCAGTTGACAATACTATGTTTGGTGTTTAATTGTTGGTTCTGTAGAAAATGAGGTAAACGCCACAGAAACAGACAACTATTAAAAGCTGTGGGAATCCTCTGACAGAAATTATTCATTAAAAATATGAAATATATAAATCTTTTGTACACAAGAATCTGTATATTTAATTTATTGAAAATCATGACAGTTCTTGTCTGTTTGTTTAAATGAACAATAAAAATAGAAATTTTTAATATCTTTTAGAAAAATTGTTTCAATTAAGAATGTTACATCATGTTAAGTTTGAAAACATAACAGTTTTAACCTTCTGTTTAATGAAAGGTTTTTGAATTAAGGAAATTCCAAATTATGATATAAATCACAAGATGTTTACTAAAAGTATTTGATGCATTATTGATTCCGAGGGAAAATGCATGCATGTAGGCTCAACTCATTCATCAGGACTTCATATCTGCAGATTAAATTTAATTGTCTCTCAGTCTCGTAAATTCCCAAACCAGCATGTCAATCAAATTATATAATCATATCTACTCTAATAGGGGCTCCAAAAGGGAAATATTAATTATATCTTGTTAATTAAATTGTTGTACATTCAAGAACTGTTTAATGTATTAAGAAAATTGGAATCTGAAAATGGAATGAAAAATATGGTATTCCTTTACATTCCTGGTCTTAAAATTAATTAAACAAATTTGAAAGGCAGCTCATATAATTTATTCTACCATTACTTTCTGTAATTTCCTAACTTCATGTTTGCAAATACATGTTCTCTCAGAAATATGATTGTACGGAGATAAAAGACTATGAAACATTGTTGGTCCAGATTGAAGACAATGCAACAACCCCTAGCTGTAATCAGTCTTTTCCTGGGTTCATTTCTTTATTGGGTATTATATAACTTATGCTTCCCCATACTCTTAAATTTTTGTGTCCCAATTTATAGGGCTGTGGTGGCTCAATGGTCTAGGTAGTTTATTGTAACTTCTAATAATACCTTCTATATCAGGCCATGTAATCAATACCCAGGAGTCTTGTCTGTTGACAGGTGTGTTGGACTACTGCTAGTTTGGCAAGTCGCGTAAATATCGTGTACTGAAATCAGCATATATTAAAACAACATAAGACTCAACATTTTTCAAGTAATAGCTAATTTGTTGAGCTTTCAAAACAGTTTATCACAAAAAGACTCCAAGGCTGTAAGAGCTTACCATTTTGGTCTCGCCTGCGACGAAAAGTCGCAGAGGCAAGATATAGGTATTACTTTCCGCCGGTGGCATAAACTTTTTTAAAACTTTAATAACTGCACATGCAATACCTACAATTAAGATTTATGGTCCACAGGGTAGCTTATCATATATGGTTTGCCACAGTATACTTGTCTTGTGACCCTGACCTCATTTTCATGATTCACTGACTTCATAAACATAAATTTAAAATCTGCGTCCAAGTTTCATGGTTAAATCCATTTCTCAGCAACTGTAATAGCTAGGCCAACCATATTTGGTCTATAGATAGTTCATGGGTACATGCTAGTCTGACACCTGGCTTGGGACCTTAACCTCAATTTCATGCTCAAATGACTTTGTCACTTTTTCGTGGTTAAGTCCATTTCTCAGAAACTGTAATACCTTGACCCACGGTATTTGATCAATAGACAGTTCTTGGTGGGTACATGTCAGTCTGACACCTGCCTTTTGACCTTGACCTCAATTTGTCACTTTTTCATGGTTAAGTCCATTTCTCAGCAAATAGAAAACCTAGACCCACCATATTTTGTCAATAGATATTTCTTTGGTGGGTACATGCCAGTCTGACACCTGGCTCGGGACCTTGACCTCAATTTCTTGCTTGAGTGACTGTCACTTTTTATGGTTAAGTCCATTTTTCAACAATTAAAATATTTGGTTAATAGATAGTTCTTGGTAGGTACATGTCAATCTGATACCTGGTTTGGGACCTTGAGGCCAATTTCATGCTTGAGTGACTTTGTCACTTTTTCGTGGTTAAGTCCATTTATCAGAAACTGTAATACCTAGACCCACTGTATTTGGTCTATTGATAGTTCTTGATGGGTACATGCCAGTCTGACACTTGTCTCTGGACCTTGACTTCTATTTCATAGTTGAATGAATTTCATTCAAATTTCTTGATTAAGTCCTTTTTTCAGCAACTGTAATAACTAGACCCATCTGTGTTTGATCTATAGATAGTTCTTAGTGGGTACATGCAAGTCTGACACTTGTTTCTGGACATTGACCTCAATTGCATGCTTGAGTGACTTTGTCACATTTTCGAGATTAGGTCCATTTCTCAGCAACTTTAATACCTAGACCCACCATATTTGGTCAATAGATAGTGGATACATGTCAGTATGACACCTGCCTTTTGACCTTGACATCAATTTCTTTTAGCACATTTTCCTTTACTTGACTATCAGATAATCATTATTCTGTGTCCATGTGCATACTCAGACGAGTCCACTCTTGTTTATAAGTTCTACTCCTTGTTGAAGGTGGAATGTAGTGATTTTTGGTATCTCATATATCTGCTTATATTGGTTTTTGTCTCAAGGGCATTTACCCTATATCCCTTTGTACTGAACATATATTATTTTTTGTGTTCATGGAATTGCTATTTAAAGTCATGTAAGTATTGGTCGTCTGGTTGCTTTGGATTTTTGGGCATGACAAAATCATTTCAATCCAGCCAATAACATAATATTGTTGAATTAGTATGTAAAATATCTAATCATCTCAATAAAGACAAGTACATCTGAGATTATGTACAGACTTGTCGTAACAAGGCGCCTCAATGATTTCTTTCATTTCAGGAATATTTCTATATAATTCATTTACTAGATTGACTGAGCTTTTAGTTGATTTTTTCGATTAAACGGCCCATATCGTAATAAAGTTAGTCAATTTATTTTGTATCTGTATAATAATTTACTGTGCATGAATAAATGTAATCTGTACAAGAAGATAAATCGTAAATCATATAATAGAGATAGATTTTTATACAGAATTCCTTAATGCTAGTAATGTTATACAGTCTTTATGAGTTTACGACATGGAAACATGCATGGTTCTGACAAACATTCTCTGTAGCAGTAGATTAATTAAATCATGATGAGTTTTATCATGAAAAACATGATTTTATACATATTTCTTGACAAAATTCAAGTGCATAGTAATAATTCATGGTGCTTAGTGACGTCAAGTCATTATTATAATATGTGTCGAGGCAATATTACTTTTAGTCCAGTAAATCACTTTTTTGTTTGTCCCCTATGTTTTCATTTATTTTTCTTAATATATTTTGTCAGGCAGATTAGAAGTACTTGATGTTTTACAATAAAGGCTTGTACTTTTATCTTGCAGCCAAGTATCTGTAATCAGAGGTGCTGTGTTAACTAAGGATGGGACTCCATTATTAGGAGTAAGAGTTACCGTTACCAGACAGCCATTGTACGGATACACACTTACAAGGAGAGAAGGAGAGTATGTACTAATAAACCAGTCAATCTGAAAAACAGCAACTCTTACCCTGTCTAATTCTTACAATCTCTCTTAGAAAAATGAAACAGCTAACAATTCTGAAAAGTTTTGCATGCCCCTATATAAAATTTACACAATTGTATTTTTTGCTGCTGTCTTCTACCAATGACCTCAACTGTAACAATTAGCAGTAGTCATGAGAATAAACATAGATGATTGTATTAATCTGCTGTGTGACTCTTTGTTTACAAAATACTTAACTTTTCTAAAATTTCTGGAAATTTAAATAGATGAAACAGAATTGACTAATAAAAAAAAAATATAATATGAATATCATTTAAATACAGTATATTACTTTTTCAGATTTGATATCTTAGTTAATGGTGGTGGTTCTGTGATCTTAGAGTTTACACGTCTGCCATTTATCACAAAAAAGATTAGTGTTCTTGTACCATGGAACCAGGTCATTACCATGGAAACAATTACCATGCACTTGACCTCACAACTTGGTGATGCATTTGAACCAGATTCCAAACTTTGTGGAGTAATACATGATCACTACAACCTAAAACCTGTAGTTCTGTCGACATGGCAACACACACAGCTGGGAGCATGCCCAGAAAAAAGTACACTGATTCCAGAATCTCAAGTATGTATTAATATTAAGTCTAAGGGTACTGGCATATTGGTAAACTTCAGGCATAAATCCTTAATTACATGCAAATATTCTTTAAATTGATACAAGCATAAAGACAAAATGAATTTTTACATGTATCCCCAAATATATTAACTGAGAATTGGCAAGAAGAAAAGAGTTTTTTTTTATCAAAAAATTTTATATTTTTTCAAAGTTTACCAAACCTTGTGTACTACTTTAGTTTTGGCATGGGATATAAAATTTTAACAATGACCTATATATTGACCTTTGTAGGTTCTGCAAGAGAGTATAGAAATCCCTGGTACACATGTACACCTTGTATACCACTCCAGTGATGCAATTGGATATAAATCTGTAATCCTGATCCAGATGACCCCGAGTACGATCCCATCAAACTTGGCTCTTGTCCACCTGAAAGTCTCAGTAGAAGGCCGACACATGGAGAAGACATTTGAGGCTGATCCTGAACTGAAATATACCCATTATTGGGACAGAAAGAATGCTTATAATCAGAAAGTCTATGGCATTGTACCAGCTAGAGGTATGTTAGGAGTTTAGTTATATATAAATAAAGGTTAAAGATTTAAGTCTGAAATGAATCTCATAGAATTTGTTATTTTATCTACAAATTAAAGAGATTAATTTCAATACAGAAAGCTATTGTATAGATATTTTTTCTATTTTTATATTGGTGTGTTATGAGACATAAAAACCCTAAAATAACACTTAAAACTGCAAATATCACTCAAATTAGTTAAACAAACCAACATGAAAAAAGTATGTCCAAGCAAGGAGTCCTTGTAATTGAGATTTTCTGTATTTGAAGTTCTTTTACAGTATCTCACTTTTATCAATATATTTTGTTCGTAATTTATGTAATTGGTTATCCTTATCGATATTATCTTTACAGTTCATGTTGGGTACCAGTATACAGGGTGTGACTATGTATTCTGGGAAGTCCGTAGTACAACAATGAGTGGATTTGATATGATATCGTCAGGGATTGGTGGATGGAATTTAGACATACATCACACATACAACTTTCAGGAAGGTTTGTTTTTATTTGCATTTGGACATATGAAGCCATACTTTTAGTAAAAAAATTTAACATAAAATTTTTAAATTCGAGCCAATTTCTTTATAAAGTCATCTGTTGCGATTCAGATTTATGAATATCATTTATGCAATTCAGCAATATTATCATTGTTGGTTTTGTTAAAGGGTTCAAATTCCATACCAGTAATCTGAAAATCAAGTTAGATGTGTTCAAGGTGTTAAAATATTAAAATTTGTAGATCAATTAGACGTCAAGTTTTATGTTTACAATAAATTGCATTTCAGGTATATTGCATAAAGGAGATGGCACCAATATTTATCTGAAGGAGAAACCCCAGGAACTCATTAATATCCTTGGAAATGGTCAACAGCGTAAACCTGATTGTGACATGTGCAATGGTAGAGCCCTGGATAACAGTTTATTGTTACCTATAGCTATGGCTAGCGGACGAGATGGAAGTCTGTATGTGTGGGATCATAACTTCATCAGAAAGGTGACACCTGGACGTGATGATATTGCTAGTATTCTGGAAACAAGGTATTTTACTGAACAGGAGGAGTTATTTCCCTTGTTAGTTTCTGAATGAATTTTTTTTTGGGGGTGGGGGGTGGGAATTTAGTATTTTATTACAAAAGAAAGGAAACTGATTATTTACAAAAATGTGTACATGCAAAGGACCAAATTTAATGAAAAGTAGACTTTAATTGCTTAAACATGGTTTGCCCAGGTCATGGAAAGTCTTTGAATTCCACTTTGGTCTTTGAATGTCATTGAGGTAGAGTGTTTGAAATTCATGGAATTTGAGGCGTTACCATTGAAATGTGCTGGAATTTCATTTTTTTTTCTATGTGAACTTTAAAAGTAAAATCTTAATTTAGATGTTTGTTATTGTTAAAGTGAATTATTCTTTACTGTTATTTAGGTTATTTTGGATTTCTGGATCTCTCCTTACTGGGTTTGTTATTTTGTGCATTAGTCATCAGTGTGCTTTAAAATGTGTCTGTTAAAGATAAGCATTAAAATGATCTTCAATTAGGTGTGGCAGTGTTCCAGCTAGGATTCAAGGGCAGAAGGGCGCATCTGTACAAAAAGGGCACAAATGAAATTAATAATTGATGTGTATTACCATATTATTGTTATTTAAGGTCCTTTTGTAGCGTATTTAGACTGTTTCTCCAACTCTTATACAAGTTTAATACAACAAATCTATTTTTGTCATTATAAATTGGCTGTTTTACATTTAATTCCACCTCTAAAATGAAAAGGGCAGAGGGGAGCACCAAAAAGGCAGAGGGGTGCTGCGCCCCTCTATTTTGGGCTAGCTGGAACACTGTATGGAAAGGCAATGGAAAGTTCTTGAAATGTCATGGAAAAGTCATGGCATGTGAAGTTTAAGAGGGTGTATGAACCATGTAATACAATCTCACTGAGACTTTAGCACTGTGAAAAATCTTTCACCCCACATAAAGCACAAGACGACCATTAGCAGTGGTGAATTTTTTTGTTTTTGCCAATTACATGCTTCAGCTGGGATATAGTATTTCAGATAATCAGATAACATGATGTATAGTAACATTTGGTTACATGAATTTCTAAAGTGATAGAAATAATTAGAGTCATTAAGTTATAATTATTGATATGTCTATGAAAGGAATTCATAAATAGTTGAAGATAATAATGATTTTTAAGTAGATCAAGCAACAAATGTTTATAATCCTTAATGGTTTAAAACCTCAATGATAATTATTTTGGATTACTTTCAGTTCCATATCCACTTCACACAAACCTTACATGACTGTTAGCCCTGTGGATGGTCGGTTGTACATTTCCGACTATATGAAATACAGAATCATCAGAATAGCCACGATGGGTCCTGTCAAAGATCTGAAAAGTAACTTTGAAGTGATAGCCGGTACTGGTGAGGAGTGTCCTCCTATGGCACTTGACAACTGTGGTGATGGGAAAAGAGCCAAAGATGCCAGATTAGTCAGACCTAAAGGTATTCGACATAGTGATTGGTTTTTTTATGGTTGAAGTTTAATGCCTTTTAGTGGTTTAAGAGGAAAATTATTCCAAAGATATTATGTAGTACAGTTTTGTTGATTTGAATTATTTCTTATTAAAGTCTGTGGACATGGTAAAAAATATTATTATATTCAAATAAAGTTGTGGTGACAAAAGGCAATTTCTTGTTAGGAACTACATAATACAGACAGCGATAAATTTCTTAAAATCGCTAGTATGCAGAAAAATGTTGGAAATTCATTTCTTTTGAAGTGGTGTTTGAGTTTACTGTTCTAAAATTTATGTTCAGTGAAAGAATATAAGTGACATATATAATTAGAGTTATCTCCCTTTAATTAGGCATTGCTATCAGCAAAGATGGGATAATATATATAGCTGACAACTTGAATGTAAGGAAGATTACACCTGATGGAAAGATTCATACAGTGATTGATTCTCAATCTCAGTCTATGGCTTGGGAACCCATGGACTGTGGCACTAGTCAGCCAGCAGATAAGGTAAGATTTGCAATTAAAAATTTTATTGATTATTTCAATTTAAAAAAAAATTATACTATCACAGTCCATTAATTGAATAATTCTAATTAAACAGATTTTGCATAGATTTTATATAGGACCAAAAAGGATAGAGATTTTTGGCTTATTAATTGTGTTGAATGCCACATTTCTGAGAGTGTTGATGATAGTATAGGATGTCAGAGCACTTGGATACGACCATTTTTCTTTGAGAAATTTGGCAATCCATGTCAGTATCAAAGTGTCCAAATATTTAAAAATTTTCTAATCAAAACATTTCAAGAAATTAACTGCATCAGACATGACAAAAATGCTTATGTGTTGTCATTTCTATACACTTACTAAGTACATTCAGATAACAATTATGTTCAAGAAAAGATTTTGTAAAATTGCATTTTTTAGTTCTGTTTATAATAATATTATTCGGTGTTGCATAACACAGGTATTGTTTTACTTCCAGTTATCTCCACGTGAAGTAAGTGATACAACTTAATTGCTTTCTTACACAGCCTGACAGGGGGTTGTATTACACACTCACACATCAGCTTTATCAATTTATTTGAAGTATTGCACAGTTTACAACATCCCATGCATACTATGAAAATCTGCACAATTATTTCATTTAAATATTTAATAAATTCACACTTGTATTTTTATTCCTTAACATTTGGCATTATTTCAAGTATGAAATATCTGTTTTCAGGTAAGATTACAGTGGCCAACAGATCTGGCAATCGACCCCCTGGATGACACGTTACACATTCTAGATAAGAATGTCATCATGAAAATGACCAAAGATGGGAAGTTGATTACCATAGCTGGACGTTCAATAAATTGCCCAACAAATACAAAAGAATTTCTGCCATCTGGCGTTTTGCCAGATAATGATCAGGCATCAGGAGTGGCATCTGATGTTACACTAGTTAATCCACAGAGTATTGCCTTTGGTAACCAAGGAGAACTGTATGTCATAGAGAGTGATACACATCATATCAATCGTGTACGAGTGGTAACTTCTGACGGCCTTATCCATCATTTTGCTGGTACCAAGTCAAAGTGTGATTGCCAGCAAGTCATCTGTAAATGTTACAAGCCAGATGAAACTCTAGCTGCTCAGGCTTTGTTTAACGAGTTAACATCTGTAACCGTGACACCAGATGGCATTGTTCATATTGGGGATGCAGGGAATCTACGAGTCTTCTCTATTATGTCCAAACTTCCACCACAGAATAATGCTGGAGAATATGTGGTTGTCTCCCCTGAAACAGAAGAAATCTATGTCTTTAACCATTATGGACAACATAAACATACTGTAAATATCATGACAGACCAGTTCATGTATAATTTCACTTATAATGTAAACTCATTTTTTGGTAAACTTGAACAGATCATGGATGATGCCGGAAATAAAATAGAGATTAAACGTAACTACGCTATGCATGCAAAGGAGATTATGTCACCAGATAATTCACGGTGTGAACTTATCATGGATAACATGGACCATCTGCAGAAATTCCTCTCTCCAGATAATTCGTCAGCGGTCTTTAAGTATGCTGAAACATCCGAACTTCTGACATCCAAGTTTCTGTCTAACGGTCGAACATTCATCTACTCATACAATGATATGGGAAGGCTGAGAGAGATCCAACAACCAACAGGGGAGGTAACACAGTTAAAGACTGATGTAAACACAACTGGGTCAATTGTTCGTATCACAACTGATGGAACTGATGCAGTTGCTATGGCAACGTATGGTAGTGTCCAATCAGCAATGCATGGTAATATTTTATGTCAATTTAACCTTTAATTCAAAATTTGATGAAAATCCAAATTTTTTAAAAATATATTGCCTCTGGTAAAAAGAGCTTTTTATGCTTTTACATGACATTGTAGTTCATATTTTTTTGTAGATTATTACAATCCAAAATAGAGATTTTATGTTATAAATCTTATTAGTCTTAACCATTGCACTATTATATATTGTAAGATTAAAATCTGAAGTTAAAATGATTTATTCTGTAATTTCATCATCGGAGAAAAAAATCAGAACTGAATTTCAAATTTTAAAAGTTGACAAACAAAAAACTCAATGTGTTAGGAGTCATGTACATTTTTTGTGAACTTTTTTGCTGTTATAAGATGTTGAAAGGAATTTATAAATTAGCGAAAACCTAACACCCTCCAGGTAGATTAACACTTTCACTGAGGTTAAGATAACCTTTAGAAATCATTTATATTTAAAACTATAATGGAAGATAAATTTTAACTTCAGATTTTGCCTGTCTGGTAGTATTTTGATATAACAGTTATCTCCCCTTTTTCAGTTTACACACAAGATGGTAAATAATTTTTTGTTTCTCTGGTAGATATGTATTGGTTTTACTAAATAGATTTTCCAGACCTTTGTAGCAGAATCAGCTTACTTGTCGCTCTTACTAAAAAGAGTGAATGACGGCATTATTATAGCTAGAACATTTAGCTTCTTGTGCAGTTCATTTATTTTTGCCAAATTTTTACTTTATGTATAGAAGTGATATTATTTGAGATAATAATTATATATATTGACCCAAAAATTTGTCAGAAAATTATACTGATTTCAGTTCTGTCTGCTTCTTCCTTTCTGTGTTTACACACAATTCTACAGACTCCCATTTTACCATTTTAATCCTAGATGTATCCATAATGCACACAGTGAATATATGGCACAAAATTAATAATGTTACGATGCACCATAACAAGTTACATGCTCACTAACTTTAATTGAAGAAGAAATTTTTAAAAAAAATTTAAAGTTTACAGAAAAAAGTACAATAAAATAAATTTCTGTTTCAATTCTTTTATTTTTAAAATTTATTTAAAATGAATTATTTTGTATAAATGGGTTGAGTTGCATGATAAGGTGAATCATATTCTGGTGTTCGGGTCAACAAAAATAATACTTAAAATGGAGACCATGCATGTTGTAGCTGGCAAACCTCACATAGAATGAATGAAAAAAATATTCAGATTTCTTTCAGTGAAGCTATTTTAAAAAGGTAGAAAATAGATAGGTTGGTTTCTTTTGTATTTCTGTCTTTTCTGACTGAAACATTTCTTCCTATGTTTGCTAGTAGATGATGCTAGATTTTGTTTCAGGAATATTCAGATACCTTGGTCACTTAAATTTGAATGATTGGGAAACCATGCTGACCTCAAGCTGGTGTTTAGAGTCATTCCGCGAAATTTATATTGTTTGTAATTTTTTATTACTCAAACTGTCCATTTTAATATTGAAATTTAATTATTTTCTGTTAATGGTGCAAGTGTTTTGGCAACCATGTTTTTTAGCAATGTTAATGAATAATTTTTTTTTTAAATAGTTAACAGTTTTTGCCTGTATTATATCTCAAATAAATAGAAATATATAACTGAAAAAAGGAGATTTATTGGATGTTTAAAATATTGCAGGCATAAATGGGATGATTGTAGGTTATAATAGCAATGTATATCCATAGCTGGAATTTACACAAATGATTTCTTTTGATAGGTCCTGCAGAAACAAAAGTGACATACCTACCAGATGGCACTGTAGTTGTTGTGTTTCCTAGCAACATGTCAATCTCTGTGGAATCTGGAGAACATCCAATCTTAGAAAATCAACATCGAATGCATTTCAAACGGAAAGTTATTATACCAGGAAAACTTGTACACAAATTAGAATGGCGATTCTATAAGCGCTCATCCAAGGGGCGTTCTCGTCCCAGAAAAACTATCGATAGAATTGGCAATAGAATGAGGGTAGGAGGCCTGTTCTCAAGGCATGCGAGTATGCATGATGCGCATGGAGACGCTGATTACAAAGGAAAAGCCCTCCTGGTATGTCATATATTTTACATGTCAATCCCGCCTGCAGTGCTAACCGCTGTAGAAATCCTCTGCGCTTTTATTGTCCACTTATAGAGTATCCTCAGTGTATCTGATGTTGTATGTATGATATCTATATATATATAGGGATAGTGAAAGTTAGAAATTTTGGAATTTCAGACACTTAAAGTTTCATTATTTTAGTTTAAGATATTATCACATATTAAACATGAAGGAGAGAAAATTAAAAATTAAATGATGTGAATTTTAAATACTTTCAAAAATATTTTAATGGTTTGTAAAAATGGAAATAATTTTACTTTGTCATGCCTGTTGCATATGATATATGTTGTATATATAATCATTATATATATTCATAAACTATGTACTAGTATATCATAATTTCTATTGGTTGTCCATTAAAATTTTGGAAGAATTAACTCCCTTGTTTTAAACTATCATTTTTATTTGAAGAACCAAAATATGACAGATGAATAACTTTCTTTTATATAGCGGAGATTCTTTATACTCTGTAATATGTAATTTTCTTAGGGAATTTTAATAGGAAACATCTTTTAGAGGATTTTTACATATTTGATGACATGTATTTTCCATATGGTGCCACTGCTCTAAAATAAATACCTTTGTAATCCTGAGAACACTGATTTAGTTTCAATAAAATGAATCCACAGTATTTAAAAAATTCCAGCATAATTTTAAAAAATGCTTAAGAATTACAATATATTTAGACAATGATATAATTTTATGTATTTTCATAGATATTACAACCTCAGTTGATTGTAAGTTATTGGTGAATCACTTGTATGATTAAGTAAATTTTTTGCATAAATTATGCCTGAAAGACAAGTGAGCTTTACGGTCAGACAAAATAAAAGTTTGTCACCTTATTTTTGACAATGTTTATTATCTGTATAACACTCCACCTAGTGCTTCATTATATGTATGACAAGAGAGCAGTATGAATTTTATATGAGTTACAATACTATTTTTCAATAGCTGAAATAGGTCTAGTTTGTCATGGTACTGATGCCATTCCCTGCATAAGAAATTGTATTTCTGAGCTATGGTCATTGGACAGTTGATCATTCTTTTGGCTTTCTAGAAATGTTGGTGATCTTTTATGCAATTGGATTCTGTTCTTATACTTGCATTTTGTTTCTCTGAATATACAAAGTTCTGTACAAATCTTCATCACTACTCTGTTTGTTCCCACATATATCACAGCTATTTTCTGTTTCGGTGAAATTTCATGGTATGCTGAGCTCTTACTATCTTACATCTTGCCTCTATTTTCACCGAGATTTTAGTATCTTTCACTATAGCACTGCAGTAAAGGGTAACTATGGTAACCTAGATTGAAGTGGAACCATTTATTTTTGCATGAAAATCTTTCGATCAATATTTATTATTATTCTGTAGAATTATATTTCAGTTGCATATCTGATCACCTTATATAGAACTCCAATTATTTATATATATTTGTTGCTATAGAGATTATTTCTGAACCATCAGTCGCATGATTTGCATAAAAAATATTTTAGTTCTATAATAATGTTATAATTACACCAAGTCACTGTTTTATTTGCATGAAACATGACAAACTCACGCTTTTAGAAATTAATTCCCAGTAATCAGATTTTTTAATATCAAAATTCACTGCAGGTGTAGAATGTTTCATCTCCATTCTTGATAAATATTCTTAGGTTAAAGCATTAATGGGTAAATTAGTAGGACAAAATAAGTAAACCATATTTTTAGTGACTTTTTTGTAAATTTAGCATTTTTTAAGGATTTTAAAGTAAAACAGCACAACATCTGTTAGTATTTAAATCTACAATTTATGAAGGAACATGCAGGCCAGTCTATAAAAAACAAAAACAAAAGAATTACATGAATCCCAGTTATCACTATATTAATTATGGTTATATTCTGTACTGTACAATGGTCGACATTTAAATTTCAGATTAATGGAGAGAACCTGCTGACAGTGCAGTATGATCGTGATACTCACACAGAAACCATCATGAAAAAAGACTTGCAGGAGATCATTACAATAAGATATGATGATTCAGGTCTGCCAACTAGCTTCTCGCCTGCCAATGGTCATCATGCTCTCAACATCACGTATCGTCAGGACGGCCATATTTCTCATTGGCAGTACGGTGAAATAAGAGAGCAGAGAATCTACACAGATACAGGATTACTTAAGGAAAGGTTGTCATCAGCAGGTGCACAATATGTCTTCAAATACAGATATGGACATAGGGTATGTCATTGTGTATAGAAGGGGGATTTATAACCTTGGAAAACGTTTTGAGAAAGTTTGATTTGGTGATCTTAATGTTGCTAAAACTCAGTACACAGTGGCAGAAGGGATAAAATTTTGACACAAATTCAAAATGTGCATAGAATTGATGTTCATGTAAAAGAACTTTTGAAGTGAAAATGACTGACTTATCTGTATGTAAAGGTTACTTGTCTATAAAAGATTCTTATCTCTTCATTTTGGAAACTTTTATACACAAATTTAATCTTTTTGTACAGAGAGAGACTGACAAGCAGTCACATATATGGAATGTCATTTAAAGAATTCAGGTTGATAAGTAGATTATCCAGCAAAAATGGCCAAGTTCAGATTTTTGCAAAATTGAAATTGGCAAAAGATTTATGCTTTTATAACTATTAAATATATGTGACAAGAAAACAGTGTTATTTTGTTTTTTACAGCCAACAGACATTATGATGCCAAGTGGACTACAGTACTATCTGGAATACGACAGCCAGGGGAATCTAAAATTTCTTCGTACACCAGGACTCGGCAAACATTACTTTAATAAGATTGTTTCTATTGGAGTACAGAGGAATCTATATCACATTCCAGAACTAGAAAATCCATATGTTGAGGAATATGACGCCAATGGGAAACTTTTACAGGTGCTTTATCCGAGCGAGCAGAGAAAAGTTATTTATAAATATAATATGTATGGTCAACCAGAAAAAATTTATTTTGATGAAACCGATATCCATTTTGTTTATGATAAACATATTTCTCAGCTAAAGACTGCAGAAATCAAAAGTATAGGATACAATGCCATGGAGCACTTTAAATATATTGGAACACTGCTGAAGGAATATCGTATAGACTTTGCTCGAGATAGCCGCCTGTTGAATGCTGACAGCGGTTATATGTATGACAATAACTTTAGACTAACAGAAATTAAAACTCAGTTTGGTAAAAATTTTACTACAACTTGTAACATGGATTTTGACACAGAAACTGGACGACTCAAAATGTTAAAATCATTCAAATTTATGTGGCCCATAGTGGATTCAGAAACCATAACTGATAGTCATGTGACCATTATATCAGAATATGACAATTATAATCGTCTGCAGACAATGAAGTACAAATTCAGTGAGAAAGAAGTTTTAGAATTTAATGTCGGATATGACACCATGAACAGAATCCATCATTGGAGTATGCGATTGGATGAGGGAAGCTCCAGCGATTATCAATATGTGTATGACATAAATGGGAATGTCATCGACATTTTATTAGACGGACAGTCAACATGGCGTTATCGTTATGACAACAATGGCAACATCAATAAGATATCTGAGAGGGAAACGTACAGAATTTTAGAATACGATGTTGGCGATAGATTAAAAAAGTCTGGACCATACAGATATAAATATGACAAAGATGGATTTCTGGTTCAGCGACACAATCAGCAATTAACATACAATTCCAACGGTCAGTTGACAAGCATTGCAAAACAGTCTGCATTTAGAATGCTGTATTACTACGATACAAAAGGTCGTCTAATCATTGAAGATAACGGAGGAATTTTACAGTTTTTCTATGCAAATGTTGAAAATCCACATCAGGTAACACATTCCTACAATCATACAACAAACGAAGTTTCTCAGTTTCTGTATCATCCGAATGGTAAACTGTTAGGCATGGAACGTCAAAATGTTTTCTACTATGTAGCGACAGACCCAATGGGTTCACCTCTCCTTATTTTCAATAAAGACGGAGCCATTGTGAAAAAAATGAGCTATGACCCATTGGGAAAACTTGAATCTGATTCTAACCCAGGATTCCAGTTCGTATTTGGTTTCCAGGGTGGTATCTACAATCCAGTTACTGGTCTAGTAGTGTTAAATAATCGTGTATATGACACAGACAATGGCCATTGGATATCTCCAGGATACCAGACAGTACTTAGAAATTTGAAGGAGATCCCAGAAAATCCACTGTTGACCAATAATTACAGGTTCATGGACCTGATTAATGTTCATGTTCAGAAGAAAAATCTTCCCATAACATGTAAGTATTACATATATACTAAATCAGATGATTTGTAATTACAGGTATTTATACACATTGGAATTCATATTCTGATATGATATTGTATTGTTCAGAGGCATGCATTATTCTTTAAAACCTACACAGAAAATGCTCAAGAAAAGTGTTGAAAATTTGGAAATATTATGATACTATTTATATTGCACAGGGTAAAAAGAAAACATAACCGTAAGCCTATAACAAAAGTCAACAAACATTTTTTTTAACACAAAGAATCATTGTCCTATGTCATTTTCTAAAACATCCAAGCAGTATATTTTCAAAAATATTGGTAGTCAGTATCAATGTTTGAGAGGAAATGCATTGTCAAAGTAGCATGGATAGACAAAGAATGAATTGTGTCAGCTGTCAGTTTCTGGCATTACAAGAAATACACAGTTTATATATTATCAGTAGATATAAATCAGGAATAAGAAGTTTTATGTAGTTTACTAATATCATTATAAAATCTGATGTTTTTTTTATAAATTTATAAATTTTATTAAGAAAAAGAATTTTGGTTGTTTGAATTGCTGTCCTGTTAAATTCTTTCCCTAATGTTAGTAAACATTAAAAAAAAAGGTTGTAATTAATTATTTATATTTTTAATTTATAGCTATTACTAACTGGTTGATGATGTTAGGATATGACATAAGAAGTTTGGCACCAGATATATCATATAGTGGTGAAATTCGTCCAAAACAGAAGGACAACTCATATACACTTCTACCAATGTCATCGGCATTTGAATGTACGTTTTTACGTGACATGGATAGTCTAATCACCATGACAAATGTTCCAAAATCAAAGGTGTCGCCACTTCAGAAGCCTGCTGATTTAGAGCCGTCATCACTGCCCTTTATTTTTGGCAATGGTGTTATGCTTTCCTACCACAATGGAAAAGCTGTTGTAACTTTGAGTGATGATACCCCGATGTGGGCCAGACAATTAGCATTAGTTTTGGTGAATTCCTCACAGATTGTAAATCTGAGATACAATATAAAGGGGAAAGACACACATTATTTAATAAAAACTGATCCTAATCAGGCAGATATAGACTTAAATACATTAGGCATCAAAAATGATATTGTTCTGTTCGAAAACAATATAAATGTGACAGTTCATCGTAACAGACATGTTGATGGATTTAGACAAAACCCAAATCCCGAGACTGATATCCGCCTCAAAGGCAAATACTCTGTGATAAACATTCGATACGGGACAACCGTTGAAAAGGAGAGAAAAAGACTCATTAAACATGCCAAAGAAAGGGCAGTAACTCATGCTTGGGCAAGAGAAAAGTGGATTTTACAAAACAATCTGAAAACTAATTATCAATGGTCCGAGGATGACAAGCAGGGTATAATGAACTTTGGCTATGCTCGTGGATATGAGGGACATTTTATTCGTAGTCCAGAAGACTACCCAGATCTGTCAGACGATTGTAATAATATAAGATTTATTAAGAATAACAGATAGCAATATTTATATAATAGTTCTGGGCATGTGCAAAACTTATAAATATTCATGAGTATTGAATGCGAGATTCATATTGCTCAAAGAAGACAGAAATTAAGTAGCAATCTGACAACTTAAGGATTTGGACCATACAAATCCATTATTTTTTTCTGTCAAGGGAAATTATTCTTCCATCATTGGAAATAATTCATATTAGGGGGGATAGCTCATATTAATGGTTGTTGGTGCTATGTGTGATCATGTTAGCTTGGAAATTTGAACCAGAAAATGGAGATAAGATGATTATATCTATGGAATTCTGTCATAATTTATTAAGTAGTTACAAATGATAGATTTATTTAAAAAACTAAAGAAAATTATGAAATTTTTGCAGTGAATGTTTTGCCAAATTAATTTACTTTAAAATTATTTTAATATTTTTTTCCATGACATAAAGTATGAACATTTTCAAATTGTTATTGAAAATTCATTGTAACTCAAGTAAAGAAATGTCAGTGTGACTCATTTTCAGAAAAAATCTCTATGAATATGATACAACATTAAATACATCTGACTGGTTCAAATGTCTGTGGTTTACCTTATACATACATATTGTGTTTGTGAAATCAAAATGATTGTGTTATGTGAAATATACTCTGTGTAACATATATAGTTAAAAAGATGTAAATTATTTATTCAAATTTTTGTAAATATGTAAAAATGTCAAACACTATGTAGCTACATACATCTAAACACAAATATTGTGTTGTAAAACTTTTAAAGTTCAAAATGGTCGTGTCATGTTAAAGGTCACTTGAATAAAAAAGTTCAAGGTACCAAATGTTTATGGTAACAGCGTAGCTACATGTAACACATTTTATGAGATTTCCTAATAAATCCACATGTTCTGTTGTGTTTAAAATATTTCTACGAGATTTCCATACCATAGTTTCCACAAAAGTCATTTGTGATAATATATGTATTTTCATGTTTAATTTAACTAAGTACTGTGTATTTGGTTATAGTAATAATCCCCTTGAATAACTGACATGACAATAGTACTTTTTCAGTATGACTATGACAGCCAACTTGATTTTGCATGTGTCGATATTTACTGTCATTTACTTACGATTCTAATTTCCTTTTTATATGAAAAGAGGGATAAGTTATTAATAGTGCTAAATTTTATAATAAGGCTGGTAACCTATTTTTTGATGAAATATACAAATTTTACAAACAATTTTTAGCCAAATTATGTAAAAATGACTTACAGTTTCAATGTAAGTTTTGTACATCTGAATAGAATGTTTATGTAGTTATAATTTTCTTTTTTCTAAATTATTAATTCCTTTAAAATCAGGAAGTGAGGTGTCACAATTTCATTGAAAACAAAAGTTTCATCAGACATACTCTTGAAATATTTAAATAAAATAAAGAATTAATGTTTTTAACTAGTGAATAAAAGCAAAAGATACAAGTATGTCTTTTTGTAACATATCATTGATATCAATTATTTATATTTGTATTGTGCCAAAGTAGTCATGGAAACACTTTGTTAGGATTTGCAATAATAATATACTAGTCCCAGAGTTACTTCCCTTTCTTTTCTAATTCATCTTTAACATCATGCGGCATGAAAAAAAGGTGTTTGTAAAGATACATACAAAATATTAATAATATGCTATGTATTTGTTGTAAATGTTCAAGGTTGACAATTTTATATACAAGGCTTTATACATAACGCATAAGAATAATTAAAACTGATAAAAATATTTCAATAAGGCCATGAAAATATAATTCCTAGATTCTCCTTGGAACACTTTTCAAAGTTCAGGGTAATTTTTTTCTCTTGCAGAGCCTTTTCCCATAATGTCTCTCTAATGCCTACTCCATATTTTCATATTTTGTTGTTAACACAAGAAAAGTACAAAATAAACAAAATTTCAGAAGGGGGTAGTAGTTCTATGATAATCTTTGGATTAATTTTTCTGGCCTAGTAGTTCTGTTATTTGACATAATAGTTCCTTGTTTTTATTTTGTTTTAACTATGCAATGACAAGATCAATTCAGCATTCTTCTAACAGTGCAATATTTTGTTATTTTTTGTAAAATTCTAGCAAAGAAATTGACAATTTGTTAAAATCATCTCTCCGCAAATTCATCATCAATTCATACTAAAAATATCCAATGTAACAAAACCGTTACCATGGCCCACATCTTTAGATTGACAATCAAAGCTAATTTATTCTTCTCTTTCTACTTAATATTTTCATATAGACAAAACTTATTTTTGATTGGATGTAAAATAATAGCTTAGAAATACATTTTCTCATTCCTCATTATGGTATGCAAATTACAAGTGGAGATAACTCTTTCTTTGACATGACAAGGGAGACAACTCCAACGCATTTGTTTAGTCATTGTTCATTACATTTTAAATCATGATTCATGGTGTCATATTGTATTGTTGCAAAATAATTAACATTTATTTCTAAAATGTAAATTGAAAAATAAAATATAGTAAAAAGTTAACTGTGTCTGTTTTATATTGTATATGTAGCAAGTCCGAGAATGATAAGGGGTCATCACAAAAAATTACCTATGGTATAACAAATCTCATAAACATTTATTAATTATTAAAAAAAATAACTTAATAAAAACACATGAACACCCACACAAACATAAGCAAATGAATGCTATATTGTAATTTGATAGCATTATTTCAGTTATGAAATGGAACTCCTCTAAAATGGCCTATCTGAAAACCAGATTTCTCCACAAACTGAATGCAATCCTTTGGAATTAACACCTGTATTTTCAAGTAATAAGTCGTCCAAAAACTCGTAGTCAATACAGATAAAATCCATAGTTTTGATATCAAGTCAATGGTGTAATATTGGGACTGGTATATGTAAAATATATGTACATTGTCAGAAAATATAAAGTTTATTTGTACGAGCCTTAGAAACGGGTAAAAATGAGATGTTTACCGACCAAGTACAAATAAACTTTATATTTTATAATAATATACGTATATTGTTTTTAACCTCCAACACTAAATTGTTATCTGTTTGAGCAGAAAGGCATAAAAAAGGAAAATTCATAGCTGATTTGAAGAAGGATTGATTTTGGTGATTTTGGTGCATAATCTATGGCGACCTCGAAATCACTGTGAACCAGAACACAATGCAAGATATCATTGAATTTGAGGACAAGAGTACCAGGAGACTATATTGGGCTACTGACCCAATATCGAACAACAGTATTGGGCAGGCTACATTGGTCAGCTAAAAGCGTAGTTGTAGGATAAAAATTTATAAGAAACATCTATATTAGCCTCTCCAGGGATAGACAAAGAATTGAAGCTTTTGAAACCATTGGACCAATTTGGAACAAACCCTTTCAAAATTGTGCCCAAGGGTCATGACCTCTGACCAATATGGCCACGCTTAATAAAAATAGAAAAATGAGCAATACTAAAGTTTAATGGAATCGTCCCTAGGTGTCTCCTTTCACAATTGTTTCTGGGTGTCCAGACCTCTGACAAATATGGGTGCCGTTACTACAAATGAAAAATAAGTAAAAAAAACTTCACCTCTTAAACTATTTGTACTAGCTAGAACCAAACTTTGATGGAGTGGTCCTGGGGTGATCCCCTTTCAAAGTAGTGTCCTAGGGTACGTTCAGACCTCGGACAAATGCCGTAATGCTTTGTTTTTTTCTGATTTTGTTTTAATGACAATATTCTGTGACTGTTCAGGTCAAAGAGGAAAAAAGTAAAACATCTTTGGAATTAATCATCAATAAATTTCAAGCTTTGTCACAGACCTAGGTTATAGTAGTCTCAGCTAGAACTAACTAGAAAACTGTACTGTTGGATTGACAGTGATCCCTGCACCTACTGTAATTAGTTGTGCCACTTACCTATAGTCAAAACTATAAAACATTATTCCCATCCAAAAAAAGAATGCAATCTATAGAATAAACCTAATGAAAAATTAAAAAATCTTAGTTCACAAGCTTAAAAATCGGTATAAAAATCGATATCCTAAATCCTTGCTGTGCAACTACAAAAGTGTAGTGTAGGACAATACTATATATAAGCAAAATGCATAAATTGCAGACCGCCTCGGTGGTCTCGTGGTAGCGTGCTCGCCCCGAGTGCGGAAGGTCGCGGGTTCGATCCCCGGCCGGGTCAAACCAAAGACATTAAAATTGGTATTTGCTGCTTCTCCGCCAAGCACGCGGCATCTAGGAGTAAGAGCAAAGACTGGTCGGCTCGGAGTCGGTATAATGTGTCCGAGTGAGGTGATATGTCTTCCTGTGGACAGTTACCTCGTGAGCTAGCGTGTCGGTCTAGTACAAAGCAGGGATCATATTCATTATCATAACAACATGGTCTCGTCCTGATATGCACCTGGTTGCCACTGGACGTTAAACAATAATTCATCCATCCATCCATCCATCCATAAATTGCAACACGAAAGAGAAGTTCAGATCACAAGCTTAAATTGAAAATTTCAAATTTCGACCCCCTGTGGGCCCCAATTTTAGAAAATTGAAATTCTAAAACCTTATTGCGTATCTGCATATGGTGCATGACAATACTGTATAGAATTAAAATGCATAAACTTAAAAAGGAAAGACGCGTTAAGGTCACAAGCTTGAATTAAAAAATTAGACTCCTGTGGGCCTCTTGTTTAGAAAGTCAAAATTCTAAAAACTTGTTGCGCATCTACAGGTAGTATGTATAAATTAAATTCCTAAACCAAAAACTGGAGGAGGGGTTGATGTCACAAGAAAGTATGATGGACGGACGGAGACAATCGCTTTACAATTTTTATTGTAAAATCTTATTGCGTATCTGCATATGGTGCATGACAATACTATATATAAATTAAAATGCATAGTGTTCACAAAATCGTACTTGGTATGCATCATTTAGTACGCAGTTATTCTTATTAAATTATAATATATATTTAAATGCATATTACGCCCATATGGGCCAAGCATTACAATTACAAACAATACAAATAAAAGATAACATAGTAACATTTTCAATATATACACATAAAGCATGACCGACATGGACCTCCTATCTCAATTCTAATGATTGTTTTATAAAGGTACAGATATCGGATAAAAGATCTTGAATTGAATTAAGAATATAATATAATTTATATGAATCTGACAAATTAAAAAGGTTACGATCGTTTCTTTCAATGATGCTAAATAATAAATTTCTAGGTTGGTTAAATTTAGGGCAATGAAAAAAGAAATGACCTTCATCTTCAACAATATTGCATATATTACATAGTCTTTTTTTTAACGAGGTATTCAATTTCTAAACAATGATCACTGGTTCGGAATTTTGTGATGACTTGTCAATTTTAAAAATTGTTTAAATGTAACAGGTATGGTTCCAAAATGATATTTTTTTTTAGTTTACTATATAAAAAGAACTTTGAGTTTTCTGTTAGTTTTGATAGTTTATCTTTAGTTTTTATAGTATATTTGTCAATGGTTGTTTGTTTAAAATTTTATTCAGTCGAAACTTTAATTTATGAAATGGTTTGTCTAAATCAGAATAGTCTTTAATATCTCATTCAAATTCTTTAAAAATGTTGTCAATAAAAGAATACCAGGACTATTTACCTTCATCATGCATAGTTTTATTTACATTTAACGATTCCTTGATTAATGGGTTAATATTATTAGAATTTATTGTGGCAAAATACATTAGCGCTTGGGTTTTAATAAATGAAGTAATAGGAAAACGTCCTAATTCAGATTTAGCAGAAATGTTACATGACGTTTTTAAGTCCTAATACAGTTTTACAATATCTTGAATGAATTTTCTCATATAAAGTTTTACCTTGAAGTGACAAAGTGTCACAAATTGTATCATTTCTTTCAGCTCTGATCAATGCTTTGTATATGGGAAGATAATCTTCCATATACCAAATTTCACAATTATAGGTTAAAATAGGTCTCAAAAGAGTATCGAATAATTTACATGAGAGGTTTACTGGAATTTGTTCAAAATTTGATAATATTTAACTTTTAATCCCTTTTTGATAATTCCTGTATTCCACTTTTAAATGAACCTTTATGGTCTATAATAGTTCCCAAAAAATTATATTGTTTTGTTTCTGTAAGTGGCTAGTAATTGTAATAAAATACATCAGAAGGTGAGAATACCTTTTTTGAAAAATTAAATTTTTGATTTACTTGTATTAACAGTTAATTGCCATTCAAAACTGTATTTTTGTACTTTATTAAAAGCATTTTGTAGACCCTTTTGCGAATCTGAAAAAAAACAAGATCATCAGCAAAGCTTAGGCTAGATATAACAGAGTTCTCCAGTTTAAGGGGCCCACACGAATTGTCAAATATATCATGTAGATCATGTAGATCATTAATAAAATAGTTAAATAAACAAGAATTCAAACTGACTCCTTGTTTTACTCCTCTTATTATTTCAAAGTAATCAGAGTGTTTGATCTCAATTTGGATAGCAGATTGACATAAACTATAAATATTTTGGATGATATTAAAAAATTTGCCTCCCACTTTATTTTTTAAAAGTTTATATAAAAGACCATCATGCCACAATGTATCAAGGCTTTGCGTAGGTCTACAAAGCAAGAATATATTTTCTTTTTCTTATTTAAAACATATTTAGAAATTAAAGTTTTTAATGTCTGATGTTCTGTGGTTTGTTCTAAAACCAAACTGATGTTTTGAGAAGATATCTTCATAATGTGTCATTAAACGTTTGTTCAGTGTGGAACTGAATAATTTTGCTATACAATTTTGTAAGGAAATTCCTCGATAATTATTTAAATCATTTTTGTTGCCAGATTTTTGAAGTGGTATAATAAGTGGTTTTCTCCATGCACTTGGATATTTACCAGAATCTAGAATTAAATTAAATAATTTAACTATTGATTTACAAGTAACAACTGAACTATACTTTAATATTTCATTAGATATAAGGTCTGGTCCTGGGCTTTTATTTGGTTTGAGGGCACTAATGCATTGTTTTATTTCTGTAATGGTAGATGGTTTGTCAGTAGTTGGATTTTCATTTAACAAATCTTTATATTGGGTTATATGGTTTTCAATTACAGTTTTAAAATTTACATTAAAGTTGTAACTTTTAACTTGTGATTTAAAGTAATTTATTAATTAATTGAAATTTTGCTGGATTTCAACATTATAGTATTAGAATTGTCCTTTTTGAAAGAATTAAAAAAATTCCAATATTTCTTTGTTCAGTTTCTTTCCAATTCAAAAGTTTATCAAAAAGTTATTTCCTGTACAAATATTTTTTTCTTTGCCATTTTTTTTTAATTGCTTACAATGTTTAAAATAATTTGATCTGATTTCTAGATTAAAGGGTTGCTTTTTGACTTTAGATCCCAACCACAATACCGTTTTTTTTTTTAGATTTTAATTCTGTATCTACCCATGGTTTCTTTTTTAACTTTTTTTTTATAATTGAATTGCAGTAAGCATTATTAGTGACATATTCGCTGAGCATATTTGTGATTATGTAGTAAACAATAATGAATATTCCAAGTCTATCTAACGCTAATAAATTGTTTGAGCGGAGGGTGTTCAAATTTAAAGAGTACGATCAATCCTGGCTTGAGAAACGGCATGTGATACGAACAGTTGCATCAGAGTCGATTGTAAACACTCGGTTTCTTTGAATGTTTACCGAACTTGTAGCTAATTCTGAAGGCGTGTGTAATATTCCAGCAATCATAAAATCGCTTAAAGCAACTACAGAAATCATTGTCCCGCGTGGTGTGATATCAGGAATAAAATATATCCATAGATGCTTGAGAATTCGACTGGCCTTTAGGAAAACACGAAGGATACTTTTGAGTAGAGTAATTCCTTTAAATCCAAATGCTTTATAATTTATAATGTTACAATGGCGAGGGACAACTAAAACAATACTTATGACAAACGCCATGTTGTTAGTTTAATTATTTTTTCTAGAGGATCAATCTACCATTCGCTACATCACATGAGGTTAAAGTATTTAATCGATTTACGACTCATCAGTTGTACTCAATCTAATACATGTGAAATGTTGAAAACAATTTCAAAAACGTTGAAGTGTTTCCTTGTGGAGTTTGTTGTGGTCCATTCTCGTGACTTTGTCTTTACCTTGGATTTCGAACCAACGGACATGTCCCACTGTTTTGTCCCTTCGGTATTCTTTTGTCGATATTTAGTAGTGACATACTAACGTCGCCAACTTATGGCGTTTACATTTTACAGCTGATTCGCTACTGTTGTCAATGATTTGTACGTTGACTTTCTTATCAGAGCAAAGTTACTGTCACATAAACTTCTAAAACAAGGTTATTTTTCCGACTCTGTAAATATCTCCATTCCAGAAATTGTACGTTCGTAATCACGACTTGATTGACCGATACGAAGTTTCTATCTTACAAATGAGAAAAAAATATCTTCCCTCCCTTTACTGGAATCTACTCCAACGGATTTGACACTCTACCGAATGTCCCTCACTTGTAATTTGACAGGTGCCGCTAACGGGACAGAACATGCTCACCTTCCGAAGCAAATAGTGTTGTTGTGGGAGTTTTACATTGCTAGTGCTTTGGTTATTGTGGTGTCCTTTTCTGTTTTTTAAAAGTTACTAAGTTATGTGTTTTTCACCACTTTATTTGCGTCTTTGTTGTATGTTCTTTGTGTTAGTTTTCTTACGAATTCGCCTTGTCTTTGGATTTTGGTTTTGATAAAATTGTCTACTGTCTTATTGTCTCGGTACTCCTTTTCCGATACCGATTTACTGACAAATTTGAAACAATGTATGAAGTACAATGTAAGCCTCAAACAATATCACATGTAAAAGTGGACTGTGACTCTTTTGGCTTAAGACCTATCTATTCGTTTTCATTTTTACATGTCGTATAGTTGGCATAAATACATGTACATATTCAAAGAATGTATGTTGGGAGACGTTCTATGTTATTTAAAGCTGTGAATAAAATGAAAGTGTGTGAAAATCGGGAAACTGAAAATTAAGTCTTGTCGGCAGCACCTAAAGTATATTTCTCACTTGTCTTAAGTCCATTTCCTTTAAATTAGACTGGTATCATCAATTTTTTCAGTGCAGTTTTTTAAACCAATCATTCATTTACATAAAACACTTAAAAATCTTGAGATTTCTCAAAACCATGTTAATTAAAAATATTAATAAGAACACTACAAACTTTCATGATACGATATGTAATTATCAAACTGAACATGGTTTTAACCTCACAATAAATGACTGTAACCTGTAATACTACTATTCTTGGTCATCTGACAGTGAAAAATGAAGATTAGTGTTACCTTTGCACCATATTAAGTTTGAGTTAATTTATTTAAAGCCGAAACGACAAACTATATATCATGTGCATATTTAATCCTTTGTTGGGTGTTAAGCGCAAGTAATATTAGTCCGATATTTAATGCTCCAACGTGGACATCCACAATAAAGACCTTGGCTACCCTCTGCTTAAATATTCTCTTGTCTGAATCCATCTGACCAGTTAAAGTTAGTACCTCATGTTGGAGATAATTGATAAATCCAAATTGAAGCCTCAAACACAAATGCATGAGAAAATAGTCTTTTACAGCTGTAATAAAAATGAAGTGTGGAAAATGTGTTTAAATATCCTGGTAATACTTGATTTACACCCGGAATTACATGTGCCTAAAATTAAGTTAGCAAATCAATCTATAAAATCTACTTTCAATTATAATTTAAAATTTAAAATTGAACATCACCGCTGATGATGTTAATCATTGTCTTAAGTCTCTAAACGGTCTAGTTTCCAGTTACGTCTGTACTCCAATAAATTGCATGTGCCTGAAATAAAAGACAAAAATCATACAATACGCGGCAAATCACCAATCTTAGACATGATTTTTATACTTCAACGACACATTCTTGGTTGTTTCATTACGGAAGCTCTGGAGTGCCATGCACAAAATAAATTACAATTCGTGCGCACGAGTTACTAATTGCGCGCAAGAGTTACTAACTTGAGCACACAAGTTTCATAACTTGAGCGCACGAGTTACTAATGTTATTCTGAAAGTTCAGCAAACACAGAGATTGGAGAAATACAAGTTAAAATAAGGAGTAAAAGCAAGCTACTTGATAGTGGCTTTTTGATTAATATATTGTGAAGTCAAACTGTAGCACATTCACGAAGGAAGTTCTTATCAAGTAGCCTATGGATTTCCAATGTCACAAATGAAACTAGAATAATTTTCAACTAGAAATCTGTACTGTCGGAATCGACAGTGATCCCCGCACCCCCTGTAAGTAGTTGGGCCATTGACCTATAGTCAAAAATATAAAACCTTATTCCCATCTTAAAATAGTATGGAGTCATTCTATAAAGAAATTAAATCAATAAAAACCTAATTAAAAATGAAAAACCTTAGTTCACCAGCTTTAAACTCACAATTTTTGAAAGTTGACCCGAGTGAGCACACGGTTTAAAAATTTATATTCTAAATCCTAATTGTGCAACTGAATATAGCGTAGAATAATACTATATATAAGTAAAATGAATAAATTGCAAAATAAAAGAGAAGTTAAGGTCACAAGCTTAAATCGAAAATTTAAAATTTCGACCCCTGTGGACCCCAATTTTAGAAAATTAAAATTATAAAACCTTATTGCACATCTGCATATGGTGTAAAAATACTGTATAGAAATAAAATGCATCAATTGAAAAACAAAAGACAATTTATGTCACAAATTTAAATTGGCAGTTTTTCAAAATTCGACCGCTGTGGGCCCCAATTTTAGAAAATCAAAATTCTAAAACCTTAGTGCGCATCTGCATATGGTGCATGACAATACCGTATAGAAATAAAATTTAGAAATTAAAAAATAAAAGACGAGTTAAGGTCACAAGCTTAAATTTCAATTTTTCGAAGTTCAACCCATGTGGCCCCCTTGTTTAGAAAATAAAATTTCTAAAACCTTATTGCGCACCTACAGGTGGTATGCAACCTTTCTATATAGAAATTAAATTCCTAAACCCCAAAACGATGGAGGAGTTGATGTCACAAGAAAGTGTGACGGACAGACGGACGGCGACAATTGATATATCCCCGAACTTTCTGCGAAAGTGCTGGGATCAATATATAGACAAATTGGTTTCAAACCTTTACAACAAATCCATAGCTATTTCATTTCGATAAGTACAAGTCCTAGCTATGTACCAAGTTAAGTTGAAATCCATCCAAGGATGTTGAGCTCATAATGTTCAAAAACATGTTTTGGACAAACTGATGGTTGGTCCCTAACTATCGCACGGAAACCAGGCGTTGACGAAGAACGACACCGACAACGATATAGCAATATAGGATATTCAACAAATTCGCAGTCATAAAAAACTGTTTAATTGAATACATGTATTAACTCGTGCGCACGAGCTGTAATTTATTTTTTGCATGGTACTCCAGGGCTTCCGTAGTTTCATAGTGTGTATTGGTATTGAAAATTTATTTCTCAACCCAAGTTAAAAAAAATCAGTACTGTTTTCAGATGAAAAGGACAGGAAGAATTTTTGTTTTAATTTTTAGTTTTCATTAGTTGTGTGTAAAAAAAGACTCTGTTTGAATATAAAAAGTGACGGTGCAAAGTCGAATAACCTCTTCCGTCAATTTTTTTTTATCAAATCTAAATAAACTACTGATCATTTACATACTTCAAATAATTTTTTTTCTATCAATTAGTTAAAACATCCAAAAGGTTTAATATGGTAGCACTTCAACCTTTGACTTGTTTGACGTAATAATACATTGAAGCTAGTTCGATATTACTGGTTTCTGGATTCTGGGATTTTGGCTAACTTTGTCTTTGCTCTTATTGGATTGAGTTTACTTTAGTATAAACATACTTGATTAATCAATAGGCAGAATATTGCAATTATAAGCATAACCAGAGTAGTCGCTGACGACAGTTATACACGCACCCCCACATTTGTTTTATCCAAGTGATGATTTTGATGCAAATTTATTGTTAAGGACAAAACTTACCCAGAGTTAAAATAAACCATGCAAAGTTTATCTTTATGTTACTCCCCAACATTCTTTAATTGGCTTCTCACATTAACTGTGTCAATTTCTTTGTTGGGAGATTACATTTTATGACAATGTTGTCGAATTTCAGGACAGCGTTGTCACGTTTTATCACAATGTTGTTATTTTCAAACAAAATGATCACAAGTTCACAGAAAATAGTTTTAAAACACTTTTTAAATAACAAATTCAAAAAGAATTCCGCAGAGCCCAGTGCCACATCTGCATTACGCTGTTATCACTTTTTAAGCAAAAACCATTTCAGTCCATCCCACATAAGCCAATAAGGGGATGACGATTTGAATTTGATGGGAGGGGGTGTGGGGTGCTGGCAGATTTGATGAGGTCAGAAAATTTATTTACATGTTTGCTTTAAATGGAAAAACAATCAACAGCATAATTTGATAATTGCAATACTTCCTATATGCCATCGGTCTAAAATTGTGTGTTGAGCATCTTTTTTTGCATATGTCCATTATGGACAATCTACATATGAAGAAACCAGAAGGCTAGCATAAAAAATCCCCAGAAATTAATGTTTTAAGCATATTTTGAAAATCCTCTCATTTTCGGTCCCAATTTTCGCTCCATGAATGAAATCAAAATTTTAAAACCTTATTGCGCATCTACATCATATGTACAATCATTATATAATCAAAGTAGAAATGAATAAAGAGTTGATGTCACATTCATATTTTGACAATTTGTTGATTTCGTCCATTAAGCGAAAATGACCATGTATAATTTACCTATAAAGAAACCAGAAGCCTAGAATACAAAATGCTTTCACAAATTGATGTTTAAGGCATATTTTGAAAATTCGCTCATTTTCGGTCCCAAATTTCGCTCCACAAAAGAAATAAAAATTTTAAAGCCTTATTAGACATCTACATCATATGTACAATCATTCTATAATCAATGCATCAATAACGAATGAGGAGTTGATGTCACAAGCATATTATGATAATTCGCTCGATTTCGGTTCCATATTTCACCCGTTGAGCAAAATTAAAAAAAAATAAAACCTTATTGCGCATCTACGGGATATATGCAACACTACTGTGAAGGAATTAAAATGCTATACCCAAAACTGAATGAGGAGTTGATGTCACAAGAAAGTGTGACGGACGGATAGACAGACGGACGGACGGAGACAACGGCAATATACCCGCAATGCGGCAATAACAATACAACAATATTATTTAATTGGATTCGAAAACAAGCTTAAGAGGACTCTATGGATTCGTCTTCCTACATATTTACCTCGTTAATATCACATACAGAAGTCACTGTTTACTTTGCTACTGTCGACATTTTCTGTCAGCAAAGATTTTGATATTTGGCAACTCTATAAATTTATTTCTCCATGTTTGATATGTTTAAATTGTAAAGCTCCATAAATCGAGAAAAGACAATTTTCTATATGCAAAACAGCCCATAGCCTTTTTGATACCTAGTACACTGTATTTCCAAATTAGTCATACTTACTGATCGCAGCACTTCCTATTAAGATAAAATATGATTATTAAATGTCCTTATAGGCAATTCACAAATTATAGAGAAAGAATATCTGGGTGATATATACTTCCATACTTCCTTTGTCAAAAAGTGAAAAGGAGATATAAATTGATAATAAACGTTACATGTACATTCATATATTATTTTCTACATTTATTACATCAAATCGTAAATTTTTGTTAATATTCTTAAATGAATGGATGTTTTCAATTTAAAGCACTTATACAAATGACAATATATATTATTAGATATATAACATATAGTGTATATAATCCGAAATTTATGTCTTTAATATTTATCATTCAGAAAGTATCGTTTTATGAGAGAACAATGCAATACGACATAAAGAATAAAAATGGCGATAGATAACTTTAATTCCTCAAATACCGTTAATTTATTGGCAAAGATTATTCAAATTTAATTATCTGCTTTAAAATTAGATAAGTATAGTAGATCTTTTCAAATCCCCATAACCATCAAATGACGGTTTTATTACGTAGAATTAGTTCATGGTTTATGCAACTAACAGCACATTATGAACGAATTCAATATCGGCAAAACAATACCGAAGCGACAAAACAGGGGAAAAGTCCACGAATTCGAAGTGAAAGGAAATGTCAAAGTCGGGAGAATGGAACACAAAAAACTAGACTGAGGCAGTCGGAAACAACAGCTATCCTCGCACTCCCCACATTTTGTATCACCTGTGCAACTTTTTCACAATTATACCTTTGAATTCTAAAACCTTATCGCGCATCTAAATACAGTATGTGACAATCCTTTATATAAATTAAATATATAAAATGAAAAATGAAAGAGGAGTTAAGGTCACAAGCTTAAATTGACAATTTTCCAAATTCGATACCTGTGGGCCCCACTTTTTGAAAATCAAAATTCTAAAACCTTATTGCGCATCTAGATACAGTAGGTGATAATATTGTACGGAAATTAAATCCATGAAGTCAAAAATTAAAGTGGAGTTTAGGTCACAAGCTTCAATTCCTAATTTTCGAAAAACTGACACCTGTTGGCCCCAATATTGCACATCTACATACGGTATGTGACAATACTGTATATAAATCAAACGCAAGAAATCAAAAATGAAAGAGGAGTTTAGGTCACAAGCTTCAATTCACTTTTTTTCCAAAATTGACCCATGTGGGCCCCAGTTTTTGAAAATCAAAATTCTAAAACCTTATTGCATATCTATATACAGTTTTTGATAATACTGTATAGAAATTAAATGCATAAAATTAAAAATTAAAGAGTAGTTTAGGTCACAAGCTTAAATTCACCTTTTCGCGAAAATCGACCCCTCTGGACCCAATTTTTGAAAATAAAAATTCTAAAACCTTATTACACATCTCGACCAGTTTTTGATAATACTGTACAGAAATTAAATGCATAAATGAAAAATAAAAGAGTAGTTTAGGTCACAATCTTAAATTCATAATTTTCGAAATTCGACCCCTGTGGACCTCAATTTTTGAAAATGAAAATTCTAAAACCTTATTGCGCATCTACATACAGAATATGACAATACTATATAGAAATTAAATGCATGAAGTTAAAAATGAACGAGGAGTTTAGGTCACAAGGAAGTGTGACGGACAGACGAACAGACGGACAGACAGACAGACGGACGGGGGCGATAACAATATCCCCGAACTTCTTCGAAGTGTGGGGATAAAAATACAACAAGGATACATATAGAACTAAAAGAATAAAAAAAAAACGTATAATAAATCAAACAAAACTAGAATATTTTTTTCACCTTGGAGAAAAAGTAATTTTTCTTTTCATTGCAAGCTGAAAATCTATTTTTCTACATAAAGTAAAAATAATTTATTTTTGTGGGTTTCCGTCACTGATCTTTCACATAAACAGCATGGCTTTTTTCAGCTCAACTGGCCCGAAGGGCCATGTAAGCTATTGTTATCACTTGGTGTCCATCGTCCGTCGTCGTCATAAACTTTCCTGTAAAGATCTTCTTCTCTGAAACAATTGGGCTAATTTGAAAAAACTTAATAGTCCTTAGTTGGTCCCCTTTCCGAAATATTCCTGATGACCTTGTCCGTCATCTAAGATGGCCGCCAGTGCCAAACATAGTTTAACACAGGATACTATTAGAAATTTACTTCAAGATCTTCTTGTCTGAAAGCGGTTGGCTAATTGGAACAAACTTGGCAGCAGTGGTCTTTAGTTGGTTCTATTTCAGAATTATACCCGATGACCATGTCTGCAATTGAAGATGGCTGCCAGAGAGGAACTTAGTTTAACATAGGACCTAAAGGGAAATTTTACTGAAAGATCTTGTTTGAAACCAATGAGCCAATTGGAACTTGACAGCGGTGTTCCATGCTGTCATTAAAGATGGACATAGTCCAGCACTTGAGCGAGATAGGCTCCTGGGAGCCTCTAGTTTGGTATTATGTGATGGGATTGGTTTTGGCTGCTTCCCCACCCCACTTCCTGCAGAATGGTATTTTCTCAAGCCATCATATAAATGCCAGGCATTTTGAATCTTAATGGAACTATTAAAATGTCTATTTTCGTTTCCATACGTCACTGTAGTAAGTGTATGTATGGAGTAAAATATTAATATGTTAAAAGGGCTGCATTTATTTAAGAATAGCAGAAGAGGTGAAAGTTTGCATTGAAACCCTATGGGAAACAACATTTTCATCTTCTAGAGAATCACTGAACAGAATTTAAACATACTTGGCAGTCGTGTTTACTATCAGGTCATACATAGTGTTGTTTTACTTTCGTGTGGATTCGTCAAAAACATGGCCACCAGGGGAAGTTAAAAATTCTATAAATTGGTCGATTTCCAAGAATCTTCTTCTCAAGAACCGCTGAGGTATTGAATTGAAACTTTGTCTATTTGTTCCTATCAAGGTCCCTTATAAGTGCTGTTCCTATCAAGGTCCCTTACAAGTGCTGTTCCTATCAAGGCCATTGACAAGTATTGTTTGCATTAAAACCCATATCTGAAACATCATTTTCATCTTCTTGAGAATCAAGGAACATATTGTTTTTACTCCGTTTTTCCTATCGATCGGAAATCCAAATGGCCACCTGCAGAGGTCAAAGTTTGCATTGAAATTCTATGGGAAACAACATTTTCATCTTCTTAAGAAACACCGAACAGAATTTAACCGCACTTGGCAGTGGCAGTCAAATATGTTGTTACTTTTGTGCCGATTCGTCAAAAAACATGGCCGCCAAAGAACTTTGAACATTTTAACTGGATTATTTTCAAGAATATTCTTCTCAAGAACTGGTGAAAGGGTTGAATTGAAACTTGGTATATTCCTATCAAGATCATTAACAAGTGTTGTTACTTTTTATGACGAAATGAAGTTCAAAATCGCCGTCCGCGGGGGTCAAAATTTGCATAAAAACCCTATCTGAAACATCATTTCATGTTCTTGAGAACAGGGGAACATACTGTTTTTACCCCGTTTTTCCTGTCGTCCAACCGAGCTTTGTCCGACTGAACATAATTTAACTTTATAATTTTTAAATCTCAAGAACTACTAAAAGGATTGAATTGAAACTTGGTATATTCCTATCAAGGTCATTAACAAGTGTTGTTACTTTTTGTGACGACATCAAGTTCAAAATCGCCATCCACGGGGGTCAAAGGTTGCATTAAAACCCCTATCTGAAACCTCATTTTCATCTTCTTGAGAACCAGGGAACATATTTTTTTATACTCCGTTTTTCCTGTCGTCCGACCGAGCTTTGTCCGACTAAACATAATTTAACTTTATAGTTTTTAAATCCAATGGGAACGAATCAACCAGGTGAGCGATTCTGGCTCCTTAGAACCTCTAGTTTCATTTCTTTCTTTCTTTTTTTTTTCACGTTTTTTAAGACATCAAACTATTTTTTTTCATTTGATTTTAAAATATCTTATTTTGTGCTAACAGTGTTGGAATTAAACATAGTTTTTCTTTTAAATTATTGGGGAGGAAAGTATTTCTTTTTTAATCTATGCCTTCCCAAGATTTTCAAATTTTTTTCTCCCTAAAGCACTATCAACTCCCATTAAAAACCGGAAGTGACATCATTTTCTCTGGAAGGGTAATCATGTCCTGCTCCGGTAAGGACACCTGTTACATTGCCAGTAAGTAAAATCCAATGAGGGTCAAGTCCAGCGAGGTGTTAGTTCCAGAAGGACGTGAAATCTAAATGAAGAAATCTAGTCTCATACATAAGATACAACAAAGGCCAGGCACTTTGATATTCTGTGTAAGGGGTGATTTCGCTTCAACTACTTTTCTCACATAAAAGAAGAAAACATTGGTTTCATCAGTCCATTGAAGTGGAAAGCAAAACATTTTTTTCATCATTGAAAATCTCTAAACTTTGGCATTAGTCTCAATGAATCAATATTTGGAAATTTTCAATGACAGTAAAACTGATATTTTGTCGTCGCCATTTCCTGAATGAATTTACAGCTAATGGACTTTACCTATCAACGGAGTACCTGAACTATTGCCTCGAAATCTAGTCTTTGTGATTGCACTGGATTATCGTTGATCTGAACACCCCAATTTAAGGTCAATAGAACACCCCAACGATTGACCCGGAAAATAGACTTAGCGACTGCGCACAACTTCCTTTAATGGGACCTTAATCGGAATACCCATTTTTAGACAGAATTCCAAAATAGTCAGAAATGTAGTATGTACTAATAAAATGTAATAATGATGCTAGGTATTTTCAACGGACATAATGTTGAAAGGCGTTAACCAAATGACTTTCACAAAATTCTGGGTCAGTTTAACAATTCTTATAGAGACCATCTCATGTTTGGTTGTTAGGTTTGGTTCAATGGAGCCAACAGCGCGAATCATAGCTGTGACAGAACAACATATTCATAAATATTCAGTCTGATTAAAATCTGACTTCTCGCTTTGCTCCGATATTCTGACACGTCGCTGCTCCCACGCCGTGACGTGTCAGAATACCGGAGCAAATTGAGAGGTCAGATTTTAATCAGACTGATAAATATTATTAACAGAAAGGACTGACGTCATATACCGGGACCCTGGACCATCAGAGCGCACTTAATATATAATTTTCTCAGAATCTGCACGTACCATTGTTGTACGATTAATACCATATCTCATATTCCATATTTATAACCATTACTCTCTTTAAAAAGTTTATTCTTGTAAGAAATGTCTACTAATTATTTAGTTTAAAAAAAAAATGCTTGATACAATGGAAAAAATTACGGTAGTCTAGATTTTGCCTCTCCTAAAATACGCCAATCGCGATTTGATGATTACAAGTTCCGGTGATACTCATTCAAATGATTATAGAAGTGAAACAAACAATTATTTTCTGGGCAGAGAATTAAGTTGAAGTAAAAAAAACAATGGGAAATGCATTATTTCCAGTTTTTTTTATTTGAAATGATCTCTAACTATCCTCGGCTCTAACAAATTCTATAATAGGTTGTTTGATGTCAGAGGACATCGTTACCTAGCTTATTCCTGTAAACACTAGTATATAACATATGTCAAGCTGTATATGTTTTACAAACCTTAAAACAGCGTATGATCCTTCAAACACATATTAGGCAATAGCCGGGATATATAAGAACATGGACTGCATACCTGTGCAAGTTTTACAGGGTCCTCATGGCTTGAAATCAGTGAAAGGTTTACACACCCTATTAATACTAATAAGAAGACAGACAGGCAAACAATATGAATCTTTTGGAGCTTTAATAAATTAAAAAAACGTTTACTTTACTATAACATGTATAAGTTGATACTTACAGTTCAAACCTGAAAAATAGAATAAAGAATAATTGATAACCGTATTATCATTTTTTAAATACCTCAATATGATAATGACGTCATTTTAGAACATGAAAATATTTTCATTCTAAAGGCAAATACCTATCAGCATTTTTTCTGGTCATTTCCACGGCCAAACTGTAACAATTTATCCCCACAACAGTAAGCAAAACGTCAAGATGATATTTGTTACCAAGAACTATTTGTGGGAGTTCAAATTACAGTATAACACTTGCATGTGCTGCTTCACTATCATAAAACACGCGAACTATAGAAAACAGTCAATTAAGAGAAAAATATAAAGTTTTGAATTTTCTACGTAAATTATTAGCAAAACTAACTGGTAAATACAAAAGCGTTTAAGTCGTTAAATTTATTGAGTTTCTAAACTTGGTTCGTATTCATTTCAATTAAAAATTAAATGAAACAATCTTTATAAAACCAGAAGACATAAAATATCGACAAAAGAATACCGAAACAATGGGCAAAAATCGGAATCCAAGGAAAAGACATGTATAACTAAAGGAATAAAAACAACAACGCAAGACAGCATAGAAACTAAAGCACTAGCAATGTGAACTCCTACCAAATACCGGGTTTACCATCAGGTGCTCCGGAAGGGTAAGCATGTCCTGATCCATTAAGGACACCCGTAAAAAAACTAAAAAATCGGCATATTTTTCAGAAAGTGTTTAGAAATATTCAGTATAAATCATCACGACTCAGTAGAATAAACCCTCAAAATAAAACTATCTCAGACACCCAATTATGTTGATTTCATGACTTACTGAAACAAGGAACGATCTTGCAAATATCCTGTGAAATTCAGATATACTCATTTGTACATTCGATAAGACAAGAGGTAGTAACTATACATTACGTTTTTATTGTTTTGTAGAAATAAAGGTTAGGGGCCGTATGCATCAAACTACTTCAGTTAAGATTTTGCTAAGAATTGTAACTATGACCCTGCCTGTCATCCAAGAAGGCCACCTTATTTTAACATAGGACCCTATGGGGAATTTATTTTAAGATCTTATTATCTGAAACCACTTGCTCAACTATGCGGAGATTTACTTAAAGATCTTGTCTGAAACCGCTTGGTTAATTGGAACAAAACGTGGCAGCAATGGTCCATAGAGGTGGTCTTCTTTGAGAATTATATCCGATGGCCCTACCCGACATCCAATACGACCACCAGAGCCGAACATAGGACCCTATTGGAAATAACAATCCAAAGATACTAATATTACATACAGTAAATTTATACTATGCTGTATACGACGCATCTCAAGGAGTTGCCTCTCATCAGCAGCATTAAAACCGAAACATTTGGAAGACCAAAAACCAAATTATTTTAAACAAGAAGTACTCATAACCAAAAATACCGAAATAGGAAGCCAAATTTCAGCTAAGGAGATCTACCATGTGCAATACAAAGAATGAACCCTAAGTATTTCTATTATTTTTGAATTTTGCTAAATACTGGTAATTTATGTAACAAATCAATGAATAATCATGTCAGACAGGTTTGACGACTTGGTTACTTAAAGATCTACTTGTCTGAAACCACTTGCTCAACTGGAACAAAACTTGACAGCAATGGTCCTTAAGTGATCCTCTTTCAGAATTTTTTTCCGATAACCCCACCCGCCATTCTAGATGGCTGCCAGAGCCGAACATAGTTAAACATAGGACACTATTGGAAATTTGCTAAAAGATATTCTTGTCAGAAACCACTTGGCCAATTGGAACAAAACTTGACAGCAATAGTCTTCAGTTAGTTTTCTTTCGAATTGTATCTGACGACCTCTACTGCCATTGAATATTGGGTAATACATCACCGGAGGCGGGCTTCAGCTGGACCCTAAACAATAACGCATACCAGTTCAGCGAAATGGACGCCACACTAACTCCGAAACATACACATGAACCAAACTTAAAAAAACACACAAGACTAACAAAGGCTAGAGGTTCCTGACTTGGGACAGGCGCAAAAATGCAGCGGGGTTAAACATGTTTTGTGAAATCTGTCCCCCCTTATACCTCTCGCCAATGTGGAATAAACATACACACTGAAACGTCGCACGATACTGGTGTTACTTCGGTGAAATCGGGGGCAAGACAGATTCATGTCATTAATTAATAAACATTAAAATTGATTTTTTCAGGTGTTATATATCATTTTAAAGCATTTTTATTGTTCTTTTGAAATATTGTAACTTTGTGTATGTTACATACTTTTTTCATGATCTAAAAATCAATTAAATCTTCATTTTTGGACATTATTTACGTTACACTTTAAATTTCATGAAATTATGAATATTGTATGAAGGAAACGAAAATGTCAGCTAAACGATGCAAAATTTTGTCCCGAATTAAATGACGGAATTCCGAAAAAAGGGATCTAGATGATACAAATGATGTGTCCCATGCACGAAAAAGTGCAGTCCTTTCTTTCATTTTTCCGAAAGAAAGTGAATACCAGAGCAATTTCCATGTCGTAAGTAAATAATTTTTATATAGAATTTTGTACAAAGCTCAAACTTTTGCTTGATCCAAAAAGCAAGGATTTTAAAAACAAATTCTTTTTAAGCGAGTTGAATAGCAATATCCAACATTTTGTCCCCTTGAAAACAAATTGACGCAGGATAAAGTTTTTATGTTTTATGTTATATTTATTGAATACAGTGTTATTCACTTTATAAATAATATTATAGGGAATAAAATTACAAATATTCATCTCTATTTTGATATGAAATTATCATGAACTTAATCTAACATACGAGAATCATATAAAACTATAATGTCCGAAACAATGTCCCCACATACGATTTTGACTTTCTGTAACGAAATATACACATTGATTGAATGTTACGTTTAATTGTCATAATTTCGAAAAGAATTCAAAATTCACTGACTTCGGTATCACACTGCAATATACTTAAATGTGCTCCAGCTTTGCGAAAAGATGTTCGACACAATCGGTATCACGCTGCAATACACTTAAATGTGCCCCAACTTTGCGAAAGGATGTTCGACACAATAATAGCATAATGACAAAACTGTTTGCGATGAAAAAGAAATGGAACGGTCATTTTCGTTGGTCGATTCAACCATTCGACCTCAAATAAAAAACATATTATATACCGACAAATTCTAAAGCGGGAATGTGTAGATTTTGTGCACAACACTGTTTTCAGGTTTTAGTACAATCAGCTTGAATGGCCTGATAAAGCCGCTCTATCTTTTTTCCGATTTTAAAAATTGGTCCCTATTTAAAAATGTATTACAGTACATAGAGTCGTGATAATTCAGCATCCCCCCCGCAGATTCAGGACGAGATATTTTCATGTGACCCGAATTATGAACTTATATACTTATATTGACATGCTTTGTGGAATGTACATTTACACAAAAAATCAGGTTGCATATATATACATGCAAAAGGTTAATCATATCTGTTTTACGGTCCTTCTGTTCTTAAAGGTTTCATATTGGTTTTTAGGACATTTGAATTATAAGCAAACCCTAGGAAATTTAGTATAACGATAATCGTACGCATCAAAGTTGATATCTTTTAATTTCTTGTTAATAATAAAATAAAAAAGAAAAGCAAAAAACGGTAATGTGACTTATTTTGAATCGTTAAGCAGGAAAATCAGAAACAGCTACCGGTTACAATTAAAAAAAATATCTAAAGCATACAAAAAATCAAAGGAAATAAATGTATATTTTATTTTTAGGGAAAAATATAAAAAACAAAAACATGGAATAATAACAAAACAAAATATAATCTTTCAGAAAAAAAAACAAAAAATAATCGTTTTGAGTTCTCGGGAAAAACTGCAATGGTATCGGGAGCAAAAAAAAAAAAAAACAAAAAACAAAACAAGAGAGAAGAGAACAAAAAACGAAATCATACATGAAATATCGCAAATTAACTCAACAAGAAAATACAAAAGAAGCGATAAATAATAGAACATACCGGAAGAAAGTGACAGATCGTGGAACGAAATAATCACTAAGGAAAAGTAATCAGAGATAATCTTATAGGGCAAAAACAAATATTTTAACGACGTTTGTGCTAACGTCTTTAAGTGTGTAACGTTAGGTGACACCACTATTGTGCGACGCTTCACACTGATACCCACAGTGAAACTCAGTTCAAAAGAACTCCGTGTCCGATGTTAAAAAAGGTAACAAAGGACACTAAGCAAAATGACAATGATCAATATAAATTAACAAAGGACTACCAACAGTTACTGACATGCCAGCTCCAGACCTCAATTAAACTGATCGAAAGATTATGTCTCTATCATATAGAAATCCAGCCACAAATGATCCCTCCCGTTAGGGGTTTAGTATCATCCCATCATAAATTATACGAGAAGAACATAACCCGTATCATGCCAACAACTGGTTTTAGAATAAATGTGTTTATTTCCGAGGCAATTAAAGACCATATTAGTGAATCAATATTAATTCCCCAAAATGCGATCTTTAATGACTTGACAACAGAATCGTAACTATATCCCTTGTGGATAAGTCTGTTTAAAGGTTTGGTTAGTTTTTTCAGGCGAATGACAACATTTTTGTGCTTTGTATAGAATATTATCATAAAATATGGGATGTGAAATACCTGAACATATAAAATGTTTGCACGTTGATTTATATTTACCAATGATGTCCTTGTACCGATTATAAAATTAAATAAACGTTTTGACAAGTTAGTGATATCAAAATCCCTGGTGTAATAATTTTTCAGTAATACAGAGATTTCTTTCGTTTAAATCAAATACGTTGTTACATACACGAACAAGCTGAGATATATACATACCATACGATGGTGCTAAGGGAACGTCACCATCTAAAAACGGATAATTAAAAAATTGAAATGAAAAACCCATCTCTCTTATCGTAAATTTTAGCATTAAGCTTCCCGTTAGAACGAGGAAAGTAGAGTGTTCATTGTTATTATTAGCTTTATTTAAAGTAAGTTCTACAGGATAACTCTCTTTAGTGTACATACTGAAGTCGTCATTATTCACAGCCAAAATATCACCCAAACATCTAAAGGTGTTATTAAATTTTTGTATCAGATGTTGTTTCGTTGGGTCTTTGCTGATTTTAGACATAAATTGTGATTCATAACAATACAGAAAGATGTCCACAATACGTGGTGCACAGTTAGTTCCCATTGGAATTACGATAACTTCGCGATATACGGAATATCCATAGAGGAACAAAAATTTTATCTAGTAAAAATCCAAGTGCAGTAATCATATCAAAGCAGGTCCAATTGACATAGTTTTTTTGGTTGTCGTTACGAAAAAATGACCTAAAAGAGTTTGAACATATATAGTCACATTCTGACTTTTTAAATGCCCATTTAAGTAGATATGTGAATTTTTCTTAATGAAATTACGAGGCAAAGTGGTAAATAGGGTAGAAAAATCAAAACTTTGCAATTTATCCAGTACTTCCAACGAATTTTTGACACCCCAAAAATAAGTAATACCACTATTTTCGTATACCTTATTTGAAAAATTCATTACCAGGTTTTTGATTGTACCAAAAGTACTAGTAAGTAGCATAGACAGTTATGTATCTTCCTCCTTTCATAGGAAGACTTCATCACTCTGACGATCTCTGATTGAGATCACTGAGACGGTCCTCTATCCGCATTGTTTCTAGGGACTTAAAAAGGGGTAAATAATATGAATTAACAGATAACAGAGATACAATGTGTAAAAAACAGTTAACAGTGTACTGAACATTAGCAGATAACAGGGTCAAATTTTTCATAATAATATGTACAACAAATCAATTTTAAGAAAAAAGATAACAGCTAATTAGTCAATAACAGTTAACAGCAAATATATTTGCAAAATAACAAAATAAAGTCTAAAAACGTCCAAACACTTTAACAGAAAGGTCTTGCCCCCTTCCAATGTAATATTTCTTAAATGTTTTTGTTAAGTAGAAACTTGAGTAGCTTTATGCAAATGACAAGTAAATTGCTTAGCTAAGACAATTTCCAGCAAAATATTACTTTAAGAAAACTTAAGGTAAGATTTTGTATGCATACGGGCCATGGACTGTTTCGCCTTTCTAACAATTCCAAGGATAGTTTTCCATTGACATTGTTATCGTCGTCACACTTGATCTTAACCGTGACTCCTCTGTGAACGGAGTAACGTATGTTGTTGTGTATCTTCTTTTTTGTCTTTGTTTACTTATGTTTTAAAATCTTCACATTGATGTTTGGGTTTCCCTAATCAAAGAACAGACTAAAAAGGGTTTTGAAATTACATCCGCAACTTCCCGATATCCAAGTAGAATAAACATTCATGGAATCTCTTGAATACTCTGGCACTGTTTAATGGTTTAAGTCTTATTTTATTATTAAGTTTCTAAAAATGATATTTCGCTCTTTTCGTATCAAAACATGGACACGTACACGTCCTATTTCTAATTTTCTACTAAACTACTAAAATGGTAAATGGATTTTAATGAAAACAAGGTGAGGAAAATCCTAAGAGTCATCTAAGCATTATAAGTCTTTTTAAAAGTCATGATCAAGAACAAAAAACAATATCAAAATGGCAGAGGCCTGATTTCATCTACAAGAGTCACATTATATAATGCGCTACAAGATCGTGTTGACGACCTAAAAACATTATAGTGATACTCAGTCTTGAACAACACACTCCTGTTTGAGTAGCTGCTTCGTCCTGACTGCCCTGTCCTGGAAATCATCTAATGCTCGTTTCGGCCCAACACATTGTTATAACTAATTACTTGGGATATGTAAACAGCATACTCCGGTATTGCAGGAATGTTGCAATGTGTATTGGTGAACAGGGATTGGAAAATTGCAAAAGTGAAGTTATCATGTTTGTTGTAGATTTTCACTTGTAATCTCATGTTGACGTCAATTTCAAAGAAACGGACAAGATACGACGTGGAATTTCGAGTGTCTTTTTAAAGTTTATGGGGGTCGATGTGACGTACATAACCAAAAAGTCAGCGTTTCAATGATAAGACATAACCTAAATATTAGAAGGTTTGAGCTATGATTAAGGTTTTTCCGTCCTTTATTTCTGAGTAGTTATACTGCTTGAAAAAAAATCGTCAAGGCGAAGAACATACTTCTTTACCAATTTGACTTCCGATAGCCCGTTGAAACTTTAGTCCGACAAACTGTACAAATTACATTTGTACGCTGTAGATAAAACATCTAACATTTGAATGATGTCGTTTTTGATATACTTACTGTTAGATCATCACACACTTCAGTAAATAAATGTAAGGGCATTATAAAACACCGATTTTACTTGATATAAATTGTTTACTTTATCGATACGTCAACCATGGACTTTATCATATAATAAATCGAATGACAGTAAAAGTCTACAATGACATACCAATCAACTAACGCTATCCAATCGACACATTCAGACAAAAATGACATAAAAGAGCAAAGACATAAATTAAGAGAGTCAGCCTTTCCTGTTTATGAACAATGTGATATTTAGTGCATCTAATAAAAAATACAATGCCTGTGTAATTCTGTAAGCCTTTTTGAATGCTTATATATGAAAGAATTCAAAAACTTAATTGACATTTAGAACCGTGAAAAAAGTAATCATTTTAAAACAACAAATATTTAGCCTATTTATTACTCGTCCATGGTACTATTTAGGAAATAACATTTTTGTATTTGATGTTGTTCCTGTGTAAAACGTATATTTTACTTTTGCAAATTGAATTAACCTGACGACGCTGTGGTATATTAAATTTTTAATATTCTCAATTTATACATGTAGGCGAAAACCAAAAAGTACTGCAAATTGCTTGTTCGGAGTTCGTGCAAAATATCGTGCTTCATTGATGGGATGAAAATTTGAACAGAAGAATAGGGTAATTTTGAAACGTAATGCTCGCTTTTCTTTAAATCGAATAAAATTTAACTGAATAGCATTTCCAAAGCACAGTTGCCGATTATTTTTATCATGTTTATTATTGTTAAATATTCAATTCCTCCAAAATACCCGTTTTCAAAATGGCGACCACACTTTGTTACAGACTGGTAGAACGTATATTTTACGCAGTCTCTTAACCAATCAAATGTTACATTCTCATTGCGTAAGAATACTGATGTCCTGATAGTATATGTCTCTTATGTAACTCAACGGGTAAAACCTCAAGAAAAATTTCAAACTTTGTTTTTAACATATTAAATTTTAAAATATTTATACTATTGGAATGGATCATTTCAAAAAAGTGACTATAAGTTGGTACTTACGTTCTGCGCCTGAAAAATAGAAAAAAGAATAACTGATAACTGTATTATCATTTTAATACCTCAATATGATAATGACATCATTTTAGAACATGAAAATATTTCCATTCTAAAGGCAAATACCTATCACCTTTTTTTCTGGTCATTTCCCCGGCCAAACTGTAACAATATATCCCCACAAGAGTAAGCAAAACGTCAAGATGGTATTTGTTACCAAGAACTTTTTGTGGGAGTTCAGTTTGTACAGTATAAAACTTGCATGTGCTGCTTCATTATGATAAAACACGCGAACTATAGAAATAAGTCAATTTAGAGAAAAATATAAAGTTTTGAATTTTAAAAACATTTTCTACGTAAATTATTAGCAAAAATAACTGGTAATTACAAAAGCGTTTAAGTAGTTAAATTTATTGAGTTTCTAAACTTGGTTCGTCTTCATTTCAATTAAAAATTATAGGAAACAATCTTTGTAAATCTGGAAGACATAAAATATCGACAAAAAAATACTGAAACAATGGGAAAAATCCGTAAATTCGAAATCCAAGGAAAAAAATGTATAACTTAAGGAATAAAAAAAACAAAGCAAGACAGCATAGAAACTAAAGCACTAGCAATGTGAACTCCTACCAAATACCGGGTTTAACATCAGGTGCTCCGGAAGGGTAAACGTGTCCTGATCCGTTAAGGACACCCATAAAAAAACCTAAAAAATCGGCATATTTTTCAGAAAGTGTTCAGAAATATTCAGTATAAATCACCACGACTCAGAAGAATAAACCCTCAAAATAAAAACATCTCAGATCACCCAATTATGTTGATTTCATAACTAACTGAAACAAGGAACGATCTTGCAAATATCCTGTGAAATTCAGATATACTCATTTGTACATTCGATAAGATAAGATGTAGTAACTATACATTACGTTTAAATTGTTTTGTAGAAATAAAGGTTAGGGGCCGTATGTATTAAGCAGAAATTCTAAATATTATATGAAGGAAACCAAAATGTCAGCTAAACGATGCAAAATTTTGTCCCGAACAAGCACTTCATAATTGGTCGATGACATATTTTCCGTTTTTTTTCAAAATGACCCAATTCCGAAAAAAGGGATCCAGATTATACAAATTGTGTGTCCTATGCACGAAAAAGTGGAGCCTTTTTTTCATTTTTCCGAAAAAAGTGAATACCAGAGCAATCACCATGTCGTAACTAAATAATTTGTAGACTAGAATTTTGTACAAAGCTCAAAATTTTGTATGATGAAAAAAGCAAGAATTTTAAAAACAAATTCTTTGTAAGCGAGTTGAATAGCAATATCCAACATTTTGTCCCCTTGAAAACAAATTGACGCAGGATAAAATTTTTATGTTTTATCATGATATTTATTGAATACAGGGTTATTCGCTTTATAAAAAATATTATAGGGAATAAAATTACAAACATTCATATCTATTTTGATATTCAATTATCATGAATTTAATCTAAAGTAGGAGAAATCAGATAAAACTATAATGTCTGAAACAAAGTCCGCACATACGATTTTGACTTTCTGTAACGAAATATACACATTGATGGAACGTTACGTTATTTAATTGTCATATAATTTCGAAAAGAATTCAAAATTCACTGACTTCGGTATCACACTGCAATATACTTAAATGTGCTCCAGCTTTGCGAAAAGATGTTCGACACAATCGGTATCACGCTGCAATACACTTAAATGTGCTCCAGCTTTGCGAAAGGATGTTCGACACAATAATAGCATAATGACAAAACTGTTTGCGATGAATAAGAAATGGAACGGTCATTTTCGTTGGTCGATTCAACCATTCGACCTCAAATAAAAAAAATATTATATACCGACAAATTCTAAAGCGGGAATGTGTAGATTTTGTGCACAACACTGTTTTCAGGTTTTAGTACAATCAGCTTGAATGGCCTGATAAAGCCGCTCTATCTTTTTTCCGATTTTGAAAATTGGTCCCTATATAAAAATGTATTACAGTACATAGAGTCGTGATAATTCAGCATTCCCCCCGCAGATTCAGGACGAGATATTTTCATGTGACCCGAATTATGAACTTATATTGACATGCTTTGTGGAATGTACATGTACATAAAAAATCAGGTTGCATGTATATACATGCAAAAGCTTAATCATATCTCTTTTACGGTCCTTCTGTTCTGAAAGGTTTCATATTTGTTTTTAGGACATTTGAATTATAAGCAAACCTTAGGAAATTCAGTATAGCAACGATAATCGTACGCACCAATTTTGATATCTTTTAATTTCTTGTTAAAAATAGAATACAAAAAGAAAAGCAAAATACTGTAATTAAAAAAAATATCTAAAGCATACAAAAAATCAAAGGAAATAAATGTATATTTTTTTTTAGGGAAAAAATAAAAAAATAAAAACATGGAAAAAAAAATAAAACATTATCTTTTAGAAAAAACAAAAAATAATCGTAATGAGTTCTCGGGAAAAACTCCAATGGTATCGGAAGTAAAACAAAATCAAAAGAGAAGGAAACAAAAAACAAAATCATACATGAAAAGTCGCAAATTAACTCAAAAAGAAAATACTAAAGAAGCGATAAAGAAAAGAACATACCGGAAGACAGTGACAGATCGTCGAACGAAAGAATCACGAAGGAAAAGTAATTTCAGACAATCCTTTAGAGATAATCTTATAGGGCAAAAACAAATATTCTAACGACGTTTGTGCTAACGTCTTTAAGTGTGTAACGTTAGGTGACACCACTATCGTGCGACGTTTCACACTGATACGCAAATTGAAACACAGTTCAAAAGAAGTCCGTGTCCGATGTTAGAAAAGGTAACAGAAGAAACTAAGCAAAATTACAATGATCAATATAAATTAACAAAGGACTACTAACAGTTACTGACTTGCCAGCTCCAGACCTCAATTAAACTGATCGAAAGAATACGTCTTTATAATATAGAAATCCAACCCCAACTGATCCCTCCCGTTAGGGGTTTAGTATAATGCCATCATAAATTAGACGAGAATTACATAACTCGTATCATGCCGACAACTGGTTTTAGAATAAATGTTTATTTCCGAGGCAATTAAAGACCATATTAGTGAATCAATATTAATTCCCAAAATGCCATCTTTAATGGCTTGACAACAGTAGCGTAACTATATCCCTTGTGGATAAGTCTGTTTAAAGGTTTGGTTAGTTTTTCAGGTGAATGACGACATTTTTGTGCTTTGTATAGAATATTATCATAAAAGATGGGATGTGAAATACCTGAACATATAAGATGTTTGCACGTTGATTTATATTTACCAATGATGTTCTTGTACCGATTATAAAATTAAATAAACGTTTTGACAAGTTAGTGATATTGAAATCCCTGGTGTAATAATTTTTCAGTAATACAGAGATTTCTTTCATTAAAATCAAATACGTTGTTACATACACGAGCGAATCGAACAAGTTGAGATATATACATACCATACGATGGTGCTAAGGGAACGTCACCATCTAAATACGGATAATTAAAAATTGGAAATGAAAAACAATCTTTTATCGTAAATTTTAGTATTACGTTTCACGTTAGGGATATAGATATCAAGATCCAGGAAAGTGGAGTGTTCATTGTTATTATTAGCTTTATTTAAAGTTGGTTCTACAGGATAACTCTCTTTAGTGTACATACTGAAGTCGTCATTATTGACAGCCAAAATATCATCCAAACATCTAAAAGTGTTATTAATTTTTTGTATCAGATGTTGTTTCGTTGGGTCTTTGCTGATTGTAGACATAAATTGTGATTCATAACAATACAGAAAGATGTCCACAATACGTGGTGCACAGTTAGTTCCCATTGGAATTACGATAACTTCGCGATATACGGAATCTCCATAGAGGAACAAAAATGTTATCTTATAAAAATCCAAGTGCAGTAATCATATCAAAGCAGGTCCAATTGACATAGTTCTTTTTGTTGTAGTTATCAAAAAATGAAAAAGAGTTTGAGCATATATATTCAAATTCTGACTTTTTAATTGCCCATTTAATTAGATATGTGAAATTTTCTTAATGAAATTACGACGGAAAGTAGTATATAGGGTAGAAAAATCAAAACTTTGAACATATTCGAAATCACCAATATGAGCATGCAATTTATCCAGTACTTCCAACGAATTTTTGACACTCTAAAAGTAATTAATACCATTATTTTCGTATACCTTATTTGAAAAATTCATTAACAGGATTTTGATTGTACCAAGTGTACTAGTAAGTACCATAGACAGTTATGTATCTTCCTCTTTTTATAGGAAGACTTCATCACTCTAACGATCTCTGATTGAGATCACTGAGATGGTCCTCTATCCGCATTGTTTTCAGGGACTTAAAAGGGGGTAAATAATATGAATTGACAGATAACAGAGATACAATGTGTAAAAAACAGTTAACAGAGTACTGAACATTAAAATATAACAAGGGTCAAATTTTTTCATAATAATATGTACAACAATGTCAATTTTAAGAAAACAGATAACAGCTTATTAGTCAATAACAGTTAACAGCAAATATATTTGCAAAATTACTGTTCACAAAAGTCTAAAAACGTCCAAATACTTTAACAGAAAAATCTTGCCCCCTTCCAATGTAATATTTCTTAAATGTTTTTAGTGAAGTAGAAGCTTAAGTAGCTTTATGCAAATGACTGAAGTAAATTGCTTAGCTAAGACAATTTCCAGGAAAATATTACTTTAAGGAAACTTAAATTAAGATTTTATATGCATACGGCCATGGACTGTATCGCCTTTCTAACAATTCCAGGGATCGTTTCACATTGACTTTCACTGTAGTCGTCGTCACACTTTATCTTAACCGTGACTCCTCTGTAAACGGAGTAACGTATGTTGTTGTGTACCTTTTTTTTTTATCTTTGTTAACTTATGTTTTAAAATCTTCACATTGATGTTTGGGTTTCCTTCATCAAAGAACAGACTAAAAAGGGTTTGGAAATTACATCCGCAAGTTTCCAGTATCCAAGGAGAATAAACATTCATGGAATCTCTTGAATAATGTAGCACTGTTTAAATGGTTTAAGTCTTATTTTATTATTAAGTTTCTAAAAATGATATTTTGCTCTTTTCGTATCAAAACATGGACACGTACACGTCCTATTTCTAATTTTCTACTAAAATAATAAATGGATTTTAATGAAGACAAGGTGAGGAAAATCCTAAGAGTCATCTAAGCATTATAAATCTAGTAAAAAGCCGTGATCAAGAACCACAAATCTATATAAAAATGGTAGAGGACTGATTTCATCTACAAAAGTCATATTACATAATGCGCTACAAGATCGTGTTGACGACCCAAAACATTTTAATGATACTCAGTCTTGAACAACATACTCCTGTTTGAGTAGCTGCTTCGTCCTGACTGCCCTGTCCTGGAAATCATCGAATGCTCGTATCGGCCAAAAACAATGTTATAACTAATTACCTGGGATATGTAAACAGCATACTCCGGTGTTGCAGGAATGTTGCAATGTGTATTAGTGAACATAGAGTGGAAAATTGGAAAATTAAAGTCATCATGTTGGTTGTAGATTTTCACTTGTAATCTCATGTTGACATCGATTTCAAAGAAACGGACAAGATACGAGTTGGAATTTCGAGTGTCAGTAGTATTCTTATTTAAAGTTTATGGGGGTCGATATGATGTACATAATAACCAAAAAGTCTGCTTTTTAATGATAAGACATAACCTAAATATTAGAAGGTTTAAGCTATGAAGGTTTTCCCGTCCTTTATTTCTGAGTAGTTCTTGACGGATATACTGCTTGAAAACAAATCGTCAAGGCGAAGAGCGTACTTCTCTACCAATATGACTGCCCATAGCCCGTTGAAACTTTAGTCCGACAAACTGTACAAATTACATTTGTACGCTGTGGATGAAAAATCTAACATTTGAATGATGTCGTTTTTTATATACTTACTGTTAGATCATCACACACTTCAGTAAGTATATGTAAGGGCATTATAAAACACCGATTTTACTTGATATAAATTGTTTACTTTATCGATACGTCAACCATGGACTTTATCAATAAATAATAAATCGAATGACAGTAAAAGTCTACAATGACATACCAATCAACTAACGCTATCCAACCCACACATTCAGACAAAAATGACATAAAAGAGCAAAGACATAAATTAAGAGAGTCAGCCTTTCCTGTTTATGAACAATGTGATATTTAGTGCATCTAATAAAAAATACAATGGCTGTGTAATTCTGTAAGCCTTTTTGAATGCCTATATATGAAAGAATTCAAAAACTTTATTAACATCTAGAACCGTGAAAAAAGTAATCATTTTAAAACAACAAATATTTAGCCTATTTATTACTCGTCCATGGTACTATATTTATTTAGGAAATAACATTTTTGTATTTGTTATGATTCCTGTGTAAAACGTAGATTTAACTTTTGCAAATTGAGTTGACATGACGACGCTGTGATATATTAAGTTTTTAACATTCTCAATTTATACATGTAGGTGAAAACCAAAACGTCCGGCAAATTGCGTGTTCGAAGTTTGTGCAAAATATCATGCGTGACTGATAGGATGAAAATTTGAACAGATCGAATAGGGTAATTTTGAAACGTAATGCTCGCTTTTTTTGAAATCGAATAAAATTTAACTGGATAGCATTTCCAAAGCACAGTTTCCGATTATTTTTTATCATGTTTATTCTTGTCAATTATTCAATTCCTCAAAAATACCCGTTTTCAAAATGGCGACCATAATTTGTTACAGACAGGTAGAACGTAGATTTTACGCAGTCTCTTAACCAATGAAATGTTACATTCTCATTGCGTAAAAATACTGATGTTCTGGTAGTATATGTCTCTTATGTTACTCAATGGGTAAAACCTCAGACAAAATTTATAACTTTGTTTTTAACATATTAAATTTTAAAATATTCACACGATTCATAGAATTGGAATGGATCGTTTCAAAAAAGTTGCTATAAGTTGATACTTACAGTCCATACCTGAAAAATAGAATAAAGAATAATTGATAACTGTATTAGCATTATAATAACTCAATATGAAAATGACGTCATTTTAGAACATGAAAATATTTCCATTTTAAAGGCAAATACCTATCAGCAATTTTTCTGGTCATATCCCCGGCCAAACTGTAACAATGTATCCCCACAAGAGTAAGCAAAACGTCAATATGATATTTGTTACCAAGAGTTATTTGTGTGAATTTAGACTTGCATGTGCTGCTTCATTATCATAAATCACGCGAACTATAGAAAACAGTCAATTTAGAGAAAAATATAAAGTTTTGAATTTTAAAAACATTTTCTACGTAAATTATTAGCACAACTAACTGGTAAATACAAAAGGGTTTAAGTCGTTAAATTTATTGAGTTTCTAAACTTGGTTCGTATTCATTTCAATTAAGAGCCAATCCGCCAGAAAACCATGCAATATTCAGAAAATCGTCCAAATCAACAGTCAGAACTTGACAGATTCTGATACACCATCTTAGTCCTTGTCTTAAAATAAAAGAATTTTACCACTTAATTTGTCCCAAAATCCTATCTATTTTTAGTAACAGCCTCATTTGCATAATGCTGTAAATTCATAATGAAACCATGCAAAAATGCAACCTTTTTATGCCTTTTACGAATGACACAGAAACATATTAAATGACGTAATAGAGTTATAAGAGTTATGTCAGCTGAAACTCATTTATTTTTCTTTGTTATGATCCATAAAAATGAAGGTTTAAACGATTTGGCACATTGCCAGGAGCCCAGACACGAAAGTGGGTTTTTCCATACCTGAATTTACAAGGTTTTCATTTGCTTCAAACTTGCAAGACCTGTCCCCGATACGAATGCAACTTATATCAGTTATAACCATTGAGTATGTTTTATATCATATCAAAAAATTAAGCTTGGCAAATAATGATAAGATGTTAATTTATGCCTTGGAAGAATGGTGATTTTAGTCCTAAATTTACACTTTTTGGTTTTGATTTTAATTAAATTACGAACACAATTGGAAATAAAATGGCTCATAAAATCATTTGAAAGATTGAAATCAATTTGATGAAAAATGCAAATAAGACGCATTTGTATTGATTTTAATAAAACTGTCTGAAACTAGTAGGACCACTTTTTGTGCTTTTCCTTTGAGATATCTCCCTTGGACAAAATCTCCAAATCCAATATGGCAGCTTCCAGTGATCACTGGTGATGGTTTGACAGACGTTGTTTACAGTGAAGTTTGCAACTTTTCCTATCTTAGAGGAGCATGTGGACTATCCAAGCATTACACAACTCTATATAACAAGCCATTTTATTATATCTGAATGCACTAAAGACACTATCATTCATCGCATCTCTGAATTGAATAGTACAGAAAACTATGATGGTGACTTTCCAGAAGGACTCCTTATTTTATATAGGAGTGGTATTATTTCCGTTTATGTTTCATCAACTAGTCTTAGAATATGCACAAAGCACAGGGACTTCTATGTAATTTATTCGCATAATAGTCGTGCAAAGTGTCAATATCCAGACCAAGGCCAGGCTGATCGAGGATCTTCCCCTTTGATGTGTTAGCAGAACTGGTTGTATACAAGACAAGTTATTCCAGTAGGATCAGGTACAAATCTTACAAGCAAAGTTCATGTGTCTGAAATTAGGGGACGAACATTTGATACTCTAGATTTAGGGGGCGGGGTGAAGGGATGTGAGGATTTTAATTTACACCTGTTTCTAAGACATCTTATTTATTTCCCATGGCAAAGCACAAACAAATACCCTGTCTTCGGCAGGCTAAGGGGACGACCATTTGTTTCGAAAAAGAGGGGGAGGGGAGATTATGAATGGTCAAAATATTCATATTCATGTCAGCTAAGGACAGAATATTTTTTCATGTGCAAATAAAATACAAAAAAGTTAAGTGAAACTTCTGGACAACTTTATCCAGTGGATAATCATTTTGAATGAACAACTGGGCCCTGGAGGCTAAAAGAATCAAAGGCTTTGCAAAGTATGTTGAGGATATTCCATTTTGGAACCCCACATGTATGTAGATTACATATACATGTACAGCCCCTTTTTAGAAGAAAAAAATGCATTTCTGACAGCTACTATAATGCTACCCTAATCTACATTTACTGCTTCATTGACTTTGCTTTGACTTATGTCTTATAGATTTTATTTCATAAACCAAAGGTGAAGAATTCCTTTTATAGTTAAATGTATACACCTTTTTTATTTGGCCAAATGGAACAGAACTTGAAAGGAAGCATATATGGGAGGTCCTTTAAACAGTTTCCTCATTTCATCATGATTGGACTACAAATTGGCCACCATTGGCATTTCTTGTTTCTGATTGCCTGATATAAAAAAAAATCTGCTCCTCTGAAATCGCTTGGCCAAATGAAACGAAACTTACCAGAATAACAGTCACACTCAAATTCAAATTCTATCCTTGTGTGTGCAAAAATTTACCAAACAGGAGCTTATTGCATTAATTCCTGGACTTACTATTTCAAAAATTGATAGAGCTAATAAGGAACCATGCTAATTTGGACAAATGATAAATTTGCCAATGATATACAGAATGCCTTTGAGTCATCCTCAGCTAATGCATTTTTATTGATTTTATTTCTAGCCCATTTACCATCAAGTGGTTGGATATAGATAAAAAAAACTTTCGTCGGGAGTGGAAATGAAAATTCCAAAGAGGTAGTACGAAACATTTTTTCATCAAGCCTCATAAATGCATACATGGCTTATTGAAAAGACCAAGATTATGATACATTTTCAAGATCTACATTATTTAACATTCTTAATACCTGCATCGCCTCTCAGAAAAAAAATCTACATCAGATATACAACACCACAGACGATGGTATGAAGGCAATGGAAACATTGACTAAGTGATCAAGAAATTACAGTTGTTTGGAGTAGAAGAGGAAAAAGTGGAAAAGTTAAAGCATACATTTAGAATTTGAAATAAAGGGTCATCTAGCCACATCTTAAACTTGTATAGATTACTGCACAACATTCAGTCTCAGTGTTAAGCATATATAATATGAAAGAAATATGAAGTGTCTGTGTAAATATGAATATTGTAAGAAATATCTGTATTGTTACAACACTTGCTTCAAATAAAGTGTTAACTTGTTGTCAAATCATGTTTTGTTAGGGGAACTTTTTTACGTGCATTTTTATGTTTTTATTGACCACATATATATAAGTCGTTGGCCAAACTTGCCTTGTTAGCTTACCCATGAAATGTATTCCGATCACTTATTGTCTGTCAAAATAGTCTCTGTATCGAAATGTCACTGTTTACAGTTTTCAGTTTTTGACCATTATCTAAACAACTATAGTACGTAGTGAGGTCATACATATAAATTTATAATAATAATCAACATGGCATGATCTACAATATGTATATACCCAAAATTTTCAGACAAATTGGATATTACATCTTCGAGTTATTGCCCCTGAAATGTGAATTTACCAATTTTCACAGTTTTCTGCTATTATCCGACAACTATATCAGTTATATTATAAGTATAAATTGCATTAATGATCAGTAGGGACAGCTATTTTACAGTCTGAACCTTTTCTATATTGTTTAACTACTTCTTTTAAAGTTATTGCTCTTGAAATGTGTGTTTTTATCGTTTTTTGGGTGCATAAGTTGTGAATTCGAGCTATTTCGGCTCCTGGGAGGCATTAGTTTTATGATGAATAATTTGTGATTCTGTATGATTAATTTGATACAGTATTAAATGAAACATTAATTATTCTATTCCATTTGTTGTTATATTTATTTATAAGTCCATATATCATATGTCAGTAGTTATAATTTAGGCGGCAACATTGAGAAAATTTGAATATGCAAGGAACCCCATTTTGTTGTGGCATCTACCTGACACCAACATTATTTGCCGAGCTAGATATTTTTCTCCATTGTGTATATATAGATAACCTTTGCAGATAGATATGTTGTTTTACAATAATAAACAGGTCTTGGAGTATTTTGGCTCTGAAAGATGACCAAAATCAGTCATTTTGGACATTTAGCTAAATAAGACGAATTTAAAGAGTTTGCTAATGCATATACTATATAGAAAGCCTTGTTAATTCTATTACTTCTTACACTCAAAGTAATGTATTACTAGGAACAACCATTAATATTTCATTTTCTTTGCCATGTTTTTTTATATGAACCAGCAAAATATGCAAAAAAAGGCTTATTTTTTGCTGTTTTCGAGCAAATTCATATGTTAAAAGATGGCGCACAATAAACTCAAAACAGTTCAATATTTTCAAAAACTTTTTTGTATGGTTATTTATTTAACTAAGGTGCACCAATGTGCCAAATATGAACTAATTTGGTAAAAGTGACATTCGGACGGTTTTGCATGGTTTTCTTGCAGATTGGCTCTTAAAAATCTTTGTAAATCTAGAAGACATAAAATATCGACAAAAGAATACTGACACAATGGGAAAAATCTCGTAAATCCGAAATCCAAGGAAAAGACATGTATAACTAAAGGAATAATAAAAAAAAAAAACAAAGCAAGACAGCATAGAAACTAAAGCACTAGCAGTGTGAACTCAACATAATTGGGTGATCTGAGATGTTTTTATCTACTGTGAGTCTTGATGATTTATAGTGAACATTTCGAAACACTTTCTGAACAATATGCCGATTGTTGAGTTTTTTGACGGATGTCCTTAACGGACCAGGACATGCTTACCCTTCCGGAACACCTGATCATGATATTAAATCCGGTATTTAGTGATATCATGACTATCTGAAACAAGGAACGATATTGCAAATATCCTGAGAAATTCAGATATAGTCATTTGTACATTCAATAAGATAAGAGGTAGTAACTATACATACGTTTTTATTGTTTTGTAGAAATAAATATGCGGGGTCGTATTCATAAAACTACCCAAGTTAAGATTTTGCTAAGAAATGACAAGTAAAAATACTTAAGATTTGACTTAAGTCTAAGACACATATATGGAGGTGTCAAGTCGTTTCAAAACCGATTAGATCATTCGTATCTGTGAATATTCTGTGTATTTAATTACTTGCAAAAACTTAAATACTAACAACACAAGTAGGTTGTATGAAATTTGTAATATTTTGAAAAAAAGTATCCTGTTAACCGGTTTTTCTCTTGGCGTGTGGGATATATTAAAAAAAAAATCAAATTAGATGTTTGATACTGAACTTTCAAAAACCCCTCGTGATATTCGTTTATTAGCTCACCTGGCCTAAAAGGCCATATGAGCTATTACCATCCCTTGTCCGTCGTCGTCGTCGTAAACTTTCCTTTAAATATCTTCTTTGCTGAAACCACTGGGGCATTTAAAACAAAACTTGGCAGCAATTGGCAGCAATGGTCCTTAGGTGGTCCTCTGCCAGAATTGTACCCTATGACCCCGCCTGTCATCCAAGGTTGCCGCAAGAGCCGAACATAGGGCCCTATTGGAAATTTACTTTATTTTACGATCTTCTTATCTGACACCACTTGGACAATTGGAACAAAACTTGGTCGCCATAGTTCTTAGGTTGTCCACTTTCAGAATTGTATCCAAAGACCCCGGTTGCCATCCAAGATGGCCGCAAGAGACTAACATAGTTTAACAAAGGACCCTATGGGGAATTTACTATAAAATCTTTTTTCTGAAACCACATGGCCAATTGAAACAAAACTTGTCAGAAATGGTCCTTACGTGGTCCTCTTTCAGAAATATATCCGATGACCCCGTCTGCATTCCAAGATAGCCATAAGAGCCGAACATAGTTTAACATAGGACCCTATGGGAGATTTACTTAAAGATTTTCTTGTCTGAAACCACTTGGTAAATTGGAACAAAACTTGGCAGCAATGGTGGTCTTCTTTTAGAATAATATCCGATGGCCTTACCCGACATCCAAGACGGTCGCAAGAGCCGAACATAGTTTAACATAGGACCTTATTGGAAATTTATTTAAAAATCTAATTGTCTGAAACCACTTACCAAACTGGAACAAAACTTGACAGCAATGGTTCTTAAGTGATCCTCTTTCAGAATTTTTTCCAATTTTTTGGCCAATTGGAACAAAAGTTGACAGCAATATTTTTAGTTGGCTTTCTTTCGAATTGTATCTGATGACCATGTCTGCCATTGAATATGGCTGCCAGAGCCAAACATAGTTTAATATATAGTACCTAATGGGAAAGTTCACCGAAGGATTTACTTCTTTGAAACCAGTGAGCCAATTTGAACTTGACAGCAATGTCCGAGGCTGCCATTCAAGATGGACAAAGTCCAGGTGAGCGATACACGTTCCTGGGAGCCTCTAGTATTTTTTAGAGCTTATATTCCCTGAAACATAATACCTTTCCTAAACTTTTTACTCAAAATTCACACATAAATTAACATTTAAAGATATAAATAACCAAAATAAACATTTTTTGAATTTTTCATCAGATATATCAATATCAGACATTGCAAAAAATTATTTACGCGAGAACTGAATCAATCGAGCTCTAAATAAGTTTGGTTTGTCGTTAGTAACTGTAAGGCACTAAAACATTGACTAAGTTTTACTTGATCAGTGCCAAAAGGGGTCCACTAACACGTTAACAATTTTTGATTTTGCTCATAACAGATAGCAGTAAATTTAAAATACTGATAACAGATAACAGCAATTTAAATGAGAAAACAGAAAACAGTGAATTCAAATATAAAAAAAAACAGTTAACAACTGAACTGAACATTCAGTAAGCATCAGCCTTTAAAGAGGCTATGGTGCATTTTGATTGTTTACACAAATGTCCTTTTTAAAATTTGATTTTTTACCTTTAAAGAGGATATAATCGCTGACCTTCTGTTACTGTAGTTCACATAGCTGTCCTATATGTATATTACCTTATGCAACACCATAATGAACCAAATTGCGAAATTTGTTAATACAATCGCCTGTATATTGTTTATATTCTATCATAAGAGGGGAGGGGAGACAAGAGGGGGCCCATTTACACGTTAACAATTTTTGATTTTGCTCAAAACAGATGACAGTAAATTTAAAATATTGATAACAGATAACAGCAGTGAACTGAATATTCATTAAACATCAGCTTTTAAAGAGGATATAATCGCTTGTTTAATGTCGTTAACATAACAACTCTACATGTATATTACCTTATGTGACACCATAATGAACCAAAACTGCGATATTAGTTAATACAATCACCTGTATATTTTTTATATTCTATTATAATGTCTTGATTGTCTATATTTTGAGCGTCTTGAGTTTTTTCCATGTTGTCTTCTTGCGGTCATGGGCACAGTTAATGGTATGGGGAGAGAAACGTACATGATCGTACATTATGCTTAGTTGCATTATATTATAGAATAGAGAATGGAAACGGGGAATGTGTCAAAGAGACACCAACCCGCCCAAAGAGCAAAAAAACATCTCAAGGCTACCAATGGGTCTTGAAGGCGGCGAGAAAATCCCGCAACCAGAGTTGGGCTTCGACTGGCCCCTAAACAATAATGCATACTAGTTCAGCGAAATGGACGTCACACTAAACTCCGAAACATACAAATGAACCAAAATTTAAAAAACACACACAAGACTAACAAAGGCTAGAAGTTCCTGACTTGGGACAGGCGCAAATATGCGGCGGAGTTAAACATGTTTTGTGAGATCTAAACCATCCCCCTATACCACTGGCCAATGTGGAATCAACATACACACAGTGATACGCACAGTAAAACTCAGTTCAAAAGAAGTACGTGCCCGATGTTAGAAAAGGTAACAGAAGAAACTAAGCAAAATGACAATGATAAATATATATTAACAAAGGACTACTAACAGTTACTGACATGCCAGCTCCAGACCTCAATTAAACTGATCGAAAGATTATGTCTTTAGCATATAGAAATCCAACTATAACTGATCCCTCCCATTAGGGGTTTAGTATCATGCCATCATAAATTATATGAGACAAACATAACCCGTATCATGCCAACAACTGCTTTTAGAATGTTTAGAATAAATGTGTTTATTTCCAAGGCAATTAAAGACCATAACTGTGAATCGATATTAATCCTCCAAAATGTCATCTTTAATGACTTGACAACAGTATCGTAACTATATCCTTTGTGGATAAGTCTGTTTAAAGGTTTGGTTAGTTTTTCAGGTGAATGACGAATTTTTGTGCTCTGTATAGAATATTACTATAAAAGATAAAATACCTGAACATATAAGATGTTTGCACGTTGATTTATATTTACGAATGATGTCCTTGTACCGATTATATAATTTAGTAAAAGTTTGTGATATCGAAATCCCTGGTGTAATACTTTTTCTGTAATACAGAGATTTCTTTCGTTAAAATCAAATACGTTGTTACATACACGAGCGAATCGAACAAGTTGAGATATATAAATACCATACGATGGTGCCAAGGGAACGTCACCATCTAAATACGGATAATTAACAATTGGAAATGAAAAACAATCTTTCTTATCGTAAATTTTAGTATTAAACTTCCCGTTAGAGATATAGATATCAAGATCCAGGAAAGTGCAGTGTTCATTGGTATTATTAACTTTATTTAAAGTAGGTTCTACAGGATAACTCTCTTTAGTGGACATACAGAAGTCGTCATTATTGACAGCGAAAATATCATTCAAATATCTAAAAGTGTTATTAAATTTTTGTATCAGATGTTGTTTCGTTGGGTCTTTGCTGATTTTAGACATAAAACAAACAATAACAATACAGAAACAGGTCGGCAATAAGTGGTGCACAGTTCCCATTGGAATTCCGATAACTTGGCGATATACGGAATCTCCATAGCGAACAAAAATGTTATCTAGTAAAAATTCAATGCAGTAATAATGTCAAAGTAGGTCCAATTGACATAGTTCTTTTGGTTATCGTTACTAAAAAATGACATAAAACAGTTTGAACATAAAACAGTGAACGGAGTAACGTATGTTGTTGTGTACCTTCTTTTTAGCTCACCTGGCCAAAGACCATGTGAGCTTTTGTCATCACTTGGCGTCCGTCGTCCGTCCGTCGTCCGTAAACTTTCACATATTGATCATCTCCTCTAAAACCAATGGAGCAAATTTAACAAAACTTTACAAGGATGATGTATGGAAGGCCCGTTTCTAAGATTGCCGAAATTTTTCCGATCCGCAAAAAAACATGGCTGCCAGAGCAGGTCTTGTTTAACATTGGACCCTATGGGAAAACAGGTTAAAGTTTATCTCCTCTGAAACTACTTCAGCAAATTTAACCAAACTTTACAGGAATGATGTATGGAAGGTCCTTTACTAAGTTTGCCGAAATTTGTCCGATCCGCAGTAAAACATGGCTGCCAGCGCAGGACATAGTTTAACATTGGACCCTATGGGAAAACATGTTAAAGTTCATCTTCTCTGAAACTACTTGAGCAAATTTATCCAAACTTTACAGGAATGATGTATGGAAGGACCTTTACTAAGATTGCAGAAATTTTTCCGATCCGCCAAAAAACATGGCTACATTGGACCCTATGGGAAAAACATATTTTGATCATAGGCTCTGAAGCTATTGAAGCAAATTAAATCAAACTGTACTTGAATGATGCGTGGAAGGTTCTTAACAAAGATTGGCCATTTCGTTCCAATTCGACAACACACATAACCACCAACGGGGAACGTGGTTTAACATTGGACACTATGGGACAAACATATTTTGATCATCTCCTCTGAAACTATTGAAGCATATTTAACCAACTGTTCTGGAATGGTGTATGGAAGGTCCTTTAGAGGGATTGCTCATTTCGTTTGAATGCGACAAACATCATGGCTGACAGCAGGAACATAGTTTAACATACATGCCTATGGAAAAAAAAAACATATTTTGATCATCTCCTCTAAAACTATAATAGCAAATTGAATAAAACTGTACTGGAATGATGTATGGAAGGTCCTTTACAAAGTTGGCTCATTATGTTCAAATCTGAGAAAAACATGGCCGCTAGGGGGGACATACTTTTACCTTTGGACCCTATGAGAAAAATATATTTTGATCATCTGCTCTGAAACTTTTGAAGCAAATTCAACCAAAAAATTAATGGAAGTTTGTAGAAGCATTTTTTCAGGTGAGCGATACAGGTTCAGCCCACTGAGCCTCTAGTTTTATCTTTGCTTACTTATGTTTTGAAATCTTCACATTGATGTTTGGCTTTCCCTCATCAAAGAACAGACTAAAAAGGGTTTGGAAATTACATCCGCAAGTTCCCGGTATCCAAGGAGAATAAACATTCATGGAATCTCTTGAATATTGTGGCACTGTTTAATGGTTTAAGTCTTATTTTATTATTAAGTTTCTAAAAATGATATTTGGCTCTTTTCATATCAAAACATAGACACGTACACATCCTATTTCTAATTTTCTACTAAAATAGTAAATGGATTTTAATGAGGACAAGGTGAGGAAAATGCCGAGAGTCATCTAAACATTATAAGTCCAGTAAAAAGTCGTGATCAAGAACCAAAAACAATATAAAAATGGTAGAGGTTTGATTTCATCTACAAAAGTCACATTACATAATGCGCTACAAGATTGTGTTGACGACCTTAAAATTTTTTTAGTGACACTCAGTCTTGAAACAAGATACTCCTGTTTGAGTAGCTGCTTCATTATGAGCCCTGTCCAGGAAATCATAGAATGCTCGTATCAACCCAAAACAATGTTATAACTAATTACTTGGGATATGTAAACAACATACTCCGGTGTTGCAGGAATATGGCAATGTGTATTGGTGAACAGGGAGTGGAAAATTGGAAAAGTGAAGTCATCATGTTCGTTGTAGATTTTCACTCATGTTGACGTCGATTTCAAAGAAAAGTACAAGATACGAGGTGGAATTTCGAGTGTCATTGGTATTCTTATTTAAAGTTTATGTGATGTACATAATAACAAAAAAGTCAGCCCTTTAATGATAAGACATAACCTAAATATTAGAAGGTTTAAGCTATGATTAAGGTTTTCCCGTCCTTTATATTTCTGAGTAGTTCTTGACGGATATACTGCTTGAATACAAATTACATTTGTACGCTGTAGATGAAAAATCTAACATTTGAATGATGTCGTTTTTTATATACTTACTGTTAGATCATCACCCACTTCAGTAAGTAAATGTAAGGGCATTATAAAACACCGATTTTACTTGATATAAATTGTTTACTTTATCGATACGTCAACCATGGACTTTATCAATAAATAATAAATCGAATGACAGTAAAAGTCTACAATGACATACCAATCAACTAACGCTATCCAATCCACACATTCAGACAAAAATGACAGAAAAGAGCAAAGACATAAATTAAGAGAGTCAGCCTTTCCTGTTCGGGAAGAGTGTCTTATTTAGTGCATCTAATAAAAAATACAATGGCTGTGTAATTCTGTAAGCCTTTTTGAATGCCTATATATGAAAGAATTCAAAAACTTTATTAACATCTAGAACCGTGAAAAAAGTAATCATTTTAAAACAACAAATATTTAGCCTATTTATTACTCGTCCATGGTACTACATGTATTTAGGAAAGAACATTTTTGTATTTGATGTGGTTCCTGTGTAAAACGTAGATTTTACTTTTGCAAATTGAGTTTACCTGACGACGCTGTGGTATATTAATTTTTTAATATTCTCAATTTATACATGTAGGTGAAAACCAAAACGTCCGGTAAATTGCGTGTGCGAAGTTCGTGCAAAACATCGTTCCTCATTGATGGGATGAAAATTTGAACAGAAGAATGGGGTAATTTTTAAACGTTTAAACGTAATGCTCGCTTTTTTAAAATCGAATAAAATTTAACTGAATAGCATTTCCAAAGCACAGTTTCCGATTATTTTTTATCATGTTTATTCTTGTCAATTATTTAATTCCTCAAAAATATCCGTTTTCAAAATGGCGACCATACTTTGTTACAGACTGGTATAACGTAGGATTTACGCAGTCACTTAACCAATCAAATGTAACATTCTCATTGCATAAGATTACTGATGTTCTGGTAGTATACACGGTTTACTATCAATGTGTCATTCGGCTACATAGCGAAGTGGAATGGTTGCTAACTTCTTTCTACGGAATTGGGTCAGAGTTCAGGGAAAGGTGTTTTAAAATGTTATAAAATAACGTTAACACTTACTGGTTAAAAGAACGACTTCCCGCTGTCTACTGATGATCCTTCAAGAATATTTTCATCCCACACTAATTTAATGCAATTTAAACACAATAAGATCGAATTTTCGCTGGCAATGTTACTGTTTTTTGTTAATACGACTTCGATCAACGGAAGTGGTAATCAGCACAAGAAGGATAACTCCGCCTGAATTTACATTCTTTCTTAATTTCTATTTAAGATCTATAAATTGAGAATCACTGCACTCTTTTTAGATTTTCTACGGCCCAATTGAAAAAAAGTGACATGTTCTTTGCCATTTTTATATAGTTTTACTTTGCGTAAAAAAACCTGGGAAAATCTTTTTCAAATTTGAATTTTTCCGCCAAATAGATAATTCGAAAATTTCTTACCTTTTCGTTTCTCACATGTCATGATATTTCAGGACTCTTCTAATTACCACTTCCGTTGATCGAAGTCGTACTGACAAAAAAAACAGCAACATTGCCAACGAAAAATCGATCGTATATTGTGTTTAAATTGGATTGAATTAGTGTGGGATGTAAATATTCTTGAAGGATTATCATCAGTAGACAGCGCGAAGTCGTTGTTTTAACCGGTAGGTGCTATTTTATAACATTGTAAAACACTTTTCCCTGACCTGTGATCAAATTCCGTAGAAAGAAGTTGGCAACCTTCCGTTTTGCTATATAGTCGAATAGCACATTGATAGTAAACATATGTATTCTGAGTATATTAGTATCCTTATGGTACAAATAAATGGTAAAAAATTAAAACTGATATTTATGTCAATAGGGGGTGGGGGAGCTATGAGGGGCCGAAGACAGAGTCCTGTCCTCAAGCACCTGTGGTAGTATATGTCTCTTATGTAACTAAACGGGTAAAACCTCAGAAAAAATTTGAAACTTTGTTTTTAACATATTAAATTTTAAAATATTCATACAATTGGAATGGATCAAGTATCTTCTAGTATTTCACCTACAACATTTTGAAATGACAAAAGATCTGTATATTTTCGCAACCATTTCGTTTGCTTCTAGCATCCCTAAAAACGATACTCTTAATACATCTGTTTGAATGCAAACCTTCTTTGATCCTCCGACAAAATAAATGTAACATGTTGTTAGCATTCTGCAAATAGTGTACAGACCTAAGTATTATATAAACAGCTGATTTTGTTTTAATTTATCGTTGTATTTTCATCTTGGCATACTGTATTTAAATAGACCATAGGATCCTATATTAAACTATGTTCGGCTCTGTTGGCCATCTTGGATGACGAGGCGGGTCATCAGATACAATTCTGAAAAAGGACCACCTTAGGACCATTGCTGCAAAGTTTTGTTCCAATTGGCCAATCGGTTTCAAACAACTAGATTTTTAAATAAATTTTTCCATAGGGTCCTATGTTAAACTATGTTCGGCTGTGGTGGCCATCTTGATTGACAGTCCAGGTCATCGGACATAATCCTGAAAATGGACCATCTAAGGACCATTGATGGCAAGTCTTGTTCTGATTAGATTAGTTGTTTCAGACAAGACGATTTTTAAATGAATTTTCCTTAGGGTCCTATGTTAAACTAAGGTCGGCTATGGCGGCCATCTCGGTTAATCGTCCAGTTCATAGGACAACATTCTAAAAGAGGAACTTCTAAGGATCATTGCTGTTAAGTTTGGTTCCAATTGGCTCAGTAGATTCAGACAAGAAAGTTTTTAAATGAATTGTTGGCAAGTTTATTTCCAATTTACCATGTAGTTTCATAGAAGATTTTAGAAATTCATCTCCCCTTTTTCCTATTTTTAGTCACAGCAGCCATGTCGGTTGGAAGTCGGGGATACCGGACACAACTTTGGAAAGGATTCACCCAAGGACCATTCCACTAAATTTTGGTCCCAATGGGCCCAGTGGTTTCAGAGGAGATCTTGAAAGGAAATTTACGCCGGACACCGTCCAATTAATGATTTCGGTAATGTTGACTTATTTGTAGATCTTACTTTGTTGAACATTTTTGCTGTTAACAGTTTGTCTTTATCTATAATAATATTCAAGATAATAACCTAAAACTGCAAAATTTCCTTAAAATTAACAATTCAAGGGCAATAACCCAACAAAGGGTTGACCGATTCGTTTGATAATTTCATGGCAGGTAGTTCTTGACCTGATGAACATGTGTTCCCTGTCAGTTTTATCATTAATGCTTTAGTTTTTGAGACACAAGTCAAAAACTGAAGTTTACCCCTATGTTATATTTATAGAAATGGCGACCATGTTGGTTGGCAGGCGGGTCATTGGACACATGTTCTAAACACGATACCCTTATCATGCTTTTTGTCAAGATTGGTTCCATTTTGCCCAGTAGTTTTAGAGGAGACGAATTTGTAAAAGTTAACGGACGATGACAGACGACGGACTCCAAATGATAAGAATAGCTTACTTGACCCTTTAGGTCAGGTGAGCTAAAACCGAGCGTTTTAATTTACTAATGATACACAAGTTTTATTTTTTTATTTTAAATGAAAAAAGTCTGAACTTTTACGGATTATGTTTTAAATTATATGTATTTTCAATATGATGTATGAAAATGTTTGACATTGATAGAGGAATCACCATATTAAAAAAAATTAAAATACTTCAATCTAGCCTAAGTCAACATTTGGTATTGTATAGTAGAAACATTGCCTGTGAGATTTGAAGAAGAAAATATAATTTTACTGGGTTTGGATATCTGCTCATCTCTATCATAATACGTCATTTTCGTCACCTTGTACAATAAATTATAACCTAAAAACTCAATGATTTCTTCACTTCCAATATTAAATATTTTGCGGTACCAATTTCCATGCCAAAATGAGCGAAAAGGTAGATTGCATTTGATAAAACCTTCGGAATATTTCGTGGATTTTGTAGGTAAATAGATGACATTTAATTATAGGCACATTTAATAGGATAACTATTAAAACTAATTGATTAATTTAACGTACTACATAACTAAAACAACATATATTATACTTTAAATGTTTAAATTCTAATGATATTATTTTTCAAATGTTTGCATTGAACAAACCGGCTGAATAAATATATCCGGAATACGATTACGAAGTCAGATCAAAGTTTACAGGGGGGCACACTACAGTAAATAGCTGGAGCAATTTCGACAGAGTAGGAAAGTACTACAAAATAATTCCTATGGGTTTCGGCGTCGATCTGTCACAACTAATGCCACAATCTAAAGCATACACACGTGAATTTATTCTGGAAAGGAATGAATACTCCATGAAATACACTTTACGGAATGTCAATAACCTTTAAAAGTTTCGAGAAATGGACATATTAATGCGCATGTAATTTTCGGTATTCAGTTTGAAGTGATGGGGCAAATATTCACAGGGAAATTTGAAACGAGAAAAAAATTTCTTATTTGGTAAGCAATGTACAATTCAAGTACAATTTTCTAAGACAGCTTTTATTTGAAAACCATATCAACATATCGCCCGACTTGGGAAAATTCATTTTATATTTTTCTCTAATTTTTGAAAATGACGAATTTAACATTGACGTAAACGGGGCTCGATTTAGTGGTGTGCCTTCTCAATTAAGGGGGCACTACAGTAAATAGCTGGAGCAATTTCGACAGAGTAGGAAAGTAGTACAAAATAATTCCTATGGGTTTCGGCGTCGATCTGTCACAACTAATGCCACAATCGAAAGCATAAACAAGTGACTTTATTCTGGAAAGGAATGAATACCCTACGAAATACACTTTACGGCATGTCAATAACCCTTAAAAGTTTCGAGAACATATTAATGCGCATGTAATTTTCGGTATTGAAGTGATGGGGCAAATTTTAACCGGGAAATTCGAAACGAGAAAAAAATTCTTATTTGGTAAGCAATGTACTATTCAATTATTTGAAAAACATGTCAACATATTGCCCGACTTGGGAAAATTCATTTTATATTTTTCTCTAATTGTCGAAAATGACGAATTTAAACAGGGATCGATTTAGTGGTGTGCCTTCTGCAGGTAAATGCGCTGTTTATAATCGTCAAAAAGTACGAATGTCATGTAGACACTTCCATTATAAAAGTGTATCCTACAATGCCTGAATTAATTAATAAACAACAAAACGGATCACAGTAAAGGTCAACAATGATATACCAATCAATCAACGTCACCAAACAGACAGAACCGTGGAGAAAAAATAACTCTTTTGTACTCTTATATTTGACAATTCTGTATTTACACATGTAATAGATAGTGAATTACTGAATACTGAATGCAGTGCTAACAATGATTTCCTAGACCTATTCAAGTACACCTTCTAGGTTGTGCTTGACTTTGATGACTCAGTTTGAGGTGTTTTGGATTGTAAAGGTCGTTTAGGCCTTTTTGTAAACATTAAACACTAGCACATCATGGACAAAGAAGTGATCGAATTTCTGTAATAAAGTCTGTGGATTTTCTGTAAAATTCTTGGCTTCATTAGCCACAAAATCCACATTTTCCATTAAATGCAATGAAATAATTAATATTATTGCTGTGAACGACGTTTTCCTTTGTTATATGTACAAACTGCCACTCTCTTTTATTCAGTATGTTTTTCTGTTTTGATATTAATCACAGCGAGGGAACGGAAATTGTATAGCCACCGGAAGCGCTGTTCGTTTAGCTAGAGAACAGGAAGTTTTTTGTACAGTAGAGAATATTCAGTGCAAAGGTTATCCATTTAAATTAATACATATCTCATTATTTGACCCCGTTGAATCGTTACTAGAAGCTGAATGTTTTTTTGTGCTTTATCAGTTTTTTTTTTAATATCCACAAATGAACATATACGTGCAATTTTCGTAAATATCGTCCGTTGAACAGTTGCTTACATCTATACCCACAGACAATTTATGTATTAAAACATATTTAACATGCATTCTGTATCAGTTTATGTTGTCAGTTGATTTACTTTATTGTATTAGAAGTATCCACAATTTCAGTTTGTCCGTCAAAATTGTATTTTTCTTAAAATTCAACTTTTCAAACGCTTCAGCTTCTTTTTGAATTGTACCGGTAGCGCAAAGTATCAAATGTTTTTGTGTACAGGTATCTCGCTATATTATGATATCTACAGCAATTGTCAATCTTACTTATTTGCTTCAAATTTAACATTTATATATAAAGTTTCTTCAGTACACTTATAAGGGTGCACTCGAAATGTTGTGTTTTACAAGGATCGCTATATTAATACTTATCAATTAGATTAAGGACAATGTTTGCTTTTGTCATTCCTATGTTGAACATTAAATTTGTAGAAAATACCTAGGCTTTATTGCAGCAAAATTCAATTTGAAATTTTGACTCAAATGCCGTAAGGAGATTATGCATTATATGCTTATTTATTACATAAACGTCATATTTATTTGTATTCAATGAAGTAGAAACATCTTGTGAACTACGTCGAGCAAACCGTGCATGAATGGCTAATAATAAAACACGTTTTTGATTAAGTAAGTTCATTTAGCATTGCATACATTACAGTAAGTTGACTTTTCAATATTAATATGTCAGTAATAAATCCTGTGGATTTTCTACAAGTTTAACATATGTTTGACATAGGAATGACAAAAAAGAAAAATTATCCTTAAGGTGCATGTGAGCTCGATCCCTGGTCATAGCCATGTGTACTCGATACAACATTATGTGATAAAGTTTGTCAGTGATTTGCGACAGGTCGGTGGTTTTCTCCGGTTTCCTCCACAAATAAAACTGACCGCTAAGATATAACTGAAATATTGTTGAAAATGGCGTTAAGCACCCATAACCCAATCCAACCCTTAAGGTTCATCTTAATGACCCTGAATGCTACTTGATAGAGCAAAACATTTTAAACGGTAACAGTACCTAGACATGTACTTTTTTTTTTAAAATTTAAAATCTTTATGATATTGATATAAATAAAAAAACACTAATATGACGACGTTTCGACGACCACTGCTGTCTTTATTCAAGGCATATTAACATGTTTTGGCAAAAATTAATAAACTTGACAGTTACCAGTAAATAAAAAAGAAGCGATGTGCAGCTTTGGACATATACAATAATGACGGAGATAATGTAAAACAAGAGGCTCAGTGGGCTGAGCCTGTATCGCTCACTTGGCAGTCACAAACTTTTGATTGGATCTGACAGACTTTATTGATTTCTGGAAACTTTGTAAACGATTTTCTATAAATGCTTCATACCAAGTATAAATTCATTGGACAAACGGTTTCAGAGGAGAAGTTTTAAATTTCAACCCATCAGAACATATAAAGGTTTCTGGTGGCCATTTCGTTTCACAGACCAAGATGATTTATGCAAACTTTGTAAAGAATCTTCCATAGATGCTCCATACCCAAAATCATTTGGTTTTACGGTTTCAGAGCAGAAGTTTTAATTTCGACCAATCAGAACATGTAAATGCTCATGACGGCCATTTTGTTTCACGGACCGGGATGATTTATGCAAACTTTGTAAAGGACTTTCCATAGATGCTCCATAACAAAAATCAGTTCATTTTGCTTTACGGTTTAGAGAAGAAGTTGTAAATTTCGACCAATCAGAACATTTAAATGCTCATGACGGCCATTTTGTTTCACGGACTAAAATGATTTATGCAAACTTTGTAAAGGACCTTCCATAGATGCTCCATACCCAAAATCAGTTCATTTGGTTTTACGGTTTCAGAGGAGAAGTTTTAAATTTCGACCAATCAGAACATGTAAATGCTCATGGTGGCCATTTTGTTTCACGGACCAAGATGATTTATGCAAACTTTGTAAAGGACCTTCCATAGATGCTCCATACCAAAAATCAGTTCATTTGGCTGTACGGTTTCAGAGAAAAAGAAGTTTTAAATTTCGACAAATCAGAACATGTAAATGCTCATGGCGGCCATTTTGTTTCACGGACCATGATGATTTATGCAAACTTTGTAAAGGACCTTCCATAGATGCTCCATACCAAAAATCAGTTCAGTTGGCTTTACGGTTTCAGAGAAGAAGTTTTAAATTTAGACCAATCAGAACTTGTAAATGCTCATGACGGCCATTTTGTTTCACGGACCGGGATGATTTATGCAAATTTTGTAAACGACATTCCATAGATGTCCCATATAAAAAATCAGTTCATTTGGTTTTACGGTTTGAGAAGAGAAGAAGTTTTACATTTCGACCAATCAGAACATGTAAATGCTCATGGCGGCCATTTTGTTTTAAGTACCGGGATGAGTGATGCAAACTTTGTAAAGGACCTTCCATACATGATCCATACCAAAAATCAGTTCATTTGGCTTAAAAGTTTCAGAGCAGAAGAATATTTAAATCTAGACCAATCAGAACATGTAAATGATCATGGCGGCCATTTTGTTTCAAGAACCCGGATGATTTATGCAAATTTTTTAAAGGACCTTCCATAGAAGCTACAGGCCAAGGTTCAGTCCAATAGGTGCAGGGGTTTCAGAGGAGAAGATGAAAATGCAAAAGTTTACAGGCGGACGGACGACGACGGAAGCCAAGTGATGACAAAAGTTCACATGTTCTTTGGCCAGGTGAGCTGAAAAACTTACCAAAACTAGTGAATCCATTTTTTATAGATTAATGCCTTGGCAGAAAATATCATCCGAACATCCGGTCCAGAGGTTTCGAAGAAGATTGAAATGTAAGAGGTTTGTAGACGATAGGCGCAAAGGTATGACAATAACTCACATGACACTTTGGGTCAGGTGAGCTTAAAACCAATAAATTGCTTCGCTGAGCGCAGCTGGATACGACCGCAGAGGTCCAACCCTGAACAGTTGGGGCAAAAATGGACACAATATTCGCGCTTGATACAGATCTGAATTTGGATTGTAATTAAATATTTGACACATAATAGGTTTCTGACACAGAATAACTGTAGTCAAAGAACTTAGAGTTGGTCATATGATTTGAATTTATATTCAATTTTTTGTTTTTTGTGCAATACAATATGCTGTTGCGAATTGACCCCCCCCCCCCAAAAAAAAAAAAATATTTGAAGAAATTTTCATTTTAATTTCTGAAATCTGAAATGAGAAAAAAATTTCTTATTTACCCCCCCAAATTTTTTTCACCCCCTTTTCCCTTTTTCCAAAAAAAAAATCTTTCCCTCAAGATATGGTCTTAATCCCTATTCATAATTACCCATTTAAATACATCATAAAAGTCTTAAAATAGAAAATGACATATGGCTAAAATTAATATTAATTAAAAGTAACTTCTAAAAATAAATTGACAGCTATAAATCACCCCAAGACAATCTACATTTCTTTATATATAATTTACAGGCAGTTTAAGGGAGGTAATCGAACCATACACAACATTTTACTTTAAATGTGTTTGGATTACATCCCTTACACCAAGATAATAACCAACAAGAAAAATGCTTATTGAGCCCTTTTTTGGCCCCTAATTCTTAAACAGTTGGGACCAAAACTCCCAAAATCAATCCCAACCTTTCTTTTGTGGTCATAAACCTTGTGTTTAAATTTCATAGATTTCTTTTAACTTATACTAAAGTTATAGTGCGAAAACCAAATGTCTTCGGAGGACGACGATGACGACGCCAACGTCATACCAGTATAATAAAGTGAATACTTCGTCGGTAACCACGACGCGTAATTGACTTTTAGACGAAGTGGATCTATAGCCACAAAACTCTTCTGGTGAAGACCTTTAATGGAACGTCACGTATTCGCTGATGTTGTAGAGTTGTTGCATGCTATATGGTTGAGGTGATAATTTAACCAGGCGATATTAATATCAGTACTGAAATGTATACGACGTGAAATGGTAAAAAAAATCTCAAAGCAACTGTCGAGGCGTGTTAAAGAAAGAATTCGAACGCTACCTGTGCGCTGTTGATTTAACATTTCCAGCTACCGATACATTCACGCAAGAGCTACTGGTACAATGCGATGGAAAGGCTACCGATACACTCACGCAAGAGCTACCAGTTCAATGCGATGGAAAGACCAGTCTGTGGAATTCATACATTTTAAACTTTATCTAATATGATTAATTGCTATTCAAATCGGTTGGTGCGAAGACTAAACATTAACGCACAATCTGGTTATTCTCCTTTCAGTTTGTATTACATGTTTTGACAAAAAATTATTAAACTTGACAGATTGTTTGTCAGTAAATGAAAAAGAAGCAATGTTCTGTATTGATTTCGTCAAAAGCACGCAGCTTTGGACATATAAAATAATGACTGAGATAATGTAAAAACTTACCAAAACTAGTGAATCAATTTTTTTATAGATTAATAACGTCTTAACGACGCCTTGGCAGAAAATATCATCCGAACATACAATATTGTACAAAAAGCTACCTGTTCTCTCGCTTAAACGAACAGCGCTTCCAGTGGCTATACAATTTCCGTTCCCTCACTGTGTTAATGCACTTTAAAAATTTATTAATACACAAGTATACAGAAGGGTTCATAAACCTTAACGTCAGTTGATATGGTTTCCTCTGTCTATTCCAACATTTAAGAAATAAGTTACATAAACAATAGATTTTTATACAGTATAACGTGTTGTTTAGAATTTAGCATTTCATGATATTACAGGAGACTTTACCTGGTAATAATAATGCATTTTTGATTTCCTGTTCTATATAGACAAATCTACGGATCTTAAAAAATAAATTGAAATATTTGTAAACAAAATAAAGACACATGCATCTCCAATAATCTGACAGGTGACGTATACAAGACAAACATGGTTTGTCAGAACTCTGCAAATTGACAAATACTACCATATTACTCCATTTACTTAACATTAATTCATACTTACATAAAACCCCTGAAATATAAAAAATAATCATTAAATAAATGATAACCTTCAACATCAGTAAATATATTGCGACATATATATGATCATTACAATTAAGGTAAATCAATAAAGGATAGAGGAACATCACTATGAAAACACGTTACAAACATGTACTCTGTACCTCAATATTAAACAGGAGAAAGACCTATCTAAACTCAATTAAACTGCTTGTAACACCAAACCACCAACGGAAATTCTATTGAAATCGAATATTGAGATGGCTTTCACATTCATGTACACATTACTGTAAAAAGATGCTAAGGAACTGCTTAGGTTTTGTTGAATATTGAAGTCTTCATTTGTTGATAATGTTTCATTACAAACTTCGATGGAATACCCGATTAATGCTTCTGTTGAAGTTGAATATTTAGCTAAGAGATGTAAGAGATGTAGAAAGTGTATTGTTACGCTCGATAAAATATTCTAGGTGACACATCAGTTTAGAAAGGGGAAATAAGTTTATTGGATTTTAAAAAGGTTTGTCTCCCAAATTTACCAAATACACCATTGCAAATAAGAGGTCGAACCCTGAATCTCCAAGCTAAAGGAGTAGGAAAAAGATCTATCAGCTGAGCTAAAGGACTAGGAAAAAGCTCTATCAATTGAGCTAAAGAATTATTCCATTAGTTCAGTTGGTAGAGCGATGGACTACTGTACCAAAGGTTCCAAGTTCGATCCTCGGTTGGTGCGGTGGGTAGTTTTGGGAGACAAATAATACTGTTACAATTGAAACAAGTTTGCCTAAATGTGTAATTGTTCATTAAATTAGATAATACATGTATAGTTCAAATTAATCTTGTTGTTCAATGTCAATGTAAAGATGATTACATGTAGTATGTATGGTTGCAGTTTAGTAGCATGTTTGTTTGAATGTCAGTAAAACATTACTACAATTAACATTTTTTATAACAATATCTATTCAATCAATAAATATGTATGTATTTCTACCATAATGATTAAAGTTTTCAGTGTGTCCCATTAAACGTTTTCCAAACCAGATGCCAGGAAACGCCACCAAGATACCCAACAGCAGATGGGCCTGAAAAGCCAGATACTCCAGCTCAGTCCTTGCCTGCAAGTACTTTAAGTTGGAATTTGCCAGGCCGGATGCCAGGAAGCGCCACGAACCTACCCACCAGCAGAGTGTGCCTGGGAAGCCAGATACTCCACTCCTTTGCCTGCCAGGTATGTGGAAAGGATTTTGCCAGGCCACACACATCAGGAAACGCCACAAGGAGTCCCATAAGTACACCCTGACGTGTCCATAGTGTGGACAGTATTTTAACAGACCAGTTTAGCTCGCCAAAGATTGTTGCATATCAAGCCGGATGCCAAACAAGGATGAAAAACAGTGAAGAGAACAGCCTTGCCACTATCTGGTCCCAGTGCGAAAAGACAAGCTTCAACTGAAGACGCCCGTCAACCTTCAACCAGACGTTTTGCCTGAAGATCCCGATACCTTGGTTTTGTACCTGAGACACTGATAGTCTTTCCGTACGGAGAAAAATACCGGCAACTGTGACCAGGATCGGTTCAACTTTACGTTGAACGAGATTAGAACCGCCACCTTTCCTGACATGATTCACACATATTCAACCTCCAAAAGACGGCCTTTAAGATCAACGTGTTATTTGGGATTTGTACTGAGAAACTTAGAGATCGGAGAACTAAGATACTTCCATTCCAGCCAGAACAACGCTCGATTTTTTGACGTACCACACCTGATTACGAATGAAGAAGACCTAGAGAGGTTTTTGGACGAACTGAGCCGTCATGACATTTTGTAGTTAATCCGTCAGCAGAGACCCGATACAAAGTGTGTGCTGCATTAATTGACAAATACCACGTTTTATGTGAACAAGTTGGTGGTACACCCAATAGGAGCAAGAGTCGTGTTACCAGACTTTTTTTTGAAAAACCGTGGTGTTGTCGTAAGAGAACATGGTCTTCGTCCTTCGAAGTTTCAAGACGAACTGAGAGCACCATAAAACAAGAGAAGAAAGGGAAGTTTGGGAAATTATCTCCTCTTGCACTGAAGTTTTGAGGAAAATTATCTCCCCTTTCGTAAACAAAGTAAAATGGCGGGAAATTCCACTATTTCCGGTTGTGCATGCGCACAAATCACACTTACGGTTCTACCACCACCACCACAAATCCGACTTGAACTGTGCCCATATACTACTACCGGTCAACCGAGTAATCTTTGCCATCCCTAGTATCAAGTTCCCAACTGCCAAAACTCAATTTTAGACTATTGCTTTAAAAATTCACGATTTTTGTAAATAAATTTCAGTTACGGTTATACACAGATTTACTTGTTATGAACTGAAACAATTTTATCTTAATTCACGTGTTATAATACTTACTTATGCTAAATTTCTCAGAATATTTGCAAGATTGTTCCTTGGTGGTCTTAGATGTGTTCATATTTAAAGTTTATATTTCTGAATCGTGATGATTTATTTTGAAGATTTCTAAACATCTTGTTTACGTTTTTGGTATATTGTTAAAGTTTGGTCTGCAACAGGGCCATGCACATAAAAGAAATACACAAACGTATTTTTCATTAAAATGGAAAGATTTTGTTTATGTTTATGAAATGTCATTATTATCTATTTTCAATAAACATTTTCCATATCATCAAATCTTCGAACATTCTTTTATGCCTCTGATGAAATGAAAGGACAATCATGCCCTGGAGATAGCCATGTATTAGTAAACGTTTATTGAAAGCTCTTCCAGGAGGAATAGTTCCTGTACAGAATGAAATAATACCAAACAATGACTAACATTTTTCATTGTTTGTACTAGTAATTTACAAAAATGTTAAATTTGTAACAAAAAATCTCTCTTTTATATTATGCATCGCTCTGTCCTCATATGGTTTTGGTTTTCCATCTTTGGTCACCTCGAATTTGCTCTTCAACGATTTTGGCCTTGAAAAAAAAACTGAATGAGTCGTATATCAAGAAATGTGTACATCTTGTGCATTACAATTGTATCAAAGAATTTATTAAAATCCATTTTCTCAAATAATGTATATTTTGCTCATATTCCTGATATAAGAGACTGAATTGTCAAAATATCAATATTGGACTGATGTAAATCGTTGGTCATTAAAATCATTTACAGTGTTTGATTGTGAGTAAGACAAATGTGTGATTAATCGCCAAACTGAAGTCTTTTTTTGACCAAACCTCTTGTTGAACATCTTAAATTTTATATGGGTAATTCAATGCATCTGCTGTCATACCATTTTTTATTTCATTTTCAACTTTTTCCATAGCAAAAGAACTTTGCAAAACTGATTTTAATTTTTTGTATCATATATATGGCCGTCTATAACCGACGTGTTGTAATTTGAAACCATATTGACCACCATAAGACAGTAGTTAAACCATTTAAATGTAAAATGATCATAGTTTGGATGAAATTGAAGAACTTTATATAATTTATCAACACATATAGGCGAATTGCTAAGCTTCAAGTAAGAAATTCCTTTTTATTATTACTTTCAAGCAGACTTTAAAACATTTGCTAAAAAGTTACTTTTCCATAAAACACATGTATTTAGGAACAGTTATGTAAAAAACTACATTTAAAATGATTGGATGTTTCACTTTTCTAACCAAATGCAACTATATCAGTCATAATTAAGCTAGGTAACTCTGTTTAGACTTATTAACTGGTTATCCAATTACCGTGTACTGGTCCCGTTCGTGCCAGTCATTTATCGTACTTCGATAACTCTGTATTGATTATAGCACGTCTTCACTTTAAAAAAACTTTTCATTTGAAATATGTAGTAACATTTCGCATGGATTATAATTCCAATATATGAAATTGTAACAATAATATGAAATTTATCACCAATTTATAAAAACTGGCTAAAGTACATAATTACACGTAATAAAGTGTTATGGTGCAATTTTTAAAAAAATTTTTAAGCCACAAGAAAACCGATTTTGGGGGGGGGGGGGGGGGTAAAATTTGAGTTTTATCTGAAGTAAATTTACATGTAAAGAAATTTGTTCTCCGCAATTAAAACTAATTAACGATTTTGGTATTTATATATTGTAAACAATTGACAAATTATATAATTAATTCAATTTACTCGTATGAACGATATTTACTTTGTTATGACAAGGTAAAAGCTGATTGGGATGGGCGCCATCTTGAATAATTTCACAACAATCGTAAATAATTAACACATTTCAACCCTATTTTGAAGCAAGAAAAATTGGACCCGAAATGAATTGGTCTTCATAATTATATTCTATCATATATTAACTTTATTTTGTGGGGTTGGATGCATCGAAATTATTTTTCGAAAATGAGTCGTTATGCAAAATTCACGTATTTGATATGTATTTATTAGGCGTTATAAACGAAAAATTCAAATGCGATTTGAAGCCAAAATGTTATGCCCTGGACTGATTTAAAGTACATATCGAAAACTACCAAGTGATAAGCTATACAATGAGGGGTTGGATGGTGTCAAATACACGATAACACATAAGTTATGGGCATTTAATTAACCAGTCCCATTGATTTGTATTGATAAATCGACAGCCATTATTTGACATCTATGTACTACCAGAGCTCATGTGGTGACCGAGATAGCTGGATATGGCTTCCACTCACGGAGGTGCTATCCATTGTCAAGTTGTCGTTTGCTTTATCTTAACAGTGACTCTCTATTTTAAATTTAATTTATCAAATCGTGTTGATGTTCTTGGTGTATTTCAGTCTTGGTCAATTGTATTTAAATATACACGTTTCTCTGTCTGTTTTAGAGAAATAGAATTTAGAAAATTTATATCTCATATACTATCTTCACCACGTCCATAGATAAATATCATTTATACATGTAATACCATGATATGACACTATTACCATAAATATAATGTTCCATTTTACTAAAGATACACGGATTTATATGTAAACAAAATGTTTTGAAAATGTTTTAAATTGATAGAAGAATCTAAAAATTAAAACGTTACATTACTTCTAGATATGTTGTGTTTAGTAACCAATTTGGTCTTGTTTACTTTGTATACAATAGAAACAGTGTCTTCGAGATTTTGTGAAGACAAAAAATTACTGGGTTGGATATCTGCTCATCTATATTATAATACGTTATTTTCTCAAAATCGTACACAAAAGTCTGACCAAAAACTTCAATGATTTTTTAATCTCCAATATTGAATATTCCATATTATCAATTTGCTAACATGCTAAAATTGATTAATTTAACGAATATTTCACTAAATCAACTTCCATTACACTTTAAATAAACAACACAATTGATAATAGGAAAGGTTACAAATAACATACAAATCAGTCAATGCTACCCAACAGACAGAAACATTGACAAAAAAAAAAGCATAAACAAGCACAAAACACAACAGAGAGTCAGTATATATGTTTGTATTCGAAGAAACCGACCGAAAAAATATATTCAGAACCTAGTACCGCCAAGAAGTTACCTCAAAGTCTATAGGTAAATGCGATTATAATTATAATGATAATTGTAAACTAGTGGAAGCAGACTCGCTGCATATCCCCGTGCTACTCTTGTGTTTTTGAAATCCATACAATCCAAACTAGTGCTGTTGCTATAGTGATTCCAAATATATATGGTTGCTAAGTAGAAATCACAAATAAAGTAGTTTTCAGGAAATTTAATAAAATTGGAATCACATATTTTGAAATTCAACTTATGTAGATTAGTCTTAAAGCTAATATGATCAAAACTATCTATAGTTGCTAAGCAAAATTTCAAAAATAATAGTCTTAGACACTTTCAGGAAATGTACCAAAATAGGAATCACATATTTTTGAAATCTATACAATCCAGACTAGTACTGGGGCTATATTGATTCCAAATATTTATGGTTGCTAAGTAGAAATCACAAATAAAGTAGTCTTTGAGTCTTTCAGGAAATTTACGAAAATTAGAATCACATATTTTTGAAATCCAAATGATGCTGTTAAGTCTAAAAGTTAATATGATAAAAGAAAATCTATAATAGCTAAGTAAAATTCCGAAAATAATAGTCTTAAACACTTTCAGAAAATGTACCAAAGTTGGAATAGCATATTTTTGACATCTACATGATCCCTTTATGTGTTACTGGTGATGTGATCCAGAAAATACATGTTTTTTTGTCAAAAATCAAAAACAATAATGGTCTTTGAGACTTCCAGGAAATTTACCAAAGTTGGAATCGCATCTTAAAACAATTCCGAAACCTTGAGCACAATCTACATTAGTGGTACAATTACTGAGCCAACTTTCAGTCCCGTATTCCAAATAACACGAGAGGAGTTGCGTGACAAAGGAATACTGTATCCTAAGGTCAATGAAGGTAACCTGTGTAGTCCAGTCACCGGGGTAGCTATTCAAATTCCAAAACCTTTGGCACAGTCCCAACACACAGTGCAATCTATGACCCAAGTTTCATCTTTCTACATGTAGTGGGTACTGAGATTATCCTGGACATTACTAACGTACGTACGTACGGCGAACAGCATAACATAATCCTCGAAGCGCGGGGATAACAACAAAACTGATTACAGGGAAGGTTGAAAATGACAAACCAATCAATCAACGTCATCCAACAGACATAACCCCTAAGAATAAAAATAGCATAAAAGAGCAAAAAACAAAAACAGCAGATAGTCAGGATAGTCTGACTTGGTACAAACGTTGAACAGTGGTGGGTTTTTAACCGGTTTTACCAGTGCCGAAACCTCCTCCGTATCTATACTTACATTCTAACATTATCTGTATGAACTGAACGGCGCATATTGTAAATTTAAACTAAGATTTTTACAAATAATATGCTATATTTTTAAAGAGAATAAACAAAAACACATCTCAAATAATCTAACAATGGCTAATGATTAAGAAACTTGTATTATTAGAACTCGGTAAATATTGGCAAAAGAACACAGGAGCGTCAAAACAATGGGAAAGTCTACAAATTCGAAGTCCAAGGAAACACAAAGTCAGCAGAATGGAACACAACAAACGACGCAACAAGGATAAAAAAAAACACACAATTGAGTAACCAAAGCTAGAACAAGACAGCACAGACACTAAAGAACTAGCAATGTAAACTCTCATTAAAAACTGGGAGTGACATCAGGTGCTCCGGAAGGGTAAGTATGTCCTACTCCGTTAACAGCACCAGTGAGTAAAGGCAACTGCCAAGTGAAGTGTCAAATCCTATGAGGTGTCAAGTCCGGTTACGTATCAATTCCAGAAAGTGTGAAATCTAATTGAAGATATCTAGTCTTGTACGCGACGATCGTAAAACTTTTAGAGTGATGAGAAAGGGAAAGTTCACAATCGGAAAATTAAAATCATCACGTTTGTCATAAATTTTGGTTTCAATCGTACATTATTATCTATGAACAAGTAGAAATTTAGATATGAAGCAGAAGTTGGCGTGTATGACTCGATTACTTAACATCAGACCATACTTACCCCCAAAGCATGAAATATAATAAATTTAATTATATATATTAATCATTAAATTAATGATTAAATTAATGATTATCTTAAACTTGTAAAGACAAAACACCGACGAATATTCCATTGAAATTGAAAATGAATATCGTGATGGCTTTCACAAAGTCCGTAAAGCAATTCAAAACTAAGAAAACACTCGTATATGTAGCCCTTAAGTATTGTAAAAGATCTATGAACTCCTCGTTTGCATTTGGTCACGATTTTACAGTACAAAATACGATGGAAAACCCTATAAATGCTTCTCGATACAATCTTCTGATCAAGATCAACTACATGCAAAACAGGCACATCTCTAGAAATTTAAAATTGAGATTGTTGGAAAATTCAAATCGTACATTTCATTATATAAGCTGGGAAGGAATAAGAAAACTTTATTTAAAATACTAGATTCTATTATATTATCGTAAATAATTGCACAAATAATTGCAATAACCCACAGAAACTTGGAAATCACTTGAGATCTGTTCACAGTAAGTGCTACAAATATAAATTTTGTGTAATTCTTAAAGAATTGCTCTTTCTCCCACATTTGTTCCAGTGATTTGGAAACTTTTAAATTGTTACTTGCCTCATCGAGTGTAAGTGTACTTTTTTCCAAGTGTGCAGAAGTTCCGGGATATGATATATCCTAACATGTTTCTTCCTTTAACTGTTTATGTTTATTCCGTTGGAAATAAAATTGTGGTGTAAAAAAGTCATGGAATTTTTACCCTAGTGTATTTTTTTTCAAAAGGAAAATGCACACTGCCTGAAAGTATTCACTGTTACACGATTTCTATTCAGCTCTATGACGAGGTAGCATTAAATCCTTAATTGAAGTGTTATGTCTAACTTTTCCGTTTGATAGAGCGACATTATCCGACCATCAGCTTCGAGAGCAGTACCAAGTTTTACAGTTAAAACGAGTAAATTCTGACCCGAGTTCTCCAAACCAATTTTTGCAGCTCTATCAAGTGGTCACCTTGTTGTTAATTACACGATATTGTCTTTTACAGTATGTTGCATACACCAGAGTGCCAGGGTAGATAAGGGGGAAGACTGGTTACCCATAAAACTGGTTTACTCCAGCACTGTTGAGTGTCTATACCATGTAAGATTATCCTTAGTCTCTGATGTGCTTGTGTTCGAGCTTTGTCATTGTTGATCTTTCAACCATTTTGTTGTTTATTTGGCAACTTTGTAAAGTAATATTAAAAAAATATTAAGGAATGGAATACCTTATTCGTCTGCATTCGACAAAAGAAATAGTGCAAATTTAAATATTTACCAAAGCCTATACTATTAAGAAAAAAAGTGAACAAAGCTAAGACCATAAAACCATTTAATTTATAAAACAAGCATTCTGACCGGTACAAAACTTCAAAATAATATTGATCTTAAAGTTACAAAATGTGGACCAGTCTTCTCGTAACTTTACAATCCACAGGCAATTGTAGTCTTTAACTACATACGAGAATTCAGATAGAAGGCACTCTGATGTCTGTCTGTAAATTTTCTCCTTTCTTTATTTCATATTCCATTTTAAATTCGGGTTTTTTTAACAGGGTAGAACCATTGATGATAACGTACAAGATATAATAAGACATATTCATTTAAGACCAACTAATAAATGGCAAAAATATATCTCAACATAAATGAAGTATATTTTTTTATAAGGGGACCAGTTGGATCTCTCTATAATTTAGAGTCTATATTACTTTCACGTGGCCCTTTACCATTTACTATTTTGACAGATAGTTTGTTCCTGAATGTGTAGAATATATTAAGGAGAGTTCTTAACCTTATCTTGTAAAACATTAAAGTCAAAATGACCTCCGATGACCCCATGTTACGCTAATATGGATTTTATTAGCAGTGCGATGTGAGATGTTTTTATGTGCTGAAAGACTTATTATTACTGCGAAAGTAAGACAATAAAAATGTCGTTCTTTTGCTTGAACACTTGACACTATACAAGCTGTAAAGGTTGAATTCAGCTAACATGCCTAAAGGAGATCTGTATTTCAAATGATATGAAAAATGATTCTTCTAGGAGAATAATTCTTTTTTTCTCCTACATTGAAATTTCAACAGTGCTGTAGACGTATATACTTACATTCGTTTTGCAGAAGCAACTTCATTCCTGAAATACAAGTAATACATGTATTTGAAAAAGAACAATGAAATTAAGCTTGTTTTATATATTTCCTTCCAAAATAAAATAAAGAGTAATGTTTGAATATGAATATGAATGCTGAAATGTACATTTTTTAAAAATATGTCTGTTTCCTTGAACACGGAACGATATTTGACTCGTACAATAATACATCATGTTTCATATATTCCCTATTCCCTGGATTGAAATTCGAAGACTGAAATTTAGCTTGATTTAAAAATATTTCTTTTCCTGAAAAAAATACAAATTATTATTTGATAAATATTATGCGTCCTTATTTGTTTTAGATTCATTTGTATCAGTAGAGACTTAAATTCATAAAAAACTAATAATGCAACGAAATCCTAATTATAGTTCTTTTGGGTTTTGTTCTTTCGTCACTAGAAAATTAATTTGTTTTCTTAAGGTTTTATAGTCTTTGCTTTCATCTTATTGTTTTTTTCACAGTATAATTGTCGCAAAGTAATACAACTTAGCGTTTCGTACGCTTAGAATTTAATGACTTGAGAAAAACGCCTAACTTAATTTAACTGACGATCTTTTCCATTGTTCAGCTCTATTGGATGTTCCGTTATTGATCAGATCCTGATTTTTTTCATTAATATTTGAATATGAATAATAAACTTAAGCACAATATATATTCCATGATACAATTGTAGTACACAATATTTGCATATTTCGTCCATATAATACTCCTCATTGTGCTCAAGGCCTAAAATGTTGAAAGAAGAAACAATAACCCAAAACTTTAAAATGCAAATTCAAATGCCAAAATAGCCAAAAGGATAACGCCAAAACCATCTAATGACAGACCTTTACATGAGGGTGATACTCCTTCGTTGCAAAACATAACATTTTTATAACGGTTATGGTGAACCATTAGCAACTGGGCTGATTTAAGCAAGTACAAGATAAAGCTGAGAAATTACATTCAAATACACTTACTTGTAATCATGTACACTTGCGACCTCAACAAAAACAAGTAACAACCAACATATTGTAAACAATACAATCAAATGGGGCTACATAGAGTGAATTTCTCGTTAGTTTAACTCTGCCTGGGGGATATGAAAGACTACTTTAAAACTAGAGGCTCAGAGGACTGAGCCGGTATCGCTTAACTGGCATGATGTACCTCAAAGAGAGAAGTCACTTCTCCCTATCATTATGAAGTGTGGTAAGCCTTGTAGGAACTAATTTTTTCTTCCTCAAGGTACTTCTACTTACACGTCAGCATATTCTAAAATTTGGCGGTTCTCTAGAAGATTTTTGCATGTATTTCCCATAGTGTCTTATGTTAACCTAAGTCCTCTGATGAATGCCATTCTGAATTAGGGATCGGCACCAGTGTAACAAAACTTGCTGGGCACCTTAAGAGGAAAATTAAGACCATGTCCAGTTTCAAGCAATTCTGCGGTTCTGTAGATTTTTGTTATATGTCATAGACACTTTCTGTCTCTTTTTTGGCTCTATTTGGCCAAGCAGTTTAAAAGAATTTTTTTTTATAATCAACCAATCAGAAACAAGAATTGCCTATGGTGGCCATGTTTGTCACCTGTTCTGGTAAAAATGAGGAAACTTTGTAAAAAAACCTTCAACAGATGCTTCCTGTCAAGTCTCGTCCCTTTGGGCAAGCGGTTTCAAAGAAGAAAATTATCAACCGATGAAAGACATGAACTGCCCGTGACGACCAAGTTGCTGCCTGATCGGGAGAAATGAGGAAAATTTGTATAGAACGTCCAAATTAGATGTTTTCAGTCAAGTTTCGTTCCATTTGGCCAAGCGACTTCAGAGCAGAAGATTGTTTTATATCAGCCAATCAGAAAAAGGAACTGCTCATGGCGACCATATTTGTATTCGGATCGGGACTTAGTTAGGAAATTTTATTAGGGACTTCCCATATATGCTTCCTGTCCATTTGGGCAAGCGATTTCAGAGGAGAAGATTCTTTTATATTAGCCAATCAGAAACAAGAACTGCCAATGGTGACCATATATGTACTCCGATCGAGATGAAATTAAGAAATTTTGTAAAGAACCTCCCATAGATGCTTTCTGTCAAGTTTCGTTCAATGTGGCCAAGCAGTTCAAGAGAATTTTTTTTTAAATCAACCAATGAGAAACAAGAATTGCCTATGGCGGCCATGTTTTTTGCTCGATGGGGACAAAATGAGGAAACTTTGTAAAGAACCTCCCACAGATGCTCTCTGTCAAGTTTCGTTCGATTTATCCATGGGATTTCAGAGGAGAAGATATTTTTTATATTGACCAATCAGAAACAAAAACAATAAAAAAACCCATGACGGCAATATTTGAAGTCTGATCGGGACGAAATGAGGAAAGTTTTTAAAGTAACTCCCAAATATGTTGCCTGTCAAGTTTTGTTCCATTTGGCCCAGCAGTTTCAGAGGAGAAGATTTTTGGAAACTCAGCCAATCAGAAACAAGAATTGCCCATGGCGGCCATGTTTGTTGTCCGACCGGGAAAAAATGGGCAATCTTTATAAAGGATCTTACATAGATGCTTCCTGCCAAATTTAATTCCATTTGGCCCAGTGGTTTCAGAGGCGAAGATTAAAATGTGAAAAGTTGATGACAAAAGCTCACACGACCTTTGGCCAGGTTAGCTATTAATAAAGAATTTCAAAATTTATAAACTGAAAATGTTATAAACACATGTATCTTATCTTATCTTTGTCAAAACAATTACGGATCGTGTTTTGGAATACAAAACCAACACTTTAGTCGAAAGAAGTAAATGCTTTACATGTATTCATATAGATATTGTCGTAAAGGCATTCATAATCGTACTCTATTTAAGAACATCTAAAAATAATAAAATAAAAAAGAAGCTCCCAAGAGCCTGAATCGCTCACTTGTGATTTTTTGTGTAGATCTTGCATCAATGATTATTTTGCTATTTTATCGGTTGCTATGGACTTTTTCATTGATTTTACTTCTGTCCTTTCTTTTTGACTTGTACAGCTACGATTTGATTTATTTCAACGTATGCTCTAAACATCTGTGACCATTATTTTAACTGATAATTAGTGTTAACATGTCAATTATATTTCAAGAGCAGCAACTCCTATAAGGGGTCAATTGACTTATTTGTAGATCTTACTTTGCTGAACATCTTTGATGTTTAAAGTTTGTCTTTATCTATAATAATATTCAAGTTAATAATCTAAAACTGAAAAATTCTTTAAAATTAACAATTCAGGGGCAATGACCCGTCAATGGGTTCACAGATTCGTCTGAAAATTTTACGGCAGGTAGATGTATTATAGATACAATGGATAAGCGTTGGTTCTTGAAAAAGAAACCATGAGCCCGGAGGACGAATGGTTTGTTTTTCATGAACCAACGCTTATCCATTGTATCTCTTACTTAAACTATTGCTGTGACAACTTTTCCCAATTACCTTTCCTTTGTTAATTAGACCTTATTATGTGTGAGCTTAAATTAACTTAATTCTCTATACTACTATTCAATTAGATATATATATAGTCACGTTGATGATTTTAATGGTAAATGAAAATTAATACAAAATCGTATGGACTTACAGTATAAGGCATATGATTCAGAATTTTGTCCATTATTGACAAAATAAAGCATAGTCGAAATAATTTTCCAGTAAAACACAATGGTACTGAAAGACATAAAGTTTAAATCCACTCGACTTACACTTTTTATATTTTAAATATATGTCAAAATATGCAACGAAACAGATAAAATTGCCATAAACATCAAAATAACAATGTTCTAATTTTTATTGAATTATATGAAATTGTCGATAATAATCAAATAAAAAATAATGATCTTTCCTTATTACTAAATTATATCAATGATAACAAAAAGATTTAAAAAAAAAGGGAACGCCGAAAAAGAGATTCGGACTATGTCTACAAGTGTTTCTCTCAACTCAACCTAACCTTGCGGCTACCATCTTACACTATACAAACGTCGTTTTTAAATATATAAAGGCGAAAGCCCTATGTATATATTGTACGGTATCATATTGATATATTTAAAAACGACATATAATACCAACCAATTGGTAGCCGAGAGGTTTCGTCGATGTGTTCTTGAACTATGACACATAATTTACTGCAAGGAAGGAGTTCGAACCCCATTCAAAAAGAAAAAAAATTGCAAAAGTCAAAGGTCAGTTTTTAAACTAATACCAGCTGTGAACAGAAATCAGTAAATTAGCCAATTCAAACTAAATTAAATTAAGTACACAAAGGGAACAATTGAATATAATTTGATGACTTCATTTCAGTGACGGATTTAAGAAGCGTTGATTCTAGAAAAAGAAACCACGGTAAATGAATAGGCTGACGTCACAGCAGTGGTTTAACTTGACCTCATACACATTTTTACTTCTATACGTTTTGCTCTTACTACTTTAGTTTTTGAGATATGAGGCAAAAAGAACATATTGCATATGTTCTATTTTTATCCATCGCAGCGATGTTTCTTGATGGACAAGAAAATAAAACAAACATTTATACTAGATACCATAAGGTACCCAGGATTTTGGTCATGTTGACTTATTTGTAGATTTTACTTTGTTGAACATTTTTACTTTTTACAGTTTGTCTTATCTATAATAATATTCAAGAAATTGTAATCTTAAAGTTCGATCCCCGTGGATCCCAGTTTTAGAAAATTAAAATTCTAAACACAACTGTGTAAAAATAAAATGTATAAAACGCAAAATGAAAGAGGAGTTGACGTCACAAGCTTAAATTCAGAATTTTCGAACTGTGGGCCCCTAGTTTAGAAAATCAAAAATTTAAAACCTTATTGCGCATCTGCATGTGGTGCATGACAATATTGTATAGAAATAAAATGCATAGATTGAAAAATGAAAGACGAGTTTACGTCACAAGCTTGAATGCAGAATTTTCGAACTGCTACACCTGTGGGCCCCTAGTTTTGAAAATCAAAATTCTAAAACCTTATTGCGCATCTACAGGTGATATGCAACCATCCTATATAGAAATTAAATTCGTCGACTCAAAAGTGAAGGAGGAGTGTGGGACGGATGGAGACAATCGCTATATCCCCGAACTTTCCTCTAAAGTGCAGGATAAAAAGGTTTAGATCACAAGCTTAAACTAACAATTTTTGAAAAATCTTATTGCGCATCTACATACAGTGCAGGGCAATACTATATATAAATAAAATGCATAAATTGCAAAATAAAAATAAATCTGCATATAGTGTATGACAATACTTTATAGAAATAAAATGAATAAATTTAAAAAAGAAAGATGAGCAGGCTTATATTCATAATGTTTTCAAAATTCGACCCCTGTTGGCCCTTTGTTTTGAAAATTAAAATTATAGAACCTTATTGCGCATCTGTGGGCCCAAAATTAAAACAAAAACAAAATTGTAAAACCTTAGTCCGCATCTGCATATGGTGTTTGACAATACTGTACAGAAACAAAATCCATAGATTGAAAAACAAAAGATGAGTTTACGTCACAAGCGTAAATTCACAATTTCCGGATTCGACCCCTGTGGCCCCCAATTGTAGAAAATTAAAATTCTAAAATCTGCGCATCTGCATATGGTGCATGACTGTGGGCCTCAATTTTAAAAAATAAAATTCTAAAACCTCAGTCCCCATGTGCATATGGTGTATGACAATACTACGTGTAGATATAGAAATAAAATGCATAAATTGAAAAAAGAAAGACGAGTTTACGTCACAAGCTTAAATTCAACATTTTCGAACTTTGATCCCTATGGACCCCTTGTTTAAAAAATCAAAATGTTTTGCAACCATTCTACGTACAAATTAAATTCCTAAACCAAAAAGTGAAGGAAGAATTGATGTTACAAGAAAGGAAAGTGACAGAAGGACGGAGAAAATCGCTACGTTCCCGAATTTTCTTCGAAAGTGCGAGGGTAAAATTTCTTTGATATGCGCACATTTCGTCGATTTATGACTCATCAGTTGTCGTCAAGGTCCAAAATGATTAACACCAAAACCATTCTCGATTTTCCAGAAAAGAACCCCCTGACGGAATCAGGTAAAATCCAAATTTACGTGTAAGACTGAAATAATCTAAAAAAAGTTGAATAGCAAATTCAAAATGACAAAATGACCAAAAAGGTTAAAGCCAAAACCATATAAGGACATAGGCAAGCGTGACGGAGATGCTTAAAATTGTCACAAAATTTCATATTCTTGTAAGAATAATTTTAAAATATCAATTTTCGAGTCCACAAGCGGCAATATCGACTCATTGGTAATGACGATTTCTTTGTTACCAATTTTGATGAACAACATGTGCAAATGTCGTTGAGTTACTTGTGCTCAAGGCCTAAAATAATGTAAAGCAAAGTAATAATCCAGAAGAGGAAATTCAAGGGTAGAATTTTCTAATTAATACATGTATCTTCCCCTTTCTGGCCTCTCATGAATACTGCCGAATTCTACTGAACTTCATGACGAGCATTAAAAACTTTTTTTGTAGTGTTATTTCTGACTTTTTGTTTTATCAATTGTTGTTTGTCAAAAATGTCAAGACGACCATAAGAGTATAGCAAGAACCATGTATGGACAGAGCTATTGGCTAGGGAGATACTCCTCAGTTTAAAAGAAATAGTATAATATTTGGAATTATAATTATAATTTATATTCAAATTTCAACCGGGTTCGATCCCCGACCGGTTCAAATCAAAGACATTACAATTGGTATTTGCTGCACGCGGCATCTATGAGTAAGAGCAAAGATCTACTGGTCGGCTCGGAGTCAGTATAATGTGCCCGAGTGTGGTGATATGTCTTCCTGCGGACAGTTACCTCGTGAGCTAGCACATTTAAAATCTGGCTCAGCGTGTCGGTCTAGTTTAAAGCAGGTATCATAATCATTATCATACATGTTCTCGTCCTGATATGCACCTGGCTGCCACTGGACGTTAAACAACCATTCACCAATCCATCCACCAAATTTTAAAAATATGATTCTTTATAGTTGCTTATGTGTTTATTTATTTCACACTAGCTAAAGGTATAGGGGATGGTTGAGATCTAACAAAACATGTTTAACCCGCCGCATTTTTGCCCCTGTCCCTGTCAGGAACCTCTAGCCTTTGTTAGTCTTGTGTTTTTTTAAATTTTGGTTCATTTTGATGTTTCGGAGTTTAGTGTGCCGTCCATTTTGCTGAACTAGTATACATTATTGTTACGGGGTCAGCTGAAGCCTCCGGGTGCGGGATTTTCTCCCTGCGTTGAAAACCTATTGGTAGCCTTGAGCTGTTTTCTGCTCTTTGGTCGGGTTGTTGTCTCTTTGACACATTCCCCGTTTCCATTATCTATTCTATAGTGAGATACTGTTCTGACTATCTTAAATCAAGTTAAAATTTAGTGTTGTAACAGAACTTAAGTATTGTATTCGACCACATGGTAATTTAACTGTTCCTAAGGAGAAGCACAAACTTACATGTAGAAATACATATCACAGAAATACTAAGGGTTCATTCCTTGTATTGCACATGGTAGATCTCCTTAGCTGAAATTTGGCTTCCTATTTCGGTATTTTTGGTTGAGTACTTCTTGTTTTATATAAATTTTGTTTTTGGTCTTCCAAATGTTTCGGTTTTAATGCTGCTGATGAGAGGTAACTCCTTGAAATGCGTCGTATACAGCATAGTATAAATTTTCTATATCTAATATTAGTATCTTTGGATTGTTATTTTATAATGTAAAAGTAATGATTTGCTGACCTTAAGTGTTTTTTGGAAAATTTAAAGTATTTGTATTCGATTATAGGAGTATATTTCTACGAGTCAAAAAATTTCAGAAAGTACAAAAAATCTTGTACAGTTTTTGGTTTTTGTTTGAAATTTACAATTTCAATGATAACCATCTGCATTTAATTAAGTTCCGGAAATTTACAATTTCAATGATAACCATCTGCATTTAATTAAGTTTATAATGTTAAATGATTACATACATACAACTGTCACATTTGTACACATATCTGCGTGACATCGCTTCTTCTGCTCTGAAAGATATGGAAGCCTATTTTGAATCATTGTTGTTCCAAACACTTCTAAACAGAAAATTCCTGTTTATCATCACTGTGTTAATGGAGATTTAATTATATCCATTATTGTTATCTACATGTACTGTACATGACTTAATCAGTTTATTCAAAAGTAGAGAGAAATGGATTAAACTCTAAATTCTGAAATTAATGGCCTTTTATCATCGTAATAAATCTATTACCTATAACTTGCATTTTTTATTTTTTTCTAGTAATATTCTATTACAAAAGTACATCAAATCTTTTGTTTATTATCGAAGATTTGCTATATTAAAGACACGGCAAAAATCTTAATTTATGGTCAATTATAGAAATTTGTATTTTAACGCCCCCTGTTTGTGTACGGATTAGCATTTTCATTTAACAGTGCACGTGGAAGATTAATTTACCCCTTTTAGTTTACAATCATACAACGTATACATGTAATTCACTAATGATATGAAGGAATATCGCAGGAATAAGCTCAGATCTTAACATAGTACATCTATAGGGACGCTACACGACATTCAATGATGACCAACAGCCAATACTACAAATAGCTGCCGACTGTAAGAGTTTTCGATTGGGTTTAAATAATTTTCTTTCAATGTTGTTTACGTTTTCAAAACAATTGACAAGGGTTGTGTAGCGTGGACATGGGGATTTAGCAGTTGGCTTAGCAACAAGTAAGAATTTCGCATATCAAAATTGCAAAAAAATAGTTTAACCAAAACGCATATCAATTGCGCTTGTCCTGGATCAAGAATATTATAGTCATTGGCGTGTGTCATCTATTTGATTCTTAAGTCGTCACTGGCGTGTGTCATCAGTTTTAATTCTTAAGTTTCTCAACATCATTTGGTCATTGGTTGTTGTTATTTCGACTGATTTATTCACTTCATATAAAATTTGTGATTGATTTGTTTGAGTTTACAAATCGATGAATTCCTTTAAAACCACTTTTATTACACAGTTTGAAGATAAATAGACATTACATGTAAACAAGAATTTATTTCAATAATATGTTTACATAATAGGAGTCGTCCTGGACATAATGATATTGAACAGCCCTATGTAATTTTAATTTACGAGTGAGTTGGTTGAGTTTATAAATCGATGAATTCCTTAAAAATAACTTGTATTACACAGCTGTAAGACCAATAAACATTCGATATACACAAGAATACATTAAAATAATATAAAAATACATAACAGGACTCGTCCTAAGCAGCACGATGCATATCGATGATATGTGACTCATAAATAGTTCTAAGCAAACTGAAATAAAATCTTGATTATCCTGACGAATTTCCAATGCCAAAGATAAATTAATGTATTCATCAAATGAATATGCTTTGATGATTTAAAACATGAGAACAAACAACCAGCTATAACTGTTACGCACAGCGTAACGGATATTCCCCACCGTTCCCATTGCTCCAGGGGCTCCTAATATCAATTTCTACGGCTCCCCGAGCTTTTTTTTGAATTTTTGAGTTGTGGCCATCTTGGATTTGCCAATATGGATGATCGGAAGCATGTGTGGTAGCCTATTTTTAAACCGAGTATCAAGCTGTACGATTTTTTTTCTAATTTTTACGATTTTTTCGACCTTGCACGGCGGCCATCTTTTAATGGGGTCATTTGGATTTCTTAATTTGACAATGCACAACTTCAGATGGTGCTCTATTTTTGTGCCAAGTTTGGTTCAATCCATTTGGTCGTTTCTCGAACACTCGAGGACCGTTTGAGGTTTATACGCGAAATAATAATAATAATAATAATTTTTGAATTTTTGAGTGGCGGCCATCTTACAACGGCGGCCTTCTTAGATTCTCCAATATGGCCGATCGAAAGCATTTGTGGTGACCTATTTTTAAACCAAGTATCAAGTCTCTACGATTTTATTTCTAATTTTTACGAATTGTTTTCGACTTTGAACGGCGGCCATCTTTAAATGGCGGCCATGTTGGATTTCTCAATGTGTCATTTAGGTTGGTCCCCTCCGTAATATTCAGTATGAGCTCCGTCATATACAAATATAACGTCCGTAATTGTAAATCTTGTAAAATAACGGTCGGGTACCAGTCTATGTGTCATTATGACGTTGCACAACTTCAACGGTGCTCTATTTTTGTGCCAAGTTTGGTTCAAACCATTCGGCCGTTTCTCAGAACACTCGAGGACAATTTAAGGTTAGGCGAAAGAATAATAATAATAACTAGAATTGCCATTGCGAGCAATAGCAGATGTCGCCCCTGGCAGCTATTTCAATGGTTGCCCTAAAACTTGTAGAGAAACTTGTGTACATGTTAGAAGTCCTTACTGTAAAGTTTTAAATAATTTTGGTGTAAAATTTTGAATTTTGAAAATTTTACCTTTTTTCGTTTCCATGAGAAAGGTAGCCACTTTGGAAATTTTGAAATATCAAAAGCTGGGGAGACACTTACACATCCATTTTATGCAGTTTGAAATACCTTCGGAGCAAAAAAATCAAATTTAATAAAAATCCACACTTTTTTGTTTCCATGGCAACAGTGAAAAAGTTTGTCCAACTGATTCCAATTTCTTTGCAGAAATCAATGTGACTTGATGCAAGGAATAATCCTTCAAAGTTTCTTAAAGATTGGCTAGGCAGATAGTGAGAAAAATATAATTTAAGTTTTCCAAAAAATTTCATACTTTTTCCGTTCCCATGGCAACGGTGGCCATTTTGAAAATTTTTAATGTTACATGCACAACTAGACTTCGTGATCATCATTACTGTGAAGTTTCACAAAGATTGTTCCAGACATCTCTGAGAACTCCGGACAAAATTAGGTCGAAGAATAAAAAAAAGCAAAGAAATGGAACAATAACAATATGTCGTCCCGACTACGTCTGCGGGCGACATAATAATAGCTAGATATAATTGTTACGCACAGCGTAACGGATGTTCCTCCAACATTCCCATTGCCACAGTGGCCCTTTATATCAATTTCTACGACTCCCTGAATTTTTTCGAACTTTTTTTAATTTTCCAACATGACCAATCGAAAGCACTTGCGGTGACATATTTTTAAACCAAGTATCAAATCTATACGTTTGTTTTCTAATTTTTACGATTTGGCCGTCGATCGGAAGTTCTTAATATGACGAGGCACAGCTCCAGGTGATCCTTGACTTTTGTGCCAAATTTGGTCGCGAAGCCTTCAACCGTTTTCGAGAACACTCGCGGACGACAAGAGAAACAGAGTAAAACAATATGTCCCCCACTTCGTTGGAAAGTTTATTACATGTATCTAATATAAGACCGATGTTAATGTCTTACTTTGATTTTATTTCATCTAGTTCTTTTTGCTTTTTATTTACTTCTGCACTGAGACCATCCAAGTCATTTTGTTTCTTCTTTAAAGCTACACGGAGATCACCTATCTCTTTTATGTTTTTGTTGACAACTTCTTTCATTTGCTCGTTTTCCTTCAATTTTTCCATTTCTGTCGCCTTTAAATTTGCACCCAGTGATTCGAGTTGGGTCGTCAAATTCTTAAAAGTGCTTAAAGAATAATATATAAAAAATTAAATAATTTATTAATAATGATAAATAGATATATTTATGAATTATTTGTAAATAGTATAGGCACCGTTCAAGTAGCATTAGAGGTGGAGGAGGATGGTCGTGAGGAAGATCATTCTGAAGTGACGTCACAGGAAGTCAATGGACCCGAAAGTATCATCTGTGCACGCGTTGGCGGAAGTGATAGATTTTCCCGCCATTTTTTTTACAAATGCAGAGTGGCATAAAGAAAAAGGGGGAGGACTAATGCAGCCTGGATAAATGCAAGAGTGGTATTTCAATGACCCGGATGTAAAGGTGCTCTAGCACAGATCCAATCTTTGACTAACGACAATCGGCCACCACTAGCATCAGCAGCAAAAAACTAAAATGAGCACGAGAGCATGGTGCTGAGCAGCGATGGGCAGCGAAGAGCAGCGTGGAGCAAGAGAAGAGCAGCGAAGAGCAGCAGCACAAAAAACCTCGAAATGAGCACGAGAGCATGGTGCTGAGCAGCGAAGAGCAACACGGAGCAAGTGAAGAGCAGAGGCAAGAGCAAAAAACCTAAATAGGCACGAGAGCATGGTGCTGAGCAGCGAAAAGCAGCATGGAGAAAGAGAAGTGCAGCGAAGAGCAGCATGGAGCAAGAGAAGAGCAGCTGCAGCAAAAAACCGAAATAAGCACGAGAACATGATGCTGAGCAGCAAAGAGCAGCATGGAGCAAGAGAAGAGCAGCGAAGAGCAGCATAGAGCAAGAGAAGAGCAACATGGAGCAAGAGAAGATCGGCGATAAGCAGCCAAGAGCAATAGGGAGCAAGAAAGACCAGCGATGAGCACTGAAGACCAACAAGGAGCAAGAGAAGAGCAATAGCAGCAACGAACAGCGACAAGTAGTAGCAGAAAAAACCGAAATGAGCATGAGAGCATGGTGGTGAGCAGCGAAGAGCAACATGGAGCAAGAAAAGTGCAGCAATGAGCAGTGAAGAGCAACACGGAGCAAGAGAAGAGCAGCAGCAGCAGCAAAAAGCCGAAATGAGCATGAGAGTATGATGCTGAGCAGCGAACAGCAGCATGGAGCAAGAGAAGAGTAGCGATGAGCAGCATTGAGCAACAGGAGACATGTTTCAATCATTTTTTCTATTTCCATGGCGCCATGAAACATGGATGCCTCCCCACAAAAAAAAAAAATGAAAAAAACAAAATTTTGAAAAAAAATGAAAAAAATGAAAAAAAAAATAAAAAAAAAGAAAATTGCGGGAACATCCTTCACTTCCGCTTGCGTCACTTCAGGATGATCCTCCTCCTCCGCCTTCAATGCGACTTCAACGGTGCGTCTATATTACTTTTGTACGTCAGTTAAGGATATTATAAATATACATGTATATAAACTAAATTTTACAACAATTGTATAATAGTTTTGGCAATCTACGGCAGACGAACAGTCACCTCCAAACAATGATGAAGGTAAACGCTTGTTTAATTACTGTAAGGCAAAGTAAAGGGTATCTCTGATCCTCAATTATCTTATCATAAATTATATATTTGATGATACATGTATGTGACTGACCAGTTCTCCTTTAACATTTAAGGGATATTTTTTCATTTTTAGATATTATTTATTATTAGTAGGAAATAAGATTTCTCTTGTGATTTCCTTTTTTAGCTTTTATCCTTTTGCTTTAACAAAAATGGAGTTATAATGATTTAACTATAAGTCAGTAAATGACAAAATAATTTTAACAGTACAATTTATAATACTGAATATTAATATGAAATGTTCGAACCTGATTGTGAACTTTTTATTTATTTCATCCACGATGCTGTCTGTGAAGCGATTTTCATCAAACACGTCCATTCGTTTAGGAGGCACTACTTCAGGAATCTCTTCAAGACCATCTATTTCGTTTAAAATGGTACTTCGTTCGAATATAAATATAACATCATGTTTCTCGCCCATTAGATTTTCTATCTTTAAGCATGTCTTTGTGTAAACGTCATGAAGTTTCTCAAGGTTTGTAATTGTTTCTCTCTGTTGTTGTTCCTCGAGTTGCTGGAAATCAGAAGCCATTGTGGTGTAAAAATGTGTAATACGATTTATTATTTGAAGGAATTCCTCACCGGTGGCTTTTAATTTCTCCACAAAGCAACTAACGTCAGATTTGATTTGTGGCAAATTTTCTGATTTTGCTTTAATCATCAATTCTTCAATAGACTTCACTTTAGTTTTCACAGTGTCAATGTCACCTTTAATCTTTTCTCGCCAGTCATTGACGACTGCTTTAATTTCTCTAGCTGTATGCCTGTTGTGGGTTGATGTTGTACACTCTCTGCATGTGAGACAATCACAATCCTTGCAGTAGTACATGTATTCCTTTTGATGAGTCGGACAAACTGGTTTTGGTTTGAACACCCTACGACCTTCACTATGGGCGTTTACAATGGTATGTCCTTTATTCAGTGGAAATTTATCATGAATTTTCCTGCATTGTTGACAAAGAAGATGCTCACAATCATAACAATATAAATCTCCTGGTTTCTCCGTACAAATACTACATTGACTTGAGGATATTTGTGCCATGCCAGCCCTCTTTATCAATTAAGGAAGTAATATTTAGTTACATGACCTATTTTAATACGAGTAATACAGGTATCCTTGGGGTATGGGTTTTCGACCTTTTGTTATCCTATTATACTTCCTTTTGTAAATAAAGCTTATTTTTCGAGCTAACTCCTACATAAGGGTTTAAAGTATGCTCATTTCTGTTGATTCCACGAATTTAAGTGCAATTTAATAAATATGCGTGTGTTTTGTCTATTAATTAACGAAATTAGATTTGGTTTTAAGAAGTGCAAATAGCGTCATATGTTTTCTTCCTAAATAATAAATTACGGGTACGAGTGTAAAATCTTGATTTTCAGCCTTTAATATTCGTTTTTATTTTCGTCAGTATTTTGATCATTGTTTTACCAACTGAAAAGTGGCTTGACAAATGTTCCAAAAGTTCTTAATTTTTTTGTTAAAACAAGTAAATTTGTTTTCAATCAATTGATATTTATATATATGGGTCAAGGGCCGACAGGATTACATTTCCGGTCGACCATTGTCTAATTGGATTATATATATATATAAAATGATTCAAGGTCATGTATTTAATTTTCAATAAAAAAGAGCAAGTTAATAACTTTTGAAAGTGATAAATTCAAAATATAATAATACCATTGTCTAATTGGATTATCTCACCTTTTACCGCGGTTTTCATTCCGGATTGTTTTTATATACTAGGTTTTTCTTGGTAATGCACAGGGTTGTGAACTCAATGAAGTCATAGGGTTAAACCTACGACTGCTAAATTAAGGACCGAAAGTGTACGATGGTTAATGGCATGATTGGGTTCTTCCCTTTTCCCACCTTTTAAGCAGGAAAATGCTGCGAATGCGAGGAATGTAGTGTCTACTATTTTTTTTAACTAGATTGATAAATCTGCTGACTCGAACACGATCGTTATTTGTATGAATTTCTCTGGTCTTGTGGTTCAAATCGGTGTTCTATTTGGATTCCCAGCTCACTGATCTGCCACCCTCTACGAATGTAAAAGGAACTACTGGGGACTATACTTATACTGCTCAGCGCTGCTCATCTCCGCTCGGGACGCAACTCGTTATATGCTAAAATTGTTCTTCGCTACTCTGTATCCCTATATAATCCAACGAAAGACCTCAAGAAACCTACGGGATTTAAAACGAGAGAAAAGAAGACTTGCCAAATTCAAATAAAATCGTTCCTACATGTGTACAATGTCGGCCCTTGATCTCACAACGATAGGTCTAAGCCTAAAGATCTTCCGTTAGAAGTTCTCAATATACATTACCATAAAAACCTAGATTTAACCCAAAATGAAACGCGCGGGAAAGGGTGAGTTAATCCAGTAATAAAAGTGGACCGGATCATGCGTACCCTATCGACCTTTGATCTGATGGGGATATGTGCGTGTGTTAACACCTCGAAGAAAGACTAATGGAAAGCGCGGAAAAGGGGAGTTAATCAAATCAGATACATGTAATAGTTGTCCCTACATGTGAACCCTCTCCACCCTTAACCTGGCGGGGATAGATCTGACCCTTTAGACCTCGAAGACTAAAGAAACATCCGGGATGAAAAGCGCGGGAAAAGCGGAGATACCGGTTGGTATTGTAAAACATGATTATCCAACAAACTGTTTTCCCCTTTTCAAAACCATATTAGATTTAAATACCCGTTCATTGACGTAGTGAAATCAAGTAAAGTCTCTTGTTACACTTTCAATCCCTTTTAACTAAACCTTCTAAGAGATCATTTACATAACATTAAAGACCTTTATTGAAACTCAATATCGGATGAAAGAGTAAAATCAGCTCACATTGTTCAAATTAATATAGATATACTAAAACAGATATCATAATTAGACAAATCATGAATATTCCATAACAAAACCATATAGGATTGGGATAATGGCCATTTAAATCAAGTAATCAATAGCAGACGATCGCTATTGATCAGACTAAAAAATGACGCCTTAAGAATTATATTAAAAGTGCTCTACGTATACAATGTATATAAATAATAACATTGCCTTGACATAAAATCGATATTCGGATGAGGCTTAGATTCGGGTGAAAATGCCAGCGTTTCCAGAATTGTATGTCAAGCCAATGCATTGTTATTGTCTTTATACTGCAATCTTTGGTGACATTAGTTGAAATTACAACCAATTTCAAGTTTTTTAAAACGTTTGTTACCCTCAAGAGGCGCCATTGATTTAGCGGGACAACTCCCCTTTTCAATGATGGATGGATAGGTATATCATTAATAATCGCATACGATTATTTAAATTAAAGGACATTTGGCTGCAAAATATTTTTTAATAATAAAAAATAACTAAAAAGAGAATAAGTATTGAAATTTTGTTATAATGATGTAAGTTTCGTCAATCAGGTCAAGTGGTGTGGCTAAATGTTATACACTGTCATTGCCGTATATCACTTGCAAATAGAGCCTGTGTTGCCGAGTGGTCTAGGTAGTTCGAAATGACTACTAATGATAACATAGGTTATGAGTTCGAATCTCACCTGTGACAGGGTGTGTTCGACTCCGATCTTAATTGACAAGGATTGCCAATTTTTCTACCGAAGGTCGGTGGTTCTCTTCGGGTACTCTGGCTTCCTCCACCAATAAAAACTAGTCGCCACGAAACAGGCAAATGTGCTGAAAACGGAGTAAAAGCCCAACTAACAAAGAAACGCTTGCAAATACACTGTCAACGCATTTCTTCTTGAAATGCGTCGTATACAGCATAGTATAAATTTACAATATCTAATATTAGTATCTTTGGATTGTTATTTTGACTGCTAAAATAGAACGATTGCAGCCTAAATTGGTATAACCCACTTCTGACACTTTACTGGATATTACTCGCTAGCAATGTGATGGTGACGAGAACGTGATTTCATATTGCTAGAGATTTAGTTCCGTTTTGTCTTGTTTCAATTCTGTTTAGTATTTTATATGTTTTTTATTCTTTAAATCATACATACATGTATCCCTGGGGTATTTATTTGTTATGTTCCATTCTCCCGAGTTTGTCTTGACTATGACTTTCTATCTTACGTTCTTTCCCTACTGTTTTGTCGCTTAGGTATTCGTTTGCCGACATTGTAATGTAAAAATATGGAGAAGGATTGTTATTGTTTAACACCACAACAAAAAGACGCGCTGTACATACACATTGCTGGCAATAGGGGAAGGTTTGGATCCAACAAATCTAGTTTGTTTAACTCAAACATGTATCATTTACACCTGTACTGTGTCAGGGATACCATGGTCACAGGTGTGTGTCATCTATACACAAAGAAAAAAGTTAAGCACCCCCAATTGTTTTTGACATGACAAATGATACGATTAATGTCATCAGATTACGGACTATATAATCGCACAAAATTCAAATGTGGCCTGTTAGGTGATTACATTAGCTTTAAGAAGACACAACAAATATCAACAGAAATGATAAATTAATGAATGGATTATCACAAAATCACAAACCAAGTTATTACACTAAAACATGTCCATCTTAAGTATTGACCTTCTGAGTTCATAATGCCCGATAAGATTGTCATTTCACCTGGAAAAGGTCAATACTTTTAAGTCACTTAACGACATCCATGGTTCAAAGCATAATATCGGGTGAAACCACCACGTGCTTGGATGACGGCCTCAACTATGCATCTCATGCCTCCAGTCAGTCGTCGGATTTTCAGCTGTTGTAGCTGTCGCCATTCCCGGTGCATTGCTGCTTCCAACTGCTGTAAGATTTGTACAGGAGGTTTGAATGACTGTAGGCGACGGCCTAACATGTCCCAAACATGCTCTATCGTATTCAAATCCGGGCTCATGGCTGGCCATGGAAGAGATGTCACGGCTTCAACTTGAATGTAGGCGGTTATGGCCCTTGAACGATGCAGCCTGGAGCTTTTATCCATAAACACAGGTCTTGCAGCTGGTGGATGGTTGTCAAAATGGAGGACAACAACTGGCTGAAGAACTTTTCTGGTGTTTTGGTCACCTGTTACGTTTCCTCGTATGGTCATCAAGTCCAACTTGCAATCATGAGATGCACCCCCGTGACATCGTAAGGGACAGTTGGTTGGATGTTCCTTGGGGTATGTGCCGTATTTTTCTGTTTCCAAACTCTCATTCGTTTATCTGTTACATGCAGCAGAAACCGGCTCTCGTCCGACCAATGGACCCTGCGCCAGGTCCAAGTTCCAACCACGTCGCGCTAAACACTATGCCAAACGCAATCGTTGATGTCGATCAGATAACATGGGAAGTCTAATTACTCTCCTTAACTTCAGTCATGCTGATTTCAACCAGTTCCTCACTGTTCTGGTTGATAGACGTCTATTAGGTTACCATTGTCTTTGTTAGAACAGGACAAGTTGCAAATGGCATTCGTCTAACCAGGCGATGCAGTGCACTGTCTTCACGCTGCGATGTTACAGGTGGTCTACCGGATCTTGTCAAGTCTTTCACGGAATTGGTTTGGATGTGTTTTCTCACAGTATAGTGATAACCCAGCTGACGTCCAATAGCTTCAAAGGACATCTCTGTTTACCGCATGCCGATATTTTGCCATCTTTGAACCTCCGATATTCGTCTTCGTACCATGTTCACAGAGAATAATTACATTTTTCTAAACGCCGGACTTCAATTACAAAATTTGAAGCGTGGAAATACTGAATTTTGGGTATTGCATGGGAGGCATGATTCACGTGCATGATACCTCAATATCTTAATTACCGGTCGCACCCGCATGGTCACATCTTTTGTAATGGAACAATGGTCTTGTTAAAATCAATATTTGCATTTAAATTGAAATTGTGGTAACATGTTATATAACTCAATATATCAGGGGGTGCTTAACCTTTTTCTTTCTGTATATTTAAAGAGTTAAATGTCTCAACTTCATTTGCTGATTTGGATGTTTGATTGTTTCCACTGATTAATACACTTTATATAAAATCTGTGAATGGTGTGGATGAGATTACAAATCTATTAGTTATATAAAATTACTTTAAATAATTTTTATTACACAGCTAGAAGCTCAATAAACATTACATGTACACAAGAGTAGATTTTAACATCTATGTCCGCTTGCTTCTTTTCCGTATCTACTTTGAGACCGTCCAATTCCTATTGCTTTTTTGTACACCTGCTTTGAGACGATCTATTTCCGCTTGCTTCTGTTGTACACCTGCTTTGAGACCATCTATTACAGTTTGCTTCTTTTGTACATCTGCTTTCAGACCATCTATTTCCGTTTGCTTCTTTTGTACATCTGCTTTCAGACCATCTATTTCCGTTTGCTTCTTTTGTACATCTGCTGTGAGACCATCCTGTATCTTCTTTAAAGCTGTTTCTGTCGTTGATAACTGTACACTCAGAGATTCGACTTCGACCCTCAAATTCGTTAAAGTACTAAAAGAAATAATTAAATAATGAAGAAGTAAACAATAATCTTATTAACTAGAGGCTCTCAAGAGCCTGTATCGCTCACCTGGATTTAACTTTTCACCTTGAGCAGACCTAAAAATTTAAGTGTTGCAGTCAATTTGGCTGGTTTTTCTATAGGATTCTATAGAAGTTCAGCTGTGGCAGTCATCTTGGTTGACAGTCCAGGTCAACGGATATATTTTTAAAAATGAACCATCTAAGGACCATTTCTGCTAAGTCTTGTTCCAACTGGCTAAGCGGTTTCAGACAAGATTTTTAAATTAATTTTTTTATAGGGTCTAATATTTAACAAAGTTCGGTGTGGCAGCCATCTTGGTTGACAATCCGGGTGATCGGACACATTTCTGAAAGAGGACCTCCTAAGGACCAATGCTACCAAGTCTGGCTCCAATATGTCAAGTCTAATTCTAATTGGCTCAGTGGTTTCAGACGAGATTTTTTAGTGAATTTCCCATAGGGTCCTATGTTAAACTAAGTTCTGCTGTGGCGGCCATCTTGGTTCACAGTCCACGAAATCAGACAAATTTCTGAAGTCCTGCTCCAAGATTTTTCAATGAATTTTCCTATAGTGCCCTATGTTAAACTAAGTTCGGTTGTGGCGGCCATCTTGGTTGACAGTTCAGGTCATCGGACACACCTCTGTAAGAGGACCATCTAAGGACCATTGCTGCCAAGTCTGGTTCTAATCGGTCAAGTGGTTTAAGACAAGAATATTTTTCTATGAATTTTCCCATAGGGCTGTATGTTAAACTAAGTTCGGCTGTGGCGGCCATCTTGGTTAACAGTCCGGGTCATTGGATATATTTCTGAAAGAGAACCTCCTAAGAACCATTACTGCCAACTTTGGTTCCAACTGGCCTTGCAGTTCCATATAAGAAGATTTTTTAAATTCACCCCCTCTTTTTTTCTATTTTGAATAATAGCAGCCATGTCGGTTGGAAGTCAGGTATGCCAGACATAATTTTGGAAGGGGGCCACACAAGGACCATTCCACCAAAGTTTGGTCTCAATTGGCCCAGTGGTTTGAGAGGAAAAGATCTTTACAGGAAAGTTTACGCTGGATGCCGTCTTTAAAGGGCAAAAGCTCCTATAAGGGGTCAATCAATGATTTTGGGCATGTTGACTTATTTGTAGATCTTACTTTGTTGAACATTTCTGTTGTTTACAATTTGTCTTTATCTATACTACTATTCAAGATAATAACCTAAAACTGCAAAATTTCCTTAAAATTAAAAATTCAGGGGCAATAACCCAACAAAGGGTTGACCGATTCGTCTGAAAATTTCATGACAGGTAGATCTTTACATGCTGAACATTTTGACAGTAAAACTTAACCTCTATCTCTAATACTTTTTGAAATATAAGACGAAATATATTTATTTTTTGGAAAATTTGATAAAAAAGGGCAATAACTCCAAGATGGGTAATCATATTTACTTCAAAATTAGAGGATACGTAGATCTTGACATGCTGAAAATAATTGCAATTTAAACTTAACTTATCTCTTATAGTTAATGAAATATAAGGCAAAATATATTAAAATGTTGAAAATTTGACAAAGAAAGGGCAATAACTCCAAGATGGGTATTCCGATTTATAACAAAACTAGAGGGTATGTTGATCTTGACATGCTGAACATTTTTGCAATAAAACTTAACCTCTATCTCTAATACTTTTCAAAATATAAGACAAAATGTATAACAAATTGGAAAATTTCACAAAAAAGGGGCAATAACTCCAAGATGGGTATTCCAATTAACTTCAAAATTGCAGGGTAGGTAGATCTTGCCGTGTTGATCATTTGTACTTCATATCAGATTTTCGATATCTGTACTGGTTTTTGAGTTATTAACCAAAAACAGCAATTTACCCCTATGTTTTATATATAGTAACAGCGGCCATGTTGTTTGGTCCTTGGACTCATCGGATAAAATTTTGAAACTGGGTACCCTGGTCATGATTCAGACCAAGCTTGGTTCATATTGGCCCAGCAGTTTCAGAGGAGAAGATTTTTTAAAAAGTTTACGACGGACGACGGACGGTCGGACGCCGACGGACGCCAAGTGATGGCAATAGCTTACATGACCCTTCGGGTAGGGTGAGCTAATAATAAATAGATAAATAAATTGGTTAATAATATATAGGTCGATTTAGTTTGAAATTAATGAATACGTTTTTAACTGGATTTTATAGTGGAAACAATCGCTTAATTATTTTGGCGTTATAACCCAGATGGACAGACAGCTCCAAACAATGATGAAGGTGAACACGGCCGGCTGTCAATCTGACAGCTTGTTTCTTGTTTAATTACTATGATCCTGAATTTCCTTGTCAGTGATTAAATATTTAAATATTATGTGACTGATCAGTTTTAATTTAACATTTGAAGGTTATTTTTCAGTTTTTACAATTAATGTAACCATATCTATATTAGTATTATGCAAGATATCTCTTGTTACTTTGTTATTAGTGATTTCTTTTTTTTATCTTTCATCCTTTAAAAACATGGAGTCATTATTATTTTACTAAGTGAATAACAAGATCATTTTAACAATAATAATGTATAATACTTAATATTAATATAAAATAATCGAACCTGATTGTGAACTTTTCCTTCATTTCATCTATGATGCTGTCTGTAAAGCGATTTTCATCAAACTCATCTATTCGCTTGGGAGGCGATAATTCGGGAAACTTTTCAAGACCATTTATTTCATTCCGAATGATACTTAGTTCGAATATGAATATCACATCCTGTTTTTCATCCACCAGATTTTCTGTCTTTAAGCACGCCTTTTTGTAAACGTCGTGAAGTTTCTCAAGTTTGGTAATCGCACCTTTCTGTTGTTTTTTCTCAAGTTGCTGGAAACTAGAAGCTGTTGTCGTGTTACTCTGTGTAATACGATTTATTAGTTGATGGAATTCATAACCAGTGGCTTTGACTTTCTCCAAAAAGCAACTAACGTCAGATTTGATTTGGGCAAGTTTTCTGATTTTGCTTTAGCCAACAATTGTTCAGTAGACTTCACTTTGGTTGTTAGAGTGTCAATGTCACTTTTAATACTTTCTCGCCAGTCATTGGCAACGTCCTTAATTTCCATAGTTGTATGCCCGTTGTGGGTTGATGTTGTACACTCTTTACATGTTAGACAATCACAGTCTTTGCAGTAGTACAGATAGTCTTGTTGGTGTGTTTCGCAATGTGGTTTTGGCTTGAACACCCAGGGTCCTATGGTGGGAGCATCTTGAATGGCATGTTCTTTCATTGGTGAGAATTTGTCATGTAATAGCCTGCAACCTTGACAAAGGAAATACTTACAATCATAACAATATAAAGCTCCAGTTTTCTCCGTACAAATACTGCATTTTTTAATCGAAAGTACTTTTTTCTGCCATTTCAACTCTCTTTATCTCTAAGGAATTAAAATACAGTCGAATGACTTACCTTTAAATATGTGCTTATTTAAGTGAGAAGATTGACAAGATACCACGGTAAATGTAATACTGTAACTTTCACTAGTTTATTTTGTTTAATGTTATTGTGTTTATCGATGACGTGATATCAAATTATGACGGCAAAGAAAACTACCAGGATTCAACTTGCCATTCAAATATCATAAAAGGGAACTAACAACAATGACCATATTGCTCTGTAGTCCCAACCCCGGACATAATTTTGCTAATGACCATTCTATCAAACTCTGGTTTCAACGTCTCTAGTAGTTTAACAGAGTAATGAGGTTTTCAATAATTTTGGCTGATTTTATAAGGAAGCCATATTGGTTGGAGATCCAGAATTCCTATATAGCAGTATTTATGGACGTGCGGCTGTAATGGGTCTAATTTTTTATAATCATAGCTCAACAGACTTATAACGTCCTATTTTTCAAATTCTTTGGATCACTTTTATTTTTGTAAATAAAGTTATGACCCCTGTTTTCATACTGCTTGTCATTTCTTTTGCTAAATAGACGTTATTTAGAAATTCCAACAATAACATAAATTATATAATAAAATAACATTTTCGTTTATTTATTTAGTTATTAAAAACTGCATTATTTGATGTATTTATTTAGTTAGTTATTAATAACTGCATTATTTCATGTATTTATTTAGTTAGTTATTAAAAACTATTTAAACATTATTTATTTTAAAATCCAAACTTAAGATTATAATATTGTTTTATGTTTTAAGAGTTGACAAACATTATGAAATGCAAAATGTTGAAATTTATATTGTAATTGATATAGGTAAAAATATGCTGGAACTAAATATATGGCTTTCTGTCATATTAACACCTAATTAAAAGTTAAATAAACAATCCAACAGTAAGAAATTTAAAGTTGGCTAAATGGGAAGACACCCATAAAATCCACTTTTTAACTATTTTTAACAGATATACGAATTAACTTTTTATAAAAACAAAAATTAATTGAAAGATTTTTTTATTTATTTTACTCTAATAATTATATTTTTAAAAATAATTATATTTCGTAACAACATTTATTAGACCCATATTCCCTTAACCAGTTAATGAGAATTGACAAATAAAACCATTACCGAAACGACTTTCATTGTATGGCTGAACTGCTAGTATGACCGAAAAGACCAAGGATGAACTGGTAGCATGGCCGAAACGTAAAGCTCCCTACCTAACTACTAGTCAATCAAAGTTGCCCATGCTAGAAATTCAGAGGAATGGATTTTTGAAAATTTATTTTTGCTGATTTTGGGCCAGTTAAGTTAAAATTGGAAAAGGGAAAAAGAATGAATTACGTGGGAAGCTATTGATTTCATAAAATTTTACGGTTGGGTAACTGAACCCTGTGCTATTATATTTTAAAGGAATAACTAAGATGTAAAAGTACCTTTGATTCCACTGAGACTAGCAATTAGTCCCGGGCAATAAGTACTCGTTTTCTCTTTAGAAAATTACCATTGATTAGATATTGCTGAATGATGAAACCTATTCTAATAATGATAATGAACTTTTTGCATAGAAATATATCATTCCTTGGACTCCAGATTGGATAAACTTAAAATTTATAGCAAATTACTTTTAAATACTTTTGACCATAGTTCCAGTGCATCTTAAATTTTTGGAATCTAGTTCAATATTTTTGTGTACATTTGTGTTCGTATTTGCATCCTGGAACAAAGCAAAGTGTTCGATTGATTTTCAGCTATAGATACCAAGATTAATGTTTTTCAATGCAGAAACCTCAATGTTCAATGTTTGAGTTTATGGATCGCAGATACAATATGTCAAATTGCTAATTCTTTTGTTCAATTTTCAAAAACTATGAGAATTTTCTGGTAAAACCTGTTTTTGAATTACTTCTTTTGACATCCCCCCAAACAAATATGTAACAGATAATTCCAAATATACACTGTTTTTAACTGAACTGGTTGCAACACCATATGCTCGCTTTACTCAAAATGTGTGCATTAGATAAATCTGCTAACACAGCACTACGTATATCCAATCATCCAATGACCAAAATATTTCTGACTAGGAACATTTTTAAGTAATATAAAGTGTAGTTTTGTTGAGTCCCCTACTCTGTTTATGTCCATATACTAAATAAAAACACACAAATAGACACACAGTAAAAATTTACAAGAAATTTATCCAAACCATTTGAAAAGTAGCCCAACATTAATATAGAATAACAAGAAGGGCAAACTAGAATACTGTGATGTGATCATGACAAAGGGCCCTGGTGCATATATATTGTAGAGAACAGAAAAATATTTCAAGTGACTGATAAGGCATTGTCGATATACAACTTCCACATAATCTTGGTTAAAATGGATAAAAAAAAGGGAGAATCTAGAGCAATAACAAGAAGTTGATATGGAAAAACTACTCAAGGGTAGTTACTCCCATCAAAATTATGCAAGAGCCCTCTCAAACTTGATCAAGGTATCATCAATATACATCTTCCATATTAATTTGGTTAAAGTCCGTTGAGAAATGTAGAATTGAGATTGCTAACAAGAAGTTGATAGGGAGAAAATCAGTTAAGGGCAGTAACATCCACAAAAAATTATCCGGTAGCGCTCGTTTTTGAACTTGATCAATGTATTGCCCATATACACCTTCCATATAAATAAGGTTGAAATCCGTTCAGAAATGTAGAATTGAGAGTGTTAATAAAAAGTTGATAGGGAAAAACTAAGCCAAGAGCAGTAACTCCCACAAAAAGTATCTGATAGTGCTCGTCTTCGATCAAGATATTGCCCATATACACCTTCCATATTAATTTGTTTGAAATCCGTTGAGAAATGTAGAATTGAGAGTGTTAACAAAAAGTTGATAGGGAAAAACTAAGTCAAGGGCAGTAACTCCCAAAAAAATTATCCGGCAGCACTCGTTTATGAACTTAAACAAGGTATTGCCCATATACACCTTCCATATAGATTAGTTGAAATCCGTTGAGAAATATAGAATTGAGAGAACTAACAACAATTGATGACGGACAGACAGAGGGATGCAGTGAAAACTATAGGGTCCCACATCATCTGATGTGGGGCCTTAATAACTGAAGCTTGCAGTTTCTTTAGCAAGTTAAGGATAAAATAATCCAGCTGTCTAACACATTAACTGTGTCAGTCATAATATTTCCTAAAGGATATTGTATTGCACCATCACATACTATGTTAGCATGTTGTGGCCCACTGCCCAAGATGGGGATGTAAATTTGTATTCTTTATGAAGAAGCTTTTTCAAGTGATCCATATGGTTTTTTTTTATTATTATTATTTGACTTGAAAACAGCATTTCCAAGAAGCAATAAGGAGAAACCTTTGTTTCATATATTTGGAATAAACACAGTGAATTTATTATGGTGATAGTATTTGTTGGCACTGAAAACTACATTATGAAATGAAGATGGATAACTTTTCATTTGAATATGGCTAATTCGTGTACAAGATAACAATTAACTACCTTCTTCTCATGCAGGTACAGGGAAACAATTACAGAAATATTTTTTCTTCCTATTATTAATTTGTAACAGAAAACATAGCTCAAGAACAATAGTACTGAAATGAATTTTATTTGTTTTATAAATACATAAACATGACATAGATCCATAAACAATTGTATTGATACAAATACTATACAAATTCATAACCAAAATTTCAAGGATACAATCTCATAATAAATATATATAATGAAATTAGACCTTCAAAACTACAAATCTAATGTCTAAAAAAAGCCAACATCATGGATTCAGTTTTTTCCTGCCTTTCCCTTGACCTTTACCAAGGTTCTTTTGACCTTTGACTGGGCTAACTTTGACAGGAGTACCTTGTTTTTTGACAGGACTACCTTGACCTTCCTTGGTTCTACCTTTCTTTGGACTTCTCCTTTTCTTTCTGGGACTTTTTCTCATATTTTTCATGGTGAAAGTTATACACTACAATAGAAGTACATAAGACGATTCAACAAAATGTTAAAATATGTATATCTGCATTCAATCATTGATCCCTCTCAATCTAGCCCCTTTGGAACAGATGTTTTGACAGATATAACAGGTGTTTAATTTGGACTGGTTAGTTAATTTACGTCAATTCAATTTTTGTTCCTTTAAAAGAGTTTAACTGAGTGTCACAAATATCCAGAGTGTTACAAAATAAATAGACTGAAGCATTTATTATTTGTGGGTCAACAATTTTTGAGAATTATGTGTGTAGATCAATCAATGATTACAGAACCAAATGAAACATGAATTAATGGATAAAGTGAAACATGAATCAATGGATTCACTAAGAGGTAATATTGAAACATTAAGGAATGTTACCTAAGATTTATATGTTATGTTTTTTATACTTAACAAAGATCCCTATCTAGGTACATGTAACTCGATATCAAAGAATAATTATTAATATCTATTCTTGTTGGTTTTCTCAATTTCATGTTAAGAAAACGTTATTTTGGGATTTCTGGTCACTTTGTTTTTAAGAAAATGTTGGTTTTGGATTTCTGGGGACTCTGTTTTTAAGAAGATGTTGATTTTGAATTTCTAATGACTTTGTTTTTAAGAAAATGTTGGTTTTGGATTTCTGGTGACTGTTTTATTTAGGAAGGATAGGTGCCATTACTGCTTGTCTTGCTCAGATCTGAAGGCCACAGAATAACACATCCCTCTATTTTCATAGGTATAATTTTACCTTATCATCAAGGAATTCCTTGAGTTTGTCCATGGAACATTTGATGTTTGCTTCTGTAATTTTCTTTTTTAATACATCTAACTCCAGAGGCTAAATTTTTAAATGAAATAAACATAATATGTTATGTTTATAATACATATTTTGATTGATGAGTTGACAGGTTGGCATAAAATGTACATAATCTTTTTTCATTCCCAAAGTGTGTTACATATTGTGAGGCTCTGTTACATTACTACTTTGATATATTAGAATAACAATAATAATAGTAGAGTTCACTTAATATCTTCTGCTAACAGACACAGGGTGACATTTTAATAAAACAGTAACGATGATATTAGAAAGATGAGAGAATATAAGGCAGGATTATTAGAATGACTTCTTGGTGTCAATAGTGGTCAGTTCACTACTTATCATAGATTTGATGTTCTCTCCATATCCATAATTATTAGTCAGATAAAAAAATAACCTATTCAATACTGGTAAATAGAACATTTTTACCGTGCTTTTAATGCTGTTCTTCATTTGGATCTTGAAAGTTACTTTGATTTATTCAATGAGCCGAAAGCTTATACTGACAGCAAGATGAAAACTGCCTTTAGTCTCGACTTATATGGTACCACTCGTATTTACCAATTATAACTATACATTATATTCAGAAAGCAACTTTAAAGGATATTTTACCTCATACATAAGAATCTGAACTTTTATGTCTGGCTGATTTTTTATAAACTCCATTAGTTTTTCTTCCAAAGTCTTTTCCCCAGGCTGTAATACATTACACATTTACTGTATTTGTTTTAATATCAATTGTGTGGATTTCATAGGTACTTTAAATCATGAATTTGTTTATTTACACATTTATTTTTGTGTTATAAAACCATGAAATTCTGCATCTTAGAAACAGCAAATTTCCATAAAAGAACAAAACTGACACCCCCGCAAAAAAAATCAAATGAATTTCCTATATATGGTATATCAATCATGTAATCAATGAAACACTGTATTGAAATTCTGAAAATTAAAGCAATTTTGGTTTATAACTGATGTATTAATGTATTTAGAAACTCAATTTTATTGTTTTTTATTCCTCTTTATACAAGAAACCATCTCTCAATTTTTGGTCAATCAAATCTATAATAAAGAGTACTTACAATGGCCATTGCAAATATGTATATTTTGTAATTATATACACATACATGTAATCAAATAAGTTGTCACGGATACATATGTAGCTCTAGTGAATAATAATCATTGATGCAGTTATTACTTTTAATTAGACTTATATGTAATACAATGTTTACATAATTGCTTGCAGAAACAAATTTATAATGCAATTATTAACACATGATATTGTGAATTTTTATATATGTTTAATATGATCTTTACGGGTCCTAATCAGGCCAAAAGATAAAATTTCAAATGTGCACAATAAAAACACATTCATGTGGGGATTATGTGTCAACAATAAATCTGCCATATCTTTACTTTAATAATTTAATTTTATTTTACCTTAGTTGGCAGGTTTTCTTCTTCTGTTGTTTGCATAAAACTTTCTTCTATCAAATCACTGAAAAAAGATAACATGAGTTGCTGTTTTTTCTATAGGATTCTATGTTAAACTAACTTCAGCTGTGGCAGTCATCTTGGTTAAGTCCAGGTCAACAGATACATTTCTAAAAGAGAACCATCTAAGGACCATTTCTACTAAGTCTTGTTCCAACTGGCTAAGCGGTTTCAGACAAGAAGATTTTAAAATGAATTTTCCTATAGGTTCCAATATTTAACAAAGTTCGGTGTGGCAGCCATCTTGGTTGACAATCCGGGTGATCAGACATATTTCTGAAAGAGGAGCTCCTAAGGGCCAATGCTGCCAAGTCTGGCTCCAATATGTCAAGTGGTTTCTGACAAGAAGATTTTTCAATGAATTTTTCCATAGGGCCCTATGTTAAACTAAGTTCGGGTGTGGCGGCCATCTTGGTTGACAGTCTGGGTCATCGCAAAAAAATTCTGAAAGAGGACCATCTAAGGACCATTGCATCCAAGTCTAATTCTAATTGACTTAGTGGTTTCAGACGAGAAGATTTTTGAGTGAATTTCCCATAGGGTCCTATGTTAAACTAAGTTCTGCTATGGCGGCCATCTTGGTTCACAGTCCACTAAATCAGACATATTTCTGAAAAAGGATCTCCTAAAGACCAATGCTGCCAAGTCCTGCTCCAATATGTCAAGTGGTTTCAGACAAGAAGATTTTTCAATGAATTTTCCTATAGGGCCCTATGTTAAACTAAGTTAAGTTGTGGCGTCCATCTTGGTTGACAGTCCGGGTCATCGGACACACCTCTGTAAGAGGACCATCTAAGGACCATTGCTGCCAAGTCTGGTTCCAATTGGTCAAGTGGTTTAAGACAAGAAGATTTTTCAATGAATTCTCCCATAGGGCCCTATGTTAAACTAAGTTCGGCTGTGGCGGCCATCTTGGTTAACAGTCCGGGTCATTGGACATATTTCTGAAAGAGAACCTCTTATTAAGAACTATTACTGGCAACTTTGGTTCCAACTGGACTTGTAGACTGGACTTGTAGTTTCATTTAAGAAGATTTTTGAAAGTCACCCCCCCTTTTTTTCTACTTTTAGTAACAGCAGCCATCTCGGTTGGAAGTCGGGGATGCCAGACATAATTTTTGAAGGGGGCCACCCAAGGCCCATTCCACCAAAGTTTGGTCTCAATTGGCCTAGTGGTTTGAGAGGAAAAGATCTTTAAAGGAAAGTTTACGCTGGATATTGTCTTTAAAGGGCAAAAACTCCTATAAGGGGTCAATCAATGATTTTGGTCATGTTGACTTATTTGTAGATCTTACTTTGTTGAACATTTTTGCTGTTTACAATTTGTCTTTATCTATAATAATATTCAAGATAATAACCTAAAACTACAAAATTTCCTTAAAATTAACAATTCAGGGGCAATAACCCAACAAAGGGTTGACTGATTTGTAAGAAAATTTCATGACAGGTAGATCTTGACCTGATGAACATTTTTACCCCATGTCAGTTTTGCTCTAATTGCTTTAGTTTTTGAGATACAAGACAAAAACTTCAGTTTACCCCTATGTTCTATTTTTAGCCATGTCGGCCATGTTGGTTGGCAGGCAGGGTCATCGGACATATTTTTTAAACTAGATACCCTAATGATGCTTGTGGCCAAGTTTGGTTCAATTTGGTCCATAAGTTTCAGAGGAGAAGATTTTTGTAAAAGTTAACGGACAACGACGGACGACGGACGCCAAGTGATGAGAAAAGCTCACTTGACCCTTTGGGTCAGGTGAGCTAAAAACATGCAATATCCAAGCATTAATAATTAATATGTGATATTTTAACACCTGAAACTAGAGGCTCTCAAGAGCCTGTATCGCTCGTCTGGATTTAACTTGTTTAACTTCAGCAGGACTGAAAATTTTAGTGTAGCCGTTATCTTGGCTGGTTTTGATCATAGGTGCAATGTTAACAAAGTTAGACACAGTTCTGAAAGAGGACCATTGCTGTCATCAGTCTGGTTCAAAATGGCCAAGTTTAAGGCATGATGAACTGCAAATTCAATTTTCCCATAGCGTCCTATGTTACACTAAGTTTGGCTGTGGCAGCCATTTTGGTTGACTTTCCTGGTCATCGGACATACTTCTGAAGAGGACCATCTACGGTCCATTGCTGTCAAGTCTGGGCCCGATTGTTGCAGTGGTTTCAGACAAGAATATTATTTAATGAATTTTCCCTATGTTAAACTATGTTCATCTTGGTTGACAGTCCATGTCATTCGAAACAATTCTGAAAGAGAACCATCTAAGGACCATTGCTGCAAAGCCTTGTTCCAATTGGCTCAGTTGTTTCACACAAGAAGATTATTTGATGAATTTTCCAATAGGGTCCTATGTTAAACTAAGTTCAGCTGTGGCGGTCATCCTTGTTGACTTTTCCAGTCATAAGACATATTTCTTAAAGAGGACAACCTATGAACCATTTCTGTCATGTTTGGTTCCAATTGGACAAGTGGTTTCAGACATGAAAATTTTTTAATGAATTTTCTCATAGGGCCCTATGTTAAACTAAGTTTGGGTGTGGTGGCCATCTTGGTTGACAGTCCATGTTATCAGACATAATTCTGATGGAGGACAATATAGGGACCATTGCTGCCAAGTTTTGTTTCAATTGGCTCAGTTGTTTCAGACCAGAAGATTTTTAAATGAATTTCCCATAGGGTCCTATATGTTAAACTAAGTTTCCCTGTGGCAGCCATCTTGGTTCATCACCCAATTCATTGGAAACAATTCTGAAAGAGGACCATTATGCCATAAAGTTTTTGACATACATGTATATTTCATTCTAATGCAATGAGAATGTAACAATCAATTTGATTGCCTAAAAGACTGCGATGTTTTGTGTGAAGTTGGCACACTCAATTTCACGGATTCCCGGACTTTTTGGTTTCACCTAGAATTTGAGAATATTAAAAACTGTATTCATTAGATTGCATTAGAATGGGAATAACCAAGTTGTATTTGATGTGGTTCCTGCGTAAAACTCGATTTTACTGTCACAAATATCGGTTTACCTGGCTCTGCAAAGCGTTGCCATGTAAACTCGTCATGGTAGAGTAAGTCGGATATACCAGACTGGTCAATATATCAATATAAAAATAAGAAGGTGTGATATGATTGCCAATGAGACCACTCTCAACAGAGACCAAATGATGTTTATGTTAAAATAAAAGATTTAAATTGAGAAAAATATTTATTGATTTAATAAACAACATAATATAATGCTATTATTGTTTCTTTTCAGCTTCCCAATGGCTCAGCAGACATGATCACACAGAGTATACGTAACTATTGCACAGACAACAACATAAGTGAATGGTAGACTGGCAGTCCTTGGTAGTGATGGTGCAGCAGTTATGGTTGGCCGCAAGACTGGTGTAGCAGTGCAGCTGCAAGAAGACAACAACTTCACTCTGAATCACCACTGTGTTGCCCATCGACTAGCACTTGCAGTTAAACAGGAGGCAGACTCATTTCCAGCCATCAAGAAGTTCAACCACATCTTAGATGACCTGTACAAGTACTATGAGAACTCACCAGTCAGACTTAGTGGATTGAAAGAAATTCTGGTATACAAAAAAATTTTATGAGTTTAAATTTTATTCATAATTTGGTTATTTTCAAAATGAAAGACTAAATTTATTGAAAGTAATGTCTATTTTGATCCAGGAGTATTATCTATATTAACATTTCATTGTATTTGGATTACATTTTATTTTAATATTATGATGTTAATAATTTTGTTTTGTTTTTCAGAAGTGTACAGAGAACTCAAACCCAAGCAAGCAAAAGCTGTAAGATGGTTGTCCCATGATAAATCCTGTGAAACTCTACGCCAGATCTACCCATCAGTAGTACTCAGTCTAGAGAGGGAAGCACAAGAAAGACACTGCAGCCATGGTTTGGGCCTTGCCAAGTTTCTTCAGAGAGAGAACTTCATCTATACACTCTACCTGATGTGTGACATCTTACCCCAACTCAGTATCCTCAGCAAGTGCTTCCAAGCAACAGCAGTAGACCTGACCGTCATTGAAGATCAGATCCAGACAACATTAGATATTCTAGACTCCATCAGCAGACAAGGTAAAAACCTACTCAGTGTCCAGCAGACTATTAAAGACTACAGAGACAACAATCTAGCCATCACTGCACCTGTTGATTTCGACAACGTACAACTTTTACATTTTACAATTTTAATTTATATATTGATGATTGTGAGCACCTTCATAGATATATATGCTTACTTGTTTGTTATCACAAATTATTCTCTTATTTTTCAGACTAAGAAAGAGGGTTTAGTGCCATGAAAAGAATAAAGACAGACCTCAGAAACAGACTTTCACAGAAGATACTAAATGCCCTGATGATGGTGTCAACAGAAGGACCAGACTCAAAAGACATTAACTACCAAAGAGCAATTGTGCTTATGTTTTATCCTTGATATATATATATAGTAATATAATAAAGATGTATGTAAAGTATTCTTTTTCTTTCTAAGGAAACATTTATGCTGAAAGAGGGATGCGAACGAACACGACACATCCACTGTGAAAATCTCTCCCCCACCCTTGATTTTCATTCTGTGGTGATCCCTGTACCTTTTCCACTCAGCACATGCCTTTCTTAGCCTAGATATACAAATTTCACCATAAAGACTCAGCGTTCCAAATTCCATTCAGAATGTTCTGCCACTCATCTTCTTCAATGAATGGGGTCAAAACAATGTAATCTTATAGATATATAGAAGGGTATATTCAAAATATTCCAGTCTCAAGACTAACTTTTCCTCTTTTGTAGGCTCTGGAAATTTAACCATCATTTAACTGATATTTTTAGCACACATCCCTTACATCAATTATCCAGTAACTGTTTTCTCATATATCCCTCCCATCAATTATGTGGAAGCAGTTTTCTCATATTTCCCTTGCATCAATTAACCAGTAACTATTTTATCATATATCCCTCGCATCAATTATCTGGCAGCAGTTTTCTCATATTTCCCGCGCATCAATTAACCAGTACCTATTTTATCATATATCCCTCACATCAATTAACCAGTAACAGTTTTCTAGTAAAACATTTACTCCAAAGGAATAAATCAGAAGCAAAATTGGGTTTTATCCTTTCTTAATGTCATGCATAACATCTGGAAATATACATGTATATATAGAATATTTCCATCCAAGACATGTAGGTATACTTTTTATCTTCTCTGTATGAATATTCCCTACTTATAATTTATCTATCAGTCTTGTATTCCCCTTTCTCTAGATCTTCTGGTAGAGTATCTAGCATAATGTCTAAATGGACTGTCCCCAAGCACCCCCCCAAGAGTAGAAGTAAGTTTACCTGCCTCAGTGGTAAGTTCCTTTCCCCCTCCCTTAAGAGTTTAGAGTAGACTTAATAGTTAGATTACCTCACTTGAGAATCTTGGCTGTTGTTAAATTCATCATCAACTTCATCTTCACTCCCTTCTGTTAACATTTCAATATTCTTGTCATTATTCTTCACTTCAGCCTTTTTCACATCTTTTTCATCATCTAATATTTCATCTTCAAATTCACTATCTGTTTCATCTGCATTTGTAAGTTTTAAAGGTTTTTACATGGTAAAGAATCATTTCATTAGGCATAGAAATTACCCATTAATGTGTACCGGTAGATGAATGAACAGAATGGCATATCATAGGCATATAATCACTTTAAGAAACCTTTTATAGTTTTATTCCTGTAAATCTTAATTTTATAAGGGTATATATGTACCTAAGGCTGTTTCTGTAATGATATGTACATGTAGGAAGGCACTTCAATTAATATTTAATGGTACTGATTGTTTTTTTAATAGGCAATAAACAGTAAAAGTAATGATGAATAAAAATCTAATGCTTTACTTTCCCAACATCCCCATACATTTATTTCTGGTAGAGCTACATTGTATAAACATAAAACATGTAATCATGTTGACTAATTTTACACAGCAACAGTGCAACCTTCTTTATATTGTGTAAACTTGTTTCTCTAAAATTGGTATTTTACTATTTCTATATATTTGAAAACCTAAGATACTGTTGTATAATTTTATGGGAACTGTTTGCAATGTCATTCTTGAATACCAACTAAGTCAAATCAGTAAAGTGTTTTTTATACACCATGACAAAAACTTCTCATTAACCTTTTTAACCAAGTCTTTTCAAATGTGCTCTTGACTCAATGAAGCATATCCCATATCCTTTCATTTTCATAACATAATGTCACATTGATCTACATCAGTTGATACTTACTAGGTTTCTGGTCAATAAAAAAAAATACCAACTTTTAGATTTTAATCAGTACAATTACAAATAGATGTCTTTTTGTTGGTTTTTTCCTATATTTTTGCTTGTCAGAAACAACACCTAGTTTACATATATTTCATTTACATCGATGAGGATGTAGCATGGTTTTCACAGACAAGCAGTAAATGGTCCTGACTACAGACTAATTACTTACACTGATGTGTTTGATGATAGATGTCCTTTAATAGTTTGATCATTCTTTTCTTTCCAACAGGCCTTACTCCATAACCCTGTACTTTTTTCTATTAAAGACAAAAAAAAAATCACATTATGAATTTTGTGATATCTTAGAATAACATATATAACATACCTCAATATTGTAATAAAGAAACAAAATAATATCATAATTTTTTTAAATTACCACAAGAAGTTTAAAGGTATTTTAAATTGGTTTTATACAGTTTAAATAACGGTCTAATATAAACAGTTGTTCTATTAAGAAAATTGTAACATACTTTGTGGCCATTTCATGAAAAAAACAATTACTAATTTAATCTAGTTGCTCACTCTGTATCGTTCACCTTAATTTAATTTGCCATTCAAAGGCCAGGTGAGCCATTTATAATCTGATTAAAAATTTCATGCAATCATATTATCAATCTTGTGTTACATTTACAAAGTTACCAGTGCAATTTCAAGTGTCCATGTGAATTTAAAAAAAAAATATTTAACAATTTAATATAAACATTTTCATAAATGCTTAGAGTTGGTAAATAAATTTTAATCAGTGTTTTTTCTGATGAGCTTAACTTTAGATTAGTAATTTCAGAAATACTGACATACCTTTAAATGTGGTGTTGACATGGCATCATAATTAGGCATAGGAGTAAATGGTGACGGTTCTTTCCACTCTGGTTTTGATCTTTGTGTCTGTTCTTTACTCATTACAGGAGTCTTGAAGGAATTCTGAAAAAATATGTTGAACAATGTTGTCATGTCAAACATCACATAAAACTTATTATAATGAATTGCATAGATAAAATGAATGGATGGATGGATGAATTATTTTTCATCGTCCAGTGGCAACCATTAGCTGCATATCAGGATGGGAACATGTTATGATATGAATCTGATCGCTGCTTTGTACAGGAAGACATACTACCGAACACTGACACATCAGCCGACCAGTCCTTTGCTCTTACTCTTAGATGACAAGTGCTTGGCCCAGAAGCAACAAATATCAGTTTTAATGACTCTGGTTTGACCCGGCCGGGGATTGAACTCACGACCTTCCAACCTCGAGGCGGGCGTGCTACCATGACAGACAGTATAGAAAAAAATGGAAAACTTGCTCGCATTAAAAATCTGAGTCATAGTAAAAACAATCAATTTGATACAACTATAACAAAAGCTACAGTTAACTCTTTATTGATATTTTACACACATAACTGAGATTTCATTAAAAAATGAATGACGAATTTATGGTTTAAGTTAGACACATGTTCAAGTAACATATATAACTTCTCTAAAATTCCTGAAAAACTGTGAGATTAAATGTAATTTTCCTCTGTATGATCTTGAATATATCTAAAATTCTTACTTTTCTCATATTAGTGGGAGAATTGTGAGGTTTTATGCCTTCTGCCTCAGAGTAACTATCTTCTTCACAGAATGTTAAATTTTCAAAATCCTCGACTTCTTCATTATCTTTATCAACTCCTGATTCTTTATGTTTTACTTTCGTTTCTGTATTGCTAGTACTGGTACTCCTTTTCTCACTTGACTAATAATTTAACAAAATACTTTAAGAGAAAAATAACAAAATACAATTTATTCTTTCACTTTTAGTTTTTGAAGAAGTGAAACTTCTGCTGTAACAAATAATTATACGATGTATTATTAAATCTGGAACCAATGAACTTCTTAAATAACAAGGAAAGATACATGTATTTGAAAGCAATCTACCTATTTCACAAAGTATTTTTGGTACAGAGACTTTAAAAATATTTCAAATTTTTTCCACCTTAATATAGCAAGCTGCATAAAAATGCATTGCATCAGGGTAAATTCTATTTTAAATGATACTGATAATACAACTTTATACAACAGATTTTTTAAGGTGAATTCTGTAAAAAGAATCCGAACTAAGACAAAAGCCAGATGCTTTTTCAAAGATAATTCTTAAAATGAAAGCATTTATTATTTATCATATGAAGATGTTTTGTGGAAAGTGATGCTAATTCTGTTAATTGAATCTACATGAAAATTACACTTTCTACAATGCAAATTATATTGGTACATGTACAAAATGTACATACCTGTATAACTCCAGGTTTAAATGGGGTATTACAATCAATAACACCTCCGAAATCATCTGCTCCACAGTCATCAAAATCATCCCATACATCGCAAGTATTTGGGGCAAGATCTTCTTCATTATATGGCTCAGGGGCCACAATCTCTGTGACATCCAGGCATGGTCTACGACCATCGTTTTGTCCATCGCCACCAAGTTCATAATCATTATCATCTTTATTGATAACACATTTAGATGGTCCAGAATCCATTTGTACAGATATATTCATATCATACTCCACTGTGGTATTTACTTCCTGGTCAGGTTCTCCTCCATCAATCAGACTGACTTCATTTCTAAAATAATCATCATCATTTTCAATTTTGTTCCCAAAATTTGATTTAGTTAAATTAATTTGACACTCATCATCATAAAATTCTGCTCCACTATTACCTTTAGTTCTACAGATTGTACTAGACATTATTTCAGAATTGTTATGTTTTACAGTTTTGTCAATGATATTGACATCACTGCAATTGTCATATGTAGCTGATACTGCACTAGCTGATATGCTTGAGACATTCTGCTTTTCTTTGTCAGCCCTGGTTGAACTAGAAAAAGTTATGTCAGCACTTTTGACAAAATCTGATTTTGAACTAAATTTAAACTTTCTCTTTTCCCTCATTTTAAATCTAGGTGAGTCAGATTCTTTGTCAGAAAAATTATCACTGGTTATTGCAACATCATCATTATTATCATCAATATCTGTTTTTAATTTAAACTTTTTCAGCATTGGTGAATTCCCCTTTGGAGATTCCATATCTTGAGTTTTCCTTTTGGATTTCCTGAATGCTGGTGACATTATCATCTCTTTATCAAATTTTGGACTATTAGTGTTTTTATTTTGAATGCTCTCTACTGACTGGGATATATTTAAACTTTCAGACGAAGACAATCTGATCTTTGATAAGTTTTTATTTTGTATTGTTGGAGAAGGACTAGCAAAGAGATCACCCCCTGAAACATCCATACAAGTATTAAACCCTGTATCATTACTGTCATCTTCCATAACACTGCTATTGTGTCGAGACATGTTTACATCATTTTCTTTCTCGGGAGTCTTTTTAAGTTTATCTGGTGTTTTGGGATTGCTATGGTTACTATCATCATCAATCACTATCAAACTATCATAACTTTTATCAAAACTCTCATGCATAGTGTCATTTTCCTTCATAACTTTAGGACTGTAATTAACATCTTCTCTACTACTGTCATGGAAACTACTATTGCCAGAATTTGAAATGTAGGATGAACTTTGAACCTGCACTGCTTTAACACCTAGTACCATACTATTATCTTCAGTATAATTTTCTGTATTAAGTCTTCCTGTTGTACTGAGTGATGGCAAATTACTTTCTTTATTAGGTTTATCATCATCATGTTCTTCATATGAAACGGAAAGAGAATTTTTGGCATCCATTGATCTCCCAAAAGTAACAGAAGCTTTGGACCTAGACTTTCGAGGACTTTCAATTTGAGGTAAATCTACATCATCACTTAAACCTTTATCTTCCAACTGATCTTTCTGCCTAAATGACTTTGCGTGTGATTTCCTAGGACTTTCAAGTCTGGGTAATTCATCTTGAATTTCATACCTAGTGCACCTATCTGTCCTTATTTGGAATGAATTTGCTGCATGTGTTTCAAAATAATCAGGTAATATATGTTCCTGATTTTGAGTACACAAAGGATTGTCATTCTCAGAACTCTTTATCATAGGAATTTTGGGTGAAAGCTTGTTGCCCTCATTAGTTTGTTCTTTATTTGGACAAATCACATTATATTCTTTAGCTGAATTTTCATTCTCCATTGATTTTGCATTCTGTTGTGAGTCTTCCAATGGAGAACTGACATTACTGTATACTTCCAACTCGTCATCTTCAAATATTAATGAGTCCTGTTTTAACTTTTCTGAATCATGTCCATCCTTACATGAAATTTTATTCTCATCAAAAGTATTGTTTTTTAATATACTATCCGATTTCCTATTCAACAAATCACTTTTTAATTCATTGATATGCTCAGCATTTTCACTTACACATTCATTTCTTTCCTCAATTCTTATAACAGAGACATTAACTTCATCTTCCATATCACTATGAATATTATCTTTATTGTCACTAATTGTATCCTTTATACCATAATCTTCATCTGTCTCTTCTTCAGAATCACTCCAGAGCTGTTTCAACAAGCTATCAACAGATATTTTCTCTGGCAATGCACAAGTAGAAACTTTAGTAGGACTGTTTTGAATTCTATTAGAATTTTGTTGAAAACCTTTCAGAATTTCTTGTAATTCATCAATGCAAAATCTGTAATAATAATAAAAAGATAACAAACACTAGAATTATAATACTTAATATATTATACCATTTATCTTGAACATGAAGTTCTTATATTTGAATTAAAACATATCTGCTTTAAAGGATTATATAAAAATATTCCTGTACGGAGAATAACAAAATTTTTGTTTAAAATATCTGTACATAAGCGCTAGCACCATCGGGAAGTATAAAAAAATTCAAGAAACAATTTAAAATCAAAGTGGTTTTAATATAGTGTTACAATTAATTCTTTAAATATTTTCCCTCCAAGCTTAAACTGATTTAAAAAAAAAACATTTTTGGTTTATTTAGACCTACCCTGAATTTACCTGCCCCTCCCAGGGAACCTGCATTACTGTATAGGTCCCTACTGACATATTGTTACATGTATACATTTTAAGTGTAGTCATAAGAAATACTTATTTCCTAACTGTATAGATCTCACATACGTATCTCTTTCAGTCACTTTCATTGTTTGTTCAATGAATTCTGCTCAGAACCAGTTTTTTTTCTCAAAGAAATGTTGATATTTTATGTATAAGACTTTAAATATGTGTCCTTAGTAGAATATATGGGTTGGTTACATCAGTTTTTTTGTATAATGATGAAGTGTTTCATGGGTTAGTTTCTCATGGAAATACTTAAATGTACAAAGTTGTCTATTTTTTACTCCCACAATTCAGCATTTTTCAATCAATGGAAAGATGTCAAAACAAATTTTATTGATCTGAAACTGTCATGACAGATTGTACTGAAAATGGTGTCACAGTGAAATCTGTAGTGGAGATGTGAAATTTTCATTTACTCCTATCAAATATACATGTAGTTTACAGCTAACATATTCTCTGTCTGTCCAATGTGTGAGAAATTCTATGTCTTTTTCTCACACTTTATAGACAACATTTCAATTCTTCCATAAAGTAGGAACATATTACTCTTACCTATTTGCCAGGTCAGAGATATCAGAAAAACAACTTTCTTTGACTGATATGAGTCCACCATACAGATATTTCATCAAGGATATTACAGAATCACTTGACACGTCTGCTAATCTAATGTGGCCATTTTCTTCTATCTACAAATATAAAATACATTTATAGTTTCTATTTAAACCATTTTATATAAATTTCGTAGTTTTAAATCTTTCTGCCAAATTTTTACGATATATATACATAAAATGAAGGGTGTCAATTTAAGCAGTAACAAAAAAAAAACATTTTTAAATATGTTTAATGGAAGACTATGGTTGTTTAGTTTCTACAAAAATCTGATCTCTGATAAAGTCAAGTTTTTTGATTGCAAGCAACCTGTGTGCTCTAAATACTTTAAAGTCATTGTGTATGTCCATAAAACTGATCAAAATGTTCTCAAAACTACCGATGGTTATTGACATTTCAATGGCTTCATTTTTAAATGAAAACAAACTTTTTTATGTATACAATATGTTTTTAGCATAAAATTTGACATTACAAATGTGAAACTGTTTTCTGTCCAAACTTTGAACCATTTTGACTACAGGGATATATAAGCCTAATACTTGCTTTTGTTGTAAAATTTAGTGAAGTGACATTGTTTTCATTAAGATTACAGTTTCTGAAGAACTTTTTAAACCTTTTATCCAAACTCTCTATTCTTTGAACATTTACTCGCCACTTTAATTTAAAACATTTACATGATTAACCAATGCTGTATTACAAATGTATGATAATTATAGATTATTATATGGCATTTTCCACAACTACATAAATAATAGGGAAAACTGTACCTTCTGATAGTGTTAATAAACAAATTTTTAACAAGTCTCCCATTTTGTTTGTTTACTTTGTGAGCATGTGAGGACTGATATGGATTTCTAATAGAATTCATTTATAAATCCGTATCTTCCCTCAGGTCCGATACAGGGGCTGATACGGATTTCCAATAGAATTTCTTTATAAATCTATATCAGCCCTCAGGTCCAGTATGGGGGTCGACATGGATTTTTAAAGATTTGTATTGGAAATTCATATATGACCGCACATTAGACTTCGGGTCTTGATATTTGAGGTCCAATTTTGTCATATCAGCTATGCAAAAAAGCACTTTTCAGCTCAAAATATGTGATAATTACGTTAGTACAAACCTGTAATAATCCTGGACACCTACTGCCAATAATAACTTTATGACCATATACTATTTCACCACTGTCTGTATCAATCTGTACATCACTGTGTGTTCTCTGGTTCACCATAGTCAGCAATGATTTCTGTAGATTACCAACTAAATCTGTAGACTGTGTGTGCTATCAATGAAAATAATTTGTGATTTGAATAATGGTTGAAAATGATCATACCAATGTTAATTTCTTTTTCAAAATATTTACAGACAGATAACAAAAATGTGCTGTTTAATAGATGTATTTATATATTCAAACTGTATTTGTATTTAATTGTTTAAATGTGTTATTCAGCTGAAATGAAAATGCATTTTCAAAAAAAGCAAGAGGCTAAATAAATCTAAATGACTGAAACCAGATTATCCCTTATGACTGTTTGCTGCATCTTTGCCCACCATTGAAAAGTCTGGTAAAAAATGAGAAATGCAGATGCATAGATCACACGAAGAAAGCCCCCCCCCCCTAAAAAAAAAAAAAAAAATCCAAAAAACTCCAAAAAACCAAAAAAACTTTCTATTAATATTTTTTCTATAATAAGGGATTTCGTCTTGCTGATGATTTATCCACATCTTTATGTTTTCATGCTATTGAAGTTCCTCACAGGACAAGTAACTGATATTTATGACAATATAATTCAAGTCTTGTGTTACCTCAAATTCTAATGGTTCTTCAGGACAAAAGCCACTACAATTTAATTCTGGGGTGGAAAATGATGTCTGTGTAATGTTTGAATATGATGACTGGGTGGCATCTGCTGCTAATTCAGCCAAAACCACTGCTGTCTGTGTGGAGATTACCATAGTATCATCTGATTGTCCACTGATTGTCTCTGACAAACTAGAACTTCTAGAAATCTAGAAAGAATTCAGGTAAATTTATAACATAAAAGGACCTTCCCAAACTCATTTTCATAATTTTTTTTCCAAGTTCCCCATTTGCATCACCTAAAGCATTGTTTCTTTTGTTGGTATTTGTAGACTTCAATTCAATAATGTATTCAGTGTATCCCTTCTTAACAATTACCATTACAAAGTTACTGGAAAAGAAGAGCAGAGAACATCTTGTGATCTGAGTAAGTATTTTATGTTTTTGCTACTCACAAAAGGCCAAATGATGACCTCTTTGTCATCAACATATTCCAACACCTTCCTAACTTTTACATAGATTTTTATGGACTTATTTAAAATTTTCCATGACGCTGTGATATCAAACTTTAAGTTTTCAGTCCTTTGTATCAAGGGTTTTTCATTAATTTAACAAAATTGGTTTAATATACATTGTGCTACTATATTAATGTTGTCTTAATGACAATGAGAACTGTTATTATTTTTTACAACTAACTGTCGGTAGTAATCCAAAACAAAAATTTCAATGACTTTTGAATGCCTTTTTTTTCACCAAAATAAATTTATGTATCTTTACAGGATTCCATGACCTGTTTGAATCCCACATTACCTGTATTACCACAGAGCTTCCTTCCCAAAATTCAGGAGCTAAATATCAGCCCAATCAGAGCAATGTGACCACTTTGACAAATCACCAGCTTTGGATTTTATATTAAGACAACCAACTTATCATTTGACTAGTACAATACTGAATACTATAACTATAGGTTTTAATACTTTCAACCCTGAATTAATTTTCAGAAATTGTCTGTTTTGAAGACTTTGCAAACTTTCGTTTGTAATATGCAAATGATGCAGAATCTGTGGATGAAATTTTACCAGTGCATTATACAAGAGGTAGGGGGCGGAGGGGATGGGATGTGGGTGGGAGTGGAGGGCTGGAGGGTGGTGGGTAAAAAAGCCTTCCCCACTAGAAATATGCCTATTTTTGCTGATTTTGGGAACTTTCTGTTGCCATGGAAACCAGAGTGAATGCCCCACATACCTAGTAATGCATGATGTGTTAAAGAGTTGGCCACCATCTTTCCATTAAGTCCTATCAAGAGGTATAACTAACTAAAATTATGTTGTAGGATGGACGTATGTAAGTCCTTGGAGGCCAAAAGTGCAATTTTGGCCATTTTTGCACTGTTTAGGGTGCTCAAAAGTTAAAAAACAGAAATTAAAATATTTCACACACACTGAGGTATTAAATGACCCTTGCTGTTCCTGTACAGCTCATAAGTAAAATTTTCCCACCCCACAATATTCCATTTGGGGCCCAAAAGGCAGCCCATCCCTCCCTCTTAATTCACCCTTTGTGACAAATGATGGCACCAAGGCTATTCTGCATGGTACTGTTAATTCATACATACGAATTTGGGTCCCAAATGTTACTGCTTCTGTTGCTATAATGTTTCTCTTGCAATCAAGACCAAAAAAGTGTATCCAAATATCAGTGGAGAGGATTAGGGGCATAAAAATGGCTGGAAGGGGCCACGATGCCTTGAGTCATCGTTTGCCTGGAAAGGGCTAGAAGCAGATTTGGCTTAAACTGACATATAAGATAAAAACATGCACAAATGTAAAATGTCTTGAATAAATATATGTAAATTCTTCCAAATTCTATCCTTACAGCTTTACTGGTCCTGTAAGTGGGTACCTCATTTCAGATACAATATGAACACCAAAGTTAATTTAAAAGTATTATACATACACCTATTTTGCCTTCACATTTATATTAAGTACCTGAGATTTTGTTAGTTTTTCTGGTGTCCTTGGTTTAATAAATGATGTTTCTCTACCAGGAATCTGAGACATTCTTCTGACCTTTGACCCTGGTATAACTTTAGTGATCTCAATTGGAGGAACCAAACACCCAACATAAAATTGTTCAATATTTGAATTTTCTTTGTTTTCCTCCAATAAACTGCATATGGTCCAAAGCTTTAGATTCTAAAAATATCAATTATTGTGTTTTAATAATAGTTTCATTATATACTATATATCTATTAGTTATGCATGAAAAGCTGTTTGTTAAAAACATGATACTGTGCAATAAATTTTTGACATTATTTTCAATCTAAATCAAATATTTTCTGCAGTACATTGACCATAACTGGATATAAACACCGGACTAAAAATTCATTAACATTTTTTGTCAGATTTCAAAATCTTGCCCATAACCAATCTAAACTAATAACATGAATAAAATGTAATTTTTATAGAAATATGTTATAAAGAACACTATAGAAAATAGCTTTACTTTTTGTGTTAGCCATACAGGTATTACTATCTTTTTACACACTCTGTCTAAATTCATTGTCCAGTTTTTAGACTGATAATGGATATGGGGTTATCATATACAATATAAACCTTATTGTCCTCAGTGATGTATTTATCTACTATATTGCTGTCAGTAAATTCTGGAGTTAGTTCAATGTCTGTTACATCTACCTGCATAAATGGCAATTGAAATAACATGCAATCTAGTATTTTGATAAAGTAGTAAAATAATCATTCATTATTCAATTTCATCAAATTTGATTTCTCTACAGTACATCATGTACATCTGTATACTTCCCTTTAAAATTGCTTTATAGATGATTCAATTGGTTCTAAGTTATTTAAAAATTAATTGCATTTCCATATGCCTATCTCAGTCTGAAGAAATCTGTAGAAAACTCCATAAACCAGCATATCTTAAAGTCACAAGCATTAATGGTCAATGACCAAAATACATAATTTACAATAGTGGATGACCTAAAATTATCAGCAATTACAAAATGTTTCGACCTGAAGTTATTCAAGGAAAATAGTTTGTAAGCAGAAAATCACCAATTAAGAAAACCATGAAAATATCAAGTCCTCTACTCAATCACCAAAAAAGGGCACTATAATGTGACTTGTGCTGATATTTCACTCAATCTGCAGCAAACCCGATAATCTATACTTATTTGAACATTGATCAAAATTTTCTGAAGATTGTACTAATATGAAACATGGGAAGCATAAGAAATAGAATATTCTGTAAGCAACCTTTAGGTAAAATATAGCCAGAGTACCAGTATAGAATTAAATGAAGATACCTGAGGAACTAACATATTGGAAACTCTCTGCTGTAATCTTTGTCTCTTCTCTTCTTCCGTCAATGCTACTAACAAAGATGGATCACCAGGTCTGAAAATATAAGCATTTCTTATAATGCTATAATTTTAATCAAATTAGAAACATTCATTCTAAATATATATGGCAACAAAATATTTCCCATACTGTACAACCGTAAGCTGCTTTTTTCCATATATGTATTGTACAGTAGGCCATGTTTTTCCATATGGTACAACCGGACGTTATATTTTTTCTGAAATGTAAGTTTAGTAATTTGATGAAAAGAATAACTGAGCTTCAAATTCAAATATTACAAATTTCTTACTATTGACCGTACAATAATTGTATTTTCTCTTAAGAATACACATTGTACATATCAATTTCAAGATCAATTTTATTATAAGAATTCAGTCCATAAAAACAAATCATGTTTACAGTAGATCTTCCATTACTCAGAGTTCTCAGCAAGAAACGAGTTGTCGAACTGACATGAATCAATTTTCCTTCATCCATCATTTGAAACAGTTAGTCCTATTTCTGACTGCCTGCTTTACTTTTTCAAACCAAGAGCGAGATATTGTCTGTTGGAAAATTGGCTTTAAAAAAGCACTAAATCTTATTTCAGTTGTTTGAAATACTGGAAGTTATTTTAATTCAGCATTAAGATTCCCTTTCTTATCTCCAAGATTTGAATTGATTTCAAATATTTTTGGAATCATTTGGGCATTATATTTCTCACATCTGCCTAACTGTAAAGCATTAATCTTTCTATGATGATTCAACAAAGAAAACTACACCTAAAAACATAATGAAATTAACAACACATAGATGTCAGATGTATCACTGATTTCTATAAATAATAATGATTTAGCTTGAATTATAAACAGGTTTTAATAATATTTAATGGTTATCTCCCCCTGTCGTTCGTTCTTGTCGACTTATTTCTATCAAGACAAAATCAGAACTAAAGTGATTGTAATTTTTGCAAGAACTATGGAACTATGCAATTCCACGCCAAACACATTATGACAATAAATAACAACCTGGAAATATTTACAGTACAGTATTTAATTTTTCAACAACTCTTTTTTTTATATATCATAGAACATCTATGGTTCGAACTCCAAGGGACTGTCGAAATCTGTTCGAGTTATTGAAGTTTGTTCAAGTACGGAAATTTTCAAGTGCCATACCGTGTATGTGTATGTACAAATAATATTAAACAGTACTACGGAGTATCTTTACTGAAGACCTGTGTTTGCTTTCACTTGAAAACAATTGTAAATAATTTATATGATACACGTTTTAATATTTTGTGTGTAAATAAAACGTAAAAAAGACAAATTGTGTTGTGCATTGGCTTTGTTTACCCAAGTGTGGAATTGATATCGATCGTCTGGTAATTACCGTGTACAGAAATTGTGATTCGAGAATTGCTTCTTTAAATTAATCATGGAAGTGTAAATAAAACTCAAAGTAAAATATCTAACAACTTTTATTGGATACACACCATTAGATCATGATGCTACATCGTACAAGGTCACAAGTGATGACGAAACACACATAAATTAGCGAAAGGAATTATGACCTTCAATGTTTGCCGTTATTTTAATAATTATGGCTTGGTATTGCTGGTAATAACAATTAAATTCTTTCTAATAAAAATTGAAAAGGTTAATAACTCATTAACACTAATCATGACATCTTTATTACATCGATCTGTAAACATTCACCTGTCACACCAATCTATTGTTATCGGATATTCTTTTACTGACACGCAACTGTAAGCATCAAGTAATACTTGTCCATTTAATTAATGAGTTCTAGTTTTCCCAGGTCAAAAAACACACTTTTATTATTGTACGGACCAATATTTTTGTTTGACTTTTCGAGAAATTGCTGTTCGAGAAACCGAAGTTTTTTAATATGAACATAAAGGAAAAATTGAACAGATTTTCAGAACGATTCAAGCGATCCGAGTTCGAGTTACCGAATTACAACTGTATTTAAATTGTTTATAATTTGTTATATCAAGTATGATACAAACCCTTTCTTTTTCTTTACTTTCTTTGGTTCTTGTTTCTCTACAGTTCTACTTTCAGACATGGAAATAGCCATGGCCATTTGTAAATCTGCATCAAACTGGCTGTAAAATATAAAACAAATTTGTAAGTTTTTTAAAAACTGAAATGAATAATCTGTAACTGGAATTATAGAAATGATTGGAAATTATTGTATACCAATGCTGCAAAGTTTTTAACAACAGCAGATTTTCCATTTTTTTGTGTACAATTCATTAATTTTTGTGCAAGATATGACATCACCATTAACAAATGTGACATTGTTGAACATGTCAAATTATTGTTACCAAAACTTTGAACCATGTTGTCTTCTGATACATACCTAATTACAATTTGAAATATAGAGAATTGTAATAAAATTCAGTTTTTCATAAACAGTTGACGAAGTATGTGTGGCACAAACTAAGTATATAAATATATCGAAATCTTTATTTTAGCTTTAATAAAATTTTTCTGTGTATAAAATTATTTGTTTTAGAAAAGACTTAGAAAAACAACCATTGAGTATTTAATTGTAGTGCCGTACTTCCATCCTCAGACATCCATTAAATAATAAATATAACAGCCAATTACCTTCTTGGTTCTTTAAGAGTTTTCTTGGTTTTTGACAGCATTGTACTAGATCCTGATTTGTTTTTTAGCTTACTGCAAAAATAAGAAATTAACACAAAGTAAATTAATGTGAAGGGTGAAAAAAGAAATACAGTGCAACCCGGTTAATTGGATACCCTATTTGTCAAAGGAAAATATTCAATTAACCAATATATCAAGTTAGCCGATAAACCCATTTTGACCAAGGGAGATAACAAAAATTGACGATCGTAAGTTCAATGGAGATTGAAAACCTAAGAGAATAATGTACCTGTTATTTATGCTTCCTGTTTTATTTGTGATGTAATGATCTAATAAAATAATAAACAAAATAGTTTCTGTTGTGTTGTGTACTTTATTTCCCGTATTTTTTTTATTTCCTTTTGGTAACCACATGGTAAATACACAACTGAAGTGTAACCTGGGTATTGACCTCAATAAGAATATCGCATAGAAAACATTATTTTCTATCAGTGACACAAAGTTTTCATTTTCTTCCATTTCGAGAATAAGCAGAATCATTCATTTTGGTGTGTAGAAAATCTTTAAATCAATAAATTTAGTTTAGAGATTATTTCTTCCCTACGTTGACAAACAAACAAAATGGCGTACCCAAACACGATGTCGGGGGGAATGAACAAGCTCAAAGATCTTAAGAGATTATGGGGATTAAAGAATGTATCAAATACATGGTTCCTTCATAAAAACTTCACCCATGTCAGTCAAAAACCGCATCAATATGACTAAAACTAACATTTTTTTTATCGATTTTCTTTTAATGGAATCACACTGATGAAATTAACAGATTATTGGCAGGTGTGATAATTTCTGAATTTTAAAATTGGCTGTTTATATTTTGTTACCTAACAGTAGACTTTGGAACAACCCCAGCTGCTATTAACATCTGCCGTTCATCTTCCTGTTTTTTCATCAGTTTTAACATTTGTTCTGTAGATACATTCAGTTTCTGACAACACTTCTTTACGTGCACTTTCCTTGCCTGAAAAAAAAAAAACAACAAAATATTGATTCACAAAGTTCTATCATTTGTGTATGGCAGGTGTGATCTATCACTGAAAAGCAAACATTTAGTTAATATGGAGTCATATGCACCATATTCATGTACAAGGTTGTATGATAACACACTTTAAAGTCTTTAATTGTTGTTTTGTTTTATCAATATTTACCATATATATTCTACCATTTCTTGTGGTACATGTATGTAAAGTTTATAATTGCCTTTAGGAAAGTGTAAGAGATGAAGATATACAGCTTTTTTTTCCTTTAAACTGAAAATTTCATATTACAATCATTACATTTTGTTTTGATTATTTTCATGATAATATGTGGTTTTAACATCATTAATATAAAATTTCTCACAAATAATGAAACAATCCAAAGATTTTAGATTACTGTCCTTTTTCATTTTAATCTTTTGGATTTTTGAATTTGCTCTTCAACATTTTTGGTTGTTGTTTTGGTTTTTAATATTTTAAGCTTTGAGCACAATGATAGTTATAAATCAACGAAATGTCAATATCTTGTATCAAAGAATTTATTTTTACATGTATGTTGTTTTTGTTTGAAAGTATTTCTAACATTTTGTGTTTTACAAGGTCTACCACACATAGGACAGTCCAATACAGCCGTCTTGGCATCTTCTAATGATTTCTTTTCTTCTTCCTTCATCTTCTTCTCCTCTTCCTCCTACAATATGTATATACATGTAACAGCATGAATTGATTTCCATTCCAGTTATGTAGTAATAAGAACATGAATTCTCAGCCAATGGAAAATATTCATAGATTCTCAATTAATTCCTTGCATGACCCAAGACCAAAACCTCGGTCATTTACATTACAGCTTATCAAATCCATGATCACTGAACATGGGGTATTTTCATTAGCTTCTCAGTTTGACAACTGCATCTGCATGAACAAGACTTGAATCTAAGGCATTTCATAAAACATATTTTTATCGATGGCATGACCATGACTTGAACATTGGGCATCCGCAGATGTTCACATTGCCCACGAAAATTGTTTGTGTACACAGATTTCTTTGTTTACATCAACCAATAGTTGGGGATTGCGACAGATTCTGCTTTTATAATACTTAATCTTTGTTTTCCTTTGTTTCTTTTCTGGGAGTTACTTCATTTAATACAGCTTTATATTCTTTTATTTTCTGCATGTATTTTAAATCTTATCTGGCATATTTCAATAGAACTTCTTTACCTTATCCATACATCTATTTAGATGCTGTGTCCTTCGCTGGGAATCCAGACGAGTCAAATCTTTCTGACATATTTGACAGAAGAAACTTTCTTCCTCATTATCATTATCTGACTTTTGTTCCTCAATCAACACATTTTCCACAGTTGGCTTTCCATCTGAAAAATTTTGCACTTATTTACCTCATAGATCATGAATTAAAAATAGGTTTTTTTCAGGTGAAAATGAAGGCTGTATATTCACAAGAATGATATCAGTCTAATAGTAACAATCATGCAAGTTTTCATTGTATTTTTTACCGGACTTTCCAAACTGAAAAATTCTGTGTGTCTAAATATGGCAGACGGTGACAGCTGGGTAAACTGATGTCTCAAAAAGTAATCAGTGATTTGGTTTCACAGGTCATGTCTTGATCTTCTCTTTTTGGTTTTTTTTTGTCAAGAGATTATTATCACCTTTATTTACAAATGAACAGAATGTACAATGACCTCCCTTTGTACTTTTTGAATTCTGTATTTAATAGAGATGTTATCTAACTGAAATTTACCAAGCATCTCCTTTCATTTTATATTCATTGAAGTATAATTAGCTTATTGTCACAATGTCAAATAACTGACTCCTTGGTTCAGATCTACATGTACCCACTGATTCTTACAAAATGTACAATGTAGATCTCTGTCATCTTGTGCTATGATCTGTTGCTTATAACTGATGACATGATGACCCCACATACATGTATTAATTATCAATCTATTGCCTTATACACGTGTATGCATGTTCACATAATAGCATGGGGCCTCATCTACCATATACATGTACATATGTTTTATTTCTTATAAAGACCTTTTGGTATTGTTTATGATAATTTGGCCAATTAAAGTCAATTGATGGATTATTATCACCAATTGCCCCTAAAAAATATCCTCGCTCCATATTTCGTATTTTTTTCTTGAATGTGATTTTTTGGTTATTTCTCAAGCCTGTTTCCTATAATATATTAGATCTGACACAGATTGGGAGTAGTCAAATCGACCATAAGTCCCATTTTCAAAACCTGCAGACAACAAAAAATTCCATGTATATTGGCCTTGCAAAACATGACTTGACCAGTACAGAATTTGATTGATGTAATAAAAATAATACCTTCACATCCATCCCATATTTTTTAGAAATGGTGGATGATTATGATTATCTATAAAAAAAACTTGAATTGGCTTCACACAATATCTTCCTTTGAACAATTCAGTAGGTTTGTGATGTGTATCTTTTCATAAAATACCAGTTTTGTTGGTTTTCTGTTTATTTGTCAGGAATGAAGTTATAGATTTCATTAAGTTTTGTGAAAATCTCTGAAATTTATGTCACAATCATTTGAAACAATTTAATGGTGAAGTTTAAGTGAATGTTTAATTTTGAAAGACTTATACTGCGAATCAAAGGATATATATGGTAAACGTCGAGACAACAACCCTGCAACAGACTAAATAGTACAGAGAGGTCATAGCACAGCCTTCAAAGAGGGACATGTGTTCACACTGTATAACAAAGTGGCTATCATTAACTAGTTGAAAAGAAATTCAGCTTCAACTAGAAAATGTCTGAAATAAAATCATATTCCACTATACAAAAACTAGGCTGAGAAATGTACAACCACTGGGGCAGGTTAATCTAGCATAAAGAGTACTGAACCCTCCATACTGGAATTGTGGCAGTAGCACGGCAAAAAAAAATGCAAAGAGTCCAAAACAACAACTAACTCAATCAGTATGGAACTTGAAGCAACAGACAAGCACATAACAGGACCTAAAAGTGTCAACTTAAAGTCCTCACCGTTAACTGACCAATAGCTCAAACTGTTAAACCATCAATTAAAAAGCATGTTTTCTGACACAAAATATAAATATTGTTCCATTTCTGTGCTCAGTTTGTAGGAGCAAAAGTCGACATATGTGATTTTGGGGATGGGTTGACTAGTCATATATATGACTGATCATGCCACATTATACGCCTATACATTGTGTGTGCCTCTCCAATACCAGGACCATGTATTTTGAGTTGCTGCTTCATGCCTGCTTCATGCCTGCATTTTGTTTATTTTTATAATTAGGTATATATTTCTTGTAGACATTGAATGAAATTCTTTGGTTACTTCTGTTGAAATTTTTACAACAAAGTGTGCAGCTACATCATGTGGTTTGAATTGTTGATCCATGTTGACCACATGATAACTGAATAATTTTCAATACTATGGAATTTTGACTCATTTATGTTAGCCCCATATCCTTACATTTTATAAATTCGGCCGAAATTTCTATGTTGACCATGCATAGTTTGTGGAGATGTAAATAATTTAAAGTACTTTTTTTACATACTTTCTACTTTTAAATGAATGAGCCATAAAGATCCAAATCAAGTTACCAAAGCTTGCTGAAAGCTAACAAGAATTATGAATTCTGGTAAAAAATGTAAATAAATATACAATGAACTCCTCTTCATTCCTCAAAACCTTACAAAATACAAATGTATGTATGTATAATTTATAAATGTAATGTTTTTATTTAGTAATACAGGAATACCTTGATATTTCTTCACCAAAAAGAATTTTCAGTTTCTACTAAAACGATAATAATCAGTGCAGTGTATAAATGTACCTGAGCTAACATTTCGTTGAAATTTTGTTTTCAGACAGGACTGGAGATGTAACTGCATTTCCTTTGAGCTACATATAGTGCCACACACCACACATGTGACACTTGTCAACTCTTCTCCATCTGCAACATCTACATCAATGATTTCATCAGAATTCTTGGTTTTACTGTTAATACTACAAATTTCTCCACCATTTTTGTCATCAGTCAAGGAAGTCCCATCCTTCACTTCATTATTTTCACTAATATTTTCATATATTACATTTAACTCCTTATCTTTCACAAACATATCTGAATTTGAATCAGTTTTTCCATCCTCTCTGTGTATAGCAGAATTCATAGAATTTGTCTCCTTGATGTTCAAATTTCGTCTCACCGATCTACATTTCTTTGATACATCTCTTTTGACAACTTGATCAAAGTTATTGAAAAACTTCTGCATTTTCTCTGTAGATCTAAATTCACATGTTTCATTTAACTGATTTTCAGGTTTTCTGATCAACTGGACAATTTCTGCATTAGATTTTTTTACCTTTCTTTGTAATGAAAGCTTTGCTTTCTGTTTATTCTCGATTGATGAATTCATTATTGAAACAAATAAATAAAAACTTAAGTAACAAATTATACAATTTATTAATATCTTTTTAGGTACACTCTCTCATTTATAAAGAATTATAGCCATGATCATGTTCAAAATCCTTTCCAGAATTTTAGTACAAAATGATGAACCAGTTCACAGTTATCAGGAGCACGGTTTTCCCTTCTATACTAAACATGTGGTAAACACTGTAAATAATTCATCAATATTTAACAAAAACACATAAAAATAAGGTAGACATTCTTATATAAGTATCGAAAACGTAAGTTCAGTCTTTCATCATATAAGTTATGAAAAATTAGTTATATGTTCCATACTGAATTCTTGATTTTTTGAAAGCCTAGTCAACTTTAACAGAAGCTTAATTTACAAGTTTTGTTTTTTTCTCTTCTTGTTTTGCTTTTAACTCAATAATTTCTTGTTGTCTTCTTTTTCTTTCTTCTCTCCATTCCCTTTCTTTCATGAAGTGTTTATTTTCATTTGTAACATCTCTTGTAAAACTGAAAAAAATACAAATTCCAATGCTTAGATTTTAAAAACATTTTTGACCAAATAAAATAAAATTTCAGATACAATCTTTAGGAAACAAAAAAATACTTAATTTTGGCCTACTCAATGAATATGTTTAAATCATTTGATTTTTATTATCAGGAATTATTTAGCTTATTTTTCATCATGAACAAATTATTTTGAGAATGACCATTTAATATTTTATACATTGTCACTTTATATTTGCATACATCATTAAAAGTCACTACTACATGTAACATAACCTTTGTCTCAAACAGACTTCTTGGGCACATTCAAAGAAAATTTGGGGATCCTGTTGATGCCCTTTTCTGTTTGTCCACCTGTCCGTCCATCCACCACACTTTATTGTAACCTAAACTCCCTTTTTAATACCAAACGTTCCCAAAAATTTCAGGGATATTGGGATTGTCTCCCCCCGTCCGTCATACTTTCTTGGGTCATCAACTCCTCCTTCACTTTTGGGTTTAGGGATATAATTTCTATATAGAATTGTTGCACATTACCTGATGCACAATACCGTTCTTGAATTTTCAAAACTTGGGACCATCAGGGTCAAATTTGGAAAATTGTGAATTTAAGCTTGCAGGCCATTTAACTTGAACTCCTCTTTAAAATAAATTTCAGGGATATTAATGCAAGCAACAGTTTCAAATATAATTCTAGGGGATTTCCTACAAGTTATAAATAATGTGTAGCAAATTTCCTATTTCAATAAGCACTGTTGTGCATTCTGAGTTTTGATTACTTTTGTGTTTTATTATCTTAATAAACTTTATTTTAGTTGTATAAAAAGATCAGAAATGTGCAAATTAAAACTAATGAGAGGCAACTCTATAAACATCCTGATTTTAGCAGAGGGGAAATCCAACATTTTTGTGCCAGGGCAGGTTGATTATGTAGCCAGAGAATGTCCATTGCAAACCCCACACCTAGCAGCGAGCTCTGAATACCCCCGATGACAAAAAGTTATACACGTAACACGCCAAAATTACAAACAGCATTCATATAGAAAATATTTCATATTTTCCCATTTGTATTAAAAATCAAGTTTTCGTTGTGTTGAAAAATTAAACATAGCACTGAAGTGCTGATCTGCAGCGCTGCTGCTAAATTTTTCGCCCAAACCTCATTTTCCTATGCCTTATTGTTCTTTTGAGTCTTAACAGGGTTTCTGATACTGCACTAACATATAATAAATTTACTTCAAATCTACCATTGTGCAATAGAATAATTGATCATTGAACAAATTTGGAGACATTTATACTATTCCATTTAGAACGGATATCTTTAACCAGAAATTCAACTAATGGATAAGCTGAATGGTTGTTGAAAGACCATCACAATCCATGAATAACTAGAACTGTGAGTGACCTCACTGAGTGATACCCCATTTGCAATACTAGGAGTTACGCTTACAAACTTTAAACCTACAAGTTGGATTATCTCCCTTTGCAAGCAACCGGCGATAATGGCCTTCTTTCATGTGTATATACATATGCTGCCCAACCTTCATATAACGTTTCTTCAAAATGCATTGAACGGTTAAGGAGTTACGCAGACAAGATTTGTAAAACCCTTAAGTTTGATTATCTCCCTTTGCAAGCATCCAGCGATAATTATCTTGCATCATAAACATCTACATATGATACCCAACCTTCATATAAAGTTTCATCAAAATCCACTGAACTGTTTAGAAGGAGTTGCGCTTACAATGTACATGGACAGAGACAGACAGACGGACGGAAAATTCCTATATACCCCCAAAAAAAACCAAATACTGTGTTTGCAGGGGGTATAATAAATGCTACATTCTGACCATTTTCACTTATTCAGTAATTCACTTAATAACTCTTGTAACTGTGAAGTTGGAACAAGTAATAAAGTTCAATATTTTGTTCAAAAACAGGTAAAACTAGAACTGTGAGGCACTAGGGGACCTCGTTAACTATACCCCCCGCTGCTGTTAATTTAATGGACCAGGACATCCTTATCATGGTGATTTGTCTCACAATTTCTAAGTCCAACTGGCTATAACTGAGGGAACAAAAGGGTATAACGTTATGGGAAAGGTATTGGACCAGGACATACTTCATATGCGCACATCTACATACTAGGATCTAACAGTATGCAAAGTTTCATTAACCTCTGATAAGGCATGTTTGAGAAACTGGCTACAAAAACAAGAGGCTCACCAGAGCCTGTATCGCTCACCTAGAGTCTACTTTTCATTGGACAATTAATCAACTATTTGACCATGTTTGTTGCAATTGGTTCAATTGTTCAGGGAAAATTTGTTGAAGATTTATTTTTCATAAGGTTTAATGTTAAAATATGTTCCCTGATGGTGGTAGTCCTGGCAGGAAGTTGATATAATTGACCAGGAATAAGGGTAAACCTTAAATAAATGTAACAGAACCCAACCTCAAATTACACAAACCAATAACTCCTAAATAGAATTTGGGATTCCCTTCAAAATTTCAGGGTAGGTAGATCTCAACATGGCAAACATTTTTCAAATTTACATTTCACTTCTATCTCAAATAGTTTTGGAGATAAATGACGAAAAATGTTAAAATTTTGAAAATTTGACGAAAAAATGGCAATAACTTCTAAATGGGTTTTGGAATTTACCCCATGTCTGATTTTCGATATCTGTAACGGTTTTTAAGTTATAAGCCAAAAACAACACATCCGACCCCTGTATTCTATTTTTAGCTACGACAGCCATGCTTTATGTCAGATCAAAATAAATTGAGGATCATTTGTAGAGGACATGTCATAGATCATTCCTATTAAGTTTCAAACCAATCGGCCCAGCGGTTTCAGAGGAGAAGATTTTTGAATGAAAAAATTTTGAAAATTTGAAGAAAAAAGGGCAGTAACTCCTAAATGGGTTTTGGAATTTCCTTCAAAATTTCAGGATAGGTAGATCTTGTCATGCTGATCAATTTTAACCTATGTCAGATTTTTGATATCTGTAACGGTTTTTAAGAACCATAACAACATATTAAAATTTGAAAAGCTTTGGTTGAACAGTTCATAAGTTATCACATGGCCACCACTGGAAAAGCCATTTTTCAATCTTTCAAGAACCATAACTCTTCAACGGTGAAAGTGAAAATCGTCAATATCGAACTTGACCTCCATTTTGTCATCAGTAACAACATATTAAAATTTGAAAAGCTTCGGTTGAACACTTCATAAGTTATTGCACGACACTGTTTGGCAGCTGCCCGCCTGCCCGGCCGCCCGCCGTACATCACCAAATTAATAACCAATATTTTCCTATGAAAATCCGGTTAAAAATAATTAATGTATGCCATAAAAGGGTAGACTTACGGATGTTCGGAACAAATATTGAATTTGGTTATATCGTCAACGGGAAAATTTTATATGATCTATTGCAGACCGACCAAGAACGAATGAAATGGATAATAGATAGATGGATGGATGGATGAATTATTGTTTAACGTCCAGTGGCAAACAGGTGCATTTCAGGACGAGAACATGATATGATAATGAAAATGATCCCTGCTTTGTACTAGACCGACACGCTAAGTCGGATTTTTAATGCACTAGCTCACAAAGTAACTGTCCACAGGAAGACATATCACCTCACTCGGACACATTATACTGACCAGTCTTTGCTCTTACTCCTAGATGCTCGTGCTTGGCGGAGAAGCAGCAAATACCAATTTTAAAGTCTTTGGTTTAACCCGGTCGGGGATAGAACCCGCGACCTTCCGCACTCGGGGCGAGCACGCTACCACGAGACCACCGAGGCGGTTGATAATAGATAGATTGTCCATAGTTTTTTTTTATAATTGTTGTATTTGTACTTGAGGAAAATTCCAAACACAGGAAACGTTACATTTTGTAAACAGACGGCAAAATTTGATTTCATCTAAGAACGAAATAAAGATTAATCAATGACATTTATTCTGTTATGTACAAAATGTATTAGTATAGGAAGCATATAAAATGCTGTTATTACATTTTTTTTCAAAAGATAACATTTTTAATAACCAAATACGTGCAATTTGACTATATGCATTAAGAAAAAAGTACTACAGACTAATCAAAAAAATATCTCAATTGATGACATTTATTTCGTAAATTTGTAATCTAATTTGAAGAAAATAACGAAATAAAAGACAGACAGACAGCGTTAAAAAGTTAAACGGGGAAATTTGAGGAACAGTATATTTAAGACAGTGTTTCAGAGATACACGGGAATATTTGAGGAACAGTATATAAGACAGTTTCAGATTTATAAAGATCCCGAATGCATTTTTTTTTATATCCCCGTATTTGGGACGGGACGGGGAAAATTGACGATATAGCCTATTTTGTTTTTGCCGAGGATAAGTGAGAATGAAATTTGATAAATGTAACCAGAGACATGTTTTATATGTCTCTGATGTAACGTCATTCCAAAATCATTTAATAACAAATAATAATTTCAAAAACGACTGATAAGTCTTGTTTTTGGATATATATATCGTCATCCAAAACCACCCCATCGAGTCAAATGGTCGCTCCATTGGAATTTCCTGTGTTGCCAGATTGTCGATATTACGACCAAACACTGTTGAAATAATTTATATCCTCTAATAATTGTCGAAAATAGCCAAACGATCTTCGTGAGGGTCAAATTAGATGAATCCAGTATGGAATCGACAAAAATAAATTGGGTCAATCAATAATTATAAAAACAATACATGTGGTTTATTAATAATCCTCGTGTTCTCTCCTTAACCTTATATTGTTGTTTCTTTTATTCCATTCCGTATAAAACAGTGTACCTTTCTAAAATAAGAACGTACTGCACACTTCGCATATTTTTTTTTCCTTCATACAATGAGAATTTATATTTAGACATTCTCCGTGAATTCCTGTGTACTTACTATTTCTGAGCATGCGCGATGAATTGTCCGTGATCTGATTAAAATGCACGCCTGCAAAACCTGTCTTTAAGGCGGATTTGTTTATAATTATTTAATATAAACAATATTTTATTCATAAAAGTTATCATGAATAAGATTGGTCAACAGGCTAAACCTATATAAGTCCTCTCCGAAAAACACTAAATAGTCTAGAAAGATGTGTATGAACGTGATAAATTGATACCGCCCGGTTCGCGGAAACAAACAATTATTTATTTTTTGGTCATACGCAAAAATATTCGTGAAAATATTACGGTATCAATTACTCGCAACAGCACACCTTAGCATGGGAATTCATATATGTGACGACTGATATTGACCATGAACTTGTTTAAATTTTCAACTGGTCGATGTGATGTAGCATCAAATCATATTAATAGATTAGGTGATGGACTTGACCTATCTTTGATACATGCTTTCTTGATTGTAAACATCGAAATTAAAGGCTTATAACGAGTCGTATTGTACAAGAATTATGTAATTAAATCTACTTAAAAAGAAAGAGATCAAAATGTCCCCAGTAATGCACAAGCCTACAACTGAGACTGGTTCAGGTTGAACGGGGCCCTGATAATGGAGACTGCACTACTTTCAAACTTTGTATCAATACACAAACAGTAAAAAATGCGGAAGCATTCATAGAAAGAAGTTAGATGGCTCAGTACAAAGTTATTGCCAGCGTGTTAACAATCTTACGCACAGCATCACCTAGATAAGCTAATCTTATCTTCGCTGCAGCAGCGCTGCAGAAAAATAAATTTGTTTTTCATTTTTTCTATTTTATAGGAAATTGGAGATGTGCTTTGCTTGCTTTAAAGCATTACATCAGAAGACGGCCGGATGAGTGTTTAGAAGGGGGCAGTCGATTTTATCTTTCAACCTTATATACATGTATATACAAACCAAACAAACTGAAAGGTGAAAATGTCGATGTAAAGAAAGTAGAGTATGGTATAGTCAACAACCATCATGCAACTGTCACGAAAAATGAAGCTCATAAGCATTATTCAGCCATAGAAAAAAATATTGTTGATGGCACAGTTTCATCTGATAATAGGAATGATATTACAGAGATGTGTTCATCAAATATAATTGGAAAAGAAAATGAAGTTTATGAATCCTTTTTTGATAAAGATGATCAGTATTTGGGACAGGCTACATACATTATAGATCATGGCGAAGAAAACAAAACTGTAAACTTCAGGATGTCTAATAATCAAAACTCTGTTGCTTCAGTATTCACACCTAGCAGATTAACATGTATGGGTCTGATGTCATCACCAGTACAAAAGTCATTTGCAGTTTGCAAAAGCCATGGACGTTTATGAATTAATTGTTAAAAGTGTATGCATCGTATATATACATGTATTATTACTGCAAATCACATTTTTATATTTGTAAAATAATGCAATAAATTGTAAATTACCTTTGATGTGATTTTATTTATTTAATATTAATAACACAAATTTTTAAAAGTGAATTTAAGCCGGTGACCTAAACTGTTTTCACCACAAGACTCGAAATCATGTCGCAAAAAATAAAATGAAAATATTGACCTACCTACAGTACCCTATTTTTTTGGTGCTGTAACCTTAAACAGACTTATATTTTTTTTTTGGCCTAAGACCCAAGCTGATGTACCCTTAACTAACACAGAATTTTTAAGGATTACCAACAGAAAATCAAAAGGCTTGTGTTATCACAGCTGTAAATACTTCTTAATTAAAAATATTATTTCTTCTAACTGAAAAAATATAAACACATTTTTATTTGAAATTATTAAGCAGTATAAAATTTATATTTTTATAACAAAAATTTGTTGAAATATATATGGAAATAAATATTTCGTATTTTTATTTCAAATAAAGAAAAAAGTTAATAGTTGTAGTGAAGCTTATTACACCAGGGCAGGGGATCAGGTTACACTCAAATTCGGAACAGATGATAATATTAAATATTTATCCAATCTTGGAACTTGTATATATTATATACATAAAAAACATGGGCGGATCGACTTTTGGCCGGATTGGTTTTGGGACAAATCAACCTGATACCATTGTCTCTGCAGTCGGTCCGAACTGTCCTATAAATTTATATTCATCACCAGATCAAAATATTTTTTGTGCAGACGATACTTAACTATAATATAAATAATTGTACACTTATCTAGGCCTTAAATTAAATCAAAAGGGAAAAGGTTAAAGATCACTTAAAAAATTATATGTAAATATTCAGTCTCACATGTGAGAACTTACAAAAAGCCTGTAAAAAGTGCACCAGTAATAACGAAAGACCATGTAATTATTCGAAATCTCAATGAAGCTGCAGGTGTGCCTTTCATATAATTTTTCCGCTTGAATTCTTTTCCTGCCATTCCAGTTTAGATTATTATAAGACAGCCCCTCTTACGAGGGTGAAAATTTGAACACTGCGACAAGGACTTCAAGTGAAGGAAGCAAGGTCAAATTTGATTGGCTTATGCAATTCGTAGCTATATTTGACCGTAATCGGACTAGAACCAAGAAAGATACGGGAAAAAGTCATACCGGTGTTCATGTGTATCTATCACGTACCTGGGTTGAGGATCTAAATTTATTTATTTAAATATATCATTTAAATATATAAATTGTGTGTTAACATCCATCAAACAATAGTGGACACACTACATGTCTCGCCTGAGTATCCACATGGACAGTCACAGAATAATGATTATCTGATACCCAACAGTGCAAGCGAGTCAAAGGAAAATGCGCTAAACGAACAAATGGACATAATTATTCGTGATTTCGATTTTTCAATTTGTATACAAATTCACAAATTTCAAAAAAATATTGTGAAGTCAAATCATAATCAATTTTCATTGAAATTTGCACCATTAGATAGGAACCAGTTTCAAGTTATAGATGAAATTTGGCTTCCTATTTCGGTATTTTTGGTTATGAGTACTTCTTGTTTAAAATAAGTTGCGTTTTTGGTCTTCCAAATGTTTCGATTTTAATGCTGCTGATGAGAGGTAACTCCTTGAAATGCGTCGTATACCGCATAGTATAAATTTACTATATCTAATATTAGTATCTTTGGATTGTTATTTTGAAACTCCTGGGACTATGCCTCTGCACGGTGGACCCTAGGTCCCGCGGGTATTCACCAACCCAGTCGTCAGACTTGTCTGACATGATTATTCATTGATTTGTTACAGAAATTTCCAGTATTTAGCAAAATTCAAAAATAATTTAAATACTAATCGTTCGATCATTCCTTGTATTGCACATGGTAGGTCTCCTTAGATCATGTGAAATTTGGCTTCCTATTTCGGTATTTTTGGTTATGAGTACTTCTTGTTTAAAATAAGTTTGGTTTGGTCTTCCAAATGTTTCGGTTTTAATGCTGCTGATGAGAGGTAACTCCTTGAAATTCGTCGTATACAGCATAGTATAAATTTACTAATTTAGTATCTTTGGATATTAAAAAATTATTTTGTTTATTTATATATATTTTTGCAGTTCTAGATTTCAGAGTTGTAATGATGATTTAATCACAAAATAAATTTATGACTTAAAAGAATTGGTTGAATATATATAGGGAATATATGACTTCACAATTTTTTCTTTATCGTCACTCATAAACCAGGAACCGGAAATACATACACAAAATATAAACAATAAAAGTTCAAATATTTCTATTTCTAAGATTGCAGATTTATTGAAAATTTATTGAAGATTGGTTGAGAAATGATTTTACAATAATGTTTTGAAAAATTGTGAATTTGTTTAGAAACATATTGGAAAAATCGAAGTTCACGAATAATTATATCCATTGACGATTCACTGACTATATAAAGTTCTCCAGGTGGAAACAGTTATCATTTGACCAGGGATCATATAATACTAACATATTACATAAACTTCATATACAGTTCCTGTTTGACCATGCAGTTTATTTATATCAATTAAAGTTATGAAGCATGCGTTACTTTAAAATTAGTATAGATATAGAGTGTGCTTTAGAATCCACTAATTTTGTAATGCAAAGTTCCTAAATATAGGGAAAAGAACCAAATCTAATAAACTGTAGCTTTCCCACTCATTCCATACCCAAGAATATTGGCCACATTATATCTGAAAATCCTTAAATCAGCACTCCGGGTGTGCCATCACCTAACGGATTTCTGATTGGCATTGATTTCTATGGGAAATAATCAGGTACCTTTAGTTTTTTGGCGATTTCAATTTTATCATTTAACCAAGAGAAATTTTCCACGGCAGGCTAGATATGTAAATGAATTTCTAATATTATGGTACAAAACTAAAAACTTTAAGTATAAATGCATAATATTAAGTTGTCAATGATTTCTTCAAAACTGGCCAACCTGAAATTAGTATTTTACAATAGATTCCTATTGGAAAATGTTCAAATTTGGACTTACCAGGACCATCATATTTCTTGGAGAACATGGAGAAGTTACTATATTATAGATATAAACGGAAAAAATAAACCTTATCACCACAAACAGGTTCTGAAACCGTCAGGTGATATATAGGGGCCGTCTCCAGATTAATAAGCAATACAAATTTTCTCCACATTTAAGTTGTACTGCAGTTTTTCCCCCAATTCCCAAAAGCGTGTCACCCTCACCCTTCTTATGTAAAGAATATCATATTCTATGAAAAATGTTCGGATTGTCAAGAAAATAAACATGTATTTTATTTTTATAGCTTGAGTGGAGAGAAAACTAGTGATCATACTGTGTCAAGTTGTATTGTTGGACAGTAAGTATACATTTTATACAGAGCGCAAACTGTTGACCTTCCCGAGTACCTGGGTTCACTCCATGTTTCATAGAATTTCGTGTAGTCATTTAAATTAAAATGGTTCCATAGGTTATATTGCTCATTTAATAAAAGTTGGTGAAGTTTAAGCAGATACGTCATCAATACCACCGAGGTGATGTTTACCGCTGCTTGTGGAATGTTAATCTCCGATGGTATTAGAAGTCATTACTGCGGCCTTACGTTACCTGACCATGTTGATCTTACTGGAATTTGACTAAACTGCATGTATGTTTTATAGCAAACATGTTACATAAATTTGTTTATATTGTTTGCCCAAACTGTTGGTGACGAGGGTACCTGATGGAGGTTAATCCAAAAATACGCATTGTACATATTTCTATCATGTATATCTAAGTTTATTTTTATACCATGTAGTTGTTATATATTATAATTGATTAACATCTTAATAATTAGTAGATAACCTATAGCTTAGCTTAGACTATAAACTTTTTGAAAAAGAGAACAATGTAACCGTTGTACGAGGGTAGCATGTAACATTTATAAGGTTTTCTCGCTGAAAAAAAACATGGACGGAATCGGTTTTCGGCAAGTTTGATAACCGAGCTGCTTTCTCGTATCCTATCTCGAATATCCCAGCCAATTCTAAAACTGGCAGTTTGACATCATATAAATCTCTTACTAAAATAATAAAATTCCCACTAGCAATGACTAGGTCCGTTAATTTTCGAGTCATTATCAGAAAACGGGAAAATTACAAATGAACATACATGTAGATGAGCGAAAAATCAACCAGAAATTATTGATTATGGATTATTTGTATTAACTTGATAAATTTATAATGATGACCAAATATGTCCGTCTGGTATTAACGGATTCAGTAAAACTAAACAATAAGATAAAACTATTTTCAAGAAAAAGACTTAATATAATTAGGTAATTTTATTGGAGTAAATCTTTTTGTTGGAAAACATCTGTGAAAACAATTGCTATATTCTAAGTAGCAAAACTTTTTATATTACCGTTGGTTAAAATTTATTTTGAAAAGCCGAGAAACAGCATGATTGTTATGCATGTATGACGGAGATTTATTAAATTGAGGGAAATTTTACGCTAGCTAGTAATGAATCAACTGAGCTGCATGGAGATACCCTCGGGGATTTTGAAAAAAAAGGTACAACCAAAACAATCAATTTATAGAGATATACTCCATTCCCCCCCCCCCCAAAAAAAATAGATTGATTGATTGCTAAACGTCCAGTGGCAAATATTTCATGCTTCTTCAGGACGAGAACCAGTTCAATTGATCAAAAATTTCAAATAAGGATGGGACGGGACAAACAAGGTAACCAATTTTGACTGCCACTGTAAAATGAGGATGCCTGGGTAAGGTCGGAAAATTTAGCCGGCTATCAGCCTACTCTTTCTCGAAAAGTACAGAAGGGGTCTTTAGTGTGGCATTCTCCAAACACGTTACCCACTATGGTCCGCTGTCAGGCTTTCCGTATTATGACCTGATGACACCCAAACGAGAGGGTCTGCTCTATCCGACACCTAGGGACGCGCTAGGCGGCTCTGTGGGTTGAGCTTCCGAGAGGCATTACAGGCACCTAGCCAAAAATTGAACACTTTTATTACACTTACTTTAAAGTATCAATTAAACGCTCATACTGAATCACTACACTGCAACTGAGCAGGAGATACTTTTGGTGATTTGGATACTATCAGCAGAGGAAACGACTCATTAATTGGTAATAAACATGTGTAAATTTCTCGTCGATTTCTGACTCGTCAGTTGTTTCCAAGCCAAAAGTGCTGAAAGCCGAAACAGTTACTCAAAAGAAGTGCAAATTAAACGCCAATTCAAAAGGAACAAAAAAAAGGGAAAATCTTACGCTCTTATATATTCTTACATTTTCACATTCATACACGGCACTGGTAAAAATCTCGGGATTACATGTATGTGTAAGCCGCTTGTTTAGTTTGTAAATAATTGAAAATGGAGTATTCACGAAGAGAATTTCGATTCTTTTTACAATTATGAAAGATTTTAATGAAGTAAAAAGACATTAGTATTATGAGAATGAATTTAATTTAAATTCATCTGTTTTTTTTTCTTCAGTTTCCGCGTTTTTAAAACTACTGTGTCAATATCTAAACTCCTTAAATTTGACCTATTCTCTTCAATGATCACCTAATTTAGTCTACTAAAATTTATGAATGTCATTTTCCGTCTCAAACATTGTTTCTGTTTCTGAACAAAAATCTCAGAATAAACAGGGAATGAAACTAAACTACTAAAATAATTTTAATTGGTCTGATCTAACACTGACATCATTGCCTCTTTTATTTCATTGGGCATCTCTATCGTGACCAAACTGTGTCTCTTTTGTAAATTCTTATTGTTTGTATTTTTGTCTACTGTTTCATATTTGCTTCTTCTTGATTTTTCCACTAACTGTTTCAGTTTGTTTAATGATGCCGCCATTTTTCCTGTTGAGTCTTTGTTTGCATTGTGACGTACGTGAGCTGCCCGTCTTCTACCATAAATCAATTCACTGTACAAAATAAAAAAATAACAATATACATAATAACATGAAACAACACTCCATAAATAGCAGTACATAATAAACACCAAGGAGAGAGCCTCGGGTCAAGAAAAGAATTGCCTCTTGCAATATTTGTCTCATAAATTCGAGAAATTGTAGCCAAAATATAGAATTGTTTTCCAAACATAAAAATTAAGAATAATCATCTCTTTGAAAAAAGCGTGTTCAGTCTTTAAAAATAGAAGCAACATTGCGTTTGCAAAAAATCAGTCTTTTATAATTATCCAATATTGCAAAATGATATGTAAATGGATATTGTTTCTTGCAGTTTCGATATAATAGAAACCAATGCATTTCTTTAATATGTAATAAAAAGTGTCTTAAGATTTATCAAAGCCTATCTTATGCTTGTATATGTATGAAGCCTGGATAGACGCCGTAAGAAGGACAGGAGTTCGTGGCAAAAATGATATTCCTAACACATATGTAGCAATAGAGAAAAGTTTAAACATATGTAACTACAAATTTATACGCTCGTATACTTATATAGGGAGCAGCCACTTCATTTCTATGGGGTGCTTAGGATCAAATGTTCGATCCTGCCTATTTTTCTTCGAAATTTTGGTTCTGGACTTTTTTCGCCGGTATTGCGACCTAAATTTATATTTTCATTTAAACAAAAAAATGTCCTGATTGACACAGGTCCTGCATTTTTTGACACCTAAAATGATCCTGTCTTTTATTTTGCCAAAATCATTGTCCTGCCTATTTACTTCAAATTTGATCATTTGAACCTATCCCCCTCTCCCCACCCCCCATAAAAATCAAATGTTTGCTCCCTTAAAAATACATACTGAAAATCGACTTCTTGGTTCTTGTCAACATCTAACTTGTCCATTAGTGCATCAATTTTAGCATCTGGTATTTGTATTGAGAATCGCTAGAAAAGATATTATAAAGTCATAAATCAGTGAGATAATATTTAAGAGTAAAAATGAAACAAACTTTGTTTGCGGGGGGTATAATGATATGGAGAATGTACCAACAAGACAATAATCCGTTAGACAGAACAAGTTAGCACAATAATCTCTCACTTTTGCAAAGAAAGGGACTTAAAGGCTGATTTCATACTTCCTCTCACTACGTCATAAAGGACATTGTCATATTTCTAGAAACATTTCATAGGTACACCATGTTATGCAATTTAAAAAAAGAATAATCAAGGGGTCCCTTTTTGGAAACAACAATACCAAAACCGGGTCTGAACCAGCGTCGCAGCATGCAATTCATTGATCGGCAAACAGGATGTGGCTGCACGACAAATCGAAAATTGCTTACACGCTACAACTCAATATCATCAAGCTGAGGAAAAAATATAAAATCATTCCATTTTGTAGAAGCCAAGAAAACGTTGGCGACGCAAGTAGAAAAAGACAAAATTGTAAGTAAAACTCTAATGACTCTTAAAATTTTCAATAATATTTTTCTGAAATAAAGACATAATTTGCTATTCATTGATTCTACATGACATCTACACCTCTAACGTCACTGAATCATTTACCGGGAAAATTCAAGTGTTATCATGGTATTCGAGAGAGAGGGTCATAGTTGTCACAAAAGTACTTAAATATGGTTTTATCAGAGATAGACCGCAAATATTGCAGTAACTTTGGAAATTGTATGTGCGTCGTCTACATGTGTACTTACTGAAAATCCATCTTTCAATTCTTCTTTAGTAATAACGTTATCATTGTTTTTATCAAAAGTTTTGAACAAGTCTATCAAGCGAAAACTTTCTTGCTTCATAAATTCAAACAACAACATTAAGGGATCGTAATCTTCCAATTTCTTTTCCCTCATTATAGAACTTATTTTCTTTTTATTGGGTTCTTTGTGATGAACCTTTATGTCCTTTTTACGCTGGAGTTGAGCATAAGCTTCAAGGAATTCCTCATTAATAGGAGTGTCCTGAAATAAATAAATTGAAAACAACAGTAATATTTTTGTCAATCGAAAATTGTTCAGTATGCACACCATACTAAACATACACCAACGGCTTCTACATCCACATAAAATCTAAAGAAACATTTTATGAAAATAGGTAAAAAATAAAAAAAAACAAAAATGAAAGGTACACTGAGCACACGAGGTAACAGTCCAAAGGACGACATATCACCCCACCTGGACACAATATACTGACTCCTAGATGCCGCGTACTTGGCGGAGAAAGCAACAAATATGAAATTTAATGTCTTTGGACCATGTATCTTAGCCATTTTATTATAATACCAAGCATGCCAAGTTAGCAAGTTACAAATGCATTTAAAAAAAACCACTTAGTTTGATAAGGTATATATGTCGTATTTTAAGTTCTCTTCTTCTATGTGTCTCCCCCGGTGTCAGCATGAGAAATTCTTTTGAGAGTGGTACACATGTGATACAATGACTTAATATAAATATCAATCTTACCTCCAGATGTAAGTCTTTTAAAGATGAATTTGAGGATTTTTCCAGACATTTCAATATAGCAATAGCACCATCTGTAGTAATAGGATTCCCTGTTATCTGTAAATGATTTTCGATTTTATCATACTATATTTGTATTTTTTATAATGCTTTAAGTATTAACATTTTCTACAATAAAGCTTTGTAGTTTATTTGAAATACACAAAACTGTTATATACATCACAACCCAGTACAAATTTGTAAAAAAGAAAATAAAATATTAAAAAGAAAAAAACTGGTTACTTTAAAAGTTTAATCGTTAGTTCTTTGCTAAGCCTCACCAAAATATAACTGGCTATAACTCATCCTTTTAAAATCCTATGAAGCTATTAAAGTTTTCAGTCTTGTAGAATGTTGATTTGCTTACGCTTTTCCCGAGGGAGGGGGGGGGGGATTTTGACGGGGTGTGAGGAAATTGCCTAAGAAAAGGTACCCGAGTAAATACTTGAAAACATGTCAATAATATACCGGAAAAAATAATTTTGATGAAAACATCTACCCGAAAAATAGCAATATCGAAAAAGAACACCCGAACTAATACTGATGTTTATATACAAATATCTGAGGAACGGAATAGCACTTAAAGTTTGTGTAAATACAACCCGAATAAATATTAGTTTTTCAAGACATATCTCCAATTAATACCAAAAATCATGAAAAACCCACCCAAATGTTCCGCACATCCCTGTATAGGTCTATATAGTGAGTTATTCCCCCAGGCGTTTTCCCCATATCATGACATTCGTCTTTTCTGTGAGGAAAACATATTTAAGACACACACAAAAAGAAGAAAATTGATAATTAAAATACATTACCTTTAGGACTTCGAGTGTATCATTAAGCCTTAATCCTTTAAGGAAATTTCCAAGATGTAAGAAATTAATTCTAGTATTAGAAATATCTAATTTGCGTAGTGTGTGATTTTTCTGGAAAAATTTCCCGAACATAATGCATCCCTCCTCTCCAAGACCATTGAATGAAAGGTTTACATCAAGTAATTCCACATTTTCCTATGAAAAAAGATGTTTGGTTTTAAAATAAAATCCTGTTTACAACAATAAAATCTTTAAAATGTTCTGATATAGAATACAAAGAAACCGATTAATAAATATTCTTCACTCGAAAACAATAAAGAAACACCTGCCTATGTGCCATGTATACACAAGAAGTTCTATCAAAATTTTATTTCGTTTTTTCTTTATTGATGTAAATTTTAGCTTCTGCTTCGTAACATTTTTTTCCATTGTTTCGAACTGCCATATGTTCGTTCTGATGCACATGTTTTAAGTATGCACATTTAGTGCATCAAAAAATGATGTAACAGAATGCTTACCGCTTAATAAAGGTACACATCCAAAAGTAGATTAGAAAAACACATGTAATAAAAAGTATTATTTAATAACGTAAGCTTAAATAAACTGAATACTAACACATATTGCTTTGACCAGATCCGAGGCTCCACGACCTCGGATGTGGTTCCAACTTAGGTCTAGATGTCGAATTGTGAGGTTGGAAGCTGAAAAAAATTCAAAATTCTACTATAAACTGAAATGAAAGTAGGATGGAAGTAAATTTTATTGTGGGTAAATTGAAATCACAAAACTTCTGAATTAAAATCATACTCTAAAATATATATAGACAGTGTTACAACCACAGATTTTTTTTTGATTTTAAACATATTGAATATAGAATGTGGTAGAGTTCATTTACTTAGTTTAGCGGGTATTCAACCCATCACCTATCAAATATATATTGCACTCGAAACGGAAGACAATTATAAGCCCTCAGCTTTTTTAATTTTTTAAAATATCTAGAAAATGACACCGAAGTTTTCTAATATAACATATAATATTCTATGCAATACACTCCAGTATTTAGGTTTTATTCTGTGATTTTATTATCACGTTGTATTTTCGTTTGTTTTTTAAAAAAACATTCCCCCCATGTACAAAAGTTAACAGCAATGAATATTTTCCAGACTTGTGGTAATTACATGAAATTAATGGGTTTTCAAACATTTTTTATGCAAAACTGATGAGATCTAAATCAATGATTTGTGCACATTTGTACATTGTACATCAAAATTGGTATCTAAGAATTCAAAACACAACTGTACGACCCTCCCTATAGATCTGGTTACCCAAATTACATTAAAACTGTTTTGTTTTTGTTTTTATCATCAATACCTGTTGCATATTATGACATGTTTTTCATGCATATATACAAATATCTATCTTTTCTTGCAGTTCAAATTGGCATGGAAAGATGATGAAGTAGCTTCACAAAGATATAAAAGAATCTATATTTACCTATTGACTTGGCCATAAGTCTGCTTGCTTCGTCATCTAAATCATTTTCACGAAGGATAAGCTCTTCTATAAAATCATTTTCCTAAAGTAGTAAGATAAAAGAAGACAAAAATTGAAAATTAATAAATCAACACTAGCATTAACCAAGTATATGTCAGAACATGTAAATGTTTCCTTTCCATCCAGTTTTTTGTGCGAGTTCTTATTACTAGTAGTTTTTTTTTTTTTTGGGGGGGGGGGGGTATTGCTCTTTATTCTTTTATCATGGGTATGTTATGTGTTTTCTTATGATTTGTCATATTCAGTATTATCGTTCTTCTAGTCTTTTGATTTTATGTGCTTTCCGATCCGTAATAAGTAACCCTTACCAATATATCATCTCACAATGAACTACATGTATGTGTAACCTTACCAACCGAGAGTTATATGTCATTGTAGGTCTTGTCAAACATTTGAAATCAAAATTTATGAAAGAATAAAATTATGCAATCAAAATGATAAAAAGTTTACTAGGATATAAACCGACATGCATAGTTATAGAACACTGTATAATCACATCCTTACCTGAATCATTCTGGCAACATATATAGCCGACTTTGCATTGAGATGGTTTTCTGAAATAATCAGCAATTCTGGATTATACGTATTTGCGAACCTTTGGTTACTCTTATAGAAGTTTATTCGTGAACTATCGTTTGCGATAAGTGCAGGATTTTGGACCAATTGAAAACATGGTCGCAAATATAACTAGACTTAGGAAGTCAGAAACAACAGCAATCCCCGCACTCCCCACATTTTGTATCCCTGTGCACCTTTTTAACAACCTTTGAATACAGGCCCAAATTTTGAAAATTATAATTCTAAAACATTGCACATCTGCATACAGTGTATGACAATACTGTATAGAAATATGTATAAAATGAAAAATGAAAGAAAAGTTTCAGTCACCAGCTTATAATTCCCAATTATTGAAATTCGACCCCCTAAAGGCCCCAATGAAAAATGAAAGATGGGTTAAGGTCACAAGCTTTAATTCACAATTTTCGAAATTCAACCCACGTGGACCCCAATTTTTGAAAATGAAAATTCTATAACCTTATTGCGCATCTACATACAGTATGTGTTAATACTGTATAGAAATTAAGTGCATGAAGTCAAAAATGAAAGAGGAGTTAAGGTCACAAGCTTCACCTCCTAATTATGTATTTAATTTATGTACAGTATTGTAAAAAAATTTATATATAATTTATACAGTATTTTTATAAAAAATTGGGCCCACGGTGGTCGAATTTCTTAAATTGCTAATTTAAGCTTGAGACCTAAGTACTCGTGAACGATTGTCTCCGTCCGTCAGTCACATTTTCTTCTGACACCAACTCCTCCTCCTTCACTTTTGGGTCTATATAAAAAGGTTGCACACCACCTGTAGATGCGCATCTAAATCACATGTACAATCATTCTATAGTGAATGTAGAAGCCTTGCGTCAATAATGAATGAAGAGTTGATGTCATAAGCATATAATGATAATTCGCTCGTTTTCGGTCCTACATTTCACCCGTTGAGCGAGATAAAAAAATTAAAAACTTATTGCGCATCTACAGGATATATGCAACACTACTGAGAAGGAATTAAAATGCTATACCCAAAACTGAATGAGGAGTTGATGTCATCAGAAAGTGCGACGGAGGACATACAGACGGACAGACGGACGGAGACAACGACAATATACACACAATGTGGGTATAAAAATGAAAGAGGACTTTAGTTCACAAGCATAAATTCACAATTTCTGAAACTCGACCCCTATGGTCCTCAATTTTTGAAAATCAAAATTCTAAAACCTTATTGCGCATCTACATACAGTTTTTGACAATACTGTATAGAAATTAAATGCATGAAGTAAAAAATGATAGAGGAGTTTAGGTCACAAGCTTCAATTCCTAATTTTCGAAATTCGACCACTGTGGGCCCAAATGTTTGAAAATGAAAATTCTAAAACCTTTTTGCGCATCTACATACAGTTTGTAACAACACTGCATAGAAATTAAATGCATGAAGTTAAAAATGAACGAGGGGTTTAGGTCACAAGAAAGTGTGACGGACGGGACGGACGGGACGGACAGACGGACGGACGGACGGAACTTTTTCGAAGTGCGGGGATAAAAATATTTATAAAGTGAAATTGCTGCCATATGATCTTAGCAGCTGAAATGCACCACCATTATATAAGTATATCCTTTTGGTGTTTTATTATATAAGTTTATTTTTTAAATGATAAAATTAATCATGTTAATTAGTGATACCGATGGCTTGTTTAACATGTTAATTGTCTGAAATACCTACTTGATAAATCCAGGTATGTTAAAGTCTTGTTTTCTTTCAATCCCTCTTGTATATATTTCATGCCGGAAACATCCATTCCTACCCTGGATAGAGTCTGTAGATAGCAACAGAATTGGTTTTAATTAGAACTTTATTTTTATCCCTTTTAGTCTTTTCATTTCAGCTTTTTCCCCAAGGTAAATTTCAAATCTTTAGATCTACATGTGTATCAATCAATTAGCTATGCAAATTTATCCTAAAACACATTAATTTAGCTACATGAAAATAATAAAACAGAAGATATAGTTATGATCAATTCTTGATAAAATGTTTTAATGCAGGACAAAAAGCAATGGAAACACGCCTTTATTCTTGTTATTCATATAAATCCAAGTGTGACCTTCAATAAGGATATAAGTCTTATAATATAAGTCTTTTAACAAAACACGTACTAAGACAGTCATACGGTCAAATGTACGTTATACAGTAGTAGTATATGTAGACTCAAATTTTCATATAAAAATATTGTATGATTTACCAGATACTCACTGCTCGTGTGATAAAGACGTTTTCTTTGAAAGCTTCTGCAATGTGATATATTCCACGATCACCGAAAATATTGTCAGATAAATCTATTTCTGTAATCTTTGAATTATTCTGAAAAAAAAACAACAAGAAGGAAACTATAAATCTAATACATGTTACAAGTTATCCTGTCATATAGAAATATCAACATATAAAATGCATATTTAATAAATTATGTACTTGTAAAATCTCTGAATACTTCAGTATCCCCTAACACCTTTAACTGCAAACGGTCGTCTTTGCGAGTTTGTTGACAGCGAGTGTTTTGTTTCCTGGTGTATTTGTTAATTGTCAAATGATTGTTTTAGTTGTAGTTTTGCAGTACATTTGTATTTTGATTAATCAACAAATTTGTCTCTGTCGAGTAAGGAAAAGCACTATTTCAACAGTTTCTGTTATTAGGGACGAGATCAAAAGTTCAATGTAGGATAAAAAACTTAATTCAAACAGTTGGGGGGGGGGGGGGGGGGGTGGGGAACTAAAAGTTTTGTTATCCGACATCGATGTTAAGATTGAAAAATACGGATTTAAGTGATGTCCATGTCAAAATACAGAACAAACATACATTGTTGAGGAAAAACAGGACCTATGATACAAAAAGTATATTCAAAGCATATGCCCATATTGGTCAATCAATTTTTCCCAAATTACGTTAAGGGAAGGGGGGGGGGGGTGGAGGTGGTTGGTCAGTGAAAAAACTATGTGAAATAAGTTTTTTATCCTACATCGAACTTTTGATCTCGTCCCTTAGAGCTATTGTTATTACAAAGTTGTTGCTACACTTTCTCGAATGACTGTTGAAAAGCAAGCTGTGTCTACCTACTGTAGAAAACCAATCTTTGTCTACTGACTCAATCAGTAGAACTTGTCTCTAGCAACTCAAGAAAGAACCCTTTTTCACCAATTCATTAAACTAATTTTCCACCTAACGACGCATTCAAAGACTCTTTTCCCAACCGACTCAACCGATGAACCTTTTCTATGCCGAACGGATCAATGAATATGTCTGCTATAGTGACACAGTTAAATATGTGATATCTAAAGTACAACTTCCACTAATTACCAATAATACGGCGATATATATATGATATCTAAATTACCACTTATGATACAGCAATAGGTCTGATTTCTAACTTACCACTAATGATACTGCAATAGGTCTGATATCTTTGTCTGTCATCATTAAATTTGACAAGGTACACACTGGTTTATCGATCTGGCGTAGGAATGTCGATGATGGTAACAAGTCGTATTCCTTACATACAGATTCATAGTGCTTTTTCTCGTCAAATTTTGAATATTTGTAATCTTCTTCGTTGTCAGAGTCTATAAAGGAAAGGATAAACGTCAATAAACCATGTTAAACAATCTTCTATGACTCCAAACTCACAGATATTGAAATCTTTCACCCATTAAATTGAAATCTCGAAACAATCATTACAAAAAGACCAATTTCGCCGTAGATTCTGTTGTTTACCTCCGAATCTGGGCCAATGATTTCGGATTCAAAATCCCCCATTCAGACTCCAGGCCAGTAAGGGAGTGAGGTGGAAGTACGAGGGATTTTTTTCCTTTTGTATCTTTTAGAATAGAGAATGGAGAGGTTCCTGACTTGGGACAGGTTAAAAAATGGGGCAGGGTTAAACATGTTTTGTGAGATCTCAACCCCCCTATACTTATAGTCAATGTAGAATAAACAATTACACAGCGATACACACAGTAAAACTCAGTTCAAAAGATGTCCGAGTCCGATGTTAAAAAAGGTAACAGAAGAAAAAAAGCAAAATGACAATGATCAATATATATTAACAAAGGGCTACTAGCAGTTACTGATTTGCCAGCTCTAGACCTCAATTAAACTGATCAAAAGATTATGTCTTTATCATATAGAAAATCAGCCACAATCCCTGGTTAGGGGTTTAGTATCATGCCATCATACATTATACGAGAAGAACATAACCCGTATCATGCCAACAACTGGTTTTAGAATAAATGTGTTTATTTCCGATGCAAAGACACTATGAGTGAATCAATATTAGTTTTAGCAAATGCAATCTTTAATGACTTGACAACAGTATCGTACCTATATCCCTTGTGGATAATTTTGTTTAAAGGTTAGGTTAGCTTTTCAGGTGAATGACGACATGTTTGTGCTTTGTATAGAATATTACCATAAAAACTGATGTGAAATACCTGAACATATAAGATGTTTGCACGTTGATTTATATTTACGAATGATGTCCTTGTAACGATGATAAAATTTAACACAAGTTTGGACAAGTTTGTGATATCGAAATCGCTGGTTTAATATTTTTCAGTAGTTCATAGATTTCTTTCGATAAATCAAATACATTGTTACATACACGAGCGAATCGAACAAGTTGATATTATATATATATATATATATATATATATATATATATATATATATATATATATCACCATACGATGGTGCCAAGGGATTGAGTGTTTCAAAGTTTCAATTGTCAACTTACCAGTTGATTATAAATGAAGATACACAATTTGTTTAAATAGAAACATTCAAAGACAAGTTGAAGAAATTCCGAAGGGCCATCCAACAATCATAAATACAGAGACAAAGACGAAACCGAGATGGAAAAGGTCAAGAACAAATAAACAATAGAAACCTAAAACTAAAAACTATAAAGTCATAAACAATATGGACCGCACTAAAAACCCAGAGTGGACTCATGTGGTCTGGATGGGCAAGTAGTTATTGTCTTAAATTATACTAGTATTTATTTTTCACTAGCATATAAACCTCTAAAATATTTTAATTAGAAATATCTTTTCATCAGAAAAAAACAATATCTATGTTAAATCAAAAAGTGAAATGCATCGATTTTCTAGCTATGATAGATCTACTAACCATCAAAATAAAAGGAATCTAATTCATCTTCCGTTAGATCTTCCACTGCCAATGGTGTCGCACTTCTCCTTTTGTTTTGTATTTTGCCAAGTGACATCCTTTTGGCAGAAGTGAGAAAAATGGTGGCCTCCCGAAATTTGTTGTTGGAGGTTTTATTCTCACTACAATTTTCATCGTCGAATGAATCAATGTCGGGCATTAAATCACTTTCATTGCCCGCTATATCAATTCCAGGAGCGGCCGATTTCGATCGCTCGATTCGGATTTGTTTGTGGCCTGAAACAGGTCTATGTCCATGAGCGCTGTGTCTCATCTTTACCAAGCTGTTTGTATTGAGTGTTAATGTCGAAGACATCTTGCATATCTGAAATCGAATACCTGAACATCAATAACACCCTTGTTAAGTACCTATGGTTTTGTCAGTGGCAATTGCAGTAGTGGGTCCAAGAAAAAAAAACAAATTAATTAATCAAATGAATTATTATTTACGTGTGTTTTGCGTGTTTCAAGAAAATAAATTATGTTTCGATCATTTTTAGGGGCAAGGAAATGTGCACATCGGACCCATTGGAACCTATGGAAAAATCTTAATAAAATTACTAGTTGCCTATAGTATTAATTATACACTTTAATAAAATAAGAACAAACTTGTTGTTACTAACAAACTTCATCTAGTGTTTACTGAAATTTAAATCAATTAAACAACCAGTTCGAATGTTATTTTTATTGAAATACAACGATTTAATTTTAACAATTTTTTTTTTAAAATACCAGGAAATGAGATTGAATAACAATATTTTGATTGATTGTATTAGGTGATACAAAACGAACAAAAATAATATTTGCAAGTAGTTAAAAAACTTGTTTTAGTTAGCCTGAATTAAAATAATTCATTGATTGGTCTTATTCTTCGTATGACATGATAGATTTTAACATGTAGACAGATATGTATCGTTCAACATTTATATTGTTCTAATACAATTTTTAAATATTTATGAAATTAAATACTTTTTTGCATTAACATAGTAGTAGAGAACGGCACCGTATCCTTTTTCGGGATGACATTGATATTAAGTGCAGATTGTCGATGGAACTTTAAATTATGATTAGAAGCAAAAGACATATTATTATTATTATTACTTTTATTACTATTGTTATTGTTATTATTATTATTATTATTTAAATTTTACAAGAGCATACCTCGTGGTTATATTCTTTTTTTTATTGAAGAACATTTGCACAGAAAATAACGTGTATTTTTATTTGAATTATCCTTCTTTCTACGCATTTTTCGGAAAATGTTCAATTACTTTAAAATATCAAAATTTACTATATTTAACGTAAAACTTATGACTATCAGGTACAAAGAAGTCGTTATCGTAATCTATTTTTTTTAACATACAATATCGATTGAACAATTGGAAAAAGATTAAGTAAACCATTTTTTGTGTTCCATATGAAAAGCCTCAATATATGAATAAGAAAATAATATAGAAAATTGCATTAAATTAGTAATAAACAGAAAAAATGTACCTGTTTCTGTTAAAAATCCAGCAAATTTCCACAACACTCTCCTCGAAAAATATATAAAAAGTGAAAACGTCCGTATTAATTTCACGAGTGTATTTGTCCTAACATGTCAATTTTATGTTAGTATATATTTCCATTTCAACAACAATGACATAATTACACTTTATAATCAAATATTTATTGTTAATCGGCTTGGATTAATCCTGCTACCTGCCAGTATGTAGAACAAGATTAGGTGATTGTTAGGTAATACATAGTTATTTCATTTGAAAGTATTGTTAATTTTCGGTTAAGAAAATATACGGGGTAGACTTAAACAATAATATTTATTTAAAATGTTGCTGTGTAATATAAACAGACATACAGTTTCCACTAAAGCTATATTATTCATCAGTGTATTCTGTTTCTTTGAAGACTATTTAATATGACTTAAATGTTCATGATAATACTGGATAAATTTTATCTCGGAGAGAAGAAATACATTTTACAAGGACAAAATTTCTTGCAGGTGACGTTCTGTACGGTGGCATAATTATCTGTTCCAACCATCCAGGGTGACAAACGGTAGTTTGTACGAAAGGTCTAGGCCATACCTACCTCTCATAGAATGGCCGTTATGGAGACTCCATTGCTAAGGACTGACCCAAGTTTCCAAATAGGTCCATATCACAGTTTTCACTGTATCTGGCTGAGAGGTACCATTTCGCAACAAGTCCAGAATTTCCCCTACGCCTCTAGGGCTGACAAACAGTAGTTTGTACGAAAGGTCTAGGCAATACCTACCTCTCATAGAATGGCCGTTATGGAGACTCGATTACTAAGGGCTGGCCCAAGTTTCCAAATAAGTCCTCATCACGGTTTTCACTGTATCAGGCAGAAAGGTACCATTTCGCATCATATTTTGTTCATTGGGATTAAGTCTGGATGTATATTAGATGTGATGTATTTCTGAAAAGATTTTTTTAATTTGTTTTTTTTTTAATTTTTGAAAATATTTCCGAAAACGCAGACTTCAAAGAAACCCCATTTTTAAAGTACATTTTGTGATTTATTACAAATGTTACTCGATATGTATGTTTTATGCTGTGTAACTTATATTAGAGATACATCGACTATTACGATCAAGCCAAATCGACGAACGCACAATTTTTATTGTGGGCGTCCAAAATTATCCTAAATGAAACTTCAATTTTAAAATGTAATGAATGGAAATATATAGAAAAAGTCGAATTCAGTCTGCAGGCCTTGACCATTATGTAAATGGACAAATAAACGTAAATATCTTTAATAAGCTTTATGGTAATGAAACGACAAACATACAACTGTCCATTACTTCAGAAAAAGAGTAGTTTAAACTTATACCAATCATTTGTGGTTGCTAAAAGTAAGCAGTTGTATCTATCAAATATTGACGACTTTCGCTCAGCGATGTTAAAGTTTTTGGCGAGAAGAAATTGTCTGCCTATAAATACCACGCTTAAACGAATGAACATTACAACAAACTAAAAATGTCAGTTATGTATCTCAAATGCCAATGATAATATTTTTCACGTCATGTTAGATTGTCCTTCTCAATCGTCTATTAGAAAAAGAACAATTTCTGACATTTAAACATGGTTCGAAAGTCTAAAAATCGATATCTGCTTTCCAGAGTTACCACCCTTAGCACAAAAATCAGTTCATGATAGGTGATCTGGGTCACTTATATTGTCCGGACTTAGGTTTTAGTTTAGATAAGATCATGAAAAAATACCTTACTGACATTATGAATGAACGCTCTTGCCCACTTGATAAAATTTCAAATTAATAATATCACGAACTGTGTGCAATTGTTTTTTAAATTTAAAGTTGGAATGTTTTTAGTCTTTTATGGGTGACCGCCTCGGTGGTCTCGTGGTAGCGTGCTCGCCCCGAGTGCGGAAGGTCGCGGGTTCGATCCCCGGCCGCGTCAAACCAAAGACATTGAAATTGGTATTTGCTGCTTTCTCCGCCAAGCACGCGGCATCTAGGAGTAAGAGCAAAGACTGGTCGGCTCGGAGTCAGTATAATGTGTCCGAGTGAGGTGATATGTCTTCCTGCGGACAGTTACCTCGTGAGCTAGCACATTAAAAATCCGACTTAGCGGTCTAGTACAAAGCAGGGATCATATTTATTATCATATCAACATGTTCTCGTCCTGATATGCACCTGGTTGCCACTGGACGTTAAACAATAATTCATCCATCATCTTTTATGGGTGATGATAGATTTCATATAAACCTTTATCGTATTTCCCCATGCCTATATCGACCTGCTCACTCGCCGAAAAAGCTTCACATTGTGTCTCGCGGCTGATATTTTACGATATACGTTTGCAGAAAACCTGATAATATGTACGAATATGTTTCTCATGTTACTGCAATGTAATTTTACGAAATAACAAATGTATTATGTAATTTTAGCGATAATGTAATTAATAGATTTTTAATTATTTTTTACTATCCCATTACACGTTTTACCACAATCATATATAATGTTGTCTGTACATACTATGTTCTGATGACCCCTGGTGTCAGTAACCCGCTGGCGCTTGCCCCCGTCGTGAAAGGGTAGTTTCACAATAATATATATATATATATATTGTGGGCTGGTATTGTGGGCCAACTTCACACTAGTGAATTTATTTTATGTTTTACGGAGATTCAGTCATGACTATTAGCTTTTAAACGTGACTATTTTATCCCCTTTGTTAGAGGGCTCCTAATAAGAGGGCCTTATACAGAACAAAGAAGAAAATTACGTACAGTATTATGAATTACCAAGTGTAGAGGATTAGAAGGAACTATATAAAAAATAAATCTCAATATGGAATTTCTCTTTTTGTATATAACTTTTTTTTAAGTTGTTTTAAAGATATTAGTCTCCTTTTTTTAGTACAACGCGCATTATGTCGTGTTGGGTTGTAATTAGTCAAGTGAACCCTTGTAATTTGATATATTCTGTTCGTAAATCTTGTTAAATATGCGTATAGCAATTATTTCATTTTTTTATATAGATATCATAGATAAGCTCCCGTTCGTTACATTCTAAACACCAAATAACGGCAGTGTGTTGAAATGAAAATAATAATTGATCTGTATAATTGTAATCCTAGATCTACAAGACAAATACGGATATAAACCCAGAAACCTTATTGCCTTCAGTACGATGCGCATTACTGGATTAACCTTTATCGGGTATGATTGTGACTAAAACTTTGGAACACACCTGAACACTGTAAGCAATACAAACAAACAAGTCTAAAAAGTTTAGTCCAAATCCATGTTAAATCAACTTTGCCAGAAGCAGTTAAAACCCTACTTTTAACAGAATTTGAAATTTATGAATAATTAAACAAAAGTATTTAAAAATCATTTTATAGCCAAAGAAATGATTACAGAGGAGCATGATACCATCGGGGACTGACAGTCCACCATTAGCGATGTGATCTCAGTGGAATTAAAACCAACTCGGATACCAAAATTCCACTGTGCGATGTGAATCCTTGGATAAAGGATGTACAGTGACATACAATTTATAAATTATCTCAGCGTTGTAGATCCCTGACATTAAACACTCAAGAAAAAATACTTAAATATATGAGAAAACGAAACTTCTATATAGTCATGATAGTCAAGGATTGTTTTGGAATTGAATAGTACCGTCGGACATCAGAGCGCGCCCCATATATAAACTGGGAGATTTGGCAAACAATATATTTTTTTTCGAATTTAGAATAATTTTTCTATCATCCTTGAATGTTTCACTTCTGTAATCATAGAATAATAATCGCCAAAAAAAAAATAATTTTGTCAAACTGAGATTTTGATTGCCGTTTTTAACAGATAAAATGAAAGTAGATGACACTTTGTCATCCATATTGTCAAGCACAAGTCTTGTTTATTATTACATAGAATAGAGAATGGAAACGGGGAATGTGTCAAAGAGACAACAACCCGACCAAAAGCATAAAACAGCCCAAGGCTACCAATGTATTAATTTACTTCCTAATAATTTAAAAAAAAAATAAAAAATTGTTTTAGAGGATACACATATAAAGGATGAAAATACATTTATTAGTCGTAAAAACAATGATTATGGAAGGAATCGTCAAATTGTCCAGTATTAGGCATGTAGTGCACTCTGAGCCAATTCTGAAACAGGATGTTTGACGACAGATGAATATCGGACTTACATCAATGATGCCTTAGCTTGTGAAGAGTACTTCCTCTAAATTCAAATGAATTGTATCTTATTTTCTATATAAAAAGATAAGTTGCACAATCAAAAAAAATTACCATTAATGGATATTCATGTACATGCACATGTATGTCATACTATTGTGAATATTTCCTACGGCGATTACAACTGATGTCACTGGACAAAAGAACAACTGACAATATTGTTTAAAGATTTCACGAGAACATACATGATAGTGACTTGAAATGTTCTTGCGGTTACGTTAAAGTCTTTAGTGCTATTTTAGCATTCGATTAGAAACATTGGAGATGAACTTATGCTAATCGCAATACCACTTTCACCTCTCCATGGTAAGAAGGGACCAAATGACAAATGAAACATTATTAAAACATGTATAATTTTTGTCTGCGTTTGCATTTTCTATGAATTGGATTAAATGAAAAAATACGTTTGCAAATAATTTTATGGAAATGCTAGCTTATCTCGCTCTTTTCAAAAATATGCAACAAAACACAGAAGACATGAAAGAGCAAACAGTTGCTTTGCTTTAAAAAATGAGCGAAAAATTATTTAAAGTTATATTTGTAGAAAAAAAGATTATACATGTATTAAGAACAACAAATTGTAAATGTTAATTCTAAGTAGTTTTTTAAGTACACTGTATTTGGTATAGAAAAAAATCATGAAATATGACAGTTATCCAAGCTATAAAACCAGACTCTCTTTTCTCAGAAGAAATGGTAGGCGATGAGAACAGGTATCAAACAACTCGATACAGTAAAACCTAAAAGTAAAACAAAAAACATTTATAGGCATTGGCGTTTAAAAAACCCATTTTTTATATAAAACACAAATAATATGTAGTCTTTGTAAAGTAAAATCTCCCATAAAATACAAAAATACAAAAACGTTTATTTTATGTCTGTTATGTCTGTCTGATATGACGACGCATTTTTATTGGATTTGCTTGTCACCAGAGACCGGTATTGGTCCAAGATTTTAAAACTGTTTTTGTTTTAAGAAATAAAAACTACGGAAGCCATGGGGAGTTGTTTTTAAAAAAAATTAACTCGTTATAACGACTTAGTTAAGTCGTTATAACGAATAAGTAACTTGATAACAACTTAGCACAGCTAACTTGATTTAACAACTTATCTAACTCGTTATAACATTTTAACTCGTTATAACAACTTAACTCGTTATACAGACTTAGCTTATTTGTTATAACGACTTAGCTAACTCGTTAGAACAAGTTACTAAGTTGTTATAACGAGTTACTAAGTCGTTAAAACGAGTAAGCTAAGTCGTTATAAGAGTTAGCTAAGTCGCTATAACAAATAAGCTAAGTAGTTATAACGAGTTAGTTAAGTTGTTAAAACATGTAACCTGTTTTAAGTTGCTATATCGAGTTATTAAATCGTTAAATGAGTGAATAACGATTTTTTCACTCGCTAGAACGAGTAAGCTAAGTCGTTAAAACGATTTAGTTAAGTCGTTAAAACGAGTTAGTTAAGTCGTTATAACGAGTAAAAATAAACATTAAAAAAAACAACTCCCCATGGCACGTACCGGCTTCCGCACTTATCCACGTTTATACAGGAAAAAATCTTTTAAATTATTCTATATCCCTTATTAAGATTCATAATCAAAATATCTGAATTAGGAATAAATAACAGCATCCAAAAAGGAATAACTACATGTAATAAAGCAATTGTTTTTTTACATTTCTGAGTTTTCCCACTTACCACGCATAAAGCAGCTATCTCTGCCTAAGAAATTATTTTGTAATTAAAACCGAAAGGAGATATGCTACTTTAGTACATATATCGGGACGGTCAATTTTTTTTTATTGTTGGAGGAATCCGGAGTACCCAGAGAGAACCACTGGCCCACGCCAGGAAGACTGATAATTCTTTTCAATAAAGATTGAGCTATATACACCTCGCCAAGAGCTGGATTTGAACTCACAACCTCAATATGCACAGCATAATTATCGTTAGTAGTAGTATGGGTAAAATGTCGACAAGACAAAAATCTGAAACACAATACAAAGGATTAACAAGAGGTGGTCGAACATTAAACTAATACTATACTGCAGAATATATAAACAATAATAAACCTCTGACAAAGGATCATAAAAAAACTAGTTTATCCAGTACTCAACTTCAACATAAAATGAACTTACCTACTGGTGTGGCGGCTGAATCGAAATTTGGCAGTATTGATGCCATTACAAGATTTGTGTTCGCCACAGAAGTCGATGCAGTTTCAGTCGACGTAGGATTTTCAGTTATAGCAACTGGATCTTCAGGACAGTCACCCATTAACGTTGCTACGATGGTACTTTCTGCATAAAAAAGTTATTATTATACAGGTCCCCCAAGATATGAACGTACAATTCAATTTTTGTTACATTTTTTTTTAATTTGAACAAATTTGATTTGAAATATCACCGAGTCTGCCAAAGCCTCACCTTTATTTTAATTCAAATTATTGTATGCCCTAGATTATGATTGAATAAGTGAGCCATGTGATGGACCAGATTATCCCCCTTTTTAAGCCGATCAAAACAAAGCATATGGAAAAAGTATATTATTAATTTTACGAGATTACTTTTAAAATTTGCACGCAAACATGTATTTCTTTTCTAAGCGTTTTGTTGGTAAATTATTTTATCGTCATTCTGAGACCTTTTGTATAATACGAAAAATATAATCTCGGTGTTTTTTGAAACAGCAAATGCATACCTCTAAGAATTTAAATGGTATATACAATGTCTTGCAGATATAATTCAGGAAAATAACTTACCCAGTTTAGGTGCCAGTTCTGGAACCAAGTTACATAGATATACAAAACTGGAGACGTATAATAAGTAGTATGAGTCTGGATCACTTGCAATGCCTTTCAGCTCAGCGTTACTAGATGACAAGGCACTTCCAATTCCGACTGAGAAAACTTCAGCTCCGTTAGCTCGTAAATTGTCAGACTCTGTTTCGGGCGCAGGGGTTCCTGTTGACTGTCCGTCAGTCAAGACAACGACAGCAACCTCTGCTCCAGATCTTGCGCCATTTATGGTAGTTAACACCGTATCCCGAGTATACTGCAGAGCCAATCCAGTCTCCGTACCACCTGATGTAGTTGTCCCCTTCAAACCATTTATTCCATTCAAGAGATCAACTTTATTGGAAAAATTATTGAAGGCTATATCGAGTCTGTTATCAAAAGCGAAAGTCATAACGGACACCTGTAGATTCTGGCTGTCTATAGTGAGGTACTCTGTCACATTGTAGATGAATTCTATGGCCTCATCAAAGTTCTTCTCATCAATACTTCCGGATCTATCTACTACATACACAACGTCTAAAATGTATAATTAAGTATTCAAAGTTTTATTTAAAGAAACAATGATATACCTATCAAAGTTCCTTATGTGATATAATTAATAAAAAAAACTATGATGCCAATATGTGCATATACCCCCCCCCCCCAAAAAAAAAAAAAAAAACAATCAATAGATAAAAAAAATAATAAAATAAAATAAATCAGTACGTTGTTGGGTTCCGAATGTCCTTAAACTATGCAGGGAAAAGGCATTGTATTGATATTCTCGCTTATTACCTAAAAACTTCTCAATTTATATATATAACAGTACTCAAAATTGAAAAATATTTAAAAAAAAGGTAAGTGAACAAAATGAAATATACAGGAATTCAATATAAAACATTTATTTCTATTACAACCGATGTACATTATATATATATATATATATATATATATATATATATATATATATATATATATATATATTAAAATCATCACACCGATATACCTTTTTCTTACAATATAATTTTTAGACTAAATAGTTTTTTTTTACTTTTAGTAAATCTAGAAGCTTGAGAGATTACCTTTCTTAACGGCCACTGTTACTTGAAGAAAAAGGAAACCGAAGAAAATATTCCACATGACGTTTCGGAGTTCGACAACACCTGTCATATATTATATGTTTAAAAAGCGCTTTTGGAGTTTTTATAACTATTTTTATGGCCGAATCTTGACATTGAGCTTTGACACTATTGAAATTTATTTTCGAATTTTGGCCTAAAATTGCATATTATTATCAGAAATATATTACATTATCAGTATAATTGCTTTTCGTGATTATACATCGTTTTGGAGTCCAAGTTCTATTATCTTCTTTACAGTGTATATGCGAACATTGAGAACGGAGATTATTATCAAACGATGTATTCTTGAACCCTCTTTTAGGTTTTATTAACTTTATTAATTGGTGTCAAATCTTATATTTAAAGTCACCTTTTTTATACAAAACTTATATCTTACTTCGTAGTTATCGTAATTATCTATTTGTCAAAATGTTTATGACCTGTATCATGCAAACAAATCACGCAAAACATATAATTCAACGAAACCGGACTTTTCAGGAAATAATCTTATTGTAAGAAAGAAATTTTAAAGGACATGCTTCTGTTTAGATCATAACCGTGATTTTTTTTAATGATCATAAATTTATGGTTCACAATCATACGTCGTAAATCTATGCTTATTTCAGCAAGGTTTATGGTTACGACTGGAAATCTATGCTTATTTCAGCAAGGTTTATGGTTACGACTGAAAATCTATGCTTATTTCAGCAAGGATATAACTTTAATGTGCATTCAAATCTAAAGAGATTGTTCTACACAAGATACATGTATCTTAAACGGTCATGAAAAGGGCAGTCGTTTCTCAAAAAATTAAAGTAATGAATTTTGAAGAAAAAAATACCAGTTGACTTAAATGTATAAGAAAACGTACCACTTCCAAAAAGTCCTCTGAGACCTGTGAGAGTCTTAAAAACGACCTCCGAACTGTCAATTTAAAAAACAACGACCTCCGACTTCGCCTAAGCTAAAAACGACCTTCTCTTTATTTTAGCGTTGTTTTTTGGTCGTATTCGATCTTTTACGCTTTTTTATACATAAAAACAAAACGTAACCATTTGTGCAGCTGTACCGTCCGTATACTTCTCTTTGTATATTACATCAGCTCCATTCAACGATCTTTAGTGTGTGGGTTTGACGGTGATCATTTTGTTATACATTTTCTCTTATTTATCATTTAATTTGAGGCAATATTTTACATTCTACCGACAAGAATATCTCACACATTCCTCAAAGACTAATAGGTTCTCACACCAGTTCAAAATGAAGACTGGGAAATCTTCAACGCGTTTTTTAAATTCACGTGTTTCCCGATTGGAGCGCAGTATTCATGAACAACCGAAAAGGTATAATAAAGTTAACGTTACGTTTGATTGGTCAAAAGTTACAATAAACGAATGTATTCAGGATTCTCATTGGATGACATGTACCGTGCGAAGACGATCGCACGTGAACTCGTCTTCACTTGGTCGTCTCAACTCGAAAACGGCTATTTACGTAAGAATTATTGCTCCCTCACCATCGCCTGCATTGATCAGCATTTAGTATAAATGCAGATATATTTTAGTCATGTTTTTGACCTATCAAGGTATCGTCATATATCCTACAGTGACTGTAGAAAAGCATTTTATAGATTAAAAATGTCTTTCATTTCTACCTCTTTATATACCTAAGTACAAACGTAAATGACGTAAGTATTAGTGAAATCTTCATCTATCAGTTTTACTGTCCGTATACTTCTCTTTGAACATTACCCCGAAAAATTAAACCGAATCTAGTCTGTGGGTTTCAAGCTGATCATCATTTTGTTATATAGTTTATAGATTTCTAATTTATTGCGTAACAAATTTTATGGACATTTAAAGACAAATTGTGCTTCATAAAAATACCAGTTAAATGTTATTTACAGTTGTGTATCTATTTCTATAATCCTAGCATACATACAAGTTTCAGAGAGTTTTTAGATTAATATTCCTACAATTGTGGAATAATGCAAACTTTGTTAAAGACGGATTAAATACACTTTTACACTTCTAATTATGCTGGTCGCCATTTGTCTTGAGATAATAACCGGAATTCCCTCATTGGAAGAAGACAGAAGTACAAAACGTAAGCATTAGTGGAGTTTTACTGTCTATACTTCTCTTTGAATATTAGATCCGTTCTGTAACGCGAGAAATTCAACCAAATTTAGTCTGTGGGTTTCAAGCTGATCATCAATTTGTTATACTAGTATAGTTTTTCTTGTTTCTCGTTTAATTTTAAGCAATATTACATTCCACAAAAACTCACACATGACAAATAAATACACAGAAAGTGTACTTCATTCACAGAGGCTCGTTACAATTGACATGGTATGTCATCTGTGACTGATTCGGCCCCGATCTATATATGTCATCTGTGACTATAATACCATTATAGATCGGGGCCGGATCAGTCACAGGTGACATACTGTGTCAATTATAACGAGCCCCTGTGCTTCATTGCTGCCTCCCGATTCTCCGCATCGACCGGAATTAGGGGACCGGTCAATATTTATTGGGGGGTTGGGACCGGTGCAAAACGCAGTAGGACACACATTTTTTTTTAACTTAATTTTTTATAGGACTTCTACTTTTTTTAGTTTTCAGCACTGATAGGACAGCAATATTTTTATGGCATATGTATGAATGTAGAAAATAGGCTATACAAATTTAATTAAAACAAAATAAACAAGATTAATTGAGAAACAAACAAGTAACAACAATGGAAATACAATTTCAAGTCTAGACATTAATATTTTGTTTTATTATAGAACAATCATGTAATGATTTTAAAAAGGTTGAAAAAAAATATACATGTATAAAAAATAAATAATAACAAACAAAAAAAACATAAAATTAATAAAAACAAAATAAACAACAATAAACAAATGTAAAAAGAGAACATTGATGGAGCTTTTAATAAGTGATATGATATACAGCCATCAAGGTGGTACAAATTAACCAAATGCAAATCATTAAATAAAGGTAGGATTAGATAAAATATACATATTTAGAAATAAGGTGAAAACAAATGATCTATGTTAATCTGATAAAAATGAAGTTAAAGTCTCTTTGATTTATTCATAGATTAGATAGGACATATACTTATTTAGTAGATATTTCATATAGGACAGACACTTTTTTTTGGTATATTCAGTGGGTAGGACATAGATTTTTTAAGGGAGAAATATGAATTGCACCGGTCCCAAACCCCCAGTATATATGCAGATATTTTTAGTTATGCTTTTGACTTATCAAGGTTTTATCTTATCTCGTGCTAAAGAAAAGTATTTTATAGATTTTGTCAACGCTCATATAATTTTGGAGAAGTTTAAATTCTTGTAAATTCAATGATCTTCAAGGAGTTCAAGAATTAACAGTTTTTTGTTTGTTTTGTTATCTCCCCTATATTTGTGTATTTATGTGAAAATAAATATTTAAAGACATCTTATCAAAATTATCATAGTATATTTGTAATTTTCAATAAAACTAAGGTAGTTTTCATGTCAATTTCTAATTTTGTACATAACAGATTTTGTGGACATTTAAAGAGCAATTTTGCTTCATAAAATTACCAGTATAATGTTATTTATAGTTGTGTATTTATTTCTATAATACTAGCGACATTCAAGTTTCAGAGAGTTTTTAGATTAACATTCCTACAATTGTGGAATAATGTAACCTTGTAAAATGAAAGCTTAAAAGTACATTTACACTTCTAATTTGCTGGACGCCATATGTCCTGAGATAATAACAGGAATTTCTCATTGGAAGAAGACATAAGTACAAAACATAAGCATTAGTGGAATCTACATTTATCAGTTTTATCGTCCGTATACTTCTCTTTGAATATTACATCCGTTCTGTAACCTTGAGAAATTGAACCAAATTTAGTCTGTGGGTTTCACGCTGATCATCATTTTGTTATGCTAGTATAGTTTTTCTTGTTTCTCGTTGAATTTTAAGCAATATTTTACATCCGACTGACGAGATAGCTCGTGTACACAAAGACTTAAAATGACAATTAAATACACAGAAAGTGTTCTTTATTGCTGCCTCCCGATTCTCTCATAGGCTCTTGTCCCAGAAATTTTGTTTACTATAAATGCCTTGAGAATTGCATCGACTGGAATTACACATGGTATGTATGCAGATATTTTTGTCATGGTTTTACCTATCAAGGTTTTATCTTATCTTGTTATTTAGAAAAGTTTTTTATTCAGATTTTATCAACGCTCATAATATAATTTTAGACAAGTTTAAATTCTTGTAAATTCAATGATGTTTAAGGAGTTCAAGAATTAACAGTTTTTTGTGTTGTTTTGTTATCTCCCCTATATCTGTGTATTTATGTGAAAATAAACATTTAAAGACATTTTATCAATATTATAAATATGTATTTGTATATTCTCAATAAAACTAAGGCAATTGTAATGTCGATTTCTAATTTCTTGCATAACACATTTTATGGACATTTAAAGAGCAATTTTGCTTCATAAAAATACCAGTTAAATGTTATTTTCAGTTGTGTATCTATTTCTATAATTTTATGGAACTATTAAGTTTCAGAGAGTTTTTAGACTAATATTCCTGCAATCGTGGAATAATGTAACCTTGTAAAATGACAGCTTAAAAATACTATTATACTTCTAATATCTCTGGTCGCCAATTTTCCTGAGATAATAACCGAAATTTCCTCATTGGAAGAATACACAAGTACAAAACGTAAGCATTAGTGGGATCTACATTTATCAGTTTCACTGTCCCTATACTTCTCTTTGAATATCACATCCGTTCTGGTCCGTTCTGTAACCCAGATAAATTCAACCAAATTTAATCCCTGGGTTTCACGCTGATCATCATTGTGTTAAATAGTTTCTCTTGTTTCTCGTTTAATTTTAGGCAATATTTTATATCCGACTGACGAGAATAGCTCACACATTCCACAAAGACATAAAAATGACAAATAAATACACAGAAAGTGTACTTTATTGCTGCCTCCCGATTCCCCCACTATCTCTTGTCTCTTTTTTTACTATAAATGCCAAGAGAAATCTTTTCTGAGACAAGAGCCTGTGGATTCTCTGCATCGACTGGAATTAGTGTACACATGGTATATATGCAGATATTTTTTGTCATGATTTTTACCTATCAACGTTTTATCTTATCTCGTGCTTTAGAAAATTTTGTTTTGAGATTTTATCAACGCTCATTATATAATTTTAGACAAGTTTAAATTCTTGTAAATTCAAAGATCTTCAAGGAGTTCAGGAATTAGCAGTTTATTGCTTTGTTACCTCCCCTTTATTTGTGTATTTATGTGAAAAAAAAATATTTAAAGACATCTTATCGATATTTTCAATATATATTTGTATATTTTCAATTAAACTAAGGCAATTGTTATGTAAATTTCTAATTTCTTGCATTACTAATTTTATTGACATTTAAAGAGCAATTTTGCTTTATAAAAATACCAGTTAAATGTTATTTACAGCTGTGTATTAATTTCTATAAACCTAGCTTGTTATTAAGTTTCAGAGAGTTTTTAGATTTATATTCCTACAATTGTGGAATAATGCAATCTTGTTAAATGACAGAATAAATACTTCCATCTTCTAACATTGCTGGTCGCCTTTTGTCCTTAGGAAATAACCGACATTTCCTCATTGGAAGAAGACATAAGTACAAAACGTAAGCATTAGAGGGATCTACAATTATCAGTTTCACTGTCCGTAAACTTCTCTTTGAATATCACATCCGTTCTGGTACGTTCTGTAACACCGAGAAATTCAACGAAATTTAGTCTGTGGGTTTCACGCTGATCATCATTTTGTTATACAGTTTTTCTTGTTTCTCGTTTAATTTTCAGCAATATTTTACATCCGACTGACGAGAATTGCTCACACTTTCCACAAAGACTTAGAAATGACAAATAAATACACAGAAAATGTACTTTATTGCTGCCTCCCTATTCTCCGCATCGACCGGTACATGGAGATATTTTTAGTAATGTTTTTGACCTATCAAGGTTTTATCTTATCTCGTGCTTTAGGAAAGTATATTATAGATTTTGTCAACGCTCATATAATTTTGGACAAGTTTAAATTTTTGTAAATTCAAGGAGTTCAAGTTTTTGTTTTGTTATCTCCCCTATATTTGTGTATTTATGTGAAAATAAACATTTAAAGACATCTTATCAATATTATCAAAGTATATTTGTAATTTTCATGTCGATTTCTAATTTCTTGCATAACAAATTTTATGGACATTTAAAGAGCAATTTTGCTTCATAAAAATACCCGTCTCATGTTATTTACAGTTGTGTATCTATTTCTGTAATCCTAGGATAGAGTTAAGTTTTAGAGAGTTTTTAGATTAATATTCCTACAATTGTGGAATAATGTAACCTTGTAAAATGACAGCTTAAAAATACTTTTACACTTCTAATTTCTCTGGTCGCCATTTGTCCTGAGATAATAACCGGAATTTCTCATTGGAAGAAGACATAAGTACAAAACATAAGCATTAGTGGAATCTACATTTATCAGTTTTACTGTCCCTATACGTGAGGGGGTGGAAAGGGGGGGTACCTTTCTCCTTCCTCCCGCCCCTCGTCTCCTTTCTCCCGCCCCCTCTCTCCTTTCTCCCGCCCCTCTGCTTCCATCTCCCACCTTAACAACCATCTTTTTTTCAGATCAATCGATTTTAATACAAATTTGAATTAATATATGACCATATATAGGTGGCATAGGTCTTTATTAAAGCATATACTGATTTTACGAACAAGGCCTGCCTCCGACTCGTACGCAAATTAATACACAATGTTGGAATGTTGTCAGTGGTGCATTGTGCATGCCCCAATGTCAAGAAACTCATTTTTGATATGTATGGTCATGTATGAGGATCATGAAATTAGACATAGTTTTTTATTGTAACATCTCTATTTTCCCTGTCCCCGAGAACACCTTACTTTGTATGGTCAAGTGGATAACGTAAATATTTTAAAGTGACCTGGAAAACGCGTTAAGTACATGTTATATTGTTTAGAGGAGGGAGTGTATCTCCCTGACATTGTCAACATCCTTTCTTTTTAAATTTGTAGAAGATCGCCAAATACTTAGAGGAAACAGATACCCACATGTGAAGGCAAACCGGAAATGATGGGGGCATTTTAAAAAGGAAAACGTAACGGAGAGATAATTCCGTTTTGAAAGGATGATTTCTAGAAATGATCGGAAATGGCAAAAATGGTTTGGGAAATATAAATGTTGCCTTTTTTCAAAGATTTGTCCATTTATTAGAACATTTAGTATCCAGTTTTTTCGTTTTTTTACCTCTTTATTTTTTTTTCAACATTAAAGTTCGTCTCCCTTTGATAGTTCTCCCTCCTTTCTCCCGCCCTTTCTCTCCTTTCTCCCGCCCCCTCTCTCCTTTCTGCCGCCCCCTTTCTCCCTGTCTCCCAATACCCTTTCCACACCCTCATACTTCTCTTTGAATATTACATCCGTTCTGTAACCCCGAGATATTCAACCAAATTTAGTCTGTGGGTTTCACGCTGATCATCATTTTGTTATACAGTTTTTCTTGTTTCTCGTTTAATTTTAGGCAATATATTTTACAATCGACTGACGAGAATAGCTCACACATTCCACAAAGACTTCCAAATGACAATTAAATACACAGAAAGTGAATTTTTTGCTGCCTCCCGATTCTCCCACAGGCTCTTGTCTCAGAAATTTTGTTTACTATAAATGCCAAGAGAATTTTTTTTTTTTCTGAGACAAGAGCCTGTGAATTCTCTGCATCGACCGGAATTAGTATATGCAGATATTTTTAGTCATGTTTTTGACCTATCAAGGTTTTATCTTATCTCGTGCGTTAGAAAAGTATTTTATAGATTTTATCAAAGCTCATTATATAATTTTAGACAAGTTTAAATTCAATGATCTTCAAGGAGTTCAGGAATTAACAGTTTTTTATTTGTTTTGTTATCTCCCCTATATTTGTGTTTTTATGTGAAAATAAACATTTAAAGACATTTTGTCGATATTATCAAGGCATATTGCTATATTTTCAATAAAACTAAGGTAATTTTCATGTCAATTTCTAATTTCTGGCATAACCAATTTTATGCACAATTAAAGAGCAATTTTGCTTCATAAAAATACCAGTTAAATGTTATTTACAGCTGTGTATCTATTTCTATAATCCTAGCATAGATTCAAGTTTCAGAGAGTTTTTAGATTAATATTCCTACAATTGTGGATTAATTTAAACTTATAAATGACAGCTAAAACACACTTCTAATATTGTCCTGAGATGATAACCTGAATTTCCACATTGGAAGGATACATACAAACTTGATATAGAAAATGACATTACATATACAATGTATATGAAAACCTTTCCGTCAGATCAAATGCTGATAAATCCTCATATAATATTTTCAAGTCAGGAAAATATTTTTTGACCTTCGAGCAGCCACTAAAATGAGCCAAGCATTTGGTTGCTTTTATATATACAATTGTTAACTTAGCATAAAAATCAAATGTTTGCTCCCTTATCTTCCCCGATATTTTTTTCTTTCGTTTATTGGCTTATTAGTTATTCATTTGAGATCGGAAAATGTACAAGAAAGGTAAAGATATGTATCAGCAAGGATTCGGCATGACTGATCAGCTGTGTTCAAGATGAAGACGGAGACATTTTAACTAGAAGCATGTGACCAGTAGAGGACATGGATATATAATCGAGCGGGAACTTTGTGATCAGTCGAACGGTCCAGTTCATATTTTTCCACAACTGCGGCTTAGCATCCGCAAATCTTGACATTTGGTGCTGCTCTGTAATTATAAATTCGACCTGCGACCTTGAGTTGTTTAAAATCGACCTGCGACCTGGACATGTTTTTTTTTAAATTGACCTTCCGACCTTATGTAGTTTTTAAGGCGACCTTGTGACCTAGGAGGGGTACCATTCGGGAGCGTCATATTTAGACAAGTCGTAATGTAACTCCCTTGAAAGGTGCAAATTTGACTTAAGAAATCCAAAAGAAAGAAGAAAGTGTTAGTTCTATCACAACTTGTATATCATGAATAGCCATAGATTACTATATGCAATTATATTATCACACATTTTTATGTTCAGATTATTTCTTGGTAAAATAAGAAATTTTGCGAAACTACTTGACCTCTTGTGACCTTTTGTTTTTTCATAGAAAGAAACAAGTTACTTAACCTGCTTAACCATTACCTAATTCGCGACAAGATATTCCTTCACAATTTTTTATAGGTTATTGTTCCCCATACAGTTATATTACATGTATTGTTGTTCCTGTTTTGTCGTGGGGTCGTCCGTCATGTTTTGTTTTATTTTGAGTGATGGTTGTATATATTCTGCATGTTCTTTCCAGTTATTTACCATATTTGAAAAATTAACCACTTCTAAACTTTGTATAATATGCATTTACCTTTCCAACATTTCATTTTGGGAAATGTATTTCATTCTTGACAAGGTCACTTCTGCGAGAATCCCGTTTCTGATACTTGTCATTCACTTCAGGTACACAAATGTCAAAAACAGATTTGCATTCCCTCGTATAGATTTAGAAGTGCTCAGTTCTTAGATTTCATTCTGTCAAAATTCAATCAGAACCAAGACAGGGTGTTATGCTGTACATGTTCGGTTGTATATCAAGGCAGGGTAGTCTTTATTTATTTAATAATCCTGATATAAAGTTGTATAGCATTTAACCGGAAATTCATCAATTACAGAATTTAAGATCTATCTAAATGTCATGAAGATTTAAGTTGTCAGAAAGTTTGCTTAAAATGTCAGTTTTCATACTGAAAAGGCATGATTCTGATTTTAGTCCTATAAAAACGTTGAAGATTTTGATCATCAATTTAGGCTTTATTTAAACTTTAAAAAAGGAATAAAAGACAAAAAACATATTTCTATTACAATAAATTTATAACAAACTATTATAGTATTTATGATATTAATCGTAGTTATGGGCTGCCAAACAATTGACAAAACGTTCTTTACAACTGACTGTATCCGTCGTGCATTTTGAACATTAAGACCCCAGTTCATTTCACAGCTCTGTATGACGATTTTCAAAATTGTTCATTAGATAATTAAATTATATAATGCATGTAGGATGACCACTTTTTCACCTTTCATATTCCAGTTCTGGATTATTGTACCCCATATTTTAATATATATATATGTATATATAGATGAAATAACATATGTGTAATAAGAAAACAAATGCATGACCGAATGTTGACATCATTGGCGTCTAACTTCTGTACACATTGTTAATTCTAACAAGGTAATAGTTAATGTTTATTAGGAGTAACTCACAGCATTTGAACATGGAAACGACAGTGTAATTAATAGCCTCTACATTAAATCTTTGGAATCAGGCATCTCAATTCCAAACAAATCACGTCCGTGTGATTAATCTGTAGTTTTCCTATTTGTTTTCTATTGGTAAATGATTAAATTTTCGATTTATTGGCACGCTATAATTTAAATACAAAATATCGTGATTACTTTATTAAGACTGATTAAAAGATTATAAAGGTCAGTTTTTGTAAACAGTATCATGTTATAAAAGACTGACATTCCTAGTTATTTAAGGAATATTTGACACAAATGACTAAGTTGGTGTAAGAAAACTTATCAAATATTCATGTAAATAATACACAACAGGATTTCTTAGTTCAGTGATATTGATAGGACATGCTGTAACTAAATTTACATGGATTTTACCATCAAAACAACAGGACTCATTAAGAATAAAATGCATTTTCTATGCTATTAAATTTGATGTACTATATTTGAATATTTCGACGATTCCACTAGTGGTTCTCTAGATCGAAAATTTTGAAAGACGTAACAAAGACCGAAAACGTTGAACAGCAGATTAAAATGCCAAAATGAGATCACCGTAATATGACATGTTATCATCTATAATCGTTATCAATAAAGATATTGCCGACTAAAGATGTAAATTTCGTCTATATATTTACGACTCGCCAGTTGTGTGTTGAAATTAAAAAAAAAAAAAATAAACCGAAACGTTGAACAACAAATTCAAATGGCAAAAGGGTAAAGCTAAAACCATCGAAGGACAGCGCTAAGTATAACGAGGGAGATGCTCTTTAATACATGTAACAATAGTTTCAAGCAACTTGAACAATTCTTTATGACTTAAATAATCGCAACAGAAATGACAGCACCAAAAATTATTCGTTAAATTCGTGGTCCTTAACTTTGATTATACAGGAAAGTACCTGAAAACTTGACACAATTTTAGTCTCATAGTTTTAATACATTAATGTTCATCAGTTACAATTTATTAAATATTGACATATTAATAAACGATACCCAATTAAATGATAGTAGTGTGAATATCATTCCTCAATGGGATACTGATAATGTAATATATATTTGAGACAGGTAATGTGTTGTATCAGCAACTTACACTGTAACCACTATAAAAAAATTTCATTTCCGTTGCAGAGAACAGCAAATCTTCCCTTCTGTAAGTAGAGGTTGTTTTTTTTGTAAAACGGCTTCGGATCTAACATCGAATCGCTACAAGGATAGATGTATAACTTAAAGTACAGAATCATATAATAAACAAAACAAAAATAGGACAAGACAGCACAGAAACTAAAGCACTAGCAATGTGAACTCACACTAAAACCGGGAGTGACATCAGGGACTCCGGAAGGATAAGCATATCCTGCTCCGTTAACCGTACCTGTCACATTGGCAGTAAATAAAAGCTAATGAAGTGTCAAGTCAAGTGAGTCGTCTGTTCCAGAAGGACTCGAAATATATCTAGCTTTGTACGTGATACGCCACAAAGAAAATTCGTATCGCCCAATCAATCGTGATGAACACCGTAAAATGTTTGGAGTGGTGAAATTAAAAGACTGAACATAGCTCTGTCTTAAAAGTTTATGAGACAGCAATCTTGCCATATTCCATTTGGTTTCATGGAAAATTTTGAAAACTCTGAGAAATTATGATACGGAACACTGTTTTACTTTTGTGCAGGTAACTCACGGCTTTAACTATTGTCAAAATTAATGCTAAAATGTATACTTATTCCGATTAAGATATGTACAATTCACAAAAAGTCTATATCGACGTTATTGTTGTTGCTTATCAGTTTCAGTATTTCGAATTCGAGTGTGTGGTTTCAAGATGGCGTGCATTATAAGAAGTAATCTATTTCGGAGTCCAAAAAAAACCGTATTTCAAACTCTAAAAGTAACATACTCTGTTTGATTACTTGCAAAAATAACTGATATAAACCTGTGTAAAATGATATTCTTATCTTTTTTGCAACTGGGCAGCTAGGTGTTAACACATGCATACCGAGCAAATTATCCATCATTTCGATATGTCTAACTACTGTTTACAAATACAAACTAAAGTAATATGAAAAATAAAATAAGATATACCAAGAAAGTAAATAAATCAATAAACGGTTAAAGCTTTTTATTATTTTTTATCATCCTTATTCCGTCGTAAATAGCAAACAGATATAAAACTAAAACAGTGATGTCAGTTGAGGTACACTTTTAAAGCATTAATTTAACAATTCCAAGAAATAGTTTATTTTGCCTGCCACTTTTGCAGACATTAATTCTGTCTTTGGCAATAATACTATCACACTATGCATACAAAAAGGCGACGTTTTAGTAGTTTTAATGACTTTATTACACCTATTGTTTTTTTTTTTAGAATTTATCCAAAAGATTTGTGCTACATGGAAAGTGGAACATGGACATTTTATGATAGTGATTTTGACTAAAATTGATTTCCTTGAACAAGATTAATATAAAAGGATAAAATCTACATGCATGTAACAAATGCTGAAGCAAATGAACATGGCTTTTATGTTGTCCTACATCTTGTAGTTAAGCCTTCGACACGGAGGAAAGGCTTTTACTACATTGTAAGTAATTGTTTCTATAAAGTTTGAACTTGTGATTGTGTTTCGTTGTATTCTTTTGCTACGTTTGTGTTCCCATGAATACGCCTTGTCTTTGGATTTTGGTCTTGATGAATTTGCCCACTGTGTTATCGTTTGCTCTGCCTTTTCCGATATTCATGTTACATCTATTTTTACTTAAGATGCATTTCGTCATATCAGGGTTCTACATGGATGCGCAGTGTCCATAAGTTGCACAGTAGAATAGAGCGCCATATACATATATTTAAATGCAAACATGTCGCAAAGGGTGTACCCAGAACTAACCAATACAATATCAGGTGAAAAAATAGTTGTGTCCAAAAAGCGGAAATCAGAAAAGCCCTAGATACATGTATTGTTGAATAATACAAAGATGCAAGAACATCCGAAAATTCTACATATTCCAGGAAATCATGACCATAGCAATAATTGCAAAAGCTACAAACGCCAAAACGTCGAATGAACTTGAATCACAAAATAGCGCAATCTTCTCTATATAATGGTTTATACTCACCGTGGATAGTTAATTATCAGATAAAGACAAGATTTGACGCGAGTGGAAATTGGAAATACAGAAAATGAATGAATATAGGGCTAAATAAAGAAATGGAACCCGAAATGTATATCAAAATTAAGTGTTCAACATACATTTCACGACAAGTCCGAGTATCGCCCTTTATAAATCCTAAGAAAAAAATCAACTGGAGCAACAAAATATCTGAAAAAATACATAAACAACAAACAGAAACATGAAACAATGGACAAATTCTCCTGCATTCTACATTTAAGACGAATGGATAATACATGCATAGCGATCTTTCCTTGTTTGTCATCGTAGTTTACCTCCCCTATATACACACCCGAATAATCCAATTAATTAACATCATCAATCAAACAAAAAATAACATAAAGAGCACAAAACACGTACACAGAAACAACAGAGGCTCAGGATATAGCCGGACCTGGCTAGGTCACTGAGTAGTGGTAGGATTAAATCGGTGTTATTGGTACCAAAACCTCCACCTTATTTTATGGTACAATGGTGTACAAACCATACCGTAAAAATTAAGACAGTATGATCCCAATACCATCCTCTATAGCTGTTAAATTCGACAAGGAAAACGATAAATATATAATCAATTAGGTAGAAATGCAGGTACAATTTTTTAAATTGTTGAATAAAGATTATGGTTACAAATAAACACAGCATTTGGTCATTGAGGAATATGGTTTAATTCCTATTAAGGAAACCGTCAAGGTGGTCCCGTGGTAGCGTGCTCGCCTCGAGTAAGGAAGGTCGTGGTTACTTCGACCCCCAGCCGGTTCAAACAAAAGACATTAAAATTGGTATTTGCAGCTTCTCCGCCAAGAGGTAAGAGCAAAGGACTGGTCGGCTCAGAGTCAGTGTAATGTGTCCGAGTGGGGTGATGTGTCTTCCTGCGGACTGTTACCTCGTGAGCTACCACGTAAAAATCCGGTTCTGCGGGTCGGTCTAGTATAAAGCAAAGTCATATTCGTATCATATCAACATCTTCTCGTTCTGATACATGTATCCACCAAATGGTTGCCACTGGACGTTAAACAATAATTCATCCATCCATCCTATTAAGGAATAACAGTGTACACGTATCCTGCATACCCGTGCTTTTCTCTAGCAATGCTCATCTCGAAATGTAACAAATTTTATTGACTGGGATGATTCTAAATTCCGACTTTATTTGCCAAATATTTCGTTTCATTAAATATTTGATACTAGAGCCCAAAGTGACGTTTTTAAAAGATGACAAAAGAACCAATAAAAGCACTAAAATCTTGACGTTTGTTGTATTTTCCAGTACTGCATTGGATAATGCCTGGTGTATATTAACCCTACATTTGTCTTTTGCCTTAGTTTAAATAAATATACTAGTAATTTGTTTCTTTTGACATAAAATTCAACAAGGAAAGATAATAAACAAAATTATTAATATATGAAATATGTTTTCAATAATGTAGTTTCAGATTACAATTTTAAACTCTGTTTATCAATAGAACAAAGTAATAGAGCACTTTTATACGTGTAAAATATAAGTTTTGTAAAAAGGATTTCTTTTGTTGTTCCTTGATTATCAACTAGATAAATAATGTTATGCAATTTCGTTTTAACTACTCTTCCCGAAAGTGTTATGAACATCTTTTTATAAATGTTTTTGTCTGTTACATCAGGTCGATATGATCTTCAATTTTTTTTACCAACACTAACGTCACAATATCTATTCTCTAGTTTCAATTTATCCTCAGATTTCTTACTTTTATTTCAAAAGCCTTTTACAATCCATGTTCAAGATCCGTCAAATTTAGAACATTTTTCTTCATGTTCAAACAAAGTCGACACTTTAGGAAATAATAGCCTTAACGAAAACTGTAAAATGTGAGGAAATAATACACCGTCGCAAGATAGTGAAAAGATTACATAGACGGTGTAATTGACAATATCTTGTCGAGACCACAATACTTACGCAATTTTCTCTAATTTAAACAATTAAATTCCGCCATATCTTTTTACGCTTTATATTTACGTTAGTACTTGTTGACACAGGCGTCTTTAAAAGTTAAAGTTAATTAAAATTACTAATTTTGTTGAACTGGCTAGATTAAATAAGATTACATTTTTACGTTGCTTCAATAGATTTTTTGACGATGAGTATGTATTTCAAATGTACCATAGTACAGAATAAATAAGTTTATATTTGTATGAATATTAATGTTTTTATATTGTCGCAGTACTCAATAAGTACAACTGCTTGTTGAGTTTTGAAAAATGCTCACTATATCATTTGTATTTAAATGATGCATTCAATTCTTATGATTACATTTTACATTTGAAAAGTAAAAAAAAAAATTTTTACATTTGACAAGTATAAAAATTACATTTTACAAGTATAAAATATGACTCTCCTGCGCTGTAGCGTCATCAACGTCGTCATGTGGGCACGCGCTGAACAGGATTTTGACTTTTATTGTGATATAAAAGATAACTTTTTAGAACAACACAATTGATATCCTAAATAAAAATACGGATTTAAAGCAATAGATCAAAACTGGAATCTTTGGGATATTCAATTCTATATGAAACGGATAAAACAAAAACCATATAAAAAACATAATATACTCTTTAGTCGAATATACAGTGAATATACAAGTATGAAACGTATACCTACTGCTGATCTTAACTTTAAATCTACAGACAAAGGTGTCAGTACATGTAATTTACATATACCACATAACTGATTGTACATAGCACCTGAATTTTGTAGTCCTTAACAAATATATTTATCTTGGTATCGATGGATACCCGTTAATAAAAACAATCGTATTATGTGGTTAAACAGTTTACCATGCGATGTCCATTAAAGAGTACTGTAAAATTAATTTAATCGCTTTTGATGTCAATCCGAACAATATAATTCAGGTTTTAATGGCAGTTAAATTTATCTGGCTCGTAAATCTAGACGAAATAATTAATGCCTCTGTCGATTAATTTCTTTAAACAGATTCTTTCCTCGTATAAATATGTGTAAAAGTAATACCTGATTTCCGACTTAGTCCGGTATTACCGCATACGGGGCAGAAATAATTATTCTGATCACTTTAGTAATGTAAATGTTTTGTTAGGCATGAGAATGGCGCTTTGTACGTTACGAGAGTGAAGGGAAATTTGAAGGATAATGCAATTCCGGCGAGTTTTGGATTTCTGTATTCATGGCATGATACACCCTTCTGGGAAAGAAATTGTCGCAACTCTGGTACAGTTTTTGTAGCAAAATTTACCGGGACTGCTATATTCGTTATTGTTTCTATGCCTAACAAAACGTCACATGATACGTCATTCTTTACCTCCGTCGCAAAGAGCAACCGATCTCGAAAAAGTTGTATTCAGCATATAAATATTGAAATTGGTAGCTAAAAAGAAAAGATTTATGGTTAGTCGAATGTGTGATCTGATTTCAACTTTTCAGTGTCTTTGTTCTATTAACATGTACGTCCATGAACCACTCTTGATAATAATCGAAAATCGATCGTAATCATACAAATGTTCATGCGCCTGCGTCGATTATAGACATACAAATGTTCATGAAACAAGAACAAGCCTCGATCGTAATCCTTACAAACCTCGACTGTAATCATACAAATGTTCATGAACCAGCCCCGATCGTAATCATACAAATGTTCATGAAACCAGCATCGATCGTAATCATACAAATGATCATGAAACCAGCCTCGATCGTAATCATATCAAATGTTTATGAAAACAGCCTCGATCGTAATCCTTACAAATGTTCATGAACCAGCCTCGATTGTAATCATACAAATCTTCATGAGCCAGCCCCGATCGTAATCATGCAAATGTTTATGAAACAAGCCTCGATCGTAATCATACAACTGTTCGTGAAACCAGTCTCGATCGTAATCATACTAATGTTCATGAAACCAGCCTCTATCATAATCATACAAATGTTCATTAGCCAGCCCAGATTGTAATCATATGAATGTTCATGAAAACAGCCTTGATCATAATCATACAAATGTTCATGAGCCAGCCTCAATCGTAGTCATACAAATGTTCACGAAACTGGACCTTGTTTACTCTATCGTTTCACTCCCTATTCCTCCACTGATTTTTATGACTACCGAATGTACTTTGTAGAACAACACGAGTGGAAACGTATAACAACAGCAACTCACATCACTCTCAGCTCAACCCAGGTTTGTCTGCCATTTTGAATTACATCTTTATGATTACTTCCTACAGTATTGTATATCCTACTTGTAGGAATTTATGATGTGTAGTAATGAAATCTTACTTTACTAATAGCATGTGATATTGTTACAGTTTTATTAAAACAGGAATTTTGCACCATATGTACATACCGACGCTCTCCCTGCACATAGACATTTTGTTATACCTGGTCTTACTACGATTGAAGTTATGTAATTTCAAAGTTGCTACTTAATTTAATCTTTTTATTTAATATTGTCTATTTTGATTTTCGCAATCTCTTCACGTGAAATCAAAATAACATGACCAAAATGTTAATAATATTTATTACAGTTTCACAATTGTTCAGAAACACAATTCAATTCACCTGAACTGATAATAACGAGTCTTACATCCAGTCATAAGTTTTAGTCTTGAAAATTTTGTTGTCAAAAATCTAGATAATTATGACACAAGATCACATATGATGCACTCCAACTCGTTACCCACATTTTTTTTGTATATTTTTCTATTTTAATTTTTGCCCATTTCTGTAAGAATCGTATAAAAATATAAAGCACAAATCATAGTACTCAATTTTAAACAATTAGGAACATAAGGAACATCAGTCTTTAGCAACCCCGATGCTGTCCGCAATTCATGACAAATATGTTGTTGTTCCTGCAGACAAGGCCCCTAATAATATCGTTTTTGTATGCAAAAGCTACTATATTCAATGCTTTATTAATAAACCAGGGATTGCTGTTTACTTGGCAACCCTACCTATAAAGCTACTACACTTTCAAAGGAAGAAATAACCGACAATCATAGATCAGTTTTGTCGTCATTTGGTATTTCTATCAAAGATGATGATCTTGATCTTCCTACTTTGTATTTGATACCCAAGTTAAAATAAATGTCCATACAAACAACGCTTTATAGCTGGATCTGCCAAGTGTTCCACCAAACCATTGTCTCAACTTCTAACTTATATTTTAAAAGCTGTCAAAACGGGCCTCCAAAGTTATTGTGAGACAAGCTATTCGTGAAGTGGTATCAATCAAATGTGGATATTAAAGAACTCCAAAGACTTAAAGGATATTTTACGATCTCGGTCCATTTCAGTCTGTAACAGCATAAAAACATTTGATATCTCTACCCTCTATACCACCATTCCTCATTCACAACTGAAGGAGAAGTTGAAAGATCTAATCCATCGATGCTTTCAAAATAAAAATGGCAACAACAGATACACATACCTTGTCATTGGTAGAGATAAATCATACTTTGTTAAAAACCTCTCTAAATCTAACAAAAAATATACAGAGGACGAAATTGTCCTGATGACAATTTTGATCGAAAACATATTTGTTCAATTTGGTGGACGTGTTTTCCAACAGACAACTGTCATTCCTATGGGTACTAATTGTGCGCCACTACTGGCCGACTTGTTCCTTTACTCATATGAGGCAGACCTCCGTGACGGGCTTCGTAGGGAAAAACAGAAGAAATTAGCCCGTACCTTTAATTTCAGTCTTGATGTCTTATCACTCAACAATTCACGTTTTGGGAATTTCTTACATCTCATCTATCCCAATGAGCTCGAAATTAAAGATACAACAGACACTGCCAAGTCTGCATCTTATCTTGACCTTCACCTCGAAGGTTGAATACAAAACTTTACGACAAACGGGATGACTTTAACTTTCCAATCGTCAACTTCCAATTTTTCAGCGGCAATATTCCAGAAGCGCCGGCGTATGGAGTATATATTTCACAACTCATACGTTATATATACATTGACTTCCTGGACAGAGCCCGGCTTCTGACAGAAAAGTTGCTCAGACAGGGGTACGTTGCTTGTAAGCTGAAGTCATCCTTATTAAAGTTTTATGGGCGTCATCATGACTTGGTTGACAGGTATGAAAAAACCGTTTCCCAAATGAAAATGCTCCTGTTCCATTGATATTATCCCTTCCTCATATTGGATTTAACATGGACAGCTTGGCGGGTGGCCTGCAGGAAGCAGAGACTGCTTACTCTTCCGGAGCACCTGAGTCTACCCCGGTTTTTTGGTGGGGTCCATGTTGTTCATATGTTTTTAGTTTTTAATTGTAGTGCATGTATTGTTTTGGTCTTGTCTTCGTTGTTCTCTGGAGTTTGTCAGTTGGTACGATTTTTCTCTCCTTCGAATATCCCTTTGGTATTTCTTGACTTAGCTTACTTGATCATATTTGTGTAAAAGTTGTAAAAATTACCCAATTTCAGGATATTTGATAACTATACCCCTTGCAGACATTTTGGGCGCTCGAGTTAGCAATTGTGTGATCTGTTTTTAATTTTGGCACATTTTGTCACATTTTCCAGTTATGAGTGTACATTGAATATATAAAAAATATATCGTAAAGTTTAAGCGGCTGCAATTTTTTTTATTTTACTTAATGCTAACATGAAAATGAAACTCATTTGTGGTCTCTGACAAATAAGAACTTAGACTATACTGGCCTTTTAAAGGTTACGAGTGTATTTCAATCATTACTTATACATGTATATGGCTCTGGATTTATGCTTTACTGACTAATAATTAGACTGTGGTAGTTTGGATACCCATACAACCGGTTTAACCTTACCATTGTTAACTTTCTTTACCAAGTCAGAGTATCGTGTTTATGTTATGGGTTCTGTCTATTGGTTGATTGATATTTCATTGTTGACGTTTCCTATTATCAATTTTGTTTTTACTATACATGCAACCATTATTGTAGCCTTGAATGCCCTAAAATAAAAATGATAAAATTTAGCTTTTATTCAAAGTGATGAACTTGAATATAAAGGATATTGTTCGTTCGGTTATTCTTCGAGTTGAACCTCATAAATTTTCTATTAACTCCTCAAAGTATAATAATCAAGATTAATTTTTGTTTCATTGTTCGCACGACTCAGCAGTCATCAATCACTGATATGATTTTTAGATGCATACGTTGAAATTTTCAAATAATAAATTTTGAAATTCTGATAAACGAGTAGACGTTACCTCGACTTTGCAATCCCTGTAAAGGCCCACTTGATTGGTTTGTATTTGGAGAGATCTAACACAGTAATTAGTATATAGTGAATTTTAATATCCGACTTTATTGTTTTATTAAAGTTATAAAAGCAGCTGCGTACTATCTAACTTCTACTACTTCTCATCTTTACAAGGATGAAAAACACATTCTCTGTAATTTAACTTGAAAAAAATATGCAATTTTCAATTATATTTCAGGTAAAATTTGTTTCTCATTTAAATTGCATCTGCTCCACTCTCACATTATGGATATTAATTAATTAAAACATGAAAAGGAAGAAAGTAATTTTCCAAACAAAATGATCACACTGAGTAATTTAACTTCATCATTTCTTTGAAATTGAAAGTTTTGACAGTTTTGTCAAGTTTTAATGTACTGAAAGCAAGGTTTAATCAATCACTGTACGTTTATCTCAATTTTAATCTTTTCTGTCAAATTACATTTTGAGACTTACGCAAAGATTGAGAATCCATCTATTTTATTGTATCGAACCATTAATCTTGTTAAATGTGACAAAACCCCATAAAACGGTTTATTTTTGCACGAACAAAACCGTTATCTCAAAGAGCGATTGAACATTTTTCAAAAACGGCTGTTAATAGTTAATTAAAGTAATCATTGTCAAACAATGACATTCTCATTATCAGAAAAGAAGGTTAATAAGTGTAAATTCCACCAGTGTTTTGTGCAGAAATTTATATTTCGTACCAGCATGCTCATACGTTAAACATCAAATACAATGAACTTCTTAAAATCTATCCAGCCATAATTAATTTTTTACTGTATAAACCAAAATATGTTTGTTTTCCCTACCAGTTTTAATAAACAGACCCCCCCCCAAAAAAAACCAAAAAAACCCCAAACCCCCCCCCCCCCAAAAAAAAAACAAAAAACAAAACAAACAAAACAAAACAAAAAACAAAACAAAACAAAACAAAAAAACAAAACAAAACAAAACAAAACAAAACAAAATTAAGAAGTTTTTCTATTGATGGACTTATTTGGACAAAATCTGCCATGTAGCAATCATTTCCATCAAACTGGCCTACAAGTATTTTTTGAATCAAGAATATAAAATTAATTACGATCGAGGCTGGTTTCATAAACATTTGTATGATTACGATCGGGGCTGGCTCCTGAAGATTTGTATGATTACAATCGAGGCTGGTTATTGATAAAATTCTTCTGGTAAGATTGCTCAGTATAATTAATGATTATTAATCCGGATAAGCACTTCCTAAAAATATATTTGTGTCCGAGTTTACATTGAATACTGTTATATTAACATTTCAGGTTTGACAAATCAACGACTATCTAATTGTTTACTCTAAGCAACAATTTCGAACAAGACAAACATTATTGTATAAGCGTCTGCAGTACAAACTAAACCATTTTATTTTACGTTACATGTATGCTGGTTCTGAAAAGTACATCGTCAAATGACGTATTGAAAACGTCTTGTTGTGTTCTTCATGAACATCCATGTGTATGTCGTAATCCGTAGGTGCATATAAACTCTAGAGAAGGATTAGAAAGACACCATTACAGTATTACTGTCTACTAGACCAATTCATTATTGGTAACTTCTCAATATAAAGATTACAATAGACATATTTCTTCATATCCCTACTACTTTGTGAGTACTAAAATATTGAATTTGTTGGTGCTGTGAACCGGTTACCCTTCCGAAGAGAGATTACTTTCTTTTTGTGGATAGTGTGTTGTTCAACTAAGTTGTTTTGCCGGCGTTTCTGAATTGTTCATTTGTATTCTCGGTTTGTCTTTTCTTGTAAAGTAAACAATTGTTTTCCGGGAATTTTTTTTTATCAATTATGTCTAAGAATATTTTGGTTTGCTATTTTGACTTACCAACCAAATATCATGCATCGTTATTAGCAAAACAATAATAGTGTACTAGTATATTATTCAGTTGAGAAGGTTAATTTGAAAGTTGTTCCTATTTCTTACCGCTCTGGTCATTTCTTTATTTTAATCTTTTTTTCCTTGTTTTCTAGTTTAAATATTTTGTGTTGCCTTTAACACTACGGATAAGTCATAACTGAACGTAGTATACATATATCATACCTTTCTCTGGACCTCACATTGCTATATTTTACTACAATGTATATGTAGTACTTCATTTAGAGGATTCCTTCATCATGTAAATGTTCTTGGTTCTCACGTTTTTGTTTTTATTTTAGCCATATAATATAGCAGTAGCATGACATAATTGCATTTTTCTGTAAAGTTTTCCTTTGTTAATTACAAAAGAGTCAACGTACAAAACACCGATTACATTAATCATCTGTTTCCTGTTAAATATAGCGCTTACACTGTTCATCCAGTCACACTTCCGGTTTCACAAGAAAGCAATTTAAATCACACAACTTTTTCTCTCCTGAAATTCGCTGATCGATCTATAGGATTAACTCTTTCATAGCAAAGCAATGCAAGAATTTAAATTGTACCTTAATTCTAAACCTAAAAATCAGTATTTTACCTTCTTGTACCATCATTTGACCATTCGGACATATATCATGTAATTGTAATCAGATATCATGTTTTTATCATTATTATTAAAACTAAATTATTTCTCTATTTACTAATCGTTTTTATTTCGATACTATCCCAAAACTGATGCTTTAAATGTTCTGTTACAAAAACATTAAATGCTGTGAAAACTAAGTACATCTTCCCGTGCACAACTCTGTCGTTATGGTTTTGAATCTACCTTTTTGGTATTTTTGAATTTGATCTTCAACTTTTGGATTATTATTTTGGTTGCTAACAATTTAGGTTAATCGTTGTAAATCGACGAAATGTGCATCAAAATGGGTATCAAAGAATTTATTACTAAGAGAATGCTTCGTTTAAATTTGATACAGCAACAAAGTCTTACTTTCTTGTGTTCAAGGCCTGGTGTTAAATAACATATTTACAATTATTCATTTATGTTGATACATGTAACTCCAACTGTTTTGTACAACAAAAAAAGTTCGCTTATGAAAAACAAAGATTGGACAAAAAGATTTTAACTATCAAACTTAAAATAAAAATGACAGATTCTAAATACATGTATTGTCTTGGTTTCTTAGTTCGATATTATGTTTGTCGATTTGGTATTCTTTGGCCGATATTAATTTATTTACTGTGATCTCCTTTTTTGGGGGATTTGTTTCTGTCGCTGAACAGCCTAATATCGCTTGTAGTGACTTTTTATTCGATATGTATGTCATAATTTCATTTCAGTTAAAATATTTAGAAGTTATTATAAGATTCTTTTGGTCCTTCAACACTAGAAGGTCATTAAGAAAATAATCGTCTTTAAGAATAGCACTTAAATGGCAAAAATCCATTGAAGACAGTACAGCTAATAGGTTTTACAAAATTAACTCTGACAAGATGCATTAATAGCATTAGATTTGGTCTGTGTCAACATTACATCATTTTGCACAAGTATTATTCATTTGTGGAATTATTTTAATCCCTATTTCATTCGATTTCAATTTAGTTTGTATAAATGCATTTAAAAATTATGCACACATCAGAATGAATTTTTACAGTAAAATACTGATTAATTGGCAAAATACACAGTAACATCTCAGGATCCATTTCTAACAATAATGGAACCAATAGAAAGAGTACAAATTAAAGAGTTTTACAGGAGGTCTATAAGACTAGAACTCTGCGTTAACTACTGCAAAATCCTGTACAATTTTATTATTTGATAAAAATGTAAAGAAGAAAACCTGCAGTGTCATTGACATTTATTACATGAAAATTAAATGCAGCCATAACTACCACAATTTTATATGACCTAAATGATTTCTTTGGATATAACGTTGAATAATATAATTTAATATCAACAATTTTGATTAAAAAAGCATTTAACTATACGAGTTACACAATAAAAGTGTTATTTTATAGAAAATAAATCTTTTATTTGTTGTACGTATCACATGAAACATAAAATAAATGTTAATAAAATTGGTTTATTTCTCTATAAATGTACATAGTATTTGCTCTGACTCAATTGACTACTTCTATTGATGTTTGTCAAAAGGTGTAAATTTCAGCTATTGGACACAAACATCAACAAAGGCAAGACCGACACACAAGCCTAAAACTATAAATCAATTTAAACCGCTTATGTCACCGAAAAAGTTATTGGGTCTCTCCATTTTTTACTTTTGTATTATCAATCATTACTCTTAAGTTTGAAAATGCAGGAATAGTACTGAAATGGTTAATATTTTTGTACTCCTTGATAATTTAAGAACCCTCCATATATATATGAATATCCTGTTCAGCTTTTATTTCTAATAACGTAACATATTTGCTGTTTTACAAAATTTTAATTAGAAGCAATTTTCAGAATCTGATTTCGAATGGAAAATGTTATTTTTATTGAAACTGTATAAATTAGATAGAATCATTTTCTCAAATTTACAACAATTACATCAAAAAACCGTTAAACAATTTTAAAATTACTTTTAAATTGGTTTAGGATTGAAAATATTCTGCTGTTTTTTATCAACGTAATAAGATAACTATTCCTTTACTCTTACATGCAGATTATTCTCCCACAAAAAGAATGATGTCTACAACCAACTGGAGTCCTCTAGGCATATTTAATTATGGAACTGGATGACAAAAATAGAATAATTGCAAAGGCTTTTTCTCTCTGACATTCGTCGCTAACGTAATAAAAGTCTTACATGAGTTCTCATCAATAGATACAGAATTTGCTAATTCGCTTCTTTCGAGACCTTACAAAAGAACTCCCCCGGCACTGTCTAGTACTTTTGTACATTAAAGACATGACTAAAAATTCTCAAATTATTTTGCCAAAAGGACATCGAAATATCGTGGTAGCGCATATATATGTAATATAATTTATCTCATATTGGCATATCAGTGTTGTAAATTGATATGTGGCTATTCATTCCCGCTCTGTAATGTGGGCTGTTCCCCATTCAAACGGTGGCCATTTCACACAAGAATTAAGTAAATCGGGATTAACTCACCTCGCTGTAGTCATGCTGTGCTTAGAACTGTGGGTTATGTTAATTCCAGAACGTGAGTTAATAAGGTCTAACTTTTGTACTGTGAACAGGCACAGGTTACACGATTAATTCGACCTAGCTCTAGTGATGCATTGTGTTCAGCCTTATCATTTGGTCAGGTTGGCATTTGAATCTGCTGCACAAAATGTTAGGTAATTGTGTCGGTCTAGAACATTTGCTGATGTGAGCACAAAAGACAAGTTGGGATTTAACAAACAGTGAATATTAGGATTTCATTTTCCGTAGAAAATGATAGCTATTTTATCTTTTACATTTCACAAATATTTAAACTAAAATTTTGTCATAAACTTTTCACATAAAAACAATATATTCAAGAACACGTTTATTTACTTTTTTGGTTAATCTTACATTTAGAGTTCAAATATACCTTGTATGAAATTGGGCATGAATTGCCATTTTTGGTAGAATGTTATTTCCCGGGTGTATTACCCACGGGAACAATGATTTTTTTAGATATTTGTGATGAAATTGTCACTGTTATTGATAATGGTAAAACTCACTTAAAACACCAAATGGATAATATGGTTTCCACTCTCTGATGCAAACTTTGCTATACCTGAAGTTCGGCTGTTTTGATGACTTACCTTTTTTGCCTTCAAACATGTTACTGCATGTCTCACATACTTCGGCAACCGATTTCTTAATGAAAAACTCCGGACTTTATCGCTGTTCTATACGTTTAAAGTAACACTTATGTATTTCTTATAAGTCAACATGGATCAAACTTCCGGTCAGAAAACTTACACATATTCTGCAACGTCACATGTGTTTGTGGTGACGTCATATATGATTAAAAAATCAATGAAATGCAGACAAAAATTCGAAAATTGGCTCTCGTAAAATATTTGGCGTATTTCAAGAGTGGAAACGACAATGATTCATTACGACTATTTGAAACATAAGGCAGTGTAATACTTTTTATTTTCATTTTAAATGAAACGTTTGAGATATTCCCGAAAAACCACTTGCAGTTTGAAAAAAGACACACGTAGTCATGAGAGTACCTGACGAAGGTTAATACAGAATGAGGATTGTACACACGGTTTTTGACATTTGAGTTTAATTTTTTACATTCGCGAACTTAAATTACAGTTTTGTGTGTCGTAACTTATTACGATGCTCTGTAATGGATACATATCCTGATTCTGGTAATTGTCATTAAACTTGCATTTACGTGAAAAATTCATTAGAATATTAACATAAACGTAATTTATAGTCTAAATGCACTATAAATTCCCTGTGAATAACAAATACATGATAACAAGTTAAATTTGAATCCAATATTAAGCACATAATTATACTGACATGTATACATTTTTTAACAAGCTACAGAATGACAATAATTGTTTCGTTGACTGCTTCAGTATTTTTTAATGATAGTGTGGGAATACGCCTCGTATAAAGAAATATTTTTTTATTCAGTTATTCCAGTTCGGGGTTGTTTCTATCTCCTTTCATTAATATGACTGTGAAAAAAAACACATTTTACCCCAGTTTCTATGAAATGCAAGATCGTGTCGCAACTGCATTTTAATTTTTTTTTTATGTTGTAATGCCTGTTCTGTATGTTCTACATTGTTGATGTTTTGTTTCTCTTTAGCCTTAAGTTTATAGTCTGTTCTTTTGTATTTCTATCATCGGCTTGTAGGTTCAGTATTCTATAATCGGTATTTATAAGAACTGAATAAACAACTACTCTAAAAAGTTAGTATAATTGTTCCAAACAAATACGATTAATTTTTATGTTTGTAGTCAAAAAATATATTTAGCAGCCCAAGACAACATTATATAGTTTTCTCGAAAATAAGTAGTATTTCCTCTGTTTTATATGGCTTTGATTGTACTATTTTAGTCATTTTGACATTCAAAGTTTTAAGTAACTATTTCGACATTAAACATTTTCGGCCATTAGTACTACTGAAGAGGCATAAATCGACACCAAAATACATCGATAGTGCATCAAAGTTGGTATCACAGAATGTTCATTGCTACCACAAAATGCATTTTTCAGCTAGTGTATGGAAGTCCCTAAAGGGTATGACCAGCTGGTGTTCGGAGGTCCCAAAGGGTATCACAAGTTGGTGTGCGAAAGTCCCCAATGGTATTACCAGATAGTATACGAAATTCTCCAATGGTATAACCAGATAGTATACGAAATTCTCCAATGGTATCACCAGATGGTGTACGGAAGTCCCCAGTGTTATCATCAGCTGGTGCACGAAAGTCCCCAATTGTATCACCGACTGGTGTATTTCCAAAGCGTACCACCAGTTGGTGTGCGAAAACCCCCAATGGTATCACCAACTCAGTTGCTATAACTTTTTACTATTAATTTAGTGAAAGTGATACTTATAATTGTTATAAGATGGTAATTGTTCTGCAAACTAAGAAATATCTACCACGTGAAAACCTCTGTTCCTGTATGCGTCTGGCCTTACTATCTCGGTTATTTTAGTATTTAGTTAGTCTCTAGAATTTCAGATTTCATCGTTTTACCGTGAGCCTTAATGGTGAGTCATAAATTAATGAATAAAACGTATCACAAAATACCGAAATAAATGTGATCCACTGAAATATGCATATATAGTAGATACAAATTGTGATCAGATAATTATTTTAATGACGATAACACATATTTATTACGCAATAGTGGGAATTGCTTTTACTCTGACAAAATAAACGTGTACCTTATATTTGACTTATTTTGGTAAACTGTATTTCCCTGCTTAATATTACAATGTCAGTAGGAAAACCCAATATCAATGTAACATTAAAGTATGTTACGACGAACTAGAGTTTTACAGCAGAATATACTTAGATCTAGGATTCATTTTCAGATATTGATCTTTACATGAATGACATTTGTTTGTTTCAGTACATTTTGTAATACAAAACAAAACAGAATGTGCATCTACTACATCAAACATGTATCTGTGGAATATCATATTACAATAAGTACGTTGCAATTAGTTTTGCACTTTACATGTTGAGAAATTAGTTGTTCATATGATGTTAAAAGTTGCGGCTGGCCCCATGATTGTATAATCACTATCACTCTACTAGTATTAGTGTAAACTTTGTTCCTGAATGTTTTGTTTGTTAGTGGCAATCTTTTGACCAACCAAAATGGTATATTTCTATGGATAATTTTCTTGGGTTTTATTTTCCTGTTAAGTATTTTAAGAAATATATTTTTTCCTTAAAAAGAACCAGATAAATGTTTGGTTTCATTTATAACTAAAAAAATATTGAATGATGTTTTGTTGAGAGATTGCGAAGTTGTAAATGGCTTTGTTCTTAAAACAAAATGTGATAGACCTTGCATGGTTGTATTTCGGCAAAAAAATACAGAAGCAACAAAACAGGCGAAAAGGTTCTAAAAATCGAAATCCAAAGGCAAGACAAACATCAAAGAATATAAAATAACAAACAAATACAAGTATACATGTAAAACTAAACGAATAAAAAACATGATAAACCAATAAACAGAATCAGAACAAGAAAAAGTAGGAAATTAAGCACTTACTTAATTTAAATTAGTATTTAGTGTCAGTTCTACTCGATTGTGCCCTCTTTTTGTTTTTTTTAATCTGCTTAAATTGAGTTTTTGTCTCTTAACATTTACCCCATATCTCTGTCCTTTTTTTCTGAAGAAATGAACTTTGTATAGTTGTTTGTCTCTGGAGAAATGATTTATACAGTACACATAAAGAAGTGGGTGAGATAAATCCTCTAAAAACATAAGTTTTACAGAATAAAGTTTATATCCCGGTTGTTTCGTGATTAATACGCATCAAATAAAAATTTAAAAGGATAAGTATACGTTAAATGCATTTATCTGTCTGAAATAAGACAGTTGTCTTTAAACTGCATTTTCATGCCATTTATTCAGTGGATTTAAAGTTACATAAATAAAATAAAATTACCCATTCATTTTTATTTCACTTACAGAGTTTATTCCTTTTACCTAATATTTGGATATCGAGAAAAGAATTATTTGGTCTAAGTGTATTTTTAATGCTATTACATAGTTCAATGTTTGACTTTCAGCATTGACTTTGAGCACAACTTTGTCAATATCGATGAAATGTGCACATATTTGTGTATAAAAATTGACACCATGGAATATTCCTACTGAAAAAGTAATATTAAAAACCCTCGGCCCAGAAAATATTATTGTTCTAATGAAGTAACATCAATAAAATACATTGTATGTTTTGATGTTTAACATGACGTACATTGTATCAACATATTTCCGATTTGTTGATTTACAGATAGATGGAAACAAATTAAACAGAAATGAGTAAGGTTGTAAGAAATTAAGTCAAATAAAAAATAAATAACATTTATATTCTTACAGATCATGTCATGCACGTCGTGCAACGGTTCTTCCCTCAAAAAGTCTAAATACTGCAGCTAAATTGGAGAAGTCATTCACAAAAATTTTATTCAAGGAAAACAACCCTTAATATAAACTTCATTAAAAATGAAAACAATTCATTACAATATTGAAAACTGTCTGAATGTCTAGTTGTATGATATAATTCTCAGAAGCCTTGTTAATTTTATTACACTGGTAATCCAAATGCCGATGAAATAGTTTTTTTTTCTTAAATAACACTGATAAATATGTCCTTTAAGCTTCTGGACCAAAGAATGGTAAATAATTTTGTTGAAAATATTATACCGGATTTGACATGGCAGCATTGCGGGTGCATAGACTGCTTACTATTCCTGAGCACATGAGTCTACCCCCCCCCCCCCCCCCTTTTTCCGTTGGGTCCATGTTATTCATATGTTTTTAGTTTTTAATTGTAGTGCATGTATGTTTGGTCTTGTTTTCGTTGTTCTCCGGAATTTGTCAGTTGTTTCGATTTTCCCCTCCTTCGAATATCCCTTTGGTATTTCTTACTTTACTTATCTTCTTTATAAAAATTGGTCATTAAAGGATATTCATTCTAAACGTGTTGTCCACCAAATGTTTTCTTTTCTCTCTTTATCTGTGCAGTATAATTGATTTGTATTGATTCTTAACCAATACATTCTATTATACCAATTATAATACACAAGATATGAAGTACCTTTCACCAGTTGATTTCAAAACCGGATGCAAATGACAACACGGATAAAACTAAAACCACGAACATGATGAAAACACACGGTATCATTATTTTAATGTTTCACATGCATACAAATTTGGGGATTTATACATGTCTTTATTTTAAATTTATGTGAATTTTAGGTTAGGTCATTTCCACTGGTTTGAGTGACTGTTTTATTCAGTCTCTCTATTATTTACAGATGATAGTAATTTCTACATTTGTTTGATCTTTGTCACTAATGGGATCAATGATTGGACCATAATTTTGATGAAAAATACTTGCTGAAATGCAAGTTCAAAAACTTCATATTAAAAACTAGACCAAATGACTTGAACGGTCAACAAATAACGCAATACAACAGTATCCAATTAACAACCCATATACAATACACAAAACATCCACGTATATACAATGAACACTGTCAGGCAGTCTTTACATGCACTAAGTACTGGTGTGGTGTAGATGAACGATTTGAAACCAAATCCCTGTATTTGTTTCACCCATAACTATTGATTTTTTATCTTAAATATTTACCAACATTTTATCGTAAACGATTTTATGCAATGCATTTTTATGTTAGCAAGCAAAATGTTTATGCTTAATCACTTTTTACCGACAAAGGTCGTGTATATAGGCATCAGTTTTTGGAACATTGCTAAGAAGGACATTCAGAACAAAAACCATTTTATAGTCATATAAAATGAAATACATAAACTCAGTTACATCAAAATATTCGTTTTGGTTCTGAGTATCCTTCACATTGAAAAATTGTCTTAAAGACGTTAGTTTGGCGAATTTGTGTTAAAACTGTCTCCCAAAACGATACACAGGTATGTAGGAAATTTTTTAGTAACTTTCATTATTAGCAAATATTTATACATCACATACATATGGCACGCCGTTGTTATATTTATTCAATTTCGAGATATCTTATTTAGTTAAATAAGATATCTTATAAACTAATAGAGATATCTTATAAATTAATAGAGATATCTTATAAATTAAAAGATATCTTATAAATTAATAGAGATATCTTATAAACTAATAGAGATATCTTATAAACTTATAGAGATATCTTATTAACTTATAGAGATATCTTATTTAACTGGTTACAAAGATATCTTATTAAATATATAAGATATCTCTATAAGTTAATAAGATATCTCTATTAATATATAAGATATCTTTTATATAGTTAATAATAGAGATATCTTATAAACTAATAGAGATATCTTATAAATTAATAGAGATATCTTATAAACTAATAGAGATATCTTATAAACTTATAGAGATATCTTATTAACTAATAGAGATATCTTATTAACTTATAGAGATATCTTATTTACTTTCAAATTAAATAAGATATCTTATAAAAATTAAAGATATCTTAATACTTAATAAGATATCTCTATTAGTTTATAAGATATCTTAATACTTAATAAGATATCTCTATTAGTTTATAAGATATCTCTATTAATTTATAAGATATCTTATTAACTAATAGAGATATCTTATAAATTAATAGAGATATCTTATAAACGTATATAGATATCTTATAAACGTATAGAGATATCTTATTAACTTATAGAGATATCTTATTTAACTGGCTATAAAGATATCTTATTAAATATATAAGATATCTCTATAAGTTAATAAGATATCTCTATTAATTTATAAGATATCTTATTAACTATATAAGATATCTTTTATATAGTTAATAATAGAGATATCTTATTTACTTAATAAGATATCTTATAAACTAATAGAGATATCTTGTAAATTAATAGAGATATCTTATAAACTAATAGAGATATCTTATAAACTAATAGAGATATCTAATTAAGTATTAAGATATCTTTAATTTTTATAAGATATCTTATTTAATTTGAAAGTAAATAAAATATCTCTATAAGTTAATAAGATATCTCTATAAGTTTATAAGATATCTCTATTAGTTTATAAGATATCTCTATTATTAACTATATAAAGATAAAAGATATCTTATATAGTTAATAAGATATCTTATAAATTAATAGAGATATCTTATTAACTGATAGAGATATCTTATATATTTAATAAGATATCTTTATAACCAGTTAAATAAGATATCTCTATAATTTAATAAGATATCTCTATTAGTTTATAAGATATCTCTATTAATTTATAAGATATCTCTATTAGTTTATAAGATATCTTATTTAACTAAATAAGATATCTCGAAATTGAATAAATATAACAACGGCGTGCCATACATACAGGCTACTCCTCAAGAGATTTTGAAAGGTGTTAAGTGAATTTTTGAAAATGGTCCTAGAAGTGAAATAAATGCAAGGAAAAATGACCCTACTTGAAAGAATTCGAAAAATACCCCGGCCTTTCCAGACTTTTCCCAGAACCCCCAGTTATGGCGTTCTGACGACTGAAAAACCTGAAAGACATTCTTGTACGAGCTGATATCACTAGCAAGATGTCTTCATTAACTGGCCAACGTCAGGCTTGTTCAGACAAAAGGTGTAAGACTTGCTCCCAGATGATATGTACACAGTGCTTAAAAGTCACACAACAGCCAAAGACTACAAAATATTTTGCACTGTGAACTGCAAATCAAGCAACGTGATCTACATGTTGGAATGTAGGATTTGTAATCTGCAGTACATTGGAGAAAGTAAGCAAGCTTTCAACAAAAGAATGAACGGCCATAGAAGTGATGTAACAAAGAAAGCCTTTCTACCCGTCAGCAAACACTTTCGGTCGACTGGACACAATCCTGGGGACTTTGGTAAAATGAAAGTTCTATTATAGAACAAAATTTGATATGAAGTGATCAAGAAAGGCATACAAGAGAAAGCTTCTGGATAAAAGAAATAGGCACCTTATATCCAAGGGGAATAAATAAAAAGAAATAAATTTATTTGTCAATTGATACGGATATTGAATTGTTTTTATTGTTATTTCCAAGTGCTTTATTTATTTTTTTCGTGCACCTTTTCATTTGTTATGATTTTATAATTCTGTAAAATAATTCTCTACCTTATGTTAAAGGATTATTTATTTTAATTTTTGTTTACATGCGTTTCTACACATGAGGAAAATCAAGATCAGGATTAGCCATATTGTTTTCTACATGTAATTAATTAGTCATTTCGCAACGCGACAGCACCGATGAAAGATCTCATGATCCGAAAATTTATAATTCAAAATTTTTTTTTGTTTTATTTTTCTGTTGTTTTGTAACTTTTTAGACGTTTATTTATTTTTTTGTTTGCATTGTATCGTTAATTTATTATCGGTCCAACATCTAGTAAGTTCGAACATTGGTTATTACTTTAGACTATATATATATATATATATATATATATATACGCCTAAATACTAACCCAACAGTTAAAATCAGATTTTAATACTGTCAAAGTTCTGTTCGCCAATGGCGGTACTCGAACTCACACCGTTGAGACACTATGGCACCTATTCGCCTAGCACCATGTCCAGCGCCTTAGACCACTCGGCCAAATCCGATATATATATATATTAATTAGCACTAATAATCCAATATTATTTATATGTTTAGTCTCTTTTAATGTGAAATATGACAAATGTAATCGATGAAAAGTACAGCAAGAAAATAAATGGTTGTGAACAAAATTTCCAGGATGATAAATAACAGATAAACTACCCTTGGGTATTAAATAATGTAAGTAGTGGGTATTAAAGACTTACTCCTACACCAAGTACATAATTCTGATTACAATGTACAGGATGAAATTTCATGATAGACGTACATTATCCTTGGAGATAAACCAACTACATTTTCATATATACTAAAATATATTTTACAGTAGATGTTGAGAATTGATGGTGCCCTACAAATAGAAAGTAAATAATAAAAGTCTACATAAATTGGCACAATCATTCGTTAAATTGACAAAACTAATAATATGAATTAAGAAATTCTTGTAAAATAAACTGAATTTATCTGCTCATTTATCACTGTGTTCCAAATCTTGTCTACTGGGTAAATTACATTAGATGGATTTTTGTATTTTAGATTATTAAACTGTCAAATTTTTGTGAGTGCTAAATGAAAAATGGGTATATTACATAGATTGTGCAAGATCTGACAATGCCATTTAATATGTTTAATTACATACAGATAAAAACAACTGAACTAAACTTTTATATTTTATTTCATGTTTAAATTGCTATATATTTTAAGTTTTATTATTATTATTTTTGTTTTTACGAAGATTATGATTAATATTAGTGGGTTACTCTCTATTGATCTCGGTACTTACTCAGTCTAAGGGAAGAGATCAAAAGTTCAATGTAGGATAAAAAACTTAATTCACATAGTTTTTTCACTCACCCCCCCCCCCCCCCCCACCTCCCTCTTAACTTAATTTGGGAAAAATTGATTGACCAATATGGGCATATCCTTTGAGTATACTTTTTGTATCACGGGTCCTGTTTTTCCTTAACAATGTATGTTTGTTCTGTATTTTGACTTGGACGTCACTTGAATCCGTATTTTTCATGCCATGAATTCGATGTCGGATAACAAAACTTGCAGCGATAAACTATTTGAATTAGTTCTTTATCCTACATTGAACTTTTCATCTCGTCCCTAAAACGAAATAACGAATAAGTGATAAATATACGAGTTACACAAGGCAATTATTGAGTAAAAGGCCTCTATGTATAACATGTATAAGACGACATAAGGTAGGAGGTTCCTAATTGGGTTATATTTCAGATTTTATTAAAATTTTGTATGCAAGTAGAGCATGTTTAACTGCATCTGAATATAGAAAAAAATTAATGTGTATCACTTCCATACTTCCCGAAATATGCTGTATCAAGTTTTAGCAATCAGAACATGTGGATACAGAAAGCACAATGATATCGCTGCAAAAACTTTAGACTTTTAATTATGACTCCTTTCCCTTTAAAAAAATTTAATACCTTATATATTTATTGCCCTTAAAAAATATTATTATGGGTTACCGGATTCGTTTTTTTAGTCAATTAACTTGATAACTATAGTGAAAATGAGCGTCAAAAAGCCAAAATTAGCGTAACCTTGTTAGAACGTCAAATTCTATAACTTGTCATTATATATATATATATATATATATATATATATATATATATATATATATAGGTATTGAAATTTGTTTTGTTCATATGAAGAATACGTTTATTGAGTTAATTGTTTAAACAAGTTTTACACCGAAACCGCACTTTCAATTTATTGTGAGTCAAATGTGGTATTAAAATTCGAGGCCCTTATTGAAACTGATGTCCGTCTGTAGAGTAAAAAAGAGAGGTTAGATAATTATGGGATTTACCGATATCAACAAAATATATGTACATGTATTTACTCTATTTTATTTAAATTTTCCGCAAAGCATTACTTGGGAAAAGCATGGTTATGGTTATTAGAATTAAATGTAGCGCATGAATATTTGCATTGCTTTAAAGTATACTTTAGTTTAATTACATCGTCGGAAACCCACGGACGGTCGCGCTTCGGTAAGTGTAGGAAAGCGCAAGCGCGACCGGCCGTGGGTTTCCCACGATGCAAACCACGTGCGTTTTGTGGAGAGAGATTATGACAACTAAAATTTTCATCAAATTACAAGGAACAATCAGGACAACTGATCAATTTAGGTGTGGACACTTTTTTATCCTATCTTCAGTGAAAATCGTATAATGATATGTGGTGTCTTTATTTTGATGTTCCAAAATTTCGTTGATTATAAAAGTTGTTCTGCAACCTGTCAATTCGTTTAAATATTTTTTTCCACAAAGTTCCATTATTATAAAGAATTTAAGAGTAAAGTTTGCCTTTTGCTAGTTAGTTTTTATTGAAAGAGCAGTTTTAACGTAATCTAACAATCACATTCTTATGCAATTTGATAATGTTTATTTCAAAGTAATCTCTATTAGAAGAGTCGTTTTAACGCAATTTCACAATCAAATAATTCTACAATTTGTAAATCTTCATTTCAATGTAATCTCTGTAACAAATACAATTCCACGAACTGTCAGTAATTTAAATGTGATGTGAAAAATAATTTCACTGTTGATAATAGAATTATTCTTCATAGCCACTTCTCATCTACATGTATAAATATCTGAAACAGAAAACCGAAGCAATAAGACATTAGACAAATTCTATAAGACCTATTTCAAAATTAGGAAAACGCTAACACATAAAAAAATACAATTAAAGGAGTAAAAAAAAACATATCTAAGAGAACAAACCATATATGCATAAATGATGCGCAATGCAAGAATACATATAGACACGTAAAAGGATAAGAAAACATCCTAAAACAATAATAATAATAAGATAAAAAAAATCTTAATTCTTTCACTATATACAATTATTTTCAATTCTATTTAGGTATCTCAGCAATTCCGTGAGTTGAGATGGTAATAAATAACAAATAAAGATACTCGTGTGCTCCTTAGATGTGAGAAAATTTACTTAAAATGTATGTAACTATATACACACTATATATTCAGTTACAAAAATCTGATACATGTCAATAACGTCTATAAATCCAAGTTTGATGCACAAGATGTACACATTTCATCGATTTACGACTCATCAGTTGTGCCCAAGGCATAGATTGTTGAAGTCCAAATAATCACAAGTTTAAAAAATGTCCAAATGACCACAACTCAAAAGCCAAATCTTTCTAAGAGCAGAAAAAGATGCTCCTTATTTTCATAAAATCTTTGTAAAGGTAAAATTGAACTCAGTACCGACACGTAGAAGTGGTGAGGTTAAACAGATCTCTTTGTTATTGGTAATAAGACATCCACCTTATCTATCTGACTATCTGATGTCACATTATCCAAGCCATAACAGTATAGTTATCAACAAGAAGAAAGCTAGCTATAAAAGATAAAGAGGGTAGACGGTACATATTTTAGATATTATTATATATTAGGTTTGAAAAAGTGCTATTTTACACTGCAAACATGGTAGGAGATGCTTTTCGGAATAACTTTAATATTTTACTTTCCCTGTCTATTCTCCTCGTTGGAGTTAAAGACAAAATAATCCTTTCTTTTTTAGGTGATTCAAAATTCCATTTACATGTTTTTAAATGAACGAACACATCAGTACATGCACTGATATTTACTTGGTCACTGTCCTTTTCTTTTCAAAATTTATCAACTTTAGAAACAGGCAACACTTAGCTTAGTTTGGATTCCTGTTTGTTTCAATTGTTTTGGATTTTAACGGTTGTGCTAATTAATTCATCATTTTATCTTTAACGGGGTTTCCAACACTTTGATCTCAAGTACTGCTTATAAGTTGTCAGTCAACGAAATGGCCATACAATGCATCAAATTTATTTCGGTATTTTGTGATACGTTTTATATTAACGGGTGAAGTCGGTTGGGGGAGGGGAGGGGAAAATTCCGCTTCAATAATGACAGACACCATTCAATTGTTTCGAAAAATGGTATATCATTTGTTTAGACAACAGTAAAATTGTTACTACATGTATATACAAACATAATACCCACTATACTAATACAGTTATCAAGTCATACTTAGTCAGCTAGAGATCAATTATAGTTCGTACAGCTCCAGAGCAGTAAAATTGTTTAATGTTCTCACATGTTCTGGTAATAAATATGCCAAACAGACACTTTGGAACATAACCTATTGCAATGTTGTAGTCACAGTCGAGGTCAGATATTCAATGTTATTCTCCTGAGACACGAAAGATTACTAGGAAACATGAAATCGTGTCTGGTAAGGAAAAACAAACTTTATCTACTGTGTGTCTTTTTTTCCATTGCAAGTGTTTTTTCCCCTTTAAAACGAAACTACCTTTTGTTGCCAATAGTCGTAATTATAATTGTCTTTTACACTCCTGAAATGTCTAAAGTATTTAACCATAGCGAGAAATTCATTTTTTGTGTGCAAATCGTTGACTTTTACGTAAAAATGACGTCAAATGTGACATTGCAGAATATGTGCAACTTTTGTTACCGTATTGACTTTTACGATATATCTAATTGTTATTTGAAATGTACGATTTATAGTAAACTACCGAGCCTTTCATTAAGAAATCAGTTGTCGAGGTACGTGGAACACACAGTTACTAAAACGGTAAAAAATACTAGGTACTACTTTAAAAATCGTTATTATAGAACAAAATATACACTTAGTACATTATTTTATAATATAAAAACCAAGAATTATGCTTATTACATGTACAAAAACACACATCAAATTAAAGACACCATAGAAGGCGTAGCGGTGCAATTAAAATAAATTCTTACCAAAGACAATTTGAACCAGCTGAACATTCTATGATGGTAGGTTTGATACACCATCTATAGTGACACACGAGGTGGGTTCATTCCAAGTTTGAAATTTCAGCCAATCAGAATGCATAAATGGACCTGGTAGCCACGTGGAATTTTAGAACAGAACCAAAAATAAATTTTGTTAAGGACTATTATCTGATCATAAAGGCATAATATTACTCCATCTGTCTAACGGTTTCTGACAAGATGTTTGTATCCCACAGGTTCCCATCTTAAATGTCTTCCACGGTGGAGGCAAACTTGGATTTCAGATCGGCACGAAAAACAAATTTTGTAGAGGACCATGTAAGGATCATTCCTGCAATATAACAATTAAATTGGTTTTGTAGTTTCAGAGAAGAGGTTTTAGAAATTTCAGCCAATCAGAGTGCATGTTGGACCCTGGCAGCCATACTGAATTTCGGATAGGGACCAAAAACATCAATTTTGTTAAGGACTATTATCTGATCATTTAGGCATAATATTACTTCCATCTGTCAATTTCTGACAAGAAGATCTTTGTATGCATTTCCCATAGGATCCTATGTTTAATTTGTTCCGTGGTGGCGGCCATCTTGGATTTCAGATCGACACAAAATACATAAACTTTGTAGAGGACCATGTAAGGTTTCAACTTGCCATGGGGTTTTGGAGAAGAAGATTGAAATGTGAAAAATTAACGGACGGACGATAGACGTGCGACAGACGACGGACGCAAAGTGATGGCAAAAGCTCACCCTGGCTTTAGCCAGGTGAGCTAAAAAAAGGAGGCCGGGATGATAAGGGGCTCCTGTATGCTTATTTCAGCATAAACGTATGTTTTGACTAAGCTATAGTTTTCAGTTTGATATTTTTTATTTTGCTGGCCTTTTTTATACGGATCTATAAATTCATGACTTGTTCCGTCAGTAATTTTTGCCCTTTTATTCACAGCAAGGAAAGTCATATCTTACTGTAAATACCATTACGATGAATATGTATATTATAATAGAATCATCAATCATCTATTATAGTCAGATTTGTACTTCCGTTTATATCCGTCAACAGGTTGTAGACTTTCGATATTACTGCAGAAGACTCGTAAAATATATTTTGTAAAAGCAAAAAAAGATTTTTGTTGGCGCCTCTACATCCCTGTCTTGTAAATCTCGTAAGATATACTAGTAATATTGTCTGAACTAAAATAATCTGCAATAAAATTCATTATTCACACAAAAATAAAATACAACCGTATTTATGTGTTTGTTAATTTAATATTCAGAATATTTTTGTGATCTAATTTCTCCTCTGAAAGTATATGAGCCGTATTGTGATGTATTGGATTTCTTTTTGTCGTGTTCAAGGCTTCTTTGCAACTTTAAGATGAAGAATATAAATTGTTTCTTCTTTATTTTTATTTTGGCCATTATCATGGATTGTGTGTTAAAAATTCATCCACCTAATCCTTTCTTATCAAATTTACGTGATAAATTGTAGGTTTGGATTGTGTATCAAAACGTTACACCACATATACATCCATGTCTTTCCAAATGTTGTTTACAGTTAATGCTCTTCACTCAGACGTAAAACATCTCAACAAAAGGCAGAAAACAACATTAAAAGCGTTTATACAACAGCCTCTAAATCTACTCTACCCACATTGACGCCTAAACAAATTCATTACAATTTAATGATTCGAGCAATAAATATGTATTACTATAAATTAACTGATAACGATTTACTACATTTATAAAACGACCACACAATTTCGTTGAATCTGAGTATCTAAATACAAAAATATATATTTTGCAGGAAAAGAAGACAGTAGAAAAAGGCAATGAATCAATTACCGTATCCTTCATCCTACATTGTACTACCTCGCTTCCGTGTTTGTATTTCCATTTCCAAAACCTACTAAACTAACGGATGATGACAGGAAATATCTCGAGGAAAAATCAAGCATTTATACCGGATTATATACAGTTGTTCCCAACTATATCAGTCCCCAGTAAATCCAAATAACACTCACAATAAGAGCTTTTTATTCAATGAGTTTGGCATTAAACAGAGAATTTAATTATTTGTAAAACGAAGACATAAAAGTAATTAGTTGAATGCTCGGGCGTAAATATTCTTAGTTTCAAAATAACACTATAACTTTTAACTCGTACTGCATAATTTTGCAATATATACGATTTATTGCATAGGAAATACATAACAAAGATGATCTATACGGAATGGATTTTTATAATTAGTTTGACAAATACAACTGGCTGTGAACAATCCGCAGCACATCATGACAATTACTCCACATTTGTTTGTTATAGGATATTAAAGCAATGAATGATTTATAATAAAGACTGGATTAAGGTAATAGCAATTAATTTAAATATCTGTATATAAAGAATAGGTTTTCTGCTTTCATCTCACTTCTGGAAATAAAAAGTCTAATCTAAACACTCCAACACCTATATATATATATATAGTGTTGGCTCTCAGTACCATTTCACAGTGTTGCATTTTCGAAATTTAAATCAGTCTATAATCTTAGATTAGACCCGTATGTTGTCTTTTCTTGACATCTTCTTTTTAGAAATGTGTTGGCGTTATTGTTTGAATACAGTCTCGATTTGTGATATCAACAAACAAAACACCATCACACTAGTCTAACCCTATCTCCCTATTTTATTGCTCATAATGAATTTATATTTTGGTGACAAATGTACACGATGAATGGCAATGACGAAGTGAGCTTTATATGCAACTCATGGTGTGTCAGAATATATTTTTTTCACGGTCTTCGATCAGACAACACGCCTTTAACCTATGTTAGCAATCATCAACACATGTAGTTCTTGGACAAAAATCATGTAAGGTGTTTCACTGTAGTGACGATCATGTGGTGACCTCTGGATATCTATTTTCGATTAATTCTCTTTGGAGATATGATGTTGTGTAGTTGACATTAAAACCCCATATCCTTCTATTTCGTATTGTTGAATGTAACCTAAATATGAAGATGTTCACCACTCTTACAATGTGAACCTATGCTGCCATACAAGCAAGTAAGTAAACAAATGTAATACACTTGAGGAAGGTAATACTCTGTAATAAAATGGTCAAAAACTGAATAAAGACTATAAAAGTATATTTATATTCTGATATTAAACTAGCGCATTAACAACTTGTAAAACCTAAGTGCTTATGAAGTTTAGACAGTATATATATATGTATATATGTATGAAACATTTGAACCGATCTGGAAACTTATGGGTTTTGTTAACAGATAACAGATAATATAAGATGCATGACACAATTTACACAAGACAACATCAGAATCACAGGAAATGTTGGCAAATTTGCGTCAATAAGTAGTTCATTGACAATCGTTGATGAACAACAGCCAGGATATGAAGATGAAACTAAACTACAAATGGAATACAACGAAGTCGTATATTTTGTAATAAAACTTAGTGAATGAGTGGTGGATTAGGTCGAACAGGCCCCTAATAATACAATATAAGGCTAGTACCAACAGGAGACATTTTCATTGTAATAATTACTGTAGCCACTGAACATGTTTCGTGATATTTTAAAATAAAAGACAATAAGATCTTCCTATATAGTAGTTATGCTTATCCGGACATCCCAGCATTTGTATGTTGGCGTTCATATCTGATCGGTAATCGGACTAATTTAAAATTCTTTAAAAAAAAGTAACAGAATGGGCAAGGTATTTACTTTCAGCTACAATCTTCTATCAATCAAATTATATAATCAAATATTTATAGATCTAAAAGTAATACGTGTTGGTTATTGTCAGTCACGTGTACTTCACGCCTGTCTGAAATAGAAATATTTCCTCACAGGTTAAAAAACCCTCTTGGGACATGCAATGCAAACTATCTTCAAGATAAGCAAGTTACAAAACAGACAAGGGCAAAGAGTATAAATAATTTCTAATTTCGATTGCGTAAAAGTAGAAAAAAAAGGCAACAAAACAAATTAATGAATTGCATGAAAATAAAGTAAAACAATAACAGAAATTCGTATTTATAAAAAGAAAGATCAATTTGTGTCAATTTAAATTATTGTTATAAATGCATGAACTAAAATTTAAAGATAAGAATGAATGAATAACGACAAAAAAATACCGAAGCGACAAATACTGGGTAAAATCCGTAAACATTTTAGTGGATTTTCTAAAGGTGTGAATGGGAGATTTTAGCGGAAGAAAAATTGTTTACCTGTACAAATTCAATGGACATTTTAGCGGAACTTTTTTACATGTAACTTTTATTTATTGGTTTTATTTATTTGGCGAAGACTTCATGTCAGTTGCCCCAGAACACATAGTTTGATGCAGAACACAAGAATGTTCAGCATTTGTGACATTAGTAGCGACCACTATGTCTACAGTGTAAATTTGATTTAGAGAGAGTAAATGTTGATATGTAAATATTGTAAATATCTTGCTTTTAGTGCTCAGTTTAGATTATAGCAGTGCTTGGTTTTTAAACATTAACTGTATAATAGTGAACTATATCATGTATATCCTGCTAAAAATCCTACTTTCGCTCGTCTGATTAACGGAAGAGGTAAATGTTTAATGACTAAATTCTCCCGCTAAAATGTCCACATAACATTCTAAATTCCGCTGCATTGTCCTTTAAATCTTCCGCTAAAATGTCCATAAAATTTACATTGAAAGGTATATTTGTTTCCGCTACTTTGTCCTATTAATCCGCTAAAATGTCCTGCGCCGGTTTGGATATATTTCAAATAACATCTTTTTGACCGTGGCTGTCCCATATTTTTTTTGTCTCTTTAATTTGCCTCGTTCGGATTCTTCCCCTTGTAGTTTTCTCTAATTATGTATATGCTAAATTTATATAGTGAAAATATTGTAGGTTCTATGTAAACTATATAACTTACCGTATATAGGAAAAGTTAGAGGTAGATTAATTTCTAAATTGCATGTAAATACGAGTTGTCTCCATTATTTCAATGTATATAATGACTTGATGTATGAAGAAAGCTTACAAATATTTCTAGTTAATCAAAAACCTTTGTGTATTAACTTACTATGAAACCCAGAAGATAATATCAATGGGTATGTAGCATGTAGGATTTTGCATTTCATACATTTAAACTATCTCTTCCTTTGTAATGATTTGAGAATAGACATTGTGAATTATTATAAATGTATAGTTAAATTTGCTTGAACTACAACATTGACGTTATACGCTGGTTTGTAAATATTCTTAGTTACAAAGGACACTATAAATTTCCACTCATACTGTATCATTTTGCAATATATACGATTTATTTCATCAATATTAAATAACAATATGATCTAAAACGGAATTAGTTTGACAAATATTACTGCCTGTGAACAAACCGCACCACATCATTATAATTACTCCAAATTTGTTTGCTATACGATATTAAAGTAATGAATGAATAATAAAGACTGAATTAAGGTAATAGTAATTAAATCAAGTATCCGTATATAAAGAATGATTTATCTACTATTATCAGACATGAGGAAAATAAAAGTCCACTCTCAACATTCTAACACCTCAGTGTTGGCTAACAAGATTACATTTTCGAAATTTAAATCAGTCTTTAATTTTATATTGTCCTTTATTAATGGGTGGGTCATTCTTGGCGTTTGTGGACATCTTATTTTTAGAAATATGACAAATACAGTCTCGGTTTGTGATATCAACGAACAAACCACCATCAGGCAAGTCTAAACTTATCTCCATATTTAATTGCTCACAATGAATTGATTTTGTTTTCCCAGAGTTTTGTGCATAAAGGTACATGATGAACAGTAATGTTGAAGTGCCTTTATATGCGACAAATGCTGTATCAGAATACAATTGTACCAAAAGACTTCGATAGCACTTTTCACATGCCTTTAACCTAAATATGGTAGCTATGTTATAAATCATCGAGAAAATACAGTTCTTAGAAAAAAATCATGTAGGGTTTCTTTCTGCAAATGCACTTGACAATCATGTGGTGAACTCAGGAAATCCATTTTTCGATTAATTCTCTTGGAGATATGATGTTGTGTGGTCGACAGTAAACCACATATCCGTTCTCTGTCATATAAGTGTATCTTAAAACGGAAGATGTTCACCACTATTTCAATGATTTCAGTGCGAACTTATACTTCCATACAAACAAGTAAGCAAATGAATGTAATAAATTCTGGGAAGGTAATACTTTGTAATAAAACGAAAAAAAAAAAAAAAAAAAAAACAGAATAAAGACTATAACTGAAAATCATTCCTCAGCATTATTTCATAAAAAGTATATTTATATTTTGGTGTAAAACTAGCGCATTAACAAGTTGTAAAACCTAAGTGCCTATCAATTTTAGAAAGAAGGTGATAATATTATGAATTAGAGATCAATATATATATAAGAAACATTTTAACCGATTTGGAAGCTTATGGTATTTATTAACAGAAATTATGAGATGCATGACACAATTTAAATAAGACAACATCACAATCACAGGACAGGTTTGCAACTATTGCTTCAACAAGTACAAAATGATGTTCATTCATATTCGTTGATGAACAACAACAAAAAATCTGAAGATTAAACTGAATCCCAAATGGAATACAACGAAGTCGTGTATTTTGTAGAAAATACACAGTGAATGGGTGATTGATTAGGTGGAACACACCCTGATAATACAATAATAATGCTTGTGACATCAAAAGTAATTTACACTGTAATAATCATTGTAGCCACTGAACATGTTTCGTGATATTTTCCCACTGTTTTGTCGCTTCGGTATTCTTTTGCCGATATTTAAAACAAAGACCATAAGATCTTTCTATATAGTTGTTATGCTTATCCGGAAATCTACAACATTTCTAAGTTGGCATTCACACCTGATCGGTAATCGGATTAATTAAATCTTTAAAAAAGAAGTAACTGAATGGGCAAGGTATTTACTTTCAGCCACAATTGTCTATCTGTCAAATTATATAATCAAATATGTATAGATCTAAAAGTAGTATGTGTAGGTTGTTGGCAATCCCATGTACTACACGCCTATGTCTGAAATTGAAATATTTAGGTTAAAAACTCTCTTGGGATATGCAATGCAAACTATCAACAAGATAACAAGTTAAAGACAAAAGCATACAATATAAATAATTTCTAATTTCGATTGCGTAAAAGAAGAAAAAGGAAAGAAAACAAATTAATGAATTGCATGAAAAATAAAAAATAAGAAGGGTCAACATTTTTTAAAAAGTAGAAAATTGTAATACAAAATCAATGATAATGACATGATATTGCGTAGATTTTAATGAAAAGAACATCGAGTCAAATGATAATCAATTTTCAAATGTTATTTGAAATTGCATTTTCTATCAAATTTGGCTTTAATATTGTGTTTTTTGAAATTTTAACATTTTTTTTTTGCTTTCATATAGTTCCACCGAATGAAAGTATTCCATATAAAATCATACAAATATCTAACCATTTTTTACAGGTAAAAACATTTTCCAAGTCTTCATGCAGATTTCACGATCAATTATATAAATTAAAGTAAATAAAATTCTGACAATTGTAATTTGATTTTAATTGACCTAAGCTGTCAAACGTCTAATTTACGTTATTAATAACTAGCAGTGAAAGATATAATTACACCTCAATAAATATTTTAGTGACATGTTTGTTTACCTTCAAAGTGTTCTCCAATATTGAAGATAAAGCAATCTGAATATACAAATTGATTAATTCTGTACAAATGCTGTTCCTATTCATGCCAGCAAAAAGTAAAAATCGCTAAAAAAACCAATACATGAATGAATGAATCTTTAATGCATAAGCAAACATAAATGCTATAGCACAGTACAGAAAATACATATATGACAAAAGCAGAGAACAAAACAGAGCTGTATATACTAGGAGATATTAAAATAATTGTAACAACTGTGATCTATGATTCCACGCTGATTTAAGATATAAACATAGTTTTCTAGTAAGTTTGACAGACTTGGCTGTAATCAAGGTTTTAAGTTTATGGTTGTTAGGCCATGAACAATAGTACTTTGGTAAAAAATTACATCTCAAAAATCTAAACTCAGGACAAACTAAAATAAAATGATATTCATCTTCCACGTTGTTCATATTACAACATCTACATATACGACTGTCTCTTGGTGTATTCTCATATCGACCGACCTCTATTTGTAATTTCAAGGTACCACTGCGTAGCTTACATAACAAAGAAGTGTCAAAGTCATAATTAAGATATGATTCAAAATCAAAAACAAGTTTATGAGACATGTATAAGCTAAGCTTCTCACTTTCTGCAATACTAGTAAACCAAGTTTGATAATATTGGTCAACAATACGACATTTAATAAAATCATAAGATACATCAATATTCTCTTGGTTTAACCATATATAATTCAAACCTAGATCAAAAAACATATCACGTACATTTGATGCCCAATTCTGTTTACCAGTATTTGCATCGTTCACTAACAAAACATATGCATCATACACTATATTAGGTCTGTCATTTAATAGATGTAGCCAATATTTAACAATCTTAAGTTTCCTGGCAATATACATTGGTAAATGGCCTAACTCTCCATATAAAAAGGATAAAGGTGTGTTTCTACCTAATTTTAAAGCATACCGACAAAAACGGTTATGTACTAATTCAACATCTCGTGCCTTATGAAATCCCCAAATCTCTGAGGCGTAACTCAAAACGGTGCTAACCATGCTAATACAGTATGATAGCCAACAAGGTAACCGCTAGCTTACATAATTGAGCAGGGTCCAAATTTGCTCATTTTAACTGTAAATTTATCCAAGACTGTCATAGCTTCTGGTCTGATACTATTGAAGTCAGAAATAACACACTTTTTTAAGATAAAACTTATTTTAGCTTCATTCATATTTCGACAGAAAAGAAGTTAACGAAAGTAACAAAGTTACTCTTTTATCAATAATAATTAGAAAATAAAACAAACACTTTTAGGTCTATATAAAATTACGCGTCATTAATTCCAATATAAAGGATGTTTAGGCGTAAATTCTGCCCAAAACAATTGGTATTCAGTTTCATACCTCTAGAATTATCATACAAGTCGCCGTGATTTAGTGGTTAGTGCATCTTTCTACATGCACAAAGCCAAACGTCCCCGGTGCGATTCGGTACGAACATTCTAGGAATTAAATTTGCGACGCTCATTCGATACCATGTTCGAGGTATAGAGAGAAAAGCATAAATTGGTATAACTATAAGATGCATGAATAAATAAGTTAAACTAACGTTCCAACTCTTAATCATAAATTATTTTTAGTTCTAATTTCTATAGTTTTGGATTTTGTTTGTACAACATTATAGGTTATATTGCAGCAATCAATCATATATTTCCTGTGTTGTTTCCAACAAATGCTGTTTGTATCTTTATTCCATTAATCACAATTAAAATACAATTTCCCGCCTTAAACATCCTCCGTGTATTGCCTTTATGCAATATTTAACATTTCTGTGGAAACGAAATTAACATGCAGGGTTTTGGACATAAGAACAATATCAGTTACAAAACGACATTCTATGAGAGTAATATATATGCACATATATGCAATACAGCTTAGGACAAATATGAAAACTGAAAAGTTTTCCAGAATGGTACAAGTTCGTTCAAGTTATAGAATTTATTTACCTTATTCGATTTCTCATTGCGTGTAACATTGTTAACACAATAGACAATACATAGGTATAACTCAGACCTACTTATTCACAAAGATTTATGTTTATAAAATTTTAAAGGACCCCATGAAAATGTTTTTGTCAAAATTGTATACTAGTTGCATTTCACTGTTAACTTTATTTATCCCAAATAAGTCAATCAATACTTATTTTTTTCAACAGCAAACTAATTCGCCATCCATAGATGATGCAAAGGTTGCTTATACATGTAACCTGAACAAAATGCACTCAAGTAGTCGGAAAAAATATTTGAGAGTAAAAGTAAAACCTAAAGGATCTTTGTCAATTATTTTTATAATTACTATATCTGAACGTGTTATTTTTGATCAAAAACATCTTTGTCATTACATAGAGGAATTTTTTTAATTTGCTTTAAAGTTGGAAAAAAAATCTCTTGACGACAGTTTATTCCAGATTATACTTTTGGGAACTGGATAATGTTCTTATATAAAGATCAATGTAAAAGAAATTACATATATCAAAAGTTAATTACCTGATCGTTTCACAACGGAACGTTTTTAGCTTTTGGTGTAAAACATAATTTCTTTACAGCTTGCTATATGGAGCAACTAAGATCTTGTTATACAGTGTTTGCTGCGTGTTAAAGGCTAAACCATGATCTCGTTTTGCGTTTTGTAAGTTCAGTTGTTTCAGGCTTTTTGTCTCATTGACATTAACGGCACGTTTCCTTTCATTTCTATCATCTCAAATACTACATTTTGTGAACAACACGCATATCTTGATTAAACTTTATCTGGTATTCTAGTGACCGAAGATTTGTAAAGTAGAAATCATCAAAATATTGTGAGCAATAGGTCAAAACAGGCCGGTAGGGGGTAATCTTATGCCGGGTTAGATCAACGTTGTTGAAGGAGCTGAAAACGTACGTTCAACACAAAGTCTTATAATGAACAAAGTGACCATTTGTCTCTGAAAGAAGAGTCATTACAAAAGCAATGAATACTTAGTGGGAAACAAAACTGTGAAATTAGCTTTATTGATAACTCCAAGAAGGATTATATATTTATAGGATTATAAAATACAATACATTTTATAAAATATTGAAACTATAACCGAAATAATCCAGAATGGTAAACTTTCACAAAAACGTGGAAGGATAGACATGCGCGAGGTTGATGACTCTTATTTAAGAAATGACTACTATTTCTGTCATCACAACATTTGGAAATTAAAAAGATTCGGTAGATCTTCTGTAAAGAGAATTACTAGTATGTCATATAGAATAAGATGAAGACAACATTCCATCAAAACAGACATCTAGTGGTCACCAAATATTTTCAGTGAATGGGAAACCCTACAAAGCAGCCAGCCCTAAATGGCTCAGAATCCCCCTCCCAAGAAAGGGTATAAACAGAACCCAGTCATTAAATCATGTTCAGAAGACAGCAAGTATTATCAGAAGTTTTGTCTAAAAACCAGCATAAACCTTATTCTTTCACTTGTTTTTAACATATTGTCTGTTTGGTGTAAGCATATCAACCTTTTAAGATTGTTAAAAAATATTTTATTAATTTCTAATAGCTTTCTAATGTTGTTTGCTCATATCGAATATCAAACATGACAGTATTACTATCCAAGTGTGTTATACTAACAGTGCTGTAATAGGTTATAGTCACATTGCTCCTATAAAATTCCATGAAGAGTATCCTCTTATTACCACAACATCAACAGATAATTAAGAACCAATTGATTATTATGGTTCATAAAGCTCAATGTAAACAAGAATTATAGCATATTCTGTCATGAGCTGCTTGTTTAAATTAATATGGGGATAATTAAAACACGGCAATCAATAAGTGAAAATGAATTTACTACGAGACATCCAGCCAAGATAACCGAAACACTTTTGGGGGTTGTTGTGTAACATTCAATAATTAGTAAAAGTAATAATTGTTCTGATCAAAAAGGAAAAGTTTACTGGAGCGCGTGTAAACAGTCATGTTAATTACAGATGTATCCGGTGGGCTGTAAATATCCCCGAGATGTCTTAAATAAAATTTCTTATTATGTGTTTAATTTGGCAAGTTAGTAAGATTAGATTTTTTTTGGGATCAGCTACTCCCACCCCCATTCGAGGCATACATTATTTGAAGAAGACGAAACTGTTTAGTTGAAATGTCAGTAGGTCAAATTCATTTAGCCAGAGACTGATTTTGACCTCTCCTTCCGAGACTGTAGACTCCGCATGATATTTAAACGATACAAATTCAACCAACAGGATTAATGACGGACATGGAATGTATGAAAAACGGGAACGTGATACAACAAACAACAACAATGGAACGAATAGCGCCTTTCGCAGTTCTTCGTCTTCAAGGGCTTTGGCAATTAGCTCAATGTTAACTATGCTACAGCAAAATTAACGGTCCTTAGTTTAGAGGTGAGCCGAGTTACTCGTCATTTAATTAGTTGTTTGTTCATATGCAACAGCATGTGCAGCTTCTCAAGATATTTCGAGAACATTACATTGTATGGCAGTTTGTAGTACTATTGAGTAGAACTGAAAAGCAGGTTTCTGAATAGAAAGCCTTTAATTTAACTTTATTTATTACACACAAAATATTGTTATTGTTATAATCATACTCATCAAAGTTTGCCTCGCAAATGAGTAAAGAAAGTCTTATTTGTCTTATATTATATGCTGTTTGCTTTAAGCAAATGTATAGAAAACGGAAGTTTATAACGATTTCTGTAGTGTTAGTATATTTATCCGATACTGCCGAGTGTAGTATAAAACATCTCTATTTTCCTAGCGTTCATGAAAAGGTAGAATTTGAAAAGAATTTTTTTTACCTAAATATATGGCTTTGTTCAAAACTTGGGGTTGATTCTAAATCTAAAGCTGATATCGTTAAAAAATTGGAATTTCTAATCGACAATACATCTTTATTTGGAGGACAGTGTTTCTTCCTTGGTTTTTGATTTTTATATATTTTTTTAATCAAAAGACTATTTGATTTCCTATCGACACAAAGTAAGCTTTGGTAGATATGTTCTTGTTTACTTATTCTTGATGCAAAGTGTCCAAAAGGGCTACTAAACAGAAAGATAAAAAACGAGCTTGATAGGGATCTGTTTTTACCACCACCTTTCTTAGTGATAAAATTACAATGTCTCCGCCCTACGGTGTCAACATTTCACAGTTGATTCTTTTGAAATGTATGCTTTTTTCAGCGCAGCGAATTTACGATCAAATAAACTTCTAGGACAGGTTTCTGTTCAATTTTGTTAATATCAACACTCCAACTTTTACTATTGCCATCATCATTTGATCAAGTGGTACAATAATAGGACTAGATTTCTCCAACCAAAATCGTTGTCTTCAAAAAGTAACGCCCAAACGTACTTGATATTTTCCCATATCATACCCGACCGTAAATGCTCCTTAGTTTTCAAGCAGTTCACAATTTTACAACAGTGAAACTCGGTTTTTTGGTGGGGTCCATGTTGTTCATATGTTTTTATTTTTTTTATTGTAGTGCATGTATTGTTTTGGTCTTGTCTTCGTTGTTCTCCGGAATTTGTCAGTTGTTTCGATTTTCTCCTCCTTCGAATATCCCTTTGGTATTTCTTGGCTACTTTTCTATTATTTTCATGCCAGAATATAAATACTGACAACTGGTCAGCAGACCTAGAAATATCTATTAATTGGTAGTCATAAATATTCTATCACGCGGATTTTGATACAAAAGATACATGTATGAATGTTATTACTTGGCAGTCAGCAGTCACCTACAATTTAATAAGCAAATCCAAATAGTAACAAAAAAGGTAAAGCGAAAATGTGCCAATTAAATATAATATATTGAACATTTAGTATTTCATATTAGGTACATTTAATCTGTAATCGGACTGTTCTAGCAATTTTATCTGAGTTAGTCGTTGATGGTATTTTGAACTACAAATGTATTTGCATCTAGTTTTTTTGTGCTCGTTAATAAGGCTGGGTTATTGTGACATTGCTGCTTTTACCAAGGTACATGTTATTGATGTTTATAGCTATTTTTCTTCATTTTTACCTTTATGTATTAACAGCTCACAGTCACATTACCATGTGTATATGTACTATAATGAGCTATTCCGTAACAGTTTTGTTTCATCATTGTTGGAGACCGTCGATAAAAATAAAATGATGATTCTGTTAATAGACACAAGCCCCTCAAGGTACTGCAACATTAGTTACTAGTATAAATTTACTTGCCTTAATTTGATTCAAAATATACTGTTAACTATTTTTAGAATATTTGGACATTAGGGAACAACTTCTTTTGCAAAACCTCTGTTTAGAAGTGTTTGGCTTTACAAACGTATCTTTTGTATCATTTTTGTTGTGTAGTTCTAGATTGCAGTTTGTCCAGAAGGCTTAGTTTGGTTAATCTGTAAAGAATTGTTGAATATCAGCGTGAATTTAATTGCTTAATTACAAATGATATAATTGTGATATAAATTCACTAATGTTTTACCTGCATATTTATGCAATTTCGATTATGTTGACATATAATTGCTTCCAATTATTATCATACAATTTCAAAGGGGAATATTGCACATTCAGTGAAATCAATAAGCCATTTCCATTTTTATGTCAATTTCAAAGATATTTGAAGTAGATTAATGCTAATATCTGTGACACAGATAAACAAAAACTTTGTCTATTTTAGCACAGTACCGGATCTAGACAATTTAAAAGAATACTCCAATACTTCACTGTAGTTGTAAATAGGTGTACATATGAAGTAAACCATACATCTGTCTTCATCCTTTTTGTAAACGGTTGATGTCGTGCTTGAAAAAAAATATGAAAGATGGATAATGTGGATTAATTTTGACACAAAATCCCTACATACATTGTATATGTGACTAAGTAAAGGAATAATGGTTTTATTGCTGTTGTTGAATCGCAATGAGACCTTAAATGCGATTAAAAATGTCTGCAGTGACATGTTGTAGGCTCACTGAACAGAGAAAAAAGCTATGCCATACGGCCATATGTATATACGAGTGCTGGCGTAGTTTGCCTTCACTCGTCCGTAAACTTTTTATAAAATGAATCCTGGCGACTTTAAGTTCAATAGCTATGCATGCTATCAAAATGACTTTATTTTTTTTATATTGCAAAATTGTTAGATAAGCGAACCGTGTAAATTTAGTAAATGCCCATCTTCGGGCACATAATTTTCCATTTGTGTTCTGACAGTCAGCGACCAAAGATTCCGTTTGACGTCAGAGTATCCTAACTACGTCAGATAAACTGAGAAAAGCAGAACCATAAAACATTCCTAGAAAAACCAATTTAAAATGTTTATTGCAGACCATTATGAACAATTAAATAAACCAGAAACGATATCACAGTATCTAAAATGGAAATTTAAGCTGATACGACATGGTTTTCCGATATTTTTATTATGTTATTACATTTTTCAATAAATTTTAAATCATCCCTATTATTTCGCAGGTAATTACGTGATATCAATTTTCAGGGTTGTAATATTATAGCAAATTTGATGCAACATAACTACGCCAATTAATTTGAACCAGATGATGAAACAAAGAAGTGACTCGTATTATATTTTATTTTCGTTTTCGTAAACTGTATTTACATTGTGAAAATCACTAATCAATACATATACAATGTACCACTATATTGTTTCAAGATGAAAAAATCCCTTACTAACCCCATTGATTTTTTTTCTTTTGTCTTAGTATAAACATGAAGTAAGCACAATATAAATGAGCCTCCAGTTTGCATGTTGCCTGATTAATAAGTTTATTTTAAATAATCAAATTACTACTGCAGCGCAATATAGAATCAAATTTGCTGCAACCATGTATTTTGAAAAATTAAAAAAAAACCAACATAATTTACAAATAAAAGTTCCCTTGTGTAAGCTTATATAAGACAGGGCTTGGTCGTATTCTTGAAAAAGACAAAACACTTGTAAGTCCACCAAAGAGAATTTTTCTTTGTGTTGAATTTATTAATTTTCAAATTTGTTATAACAATGTATGATGCTAAACAATATATGATTGATGAGATTCTTAATGTGGGCTGACCTATCATTTGCTGTATTATATCCAATGTTGTCCATATCAACTCACCTTCTGTACATTGATTAATGAATACAGAAATACGACTCAAAATGTCAAGCAAGGTATTAAATTGCTATTTATAACGTCAAACAGAGATACATCGTACTTCATACCATGTCAAAATACCGCAAACATGTTCAGTGACATACTAAATATTCTACGACTGCTTTTAGTAGTATTTTAAATGATATACTGGTACATACATCCATGGTATAAACAAGAACAACGCCAATCTTCATTCTCACAAACCAAGTCAATACAATGTTATAGAGAAGACATCCATGCATATTTACAATATTTACATGTGACGAAAAAAGGGGTCGGCTGTGAACGTGTGAATACAAGTGGTCGGATGTTCCTTTGTTAAAATTGACTAACTGAAAGCTAAAGACCTGGCTTGTTTCTACGTGTTGTGATTACACATTATTTCAATTCTTACTAAAATATTTTGCCTATGGAATTTTCAATGGAAAAGGGAGATAACTCTTCCTATGTGATTTTATTTAATTAACGATTACATCCTTAGATTGCAACAAATATGTACAAAGTGCAAAAAAATTTAAAAATAATGGTTTTGCAAATTTTAATACAGGTCTGAGCTAGACATTTCAAATTTAAATATTTTTTCTGTTTTTTTTGAGTCCATTTATTTTTCCAATTCCTCACTGAAAATAATTTTTGCGGTTAAAATATAATCTTTATAAACAATTGTAACATTTTTATGTTTTAATAAATAATAGATTAATTAACCTAAAAATTGTCTTATAATGTTTGCATTTAGACTTTCAAAATTCCAACACTCCATTCCGCGCACTGAGATTTCCAGCTTTATTATGATACTGGTTTACACTGTTACACATTAAAAATCTCCTTTTATGGTGATTTCAAATGGTAATGTTAATTGGTGTGCGTTGTGTACGACGATTATATATTTTCATAATGCGGAATTTTAACACTGATCTGGTCTCTTACAAAACTTATTAAGCCTAAGAGTTAATGATGTATATTTTGTTTGTCATTTGATTGAAATATAAAATGTAGTCTCCGAAGTTAAGAACGGTCAACGCATTTAATTTGGACAATAAAAATTAAAAGATGTTGCGAAAAAAGTCATATAGGACATCAGTAAATGGTAAAGGCCATTGACTTACAGATGTGCTAAAGTAAATAAACTAGAGATAATAAGGACCAAAAATAAAAGGCGAAAAAAAAATGGACGTTTCGGCCACCTAGCCTTGATCACGAGCACAACATATAGATGTTTACAGTAAAGTTCAAAATCTTACCAGCGACTAACAGCATGTAATTGGCGTTAGTCCTAGACTATCATGAATACGACATAAAGACAAATCTTATGTCTGGACAAAAGAAACATCAAAAACCAAATTATGGTTTACAAACAAAACTAACAACTAACCTCTCACAAGACGTGATAAAATGGTGCATAATGTGATATTTATTTCTTTGTCAAATCGTGCCAGTAATGTACACAGTAATGAAATCAGATGTACATGTCGTGTATCATTCTGTCGAGAGGAAAAATAATTAGTTATCTAAATTGAATTTGATGCTGCTGTCTAGTATGTTGTTTGGTGCATTTTATATGTTTTCCCTAAAATATTAACAAAATAGGAAATATGGGCACGTAAAACAAGGAATACGTCAACGAAACATCTAGTCAGATCAACGCTACAAGAACAAGTAATAATTGTAACAGTGAACTGTTACTAAGTCTCCCAAACGAAGTTCCCCATCAGACCCCCAATGGTACCAAATGCTTCGTATTGTCATAAGGAGTAATAATATATATGGTTATAGGGTGGGGATCTCAAAGGTTTTCAAAATATTAAGTCTTTTGTCATTTGATGGTTGGAGCATGACCCCCCTCAGACCCCCCTATAGTACCGAAGTCTTTGTCTAATCATCAGAAGTAATAATATATGTGTTTATAGGGTGGGGATCTCAATGGTTTTCAAGATATAAAATATTTTGTCATTTGAAGGGGGGGGGGCATGACCCCTCAGACCCCCCTTAGGTACCAAATGCTTCATCTTATCATAAGCAGTAATAATATATATGGTTATAGGGTGGGGATCTCAATGGTTTTCAAGATATTAAGTCTTTTGTCATTTGAGGGGGTGGGGCATGACCCCCTTAGACCCCCCTATAATACCGAAGTCTTCGTCTAATCATCAGGAGTAATAATATATATGGTTATAGTGTGGGGATCTCAATGGTTTTCAAGATATAAAGTATTTTGTCATTTGAGGGGGCGGGGCATGACCCCCTCAGACCCCCCTTAGGTACCAAATGCTTCGTCTTATCATAAGTAGTAATAATATATATGGTTATAGGGTGGGGATCTCAATGGTTTTCAAGATATTGAGTCTTTTGTCATTTGAGGGGGTGGGGCATGACCCCCCTATAGTACCGAAATCTTCGTCCAATCATCAGGAGTAATAATATATATGGTTATAGGGTGGGGATCTCAATGGTTTTCAAGATATAAAGTATTTTGTCATTTGAGGGGGCGGGGCATGACCCCCTCAGACCCACCTTAGGAACCAAATCCTTCGTCTTATCATAAGCAGTAATAATATATATGGTTATAGGGTGGGGATCTCAATGGTTTTCAAGATATTAAGTCTTTTTTCATTTGAGGGGGTGGGGCATGATTGATATAGGTAATAAAACGTATAAAAAATAGCGAAATAAATTTGATGCACTGTATGATCATTTCGTTGACTGACAACTCATCAGTGCTCGAGATCAAAATATTTGAAAACCGATTAAATATATAATGATGAATTAGTAAGCACAACCAACGTATACTAAGTATTTGCAATTCAGTTTAAACGAGCAGTAATCTAAGTAGACTTAAATAGGTTTCAAACATATATTGCTAAAGATATTGTTGCAATTGTTTGTCACTGAAAAATGTATTACATATGGAGTGCATGTGAAGGTTCAATACTTACATCCTCTCCAAAAAAACCAGTTTAAGAACTTTGGAATCTGAGCAGAAGCAGTTCATAAGACTTTGATCATAATGAAGAAGAAACAAGATATACAAATGAACAAATCACGGCGACAAGAAACCCATTGGTCAACACTCACAGCTATAAACTCCAAAGATCAAGATGAAAATTGTTTTTGGGATGTTGTCTCATTGGTACTTCCTCCAAATGTTCTTCCATTTCTGTCTGCTTCAGAAGATAGGAATAAATCTATTCATTCAGAGATTCAGGTTAACAATTCTCTGGAGTTAGATGAAATAAACCCATTTAAATTTCTTCCCAAATAATTATATTATTGAGAAATGTAGAATTAGTCCAAAACTTTGTCACAATTATTGCTTCAAGGTTGTCATTAGAACTTGAAAGTCGCCAATTACCGTCAGATAACAAGGCAATAACTGTCAGTAATTTGTCAAGATTACTTGAAATCCTAGTTCAAAGTCAGGCAGCATTTATGATTGGGATTCAAGATTAACGTAATTGGTTCAATCGTTTGCTAACGATATTCTTGATTGTATTTCTTGGCATCTTAACTTGTCATAATTACAAAAAGCATCTTTAGTCCTACGAGACATATAGAGATATTTCCACGGGCTATTTGGAGTTTATTGACTGGTGCGTCATTGTTGCACCATTGCTGACCATTCCTGTGATTTCTTATTGAAAGAGATAGTCTGTAGTGTGGACTGTTGCTTATCATTGATTGATTGATTGATTGATTGGTGGATGTTTAAGGTCGTTAGGCCGTTAGACCGCGACGAAATCTAATTATAATTAGATATGATTAAAATAAATAGAATTTAAAATGAATTGAATATCTACAAATAAAATTTAAGAAATAAAAGGTAAAACAGATAATACACACGAACCTTCTAAACCATCCAATAACATGTTGCTTATATTAGAGATTAATATTACAACAGCTCCTTAAATTTATCAGTGTACAACCTGGTTCCACATTGTAACATTGTGTGTTTGTGAAAGATTCATTGTAATCTGTCATTATTCTATATACATGTAATAGTATACATGCAGGTGGGAATCTAATACGTTCAACATACATACATGCATACATTTTGTGAATATACTTAAAAGTTTACCAACGGTATTAATTAATTATATGGAAATAAATGTATTGCATACAATGGCTTTTCAGTAATGTTATTTAAATAGGCTGGTTATCATCATGATCATAGTGTAAGATGTGTGTGTGTGTGTGGGGGGGGGGGGGGGGTGTGACTTCCTTGATCTCAATTCATTTTTCTTATATAAACTTGTTGACACATTTATGTGTATTACATTTATCAGTTTATAATACTCAAAGATACATGCTTGTATTTAATAACCACTACGCTTCTGGTAAACATGGTAAATGTAAGTCATTTGTATCATCCCATTGCAGGTCACTTTCGCAACAGTTACAGAAACTGATATACACGTATGCTGGTCAGTGCGTCGCTAGAGATTTATATAAATCAGATACGATATGAAATACTTTTTTAAACCATGGTACAAGTTGTTTGAATGGTGTTGTTGGGAACAATAATCATGTCACAAGGCATTATCTAGGAATTGGTTATAATTCATTATTTAGTATATACATATTTATTAATTACAAGTACGTTATATACCATTTTCCCAGATTATCATTTAGCTTTCTTTCATCACCAAAGGACACAAGATAAACAATATATTTGGAAAACTATGTTATATGTATCAAGAAGTAGAGAAACATAATTACAGCTGCATCATAAATTAATTTTAGTCAATCACACCAAACAGATAACTAAAATGAGCTTAACAATTTTATCAGATAATTAACAATAATAATATATAACTGTTAATAGACTAAGGTAAAGTTTTAGTTTTATCACAAATACGATATAATATTGTAGGTGCAGTCACATAGCATCAAAACATATAGACATTACAGAATCAGTTATATTAATATTATCAGTATCAAGGAACAAACATGATAATTCTGTGATATCAATACTAATGCATCAGATGTGAACCTTTTCGCAAATTTAATCGCTTACATAGCCTTGGATAAGGAACCGAGAACAATGATCTTTATGTAGTTAGCAAAGCCTAGAACAATAATCTTTATTTTCGTCAGCAAAGCCAAGGATACATGTAAGAAAGCCAGAACAATAATGTTTGTATCGCCAGCATAGCCTATGATAAGCAACCAAGAACAATATTTTTTATATAGCCAGCACAGCATAGGATAGGCAACCAAGAACAATAACGTTTATATAGTCATATCCTAGGATAAGGAACCTAGGCCAATAATCTTTATATCGCCAGCATAGCCAACGATAAAGAATCCAGAATGATAATTTTATATAGCCAGCATAGCCTAGGATACGGAACCAAGATCAATAATGTTTATAAAGCCAGCATAGCCTAGGATAAGGAACCCAAAAGCAGTAATCTTTATACCGTCAGTTTAGCCGATGTAAGAAACACAGAATAAAAATCTTTATAACACCATTACAGCCAAGGATAAGCAAGCAAGAACAATAATTTTTATATCGCCAGCAAGCCTAGAATAAGAAACCTAGGCAAATAATCTTTATATTACCAGCATAGCCTAGGATATGGAAACCGAACAGTAAATTTATATAGCCAACATAGCCTAGGATAAGGAACCAAGAACGATAATTTCTATATAGGCAGCAACCTATGATAAGAAACCTAGGCCAATAATTTTTATATCGTCAGCATAGCCTACATGTAGGATATGGAAACCAGAATAATAATTTATATAGCCAGCATAGCCTAGGATAGGGACCCCAGAACAATAAAATTCATATAGTCAGCTTAGTCTCAAAACAATAATCTTTATATCGCCCACATAGCTTACTATAAGGAACCCAAGACAATAATCTTTATATCGTCAGCAAAGCCTATGATGAGGAACCAAGAACAATAATATTTATATCGCCAGCATATCCTACGATAAGAAACGCAAAACAATAATCTTAATATCGCCAGCATATCCTAGGATAAGGAACCCAAAACAATAATCTTTATATCGTCAGCATAGCCTACATAGCCTATGATAAGGAACCCAAAACAATAATCTTTATATCGTCACCAAAGCCTAGGATAAGGAACCCAGAACAATAATCTTTATATCGCCAGCATAGTCTAGGATAAGGAAGCCAGAAAAATAATCGAAAATACATGTATAGGAGAGTCAATTACCAACAATGATCTGATATCGGCAAAAGAATACCGAAGCGAGAAAACAGTGGAAAAGTTCCACAAACTCGAAGTCCAAGGAAAAGTCAGGAAAATGGAATACAACAAACGAACACCACAAGAATACATTCAAAACTAAAAAAAAAAAATATATAACAAACTAAACAAAACTAGAAAAAGACAGCACAGAAACTAAAGAATTAGCAATGTGAACTCCCATTAAAAACCGGGAGTAACATCAGGGCTCCGAGAGGGTAAATGTACTAGTATAACTAAAACAAAACTAGAAAAAGACAACACAGAAACTAAAGCATAAGCAATTTGAACTCCCATTAAAAACCGGGAGTGAAATCAGGTGCTTCGTTAATGATTACACTTTCTATGAACACAGACAAAAATTAGGGATGCTCTCATCACATTCCTTTCTTTAGAAAACCATTAAGTTTTTACCATTTAATTTGTGCTGAAAAAGCGTAACATATACATGTATTTGTAAAGACAACAATGTATGATCACATCAATCCCAAAAAGTTTAATAGCCATTTTTTATTGGTGGAAAAGTCCTAATTAATTAAGTAGAACAGCAGACTTTCACTGGAAATTAAACCTGGTTTCGATATGTCTCTATTCAGTGCATTAAAAGGGAGATTTATCCTCCATCACCTTATTTAGAGTGCAGGAATTGAGACATTTTCATAGATTAGATCAAAGAATGAAAAAAAAGTGAAATTATATGATTTTGAGAACGCGATTAGATTAGATCAAAAAATGGAAAAAAAAAGTGAAATTATATGATTTTGGGAACGCGTAAACAAAAATCTTTTTCCAGAATCAGTATGTACCGTAGTAACCATTATATGTATTTCTGTAGATTTCTTTTTGCTTTTCTTAGATATCAACTTCAACTAACAAAAATTATGAGTTTTGTCGATTTCTTCATTTTGAAAATCCACTGTACAATATACCAATTAAAACACGAAAAATGGTATCAGCAAAATATAACGAATCTACACTGATGCTACACAGAGATGAATCGAGACAATTCAGTTTCATATTACCAACACCAATACAAATATTGACATAAAGGTAATGTGATCATTAATTAATTTTAGGAATAACAGCAGTAGGTAATAAATAATCATTCAATCTTATCAATTGAATTGAAATCAATTAAGGTCTTGTTATAAATAAAGATGTGAATAAAGATAAACATTCTTCTACAGAAAATTTCAAAATTAGTCCATATAATCTAGTAGAAGTACATTATTGAGACCATGAAGTGTAAGCTACATTTTCACGGTATCAAAGTACATTTATACTTCGGCGAATAGGATACTTTCAACAACCACCAATTCGTTAATCTTAATTAATCTTAATTTCGCGATCAGTTGATTATCGTATTTCTACAGGCTAGATAGTTAAACTAAGTCTATGTCGACCCTTAGATCAAATCGGCTTCTCTAATTCTTAAAATTTTAAATTAACTGTAATAATATATATTTCGAAATGCACCATATTTCTTTGATATGACACTAAATTTGAAACCAAATTGTTGATGGACCATTTGATTATCACTATGTATGCATATAGAAGCTTGACGTTGTGTTCCTGACAGAGAAGGGGGATTTAATCGACAAATAACAATCTAGAACAACAAATCACACGTGAATTATCATTTGTTACTCAAACTGATAGGGTACCCCGAAAACAGCAAAAGAATTAGAGAAATATGTATATACACGCACACCCTATAGATACAATAGATATCTAGTAAATATGAAAATGAAAGGATATGACTTCATAGTAGGCGTCAATAGTACACTTTCCCATATATAGATATGCAGTAAATGTTCCAAAAACATGAAGTATATTCGTGTTACAGTTAAATAAAACATTTCATTTCTGACAGTTTGACAAATTGAAACATTTAAATGATCTTATCGTAATAGTTGTTTAAATAATACATATTGTTTTATTTTCATAACACATGCATAAAACGATAAGTATGGAAATATTGTTTATCTCAATCTTTTTTATACTCTAATTTGTTACCAGTTGTAGATGTAATCAACTATTAATCAAACTAGAAATAAGTAGGTGGTAGTTTTACTTCAGGGACATTATCCTTTTAGTCTGATTAAAATTGTTTTTAAAGTCCTTGCTAAAAATGTCCTAAGGTCAATGCGTACACTATGTAAACTAATTTAGGGTTATATAAATGCTTAATAGTCTATGATTTGCCAAATACCACAGCTAAAACATTGTTTGTATAAGCCAAGTTATGTTTAGGGAGTCTGGGTATAGAGTGGTTAGTGCCTCGGACGGGAAAGTCGACCATCTCTGGTTCTACTCTTGTTTTATCGTCTTTATTTGCGGAGATAGTTTTTATAAAGAACGACGGAAGTCCGTCGAAAGGGTGCAAAAACCGACTCATCTGTGTCAATGGAGAATATCAGCCTTGTCGTGTTGACTCCCCTGTAAATGTTGACAAGGAGTAGGTTAGAATGCCATCACACCCATCTAGTAGGGGGAGATACGTATTAGTTGGCATAAAATGTTTTCCTAGTCCACTACAAATCCTGCAGTTAAGTTTAAATCGATGCTATTTTGGGACTCTGATTTACATTTATAACTTCATATTTTACTGTTAACTTAAAAGATTCTTACACTAATTTTCACGAAAATATCTTTCGTATACTTCAGATACTTTATTCATCAATTGTTGTATCCGTTGTTAAGATGGACTCCAAATATGACACTATCACCATACCGACTCAATACAACTCCTGTTCGATATCAGGTGTTAGTACATGCAGTGTCGACCCTTTATCCGATTTTGCCCTCTTGTAATTTGACGCGTGCGTTAAAGGGGTCGGAAATGCCTACTCTTCCGGAGAATTTGATGTCACGCCCGTTATTTTTTTGTGGTAGTTTACAATGTCAGTGTTATTTTTAATTTAAAAAAATTATTTGAATGTCAGACAGGTTTGTGTAAGGTTCTCTACCATGGGCTCTTTCATACGAAAAACGCCAAATTACGCCGCGGGAAGAGTCGGAAAGCTATGGGCTCATGTCCATGCAGAATGACATAAAGCTAAGGTGACAAAAACATTATCTGACTTATTTATTTGATATTTTATATGGTCACGTGATAGACTGGTAATTGTACCGTGTTGGCGTTTATATAAGAATAGCCTATACATAATAAATAAACGATGTAATGAAAATGAGCAAGATAACAATTTTTGTTTAGTAAAATTCTTGATGCTTCAATAAATTGCATATTGTATCTGTTGAGAGAGTGGTACTAAGTTTTTCAAAATTAACCAAATGGAAATATATGGAATGATACCGACAAAAACATATACCACACAAGAATTGGAGCCTTAATTATTCTTACCTTTAAACTTATTCCAGTCTGATCGAAAGAAATACACTGAGCAAATCAAAAAGTAAAAAAAACCAAGTATGTTTCGAAACAGATCATACGACAATAGATGACAAGGATAAAATGGAAATGGTGAGCTGTCAAAAGGGGCATAAAACGACTTTAATGTATAAAATACACAAGTCGAACAAAACCAAATATAAAATCGTAACCCCCCCCCCCCCTAAAAAAAAAAACAAAAACAAAAGCAAAACAAAACCAATGAAACTAAAAAGTAAAAAATAACCAACGTTTCGACCAATATGTTCGTGATCAAGACCATATTGGTTGAAACGTTTGTTTTTTTTTTAACTTTTTAGTTTGATTGTTGTTTTTTTTATATTTGATTTTGTTCGACTTTTGTATTTTAGACGTTTAAGATCTTTTTTTGACAACTCATCAAATCAAAAAGTCGACCACGACTGAGTTGTGTGGGAATGGAAAATTATTTCTATATGTTGATGTTGCAGTTATTAATTTTCCAGCGTAACATGATCAGTTTCAATTCACAAAAAGGCTTTGTCATTCTGGACTTTGAAGATGTTTGTTTTTCTGGACTCTAAAGCTGATTTGCCTTTTCCACTTTCTCTAATGCACCTTTTACCAAGTGTCTCTATCGAATCACCTTAATTGCCCCAGTCTCATCCTTATTTTACGTATTGCTTCAGTATCAGATGCTAATATTTGTTTTTTTTTTATTTCATCAAATATAACATGTCGACTAATGATTTACAATTAATTGCTTGTAATTTGTTTCACAGACATCCTCTATTTATTCCTACTTAAAAATATCAATATAATAATGGCTACAAGGTAAAAGCAGTTGCATACAGTAAATCAAACTGTGAATCCTGCTTTCTTATTAACCATGATACTTTATAAGTAAAGTAAAAAATATCAAAGTAATATTCGAAGGAGGAGACAATAGAAACAACTGACACACTCTGGAGAACAACGAATACAAGACCTAAACAATACATGCACTATAATTAAAAACATATGAACAACATGGACCCCACAAAAAAACCTGGGGTAGACTTAGGTGGTCCGGAAGACTAAGCACTCTCAGCTTCCTGCAGGACACCCGCCATGCTGCCCATGTCAAATCCGACATGGGGAAGGGATAACATCAATGGAACAGGTCGATGTTTATTTGGGAAACGGTTTTTTCATACATGTCAACCAAGTCATGATGATGTCCATAAGACTTTAATAATGATGACTCCATCTTAGGAGCAACATACTACTGTCTGGGCAACATTTTTGTCAGAAGCCGGGCTCTGTCCAGGAAGTCAATGTATATGTCACAAGGTCTGGAATAACGTATGAAATATATTCTCCATACTCCGGCGCTTAAAAATGGGAAGTTGACGATTGGAAAGTCAAAGTCATCCCGTTTGTCGTAAAGTGTTGTATTCAACCTTCCTCTGGTGTCAATTTCGAGGTGAAGGTCAAGATAAAATGCAAAATTGGCAGTGTCTGTGGTATCCTTAATTTCGAGCTCATTGGGATAGATGAGATGTAAGAAATTCAATAAAACGTGGTACGTCATAAATGTTAGGTTTCATTTAAAATCAAATAAAAGATGGTACGTCATAAATGTTATGCTTCATTTAAACTCACAGCATAGATTATCTTGTTTTATTTAATTATGAATAAGATAATTAGTATTTCACGTAAAAATCTGTACATGGTATCTTGTAATTTCAATTTTAGCGGTAAAATTTAGAATTTTTGTTACATATACTGTAATGATAATATTTAATGAAGGGTGTGTTTACAAAATATGTAATTGGCAATAAATACGTATGATGATTGAAGACTTTATAATTTAGGAAGAACAACAATAAAAATTAACCATTGTTATGTCTTCTGTGTTATATTGTAGAGTGTTTTTCTTCGCTGAAGGGCACTGCTACATGTTATGACAAGTTACCGTTTTTAGGGCCATTGTTGACCTATTGATTATATATAAATGTATTTTTTCATCAAAATGGATACAACAAACAGGTAAAATTTGCTACAAATATATCCATTGTAATTGATCATAAAAATAATTTGATAACAGGAATTTTGTCATATAAAGGTTTATTGTTATTAACTGAAGACTAACATATCAGTTCTTAGATACAAAAGTTTGAGAAAGCGATGTAAACGGCAGCGTATATGACTGACCAAAACGTAGTACATTTTTAGATTACACATGTACTACTACAGATAAGAGTAGGCCTAATTCAAACATGTGCTTCTATATTTTGTTCCAGTGTTATAAAAGTAATTATTAAAAATCTCATGTCCACTAGTGTTTTTCTTATCATATCCTGTTTATACTGCAGAAGCATAAAACTGTAAGCTACTGACGACAATGTGTTGTTGATTTTATAGCAATCAAGCTATATTGGGAAAGTTATGTCAATGATATTAATTAAGTCTTACGATAAACGTATGGACTGACTGACATTTTGTTCATTACGTGTATTTTTTTTTACCTAATACTAAATTATAATATGAACATCCCACATAGAACATCTTTAGACGTGCCAAGTTTAATTGCTAAAACAGTTTGTCTTGCTCCATGCTATTAGAGAAAATTACTTAAAAGACAATAATGTCTTTGATTACAGGGGAATATCAATGAATGAATGAAAAGATATAACTGTTACAATGTTTTATGAATAGTTATTAATTTGGCAATTCTGTATGTGGGAATATTGTCCTCAAGATCAAATCCAAACCATCCAATGATTTTATCCATAACATGTCGACTGAAAATGGAATAATAAATCATGTATCCTATGCGTTATCTGTAACGGTATCCGTTTCAGTAACGGCTGGTAGAAGTCTTGTATTTAATATCGAGGGAGTAAGACAGTGGGGAAAATTGAACAAAAAGAGCAAATATCCAAGGATTAATAGAACAATATAACACTTGCAATGTGATCTTAGATTCTCCGGAGGAGTACGCGTACCCTGCCCCTTTAAAGCACCCGTCACATTGCAAGTGAGGAAAATCACAGTAAGACGTGAAATCTAACTGTAGTTAATTATTTTCATTTGTGAGATGGAAAATTTGTATATGTCCATCAAGTCGTGATTACGACCGAAAAATTTCCCGAGTGACAATATTATCAGTCGCCTGAACATAAACTTGACATATAAATTTATGTGGCAGTAACGTTGTTCTTTCAAAAATGTCGATTTACAATGAGATAAATGCAACTGACACGGGTATTATTTTATTAAATATCGACCCATATCATACGAAATGTTATTGGATGGGTACTAAATGAATTAAATACTTAATTTTGATATAATTTCCTTTCATACATATCTATGTGTACATCGAATAGTAGTAAACGAACCATGAATTCGGATGATATGCCATTTTCAAATGTGATTTGAACCAAGGATGATACAGAACCGACCTAACACCACGTAATTAGGATGAAGTAGCAGTGACTATCTGTTTACATGTACGCATTTGTTCTCTCAACATTCTTCACAAAAAGTGTCATCAGCTTTTTTTGCGATGAAGGGCTTCATTATGGAGTTTCAACAAACCGGAAGTACTTTTCCCGCCGTAAATCAGAAGCTGGAAGTAATACGAAAATGTTGTTTATATCAAAATTACTTGATGATGAGCATTTTTGAGATATAAGGCTTCTTATGTGAATTTTGACTACCCGAAAGTGGAACAGAAAGAAGTTTTCCCGATATAAATTGGAAACCGGAAGTGATACGGAACTTTTCATTGCATCCCCAGTTGCAATCAAATATGCTCTAACAAAGAGGTTAAATGCACCAAAACGTTCACATGGCTCATTCATGCTTTTTTTGGCACTTTTATACTTTGACTACCGCCGTGAGGGGTGTCTTCCCTATAAATTTATCGAATCGAATCGAATTTTTCACACCATGTTCATTGCATATTACTTAATAAAACCCCTAAAGCCGAATTTTAAATTTCGATCTCAGTCCTGAGATATGGGCGTTTCAAAAATACTTTTCGTCCCCTAGCAACCATCTTGTGAGGTACTTTTGTCCAAGTTTGATCAAATTCAAACAATGCTAAGGAGTAGATTTGCTCGGTACAGACACACACACAGAAGATCAAACGCCGCTGACGATAAGGGCTACTTCACTCGAGCTGACAATCGGTCCAATTAAACATAATTGAATCAATCATAAAAGGTTACACGGTACGTTTGGACTTTCATTAATATTCTCTTTAAATTGATGTTAATTCAACATCTATTGTATTGCAGCTATTATGATCAATCAAATTTTAACAATATTAGGTTAAGTCAACACTGCTCAAGGAATATGATACAGTAAATAGACATAAGTGTTTACACTGCCAGTTGGGTTTATTATCTACATTAATTTATATCTCTATAATTGATATAGTCCATTTTTAACAGGAAATAAGTCGATATCATCTAAAAGGTTAATTCTTTGTCATCTTCTTTATTAAAAAGTCAAAAGACCGCTTACTTCTCGTTATTCGTTCCACAAACGTATCTTAGAAAATGAAAGCATTTGGTTTATGCCTTAATGAGAAAATATCCTGTGCACACAAGACAGAACGCGAAATCACTTCTATATGTTATTATCCTCAATGATATGCAGCAGCCGAGATCATCAATAGACACACACAACAGATAACAGGAAAGATCTACAATGATAAACCAGTCAATCAACACCACCAAACAAACAAAACCCCAGATAAAATTGCATAACAGAGCACAAAACTCAAACATAAACACAACAGGGGGTCATGATAGTCTGGCTTGGTACAGAGAGTGTCAATTGTGGTATTAAACGAGGGTTATGGGTACCCAGAACTCCCCTTTACCTATCCTGATACTCTGGTGTATAAAACAAACACACTATATAAGCATATGGTGTAGAAAACACACTATAAAAGCATATGGTGCATGATTAATTGTAAAACCTGCTTAAGCTCTCATAGCAGCTGGTCACATACCGTCACTCTATTAATTGAAATAGCACTTCCATAAGCTTAACGAAAAGAGCAGATTTTTTGTTCTTAATTTTTTTGCCTATAACGTGATGTCATAACGACGAACTAATGCGACATAAATTTACACGTGGAAGTTTATTTGTTCTGAGTTAAACTTTAAATCAAACTCTAATTATTAATAATGGCACCATTGTCCAGTAAAACAAATGTGTTTGCTCCTTGTATGTTTTTACAAAATGAATAAAAGATAGAAGGCATTTTTCTATATAGATAAAATGTACAATATTCACGATTAAATTGTAGTTAAAGTTATAAAATTCTTGGACGAGCTTTACATTTTAAGAGTGGAAAATTAAATTTATCACAATGGATAAATCTTCTATTTAACGACATAGAATCTATATAATAGATCATTCGGATATTTGAGTTTTTTACGGAAGACAAAATATAACAGAAATAAATGGTGTACTAATAAAGAGCCAATAAATAAATAAATAGATAAATGAATAATAAATAAGTAAATTAATTAATAAACCAAGCTCAACATTAAAATTCCTATAGCTCCTATAGCTCCATATTATTAATACTGTACATGCAAATACCGGACATACAATTTCTAACATGGGACATAAATTTGATTTTTGTTCCTAAGCTTATGACATGTAAGAATAAGTAGAACAAAAATAGCCACTAGATTTAATACTTCCTACAACACATAACCTAATCATTGTTTCCAACGTAAAACAATTCAAAGCAATATCTTAAATAGCTGTCTGGATTTGTATTAGATTCATAAATCATAAAAGTATATATCATGGAGTAAAGACAGAAAGACAAGATTAATCATTCCAATTCATACAGACTTGTTATAACATCCAAACCAAAGGATTCACACTTCTATTTCTAATATCTGTTGTCTCCTGGGCAAATAGCATTAGTTGTATCCATTTCATTTTGAATTATCTTTCAATCAAAGTTTTGACGTACAGAATGAAAAATGGGGATCTACAAATTAGCTTTGTTTTATTAGATTTTGTTAATGTGTTTACTGGAAAAAATAGATTATTACATAAAGTAAATAGAACTGACTAATATATAAATGTCTTTTCTGGTAGGTGTTTGTGGTCATTGAAGGCCATATTGCGTCCTCTAGACGTTATTGACCTATTACTTTGTTTAATATAAAGTATCTTCTGGAACACAGAAGATAATTTATACGTCTCTGTGATGAAAAATAAATTTATCTAAAATTTTGAAAAAGAAATTTAGTAGATATATCTTTCCCGTAGTGGTACGACCTTGGTGGACTGAAACAGTGTTTAAAAAATTACCGATGTCATAATAATTATCCTGTACATTTGGAATGATAAAGTGGTCAGTTTTCATTTATATTGGAAATATATCATAATTCTAGCTCAACATGTTTGGCTACATTCTAGACATGAGCAGAGAAGATGGTATGATTTCAGACATTATTTGACCCCATCTGACATGAATAACAATTAATTAAAATTAAGATTTCAGATTCGAATTTGTATCATTTTCATCGTATAATGATCGAACATTCACAATCTATCAATCATTGTACAAAATTCCTTCCCATGATCCAACAGCGACGTGACGAACGTCTGCTAAATGAAGAATTTCAAGAGAATTGAGAGTTTTTACAAGAGATTTTGGTCAAAACAACTTTGAACAACAGCCTTACCCGACAAGACGTTTTAATATAATGTTTGTCTTACATAAAGACACATTTCAGTGAAATATCTTTTTGAGCAAGGCTGTTGATCATATCAACATTTTTAATTCAATGGTCCAAAAATGAGTGAAATTTTGAGTTTTTCATTGATTTCTTAAGAATTACCCATCTTTGACATCAAATTGTCGCTATTACAGAATTCTTTTTTTATAACAAAACATGTTTCTTAAAATGCAACATTTTGAGAGTACATAATGATAGCTAAGAGTACGTTTATCATTACTTTTTTATTTTGGAATACAAGGGGTCAAATATCAAGCCAAATTATACCATGCCTTTTGTGTGCATCAAACATGAAGGGAAAATATTGGTTTGTCGAATTAATGCCTTCAGAAAAGCTTGTGCAAACCTGGCAATTTCAATTTCCGTGACAGCGTTCATTTCTTTAAATTACATGTAGCATGTACTTAAAATCATCCGGCATACCATATAGATTAAATCCAGTAAACTGTGTGAAACACCAGAATAAAAATTTTTCTACCCCTACCTATAGCAATACAAAATAAAAATAAAATGTCTGTTTGACATCCGTAGTGAAACAAAACCTGGAAAATACATCTTCCCCGTGTTTAATACTGTAAGATCCTCATTAACGATAACTTCTTAACCTTATGTATTAATATAAACCTGTATTATTAAGTACTATTAATTGTATCTACAAGTATATTGTTTGACAGGGAGGATCAACTTCAAAAACTGTATTATCTATTAATGTAACCGCTTCGGTGGTCTCGTGGTAGCGTGCTCGCCCCGAGTGCGGAAGGTCGCCAGTTTGATACCATGTCGGGTCAAACCAAAGACATTAAAATCAAAACAAAATGAAAAAAAAAGAAAGTACAACAATGATATACCAATCAATCAACGCCATCCAACAGACAGAATCCTGGAAAAAACATGAAAGAGCGCAAAAGACAAACATTAACGAAACAGAGTAACGATATTCTGACTTGGTACAGACACTGAACAGTAGGGGAGTCAAACAGGTATACGGTTACCAGCATGAATTGTTAACAGTAATTTTATCTCCGTTCTACATCTTGTCAACATATGTCAATGTGTTTTGTTCAGTTTCTCTATATTTGTATAGTACTTAATTTTCACACCTGTAAAATGATTATTATATTAATAATTTAATATCAAAAGTATTAAATTATCTGAATTCTAAAAGGTTGAAAAATTCTAAACAAATATGAAATATTTCTGGATAGATCAGATGTACGCCTTTGGTTTTTTATGCTTTTAAAAAATATTAATATTTTTTGTTTATGTTTGGAGTTTGAAGCACAAGATTAAACAACATCAAATTAATCCAATGTAAAAAAAAGTATACAAATAATTAATTCGGTGACGATATATATTGTGGTTAAAGTAAACAATCGAAGTTGTTCTAAATCATCAAATCAAAAATATTTATTCTGATGACTGTGATAATTACATATATTTACAAAAAATACCTCAATCTGAACACATCTGTATGAGTTCCGTTCATGTAACACAAGATTCGCATGCTAGTAATTTACAAGACAACTTTGCTTGGATGATTGCGTGATCCCTCCCTATACTCAGTATTTCCACAGACATGGATTTATTGATTAAGCTTTCGATATAAATACACTCAGCTTGATTAATTTTCTCACATTATAATGCATCAAGGTTAATCACAAATACTATAAAGAATATTGTCAGTATTAATATTTAGTTTAGGATATGAAATTGTAGAAAGTTTTATAAGATCAAGTGAAATATACAACCAAAGACAGAATGGAAAATATTTGGACGTTCAAATACTTATTAGTTATTACAAATCTAGTTAATGTTACAGGTAAGTTGCATTAATTACTTTTATCTTTTATGTATAAATATTTCAAAGGAAGGAACAGATGGACGTAAAAATATTTTGTTTTATATCTTCAGTAATGTTTAACAGTTCTTGATTAGAATACCTCAATTGGTATTAAACAAATACAGTATAAAGCTAACAATGGTATTAAATCATAAACTAAATATCAAAAGCGCATTATGTTAACTTCTTTTCACAGCAAAGATTGTAACAAATACAAGCAGATGAGACCTATGGGTATTGGTCCGAAAAAATCTCTGAATGGTTTGTCTCGCATATAATTTTCAATGAACATATGCACCTTAGCAAGTTTCGTGTTATACTTTTTTGTTAATTTCAAAAGAAGATAACGTGTTTTGAATAGATCTTGAACAGAAATTCCGCTTCCGATGATTTCATTAGCCCTGCGTTAAGCCTTTAAAAATGCAATTAGAATACAATCACCGGGCTTACTAGAAGGTTAAATATGCTCTTTTGTTTCCATATAAACACTAGATGTAAAGAAATTAGTTGGCCTTGTGCAATGTGAAGGAGACGTGATGTTTTGAAACCGGCAACGAATTTGGTAGATTACTTGCTACTACTGCCTCTACTAGAAGACATAATCCTTCAAGGCTCACACATGCAGAGCAATTGCTAGTATTTCGACACTGGCGGAGAAATAGTATTTAGAGTGTGGTGTTTAACCCCATCATTGCTCAGCGTCTGTACCAAGTCTGACTATTCTGACTCTCTGTTGTTGTGACGTTTGTGTTTCTGCTCTTTTATATTACTTTTTGCGAAGGTCTGTATATTGAATGGCGTTAATTGATTTGTATGTCCCTTCCTGTTATCTTGTTTTTGCATGTTTATTTACATTAAAATATTGCCAGTTGTTTGAAAATCTCCCGCACTCAAATACCAGTGCTTTTTTGTCATGGATAGGAGAGGTTTTGGTACCCATTAAGCAGGTTTAACTTGTTTTGATTTTATCTTAGCGTTTTATGCCCTTTTATTTTGTTTTCGTCAAACGGTGTGTCGATTGAATGGTGTAATGTTTAGACCATTCCTGTTATCCGTTTTCTTATTTATTTACATTTTTAGATAAAATTTTTTACCTTCACGTTTTTTCTAACCATGTGGCACATTTCTCAAACACGAGGATTTAAAATGTGACTTAACATGCATCGATATTGATATGACAAAACGCTACTATATTTATTTAATGGGTAGTGAATTCACAAGCTTAATTAGTGGTCATATTGCTACTTATAATCTATAATGATGAAATAGAAAAAAAAACTGGAAAACCAGGGAAATCACCCATAGACAAACTCTTACCATTATAGCTGTATTTTGTGGTTGTTCATTTGTCTTCCCTGGTTTGTCTGTCCAATGCATATGTTTTTTTTTATTTGCTCCTTAGGTATATTTGTCCTTTTTGAATATCGATACCGTTTTAGGTTCAGTTGTGGATTGTTATGGTTGTTTTTTTTATATATTTTTGACCATGTACAATAATGGTGTTAAGAAATGATCTGTTTCAATATTCTTACAATGTGAATCATAATTGGTATCACATTTGAATATTTACAAAAATAATTTCCTTTTGTATTTTTATATGCGTAGACCTGACGAAAATTGACAACCAGTCTTGTAAAACTGCTGGGATAGCTCTTTAACCATATCCAATGATATTGTATAAATTCTTATGCTAACATTAATGACAGACATTACTTTTTAAGACATTGTATGCTTTACCTAGTGTTTAAATTCACCAGTTCTGAGCTCGGATGTTTCCTTCTCGTAAATCCCAAGTGCCCTGAAATGAGATTTCTTTGTCTACCAGACGATACATTAATTTCCTATTACAATTCTTTGTACTCCATTTATATATTGATTGTTAGCTGAATAGGGAATGTGAGCATGAATGTTTAAAAATGTTAAATAACATCTTTAACATTGTAATGGACATTTTCCAAATGCAACTTGAATCAGTCAACAAATTGAGCTTATTGAAACAGGCTGTGGATTTATCTTAAAAGCAGCAAGTGACTCTAACAAAGACAAAGGAAGCAATTAATTAAATATTGAAACCTCTTAATCATGGGAACCGACGCTCAAATACGTAGTTTTCTCTTGTGGGTTACCTGGAAATTAAGACAAAGTATTCACGTTATCTATTTTTCTTTAAGTACATATTATTACCCAGCTGTTTTCTGAACACTACAGAGTTTAGTTCGAACATGTTTTCAAAACGTTTCTAATAACTCTTGACATATACTTTCAAGTATCTTACAACCCCTGGTGCTTAAAATCAAACAATTATGTCACTGTATGCGTGGCAATCGCTGGTTTTGTAAACTAAAATTTAAAATCTAAAAAAAGACTTATCGACCAATTTATGCTCAGAGTAATTTAAAAAAACAAAAACCAAAGAAAAAAAAAACCAAAAAAAAAAAAAAAAAAAACAAACAGGAATAACTTACTTGGACTTTTCTGTCTCATACGTGAGACACGATAACGTTCATCTTTATCTTGATGTAACATGGACTTTTGGCTCACTGTTGTTGTCATAACAACGACTTTCCAGATGAAGAACAACAATAAATGCACTGTGTTTTATATGCTATGTTCTAGTATTACGTGGGTTAGTTTCGCACGTACATTCCTTCCTTTTTACTTATTATAAGATGACACCAAATTTCAATTATTTGTACTGATAGGAACCGAAATTCTCATTACTCCTTGTTAAAACGACTCGTTGAAATTCTGACAAATGATATTAACTGCAAATAATAATGGACATGCACAGAAAATCATTTAAGAAACTTTGGTGCAAAAGAATAAGAAATTAAAAGGGAAAATTGAGGTGTACAGTCTATCATAATCTGAATAATTCTTTTAAAAGAGGGACGTGTTTAGAGGCTTGTTATGTTTATACATCATAATAGTATAAAACATAAAATTTTGATAAGACTCGAATGAAATTCTGGGATTAATAAATAAATGTTATTATATATCAGTCAATGCAATTGCGAATTAAGTATTCAAGCTCTCAAAATAAAGTTAAACAAGTATTGTTGTGTACTTTCGTGCATGAGTTCTTGGATAAAGTGAAGACACATTCGATACAACAGCAGTTCGTTTTAATTTCCTTTTTTTTCAGAAATGATCATATTAAACCCTTATGAAAATAGAAGACAAATCCAGCTCGTACATACAATAGCCTTATAAAATTTATTTGGGATCTAAAGAAAATAAGACACGTAATTGCAATTACATTCCGTTAGTATAAACCGTTATCAATACTATTCCATTAACCATGTTAACAAGAATACTATCAGATCTGTCAATTAATGCTCATTAAAATAAAGTGATTAAAAGAAGTTCAATAAATAATGAAAATATATTATATAAGATATACATTACAAATTCAAAGACCATACATTTCGATGTTATACAATGTCATCAAGCTTTATAATTAAAATTATAGCACCTTATCTTTCATTAAGGATGTGATTACGACTGATTTAAGTCCATATCCGGGCAATAATTTAGCTGAATCTTGTTGTAGGCATCTTGTCAATTTGCAGTTAGGAGCGAGCCCTTTCTCTTTGTTAAATTGCAAATGCATTAACACGAAGAACAGCGATGAAATCTCTGTACTTTGCTGATCATTTGTCACGTGCATATATTGTGTCCATAATTTATCTACTATGCCAATGTGTGTACCTTCTTTCCTGTCTTTGTCATACACATTTGAATACAAAAATAAAATGTTTGGAGATTTATTTTTAGGTTTTGGAACACTTTGGACTGAGTGGTGGACATACAGCGGTGTATCAGGTATATATATGACCGTATGCAATGGTATTAAAGATACAAAGCCTACACAATCAGAAATGTTGAAATTTTGAAAAGTCCAACACTTTGGCTGTGCTCAGGTGAAAAACTCGAGTTAACTCAGGTGTCGAGTCGGTCTAAAAATTAAACCCATTATAATATGGGTACGATCTTTTTCACCAGAACGCCTTACTCGAGAGTTCAGTTACAACAAATCTATCCAGTTGTATGAAAGGCATCCTGATTTCAAAATATTCAATATGACGTGCCATTTCAAGATATTTTTGTTCTTAATGTCATAGATGTTATGTAAAATCCTTAAGAATGAACAAAATTATTTTTTATAATCTGCAACTTAGACTTTGCTTCCACCCGTCGCCATTTTGAAACTCTTCTACCCCCCACAAGCATGATGGTTCCTCGAGTTGACGGTTACAGGTCAAATTACGTCATGTGAGTTTGGACCTAGCATGTCCAGGTGTTACTCGAGTAAGAAGACTTAACTCTAGAGTTTCACCCGAACACAGCCCATGAAATCTATTGAGTACGAAATCAGAACGGTATTTGTTCTGAGAGTTTGTCTTATTGATTGGTATGTCATTGGTGTGTGTTTTAATAAGTATTACAACACATATTAAAAGAGTTAAATTATAATATACCTTGGAACAAATTAGAAAAAGAAATAAAGTATCAAAATAAAATAAATACATAAATAAAATTCTATCAACATGAAATCAAGCGAATCACAAAATAACTACAAGTATCACGGAGGGTGACAGTTTGATTCCGACGGTAGTTGCATGGTAGTTTTTGGATATAAATATTATGGCCCTTTAAAATATGACAAAAATAACCTCAGATTGGTCTGATCAAATTCAACAACCCATTCCTGAATCAAATGGTCGCCAGACAAAAAAGTACTAAATTAAAATTTTACTTAATGGTTGAAAAACACGCAAGTGTGAAGTAATTGTGAGTATATACAGATAAATTAAATACTGGAATAACTTCTGATTATTGATTTCTTATGTAATCTATCTTTGTACCTAATATTCCTTTGTCTATGAATAGGTCCAAAGTATTGGGGAGTACACAATCCAGATTGGAGTATATGTAACATAGGAAAATATCAGTCTCCTATTAACATTGATCCCAAGACACTAGTGTATGATCCTCATTTATCACATCTTAGTATAAGTAAACACCCGGTAAGTGCATTTTCATTCGCGAGGACATTATGCTCAGTAATATAATATTTGGTAAATTATATCTACAAGGAATTGCTGAAGAAAAATAGAAGCATATTTGGAAATGAGAATATGATAAAATATACTCTCTCAAAAAAGAAACGCAACATACAGAAAATAGGAAATTTACTTCATATATTATTTTCATAATTTATGATATAAATAATTTACACAGGAATGCAAAAATTGGCACACTTCTTGTTCATGAGTTCTTTTACCTTGGAATATCACAGTTTGTCACATATTGTCAATAAATCACTCATAAATTGTCAATATCTGGTATGTCCACCATTTGCTTGTAACACAGCCCCGACTCTTCTTGGCATAGATTGAATTAAACGCTGAGTTCGAACACGCGGTATCCTTTGCCACTCAAACTGAAGTGCCTGCTGTAATTGTTGCAGATTTTGCGGTGGTGGTTGTCGTTGGCGCACGCGCCGATCCACTTCATCCCACAAATGTTCAATTGGATTAAGATCGGGTGATCGTGACGGCCAACGGATCACATTGACATTCTGTTGTTCTAAAAAGTCTACTGTTACACGTGCTGTATGTGGTCGGGCATTGTCGTGCTGAAAAATTTCTCTCCGAATGTCAATTACGGGCAATAAATGAGGTCGTAAAATTTCGTCTCTATACCTAACAGCGTTCAGATTGCCTTGGATATGTATCAGCTGTGTGTTTCTGGCATAAGAAATAGCGGCCCACATCATAACACTGCCTCCGCCAAAATTGTCTCTCTCCACAACACAGTTTTGCGCAAAACGTTCGTTTCGGCGCCTATACACACGTATGCGACCATCTCGCTTTTCCAGTTGAAAACGTGACTCATCGCTGAACCATACTCTTCTCCAGTTCTGTAAATTCCATGCACGAACTGTAGTACACCATCTAACCCTCGCTCGGCGGTGTTGGCGTCTCAGTGTTGCTCCAAAGTAAGGTCTTCTTGCCCTCAATCCATGAGAACGTAACCGATTGCGTACTGTCTGTGCTGATATACGGCGCAACCCAGGGACGTTTACAGCTGTTTCTGTTGCAGCAATAGTCCTATTCCGCAGATGGAAAAGTCTGATGTAACGATCTTGCGCCCTGGTTGTAACACGCGGGCGCCCTGAACGTGGCCGATCTGTCGTATTACCAAGCTGCAGGTAGCGTCCCCAAAGGCGTGAAATTGTGCTACGATGAACATTGTACGTTACAGCAACAGCATTCTGTGATTCTCCGGCCTCTAGTCGTCCGATAGCGATATTCCGGGTAGCAGCGTCTAACCTTGGCATAGCGTCACCTCATCAGAATTTTATTTTACGAATGCATTCATGAAAAGAAATACCGGGTTTTTATACCGACTGACTGAGCTAAAAAATAACCCATGATTTGCACGTGAAAGTCGACCCAGTTTTTGGCAATGCGTAAATCGTAGGGTGTCCCAGATTGCGACCAAAGTCGTTTACGGGTGGATGAATTTAAATGATTGTACCTGGAAACTTTTTATGAAGGTGTAATTATGATCATGTGTACATATATTTTGATATTTATTGGTTATTTGTCCGGAAAAATAATATTTCAAAAAGATAATCTGATGTTGCGTTTATTTTTTGAGAGAGTATATTATTAATGACTTAAATATGCAGATAATATATAAGTTGGGTGAATTTTCACAAATCCATAGGGAGGGAAATTTGAAGATAAATGTAAGTTAACAAACATGACAAAATATAAAGGCATAAGACTATTATTTAACAAAAAAAAAAAAAAAACAATCGTCAGTCCACAAATATTCATGTCGGCAGCAACTGAGAACACAACATGGAAAATGCAGAAGTAAAACAGGAAAGTGAAAAATAATCCGCTACATTCAGAAAACATACCAAAATGTAAAGGGAACATTTTACATAGTCCCTCAGCCTGGATGAATTGCTCAGCATATTGCTCAAGCATAATTCATTTATGTGTTAACGAAGCAAAACAAGTGGAAAATTGTAACGCTACACCACAAATAAGTGTATGTGTAAACTAAAGCTTTCAGTACGGGTGTATATTGTTCAATGCGCCCCCACCTAGCACCGATTTCAGTGGATGTCTTGATGAATTTCCATCATAACGCAACCGTTATATTAAAAATACATATTCTCTCCAAAGCGAAAAAAGAGATCGACAAGAATATTTTTTATCAAAAAAAGTAAATATGAAAAATAAAAGGTGGGATAAACGTCAATGAGCTTTTATAACCCCACTTGAAATCGTTATTAGTTTTATGGTTGTCCGATCAATTCACACATAAATGGACGTAAACAATCATATATTTAATATGACTTATTTTTTTCAGCTTGATGGTCATTTTGTAAACAATGGACATGATTTATCGTTAAGCATAAACGAAACTGTCGACCATCCTATAATAATAACCGGTGGTCCGTTGTCTTATCAATATACACTGTTTGATATTAAACTCCATTTTGGTCACAATGACAACCAAGGATCTGAACACAGTATTGGAGGCAATAAATTCCCGTTAGAGGTGAGTTATAGTAAGTACAGAACCAAACAATCTAGCAAATAATATATAATTATTGACTGAATATGTTTACTGTCCCCGAGGTACACACTATATCTATACATGTAGATGACGTGTCTGTTTCTAATTTCATTTGGCCACATGCCCATATACGCATAACATAATGCAAAAATAAAATTGTATTAATATAATATATAAACATGTCACATCAATGGAAGTATGGAACGTTAAGCTGGTACAGATAGTATTTGTCTTTAACAATTTTCGATGAACTTTTTCACATAAAATTAGTGAAAAGAGACGTACTAACTTTAAATGTTATATTTATCAAATATAACTTTTCCAGTAGTGTATACCACTACAGTAAATAAAGCAATTATTTATTTTCTTCATTTTCAGATTCAGTTTTACGGTTTTAATGCAGAAATAAATAAAAATATTTCACACGCATTAGTTAGTCCACATGGTATTGCAGCATTGGCCGTATTAACACAGGTAATTAAACGATAAATAAATATATTTCGCAGGCATTAGTTAGTCCACATAGTATTGCAGCATTGGCCGTATTAACACAGGTAATTACACGACCAATAAATATATTTAGCAGGCATTAGTTATCACTAATAAACACACTTAATACAAAGATGTCTGGTAGTCTGAATTTTTTTTACAAGTAACAACTACCATTTTTATCCTAATAGACCAAGATGTTTTAGACACGATGTACATTAACCTTATATGTGTTTCCTTCTTACTGCATACAGAATAATGTAAGGTATGATCAATATCTAAAAAAAAAAAAAAAACCATATAAAACTAAAAAATTACAAACTAAGCAATTCATAGTTTCTGGAACCTACAGCAGACATTACAATTAGGTTAATATATACCAACAGTATATAATAAATAAAGTTTCAAATTATACATGTTCATGATATATGTATAAACGGTAACTACATTGATAACCCGTCCCTGAAAACTTTTGTTCTGTAGTCGAATCCCGTTTCTTTTTAAACAGAATTCTGCATAACTGATGACAGTAAATAAAAAATCATTTGAATAAAAACCTCTGAGTTTGTCATTTGAAGAAAAACATCGTATGAAGTTGGGTTCGATTTAGGGATGATATTGACTAAATAGATATATTGGCCTGAAGCATTTTTATTATATTAAATTAATTGTTTCGTCTTTAAACATTTTTGGACTTGATTATAAGTCGTAAATTGACGAAATTGGCACATCTTGTGCATCAAACTTGGTATCATAGAATGTCCCCAAGGTTATCACCAGCTCAGTTGTTATACATTCTTTGATACAGATTTTGATGCACAATCTGTGCATATTTAGTCTGTTTACGACTAGCCAAGGCCTAAAATGTTGAAAACCTAAAAATAATCCTAAATGTTATTTCTTTGCTAACGTTAAAATGATACTTTAAAATTTACTGTTAAAAATGTTATGTTTTGTGGACACTAAGAGGTGTCTCGTACGTGCTCTGTCCTTAGATGGTTTTAGCTTTATCATTTTAGTTATTTTCAAATTCGTATTTGAATTTTCTCTTCAAACTTTTGAGTTGTTGTTTCGGCATCCTTGAGCAGAACTGGTGTACATACCTTATTTATCGAAATTGGTATCATTAGAATATTTATGCATAAAAAGGCTTTTTATTGAAGATTCTTTTATATCTTATCATTTGTATAATGATATAAATTTGTTTAGTAAAGATAAGATTTATAAAGAGATTTTATTATTGCAGGTAAATGTAGGCATGAAACGCTGGCATATTTTTTGTCATATGTGTACTGGGTCAAAATTTTCGTTTAGCATTAACTAGTTAATGTGAAACGTACACGTCAATGTTTAACATTTTCCTCTATTTCTACACAGATAACCGAACAACATAATGAATACTTGAACATTTTGATAAATTCAGCATTGAAAGTAAACAAAAAAGGTAAGAAAATCTTAGGATGAGAAAGAATATTGGGGAATAGTTTTATATGATTTTATATAAACTTGTCATAATTTTAACAGTCATTATTATGTAATATTTCTTTAAGTATTCTTATATCAAGGACGAAACAAATTCCGAAAGTTAATTGCAAGTCTATGCATAAAGTGCAATTATAATTTGTTAGATTTCTTTGTATTCATTTATACAGTTTTGACATGGTGCAAGGAACCACCGTGAGTTGGAAATGATATGCAAGATTTTTCATTCTCGTTGAAGCCCTTGTTCAAATTTTAAAATAAAAAAATAACAATGAAGTCGTTGCTAATTATCTCTAAATTTTGTCTCCTGCATAAGTGGATTTTTGCTAAGAATTCATCAGCTATATCCTTTCTTACAAATACAGTTTTTGTATTAATTTTTATTATTACAAAGTATCATAGATATATATTTGGTATATAATGTTTGTAGGAATGAAAACAGTTATAGAAGATTTTTCGCCCTTCGATTTATTACCCACAACACAGTCCTTTATTACGTATGAAGGATCATTAACAAGACCCGGATGTATGGAGACTGTCACGTGGATTGTACTTAACAAACCAATACATATATCGAAATATCAAGTAAGATTTACAAAGTGTTTATCGGAAGTCTGAAATAAAACAACGTGACTGATAGTTACTTTAATATAGACTTTACCCTAAATTATGTTATTTATTTAAGGTTTTAACTTTACTTTTAGCATTGCTATAGAAACATAACATGTTGAAATTTGCATTAATTTATCAAATTAAAATCATAGAATGGGTATTGTTACCAGAGTTGTTTTGTTTTTGATATTTTCAGCTAGATTTGTTACGATCTTTGACCAACCATGATGGCACTGGGCAGTCATTGATGGAAAACAATTACAGAGATATCATGCCGACCAATGGGAGGCTGATTAGAACAAACATAAAATCCAAAGTGAAAGTAAGACAGCAGAATATATTCTCCAACCTCTTTTATTTATCTGCAAATGAACGTATGTCTAAACAATATTTCAGGATTAACACGGCATTTCCAAAAATGAACTATGAACAACTATGCTCTGACTTCAACAAAAAATATTATCAATTTCCTTTTTTAACAGAAAAGAACCTCATTTACAAAAAAAAAAACAACACTAAAAATAACATAACTATAACAAATATAATATGTTCACAACAATTTGACGATAACTATTATTGACCAAGTTTACTGTGAGCTTAATTAAGTAAGCCATAAAACATATACATGACCCAATGCTATTTTGGTTTAACCTTATTGCGACTAATACCTTAACTTGTTTGAAGTTACAAAGTTCACATAGGATGTGTTATCTGAAGACGTTTTTTTCTATATTAAGCTATACCTGACTGTAAATGATTATTTTTATTACAGATCGATGACTGTTATAACATGAAACTGACGTCATATGAAGGTAAATTATTAATATTCGCTTTTTATAGCGTAGTTGTAATGTTTTGTATTATGAGTTGCTAGATAGTAAAGATTTGTATCATTACTACTGTGATGATTGAAACTACAAAGGTATCAAAGAGAAACGTGTACACTGTTTGATATCACATAAGGGACTTGGTGGATTAATTACTTCTTAACACTAAATCCCTATTTGCACTTGTAAAATGGAAATCAGAGCAAGAACACTGGATGTTTTCTATCGTAAAATCTTAAAGTACATACATCTTAAAGCCATACATAGAGCTATATAATAATACGACACAAAAATATATCCTTTGTAACCCATTTATGATGGATTGTGAATTTTGTGATTAATGCCGTTACAAATGTTTTTTTTCTGCTGTGGCGACATGTTAATAACATATACGTTGCCGTATTTTTGCTAGTGTTGTAGTTTGAATGAAGAAGTGCTATTTTTCATGTTGTTTTGGTGAATTAACTTTTCTTTGATCTATTTGATCTGTGGCTGATTTGCTTACAGGTTGTCCTTGAATAGCTGAAAAACCACGCATTATCAATTTTATTCTTCATCTATTTAGTTAATGCTAAATTAAAAGAAGAGCCATGGAGTTATTAGTGTTTCCTCAGAAAGTGGTGAAAATAGCGCTTATTCTGTTAGAATCAACAGATCAGACACACGCTAAGAAAACAGGCTCTTCCCATAAATTCATCAACTGGTCAGCTGGTATAAAAAGGTAACAGTTTTAAGATTAATATTTGAAAGACGGTAGTCGAGTGATCTAAAAAGTTAATAAAAATTGGTCACCAGGAAAGAGATCAAAATAAAGAAACCTAAGTCAGATAAAGATTTTAATGCTAGTGACACAGTTTTCAGGATAACTCTTCAGATTTTAAAGATTTGGCAATATTTAACGTAAAAAAACGTAAATTTTGATACGTAGGAACGATTTGAATTATAGTAAGGTTAAACGTTTGCAGAATGTGATAAAATATTTTGTTTCTGTTGTCTTTTCAGATTCAACTCTTGTGATAGCAATGTCTTTCAGCTTCAACGTCTTCCTGGTAATAAGTTGCTTTGTGCCATAGCCTTTCATATTGTACATTTCATGCTATTACTTAGATATATATTTTATAATATGTAAGTGGAAAATTGATTATGATATCAGCATTATATTTAGTATGAAATAATAAAATTGTGATTGCTCAACGGTATGCTGTATTGTCTTTTCACGTTGTCAAATTATAAAATAAATATAGAATATTTTTCGAAAAGTATTTTGAAATACTTTAATCTTATATTAAGAAAATTTCAAAGAGGTTTGTACCTTTTTCCACCTCGAATTTGTCTTATTTCATGAAACCTGAAACTTTTCATGTGCGCTGTTAGAACACCGTTTGTAGATGTTTCATTGTCATGGAAAATGTCTGTTGTTGGAACGTTTGGGTAAGAAAGAGGTTAATGGATTATTTCTTGAAAAAGACTCCACCATCACCTTTTTACTGCTATTACTTATTCTAAGAGAGGGAACCCAACACAAACCAACGAACAACATTCGTCCGAGACGACACAAAAAGAACAAAACACAAAAACAACACAAAAATAACTTCATGCATGTAGACAGTTATAACTTGTAGGGTTTAACCGGTGTCTTTTTTTGTAACGTAGGATTTCAAGCTATTAATATTAAATATGTCTATTCAAGTCCGTCCGATCCAAAAAAAAGTCGATTGAAACAATCAATAAACAATGATATTTATCTGGAGTAAGAAACTACATGTCACATAAACCCAGATTAACTGAGAGTCTTGGAGGGAACTGTTTTAGATACTGATCAAATGTATTCATTGGATACATTATGTTGATCGTTAGGCGAAGATCTAATATTGTAAAATTATGCTATTACTACAATGTGTTTTTTATGGTAAAGAAAATGTAATTATGGCGTGTCAATTGGAATTTGTAATTAAAACAATGTTTTTGAAGGATCTGCGTTGGTATAAAGAAATGTGATTTATATTAATGGTTTATATGTTTTGTTTTTGTCAAACCGGAAGTTCATTTCGATTTATGTTTGAAAAATAACATTAGCCACGATAGACAACTAAACTTAGATACCGATACTGATCTTGGTTTACAATATTTTCGCAAACATGATGTGTTGGGAAACATTTAGTCCTTATGAATCACGAACAGAGCTGAAGGTTTATGGTACGAGTGTATTTGTAAATATAATTTGGAATGAACTTTTAAATTGATCGTTGGACTCTAAAGCAATTAAATATGCTATTATCAATATCACCAGAAATAAATGGGCCCTACATGATAAAATTAATTAATTAAAAAATAAAACATATTTTCAAAGCAGACCATTTTATGGTAGAAGGGGAAAACTTGTATATCATAATACCTTGCCTTACAATATTGTTTATTATATATGTAAAAAAAGGAACATGTTCAGAAATGATCACCGGACTTTAAAAATTAAATACATTCAAACGAATAAAACATAGATACACCATATATCTAATACAGAGCTGTTTCATCACTTAATAACTGTGTCAAGAGCAATTACCAATATAAGTTTAAAACTACGAAAGATCAAATGTATTTAAATAAGAGAAGCTTAAAAAAAAAAAAAAAACATCATAGCATGTGATATATGAGCAGTCTTAATTTCATTTCTATGGCCATTTTCGAAAAGTCGCCTACAACTCTTTCAAAATCCCTAGTGGCATGGCTTGGTATGTGATTTCTAAAGATTTGCTAATAAAAACAAATAAGTTATTAACATTTTTTCTGTATACCTGTTTACCTGAATAATGCTTTGAGAGAGAGTTTAACAGAAATTTGACAAAATAACCATCTTTAATACAGTTTGTCAACGTGAAGGACATCAGAACCAAAACTAATTTTTGCTGTGAGTTTAAATATCTCCTTTCACATAACAGTAGAATGGTTTGGGTTCTTAATGACCGTCTTGGCAACAAAAATTATACAAATTGACCCAAATCGCCTGTAAAACTTGAACTGATTACAAAATGATTAAGCCAGAAACTTTGTTAACATAAAAATGCATATGCATACATTCGTTTATAATAAAAAGTAGTTCAATATTTAAGATTAAAATATCAATGATTATGAGTGAAAACAATTGACGACAGGGGAAAGTGGTTATACTCCTGTTGATGCACAAGAAGTGCATATTTCGTCGATTTACGACTTATCAGTAGTTCGTTATGTCGATAATGTTGAACATGTTGAGGGACGATATAAAAAGCTACACAGGAGATTTAAGCGCCAAAAAAAAAAAAAAAAATAAAATAAATAAAAAAAAAAAAAATAAATAAAAAATAAAAAAATAAATAAAAAATAAAAAAATAAAAAATATATAAATAAAAATAAATAAACTAAACCAAAACAATCTAGGAACAGAGCTATATATACAATTGATATACTTCTTATAGCTTTCACAAATTTCCATAAACATTCATAAAATAAATGTAGTGTCAATCAACGTTACTTCCATTTGTTTGCAGAAACGGTTAAGGCACATTTTTACCTATTGTTTCTTCCAGTTTCTAATCAAATCTCAAACAGAATTCTTATAGGTATATGTGTACTTGCATTTGTTTGAAGCTCAAACTGTCAGACTTCATAAAAAGTTTAGACAGTTTTCATCTATCAGTCTTCATTTGTAATAACTATTGTATATTTAATGGAGTGAAATTATATTCTTTTATCAAAAACAAGCCAGTCTGTTATATATTAACGCAAGACTGTAATTAAAGAAAAATACACAAAATGTATATCCGTTTTTTCTCTCTCTAGAAACAGCAATAAAGATACCATACATGGAAATGAAAATAACCATAAGCCTTTTTTCCTTCAGATAATAACTTATTTTTGCAAAATTACAAGTTCTACTGCAATAACCTGTACATACTATACAATAATATAGTAATGAGAAGAAAGAATTAATAAATATCATTTCTTACTTCATCTACTGATAACCGTCTTCACAATATCATTTTTGTAAAGAATTATTGGACTAAATATGATATGTACACTGTACTAAACAAAATAGTGATATCATGGAAACAATTTACAAATCAATATAGGTAAAACATGAAACTAGTCACGAACTGTCCATAAATGTAAAATTCAGTTGGAACAACATTTTCATCTTAATGGCCAGGTATTTTTTATTATTATTTTGTCTTGCTTTTCTGCACCAACATATTTTCATGAAGAATTAAGATAAAAAGCTCAAATCAAGACATGTCTAGCAGTGAATCAAGGTCGGTCAAGACAAATTTTGAGTCACTTTAGTAAAAGTACAGTTTAACGTTGCATAATGTATTCACGACTTTTATAAAGGTCTAGATCTTTCAGAAATTTGTAAAGAAATTAAACAAGACAGAAATGTCCGTTTAAGATCACAAGATTGTTACTAGGGATAGTGTCTGAATTAAAATCTTGTATAGTTTTTCATGGACTGTAGCAAATATAGAATCAAGTTATGCGATATTAAAATATAATATAAATGATAGATGAAAGGCGCTTATGTGCATTATGTGCATGCTGAAAGTTAATGTTGAGGCTGCTGTCAACGAGAAGCTGAAGAACAACTTTATTAAGACAATTGTCATCGTTGGTGTTACATTATACTTGTCATTTATCAATTTTTTTCCAGTTGTTTTCAGAGGAGAATAATATGATGTATTTCAAAATTTCATTTTAGTAACGATATTTATATTGATGTTGAAAAGTTGACATTCTGTGCAATTTTTCTGTGATGTATAAACATTTTATGATAAAGTGAATTTTATATAACAAGGGATTATTCTAGGTCACGACAACAACATGCTTTCAAACCTGTTCTAATGCCTCAAATTCTAATGATACTTAAAAGCTAAAGATTGAAGCCAAAGACAGGTTTATACTTAAAATGTTGTATAAATATAGAGCGAGTTGCTCATTGCAAAGTCCCGATTCACAATAAGACTAAAAATAGAAAGGATAACTGTTTTTAAACAGCGGAAATATGTTAATGTAACTGCACGTACCTAGCCAGCAATCGATTAAACCAAGATGAAGAATAACACAGGAAAACAATCTACAAATACACAACACACATACACACAAACCTTTTAACAATATGAAATCCTATACAGAGTATAAAGAGAAGAAGTGAAACTGGTTTCCAGGAGGTTTTAGAGTGTCACCTTACATTTTGCCTTAAAACAAATATAATTTTGATGCCTCTGTTAACCGAGTACTCTTCAGCTTTCATTTTTCTTATTTCCTTTGGTATTTAATCCAAAGGAATGCAGGGTATACTGAACTTTTAACTCTTTTCGCCCGTCCTTCTGTCCATCATACTTTCTGACGTTCATCCGTCCACCCGTCGTTCCGACATTCTTCCATCCTTCCGTCACAAAATATTTTGTAGCAAAATTTCAGCAACTGTAGGCCACAACTAATTCATAATTGGTGTGAAGGATGACCATGATGAGTACCAATTTTATACCTGCGACACATCTACATTGTACGTTCTGTTTAAAGATGGGACATGTACATTTTTCATCAGATGATTATGGAAATGTTTGTCGCACAATTCTCAGACACTATGGAGATTAATTCATAGTTGATGCGACGCTTTACAATGATATTAAGGTGGATACCTATTTTATACCTGTGGCATCCCTACAGTGTAAATTGTAACCATTTGCACCAATGTCATCTAGCATTTTGCGCCTGTCTAAAATGTCTTTCACAGAGGTATTTGTAAGCTTACAGCTCTTTCATTTTGGCAAAACATTACTGAATTCACATCAGAATGTTGGACGGCAATTGGTACCATTTAAATAATACACTGTATAACCTTTGTGATAATATCTTGAACAGCGAACAACTGTTAGTCAGATTTTATTTCATTATTTGAAATTTTCCTGTAATTTCTTTATTCACTGAAAAGTTCTTAATCAACAGAGAGAAATAAATGTAATTTTGTCGCCGAAATCGCTTCAAGGTTAAGATTGGTACGGGAAAGCATCACATTATTGTCAGTTAAGGGACGAAAAAGTGTCACTTATGTCTCAAGATTATTTCAAACCTAAGTTAAAGAATGGCGAACTGATTGAAGGTTGTCTTAATTGATTCAATTATTTTGCTTATCAAGACTTGGAGCTATGTTAAGCCTTGGTAATCTATTTATCGTCTAAAGTATCAATTTCTTGGGAATATTAATTGTTCAAACACTCGAGTTGTTAAGTTTCAGACATATTGTTTGGTTGAAAATTTTATATTGGTTGATCATTCATGTAACGCCAAGTTTCTAGTAAGCGTACTTTCTAACAAAGTTTTGATGTAGCAGTAAAGCAAAATGCAACAATAAAAACCAGGTCACCACATACATTACATTACATTATTTATTACAAACAAGATGTACTCCAGTCTTTTCTGTGTTGAAAGCAATTTCAGATTCTAAATTTCTTGAGTACATGTGCTAAGTGCATTTCAAGTTTCTTGAGTACACGTGCCAAATGCATTTCAAATTTCTTAAGTACATGTGCTCACTGCACTACTAGATTCATATTCATCGGATACTCTCGTGACCAAAACTTTGGAAAACCAAATAAATTCTAAATCAATGTATAATGGTTTCCTTTGATCATCCTTTTTGAGTGGGCTCTGTCATAACAGTCTTATCTTTAAGTGTAAACATTTTCTTACATGTATTGGTGGCTTATTCACCTGGATTTTATTATAAAGTGATATCCCAAAGACGCATACCTAATTGTTTACTATCAGCAAAACCCGTAAGAGTAAATAGATTATATATTGTATTAATTGCTATGTCAAATACAAGCTTTTCAAGTCTCTAGTTGTGTTTTAAATACCATTTTCAAGCATTTTTTCTGCTATTACTGATTCATGCAATGATACGTTATCTAAAAGAAAATTTATTAACATTTCATGTAAACATCAATGAACAATCATCGGTGTTCAGAAGGCATATGACAGATAAAAAAGTAGATATCATTGCATATACAATGTTACAATCATTACGTTTAGATTCTGCGATAAGGAATACCTACGTACTGCTTTTTCCTCTCTGTTGTGACAGTTATTGATGATGTGTCTTTTAAATTTCGATTCTGGATGAGAAGATAGTGCTGACATTTTTGTTGTCAAGGTACGACGTTGTTATCCAGGAAAAGCATCATAGATTATTAGAATGAATTCTAAAATACTATCTTTTTATTGAATAGAGGCTTTATCCAAAAAGAGGATATTATATCTCTTGTATTATGGAAATGAATTAGATACGTCTGTTCATATAAAACAAAGTGGGATTTCGGATTTATATGTATTTCTATAGATATTGTCTTTTTGTGAAATTCACTTCGGTATTTTGTGATACTTTTTATTAACACTGTATAGTCACATTAAAATTTCAGCGAACGCCCTTTTCTCCAGTTCTAATCAATGCCAAGTGGCTGGCAATCGGATATTATATTAAAATAGAAATATTATATCTAAACCACATTATTTAGCTGTTTCGTATTCTTTACCTACATCAAATTTTTAGCTTTCTCAAAAAAGGTTATGACGACAAAATGGAGTTAATGATCAATTTTAATTAAAAACAACCAATATAATATTACATATTGACATATGATACAAAAATCAAATAAACAACACTTTGCATCGTAACTGTTGTTCTTCATCTTGAAGATCGCCATAAGCTCTTTACCAATACGTAAAAAATTCCCCACTTATAGCAAGGCCAATGCATATCTTATCGACTGTTTATTTACCAGGACTGTGGTGTACCTACTTTTTATCGTAAACTATTGTATGCAGCGTATTTTTATGTTAACGAACAATATTGTTTGCCTAAACATTAATACTTTCCAGTTTTAAAGCAAAAATCGTGTATATAGGCGTGTTAATTTATATCACGTTTTGGAATATTGCCAAAAAGAACATTCAAAATCATTCTACTGAAAAAAGATAAATAAACTAACAGCTAAAAATTCGTTTAGGTTCTGAATGTCCTTCACGTTGAAAAACTGTCTTAAAGATGTTAATTGGCAAATCATTATTAAAACTATCTCCCAAAGAGATATTCAGATATGCAGAAAATTATTTAGTAACTTGTTTGTTAGTCACCATTAGCAAATCTTTAGAGACCATGTACCAGGCTATGCCCCAAGATATTTTGAAAGGAGACGTTTTGAAAATGGTCCTACCAGTGAAATAAATGCAGGTGGAAATGGCCCCACTTCTGTGTTAAAGGTATTGTTTCAATTCGATCAAACAAAGTTGAAATTACCCGGAATTTTTTAAGTCCTAAACATGCCTGCTTATTTCTGTTGATAATTTTACTTTGTCAACCTAGTAAGTGAGTGGAAACATTCACACCGTTAGCAAGAATTATGGTATCGGAGTTTGTTCCAGTGATCGATTACTTTTTCATGATGATAATGTTGATAGCACGCCACAATATGATGACATGAACATAATTATTAAAAAAGAATAAAAAGTCTAAACACTTTGATCAAAGCTTATGACACTTTGTCTAAGACCTAAGAACGCATTACAATTAGTTCTTTACAGTATACATTACTATAGACATCAGTCAATTGCATTCACATTCTGCCTAATCCGACCATAACCATAGATAATAATCAAACTGAATAAATTTGTTAATCTTGGACATTAAATCATTTAAATCTCCTTTATTAGAAATGAAGACAAAAATGGAATGTAGAGTAGTGAAATACCTACCAATAAACGTAAACATACAAAAAAGACAAAATACAAACATAAATAAAACACATTTAGGATAGTGGTGGAGTTAAACCAGTTTCATTGGCACCCCCCCCCCCCCCCCCCTCCCCAAGTATCTAACCTGACCGACCCTCTGGTTTGTGTAAAAGTACCTTTAAGACCAATGCATCATGATGTCCTATAAATATACAACTACCTACATTAACTAAAAAATGTTTCACTTATTTTAAAATACAAGTGTTTAATTTTCTCATTACCATTATTTGTTTTTATGTAAGATATATTTACTTACTGCGGTGTCAACAATTAAACAGACATGACTATGGTCCATAATTGATTTTCATTGCCTGTTAATTGATTCAATATACTGTTACGTGATATATAGGTCATGCTTCCTTCCATGCAATTAGTAATGCTATCGTTATACCTGTTTTCGTTGTGTTCTGTTCCAGGCAATAGCTTGGATATCAAAAAAGAACAACGAAGCAATAGAAGAGTGAGGAACGTCAGTAAGACTAAAGTCAAAAGACAAGCAAGATTTATTTTAGTGAAAACATTATTTTACAAAGATATCACCAAAAGAAAACTAACCAGAAGTGTTACTTTATCAGAATTTCTCAAAAAAAAACAAAAAAAAAACGTAAAAGTAATGTTTGCAATTATTATTTTTAAATTTTTTTGTACCAAAACATAAAATAGTTTCTATATGTACATAAGGACCTGTATGTTTTTCTGTTAATTGTTATATGTGTATTGTATGGAATACTCTGCTTACTTTTGTTGTATTTTTGACACCATTATTTCCGGGTACATTAAGAACTTGTCTTGAAGTAGAGGATGTTGCTTCTTCTTGAATATCACATGAGTACCCACAAAAAGTGACCAATCTGCAAACTAGCAACTAAAATACCATGGGACTGACCTCACATTCCAAACACGTCCTAATTTTAAACATAAAATATAAATGTTGTGTTAATTATAAAGGATAAGGTAAAAAATCAAAGAAAATCAATTAACGTGACTATCCTGACTCTGGAGTGCTCTTTTATGTATGTTTTTGTCCGAGTTTCTGTCTGTTGGGTGGTCTTAATTTATTAGTATGTCATTGTTGACCTTTCCTCTTATCTCTGTGGTAGGGTTAAACCGGTTTAAAATACTCCCCCTTATCCAATCTGACCAAATGGTTTATAAAACAAACTAGAAAAGTCAATAAAGTATATATCATCACTATGCTTATAACTTCATTCTAGCTTCAGAGTAGATGATATTAACATGAGTAAACCGGCATAGTCAGTCACTTTAAATAATTAACAGAAAGGTTTATTATTCCTTAATTCTTCGGTTTATAGGTTAACTTAATTCTATTCAGGACGTTTAAAGATGGGGAAGGGTCACTTTGCTTTGTAAAAGTAGTTATTTCATTCATAAATGGTTAATGTAAAACTTTAAATATTACCATATTTCTGTCGTAAAGATGAAATAACATGCATTGGAATTTTATGTAAAGTAAATCAATTGCTGAACAGTAATTTTGTAATGGTTTCTTATAGATACGTCTATTGTAAGACCTTTCGCATCATTTTTTTTTTTGGAATATCATCATGAATAACACTCGGAACCAAATGGATTTTACAGTTAAAAGAAAGTGGATACATGCATTCATTATCTGAAGATATTTGTGTACCCTATAGATAAAGCAACACTGAGATATGTACAGTAGTTCATGTTTATACATGTGTATTTGGCAATTGGAATATTAAGAAATCTTAAGAGAACGCAGACGTGTAACATGCTATGTGCTGATAGATTTTGAAAGGTATTAGAGTATTACGGTATCTTTCAAAATTTACCAGGAAATGAACAAATCCCAAAGCAAACTATACATTCTCCGTTGTATAGGTCGAGATTTCTGTTTAATCTAGATATTGACTTGTAATGACGACTATTAAAATCGTTTACTACATGTGTACGTGTAAGTTAAGTTATCATTACGATAGGAACATAATGTTGGCCAGTTATCAAAGTCACACATATGCAATCTGTTGGGTGACGTCCCGGGGGGGGATTATTAAATATGAGGTGCTTGGTATGTTCTGGCAAAAGGGGCCGTTTTTTTCGCAAAACTACTAAAGGGGTATACTTTTTCCTCTGTTCTAAAAAGAGGAAATATCTGACTCTCTGGAATGAGGTTATGGGTCAAGAACATCTGGAACGGTGTTATCATTTGAAGGAAACATAGAATTTCAGTCACAATTATATTTGAAAAAGAAAATTACATACTAACATGGGGAAAACAAACAAACATAAGACAAATAGTTGAAGCCAAATCTGGGTGTCAATGTGCTACATTTGGATTGCTGGTTAAATTATGGGTATTAGGCTATTTTAGACACAGATTGTCTGTAATGGGGTATGTAACATGGTCAAATATTTTCTGGAAAAGGGTTCATTATTGACCTTTCCTGTTATCCACCTCATTGTTAAATCATGTTAATCACTTCGTGAACATTGCAAAACATAAATTTCCCTGAAAATGTAAAATAATTTTATGTTTGATGTTAATTGTATTTTCTGGATTGTAAACATAAACAACTGTCGTATTGTTTCAATTTAAATACATTATGTACTATATATATTAATAAAGGATTCTGTATGGTTGAGTTTTTCTTAGCCATCTTTCAAGTATTTTGCCTTAAACGATTTAAATCAACGACCTAACGATTCATGTTAAAGTGACTCTAATGTGGTTCACTGAGGCGACTTCCGGCGTTTGAGACAGCTGTAATAAATCTTTTTAGTGGGTTATTCTGTAAATGTTTTACAATGTGAATGTTAATTAATGTTAAAATTGCCTTCTCTTTAACATTTGAAAGGACATGAAATGCAGAAAACCATAATAAATTAGTTTAGTTTAAAGTTAAAAGAATTTGTATCGGGAGTCAATAGAAAAAAAACTCTTCTTACCGACATTTATTTGTGTGAGTTGTGGTCTTTATTTAGCTATTGACTCTAGATTCTGTTTCTTTACCATTTAACACTGTGATATACATTTTAATAATGTATGACAAAACAAAATCCAAAAGGTCATCCAACAATTCCAAATCGTTTACAGAGACAATCCGGGATATGGAAGGACAAGAACAAACAAACAATATACGCAACACAAAAAACTAAAAAGTTGATGAGCATCATACATGTATATTCTGATTCAATATTTAACATTTTGGAATATTTTTGTTTATACAAATGTCACAACAATCACTAGAAAATTTCAGTTGAAAACGTAAATGTCAGACATATCGCTTATCATCTCTTTTGAGGGATTGCTGTTAGTAGAGTGTGAGTATATTATAACGTTTTATTTAGCGCAAAGATTGAAATTTTCTGGACACACCCACTAGCTCAGGGATTTTCATACTGAAAATGTATTAGGGCAATAGGTCAAAATACTATCCAAGAACACGAAAGGGACAGAAATTTACCAGCTAGGGCATATGCAGTTGATGAATATCATTATACATTAGTAACTATTGCCGAGATTATGTTAGTCGTTCGAAAGACGCGATCTCTTTTTCGAGAAAATCCAGTTGTCCGTCGAGCTTTACCTATCGCGAAATATCATAACCTGCCTATAAAAACACTAGTCCCGGGCTTCGGATTTACAGCTTTCATGTACGTTAATGGTTCGTGTTCCAACCACGGTTCCGACCAATCTGATATTAATTTATCCTTTAAGTTTTATGTTTTATTTTTTTAACTGAATTTGAAATCTCTTCGGTACTTTATGTGGTTAATGGAACAACCATATAAATTTTATGTATATCTGAGAATTGTCGTCAATAAATCACTTCATTCTATAGCCGCCTGTTGTTATGGCTTAATCAACTAAAACATGGGTTGAGAATCCCAGTTGATTTTAACTGTATGTGTAAATGACATTTAGTTCGTCAAATATACGCTTGGCTATGTAATTTTAATGATAGCAAGGTATTTATCTAAATCACTTTGTCCCTGCGACTGTCTTTGCTCAGAATACATTTAAAATTACAGATCACAAAGGCATATCATTAACGTGTTAAAGCTCTATGGTCTGCTGAGGAAGTATAAACAGATTTACATCCGACTAAACCAGTTCTATATATTTTTCTTTTAAATTAAATAGTGATGATTCTTGATTGAACAAGACTGAAAATATAACAGTTCGAAAAAATAAAAGAAAACAATGTAGAATAAGTTCATTTTCCAAAATGATCAAACAGTCAAAGGAAAAAAACATTTAAAAACAGACCCAGGCTAACGGAGATCTCTTTAGAGTCCAAATATGAATAATTTTATAACGGCAACAGTTTGATTATTGTAAATTCGGAAATTATTGCGAAAACTGCGACAGGGTTGTAATCGCGCATTTTGGAATTTTTCATTTGAATGAAGCGGGATTTTCCTCAATATCGCAAAAATTAAAATCTAATTTTGGTCTAGGATGACAAAACCAAAATAATAAATGCACGCAATCATTTCTGAATTTACAGTATACGATTGATGGTCAGTAGAATCTGAAATTATTATAGAAAAAAAAACAACCGTTAATAATTTGTTATTTCAATTTGCGTGTATTTTCCAAGAAATAAACCCGCATTTTTTTGGTTTTTGTAACCATTTATCTTTTAAATATTGTGTACAACGAAAGAAGATTAATGGAAAATTTTAAAAATTACAATATTCTGAAAATTGATGCCCTGAGTATATCAACATTTCTCTTGAATAATTTTTGTTAGGGACATTTTTTTTTTAAATACAACCTTTTACAGGTAAACGACGGATGCGAGAATGATTCATGTTTCAAACTAAATCATGCATATTGAGCCGGTAATTCTATTAAAAATATATCAAGTTACATTTGGTATTAGGAATATTAATGGTGTCATTTTCTTAGATCTTATACACTAGTTCATTGTGATCTAGATTAATGTAATGGTAATTTATTGTTGCAGAAAGATACTTTACAACGACGTCAATAAGTCTATAGTGCAATATTTCACACACACAAAGGTTAGGGTATGGTTCTAACGTTAGTTTCTATAATAAAATTGTAAAATATACCAGTCACTCTACCGTCATTACCGTATGTGAAATTTAAACAAAAGCGATCTCAATTCTCAAATACAAGTACTTGCATATGGGGTGTTTGAATGCGACTTCTAAATCTCCCCAATATTTCGGTATATTATAGACACTGATTCTTCGTTAAACCAAGGCTTTGGTTTGATTTTATTTCCATAATAACGGTGCTGAACCCTACAATAGATTGAATATCTATGCTTATGGGCTCACCTCTACAAACAAAATTATCGTACCTGCGGAAAGGTATCAAGGTTAATTTTGCAAAGCTCTACATGGTGATACACCAGAATATTAAACTATTATAGCCTGGATTTAAATTAAACATTTATTTGACCCTAATGTCAAAAGTCAAGGTCACATAAGTGACAGATACAATGGTGCAATGGCAACTAGTAAATACCGTAGATAAAACAGCTTTTTACCTTGGAGTCAAAGGTCATGGTCGCATTACAGACAACGGTGTACGACACATTGACTTATGGTGGTACATGCACACCTATATCAAAGGGACATAAGCATGAGTCAAATGGCAAAAAAAACTGCACTGAGAAAAAGGACAGACAGAAATACTATTAGTTACTATTAGTCAGTTACAGGGGGCATACGGGAATGTATGGAGTGCATGAAAAAATTTCGTATCGGACGAGGCGTCAGTCGAGACCCGATACAAAATTTTTTTCAGGCACTCCATATATTCTGGTACCCCCCTGTAACTGACTATATAACGAATTTATCCCGGCGATAAAATTTTCAAATCAGGAATTTTTCTTATATTATGGCCTTTAATATGTTTTTTTTTTCTTTTAATTTTTGTGGGATGGAAAAAAAGCAAAACTAATATTATAAAGTTTAAAACAGTTTGTTAACAGAAATTAGTGAAAGCGAATCACGTGATTTCAAGAAAGGGGATACAGATTGCGGAGACCAAAAAAAAAAAAAAAAAAAAAAAAAAAAAAAGGAGATGTAGCGAATCATGATTTCAAGAAAGGGGGATACAATAATTGAAATGGAAATTTTGTATCCAATGGAACGACAGTATTTTGAACAGGGTCGGGATAATACATGTACTAAACGAAAATGTTTTCCTTCGTTCAAGTGTTGCCAAACTAAACCAAAATGTTGATGACCAAAAAAGGTTGAACAAAAAAAAAGTGATGACAATAACTCACCTGACCCTCCCTTTGGGCCAGGTGAGCTAAAAAAGTTTACAGTTTAGCCCTTTCGCTGTACGTTACATTTAAATGTAAAACGCGTACATGTACAAATGTATGTATTATACTTTTGTTTAGTTTATTATATGTTTTTAATTTGTTTTTGTTATACATGTATCCTTGTGACGTTTATTCTCATGACTTTTTCTTTTCCTTGGATTTCGAATTTACGGACTTTCCTATAGTTTTGTCTGTTCCGTATTCTTTTGCTGATATTTCAGTAATCGTTTTATATTGTTCGCTAGGAAAGAACATGGATCGTCGACGTCGAGTTCAACAATCCATCTAAAAGAATAAAAGGCTGTTTTGGGGATAATGCACACGAGACAGTTACGCATGCACCATTGTAATATACAAAAAGCTTGTACCCAGCGCTTTATTGATATTCTCAGATCAAAATATGCAACTGTTCACATCTTTCATCAAAATCAAGACCACACTAAAGTACAGATCTGATGAACAAATATTTCTAATCATGCAATTAAACAAAAGAAATGAATTTCTTCCATGCGTAAAATTGTAGAAAGTAATTAAAAAGAAAATATATTGAACTTTTATAAAAGTAAATTTACAACGAAGAAATAACATGTCCGAATCAAAAGGCGATAACAAAGATCAAACCTCTTGAACTATGTTTTATCTAGACAATTAACGCAATGTGAAAAAATGCATCAATATTATTTTGTAATGGAAGTCATTGTCATTAATAAATCAACGGAAAAGCATAATAAAGAGTAAAGCACTTAATTACAGTATATGGTGCAACTGTTTAATTTCTAAACTAAAAAATTAAGCAAGGATAGTGATTGCATTAAATATTGTTCAAGTGTATCTAAAAAAATATTTAAATGAATTAGAAAATCCCAACTTTTCTCTAGGGTGAAACCATGGCGATGAAATCAAGTCTTTACTGTATTTAATAAAATGCGAATTTGCTCATTGACACAAAACCAGTATCCTTTCATTTTTATTGTAGTACGAATATGTATTTCAGTAATATCTACTAACCTATTTTAATAAATAATTTAACATATCAATCCTTATGCAACCAATATACATTCCCATAACCATTTTAACGAATATATTTTCAGAGATGTATTAAATAAAAGTATATCATGCCTTACATGCACATTTGTACCAACAGAAACGTTACAATTTTTGTGATATATGTTATCTCTTCAGAAACGGATTGAGAACAAGAAGAGCGTGATTCCTGTATATTGTTTTAAGATACTACATTTAGCTATAATACTATGTTTAATTTTGCAGAATTTATTTTCTCATAGGCACATTTCTAATATCGTTTTATTGTTTAAGAAAGGAAATAAAAGTAAATTGAAATTCGGAAATTTGATCAGATTTTGCACTCTCTCTAGGGCAACACTCAGCATCAAGATTACGATGAACAACAACAATGAGGAGGAAAGGAAACATGAACACTTGTATATATGTTGATGTAATATTCGATGGTTAAAGTTGAAGATATATCCAAGCAACAGTTAAATTAACAGACATTGATTATGTTTTATGTCTACCTAAAACATATATGTGGTAAGATTACTCGTAATTAACAGATATTGTTCACTGTCTGTAATCATGAAACCTTTTTCCAATCTAACATAACCTTACCTAAAGAGTCCATTACATTTTAATTCATGATCAAGCTTATACCACCAGCTAATGTTTTTTATCGTTACATTATAGTCTTTCCGTGTTCAATTACTTTAAGCGACGTCAAGAGATTTCCAATTTACAATTTGTAGGTTTAATATCTCTGTATGGATGACAAAACCCATTAGTACTTTCTTATTCACACGCCTCTTTGATTGTTTCATTTAAAGATTATTCATACTTTTTTCTGAACATTTTGAATTGCTAGATTGTTAAAAGATTCGATATACCATTTAAAAACTCGTCGAGTTCATGAACATGTTGGTATTGTGAAAACTAGTAAATCATGACGTACACGTGTGGTTAAAGATTTATTTTGTTTTCATTTTAAATTTAAATATTACACCAATAAAAACAGGTAAAGTGCATTTAGCCTTTAACGAAATTTAATGTAATTTTCTTTTTATCTTAGTTGACAATGGAATGTATAAACGATATTTACAACTATATACAATATTCATGTTTTTGACTGTATATGCAAGATTGACGTAGTAAAGTGTTTCTTTAAAGCTACTCTTCTTTCATTCCTGTGGTCGTACCGAAAAATCCTCATTACAATAAATCTGTCCTCTGAGCATTTCATTTTCTTTTGAGTGTTCTAATACAAATTTACTAGAGACAAATATATGTCATTTTTCGTACTTTGTGTGTCCAAAATCGGGAAAAGAATACCTAAACAATAAGATTGTGCTGAATTTGTGAGAACACTAACTTGGCAAACAAAGCATTGCAAAGACACAACCAAAGGAATGAAAAACACACAGCTAACCAAAATTAACCAGAACAAGATAGTATAAAACTAAACCACTTTCAATGTGAACTCCCGCAAACAAACAAAAAAGAGGGGAAAAAAGAGGTGATAACTGGTGCTCCAGAAGGGTACAAATTCCTTATGAATATTATTGATTTGACAAAAAAGTTACTTTGATGTTCCTAGCAGTGGTTTTCTATCAAATATCATGCAATTGTTATGATGATGATGGTATATGATGCTATTTATTATGCGTTTATGTACGATTTACATATAGATTTAACCTGTTTTTGTATTTTTTTCTGTAATTAGGACAGTTGAATATTTTGTACTTTTATACCTTTTCATCTTCTAAAATCTTCTGGAGTAACCGTCTATCTATTGGTACTTTACAGATATAGTATCAGAATATGTTAACGTGATTTGGCACGACAGTAATTGTCAATATATAATAATTCCTCTAGGGACAGATTGTATTGCGTTTAAAATGTCACCGTCTTTCCTCTCTACAAATAAAAATACTGGTCACGCAGAACTGTAACTCAATAAAAAGAATAATAAAGTTAAGTCATATTTTATTTCATTTGGTGGTTATCATTATGAAAAGATAAAGAACAGTTACTTGTGTAGTTGTAGCATCCCATGGCGACAGCGACAAAGTAGTTCATACTACAATATGTATACTTTTGTAGAATACGTTAGGCTTCCTAGAGAACAACAATTATTTTTCCTCTCTTGATAAAACTAAAACTAAATATATAAATGATAAAAGATCGGGAAGCTGCTGAACGGGATAAAGGTAAAAAGATCAATTTCGTTACAGAAATTTAACTTTGATCAGATCACATAAAAAAGATACGTACACTATTAAAATAGTAAGGATCTCTTGATGAAGGCTAGTTATCCACAATGTTGAACCTTTTATCTTTTGATTTTGATTTTTGTTTCTATGTTTTGTTTTTTGTTGTTGCTTAAACCCATTTGCATAGTACATGAGATGTAAAAAGAAAGATAACTGTATTTTGAAATGTGAAAAACCGTCAAATTTACTTTCATGCTGCACGTTATTGTATGGTGTTAATTGATTGGTGTGTCATTGCTGACATTTCCTGTTATCCTATCCGTTTTGTTGGATTTTGATAATATATCAATTTCCACCTTCAAACAAGTAGGTAAATATTCAAAACTGAAACGAAATTCGGAAGGATTTTTCTGTACTTTATGTAACCAGTATATAGTAGGAACGGATGGAGCTTAGATGGATGGATTGATAGATGGATTGATAGATGGATTGATGAATGATTGTCTAACGTCCAGTGGCAATCATTTAATGCATATCAGAACATGTTGACATGATAAGTATATGAACCCACATGTTGACATGATATGTATATGAACCCACATGTTGACATGATATGTATATGAATCCCGCTTTGTACTAGTCCGACACGCTGAGCCGGATTTATAACGTGCTAGCTCACGATGTAACAGTCTGCAGGAATACCATATCACCCACCCGGACACATTATACTGATGCCAAGCCAATTAGTACTTAGCTCTTACTCCTAGATATCACGTGCTTTTCAGAGAAGCATCAAATACCAATTTTAGTGTCTTTGGTTTGACCTGGCTGGCGATCGAACCCGTGATCTTTTAACTCGAGGCGAGCACACTACCACGAGACCACCGTGGCGGTTAATGGATCTGAGAGCAATTCTGTGTCTTTAATGTAACTTTATTGTTATGTCATTTTCATTACATGTAGTTAGAAGGAAAGTTTTGAATTTAAAACATACTGATAGAAACATTTTATTCTTTTGTTGGCTATGTTATTTATCGTCCTTCATTCTATATGTTCTATGCACAGTGCCTTTTTTATCCTGTTTGTGGTTTTTTTGTGTAGTTATAGTTCCGATTAGTTGAATTCAGTACTTAGGTAGACTGCCTTTCATTGTTTTTTACTTGTGTTTTACCACCGATTCATGATTCAACCCCATCATGTTTCATATGTGCCTTCCCATGCCATGCCCTGTATTCCCTGTGTTTTTTTCTTATCAACCCGTTTAACAAACGAACGCGGACAAAGCTCATATCTCATAAATGTTTTCCTTAGCTCACGATTGCCTCTAACTCTTAAACAACCCGGAAATGCATTTTTGTATTCGAAAAATCATATTAGAAACACTGACATATTGCAGTTTTTAAGTCACAGTGTTTCCTTGCATAATTACAAAATTTACGTAGTAGTCCTTTACATGAAGTTTATATATATTTCTTGAAATCTAACAATTACGTGCAGTGAAAATGAGAACACTTTTTTACCCTGTTATCTAAATTATGTAAGGCCCACATACTGTCAAACACCATCTTGTTACGTGTTATATTGTACTATAGTGTTATTAATTGACTGTTTCTGTATTGGCCTTGGCATAGATTCGAGAGTGGCTGTATTGGCCCCGCGATCCGGAAATTCAAATTCGTACGTAGTCCTGTTTGACGATGGATAGGGCACTCTGATCGTCCTTTATAAGCTAATTCTAAGATTCTTAAACTGATTTTAATTTCGTTATAGGAGTTGTCGATCGCGACAAATTACGGTAGCTGTTGACTAATTTATGTTAATTTTTAAATTGTTAGGAAAAAATTATAACCGCTCAACAAAATTACAACCTACCAGTTACAAAATCAAACAAACTACATGGACTATACATGGTTAATTTTCTCCGCAGATGACATTTTGTGTTAACAATGACGTAATAACCGGAAGCGGAAGTGCAATACCCTGTATTGGACCGTTTGAATACAGATTTTGTCTGTATTCGCATGGTCCGAAAAGCTGTATAATTATTAATATCATTGGGGCCATATAATCAGTATGACACGTACCGGTTTTACAACACTCCCGTTGATTTAACCATATTTTGATCATAAATTACATGTTTACTCACACCAGGGATTCTAAGAAGATTGATAAATAATTTGGATACCGGATATACAGCACCATTATTAACCTATGTGTTGAATACAGTTAAATTGTCTAGTCGATACAAAACAGGAACTGGTCATTAATACAGGTCCAATACAGGATTTTCCGTATTAGACCTGTATTAATGACCAGTTCCAGTTTTTCTGTATAAACCCGTATTAATGACCCGTTCTCAGACACATGGAATTGTATTTTAGACAATTTATAATGTATTGTAAGTCATTGTTTAATACAAGTGTCATAAAATGGGTGTTTTGATATTCATCCTGTATTATTCCCTCGTACAGTGCAATTAGGTCTCGTACAACTGTACTTGGACATAATGAAGGATCAATATCAAAACACACATTTAATAATTATAGTGTTGAATAATATTTAATATTAAATGAGTATTTTCATATAAATCTTGTATTATGTCCGAGTCAGCCGAGGGCCTATACAGCTGATCGAGACCCAATACAACTGTACGAGGACATAATACAGGATTTATATAAAAATACCCATTTTATGACACTTTTATTAACTAATGACTTAAAATTACAGTACTGTTATTAACCAGTGACTTAAAATACATTATAAATTGTCTATACAATCCCATGTGTATGAAACGGGTCATTAATACAGGATTTATACAGAAAAACTGAAACTGGTCATTAATACAGGTCTTATACAGAAAACTGGTCATTAATAAAGGTCTAATACCTAAACCCTGTATTAGAATTGTATTAATGACCAGTTCTGGTTTTGTATTAACTGGAAAGTTTTTACTGTATTTCTACACATCAGTTAATAAACTATATTATTAAATGACAGAGTATTCTGAAGCTCTGTTGATTCTAAGTCGTCGTACTACTTCCGGTCTACTATGAGATGCGCGCGCCGGTGTAACTAATCAGTACGTGCCTGACTTTGGAAGAAGACGGACGTGTATCCGACTCAGGTGTAACAATGAAATAAAAAATCAGGCTTTAAATTTTTTGGACTACTAATATTCATAGAATATTAGGTATTGTATTCATTTGTAATTTATCGTTTGCGAACGATAATTATTTTTGTGCTGAACTTCTTTTGATTTACTGCGGTATATCAAAATGGCTACCGCCATGTTGTCTGTGTCAGATAAAAGTTCAGAAAAATTAGCCGAATCCGAGGATTCAGGCAAGAAATCGTCAAGAAAAAGCACGTCCAAATCGTCAGAAAAGAAAGAAACGTCAAGAAAGGCATCTAAGAGTGCCGACAAAGAGCCCTCCCCCTCAGTTAGCTAAAAAAACACAGGTCACGTGAACGTGCCTGGTTCAAAATCTAAAGAAAATTGTCAGAAATCAAAAGAAAACGTTGTGACCGAGAGTCCAACGGATAAAAACAATGGCAATGGTAAAGAAGTTACCATGCAAGACATTTTGGACTGTATGATGGACGTGAAAAATGACCAGAGAAAGTCGTATAAAAGATTGGATGTTTTGGCATCCAATGTTAATGAAATGTATGAGGAAGACTATGATGAAGACCAGTTATTATATGGTGTTGAAGATTATGATCAATATGATGAGAATGTCAGTGACGAAAATAATAATTCAGAGCCACCCTCGAAGCGTAGAATGGTTGGAGGTACAATCTGACAACACTGACAAAAATGGTAAAGAAGTTCAATCTGATCAAGCTGGCACGTCGAGTGCAGCTGAAACAAGTGAAAAGACAAAGAGTCAAATAGTAATTTTAAAGCTATATTTGAAAAGTATAAGGTAAAGGAGAAATTAGATTCTCCTGTTGATTCTGATTTAGCCGACCTTGTAAACAATTTTTTCCAGAAGGTTTAAAAATGTCACATGGTAATTTTGATGCTAAAGTAGAAATTATAAGTTCAATGAAATGTGATTTGAAATGGTGGATTGAGAATGTGAAAGATCAATATAGAGTCATTGATTATGGTACACCAAAAATAGTCATTACCACGGATGCCAGTCTTGCTGGCTGGGGTGCTGTTTGTAAAGGAAAAAATTGGAGGTAGATGGAATGAGAGAGAAATGTGCAATCATATAAATTATTTAGAACTTTTGGCAGTTTTTTTATGCCCTAAAGTCATTTTGCAAAAATAATAGAAATATACATGTTGGATTAAGGATAGACAATACATGTGCCATAACAAATGTAAATTCTATGGGCAGTATTCGGTCAGTAGAGAGTAATAATTTAGCATTTCAAATTTGGTCATGGTGTATTGAACGCAAAATTTGGATTTCAGCAAATTAAATTCCATCTTCCGAAAGGATTGCTGATTTGGAGAGTAGAAGGTTTAATGAAAACATAGAATGGATGTTAAATAAGAAGGTTTTTCATAGTTTATATAAATTTGGGATGTGCCCTATATTGATCTTTTTGCACAATTAGAAAATTATGCATCTTGGAAGCCAGATGCTGGATCTGATATTATTGATGCTTTTTCTATTTCATGGTCAGATATTTATATTTATGTTTTTCCACCTTTTAGCCTCCTTCGCAAAGTTGTACAGAAACTGCGACGAGACAGGACAGAACAGTGTTTGATAATCACACCAATTTGGCCGACTCAGAGTTGGTATGCGGACTTACTACAGTTGTTAATAGACAATCCGATCATCTTGCCAGTAATGGACAATCTTCTAACGATTCCGAACACGAACAAGGAACATCCACTTCATCACAAACTGACTTTAATGGCATGTCTTGTGTCCGGCAATATTATGAAAACAGCAACTTTTCTGAAAATACAACCACTATCATCATGGCTTCGTGGAGAGATTCCACAAAGAAACAATATGGAACGTACATTCGCAAGTGGTTTCGATTCTGTTGTGAAAGGCAGATTGATACATTTCAAAGTACTTTGAATCAATTTTTAGATTTTCTAACAATGTTATTTGAAAATGGACTAAGTTATTCTGCAATTAATACTGCACATTCAGCATTATCAGCGTTTGGACTTGTCTTTCATGGACTTAGTATTGGTGCTCATCCTGATGTGATCCGATTTCTGAAAGGTATTTACAATTTGAGACCGTCTGTTCAATAACATGGGATGTTTCAATAGTCTTGAATAAACTCAGAACAATGTCTCCAGTGAAATATATATCTCTGAAAGATCTGACTTTAAAATTGGTCATGCTATTATGTTTAGTTCTAGCCGGAAGAACGCAGTCACTTCATTTATTGTCTATTAAAGGCATGGTGAAAGGAACACATTCCTATTTACTACATTACAGCGATGTATTGAAGCAATCAAGACCTGGTAAAAACATTCCTGTTGTAGAATTAAAAGCGTATCCACCTGACCGTCGATTATGTTGTATAACCGTATTGAAAGAATATCTCAAAAGAACTGAGAATATAAGAAACAACAACACATGTTTATTTTTGAGTTACGTGAAGCCACATAACGCAGTTACCAAAAGTACTTTAAGTCGGTGGCTTAAGACGGTTATGAGTAGAGCAGGAATAAACATTAAACAGTTCTCGCGCATAGTATAAGAGCTGCTTCTGTGTCGAAAGCCAAGTTGACCATTTCAGTAGATACAATATTAAAATTTGTTGGATGGACTAAAGCAAATACCTTTGCAAAATTTTATGACAAACCTATTGAAAGTGTTGATTATCAAACGGCTGTGTTGCGATGATTGTTAATTGTATTTTGTGCTATATTTGATATCTTGCTGAACCTAATTTTCAGTGATAACTGATTTGGTTTTTGATGAACAGTTAATTTTCAGTGATAACTGATTTGTTTTTTGATGAACAGTTAATTGTCAGTGATAACTGATTTGTTTTTTGATGAACAGTTAATTTTTGAAGGATTGATAGGACTAATTTCGTCTTTAACATATGTGAATTGTATATGTATTGACTGATTTATTTTTTCACCATAATACAGGTTGTATTATCTAAATTCTTAATTAATTTGCCTTGTGAAGTGACACATGCTTTGAATACTCATAGTAGACCGGAAGTAGTACGACGACTTAGAATTCCTAGTTTATCCGAAACTTACCTTGGTTAAAGTTGAAGGTTGAACAAAATTCTAAGGAGTCGTAGTACTACTGAAGGGCTAATATGCCCTCCCTCCCGGTCCCTATGTATGTTGTTTAACCATGATTATCATAATTACATTAATGGGTAATCAATCTAATTAAAATTGAAACTCTCACTATACAGTATGCCGAGATTGATTGGTAACATCACTAGAAGATGCAAACTCTTTGGTTTTACTGACCTGGTGCACTTCACAAGGCCTACTGTGAAGTCTGATTATTTACACCGGCGCGCGCATCTCATATTAGCCCTTCAGTAGTACTACGACTCCTTAGAATTTTGTTCAACCTTCAACTTTAACCAAGGTAAGTTTCGGTTAAACTAGGAATTAAAATGCATGTGACCTCTGTTTTTTGCTCCTTTCGTATGGAGAAATGTTAAATGAATCCAATTAGTTAATTGGTATATTATTGTTGATCTTTCTTTGTTCTCCTTATACTTTGTTTAATAAGTTCCAATGCCGATAAGTAGTCATGTTACGTAATTGAACTTGACCAATATCTACACTTGACAGACCTAGGGGAAAAGGAGGACCAGGAGTTAAAAGTTTATTAGGATAAAAAGAATCTTGAACGTAAGTGGTTTTATTTTTATAAAACTGACTACACTAACACATTCTTTAAAGTCATGAAACATTTAACTTATTCAAAACAGTTTTCAGTCTTTGTAATTTGTGTGTTTTTATGACAGAACTATGGGTCTAGATCGCCTTACAGATTTATTGTTACTGCTTACGGGATTCATCCAAAGTCTCAGTATCTGTAGTAATCTGAAATGCTGTCGGAAACGAATGTCAAATATTGCATAAATAAATGGGTTGGCCACGTGATTAATAACGTAAAGTCTTTCAACTATTCTCACCATCGAAAATTCGAACGCATTCAATTCCCCCTCTTTGATATATTTAGCTGTAATCTGAAGTATAAATACGGGTATGTAACTTAATGCAAACACTAAGGATATTGTAAACGCAACTTTTGTTGTTTTGCTTGATATTACATTTTCCACTGACGTATTTGGGTTATCCTCCTTTGATTTGTTCTTACGCTGAAGGTAAATCTTCCTCCCAATCAAGGAATACATTAATATCAATACAACTGTATACAATGAAAACAAAAAAAGACATCCATAAGTATATATCATTGAATAAATTGACGGGTGTGATAACGATATGGCACAAGTAGTTCCTGTTGCATTGTGTCCAATGTCAATAATCTCGATTTTTGGAATTGCAAATTGGGGGGCTGCAAAAGCGACACCAATAACTAAACACGTTAAAATCCAGTATTTTATATTGACATAGGTCATGTGATATTTGTGTGGCATACAGATTTTTCTAAACCTAAAAACAGACAACAATATTATCAAATTCACAGAATATAAAATTAAAGACATCATCACCACAATAAATATAATGCACACGTATCGTCCTTGAAAGGTATAATAGTGGACAACACGTGCTATATTGAAAGGTATTCCTATCACACAGAATAATAAATCAGCCAAGGCTAGATTCCAAATGATAATCTTGTAGACACTTGGAGTGTATTTACGGCCATAAATTATAAGAACTGTTAAGTTTCCAGGAATTCCTATCATCATCAGAATAACAAGGTAGACAACTGGTGCCAGAAGTTTCTCTGTCCAGTCCTGAACCGATGTTGGTTCTGTAATTTCCATGTTATAATGGTAATAGATTAAACTTTAGACGCTAAACAGAAAAATGTGCAGGTACAATATGATAACATCTTTTCTGTTAATTTGTAAACAAAGGTATGGTTGTAAAATAAAACTGTTATTACCCCACACCTGTAGGAATGCAAATACTATTTGGGTTTGTTTACTTTAGATTAGGTATTATTGAATTTAATATTAAAGGGATTTTTATTTTTGACCATCTCCAGGGAAAAACCAGACTACACTTCCTTAAATGATGGGACAACCCTTTCGAGATATGAATCCGGAACTAAACATGCTGCACGCACCCCACCCCTCACCCAGAAAGCGAATGATTAAAATAATCAAATAGATAAATTAAAATAACCAACATACAAGTACTTTACAAAATAAATAAAGAAATACAAAATTAAGCAAATATAAATACATAAATAAATAAATAAACACAATTCTATTAATATTACAATAATAATGGAATTATTTTTTTCCTCAGAAAAATGATAATATGTAAGGGGGCCCAGATAAGGTAATCTCTTATCCCATATTCTTTTAATTATTTCCCCATTTTTCTCTTTATTCATTTAAAAATATTTTTTTCTATAAACTTTTATAAGGACAAAGACGTTTACGTCACAAATTCAAAATTAACAAAGGTTACGTGCAAGACATGACATGATAAATTTGGTGCTTTATAAGGTGCCAGTGGATAACAAGAAAGGTCAACAACAATAACACACTAACCAAATAAAAACGCTACTCAGCAGACAGAACCCCGGACAAAAAAGAAAGAACACGAAAGAGCACAAAACTAAACGCAACAGAGAGTCAGAATAGTCTGACTTGGTACTGTAACTGAATAGTGATGGGGTTAAACCGGTTTTATGGGTAATAAAACCTCTCCATATCTATTCTGACACTCGGTGTATAAAAAATACTATAAAAGCCAGTATAGTATGCTAACAATAATGTGACCGCTTTCTAGAACTGATAAATTTGGTTGGACGGTAAATAATTTAGATAGCAAGGTTAGAATGTGCTCGTTTTAACTGTAAAACTAGCTAAGGCTCTCATGGCTCCTCGTCAGAAACTGTAGCTATATTAAACGAAAAAGTCAGAAATGATACTCCCACATAAGTATTAATGCCATATACCTGTATGATGCACAATATATTTTTTAGAACATATTTCTGTAATCTTTAAGCTCTTAATTTTTCTGTAATGAATATTTTATCCTCAAATTCTTCATCTTTTCTTAAATTATTTTTCATATTAAAGAACATCCATTTTCTTTATTTTCTTTATTCTTACTTTTTCAGTCCAATATCCTCTACTCTTAATTTTTTCAGTCCAATATTTTCTGCTCATTAATTTGTAGGCCATTATTTTGTAAACCCGTCCATACCTTCATGCAATAAGTTAAACACTTCCGTTTTATATTTTATATTTTCTCCACGTTGACGGATCTAAATCGGATGTTCATATTTGTATTGCTAACCAAAATAATGAATAATTGGACACTAATAACCACAACCCAATTTAAAAATAAAACTGATAACATATATAAAGTCACGAGAATGGAATACAACAAACAAACGCCATAAGGAAACAAAAGAATAAACAAAAATACAATAAACTAAACAAAAATAGAACACGACAGTACAGAAACTAAAGCACTTGCAAAGTAAACTCCCATTAAAAAGTTGGAGTGATATCAGATGCTCTGGAAGGGTAATCTACCTTATTAATCTAACAGAATTTAAAATAAATTTGTATAGAAAACCACAATTGTTGTTGTGAACTTATGTCAAGAGATAATCCATAAAATTCCTTTTTAAATATTATCATAGTTTTGTTGTATTCAATCTGACTTGACCTTTATCCCAGTGCACCAAGTTTAACTTAATGCAAGTTATTCTAACATTTTTGACGAGAAAATTATCCATAATAAAAATGCAATGTAACAGATAGACAGAAATAATCTAATTGTAATCTGGAAAACTTTTATTGAAAACATTATTCAGACTCTATAATAGGATTGTACCAACACTCAAAATGATAGGACCTCATTGTAGCTAAGGAGATAGACATTTATTATAAAATGTTGTTTATTTTATATTCCAACTGGCCATGATTTTGGGGAATTGTCTGCAAACTCTTATAACAATGTGCAGTAAAACTGTAACCATTGGCATTTATTTAGCTTTATGACTTGTTCTGGAGACAAAAAGGCGTTTTTAAATTACAATCACTGGCAGATAATATTCTAAATTTAATCACCGAAAAAAAAAAATCGATCATTTCTCATACTTCATAATGCAAATGCGGATAAGGAGGGTATAAAATGTGGCTTTTTGTGCGTAAATATGAAGTTTTCATGATTTCTTAAATAAAATATTTTCCAATCACAGATCTAGGGCAAGGTTTTACTTGAGGGATCATACATTTTGACGCATTTTGTATGATTCAAATGAAATGTATTTCTTTTGTGTAAAGTTTTAAACGTTGCGATACTTTCCGTGAGCACCTCACTATAATTACGATGAAAAATCGAAATAACGGAGCTGCTCCTCCATTTGAAAATGTAATAAAATGGGACATGCGTTAAATTTGAGACAATAGCCCATAGGCCCAGATGGAATCTGACAAATGATTATAAGATCTAGGAAAGGTCTTTTAACCCCAAACTGACTGAGTCTGTCGAAATACAGTGGAACCCCCGAAAACCGGCCCCTCTGAAAACCGGATTCCTCTGAAAACCGAACTTTTACTTTCGGTTCGGAATTTTTGCCTATATATTCAAGTTAAAAAATCCTCTGAAAACCGGACCCTCTTAATTCCGAACACCGGTCGTACTTTACGGTACAAAACATATATATTCTTGTCAAATTAACCTCCAGAAACCGGCCGAAACCATGTATTACCTGGAAAATCAGTAAACCGTAATACATGTCATCCTTAATCGATCGATGATTGACATCATTAAACTAAAATAACAATCCAAAGATACTAAGATTCGATATAGTAAATAACCATTTTAAATAAAGGTGTGAAAGGCACCAATAAAAACGTCAGGGTTGAAATTAAAAACAATAAATTGTATTAAAATAATGTGCGCGTGGTACATGTACATATGGAAGCACATGGCACAATTTTACAACATCGTTATAATACACTGCAATACACTTCCGGTTTCACTCTCCGGATCAGATACGTCTTCTTTTCGGAACCTCCTAAAACCGGCCGATTTCTCCGGTCCCACAGCTGTTCGGTTTACAGAGGTTCAACTGTATGTATAATATCTAGCTAGGAATGGCCTTTTAATCCCCAACATGTCAACAGCAGATTTGATGGATGCGTGAATTTTTGTTTAACGTCCAGTGGCAGTCATTAGGTAAATATCAGGACGAGAACATGTTGATATTATATGATATTCACCTACTTCTCAATATTAACCCACTCGGACATATCATACTGACTCCGAGCCGACCAGTCCTTTGCTCCTACTCCTAGATGCCGCGTTCTTGGCGGAGAAGCAGCAAATATCAATTTTAATGACTTTGGTTTGACCTGGTCGGGGTGTTCCTAGCGACCTTCCGCACTCGAGGCGAGCACGCTACTTCGAGACCCATCTTGGAAGGGTCGTGTTTGTCCCAAACAATTCAACCCCAGAAAGGCAAAAGATTTGTAACATCTAGGAATGGTCTTATAATCCCACACAAGTCCAACCAAGACTGAACCTGGCAAAGCATTTATTGCATCTAGGATCTCGTTATCTCCAAAATGTCAACCCCAGACTGGCAAACGATTTTACATCGATGAATGGTCTTATAATCCCCAACATGTCCACACCAGATTGAATCTGGCAACAAGAAGAGTCTTATGATCCCCATCATGTCAACACAACCTCTGAAAAATCCCCAAATATTTAGCTAGACTGAATCTGGAAAAATACTTATAAAATCAGGAATGGTCTTATAATCGTGAGTGTGTGCACACCATTGTGTGGAGCAACAGCTCACATCACGAGACATATCTTTAATTGCCCATAAAACTATTATTTGAAACATTCAACAAAGGCAACCTCAAATTATATACAATGAAACACAGCAATCGGAGATTGCACATCCCCCCGCTCCCAGCAAAGTCGGAATGCACAAAGTCTGAACCCCTCATAATTTCAAATTGCATAAATAGAGAAAAAGTTTGACACTGATCTTTGGATATCAAGAAACAACACAAAAATATGAAATTGGACTTCTACTGCTCGGACAAAGTCGAATGCAAAAGTTTTAAGATGGATAAAATTGAAATGGCCTACATCAAATGAATGTAAGTCTTAACTTGTCATGTCCATTAAATATATATATTGTTTAGGGGTGGGGATCTCAACTGTTTTTGAGATAACTTGTAATTTTGTAAATGAGGGGGGTGGGGCCGACCCCCGGGGATGACCATTCAACTGGTCTTGTCATGCCCACTAAGAATATATATGGTTTAGGGGTGGGGATCTCAACTGTTTTTGAGATAACTTGTAATTTTGTAAATGAGGGGGGTGGGGCCGACCCCCGGGGATGACCATTCAACTGGTCTTGTCATGCCCACTAAGAATATATATGGTTTAGGGGTGGGGATCTCAACTGTTTTTGAGATAACTTGTAATTTTGTAAATGAGGGGGGTGGGGCCGACCCCCGGGGATGACCATTCAACTGGTCTTGTCATGCCCACTAAGAATATATATGGTTTAGGGGTGGGGATCTCAACTGTTTTTGAGATAACTTGTAATTTTGTAAATGAGGGGGGTGGGGCCGACCCCCCGGGGATGACCATTCAACTTGTCTTGTCATGCCCACTAAGAATATATATGGTTTAGGGGTGGGGATCTCAACTGTTTTAGAGATAACTTGTAATTTTCTAAATTAGGGGGGTGGGGCCGACCCCCGGGGATGACCATTAAACTTGTCTTGTCATGCCCACTAAGAATATATATGGTTTAGGGGTGGGGATCTTAACTGTTTTTGAGATATCTTGTAATTTTCCAAATGAGGGGGGTGGGGCTGACCCCCGGGGGTGACCATGTAACTCGTCTTTAAATGTGGAATAAAAATATATATGGTTAAGGGGTGGGGATATGAACTGATCTTACCATATTTTGAGATTTTACATATTAGGGTGTAGCCCCACCCCCCGGGCAAAAATCAAAATTCCGAAACCTTTGGCACAGACAACTCTTCAAGTGTTACTAGTGTACCTAATTTCATGTTTCTATCTTCTACGGTGTAGGAGGAGTTCTTGGACAATCGTTTTTAGACATTTTTTAACTCCTTAGGGCATTGCCCCTAGGGGCGGGACCAAAATTTTGATACCCTCTTTCAACTTGGGAAAGGCAATATAAGTAGTGACATAAGTTCCAATATCCTAGCTTTAACACTTTTGGAGATATCTCCATTTATTGGATATCGCGAAATTCGTTTTTCGCTCATAATTTGGCCCCAAGGGGTCGAATTCCAAATTTAAGGGGTCTATTCCCTAGTGGGTCATATACTCTTCCATGATGCCAAATTTCAAGTTTCTATCTTTTACCGTTTCAGAGATATGCCTTGCCACTACAGACGTACGTGCGTACGTACGTACGTACATACGTACGTACATACGTACGTACGTACGTACGTACGGACGGACTGTATTACATGATCCCCCCGCTTTCGCTAAGCGGGGGGATAAATATCATATTACCATTGTAGAAAAGTGGATAAAAGGCGAACCACAATTCAAAATACAGGGTCTTAGTGTGGAAAAGTTATAGCATGTATTTTCAAGTATGTCTCTTTTGTAGTTACTGTTTTGTTTTTATATCGATAACTGTATTTATTTGCGAACGGTAATTACTTTTGATGAAAATCAGCAACTGGATTGAATGGTCAAAATATTAGCAACAAACCGAAATTAAACGCAATGATCCATAAGGATTGCAGTGAGCAATACTCAGATACAGTGACATGCCAACAGTATTTCACGCCTTGAATGTCCCCTGTATAAATAAAATAAAATAAAACCAAACGTTTTCAAAAATTTGTTATTAGTTATTTTTGGACCAAAATAAAAAAAATCTTTGCACCATTAAATTAGTAAGTAAATTTATGACGTCATCAATTTAATTCTTATTTAAATCGTCATATTTTCCAATCCCTAAATTCAAAACTAAAATACAAAATAAAATGATAAAAAGTACAGGTAATCATTTGTTTTATGATGTATCAATTGGAGAAATTAGTCTACAAATGACTTCAGAATAAATTTATGAAAACATTAAGTTCATATGAATATGTATGGAAAAACTTCATAGCGTGAAATAATTTTGTCCTTTAGTCTTTGAAATTGATCATTAAAATAATTTATTATTATTTTTAAAAACAAAATGGACCACAGGAAAGGTGGATCTATTAACCTATCCAACATACAGTTCCCGGACATTATATAGGACTATTATCATGATTATATTCGTTTACAGTATCGACGTATTTTGGCCTTGTATGAAATTATGAAATAAAGAAAGGAAAGGCAATGTTCGATTTTATAAAAAAAAAAAAAAAACTTCATTTGTCGTATAGTTATGATAAAAGATATCATGTTTTCTTCATGTAAGACACGTGAATAGGGATTTCAGCCAGTTCTCTTCACAAAACACAAACAGATATCTGAAATATCAGAAGTTTGTTTCTAAGACAACGGGTATTGTACATGATTAATTATAAATCAATTAAAAAATTATTAAAAATGTTAGTTGATATTTAAGAAAAGTGTTTATTCTTACATTTATCTGGATAATTTGATTTAAAATTATATAACCACATGAAGATTGATCAATAACTAAATGATTTGTGACCTTTTGATGTACTTCAAATTGTATTATCACAGTGAAATGGATGATGAAGTCAGAGACTGAAAACAAGATAAAGACTTTAAAGCTTGGAACCATTCTATCAGTACAACATTACACAGGTTTGTAGCTTAACATTCCAATTCGCCTTTTGATCATAAACACACAAGGGGTATACATTTATATCGGAATTGTTTCATGCTATATTTGTTAAACAGTCCTTTCATTTTATTGGAAATTACTACGCAAAAATCTTTCATCTGAAAACAATGAAACAGAAATTAAAATGCAAAGATAAAGTACATGAAATGGTTTTGCTCCAAGAATTCTAGTATATGTGAATCATGTAAAGCTTGTTATGCAATGTGGGCACAAATACCATCTTAACATTGTATGACATTTAGTTCTGCCGATTCCGTTTCTGGATTATATATCCGAAATATACCCCATGTTTCCTTTCATTAATATCATGTTCAATTGTTCTGATTAAATGTTGATTGTTATATCACAGAAAAATCACACGCTATTTGATTGCTTCCTGGATATGTTTGTTGATTTCACATAAAACCAATGAGGTCGTCTATTTAATTGTGATGCTTATGTCAATATTTGGTCTAAAATATATGACTCAGAACAAAGTAAACGTTTGTTCTCACAAAGACGTCTCAAGATGACGAAAAGCAATGCCATTGTCGTCCTCACACTTTTTGTACGATCCCGGTTGTAATAACTTCAAAAAATGCGTCAACCATACATTAATTACTCCACTAGCCAAAACACGGTCAGACTATAGCTGGGCTTAGGACAGATCCATTTGGAAATTTGTGGAGTTAGGCTAGCATTAATAATCCGTGTTATAGGTACATATACATTCACATAAACAATTAAAATAAATATCGTTAGATACGTAACGTAATAATTTTGGAACCAAAGATGTTTTCTTTCAACATCAAATCTACCATTGAGGTTTTCAATTTTGTTGTATATACAATAAAACGAATGACAAAGGGCCATGTTTCAAATTCAATCAATGAAGCGGGAGGAAATATTATCACTACTTATCAATGTCTTTTTCTTTGTTTGAGAAACAAAGAATTTAATCAGCAAATGTCTCTATAGAATACAACAACATAATACAATCTAAACAAACATATATCATGTTTTTATATTTCTTGTCGCCTATAAAATGTACATTGTTCAGATTACTTTACAAAACTGTCAAAACGGGAAATTGTAAAAATGAAAGATTTGGCGATTTTTGTCTGATAGTTGAAAATTTCTCATAAATCTGATAACTCGTTTTATTTTGAATTTATCAATTCCCAATTGGTCAAAAGTACAAAGCTACAAAAACAGTTTTCAATAATTGACGTAGAAATTAATTTATTTTCTATAGCTTATTTCGAGACTCAACGCACAAAGCACAAAAGTATATCATTGTATAGTATAGAACTTTTCTATACCAGATATAACTCAGAATGAAATGGCATAATCCATATGCATTGCTACCAGTTTTGATGCATAAGATCTACACAGTTTCTCGATTTGCGACTCATCAGTAATGTTAAAGGCCAAACATTTTGAAAGCCAAAATGAAAACCAAAAAGATTAAGAGCAGATTTAAAGGACCAACAAAGTAAAGGCAAGACCAACAAAAAAAAGAGAGCTTTGAATAATGGAGATATCCTTAGTTTTCACAACAAGTATCATTCCTAAAGTAGTGCATTTTAAAGTATTATTTCCCTGTAATATCGAAATATTATCATGCTCGAAGCCAAAAATCATGAAAGTTTGGATTGTAAAAAATAATAAATTTTTGTATCAGGTAAAGTAAAAGTAGGTACTAAATGTCTTGTTAAGATGGGCAAGTTTCCTGGATTTGACTTCATCAAAAACTTGCGAAAAATCATAAAAAAAAATTATAACCAAACGGTATAACATTGTCCGAGAACCTTAACAAACACGATAAGTTTTCCAAAATAGCAGTCATGACAGTATCACAACAACAACAAAACAGACCTAATCAATCTGCCTATTGTTCTGAATACTTTTTCTGTTTGTTTGTTTTCGTCCTTACTTACCTACAATTGTATATCAATTTTGTCTTTGTATCCAATTAATAATTGTTGATCTATCCTTCCAATTTTCCTCATTTGCTTTACTAAATGACGCAGTTTGTTGTACTACAAAAAATTACAAGACATACATATAAATCAATGAATTAAATGAGTTATATTTAAACTAAATGAAATATATGTTGCATTTTATGTGTTTTGAACGATACTTTGGAGGCACACTTGATGACTTTTTATACAATGTTCTTGAATAGAGGTTTTAAAGAAATTACCGTGATCCATCTCTAACAGCATGAACAATAGATTTTATAATACTCTGTCTTGTATGGTATTGTAATATTGTTTGCCATTATCTGCAAATTTCTATTTCGATTTTTGGATATGGTTGTTGTATACATTGTTGTTGCTTTCAGGGTGAGGACACATGGTTAACGAAACTTGATCCTCTCCTACATGTAACTATGTCTAGATTTTAACTACCTGTTAGGTCATTCAGTTTGGTACAATCTTTTGGTCACTTTTGGCTTTGTTAAGTTTTTCCTAAGATTGATGGAGATTAATCCAGAATTAAGCATTGTATGCAAGACATTTACACTTAGCCATAGTTTCTAAGTTTATTTTACTCGGTTGGGCAATTCAAGAAATTGTAGTGACATTATATGTCTTCATTTTTACGTTGTTTTCTTATAGCATCTAGTATTGTGTTTATGTTCTAATTAGATCTGGGAACAACCAATGAATTAAATAATTGCCCCGAATGAATAAACATTATCTCCAATAGAATTTTAAACGATGCACTAAATAATGAATGAAATAAACATTCTGTGATACCAACTTATGCACATTTCACCACTTTATGTGAGCAGAAGTGCTAGATACAAAACATGTGGTCATACCACGTTAAAGGGTAGATAAACGAAGACGGTTGTTGATAAGATTCGTTTATCAGATTTCGGAAAGTGTATTATTTGCATAGATAAACTAGAAATTGATGCCACCAGAAACGATGTCCATCCTCGCACTGCACAAGTCAAAAAATAATTAACAGTGAAAAATAAGCAATTTAACAATTTCAGTCTGAAAATTGGAACCCTGAATCAAATTTCAAAATTGAAAACCTTATTGCACATCTACTCATAGTGAAGGACAATGAAACCACTGAAACAAAAAATGAATGAGTATTTCCAGAGACAAAGCAAAATTAGTAATTTCACAATTTTCGGTCCAACAATTTGATCCGTTAATAGATTTTCAAAATTAAAAACCTTTTCGCATATCTACTGAAAATAAAGAACAATATTATATACAGATAAATTTGTTAAATCTAAATGAAAAATGAAAGAGGAGTTTAAGGCACAAGCTTAAATTCACTATTTATGAAATACAACCCCTGTGGGCCTCAGGTTGTTAAAATCAAAATTCGAAAACGTTATTGCGCATCTACATTCTAGTATGTGACAATATTGTATAGAAGTAAAAAACATAAAATGAAATATTAATAAGCAGTTTAGTTTAAATTTCCAGCTTTCGAAATTCGACCCCTGTGGGCCCCAATGTTTGAAAATCAAAATTCTTAAACCTTATTGCACATCTACATAAAGTATGCGACAATACTGTATAGAAATTACATGCACGACCTGAAAAATGAATGAGGAGTTTAGGTCACAAGCTAAAATTCCAATTCCCTGTGGGCCCCAATTTTTAAAAATCAAAATTCCAAAACCATATTGCGCATCTACATACAGTATGTGACGATACTGTATAGAAATGAAAGAATAAAACGAAAAATGTATTAGGTTTGGTTTGGTTAGTTGGGGCTTTATGCCGTTTTCCGCACATCTGGCTATTTCGCGGCGGCCAGTTTTTATTGGTGGAGGAAGCCGGAGTACCCCGAGAAAACCACCGACCTTCGGTAGGAAAATTGGCAATCCTTGTCAATTAAGATCGGAGTCGAACACACACACAGCCACAGGTATGATTCGAACTCCCAACCTCAGCGTTGACATGCTAGTGATCATTAGTAGTCATGACGAACTATCTAGACCACTCGGCCACCGAGGTCCCCCAAAATGTATTAGGATTTTAAGTCATAAGCTTAAACTTCCAATTTTTGAAATTCGACCCATGTGGACCCCAGTTTTTAACAATCAAAATTCGAAAACCTTATTGCGCATCTACATACAGTATATGTTGATACTGTATAGAAATTAAAACCATAGATGAGAAATGAATGATGAGTTTAGGTCACAAGTTTGAATTTCCAATTTTCGAAATTCTACCACTGTGGGCCCATATTTTTGAAAATCAAAATTCTAAAACCTTATTGCGCATCAACATACAGTTTATGACAATACTGTATATAAATTAAATGCATGAAGTTAAAAATGAACGAGGAGTTCTAGAGACAAGATTATCTAACGGACGAACAGACGGACGGACCGATTACATATTTCCTCGAACTTCATTCGAAGTGCGGGGATAAAAAGCGGTCCGATATAGCTGTGGTAAAAGCGAAGCGCACAAATGCTCACCACCTTTTTAGTTTTAGTGATGAAGGTACTCGATGAAGGATAAGATTACCATGTTTAATTGATCACACCGATATCTGTTTTTCGATAAATGATCAGACAGCATTAGTAACGCATTGGCTGAACTGACAGGCCACAGTATGTCATTATTAGGATAATTAGGAACCATCGTAAAATTGGTAAGACTGACAGGTCATTATTGTTTATAGACCTTTCCTGGTCATTATCTACACAAAACTTTCAAATATGGCAATGATTAATTCACAGAACTGACCAAAGGTCATCCGCGCCATAAATGGCCCTAACACAATGTGTTGTTCTTGACAAAATACTAGCAAGAGCTACAATTTATCTGTACATCAATTTTTAATATTGTATGAAGTAAAATAAAAATTAAAAATAAAACTGTAAGTGAATCAGTTAAAAAAAAAAAATAGCGAAATATCGATTTTACCCTTTTACATAGATCCTCATATGGATCTAAAAATAACCCTTTAGATGTCAATCCATCCTAAGATGAGGTTTAGAATAACTGTTTCGACCTAGATCTCTACTCAGATGGTTGTTTGATTAACCGTTTTGACGTGGATTTATACTCCGATGTTTTTAACTAGCATTTTGACATACATGTGTAGATCTATCCTCCGATGTTTTTTTCGGTTATAAATTTTGACGTAGATCTATCCTGAGATGGTTTTGTGTTAAAGGGTTTTCACGCGGATTTCTTCCCAGATGATGTGGGGTTTTTTGTTTCCCGTTTTGCAAACTATCCTCCGATGGTTTTTTTACGGTTATAAGATTTGACGTAGATCTATCCTGGGATGGCTTTGTGGTTAACCGTTTGGACGCGGATTTGTCCCAAGACGAGGTGGTTTATTATGGTTAACCGTTTTGTTGTAGATCTATTCTTAGTTGATATTTCATCACTTTGGCATCACACGTTGACCTTGTCTACGACATTTGTGATTAGTGTATCTTGAGGATTTATATTATATATATACATTTATGCATATAAAGTTATGTTGGTACTTGAGAATAACGCGAAAGTCTCCTTAAGATTTTACATATGAATGATCCAAAAGCTCATGATCCATACCAACGTTTTTACCCTGAAAACAGTACAATGACTTACAGAAAGATATTAAGCAGGTTTGTTAAATGGTGCTTTAGCACAGCACTACATGCATGTTCAGTCTAATGCAAAACAAAAGCTCATTAAGTACTTCCTGGTGAATGTGTCTTTTATGTCTTCATGACGAGACTTAATAATTAGTGTATCATTAAGTTTAGTCATTCAGATAACTACTAGCTTTTGATTGACACAGCACTATTATTTATATTATCGGTATATCTAAATCTACATTCTTTTATTTTATAACAGCTTATAACAGCTTTGAACGTGCTTTTATAATTATAATATGTAATATAATAACAGGTCAATAAGCAATATATATATTGTATCAAGCATGTCATTATTGCAAGCAATGGGAGTGTGGGTATAGGAAAAGATAGAAATGTATGACATTATCAAAGTTGGTATCAAAGATTAATTTGTTGTATATTTGCACAGAAATGTGCCATGTGTAAAACAATTGAAAACACAACAGTATGTTTTTATGTTTTTGACGGTTGTCTTGGTTTTACATGTTTTATGACAATAATTACCTTTTAAGTATTATTATTATTTTAATATGAACAACTATGTCCCATATAATGATATGTACATGTAATAATCAATAATTTTACTGCTAACACACTACAATTCTTAATTGAAATATGTTCACACACGAAGGTATTTTGTCAACCACAAATTAGTGCTTATACAAATACATGTAACAATAAACTATTTATGAAAATATAAACACGAATTAAATATAAAAATTCAATAGAACTTTTAAATTGATAAAAACTCATATTGTACAACTATTGTTATTAATTGTACATGTACTACCTGATTTACAAGGTCCATAACATCTAAAGTTATAGTAAAAAAAATTACCTCATGTATCAATAACTGTCTCGGTTGCGATCCCGAAAATGTATAATAAATTAATGCTAGCTATGGCAGTAAGCAGTGAAAGGTTGTTTCAAATTAAAAGTTTGTATTTTAGTTCATTTTCACCTGTTTGTTATTTTCAGATGGTGTTGTAATATACAAATACTAATTTGGACTGAAGGATTGTGTTTGTATCAAACCAGAACAGGACGAGTCAGATAATTATCCAATAATTACTCTTCCCTATTATACAATGATTTTCTTTCCTAGAAGAAAATTAAATATTTAATACTAGTTTCTTTGTTGTAAAATGGGAGCTAAAAGAAAGAACTGAAAGTTGTCTACAAAGAACAGATTACTTAAAACCAAATTATAATGTTGCCCATTACAAATCCGACTAATATAAAAATTGTAACTATAGAAGCAAGCATGATCACTGGAGAAACTTAAGTGATTTTTTTGGTAATTTTTTAAAACACTTTTTTGTGTCACAATAAATAATATTTAAAAAGCGATGTCAGTTTTCTTCATGTAACACTTTATCAGTAAGTTCCCGTGTGCTTTACCCCAATTTTGTTGGCATTCCAAAGTTTTGATCATGTAATTGATGAATGTAAATCCAGAAACGTACAAAATATACATTTTACGCAAAGAAAATGGGATCTGAGTTTATCCCCCCTCTCACTCTGACTTTATTGTCTGAAGAGATCGAAATAACTATCGCAAATACTTCTTAGTCAGTGTTAAGTGGTCATTCTTCAAACCATTTACGCAAGACATCATGATTTCTTTAACGACTTTACATTTTCTATCTCCTACTGTGACTGGATATTATAATTTAGAGTTGGACTGACACCGTATTCGACATAAGTCTTGGTCGTTTTGTTTTTGCATGTTGATGATGTATACAGCATCTATAAAGAAAATCTTTACTTCGAATATATGGTTGTTTATATCACACTAAAACAAACACAGGAAGAAACAGATACCCAATAAGTGTTCTTCTCTTTGATACAATGATTGAAAGTTTCTCTCCTAGACGAAATACACATTTAATACGCACGTCTTTGTTGCAAAACTGAGGCTGAAAATGAGAAATAAGATTTTTTGCTTAAAAAACCAAGCGATATCGTTGCCCATTGAAAATCCGAAGGAAGATCTGATTGCAACATCCAAAAAACCAAAAAAAAAAAAAAAAATAAAAAAAATAAAAATAAAGAAGCAAATTTAAACACTGGAGAACATGAAAGTGATTAAGTGTCTTTGAAATTTACGTTCCAAATAATGTAAATTAATATCTCGAAAGTTGTTTACCATTAATTGAATCGATTCAACGATAGAAATTCAACCCTATGTACTGAAATGTAGAATTACTTTAGTCTTTCATATACACTTGGTATTGCGGGTTAATATTGTTTTTTTATCAAACCCATATGTTTTGCCTTATTTATATAAAATATATGTTGTTATAGAAGCAGGTAAATATCCAGAGTTTCGGCTGACTTACATTATTTTGGAATAAACCTAATAATTGACAATACTTCACTACTAGTCAATGGATGCTAAGTGACTAGATATTACTTATAATAGAACCCATTTCTATTTGTCGTCCTGGTGGTAATTATTGGTCACGATTCTTACAGTTGATTGACAGGTCGTTATCATGCTATTATTGTTCAATTAATCGATGACAAATTTTAGATTAGTGTTTGAATATAAAAGGGGCCATTCCAAACGGAGAAAAGTTTATCACGGAATGTAAGCCCAAAAACATATGTAGACACAGATATTGTATTGCTATTCTAGCAGTTTATTAAGAAGTGACTTTCATGTAAGAAAAGTCATATGTAAAATGACCTCAAAACTGGAAAATATACACATAGAAAAACTACGTAGGATGACACCTGGGAAAACTGAGCATTTTGTCATTCGCAAGATGAATTACATTTCACCATTGATTGTCCATACTGCTTAAAGAACTAACTACAGATGAATCAATTGTATTTTAACACATACAATGTATAATGTATTGTATGTCATGTATGTTGTATAATTGTAATTGTAAAAACTATCTTTAGGATTTTCTATATATCTATGTTAGCGTCTTGTGGGCGCAAAATTGGACAGTAAAATTTAACTTTTCTGTATTATTTAATAAATTGAGTTATGTAATATGACAATATAATGTCTAGTTTAAAATTACATAAATATAAAACGAGCCTTAAAAATTGTTTCGAGATATTCTTCATTTATCATAATTTATCATGGAATTATAAAAAAAAACATAAAAAGCACTGGTAAATTATTAAAACATATCAATTTAACCGAGTACAAGTCTATCCCGAGCTTGTGTTTTTTTTTTTATCAACAACATACAGTGATATTGAATTTAACATTCTATTACCCTGTATCAGATGCGCACGTCAACAAATAATAATAGTTTAGTAAACAAAAGAAAAGAAAAAAAATTCCCCATAGGAATTTTGAATTAATTTAGTCAAAATAGAAATAGTCCACAAGAAAGTGGACAAACACAATTTTCAATTTGTTAAGTATAATCTATAACACAACGATAACTTAATTTCTTACGAAGAAATAAATTGATAATCACTGCAACATTAAAACTACATTAGCTTTGTTTCATAGGTATGTGTTTAAAGATCGATTTGTATTGTATTAAATGTATTTACCATGTCAGGAATGTAGAGAACGAAACCTTTTTGTCAAGATGACTCTACTTTGGTACAATATAATTGATCTGGAAAGAAAAAGTAACCAAAACTATAAGTGTTAAATTACTCCCTAAAGGGATTATTTGCCTACATATCAGATTTTTTTTATTTCAAAAGTGATGTAATCTTATACATGTATGTACCCAATATTCTGACTAACGATTTATAACATTTCGATGTACAATATATAAACGTGTTGAAATTAAGTTTTTGAGTAGAGGAATTACGTAATGCAAGCGACTAATAATATGGTTTTATTCATTAATAGTTTTAAAAAATATTTTTGGCATACAAAACAATTCCATTGATGAGCCGTAAATCGACCTTATGTGCACATAATGTGCATTAAAATTGGTATCAAAGAATTTTTTACCACTGAGTCCATACATCTGCTGATGGACTTCGAGGGTATCCAAAGCTCAGTTGGTAGTATTTCGATTTTAATCCGAATTTCATTCTTTAACTTTACAGATACAAACATGTTTTAATTTTGTGAAAACTGAGGAGTCTCTCCTTCGTGCATAGCTCTGTCCTTATATGGTTTTTGCTTTACCCTTTTGGCCTTTTTGGATTATTATTTTGGTTTGTCAACATTTTAGGTCATAAGCACAACTGAATAGTCTTAAATCGACGTAATGTGCATATCCTATGCATTTAAGTTGGTATCAAAGAATCTCTGTCCAAGGAGTTATAACTTTGCCATCATGTGCTACATACAACATTTCAGAATAAATATGAAATGTAAGGAAAATGCTTCAATAAGACAAAATCCTAACAACGGAAACTATTAATATTCTACGATTCCAATATTCATGCATTTCCTCGATTTATGACTCGTCGGTTATTCTCAATGGTGAAAGTGTTGAAAATCCATACAATAACACAAAACGCTGCTTGAAGAGCAGATTGAAATTTTTAAAACGTAAAAATAGGGTAAAACAATGCCATCTTAGGCCTGATAACATCTTGGGATTTGTCGTTAGGTCTACAACAAAGAGCAATAACTCACGTTAAAAGAAAATAATTAAATTACCTCGACAAAAACTCATGTAAACAATTCAGAAAGATAATCAAATTTACAGAAATTACACACTAAATTAAATACAAAGCATGCTAAATTTAAATTTCCAAATTGATCTGCTTTTTTACAACAATGGAGTATACATATAAAAGTAGATTCGTTACTATAATGCAAGTGATATGTATTATGTATTGGATCTACTCCTGAGGGTGGGCTATACCATGATACGTTGCAATGTACAAATATAGCTTTAATTAATTTACGAGGAAAGTCTGAGGGATTTCACCTTGTTTAATGTGAATGTACACATATTATAAATGTAGGATATCAGGATATAATTTATGGCACGCTGGTGTAAATATAGATATACTCATGAATGTTATCATAAGCTACACTTGTGGCTGTTATAGGTAAATGTCAAGCAATACCATGCACGTTGCCCTACGACATCTACGATGGTCCCACACCCTACTCGACCTTACTCCTGGCAGTTTTTTTAGTGTTGTGTGCCGTTGATGGAACAGAACATGCGTGTTTTTCCAGATCACTTGGTGTCATTCTTGAAATATTGTATGAATTGACTTCACATTGATATTGCAAGGCTAGTTTGTTACAAATTTTAATTGTGGAATTATTTTGGAAATGTTACAAAACACAATTATGTAAAAGTTTTAATTAAAGAACTGACAGCTGACACATGTACATTGTTAGCGTGTTTTGACTATACGCAGTTCTTTGTAGTAATTGGGTATACTTATATTGACCAACATTATTCTATAGCCAATTTAACATCTGATTGATAACATTACTGGTTATCTTTTTATCATTAATAATTGACAGTTATAATCTACAAACATAACTCTTGGAAAAATTTCGTGAAATTGTCTGCTGAGAACTAAATAATCTTCTTCATAATTTCTCGAGCAGAAAATTTAATATAAACTCAGTTATTATAAAGCTTTATTTCTTTGCCAATGACAGAATATTTGTTAAAGCATTTGAAATGATTTACTGTAATAATACATAATTAACTGACATAAATTGATTATACATGTAGTCAGGGAGTGTAAAATCGACAGCAAACAAATGCCATTTTAATGTTTGAATTAAAACTTCAGATGCAAATGATTTTGTTTGTACTAATTAATTTGAATTGTGCGATGACTAAGTAACATAGATTTGTTTTAAAAAGATTTTTATTAAAAATTATTTACATGAATTCTTTTATACCAATTTTAATGCACATGACGTGCATATTACGTCGATAAGCGACTCATCAGTTGTGCTCAAGTCGTAGAAATTCCAAAATAACCAAAGGGTGAAGCCAAAACCATCTAAGGACATATCTATACTATAAAAAATATCAAATAAATACCCCTTTGAATGCCTAGGTATTTCTGGATATACCCACTTTCTTAGATTTGAATAGAATTGTGTATGCCAACGGTTTTTGTTTTTTTATCATGTTCAATGTTTCTGTGTTGCCCCTCGTTCATTTTTTATCTCTGATTTGCCTGCCCGCTCGAAATATTAATTTCTTTTGGACTGTCCTTACGTAACATATAGTTTTTTGTTTTGCTAAATAAAAGAGAGTATGTGTGGGCAGAAATATTCATGGACACATAAACTGAACAAATGATGTCAATTTTCCTCGCGTATGACAAACCAGACCTGATCACTATTTCTGTCCTCCTTGATATTATCACTGCAAAACTGTTATAGTTTTCGCCTCTAATTGATTGGCTGATACGTAGCTTCTATCTTGCAACTGAGACTAGATTTCTCGTCTTGCTGAGATTAACACCTCACCATACAGATGTTACCAACTTGCAATGCTACGGGAGCCGTTAACGGGACAGGACATCCATGCCTTTCCGAAACACATAAAATCAAATTGCAAATGCTTCTATATTTGTACATATCTAGTTCTATTTTCATGTCGTTTGCTATGTTGTTTTACTCCCTTAAGATTGGTAATTTCTTGGTTTAATATATACCTGTTCTCTCAAATTCGCAATACTTTGGATTTTGTCTTTTGGGCTTTCTGACTCGTGTTATCGGTTTGTTATACTTTTATTCGATATATGCTATATAATTATTTATAACATCACATAACCATGGTTATTTACAGTTGGCTTTCTTTATCTGATTGTTGATTGAATCATTAAAAATATGTTGATAAATAAATACAGACAAAGTTTGTGGTATATGGTAAATTATCTTGGGATGAAAAAATGTTTAATTTCAGATAGACTAGTAAAAAACATATAACGTAGGTCAACTATATTTTGTAGAATTAAAGAGATGTTTTAATAAGATTATTTAACAGATTGATCACGCTTATTTACAGTTGGCTCTCATTATCTCATTATCTGATTGTTGATTGAATCATCAAAAATATGTTTTCAAATACAGACAAGTTTGTGGTATATCTATGGTAAAGTATCTTGGGATGAAAAATATAATAAATTCAGATAGACTAGTAAAAAACATATAACGTAGGTCAACTGTATTTTGTAGAATTAACTAATTCTGATAAAAAGAGATGTTTTAATCAGATTATTCAACAGATTGATCACGCTTACAGAATAAATCATTACAAACCTTAAGGGAAAGAACGTGTATATTGTTTTTTCCGCCACTGTTTGAATTATTTGTCGTTTTTCACAACATAGGAAGGGACTATGGTGAGGGTCTTCTATGGAATATTTATATTGTAGCTGAAACAATTGTTTTTACTTAGATTTTCATTTGAAATGTATCATGTTTTGTCAATATCTTGACGGATGACGATAATATATTTTTGTTACTGTAAATTCGGAAATTATTGCGATATTTTTCTTATAGCGATAAATGCGACAGGGTTGTAACCGCAATAATTTAAATTCGCATTTTGGATTTTTTATATGAATGAAGCGTATTTTCTCAATATCGCAAAAATTAAAATCGCATTTTGGTCTAAAAAGACAAAAGCGCAATAATAAATGCACGCAATTTCTGAATTTACAGTATGGGAATAATATATAGCAGAAAAATATAGGATCAAAATAATTCATGTTAAATTATGATTACCGATGTACAGAATTGATTTAATAAAAATTAAGCTGTGATTTTACACCTACCGGAATATACAGATTGTAGTAACGAGATATTTAAAATATAGATCAACAATGTTGACAGAATTGTGTCGCAATAAAAAAAAAGTACATAAATATTGATTCATCAGAGGCGTAAATTATTATATCTTTCTTTAAGGTTCGTTATGTGAATAAATAATTAATAATTAACTAAAACCCATTATTATATAATTTGTAGCTAAAAATATATAACTGCATTAGAAAATGATATGTACCACGATGCATTTTTCTAATGGAATGATGAATTCCCCTATGACTAATTGACATATATGCATACAATTATCATGTAATTCAATTTCAGTTCTTCGGAAATACACAATAGTGTTACAAAACAAAAGGTATAACCACATACATTGAATATTGTTCCTCATATTTCTGAAACAGTAAACAAAACGGGTTGTCTGTCATTAGACAGTATTGTTCATAGAAGAAACCATTGCGAGCTCGAGAAAACTGAAGATGTATTTATCTTAATTTATTGTTATACTGTCCGAATTTGTTCAATATGGTTTTTTTTCGTTTTACGCCGTTTTCAGAACATTTGGCTATTTCGCGGCGGCCAGTTTTTATTGGTGGAAGAAACAGGAGAACCCGAAGAGAGGCAAATTGGCAGTCCTTGTCAATTAAGATCGGAGTCTAACACATCCTGCCACAGGTGAGATTCAAACTCACAACCTCGTTGTTGACAGGCTAGTGATCATTAGTAGTCCTGACGAACTATCTAGACCACTCGACCACCGAGCCCCTGTACAATATGAAATATATGCTAAATATGGGACATCTCAAACACTCGTAGTGTCTATTCATCACCGGAGGGAGAACAGCTGGACTAGACATAAATAAAGTATTACAAGGTCTGTTTACGTTTTGTAGTATTGAGATGTATTTAATTTTTTAAAAATCCCTTATGGGTAAAATATCCTAGTTAGGCAGACATTTTTATGAATATTAAATTTAAGGCTACTGCTTGTTGACACACTGTTTATATGTTCTTGCATAATTCATTAATGTCACAAGATTCTAAATGATATTATTATAATATTAATTTTTTTATTAAAGTAACATAGTAATATAGTGGAAGGAGGTGCTCTTGGATCCAGGGAATATTTTGTCGAAGCATTAGCAAGAATGAATGTTTTTTCTTTCCAAATACTGTATACGACTGATTCTAGATTTTTATTGGTACTGCATTGCACTTTTTCAACTTATTTCTTATCCTGTTATCGGAATTGGAGTCCATAACTGACATGGGGTTGAGGGAATTTCTCCACCTGGTGATAACGAAGGAATTTTTCCATCAGGCATAGTTATATCCTTTACCTGTCTAGTGACATGTCATATAACATCTTTAGATTTGGTTTTTGCGTTCCACATTTTATTAATGTCTTGAACATCACTCATAAGATGTTAAAAATTCATATTTAATTCATCAATATTAATGTAATGGTTGTTCTGTTTTATACGAAGTCCAGTAATACAATGATCCACTTTCTCCAGGTAATTGGTTTAACCCATCCACTTTCTATATTTGGCTATAACAACCTTGGACAATGTATTGTTAGTGGTTATATATTGTCTACCATGTCTGCTGATTTTTTCATTCTTTCCTGATTTTTCCTTTGATATTTAGCGCGTCCATGTTGTTTATGCTTTAGTTTTTAGTGTTGTTTTTGTGATGTTGTTTTATCTACATTGTATGTCAGTGTTCTCCTTAAGGGCATAGTCTAGTCTCTCCTTTGTCTTAAAAATGGTTCACATTTTCACTTCAGACTTTCATGTTTGGTTGTGTTTCATAGTTAGAGATAATGATTGCAACTCATCGAATTAAGAAACAAAATATAATCCCTATCTATTACATGTATGGCAAAGGTTACGTAAGTGTTAACTCCTCTTTCAACGCAAAGTTCAGGAATTACGTTTGCTTTACAGATTAAATACAAAGATAGTCTAATAATGAAAATGTTCTTGTACAACCGTCGCAATTTATAACAACAAATTAAAGGTTTCAAAATTCTTAGAAGTCAATTTATCTTACTTTGTCGTGCTAATTAAGTTCACACTTGTAAATCAGGTATCACGAAACAGCTTCCAATTCATTTAAAAATTACGAAATTCAACCAAATATGCTATAAAGAAACGACTGACTGTCTATGTTGTACAAAGATTAAATGCTGCAAAATAAATATTCTGGCATTCCAACGAAACTAATTGTGCAAATCTCAAAAATATAGATCAAAATTCTTCTGTTAAGTGTCTCCTGTCACTAGATGTGGCCGGGGCATATAGATTTACCCTTGTCCGTACGTACGTTCCGATTCGGTTAAGTTTTGCGTTTAGCTCCATTTCTCAGAAACCTATAGTCAATGATATTTCACCACTACAGTTCTCTTGTATAGTACAACCAGTTCAACAACCTTGGGTCCCTATGACCTACATTTCATGCTTCAGAAACCTATAGTAATATATCAATGATATTTCACCGCTACAGGTCTCTTGTATGGTACAACGCAGTTCAGCAACACTTGGATCACTATGACCTACATTTCATGCTTCAGTGACTGGTTACCTTTTGCATTTAGGTTCATTTCTCAGAAACCTATAGTAATATATCAATGATATTTCACCATTACATTTCTCTTGTATAGTACAACGCAGTTCTTATAGACACATTTTCTAGTTTATAATGTTTATGGTTTTGTTTTGTTTTGTGTTGTTTTGTTTTGTTTTTTGTTTTTTCTTTTACTCTGTAGTTTGCTCTTTCTAATCTTTGTACTCTTCGCGAGACCCTTCGTAGCTATTCTGCAGAATTCGTCTCGACACTGGATTTTGAACTTAGAGAGGGACTTTCTTATCACCTCAGATTCCTATTCTTTTCTACTTATTATCAGTTACTATTTTTATGTTATGTTAGTTAAAAAACGAAAGTGAAAAGTAAAATAACCAGAAGTCAAATGACACAGAGCAAAATCCGAATTTAAGATCATTTAATAAGTTTATCAGTTTATTAAGTGTAATGATCATATTGTAGTGTTGTCATGGTTGTGTTGAGATGTGTCTCTGTTGTACGCATTAATGTAACAATGACATATTCAGTTGATATATCATTAATCTGTATTAATTAATTAAATAAACACATCCATTATCAATTTAGGCTCATCGGTACTCTATACATCATCAGTTATTAATTTTGACAATAATACTTAGTTACAACAGGTCTGTTATGTAAATCATCGGATTTGGTATGATATGATATCAGCTTAATAGAAAAATAAGACGGTTAATGCTAATTTATTTCATCTGAAGATACCCAGATAATCACCAACAATAACTGCACTGTTCACGTGTTTTCCGTTCTGTATGGGTTTCAATTAATGTAGCTATGATATCAGCTTAATAGAAAAATAAAACGGTTAATTCTAATTTATTTCACCTGAAGATACCCAGATAATCACCAACAATAACTTCACTTTTCACGTGTTTTCCGTTCTCTATGGATTTCAATTAATGTAGTTTCCCATGTGCATACACACATATAATCTTCTTGATACATGTATGTTTTGGAAATTTAATTTAGGTACGTGAACATGTGTACATTTGTACAATTATAATGAAAATGTGAAGTGATGGTCACAATGAATTTATTTGCATTTAATGTGTAATCGCCAGAATTGAGATCTTTGAAAAGTGCGCAAACCACCTGTTTGATTAGTTTTTACTGTTCATCAATCAAACCCAATGTTAAAGGTATGAAGTACATGTAACTTATCAGTTTAATACAGACTAAAAATGGATTTCTCGAAGAAACAAATCTCGGTTTGGTGTCAAGGTTCAAAATACCAGTCAGTTTTTTTTTGTGCTGTCTTGTTTTTGAATTCTTTTGAATTGGGTTTGGTGTCGATCATACCTCAACGGGTTATATTCATAATTTTCGAAATATGACCCCAGTGGACCACACAATCAAAATATCATAGATGGTATGCAATCATTCTATAATCAAATGAAATTCATAAACTCAAATTAATGAGCTGTTGATGTAATAAGAAACGATGGACGGAGAAGACGAAAAAATTCTTTAAAAATGGGGGGGGGGGGGGGGGGAGTAATCTGCAGATTATTTAGAGTTATTTTGTCCGGTTGGATTATTGTTATTGTTTTTAAAATTTTTAGTTAGGCCTTGAGCATAACTGAAGAGACTTAAATCGACGTTATTTGCAAATCTTGAGCATCAAAATTGGTATAAAATATTAATAAAAGAGAATATCGACACTGAACATGCTGAATCGACACTTCTCCTGGTGGACTCAAAGTTTCCGAGGCTATCACCGTCACCGTTGTTAGTATTTTGATAGTAGCCGTTAATTGATACTCTTGTGAAAATTAAGGAAAACTCCCTCGAGTATAGCTCTGTCCTTAGATGAGCTTGTCTTTAACCTTTGATAATTTTGGCAAATTTTTATACGCTTTTTAAACATTTTGGATTATTGTTTTGGCTTTTCAACATTTTGGACCTTGATCACAACGAACTCGACGAAATGTGCAAATCTTGTGCGTCGAAATTAGTATCAAAGATTTTTTTTGTGTTCTATACTACTGACCTTTCAAACCAAATGTTTAGTCAGAACTGTACGTTCATCATACATGTTTTTCTTAGTCCTATCTAACAGTGTCTTGTACAAATGTAACATTCATTTGAAGTCATCGATGGATGTTGTATTCAATATTTGCATAGAAATCAAATTTCTATGTCTCTCACATGTTCTTCAAATCCAATCGGTTCTGAAACACATAATTCAGCCATGGATAGATAATTAATAAGAAAAATCTCAGACATTGGCAGAATGTTGACCTAATACCAAATAAGTCACAGTAAATGATAAATATATACAAATTACTGTCAGTATATTACATTAAGGCGAGAAATCACAGATGATATCTTCAGTGGTTATTTAATCAAGCAGACAAAATTGGTTTGATCTGAAGTTGATAAGAATTGGATTCATTTATCTTAGAAGTGCTACAATCGTCTTCTGGAATTACGTTTACATGATTCTAGTGTTAAATAACCCATGAGTATATCAATGCTTAATAATTCTAAGACGATTTCTTTCTTTGCAAAGGCGAAACAAAAACATTCCAAAATGATGAAGAATATCTTTTGAGGGAAATACTACAGACATATGAATTCGGAAATGCATAGATTAAAAAAAAGTAGCAATAAGTAAAAAATAAAAACGATGGAGAAAACAAACTCCAATAATAGAAAAAAATACTAGGTGAACCCTGGTGTCCCTGATAGGGTATACAGTTCCTGATGCGTTTTCTGCACCCGTTGTACTGACCATCAAAAGGAATATTATAGTATTTTCTTAGGGTACTAATTATTTACACGGATGATACTTTGATTTCTAATAGGACCCCATCAAGCTCAAGTATATTTATTGACTTAACATTGGAAAATAGGAGGTATTTTAGGGTCCTGAAAATTTTCTAACTAAAGGTATATTTTGGGGGATTTTTTCCCTCTGCTTATTTTAGGATTTATTTATTTACACATTGGTTTTTAGGTTGTTTGAAGAAAAGGTGCATATTTATTCTGATGACAAGCCTATATACAGATGTTTAATACAAACATCTCAAGGGGATCAATTGGCTTCTTAAGATTTTAGAAGTTGTATATTCTTTTTTTCTTGTTTGCCAAAGACCAAAATTTGTGTATTTTCACATTCTTTTTGTTGGGAAGTCTGGGATTTACAATACCTACTATATTATAATCTTCTATTGTCTTTTGAAGTTTATGTCTAGATAGTGATCTTCCTTCATTGTACAGGATGCCTAAAACAAGTAACCTTACAAAACAACGTTTTATTGGTCTGCCAAATGATAATTGCTCTGGACTATTAACATATTTAATATTAAAAAGAGATTTTCAGAATAATTTGACAAATTTACTCTTATCAAAAATGAAAATGAAATTTAGATATTAATCGTATAAATAACAAATTGAAACTACAGGTAGGGGCTGTCGGAACGACAGCTATAACCAAACCCCACATTTATTTGTAAACAAACTTTCTTAACAGTTTTAGTTTCCATTGCATTACAGTTTTCATCTGTAACAAATAACCTTTGCAGAGATATATCACAACCCACTTTTCTGTAATCTGACTTTTTGGCCTCTTTTCCCTTTTTGGCCCTTGAAATCCTCAAAATGCAAAATAAAAGCACGCTTAGCATTACAGTTTGCATCTGTAACAAATAACCTTTTCACAAATATATCACAATCCACTTTCACTATAATTTAACTATTTGGACCCTTTTTGGGACCTATCAACTGAAATTCACAATTTTATTCAATTTTTTTTTCTTCAGATAAAATTTTAGTAATTATGGTCTTTTTCTGTTTCATTCAAAAATGAAATAGGAGTTCGCGTCAACAGACTCTTTGTCTATTTTGGCCCTTTTTGGTCCCTCCTTTTAGAAATTTGGAATTCCAAAACCTTCTGCGCATCTGCAGTTAGCAAGCAACAATATGAAATAGTTATTTTAGTAATTATGATTTTTTTTCTGTTTCGGCCCTTTTTGGTCCCTCCCACCCCCTTTTAAAAAAACTGGAATTCCAAAACCTTATTCGCATCTACAGTTGATGAGCAACAATATGGCAACAACAAAAATGGTTTAAATTCAAAAATGAAAGAGGAGTTCACGTCACATGGCTCTTTGTATAATACGGCCCTTTTTGGTCCCTCCCAGGCTCTATTTTAAAAATATAGAATTCAAAACCTTATTGCGCTTCTACAGTTAGTAAGCAACAATATGGCACAAAAAAATGGTGAAAATTCAAAAGTGAAGGAGGAGTTTGCGTCACAAGAAAGTGTGACGGACGGACGGACGACAACCGCAACGACAATATACCCGAACTTTCATTCAAATGCTTAAATGAACACAGACAGAAACGACATTCTTATTTTGTTATACATGTAGGAAGAGGCTACTTGTACTAAACCACTATCATTACAAAAGAAAGTATACTGAGAAAAAATCTTGTATAGATTTTTCAGTTTTAGGTAGATAGTATATTTGATGAATGATTTCGACAAATGTTGTGGAATGCCCCTCGCCAACCTATTTTATATTCTTAGACTGCAGAATTTATTAAAGGGTTTTTTTAAAAAAAAGGCGAAACAAGCTTGTCCAATCTTTCTATCAATTTTCCAGTTTCAGATATATAGATAATGAAATGTCACTTGACGTGATCTGTCCTAACGACTGGGTATGCTATCTTTCCGTTTTTGGCTCAGATTTGTTTTTTTTTTAAATACTAAATTATTATAAAATGTCAGTACATTTTGTGTTCTTTATTTGTAATGAAAAAATATCATATTAAATTGTAAATTAAATGAAGCATTCCGACAAATAAGTTTTCGAAATTTTTCTGCCGAAGTTTAAATTTCACAAATTTAACCGATGAAGAAAAACTTTTCTCACTAATGAGACAGCCCAGTACCTAATTTTACCCATGTGAGATATTCTTGTCTTTCCCGTGGGTAAGATAAGAATTTCACGCTTGTTTTCCCGCAAAATTTTCGCGGTTCCGACAATCGTGATTATTTACTGTTTGAGCGATATTTAACAAATAGTTCGAGTTGATATTAGTCTTACCTATTCCATATTGTCCATATCGTTTTATATTTAAAGTTTCACTCGTCGGTGGCTTTAATTATTTAAAATACATCCAATACACAAAAGCACATACACATCACACACAAAATGTACATAACGCACTACTTTCATGGGGAGATAACTCCTACGCATAGAATACGCTGTATGACACACTTGCTTGAGTAAATATTAGTGAGAAAAAGGATCAAAACACCGGTGTTAAAGTGCAAGACGGAAAAATCTCAGAACAAGCGTGAAAGTTCTATTGGTCTCCAACTCGGCGGAGCCTCGTTGGAGACCAGAAATCTTTCCCTTGGGAGTCTGAGATTTTTCCGTCTTGCACTTTCACCGGTGTTAGATCCCTATAGTCTTTATTTTGAACCCAGCGTCCTCCCAGCAAGTAAAAAACACCGGTTCCTTTTTAAAACAGTCTTTGGAACTGAGGTCAGGGGACTAGTCACTTTTTGCTTGTTCTTTGTGTTTATAATGTTCAATATTGTGTATTTGTTAATCTGTTTTTTTTTTTTTTGTTGTTGTTGTTGTTGTTGTTGTTGTCACAAACTATGTTTAAGGACAATAAAGTAATTTGAATTTGAATTTGAATTTATAATTATTGCCAATGCTGCAATGTCTCAAATATTTTATTTATTTTGTTTTGTTTTTCCTCTCGTTTTTTTAATGCAATGTCTCGATTTTTGTTGAAAATATGACGTCAGAATAAGCTATTGTGACATTGTTGCATACCTGCAAATCATTCTTCTGAATTATTGAACCATGTTTATAAAGTACAAGATTGTAGTAAAGCCAGAAGTTTTCTATCAAGAAATCAATTGCATAGGTATGCGAGACATACTAATTCTTAATTGGATTTTTTCCGTTTGAAATAACATCAAATTTTCGTTTTCCTTGCTGAATTCAGGATTTAAATGTTTTAAAATAAAAACAAAATAGTAATAAAATAATTTGGACTTTGTAACATCAAGTTTGATCGAGTTTAGAACATGATGCTGGAGAAAAGTCAAGTAAAAAATAACAATTGTCTATTGAATTGTTTGAAAACGTTTAGATATTGGTAAAAATATGACGGTATGCGGAAATAAAATGATACGGAGATACAACTGAGACAAAATTCACATTGTTTTGGTAATAGCACGATATTTAGATACATATGCAAATGTGAAACTTGTCGGTTGATAAATGTTGAAGCTCCGGTAAAAGTATACATTCAGCCCCCTCTGACTGGTTTACTTTATACCTGGATTTTGTCTGCTAAATTTAGGCCAGTTCAATTTCATTGTTCACTATACACAAGCAAATTTCATTTCAATTTAATCTCACGTGAAAAATTAACGTGAATTTTATGTTTCATCGAACTAATACGTTTTTACGTGGTAAATTTTCAGGTGAAATTTACGTGGAAAATTTCGGGTTAAATTGACGTAAATTTTTTAAAATAAAAGCTTTATAGTGTATTTAATGGATCAAAATAATACATAAAAAGTTTTTGATGTGAAATGTTTCAAGTGGATTAATATGAAAGTTTTCATATGAGATTTTAATATTTAAGGTTTATATCATATTAATATTTTCATGTTTCACATGGCATTAATCACCTGACCACATTTTGCAGGTATGTTTGTTTTTTTTTTTTTTTTGTTTTTTTTTGGGGGGGGGTCATTCCAAAGCATCTGATAAATGTTTATCCAGAGATGTGCATTGATTATATTGTAGAAATTTGGTTTCTGGGTTTGTTATACAATAAATAGTAATATGTTACCATGCATACATTCAAATGTCTATATAATTATCCGGAATCGAATTTGTGTGGTCGATATACATGAAAATGTTAATTTCTAGATCCATTTTTCGTTTATAAGTGTTACAATCTTTTAATTATAAACAACGAAATGGATAACAGGAAAGGCCAAGATGGACATAACAATCAACCAACTACACCGAACAGACGGAACCCCGGACAGAAAAAGCATAAAAGTGAACACAACACAAACATAAACACAACAGAGAATCAGGATAGTCTGACTTGGTACAGACATTAAACAGTGGTAAGGTTAAACCGGTTTTTTGGGTACACAAACCTGATTCAACAGTCTTTTACATTTTAAAAATCTAACCACGCGGTTAAAGATGAATCAAATAAACAAATAGACAAGATCAAAGTAAAAAAATGACATACACCTAATTTGATTCCTGATTGAATTGTCTACCACAAAAGATAAACAACATATAGGAGACAAGATTTTGATAGTCTAACATTACGCTCAGTCATAACAACAAATAGTTTAATCCGTCATATCAATCCTCAGATCATCGAAACAAACAAAATATCATTCCAATCCATACAATCATATATCTTGTTTTGATATTTCTTGTCGCCAATAAAATGGATATTATTCAGATTGCTATATACAGCTGTCAGAAACGGGAAATGATAAAATGAAAGATGGTTTGATTTTCCTTCTATTCCTATAATGTGATTTCCCGATGAAACATTATTATGCACTTGTATTTGAGTTATTAATAACATATTTTACATTATCAAATCCAATTTTTAGAATCTCATCTTTTTTTTCTGGTTTATTTCAATCAAACTCCAACCAGTGCTTAAATTGACACTTACACATTTCTTTGTGTTCTGTGTTTGTAAGTGTTTTTATTTTATTTTGTTTATTTGTCTTTTGTTTGGCTCTTTGTACATATAATTATCATATATTTAGTACTTAATATGATTGTTTTTGCATATGTGTGACGAACGGAAGTGAACAACACATCTGCAAGCCCCTTACAATCATTCAAACGCTATTTGAACGTACCCAGGCTGATATGGTTATATTAAACCAGTGTGTTACGTTGTCAGGGTGTTATGGCCATATCAGATCGGGTGCGTTCGGAATAAGTACTTAAACAGTATATGATAAACAGATTAATAGGTATGGTTCGTATTATACGTTTTTATCATGTACTTACTTATAATATGTTATATTTTGTATATGTAATACAGAACGACTGCCGCACTCCATATCTCCTGGGGGTGTAATAACCTAATTCGTATTACACGGGGAGGGGGGGGGGGGTTAATAACCTATTCCGTATTACATGGGGTGTAAAATGGATTTTTCAAAATGGCGACCGTCGATTTGAAATGGAATTAGAATTTGATTACTCTTTTATTATACATCTTTGATGTCTCGAAAGTGAATTTAAAATAAACACTCAGAATAAAATCCAGTATTAAAGATGTCCGGTCCGACTATCCTTTCAAATTAGTGTATATCTATAAACATCCGTCGTCTGCTGTCAAAATTGTAAAAAAAGGACAAGGGTGAAAATTTCAGTCGTTATGCTACTAATACTTACACGTATATTTTCATAAATCAGGTGAAAAACAAGAACATCAGCAGAAAAACAGAATATGATATACGAAATTGCTACAGAACTACTTATAAACCGTTGGAGAGGTCCGAAGCGTCGAGGAGATAGCACCTGTAGATTTAGGCCCTTGTTTAGCTAAGAAAATTTACTTAATACTTGTAATATGTTGAGGAGTTGTTATATTTTTTACCTCCAATAGTAAAGGCTTCAAATGTATGTCTATTGTTCATAAGTTCAAGATAATTCATAAAATGAAAACCGAGATGCATTCAAAATGAATCTAGATATTGGAATATATATATGATACTAACCATATTAGCCCTTGTGCCTTTGGCCCTCGGGCTAATATGGACGTCTCAGGTTGATATGATATGTGATATGAAAAATGCCATATAATAATCTATAAATATCCAGTACATGTATATGGAAGAATCTTAATGTGTGTCGATTCCATCTGTTTCAATAACAAATGTAATACGATAAAACTAATCATTTGTTTTTGATATAGAGTATGTCAATATAACGTAACAGTCCCTGCCTACTGCATCAGTCTAAAAAATACCTCCAATTTGTGACCGTGGTGTAAATATTCTATGAATTGCAGTAACAATTCCATCTCAAATTGATGCATTTTGATATAGATACGTAATTCTAACCGATCCCAAACTTTATTTTTTTTACAGTTGAAAGAAATATAGCCGATATCACGTGGGATTTTAGCTGTGATCAATTAATCCCAATTAACCGTACATAATGACTGCTGAGTAGAAGTTAATCCTCCCCTGAGTAACAGGAGTAATGTGTCAATAATCTAACAAAACTTAGATTTTAATAAAAGGCAATATTGATCCTGAAAATTATCTTAATTACAGAAACAGATAAATGAACTGTTTGATAACTTTACAATATCACAGTATTTATATAAACGATATCAAATAAAATCACGGACACAATACACATGCAATATGCACGTGTTTGTTTGGTAATTAAGACATCTAAGCACATATTTTTTAAAATTAGCAAACACAACTATCTCACAGATTTTGCTTTGTTTATAGTTTTGATATTCTCTTGTTTCGAAATATTCTAAGAATCAGTTTACTTTTAATATTGAAAAGAACCATAATCTGCATTTTACGATCAACATTATCATCACAATGTTTTCAGTTTTTCGGCATTTTTAATCTGCTTTATTTATTTCATTTTATTTTTGGATTCACACGTTTTCAGAGCATGGATGGTGTAGGATGCACAATTTTGGTATTTTTTCTTTTTAAACTGCTCTTCAACATTTTGGTTATTGTTCTGATGTCAAAGTTTAAGGCCTTGAGCACAACGTAAGAGTCGTAAGTCCAAAAAATATGCACATTATGTGCTTCAACAAAAGTAACTTACCATATTTATGTCACCATCGAGCATTGTTTAAGTGAAATTAATATACTCAATCAGTTTATCGAAATGGGTAACAGTGGATATCACTCTGGCCATACTAAAATACAAAACAATTCATAATATTCCCAAAATGTAACAAAATAAACTGGGCAAAGTGCAAAAAATTATAATCACTAAGAGTTCATTTGTCCTTTTGTATTAGTTTTGCACTCCTTAATTTTCCTATTTTAGTAATATCGTTCATATAAACGTGACAATTTATAAAATCATAAACATGAAAATACATGCAAACGTCTGTTTAATGTAATTACTTAACTAATGAATTTTATGCACATTCCCATTGAATTCAATTTATTATTTCTAACGTAGTTGATAAAAAAACAGTAAATGTTTACTAGATGTATTATTTAAAAAAGATACATTTTAATGACCGACCACAGCATTATCAGTTATCTATGTTTAAAGCCGTGAGATTGAACCACCGGGAAACACTTCTGTGCAGCGAAGGGTGAATAGTGGTGCTGAAGGGTGGTACAATCTCAATGCCCACGGCTATAAACGTAGATAACAGATGTATCGCCGGTTTGGACTTTTCTATGTTAAAACAATATGATTGTCGGTCAAAAAGCAAAGAAAATGCGACGTCAATTTCGTTACGCATTTAAACAGATATCTTTATGTAGAAAATGCCCGAATTTCCACGTCGAGGATGTTACCTATGCTTACAACCTCAGAATTTTTGTGTTTTTATTTAATTTTTATTACGAAATTGGTCGAATGGCGTTATTTCAATTTTCCAGCGAAATGGTACGTTTTACGTTATCATCGTTCTGATGTCACTGGAAAGCAATGTGTTTTGTCGTGAGCAAAATAATGTTAACATGTATAAATATGCATTTACTAAAGCATAGAGAATACAAATAAGACATTTTAATGTGGTCAACAGGGTCCTTAACGACTAGACGGGGCATTAGTTTTTAAACTACGTCACGTTAGCCAATCAGCAGCCGACATTTATTCCAAGCCGGGGATAAAACATGAAGTGCACTTCCAGTACACCTGCTTTCCGTAGCCATATATTATGTTCTATAGTGGCAACCATATCTATTCTAATTCTGTGTCCATTACTTGTCTACACAACGTGCGCACTTGAGTTTCAAACTCTTAAAAATAACCGCAAATATTTGTGCCAATAACAAAGGTCGGTTAGCTGTCGAACCCACTTCATGTAAAAACCAAAACACTAAATGACCAAAACAATGAATGATCACGTGCTTATAAAAATAGATGGTCTCATCAAAGCCTGATAAAAGATTTAAACATGTTAAACTTTTAAACATAAATAATTAAAGTACTATTGTATAATTTTGAAAATCTGTATGTCATTCTTCTACATTTCCAACCAACTGAACTTAACCATCAATTACAATTTCATGATGTATTAAACTGTATTTCTACTGCAAAGTTAATATTATAAAATAGCATTAAAATTAAAATAATTCTTTGGAGTGAACAAAAACCAAACTCACTACGAGAATACATAGTTAAATGGCATTTATTTCACAGTTCTAAATACTTCTATTATTAATAGTAATCTCCGATTCGAATTTATATCGACTTTTTGTATAAGACAGCTAATTAGCCAAAGATAGTAAAATAAATTGCTGTTTATAACTGTGACGAAAGTTAATTATATGGACTGTAAAATGGAATCAATGCTTATGTTTCTGTTGGAGATAGCTTTACCAATGTAAAACTGTGAAATTTGTAACGTTTAAATGATAACGAGTAGAATATTCTTAAAATTGTTAAAAAAATCAGAACTCAAGTTGAATTTCAGCATTGCAAGGTGCCTCATTGATATCACCTTTATTATGTATATGCAATATATATCATGTTGACCATACATTTTAATAAATAATTACATTGGAGTTATTTTGGTCAGTTTGAGTTTGAATCTGAGTTTTCATGCTGTGGAAGGACCAAAAATTCAATAAAACGGACAAAGCAAATCCTTTCATTTATACTATCATGGTATAAAATCTGGATCAGTAAGATATTAAATTTATGTAAGATATAATCCGTATTATTTATGATTAATCACTGCTCACAAGATGTTAATCCCTCCCTACAGAGTTGACTTGTCAGTTTTGTTATTATACCACACATGAATTTCCATATAAGGAATTATTGATCCTTAAAATGATATAAACCAACATCACAGATTAATAGGTTTACATTCAGTTTCCAACTACCAAATAGTCATCAGTTTGTGGTAATTTATTATTTGAAATACCGAGTGCTCCCCTCTGAGTTGTATTGGATTTCAGAACGTTTCGATTAACAGATTTGTATGCGATAATTACCCGTAAGAAGGCTCATTTGCGATAATTACCTTAATAGTAAATGAAAATATGAGAACGTGTGACCTTCTTTTTGTCATATTTGCAGTGGACTTAGAACATTTAACAGGTAAGACGATCTGTTGTAAAAAATATCAACTCTTTTGAAAACTCTTTCAATTTCTACGAAATTCATCTTCTAACTCCCTATTGTAAACAAAATTATCAGATGATAATGGAATAATTTATATGAAAAATTCCATTCGGTAGATGCCAAAGGGATTTTATATCATTACTATTAATTCACTGGTAACGAAACATGTAAAATGTAAGAGGATATAAATCAGAACAAAAAAAAAAATAATTTCGCCGGAGAATAATTGTTGTTAGCTGACATAGTAATAGTTTTTTCTGCGCATATTTTTTTTTATCAGAATAGAGTATGATTTAACGACTTCTTAATAGAGCTCTCGCGTGCTCGAATGAAATAGATAAAACAAATTTAATGGTTATAGGTCACTTGTACCATATGAGGTCGTACAATAGGGTCTGTCTTGATCTTGAGCTGCGAGGAGCTTCTTGTGCTTATTGTTGAAACACCCACAGTTTTTGTTTACAGTATTGTATGGATTGATATCTTACCTGCATTCATCTTTTACCTAAGAATATTACGATTATCATGGTTATAACTGAATTTTATAGAATTCTTTGCGGCAGTATATGCCATTTTTCGCAATGGACTTTCTGTTATGTATGATTATATTTTTTCAAATGAAATACAGAGAAAAACAGAAAAAGGACCTTTGATTCCCATTTGTATTATTTGAGATTAAATATTTTTTTAATGTATTGAACAAATTCTGCATTGTATCCTCTTACTTCATACAACAAAAATAATTCCGTAATATGTACGAACGGGCCACATCATATTACGAGAATCCATGGTCTTATAAACGCCCCCTTTGTCACTATTTAGTCTCCAACTTTAAGATTATAATAACTACTTTCTCATTTATGATATACATGTACAAGCACTGATTAAAAGTATATATAAATATATATAATTCCCTCCGAATAAACTGAAAATACCCCAAAAATGTCAATATCATAAAAAAGTTCATTTAAGTAATCATGTTGTTACGTATAAAAAGTTGTAAAACAAGCTTAGTTTCTACAGTTTGTGCAAACATTGCATATTTCTGGATTAACGTTCATCAAATCATGACCAAAACATGTATATGCTAAACACTGCCAAAACATTCTGCATGAGCAACACAATTAAAAGAGCCCAATTGCCAGAATTCACGTACTGTCAGTTTACTTTCAATAACATTTCCACAGTTTGTCAATTGACATTCTAAAACGTATAGGTACAAACCGCGCCGTCGTAGACACAATGATCACCTTACTGAACTTGCAGTTAACCAGCAACGATATCACTTTACTGGTTGTAAAATAAACTCACACTAGTCGTCAAAATTTAAAAACAATTGAAAATAAGTTGTATAATTATAGTTTGATGTAAAGTGTTTTTCCAAAACTTGAAATGTTCTTTACATTTTTTGGACGATACCGCCGCATGGGACCCTAGGTCCCCGAGGGTATTCACCAACCTAGCCGTCAGATTTGTCTGACATGATTATTCATTGATTTGCAATAGAAATTACTAGTATTTAGCAAAATTCAAATGATACAATTACTAAGGGTTCATTCCTTGTATTGCACATGGTAGATCTCCTTAGCTGAAATTTGGCTTCCTATTTCGGTATTTTTGGTTATGAGTACTTCTTGTTTTAAAATGAGTTTGGTTTTTGGTCTTCCAAATGTTTCGGTTTTAATGCTGCTGATGAGAGGTAACTCCTTGAAATGCGTCGTATACAGCATAGTATAAATTTACTATATCTAATATTAGTATCTTTGGATTGTTATTTTTTTTTCTTACTCTTAGATTCCAGCCAATATATCAAAACACCATTTGACGCGTGAATACTCTCGGATCAAACTTCTCAGGTTAAAGATCATCCACGATATGACATAATTTATCGTTTTTGTCATTTTCCCGAAATTATTTGGCGTACATGTAGTTGCAGTGAAGAGACAAGCCAAAATATACGTATATTATTGTATACATCTCGTATAAAATATCTATTGTTATTACTGAACGGATTATATAAAACTCTAGCAACCATATATATATACCAATTTTGGGATAAAAATTGTTTTATATATAAAAGAGAAAGTCTGAGGCCAAGATCATTGCAGAAGTCCTTAGCAACATCCCATTTAAATATATCGCCAGTTTGGTTCCTAATACACACGGCTCATCACCAGTATGAATGTCCTCTTGCACAGCTTTGGTCGGCGATGGTCTACATTTAAACAAAAATCATCATTCAATAAAGCTGTGTATCATTTTGAAAATTGTTTCGGATATCTATTTAATGACAAACTTGTTGAAATGCACTAATATAACACGTTTACCGGCAATGTGACGGCTACCGTTAAGGGAGCATTACATGCTTAACCTTCCGGAGCACCTGGGCCCAGTTGTTCAAAAGTTAACCACAATTTTCAGTTTCAAATTTTCACTTCATTGATTATGCCAGAGAATTGAAAATTTATTGATGGCTTAATCCTATGACTTTGTGTGTCCATGGAAATATTACTTAATAATCAAAATAATGTAAATTGAAAAAGGTGATTAACCTTTGAACAACTGGGCCCTGATATCACTCCCGGTGTTTAATGGCAGTTCACATTGCCATAGCTAGTGCTTTAGTTTCTGTGCTCTTTTGTTCTAGTTTTTGTTTTACTTGTACGTTTTTATCCTTGTAGTTATACATGTATTCTTGGCGTTTGTTCGTTGTGTTCCATTTCCTAACTTTGTCTTTTCCATGGACTTCGAATTTGTGGACTTTTCCCACTGTTTTGTAGCTTAGGTATTCTTTTGCAATATTTAAAATGCTATCCATAATAACAGTTCTTACATTACACAATTATTGAGCCTTCTTCAAGTTATGTAATCAACTACATTGACCTTGTTCTTTTTATTTGAATTTATCTTTCACTTATTGTTATACATTTTCACTGCTCCTATTTCACTTAATCCCAAATTGGTTTATTGCGAAATATATACTCATGACGTAATTTTGAGTCTGCAAATTGTAGTACAGAAAAACCAACAAACGCTAGTGATGAATTCACGTTGTCAGATCTTAATGCTTTGTGTCTGCCGTATTTTGGGGCCATCGTTAAAAGACAGTCATGTTTGTTTGGGACATTAGATATCATTTTTAAAGACGTTCATTTTCTGTATTTCTGTAAAAGGAATAGATAAAGGCAGTACAAAACGATGCGTACAAGGTGGAAAAGCATAAAATTTTGCCGGTAAAAAAGGTGTATATTAAGCAAATATTGAGATATGTAGATTAATCGTTTGAGATATAGAAAAAAAATAAGAAAATTGTGCATTTAAATTCAAAATTAATAAATTTTGAAATCATGTACATTGTCTGGTAAAGTTGACCTCATCTTTAGGCTAAACGTTTAGATTTACCGCTGATGATATTTTGATAATCTGTAGCATTGCACAGCTTTCATCACCTACGTTTAGGTTTATATCGAGATACGTGCATTGTTTGTATTAAAAATGAATTGAATGTTCATTTCATGAGAAAAGTGGTTATTAATAATGAAAAGATCCCTGGTTATCATTGTAGTCTTCACGAATAAAATGTGAAGTTAAAAAAATTACATGAAAAAGATAGGATTTTAACAGTTCATTTAATCTCCTATCCACACGTTGAAATACGATATGCTACATGTAATAGTAGTTTTAGATAAAAAGAACGTCATAATTGTACATATAACATTTTACTTTGAAGATATCATTACTACTACGGCTTTGAAGTTTTAAGTGAACAAATTAAGCGATTAAGCATTGGTTCCAATTGAATGAAGTATTTTGCTGCTTAATGGACATTTTAATTAACATAAAGCGATTTTCCGTTTTTCTTTGTTGGGTGTAGATTACGGCCATACTATCATTTTTATAATTCTCTTCTGCTTATTTAAAAGACCAAATAAAAGTACTTTCATTGCAAAACAAACAGTGGAACACGTTTTCAATAAAATCATAATTTTAGTGTTTTCGATCGATCTTTTTTTTTCATTTTCAAATTAGGCATTCAATCAGACGCCGAATTATCAGAAGGCTGTGGAACTTATTACTGTTCATTACAAAATAGAAAGTCAATTATAAGCAATGAACAATTCTATCAAGATTTTCAGATATGATTTAAGTTGCAACTCCTACCGGAAATAACGGTACATTTCTTTGCATTGGAAGGGTAATTTTTTTCTTTAATTTGAGATACGTGATTTTTTATTCTAATTTGCTGCTTCAGTTTGCCATGGTGTTTGTTTTGTGTTTTTTTTTCAGGTTATTTGGCAAGTGAACTCACAACCAAAATTAGGCGAAATGGATAATTGATAATTTCAGCTTATAATTCTGTTAATTAAATATAAAAGTTCTTATCTCGAAAATACAAAATGCTCCATTAATACAAAAAAAAAAAAAAAAAAAAAAAAAATTAATGCCGAAATATTCTCCAGAAATGAATAAAGTCATATTCGAAATAATAAAAAACTAAAGAAATCCAAATTATGACAAAAAAGTGAGATACTTCTTAGTTTTGATTTTTTTTTTTCAATTATCTGGCATTGTACTAAATACAAAGTATCAAGTTCACACCATTACAAAAATGCTAGGAACTAAAGTATCGAAGCACTAGGGGAATTATGTTCACACGCTGTGGTAACATGAGACATTTTACAAGATACCACTTTCTAGGTTAATTTTAACAAATTATGACAAATCAGCATGTGCTCAAGGCATAATCCTGAACAATAAGTGCGGAGATTATATAACAATTAAGTCTTATAACAGAACATGTATGTTTAAATGTTAAAAAATTTACGAACTGAATTAAGTAATAGAGTATATCCAATTCCAAGTTTTTCTTTTGCAGTTGCTGATAATATTTGGTCAGACTGGTGGACTTACAGTGGTATATCAGGTACGTAACCCTGATCTAATTCATATTCAGTATACTTAGAGGAGTACCAGGACAGTAAAGAAAACTTAAATATTGATAAAGGGAACCCACTAATAGTTAATTAGATTTTATTGAAATATATTAACCCTGTTAAGTTGTAGTATACCGTTACAACATCAACATGTAATATTAACACAAATTATTATACCTCTTATCAGAATCTAGGAATTTGATTGGTTGTCGATCAAACATTAAAATCGGCAAATGACTCCGAAAAAGCCTACTTGAACAGAAATGACCTCGCGTGGGTTATAATGACTCCAACTGGACAAGAAACTGAACTCGCGTGCGTTATAATGACTCCAATAAAATCAATGACCTGTGTTGGCTCGTTATAATGACGTCCGTTTTTGTCCGAGCTTACAGGTATGATGGAGCTACCTGATGAACATGTTAAAAAAAATGTTCCGCAAGTCAAATTGAGATAATATTCCAAAATCTCAATTAGTTCAGATCCATTATCATATCAATAAAAACTAATTTACAGAACTAGTTGAAGTTACTGTTTATGTTCTACTTGTCAAATTTGTTGTTTTCATAAAAAAAATAAAAAAACTTAACTATAACTGCTCTTTTATATTCATTATCGGTATAATAAAACAATTAATTAATCTTTATGAGGTCAAATGCGGAAGCGAGGTCACTTGACCTAACCCACTCGCTGACCTGACCGTTCTTAGTTCCTTATATTGACATCATTAAGAGTAATTAATTGTATAATATCGTACATATACACGTGTAAGAGATAAATCAGTTTATATATAGATCCCATTACAGTGGCTTTCAACGATGACCGCGCAGATTTCAAACAATAAGAAAACAGTGAGGTTTGGATCAAGGCCAATCAAATAAAAGAATTTCTCGTAACACTTGTTCATATCATATGATGGGGAATTAGTTATGACAAATAATTCATCGCGCAAGAAATAGATAACAACGCACCATTATAAGAGAAACGTAATATAATGATGAGTCTGAATCCATCAATTTAAAACTTTTGCTAAAAATATTTTGTACAACAATAATGACCAAAATTTGTTTGTTAAGGTGATAATTAGCTTCTTTTCATTCATGTTTTCAGTATGCAGATTCAAAGGAAACGAATTAGACGTGTTTGCGTATAATAACGATTGTCAATTTCATCGATATTGTTCAAAAGAAACGACACACGCAAAGGATATTGTAATCTCAAGTTGCATTTGAGATTAAGCCATATACACGTAAACGTACAACCATTAAAACTATTTAAAAACAGATCGTGATTCGATAAATCAACATAACCATGAAAGTATAAACCAGCTTATATAACTTAAAGAATAGCAAGGGTAGTCATGGTAGTGGTTGGCTTGTATCATTGGTTTTTCCTTTTTATCCTTTCATTTATTTAAATTTTTTTTTGGAAACCGGTCGTAAAATATCGAAATATCGAAGCATAAAATGACAGTAAAATATATTTGCACCCTGTTGGATACTACATGTAATAACGTGGAACCGAAAGAAAATTATTGAAATATTAAAATATATCAAAAACGATTCATTTCCACCAATTATAATTTCACCTTTTAATTTACAATTAGCCAATAGTGATCAGGACCAAGTATCTTAACAACTGAAACAGTATCAGATGCTATTTGATAGCTTCCATTGCTCAAATCACTAATACAGAGAATCTAAAGATCATCTAAGGAAAGGTCAATGCGCGATTAAGATATCTCTATCCAGTAATTTTGAAATTGTACAAGTAAATAGTGTTTATTAAGTATCAATTGATGTTTTTATTCTCTCATTTGAAACAAAAAATCTAAAAGAATACATTTGAGATTTTACTGCTGTAGGTTTAATAAGACTAATATCTATACTTTGAAATATTTTTAGTTTATATCTTTCATTATTACTGCAGATGAATCTTGAATCAGATTAGATTTGTATTATTGTTGCAGGCCCAGATGTTTGGGGTGAAGCTAACAAAGCCTGGATTGTTTGTAAAAAAGGAAAGTACCAGTCACCCATAAACATAGATCCAAAGAGTTTAGTACATGATCCAAACTTAACACAACTTAACATAAGTCAAAATAAGGTAAAGTATTCCAAAAAGAACTTATGAACAAGTTTATATACAGTCCTTACCATAAGAAAAGATCTTAAAGCAACAATCGTGTATTGTAAAAATCGAAATGTTGTTTCTTTTATAACGGAAAATGCTAGCGCAAAAAGTCATCTGTGGGACGAAACTAAACTGTGTTGCGTATAAATTTCTGATAAGCATTGATATTATTGCTTGTACAGAACGACTGTTTGTTTTTGTTTTACAACCAATTGCTTAGCCTTACTACTCCTTGGTGTTTGTACTTGGTGTCTGTCCTTAGTGCAAATATATCTACTTCTAATACTTATTCAACGATTTATTGTATTTCTCACTTGTCTATCACTTTATGTCACTATTTATAGAAATGATAAGTACATAACACACCTGATACTCTCCCTTGGGTTTATTCTTCTTACAAAAAAGTCCTTGAATTTGCTTCGGGTCTTAAACAAATTACAAGGTTAGGGTAATTCATTAATGGTTCTTACAATAAATATTAATGTTAGACACAGTAAATTGGAAATACGCCTTAAGCCGCCAGTAAGAAGCTTAAAAAACAGAATTAGATTTTTTTCTGTACATGTACATCACTACATATATAAATTCGCATTCTCTGACACCGCTGGAGTGAAAAGATGCAATAATAACGTTCCTTTATATTTGTTTTTACTTGAAGAATGTATTCACTTGTCAGCTTTGTTGTTGGGTGTTTACAGTAAATTGATATTTTCTGAAACATTTTGACTTTAATAAATAAATAAATAATTAAATGGATAACAGAAAGGGTTAACAATGACTTACAAATCAATTAGAACAATCTACTCGACAGAACTGCAGACAAAAATCCCATAACACAACCCAAAACACAAACATAGAATTAACAGAGAGTCAGGATAGTCGAACATGCTATAGCTGTAGACAGTGAGCAGTGGTTTAGTCAAACTATTATTCTAATGCAACATAACATATAACGTCCTTTTTGATTGGATAACGTCAAGCGTAAAATCCACGGTTTACCGTCGGAACCATTGACAACAACGTTGCGCAAACGCATTTGACGTTTCCTGTTTACTTTTTATTCTATTTTTTAACGTTTAACGGAGGTTGCATTAGAATGGGGATAACTGTTATCCCCTAATTTTTATTGTTGTAGATAAATTGTTTACTGATAAACACAGGACCAGATTTGAAGTGTGTATCGAAAGACTTAGAAGAAAATCCGTTTATCTTTACTGGTGGACCATTGTCATATAAATATACTTTATTTGAAATAAAAATTCATTTTGGTGATAACAATAACAAAGGATCAGAACATAGCATTGGTGGGAAAAAGTTCCCATTAGAAGTAAGTATCATGTTGTATAAGGTTCCCTCCCGGAGCACCTAAGGTCACTTGTCTAGGTAGAGGTGTTCTTTTAATGCACCTGAAGTGTAAATACACAAGTAAAAGTGTATACATGCAAATAAAGTAAAACAGTTTTTTGAAGTCTCAAATCATGATTCAGACAGTCGATTGGAGAAAAATATCGTGATGAAAGAAGTACAATTAAATTCAAGGCTTTGTTTGAACTGCTGTTTCTTAAGTTGGAACAAGGCCAGACCAAATTTCTGTAAACATGGTAAACTATACAAAAGATTTTGTCTCTTTGCATCTTTTTATTAATGTTATTATCAACCTTTTGTTAGTACCTTTTCTAAAGCAAAGGAGTAATTCGTTTTCCGTGTATTTTTTTCTATAGATTCAGCTGTATGGTTATAATGGTGAAATACATAAGAATAGTAGTCAAGCCTTGAACTCACCAAATGGTATTGCTGCTATATCAATTCTAGCTTTGGTAAGTATGACTTTATTATGCTACACATTTAGCTTTAATATTATATGCACAAAGTAAAATTTTGGTACACTCAAACAATTACATTAATTAGGCTTAACAAGGTAAAAATTGTTATTGTGTGTTGGGAACATTGTGATGGTGGTTGTTTTAAAGAATATATCGTCCAAGCTGTACCTTATAATTATCCTTATGTTTTATTTACTGTTTTGTATCTACTTTTCATATGGAATTTTATTTTACATGAATTTCAATATGCAAGTTGCCCTACTACATCACAACCTTAGTTGCTAGTATTACATGTAATATGTTATTTTTGAAATTGAGAATAAACATTTACCGTTTTCAACAAAAAAAATGATTTTAGGGTTTTCCTTTGATCTTTTTTTTTCATTTTCAAATAAGTCATTCAATCAGACGCCGAATTGTCAGAAGACTGTGTAACTTATTACTGTTTATTTGTAAATAGAAAGTCAATCATAAGCAATGAACAATTGTATCAAGATTTTCAGATATGATTTAAGTTCAACTCATACCGGAAATAATAGTAATGGTAATAATTTGAGTTCTATATATAACTTTAGACTAAATTATTTTTGATGGCTAGTAACAATCCGTTCATTTTGGGTATCGGCAAAAGAATACTTGAGCATAAAAACAAGCGTTTGTGGGGGATTCAGGTCAAAGATACAAAATTTGAAAACAAGAAGAATTCTTGGAAACAATAACACAACAAATACCTCAAAGATACAAACAAAAGAGTGAAAAAAAGCAAACAAAACAGAACAAGAAAAAGACGGAAAAAATGCTAAAACACCAGCAATTTGAACTCTCACAAACGCTCCGGAAGGGTAAGCCTGTCCTGCTCCGTGAACGGCACTCGTCGCAATGCAAGCTGATAATCTGTTTAACAACGTTTTCCATTATTGTTTCGCCTTTCAATAAATGCAACGTCTAAAGCTATATATTTGGCTAGACATAGGTAGTAGATGCTTTCACATTAAGCTGGTATATATTTTAAAGATACAAATGAACTAGACGCAAAGTACTCTTTATCTTCCAGGTCAGTGATAAACAGAATAAAGCCTTTGATATGCTCGTCACTTCTGCTCAGAAAGTACATTACAAAGGTATGGAACTATTCCGTAGTGTACAACGGGTATCATCTGTTTTGTTCTTCGCAGTTATATAATCATGTTTTTGGATGCAGAGTGATTATTTTACACGAAGCATCCTTAATAATCATTACAAGGCCAGTCGTGTTCTTACGTTTTAAAGATGTATATAATGATAGGGTCCAAAGTATTCATGTTCTTAAACCAGTTGTTGGCATGATACTGGTTATGTTCTTCTCGTATAATTAATGATGGCATGATACTAAACCCCTAACGGGAGGGATTGTGGCTGATTTTCAATATGATAAAGACATAATCTTTCGATCAGTTTAATTGAGGTCTGGAGCTGGCATGTCAGTAACTGCTAGAAGTCCTTTGTTAATTTATGTTGATCATTGTCATTTTGCTTGAGTTTTACTGTGCGTATCGATGTGTGTTTGTTAATTCCACATTGGCTAGATGTATAGGGGAGGGTTGAGATCTTACAAAACATCTTAAACCCCGCCGCATTTTTGCGCCTGTCCCAATTCAGGAACCTCTAGCCTTTGTTAGTCTTGTTGGTTTTTTTTTAATTTTTGGTTCATTTGTATCTTTCGGAGTTTAGTGTGGCGTCTTTTTCTCAGAACTAGTATGCATTATAGTTTAGGGTCCAGCTGAAGCCCATGTATGGGTGTGGGATTGTTTTGCTGCTTTGAAGACCCATTGGTAGCCTTGGGTTTTTTCTGCTCTTTGGTCGGGTTGTTGTCTCTGACACATTCCTCGTTTCCATTCTCTATTCTATAATTGGCTGGAAGGTATGAGAAAACGATTAATCATCCAATACATATCAAAGATGGATTGTGTCTAATAGTCTTTAACTAGCACCGTAATTTATCCTTGTTGGAAGAAACATTTATCGACTCCTACATTGCTGGTTGTACAATGTTTAAAATATTTTTTTTTATTATTTCAAAAGCAAATTTAATGTTGAATAATATTTCATACACTATCGCCCGGAGAAACTTAATTCATGATTATTAATTAGTTTGGCATGATGAAAAACGTTGTAGAAAACATTACCCTGATTTCGTTGATTAACTTTTGTTTTGTTAACAAGACATGAAATACTATTAATGTAACATGAACCATGAAATTAATTCAACCACTGTTAATTTTCTGTACCAAGTCAGACTACCCTAACTCTATGTTGTGTTTATGCTTGTATTTTGTGCTCTTTGGTGTTACATGTGTATTTTTGTCTGGGGTTCTGTCTGTTGACAATGATATTGGTATGTCATTGTTGACCTTTCCTGTTATTCATTTTGTTGTTTGTCAGAACCAATAAGTATCAAATAGCAAATAAAATGTAACTGTGAAATATCGAATAATGATTAAAAAAATTCGAAGGATTCTTAACAACCAAATGACTTTTTTTACAAACATGGCGTAAAAGTTGACACAGAAAATACACGCAGTGGCTGCAGATAGCTTCATCATTCAGCAGGATTTACTTTAGTTGATATGGTCTTAATCTCCTACGTATTTCCCTGCTTATTAACATAAGGTAAATTATAAAATCAAGCTGTCTTGACACCTGAATTATTATTCGTTGATGATTTTATCCATATCACTAGCTTCTTAAAGACAAGATACGGAAATTAACACACCATGTAAAGGGGGTCAACTGTTCAACTTAATATTAAATGTCATTACTTAAAACATGGTAATGGGTTACCACAGAAATAAGAGTTTCAGCTTGGTGTTATTTGATATAAATATTTAATAGAGCGGGTTATTTAGTATAATGGGTTTTATACATTTCATTGTTTTTTATAGGTTCATCTACAATGATCGAAGGATTTTCAGTGAAAAAAATCATACCACCATTAGATAATTTTGTCACATATGAAGGTTCAATAACACAACCGGGATGTATGGAAACAGTTACCTGGGTGATACTGAACAAACCACTTTATGTAACTAATAATCAGGTAAAAAACATTGCATATACATGTATTTACCACTCAGATAAACAAACGACTGTGTATATCCAACAATCCGGTAAACAAACCATTGTATACTATAGTATATCTAACACTCCGGTAAGAAACCATTGTCTTTATATCTAACACTCGGGCAAGCAAACCACTGCATATATCTAACATTCATGTAAACAAACCATTGTATATATCTAACACTTTGGTAACAATGCATTGTCTATATATCTAACACTCCGGTAAACAAACCACTGCATTTATCGTATTTCCCTATGGCTATATCGACCTGCTGAGCCCTTCAGAATTTTCCGTATTCGGCACTGTGACGTCGTAAAGAGTTGACCCGACCCTAATATGAGTTGACCCGAATATATCAGCGACGTCATAATGTTTGACCCAACGTTGACCCGAATATATCAGGAAAACATCCGGTTATAGGTGGATGGCCATTGAAAAGTAAGAAATTACATTAAGATTGCTAGTTAACAATACGATAAATTTATCATCAAGTTTTCTTCAAACAAATATTGTAAAATATAAGCCGCTCAACACAATATGAAGCTTTTTGGCTCGTTCGCTACGCTCACTCGCCGAAAAAGCTTCACATTTTGTCTCGCGGCTGATATTTTACGATATACGTTTGCAGAAAACCTGATAATATGTACATATCTAACATTCATGTAAACAAACCATTGTATATATCTAACACTTTGGTAACAAACCATTGTCTATATATCTAACATTCCGGTAAACAAACCACTGCATATATCCAACATTCAGGTAAATAAACCACTGCATACATCCAACACTCCGGTAAACAAACCACTGCATATAACAACACTCCGGTAAACAAACCACTGCATATAACAACACTCCGGTAAACAAACCGCTGCATATATCCAACATTCAGGTAAACAAACCACTGTATATATCCAACACTCTGGTAAACAAACCACTGCATATAACAACACTCCGTTAAACAAACCACTGCGTATATTTAAAACTATTCACTCTAGACACTTCATACTAGAGCTATAAACAGGTTTAGACATTAAATCATCAACAGTGAGATATAGGGGAAAAAGATTGATATCTAAAGTCTAGGGGGAGTCTTAAAGAAATTAAAACAGTGGTCACAGGACAGGGTACCGACACAAAAGTGTCACGAAATAAACATAGTTTTTTTTATACAATTAATAAATAACAATATGTAGACAAATGATAGTAACTGAAAATCACTACAAAAAATAATTTATTTTTTTTTCAAATTATAAAAAATTATAAAAATTTCCAAAACTTACGGTATTGTATTGTTAGTAGGTCTTGGCATTTTACAAAATCGTATTGATATATTGCTGTCACGTTTCCTTTCAGTTAGAACTTTTAAGGTATATAACAACGTCTAACGGAACACAACGTCCTTTAGTAACAAACAATTTCAGGAGTATAACTCCGACTCACGGCCGATTGGTCAGGACAAATATTAAATCTAAACCAAAGGTAGGTATAACATACATGTAACATAACATAACTTGGTACGAAGTGAAATAAACATTCTGTGGCATAAATTGTGAACATTTCAACATTGCATGAGTAAGATATGCTTTAGTTTTCAAAACATTTCTGTAAGGACCCATATCATTATATTGATTGTCTCTAAAACAGTTATTGTTATTTACCTATTATACAAAATATTGTAAACAAACAACAAAATGAATAACAGGAAAGATAATATTTGTGATGTTTTTTTATTCCACGGTTTCTGGAGACCATCTTTTGGTTTCGTATGCATCTCTACAAAACAATTCCTAATTTTGCGATCTATTTCCGTACGTTAATCACATCGTGACATATTTTAATAATTAACCGTATACATGTATCAAAATTAAAATCTCCTGGGAAAATATATATAAAATACTTTAATTAGTTATATATATTCAGTGTACTAGCTTTATCCAAGGTTTCTTTGTATCGATCTGAATACCTTGTGTAAAAACCTTAGCATGTTACTCATAAATGGCAGAATAATATCAGATCGTTAGTTTTGAATTAGCTGAGTATATAATATACGCTAATTATGTTCCCATACCTGAAGCAATGTAATGTATTTGCAACAACAACCCTTTTATTGTTAACAGGATGAAGATTGCTACACCACGAAAATAACATCATATGAAGGTGAATATTTTCTTTTAATGTCTGTTAACTACTTTTTTTTTATAGAATTTATGAAACATTATATTTTATTTCAATCATTCTGACCGGGTTGACAGAGTTATATTGCAGAATGAAAAACAAATCTATAGAAAATTAAAAAGATTGAACAGTGAATCGTGAAGATAATCAGAATACACCAGAAAAAAAAAAACAACTAAAAACAAAATATATAGGCGACTAAGGGTAGCCAAAAGTACTACGAAATAATTAGTTTCCATTCCGCACACAAACTCTTTAAAACGTCTAAATGTCTTTTATATCTTGCACCACCAGGAATAGATATTATAGTAATATCTAATTTATCATATTCTATTCACAAAATAACTTAGCACATGTATATTTTTATATTATTTCAGTAAATAAACAGTTTAAGAATCAAAAACAAAAATAGTATAAAAGGTGAGTTACATGTAGTAGAGGCTTTTTTTACAAATAACTAAACACCACAGCATTAGAATTTTTCTTTTGATTTTCCTATATGATTTTTATGTTGGTAACCTACATGATATCACAGCAGTTAAAACAAGAAAAATACAAAGTTTGTTATGAAATCGTTACATATTTTATTTTTAAAATGTACTAGTATTAAATTTGACTTTTAATCTCCTGTGTGTAACACTAAAATAAAATCTACACCTATATGATAATAATTTCAAAGTACTGATGATATAGCCAAACTGCTCACACGCTCATCTGAAATTCATTTTAAAATGCTAAAAATTCAGAAATTATTTGGATATATATATATATATTACTTGACTTGAGAAACAAAAGTGTTAGACCATTAATCTTATTGTTTGTAGTGTTTCTTTTTGTAGGATAATGAACGATAGTCTTCCAGAAAATATGCTCAAGTCTTCCCTATTGGTGGCTACGCTGTTACATGGTGCCTCGCTTATTTGTATCAATAAAACTGTAGTACTATTTGAACAGTTGTTCTTTTCTATAAAAAGATATTCTGTTACCAGATTTTGATTCAAAGCAGACAGTGTTCAAAATAAAAAATACTCGAGACAAAAATATAGAACATCAGATTTAAAATGAAGAAACAGAGCCCAGCCAATAAGCCAACATGTGGTACAACAAATTAAAATTCCAGTAAGTTAAATAAGGATAAGTGACATCATGTGTATTTGTAGGACCATTTTTACCCAAATACTGAATTGTTAGCAAATACATGTAAGATTGTGATACATGTACATTGTATCGGTAAAACCAGCAGAAAAAACCTTTTCATTCCATGCTGTCAATTCTCATTTATTATATGTACAAATTTACCACATTTGAACTTACGCAAGTTCAAAACTAATTTGGTATAAATGAGATATAGATAAGTCATTCTTTACGTAAAATCCCTAAATATACGTGGTGAAAGAATCAGTAGCGTGTTGATTGGTGTTCTTCTCCAAGTACCAGCGAGGCCTGAAAACCGGAGAATAGTCTCGCACCACAGTCTTCTAGACTCTTCTTTTGCATCCAATGCTGATCAGCTTCTCTCAATATCGATAAATATGAACCTTTCTCCCACGTTTTTTTCTGTTTTTAATGCGTCTTTTGAATTGATTCTCTAGCAGACATTTTTACCATTGGTCATTTTATTAACATGTGGAAAACTGACGGGGCATTTACATTTAACGATATCTCCCTCGTCCACGTGTACATTCAAATTTAAAGAATCGTTTCATAATGATATATCACGCGTGCACAACTCAGCCCTAAAATATTTTTGGTTTTCACTTTTGGTCGTACTTTTAACATGTTCGGCCTTCCACACAACTTTAAAGTCATGAATCGACAAAATGTGTACCCATCTGGTGTATTAAAAATGGTATAATTTGTATTATTGACATTAAATGGATTCCTGTACATCCACTGGTGCACTCCTAGTCTCCGATTGTACATGAATCACCAGCTCGGGTGGTAATTTTTTCATACTAGCTTGAAATGATATCTTAAAATTTTAATGAGGAATGTGAAAACCAAGGATATCTCCTTGGTGTATGAGTAGAAACCCTTATATGCCACTGGTTATACCCTTTTGGTAGTGTTGGCATTTGGATCTGTTTTTCAATGTTTTAGATAATTGTTTTGGCTGTCAACGTTTTTTTGGTCTTGAGCATACCTGATGAAATGTGCAAATAGTGATTTTCAAAATTTGAGTCATACAATATGTATCCATACGAAAACGATATTGCACTGATGTTAGCATATCAAATATGCCAACAAAAACATGTCTAGCAACAGACTGAATAACAAGCACACAGAGTTCTCAATTAGTAGATTTCATTACTTCTTTCAAAGACCAAATCAATTTTAAATTATCAGGAAAAAAATTATCTAATATTTAATTTTTAATTATTTAATTTTGTTTTGAAATTAACACCATAAAAATTTGAAAGTACCGAATAATATAGGATATTAGATTAATTATTGATTTATTTTCTATTTGTTTAGTTATTGCGTTTGTTTATTTAATTTAATTACAATATTGTCCAGTGAGGTTTGGGTGATATATCATCTGTCACAGGGCCTTGAGACATGTACAGTATTTTATGACACACTAATATTGATCATTGACATTTTTTTTTTAAAAATGAAAAAAAAATTATAATTATTTTTCCCATGCTTTAGTGGGAAATTAATTGAATCAAAGAATTGTTATGCTGAACGATTTACCGTCATAACCGCAAACACAGAATACAGACAAGTATTGTCCTATCTGAGGACAATATAATACGAGATGGTTCTTATTTATTGACATGTGTGAATTTACCTTTCAGTTAATTAAATTAATGTTTTTACATAAATAAATAGGTTTCAAGTTGGAACATATTCGTTTCCAATTGTTCTCGTTTTTATGGTTTTCCAATTCAGTAAGTGATATACTGAACAGATATATCTTGTTCGGTAGGGATATTTCCGAAAAATACCATTCAAGAGACGTGAAATCTCGTCTCGAGACTGGTATTCGTTGCAAATACCCTTTCCCCCCAGAATATGATTAATAAGTTTAATTATACCGAATGTCAAAATAAGATGTTCCCTCTACAAACGCTTATACTAAGCCGCAGTATACAATGTAGACATTTCAAGTGTCCAGTCGGATAAGAGTATTTTTCGCAAATACCACGGCAGAGGGTAAAAAGTGGCAAATACCCCGCTGCCTATGAAATCGTTTGTAATGCATAATATCTGGGAAAATTAATCCTCTAATGAACCAATCAGATTACAGCATTCTTATATCAGGTGTAATTAACTCGAATATGGCACATATGAACTGCATGCAAATCACATGAAATATAAAATATATACGAGACCTCCATAGCATTTAAAGTATCTGGTAGACATTTTTTGTAACGGCTGAGATGTGTTCGACTCCTAGATTGTCAGTTTTCTTTTGGGGGTTCGTTTTTTCTCTCTGCGTTTTCCAGCTTTATCTACTTATACATGTAAATACTGGGCACCATATGATATAGCAAAATAACCCAAATAAAGAAAGAAATCAGCAAAAAAGACGACCAATACAGTAATCTGTCTTTGTCCTTGTTGTTGTATTATTTATGCCTACCCCATATCCTTACATTTTTGATATAATATTCATTATTTTAGCGTCTGGTAATAGTATATTTATTTTGTACATTGAGGAGATTAAATGACAACCACTGTTTACGAGTATGTCCGATATTTTACTTAACTTTTAATTTATGATTGCAGCACGAGATAACGACGAGAAAAGTCATTAGGTTTTATTACAAATTGTTAACAAGCTTTTATATCATGACATCTAATCTAAAGAGTTTCATTAAGTAAATTGCTGCCGCGAGACAGAACAAATCACAAAGAACAGCATGGTGATGGATGAAAGACTTAACTTTTAATAAAAGAAACATGGATTGTTTTCTGTTATAGCCCAACGATGACCTTTGAATATTTTTAAAGACTGCACATAACAAAAGACGACTCTCGTTAATAGGATATTTGTATTTTTGTAAATTACAGCTTTACGTATATTTCATTCGTCTAAATGTATGAGATTGCCGTCTTTTAATTAAAACGTTCCGCAGGCAACACACCATCAGACTTCTGAGCAATCTAGAGACAAACCTGTTCTTTTCTAATATTATCGAAAGTGTTACTAGTGAAATTGGTAATGTCAGGTAAGGGTAACATAAAATCAGTATCAATTATGTAAACAACAAAATGGATATAAAAGGACAGGTCAACAATGACACACCAATCAATCAACGTCTCCCAACACATATAACCCCGGAGAAAAAATAACATAAAAGAGTACAAAACACAAACATAAAAACAACAGAGAACCAGGATGGTCTGACTTGGTCAAGACACTATACAGTGGTAGGGTTAATCTATGGGTTTTATGGGCCATAAATGACTTGTCTGACATGATTATTCATTGATTTGTTACAGAAATTACCAGTATTAAGCAAAATTCAAAAATAATAGAAATACTAAGGGTTCATTCCTTGTATTGCACATGGTAGATCTCCTTAGCTGAAATTTGGCTTCCTATTTCGGTATTTTTGGTTGAGTACTTCTTGTTTAATATAAGTTTGGTTTTTGGTCTTCCAAATGTTTCGATTTTAATGCTGCTGATGAGAGGTAACTCCTTGAAATGCGTCGTATACAGCATAGTATAAATTTACTATATCGAATATTAGTATCTTTCGATTGTTATTTTGTAGAAATAACTTTATCAATTACGCTTGAAATTGTTGTTAACCCATATATTTTCGGTCCAAGGTTTACAGTGATATATTATTGTTATAACACTTACTAAACCAAGAAGTAACATATATACATGATATATAGAAGGAAATCGGAAAATTTGCTAGAAATATGGAACAAATCGCACAACGCAATTAAAGATAAGGAAATAGCTAAACATTTCTCGCGTGTTTGCATGCACATTGTAAAAATAATAGCCATTTGAAAGTTTGGATTTCCAACTGGTTTTATGCACTTTTATTGATCGTTTCAACAACTTCCGCTGTACTTTAGCTTTGAAGTATAGTTTATTAGACAAATTAAGGCAAACAAACCTAGAACGGAAGAGCTTTTAAGTTATTATTTTAACTTCGTTTTCATTTTCAGTAAAATTGTACTTTTCGACACTCATGTGCAAGAAATATTATATGCAAATCCAATTAAAGATGATGCCACACCATTAAATTACTTTAAAGCTGGCTTTCTAAATACATTTTAGGGAGACAATATTCTATATGTAATGGTTGTTGCATTTGGTATCTAAGGATTGACTCTATTTATCCCTTTCTACTATAATTACTTAATAAACCACTGTATCATGAAAAGCAGAACAATTTCATAATTATTTATTAAACTGTACAAAAAGAAGTAGATTCAATAACCATTGTATTGTCACTTAATTTAACATTTTGCCAATTTATCCCATAAAAAGGAAGATTTTAACATTTTTAAACCAGGTACAGTCGTCGATAAAAAATTATTTTGATAAAATTTAAATTTTGCCATTACACTCATAACTATTTATTGCTAAAACCTTTAACCGTTTCAGATAAATTTATCTTTGACCTCTTATCTACTTACATATCCTTTTAAAATATCAAAAATATAATCAGACGAATCAATTTATAAAGACAAACTTTTCTTGATGATGCTCTAATTTTAACCAAAATGTGGGATCAAACAAGACGTTTTCGACTCTTTATCTATCTGTCTCATAAATCTAGATACACTGTACGTGTTTATCTTTAAAACGTAACTGGGAAAAAATGAGACAGTAGGATTTCGTTATTGATTTAATAAACTGATCTGTGACAGAATACTTCAAAGGTGAATAAAATAATTAGTAAACAAATACTTAAATTAGGATGACAATTCCTCTTTATATTTTTAATCCAAGAGATACATTTACAATGCAAAATTACAGATGAAGTGGTATTATTTAATATAATTATCTAGAGTGATGTTTATTGATACTTTGTAATTATCGTTATACGGAAATGTCTGTTCGTTTTCTCAAATTATGCGTATCACATTACATCATTAAATAATTCTGAAAAACTACAAAAGTGGAGTCCAACCAGGAAGAAAAGTTACCTTCGCCATTCTAAACTCACCCTGCACAAGATTTAATGATCTATTCTAAATTTCAAGGTCAAACTAGACAAGAATCCAAAGTCTATATTTCCCAAAATCTAAACATGGCATTACGTAAAACTGAGATGGTAAGAATTATGGCAAGCCGTTTTACTGTTTATTCGAACTTCAAGATATCTCATATAATATATAAGATATCTTATATAATCTAGTTTTTATAAGATATCTTATAAATTTATAAGATATCTTCTAAAGTTTATAAGATATCTTATAAAGTATATACGATATCTCAAAAAGTATATAAGATATCTTATAAAGTATATAAGATATCTTATAAAGTTTATAAGATATCTTATAAATATTTTTTATATAAGATTACATTATATACTTTATAAGAATTTCATATATTTTATAAGATATTTCATATAGTTTATAAGATATCTCATATTTCTTATAAATTATATGAGATATCTTATAAACTATATAAGATTTCTTATAAACTATATGAGATATCTTATAAAGTTTATCAGATATCTCGAAGTTTGAATAAATAGTAAAACGGCTTGCCATAAAGAATAGTCCATCCATCATGTATTTATCATAATTTTTTATAGAATAAGGTCAAATTTCCAAAACGAACCTCTCCCCTGAAATCCATTTGTACCTGTCTTAAATTGGTAGTCAGGATTATTAAGTATTCAAATTATTGCATAAGATTCTTGATTATTAAAAAAGAAAACTTAACAAATACTTATCTAGTGTTACAGTAATAACATGTCTAGTCCGAGCCAGTTATAACAGTCATGTCATTGTTTAGTTAAAAAACATTATAGACTTACAAAAATAGAAGATCAATTATATTCCGAAAGATTTTTAATGGAATGATGTAGTTACGTAGATCTGTTAGTAGTATTATCAAATAGTTTATTATTCGCATATATCAAAATTGTAGTAAAACTGCAAAGGTCCTACACAGTATGTGTTGTTTAGCTGCAGATAACCATTACATACTACTATTCAAATAAGTCTGTCGTCTGGTCCAATCTATTTTAACATTCATTGACCATGACATAATTTTTTAAAAAGCAACTGAGAATATAAAGTCTCACATTATCTGTTTGAAAAGATAAATAAAGGTTTTCGTCCATAAAAGCAAAACTTAAAATTATACCGCAGATTTCTATTTTTGAAAGCCCTTTTGTGTTAGACAAAAAGATGAAAGGTGTGGGGTTAATTACAAGAGAAGCTAACCACGCATTACTAAAATATTCAATAGACAAAAGCAAGTGAAGGGTCTCTTTATTTGCTGTTCTCTGTCTAGTGTTTGTTCTAGTGTAATCATCCCAGTTTTTGTTCTAGGTGCCCTTCTTTTAAGAAGATAATTTTGGAACTTTTTAACAATTTACATATTAAATTGCTTCTTCTTTTTCCGAAAACTATGGAGTTTCTTCATCTGTCGATGGAATTTTGGCATTGAGCTCTCATTTGTTATTATCTGACTTGACTCTATTTTACAGTATTTTGGGTTTTTGTTTTTGCGTTCCATATGCATTGTTCTCGATCACTGGTGATGAGACATGCTTGTTTAAGTATAACTGTACGTTACGTCAAAGTTGTCATCATAGAATGTTTCCAGCACGTATACAGGTGAACCCCAAGTCCCACAGGTTACACAAGCTCAGCTTCTTGAAACTGATCTTTAAAACTGATCGTGTTGAATTATCCAATTAGTATCTTGCCTATGATATGATTCTGTCTATGGAATGTTTCTTGGTTGTTATCGATTAAATGTTGCACTGAAACATTTTAGATGATTGTCTCTGGTCTCAACCTTTGTTGATCCTAAGTACTGCTGCTGAGACATGATTTGGTGACATATGCATATAGTGAAGTGTATAGATATCTGTATCAAAGGATGTTTATTAAAACCATCTTAAGATGTTACCTTAATATTGTTTCTAGTAAATACCGTCTTCCATATTACCAAAGGCGTGTATGAATTGCTTTGAAGGAAATATAAATCAATTTTATTAAAATAATATTAGCAATAAACTACGGCTTATTCGTTGGTGTAATATTTCAAGTGGAATTAAAATCATTTGAAAACAGATATCTTGATCACGAAAACAATAATATTTATAGTTGTGCAAATGTTTTTGTCTTTCAGACTAAGATTGGTTGCCATTTTTGTAAGATGTTATGAAATTTAAAAATTCTGCGTTCATTGTTCAACTAGAACTATATCCGGCTGTGGTTATAAATTCGAAAAAATGAAACATTTTGTAACCACATTTGGCACATAAAACAAATTAATTGAATATTGGCATCGTATTTCAAAAATCCATCCTATGAATATACGCACAAAACATGCATAAGACCCACCTATTAGTCTCTATACATTCACGTAAGCAAAAGCAGTAACTGTAGACATGATACATTTGTATACATGTATCCACAAAGATTTTTTTCTCTCAAAATTATAGCCTTGCACACAATTAAACAATATTTTACATTCTATAAATAATAACTTTTTGGTGGTCTGACTTACACCATACAATATTAGAGAGCATTATGTTTTGCTGGTTTTGAATGGTGTCAAGGTCAACAGAAAGAACGTGTTCACAAGAATCAAATCTGAATCTAGAAATACAGAATCTCATGAAATCAGATAATTATAGCTAATACATAAATCTAATTTAATTGACTTATTTCCGTTAATATATTTACCGAAAACTGTGGTAACAATGCTCATGGTGTTTTTTTATGGATAATTTCATATCATTGTTCTAGATGTGTTTCCTTGCACCAAGATATTATATTCAAAATCCGGGCGGTTTGTTGGGTATAAAGATATTTCAATATTCTTGTACAAAGAGTTCCTCTGATTAAGTCAGGTAAGATCTCAATTTTAAAATACTATAATTGTTGTCGTGTGTCATTTATTATAGTAATAAGAGTGATTTTGAAGCAATTTATCGGTGTATTAAGGAGACCAGTTCACTCACAAACTGAATAAAGTCCGAAAGATTTTATGTTAAGTTTGTGAGTGACCTGGTCGAGTTTATACACAAATAAATTTTGAAAAAACAACTCTTACTACTTATAATTCCTTAATAATGACACTTTTCGGCAAAATAAGAAAGAAATGAGCGGTTTAAAATGACACTCTTTTACAGGGTCACATACATGTATTCATACGTTGAAAGTTATTTAGCGAAAATAAAAGATCCCAGACCTCACGTTGTCGACCAATCAGAATCAACAATACACTCGGTATTGGGATTATCTCTCTAACATTTTCTTCAAGCTAACTTTCGCCTAACAACACGGAAGCTTTTGATCATATCTGTTTGTCTTTATCATACAAAATCTTTTGTTATATTATCGATTCTCTAATTTTCAGCCAATTTAACAGTCTCACGATCTGAGTTGGAAAAATTGATAATCTCACTAGTGAGTTTTGGGTTTTCGGAATATGATTTGTCTTCAAATAACAAACTCGCAATCCCGTCGTCTGCTTCGTAATAAAAGTTGTCTTTAAACGAAGTTTTGAGACGGGGAAAAACATCTGACTTGTCGGGGGACAGATAGAATTCATTAAGGGTTAAACCTTAACATGCCGTGTTCTTCTTTGTGATCATTTCCGCCCGCCATGTGACAGCTGTTGTGTATAATACAACTTCTGATAAGAAAATAAAATAGTTCCATTGTGTTTGCTTCATACTTGTAAAGGGTCGGATATATTTAACTGAAAGGTTCGTATACATACTGGTGACCATAGTGACGGGAAGACGTTGGGAGAATTTGATGCTGCTCGCCATTTTTTAAAGCGTTTTGAAATAAGAGTTTTACATTATGACTCGTGGATTATCTGATTTCTCCATTGAGTTAGTTAAATTAGGGAATGTTAACCCCTCGCCAAGGCTCATTTAACTATCTCGATTGGAGAAATCCGATAGTCCACTCGTAACAATGTAAGAAGCTTATTCTGACGCAGTGATTTAGAGTAAGGTTAGAGAATTCATGCACATGCGTGATCTCAAACCTTTCTATATATATATATAATTTATTTTACTGTTTTTGGATTTTCTGGTAAAAAAAATGCTAAATTGTAGACACTAGTGTGGCTTCTTTAATTTTTTTCTGGTTGTGGAAGACAATACGACGACCCGTAGATTTTTTTTTACCATTTTATGTTTTAGAGGTAATTGCAAATAATATTGAGGAATATTGTACCGAGCAAATTAATATATTGCAAGATCTTGCGAGTATATAGACAGACAAGACAAGAAAAATATTTTATTACAGTCTCACCTCTTTTTAAAACATTTATATACTACATTAAACAAGACTATATGTTACATTTAAAAGAGCCACTCTACACGGAGTTATCAGAGACTATACAAGTAAAACACTAGAAATAATTATATAACTGCAATTACTCGTTTATTGTTTAGTAAATTGAAATATTTTATCATTGGCCTATCGTATTCATAATTAATATATCAACGAAAAATTGTCGGGATGAAATCAATGTTTCAACAGTTAATACCACGATATATAAAGATTTTATTACCAAGTTTTATTTTAATTTGTTCATTTAAGATGAATATTTTTAAAGACATATATTGAATTTAGAAGAATATAATATAATTAACCAGTATTTTAATCAATATGTTTAATAGTGTTTTTAAATGTGCTTGTCATTTCATTCTGTAATCGTTAATAGAGGGCGAATTCGAAATGCAAGTACAAAAGAAGCTTTTAAGATTTATGATAAATTGTAAAACAGGCTTTTATACCATGAGATGTAATCTTAAGACTTTCATTAAGTAAATTGTTGCCACGAGACAAAACAAATCACAAACAAGAAGACTTTGATGGATGTAAGATTTTGCTTTTAAAAAAAGGACAATATTCGTCTGTAATACGGAATAGTTGTAAAGGGTACTTTTATTATTGAAATGTGTGATTGTATCTTTTATGTGTACAATAGAGCAATAGATATAAAATCAGTTGTATACAATCCCAAGGCAGGAACCTCTAGCCTTTTTTAGTCTTGTGTGTTTTTTTAAATTTTGGTTAATTTGTATATTTCAGAGTTTAGTGTGCCGTCCATTTCGATAAAGTTTATAAGATATCTTATAAAAACTAGATTATATAAGATATCTTATATATTATATGAGATATCTTATAAAAACTAGATTATATAAGATATCTTATATATTATATGAGATATCGTATATACTTTATAAGATGTCTTCTAAAGTTTATAAGATATCTTATAAAGTATATAAGATATCTAATAAGGTTTATAAGATCTCTTATATAGTTTATAAGATATCTCATATAGTTCATAAGATATCTCATATAATATATAAGATATCTTTTAAATTATATGAGATATCTTATAAACTATATGAGATATCTTATAAACTATATAAGATATTTTATATAAAAAATATTTATAAGATATCTTATATACTTTATGACATAACTTATATATTTTATAAGATATCTTATAAAGTATATAAGATATCTTATAAAGTTTATAAGATATCTTATAAAAATTAGATTATATAAGATATCTTATATATTATATGAGATATCTTATATGTTATATGAGATATCTTGAAGTTAGAATAAATAGTAAAACGGCTTGCCATAGTAAATGACTATATTGTATATATTTTTTTGTATATGAATATGAAAACAATGTTTAATTATTACACATTGAAATATTGCTGTCTGAAATATAAGAGCAACTAAAGTTACCTGTGCTCTATTATGATGTACATATGGAAATATGATGTACATATTGAAAGTTATACTTTCTAGATACATTTTGTTTTATTCACTGCTTTTTCTGTGATTTGTGAATTCAAAGTTCTTGATCGACTTCATATCTTAAGATAAAAATGATACCGTGATAAATACCTAAAGCGGTTAAAATGAAAGGTAAACAACTCTCGCCATACCAGCTATATTCAAACGAAAACAACACGAAACGGTTCAAAACGTAGAATCAACAGAGAGTCATTTGAGTCTGATTGGGTACAGACACTTACCGGTGGTAGGTTTAAACTGGTTTTATTGGTATCTATCTAGCCTACATGTATATTGGGCCTTTATAAAAATGCAAAACAGTATTAACAGCGGGGTGACCAATAGCTAGAAATACTAAAATCGGTTAAACGGTATATAATCTAGGCACCAGGGTTAAACCGTGCCCGTTGTTACTGTAAAACTTGTTATGGTTCTCATAGCTGCTATTTGGATATACTGTCACACACTGTATAGTTTGTATTTATATACATACATGTATGTATTTAACTTTTATATTTCTTGCACTATGTTGTTTGTCATGCATCTGTTAATGTTATATTAGTAAAGCTTAAATATTTTAAAAGTGCAAAATTGTATTGTATGATCATTTGGTTTATATACACAATAAAAACTTTGATTACAAAAATTGTACAAATTACTTTTTACCAGAAAATCCCAAATTCTTCGTGTTAAGGTGCAATTTTGTTTCAAGTATTTTGAAATGACCAAAGAAATGCAAAACATAAGCAGTTCGTAGTGTCATACAAATTCGAAATATCATAACGAACCAACAGATGAAAAGTTTCACTGACAGCACAAATGATTCCACAACTCACAATTTATTAATTTTTGTTTGTTTGACATAGTCATTTTCTTGAATTTACAATAAAATCTAATTTAATTTAAACTGCAAATATTACCCCAGGAAATTGACTATAAGATCGTGCACAATTGTTGGTGATATGAATAACCTAATTAAAGGTAGATAGAACACCTCGACTACCGCATTTACGATTCCGCACAACTCATAATTAATAATCTTTAAATACTTCAATGTCAGGGCCGAATTACCAGAGTAAAAATGTAGCATGTATTAATGAAAAATAAAAACAATTCCACCAGGTAATAAATCAAATATTTGTCTGTATATTGCAACAATGATGGACATTACAATTCCATTAACAGTATGTGGTATCGGTGTGTTAATTTAAATCGTGTTATGTAACGAGACATTACTGACTATATATGTACCAAATTATTGATTGTCGTCAGAATGTATTATTTCATCAAAGAGTCATTTAGGTTCGTACATTTTGTTTTGGATTGTTTTCCCCGAGTTTACAGCATTTTTAAGTACGCGATTATGGATTAACACGAGAGAAAAAAAAATGTTGATAATCAAGATAAATAACAGAAGAGGAAAGTAACAGTGATGTGTCGTTTATGGTATTAGTTTCAATTAATTGACCGATGATTAAGACAATTTAAAACATTTAATGTGATTTATATATATAGAATGTCCGAGATAAGATGTTTTTAAAGTTGGTAATACAAGTCATGTAACACAGTTTGAAATATATTCTTTGATACCAATTTTGATGCACAAGATGTGCACATTTCGTCGATTTACGACTCATCAGTTGTGCTCAAGCCCTAAAATGTTGAAAACCAAACCATCAATCCAATAAGCTGAAGAGTAAATTAAATTATGCCAAAATTTCAAAAAGGGCTAAAGCGAAAACCGTCTAAGGACAGAGTTAAGCACGAGGAAGATACTCCTTAAGTTTTCACAAATTTTACAATTTTGTATCATTAAATATCAATATTTGTGCTGGAAATAAATGATTGCTATAATACAGTCTATGTAAAGTGAACAATTATACCAAAGGAACCATCAAAAGTACAAATTCAAAGACTGACAAACCTTGGAAATAAAACAAATAATTAGGACAACATACTGTATAAACAGTGAAACCTAAAACTAGGAGTGAGCACAAGTAGAAGAGTAGACCACTTATTCTCCGTACACCCAAAGTATCAATCTAGTAGTGGTCACGAAATCGACACATTCTAACAATTAATAAATTCGCAAAGATGACAAACATATTACCTAAAATACCTTGCCTAGTAGTTTTTGTGACAGGAGGTCATGGTAACTTACTATGCCAGGCAATAACAATTTAGCTGAAACATGTGGATGCAATGATCGTGAATAACCACGCAAGAAGGATGAAATCAACAGGTTTATCAAACAGTTTTATCCCTGCCCGTTTCTAGAAACAGACTTACATGAATGTATGTTTGTCATTGCCACTTATCTCTCTAATTGATAACAACTGGTTATTGTCAATTTTTGACAAAATGCAGAGTAATTTAAAAATGAATGGCTCGATGAAATATTTCCCTTTCGATGTCTATATATTACACCATTTAGGTAGGTACAATTACGGTTGAAAAATCTATTCCGAACTTATATTAGCTATGAAAGAGATTGAAATTAGTTCAGAGCTGATTTTGCAGCTATACTATATTTAATTAACTTGAATTAAACAAACACAGCCTGAAGGAAATAATATTATGAATCACATTCTTGGATTTTTTTTATATGAAACATAATAATGAGAATATTTAACATTATCATTATTTATGCATGCAAGCGATAAGCGATAAGCAGGCGTGTCTGTGGTGTGCCTAATTTCAAGTTCACTTGAACAAATAAATAACATACGAGAACAATTTTGACCCCAACAATATTATGTCTCATTACCACTTATTAGTTGTGCTCTAACAAGAAAACGTTGAAAGCCAGGACATTGACGCAAAATATTTAAGAGCCAATTCACATATATCAAAATTATCAAATGCAGGGGAATACTATACAATATGGTTCCTCAATTGATTATTAGCTGAAACTTTGATGTAAGGTCAATATTTTGTGTTCTTTCCATATATACAAAGAGACAAAACAGAACCATCATGACTTATTTGACACTGATTTTGTATATTTGAACAAAAAATTCTTACTTTTCTTATTTCAAGACCTCCAGAAAAAACTGGCATAAAAAAGACAACTTCATTTGGTTTTTTGTAAAATGTTTTCATACATATTGACAATGATCTCTTATAAATAGTTGGTGGCAATTATCAACAAAATAATGATAAAATACACTGTATGCAAATTTTGACAACATAGGAAATATTGATTGGTTTAGAGGCATATAATAATTTTTTATCTTTTAGAAAATATAGAATGTTCATAATAGTTATTTTTTTTTGGTCAAAATAAGAAGGGTTTTCGCAAAGTGAGTTTTCTCTCCACTGTAAATTGACAACTACATTTACACGTACCTAAAGCAGGGCTAATTTAAGCTGGAATCAACTGAATTATTGCTTTTACCCCTATATGAGATGACTTTCGATTTTCAACTCCAATTTGGTCTTGTGCATATATGTTTACATTTGCGTTTTGGGACTGTGGAGATGGTACCGGTGAAACGTCTTCTTAAAGCATATTCCGCTCAATATGACATGTGAATGTAAGACTGAAAAAAAAACAGATTGAGTAAAACTGTCATCTGTGACAAATGACAGAAATAGATAGTCAAAAAGTAAGGATTGAAAATAAATAGTTACCAGACAAAACTCTCAGTGTGCTATGCAGAGCGGTATATTAGAATGAAAGGTGTAAATGTATAAAATTAGTAAAGGGGGGGGGGGGCAAAATCACCATAACAGAAAACAAAGTAGTTAATAACTACAAAACGACACAGTAAATAATTAACAATTTTTACACTCACGTCTTACGGAAGTCTTCGGGAAAAAATTACCCATATACATACGTAATCTTTCACCCTGATAAATCAAGATATTTCTAAGACAACATATATTATGTTGAAAAGAATTTTGGGGAGTAAAAACTCCCACTTGCGCTGATGACAAAAAAACCCACACATTATTTATTGCTGGGGCGAAACATTAACGCGAATAGGCACACAGTAAAAATCAAACGTCATTGAAAAAATCCAACATTATAATTTACATCTATGCAAAAAGGATAAACTAGAGGCACAATGTGTAAATAATGAATACTCATTATTGAAATACACTATTAGCGACTGACCACGATCAGGACCACCGATCGCGATAAAGAAGCGCAGTGTACGCCATTTATCCATCATGTTTACTGTTTACCACATAATTTGGTTTTCTGTGTACATCAAACAAAACTTTTTCATGATAACTTGCACCAGCTGAGTTAAAATGTTAAAGTTTGTGAAATCAAAGAATATCTTCTTGTGCATAGCTCTGTCATTGATGGTCTTGGCTTTATTCGTTTTACTTTAGTTTGGCATTTTTAAAATTTGCTCTTCTGCGTTTTGGTTATGAGTCGTAAATTGCAGGAATGTGCATATCTCGTGCATCAAAAGTGGTATCATAGAATTCATTAGACTGGAGGAAAATGTTTGCAAAACCAAGTCCCAAGTCGTTTAGCAAAATATATCACATATCAATACCTCCTACTAACAATTATAACAACAACAGAAATAAGTTTAATATTATCTAAGACGACATTATTATGGAAATCTCTTCGATCAACCAATTTCGTTGAATTAAACTTTTTCATTGTATTTTTCTTTCACGGAAAAGAGATATTATATATCAAATGTAATCAAAATTACAAAGAGAGAGAGAGAGAGAGAGAGAGAGAGAGCTATTTATTGTAAATGGTTTTGTATAACTTTGAATGAAAGATAATCAAAAGAGGAAGGTAAACAAATGTAGGATGATGAACACCTAAAGGCACGACTATTTAAAATGAAGAACACAATTTTGTTAGGGGTATATATTTTTTTTATACTACAGCCAATGATAGATAAATATTTTATAAAATTATAGTTTAAGTCTAAATGTTAGGAGAGGAAAGATTATTACATGTATTGAAATGGTTTATACACATGTTCATGTAACCAAAGAGCTAGATCGTGTCTATCTTTCATTATAGCTATGGTTTGACAATAACATGCTATAACCACAAACAATATCAATGATGATCATAAGCCATTTCGATATACATTTGTACTTGTGATTATTTTAAGATTCCTTGGTCGTGTTAGTCATGAATCCAATTACAGCATCAAAGCTTTTATCTTCATGTTGAAAATAATACAAATTCTTGAAATAATTATGAACAATAATAATAGAGGAAATAATAAATTCTGAGAGTAATATTGCTAAAATCTCGATTATAAAATGATTTTTAGAATAAATCGTTTACGACCTTCAAATAAAACAATTTGTGTCATCTTGTATTCGGTGTACAAAATTTATTCCCTCGCAGTACTGTAATTAATGTTTTCAAAGACTTTCCTCAGCTGTAAAATTTTAAAGTACATTTCAGAATTTTGTATTATCGATTTTACATAGTTATATGCCAAAATATTTTCGAGCTTTCTTTAATATATTTCGATTCACAAATTCTTCTCTGCATCAGAATATATTTTACAAATACCGAATTAAATGATTAAATAGGGCTCAGCAGTAGATTACCGATCCGAGGCGCCATGTTAAAACCATTAGTTGATCACATGGGCTCAAGTACAGTATTAGCCGAAAGTAGTACTTTTCGGCATATTTATTCTTCCACAAGTGTATTTGAAGAATTATACGGCTTTCATATGACGACAGGTTGACATATTGACACACTGACAGATTAACCGGAAGACAGATCGACAGCTTGTTGACAGGTTTAGTGAACATCGTGGTACATGTTTGTACCGTTTAACGATTAGATTGACGTTAGCGTCGAATGGTCGATAGGTTGATAGGTCGACCGATTGAAAGGTCGACTTTATAGATAGTTTGATATAAGTGTTGTATGAATGGATTTTCAAGTAAATAGGTCGACGCATCGACAGGTCGATAAGGTCGAGGCGTTGACAAGTTTTATAAATTTGGTGAAATAGCTCTTTCCTTAGATGGTTTTGGCTTCCTCTTTTTGGTCATTTTGGCATTTTGAATTTTCTCTTGAACTGTTTGTATTATTGTTTTCAGTTTTCAACATTTCAGGCCTTGGGTACAACTGGTAAGTCGTAAACAGACGTAATGTGCACATCTTGTGCATCAAAACTGGTATCAAAGAATTTATTATAATAATTATATTCAATTTGGAAAAAGCACAGATGAAACGTTATCGAAATTACACAATATATAAATATAATATACAAATTATTACATTGAAATATAGCAGTTGATATGAATGTTTTAAAATTAAACTATGACAATTGTAACCTTCTACATGTTCTAAATGGATCAGAAAAATGTATAATTAATGTTCTCGTAAACTTTTGCATTCCAAAAATTACAATAAAACGAAAATGTAATTCGAAAAAAAATATTGCCTCTACTCTATTTTCCCCTTTGTTTTGTGATTTGTGGAGGAATGTCACAAATCACGTAAATAATCTTTCAACAGATTAGTTCATCAAATGTCAAATAAGATTTAAGAAGAATGAATGATCTGTTTTCGTGTCTGCATGCAAAAATCGATGTGACTAAATTGTGTTTTTGGAATTAACAATTGTCCAATTTGAATTTTTTCTAACAAAAACTGATATTCTCCGTTCAGTTTCTACAACAATTTCCGATTATAATTATTGCTTATAAATTTAGCATATTTTACAAGTTAAGGATTATTTATTGAATAATTCAGCTTTAATTTTATATCTGTAAACATCAATTATTTGTCAGGGAAATAATTTAAAACAAATTGCACATGTATGTTTTTACTTAATGACCTTAAATTCGCCAAGTTTGATTTGATTGGAATCACAGAACAACAAATATCTCAATATTGTCGTGGGTAACCTTTGAATAAAAGAAATTTGCTGGTAAACAATACATTTTTTCAGTTGTCACAATTACGGAATATTTTAGAAAATTAGCTGGAGAATTGGTTTGGTTTTCCACCATTAAAAACCATGTTGTTATCTTTGGATGTTTGTTTAGGTATAACTTGTGATTTTATGCTTTCTTTGTAACTCCATATCCTTTTTTCCTCACATTCAACCAGTTAACCATTAAGGTATTTTTCTGTATTAAATATTGCTACAGATATGTTAAATTTTTCATAGTCACCGAAGTTTAGAGTCGGTGTTGTGGCTGATATCCATGAAACGAAAGGTCACGCATGCTTGGTAGCACTTCCTTGCAACGTTTTGTTTTAATTTCTTTAAATTTATGTGTTTCTGGAGATTTTCTGTGGAGTTTCGTGCTAACTGTATTGTCAAGTGATGTTGATAAATAATACACGGATAAAATAAAAGTCGACAATGACATAACAATCAAGTGAAGCCGTCCAGTCGAGTGACTTGCAGACAATATTAAAGAGCATAAAAAATAACACTTTAAATCAACAGAGAGTTTAGATGACTTAATTGAATTTGGTTTTTGCTCCTAAGACATGTTAGTTTTGAACCATTGTTTATAAACAATACCAACTACTTATTTTATTAGGAATATATATTTTAATAATCATTAAATGATACCAATTTACTGAATAAGATGCGTATATTTGGCCGGTTCTAATTACATTCATATTCCAGTATTGTAAAAAATAGATTCCATTTATCAGTTGGGTAGCTAACCTAATAATAAAACCATGACAAACGTACCATCTTATTATTTACTTCTTATGTACGGACTCAGTCTTGCTCTGGGTTTCAAAGAGTCAATATGTTTTTATTTCTACTTACTCTTAAACAATGTCATATTGGCCGAAAGGTTCGTCAATTTTTTATCTTTAACTTTTTTTGTCATTATTTTGCATTTGATTTTTTTCGGCTTTTTGTATTTTATACGTTTTAGTCATTCCATACCCTTTCACCGGCTCACCATTCTCATTTATAATTCTTGTATTTTATTGTCGTATGAGTTATCATGGTTATGTCGCAGTACTTACTTTATTTATTTATTTCTAATAAGAAAAGTCCTCTTCTGTTATCATTTTGAGTAAGCATTTACTAAAACTATTATACATGCATTTGTAGTTTTTTTGGAACCACTTCTAAAATTTATGTATAAGTACTTTGTTGACATCAATATGATCTCCTGACACCATTCGGTGTGGAATGGACTGAATCAAAAGTTTGAAGTCTAGTGTTAGTTTTCTCAAAGGCAATCTTACAACATAAGGTATGTCAAATATATATTTTCCAGTAACATGCCAGTCAGGCATAGAGGTCAAATGCTTATCATACATAATCTCAATGGGATTTTGGAAAGTCTTCATCAAATCTTGCAAAATATGATCAAAACATTCAGCGGAGAATGTCAGAAGATCATTTATATCATAACAAACATACATGCATTTAAACTAAAGAATAAAATACCAGAACAAGATAGCACATAAACTAAAGTACTGGCAATGTAATCTACCACTAAACATCCAGAGTGATATCAGATGCTCCGAAAGGGTAAGCGTGACCTACTATGTTGATGGAACTTGTCACATTACCAGTGAAATGTCAGGTCCGTTGAGAAAGATGTGGGATCTAACTGAAGATATCTAGTCTCATTTGATAAAAAGGAACTTCATATCGGCCAATCGAATTGTAATGACGACTATACAATTTCTAGAGTGATGAAATCAACACAGACTTAAAATGACCTTGTCACATGCAGAAGCCTATGTGACAGCAATGTCGCTCTTCCGAGAAAGTTGTGGTATATATCACATACACGGCAGTAACAAATCAACTACACACGTAAGATGTGCACACCATACTAAACTAGAGACCTTGGTATGTTAATTCAAAAATTACGTTCAATCATCCATTATCATCTATGTACATGTCTATGTAGAAAACAGAAGTAGATTTATCTTTAATTGCATGGTCTCTTTAATTTCAAGTTCACTGGGATAGATAAGATGTAGGAAATCCTTAAAGTTAGAATTTATGAAGTGACAAGACATCATCTATATAGCAGAAAGTGAAATTAAAGGACTGGTCTAGGCTAGTTTCTGTTTTGTTTTGTGTGTGCAGTAGCCCCTGTAAAAACTTAGAACTTAGTTTCGTATGAAAACAAGAACAGACTGGCAAAAAGCGGCGCTCTGGTTGTCCCCATTGGAATGATAGATGTTTGCCATTTGACAACTATAAAAGACTTTAAAAATGAACTATATTATTTAATATAGTCATTTTTTCTGCAGAACACTCTCAATCAAAACTTTAATTGTTGATTTCCAAATTCATTAAAATAAGATTTTCGATAGTACCAATCATGATATTCGTTTCTCGCTCACATGTTTCAGTACACATATTATATATGTTTATCATATCGCACACCGCTTAATACCAACTGAAGAATTGCTAAGCATTTCGGTTTGGACAAAATACTGTTAGATTTGACGAGTTCAGCCATTTGGAATAATAAGTAAATTTTACCCCATCATATTACTGTGAAGAGATCAATGTTGAGATGTGGGGTCAAACAGAATGAGAAATGAACACAAATTACTATCATTTTATTACATTATAACGAGTAACTACAAGTGATAATTGGAAATTAAACTGAATGCCGACAATGTAAAACTGGGGAAAGAAAATTATAACGATAAATAAGATTTATTTTGAGAATGTATAGAATATTTCCTGCTAAATGCTACAAAATCTATAGATAATGAAGTTTTTTTTTAATTTTTGTATTCTGAATTCCTCTGAACATTAAAACGAACAAGATTAGTTGTGATAATGAAACATTTACTGTTATAAAATCGTATTCTAGGGGAGGGAGAGGGGTAAGGATTATCCCTTCGTACTTATGATCTGGACTTATGATCTGGCTATACTTTTGGTATTTTGATGGAGTCGGAGGAAGGGGGGGGGGGTGTAAGGATTATCCCTTCGTACTTAGGACTTTTGTTAGATGAATTGGTTGTAATCTTTTGGTATTTTGGCATCTGAATCTTCTTTCCAACATTTTGTTTTACTGTTTTGTCTTTCATAATGAAATTGGGAAAATAATACGGACGGGCTGTTAACGGGTTTAGATTAAAATTCTGGCCGAAAAATGAGAATGACTTTGGACACTTGGAAAAATATTTCAAAAATAAATAGGACATACAGCCGTGAAACCTTAGCAACTTGCATCTCAAGAAAGGTGAAACTTTTGACTGCTTAGCCACAGCACGAGAGACAAATTGTGTCACTACATCTTTATATACTATATATATTTAAATAATACACTATAATATGGAAAAGTGAAATGTTTTACCAATTCCTGACAAAATCTAAACATTTGACAAAGGAGTATAGGGCCATTTTCCTCTGCATTGTTTTTTTTCACTTCTCTGGTAATTTCAAAACTTCACAAGATTCCCTTTAAAATATATCTGAGGACATAACCTACAGGAAGGTCGTCTATAAATCCTTTTAGGAGTTGTTAATACATAAGATAAGAATCAAATTAGATACTTTGTTTGTTTGTTTAGTTGGGGTTTAACGCCGTTTTCAGCACACCTAGCCATTTCGCGGCGGCCAGTTTTTATTGGTGGAGGAAGCCGGAGTACCCGGAGAGAACCACCGACCTTCGGTAGGAAAATTGGCAATCCTTGTTAATTTAGATCAGAGTCGAACACACCCCGCCGCAGGTGAGATTCGAACTCATAACCCCAGCGTTGACAGGCTAGTGATCATTAGTAGTCATGACGAACTACCTAGACCACTCGGCCACCGAGGCCCCAAATTAGATACTGAACTACTAGTATACTCTATACATATCTGAAAATGGCTTATGGAGTTATTGTGACACAAATTTGTCATTTTGATGTTCTTAATACCCTTTTTACTTGTTTTAACATGGAGGACAATCAGAACCAGAGTTTATAAAATTCTCTTAGTTCTGGATGTCCCAAGTGACGATATTCAAATTAAAGAATGATACAAAATTCTTGACAAATTTTTAAAACCTCCTATTATTCACGACTTTTACGGACATGGACTGATTAATGATTAAACATTACATTTCAGTTTGTAAACATCTAAATATATTATATATCACCATTTACGATAAAAATCTGTTAAAATTTAATATTTTAAATTTAGAAGTTTAGAGTGAAACAAAAACGTAGGGAAAAGTGGCCCTGCTCCTTCCAACCAAATGAACATCAGAATTTCTGAAATAAGATAAAATGAAATATGTTCACCATCAAAAACGATGACTGTTTTTTCCTATGCCATTGTTAAAATTAGATCATTAAATGACAAACTCCAATCAGGAAAGTAATCTTCTCACAGACGTTTCGCTCCATGACTTCTGATTGAGCTATCACCATTTGTAACTTTTGACTTGAAAAGTTGATTTGTTTCGTTTTTGTTAATAGCTTAACTAAACCCAGAAGAAACAGTGGAACAAATTGACATTTTTCCATTCTCAGGATATAAAAAATCAAATGTAGGGTCACCTATTTCGAGGTTTCAACAGTTTACCAATGAAATTTGTAAAGTTGAATATATATCGTAATTCCTGAGATTTTTTTATATGAAAAATCATGGTGTATGTAAAATATAATAAAAGAAGATACCAATCTTGGATTTATTGCTACATGTATATCGGAATTTAAAAGCATCTATTGAAATTTCACTGAAATTTGTATAATTCATTTGTATCTTTTATCTACATAATATGTTTCTTCGAATAGAACTCCTGGATATAGACTGAGGGGTCTGTATTCCAGATAAGCGTCCGGCCTTTTAAGAATACATTTCCTAAATATTTGAGTATTAATTATGGTTTCTGTTAAGCATTTTGAAAAAATAATTTCCTTACGCAGTTTGAGTTTAATAAAAGTACGCAGAAATGTTATTGAGAAGCAGCATAATTTTTGTTTTTTTCAATGTTTATGGATTTTTTTTTTAATCTGTGTAATGAGGGAGTATACAACAATGGATATGATCGGTTTAATCACCGGGCAATTTATCGGTGTATTTTATACGCTACATTAGTAATAAGTTTGTTTTTGGCTCGTATATTTTTTAGCTCACCTGGCTCAAAGGGAGGGCCAGGTGAGCTGACGCCATCACATGGCGTCCGTCGTTCGTAGTCGTAGTTCCTTTTAAGATTTTCTTGTCTGAAACCACTGGGCCAATTTGAACAAAATTTGGCAGCAATGGTCTTTATAGGTGGTCCTCTTTCAGACTTGTATCCGATGACCCCGCCCGTCATCCAAAATGGCCACCAGAGCCGAACATAGTTTAACATAGGACCCTATGGGAAATTTACTTAAAGAAAGATCTTCTTGTCTGAAACAACACGGCCAATTGGAACAAGACTTGGCAGTAATGGTCCTAAGGTGGTCATCTTACAGAATTATATCCGTTGACCCCGCCAGTCATCCAAGATGACCGACAGAGCCGAACATAGTTTAACATAGGACCCTATGGGAAATTTACATAATGATCTTCTTGTCTGAAACCACAAGGCCAATTGGAACAAACCTTGGCAGCAATGGTCAGAATTGTATCAAATGACCCCGCCTGCCACCCACAGTTGCCGCCATAGCCGAACTTACATAGGACCATATGGGAAATTTACATAAAGATCTTCTTGTCGGAACAAAACATGGCAGCAATGGTCCTTAGGTGGTCCTCTTTCAGAATTATATCTGATGACGCCGCGTGCATCCAAGGTGGGCGCCAGAGCCGAAGATAGTTTAACAAAGGACCCTTTGGGAAATTTACTTAAAGATCTTCTTTTCTGGCATGACTTGGCCAATTGGCCATGGTACAAAAACTTGCAGAAATTGTCCTTAGTTGGTCCTCTTTCAGAATTATATCCGATGACCCTGCCCGTCATCCAAGATGTCCACCAAGGCCGAACATAGTTTAGCTGTGCCCTATGGAAAATCTACTAAAAAATCTGAAATTACTGGTTGTTAGGTGGTCCTCTGTCAGAATTCATTACGTATCAGATGACCCCGTTCACCATTAAAGATGCCTGCCAGAGCGCAACATAGTTTAACATAGGACCTAATAGAGAAAATTACTAAAAGATTTTTAAGTTCTTGATTGAAACCAGCGTGCCAGTCGGAATTTGACAGCAATGTTCCATGCTGCCAGTCAAGATGGACATAGTCCAGTTGAGCGATACAGGCTTCTGGGAGCTTCTAGTTCAATATTAAAGCAAATGTCCTGCTTATCTAAAAGAACGTTGACTATGAACTGACGAAGCAACTTTCAATACAGCATTTTGAAGGTTTCTACACTGTTTATCTTGGATTAAAAAAAGTTTCTTTTATTTAATTTTGATTCAGTCTTTAGCTTCGGGCATTCCCTTTTTGTTCTACATCTCTAGATTTTGTTAAAAAATTAATCGTATTTTTTATACGGTTTTTTAGCCGACTTTTTGACATTTTTGTCCGGAAAGATTACTCTTGATGTTGTCAGTCGACATAGCCGATTTTACTGAACACAAATAGGCTGTTATGCGATGAAATTTCCACGAATTAAAGTAAAAAACTGTAATGTCCAACCTAAGAGAGATAACCCAGGTTTACTGATAAGGTATCGAGAATCAGCCCACAAAGCACGAAGCAGAATTTAAAAAACAAGATACCTATTTTGTGTAATTAACTCCTCTTAAACCTTGAAAACTGAACATAATGTTTTTGACATATTGATGGCGTGTGATGCGATTTGAAAGATTTTTTCCAGAATTTCCATGTTGTGGAACTTACATTTAGTCATTTTTTGCAAAAATATTCTATGGACAGTAAGTATTTTGCAAGTTTTCTGTAATACACTTCTTCTGTCCTCATCTTTTAATTCTGAAACCATTTGGGGAACCTTTTTTGGCATATTAAAGATTTGTGAATTATTTCCTGATTTCTCATATTTTTGAACTCTTTTGTCATTTGTTTATTTACTGTACCTATTTTTGTAACCAACTTCTCCGACACCTGGAAGCTTTTTAGATCAACATGATCAACGAGTATTAACTATATACATAGAATGTAACATGTCACAATGATAAATACAAATTGCATATACCTTATATGACCTTTTCCATATATGCCTTGTTATCATCCCGAGATCTTAATAATGACCCCAACCGCCTCGGTGATCTCGTGGTAGCGTGCTCGCCTTGAGTGCGGAAGGTCACGGGTTCGATCCCCCGCCGGGTCAAACCAAAGACATTAAAATTGGTATTTGCTGCTTCTCCGCCAAGCACGCGGCATCTAGGAGTAAGAGCAAAGACTGGTCGGCTCGGAGTCAGTATAATGTGTCCGAGTGAGGTGATATGTCTTCCTGCGGACAGTTACCTCGTGAGCTAGCACATTAAAAATCCGACTTAGCGTGTCAGTCTAGTACAAAGCAGGGATCATATTCATTATCATATCAACATGTTCTCGTCCTGATATGCACCTGGTTGCCACTGGACGTTAAACAATAATTCATCCATCCATCCGTAATAACGACCCCAAGGCTTAATTTAATATTCATGATATTCGCTATTTTCTTTCTTTCTTCTTTTTTTTTGAAGGGCTACCACATTTTGGGGAGGGGGGGTATGTAAAAAGCTGTCTTTTATGGGGTATTCAGCTACATGTAAACATTCACGCATAATTTTCAACCAACGAAATGGTGGAAAAAAACAGTTTTGTAAGAATCAAATATTAGTACCTGTGTATTGTTGAAAAAAAAAGTTGGCCTTTAATCGATTTCATCGAAAATATTTGCAGTATTCATATGAATCAAGATTGTTAAATCGCTCAATTGTATCTAAATGTTATATATTTTGGGGGAGGGGGCAAGGGATAAATGTAAAAGACAAAGCCAGGTCCGGAAATTTGGGAAAACGTGAAGGAAAGGCGAAAAATGTTAGGAAAAAAAGAAACGGAAGGTTAATGATCACGGGAATCAATTTCTGGTTCATTTTTTGGTAAAAAAAAGTTCCTCGCGTTTTAGCGCAAAACTAAACAAGCTCGTAGGTGCTCATAACGCAACGGACAAACGGGACGAAAGTTGATTTATATTTGGAAGTTCTTCAGATACATGAAGTATAAAAAAGAAAGCATAGCAAAACATATGATGGTTCATGTGTGGCTTCTCCTATCATCTTTTTGGTCCAGAAAGTGTAAAAATCATGAAAAATTGAACATACTGATTGTCATTGTCACCTTGGTGTGGATTTCCAAGAAAATGGTACATGTACATGGAAATTGTAAATTTAGTATTACATGTATCATGTATATTAGGGCATTATTGTTTAATAACCTTTCTTGAATGTGGATTCATGAATGTGAACTTGCTTCTGTTTAGAGATCCTTCCTTCAGTGTTGAAAATAATATAATTGTTGTGAAAGAGCTGAATGAGATTCTCTCTGTGATATAACAGTAGTTATGAATGTACATGCAATGTTACACACCCTTATTACATTCAGTTCGGCCTAAGAGCGCTTTTTACGTGCTATTAAAAAGTGTTGTAATGAAAACAAGAATTTCTGTAAAATGTAATGAACAAAAATTACATGAATTATGTTCTCCAGTCAAATACAATATTTAAGCGTTACGTTTTCTAAGTATTATCAAATAAAATTTCAACTCGTGTAATTATTTCAGAAAAAAAACTATATATGTGCTGTACAAACGCACGAAATATTTAAGGTAAAATCAAAAATTTAAATATAGTCTTAGATGCGGAAAAAATTACTTTCAACGATTTATAAGCCAGCTAAGCCCGCTCTTTAAGGTAAAGATATACGTCAATCGAATTACTACAATGCCAACATGCTGGCATCCATGCGAAGTCTCGTTCCGCCATTGCTTCCGACTTGAGATTATCTTGAACAAAATAAGTTATTTATGGACTTACCTCAACTTTTTTAACATTCTGCGTCATGAAATTAAAAATAAATTTTGACAAGAAAAAAAAAGTAGACAAAGCAAACGCAAAAATCTTACGCTTCGCTCGCTTTCCAGGTCACACCTGTTTCATATTAATATGACAGATTTTTTTTTAATTTCTTCACAATTTTCTCACCTCCAGAATCCGGTGTACGTTTGTTTAAATGTGTAAATTTATCTCTTCGGTTTTTAGCGAGATTTTCCCCGTATTACCCGGGGTTTTACCTCCCTATCATGCAACCAAGATATGTCCCGAGTAGCACCATGCTGCCTGTGGCTGCTGTCGGCCTTTTAACGCTTTCAGATGTATTTTCAGTCAACTGTTAAAAAGCTTTCATAGCTGTAAATCAACCGTTTAGTGATAATTCTTGTAAATTTTGTTTTACAGTATATTGGCTCTTTGAAATGAGCCAACAAATATAACCGTCTGGCGCGTTTTTTTCTGATAAAGGGAGACAATCAATTATTTCCCCATTGGAAACCGACCGTACGATGTATGATTAAGATCTTTTTTGAAAAAGAAAAGTACAGCAGTTCAGACCACATCAGAATGTAAACATTTAAAAATGAAACTAACAGAAAAAAAGTTTGATAGTCACGATGCTAAAAACATTTTTGGAATGTCTTGGCATTCTTAATCTTGCCACTCTTCAGTCTCTTGCATTTTTTTGCCAGTCTTGGTGCCACAGAGTGACAAGACTCGCACTCACAGTCATGAGTCTGGTATTGGCAACCTCACCAGGCCCATGCTGCATTTACATTGTACTCCATTTTTTATTGTCAGCTTGAAAGGTCCAATGAAAATTTTACGTTTTGGTCCCAAGGGGATAGGATCTACAGTTAATGCTAGGTGCAGCACTGGATGGAAACATCGATTATAAACATTATATCTGGTACCCAAATCGTCTATAGATAGGTGATAAATATTTTTTAACCCAGTTTTTAAATAACTTCCGGAAAAACAGCAGGTAGTAATTTATTTCAAAGTTAGTATCAAAACATGCCTGTTTTATAAGCAGATTTAAATTTTATTCTTACATGTATTTATAAATTCCAACTTTCCTACAAACTGCAAAACACACACACAAAGACCCAAATAGAAATGTTTAGCATTTCATGCCAGGGTACCATTGATTTTTGTCGAGCCTGTGACTTAAGTCACAGAAAGCTCGACTTAGGGATAGTGATTCGGCGGCGCGGTGTTAACTAACTTCTTAAAAGCTTTATATTTTAGAAGGTGGAAGACCTGGATGATTTATACTTTGTATATAGATGACTTATGTTACGAAGTTTCTGTCTGTCATATGTACATTGTCCTTGACCTCATTTTCATGGTTCAGTGACTACTTGAAAAAAAAAAAAGATTTTTTGTAATGTTAATTTCCCTCTTATTATGAGTAATAGGATAACTATATTTGGTATGTGCGTACCCTACAAGGTCCTCATCCCTGTCAGACAGTTTAATTGACCTCGACCCCATTTCAAGGATCAGTAAACAAGGTTAAGTTTTGGTGGTCAAGTCCATACCTCAGATACTATAAGCAATAGGTCTAGTATATTTGGTGTATGGAAGGATTGTAAGGTGTACATGTCCAACTGGCAGGTGTCATCTGACCTTGACATCATTTTCATGGTTCAGTGGTTAAAGTTAAGTTTTTGTGTTTTGGTCTGTTTTTCGAATACTGTGTGCAATAGGTCTACTATATTTGGTGTATGGAAGGATTGTAAGGTGTACATGTCCAACTGGCAGGTGTCATCTGACCTTGACCTCATTTTCATGGTTCAGTAGTTAAGTTTTTGTGTTTTGGCCTGTTTTTCGAATACTGTATGCAATATGTCTGATAGCATTTACTTTCATTAGAAATACACGACAGGCGAGACATTTTTGTGTGTCCACTGTTGTTTTGAATTGGGGGTACAAGTACCCTCTGCTTATATATTTTGGAGGTACAGGTAAATTTCTTTGGGTACAGATGTATCCTCTTAAGACTTCCTGTTGGGGGTACACTTAATTCTATAATGTATTTCACACAAATGTGATTCCAAAAGTGTAACTCCCTTATCCTACATCTTTCTGTATGAATGATAAATTTTCTCTCATTACATCAGGAACAAATTCTAGGAATTAGATAGGAAGTGAGAATGGCTGCCATGACAGAAAAAATGTTTATAAACAATGAAGGATTCTAGACATGCTAGAGAAAAACAAATATAATAATCAGAAAGATCAAAAATAATTTGGTTTTATACTAAAATTTGGAAATCATGTAGTGGTTTTCTATTTAAAATCAATTTCTTTGTGTAATTTTTGTCCAAATCCAGAAAAGTTGATGTTTTGACATTATGACGTCGATGAAATGTACTGTGACGTGACTTTTTATGTCACATGACGTAAGACAGTGATATTCCACATAGGTGTCGTACACCAGTAAACATTGTCCTCAACTCCTTGTAATGAGAGAATATAAAAAACCTCTGAAGCAACTAGGTGCTTTGGAACTAATATTTGGTGGAATGGTCCTTTGTTTTATTATCAAACTTGATCTACATACTGTCAAAATTTACACCTGTAAATAGAAAATTTGCATTAATAAGACCATAAGAGATTTTAAATAACTTGATTGATCTTAAATACTGAATTTATTATTTCAGTGATGGACTGATGTAAAATGTTGTACTCCGTCTTTGTCGGACATCTTCTCCCTACAGTTACAAAGGTAATGTAATATATGTGTGATGGGCTGGTGTGACATGTTGTATTCTGTTACACATACCTTTCTGATAGTTACAGAGGTAATGAAATATATGTGTGATGGGCTGGTGTAACATGTTGTATTCTGTTAGACATGCCTTTCTGACAGTTACAGAGGTAATGTAATATATGTGTGATGGGCTGGTGTGACATGTTGTATTCTGTTACACATACCTTTCTGACAGTTACTAAGGTAATGTAATATATGTGTGATGGGCTGGTGTGACATGTTGTGTTCTGTTACACATACCTTTCTGACAGTTACAAAGATTATGTAATATATGTGTGATGGGCTGGTGTAACATGTTGTATTCTGTTACACATACCTTTCTGACAGTTACAGAGGTAATGTAATATATGTGTGATGGGCTGGTGTAACATGTTGTATTCTGTTACACATACCTTTCTGACAGTTACAAAGATTATGTAATATATGTGTGATGGGCTGGTGTAACATGTTGTATTCTGTTACACATACCTTTCTGACAGTTGCAAAGGTAATGTAATATTTGTGTGATGGGCTGGTGTAACATGTATTCTGTTAGACATACCTTTCTGACAATTACTAAGGTAATGTAATATTTGTGTGATGGGCTGGTGTGACATGTTGTATTCTGTTAGACAACTACATGTACCTGATTTTTACAGGTAAATATTGGTTACCACCATTTACTTTGTTTACTAATGGTAGTATCCTATTGGAAACGAACCAGACATGACTGGAATTCGTCTGTGTACAGGAACACATCTGAAATTGCGTCCAAATTAAAAAAATATGTGTACAGAACACATCTAGACGCGTTGCAAATATCCCTGCATGTGTATATTTGGTGCTCTTCCAGCATCAACAACTCTTAAGATATTTAATTAAATATATTCGGACTTGTGGTATTTCCATTTAATGATATTTGGTATATACAGTAGAGTTCTTATATAACTTACAGGCTTATAATGCAAGGTTATAATGAAGGTAAATCCCTGATCTCATTTCTATTTAAACAGTGTATTTCTCTAGGCTTACTACAAATTTTTTAAAACCAAATCAGACTTATAACAGAGAGTTTTAATCCCAAACAACTTTTTTATTTCTCTTAAGTGTCCTGTTATAACAAGGATATTCCTGAACAAACAAATTGTTTACCTATCTCCCGTTACACACAGAGATTACATATGTTAAATTGGACTTGACACTTCTGTTATTGGTACTTGAAAAGTCAGTTATCCCATGTTTGTTGTTTTTAGTAATGTCAATCAAGACTTTTTTAAATATTCAAACAATAAAATTGCTATTACTGATGTAATTAACATTGTTTCAGATAGACACTTACAGAAAATATTTTTATAAATCAATTTTAAAAGGGGAGGTAATTCTGCATTCTTTTTCTTGTAATGAACGTCGCCTTTAATGAAAAATATCGAGATTTATAAACGAACACTACTGTAGTTGTTTTAGCTCTTCAAAATGAAAAGAAAGTATGTGGTAGCATTCAAATGAATTAATGATAAAAATCAGGATTTCACTTCACTTCATTCTAGCAACCAGAAAATTAAATCAAATGGTAGTTCCATTTAAATTAACAAATGTTTGTTATTCTGTTTAATTTTCAGGAAGAACTTTATACATTGTTCTCTGGCTGTGGAGATATACATGACATATTTGTATGTGAAGAACAGCTTAAATCATCATACAGATATGGGTAGGTTTCCTATAATTAATAATAAGACTATACATGTTTAGATTTATCTGTTTTTGTCTCGCCTGCGACAAAAATTTGCGAAGGCAAGACGGATATATTAATTTCCGGGAGCATAAACTTTTTTAAAACTTTAATAACTTTGCACATGTAATACCTACAATTAAAATTTATGGTCCACAAGGTAGCTTATCGTATAAGTTTGCCGCAGTATACTTGTCTTGTGACCCTGACCTCATTTTCATGGTTAACTGAATTCACAATCATGAATTTAAAAGCTGCATCCAAGTTTCGTGGTTAAATCCATTTCTCAGCAACTGTAATACCTAGGCCAACTATATTTGGTCTATATATAGTTCTTAGTGGGTACATGCCAATCTGACACCTGGCTTGGGACCTTGACCTCAATTTCATGCTCGAGTGACTTTGTCACTTTTTCTTGGTTAAGTCCCATTTTTCAGAAACTGTAATACCTAGGCCAACCATATTTGGTCTTTAGATAGTTCTTTGTGGGTACATGCCAGTCTGACACCTGGCTTGACTTCAATTTCATCTTTGAGTAACTTCGTCACTTTTTCATGGTTAAAGCCATTTCTCAGCAACTAGAATACCTAGACCCACCATATTTGGTCAATAGATAGTTCTTAGTGGATGCATGTCAGTATGACACCTGCCTTTTGACCTTAACCTCAATTTATTTTGATGCATTTTTCTTTGACTTGCAAAATGTCGGGTATCAGATAATCATTATTCTGTGTCCATGTGCATACTCAGGCGAGACATGTAGTGTGTCCACTCTTGTTAATCTATTGCAAGCACTTTATACAGGCCTCTATATACAATTTTTGGAAAGATTGCAAATCGTTCCTATGGCATAGGCCTCCAAAACCGAAAGTGTGGCCGCTTCGATACCATCGAACATTAGTACATAAAATGTAGTTCCAATGATGACAGCATCACTGATTGTCTACAGAAATTTTACCATAGACATGACTCTCAAGCGGCTGTAGTTAGATCTCCTACGTGCGACATACCGAATGAAAATGAGGAGCAAGTGCAGAGAACTAGTTTTTATTAGATTGGTGAATATTGTCCCGAGCAGACTTTATATTTCACGAGCTTGTCAGTGCAATATAATGTGCTGCAAGGGACAATATTCACAAATATTCATGCAATAACCATTTTATTATATAGTAATAAATATTTTCTTCTTTTTTCACAGTTCTACCAAGAGCATTAAGCTCCTGATCAAAATAAATAACATATTGCAGTAGTGCTAATATACATGTATGAACATTAAAACTTTTATTTGCACAGTTCAAAATATGAAGTCGATTCGAAGCCTGGGGAATATCACATCGGTTGTTGCAAATAAAATCTCAAATTTGTTCTTGTTAACATTATACTTAATAGCTCAAATCGGCTCGTTTTGCAGGTGTTTGTGTCTTAGAAAAGTATTTTCAACCAAATAAAATTTAAGAGTCGATCTAGTTTCCGCCATTTTAATTTCTGTAAACAGACAAAGATGCAGCAACTTAAAATTCAATTTCGGAACACATCTGTTCTTTACCAAAAATGAACAAACTTTGCATGCAAATACAAGGATTTATTGCACAATCTCTTCCATTGGAATCAAACAGGAAATATTTATTACTATATAATAAATTCAGATATGGTTTTGTACACAAGCCACTGGTATATGATTAACTCAGGCAATATGAATGTATCTTGTATTAATAGCACTGATTACATGCCCAGTTTTTAACATGGTAATGTATTTATAGTAGATTGTTTATAGACATTTTATAAAATTCACCAAGGCTGATAAATCATTCATTATGTGCATGTGTTATACTTTCACACATTAAGGCCAAGTAAAAAAATAAGTATGGGTCCTGTTATATCAAAATAAAAAATAGGGTGGGTAGGTCAGGATTTTTTTTATTTTACAAATTTTTTTTAACATATAGTCTATGGTAGAGACATTCTGACTTGAACAGTACCTATTGAAAAATATCCAAAAAATCTTTAGGGTTGGTAATGGTAGAGTTATCAGTACCTCACATATTTTTTGTTGTTTGGCCTAATATAAACATTGGTTGCAGGTTGTATATGGATTCATATTTCAGAAATTTATAAAAATGTTTCAGGTTTGTGAGGTTTTCTAAAAGTGAGGATGCCCTGAAAGCAGTGTCAGAGCTAAACAAATGGCTTCTGCATGGGACACGTATTATTGTAGATATTGCCAGGGACACAGCTGAAAGAATAAAAGAGGGTAATATCAATAAGTACCCTTTTTATTTTGAAATGTAAATACTTAAGATTTCAATTTTTTTAGCAGTGAGCTGACACATTTTAGTGACATGTAAAATTGGAATATCATGTGCTCTACTGTTTATCGTTGGATGATTTTGCTGATGGTTGCCATTGGTGACAGAAATAAACCCATAATGAAATCATACTTTTTCCATCTTTAGTCTTAATTTTAATAAATAATCTATAATAAGATTTTTGAAAGTCAATATACATGTATTTTGTTATAATTTTGAGTGTTTTTGGTTAGTTATGAAGGGGCAAAAAATTGTAATTTTTTTCTTTGTTTCTAGAGAAGAAGTTGAACAATGACAGATTAGTAAAGTCATCTCCACCCAGACCTAATGTGCGAAGTGAAGAAGGGGCTAAAGCACTGGTCCAGGACATCATGTACCTTAGTCGCATCAAGGAGACCTGTTCAAGTCTTAATTACCAAGTTAATAGTGGTACTTTAGGAGGTAATGTAGAGATACAACCAGGTAAATATTGATTTGTAAGGTGACGTTCAGGGAAGCAAAGTGTAAAAGGGCCATAGATATATGCAGTTTCTAAATTGTCTAAAATTATACCCTCAAAGCAATGAATTTAAAAAAACCGAAATAATAAATACCCACAAAGATATCTAAATGCAGGGTTTATGATCCTATCTAGTCATACATTGAATGTATGGGATCATTTTAAAATGGCTAAGATTGAGTATCAGAAACTTTACGTAGTCTCTTAAAGATTCTTGAAAAATTTGGGGTTTAGATTTAAAAGTTGTGAAAAAAATCAGAATATTTGATCAAAAAAGGTTAGTAGTGGCATTTAAGAATGAGATATCACATGTATAGTGTCATTGAATTACAAATAATTATCCAAAACTGTGACATATATATATATTGTAGATGCTAGAACTAGTGCATTAGATGTAGACAAACTCATAGACAAAATGGCAGCACATAAATTAGAGAGAATCCGACCAACTCCTGGTCAGTTTGAAGATGAAATCACTCCTGAGGTTATTACACATAAACTAATGGAAAGGCAAGTTTACGAAAGAACATGTAAATATAATATTAAGAGAAGGGATATTCTTGACTTAAAGTATCTAAATGCATCCTGTAAAAGATCAAGCATTGATTATACTCGCATTGCGGGTATATTGTCATTGTCTCTGTCTGTCCGTCTGTTTGTCCATCCGTCACACTTTCTTGTGACATCAACTCCTCATTCAGTTTTGGGTATAGCATTTCAATTCCTTCACAGTAGAGTTGCATATATCCTGTAGATGCACAATAAGGTTTTAAAATGTTTGATTTCGCTCAACGGGTGAAATGTAGGACTGAAAACGAGCGAATTATCATAATATGCTTGTGACATCAACTCCTCATTCATTATTGATGCTAGGCTCTACATTCATTATGGAATGATTGCACATGTGATATAGATGTGCAATAAGGTTTTAAAATTTTGATTTCTTTCTTGGAGCGAAATTTGGGACAGAAAATGAGCAAATTTTCAGAATATGCTTAAAACATCAATTTTTGAAGCATTTTTTATTCTAGGCTTCTGGTTTCTTTATAGGTAAATTGTCCATGGTGTAAAGATGGAAAGATAGGTTTCAAAATTTTAATTTTCGCTTAATGGAGAAAATCAACAAATTGTCAAAATACGTATGAATGTGGCATCAACTCCTTATTGATTATTGATGCTAGGCTTCTACTTTGATTATAGAATGATTGTACATATGATGTAGATGCGCAATAAGGTTTTAAAATTTTGATTTCATTCATGGAGCGAAATTTGGGACCGAAAATAAGCGAATTTTCAAAATATGCTTAAAACATTAATTTCTGAGGCATTTTTTATGCTAGGCTTCTGGTTTCTTCATAGGTATCAGTGATTTTGTTAGCCTTATTTCACAGCCGAATTTCGCCTGTTTCTCCTGGAGAGTTTTCCCAAACAGTGGAAATTTCCCAATTGTTAGACATAATTTATTGAAAACCAGATAAAAGAAAGCAGGTGTTATGTTCCAAAGTTGTATTTCTCGGTTTCAGGACTTTGTTTACTTCAAGTTCAACAGTTCGGCAAATCGTACCTAGTCTCATTCGTCAAAACCTGGCCAATTCCGTACCTCCATGGAGAGAATCGGAGTCGCCCAAGATTTGCCGATTGTACAGTCTGTCTGTCTTCTGTATATTCCTCCAAGAACTTTAATTAGAGCACCGCCATGATAATATTCGCTAGTAGCCAGATCTGCTCCGGTTTCGGTTCTGGATCCGCCACCGTTACGGGGACCCCTTTCTGTCCCCGATACCAATCAGCTAAACGAAACAGACTAACCAAGAGAAACTTGGATGCTATGATGAGGATTTGCCATCAAAACAAATCTTTATCTAACGAAGATTTAGACAATCTTGTTGTTAAATTTAAAGGACTCAAAGACAAAAACTTAAGCTGTAGACTTGTCTTGTGACTAACTCTGATCTATCATTAAAACAAATTTATTAAACATTTTACAAGTTGTAAGTATGGTTTATGGTCTAGTATACTTCACTGAAAATATTTTCCCAATTTTTGGAAAATGCGATAAAAAATTCCCAAATATAAAGGAGGGGGGCAGCTTTTAAAAACCTAAACAAAACACTGGGTATATTGTCCATGATGGACAGATGCAAAAAAAAATGCTCAACACACAATTTTAGACCCATTGCATATAGGAAGTATTATAATTGTCAAAATATGCTATTGAGGATTAACATAAAGATCTTTGATCCTAAAATAAACTTTGCATGGTTTATTTTAACTTGAGTAATTTTTGTCCTTAACACTAAATTTGCATCAAAATCATCACTTGGACGAAACAAATGTGGGGTGCGGGTATAACTGTCGTCTCCGACAGTACTATAGTTATCCCCGCCCTTGAAGAAGTTCGAGGATATTGTTATCGCCCCCGTCTGACTGTCTGTCCGTCCGTCACACTTTCTTGTGACCTAAACTCCTCGCTCATTTTTAACATGCATTTAATTTCTATACATTATTGTCACATATGGTATGTAGATGCGCAAGAAGGTTTTAGAATTTTCATTTTCATAAACTGGGTACCAAAGGTGTCAAATTTCGAATATGAGGAATTGAAGCTTGTGACCTTAAATCCTCTTTCATTTTTGACTTCTATACAATATTATCACATACTGTATCTAGATGCACAAAAAGGTTTTAAAATTTTGATTTTCAAAAATTGGGGCCCACAGGGAATTGTGAATTTAAGCTTGTGACCTTAACTCCTCTTTCATTTTTAGGGTTAGGTTGCTAAGCAACCAAAACCCTTATGCCGTCGGTCGTTTGGTTAGACAATGAAGGAAACTTTGGAAATCTGGTGTTTTGTGGAAAAAGTTGGACCAGAAGTTTTTGAAACTATGTTTTTATGAGTAAATATGCAAGCTTATCTAGGATTGAAGCTTAAGCAAGGCTAGTTAAGCAGCTTTTTATCTCGATTTTGAGATGACACATGCGCAAAGCAACCTCCATATTTTTCGAATTACGACTATGTTTATATTGGAATATCATATAAGAAAATAAACATTCCGCGGTAAAATAGTCCTAATATTTGTTGTTGCTGGTGCAGTTGTTTTTTAATAGAAATGTAACTGAAACACACCGAGAAGTGTAATTGTCCAGTTATTTAATAAAAGATGTGTGTTTTATTGACGATTTCCTTTTTGTTTTGAAAGCCGTGTAAAGTATTCGCACCTTTTAAAGTGTACAATGCTATCGGCGTAAGGATTTTGAATGTTGACATTTGCACGGATATTTTGGGAAGGATTACAATCAGGTTTATTTTCAAAAGATTTCAAAGGTAAGTTCCATTTTTGTTGTGAACGTGATTGTTAACTTATACAGAACATATTTTGCACATTATTTGCTTATTCTTCTTGTAATTCTGATGGTATTTTGTGTATTTGATTAACCTTTTGACCTGATCATCGTGACTTCATTTTGTCAAACCTGTTGGTCAGTGATAGAATTGCATACAGGTTATTTGAAATGCCGACAACTTGCACATTAAGATTGAAAAACACTGTGTTTATCATTAATTTAGAAAACGGTATTATCGAAGGTATAATGGGTTTATTTTAATTGAAAGCTTGAATGTTTACGTTCTTTTTGTGTATTTGATTAACCTTTTGACCTGATCATCGTGACTTCATTTTGTCAAACCTGTTGGTCAGTGATAGAATTGCGTACAGGTTATTTGAAATTCCGACAACTTGCACATTAAGATTGAAAAACACTGTGTTTATCATTAATTTAGAAAACTGTATTATCGAAGGTATAATGGGTTTATTTTAATTGAAAGCTTGAATGTTTACGTTCTGATCTACCTGCACATGCGCAATGTAGTGTAAATAGAAATAACCCCCTTCTACAATTGTCCAAACTTTGTCTTTTTATATAACCTTAATAACTTGAAGACCTTTGATTTCTGTTTATTTTAATTCATCAAATCATTATTATGCGTTTGACTTTTTAAAAAAATTCAATTTAGAGTGATAATTCAAGAAACGTTAGCCGACTCGTGCTTTCTTTGATTGATTAGTGCATATTTATGTACAGACATGCGCAGTAAAGTTGAGTAGTAGAACCTTCAGCTCAGATACACTGTGTTGCGAAAATATACGTTTTAAAAAATCACTGTATATTTTGAAACCAAAGCAATACATATGCTGTCAATTTAAAAAAAAATCAGTCACCTACCCACAGGAACATTATTATATAATAGACACTTTTTCCGCAGAGCTCGTTAACTTTCATAATTGATATATTTCCTTGTAAATAATACTGTTAATAAAAAGAATTCAATACCAAAACCTATTTTGCAATACATTGTACAAACAAAAAGCATTGAAATAATCATCAGCAATGTTTGTACAAATAAAAGTCAAATGCTAGCAACCTAACCCTACCGGTGCTATGCACTTTGATTCATTTTATTTATTTAATTTATATAAAAGATTCTCACATACTGTATTTAAATATGCAGTAAGGTTTTAGAATCTTGATTTTCAAAAATTGGGGCCCACAGGGGTCGAATTCTTAAATGTGGAATTTAAGCTTGTGACCTTAACTCCACGTTCATTTTTAATTTTATGCATTTGATACAGTATTGTCACATACTATATGTAGATGTTCAATAAGGTTATAGAATTTTGATTTTCAGAACTCTGGGTCCACAGGTGTTGAATTTTGAAAATTGGAATATTAAGCTTGTGACCTAAACTCCTCTTTCATTTTTCATTTTATGTATTTAATTTCTTTACGGTATTGTCACACACTATATGTAGAAGTGCAATAAAGTTTCAGAATTTTGATTTTCAAAAATTCGGGCCTGTATTCAAAGGTATAATTGTGAAAAGGTGCACAGGGATACAAATGTGGGGAGTGCGTGGATAGCTGTCGTTTCCGACTGCCTCAGTCTAGTTTATATTTTCTGTTTTATTTTATAATAGGCAATGAGGCTTTCAAAACACAGAAAATCTTGCACACCACTAAGTTAGAGATGCAAATCCAAGTTATATTCTTTGCTGAATATCCATCTGGTCACATCAAAGTGTTTAAAGTTATCAACAAACTACTTACCATAATTTTCTTGACAGTTATACATGTATAATTAACAAAGTAAATCTATAACTAAGCAAGCATTGGGTATAATCCATTAAAATACACATCAAGATATGTTGGATAATTTGACCTTAAAGAGTGTGTGGTCAAATAGTTTAGATAGTTGTATAAGATTTAGAGCAATCAGACCAAAAAATGGGAAAAGTGATGTTTTGCACATAAGAGATCATCTCAAGAACAAATACAAAAATAGCGTATACACCTGAAGCTCTGGGAAATCTTTCTTTGGCTTGTACACACAAAATGCGACAGCTCAGTTAATAAAACAAGATATAATACACATATAAGAACAGCACTTCCTTTGCTGTAAAAGTTCTTTAATGTCATCTTTTTAACCATTAATTCCTTGTTGGGATTTTATAACTTCAGAATTTGTAGCTACACATGTATAAAGCTTGGAATGGCACTGTTAAGTATTCCAGGCCTGGGATTGACCTACGGATTTGAAAAAAAGGCCGACATTTAATAATTGAAATTTGAGTTATCTCCCTTGTGTATTTTGAATTATTTTTTGTTTTCCTTTAAGTTTTTGTTACTGTTTATGAAAATATAAGGTATAATTGATAAGACTAAATCCCTTGGAAAATGAAAAGAACTTCTGGGGATTTTCATTGGAAACAGTATGGACAAAATTGATAACATAATGGACAATTGAAAAATAAATATCAGATAACTTTGATCTTTATTCTTTGATAGTGACCGTAGCCCAACAAGTGTAGATTCCACTAAAACCAATCGATTCCTGTCAGCATTACAGATTGTTACTGGAAAACTGAATTCCTTTCTACAGGAGGTTAAGTCTGATCCTGATATTAGTCCTGTCAAAGACCAAGGAGCTTTAGATAACTATAGAATGGAATTAGAATCTGATCCTGAACTCAGTCCTCCTGAAAGTCCAGAAATATTTAAATTTAATGAACCAGCTGTAAATTCAGGAAGAGAATTTACTGATTGTATTCAAGAAAGTAGCATTAAACTTGGTTCTCCTAATAGTGATATCTCTAACTTTTGTGAAGCAGCAGTGAATTCAGAAACAAATTTTACTCTTGGTGCAAAACCAAGTAGCATTAAATCTGAGGATCAAAAAGAAAATAGTACTGAAGACATAGAAACTTTAAAAAGCTTCCTTCAAAACATGAGTCCTCAATCAGAATTTGTATTTCAGAAGGAGGATAAAAATGTCAAGGCAAAAATGGAATCATCCAATACTCAAGACATTGAGGCTGTTACTTCCTTCCTGCAAACTGAATCACAGCCTGTATTCACAATAGAAAGTAAAACGGTCAAACAAGAAGACATATTTAATACAAAAGATGTGGAAATTTCAGATGCCTTTCTGCAAGCCAGAAGATGTGAACCACAATATGTATTCTCAAAAGAAAATAAAACTGTTCAACCAGACACAGTTAATACTGTGCTGAAAACCAGAAAAACTTCACCAAAACCTGTATTTACAATGGGAAGTAAAACCATAAAGCCAGAATCAGCTATGTCCAATGTAAAAGACATAGAAACTTTGAATGCATTCCTGCAAGCTGGAAAGTCTGAACCACAACATGTGTTCAAAAAGGAAAACATGAATGTTGATTCAGTTAAAGATAGATTAAATACTGTTCTTAGAACAAAAATACCTCAACCAGAACAGGTATTTACAATGGAAAGTAAAACTGCTAAGCCAGAAGAAGACATATCTACTACAAAAGACACAGAAACTTTAAATGCCTTCCTGCAAGCTAGAAAATCTGAATCACAACATATATTCTCAGAAGGAAATAAAAGTACTGAACCAGACACAGATAGATTAAATACTGGCAAAGGTCAGCCTATATTTACAATGGAAACTAAAACTGCCAAATCCGAAGAAGCCATACCTATTACAAAAGACATAGAATCTATAAATGCCTTCTTGCCAGCCAAAAAATCTGAAAATCCTATATTTTCTAAAAGAAAAACAACTACTGAATCAGAATTTATTTTTACTAATATTGAAAAATCAAAAGTATTAAGGACTTCGCCAAGGACAGTTAAATCTGAAAATCTTGTATTTCCATCAGAAAATAAAACTGTTGAATCAGAAGTATATTCTGTTAATACTACAAGCCCTAACAGATTACAAGTGTTACTGCAAACCATGAAATCTAAACAGTTACCTGTATTATTAAAGGGCAATGAAAATACCCATTCTACAGAAAGTATGACTACGAAAAAAGACATAGGCACTCTAAATGCCTTCCTACAAAATAGAAAATTAGAATCTCAAGCTCAACCTATGGTGAATAGTGTGAATGATAAATCAGAGTCAGATTTAATAAGTGAGAATGACATAGAAAGTAAGCAAACTGGGGAGACAGATTTAAAAGCAGAATGTAATGAGAGTCATCCAGATTTTTCCAAAAATAGGGAAAATTTTGATGAGATTTCAAATGATGTCAAAACTGGTAAATATTTGTTACCTGAAGATATGTCTGAATCATTACTTAATATATTTGGAGACAGTCTTATGTTACTAGAACAGGAAGCTGAATTGGACTTCAGATCCACTAAGGATGTAGAAACACTGAAAACCTTTTTGGAAAAAGATGAATTGAAACAAAGTTCTACCATGGAGAAAGCATTTGGTAAAGATAGACTGAATGTTTATTCTGTTGGCAACCAAGAACATGCTAATTTTAGTCAAAATTCAACTTATGTTCGAGAACAAGCACCTGTTACATGTGTCAATTATAGACGAGATGTTAATTCTGTTGAAGAAAAAGCATCTGTGAAATGTAAACAATGTGTTTATTCTACAACAGACCAAGCTCCTGTCAATTGCAGGAATGATTTGAATTCTGTATTAGATACAGCACCTGTTTATTGTTCTAACAGAGACCAGTTTATGACAATTCATTTTAAAGACGTATTCAAACGTTTTAATTTTAAGAGTAGTAATATTGATACTAACTCTAATCCAGAAAGTTCTTTAGACTTCAGTAGATTTATAAACACTCGGAATAGTACTGATGATATAGAGGATTACACTGATTCTGGTGAGGAAGGTAATTCTAGAGATTCTGGGATAGAATCTGACCCTCTGTCGACAAAGGGAAGAGTCCTTCTTGATCAAGAGACAGGGTGTTTACCAAAGTCTGCAGAAGCAAAACAACTGAAAGTTGACAACTCCAGTGAAATTGATCTTGGCAAAACAAAAAAACTTGATGATTGTGATGTAATTCAATCATATTTATGTAAAGGTAAACAAAATATATTTGATTATTATAAAAACGGGATTCAGTATAGGTACATGTATCATATAAAAAATCTGTCATATGTCATGAATCATATTACATTTTTGCATATGATAGAAGTGAATGATGATGTTATCAGATGTTAAAGAGATATACAGGAACCTTCATTCAGACAATTTATATACCACACGCAACGAGTTGCGGAGGGTATAATGTTTTTGACCCATCTGTCCGTCAGTCCGTCAGTCCTGTTTCTTGTCATCGCAACTCCTCTCAAACCACACAACAGAATTTCACGAAACCTTTTTAGATAATAAGGACATACTATGTAGTTGTGCATATCGACAGGAAATTGCGATTCAATTTTTTTTTTCTAGGAGTTACACCCCTTTGAACTTATTTACTTTAATGTACTACTGAAACAGTTTGTCATCGCAACTCCTCTCAAACCACACAACAGAATTTCATGAAACCTTTTCAGATAATAAGGACATACTACGTAGATGTGCATATCGACAGGAAATTGCGATTCAATTTTTTTCTAGGAGTTACGCCCCTTTGAACTTATTTACTTTAATGTACTACTGCAACAGTTTGTCATTGCAACTCCTCTCAAACCACACAACAGAATTTCATGAAACCTTTTCAGATAATAAGGACATACTACATAGATGTGCATATCGACATGAAATTACGATTCAATTTTTTTTCTAGGAGTTATGCCCCTTTGAACTTATTTGCCTCACTATACTATTACTGTTGACTCCTCTCGCTTGGAATTTAAATTTCCCAACATGCTGCCATTCAAATTAGGATAAATATGTGAAGGTAAGCATTTGATTGTGTTCATTTTACTTGTGAAGTGAAATTTTGTTTCTCCAGTGACAATATGAAGACGTGGGGTATGTGAGCGTGCTCACAAAGGTTCTTTAATTAGATTCAGAGAGTACAAAACAGTTTGTTAAGCCTTCTACAAAGGATGTAAACTTGCGGTGGTGAAGATTTTAATTGACACATATGAATCATTTTGAACATATTCAAACACAACCACAAATATGAAACAATATATTTACAAAAATACAACAACTGTCTAAGGAGAGAATTGTGAACTTTTCTTGCAAACACTATAAATACGAATTTGAACTATCTTCTAAGAAATTATAAACGAAAGTGAACCAACACCTGGTGAATCTGTAATATGGAAGGTTGTTACGAAAAAACACATAAAATGTAGAGAGTCTTATAACAAATAAGTGTTGTCGTTATAAGAATCTCTATATTTTCTAAGAAGAATGTAGTATTAATCTTGCATTTGATAAATATTTATAAAGTGCCATATATAACATATTTATTGCAAAGTGATTTTAGAAATGAATGTCCATCAGAACTATTTTTGACCATAACTTGGAGAGTCAAAATTATATTTTTTCGGATGATGACTATAATATGAAAACCAAGCAAGGTTAAGCTTTGCATGTGAGTTCAAACCTTATATCAGTGTGTAAAGTTCAGAACCTTGCTTTCCAAGTATGAACATATTTTAACATAATTATTTTATGTGTGTAAATGTGTCGGTCATTAATATTTTTATGATTTGTTTATAGTATTGAAAATTGGACAGAATGAAGAAGAGAATAAAAAAAATGTGGGCAAATGTGATCAAGTACAGACAAATGTTGGACATTCAAATAAAGTTCTAACACAAAGGCAGGAACACCAACTTCCAAATTTACCTGTTGGCAGAGGAGCAGGCAGAGGTAATATCAAACAATGTACTTGATATAGAAATGTAGTGACAGATAGTAATATTTAATATTTAATATTAATACATGTTAAGATAAATAGTATATACATAGTATAGTCGTATAGAAGAATAGTTTGAAGTAAAAAGGCGAAAACACTTTTTGTATTTTTTTTTTTCAATTTAAATATTTTCTGCAAAAAGCTGGGAAATTAGGTGTGATATGTTTCTTTTATTATATTAAATTTAATAAACACTTGACTTGCTACAGTATAAAAGTGAAATCCATAATTGTCAACATTTTCACAAGTTTACAAACACATGCTAGGGGGAGGGGGTTTCATATTCAACATTTTTAGCATACGATTTAAAATCTGTATAAATGATACTTTTGTCGATATTCCGGAAGACTGAATATATTTATAGAATTCTTGATAATGATGCTAACGAAGTTCTGAACTGAAATATTGGGTAGCTTTTACAGTTCTATGATTGAAATATGATGTAAAAAATTTTTTGCAAGTTAAATGTTTGGACTGGTAGGGATGATAATCGAGGAGTTAATTGTTGTTGTCCTTAATTCTATTTTCTTATTTTTGTTTGCAGGAATTCTAGGTTTATTTAAGAAGTAACCTTAAAACTTTAAGAAGATTTCATGGTATGAACTGGAAGGATGTAAGAAGAAGGTCACAAAGTTTTTTTTACAAACAGATATTATAATTCAGCAAATTTTATGTACGACTTCAGTAATTTGTTTAAGTAGTGTTAATAGTATGTAATTTGTTTTAAGTAGTATGAATATAACAAATCTGCATTTTAAATGGTCTTCAAATTTAAAGGTTACCTAAGGAGGTGGTAATGTTTGAAAATGAAAACATAAAATGTAGATATTTGATAATTTGTTTACAAATTAAGTTGGAATGTGGAATTGCAATGTACAATTTGATATTGTATGATTTTGCAAATTGTGGTGATTTTTTAAATATTTATAACTTGCAGTTATCTCCCTTGGCACAATCTCTTTACGTTATTTTAAACATTCTGGTTGTCTGTGATTTCTAATTGGAGTTTTTCTGTATATTAAATAATGTTTCAAATTACAAAAAAAATGATTGATACTAAGTTTAAAATGCAAAATTATACAAAGTGAAAGAGGGGTATACTGAAAAATATTTACTGTAACTATTCAAGTTAGAAAAGCATAATTTAACACACAATGCTCTATATTTTTTCTTCTTTTCTTCATGTATGGTGTATTTATATTAAGCTACAGATTTGCTGCTATAATTCCCTTATATTTGTTTTACTTGCCTGGATGCTATATTGTTGGCCACAATTTTTCATGTACCTTCAACAAGAAGAGTATTTACATATTATAATTTTCCCTGATGTTTCAGCAAACAGAAATTGTTGTGGTCTAGATATTTTTTTTCTAGTTTTTGTCCTGAGAAATATTGACTGTTTGATAATTAGAAATGCTGTGGAATTCTTTTTTTAGCCATAACCTGGTATTCCTTAAACAAAACTTGCTCAATTTTTTCATGTCTTAAGTGATGCATTTGTATTATATATATTAATACATTTAAACTTTAGGACCTTGGTTGCCGAGTGATCTAGGTAGTTCGTCATGACTACTAATGATCAATATCCTGTCAACACTGAGGTTGTGAGTTCGAATCTCACACGTATCGGGGTGTGATCGACTCCAATCTTAATTGACAGGGATTGCTAATTTTCCTACCGAAGGTCGGTGGTTCTCTCCAGGTATCTGCTTCCTCCACCAATAAAAACTGGCCAACGTGAAATAGCCAAATGTGCTGAAAACAGCATAAAATCCCAATAAAACAAAAAAACAAACATTTAAACTTTCTATTTAACAAAGAAAAAATTTCCATTGCTCCGACCCACTCAGAAATTCAGGAGCAGATTGTGTGTATATTCAAGTTCTCTTATCAGAATGATTAATTGGGTAATAAGATAGGTGACATCCTTATTTTCAGGCCTAATTTGCTTCTGCTATTGGAACTCCGGATTATACATAGTAAAATGGCTGCCAAAGTATCATTTCCACTCCTTTATTTGTCCATCACGGTTCCTTTATTATACATAGTAAAATGGCTTCTGAAGTATTATTTCTGATCTTTTGACACAGTTGTCAAACTCAGGTCTGTATTCTTAGTATTCTGTGGAAATATTTATACATGTAGTTGTTTCATACATGTATATATACAATATATGTACATTGTCAGACAATATAAAGTTTATTTGTATGGTCCTTAGAAACGGGTAGAAATACGAGGAGCATGTACCGTATATGTTGTGAATAGAGTATTGCTACAGTGAATTTCTCCTTGTGAAATATAAAACAAATCTTTTCCCTCTGAACTGATTTCTTGACTTTAATTGTGGTGCAGTATGAATGTTAGGAAATGTTTCTTAAAATAGGTTTTGACATAATTTACCCTAGTCAAAAAATCTTATGAGAAGTGTTTTCATCTTTGCTAGATGGTTGCATCATTAATTCTTTTCTTACAATGAAACACGAAATCAAAAGTATTCAAAATTTAAACGTAAAATTATGTTTTGATGTAATAGTTTGCTAGGAAATTGTTATGTATAGAAAATCATAATTTTCATTGAAGTTTTGCTTTAATAATAATGACAATTTAAAAATTTATAGCCACTAAAATATTGAATTAAGTACAGAAAAATTAATTTCATCAAAAACTTTTCAGAAATAACTATCTAAAAAAAGACTGATATTTAATGAAACACACATAGGAATGTGTAGGTTTCCTAACATTTTTTGGCAACAAACTATTAATATAGATGTTATATAGATCAATATATCAATTTAATTTGATTACTGTTTTAGTGCCAAGTTTTTAATTATATTACATCAGGAAAGTTTTATCGTTAAATAATAGTTAAACCACCATATTTAGTATGGATATTAACAATCAAAGGTATTAAAAGATCTCACCGTTTACATATATGTGCATATAAAAATATACGCGTCTCTTTTTAAGTAAAATTTTATATAGTTTATAAATACATGTACAGATACAGGGTGGTTTGAAAGTGAGGTTTCAATTGTATATGTAAAAAAAAAAATTATGAGCAAAAGTGAGTCTTGCCAACAGCACTTTAATAGATTTCTCTTTATCATTGTTACGTTTTTGACTTGTATAAAACATACCAATTTGTATGAATGTATTTACATATAGGAACATTTTATCATTCCATATCTTACTAGAGTGTCAACATTCCTTTATATACAGCCATGTAAATAAGATGTCTGCTGATTTGATTCATGCACTTTAATATTACAATTCATTTTCATTGGAAATACTCTGCATGCAAAATTATATATCCATATCACCATTATCTATCTGATAGGGTCATGATAACTAAGTAATGATTGGTTGTGGACGTTAAACAAATATTTTATCAATCTAACCAGATTACGTCAGCACCTGTAATGGTGCTTGTTTTTAAGTTAATTTTTTTTGCATAAAGTTCATTCCATAAGATGAATTTTAATGTTTATACATGTACCAATAATAAAGTATAGAAAAACTGAAGTCTGTAGAAGTTTTTTTTCAAATAATAGGACAGTTGAAAATAAACATATAGTAAAAATGTCTGTGACATATGAGTGTGTAATAGTTTATTGTACTTGCTTCTCTCCCCATTGAAGTTAGCTTGATGTTTCATACATGCATATCAGCATGCTTATGTATATATAGCTTATGAAGCTTTAATAAAAAAAAAGTATGGGTTTTTTTCTTTTCTCAAATATAAAATGATTGTGTGAATAGCTATATAAATGTTATTGAAAGATGTTATTGGGTCCAAAACTATATCGCTATGTAAATGTCAATATCATTTATGAGGAGTCCATGTGATTATCATATTAGATGTATACTGTAAATTTATGAAAGTAATGCAAGGTTTTTTATTAATGTCAAAAAAAAGAAACAAAAGAAAATGCCAGCATTAGTTTTGCTTGTCATCAGAATTGATTTTATTCTGTTTTTTAATGGAATTCTCTTTTTGGCTGCCCAGATTTCTCCATTTAAATTTCTTAATTACCCATATATAATAAAGATAGCTTCTATCTTTTTCCTAGTTGCCTGAATCATCCCTGGCAAATATTCTATTACAAGCACACTAGTCACATGAAATATTCTCCGAATCTTTTATTATGATGAAAAAAGTGAACTTGAAATTTTCTGAATTTACAGTGTTTAGGTTTAGGGACGAGATCAAAAGTTCAATGTCGGATAAAAAACTTAATTCACATAGTTTTTTTACTGACCCCCCCACCCCCCTCTTAACTTAATTTGGGAAAAATTGATTGACCAATATAGGCGTATACAAAAATCGATGTCGGATAACAAAACTTCCAGTGATTTTTACCCCCCTACCCCCAAACTATTTGAATTAAGTTTTTTATCCGACATTGAACTTTTGATCTCGTCCCTTAGTAAGCCAAACAATCTACTTTTCTGCATTACTTTATGTACTTTACATTGTTAACTGTTGTTCCTACTGGAACACATGTATCATAGGAACTTTTAATTTGTATGTCATTATGAAATTATGGTTACATGACTACTGCAGTTCATCAATTTTATTGCTCCATACGACCTTAATATAAAGCATTTCATGACTTAAACAAATGTATAGTTATAGGGAGAAGGTGTCATGCGTGAGGTGTAATCTTAGTTTTATCAGAGTTTCTACACAGTAAACAATCTAGATTTACATATGTTATATATTTTTTTTTGTTAAATGTGAAATAGTTTTGCTCAGTTTACAATTTACATGTAACCAAACTTTTTAACCAATGGCATATTATCGTTACAGCTAACTTGATATTCTCTAGCTGTCAATGTATCCATGTCAGTATTATAAAATTCACAAAGTGAAATATACTTTGATATTTGAACTGGTTAAAAAAGAGCTGGTAGCCATATGGAACTTGCAGTGAGTTTCAAGTTTTTACTGGTGTGCAGTGAGTTTACTGGTGTGGAGAATCTCACTGCCATTTTAAGATGAATAAGGCGAAGCAGTAAAAGTGCCGTCCCTGTGCCATACATTTGTCACATGACTATACATTTGTCACATAACTATGCATTTTGCATACAGATCCCTTCTTTCTTATTTTTAGATACAATGAAATGTGTATTTTAAAAATGTGTTTACTAGCAATTGACAGAATAGAAATTTAGCTTGTTAAAAAAACAGCTGTCCACTTTCATCTGAAAGATTAAGCCAAAGTCTTTTTTTTCATATACTTATTATACCTGAAAAAAAAAACCAAGTATAATATGTGTTTTAGTGACCGATCATCTTTCCTTTTGTAGAAATTATTTAGATATAATGTTTTCTTTATTTTTTTCAACAAAGCAAAGGCAATCAAAATTTACCATATAAAACAAAGATCTTCATATTCCTCTTGTTTGCACACATTTTTGTACCACAATAATAATGTTTATTGAAAATTTTATTGTCAGTTTTGTTTCTGTTGTCCTTGAGTTGTACAAAAAAAAAATACACAAAGGTACTAGAATATCTAATAAATCAAGGTTTTCTTGTGAAACATTTTATACAGTTGTTTGGAAATAACAAATTTGTTTATTTCTATTACATGTATTAACTAATCTTATTCTGTTTTTGTTAAATGGTTACCAATGCCCATTGTACATAAACTTGTACATGATTATCTATAAGAGAAATTTTTTACCTTTTTATCAATGGCAAAAATGTAGAGGTGTAAAGATACACCTCAGAGACAAATGATATGTATTGCGATATTTCGTAAGATAAACGACAGGTATTGTATAAAAGGTTCGGCGTCCATGTTTTGTGAAGGCTCCATACTTGAAAATATAATTATGTAGAATGTGCTTGCACAACTTTTCCAACAGGTAACGGTAATTTATTAATTTTACATAAGAAAGAATTCAGCAATTTTGAAATTATAATCTCACAATTTTAATATAAACCTCACTATATAGGACTGTATCGTTTGTATCATAAACGCCCAGCATATACCGAACCATGATAGAAAATACCTCGATACGATACTCTGTGGTGAGTCGTTAACATATCTACGAAACAGTAAAATTAATTCTGAAATTTAATTAGTGTTTCTTTATGACAGCATAGCTGTTGTTTTGTTGTTTTTCTGATATATCACAGAAGGTATTTTATTTAATACCTCTAAAGAACATTATGCATTGAAACACTTAGTAAAAAAACATTTTATTATTCATGAATGGTGCTTCTTTTTATTGCATGAATAATGCAAAGTTGTTAGTTTAGATTTTAGCAGAATTTTACCGATATAGATAAGTGCAATTTTGTTGAAAATATAAATTCAGTTGATAATATTTACATGTTGCACAATTTTAAACATTTTTTCCTTCATTGGTGACAATAGAAAGTGAACTAAAGCATAAAAAATGTATCTTTTTTTTTTATTGTATATTGATCTTTTAGAATATGTTTTTGTTTGTCTCATTCTGTTTTAATTTGAAAACTCTATAATTTATAACGATTGATTTTATACTGTTACTGCCATTTACATCATGATATATCATAGATACCGATCATTTCATATGATCAAGTCATATTATACAAAAGAATTACCAGTAATAGGATACAGATATTCTTTAATAGCTTCAGTCATTATTTATATCTCTTTGTAGAAATCAAGGTCATCGATTATGTAAATTATTCAAACTTCCCATTGAAGTATATTTTGTTCTACAACTGCATTAAAAAATACTCATTGTCTGAGTTAGCTCAATACCACATGAAAATGACTTGTCAATGCTTCTGTTTTCTGTTTCTTATTCATTTTACTTTAAATTTACATTTTCTTTAGCAATTTATAATATTTACTTTTATTATTATATAATCTTTACTTTTTTATGCTCTTGATTTATATGTAATTTAGTCGTTATAATGAGAGATATAAGTAGTAAAATACCTATAACTGAATTGCTCACATTTTTAACAAAGGCTTTCAAAGGGAAGGTGGTCAGGCTTGCAGGCAAGCAAGTGTGTTTGCAGCTCCAGAGAGGTGTGAAAGAAAATGCTGTCAACTTGACAGCTCTAGCTCATTTCTTGTTTCACATTATGTTAAACAAAGAAACTTAAAGTGCAAGGAATAACATCATTCATCAAAGTTATATGTAGGTATCGGAAACTTTAGCATTCCCATAAAAAATAAGTATTTTGTTTGTTTAATTAGAATTAAGGGAATAAGAAAAAGTCCCTCTACTGATTTTTTGCTGAAATTTTAAAACATGATTATTTGTTCTTTCCATATACACAAAGAAAACACCACCTTCATAACATAGTCTTTTTAAGATATTTGACACAGAGTTTGATATATTTGAGCCAAAAACCCTTAATTTTAATATTTCAAGACTTACAAAAAGTTATCTGAGTTATAAATTAAAAAAAGATAATTTCACAAGGTATTTTGTAAAATATTTCATAATACATAGACAGAGTTTCCTGATAAATAACTATTGGCGATGATCAACAAACTAAATTGATGTTATGCAAATTTAGGTCAAATAAGGAATAATGATGATCATTTAGTAACTTTAGAGGCATGTTTAAAAAAAATCCTCTACTGAATTTTTTTTTCAAATCAAATCAAATCAAATATTTTATATAGACAAAGCACATTTAATCTAATGCATATTCCAAGTGTACAACATATAAAGCATGACAAATAGTGCAAATACAACATAATGCATTACATGTAATAATAGCAATCTGTATATATCCCAATACTTATGGTAGACCAACTGGTATTAAATTTATGTTATGAAGTTCAAAAGCTTGGCTCAAATAATTACATATCTGTTTTGGTGTTAATCAAATTAACTGTATTAAGTAAATTCATAATTGATTTAATGTCATCATCTTTAATGAGATTTTTGAAAATACTAAACTTCTCTCGAATATCTTAAATAGAGGACAGTATAAAAGGAAATGTATTTCATCTTCCACTTTGTCTCTGCAAAATTTGCAATATCTTTAATTGCTAAAATCTTTGGTTTATTGTACATCCAAGTTACAATAGCCAGTGAATATGCACTAATTCTAATTTTTGTGAGCAGTGATCTCTCATATTTTTCAGATAAACTTTTAAGTCAAATTGCTATAAAATCTGAGTTTACCTGTGTTATTAGATTTAATATGCTCAAGTTGACCTGAAATCTTATGTTTATAAAAGTTTTTTTGTGAATCCTCAAACACACTATATGATATCTGAAGTGAATCCAAATTAAGTAACTTTTTTAGTTTATATAATGATTGCAACCAGCAAGAGCTCTTCTGTTAATACAATTTTTTTTTCTATGAATGCAGATCTTAATAAATTAAATTTTGTTTTGTTCCCAACTTCAATGTCAGTTAATCTAGCATAATATTTAAACATTAATTTATATGATATAAAACACAATGGATAGAGTTGAGTTATGTATGTAAAGCTAGATTGGAAGCCTTACCCTGGACACCAAGAACATTTTTCATAATCATATTCTGAACCTTTTCAAATGGCAATTTATCAGCAGGGTCTAGATTTATATTTTTTAAATTTTAGTGTAATGATCTTGAAGTAATGGACTTCTGTTTGACAAAGAAAAAAGTGGTGGTCCGTGTGCTTATTACTGAGATCTTGTAATTTCAAATTTGAAGATGTTTCAATGGCTTTTTGATAACTTATACTATGGTGTCACAAAGTGTAGTTCTTTAGGATATAATTACTTCTCCTTGCTATTGTATTATATACCTTTAATAGATTTACGGACGTTAAAAGTCATAAAAATGTCTTTATTATGAAAAAGATGAGGAAAAAATTGCCATAAAAAAATATAAAATGAGAAATTCTGTATTGAAAGAGTATAAATGCATGTCAAAGATTTTTTTTTTTTGGTCACTTTATAGAAATCGCCTGTTGTGTTGTGGACATCTTTAATGTGAGCAATCCAGTTAGGTGAAATATACCCATTTAGTTTATTTTAGATTCCATATATAGATTTTAAGTTTATAGCTTATTAGTTAATCTGCATGCTTAGATAAATTAGTTTGTTTTATTTTAGATTTGTATATTAATCTGTAAGCATTGTAGTCAGGCTTCCAGTATAGAAAACATGCTTATATTTTTATAGTCTTTTGTAACTGTAAGCAATGTTCACACAGGTCATGGAATCCTGGAAAAGTCATGGAAATGTATTTGGCAAAAAAGGCCTTGAAAAGTCATTGAAATGGAAAGACTCTGTAAAGCCATAGAAATTTTTGTTTTGGATGATAGTGAAAAATTAATAGTTCTCATTGTTATGGTCATGGAAAATTTTGAAATTTAAATTAACTCTTGCAAGTGAAACACACCAGTGTGAAACTAATTCTTTTGAACATAAATGTATTTGGCAAAAAAGGCCTTGAAAAGTCATTGAAATGGAAAGACTCTGTAAAGCCATAGAAATTTTTGTTTTGGATGATGGTGAAAAATTAATAGTTCTCATTGTTATGGTCATGGAAAATTTTGAAATTTATATTAACTCTTGCAAGTGAAACACACCAGTGTGAAACTAATTCTTTTGAACTTAAATGAAATATGTTTGTAGAGAGATGTAAGATTAGCTCTAAATATAGATGTATTTTTTATTGTCACTCATGTTTTTGTTGGCTGTAAATGCTGATATTATTGCTTGTCTCCAATTTGTACAAACCAGGCCTATGTTCAACTACTTGTTATTTCATGGACATTTTTAAATGGATATAATAAAGAATATCTATATTATACATCGGAGTTTGAAATAATAGCCTACCTGACCGCCTTTAGGATGGATGGAGGAAAAAAGTTGCCTGCCTGGTGGTCGGGCAGACGTGAACGTTGTTTGGAGTCTCCAAATTGTCAGGACTGGCAAATTTAATAAAACAGCCACCCCTGTGGTCTGGTACTTTTTCAGCTGGTTTTAAACCCTACTATACATTGTTGTTTTACAGTGCTGCCGTTTATTTAGTTTATCCCCCTTTTCTCTTCTATCCCTTTTTATCAGTCCGAATTTTCATTTTCTGTGTGATGTCTAGTCATGGTGTTGAACAAAAATATTTTGTAATACACCTGATTCAAATGTTGCTGGCATCTCAAATCTTTTTTCAAATAAATGTTCAGGCGATCTTGTCAAACGAATTTTGCATATAGACATTTTTGTAGTCATCAAATATGCATGTATGAACATTTTATTGATCAATGACTACCAAGAAATTTGAGATTATGTACAGAGATAGTAAAAAGAAAGAAAAGAAACTGGATATTTGCAAATACGTTAAGTATTTAGCATCAGAATATATATGGGCGTGTCTAGGAAAAAAAATAAAGTGAAAGGAAAAGTTTACATTTATCAATTTGTTGTCAGACGGGAAAACAACTTGAATTGGCCTACGTAGTGGCATTTTAGCGGAATCCTTTCCGACGTTCATACAGAAATATATTAATTGTTACATGTGTGGTCGCCATTCAGCAGACAAGCATAATTTAACTTCTGGGTAGGATTTAGTGTCTGTGTTGTTGCCTTTTCTTTGAGTTATGTATGCAGTTGGAGTATGCGTTTCTATTAAATTTCTTGACGTTTAAAATATTGAGCTATTACGCACTTGCATTGTCAATTGCTCAAATCCTCGTAATGAAGGGTGTACGACCAACTCGTTTGTTCTTGTAGGAATCCGATTCAGGGTTACTGTCTCTATGCTCAATGCCAGTGTTTTATATTCACAGGAAATCGACAGCTTACTAGTGTACATAATGTTGTTGCTTCGATATTTTTGTCGATGTTCATTAGGATTCCAGTTTGCCTGTGTATCTTGTGACAAATATGTCATGTCAGTTGTGTTCAAGGCCTATATTAAAATATTTACAGCTGATGAGTATATACGCTAATTACAAAAGCTGTAAAGTGAAAATCAATTACCTGACCAAATTACTTCTCACCTCTCAGATATGTTATGCAAAAACCTTCATTACTTATGCATGCTAAAGAAAAGTAATTTCTGTGATCTTTTACATGCCTCTCCATTTTTAATATGTAAATTTTTGATGGCCATGTTCTAGTGAGTATTGTCTTTTCCACGGAGAACATTCTACTGAATTCCCTTGATGTTTTCGTATAATATATAGTGTGCCGATTTTTTAAACTTTACGATAATCATTGTAATTGCTTCTTCCAGCACAGATTTATTCAGATTTCATGGTCAGGAATATGACTAAAGAAAGCGGGTTAACATCGCCTTTATAAAAACGATACTTGCGTTATTTTTCGGTTATTTTTACATTTGAATACGCTCTTTAACATTTTAGTATATTTATTTTGACTTTCCGAATGTTTGGCGATGGGTTGACAAGACAAAATTTGTTGATATGTGAATATTCGCTGCTTTAGAATTATTGTAATAAAAGTTAATTAAATGGACACTATGTCTTCAAAGTAAATTATCCGTGAAAAGTAAATTTAATAGATTCTATGATACCAATATTGATACACAAGCTGTGCACACTTCGACGATTTATTGCTCATTAGTTGTTTTCAAGGCCTGAAATGTTGAAAACCTAAGCAATAATCCAAAACAGCCGACAGCAAATTGAAAAAAAGAACCAAACAATAACCAAAAATAAAAGCCAAAACCATCTAAGGATAGAGCTATGAACAGGGGAGATACTCTTGTTTTCTTAAAATTAAACATTCACTATGTATCACTAATTTCAAAGTATTAATTTTGGGCTAGTATTGAAATTCTAGCAACTGAGCTGGCGATATCACCGAAGACTAAAAAAGTCTACCAGCAGAGGTATCCACTCAGTAGTAATACATATTCGATATTACCAATTTTGATGTAGATCATGTATCTACACGACAGGAAACTGAAAAAATAAAAATTTTATAGTCCAGAATTAATTTTCAAAATCAAGACCGACATTCACCTAATTGTAAGAAATCCAGCAACCAACAATTTAAACAAGACCTGGGGTAAAAAACTTAATAGGTGTTACCAATCCTTTTTAGCATGGTGGGATGTTGTCTTTCTGGCACATTTTCAGCAATATTTTTTATGGTAAGGACAGCTTAGTTTATTATAGGTATACACAAGTCAGGAACGACTTGCAAGCATTGTCACGTTTGCTCCTTGTTTACTATACAAGAAAAATATAGGTACATGTAGATATGATACGTACACTCTAAACCGCCTTTAATGCTCCAACAATGAGCTATTTCGTCGTTGCTGTTGAGCATTGAACGGTAAGGATGAGTGGTCAACTTAGTTTAAAATAAGGCCTTTTATGGGGACCTCTGATAAAAAAAAACCTATGTTTATTTGAATTTTTCCTTGAACATTTTACTATTTTAGTACGGACTGTTCTTGAACTGACAATAAGTAATAAACGGATAAAAGGAAAGGTCAATATATTATTAAGACACAGCAATCAATTAACCCATCCAATCCAAACATCTGACTTGGTACAGACACTTAGCAAGTCTAAATTTGTTGACGATTACTGTGAGATAAACATTTCTACTTGATTGTGTTGTTACCTCTCGGAAGGATCGTTGATGGCAATACTTATAAAAATCAAGAAAGATAAAAACAAAAACATATATCAACTAATCATAAAACAAAAGAACTGATGTTTCTGTAAATAACTGTCAGATTTTCCGAATAAACACAACACGCACATCACAAAACATGAAGTACTGTCATGAAGGCACAATCAAGATAATTTTGACAAATGAATTCGGTAGAAGTGTGCATTTATAAAAGTGGTAGACAGCACACTTAGTTTAAACCGCACACACTGCCAAAAACAAAAAACTGAAGGTTATTATCACGTGATATCATTTCATAACACAACCGATACCAATGTAAGAAAACCAAAACATGAAGTATACTTCCTTACTGCATACAGAAGACTGAATTGATACGAGTTAGTCAATATCACACTAGACTGAAACAGATTCACATCACCTATATAAGGTCGTAATGTGATCTAATGTGAACTAAAAACACAGCATAAGTGCTATATAATTACCTTGTTTTCTGGATACCAAAACCTCCTTATCTTTCTTAAATACACGTATCTATTGTGTTAATAAGTAAAAAAGGCCACCTATTACTTAGTTATAAAGTTTTTGTAATGTGTGTGGAATTGATATACAAAGATTTTATAGATATTTGTGGTGACTTAAGTATCTTCCTAAAGCGATAATTATCTGTCCTGAGCTACTTTTTTTTTACATTTAGATCTTGTCCACCAACGTTTAGGTTTATTTAGGATTTTTATATTTTTTGTTTTGAGAACTGATGTTAGGACCTAAATTGTTTTCGGTGGGGCCTCGGTGGCCGAGTGGTCTAGGTAGTTCGCAATGACTACTAATGATCACTAGCCTGTCAACACTGAGGTTATAAGTTCGAATTTCACCTGTGTTCGACTCCGATCGTAATTGACAAAGATTGCCAATTTTCCAAGCGGAGGTCGGTGGTCCTCTCCGGGTACTCCGGCTTCCTCCACCAATAAAAACTGGCCGCGGCGAAAAAGCCAAATGCGCTGAAAACGGCGTTAAACCCCAACTAAATAAATAAATAAATAAATTGTTTTCGTTTGAAATCATAAACTCGATAACAGATAAGTTAACAATAACCTAATAATCAATTAAAGCCATCCAATCCACAGAACGTCAGACGAAAACAGCATAAAACACAAACTTAGAATAAAAAAAGATTGAGGACAGTTCGACTAAGTACAGACACTCAACGACGGTGGGCTTAAACCAGTTTTGGTACTCAAATTTCGCCCTTATCTGAAAGGTGAAAAAATTGCCATGGATCTGCTTACAAGTTTAAATTTTGTGTACCCACGTAGTGCTATTCTTTCTATATGAGCTAAATGTTTCTAGTAGGGAATATTAATGTGTTTCCTGGAATGACCTTTGATTGGTGGGTTTTATAAAATCAACAAGACAACCAGAAAGTACAAGATAAGGATTGTACATTTGTTTTAAAAAGTATCACAATAAACTTCCAATACATAACAATCAGATGATATCCCAACTTCCAATACATAACGATCACGTGATATCACAAGGTTGTTTCCATTTGCGTAATATTTTGACAAGACCTAGACGTCCCTGTATAATCGATTACTGGTACACGTAATGTCTGTTTTTCTGTTGGTATATCCAAACTATACTGCTTTAAAGCTGACGTTTTATTTGAGGATTTACAATTTGGACAGGCACTTTCCTGTTCTCCTTCACTATGTGTGTTACTTCTTTGAAACTTTTTACTATTATTCCATTTCTCTGCAGTAATACGAAGAATCTGAGGATCATCCGAAGAGCTGCTGCTGACAGAATCTCGTCTGTCCCTTCCCGTATCATGTGGATTTCGTTGTGATTTATCGTAATTTTGTATTTTAATAATCGGAGTAAGATGAACCGGATGTTTGAAATGAGAATTGGGCAATGGCGACTTTGGTTCTGATGACAAGCTGTGTTGTTTTGTTGACTTCAGTCGAATTTTTTTCGGTGTTTTTCCGTCACTGTCTGCAGATCGAATTGAATCTTGCGTTTTTAGTGTAGGTAGGCTTTGGTTTAATACACTAGAATATTTACAGTTATGAATATACTGTGTTTTAGAATGTGATAAACAATGCTGTGATATAGCACCATATATATTTGACGCTGTTTTGGACGGATTCATATCTTTCCCCTGAGGACAAATTGTGTCAGATTTGACTTTTAAGATAAGAGCGCCTGGTTGGAGAAAGTTATGTTGTTTCTGAACCCAATCTGCAGTTGCAGATTTCATATCCATAACAACAATAGGAAGCTGCTTTTCATCCTCAGAAAAAGAAAATGTCGGTAATAAACGATATGTTTTGTCATCATTTGACTTTTCGTTTTCGTCATAGAATACGTCATCGGGACATTCAGCGGTATCGGCTGCATCGTTGTCGTTAATTTCACAATTCCCATGAACTTCTATATCAGGGAAAGATGTCTCCTCAGGAGACATTCCCCTATGTCTAAACTGAGAAATTATTTTTTTTACAAAGGCGAGAAGTGGTTTTCTAATTTTTGTTCTGTAAATAACATACAAAAGCAATGTCCCTAGCATAACTCCCAACACCAATGCTGTGTTATATCCAACATCCGGGTCATATGTCTTGTAAAATTCTGTTTCCAACAAATATCTTTCACGAGTCAACCCAGAGTCGACAATCTCAACGTTATCATTAGTGATATTATCATCTATACTATTCCAAAAGAAAGTAGCATCTGTGCTTTTAGGCACAACATCTCTTTTCATTGCGTCATGAGTCTGCAAGTAAAGTAAAAACGAAAATTATTACACAAATATAACTGTACATACATGTATAAGTTTCATACAGACCATGTAATTCTATTGGAAAAGGGCATTTATTGGAATATGCCATAATGGTTTTTCAAGGACCGTTTCTAAGTTTCATAAACAAAGTTTTAGCTTTCTAAAAAGCTGTGGACTGCTTCGCTGTATTTTAATTTATGGTAATATGTGAGCATGTGGTTGTTGATTTAGTATTGGAATTCTCTATTGACCAGTAAAATTTTCCGCGTGAAAACAACAAATAGACACGACTCTGGAGGTGTGCCTAGATTGGCAGAAGTTATAAAGTAGAGATCATGCATTTTTTGTTGTAAACATAGGATTATAGTCATAGTGTATACGATTAAGCAAAACAAACCGTGTGTATTGCAGATTAACAAAGCAAATATACACGTATTAATAATTGACTTCAATAATGAATTTCAGAATATATGAATATTACAAAAACATGTAATAACAGTTGATCGGAACTGATATACACATAGTTAATTTTCCGGCTTTTGATGACTTATCCTGAACGAGTAAAGTCTGTAATTCTTTATCTCATTTAAACCAATGGCTGTTGCTGTATCCCAGCCGCATCATAAAGTAACCACTCAGCGATCAGTAATTATTTCAAGATGGCGTGTATGTCTACTGAAACTAATGAGCTCCGCACCGTGATGCGAAGCAATAAGACTAGATTGTTTCACCTTATAGCTAATTTCAACAAGCCTTGCACACATGCGCATTTACAATTGCAGCACATGCTTAATTTTTCATGGCATTTGATGTCAATGTCTACTTTTTGTTGTGGCGTAAATTGAAGGAGAATCTGTTTATCCTATGATTTTTGACAAAACCTCAAGAAAATGTCGTTGCTATGTAAGTTTGTTTATATAGACGTCATTTAGGGACTTCTCTAGTTTATCGTACCAATAACTGTAGAAAAAACGGCGGTAATTCCCACGTAGAAATTTAATCACCGAGAAGTGGTTAAAGATATTATGTATTTTTATCCCACCGATTAAACACGTCAAGAATAGGAGAAAAGTCAATTATCTCCTTTAACCAAGTTATCAAAGGGAGATAACTGAAATTGTCTCCCTTTGGTCACCAGGACTAAAGGGATGCTGTTTTAGTATCTTCCCTTGGTAACTTGGCTAAGGTACACAACTGACTGTTGTTTATCAATGGTTTTATCTCTTTACTATATTTTGTCTCTGAGAATCTTCGAATATGTACTTTGTAATCGTTATGTATTGAGTTATTAAGAAACCTGCCCAGCCACGAATTTGGACATGCTTCATAAATGTCTGGGAGTGTTGACAATCATTTCTGTCTTATTTAAAATCCAATAATTTCTTACGTCAGTAAACGAAATACAATAACTGTTAAACTTTATCAATGTAAAAATAAACATAAAAACTTGGAAGCACACTCACTACAGATTTTCACTTTGGACTTTTTTAATAATTGCTTCAAAATGTTGGAAAATAGGGCATTTTTTAACATCACAGTTCCATATATGAGGAGGTAGTAATGAAATTAGGACAACTCCCCGTATTTATATTTTTACAAACACCTCATTTTGTACGTTTGGATCAATCTTCATGGTCTCATATCCCTAATATCCCATTTCATTCATATGCATAGGAATGACTTTAAGAAAATATGTCTTCTGTCGTTTCTTCTGATCATGGTGACCAATGTAATTTGAAAATAATTGCATTAGTTAAATTGATTCATAGAAAATAGTCATTTGGATGTTTTTTATGCCGGTCATTAATGACTGCAGATGAACATTGTATGCATCGATTATTTTGGTCTATGGATAATTACATGTGGTTAAAACGGATTTAATAGAGAAAACTGGATTTGTTATTAAAACGATAACGACGTATTACAGAAGGAAATATATTCAATTTAACTACAAAACCAATCCTCATCCGCGTACACGTACTCTGCAACTATCTGATATAACGAACTGCTTAATGTACTAACTGATTGTTTCTAGATACACGACATTGTGTCTCTGACATGTCATATAATTTATCTTATTTAAAGCAGATAAAACAGCAAATTTCCAGAGATATTCGCAGTTGTCCAAAAAAGTTTTCATCTTCTCAGAAAATATCACCATTTGAACAACACCAAATAACATTACAGTAAACATTCGGTGTACTCCATTACTTCATTTTATATTTTTAGCACTGGTAAATTATCAAAATAATAATCTCAAGTCCAGGAAAGTCACCAAACATGAAACATTGAAGTAGAAATACAATGTGTTAGAAATCAAAGTAGATTGAGACCCAGGATCCACAAAGTGTATAAGCACCTTTTGTTACGAATTCCCTCACATCATAATAACGAACTGGACGGTACGTTTATAAGGTAGACGAATCTACCTTATAAACATTCATTTTCTTAAGATTTACTTTTTATGTACGGATTCAGTCTTGATTTAGGTTTCATAGAGCCAACATTTTTTTCTCTAGCTACAATATCAATATTGTCCGAAACGTCGGACCATTTTAATTTTGATTTTTTTGTTGTTGTTTGTTTTTAGCTCACCTGGCCTAAAAGGCCATGTGAGCTTTTGTCATCACTTGGCGTCCGTCGTCGTCCGTCGTTAACTTTTTCAAAAATCTTCTCCTCTGAAACGGCTGGGCAGATTGGATCGAGGCTTCATAGGAATGATATATGACATGTGTCCTCCACAAACGATCCTCATTTTATATTGATCCGATGAAAAACATGGCCACTGTTGCTAAAAATAGAACATAGGGGTAAATTGCTTTTTTTTTGCTAATAACTCAAAAACCGTTACAGATATCGAAAATCTGGGGTAAAATTGATCAGCACGACAAGATCTACCTACTCTGAAATTTTGAAGGAAATTCCAAAACCCATTTAGGAGTTATTGCCCTTTTTTCGTCAAATTTTCAAAATTTTAACATTTTTCGTCATTTATCTCCGAAACTATTTGAGATAGAAGTGAAATGTAAATTTGAAAAATGTTTGCCATGTTAAGATCTACCTACCCTGAAATTTTAAAGGAAAACCCATTTAGGAGTTGTTGCCCTTTTTTTGTCAAATTTTCAATTTTTTTTCATTCAAAAATCTTCTTCTGTGAAACCGCTTGGCCGATTGGTTTGAAACTTAATAGGAATGATCTATGACATGTCCTCTACAAACGATCCTCAATTTATTTTGATCTGACATAAAACATGGCTGTCGTAGCTAAAAATAGAATATAGGTCAAATTGTCAAATTTTCAAAATTTTAACATTTTTGCATTTATCTCCAAAACTATTTGAGATAGAAGTGAAATGTAAATTGAAAAATGTTTGCCATGTTGAGATCTACCTACCCTGAAATTTTGAAGGGAATCCCAAATTCTATTTAGGAGTTTGTGTAATTTGAGGTCGGGTTCTGTTACATTTATTTAAGGTTCACCCTTATTCCTGGTCAATTTCATCATTTCCTGCCAGGACTACCACCATCAGGGAACATATTTTAACATTAAACCTTATGAAAAATAAATCTTCAACAAATTTTCCCTGAACAATTGAACCAATTGCAACAAACTTGGTCAAATAGTTGATTAATTGTCCAATGAAAACCAGACTCCAGGTGAGCGATACAGGCTCTGGTGAGCCTCTTGTTTTTTATTGTTAGCATTTAGCTACACATTTAGTTTTGTTAAGATTTTTTCATTTATACGTTTTATTCGTTTGTTGTCCACTTAACAGCCCACAAATTCCATATAGATTCCTTGTAGTACATACTTAATACATGAAAATATACCTTGGTTTACTATGCTTCATTCAACTGAGCTCTATCACCATCAATAAATTAAAAATATTAGATTGAAAGATGAGATTTAAAAACAATTTTTATAATGCACGATTTATTGTTCACCTAGGAGCGTTTCCGGAAACTACACAACTATCAAACAACGCCAAAACAGAACTGCTCCTTCGTAAGCAGTTTTTTAAATAGAAATCTGTTATATTATCTTCATATTTGTGCATGTTTTATTTTTTTTTGCATTGTAATATACATTTTTTGAGTCGAAATCTGTAATTTCTCAGATTTTGATATCTCAAAGTGATATTTTTGTCCCAGAATAATCCTTTCTTCATTACATTGACTCCAGATAAGTAAAAATATCATTTTTGCTCAAAAATACAAGATGTAGTATAGCCAACACTGTGATAAATGTTTACAGTATGTGGTATTACTACATAGTTACATGTTGTATTGTTTTCTGTTTGGAGAACAATTGCGGGATAAAAGATCACTTCCTGGCACACTTCCCTGACCCCAAATACCTCACGACTTTGGTATTAAATTAACAACAACGCAATAATTCAATTTAAATTTACTGCATTTTCAGACAATTTCCGATTATCTATTAGTCTGACTTCTCCCGTTTGACATTTATTTCTATTGTTTTATTCCAAAATCTTTTATCACACGAATTAAATGTGTTTATAACGTTGTAAAACGCAGCATATCGGCATTCCATATATCACGTATAAGAATAAAACAGACAAATCGCAATAGATTGGCAATGGATGGCGCAGCATGCGGTTTCTATTTTCATTTGACTGTTTTCACTGACAATACATAGTTTGGGAATGTTAAACTTCGTTTTATATTAAATCAATTTGATCGACGCCTTGTGAAATCGTGTTCCCCTCTTGTCTGAACTACATACCAATTTCCATGATCACATGATCAAATACAATCAATTTATGCCCAAGAAACATGCCCCCGGTGGTCGCATAAAAATTACAATGCCATTTGTCAAGTTATAACTGTGATATTTTATTTGTTGTGATTCAAGTTTCAATGTTCTATCCGTAGTAGTTTAGAGCATTTCACCACTTACGTGATAACTCGAAGTACACATAATTCTGTCGTCAGAGCATATATAAAAATTCGATGCAGAAAACTTTGAAATTATTAATTGCATACCAGTTTTCATGATGCTATCTCAAATAGTGTAAGAAGAGTTTGAGGACAATATATTTTTCGCTCGCTGGAGCCCCTAAGGAATATTCCCCAGCGTTGCATGGAAGTTCCGTCACCTGCCTTGTTTTCCATAAAAAATGTGGGTTGTGATTGATGCTTCAATTTTCTGTCCATATTACATGTAGAAGTTTTCACTGATTACTGGATATAAAGAAATTAGTTTTCACCATAACTCTATAATTCGGGCGAAAATCAACATTCATTGTGTTTACACTGTGCCAAGTTTCAAGAGGCTGCTGAGATTATCCTGGACATTCCGTACAGACATATATACATGTACATAGTACGACGAACAGCAACACGTTATCTTCGTCGGTTCTTTGAGTCAAAAGAAGATTTCTAATATAGAAGACTACACTCATTATAAAGAGACCGAAAACTCATGAAATAAACATTACTACTTTACCGTGAACTACTAGAAATGCGTTCTTTATTGTTTAAGGAAACAGATTGTCTAAAGCGGCATTCTTCAGTCTATATAATTACAAGACAGAGCAATAAAATTTACACGGTAAAGCCATAACACTAGGGTTTTTAAAAGAAATCAATATTTCACGATATTTTCTTCAATGATTAATTTATAAGAAATATAAGGCACACACTTCTTTACGCATAAAAATAAAGGCGGTGAATTAATGCCTTAGTCTAGATCTACACATGTACACAATCAACCCGTACCGGAACAGTTTAATCAATGTCATTCTGGTTTTCAGTTGCTCTTAATACATATGATGAGACATACATTTTGAAATGTTCACTTTCAGATAACCAGAAATTGTTATCACAGAATGATCAATTGTTATGTCATAAAAGTAATCAAATTAATTATGAATTTTATTACTTTTCTGTATCAGAATAAAATTCTTTCATACCAATTTTGATGCAGAAGATGTTCACATTTCGTCGATTCACGAATCAACAGCTGTGCTCATGATCAAGATTTAAAATGTTGAAAACCGAAACAAGAATCCAAAAAGTTAAAGAGCTAAAAAAATTAATGCCAGAATAACCAAAAGGGGTAAAACCAAAACCATCTATGTTCAGAGTAATGCACGAGGGAGAGACTCCTTAGTTTTCACAAAGAGTTGTTCAAATGTTTGCTGCTATATGTTTTGGATGTAGATGTCTTCTTTGAAATATCACCAAAACTGTCTTTTTACTCGACGGTTATAATACTGTATGTGGTAAACATGAACTAATCGTTTGAGAAATGATTGACATTATATATTACATCTTTTAGCGCCTACCTACCAAGTTAAAAAAGAGCAGTTATTTTAATGTTAATTTTTGTTGTTTTATATTATTCTTGTATGACATGGGTTAATGTTTTGCGTATGAATCAGACATCCGTTGTATAGTGCACAATAATTAGTGGTAAATATATTGTGGTTAAGAGTGAAACAGTCATAATTAATCCACCGTATCTCTTCTTTCATGTTACAAACGGAGCGAAACCATTTTTTTTTGTGTCACGGTTCCAGAAAAGGGTTTCCTCTGAGAAAACAGAATTAACAACAAAACGAACGAATTCTCTGAGCATGAGATTGGATGCATCGTACTTTGAAAACAACATAGAAATAAAATAAAACTTGATATCTCTAGGATAATATATTACCTGTTTTCTTTGTATCGTCGTGTTACAACACTATGTACCATTTACTATGGGATTCTACAATGTACAATAAAATATAATTTACTAATATGATATAATATCAAATCAACGGAATTCCAAAAAATAAAAATAGCTGCCAGGTATTGTCCAATCATGTAACCTGCCACGCTTACTGTACAATGCATAAAAGTTCAAACAGACAGCAAAAATTCCGGAAGTAAAAGTTAAAAGTTGTGAGTTGATTCGGTTTTGTTTATTAAGATTTTACCCCAATTTCAATTTCAACTCAATTGGCGGCTAGTTTTTACTAGTGGAGGACATTCCGTATTTTGCCATGAACTGTGACAATCCTTGTAAAATTAGATCGCCAGGAGTTGGATTCCAACCCACAACCCCAGGACTAGTGCTGACAGGCTGGTGATAAATATCTGTTAAAACGTACCACGCAGATCACATCGACTGCCCGTTTTTAAGATAAAGCCTTGCTCTCAAGAAATATTGGCAAAAGAATACCGAAGCGACAAAAACAGTGGGAAAAGTCCGAAGATTCAAAATAGCAGGAAAAGACAAAATCATGATAATGGAACACAACAAAGAAAGATCACAAGAATATATGTACAACTAAAAGAATGAAAAACATATAATAAATCAAACAAAAAAATAGAACAAGACAGTACAGAAACTAAAGCACTAGCAAGGTGAAACACTACTGACAACCAGGAATGTCCTGCTCCGTTAACGGCACCTGGCACGTTGTTAGTGAGTAAAATACAGTGAAGTGTCAGGTCCGGTGAGGTGTCAATTCCACAAGGATAAAATATACTTATCAAATGTATAGACAATAATTATAAAATATGTATATATCAATGCACAAGTAATAACAGCTAGTCATTAACCCCAGGCGACGCACGGTTTACCAGAAGCACAAGATGTAATATAAATTTATCGAAACATCAAAAAGTATGTCAAGCTAGAATTTCTGGATAAATAACTTACTTTTAAATTCAAGCGTTTTGTCATTTTAATATATGTATTGCCGAATAATCAAATTCTCGATTCCGATCACTAGCAATGGGTTACTGCAAATACGATTTGCCACACAAAAAATGTAATACATGTCTAGTTTAGACAAATTTAAACTTAGACAAGAAACACATTAAATTAATCATAAATGCATGAATGATTTAACAAAAAAGAGATGGAAGAGACGGAAAAATAGGTAATGATGCTACATTTCTGTAACAACAAAATGACATTATTTATTATTTATAAGTAGTACTATCAAAAAGCAGTATGAATATCTAAAAAACTAGGTTAAATGTTGAAATTTTGTTATTGATAATGAAATCCCTAGGGAAATTAATTCAAGATTGAACAGCATAGATGAAACTAAGTAAAGAGAAACATGCAGTCAATAATTTAAAAACTTGTCCAATTGGCTGTAGTGATGACAGTGTTAAAATTTGTAAAGTTGTGTTGAATGTTCTTAGCAAACTGTCATGTTACACAATACTTCGGAATTTACTCAGACGCCAACCAGACGTTCTTGACATCAGAACCAAGTCATTCGGTATGTTAAGCTGGGATTTGCCGAAAGACGTTATCAAATATCTCGACTTTGAACTGATAAATAAAACCTTTTCAGGGAAAATGTATTCATCTCTATAACTATGTTATATTCTATTATGATTTTGTTTTAATTATCTTTCACGCATTTGTCTGACACAACTGCATGTGTACACATTTTGTCCAATATATTGTACGTAATCGATCATCACTAGCAAAACTAGATGTTGTCATCGACATTAATTACTTGTTTTTTAGTGTCCTCTTATATGTATCAGAAGAATAAAGTTTTTAACAATGAACCCACTGTTGATCAAAAATGGACAAAGGAAATTAAATATGTTTCAAAACATCCCTTTATCATTTTTGGTCATAATTTATAAGGTTAATTGACCTTTAGCCCATGCATTTTTCATTTGTTTAATTGATAAAAAAAATTGATCTACAGTTCAAAAACAAACACATAAGATTGTGTGGTTTTTTTTATAGATCTATAAATTCATATTTTTGCAATATATGAAATATAAATGTATAAACGGTTTTGACATAAATTTACATTTCTCGATGTTCGTAAAATAAATGTTGTATTATGCCAAACAAGTATTTCAAAATATTATCTTAGAAACTAGAGGCCCTCAAGAGCCTGTATCACGCACCTGGATTTAACATGTCCACCTTCAGCGGGACTGAAAAGAAGTAGTGCCACGTTTCCTTGCATTTATTTCACTTGTAGGACCTTTTTTCAAAAAGTCGGCGAAACATTTTCAAAATCTCCGGAAGCATGCGGTCTCCGAAGATTTGCTAATAATAACTAACAAGTAAATTACTAAAACAAGTTTCTACATACGTCAATATCGCTTTGGAAGATAGTTTTAACACAAATTAGCCAAAATAACGTCTTTAAGACAGTTTTTCAACGTGAAGGAAACTCAGAACCAAAACGAATTTTTGGGTGTAAGTGAGATTATCTATCTCCTTTTATACGACTATATAATGGTTTTGGTTCTGAATTTCTTTCTTGGCAATATTCCAAAAAGTGATGAAAATTGACCCAAATCGCCTTTACACACGACATCTGCCCGTAGAAAACTTTAACTTATTAATGACTAAGCGTAACGTTTTTGTTTGCTAACATAAAAATGTATTGCATACAATCATTTACTAAATATTTAAGATTACAAAATCAATGGTTATGAGTAAAACAAAAACATGGGAAAGTGGCCCTACTCCATTTAAGTGTAGCAGTTATCTAGGCTGGTTTTGCCATCGGTAAAATGTTAAAGTTAGGTTAGGGTGTGGTGGCCATCTTAGTTGACATTCAAGGTTATCAAACAATTCTGAAAGACGACAAAGATCTGAAAGAAGACCATCTAAGGACCATTGCTGCTAATTTAGGTTCCAATTGGGTCATTAGTTTCAGAAAAGAAGATTTTTTAATGAATTTTTCCATAAGGTCTAATGTTAAAACTATGTTAAACTATGTTTGGCTGTCGCGGCCATCTTGGTTGATACTCCTGATCATCGGACACAATTCTGAAAAAGGACCATCTAAGGACCATTGTTGCCAAGTCTTGTTTAAATTGGCACAGTTGTTTCAGACAAGATGGTTTTTAAATGAATTTCCCATAGGATTTTGGCGGCCATCGTAGTTGACAGCTCGGGTCATCGGACAAATTTCTGAAAGAGGACCCCTACGAATCATTTCTGTCAAGTGTGGTTCCAATTTGCCTAGTGGTTTAAGACAAGAAGACCTTTAATGAATTTTCCCATAGGGTCTTATGTTAAACTAAGTTCGACTATTGCTGCAAAGACTGGTTCCAATGGCTAAGTAGTTTCAGGTTTTTATGTTTGAGCGGCAGCTTGTGCCATGTGTATACAACATTTACAATATACTTGTAATAGATTATTTTCGGTTCTAATGTACCTGTAGCTTACTGGCAAAATTAACTATTTATTTGTTTTTATCTATCAAGCGTTTTCTTGGCTCCATGGCTAGCATAGAAATACGATTGGTCTTCACAAAGGCAAAAAAAATGTATTCAAAACATAATAATGATTGAATGCATCTTCTGTCAAAATGTATTAAAATACACTTAACGAATTTTAACACATCAGACTTTAAAGAGATCGAGTGAAAAATAAAATGACAGATACTGGTTAGGAAATTTATTCAGGAAAAAATTCTGACAATTGACTCGGGATTTTACAAATGAACAATTTTAAGTAAGTTGTTTTTCAGCATCGTGAATACATTAGGAGTTGGTACGCACGAATAATTAGCAGCTGATCACGACACGATGTTAGTTTTTACTGATGGATAATCAATGATGGATTAGTGAATTCTATGATGAATTAGTCTTAATTAATAACTTTGTGACCAGAGGTCTACCGCAATATTGATCCCAGGATGTATTAAATTAATCTGAACGTATGATGTAGTTAGATGATGGATATAATCATTTGTCAATCACAGATAAGGGAGATTGTAGTACTACACCAAAATTATCAATATATGTCCGTCAAATCTATTAAAACATACAGCACTGGTTTTAATTAGTAAAATTTCTATTTCCACGTTGTCAAGTAGATTCGAAAGTCCATATGGACCAACAAACGGTAGAATGAGGGTTATTAAGTTTCCAAAACGAAGTGGGAGACTTACAGATTTTGATTTGCGATTTTTATCGAACATTGTTTTTCTTCCTCTTCGAGGTTCTATGTTAAACTATCTTAGATGACGGGCGGAGTCACCGGATACAATTCTGAAAGAGACTATTTAAGGACCATTGTTGAGAAATTTTGTTCCAATTGACCAAGTCATTTCAGACAAGAAGATCTCTAACATGTGTTTAAGTACATTTCTCATAGGGTCCTATGTTAAAGTATGTTCGGTTTGGTGGCCATCTTGGATGATGGGTCGGGCCATTGGATACCATTCTGAAAGATGACCACCTAAGGACCATTGCTGCTACGTTTTTTCCAATTGGCCCAGAGGTTGCAGAGGAGAAGATCTTTAAATGAAAGTTTACGACGACGACGAAGGACGACGGACGCAAAAGATGGCAATAGCTCACATGGTCCAGGTGAGCTAAATGGGTACATTTACAGCCAAGAAACACGTCATTTAAAGCCATGCAAGGGATAAATAGCCTTTACTTAAATGAAAAAATGTTTCAGTTGTAAATATCTGAGAGTCACATTCAAGTTAGTATTAAAATGTTTGCGGCAGAGCAGGGAATCACAGTAATAGTAACTGCAGTAACCATCATCTCGTCTATCGTTGTCACGGGGTGAATCGATCCTACATGTACCAGCGGAGCTCAATATACCCATTGTGTTATTTGTTCAAACAAACAACAAAATAGACATCAGGAAAGGCCAACAATGACATGCCAATCAATCAAAGCCACCCAACAGACAGAACCCCGGACAAAAATAACTACACAAAAGCGTAAAAAACACAAACATAAACACAAGAGAGACAGAATAGTCTTACTTGGTATAAACACTAAAAAGAAATGGGGTAAAACCTCCCCATTATCTATCCTGATACTCTGGAGTATAAAACACACCATAAAAGTCAATATATTATGAGTGACCGCTTGCAAGAACTGCAACAATTGGCTGGACTGTACATAAGTTACATAGCAGGGTCAGAATGTGCTTGTTATAACGGTAAAACTAACTAATGCTCTAATAGCTGCTGATCGGATACTATCGGACATTCGTTTGTTTTGCTTTGTTGTCCTCTGTCTGTGGCGATGTTGACTATCTATTGAATTATTAGTACTGTCTTCTCACAGCCGCATCTTTTCTTAAAAGATACTGTCCACAATCTTATTAATATAAAATGTACATAGACTTAAATTACCACTATACGCTTCCAATCACACGAGACATTCGATATACATCGATAACAACATTTTCTAAACAAGAAAGAGTTGCAGGCAGATGCTATTTTTTCTCCATCTTCAATGGATATTTATCAATTATGGACTTTTCATGAGGTCAATACATTATATATGGACCTGCATGGTAGAGTCATATCGACCGATGACTACGTTTTGGCAATACTGAGAAATTTTACGAACGAATCCGAATATAATTTTAGTAATATGGGGTCAATATTCTTTTCAGGAGTCAATATTCTTTTACAAGAGGTCAATACATGAACTATAAAATATCCTGGTAATCATTTACACAAATAACCAATGAGAAAACAGGAAAAACACTGCATATGTAATATATGTTTATATGGATAATTGTAAGAGATTCTGTGTTGTATTACTTAATTGATTATTTGCATTGTCTCAAATATTTACTCACTCATACTTTATACATTCTTTCTTCATTAATATTAGAATTCATAAAAGGACATGACTTGTACAATCATACAACATAAAAGTTGTAAAGTAATTTGTTAAGATCAAAGCATTGCATAAAATTTGTGTCAAAAGCTGAAATATATGTAAATTTAATGCTTTGATAGTGATATCTTTTAAATCATACCTATTAGTAAGAAAAAATGTAGGAAGCCAACTTAATAACGCTTACATGTTTTGACAAGATGACAAAATGACCACAAATTGCTCCAACTGTATTTGTATGCGTTGAACTGAAATCTAACCACGGCAAAGATACCGTGGTTTTCCTTAAACTACAGAAAACAAGAGAGAGATGGTTAATTATGCAACTTATATTTCAACAAATATTCAAAGCAACGGAACTGATAAAAAAACAGAAATAGCCAATCCCGAGAAGATGACATGAACGCATTGACACGAAGGCTTGGCATTTGTTTCGAGAATAAACATAACAACTTCCATAACCGATTTATGATGCCCCATTTGCATGCCGAATATCATTATCTCCAATGACACAGAAAATTCCGTCTTTTGAAAACTTTATTTCTGTCGAACAAATGTAATTAACCTAAATATCAAATGGCGATAGGATATCCGTACACTTCTGTCCGGTATGACAATCACCAGACAATAAACAAACCAGTCTTCGCAAACATTAATTTCCTATAAATTGTAATCCATCTCCGGAGTTCATTCATGAGATGAACAATACATTCTTATTACACTCTCATAACAAACATGGTAAAAACTGTTATATAGACATTTTGGAATTTGAGAATTTCAAAATTTTATTATAACATCGTAATAATAAATTGTGAATTTCCTACACTCAAAAATTGTGCTGTAACAAAATTAGTACCAGAAAAGAAATTGCTTTTTTATTGTTTTAACTGCATGGTGGGAGAAAATATAGACTGACATATATCTACCTTTTGTCTTTATATGGTCCTCATTAACCATCACTAAGCAGTGGAGTCTAAAAATAGACTTAATAATTATTAAAGTAATTTATTTAGTAGACAAATGAGAATCTATTTTTACATGTAATTTTTTTACCAGTGTATGAATACATATATAAATATAAAAGTTATTGAACTCTACTTTAGTAAAAAAAAACTGTTTCTTTTTCCATAAATCGTATTTAATATTGCCATTGAAATTGCATCATTTGTGTCAGGTAGAACGTCGAATGTAATGTTAAAATATAAGATCAAGTTTTTTTTTAAAGTGTGAAGAACGTGGAATTCTACACAAAGAAACTATGTTCTTGCTAGCTAAAATGAACAAAATAAAGTTTTTACTGTAGTTTATTTTCGTAATATTTTTTTGTTTTTCTTTGTGTTTTGTGTTCGTTTTGTTATAAAGTTTCTTCCTACGGATCATGGTGCTATTAATGAATTTTTCTGTCAAACAATTGGCCTTCCCTGTTATCTTAATTAATTTTATTCGTAAATGTATTATTTTACATTAATTCTAAAGTTGTATCATTTAATACGTGAAAAACAATCGTATTTGATGCAACTTTTACAATTGTAAATGATGAAAGCAGAAATATCATGAAAAATATGAGATAAAATAGCGCAGAGTGGGTGTAAAACCACAGCATGTAATTATCACTGTCGGAATAAAAAATCAATATTGTCATACCGATCTGTGCCAGAAGTATTGTCAGATCTAATCTGATGTAAATATTTATTTTATTGTATATAGAGCTCATTTATGTGATAGTTACCTGTAGTGAGGGCAATGTAAAGATATCTAGACAGGCCAAGGGCAAGAACATGGACATTAACACTGATATGCCTGGATCACAAAGGAGGCCATATATTTGAGTATGCCACTTAAGTATTTGTTCTCTAAGCTACTGTCATGACTGTTTTCCAAGAATTTACCTCGTCTTTGGATTTTAGTCTGACGAACATTCTCCTCTATCATATTACCTCCCTTGAGGAGATATAAAAAGATAGGTATGGTGGGTACAAGATGTAAATTCTTGATACAAAAAAAATCCCTATATACACGAAGTTAAACATCTAGCAAAAGAACAACACTTTTATTTCAGTTCTTCGCCTTTAGATCACTGTGAGGCCTTCAACGCTGTCAAAAAAAACCTTCACCCATCGCAAGTTTTACAGGGACCACAGTTGAAGGACACTTCTTTGCTATATATATTCCTGAACGTAATTAGTAAGGTTTGAATGCTCGGATAACATGAAAGGGTGTGAGAACAGACCGCATGTTATTCTGAAGATCAAAATGTTACATCACCGCTATAAAGAACTAGTTATCTGCTGAACGCAATTTCATCTCTATGTCAATAATCAGAAATTCCGACATGAATGGTTGTTTTAACAGTGTTTGTAGTACATGTAAAAATATAATTAAGTTATTTCCATCAGAAATCCATTTCAATTAAACAGTTCCAATAAGAACATGATATGAATAAAACAAAATTTACACCGTTTATATGACAATAAGATTCTATTAAACATGCTGTAATATTATTGATAATCACTTAACCGGACTATTATCGTGCTGTAGTTAAGTTTGAAAATGGTCACGTTTCCTGTCAATTTTTTGACGTGCTGATATTCTCTAATCTACTGATGCAAATATATAATTGTGCTGAATAAATTGCTGTCGTGTTCTGGACACGTATAGTCAGATGTTTCTTTACAAATTAAGCCATTGGCGCTATAAATTAGTACCGCGAAGTAAACACTTATTCACCAAATATATAGGTTAAAGAATAGTTTTCCTTGTTTTATAAACATAAAAAGCACATTGCGACCCTTAAGAGGCAAATCTGTGTTTAAATTGTCTTCAAAAGTGAAATTCAGATTTTTAGGGAATTTTTCATTAACCCCTTTGGATATTAATTATTAGTAAATCTTAATAGGACACATAACAGGTGATGTACTAATATATTTTGAAAGATGTCAGGTTAACTTTTGAAATTGACCCGAGATGTGAAAAAACAATTACAGGAAAATGGCCCTACTTTTCTAATTGCTTAGTTTCCGATATGTTTCTTTTAGTTTTATTAAATATTGCATTTTTGTTTATAAAAGATTTCCAGGATCTAAAATAACTGTGTTTTCCCCATCAAAAAAGAATTGACAAGTATAAAAATAAAAATGTGTGCTCCCTTACTCCTTCCTCTCACTGATTGGCAGGCTAAATCGCTTCTGAATACTTAACCATTCTAATTAGTATTGCACCGTGTTCTTAAAGGGTCATTTCCGTCCTGTTTATTACTGGTTATTGATTTCACAATTTTAGGAGTTTTCAGACGAACAAGATCAAATTCAGATATATTTCCTTTCACTCTACCAAGAAAAGTTAAGACCAGTCTATATCTGTCTTGTTTATTGTTCTATCATACTGATCTTAATCGACTGTAAGGCCTGATGTTTTAATTTGGTCTTGTTATTGTGATTTATATTTTGAAAATCATGTAATACAGAAAATCATGATCCTAATTAAGAATTAAGAAGGCCACAAAGAATGCTTAAGACAATCTATGGCGTTCCTTCTATGCTATGATAAAGTGACAGTCGAGAAACATTCGATAGATACGGCAGTAAATGGTTCTATTATTATATTAACAAACCCTTGATTCTGTCGTCTTTTGTCAAATGCAATTTGAAGATAAGTTCATAGAAAAGATGTAGATTCAGTAATGGCCATTAAGGTTTTGGAAAATATAATTGACAGGCTTATAATTGGTTCTTGTGACGTATGCAGACTAAATCTAATCATAGTATAGAATTATATAACGATGCCTGGTTATTATACGTATTTTGTCTTTAATTGGTCTGCATTACAATCTCTCTAGAAGTTATCCTTTTAAGCACTGGTATACAAATGACAGATTGGTTAGCTGTGCACAGATAGAGATTCATTGCTTCGTCAAAGTTGTTTGCCAACGTATTCGATATAGAATTAGACAATTTTTTTAATCCAAAGTTTGCTTTCATATATACGTAATACAAATATATATTCAAAAGATGAAGATTTCAAAATGCAACAAAACTTTTTGTATACCATTATTTATTTGATTCTAGGTGATGTTCAATTCTGCATTTGTAACTAATTATTTCAATTCGCATTTTCATCACAAATTTAAAAACAGAATTTATAGAAAAATATTTAAATTGTGAATAGCAAAAAATCTGAGGGAATATTCAGATGTAGCAAAGCACAAACATATTAAGATGTAAGCAAATCAAATATTCGTTGTAGTCAAGAAAGAAAGGCACTATATTCTGATCTACCATGTGGTGAAAGAATGAAGAACAAAGAGCAGTTCTAAACAAAATAACACAACAACGGTCCAAATAGGATACTAGTAGTTGTATGCATGAATGAGATTCCTCAGAAAAATTCATATTCGGAGCTTTTGGGTGTGTTAGCACTTTAAAAGTTAGTCATATATTTGTTAATTTAAACTATAAGGTGTATATCCCGTGTGCTCTGTCCTTTTTGGCTTCACCGATAGTGATACTGACCGACGCAACCACTCGAAAGTGTTGTAGAGCGGTTCAAAATGAGGATACAAAGTAACGTCATATACCGTGCATGTGTGAAAATATTTTTTTTTTAAAAAGGCGAATTGCCTCTTAGAACAATATTGGTTAAAACCCTTACCTTTTCTCAAACATCAGTCTGTTTATCAGCAGAACAGAATAAAACAAAACCAAATAATATTACGACCTTATTCCCAAGATATGCGAATGCGTCACTAAATTTATATATATGTACAAATCAGAGTTTACAAGATGTCAATCCTTTAATTCCAATATTAATTACTTTGCCTAGTTAGTGCCTATAATAACACAATAATATAAGTTTGTACCAAAAATCAATTACTAGTATACTATTATATTCAGATTATCACTTCGTATTCGAATATCAATAAATTAATTTTCCCCAGTCAAAAGGCGGATGTGACAGAGACTAAGTTGATCCTTTATAACTCCTGATTTAGCATCGTTATGAGGTCAGTAAGTTAGCAGCATATATCAACTGCAAATGTTCATTGTTATATACTGTGGGAAATAGGAGTTTCATGTTCTTTTTACAAATTATCGCGTTTCAATCGATTTAACTTGATAATACAAGCTACATCACTTTCATGTTTGTTTTAATGGATATGTTGATAAAGATCCGGTGAACCGAAAGTGGAAATCTGGAAAGTCAGTTAGGTGTAAAATTAAATGAATAATATGAGACAAATACAACCAGGTATTGGAATAAATTCACTTTCACAGTTCCTTTTATCAATGAATACAGATGTGAAATCGAGTTAGGTACAGCGACGGTAACACGTACCAACAAACATGAACACAAACTGTCATGACTGTAAAAAGACATGAACAATGTTTATTATAATTTTTACACTTTATATTTATGTTTTTTAAAATAAATTCCTTTTTTTTATAAGTAAGGATTTTATTATTATGATCGGTTTCACTTTATAAAGAAAAAGCTTAAGTGGGTTTTATAGTTGAAGCTTTTTTTAATATTTGGCAGATATATACCCAAGGTACATGTATATATATATCATTATGTAAGGTTACAGTGTATGTAGGCAAAATTTATTACAACAAACTTAAAGCTTTTTCAGGCTAAGAATAGAAGTCACGTGGGAAACACATGAAATGAGATTCTATAAAAAAAAATGCCATATTAGAAAAATTATGTCTACGTGGACAATTCCATTTCATCGTTGGCGTAATATTAACAGACAACTTACATTGCGATTTGACGTCTGTTTAATTTCAAAAATAAAAAAATGAAGGCTATTTTGTAGGATTATCTAAATTAAACTACATTACACGTATTCGAATCTTATATTGGGAAACGGATTGTTGACACGTAATTTTCAAACAGGGATTGTTTAGCAGAAAATAGCGACACATTATATCATGTATATTGCAACTGAAGTCATAAAAGCTACGTCAAAAGATCAGCGATATTTGCTATGGCTAGATATACTGACAAATTCTACTTTGGGGACCAATGATTACTTTTAAGGCTAAAGAAAACAATACATATCAAACAAAGTACATTAACATCCAAAATATTACTGTACATAAATGTTAAGGCAAACTATAAATGTCTTTTGGTGAGATTTTAAACTGTTAACATATCCTTCAACGTGCTTTATACAGGCTAGTCAGACAAAACGTTAAGAATTTCATCTTATTTTTTGTTGTTGTTTTTATCTGCCTATTAATTGTCTGGCCATTTTTGCATTTTATTTTTGTTTACCTGAAGCCCATTGGCCAGCTCAATGACAACATGCGATTTCATTATTTGTTTGTTAAAGTATAAATACAAGGTTATAAGGACAACACTTATAAAATAAGAAGTCATTGCAGTAGAAAGACTGTTGCTATGACAATAAAGGGACATACATTTAGATTAATTAAAACAGATGTTGACAACTTAACTCGATATATTTCTACTATTAAATTAATGAACAACCACTGTTTCTACGCAATGCACTGATATCTTCCTTGGTGATAGCACATTTTTTAGATGTTTTTTGGTCTTGACCGTTCGATCATTTAGTTATTTTAATCTGCTTTTCAGTATAGTTTTGGCTTTCTAACCTTTCAGTCACTATTCAACGAAATATGCACACATGTATCTCTATCTTCTACATGCACTTGTTAAGTTAGACTAAATTGCACATCCCTCATACAGCGCTTTGTTCTGAAATGGTTTTGACTTTACCTTTTCGGTCAACGGTTTCGTTTCTGCTATCAAAATTTTCAGCATAGAGAACAATTGAGCATAATTAATGGGTCGTTATTATTCTTCCTATAATAAGAAAATACTACTGAGGCTATCTAATTTAAGTCAGCCTATGTATCACTGACCTCGGTATCACCCTGCAATAAGAATACCCGATTTTTATAAATACAAAATAAAGCTATATGTATATATATTTCACAATTCCGATTGGCTAAAAAAGACGATCACGCTGCATTAGGAATGTCCAAATGTCATAAGTAGCTATATATATATTTAAGTGATATGCTGGGGCGATGGGACGTCAGAGCGCACTCCGTATATAAAACATGGAAATTGCCGACCAAGACTTGGGGCGGCAGTTTTTAGACTCGAAATCGTAATATATCCAATTAGATACATTTTCACAACGCGACAGCACTGATGAAGGATCTCAGTCATCCGAAAATTTTGCTAAGTTTGAATTATTTTTATAATTCAAAATTTTATTTGTTTTATTTTGATGTTGTTTTGCAACTTTTTAGACGTTTATTTATTTTTTTATTTTGCATTGAATCGTTAATTTATTATCGGTCCAACATCTAGTAAGTTCGAACGTTGGTTATTACTTTGGACGTATATATATATATATATATATATATATATATATATATAAACGTCTAAAAAGTTGCAAAACAACATCAAAATAAAACAAATAAAATTTTGAATTATAAAAATAATTCAAACTTAGCAAAATTTTCGGATCACTGAGATCCTTCATCAGTGCTGTCGCGTTGCGAAATGACTAATTAATTACGTGTAGAAAACAATATGGCTAATCGTGATCTTGATCTTCCTCGTTTGTGGCAACGCATGTAAACAAACATTCAAATAAATAATCCTTTATCATAAGGTGGAGAATTATTTTACACAATTATAACATTATAACAAATGAAAAAGTACACGAGAAAGAAAAAAAAAAAAAAAAAAAAAAAAAAAAAAAAGGCACTTGGAAATAACAATAGAAAAGGATTATTCAATATCTGTATAAATTGACAAATTTATTTCTTTTTATTTATTCCCCTTGGATATAAGGTGGCTAGTTCTTTAATCCAGAAGCTTTCTCTTGTCTGCCTTTTTTGATCACTCCAAATCAAATTTGTTAATTTTTTTTTTTTATTTTTCTTTCTCGTGGAAATTGCCGACCAAGACTTGGGGAGGCAGTTTTTAGACTCGAAATCGTAATATATCCAATTATAAGTAGATACATTACACATCAATCGATTCCTTATTCAATTTTCTCTAAGAATATGTACATTTTATTCACCAATAATCTCCCTGTACCAAAAACAAAAGCTTCCTTCCCCTCAACCCACCATTTTCGTCATTTCACTTTGACGTCCCACGCCCCCAGCATATCACAAAAAAGGCCGTCAATCTCGGGTTAATCTCCGGTAGCCCTTGTGCTCCTCTTTGATTTTATTCCCACGGTTATCTTTCAATTAGTGTAGATGATCACTGAAAATGACAATGACCAACATTTTCAATGCGAAATATTAGATTTAAATGATTATAACAGCATATTTCAGTTCTTCTTTTCTTCTTCACTTATGTTATATCAATTTTCCCCTCCACTAACTTTAATACAAAGACAAGTTAAATTCTGCAAATTATTTTATGCAAACAATGACTATTCTGTACTTGAAATTGATCCCTTATAAAGTAATAACCCCTCTATTGAGGGATCATCCGTTTTATAAGGGATACACTTTTAAGTGCATTTAAATTAATTTTTAGAAATTCTAAATTTAAATTAAAAAAGGCACATCTGAATACAATTTGCTACATCTTTTCAAAAACAACATTATATGTATCCTATTTCAAAGAATATTATTACAATGTATCTGCATATCTGAATTTCGAGTAATTATCAGCTTTTCCAACGTTGGCGTAAAAGTCCATAATAGAGCAGTTTTGTAGATCATTTAAGTGTGTTAATTAATATAACAACAATTTTCCCATCATTAGTAAATGTTCATTTATCTGATACTTTTTTCCACTTTAAATATACTTCCATTACCTATTATCAAGGGTTCCTGTAATTCTGTTGAAGATACATTATTTTTCACTATTTGTCTGGGAAATACTAGTTTGTCATTGTTGAAATTTAAGAAAGGGCATTCTAGTCGAAAAAAACTTTTAACTTTCCTTTTGCATTTTATCATAGTTTTGCTGTATTTCATGTGTTTTCTCATGTAAATCAATCAATCCTTTATCATAAGGTGGAGAATTATTTTACACAATTATAACATTATAACAAATGAAAAAGTACACGAGAAAGAAAAAAAAAAAAAAAAAAAAGGCACTTGGAAATAACAATAGAAAAGGATTATTCAATATCTGTATAAATTGACAAATTTATTTCTTTTTATTTATTCCCCTTGGATATAAGGTGGCTAGTTCTTTAATCCAGAAGCTTTCTCTTGTCTGCCTTTCTTGATCACTCCAAATCAAATTTGTTAATTTTTTTTTTTATTTTTCTTTCTCGTGTACTTTTTCATTTGTTATAATGTTATAATTGTGTGAAATAATTCTCCACCTTATGATAAAGGATTATTTATTTGAATGTTTGTTTACATGCGTTGCCACAAACGAGGAAGATCAAGATCACGATTAGCCATATTGTTTTCTACACGTAATTAATTAGTCATTTCGCAACGCGACAGCACTGATGAAGGATCTCAGTGATCCGAAAATTTTGCTAAGTTTGAATTATTTTTATAATTCAAAATTTTATTTGTTTTATTTTGATGTTGTTTTGCAACTTTTTAGACGTTTATTTATTTTTATTTTGCATTGTATCGTTAATTTATTATCGGTCCAACATCTAGTAAGTTCTAGTAGTATATATATATATATATTTCATAATTCCGATTGGCTAAATTTATATCTCCGGTAGTCCGAGATTGCTCTAGCGTCTGACGGCCTTTTTATGTGATATGCTGGGGCGGTGGGACGTCAGAGCGCACTCCGTATATATAAAACATGGAAATTGCCGACCAAGACTTGGGGAGGCAGTTTTTAGACTCGAAATCGTAATATATCCAATTATAAGTAGATACATCAATCGATTCCTTATTCAATTTTCTCTAAGAATATGTACATTTTATTCACCAATAATCTCCCTGTACCAAAAACAAAAGCTTCCTTCCCCTCAACCCACCATTTTCGTCATTTCACTTTGACGTCCCACGCCCCCAGCATATCACAAAAAAGGCCGTCAATCTCGGGTTAATCTCCGGTAGCCCTTGTGCTCCTCTTTGATTTTATTCCCACGGTTATCTTTCAATTAGTGTAGATGATCACTGAAAATGACAATGACCAACATTTTCAATGCGAATTATTAGATTTAAATGATTATAACAGCATATTTCAGTTCTTCTTTTCTTCTTCACTTATGTTATATCAATTTTCCCCTCCACTAACTTTAATACAAAGACAAGTTAAATTCTGCAAATTATTTTATGCAAACAATGACTATTCTGTACTTGAAATTGATCCCTTATAAAGTAATAACCCCTCTATTGAGGGATCATCCGTTTTATAAGGGATACATTTTAAGTGCATTTAAATTAATTTTTAGAAATTCTAAATTTAAATTAAAAAAGGCACATCTGAATACAATTTGCTACATCTTTTCAAAAACAACATTATATGTATCCTATTTCAAAGAATATTATTACAATGTATCTGCATATCTGAATTTCGAGTAATTATCAGCTTTTCCAACGTTGGCGTAAAAGTCCATAATAGAGCAGTTTTGTAGATCATTTAAGTGTGTTAATTAATATAACAACAATTTTCCCATCATTAGTAAATGTTCATTTATCTGATACTTTTTTCCACTTTAAATATACTTCCATTACCTATTATCAAGGGTTCCTGTAATTCTGTTGAAGATACATTATTTTTCACTATTTGTCTGGGAAATACTAGTTTGTCATTGTTGAAATTTAAGAAAGGGCATTCTAGTCGAAAAAAACTTTTAACTTTCCTTTTGCATTTTATCATAGTTTTGCTGTATTTCATGTGTTTTCTCATGTAAATCAATCGCACACTGCTTATTTAGTACAATTATGTAAATGAGAAACGAAGTCCTCCTATCTTGGAATAATGAAAAGTATACAAAAAGTTGGTCTTTCATCTTCCAAGCGGACAATTCGTAGTAATACTGGAAATATTATAGTTTTGGTTTAGGTGTTCTTATGTATATCTCTTTTCTGTTGAATTTCGTTTCTTTCTACAGTCCTGTTGAATGTTACATCCAAGGAAAGCTAATGACCAATGAACAACAAGACAGGTCTACAATGACATACAAATCAAATAACGCCATCCAGTCAACACCAATCCCAGACAAAACAATAACATCACAGAGCATAAAACACAAAGAAACAAATAATAGAGACTTAGCCTTATACTAAACTTTATTACAAATTATTTCAAATACATAATCGGAACAGAACAATCTATTTGGATGCAAACCGTTGATAACGTGCCTTAGATACAATCACTACCATATATAACATGAATAACCATTCTTATGACGTCATCCTTTTCATCAAATTGTGGATTATTTTTACGAATTTATACTTACTGCGCTTAATGTTTGAAAACTTTTAACTATTTCAATATATTAATATTAACAATATTCAATATTAATGCTCTGCAAGAATCCTTTGTTTTTATAATCAAAGAATTATTTTCTTCAATCCTTCAAATGAATTTTGAATGTCAAAAATGATCACATATCCTGGTTATTCCTAGAACACTCGGCCACATCTGCTATGTGTATATACATGTATATATATCCTAGATGTAATTTTAATTGTAATTACTGAAACAAAAATCTACTGATAGTATAAATAAATGTACATGTATACGTTTAGAAAAAAAACATGAATTTCAGAAATAATAATGTAGATACACTCATAAACATTAATTTGGTTAATATCAAGTTCATATTAAAATCAAATTATTAAGGACAAACGATATAATAAGGTTCCTGTACAGATTTTTAGCTTAGAATTTAATATAGGTTAATTTTTGTTTATTCTTTCCATATACACAATGAAAACTGCACCTTCTTGGCTTAGGTTTTAAGATATTTGACACTGATTTTGGATATTTGAGCCAAAACCCCTTAATTTTTCATTTTTCATGACTTTCCCCAAAACGCCTAACTTTTTAACGAAAAAAGTTAACTTCACCAAAAGTTTTGAAAAATATTTCTAAATACATAGCTAGTCGAAGCAGCCCCGCTGCGTATCCCCGCGCTACTCTGGTGTTTTTGAAATCCATACAATCCAAACTAGTGTAGTAGGTATAGTGATTCCAAATATATATATATATGGTTATGGTTGTTTAGTAGAAATCAAAAATAAACTATTCTTTGAGTCTCTACCAAAATTGAAATCACATATTTTTGAAATCCAAATGATCCTGACAAGTCTTAAAGCTATCATGATCCAGAAAATCTATAACTGCGAAGTAAAATTCCAAAAATAATAGACTTAGACATTTTCAGGAAATTTACCAAAGTTGGAATCATATATTTTAGACATCTTGATGATCCCAATATGTGTTACTGCTGATGTGATCCAGAAAATGTATGGTTTATTGTCAAAAATAAAAAGCAATAATGGTCTTTGAGACTTCCAGAAAGTTGGAACTGCATCTTTAAACGATTCCGAAACCTTTAGCACAATCTACGTTAGTGGTACAATTACTGAGCACTTTTTCAGTTCTGTATTCGAAATAACGTGAGCGGAGTTGCGTGACAAAGAAAAAATGTATCCTGAGGCTACCTGTGTAGCCCGGCCACAATGTGCGCTATTCAAATTCCGAAACCTTTGCATGGCACAATCTATCTTAGCAGGGCAAATACTGAACCAACTTTCAGTGACATATTCCAAATAACGTGAGAGGAGTTGCGTGAAAAAGGAATAATGTACCCTTAGGCCACCTGTTAGCTCAGCTCAGAGGTGCTATTCAAATTTCGAAGCCTTTGACATAGTACCCACACATAGAGTTTCATCTTTCTACATCCAGTGGTTACTGAGATTATCCTGGACATTACTAACGTACGTACGTACGTACGCCGAACAGCAAAACAATACCCTCGCGCTTATCCTTGACATTACTAACGTACGTACGTACGTACGTACGCCGAACAGCAAAACAATACCCTCGCGCTTTGCTGAAGCGCGGGGATACAAATTGTTCTCTGATAATAATTAGTGGCAAAGATTGATAAAGTAATAAGAAATTGTGCATATTCTGGCCAAATAGGCAATAATGATGGTGATAATAACTTTAGATGTATTTAGCAAAAAATAGTCTGTTGATTTTTTCTTTAAATTATAGTATATAATAATCATGAAGAATTGGACTTTTGTTTGTTGTATGAGAAAAAAGTGGAAGATATATTTACGGAGATATTTAAGATAAATATAAAGTTTTGCGATTTTCTAACAGCTTTCCTTGCGGATTTCATAATTTACAGTTCTCGGTGATGTAATTGTCCTCCCCCCGTTTGCTATTGTATCGTATTCCCTTAAAATAAAAGGTCACTGGAAAGTAAGGTCATATCATATTGATGTATTTTATCTTTCGTCTCATGTGTTCTTATAATAAGGAAGTTACTTTATATTGGTATCTATCATCCATCTCGACATTTAAATATAACGGCTTCTATTTATAATATCATATTAAACTTATGATATATATATAGTATTATAGTAATATTCGATTTTATGGACATACGTCAAACTTTCCAATTAAAACGGGGACAGTTATAAATGATCTTAGACATGAATGAATAATATGAAAATTAAAAGATATGCGTCAGTACAGGAATTAAAAATTTAAATAAAGAAATTACCGAATCTCAACAAATTATCTGTTATCAGATCAAATCGAGTCATTTATATAGGTGGCTTAAGAATATTTTGTTATATGGTATATTAAATGGAGAAGGGTTCTTCTATCCATCTTATCAATGAGCAAACTTTCCCATTTTATAATTCAAAAATATTCATAGCAGACAAGAATTGTAAATACAGTAATATTCGTTGTTATGTTTCATTAAAAAAAAAAAAACAGGTAAAGTAGGAATTAAAATAATGCTGTTCAAAAGGTGAAGAAAATTCCAAAATAAATAAAAAAAGACACAGAGTATACCTCATAGAAAGCAAAAACAACATGCACACAGGCAGGAAAACTAACAGTACTAGTGACGGATCATGGACTGGGACTGAAACCAATATACATACCAATAACTGGTTAAAAACAACAACAGTCTGCGTAATCCTTCCGTACTATAATCATAGACCCTCGAGTAAAGAATAAAAATATCTAACTCGGGTTCCTTTTTATTGCCACCTAGTTCAAAAGACCAATTTTGTAAGATTATGCCAACTTTCTTCGAACAAAGCTGCACATGGCACTTCGAAAATGATACTCTTATGTAAAATTTAAGAAAATATCGATCTCATAGAATTTGTGTTCGTTATACTACATGTTAGACGAGACTGCATTTTACCGAGATTATTTATTTATATATTTTATTATTATTTTCCTTCAGGAAGGTTGATACATGCAATTTAGGAAGTGCCTTTAACTTTGAATGGGGTGCGATATTTGTGTCATTGTTGAAGGCTCCAGGGTTGAATGTTGCATGTTAAACTGAAATTATCTCAGTTCAATATTCACCCTTAACCTTTTTTCTCTTTGTCTGAAACATTTCAAAGTTGAATGTTACTGCTAATTTATTTCAGTTCAACATTCGCACTAGACTTTTTCATGTTAGAAAAAATTAAATGTTGAATACTGATCCAATTTGTTCGTTAAAGTGTACTGGCAAATGATATTTGATTCAGTCTTTACAATTGAGGTCTGGAGATGGCATGTCAGTAACTGCTAGTAGTCATTTGTTAATATATATTGATCATTGTCATTTTTTAACATCGGACTCGGACATCTTTTGAACTGAGTTTTATTGTGTGTATCGCTGTGTGTTTGTTACTTTCACATTGGCTAGATGTATAGGGGGAGGGTTGAGATCTCACAAAACATGTTTAACCCCGCCGCATTTTTGCGCCTGTCCCAAGTCAGGAAACTCTTGCTTTAGTCTTGGTTAGTCTTGAGTGTTTTTTTGAATTTTGGTTAATTTTTAAGTTTCGGAGTTTAGTGTGCCGTCCATTTTGCTGAACTAGTACACATTATTGTTGAGGGGCCAGCTGAAGCCCGACTCTGGGTGTGGTATTTTCTCGCTGGACTGAAGACCCATTGGTAGCCTTGAGCTGTTTTCTGCCCTTTGGTCGGGTTGTTGTCTCTTTGACACATTCCCCGTTTCCATTCTCTATTCTATTTAATATTTTCCTTTGTCAAGTGATCCTCTAATCATAGCCACCCGTGATTTTGAAGGTGTTGTATGTTATATGTATTGGGCGTTTGTCGGTCAACAGATGGTATATGTTTTCAAGTCCTAGGTATGACGTTGTATTTATAAAATATTTCCACTGTCGAGATAGTTAAACCTTCAAATTCAGAAACTTATCGAGAAAGTTGAAGGTTTAACTATCAAGACTATTATTACCATTTTGTCGACATTGTATCTTATTCTTTTATCATGTTTGAATTAGTTGTAATAATTATAGATTATTACATGGCATTTCCCAAATCGGCCTTGGTATCAGCCCGAGAGCTTTAGCTCGAAGGCTTATATGGGTTGATGGCTGATACCAGGGGCGATACGGAAAATGATATGTAATAATCTATTTATCACATATATCAATGCTATAAAGAAAAATAAACATTAATTCAACAAATGTAAGTGAAACATTCAACTTGACGAAACACTAGTATTTAAGAAGTTTTAAATTTCAATGAGTCTATCTGATATTATTTGAAAACGTATTATTCACTTATCATAGCTGTAAATGTTAATTGTCTGGTTTTCAATAGAACTATTTAGTAAAAAAAGAATTTTATCATATTTTGAAGAATTACCTTGTATCTTTAGTACATGTTCATCTTGCCATGTAAGTTTTAAGTGGCACTACAACTGGTACATTATCACCAGAAGGTTGCATGTAAGAATTTTTTGTTGATTCGGCTGTATCATCCTCGGAAACTTCGAGAAATCGTTCCATAAACATCCGTAGACATTGTTTGCCAAATTGTTTTCTGCTGCACCGGACGTCATAATATGTACCGGAAGCAAAATCCGGTAATCAGCCCCGTGCCAATAACATGTTTTTTGCCAACGGGGCTGATAACTTCATTTGACTTCCGGTTATAATCAAACATGCAAAATTACACTTATCAATACAAAATGTGTGATAATATATAATTCACCGTGAGCCTTGTGCTGTACACAGCATATAAATGTCATATTTTGAAACCAAGTGAACCTCTGGATTTTCCTCTTGGGTCCATTAAGAAGCCTGCTTTTTATTCTTGCTGTAAGTTTTCGTGAAGACGCTGAATACTGCATATTCGTTTGGGGTAATTTGTTTAAGTTGCAACGTAATCTTCGAAAAGCATCTCAAAAATTCAAAAGGAATTTCATCGACCAATCACCGATCGAGAAAACAAATCACAGGTGAATTATCAATTTTTATAACCAATTGATTGGATACCATGAGAACAGCCAGAGAATGGGAGAAATATTATCTATTGGTATCACTGGGTGCATTCCTCACCTGTTGGACTCAAACCTCTGCGTATCGTCAGCCGAGTTGCCAGTATTTCAATGCTGACCACAATAGGAGACCAAAAGAAAATAACGTTATACAATTTTGAATAATCATTTTTGCAAAAACTAATGAGCATCTTTCTAATTCATAGCTACGTATGTCATTAGATGGGTTTAAATTTTACATCTTTTGTTTTTATTCAACTTATTTATTCATAGTGGATTGAAAAACAAGTTTTATAAACTTATGTTGATCCCATTCCAATGCGAGAGCGGATCCTCTAGCGACATTTTAGCCTATTTTTTTTTTCGACATCAACAGGAGACTCTTTAACGTGATAAGGTTGTCACTCTCCCTTAACACGTGACAGACATTTTTCGTCCCAGTCCTAAGGACCGAGACCAATCCTTGCAAATGGTGTCCATAGGGCGTCGAAAATTTTCCCTGAAATTTTCACCCCCTTTTTCGTTTACTTGAATCTGTGGTTACATAGTTTTGATTTGTGGTTTGGATTTCCTCAATTTTAGTATTGACAATCTGCTGACAATACATCAAAATTGATATCAAAATATAGATCTGTTATTGGATGTCAGTCAAGTAAAATCTTTCCTGTATAAACAATATATCTCACTAGGATTATTTTACACCACTAATGTGGGGTTAATGTACACCAAACAAATATTAATTCATATAACAATGACACATAATACAAAAAGGCCAGAGAAGAGTACTATTAGTTTTTACCTTCATCTTGAAAGTTGGTATAAGGTCTTAAAAATTAATAAGCACTCACGTCTTACAGCTAAATAAAGAGGAAACCTACCGTCGTAATAGGAATTTACCAGTAATCCCAAAATGTGTCCTTTTTTCTGCAAGAACAGACATTAATTTTCTCGACAAAAACATATAACTTAACATGAAGTCGACCATAAGATACAGAAATACTATGCTTTTTCAAAAAATGGAATTCTGCTAACGTCAGCTGCATATCATTAATTATTATCGTATTTGCCTATGGCTATATCGACCTGCTGAGGCCTTCAGAATTTCCCGTATTTCGGCACTGTGGCGTCTTAAAGAGTTGACCCGACCCTAATATGAACTGACCCGAATATATCAGCGACGTCATAATGTTTGACCCAACGTTGACCCGAATATATCAGGAAAGCATCCGGTTATAGGCGGATGACCATTGAAAAGTAAGAAATTCCATTAAGATTGCCAGTTAACAATACAATAAATTTATCATCAAGTTTTCTTCAAACAAATATTGTAAAATATAAGCCGCTCGACATAATATGAAGCTTTTTGGCTCGTTCGCTACGCTCAATCGCCGAAAAAGCTTCACATTGTGTCTCGCGGCCGATATTTTACCATATACGTTTGCAGAAAACCTGATAATATGTACATATATTTTATCCCATAATACCCTTGCTTTCTTATTTACGAAGCTGTGAATAAGTTTAACGGCTAGCAGCAAGGCAAAGGTTTTTATGTCTTATAGAATTGAATCAGAATAATTCACTTTACCCTAGGCCTTTAATTGTAGAGATTTTTTTTCATGTCTGTGGTTCGAATTGATAGAGTGCTGACAAGTTTCTGCTCATTTTAATAACAGTAATTGAATATTTTTCTTTTTGGATGCAATTCACAACCAATCTATTTACTGAAATGGTAGATTCGTTCTGTGCGTTCCACAGTGTACGAGATGACCAAAAGCTCCAAAACAAAATTATAACAGAAGGAAATGTTACTTATGGAATAATGGCAGAGAGCTTGCATATGTATTATATTATGTTTTTAGTAAAATCAGAGTCATTGGGATAAGTTGGGAATGATGTCAATAAATTAAGAATGACAAGTCATTCGTTTTTTACATAAAAAATGAAAAACAAAAAGCCCAAACTACTCTGTAATGATAACAGATAACTCGATTACATCACGTGTGAGAATTGACTGATCAGTTTTGTCGTTTGCTACAAGGAAATCGATTCCCTATAGGTTTTCCTCTGTGAAAATTAACGCTGATTATTCAATCTTCCGAAAATTATTCGTCGCTAAATTTCCGCTTCACAAAATGAATATAAACCCATTAATGTATCGTTAGCCTTTCAGTTGAACATATGATGGATGTCCGTAACATTTCGCCCAGAGATATTTTTTCACTGTAGATCTAATGGAAATAGAATAATATGCATGTACATTTTCGTATGTTATTTAACTAATGTAACGAAAGATTGTAACCTCTCTTAAGCAAAGCTGATCGTTTATCTTCCACGTCTCGAAATTTCCAATGCCCGAAGTCGAACCTTTCTACAAAAAAAAAAAAAAAAAATATATATATATAGACACGCGCATACGGGAATAAAATATTTGTAACTTGGCACGTTGTAGAAATCATATCCGATAAACAGACATCTTATTGACCTTAAGTTATCATTTTTTTCAAATATGTTCAATTTTTGTTTTTACGTGACCGGTAAATAACCCTTTTTACATGAGTATATATTGGATTTATAGACATCACTCGATATCAGTTTGATGCAACAAACGATTCCTTGTTCTGATATATTACTTTTTCCCCATATGAGTTTCAATACTGCTAAAGATTATTAATGATTTTGGAAAGAAAATGATAAAATTTTTCAATCACTGGTAATATTTGTTTGTCACACTGGAATTATATAATAAACAGTTTATGATACCCCATATTTCGTATCAGTCCCGACATCGTCCCTCGACCCATATTCGACCCTCGGATAAAATATGGAAAATGTGTTATAATAATCTATATTAAAATAACGTTGTATGAGAATCTGAAATTAAACGGAAAGTGTTTAACCATTAATACATATATGGCATATTTTAGAATTTTTATAGATTAAACAGATAATCTTAAGGTAGTAAATTACTAATACTATGGACTCGGCCATGTCAAAATTCTCATTAACATTGTACTTATACCCACCATTTCTCTCTGTATACTTGAGAAGGGCCTTATGCTAAGTATTGTAATAACAATTGCAATGATCAATGGTACGTAATGATTGGAATTATATTACATTTGTGATTACGTACAGTAAAATGAATAGTTGCGATATTGATTCGACAGATTTTCTGTTTCATTTCACCTAAATAAATTAGAGTTTCCTTCCGTTGCACAAATTGCCAAAGTAAAAAAAAAACATATGGATATACAAGGGTATGCGGTAAGCATCAAAGAACCAACGTCCAATAGTACTGAACACTTGAAAAGATTGGCTAGATTTAGGAACGTCATGTGATCTTCAATATGGAACAACAGCCAACACCATAAGACAAGCATTTACTGTCTGCTCTAACGGAAACAGACAATTGTTTTGCTTTTTTTTGCCAAGATTGACAATTTTTAACATATGTTATAAACTCAAAATACCTTTAAGCAGTGCTTCATCACAGTCTGGCCTTTCATGTAATGATATTTGTCTATGAAATTACAACTAGAATAGACGTGTCGTTAGCCATTGCCAAGCTATATATAATCTCTGATATCTAATATCTGCCTACGTTCTTTAACAAGAACAAACCAGAATAATAGATAAAATAGAAAATATATTAACATGTTTTACATGTATGTGTTCAAAGGAGTAATATCGGCCATGTTAAATGGGACAGAATTTACAATGACTTAGCAATACAAAGACGAGGTTGTGGTAAATGTCACTCAAAAAGACATCGATTAACTATAGATTATTACATGTCATTTTCCATATCGGCCCTGGTATCATCCCAATACTCCCAATATCGGACCGAGGGCTCTACTGGCCGAGGGATGATACAAGGACCGATATGGAAAATATCACGTCATAATCTATTTATCACATATTTTGAATTTAAAATTTATACACAAATACATAAATAATATGGAAAATGGCAGTGAAATAAAACTTTAAGGAGCTATATGAATTTTTTTGAATTATGCCAAAATATATCAAAAATTCATAGGGAACACTTTACCTTTTTATAGTGTTAATAAACACATTTTTTAACAAGTCTCCCATTTTGTTTGTTGACGTTGCAGACAGCCGGAAGTGGGACGCATTGCGTGAGCACGTGAGGGCTGATACGGATTTCTAATAGAATTCCTTTATACATTCGTATCGGCAATCAGGTCTGATACGGAGGCTGATACGGCTTTCGAATAGAAATCCTTTATAAATCCATATCGGTCTTCAGATCCGATATGGGGACTGATACGGATTTCTAAAGGAATGGTATTGAAAATTCATATATGAAGCCACATATTAGACTTCGAGGCTTGATATAAGGGGTCCAATTTGGTCATATCAACTATGCAAAAATGCACTTATCAGATCAAAATATATGATAATATCTATTAAAATGAAATATGCAATACATGTACATGTATATGTATGAAGTTATTTTTATTATTTATCAGGTAACGCAGTACTGCTTTTTGTCATGTCCTATGTATAATCAATCATTAATTTTTTGGTCAATCTCCTAGATATCATTAGGATTGGGTAGTTTAGTGAACGTGAAATTTGCTACATCATGGCCACCAGAACTACCGACCTTCGGCCCGAAATTTGAAATTCCTTCTAAATCAAGTTCAAAAGTTAAATACACGCCACTCTAATGTAATTCGAACTCCCTATCCCATGAGTAGTTGTGACGAAGCCCAAACATTGTCAGTTATGAAATCAATCGGTACATATTACTTCAATCTACAACCATGAAACGTTACTGATCGTTCATCTTTAAATTGAGAGATAGGAACACATCTTAACAATGATGGAAAGACATAAAAGTGAATAATATATCACAAAAACGACACTGAAACTAAGGCATGGATAACACGAATCCTACTTAAAGAAATATTATATTACTGTACAATGTATATCCTTCTTTGATTTATAGAGTACTTGTCATATCCCTATATAAAGTTATACACATTTTCCATTTTTATTAAAGATTTTCGAGAAACTCTAATACCGAATAAGACATTTATTGTATGTTTTGTTCATATATTGTTAATGGAAACAGCGATATTGTCATTATTTCAAACAACATAGGTCTCCGTGGAATTACTGGAAAATAAATTACATATAATCACGCTAGTGTGATAACCATCTATTCCTGGTTTGAAATAAAGTACAAAACAAATTTGGAGGCCAGTTAGTGCTTGTCCTCTTGTGTGGGCAGTTTCCTGTCATTGAAAGTCATACGACAATCGATAGACGTTATCAACCTCTGCACTACTTATCAGACACGAGTTGTTAAAGTCTGCACGTACAGTACATATATATCATAAGTACTCAATATTATTTCATTTCTAAATTAGTCATTTTTTAATGTTACATTTTAAGAAAACTAAGGAGTAGATGTCTTGTCCTCAGATGGTTTTTGCTTTACCACTTTGGCCATTTTTGCATCTGAATTTTCTCTTAAACGTTTTGCATTATTGGTTTCGGCTGTCAACGTTTCGGGCATTGAGCACAATTAATTAGTCGTACATCGACGAAATGTGCACATCTCATGATCTTATCAAAGACAAATTGAGTGCACTTATTAACTGTTTTTTTAATCTTCCGGTTTGAATTATATTTGTAGTAACAGTTTTAAATCATTTTTAAGTCATAAAAAGTATGCAAGTGATCAAGGCCCTACACCTCTTGCTGGTCAACATATTTGTTCGTTGTGGTAATACTGTGTATCGACAGGTCATATGGGTTCCTTTTATTGACGACTTATTTTATATTGTAATGAACAGTCTTTCATGAAAAAACTCGTTCAGGGTGAAATACAAATCATGATAAATTAATCGATATTTTAACAACAATTGCAGGTATCTTGATGATGTACTTTCTGTTATAATTACACCTTATGTAAGAATCCTGGGTTTTGATTGGTTGATAGCCAGTGTATTTTTCACCAATTTACTTTTATCAAATGAATATCGTTCATTTTTTCAAGCGCCGGGGTATATGCAAAAAGGATATGCCTTTTTTACCCTCTCTGCCGTGGTATTTGCCAAAAAATACTCTATCCGACTGGACGCTTGTAATGTCACGATCATCAATGCGTTTTGTACGTTAACATTCGGTGTAATTAAACAGAAATAGCATGTTCTTGATGGGTATTTGCGAAAAATACCAGTCTTGAGAATGAATTTCCCTCGCCTTACGGTTTGCGAAATTTAACATTCTCTCGACTGGTATTTTTCGCAAATACCCCTCCTTAACATGATATATCTGTTCAATATCCCCGAGTTTCTTAAATATGCAAAAAACATTTATCCAAAAGAGCTACATTTGAACAAAGCTAATAAGAATAGTAAATGCCGTTTTTTTCTTTAGATCTTACAATAAATATCGAAAATGGAGAGATACGTACCAAAGAGGACGAATATACATACGGAGTAAATAAAAAATCGAACTCCATTGGACAGACAAACCCGGGAAGACAAATGAACAGCCACAAGCACAACAAATAAACATGCACTGAAAACTAAAAAAAAAAAAAAACAATGAACAACACGAACTCCTATAAAAACTAAAAATTATGATAAAAGAGACGATTTTAATTTTCCAACTGCAAATTTCCCCTTTCTTGACAGAGACGTGCATGTGGCACAATCGTATGGAGTGTACATATCACATATTGTATGTTGCTTTATGCTTTTAAAAAGTTTTATAATAGATATCAACATCTTTTATTTAAATACCAAGCTTCCAGAAAGCACTTACAAAACATGTATCATGAATGGGCTTTCCCATCCTAGTTTCTAGTTGTAATATCGTGAAAAAATGCAAAAGTCTGGCTACATTCCCACAGAAACTTTATAGTTTCTTAAGTTATTTTGCACTGTAAGGGCTACAAATATGAAATTAAATATAATTCTGTAAAAATTGGTCTTCCTCCCACTGACTTGAAGACTTTAAATTCATACTGGCCTCTCACCACTACAGCCAATTTCTATTCAACTCTATGACGAGATAGTATTAAACCCTTTATGGGAGCGTTATTTCAGACTTTTTCGATAAGTTGATAGACAGTATCCGACCTGCATCTACGAGACTATTAGTTAATTTTACAGTTAAACCGAGCACAATCGGACCCTGCTATTTTAATTATGTACCGTCTAGTCTAATTTTGCAGTTCTAGCAAGGGTCACCCTGTTGATAATCATACTTTATTGGTTTTTATAGTGTGTTTTATACACCAGAGTGTCAGGATAGATAAGAGGGGGGTTTGGGTATCGCTAAAACCGGTTTAACCCCACCACTGTGCAGTGCCTGTACCAAGTCAGACAATTCTGACTGTCTATTGTGTTCATGGTTGTGTTTTGTACTCTTTTATGTTATTTTTTGTCCATGGTACTGTCGGTTTGGTTGCATTGATTGACTGGTATGTCAGATCATTGTTGACCTTTCCAATTCGGGCATTGAAATTGATATCATTAAATATTAATTTTACTATCTTTAAAAAAAGAAGACTTACGTCCACATTACATGCCATAAAACACATATATAAATTTGATAAAATAAAATGTTTATAGCTGACAATGAGTGGTTATCCCTTGTGGGTTTGAGTGTTAAGTGTATCTTTTAGTTGCTAATATTTAATTACTGCAATGAAATATTAAAAAGAAACAAATCTTGAAATGATACGATAACTAGGAATGTCCATAGGGTCAAACATCCAACATCCAAAGACTGGCATAATTGTTGATAATACTAAGCACCAAATACTAACTACATGGATATAACCAAGACAATAAATACACTCTGTCATTCTATACATATAATATGTGTTGTGAGGACAAAATATTACGGTAAACGATTTCATAAATGGATATTGAAACCTCGTATCTTGAAATATAAGAGGGACCATGTTGGATAAAAATGAATTGTTCTTAAAATGTCTGAAAGAGATCCTCGGAAACTACTTTATTTTAGAAAATTAGATCTCAATACAGGGTGTTTAAAAATGGCTATATCAATTCACTGTATTTGTTACTGAAAATAACAGCTGATCAACAATAAAACCTAGAATACATGTAGTATTTATATATATAATAATGAAAGAAAAACTTAGTAGTTGCATATAAATGCACGAAATTACCAGGCACACATCAGAAAGGGTAAGTGATCTCTGCCATTTGCTGTTGGAGATAAATAGGAATGTCCATAAGATATAAGTATAATAGTACTACAGATAATACAACAAGGATATAACCAAAAACAATAAAAGCACATACCAAATTAAAGGTATTTACAATGCATCAAATCTGTCTCCATAGAATGATTGTTCAATCAATATTTCGGATTCACAAGGACATGGCTTTATTGTCAAAGAGTTGCCTTGTTAGATTAATTACTTTCTTACCTTTTTTCGAAGAATTTTTTTGCAATGGCTATACAGTTGAATTGAACGATTTGATTCCACTTACAGGTATGACGTAAAATAAAATTTATGATATTTCATTTCCTGATTTTGAGATGACTCCGGAAATTCTTTCATTAATTAGAAATAAAGTAAATTTGTCGAGCTGAACAGAACAAACAAATCTGTTCGTTGTAAAGGTATCCTTAAATAGAATTCAAACTAATAGACAATACATCAAACGCTACTTTTATATCAATATTGGATTGATTGTGACAAATCCGGAAATGAACAGACAGATGCAATCTTGCTATAAGAGATATAGATTTTAATGAAATTTTTAGGACACGTCCTCCGGAATTAAACTTACATGACTGCTACGTTGATAATGTTGAAAGATAGAACACAGGTAATAAGGAGAAAAACCAATCAGGAATTTCTGTCATTCTATATATAATATGGTATTTATATTAAAATAATATGATATTATTACGAAAACAAATATTATGGTTACAAGGCAACTCTTTGGCAATAAAGCCATGTCCTTGTGAATCTGAAATATTGATTGAACAATCATTCTATGGTGACAGATTTTATAAGGGGGTATTATAACCCATAACTTGAAATAAACCAGGTTCGTTCATAAACAAAAACGAAGAGTACTAATAAATAGGGTCGAGGGCTGATTCACGATTTAAGCAAATTAGGTCCTAATACAAGATGTTTATAAACAACAAAATTGATACATGTAACAGGAAAGGTCAATAATGACATACCAATCAATCAGAACTACACAGCCGGACATAAAATAAAATAAAAGAGTACCAAAAAAAAACAAAGATGAAGACAACAGATTTACTGTATTTAGTGTTCGTTACTGGGAGTAACCGCTGACCAACGATAAAACATAGAAATATTATTCATGTATATAATAATGAATGAAAAACTAGCTATTTGTATACAAATGCACGAAATTACCAGGGACACACCAATGAGTTCATAAAGGATAAGCGATCTCTGCCACTTAGTGTTAGAGTTAAAGTTCCCACACCATATTTTTATCTTAAAATATTTTTAAACTAAATAAGAGTGGCATCGCATTGTAGAACTTAACTCTGACTGAAGCATAAAAACAAACGCTTAAGCAAAGAACAAATATACAAAGAACAGCTGTGCAGTGGCATGAAAATACAAACAAATCACCAAGTAAAACAAGTAAAAATCACACATCCAGATGTCGGAACTCTGTTAACCTTGTAATGCAGACAGCTCTGAATGGCCGTACAGACAAAAGGTCGTTCCATCCAGCAGTCCAGTAATAAAAATAAAATTCAATTTTCTAACGATATCAGGTATACTAGCCAGAGTTTTAAAGTGTGTGTGTGGGGAAGGTGGTGCTGGGTGACAATGTGAACGAAACTGCATTTTTCCTTACAGGTAAATGTTGATGACATGTGTAACACTGATATAACAGAATTGTTATCTGAACTATATTACAAAACTTATTCAGACTCTTCTTTAGGTCGATCTCACTACCTGTCAGTATCATTGATATTTCTCAATACATTATCAAAATATGGCCTTATTTCAGTTACATGCATCTGTACATTTGTGACGGAAAATAAAACTTTCGGCGAAAGAAAACTAAATTAAAAGAATTGTGAAAACTAAGGAGTATCTCGCTCGTGCACAGCTCTGTCCTTAAATGGTTTTGGCTTTACCCATTCTGGTAATATTGGCATTTTGCTCTTCAACATTTTGGATTGTTGTTTTGATTTTCAACATTTAAGGCCTTGAGAACAACTGATGAGTCGTAAATCGCCGAAATTTGCACATCTTGTGCATTTAAAATGGTATCAAAGAATTTTATCCTAAATTTAGTTAACTTTAGTAGTGTATTCATAAGATAACTCTGTTGTATGTGCAGAATCACCATTTCCCCTTTTGACAAGTATATTTATCCTAACATTAGAGAGTTGATTTATTGTTCAATTCCCACTGGACGTTAGAGTGTTAAATTCATATGTACTATATGTCTGTCAGTGTGTTAGGTTTTAAACTTTTTATTGTAAGATTGTCGTGCAAATTAGAAAAGTATTTGTTCGATTTTCTTTGCCTGTTACATTGAAATTTGTTGATAAACTTGAAGCTGTTTCCCTCAATAACACAGATGTCACATAATCTACATTTGTAAAATTGTATATTTTGCAAATACCTTTGCTCAAACCGATGCTAATAGTTAATAGTCGTTGATATGTTGTAGTGTTTGGCCTCTTTTTCATATTTTCCATGTTTTCTGTACCAATAATTTACCCAGTTAACAGATTTTGGTCCTTTGAATTTCTCCTATCACCATTTTGCTTTGGGACTCAATTGCAGATATTTGTGTCAGTGTTAGAGGGGTTTTATTGTCAGAAATTCTGTGTTTAGGAAGCAACCATCTGACTTTTAGAGAAAAGGAAGTAATAGTGGATCCTGATTGTTTTTCCTTGTGCTTGTCACACTTGTTCTTTCAAAACATTTACACGTGGATTCATAGAAATATTCATTTCTGTCGTTTTGCAAATTTGACCCCTAATTCTTGTTAAACTTGGAGTTTGCCTTTTTCTTCAATTTTTGATTTACATCGCCCTCTGAAAATTAAATAGTTGTTCTTTTAATATTTGGATTTTTTTTATGAGTTTGTTGAGTTGTCATTGGTATTTTCAGTGGCCATTTTGTGCAAATCCTGTAATGACTCTCACAGGTCATCAATATTTATTTAAACAACAAAATTGATAACAGGAGATGTCAACAATGACATTACAATCAATCAACTTCGCTCACAGACAGCACCAAGGACAAAAAATTACAAAATCACAAAACCCAAACACAAACATAAACACAACATAGTCAGGATATTCTAACTTGGTACAGATAAAAAGGACAAATATACCTAAGGAGCAATAAAAAAAACGTAATCCATTGGACAGACAAACCCGGGAAGACAAACGAACAACCACAAGCACAACAAATAAACACAGAAAACTAAAAACAATGAACAACACGAACTCCTATAAAAACCAGGAGTGAACCCAGGTGCTCCGGAAGGGTAAGCAGTTCCTGCTCCGTATACGGCACCCGTTGTGAAGTTCAACATCATCTTAGATATTTGAACACTGTAATGGTCAATCAATTCATGATGACGAGCGTAAAATTTCTTAAGTGATGACATCAACTTATCCCTGATAAAACCCTGGTTAAGAAGCTTTTGTGACAGCAGTAATCAGTAATCAGTAATCCTCTTTGTCGAAAGTCAGGGTAACTCACGCATGATCTTGAAAATCGGATAAGCTGAGAAACGTAGACGCCATATGCAGGCGATGCTGGTATATTGCTACTTAAGAAGGGAAAATTAACAATAGGAAAGTTGAAGTCATCACGTTTGTCATAAAGTTTTGTCTTCAAACGTCCCTCATAGTCTATTTCAAGAAACAAATCCAAATACGAAGCGGACTTGGGTGTATCTGTAATATCCTTAATTTCAAGCTCACTGGGGTAGATAAGATGTAGAAAGTCTTGGAATTTGTTTAACGACAACACATCATCTATATAACGAAAAGTGAAATTAAAGGATTGGGCTAGTTTCTTTTTGTTTTCACGTAGTAACCCTTGAATGAAGTCAGCTTCATATGAGTACAGAAACAGATCGGCGAGGAGAGGAGCACAGTTGGTTCCCATTGGAATGCCGATTGTTTGTTGAAAAATTAGACCGCCAAATTCAACGAATATGTTGTTCATGAGAAAATCTAACATGTTCGTAATTTCATCTTCAGAATACTTTTTGTCAGAATCAGAGTGGTTTTTCACGAAATAAGACTTTTCTCTACCTAGAACAAGGAATTTATACCTGCGTGTCCCATATTTCTTGAAAAAACATTGATGAACTAGTTGCTTTAAGCGATCTTTTAATTGAGAATGTGGTATGGTAGTGTAGAGTGTAGAGAAGTCGAAAGTACATTAGATAAAATTCTTTTATCTAATGTACCAGACTGTATATACCAAGATAAATGTTGTCGCGAATATCATTTTACTTTCATTAGGTATCGGATATACCCCTGAGCATTTTTCATATCAGATGCTTAATCAGTCCTAGGTCATCATATCAACCCCGAGGGCCGACAGGCTCAAGGAATGATGTATCACCTAGGGCTTGTAAAGCATCTGATATGAAAAATCCCATTTAATTATCTTGTTATCATATACATTCAATTGCATACATTTTTGTATTTGCCTGGTTATTTAGCATATTTTTCTAAATGTATATTCAAATGATATCTGTATTCAGTGGTAAATTTCAGTATGATGAAATTCAATACCAGAAAAAAACGGGAACCTTGATAATATAATAATTAATGTAAAACATTTATCTAAAATGAATTATTGTAATTTATTCCATTATCGTAAATACTGCATTTCCCCTTTCAGAAATGCCTCGTGTTACGAGAACAGATTTTTTACTTTCTTTTTACAATTCGTTGGTTGTGCGTAAAATATGATGTCATCACAAACAAAATAACGTTGTTGAATATCAAGTTTTGTGTCCAATTTCAGCGTATAATGTACCGAATTATATAAAAAATGCACTGTCGTCTGTCATTGTTGATGTTTTTTCCGGAAATTGACAAACAGGTATGTAATAACAACCTGAGTGGTGAGGGAAAGGTGTGTAATAAATATTCCTGGAAATTATATTGGCCCTCTAACGCAAGATCGAAGGCTTTGTCGTAGGGTTAAAATTTTACTGTATTGTTAGTAAGTATATGATAATATAATTTACACTTGCTGTGTATAGATTGTCAACTGTTATGACACTTGACATACTGAATTAAATATTGATCAATTATTAACAGAATGAATACATTATTTTGGAGTGTCATGCTGATCTAATATTTCATTTTATTTCATCTACAGTTAACAAAGACTCCAATTGCGTATTGCATTTGTAAACATACTCTTAATTTTTGGTATGCAGATTTAACCATAATTAGGCTTTATATTAAATACATTACAACCAACGCTCAACCTATCCAGTGGGTCTATAGTTCATGCATATATCACCATCTATCTCAACAATTACCGTTTTCTGTCATAGTTCTTAAATACTTATCAATTATGGACTTTTAATGAGGTCCGTATATAATGTATTGACTGATTTAAAAGTTCTTAATTTTTATATAACATATACACTCTGTTTTCAATAAAAAAAAAACCTTCCTCTGCACTTTCAAACCAAAATATGTAAAATGTGCATTTTGATAGTTCACAACCTTCCGTAGACAATGAAACAAGGTTAAACAGATTAAATCAATGAAAATTGAAAAAATTCTACATTTTGACAATATTAAGAAATTTTACGAACGAATCCAGGTTTAATTTTAGTAATATGGAGTCAATATTCTTTTACCGAGTCAATGTGCTTTTACAAGAGGTCAATACATGAATTATCCTCGTAATCAGATGACTAAACTAACCAATGAGAAAACAGGAAAAACAACACATATGTAATATTCAGTGATATTACCTGGCGGCGCTTACATCGGTTGAATAATTGCAGGAGTCTAATTGACAGTTATGTGTCCAGTTGATCTTCACATGTGCATTTGTATTGAGAGTTTTAACAACTATTTGTTTTAATATGTACAAACATATTCATATAAATGGAACTGAAATTAAATTATTTTTCACAGCTTCTCTAGATCTTCTTTTCTTTGTATCAATCTGACACTCTAATATTCAGTAATATTTATAACGGGAGTTGTGCTGAACATACACAAAATGAAATCGAATTGCCCTATGTAAATTAAATACCAATTTTAAATGAACGGCATATGCATATTTCAACTAAATACATTTGGTAAGTAATGCCCTACAAGCACTCAAGCAATTAAAACTCAAGTAAATAACCACATTACTATGGAGTAGATTCCTTGCCAAAATGACCGATCACAGCTGTTATTTTCAAAATGTTTTATAGTCCATGGCAGTGTTTGGCCATTTTAGTATGATTTTTTTTGTATTTGCTGTTCAACATTTTCGATTATTGTTTTGGTTTTTAACATTTTAAGCCATGAGCAGAATTTACGAACAACCCAATGGATACCAGAAAAGATGAACAATACCATATCAATCATTCAACGCGACCCTGCAGACTGAAGGGTAGTAATGTGCACATTTTGAACATCAAATTTGGTATCATAGAATCTATTTTTTCAAGTTTAAGACAGTCCGGTACCGATATACAATCAACTGAGCTGATGAGACCTTCGGGAACACGAGTTTATTAATATATGTTTCTACATATACGTGTTCATTTCATAAAATACAATAGTTATGTTTGCACTACAATTTAATCATACGTCCAACATATCTGTTTGCATTTAGAAACCTAATGGATTTATACGAGAAGTATGCCATCCTTAATTTGTCTGGCAATTGTTTTTTTAAGGCTTGGTTTAACTGATTAATCTTAAATGAAAGTTGAATGATGGTATCAATATTCTTTCTGTATTATTATTTTTTTAATATAATTCAGCTGAACGATAACAAGTGGTTTTAGGGACATATTGTTGAATCAAATTACATGCAAATGAAGCAGTATACAACAGTTGTTTGGTATTTCTGCCAAACTTAGTTGTGAACATGGAAAATTTAATCAATCAGGCAAAAATATTGTACAATTTAATCCTGGCGGCTTTCGACTGAAAATAATTAAATGAATTTATTGGTTAACCCTGCGGTGCTTTCCAGACATTCTAAATTTCATTGTTTAATATAACTTGTAGTCTCTGCCAATTGATGTGAAATATAAGGTATTGTTTTTCGATTTGGTTTACAAATTTATCTTTATATTTACTGCTGCTATCAATGTTTGGCATCTCATCAATTCTTTCTATCCAGTATTTACATAATTTATTTTTTAAAGGAATTCAATCGAACAAATATTTATAACTGTTGTGTGTAAACAACGCTATTCATGGGGCGATAATTTTTAGCCAATTATTAATGTTTTGTTGATATATTCCTTCTGGTAATACTGCATTTAAGATGAGCAACAGATAATTTGTAAATGCAAAATGTATGACTTTTAAAACCATACTCGCAGTCGCATTTGGTATGTTGGACTGCCCTGTATACATATGTTTGTAAATGTGTAGTTCAGGAGGGATTTTACTATAATGACTCATACACCGACTTTCGTGCATTTTGACGCATTTTGCTATAATTGAAACCTCAGACACCAAAATACTTGCACTTAGAGTCCTAGTATTAAATTTGAGCAAACAAAATACCAAATCAATACGACGCAGAGTAAAGCTGAAGAAGACAAGCATAACTCTAAAAACATCTAGTTGGAGAAGGGGGAGAACAAACAAACAAACAAAACAGAACGACTTATCCTCCTTCCTGAACAGCATTTGTTAGTTTAACTAGTCTAAGTGAGAGGAATTGACTTATTTACTCCTGTTCAAAATATGATATAAAATGTGGGAAGATCTTGCAGTATTGTTCAGATGTGAAATTCTTGAGATCCAGTATAGTCCTCAAAACAATTGTATATTTTTTACAAATTTTACTGCATATTAGTTACACTTAATATCCAAATAAACATCAAAATGGATAACAGAAAAGGTCAAATATGACATACAAGTTAATCAACGCCACCCAACAGACATAACTTCAGTCAGAAATGTAAAATAACAGCCATAAACACAACAGAAAGTCAGGACAGTCTGACTTTGTACAGAAACTGAACAGCATTAGTGTTAAACCGGTTTTACGGGTACCAAAATCTCCCCTTAAGCTATCCCTACACTTTACTGCATAAAACACATCATAACAGTATGATGAGCAACAAGATGACCGCTTGCTAGAAATGTACAAATTGGTTGGACGGTACATAATTTTGATAGCTGGGTCATGCAGTGTTCTCGTTCCAACTGTTAAACTGGCTTAGACTCTTATAGCTGCCTGTCGGATACTACCACTCTATTGAACGAAACTATTTTATGTTTCTAGTAATCCAAGAATCTACATTAAATAATATTGAAATTCCAGAATTATATTTTAACCATAATAGTAATACAAGAACTATGGGGAACAATTTTGTTATTGTAATTGTTGATAATTGCTCGTGAATACTAGTCTCCAGAATCGATAATTCAAAGCATGCTATAGAATTACCATAATTTTAACACAATATATTGGAAGCAATTTTATTTTCCAGTATTGTGCAATTCTAGTAAATGTTCTTCTCATCCAATAAAATCATTTTATTTTAAATTGTTGCAATAGGTAACTCTCTTATAAGATTCATGTACGTCTATAGAATTTCAGTAATCCATAAGTGATACTAAATAAACTTTCATAACCTACGCTCGTGGTCAAAAACTCTGTAAAGCTGAAAACTTAATGAACTGCGAATTTGTTTTCATACTGTCATATATTGTTAATATATAGGGATAACTATACATGAGAAACTAATACTGAAAGTCAGATTGTTACAGTTTATTTCAACGATAAACTAGCATAGGTGGTGGAGAAGGAGGGGGGTAAGTGGAAACAAAATCTGATGTTTGGAAAATAGTTCATGTTTATTTATTTTGTTGAAATGAATTGCCCTTTATCTAAGCTAAAAGATATATTTATAACCACAGTTACGGAAGAATGTAATGTAAGTCATACATCGGTGAATCCAATTTAATGATATGAGTTTATGTTTTACTACCTCTCAGACCATAGCGATGCTGGTGGGCTTATACCTACTGAAATGAAGATGCCCTAGAAGACTTATAGGGGGCATCTTCATTTCAATAGGTCTTGTTTAAAATTTCGATTCACGAATTTTTAAATTCTATTCAAACAAGCTATTCACTGAGCAAAATGCACATTTCTCGATTAATCTTCTGCATGTATGCTAATTACCAAACCTTTGGACAGTTAAATACCAACCCATTGTGGGCAATACAACCAAACGGACCTTAAATAGATCATACAAAATTGAAGTCAGGTCATATTGCCAGAGAGAGCTGATAAACTACTTTTCACAAAATTTCAAATTCCAATATGGCGTGCTGTTTTCACTTTGCAAATAAAGATGTATTAAACTTTATGATTCATTATGGCTTGACGTCATATTCAAAATGACATCGCCATTCTTTTGAATCTCACAAGAGGGACTTTCGGGAGAGGGTTAAAACAATGAAATCAAATAAGAAGTAAGTTTAATTGATATTAAATTTATTATATTTAACTTTCTATCGTTTTTCATTTCTTTTTCAGAAGTTCCAAAATCAAAATGGCAGACATGGAAAAGGCCTTGCGTTTCTACTTCGTTTACCTAATTTCTGTTTTTATCATTTTAAAATCGAAATAATTAATGCCAACCATACATTTGCTAACGTTCGGGATAAAAGTTTATTCCAATAATGTCACCATATTAAAATCTCCAACGAATATATGGCTTCAATCAATTATTTCAAAATCTATCCACTGAAACTTTCAATACGTAAAGTATCTAAAAATCACGTCATAGCCGACGCAATGATTACCGAGTAGGGGTATTGAAATTAACTCGGGTACTTCAGTTCCTTGAGTACGATGTGGATTTAGAAGAGGTTTTCATAAACCTTCAGATACGTTTTATTATTTTTTTCACAATCATTTTGGCTATTTGTTTGTGATAATCATTATTATTAGTTTTATAGCTTCCAATATTTTGGTCAATTACAATGCGTACTTTTGGTTGATCCAACAATGCTCACTCAACATAAGGAATTAATTATGTGTATGTACTATTTACATGTATTATAAAAGTGGACGCAAACGATAATTAATGTTTTTTTGGTTAATTAAAACTATGACTGTTGCGTTGTAACGTTCAATTACCCAGTCAAGGTGTCATTGGTGATACATTTAATACCTATCCTTTCAGAGGCAACTTTCTGTGGAGTAGATTTGAAATCATTAATTCCAGCACAGTGTCAGGCAATGTATGCATTAACTAACATTGTCTTCTGTCTAATGTTTTTTACAAATTTCCGAATAAAATATGTTTAACACGTACTTCTTTAAATATGTTTTGTACCAGTGACGCTGCTCCGGGTGTATACAATGAAATAAAATATCAGTTAATGGTTTTAATCAAGATTGCAGTGGAACGGATTTAAAACCCATACCAACTAAAACTAAGGTAAAACTTTTTAATCATGATAAATGTACATTTTTAACTCCAACCTCAAACTAGCTGTCATTGTTTACCACTGAAATTGAACGTCCAAGATGCTCGTTAAACAATTCTACATCTGTTCTACGTGTTGGCCGTATACGCCACAAAACACTAACAGAAATAACGGTGTCAGGATGGCTTGAATTGATACACGAACCAGTTTTATGGAAAACAAAACCTAGCCTTTATCTATCCTGACCCTCTGGGCCTCTATTGTTCAGCTTGATTAACCGAGGGTTAAATTTACCTAAATATTAAAGGTTGTGGAATTCTATACAATTTAACCGAATATTTCGAAGAACTCATTGACTTGAAATACAAATAACTGTAAATAAAATATGCCTTTAACATGTATTAGTAAATTTAGAATTGTATGGGGAATCCTTCTGTCGTGATTAAGTAGGCAGCACAATAGTAGCTTGCCCTTTCAGAGCAGCCTTTATAGGTTTAAGTTTCATTATTTATACTTATATTTATTTATTGTATTATCTTGAAAATTAAGGATCAGGACAAATAAAGGGTCATGTTTGGTTAAGCCGATAATCGAATTAACCTCACCTGTAATAAGGGTTTGAACCAGTAACACTATCCTGCACTTTGTTGATTCTATATGTCTACGTTGTGCTCTTTCGTGTTGTTTTCGACTGAAGGTCAGTCGAATACAAGCACTTAATTGCATTGACTGGTATGCCATTGCTGACCTTTTCTTTTATACTTTTTATTTACTATTTTTATTAAGGTTATTGTCGAAAAAATAAATTTTTGAATTTTGCATTTTTCTATCACCGTTTTATCATGTGAAATTTAATTTCAAGAATGTCATTCTAGGACAATGTCATTCTAGGATGATCATTATAATTTCAACTTATACTTTTACAATATAGAACCGACCGCAGATATAATGATGTACTATGTGAATACAATATTACAGACCGTCACTGAACAGGAAAATGAGAAGACTGAAGATTTAATGATGTGCCTTATCTTATACAATACATTTTACCACAGAAATGATTAACGGTGGATATAGATCATTTCTTGAACAAATTTACAGGACAATCTTTATCAGGCGACTAATTTGCTGACATATATTACAAATCAATAAAGCCGTCCATCTACTCTTTATTGATTCCTATTAACATTCAAGAGTTACCTGACGTGATAAAAAAATCTTATATCGATCGTAATTTATTGTAATCTCAAGATGAATTCGCTTCAAAGGAGAAAAATGTAAAAGGATTAATTCGCTTAATTTAATTATCGATTTCACTTACAGCCATTGTTGTAGAACCAACCTGGAAAAACAAAAATAAATAAATAATAAATAAATAAAAATAAATAAATAAATAAATAAATAAATAAATTACTTACCTATAATGTGACAGATGAATATCCGTTATGACCTAATTCCAATTCCTATATAATGCACTTATGTGTCACGATAATACTAATCCTTCCATCAAACTGAAATAATTGACACATCACAATACATCCTTCTATCATTAAAATATTGTTACCTGGATACCGTCATTAAATTTTATCTACTTTCAATATTAATTAAACTGAGTTTATACAGTTCTACGTACAATTCTACGTAATCCTGGCAGACGATATAAGCGCACGATAGTAAGAACAAACACCTGTTGTGAAACTGTCGTCTGCAGGCGTATCACATGGCCATGCACTTCCCATGAAACAGCAGATTCTATCAGTAATCTACTGTTTTGAAGAGCACAACACCAGAACCCTAGCCTTGCTTCCACAGTTAAATCCAATATTTATAAGAAACAAGGTATACGGGAATTATAACATACGACAAGGTAATTTTTATCAATCAATGAAGGATCATTGTTATTTGTGGTGTGGTGTAGTGTCAGCCTCAACAAGTTATAAATACGGTATGGAATCAATACTCAAAGAACACCAATGACGTTGTCACAGACCAGTATCTATCATACGTATATGACAAGCTCTATCGAAAGTTAATCTTGGTTCATCATAAATATTTTTTTTCTCTTTTCTATGTTGTTATTACTTTTATTTATGGGGGCTTTATCTTTTTTTTTCTTTTTTATTAAATCATTTATTTTTTTTTCGTTTCGTTTTGTTTTGTTTTTTGTTTTTGTTTTGTATTTTTTAGTTAAAAAATTAACATCCATGGAATACGCGTACAAACAGGATAGCTTTAATATTTAGCCGTTGTGATTTTTGTGCTCACATTGACTTGATAATTTTATACATCCAGATTGTTGTTTATTAGATAAGAGGACCAATTGAAAGTAAATCTAGAAAAACCCCGTCCTTTGGCTAGTGTTTAAAATCCAATTAAATTTAAAATTAAACCTGTAAAACAACATGTTTCTGTAGCATTCAGCGATAAGTTAGATCTAAGAAATAGGATATGCAATAAATAGAAATAGAACTTTAAAAATACATTACAATGAAAAAAAAAACAATCTTAATTTATTATTTTCCGTAATCTGCTTTTCGAAGGTAATATATAAAAATTGATTTAAGAATTATTCTAAAAAGTATGGTCATACAAATGTGCAATCTATTGATTTTCAGAAATTTCTTCACATAAAAATTCATTCCTAGGCTTTACAATAAATTTTTTTTTTGTTTTCATGTCCAATATGCAAGTCTTAAACTTAGATTAACATTTAAAGCAGTAGTTTACAGTTCAAAATGCGTTTACCATCCGGTGATATTGTGCAAATGGAATATTAATACCCAATATAACATTATAATTTTTAGATGAATATTCGGAAGAAGTGAAGCAATAACTCAGAACTTAAGAATATCCTCATGGATAAATACCTCAAAACCTCAATGCCAGAAAATGTCTTACTTACTAAACAATATATCGATGTTATACATGTTATACGAATGTGTCGCACTATTAATCTGAACAATGTTTATATTGTAAACATACTCTGTTCCGTTGGGAGCTCAATGAATACTTATCACTTAAATGATCATTATACAGCTCATAGATTGAAAGCAAAAAGAACAAAATTTTCAAAAGCTTAACCATCAAATATATAGTTTATACAATGTAATGAAAATGTCAAATGAAGATGATTGGTACACGCACATTCAGCAATAAATGTGCGTGGTGTTGTGAGTTTCTATGTTAAGCCAGCCTTAAGAAAACATATATTCGGTAAATGAAGCTACATTTTTATACATCTAATTTGAGAGAGTAGCGTACAACTAAAAGTGCAAGCGGTCTGGCAACACGTATGTCTCCAAAGCGCAAGTTCGAATCTAGAAGGACAGCGTTACAATCCAATCCTATAAGACCAACTTGTAAAAATTGTAATGTTAAATGTAAAATAAATCAATATTCATTTTAAAAAATGCCATCTTTAATGACTTGACAACCGTATCGTAACTATATCCCTTGTCGATAAGTCTGTTTAAAGGTTTGTTAAGCTTTTGAGGTGAATGACGACATATATACGAATGATATACGAATGATGTCCGACGATAAAATTTAGTAAAAGTTTTGACAAGTTCCCTGGTGTAATAATTTTTCAGTAATACAAAGATTTCTTTTATTAAAATCAAATACGTTTTTAAATACACGAGCGAATCGAAAAAACACCATACGATGGTGCCAAGGGAGTGTCGTCATCGAAAAACGGACAATTAACAATAGAAAATGAATCTCTCTTATTGTAAATTTTAATACTAAGATTCCCATTAGAGATATCAAGATCCAGGAGAGGGAAATGTTCATTGTTAGTATTAGCTTTATTTACGGTAAGTTCAACTGGATAAATCTCTTTAGTGTAGATACTGAAGTCGTCATTATTCACAGCCAAAATATCATCCAAATATATCTAAAAGTGTTATTAAATTTTTGTATCAGATGTTGTTTCGTTGGGTCTTTGGTGATTTTAGATATGAATTGTGATTCATAGCAACACAGAAACAGGTCCACAAAAAGTGATGTAGTTAGTCCCATTGGAATTCCGATAACTTGGCGATATACGGAATCTCCATTATAGCGAAGATGTATTCTTAATTTCTTATGACTCATTAGAAAATATAAAGGAAAATGTCAAATATTCAGACCTACATACAAAATATATGTAATTATACATTTGGAGGAAAATTAGTGAAGATTCCGAGAAATATTTTCGTGACAGATGAATATCAATTTTAAAATTTATAATTCCAACTTTATGATCACTTACTGGTTACGCATTTACTTTTTAATGAATGTTAACTGTAATTAACTTTTGAATCAATTTTGATATGACGATAACTTATTCCCGCAAGTTTATTTAATTTACATGGTAAAATTAGAATATTACTTACCAAAATAACTTTGTTTTCTGACGTCACACTGAGATAATTTTGGAGTATTTTAATATACCTGTAATGTACTTTCCATTTTATCATCAATGGACTGAGGATGCCGAACGTCGATATATTGAACAATAAACCATTACAAAGTAAATTGAACATTAATCAAACCGGAAGAATAATTAGATAAATCTACATGTATTGTTCAACACGTATTCTATATTTTAATTAAGGTTCATAAACTTTGCTGTTTGTAGCTAATTTACTGATGTGACAAACTTGGAAATAGCCGATTAAATATGGAATTAAAATCGTACCGGACTTGATGCTAAACCATATTTTACCCACTTCCCATGTGACGGGAAATGCTTTCATTTTCGGAGCACGTTATATTACTACTGCGAACATAAAATAACAAAGATCAATGGCTGAGTAAAACCGGTTTTGGTGGTGCACAAAATTTCACCTTAATCATCCTTACCATGTAGTATGTACACACAAACCAACCTTAAAAGTCAATTCAGTGCGGCCAATATAAAAGTTTATTTGTGTATGTTAAGAAACCTGAAGGATAACACATCTCTTTTTTTAGTTACAGACTAATATCTATATTGTGTTATACTACACTGCCATGAAATGTTGATATTTGTCATATTACAACGAAAATATGTCTAATTTGGCCGGATTGTTTCTGTTGGGTATCTTTTATACATAATATTGCCGGCCACATGTAACACAATAATTGCTTTTCTCTCTCCATAAGGCAAAGAGACATTAAAATTCAGGCTGTACATGTTGTATGTAGCATTTCGTCAAGTAATGTATACTCAGTTTGGAGTATATAATCATCTGATTAAAACTCTTTAACTTGACGTCAAACCTCGGGCTATAAAACAACACATACAATTACGTGAAAATGACCATTGTTAAAACCGACATGAAAATATATCACACGCACACAAAAAATGCTACCTAAAGTCACAACATAATACAATCTTGTTATGGCATAAAACAAAGTAGGCAGCTTTTGTTTGAAATTTGTTCCAGTAACTGTATATCGATTTTAACTTTGTCGAAGTATGTTCAGTAATTTATTTACATGTATTAGGGTAGACGTGTAAACCGTGGATGGGATAGAGCTCAATAATACAGGAATTGTTGGTAGTTTTAGATAAGAAACGGAAGTATGAAACTCGGAGAAATTGTTTAATTTAGCAAAGTTATACATTCTGGAATTCAAGTCTAATACACCATTTCTACTGGTAAAAAACATGTATTAAAATTTTTACGTACACTCCGACTCGAAACATTGTCCCAAGGTGCCTAATTTTTTAAGTTTTTGTCTCCAATTTTAGAATTCTGTTAAATAAAGTTTCATAATAAAACATGGAACTCCAAGGGAAATGTAATAATCAAAGTAAAAAAATCTGGCAAAGTTGGAGACAACCAGAACAATTTTTCTTGAAAGCAACAGTCATACTCCTGACTTGGTACAGGGTAGGGTTTCAGCTTTCTCACTCAAAGTTGACTGTGTCTGGGTTTTGCTGAACTGTTTGGGCCTGTTTGTATTTTTGGCGTTCGGAATTTTTGGTCAGGAGCGTACCTGATGAAGGTTAATCCAGAAACCAAGGAATTTAGTTATCTGAGGTTATTTCCTTCTGCGTAATCTGGTCTATTTTCTTGTATGAAAAGCGGTGTGGAAATGTAAATTGTTCATCTCTTATTAGTGATCTAGGTAAACTTTTGTCTTTAGCGTCATAGGCACATTTTCTGTGATATAACATGTGTGTTTGGGAGATACACCCACGTATATTTGCGGGGTATCGTTTTTGAATGGATATTTTTTGAAAAATTTTTCATACTCTCCAATGTTAAAATGAAAAATGTAATATCTGGTGATTTATATCACAGGGGAGAAGACGTCAAAATGGTAAAAAATGGCATTATCGTTGGAGGAAGAGAAAAAAATGATGGTAAATGGATTTGGCAAATGACAGGGCCGGTTGTTGAAAAAAAGGCGGAGAAAATTAGCAGGAAGTATAGAAGATAAAACATACTGAAGGAATCAAAGAAACGAAAGGAAACCGTGAATGATGAGAGGGAATTCGATCTAGACTTTTCATTCACACAAAGCACTAGAGTATTGTTATCATAATGCTGATAACGACGGTCTGTCTGTCTGGAAAGTCACTTTAAAAGACTTTTTTAAACCCATATCTTTAGCCACATTTCTCTCGAATAATCGTTAATGATTGTACCCCAGACGGGAAGGGAAAGAGTGATATTTTATTTCAAAAGGAAAAGATGGTTTGCGTCAATAGCGTGCTTTTCTTCAATTTATTTTCCATCTATACCATGGAGATCTTTGTTCGTTGCGCTATTAATAATGTAACTTTCACAGTAAATGAAAACAAAGAAGATAAACGTCTTATACTGTGTTGCAGATATTTCCCGACCTTTATACGATGTCAGAAACAAACTTCGATCATTTTAATGCAAAAGATGTTATTACCCGCGGTCAGCACCACAGACCATAATGTTGAAATAAAAAAAATAACTCAAGACATTAAATAGAAGATTCAAATGCCAAAATTATTAAACAAAAGAAACCAAAGGTTAACTTGAACAAAACTATTTATAATTTATGAAGTGTGGCATTTGAACATGCTCTTCAACATTTCGAGTTTTTCGGCTTTTGATTTACCAACGTCTCCAGCCTATGGAATTTACATTTTACAATTGGTTTTTTACTACCCTGCTTGTGAATTGTACATGGACTTTCTTGAAAGAACAAAACTGCATAAACTGCTAAGACAAGTTCTAATGTTCAGACAATGTTTATATCATCACTCCAGAAATTTACGGTCCTCATCACGGCATGATTGACCGGTACTAAGTTTTTCTGAGATATAGAGATATATGAGAATAGAATCACTTAGATTTCATGTCTTACTAGAATTGACTCTTCAGAGGACTTTTACTGTACCGGATATTCATCACCTGCAATATTGCGAGGGATGTTAACGGAGCATGCTTACTCTTCCTAGGCACTTATTGTCACTTTCCATTTTTTTGTGGGATTTTTTTTCTTCCTTTGGTTGTCTTTGTAGTATAATGTTTCAATGTTATAAAACATGCGCCTTGTCTTTTGATTTGAGGCTCCTGGAATTTGTCCACTGTCAAATTACTTCGACATTCTTTTCATATATTCACGGCACTGTGCACATCTAATTACCGTAAATTCAGATATTATTCCGTGCATTTTGTATTGCAATTTTGTCATTTTAGACCAAAATGCGATTTTAATTTTTGCGATATTGAGAAAAAATCAGGCTTCACTCATATAAAAAAATTCCAAAATGCAAATTTAAATTATTGCGATTACAACCCTATCGCATGTATCGCAATAATAAAAACATCGCAATAATTTCAGAATTAACAGTAGTTGTTATTCGACGACATATGCATATCGTGTACATTAAAATGCGTATAACAGAACATTTATTTAAAAAACTGCATAAAACAGATCTACACCTGTGATCACTTGAAACACCATCTACTAAGAAGGTGAAAACTCCTTGAAGCTGTACCACCTATTCTTGTATTGAAATAGGAAAATATTAACACTTCGCCAAAAAATTACATTGTAGTCCCTATTGGACCCAAATAGAGAATAATACTCGGCAAAAATCCATATCACATGTCGTATCAACACGAGTACCAATATTAGCAAGAGGGCTAATCAACTTTATCATATATTTAGTAGTAAATACAGTCAGACAGTAGTTTTGAATATTTGATAAATAGCCTGCTGTTTAATCCGTATCGCTCAACTTTGATGCGCACCCTTTATCACACCCCTTTATCGTATGTCTACCCTTTATCACACCCCTTTATCACATGGCTTACCATTTATCACATAGCTTTTTTTCATTTTTTTTTTTCAATTTTACTTTTTTTATTTTATTTTTTTTTGGGGGGGGGCGAAATTTTTTTTGGGGGGGTAAATTTAAAAAAAAACAAATGTTCAAATTTTTTCCCGATTATTTGACTTTTTTCAACCCCCCCCCCATTTTTTTATTTTTTTATTTCACAAAATATTTTCCCCAATCAATGAGGAACCTGAGTGAGTTATCTTTTCCTAACCAATGTAGGTAAGGGAGATAATTAAATGCTCTCCCTTTTGTCCTGAGGCTAAAAGGGAGACAAATTTATTATCTCCCTTACCTACATTAGTTAGTAAAAGATAACTCACTCAGGTTCCTCATTTCATTTGTAGCAGTAGACTTTAATTTGGAAAATTTGAAGTCCTCTGTTTAAATATATGATAAAGTGTATAATACATGTTAAAATCTGTATCATATGCTGTATCAACCTCGACCAATATCAGCCCTCGGGCCAAGGCCCTCTGGCTGATATTGGTTTCTCGGGTTGATACAGCATGTGATACAGATTTTACCATGTATTATTCTCTATGTATTAGACTATTAGACATTTAACAGGGTATGCGATACAGATTCCAGCTAAGTGTCTGTATTATACATTCAAATTTAATTAATAACTATATAAAATTTATGATAAATGCAGATTATGATGAATTTAAACGACAACTGAAGTTGTTGAAACGCAGGGAAATTCTCCTTGAGTATTGTTCTTCTTCTTCAGTTCGATATATTTGTATGCATGTATGTATACTTATAACAGTGTATTCTAATATATCGTCAAACGATATATTTCCATTTCTAGCACATGCGTATAGAGACTTTTACGTAAACGCGAATTGTATGAACTTTAACAAGAAAAAATGTCTTTTTCACCCAAAATTGTTTATCTTTACAAAGAAAAGGGATATTCGAAAGAGGGAAAAATTGTAACAGCTTACACCGGAAAACAACGAAGACAAGACCAAAACAATACGTGCATTACAATTAAAAACTAAAAACATATGAACAACATGGACCCACCAAAAAACCGGGGGTAGACTCAGGTGCTCCGGAAGACTAAGCAGTCTCTGCTTCCTGTAGGACACCCGCCATGCTGCCCGTGTCAAATCCGGTATGAGGAAGGGATAACTTCAATGGAACAGGTCCATTTTCATTTGGGAAACGGTTTTTTCATACCTGTCATGATGACGTCCACAAAACTTTAATAAGGTAGCAGGCCACAAATGACGGCATGACGTTCAAAACATACTTTTGAAATATCTGTAAAAAAGTACTTAACATACAAACGTTTGACTTCTAAGATTACGAATTTCTAATATTTCAATCCCATAATCTTATACATGTATATTCCCAGAAAGTTCCAAATCTCCCCTGTCAATTAAGAGGAAAAAAAGTTGGTCCATTTCACCTTGTTTTTTCAGCAAATTACTTCGGATTTTTCACATGAAAACATCCCTTTCGTAAAACGTTCAACAGATTGGGATATACAATGCTGGGCAAATGATGATTTTAATACGGATGGGTGGGTGAATGTTAAATAAATTATTAATGAAACTCTTCTATGAACTATTCCCTATCATTTGAACCTAATTCACTGATATAACAACCTTTATTCTTAATTTTCAGCGACTTAAACTTCAATATAGAATATTATTTTTTTTTATACTGAGAGGACAAAATTCAAAACTTAAATAATAATAAAAAAAACCTCTTTGTATACTAGTACCTAAGCATGACTTCAACGTAGGAGCAACATACCGTTGTCTGAGCAACTTTTCTGTCAGGAGCCGGGTGAATGATGAATTACGTAATTTGGCTATGCAAATGGCTATTTTATGAAAAAGTTTCATTCAAAATATGCTCTTAAAAGGACAGAATGCAACATATTAATCATAAGAGAAATGGAACGACCAAAACAATGTAAGATACATATAGGACAACACAAATGAGCAAAATTAGCGTATTTGTCCAATTAGAATAGAAATAATTCATGGTGGTTATAGATTTGAAGTGATTTACACATGGCCTTGGCCTTTATATTCGCATTTTATACCTCGCATAAGCTCGGTCTAAAATATCCGAATATAAAGGCCCAGCCCTTGTGTAAATGACTTCAACTCAATAACCCCCATGAATTATTTCTTCAATTTACGGTTGTGATCTGATTCTCCGCGGTAAACAACATGTTTTATGTTACTCTTTCAGGCTTAATTAAAAGAATAAACGCTGACAAGAAAACATATAACTTGTTTGGTGTGACTAACATGTAGGAGGACCTTAAAATATGGAAATTAACTAGTAGTAAAAATAAAATGAAAAGTGAAATTGAAACAAGGATCAAAAGAGGTTGTCACCATCAGGGTGATATCCAATAGGGGATACTGCCTCGTCATTGATTTCCTAAATAAATTTCCTAATTTTATTACAAAGTAAATTTTCATAATATCCAGTCAAAGACCTTACCTCAACTTTGTTTTCCTGTTAAGATCCAATTTGACCTTATTTCTCACAACAGTTAATGATTAATTATTAATTATTAACTTTATAATTAATAATAATATTTATTTGTTTATTAGTCTTATAATGGTTGGTTACGAACCTGTCTGTTGAAGGTTTAGGTCAAGATAATGCATTGTGCATAATAATTTGGGAATTGGAACCCAAGCTGTATTACGTAGATGAAATTCGGAATGGAGTCCTCTAGATTGATAATTGATATATATTTCTCCCATTCTTTGGCCATTTTTTGTTACATTGACAATAATACAAATAGCTGTCGTTGTTCAACTCGATTAACAGAGAATTAAAAGTAGTGAGTTTTCTTATATTAATTAAATTGAACCTTAGATTCAATACGTTGAACAATTGGGCCCAGAATTTATGCCATTATAAAGTTAAATATCATAGGAGATCATATCATTCAGTATTTCAACACTCGAGTTAATTATAATGTAAATTTTTACTCTGACAATTTTCTATATTCCTGCTCTATACATACATACATGTGCTGTTTACGTAAGGATGAAAATTTGAACTATTTAAAAGAACATGTTTGTTCCTATGTACATTTGTTCTCAATTTTGTTATTTTTACATTATACAAGGCAACCGAAAAGTGACATTTTTTGGATGTTATATACTAAGACATATATGTAATGTCCTGTATAGTAAGGAAAACATTCAAAATCTTCAACAAGAACTCAAAATTGATTGTACATCAGACACAGTGATATCTTATTTCACAATGGAAAAATAGCTGTCCCAATAACATGATTCTCTTCAATTTATTGCTCACCTATTCCACGGTATATTTGGTCGTTGCACTAATGGCAGTATAATTGACCTATTGATTATATAAGTTTCACAATGCATGTAGAGAAAAGGAAAGTAAACGATATATATATATATATATATATATATATATATATATATATATATTACTTCAATATATTGGTCTATGAAGCTGATCACTGTATTTATTTACCAAACGCATTATATAAAAAATAAGCTAAGCAATAAACCTTGAAGTAAAATCGTGTTTATAAGATATTTACCTGTAATGTTATTTTATCCGAAAGATCGATCAGAATTCCATTAGGATTTTCATGTTTTTTTCCTTTATATTACACGATTACGAAGCTTATTTCTTTACAAGAGATTGCGTTTTATTTTTTACTTCTCTTTAGAAACATCTTAGCTAGAACACTTTATTATACGTCAAAATTTTATACTGAGACAAATGTTATTCTTTAATTGTGTACAATTATTTACACATATCAAATTTTTCCTGAGGAAAATCAAAACTCAACTGAGAACACGATGATATAATGGAGAATGACACGAAATAAAAAAATAATACAATAAGATTTATATTTTTTGAGTCATCAAAGAACGGAGTAAAAATCAGTATTTATTTCCATTACGGATGGAATATGATCTGACATTTTACGGTACAATTAAAGGCTATTTGACGTCAGAAGAATCTCTGACGTTTCACGGCCTAATTAAGCAAGTGCATAAAGGCTGTTTTGACATCAGGGGAATCTCGGGCTAGCTGACTGCACCTAATTTTCGTGATATATCGATCAATGTTTTAAAACAAGAGTTAAATGTATAAAATAGGCAGGGATATCAAGGGAGCGACAGAATAGACGTAATCCGGAGTGACAAACGGGAATACATAAAGTGATAAAAAGTAATTATACAAAACAATGGGCAACACAAACTAGATGCCTCGGAAGGGTAAGGAGATCGCGTAAAGTACCGGATGTGGTTTATGTAGTGAGGAAAACAATCTGCCGTATATACGTAATAAAACGTGTAAATTAATTTAACCTTATTTATTTAAAGTGGATTGGGAAACATTATATCAGCTTATACTTATAATCCCCTTTAACTTGTCGGGTACGAGAGCGGTCCCCGTAGCGGCATTTTAGGCTAGACGTAATATAGTTTCAAATAGAAATGATCCTTTTTCTTGAAAGTTATAGTGATGCCTGCCATAAATATAGGTTAAGCAAATAACTCCATACGTAGGCGATGCTAAGATGTTGCCACCAAGTAAAAGAAATCCAAAATAGTTAATGTATTTGAATTAAATTTTGAATTAGACATTCACATCTGAGAGAGTGACGACACTTTAATGGTTTGGGTGATTTGGTCTTCATACCTTTTTTCAAACTTGTGTATTGACTCAAAGGCGCGTAAACCTAAATCATTTCATTTTCATATTTAACTTTTTCAGAATTTGCAATTTGACATTTTTACAAATAATAGGTCAATAATCGTAGAACCATTGGCCATGTGGCCGGTCAAAATTCTTCTGACAAGAAAACTGTAAGAAGAATCTGTTTATCCATGATAATTGACATACTGCGGTAGATGTATATATTAATATGTCATATTTATATATATATATATACATTTATTTTTTCAAACTTCATCTTATAAATCACTGGGATAAATATTCTAAACAAATTAAATAAACATCTTGATGGTGCAAACCAAATGTATGTTGAAAAAAATTTGAAACATTTTTTACAGAACAAAAGAGAACACGTATATTAACATCAGGTGCGTTTTTGGAAATTGTTTTCTCAGCAGGTAATTATGAGTCAGAGAATGGGAATTACGTAACCTTAATTAACCTAACAAGATGTTGATTTTTATCGTATAACGAACCATACAGATTTGTTTAGAAATTAAACAGATGATAATTTTCAGCATTATATTACCAGACATCTAAAGCATACTTCCAGACAGGTCTTGTCATTAGTCGGTCAGCTGTTATTGTTATCTTTGATAATCAACAAATGTTATCTATCGTATTGTGTATTGTACTTTTGTTTTAACTGTCACATTGTGTATTGTGTTGTTGTTTTAAATGTCACATTGTGTATTGTATTGTTGTTTGTAATAAACAATTACTAGTCATTTTAGAATTTAAAAAAAAACTCCGATGCGTCATTATTACTAGGATGACTTCCATCGGGTGAGCTCAAGACAAAACTTTTGACAACCAAAAATTATAACCAAAATATGGGGAAAAAAATTTTGGGAACTATTTCGGCTCCCTATAGTTTTGATCTTTAGAACTCAGTTTAATTTTGAGACAATATTTGCTATAATATGCACAGATATTTAAATTGATACTGTGAATCAAATATATTTTTTACTTCTACATTTTGTACGAAAAAATATCTACACTGTTTGACTCAAGCTCCAAGGGAAAAATCGGCTTATAATTTCTAATATTTCTGTACTACCGTGGACTGAATTGATAATAAAATGTAACAAAACATCTTCCTTAGAAATACATGCAAATGTACTTCTATTCTGAGGAATACATGTATTTCAATCCTTAGGAATACACGTACATGTACTTCAGTCCTTAGGAATACATGTACTACCATCCTTAGGAATACACGTACATGTACTTCCATCGTTATGAATACATGTAGTTCAGTCCTTAGGAATACAGGTACATGTACTTCAATCCTTAGAAATACCGTATATGTACTTCAGTCCTTAGGAACATACGTACATGTGCTTCCATCCTTAGTCCGCCAAACGTTGAACTTTTCATAAGTTCAAAGATATTTTTTTAAATTTATAATCACATTTTCCTACGAGCATTTTAATAGATATAATTCGTGAAATAAAAGTTTTGATTTTACAGGTAAATCTACATATATTCTCAAATTTCTATCATCACGTTTTAATTTTTCATTTTAATCTAAAATATTATTATCATTTGAGGGAATCGCCGCTTACCATACAAGTTTTGTACATGTATCAACACATTACTATCATCAGTTTGACTGCTCGAAGGAAATTAAAGTACTTCACGGGTGCGTAACGAAATCTTGACGAAAACGTGGCTCGTAACTTGAAATCACGCGCTATACCAAGCGCCTTTTACGGCAATTGTGGTGGCTTTCTATTAATTCGAGATAGGTCACTCATCTTCAGTTTTTCAAGGATTTTTATCTCGCTTGTATTAGAAAACAAAGACAAATTCTGGTAAGGATAGATAGCTTTTTACAAACAAAAAGCTCCCGTCATTATCTTTGATTATTTATGGAAAGATAATTTGTTTGGTGGTCTCTTTGTATCAATAGTTTGTCTTGATTTTGGAATTCGATTTTATTGACTTTTCACACTGTATTAACGCTTCGTTCTTCTTTTGCCGACATTTCTTAGAGCTGAGCAATCATTAAATCTTGAAAAATTGTTACAATTTATTTCGGTATTTTGTGATACGTTTTTTTACAGTATTTTTCTAATGTTTACGGTTGTGCTTATTAATTCATCATTTTATCTTTAACCGGTTTTCCAACACTTTGTTCTCGAGCATTGCTGATGAGTTGTCAGTCAACGAAATGGCCATACGGTGCATCAAATTTATTTGCGATACGTTTTATTACAGGAAGGGGGTAAGGTTTTTTTTATGCATTCGCTGAATTTATTTTCAGAGATATAAGTCAACTTTTTAAAACATATAAGAATGTCTTCTGTTTATAAACGACAAGAGATCAGATTATACTCAAGATTACTATTGTTTAAACAGAAAATCTGAGATCATTGAATGCACGAGGAAAGCGGAATAACTCTTATCCATAAGATTTCATAAATTCAGTTCTAAGTTTCTAAAAGAAACTATTATATCAAATTTACAGCATTTACAGTATTTAGTCGTCAAAGACTTGATTCGCACTTTTTATTTGTAAAAGTTCTCACTTACATTTTGTACTTATATTTTGTATCATTCTTACACTTTTTAGTCTCTAGATTTTTGCAAATACCTCCCAGTCATATATCTGTTTGATTACACCGAATATCCAGAAGAAGTTAATAGAATTACATACATATGATTTTGATTCAGTGGGTGGAATGAAAGAAAAAATACTGCTGTACCAAATCTTTGTAGGGCACCGCCTATGTCTACAACAACCAACATTTTGTTTTGTTTAATTTTCGGAACAACTTAATGTACCTGGCGAAAAGTGATCACACTCGAAAAGTTCTGAATTTAATCTTGGCGCGCTTTATATCGCGTGGATAAAAAATGTATATCCAGGGTAAAAAATTATATACAGGATCTTTATATACCTACGTACATGTATAATATACTCCGGGTATGTAATAATTGCCAATGGGCGTTCTGCAACCAAAATTATAGCTGTTTTGGAAGCGCTGAAAATCATCTTTGTTAGTTATATCAATTAAGTTAGGTTTAAAACAAACCAAATTACTGAATTGTCCATCTGCCCTTTCAAAATAAATGACATCTTTCTGGAAATCCATTTATTAGATACACAAGATTTAACCCAAGATGTGGTAATGTTTTTCTTAATTAAATCTACATCAAATAAACAAAAATATTCTCGTATTAAAACATCACTTTAGAGTTTCTCGTCTACATAATCTGCCCCTTTATTATCATAGACTGTATGAACCATGTTGATATCAGTTAAGTCACCGTTATTTTTGGTGTCTTTGAATTTCCTCTTGTTGTATCGACAATTCCAGAGGCAACACGAACCAGTAATAATGACGAATAAAACTGCAGCTGCTATACCTCCAATTTTAGCATTTTCTTTGTATTTTTCTAACAAATCTCCATAGTATGGCCCATCGACATTTAATCCTTTTCTCAAAACATGGATAGTATGATCATTCATCAGTAAAACACAATAATATACTCCAAAATCATCGTCATTAATTTTCATAATAGTCACGTTAAAACCAGTGGCATCCATTTCCCAACATTTACGTCCTCCGCATATAGGAGAATCACTGTCACTTTTGTACGTTTTCCCGTTTGGGAATATCCAATATCTAGAATTCAGATTGGATGGATCAAAATCTGTCATATTTACATTGGAGTCTTGACATTCCAGAGTAACTTGTTTAAAATAAGGTTCTTGTATATCATCAGCCAAGACTGTAGTAACTACGTAGATGGATAGTATAAGGCTACAGAATGCCATTCTGGAAAATAAATATTATACAGTCATGTATCGCATTGTAGTGGGGAGATATGATATTGAGATGTGAAGAAATCTTCATATTTCCCCCACTACAATGCTATAAATGTTTTATTATACTGAATAAAACAAAAGATATTTTGATTTTCAATGTTTAAATCACATAATTTTTTACCAATATATTTAGAGGTCAGTTTTCCACTTTGGAACATTTTTTTTTATAACGACTCAAACACATTGTATTGGAAATACAGTAAAGAACATGTTTTTTTCAATCCAACTTGATATTTAGTTTGCATCAATTTCATTTACTGATATCAATACTGGAAAAGTAGCGAGATTTCCGAAGGGTTGGAATATGATTGAAATTATGAAGATTTATTCATGTCGATCACATGATTGCAAAAACCAATGAAATTTAGTTTTACCTAAACTAATTCATCTGAGGTATAATATAATCGGAGTTAGATCCAATAAAACAACCTTAAACCCACCGCATACTATTTGCACTTGTCCCGATTTAGGAATATTGTGTTATCTATTCAAATTCGTTAGTTTCTCAATCTTATTACATGTATTAGATGATTGGGGGTAATGTTGTTTCCATTTATTTATATAATGGCCATCTAATTGTGGGCATATTATCACATATTATCATTATTGTCGTTGATATTAGATGCATATTTTTTGTCTGTTCAATGCGCAAATAAGAAAATGGGATGTTGTTTTGATGACATTTCACTCCATATTAATCCTTATAAAGTCATACTGGACGTTAACGTAATGTGTAACAATCAATTCATTGGATCACATATCATGTTTATGGCTAAATGTATTACTTTCAGAGGACTCTAAAATTTGATCATTGGGTGTTATTACTATAATTTATTTTATTTTAATACATGCATCATGCATTTTTTTTTTAATTTCTGTTTTTCCTTCAATGAACTTAAAACCGAGGTGTTAAAACTCTAATACCATATCAAGATTGCCTTTAGAATTTGGAGACCCACAAATACATGCATCTCTGTAAAACACCTTCGAGTATTGGTTTGTTTAAATGTTGGTTATCGAAGATTCAAATACACCCTACAAAATTTCAGATTATAGTTTCAGCCCATCGCTAGGGAGGTCAAAATTTTGAAAATCAGTAAAAGAGTTAAGGAGCTATGACCATTTAAAGTTCAAATTTTCTTGCACCAGTAAATTTTCCAAATACTGCTTGTACAGTAAAAGCTAAAGCTGTTATAATGCATAGAGCTCTATTTGAGCTTTAAATTGGGGCCAAAATGGTATATGATAGGTACTAATTAAAAAATATATGCAAGTCCAAAACGTTAAAAAAAATGGGTTTAGACTAATATTATTCATAAATAAGTTAAAAACAAATACAAAGATTTACCTTCTAACTATCTAAGGATGTATTCAACATGTGTAATTTTAATATTATGCGAGTCACATGAAATTTGTATCCTGCGACATTTCTTACCTGTGACAAAAGTAAAAATCCACAAATCAACAACTTAAAACATTTGTTATTTATCCCTAGACGATAACCAACAGTTCCACAAATGTCCCATGAATAAAAATTCTTACAAAGGTAGGGACGTTATATTTACAAAGTACTTAAATAAATTTATCATGTGAATGCATAGTCATATCACTTTGACTGATAATAAGTGGAAGATAACATAGTATGAAATATATATAACACGATCAAACATTTTACCTGGTATTATCTGACATGCCCTTGTATAATATACATCAAACCATAAAACCACATTAATTCATTTCTTAAATTTAATATACAACGTGAAAGTGCTTTAGTGTTTGTACTGTCCTGGATTTGAGTCTCAATGGTTTGCTATACGTATTATTTTATTTTGGTTTTTTTTTTTTTTATCTATTTACATGTATTTATTTTGTTTTGTTTTCTCTGTCAATATATGCACGAATTCGCACGCGTATTTGATATTACTATCTTAATGCTCCGATAAAGCCTAGCTCACAACCAGCTGTAGGTGCTACCACTGTTAGTCTATGGGGGAAAATTTGACAAACCCATGCTTGAGACTTGCGCCTCATTTGTTTATCGCCGTAGATAGTCTCGACTGGCTGTGGAGACTTTTGGTAATGCACCGGGGTACTGCACCTGCAAAGTCTATGGGTCTCGCGAAAAATCTCAAATTCATCCGGTACATACGGGATCAGTAGTACACCTGAACGGCTAAGTCAGAAGCACGGCTAGTAGGGGCTTTGCGATAACAGTGAGACGCACGGTCATTGTTCGAGTAGCGTGCCTCAGAACCACTACGCAAGTACTACCTACTTGCTATTTTTGCAGGCCGCAAGAGGTACATTTTACTTTCTTCTTCTATGTGTGGCGCACGAAACGTGCATGCAGCACAAGTTACAAGACAAGTTGCAAGACTCAATTTAATCCAAAAGGAGATCGTATAGGTTGTAACAATGCATTTAGATACATGTAGTTGCACACGATAGTCAGAGGTTATTATCACTTGCTGAACATTGAGTCAGAAGGTCAGCCCGTACTCTTCATTTGTTTGCTGGCGCACACAACTGGTTAATTGCAATTCACATGCACTCCATCCGCAGTCCACTCGTACTGATAACGCAATAATCCACGGCATAACGACGAAAATTTTCCCACGCCTTGAACAAATCAGACGTGCATCATATACTTGACAATTAGTAAATCCGTACTCATTCCTCGGATGTGAGCTGCCAATTCCTACTAACGTACTTTTGACCTTTTGCCGATTATTGATGTTTATTTTAATTTTACTCTACTGTTGTCTTTATGTCATACATTATATCAACGGTTCCCGCCTTTAAACTTTTGTTCTATTTCTATAACCTGTTCTCTTGGATTTCCCTCATCAGGTAGTTTTCTTACTGTCCCATTCTAACTCCCTTTGGTTGACTGTGCGGTTTTTAAGCTCTGGTTATATTTCTTTGTAATGTTTGTCTTCTGTGTGATTGTACTCATGAAAGCGAATTTGTCTTTGGATCTGTTATTATGGATTTCCCCTCTATCTTAATGCTTCAGTGCATCAGTATTTTCAAAGATTCTTATGTTTCTTGTATATGCATTTTAAAAGAAGGTAGATGTTATTTTAAGCTTTTTATCTTCATTGTTTTAACCCTAATTTTTGGTAATTAACGCTATTGATGAGATAGGAATTTTCTAATGTTTTCTACAACTGAATGATTTATACAAATGTGTCATGTATCCATTGTATTATTGAATGTTTCCTGTATGGTTAACGCGATTTTTGATTTCAATAAACAAGGTTTTATTTTCAATGTGAATGCAGCCAGTAAGATCAGACAAATATCGTAATAAACTTTTTGGGAGTCGTTTGGATATCTTATGATTTCAGATAAGCTTAAACCATTATACTTTTCATGTGTCTATGTTCATCAAAACCTTCTCTCTATACCTCTTTTTTAAGATCAGCCACACTTCTAACAGACTATATATGTATTTTGACTATTTTACAAATATCTAAGGACCATTGCTACCAAGTTTTGTTCTAATTGGCTTTGTGGTGCAGACAAGCAAATTTTTAAGTGTAACAAGCAGATTTTTAAATGAATTTCCCATGGGCTACTATGTTAAACTAAGTTCGGCTGTGGTAGCCATCTTGGTTAACAGTCGGATCATCGGACATATTTCTGAAAGTGAACGTCTTAAGGACCATTACTGCCAACATTGGTTCCAATTGGCCTTGTAGTTTCATAGATTTTTTAAATTCACCCCCCTTTTTCTATTTTTAGTAACCGCAGCCATGTCGGTTGGAAGGCGGGGATGCCGGACATATTTTTTGAAGGGGCAACCCAAGGACCATACCATCAAAGTTTGATCTCAATTGGCCCAGTGGTTTCAGAGGAAAAGACCTAAAGGAAAGTATACGCTGGATGCCGTCTTTAAAGGGCAAAAACTCCTATAAGGGGTCAATCAATGATTTTGGTCATGTTGACTTATTTCTAGATCTTACTTTGCTGAACATTTTTGCTGTTTGCAGTTTTTCTTTATCTATAATGATATTCAAGATAATAACCTAAAACTGCAACATTTTCCTTAAAATTAACAATTCAGGGGCAATAACCCAACAAAGGGTTAACCGATTCGTCTGAAAATTTCACGACAGGTAGATCTTGACCTGATGAACATTTTTACCCCGTCAGTTTTGCTCTAAATGCTTTAGTTTTTGAGATATAAGACAAAAACTGCATTATGTTCTATTTTTAGCCATGTCGGCCATGTTGGTTGGCAGGCGGTGTCATCGGAAACATTTTTTAAACTAGATACCCTAATGATGCATGTGGCCAAATTTGGTTCCATTTGGCCCAGTAGTTTCAGAGGGCAAGGTTTTTGTAAAAGTTAACGTACGACGACGGACGATGGACGAAGAACGCCAAGTGATGAGAATAGCTCACTTGACCCTTTGGGTCTGGTGAGTTTAAAAGGAGTTTAAATGTATTTTTTTCTATAACATTACAAAAACACGAAGCAAGTTTCAATATATATTTATTTCTTGTATATAAACTGAGCCATTTTTAACTTTATGTTAACAAATACAGTAACAATTAACATATTTAGAAAGAAGATACAAAACAATAAACAAATGTTTCATATCAAAGATTTCTTCTTTTTAAATGACTATTTAAAATATATCACAAAAACGAACAAAAATCTACAATCAACATAACAGTCTCAATACATGCTACCGCTTTATTATTTTCCAAATTTCAACATTTTTGAAAGTATTAATATTCCAATTAATTCTTTAAAACAAAAGAATTAATTAACAAGTTAACATAATAATAAATTTTCAAACAAAGTGATGTTGACTTGTGTTTCTAGTCTTATTTCAAATAAAATTATAACGTTTTGTATTAATACAAAATCCCCACTGGTCACAGGTCATAGACTAACTTTCAGTGGGATATTCAAATAAGGTTAATTTGGGGAAATCCTCTATAGCGGGATATTCAAATATGATTATTTTTGGAAATCCCCACTCCGTAAAAATTGTTTACACTGTAGCATGCTACACATGTTTTTCTTAAGCGGGATATTCAAATATGGTTATTTTTGGAAATCAAATTTTCCGTAGAAATTATATACATGTAGCATACTATACATGTACATGTTTTTTTTATAGTTTGCCAGTGGCATGTGCTATTCAAATATAAAAACAGGATTTATATAGAAAAACAATAACGACTTACATATTTCAGTAAGAATATACAAAATAGTAAAAATATGTTTCATATAAAAGATTTTTTTTCTTTTTAAATGGCTATTTTAAATATATCGCACAAACGAACAAAAATCTGACAGTCTCAATACATTATAAACAAAAATACATTTGTACATGTAATCTCCCTTGGATACAAAAATATGTATATTAAAAAGTTTAATCTCACTTTTTGTTGGAACCTTGCCTTTATAAAAGCTTCAAATTATTAATTGTAAATTTCAACACGTGCAATTAAAAGCAAACATTTTTTCTACGGAGAGAATTACATTTTCACCTACAGCAAAAAAAAAAAAAAAAAAATGATGTTCCATTCAAAATTATCGGAAAACCAGATAAGACATCTGTCATGTCTATAAAACAAAAAAGAGACACAGAAACAATCTTTAAAACGCATAATGGGTAAACAAATAATAATAATATAATAAGATTAAATTTTTAAAAAATAGGAATGTATAACAACAAAAATAATATGGAATGGAACATTGTCAACAACTCTTAGCGAACAATTAATAAGAAAGAAATACGAAGACATTTCTTGACATTTTTTAAACTAACAAAACAATATTTGACTATTTCTAGGTAGAAAACTAAAACAATTCTAATAAATTGTAAAACAACAGAAACAGAAACTTAAACAAAAAATAAATAATTGCCTCCTAACTGAAATTTTGCAGGTCCACTTTCAAAATCATTATAATTGGTAACGCCAATTAAAATTTAGTTTACACAAAAACCTTTACTTTTGATGTCATGCAGGCATTGCAAATACAATATACCTATAGCGACATTAAACCATTGCCATTGGTAGAAAAAAAAACACTAAAATCCTTTTTTGTAACAAGTCAACTAGTTCAAAGATTTTATACATTCTACTCATTAAAAATTTGCAAAGGTAAACTTTGATGAGATATACAGCTTGATCGTTTCCTAACAACACAAATAAAGAGGTCGTTTCAATATTTAAATTGCAATCATTTCAACATCAGTACTCTGCAAGTATAATGACCGATATTAGGGTATATACAATAAGTGTTCCTTCTCATGATTGGTTAATAAATTTTCCCACACTTTGATCTCATGCACTGATGATGAGTTGTCAGTCAACGAAATGGCCGTACAGTGCATCACATTTATTTCGGTATTTTGTGATACATTTCATTAAATACCAAAACTTGATCATTGAATATATTATGTAACAGATAATAGTAATGGTCAACAATGACATACCAGTCATTCAACGCCATGAATTCCACATATCTTCTGACGAAAACAAAACAAAAGCGAACGAAACACAAACATAGAATGACCAAAGGATCAGAGTGTCCGACTTGGACCAGACCTTAAAAGTGGTGGAGTTAAACGTGTTTTATGGCTACCCAAACCTAATATAAATATAAGAACAATATTATATACTACAAGAAAACATTCACATTGTATAAATTAAAATAAATTGCATTGTTTAGAATACTGTATGGCAGGAAAATAATCTTACATATGAACTGTTTTCAGAATAGATCAAACTTCATCCTCAGGTACTTCAGAAATTCTACTAAATTAATTGTTTATAACTGGCTCACAAATAACAAGATTACTGGCTAAAACACGCTTGATATATACACCAGAGGGTAAGAAAGGAAACGGTAGATGAATTCGTGACATAAAATCCACACATACAGAGTATTATAAGTAGGACATGTTTTCAGAAAAACAAAATAAATTCTTTGGTACAAATAAATTATAGGGGGGGGGGGGGGGGGGGGAATGGACTGGAAGATAATGTTGGTGGTGAAAATTGATATGAATCTGAGATCAGACTAAACCAATTACTATTTTTAAGGACAAACTAATAACGACAGACGGGTATTAGAATAACTGGTTGGAAGCGGAAATTCAAATGCATATATATATAGAGGCAACAGACAAGACAGATACATTGCAAAAAGGTGGAAAAAGAAGAAAAACATTCAAATAATCATGGAAAAACTGTAAGAGATCCGTAAAGCTGCTAATGATACCACATGATTATGATAATATATATCAAAAGTAAAAATATTACATACCTTCAAATTTACTTTAAATACAAATGTGATATGACAATAAGGATTTACATCAAAACATGTACACATAACGGGACCATATTTCTAATATCACAGCATAATTTTCCAACCACATTTTCTGTACAACTAAATCTGTTTGTAAACATCATAATGACGTTTCACGTGTGTTGATCATGTTGATGACATTGTCATTACCTTTTTGAACTATTACGTAAACAGAACTTCCGTCATTGAAAGACTTTGGTAGACATAGATTATCTGAAAACATGGTAAACAAATTAAGGCCACACCAAACTGATTTTTATTTCTTCGGATATAGGTCGAGCGATCGAAATTTTAATTTAATTTAATTTTCTTGAGGCGTTGTTTTTTTTTCAGGCGAAGATCAAATTTACGTGCGGGACAAAATTTATGAACTACAATTTTGCAAAAAATGGAAAAAATGCATATTTTTTTTTTTTACCAAATCTTAGGAGAGAGCAAACACTTTTCATTTTTAATTTCTTGAAAAATGAATGGGGGGGGGGGGCGAATTTTCAGCATTTTTGCAAAATGAAGCGGCAAAAAATGTTTCATTAAATTTACAAAATCCGAAAACCGGAGCGGGGAAATCCAAAAATCTATTTAGTCAGGACTAATATTCTTGTGACAACTGAAAGTTATTTTTCGTGACATTACCAGATGCATTAGTACATTTACCTTCTTGCATTGATCTATATTCTCATATCAAGTCGCATATGACGGAATTTCGTCCTCTATTGCAATGCTTTTGAACTTAAATGCAAATTTATAGGCTAACTCACATTGGTTCCATGTAAAGATATATTTAAACAACAAAACTGATAACAGGCATGGATTATTTAAATTAATACTGTAAAAACACAGCATGCATAAAAAACTAACATTGCGAGGGTAACACGAAGTTCAGACATGCGCCATACTGGAAAAACACATTCGCAAGATACAACATATATACACTGTCATTTCTGTGACAAAACAATAATTTACATCGTAAAATATAATCTTTATGGTAAATGCAATTTAAAATCCACTGTGTGTTATTTTATTATATTAAGCGTCTAAATAAATTATATTTCATCGCTGTAATATATTTTTGGATTTTTGGATTTTTAGTCATTAAACCATACCTTCATTCTCAGTTCCATTGTCTTCTTCGTGTTCATTATTACCATTTACTATAAAAAGTTAAGGGATACATTTTGGCAGGAAGTGAAAGGTTTATCAGAGCAAAACAATTTTTAGACAGAATATCAACAGATATAAAATATCGGAGATTTAAATCAATTGGTCAGTGTGCGACCCCCCCCCCCCCCCCCCCCAATTTCCCGCAAAAAGTATTTATTATTATTTCAATATGATAGTTGTTGTGACATGTATAACGATGCAATGTATTCCTTATGATTATGACCTATTGATGTCAGTTCTGTTTTTCTGTAAGAGGTGGGATGATTCATGAAAGTGTTTTTTATCACATCGGTATGTCCTATCTGTTTATTTGTTCACTCTGCACCAATCATTTCCATTTTACTATTATTAGTTCTCATATGATACGTAAAGTAAACTTTTGGATTTCTCAAACTAAAACCCCAAAGTAAAATAATATACCCTTTCCTTTGATTTGATTTGATTTTAAAAATATTGCTGAAAAATAATCTCATACTTACGAGCTTCGTTCTCTGATGGAGAGTCCGATTCGGAATTCAAGCGAACTTCCTCATTCTTTTTGTTTACCGAAGACCCGGATGATATTGTATTGGCAGATGTAACAGCAGAAGTGGCAACTGATACATTGTGACATGGCTGTTTGTTTATTATATAGTAGGCAAGGTACACAATGCAAGCAGCCATAAATGTAACTATAATCAGGACGACAATCGTTATGAAAAAAGATTTCTTTATAATGGGTATATGATCAGCACTGTGTGGAATATGTACAGATGTAGTTTCCATGGCAGATGAAACTATCTCTGGGACGGATGTCATGGTCTTTTTATCAGTCACTAAAATTAATTTAAAACCGTCGATAAAAACTACACACGACAATAAATTAATCCATACAAAATTCAATGCACGATTGTCAAATTTAATATTTATTTTTTCATCAGTTTTTGATAAGCTAACAACAGACATATAAAACACTGCTAAATGATGAAGAGAACAATTCAACATGAGAAGAAAAATGAAATAGTAAAGATAATAATAAATATTCGTATAACTAAATAAATTTCCTTACATGTTGCCTTTTACTTTCATATGACATTTGTTTATACACAAAATTCAGTTAAAAGTTGTTTTTAACTGCAGCTTTTCCGATTCCTTTTACATTTGTTTTTTTTTTATACCTAAATTGTTTCGGTGAATTCTTTTTGTATTAAAAGTTTTGGTCACCAGCCTACCCAGTGAAGGTTTATCCGGGAAGCGCATTGCAAGTAAGGATTTTAATTCATATATGTATGATATTAATTGTATATTTGGGGAAAACTAAGGAGTATTTCACTAGTGGACAGCTGTGTCCCTGGATTTGGCTTTACCCTTTCCGTCTTTTTGGCCTTTTTGAATTTGCTCTTCTATGTTTTGGGGAATTGCTTTGGACTTCAACGGTTCTCTTACATTTTAAGCAAAACGCTCGAAGAATATTTTGAAAATCATTCTATAGTTCGCTTTATTATTTGGTGTTGATCCATCAGACGGAAACCACAGATCCACCTTCAGATTTACTTACAGCAAAATGCAAATCCCATTTTGGGTGCAGCATTAACGCGCATGAAAGCAAATAACGTATAAAGTATATAAAAAACTTACCACAATACTGTCTGCTATCCATTACATATCTGACAAAATGAAAGTTTGATTGTATTAATGATTAGAATAGTACATAAAGCAAGGTAACAGTGTTTTTCGTATCTCTAAAGCTTTCAACGGTGTTGTTTCCCGGTTTGCGTTTATTTTCTCTTTTTTTGAGTAACAATAAGAGTAATGGTGCTCAACAGATGAAGTGGTCAAAATTTAAACAAAGAGTCACTGTATATATAATAGTTTTATATCCATGAACAGTGTAATTGTGATTTGGAACACACACACATATATATATATATATATATATACTACTTACCCTTTAAGACAATCACCACACACTGTATCGCTGTCCTGTTGACATGGCGTCTTTACTTCTTTGTTTTGTAGTGTACAATTGAGACAGTCTGTACACTGGTGATGGGTGAATTCATTTGCAAAGTAACCCTTGTTGCAAACACAGGGTATACAGTTCATACCCCCGTGCCATTTATCAGTAAGTATCTCCTAGTAAAATATAATTGTATTCAAGTTAATTATAGATTCCAGTGTAGTATATTGCTTGTTTCATAATAAGCAAGTAGTGTTTTATATTCACGCCATTAAAAAAATGTGGCTTATCACTTATTTAGTACAACCATCGAACTCATGGTAGATTTGAAAGTACACAAAACTTGCTAATATACAAACATTTTATGGTGATCCGCTACTCAACACCAATAACAAGTTACGTTAGATTTTATTGAATTTGAATTTCTCTCTACTGTATACTCGCCAGTATCTTATCCTTAACCTCAGCTTAGTCACTTATGTTAAGATTTGTAGGTATTCATTTCTATGGCAAACATTTTACTTCTCGTATACATGTATTTGGTTTGCTATTTTCACAATATTACGTTTTGTTTTTAAACTTACAACACTCCTGTTTGGTGTTCCGAATATATTACAAATTGGACACCTGCCACATCGTTCTGTGTCTGGATTGTAAGCTTTGAGGTTAGGTTTACAGTAGCAAGGATAACAGTCAATGGCTCCAAATTCAGGACTGAATGTTAGGTTCTAAATAGTAGGAACATTATTAATTTAAAGTACATACATTCTAATTTAATGATTTCAATATGTATACATATTTATACATAGAAACGTCTTACGGTTCCGGATGACCGAACCTCTCACTTTAATATATAAGGTTTTGTGACAGAGACAAAGAATGACTTTACCGGTACTAGAACATTGAGAAATACCGATTTCCGTTAGGATGTAAAAATTGTCCAGTTTACAAATGCGATCCCTATGGCCGAAACATGCAGTCAGCTACATTGGAATACCTAGACAATTTAGTGAACTTGGCATGTATAATGTGAACTCCATCGAAGTGCAATGTATTGTTGAAGTCATACAACCTTCATATAAATTTTGAGCAAAAAATTCATTAACCTGTAATTGTTTCTTTTATAATCAACAGAGCTAAATAAAGCAATGGTGCACTGTAGAGACTAATATGGCGTTCTGTTTCACTGAACCTCAGTTATATTCAGGGAAAGTTCTCATCGTTTAAACAAAAAGCATAATTGTCTTATTAACTTACGTAATCGAGTATTTCAGGGGAACGTCGACAACGACGACAATTTCTACAGTCTTTCTTCTGGTGGTCGTAATATTGTGTCCCCGCTTTGCACCGAGAAAAACCTGCACTTTTGACAGAAAGTGAACTGTTTGTTTCTGGTGAGATTGATGCCGCGCCTAACAATATCTTGTCCACAAGAAGAACCAAAAGATATAAAGTTATCATCTAATATCGGTATAGCTGTAGAAAATATACAAATCAGCATTACAAATTTGTCATTTAATAATCATGATAACATTATATATCAAAAATATTCGACAAAATATGCACTTAAGTTTGTATGAAAGAATAATAACACCTCGATATCTATTTTTTCATGCCAGCAACTACATGTACTAAACAAAAGTCAGTATGAACATAAACCATGAGTTTTGTACAGACAATACAAACTTTATATTGCTTCTAGATAATTGTACGAATTAGTTCAAATGCTTGGTAAGAAATACATGTACCACTTTCGTTTCGGTAATAAACGTTTAGTTTGTGATACAAATAACGATGCAATAAATGAAATTTAATTTAATTTAATTCTTTATTTATTTAACGAGGATTACCAACAGCCAGAGGCTACAAGCGGTTCTCCTCAAACATATATACATACATTGACATACAGTACAATACATTTAGCATTTAACAATACATCAATAAATGAAATTTGTTGTGGTGATTGCGTTTTGAGAAAAAGTGGTTCCAAAGTATGGTGCAAAAGGCCTGTCGAATATTTCCAAGCCTCCTTGCACCTTCCTCAAAAGAAAACACTTGCCGCGTTAAATTCTGAAATATTCGGCTTTTGAAAAAATAATGGACGTTGTGAAGTTTCGTTTTTGAGTGTTTCTCTTTTTCATACGTACCTCTGCAATGAATATCATTTTACGTGTAAATACATTGATGGGCTTAATCAGTGCTTATAATTGACATTATTTACATGTTAATATATATAATATACACATTTGTTAATAAGGTGATGTAGATGTGGTGGTATGCTAACATTGTGATATGTGCAGAGAAACGGTGTCGTTCAGTTAACACAACAACCTCAGTGACCGTAGTTCTTAGTAGTCGGACATCTATTATCCTATGATTTACGTTGGAAGTCAGTTAAACCCGACTACCTGGTTTTTAGTATGTTTATGTACAATGAGCAATGTAGAGGGTTGGGGTAAGGGGATATGGTATCCCAGAAAGGGGTTTAGTGTAATCATACGTCTGTTTTGCGTTTGTACAAAGATAGCTTTCCGCATACCCTACTGTGTTTGTGTTTGCTCACTTCACATATAGTGTGTGATGTAGTGCAATTGTTGACATTCCATGATTGCTAATGTTGGATTATTCTCATAATTGTTTGCCTGTAATGATACAAATTTGTCCTATATTCAAGAGACTTGTGTAAAACTAGACAGAGGTTTATTAATCAACCATGCACCGATTCTCAGGGCATATCAATGACAACAAAAAGACAATAAACATGTTAGAGATAAACATGATAAACACACCTCCTTTTTCTTCAGATCATGTTAAATTCATTTTACAGAAAACAGATATGTTTGCCACCATTGTGATGTTTACTTCATTATTGACTAGATCTCCTTTGTGGACAATATTTAGAGACAAATAGCTATCACATATATCATGTATATCGGGGACTTGGATTTAGATTATTGTATCCTTTTCTAATGCTTATATCCCGACCTAAATTGTCACAAATAATTATTTCTCTTCATTTTATGAAAGAAAAAAAACGATCAAAATATCACATACTTATGGCAAAAATAGTGATGCATATCCATAAAATGAAGGAAAATATTTTGCGACAATGGGTCTCGGGAGATATTGTAGAAAAAAATCGGGAGATATATCCATGCCCGGGTGCCTGTTGATTTACAAGTCGAGAAACGCATAACTGTTTAGGGTATAACCCGATGCATGTAAAACAGGCCAAATGATGTAATAGTTATTTATAGTTTTACCTGTTTATATTTTAAGCATTATGTTTATAATTACACGCTCTAATAGCATTGCGCAATAATATTGATAAAAACTTTTCCATTAATATTTGTTTAACTAGCGTCAACCATGTTGTCAACCTATAGATTTTGCAAGGCAGTTTATTAATTTCGAAATCAGATTATAGATTGAAAAAAATAATATTACTTCACTTGAAATAGTCACTCCTTGGATGTTCAACTGTTAAGTATTGCTTTAATCATCAGTAAAATTTCATGTTTAAAAGTTTTAGACTAGCTAATAGCTAATTTTATATTATTTTATGTATCACTAACCAATGTTTGATACCTATACTTTGTCAAATATTTTAATAGAATGCGGAAAATAACATGAATAAAAAACAGAACTCAAACTCGGTACATGTTCAACGGTGCAATCACGTGATTTTTTGTTTGTAAACATTTTTTTCACTCGTGATACCCATGTATGAATACCAAATTGAATACAATACAAATGCAACTAATTTAGTAAACGTTTTATTTCTGGGCACATTCCAATGCATATTGTGCTCAACTAGGTCGTTTATAGCTTTTAAATATGAACCAATATATATATAAACTAAACAGATATGCACTTTGTTTCCTGTGCATAACCATGTGATAACTTCGTGTTTCGTAATATTTCTGAATAAGAAATAAAACATATTCTACCTATTATTTGTATTATGATGCTTTAATTTTGTTAGGATATTTTAACAGAAAAATGATGCTAAAATATTTTTAACTTACCTTATTTTCATCTGAATATGTATGGAAAAATATATCACACTCGGCCATTAACGCAAATAACAATAAACATGATCATGTGATTGAATAAGAGTAACTACACTGCTGATCGCTAAAAAACTTCGCTTTCGGTATTTCACATGTCTTATTAATTACATAACTGATATTCGTATAAAACAGTAATATTCATTTGTTTACTTTTGATAAGACTGGCCTTTCCCGTTGTCTGTTTTATTGTTTATTGCATTAACATGTGCATCTATACCAAATTGAAATAAACATCTTGTCCTGTAGCTACATGCAGCAGCTACGGGGCGCCGAACGGGATTCTTGTGATTTTGTACATGAAATTCAATTCTGTACGGACAAATTGAGTTTTGTTCAACAAAAAAGAGTTCAGTTTAACAAAATTTGTAGCGTACTACAAATTTAAATTTTGTCATACAAAATTCATTCTTGTATCACAGACTTTACTTTTGTTACCTAATTTGAAAATTGGGCGACAAAAGTCAATTTTGTATGCAAATTAGTTTAGTTTGGATTATGTGAACTAATTTGCATACAAAACTGAGATTTTGTCACAAAATTCAATTTTGTTTTTATTTTTGTTAAACAGAAGTGAAAATTTAACACAAAAGTCAATTTTGTGTTAAATTTTCGCTTCTGTCTAACAAAAACTCAATTTTGTCTACACAAAAAATAATTTTAATTACAAAATCACAGGATGCTAATTTAATCAACATGTTAATCGCGTACAAATTAAATTTTGTCTCACAAAATTGACTTTTGTCTTTTAATTTCCATATCAGGTAACAAAAGTCAATTTTGTATGCAAATAAGTTTATATTTGCATACCTATTTGACAAAAATGAATTTTGTCATTACAAATTGAAGTTCTCATAAGGCAAGTCTGTATCACATAGTTTTGTAAGACAAAAATGATTTTGTTATGACAGAATTGAATTTTGCGTACACAAAATTGATTTTGATTGCAAAAAGTTCAAGTCCCATTCGGCTCCCCGTAGCAGCGACAATTAGATGTGTGCTTTTTAAGTTAATTTTTTATATTAATCTGTAATATGCACAAAACAGGATTTTTTTTCTTATACCAAGAATGCATTTTTATATAAGATCTTCTCTAGATGCATTGTTGGATTAAATCAGACTATACAAAAAGATGAGCTACAAGATTAATATAATTAAAATTAGATCTACTAATTTCTCCTTTCTGTCACTGCTATACATGCAGTGACTAAAATGAGCAATTAGTACAATCCGATATAATTTTAATTATAGATTAACTACAATTTAAGATGAGACGCATTTCTATATAATTCTTTAAAATATTTTGGAGTCCACATCGAGGCCTCATCACAAAAACTCTTTAAGATTATAATTAACTGCTGTAAAGTAGCAAAGAATTTAGAAAGAGGAATTATAGTATATTTGGCAGAGCATGTTGATCAATTTATTTATGCGATATATAGAAGTAATTTTATTATATTCATCACTTACAGCCATAGAATTAAATAAATATTACACAGGAGTTATCAAAGATCAATGTATTAATTCATTTTTTCGCTCATCTCGCCCAAAGGGCCATCTGTGCTTTTGTCATCATTGTCCGTCCGTCGTCCGTCCGTCGTCCGTCCGTCCGTCCGTCCGTCCGTCCGTCCGTCCGCCAACTTATCACATTTTGGTCTTCTCCTCTGAAATCCCCAGGCAAAAAGAACTGAAACCTGGTATGAAGTATCTATGGAAGGACCTTATAAAGGTTGCATATTTTTTGCCAATCGGATATATATAATATGGCCGCCATTAACAAATCCCATTTATCGCTGGCCAAATGTAAAAAAAAATATTCTTTTAAAACAAATGAGCTGAAACCTGCTATGAAACATTTATGGAAGGACCTTTTTAAATTTTACATGTTTCAACATACTACCAGAGGCTTTATAAAATTTAGATATTTCTCCTTATTTTTAATTTGTCAAATTAAAACAAATTCTCTGAAACTGAATACCTAAATGAACAGATATAACAAGTTGAAAGATGACAGGTGAGCGGTGCAGGCTCATCAGTTGAGCCTCTAGTTAAACGTTTTTTAAAAACAAAAAAGACAATCTGCCGTAACGTATATATTTTTTATTTCTCCTTTGTATGGCTACAACATATTTTGTTGGCAAATTGTGATAAAAGGGTATAATGTCATACAAAATTAATGGTCTATATTGATACAAAGTAATAGTTTGGGTCTAAATGACAATTTCTAGTCCATTTATGCTTCATATATAATTTTAATTCCAGAGACATTGGAAGATGCATCGTAAAATTGATGGAATTAATCGTTGTAGAAAAGACACAGATAATGTTTGTCCACACGGACTCGTATTCATATACTTTTTCGGTATTTAACGGCCTTTCGAGACTGGGGAGGCCCCGATCCACTATGTCTCGTCTGAAAGACTTCTTCGCGATTATCTGTAAACAGGAAGTGAACTGGAATTCCTTATGTATAAAAATAGATCGAAAAAATAAAAATATTTACAATAGCATTCAATTATGACACTTCGTACAAATAATATAGTTTGAATCCATACATTATTTACTTATGTCAAAATAAGCATTCTGCATGTAAACAAAATGTTACATAAAGTGTAATGAAATAATACTTTTGTATTTTTAGTTTGACCTACATTCCTGTTTAGTACAAACTTTACGCTCTGATTGCTTTAGTTATAAACAATAACATGGAATATTCCATTAACAATGTGAAAGTTCATGACGAAGGTTCATTAGTTCACGTTAGAAATTGTATTTATCTGATAGTTGAAATATACATTTTAATCTTGTTGATAATAAATCACTTCAGGACATAAAATCATGAATATTGAAGATTAAAACAAATCAGGAGGACAAGTATGTATGAATGTTATTGCATGGCAGTAACAATTAGAATGTCTATGCAATAGGTACATATGTACAATATTAGTTCAAAGGTCAATTCAAAGATCAAATTAAAAATCCAAAGACCACCTTGAAAATAAAACCTTAATCAAAGATTGTCCTTGTGACTGGAAAGTTTTAGTATTTTTCCAATCATTGATCAGAATGCTCATATAAGTTATCATGCTTTGACCCAACTAACATGATTATTTAGACAGAGTCGAAAATTGTTGAACGGTGAAGGCGAAAGCCCGAACCGTTCAAGAATTTTCTACACTGTCTAAATAATCATGCTAGTTGGGTCAAAGCATGATAACATTTTTGTGCGGTTATGCTAACCGTATTGAGTATATAATTAATTAAACGTTAAACACACAAATGTCCTAGATTTCACTTCGCAAAATTCACATGTTTACTCCGCCCACTGACCGCGTGTTTGACCCTCACTCTTAATGTGTATGCACTGATCGTGTAACCTGATGATTTATTGATTTTCCATGTAGCGCATAGTTGATGTATAATAAATATATTTTATTTGAATTGCTCTAGATCGATAAAGCCCTGGATTGCGCCATGCATGTATAGATGTCAACCAGTGGAATTTTCCATTCGCCGACCGGTTAACAGGTTATCACAAGACAGCGTGTTCCTTACTTTGTTCTTTTTATAGCACACATGATTTAAGGTCAACAGGTTGAGCACACATGATTAAAGGTCAACATATTACAACGCGATTGCTGGTTGGCTACAGGCACATGTTTTGTAAGAAGTTTTCTTTTTGGGGGCAATTTGATTGGGTTGTGTATGGCGAACATGGTTATTTAGCAGATGGCAAGGCAGCCAGTAGAATTCAAGTTTACAACTGCATAACCATGATAACCGTACAATAGTTTTTGGGCAAAAGAAAACCCCATTTATGGTTTTACTATGTGATATATCATAACTAATCTGGTAAAGTATTTTGTAACATGGATCAGAATACATTTGTACTTGATAAAAGAAAAGAAACTAGAGGCTCTCAGAAGCCTGTTTCGCTCACCTAGATTCACTTTCCCAATGAAAGACCATTCAAGCAGTAACTGAAAGCCGGGCTACTTGGTTGGTGAATGGGATCAATGGATATTTTTTTATTATATTAGATCATCCACATGTAAATATCATTGCTGCAAATATTTGTTAAAACTGAATCAAATGTCACAAAAAAAGATTTTATGAAGTGAATTTTCCCTCCGATCTATATGTTAGGCATTGGTGGACATTTCAGTTGACAGCCTTAATTGGTCATGGGATGAATATCATTGCTGCCATGTTTGGCTCTCTTTTGCTCAGTAGTTTCACATTCATGTTATTGGGTACAGTTCTGAAAAAGGACCACCTAAGGACAGCCCAGGTCATCAGACACAAGTCTCAAAGACGATCATCTAATGACCATTGATGCCATGTCCGGTTCTAATTGTCCAAGTGGTTTCAGACAAAAACATTTTAAATTAAACATTCCAACAATGGCATATGTTAAAACTAAGTTCGGCTGTGGCAGCCATCCTGCTTGACTGTCTAGATCATCCGGCGACACGATTCGGAAAGAGCAGCATCAAACGATCATTGTTGACAACTCTGGTTTCAACTGGCCAAGCGATTTCTGTTCAGAATGGGATTTTAAATGAATTTTATCATCGGGTCCTACCGCTATGCTAAATTGTGTTAGCCTGTGGAAGCCATATTGGTTGAGTCTCTAGAACATCGAACACAATTCTGAAAGAGGAACATCTAAATAACATCTGTGGCAAGTTATTTCCAATGAGCCAAGCGGTTTCGGACAAGTTCGGTTGTGTCGGCCATGTTGGTGAACAGTGAAGGTCATCCGACACATTTCTGAAAATAGACCATCTAAGTACTCTTTGCGGCCAAATTTGATTCGAATTTGACAAGTGGTTTCCGACAAGAAGACTTTTAAATCGATTTTTCCATATGGTTCTTTGTTAAACTAGGTTCAGCTGTGGTGGTCATCTTGGTCAAATGTCCAGGTCATCCGATACAATTCTGAAAGAGGGCCACCTAAGGACCATTGCTGCCAAGTTTGGTTCAATTCGCCAAGTGCTTTAAGAAAAGAAGGATTTTTAAAAATTTTCCCAAAGGGTTCTTTGTTAAACTAAGGTCGGCTGCGATGTTCGTCTTGGTCATATGACACAATTCTAAAGATTTTTAAAACTCACCCTCCGCCCCCCCCCCCTCCGTTTCTATTTTTAGTTTGAGTTGGGGGACGGTGGACACACTTTTGGGAGGGGCCAACCAAAGACAAATCCACCAACGTTTGGTCCAAACTGGCCCTGTGTTTTCAGAGGAGAAAATCTTTAAATGACATTTATGACGACCACGGACGACGGAAGAAAATTACAATAGCTCACATGGCCCATTAGCCCAGGTGAGCTACAAAGACAGAAGAAAAAAGTTAGAGGCTCTTAGTAACTTTATAGCTCACCTTGATTTTATTTGCCATTTATATTTAGTGATTTATAAATTATAAATTGTAATGAATGTGAATGTAAACTAAAACCTCGAGTGTGAGTCATCGTCGATACCAAAGCAACAGCACTTGGAAAGCTATAATCTGTATGTGATCACTGACGACAATTTTCAATGCTATGCATGGGACAGGTAGATTCACAGAGGAACATTTTTGACATTTTCCAAATCATAAAAGCTATGTTAGCAAAACGGTACCAAAGTAGCAAAATTTATTCAGGTCCTCATATCTACTTTCACCACGTTTCAAATTCTATCTAATTGTTCAGAAGAAGAAGAATTTTAAATACATTTCCATGAGGTCCAAAGTCAGACGATGGTAGCATTTAAGAATTTAGATCATATGTACATTATAATGATCATTCATGACAACTTTAAATTACATTGGGTAAATAGTTTCAGAGAAGAAGATGTTGGAAGCTTAACCAATTAAATGGCAGCCATCTTGGATTTTCAATCGGCACCAATGTAACAATGCTTTGGTCGAGAAGTTTCACAAAAGAAGATCATGGGAACCATTCTTGTGGCGACAGCCTTTTCGTCAAAGTGTAGAATGGATATTTTTTTCTTATCTACATTTGTGTTTGAAAACTGTTCACCATTCTAGGGGATTTTATGTGATTAATTTCATGCGAACGAATCTTTTGTTTTTATAATAAAAGAAACAATTATCTCTATCGAATAAAATTTTAAAATCACCACCTATTTTTGCAAAAATCAGTTTTCAAAATTTAAGTCACAATGTTCTATATTCTTGTAGATTTTAATTATAAAGATAATGAGTGACTGGTTTTTGATATTAAAATTCTCACTCGAATTACATCTATATCTCGAGTTGGTGAAATAAGAATAATTTAAATACGAGATACAATGGATGACTGTGAATTTGTAAAATACAAACCCCTCATCCTGTGGTGTCGTAGTTCTGTTTTTTTTTCAAATCAACTCCTATCCATTGCACATGTATGTTCTAAACAGAAAAAAAAACGTTTGGTGTATGGCTGTTATTTTGTTTTAGCTCAAAGGTACCAAAGTAAGAAATAAACCCAGGAAATACTCGACAAAACGGATAACAGTAAAGGCCAAGATTGAAACATCAATCAATTAATGCCATCCAATCGATGGACCCTCAGACAAAAATTAAGAGCAGAAAACACAAACATAGTCTAAACACCAGAGAGTCAACATACATGTAGTCTGACTATGTACAGATTCAAGAATTATTCGGACCCTCATAAGTACACATATATCACTTTGGTTATATGTATCAATCTATTTAACAAAAGAGATTTTTATCAAACATTTCCCACGTGGTCCACTGTTAACCAAGTCAAACATAAACATAGAAAGAAAAGAGAGTCAAGATAACTTGGTACAAATGTCTCAGGTTTGGTATTAACGTTATTCAAAATACGAATTAAATAAAAACATTGGAGTAAATGTAGTGGTATGTTTTAGATATATTGTTATGATCAATAAATTTACAATTTTTGAGTGAAGAATTGTAATTTGTAATTGACCGTCTTGTTGAAAGTGGTGGTAACTAAAAAAATACGCGGATTCACCAAGTATCAGTTGAAGCAGGAGCTAGGAAAATTGATGCTGTAACATTTCTACGCAAAAGAGAACACAAACATTGTTTTCATTGTCCGTGGGACTTAAATCTTATTTTCAAGTTGATTATGGTTCGAGTTTCTATTGGAATATTTAAAAGCATAATCTAAAAATAAAATATTCATGATCATATTTTGATAATGTCTTCTTTAGCACATTTAAAAATCAGCGTGTTTTTTTCTCAAAGTTATAGCTACATATGTGACAATATAAAGCTAAATGCATGGTCCGTTTTATTTAAAAAGCTTTTCCTGTGTGTCTCACATACGTCGGCATCTGATTTCTTGATGAAAAACTCATGACTTCATTACTATTGTGTGGGTTTAAAAACAATTATGTATGTCTTAAAAGTTAAGATAGATCAAACATACGATAATAGAACATGCAAATATTCTACAACGTCAAATTTGTTTAGGGTAACGTCATCATATGATGCAAAAATCAATGAAATGTACACGAAAATTGAATAATGTGCTCTCGTAAAAAATTTGGGGCAATGGAAGTGACAATAATTCAATTACATGACTATTGGAAACAAAGGGTAGGTGTAATAATTCTTACTTTCAGTTTAAAGTTAAATTGAGATACTTTTGTTGTTTTCTTTATAATTCTCAACTCATTTGATCACATTTGATATCCTTAATACCTACTTTTGTATGCTAATGAATCTCAGATTAAGTATATTACATTGTATTATGACGACACATTTTGGCTCCAGATAGATCATCAACATAACTTTTGTAGAGGCCAGGTGATTTTTTTAATAAGGCCAAATAAAAAAATACATGTGTTTAGGGTAACACACTGAAAAAAGTTAGGTAGGGTAGGTAGGGAAATTGCCTGTTGAAGAAAGGTTATAAAAAATTTAGGGTAGGCACTAAAAATTAGGTAGGGTCGGGTTACCCTAAACACAACTATATTTTTTTAGGCCTAACAAATTACTTCTGGCAAAACTCAAGAAACTGGTACCCATCGATCTTGACGTCTATAACAACTTAACATCTTGGAACAAAAACTCCCCGTTAAATGCAATGTCATCAGTGAGGTTTGAACTGGTTCAGTTGGTATCTAAATGATGTTTATGCTAAAATAGGAGTTAATACAGTGTATCTAAATTACATATCAACTTCCATTGGGTTTTATCGTACACAAATGTGATCATGGCGATATCTATATGCCCGTAAGTCAGAATAGATAATGGAGATGTTTGAATATCCATAAACAAGACAAAAACTAGTATTATGACACTGCTTATTGTCGGATTATTTTTCAATCCCATTTGTGTTTGTGCGTGTTTGATTTGTCGATGAGTTCATGTCTATAGTTTCTTAGAGGATTTTGTGATATTATCATGACTATTGATTGGTTTTTCCTTTTAATCCTTGGACGTGACATTCAAATAAGTGGGCATATTTTAAATGAAAAAAAAAAAACAAATAAGCAACACATACTACTTGAAAAGTTTTGTCAGTTCTCTTTTGTTGACTTAGAATTAATAAAATTAAATTACAACCAACACGTATCCTTAACGATCAACCATATCTTGAAACCTGGACATAAAAAATGGAGTATAGTCCTGTTCAGTGTATTGGTCAATTGTGAAAATTAAAGGAATCATATAATTTTATGTTTATCGTAGATTTTCGTTTCTAATCAACTCATCACTGTAAAAGTAAAACGGTAAATCTCAGTGGAGTATCATTTACATAAAGGTTTGGCCATGGCTTTGTTTTTGCCTTTTCTGGTCAGGTTTAATTCTAGGAGACAGTTTGTTTAGAATTAAAGAACCGAGAAACCTGTTTACAAGGTGAGAAGCACGTGCGATTAACTCTTCCCCCGATACCCCTCTATATTATACATAGACCTATTGTGTAATGTAGTATGTGTAAGTAGCACGAAATATAATCTAGCTGGTTTTGATTGATACCCACTGGAATACCAGCTGTCTGTTAATTTGTTACATCCGTTCGGCTGTACCATATGATTAAAAATTCGTATTGTCGATTACTTGAATAATATTTGGTTACTCTACACCATTTGAATAATATTTTTGATACAAATTTTGATGCACAAGATGTGCACATTTCGTCCATTTACGACTTATTAGTTGTGCTCAAGGTCTAAAATATTGACAACCAAAACAACAATTCAAAAAGTTGAATAGCAAATTTAAAAATGCCAAAATGACCAAAAGGTGTAAAGCCAAAAACCATCTAAGGACAGGGCTATGCAAGAGAGAGATACTCCTTAGTTTCACAATTTTGTAACCGTAAATTTTCAGTATCAATTTCGGGCTTTTAAAACGAGTGTCAAGTTCTGTACTTAAATTCATTTGTTAGATTCTTTTTATCATCACAGTTTGGCAAATAGTATATAAATGTAATTTGAAAGCTAAGGTTTTATAGGCAATTAAACCCCTAACAATAATTTCCTTAACACTAAATATAAGCTACTAGCTTTGGCTTTTTAAAAGTCTAAATGGTAGATTTTTTTTATCAGTTGAATTTACTTTGTTAACTCTTCCACGAAAACATAATAATTTTACAATTATTTCTAAAAGATGTATTTAATATCACAAATATGATTTTGATTGGGGGGATTTCCAATAAAAAATTACTAATGAGACCTGAGATTATCAAAAAATTTGTTTATCAGTAACTAAATTTCACATGAGAGTTATCCCCCCTTTCACCACGAGTGAATATTTTTGTTTCCCTGAAAGAAATCAGGCCAGGATAGTTTGAGGAGCACTTAGCTATGCCGGGAGACTTTAATTAAAACATAGCAATATGTACATAACGTATAATATTCTAAGTGCAAATATAGAGATTATATTAATCTGTACACAAGCAAATTCCAATTCACTTTTAACAGAAAAGACTATGTTTAAACTATATTTATTTTACAACTATATTATGACGGTCAAAGTTATAACCGGAAGTACCAATGAGAAAAAAGTGCTCCCTACAGGTAAACATTTAAAATCGCCAAAATGGCGTTGATGAATAGATTTCTGTGTTGGAAACTCAGGACAACCTGTTTTTTGTATTATATACTGATAGTTGTAGGTTCAAGTACAGTGGTTAGACACATATGCTTAAATGTTTTCATTTGAAAATGATTTTGTAAGGGGACTTATATGCAATATAAAAAAATGAGTAATTATATGAAAAGGTAGAAACCGGAAATGAAAAATGTCTTTTCAACTTAGTCATAAAGCGCTGGAATGTACTAAAAAATCAAATTCTCATATATGTCATTGTATTTTCACGCATATTTGTTGAAGGGGCTTATCTACTTGGACGATTTGGTACCCTCTCACAGTTTTTGTGGTTGTAGGTTGCTTGAATACCATGTCCATGACTAACCTGGAAGTTTGCAGTTTCCAAAATGTCCGAATAAACTATTTTGCTGTCCTCGAAAACACTTCCAACTGGAACACCCCCTCAGTGGTTTCATGGTAGTGTGTTTGCCTCTAGCTACAATATTGTAGCTCCTGTGACAACTTTTCTTTTGACTCGGCGCAGCTACAAAGCGGTCCCATTACTCGTAATTGAGCCAAAAAAACTTTAACATATGACGATAAGAGGTCGTGCTTACCTGAAATATCATTGGACTATAATTTCCAGCATATTAAATGTAAATTTACTTCATTATTCAGGGGTTTATCTGGGTATTTTGGGAAAAAGGACCCTGGCCAGTTTTGGGAATTTTTTAACGCGGTTTTCAATGAAATTGGGAAAAACAACCAACATACCAGCAGATGTTAGTTTTATAGTGTGTTTAGTTCATTCAAATTTTTTTTTGTTGGTGAAAATAAAGTAAGGACTACACCTTCTTGGTTTTTAAATATAACAATATATATATACAGATTTGAGTATAAAAAAAAATGAGTTCTTAAAGGATTGTTACATTTTTTTGATTTTGACATGAAAATTTGTGAACTCAAATATTTTGAGTTCTGTATAAAATATATCCTGTTTCTATTTTCTTTTTTATATTTCTTTTAGTTTTCAATTTTAGTGTTGCTATGATAGCTGTCACATGCTTGGTTCTTTTAATTTTTATTTACTGTATTTGATCGACAAACCCAGAATTATAGCCGTATCCGTTTCCGGAATTGATCTGGTTTGAGTATTTTCCCACACTTCCTGTTTATTTATGGCAGCCATTGTTTGTAAATGTTGTTTTGTCAAATTATGTTTCAACTTGGATTTACACAGTACTTGTTGGCGATTTTTGGCATAAAGCGGTTGAATAAAATAAACATTTCTGTCATGATTAATAAAGATGAAAATGAATTTTGTGATCATTTGGGTTTGCTCCCAAAATTGGGAAAAATGTAGGGTTTTTGCCGTTGGGAATGGGTCCGAATACCGGACCCTGTGGAATGCTAGAAAAATCCATGTTATTAATTTTGAAATCGTTGTTTTGCACATCTTGTCATTTTATTGGTTTCAAAATTGTTTTCTTTCCACCATGACGTACAGACAATCACGATCGCAGGAGGTGTGGCCTTAACTTATATGGATATCCTTACTACGACTATGACTGACAATATCGCGGAAACAAGTAATTTGTCAATGGAAACTTCTTTATTTGGAACATGACTTTAGCAAGAATCCCACCGGGACTTGAAAAGTAAACAAAATTCAAAGAATTCAAGATGTTTCAGCCATATGCCATTTTCGCCACAAACCGGTTTCGCCTTGATCGTTTCTGCCGTATAATACAATATACAGGTAAGTATATATGGAACGAGGGTATCGTGTCATGGATAATTGAGTGTATAAATGGCCATAAAGTATAATAGACACGATAATTAACTATATGGTTGGCATTTTACTAAATAGATTAAAGTACGTTTTAATTCTTTATTAATCAGTTAAGTGTTCAAAGGCAGCAATCATAATTAATTATCGCCAATAACCGTCACATGTCTAATATTTGTTGTGCAATCAACTATAACTAATTTTAACAGATATACGAATTAAATGGTTATAAAAACACAACAAAAAAGATTTTAAAAATTTTCCTCTAAAAAAATGTGTTTTTAAATTAAATATATATATCATGTATAATGTAACAAAATAAATTAAACCCGTTATCACACATAACAGTTAATGAGAATCGACTAATAAAACCACGGCCGAAACGACTTTCATTATATATTACTATATGGCCGAACTGGTCGTGTGGCCGAAATGACCAGGACCAAATCTCCCGTTAGGTCATGGTATATTACTTTTTTTGAACTGATAATGATAGAAATATATTTTTATAGTTTTTGAACTACAACAGGTGGAAAATATGTCTAAAACCGGGGGATGTGAATCACACCTGGCTGGTCCATTAAGAGTAATTGGACCTCTTTGTAGCTCCGCCAAGTCAAAAGTTGTCACAGGAGCTACATTATTGAAACTAGCTCGCCTTCAGTGTGGAAGGTCACAGGTTTGATCCCCGGCATGGTCAAACCAAAGACATTAAAATTGGTAATTTCAGCTTCTCTGCCAAGCACATGGCATTTAGGAGTAAGAGCAAAGGTCTGGTCGGCTCACAGTCAGTATAATGTGTCCAGTCTTGTACAAAGCAGGGATCATATGTTCATATCATATCAACAATGTCTCGTCCTGATGTGCTCCTAATAGTTGCCAATGGACGTTAAACAATAATTCATCATCCATCCCTTCCAACTGTGCAAATCTGGTAATGAAACATTGATTAAAATAATAAAACCCTTTATTGGTAAGTTGAATTGATGATTACAGTCAAACTTTGTATGTTGACAGCAAAAAGCCTGGCAGGAATTAATACCCAACTCTGAAAAAAATTTTCAGCGTCCATAGTTCAAAAAGGAAAAACTCAAAATTGCAGTCTTTGATTATGCCATTTTATTTGTACTTACTAACATGCCTTATATCATGTATATATCTAAATCAAGATATATTTATATTGAATCCTTTCAAGAATTTTTTTTTAATTGTGGTGATTATTATGTTCGTAATTGAATACAACAGGTAACATTGTTAGTTTTACCCCCTGATCAGCAGTTACAATAAGTAGTCTAATTTTTCAACACTTTTGAAAATTTGTGGAAAATTGAATTTTTCGATATCGCTTAGTTTTTTGGACACTTCCAAAATTTTAAATAAATTATGATTGTGAAATAAATTAATATACATGTGGAGAGAGGTTACAACTACCGGTTGTCACCAATTGGTTACAATGATCTCGCAACGATCATTGTAACCAATTGGTGACAGCCAGTAGTTGTAACCTTTCTCTGTGTATTAATTTATTTCAGTCTTTATGGAGTGGTTTGTTTTTCATCTTTATACACCATTTTAGCCATACATGTATGTCTTGTAACAGATACATATAATGTAGGTATTGTACAGTTATACCTTATTTTTGTAGAGAAGATAAGTTTCTATCCATGGCTAGTTATCCCCACTTGTTATAGACAATCAATCATTAGCCACAGTTAATTTAACAGGATAATTTATTATGAATGTTTGATGTACAGTCAGTGGACATAATTATTTTACAGTTCTGATTTTTCCTATGAAGGTTTCTATACAGTCTCACAAATTTTCAAAAAAATATTGTGAAGTCATTTCACAACCAATTTTCATGACATTTTCACCATCAAAAAGAAAATAGCTTCAAGTTATTTTGTTTATTTATACGTACATTTTTGGGATTCTAGACTTCAGAATTGTATTGATTTAATCAAAAAAAAATTATGACATTAAAAAATTGGCTGAATATATATGGAAAATATGACATCACAATTTTCTTTGTTACAATGTAAATCATTGTCATAAACTAGGTGTCAGAAATACATACATAAATAAACAATGAAATTTCAAATATTTCTTTTCCTGACAGTGAGTGTTTCATTAAAATTAGCTGGGAAATTACTTCACAACCTACAGGAAAAATCTGAATTTAAGTGGCGAATAATTATGTCTTGTGACCGCATTGAGAAAAAACAGCTCAACTTGACATGCTAGATGTGTTAAAACTTATATTTACATATTGCAGTTTAATATGGCAGATGTATTTTTTATATTTCAGTTTACAGGATGTTTTGCACTAGCATTGAGAGCAGCAGACTTATGGGCTATAGCGGATCCTGATTTTGAGATCAGTCGAGGGTTTCACACCATGTGGAGGTCACATTTTTGGCAAGGTATAATTACAAGTTTCACAATGATTGAGAATTGGATAAAATTGAGTTATTTAATATCTAAATTAAATAACTTGAGTTGATAAATCTATTTGTTTTATGATTTTTCAGAAATATTTGTTTGTTTGTAATTCAGCATCTGGGTTGTGTGGAATCTTAGCGTTCATTTCTCTGTGACATCAAATGGATTTATTCCTGGAATGCCAACATCCTTTGATCTTATAATGAAATACAACAAGGATCTGGAAAGCCTTCTATTTTCTGGACATGACCAGAGAAATGTTTATTTGTCCGGTCATAAAAAGGGTCAAACGGACGTCCAAAATTTCTATTTTTTAATAAAAAGATGTACTGAAAAGTCGCGATGCCAAAATTTTGAAGTTCGGCAGAATGGTTACCTTATTCAGGTCATTTCCTGTCTATAGTTGAGGGATCTTTTCAAACTGTTTTTATAGCAATCACTATTGTCAGTATGGTAATTTACAGAGGCATCTGTGCTTTTATGATGCTTAATTATAATTAATGTACAATTTCCAAAAGTTCAATTGAGGTCATTCATCAGTGACGATCAATCAGGCATTTTTCACCCAAAAAATCCATTACATGGTATGTTTCGGACGATCTAAGAGTTCACAATCACAAACTTGAGAAGATAAAATGCCTTGGTAGTTATAACTTGGCAAAACTTTATATAGATTTCCACATTGTTGCCATTTTCTGCACATGTAGTTTATAGAAAATATTCACTGAGCGTGCGCAAATCGTTGTAGTTAAATATGAAAAAGTAATAAAAATTTCATCTTTCGGGAAGACTTTCATATACTGATTTCAAAGTTTTTTAACTTGAATTTATTTTATTCATTTATTTAGTTCATTTCTACTCTGCTGTGTAGTCCATTTCCATATCGATCTATTTATACGTACCAAATGCAGTCGTCAAAGAAGAAGACACCTATAACATCGAAATTATCAATACACAAACAATGCCGCACAGAATGTCAAAGAGTTGATACATACGCACAGCATTTATTTAAGATATTACCCAAAACATTTATAAATCGTGCAACATTTTTCGTGTTTTTTATGAAATAAGGTAGTGTGTTGAGATTAATAAAAAGAGTGTAAACTGACAATTCATTTCTATCCCAAAAAAATGTCCGGCAGAGGCTGATGAAATTTCCGGATCCTTGAATACATGTACAGGTAAAATTTTGTCAGCATTCAGGGAATAGGTTGACAGCTTAAGTAATTGTTATCAAAACTAAAATACTAATCTAGCTAGTATCTTCAGGTAGAAATTACCATAGTTTAATTTGTCAAATAATTTTCAAGTATTTGTACCGATGTATATGACTGTTATAGACTAAAAGATTGTATAGGTATTCATGCTGAATATTAATATTTAAGAAAAGGAAAATTAGATATTTTTTTTGTATTTTATAATTATTTCATTTTTTTTACATTATCACATATTTTATTGAAATAACGCCTATTTTGCATATGTAATAAAAGCATAATTTGAAGCATGTTATTTGCCCATGGGGCACTAACATCATACAAGGGCAGATAACATGTTGTCTGCCCTCTCATGAGCCTATTGAAGTCACTTTAGCTCAGCTGTAAATAATCGTCTGATCATTATTTACAGTCAATTAACCATGCATAAATGTTCTTAGCAGTTTCCAATAGGGACTTATAAAATCTTTTTGTAGATCTCAGGGGGAAACACAGAAACTGAAGTTGCATTCATTTGTTTGACTATATACTAAAAGTGAATGAAATAACTGTTCACTAGCTGTAGCACTGTGGATTTGCACTTCATATTAATTCATTACATCCGTGTTGTTCAAACCTGACAGACTTGCTTGGTAGACAGTGGCAAAATATGTGATAAACAGATTAATATATGGTCTTTAGCTCGCCTGGCCAAAGGCCATGTGATCTTTTGCCATCACTTGGCGTCCGTCGTCCATCCGTAGTCCGTAAACTTTCACATATTGATCATCTCCTCTAAAACAAATGGAGCAAATTTAACCAAACTTTACAGGAGTCCTTAACTAAGATTGCCGAAATTTTTCTGATCCGCCAAAAAACATGGCTGCCAGAGCAGGACATAGTTTAAAATTGGACCCTATGAGAAAACAGGTTAAAGTTTATCTCCTCTGAAACTACTTGAGCAAATTTAACCAAACTTTACAGGAATGATGTATGACAGGTCCTTTACTAAGATTGCCGAAATTTTTCTGATCCGCCAAAAAACATGGCTGCCAGAGCAGGACATAGTTTAAAATTGGACCCTATGAGAAAACAGGTTAAAGTTTATCTCCTCTGAAACTACTTGAGCAAATTTAACCAAACTTTACAGGAATGATGTATGAAAGGTCCTTTACTAAGATTGCCGAAATTTTTCCGATCCGCTGTAAAACATGGCTGCCAGTACAGGACATAGTTTAACATTGGACCTTATGGAAAAACATGTTAAAGTTCATCTCCTCTGAAACTACTTGAGCAAATTTAACCAAACTGTTCTGGAATGTTGTATGGAAGGTCCTTTAGAGGGATTGCTCATTTCGGTCGAATGCGACAAACATCATGGCTGACAGCAGGAACATAGTTTAACATACATGCCTATGGAAAAAAACATATTTTGATCATCTCCTCTAAAACTATCAAAGCAAATTGAATAAAACTGTACTGTAATGATGTGTGGAAGGTCCTTTACAAAGTTGGCTCATTATGTTCAAATCTGAGAAAAACATGGCCGCCAGAGGGGAAATACTTTTAACTTTGGACCCTATGAGAAAAATATATTTTGATCATCTGCTCTGAAACTTTTGAAGCAAATTCAACCAAAGAATTAATGGAAGTTTGTAGAAGCATTTTGTCAGGTGAGCGATACAGGCTCAGCCCACTGAGCCTCTAGTTTTCATGTTGGCCTTGTTATCAGCCGTCGACTGATATCGTCCCTACTGCTAAAGCTCTCAGGGCCGATATCAAGGTCTCGGGCTGATAACAGTCAATATGAAAAAGGCCATGTATTAATCTATAATTACACTTACATGTCTTACATGTTGTATTACTGATATTTGAAATAAGTTTATTTTTTCAATTATCAAAATACATGTACCGGTAATAGTATTTATTTATTTATTTATCTGTCTCTCTTTCTACACTCAGTGGCCATAAATGAGTTCCTATTTATATGTAAAACCACAATTTTTCAAAATTTGGTCCAGGATGTTTTTAAGTGAAATATATATATAGATGGTCAGTGAAACATCTATTATTTATACTGATAATATCAAATTTTGACATATGTAAAATCTTATTTGTCTTAAAAAATAACGATTTCCTCAAAATTCAGAATCAATGAAAATTCAAAATTATCATAAAAATTTTATAATTATGGGCGAAGAAATAATATTAGGAGAGTATTCTAGAACAAATTTTATGAAAAATAAACAATAATGAAATAACATGAATAACACATGAAATTACTTCGGCTGTTGGTTTGTAACATTAGTGTTAAATTAAAAAAATCGAGAGGGTGACATGATGCTTTGTTCCATGTCACGAGGGCTGCTGTAGACCAATCAAATGATCTCATTACTAGATTTACATTTATATAGTGGAATTATATATATTAATGGTTGTATTTTGTAGCATTTCTAGCCAGTGATGTTGTGATGACATTCCTCCATGCTGTAATTGTACTGTTTAGTTTTTATATGATATTTGAAGTGAGGCGCAGGGTATGTTTATATATGTAAAGAATGTGTTGTGGTTACTGGTAGTTTATTAGCACAAAGCATTTTTATTTAGTCATATATAATAATCACAATATATGTACATGATTTAAAAATTTTAATGAAAGAACAAAGTAAAATAAAACAAAGAAAAAGAAAGAAAATACAAATTATACAGGGTTCCAACAAAACCAGTAAAATGGGGAAAAACCTGGGAATTCAATTTCATGCATTCCTGTCCAGGAAATGTCTTGGAAATTTTTTTAAATGGCATACAAAACTAGATAAACCCTTAAAATTTGTTGACTGGAAATCTTTAGATAAAATACATGTAGATTACTCCTCTTTGATCATTGTTTTAATCAACCCTACACAGTTTCAGACTGCCAAGTTCTGCTGTGAGTGTATACTAAGTAGTATTAAATGGGATGCATATTTGTGACAAATATTGATGGGGCGAAACTATTCATGACTTGGGCATCATAAAAACATTTGTTAGTATATAGAATAACTACAATAGGTAAACAGACACTGGGTGCTTTGCAGAGAATCTGAGATGCATCATGTGTATAGTCCTTTTCATCAGTAATAAATTAGTAAAGGTATTTTAATTGTCACCCTTGAAAATGGGAAAATTCCCTGGAATTTTTGTTCAGAAAAGTTTGGGAACCCTGATTATAGTGAAACCTCTGCATTTCAAACTTGAATAACTCAAATACATAATTATGAATCTTAACAATTTTTTAAATCTCAGAGTTTGAGTACTATGTTTAACCTATCTAATTAACAAAAGCCTTATAAAAAATTGGTAATCTACCGGGTAATGTTCTAAAAGACAAGCAAATAAAAGTTTTGAGTTAAAGAGTACCTGAGGTTGTTAAAGTTCTAAAGAAAAGAGCTAGAAAGTCTAATGGAAGTTAAACAATTTTTATTTCTTTCTCACTTCATAGGCCTGCACAAAATCTTCATTACTTAAGGATATATAAGCATGGTGGTTCTGGCCAAGTTACATGTACAAATTGATGTAATTTTGTTTATTCTGAATGGTAAACCATGTATGCTGCCACCCATACATCAATACATGGCACTATCCTAAATAAAATGCATCATTTTTATTGGCTGATTCACTGGTAGTTAACTGAAATTAGTTTTTATAAAAAGATTTTAAAAAATATTGCAAAATATCAGTAAAAATATATTCAGTACCAGGGATTAAGCTAGTGCTTGTCATTTTCGCCATTGACAAATTTATTTTGAAAGTGGCAAATGAAATTCCAAGCAGATTTGTCACTTTATTTTTGCAGCAATCATTAACCTTACACAAAAATCTTCAAAATCTACAAAAAAAAACATTTACTTTTTAATCAGTTTCTAGTTAATTGTTAAATTTTATGACACACAAGGAGGGAATCATTTTATTTCTAGAATTCATCCGCTATAGATCATCTACCTGTTATACTCTTTATCTCGTTATGTATTTATTTGCAGCATTTTGTGACATATATGTACCAGCACAAGTGTTATTTAGGTTGGTTTATAACCTACATATTGGTCGAGTTTGCCTTCTCAGTTTTTGAATATTCATTCTATGGAATGAACACATTTGTAAGTATTGATTGTATTAATCTAGTTTAAAACATAAACAAATTTCTGAATTGTTATCATGGTAACATTTATTCAGCATTTACAGAAGATTAGTTTTGTTTTATTGGGATATTAATTTGCTTGATTTGCTGGTTGCTAAAAGCCTTTATTTGTGAAGTAGAATTTTTATTAAAATTTAATATTAATCCCATTTCACCTATCACCTGCACTGGTGTAATCTATTGTGTTAATTATCGTCTTCGTATTTTTTTAGCGGTTGTCCTTTGTCGTCTTTACATGGTTGTTCTGGATGATGAGGAATGTCATCAATGTAAGTAAATATACTGTTCCACAGCAAATATAGTTTTTACATGAATTACCAGCATACAAAAATTGATATAAAACAGCATAAAATCAAGCACTTATTGTCTAATGAACTTATTATATGGTGTGACATAAGAACTCTTGGCAGGATACCAGTCTGTCCTGATTCCTAATGAAGATTAAAACACTATCAGCATTGTCTTAACAGTTTTCTTGTAAGGACATATTTAGTTTGATTAGGTTAATAAACTTGCATTAACATCTTTGGAAGACAACTGCATAAACTTTTTAAAACTTTAATACTTTTGCATATGTAATACCTACAATTCAGATTTAAGGTCCACAAGGTAGCTTATCGTATGAGGCTTGCCGCAGTATACATGTCTTGTGACCCTGACCTCATTTTCATGGTTTACTGACTTCATATTTAAAACATAAATTTAAAATCTGCATCCAAGTTTTGTGGTTAAATCTATTTCTTGGCAACTGTAATACATAGGCCAATCATATTTGGTCTATAGATAGATCTTAGTGGGTACATGTCACTCTGACACCTGACTTTTTACCTTGACCTCAATTTCATTCTTGAGTGACCTGCATCACATTGTTTAAGTCCATTACTCAGAAACTAGAATACCTAGACCCACCATATTTGGTCAATAGATAGTTCTTGGTGGGTACATGCCAGTCTGACACCTGGCTTGGGACCTTGACCTCAATTTCATCTTTGAGTGACTTTGTCACTTTTTCATGGTTAAGTCAATTTCTCAGCAACTAGAATACCTAGACCCACCATATTTGTTCAGTAGATAGTTCTTGGTGGGTACATGTCAGTCTGACACCTGGTTTGGGACCTTGACCTCAATTCCATTCTTGAGTGACTTTGTCACTTTTTCGTGGTTAAGTCCATTTCTCAGAAACTGTAATACCTAGACCCACTGTATTTGGTCTGTTGATAGTTCTTAGTGGGTACATGCCAGTCTGACACTTGTCTCTGGACCTTGACCTCAATTTCATGGTTGAGTGACTTTCATCCAAGTTTCTTGATTAAGTCCATTTTTCAACAACTGTAATATCTAGACCAATCCGTTTTTGGTCTATTAATAGTTCTTAGTGGGTACATGCAAGTCTGACACCTGTCTCTGGACTTTGACCTCAATTTCATGCTTGAGTTACTTTGTCACATTTTCAAGATTAGGTCCATTTCTCAGCAACTTTAATACCTAGACCCACCATATTTGGTCAAAATAGATATTTCTTAGTGGATACTTGTCGGTATGACACCTGCCTTTTGACATTGACCTCCATTTCTTTTAACACATTTTGCTTTGACTTGCAAAATGTCAGGTATCAGATAATCCTTATTCTGTTTTCTGTGCATACTCAGGTGAGACATGTAGTGTGTCTACTCTTGTTTTGTACAAGTATTAAATTTGTTTAAAAACTAAAGTTTCTACCAAATAATCGGAATGCAATATTATATTTGGATATTTAGTTTGAACCTTGGTATCTGTGCATGATTAGTGAATGAAAAGTGGACCCCAATTGTTACTAGTTTCTGTATTATTAATAATGAAAATCCAGGGGTAATTGAAATTTGATCATAATTTGTCAATATCAAACTTGAAACTTTTGGAAAAAAAATGCTGATATGAAGTCATACTGTACTGTACATTACAATTTTCATATTTCATTTCTGGACCATCACTGTAATGCAACTTATAAGGAGAAATTTTTTGTTTGCGTTGAGGGTACAATGTAACTGGTGCTCTTTACTTCACTTTTTTTCCCACCATAATAAAAGGCAAACACAGAAACGTTTTTGTTCAGGTGTACTAGTAAGTTTTGTGTAAACTTATCACATTTGATAAGATGAATTTTGCACAAATGAAATCCACATTAATTAGCCCCATAAGTAATATTATATAGTACAAGCTAAGATAGACATTCAACTTGTGAATCATACTGGAATAAAACTCAATTTACAATTAACACAAAACATTTAATATCCTTTTGGTCGGATTGTTGTCCCTTTGACACATTCCCCATTTCTATTCTCTATTCTAATCATACCATAAATGTAGTTGGTTAATATCCAATTGATATGACAGTTAATATTGTTTGTAGTATATATACATATGAGAATCATATTCTGATTTAAAACCTAGTACATGTATATACAGTATCAGTGTTTGTGACAAACACAACCAGTTAAATTAATTAGTTACACACAAAGTACTGTAAATTTCTTTTTTTTAATTGATAATGTGCAATGCTTAAACATGTATGCTAACATTCAGTAAATTCAAATGTGAAATTATTTGTAGTGCATTATTGAAATAAAATTGAATTTAAGGATGCTCACTGGTCATGTTTTGGTCTTTTTGTCAGATTTTCGGAGTCCTCGGGTTATATCCATTTCTTAAACATGAAATTTTTTGCCCATGAACCCCCAATTTTTCTTTTATAATTCAATCATATATACTTTAAATTGGTTTTTGACAAAATTTTGTGAAATCCTTTTTATTTTTTCATACATTTTTGAGAGACTGAAGTTGTCAATGCAAAGACAATGAAAAATCAAGAGAAAACCCATTTCCTGCAAATTTTCAAGGCCTTATAGCTCTAAAATGAGCACATGAACCTATATTTTTTCTTGCTTATTTGTTTACTATTCATATGTTCTCTCAAACTAAAACACCTATTTCAAATCCTATTTATTTCCTATTAGACCAGCAATCATCCTTAAAAATTATTTATTTCAAACTTGAAAATCTCTCCCATGTGAACATTATGCTTTCTTTCTGTAGTGAAATGAAAATTAAAAAAAGAATTCTTGGTCACTCAAAATATTGGTCTTATCAGAGGATATCGGAGTTCATCCAGATAAATGTGATAGTCTAAGAATCGACATTTTGCATCTGACCAAACCACAACTTTTAAATAAAAGGTTTGATGGCTCATTCAAACCCTTTATAACATTAACTTCAAATATTAGACTTCAGCTTCATAATTTAAACCATCTTAAATGCATACATAAATGTGGAAAAAAAAGTTATATATATATATATAATCTGTACAATTAAATGTTTTGGTGAAGAGTTCAGCAGACAAATTATGTAAACTTGTGCAAAATTTAGCATAATTTTACTAAGTTCATCAAATTTTGACCTTGATCTGAAAACCGAACAAAATAAGAATGATCATAATATAAACACCTTTATTAGATTAAGTTTAAATAGTCTGTAATATACCAGCTTAAAACCAATACAAAATGTCAATGGGGAGAAACCTTGAATGCAGATGGGCAGAAGCAGGAACAGTTGAGAAACAATATCCCCTAAACCTATTAGAGTTCTTAAACTGTTTATATTTTTTATAGGTGTCATTTGTAGTTGTTATGATCGCCAGAAAACAGGAAATGGCAGAACAGATGGATATGGAGTTACGTTACTCTGGGCAGAAGAAAAGGGGACATTATTATGCATAAAATTTTTACCTCTATTCAAAAAACACTTCTTCCATTCTTTACTGTTTTTCAGAGGTCTGACTTATTAATTTGGTTCACTTTACATGATTTCAAAATTATTCATGAGAATAGTAATGAGAAGACATAAGTAAATAAAATATAGTAATAGAAATACATATCAGCATATGTAATTACATATCATATGATACATAACGTATTTTATAAATATTTATAGAAGGTTGTTTTTTTTTTTGTATATGTGCCATTTCAAATTTTTTTAATCATTAAAGGTAATTTTCCAGTTATTCAAGATATATAATAGTGTCCATTTAAAAATATTTTTAATAGATTTTATTAATGAAAAGGGATAAAATAAGGACCTCTTATATAAAAAAAAGGTTCTATATTATGCAAGAAAAAAGCTTTTATAACACAAAGGAATAATAAAAAGACTATATTGAAAAGTGTAGTCCATTCATTTAAAAACAATTTATTTCAAATGAAAACTTCAAAATTGACAAAATTTTGCACTTTTTGCAAAACCAGATTTGTTCAATGTTTTATCACATTTGAAATTTTAGAATGGACAGTCTGAATATAACAGGAGACTTATCTTCTAACTGTGTCTCACATAAAATACAACTAAAATATTTCTGTTTAATTTCAGTACATACTATTACTGTACCTTTTTGTTTCCTTTAATTTTCCATAGCATTATATTTTTAATTTTTTTCTGCCCAATTCATTTTTGATAATATTTGTGAAGTCAAAAATTTTGTTTTCAGAAAGTTGAACAATATTGATCTTTATGCCGTACCTAGTCCTTGCATGAAATGTACAGAATTTTTAGTACAAAGCAGGTTCACCATCATGACATCCGTTACAGAAATGTGTGGGACACAGAAATATCTGATTGTGTATATAAATATATATATATATATATATATATACAGGATATATATGTAAATTATGATTAGTATCAGATCTTTTATATTATCATTTGTATTTAGAAAATCATTGCCATTCCTAAAATATACCTATGTATAAAAATGTAATTTTTTTTGAAAATAATGGTTGTAAGTGCATGAATTTGTCATTTGCCTACTTTGTGGCAAATCCATATTTAAAAGGTGAACTGAAGATGCAAGAAAAAGTAAAAACTTGCAAACAACAGTACCCAGGGCTTCATAGCTGTATTAAATTTGGAATAATTATAATTTGAATGTCTTTTTACATGCAAGATATATTCCAATTTTCAATTTGAATTTATTTGTCTTGTTCATTGAATTTTGGATTCAAAAACCAAGTCTCACTGTATATTTTCTAAAAAACTTGGGTAATAATGAACACTCATACAATAATTGGGTCATTATGACCTTCTTTTTTTTGCTTGAGCAACTCTGGTTAAGTTTTGCATTTAGGTTCATTTCTTTCAAACTAAGCACTGTATATCAATGAAACTTCATCATTTGATGTGCCTTGGGTAGTAATGAGCAGTCATACAAAAATTGGGTCATTATGACCTACATTTTATGCTTGAGCAACTCTAGCAAGTTTTGCGTTTAGGTTCATTTATTTGGAACTAATATTGAGTTTTGTGTTTATATGGATTTGGGGGGGGGGGGGGGCATCCATGTATTACAGACACAATTTCTAGTTTTTATTAGAATTTCTAAACAGAAAATGTTTTTACATTTTCAATAATTATCTAAGTTTGAATAATAGCCGTGAATCTGCTACATGCAGTCTCATATTATAATATGACGATGCCTTGTAATAAATGTATGACACATTCCATAATTATGTATATATAAAGACTTATTTACTTCAACTTTTTATATTGAAATTTTAATAAAATTTTAATTTCAGTGTATTTTTCTTTTACTTTCCCAGACTGTATAAAGACTAACATTAGACTTTTTTTATAAGTTTATTGCAATAATATTGTCCCAAGCAAAATATATTGCAAGAGCTTGCTATAAAATAAATTATTACTTGTATATGCTGGAAGTAAAAAATTCTGTGTACCAGTATTGTTGCAAAAATTATAATATAACAAAATGGATAACAGGAAAGGTCAACAATCACATACCATTCAATCAACAACACCCAACAGACAGAACCCAGGACAAAAAAGTACATAAAAGAGCGCAAAACATAAATACAACAGAGAGTCAAGATAGTCTGACGGACACTGAACAGTGGTGGGGTTAAACTGGTTTTATGGGTACCCAACCGTCTCCCTTATGTATCCTGACACACTGGTGTATACCATGGTCAGAATGTGCTCGTTTTTAACTGAAATAAATGACTTTAAATGGAGACATTCAAGAGGAACAAGGCAGAGCAGGTGTATTAGTAGTGCTGTTTCATTATAAACATTAAATTTAATCATAATATATTTTAAAGTATTCCCGATAACCAAATATATTTTCATTCTTTAGGAAAAGCTGCTTTATTGACAGTAAGTAAACCCGAATCAAAATTATTGCAAACGATGGTAAAGTTTTAATTTCCTTTAATTTTACATTAAAGCCTGTGGACACAGACAGTGGAAGTGGAATTAATACTATAAATTGAAAGGCAAATTACATAACTAAGATATCTTAATTCTTAAGGCCTTCATTTGTATTTTAAAATGGACAAAAATACCTCAGCAGTTACTAGAAACAATTCAGATACGGACAAACCCGAGAAAAACAAACAAAAACACCGAAAACATAAAAAGGAGAACAACAAACTTTTAAAAGGAGTGAACCCAAGTGTCCCGGAAGGATAAGTAGTCCCTGCTCCAAAATACGGTATCATTCCTGCAGTCCAACTTCAGATCGCAAATATATGATGTGTTGCAAAATGTAATACACTGGAAACGAGTTGTGATATTGGTTCATTGTAACGATCAATCAACACATTTCCTGTTACCCGAAGTGGTGACAAACAGTCTATATCTGACCAAACCTGACTGAATAGCTTCTGTGTCAACAATATTCCTCTCTCTATGAAGTCATGATAACTACATGTACATGCCCTCGAGAATCGATGCTCACGATAGAGTTCATCTCTACATCAGTTACATTTCAGAAAAAGACGCACTTTCATTTTAATTGTATATGTGAAAACATTTCCAATTTTATCTTAAATGGCATTAGACTATTAATAGGAAATATATATGATGTATCTAGTCTTCGTGCAATTTAAATTAAGTCAAGAAAGCCGGATTACAAGTAAATCATTAATGTAGTATTCTTTATAATTCCACATATTAATAAGACGAGAAATATATTTCCCGATTTTTGTAAAAAAAAAAAACCAACTTTTAGTATGATTTCTCTGTGTGAATGTACAATAAACCCAAGTTCTCTTTGAACATCATCTAAGAACATTACCCAATTAAACTATGTTGGGTTAATCAGAAAACGAGGTACAAACTCTACATACATTTCGAAAAAAAATATTGGTCAACAAACATGACAAATGTGTAAACAACAACAATAACAACATCTATAAGCACCCCCGCTACCCCAACAGAGTTTTCTTTTTTGGTGTGGAAATGGGGGGGGGGGGGGGTTGGCAGGGGATCTGATTAAAATAATTTATTGCTTCCCGATTCCTGTGCTCAACATATAAAATTAATGACTTGACCAAGACGCAGAAATTAACCATGTTAACGTACATGTAAGCGAAGGAAACTGATAGCTACATGGAATCCACAGTACAAACCGTCCTCAGTGACTTGAAGGATCGATAAGAAGGCAACATAGACAGGAAAGAGATTGACACTTTGTCAGGATATAACGGTTTCATGAGATCTCAACTTTTCTGTTAATCTTACGTCAGAGGAAAAAACAGACGGTAAACTAATAATATTTTAGTAAGTTTTTGTAAACTCTTTACTCAAGTAAAACTTTGACAGTCACTATAATTTCACACCTAGTTCGATCTATTATCACTAATATCTTTGGACATGTTGGATACAAGACTATTTTCGGATATAGCATTTGCTATATTACCAACATCTATTCCAAATTCGAAAAATAAATATGTACAAACTCTGCTTCAAATAATTGCAAAAATATACCGGGCAATAAGATTTAGTACCCGCTAGAACATAAACCGTTGAGCCTTTTTATCATATCTTATTGTATATGTTACAGTTAATCTGTGTAATTAGTAATTTCATGTAATTTCTGAAAAATGAGGAATTTCATGTAATTACTACGTAATAATAATCCACTGACGTAAGATTAACAGAAAAGTTGAGATCTCATGAAACCGTTATATCCTGACAAAGTTTTAATCTCTTTCCTCTCTTCGTTGCCATAGTTAGTAATTGAAATTAATAAATTGTTTTCCTAATTTTTTTAAATGAGTTAACACAAATATACTGAATTATTGTCATTTAAAGCATACGTGATTAAGAAGTGTTAAGGTATAAAACTTATGAAGTTTATATGGTCAATGAATTTTCCCCTCAAAAGTGATAAAAAAATCTTTCAAAATGAGCTCCTATTCATGTCTTTCCCTTACATGTGATTTGAGATAGAAACTCAATTGTGTAAAATTTGGTAAAATGGCACAGGACATAAGAAAGAGAGACTTTACAGATGAGTTCTTTAAAATTTATAACGACAGGAAAGAAAAGGTTTTGTTACCAAAACAGAAGATAGAGAAAATCATAATTTGCTTACAATTAATAGCTGATGACGAGAATTACAATAAGTTCAGAGATGATTACTACTGTCTATCAAGGTAAATAATTTCAAAATTGTCAAGGGCAAATCGTTTGGTGCTTTTCATAATAAAATCATATCATACCAAGAGGCTTTAGGGTTTTGGATAGTCTTCTACACTCTAATTTCAGATTTAGTGTTCGTCAAGCTATAAGAGAACAGTAACTGTCCAAAAATTACTCTCAATTTTCCAAACCGAATTTGAGACCCCCTCCGAATCTTCGTTTCTAACGGATGTTAATTTACTCGCTCTTCCATAGATATGTTTGAAAGGTAAATGCCTGATCCTGCCTATTCTTTCCATCGAAAATTCTGTCCTGATTTTTATTCGGCCGCTATTGTGGCCTAAATTTATATTTTCATTTAAACCAAAAAATTCTTTATTGACACAGGTCCTGCATTTTTTCACACCTAAAGTGATCTTGGATTATTATTTCAAATTTGACCGTAGCCCCCCCCCCATAAAAATCAAATGGTTGCTCCCTTAACACCGGTGTTGTTTTAAAAAAAGGTTTCATGTGTACCGAAAATTCTCTATTATCTGTCCTGACCTTATAGTGTATGAAACACCCTAAGCGCTAAAAGGGTGCGATTACTGACGTGAACCGTTGACTAAAAAATATTAAAAGCTGTGTTCATGATGTACATGTAGATAACAAGGTCAGAATGGCCTCGTATATACTATAAAACTAAACAGTAAAGGTTTTCATAGTTGTCATAATTGTTGTCGGATACTGATACACTATTAAATAAAGATGCCAGAAATAACACTCCCATTTATGGTTTAATGGTGCCATGCCATAAAGTTATACAATTCAGATGAAATCGGCCATTTTCGTGAGACGCTAGTATAAATTTAAGGCCTTCATGATATTAGGAAATAGAGTCATTTTTTAAAAAACAGAATTAGAATTCGTTTAGAAATGAAGAATGGGGATTTAAAGTATTATCGGAGAAAAATCATATTTTCAGAGCTGTACCCAAGTTATTTTACGGTGTGTAAATGTTTCCCTTTTCGTAGTTAGAACAAAGTTTTTTGTGCGATTTTATTTTGTAAAATCGTTTTCTACTGGCTGTTAAGCCTACTGCTAAATCTTCATGTCTGCCATACTCAACCCAATGAAATGGTACTCAAAATGTAAACAACCTTACAATAAAATCAATTCTATCCAATCGGAAAAGTACACAATTGCCAAACAAAGCCATTGTAGGCGGTCCATTACTGTGCACAATAAAATGTCCAGCGAACTTCTTATTGAGCCAAATCTAGGTCAATGTGTTGTTTACGGTTTGTCTGTTAATTCTTATTGAAATATTGTTTAGAAAATCGCACAAATACGTTACGACCCAGTGTCTGTAGTACCATGAAAATTTAGACGGCGAAAAATTGTTGTGCGGTACGAAAATTTAGAGGTCTAAAGAGGTTGGGCCAATAACATGAATAAGGCGAGAAAATGTTTCACTAAGAGGGCCACTTTCTGAAAGTAGTTATTATCTGTGAAATTTATCTTTTTTCCATAGTAAAAATAGTTTCTGTTTGCGAATCAATTTTCTGCATTGATAAATCAAACACAAAAGTTACAGTAAGCTCATAAAAAACGTTGAAAACGCAATTTTGTCATTTTCGGGGGGGGGGGGGGGGGGGGGTTCCGCACTTATTAAGTGGGAATTCCCTGACAAACACCTCCATAACCAAATACATTAAACAGTTTCCGAAAGACTGCACTAATGGTCAAATTTTGTGTTTCCTGTTTTGGTTCTAAATGTGTTTTTTAACAAAAATGGAAATTTTCTTTAAAAACTAATTTCAATACTTTAATATAGATACATATACCTTTAAATTACCGGTTAAGTATGGTCGTCACAGCTCAGTCGGTACTGTTGTTGTTTATTAAATAACAAAGTATCTGTGAGTTCGAATCTCAGAGAGAGCTAATTTTTGTGTTTCTTGCTAGATTCGCATTTTGTCATAGTTTTTTAAACAGCAAAAGTGTTCTTTCTTAATTTTCCCTACCTAAAATTTTTAATTATCACGAAATTTTTATCGCAAAATAAATTCAAGATCCCGCCTGTTCCTAGGTGCAACTTCCCCGCCCCCCCCCCCCCCCCCCCCCCCAATTTTATTGTGTTGTGCCTGCTGCAAATCAATGCAATTGCATAAACAAAAAATTTCTCAGGCACACCTTCAACACTTTCAAGTTCCTAGGCAAAATAATGCACTGAACTGTATAGTAAAAGCAATAGCTCAGTTATCATTTCATTAGGTTTTTCATCATCAAGTGTTAATAAACTAATACATGTATATATATTAGCTTGGCCTTGATTGGTGGCAAGGTAAAAATAACAAGGTGTGACGCAATTATCCATTTAAATATAGTATCAATACATTTGAAATTAAACATACACAGGTAAACTAACCGAATGAAACAATATCAGGAGAAAAGGTAGCCTTTCTACTGAAAAAAATGAAACTGCATTAATAAGTACATGAAAACTTTTTTCTTATTGTTTCCAGTGTAAATATTAAAAATTATTCTAAAAAAACTAAACTCATCGTTACTAAAATGGTAAAAATGGTTACAAAATATTGCCAAGTTTTTTGTATCTGTGATCAGAATTTAAAAAGCGCTAAAAAGACTGGTACAAGACTCACTAGACTTGTCTAGTGACATTTTCCTTAGGCTCCTCTACTGTTAACTTACGAAAGTCAGATGTTGTTCTGGAGTTAAGTCGCCTTGTCCATAAAAAATCAAATATGCACGAAAAATCACAAAATTAGCAATTTTCGGGTAAAATAAAAAACGTGTCGACTTAGATGGGCTCAATATATATTGTTTAAATTTAAAACATACTTTGTTAAGATAAGTATCTTTCAATGGTCAACTGCTAATCAATGCTAAACATATAGCTTCAACTCCTATTTTGTGTTTTAATTTAATGAAGTTTACCCTCGACTTAATGAAAAACGTCAAGTAAAAAGCCTAGAAAAGGGCCCTTGTCCTTTCCATGGTACTACAAACACTGGGTCATAACAAAATATAAACCGCTTGCAATGTTCGTTTTATTTTACACAACTACACATCCTTTAACCTTTTATTGTGTTATTACTATTGACAGATAGTACATAATCACGAAATCTACACTCATTAATGACCACAATTAGAACTATATTGTTCTTAATTTCCCTTCGTTACGTATATCAAAAGACTGTTTTCCAAGAAATTTCCTCAGTCAATTACCAATTGCCTTAATCATGTTAATTACAAAGGTCTTTACTGGCATTTATAATCTTGACAAATGTCCTCAGTCAATTACATATTTTGAATTACCAATTGTCTTAATTACAAAGGTCTTTACTGGCATTTATTTCCAAGAAATGTCCTCAGTCAATTACATATTTTCAATTATCAATTGTCTTAATAACAAAGGTCTTTACTGGCATTTATGATGTTGACAATTGATCACGAATTAGGCTAAAAGAGTTAATCTTATAGCACATAAGTAGTTCCCTAACAAGAAAAAAAGAGAAAATCCATTCAAGCGGCATTCAAAAGCGTTCTACAGATGATAGGACACGTTGTTTGGATCCGATTGGATAATGTTTTGCAATATAGCGTTTCCGTATGACCGAGACGGATTAGAAACAAGCTACAAAAGCATATGATATTGGGACTGTGACCCGTTACAAAGATAGATGAACCAAAGGTGTATTCATACTTTCTATCAATAATTTAAAACAAAACAATTATAGAAGGTGAAATTCTTTTTTGCATGACACCAAAAAGAAAAAATGAATCAAAAATAAAAAATAGTGCCGTTCCAAAAAAGTAGTCAATGTATCACATAAAGACAGTATCAAAGAAAACCACTGTTCAGTGTCTGTACCAAGTCAGACTATCCTGACTTTCTTTTGTGTTTGTGTTTTGTGGTCTTTTATGTTATTTTGTGTCCGGGGTTCTGTCTGTTGTGTAGCGTTGATTGATTGGTATGTCCTTGTTGATCTTTCCTGTTATCCATTTTGTTGTGTAAAGACAACCTTTTATGTACAGAGACCTGTCTTTAATTAAACCGCTTGATTATATTTCCGACTTTTAAACAAATCTTGGTTCAGCAACAACAAAAAATATAGAAAGCACTTAATTAATCCTGTATTCAGGAGAAACAGTTTTTTTCATGATATCTGTCTGTCACCACGTAAAGTGATTTAGAATGCTAGAATGATTTTTATGGAGACGCCGCTCAAGTCCATGCATACACATCAAACCATTAAAATTTCAGCATAAATTGGCTTCGTGATCAGAAATCATAATTATCAGCACATTTTACCCATCAGTTTTAAACATTTGAAATATCCGAAAGAATGGTAGAAAATAAAATTCTAATTCTGTAGTGGAACCTAATGCAGCGTAGGAGTGAACCACTGTCCGGAAATTAAGAGCCAGTAAGTCGTTGTTGTAACTACTAACGATTAATAGCATTTCAACATTGAAAGTAAGAGTTCGAATCAGTATCAAATGGGTAAAGGGTTTCCAGACGAAGGTTAGGGGTCGTGTAAAGCTACTGTGCTGTTCAATCAACAATAAAACATGAACACTGCAATATTGCTAATTGCACTAAAGGTGGCGTAAAACCCCAAGAGACAAACAATTATGATTGACAAACAACATAATCGAGCAGTCCTATATACATTATGCAGACACAGAATAATCTAAAAAAAAAAAATTTATGTGTACAATGTGTATTTCTTTATTATCATTCGTTACCTAGGTTCACCAGTCACCAAAATTTAGTACAACCAAAGATAAAACCAGAATATTGATCAAATGGGCCTTTGTTGAACAAATTCAGTGTTTTTCAATAAAATGAAATACTTTAACTTAACACTAAGAACAGCCGATCCTTTGATTGGTATAACATTATCATTGAGGACAAGCCAATCCTTTGATGAAGTGATGCTATAACGTTAACATGCCAATCCTTCGACGGTTGTTTGACAAACTATGCAAATCTTGTGCACCGAAAATGGTATCAAAGAATTTATCATTACCAATGAGTTATTACGGTTGCTGGTGGTCTAAAAGTTTAAGAGGCTATCACCAGCTCAGTTGTTGGTATTTCGATACTAGCCCGAAATATACTTAAAATTCACTGTTAAAAAAACTGTAAAAAAACTAAGGAGTTTCTCCTTCGTGCTTTCCCTTTTGGTCATTTTGCTCTTCAACTTTTTGGATTATTATTTTGGTTTTCAACATCTTATGCCTTAAGATCAACTGATTAGTCGTAAATCAAGGAAATGTGCATCAAAATTGGTATCAAAGAATTTATTATTACCAGTAGTGGACTAAAAGTCCAAGAAGGTAACACCATTTCAGTTGTTGGTATTTTGATACTAGCCCGAAAATTTTGTTCAACGAATCTGTTAGTTAACTTCAATTATTACATGTATATCATGACGCAAACCTGTTGACGTAATATGAAAATGAACCTTCCATTTTACAAGACCGATATGCTAAGTCGGATTTTTAACGTACTAGTGCATGTGGAAAAAAATTGCAGGAAGACATGTTACCCCACTTGAACACCTCTATTCCAATCCCACGAGTCTTTGTTCTTGCTCCTAAATGTCGCATACTTATGGGAAAACAGATCCAATTTTGAAGTCTCTGGTTTTAACAGACCGGGTATCGACCGAGAACGCTAACACAAAGCGGTTGAATCATGCAATGAAAGCCTTGATATAATGTACTTTGAAGAGCGGAATCTTCATTAGTCCTTTCACAACACTTTATCATGGATCTTGTTTTTGTATCATATTTCCCTCTTTCGTAATAATTCTACTAACAACAAACAATCATTAAACTGACTTTGATACACAGGATGCATGTTTTGATAATGTCTTTTTAACGAATGTTGTAGATGAGAATCAAATACCAAAATATGTTTAAATGAGTTTTATAAAACCACCCAATAACAGCAAGCAATTTTACATGATATTATTAATTGAAATTATAGAATTATAGATACATTATGTACAGAATATCAAACAGCAAGTTATTCTGAAAGCAAAATTCTCGAATTGCGTTTCCCAAGTCGTACTTTTCTCTGAAAGTTTAAATCATGTTTTTACCTTCCTGGGCTGATGTTAAGGGTGAATTGATATTTAAATGCAACCCGGTAAAATACTTCCGTTCTACAATAAAGTATTAGTTTTCTGGATTGAACATATTCTTCACTGTTATATATGGCTGACAATATAAAAAGTTTTCAAGGGTAATCAATGTCTACTGACATGACGAAGTAGTTGTTTCACCATTATTCTTTACTGCATATTTAGATCTATATTACTGTAATATCTAAACAACAATGGGTATGTTTGAGTAGCTATTATATTCATATATAGAAATTTCTTTAAATAAAATCTATTGATATGTGGGACTCATAGATTTTACACATGCCTTGTGAGTCAAAAATTATATATGTAGGTTAGCTAACAAGACTTGCATGTTCCTATTTTTCGAACGAAGCAATGTTTGTAGGTCTTCGTAAATGGATAGAATGGAAGCTAACACAGTATTTTATTCAGTTACGGTTATAAAGAGAATGCATAATAATAAGAAGCAATAAGAAATTAAATAAATATAATTTTAGAAACCGTTAAAATGCCATGTACCCAAAACTTTTATGCATCTACAGGTAAAAGGTAATTTTGCTGCTAAACATAGACTGTTGTGTTTATCAGTGCTCAGAATGTTTTGATAATGGTTTGCTTCAAATAGTTTGGTAGTAGTCCTATCTTGTACAATTGATTTTAATATATTAATGACTAAAAAGATAAAAGGAAGTAACTTCTCTTTTAAATAAAAGTTAAGGTTTACAAAGCTAATGGCTAAACAATGATGGAACTTCTGCTTCTTGATTATAGAATTATATAAATGGACACAGTGAAATGATAGAAGATGTACTATTAATGGAACTAGTCAATCTAATGTGTATTGATATTTATAAATTCAGTAATTAGTCAAATTAATATAATAAAGGCTGTTATTTTCTATTGATACACATATTTTGTTAATTTTCAGTTACCCTTCAAACGAAATAATGCCACCATATTTTTTATTGATACATGTAAAAGCATTTTCTTCTTTTAAAATGTCTTTCGATTGTAGCCAAAATACCTTAGGTATCAGCAAATAAACAACTATTACTATATGCAAATAGGCCCGCACTTCCTCGCGCAAATTCTAGAACCAATCCAAAAAGTGAAATACGCTGCAGTTTGATTCAATTATGAACAAATTTTTATGACCACTTTTTTATTTATATATATATATATAACACAAAATAAAGGAACATTCCTTTAGAATCTAAAATGTACATAATACATTGTATTGGCTTTTATGTTTTATACACCAGAGTGTCAGGATAGATCAGGGGGTAATTTGGGTACCAATAAAACTGGTTTAACCGCACCAGTGTATGTACCAAGTCAGACTATCTGACTATCTGTTGTGTTTATGTTTGTTTTTTGTTCTCTTTTATGTTATTTTTGTCCGGGGTTCTGTCTGTTGGGTTACGTTGATTGATTGGTATGTCATTGTATAACTTTCCTGTTATTCAGTTTGTATATAATAACTAGAGGCTCCAAAAAACCTGTATCGCTCAATTGGTAGTTATCGACAATATCAGAAGGTATTAAGTAAAGTCAAGAAATACCAAAGGGATAATCGAAGGAGGGAAAAATCTTAACAACTGACAAACTCTGGAGAACAACGAAGACAAGACCAAAACAATCAACATATCAAATATAGTAGACCTAATGTATATAGCTAAAAGTTATAGTCTGGTTAGACAAAACAAGATTAAAGGCACTGAAAAGCAGAGCACCACCTTGCAATCCCACATCATTTGATCGTTGGCTTTGTTGTATGCTATATTAAAAGCCATTAACTGACTTTTCACTCTTAAAAGCAAATTGGACCATCCTCGGTTCTGACCCAGAATATTGTCTTTAGGATGACCTTTCATGTCAGATGTTAAAAATCAATAGTGGTCATCCCTCCTTCAAGTTGATCAATTGTACAAGGTTAGGAGAAGATATGCTGAGGCATTTGGTCTTTATTGTGTTGACAAGGTTTTAGCCTGGTCATTTGATCTCAACTTGACCGTTAAAGGAACCATTTCTTGTGGTATTGGGCTGAATGGGCAGATAGAAACACAAAGTATAGCAGTTTTACTTTATTTCCTTTCCACAATTTCGTTTTGAGGGTGTAATAACGGTATTAGAAGCCAATTGGTATACAGAAACTGAATATGGAACAAGATGCTTCATATCATCTCTCTCTTTTAGATTTTATGTTATGTTATGTTATATTTTTTAATTTTTTTAAAGACTTTCTAAGGCGTTTGGTCTGTATTGGACTGACAAGGTTTTAAATTTAACCTTGCAATTCAGTATGGTTATTTTCTTGACTATTGCTGCTAATTTTTGTTCCAATTGGTGATTTCAGACAAGAAGATCTTTAAGTAAATTTCCCAAGGGTCATATGTTAAACTATGTTCGGCTCTGGGGGCCATCCTGGATGACGGGCCAAGTCATCGGATAAAGTTCTGAAAGAGGAGCAACTAAGGGCCATTGCTGCTAGGTTTTGTTCCCAGTGAGCCCAGTTGTTTCAGACAAGATCTTTAGGTAAATTTCCTATGGGGTCCTATTAAACTATGTTCGGTTCTGGCGGCCATCTTGGCTGCCGGGTGCGTCATCGGATACAAGCGAGGAAGAGGACCAACTCACGACCATTGCTGCGAAGTTTTGTTCCAATTGGCCAAGTGGTTTCAGACAAGAAGATCTTTAAGTAAATTTCCCATATGGTCCTATGTTAAACTATGTTCGGCTCTGGCGGCCATCCTGGACGACGAGCCGGGGCATCGGATATATTTCTGAAAGAGTACCACCTAAGGACCATTGCTGCCGAGTTTTATTCCTATTGGCCCAGTGGTCTCAGATAATTGAACATCAACCTCGGCTCACAGATTGTTTTTTTATAATTTTTATAGTACAAGAACTGTCGAGTATTCATTTTACTGCGCTCGATTTGTAGACAGAAGTATTGTTAAAGTAATGTAAAATGAACGACTCGAAAGTAGGGTAGGTGGTTATATTCGAGACAAGGCATGAAAAAAAAGTCCTGAAGATGCATATATATATTGCCACGCAACTTTAAGCAAACAAAAACATTCGTTTGAAAACACTAGATATGGACAAAGGAAATCAACAAGAAATTCTAGCTTACAGAATAATAAATATTAACAAACAAAAGAGATATAGAACAATAAGTTACCTGATGTATATGAAAAATATCATTATCTTTCTTCCAATCAGAGATTTACTTTTTTTCAAACCATATTTGCACATTCTCCAATAGGAGATGTTTTAGGTATATCGATCATATAAAAGATGTCTTTTGTATCTTTTCTATTTAGAACTTTATTATCAGATAAGGTAATTTTAAATAATCGACCCATTAACAACCAGAAGTTTGAAGTTAATTAAGGTAAGTTTTAAAATGTAAATAAATAGCTATGAAATTGATGTTACTATATTGCATTACGCTGTATTTTGCCTTCTATTTTTTGTTGTAGTTTGGAAGATGGTGTTATGTTTTCTGTTAAATTCATAGAGTTTATATTTCATGATCATGATGATAGAACTGTCGAAGTGGCAAGAGTTCAATAAAATTTGAATTAAAAAAAGAATAATATGAACACAAATATTGTACACACTTTTTGTTACAATGAAGGTGATTAAATAAGGCAAAAACTGAAGACAGTTAATGCACATTCAATACTGGAATATAGCTGTGTTTTTATTGTTGTTCTTCATGTGAAAATCGCTAAAATGCTTTCAATAATTAGCCAAAATCTAGCAATTAGCAAACCTCTTAGTTTATGTTTTACTAAGTATCGTGGGGTGATGCATGCTCAGTTTTTTCGAACTACCCTTACACTCTTTGTCGATCGACGAAACACTGCTGAACCTTTGAATTTAATAGCTGAAATATTACTTGTTCTTTCAAAACAACACCGCTATCTAAAATTTAAAACCACCTTACTGTTGAAATTATAATAAGATATTAGCCATATCGCAGTGTTCATGTTTTATATATCAGCAAAAGAGACTTCCACTGGACAAAAATTTAAAGATATGGCGAATTCGTGAGACAGCAAATATGAGCATCACTTTTGTGTGCTTGTGATCAAAGACAATTAGCCGAAACTTCCGAATCTTTTATATTTCTAATGTTCTATTGGTGTTAATTTATTTATACAATAATTCATCGAAAATTTTTTTAGCCCTTTGATACCTGACCGACTCATTGCTGTTTGAACTGTTTTGCAAAAGTTTGAATTTTTATCATCTTGGTTGGCCTTGTGTTAATTTCATTGTGGTTTATAGCATTTTGTGTTGAAACATTTTTATACAGTGCATAGAAATAATAGGAATAATAAGATGTCAATGACAACCATTTTCTAGTATGGAGATTCGAGGGTATCATGCTTGGTTGCTAGAATTTTATACTCAAATCTTAAAATGTACAGTTTTTTGGAAACTCACATTTTCTGCATTGTGCATGGCTTATGAGTAATACTTTGTTTTTGCTATGATCAAACAAGACGAGGGTAAATCCGAAAAGTTGCTTAATAAATCTGTTGAAAAAATAATTATAGATCAAAAGTCATTTCGCCCTAGAAAACGTTTTATTTATACTTCCAGCAGAAACTATGATATATTTTTGTCGGTCGCTTTCTATTTTTATATAAGAAATAACAGGCAAAAACAATAATAATAAAGAGTTAACAAAGGAATGGTAAAAGAAGGAAACCAAACTATTCAATTTTATTTTTCTTTGTACTGAAAACGTCTTATCGTAATATCGATATAATCGCCATTTTTTTCATTCGATCTTATTGGTTTATTTTCGCTTGATATTCATGAAAACATTCTGAGGAAGTTTGAATTACATGTATATACATTTTGGAGACTCCCTTTTCCACAAAACTTCTGTACCTCCACCGTACTATTCCATTTGAATCAAGAAAAATATAAAATCAACAGCAAAGGCATGATAATTACAGAAACATTTTAATTCGTAGAAATGTTCATTCACAATACAAATTTACACCATACAAAATCTAAATCAGATACAATGCCAAAAAAGACAGAAGGGTTTTCACGAGACATTTTGTCTTGGCAATGACTATGCAGCTGTAGGAAGAACACGGAGTATACACCTTAATCATGTCTTTGTTCTCTGTGTAACTGTTTTCACACATTTGTATATTTTATGGAACCTACTGCTTCTTATCGCCCCATTTAATTCCAGGAAAAGCATAATGTATGTGTTAGATCGGGTTAGGTTTGGGTATCTTGTTTTTGGTTCTGGGTTTTTGTTTCGTTTCTGTGTTTGTGTGTTGTGCTCTTTTATGTTATTTTTTGTCCTGGGTTCTGTCTATTGGGTTGCGATGATTGATTAGTATGTAACTGTTGAACTTTCCTGTGATCCGTTTTGTTGTTTGTTTATCTATACATATTTAATCAAAGTTAAAGTGGAAGGTAGTTAGGGTATGAATATCATAGTAACTGCGAGTTTTTTTTTATATAAAAAAGCATTTTAAAACTCCTTCAACTGAAACTTGCAAGAAAACAAAACAAAACAAATACTAATTTCAATATATTTTGATATACAGAAATTACACTTCTGCAAACTTTTTTTTTCACATATCTCGCAAAATGGCCGATATATCTCTTATAAATGTTGCTTGTTATAAGTTTCATTAAGGTATTACTTTATTTATATACTTACATTTAGTGAATTGTAATATCATTACAAGTCGGGCACCAGTTTACCTATAATAGTTAACTATCCCTGGTTTTCGTTTTCTGTCAGAATGTTTTAACAAATACTGACCTTCCTTATGTTTATCAGTAATCAAGTTTAAAACTTGGAAGAAATTTTACAAAGCTGATGACACAAAATGTAGATTATAAAACAAATGGTGTAAAATACTGTAATATTTGATCAATCTTAAAGCTGTCATTTACATTCATATGCAGTGTTATAGAACATAGTTTTACTCTTGGTCTCGGTATCATCGGCAGTGGTAAACTTGGCCATAAAACAGTCAAAATCCCAGAATATCGATTATTCCAGTTCACCAATTTTGTCAATCAAAGACTGATATAAAAAATTAACTTTTTAGAGACTAAGAATGCGTTGTTACAGAGGTTGTTAAGACATATTCACTGGGGTTATGTTAAACTAATAAATGCGATACATCGAATATTAAGTGGGGGTTCGTTATACTCTCTGAATTATTTACCAGAAATTAAAAAACAAAATATTTATCGCTATGCAAGGAAGTCTTCCAGTTGCTCCATAACTCTGTATTTGTATATATTTCACTGAAATTGTGTTCTCGGTTCTCAAAATAATGACAAATATACAAACACAATTACCAATTCCTTATTGCTAATCACAGTACCCAAAAATGAGCAGAATAATAACATTAAATATAAATACCATGATTTTTATGATTTTCATTTATTATACCCCACACCCTCAAACATTTTACATAAAAAAGACAGCAAGATTATAATATAAATTTGTTGGGGTATAGAAGTTAATGATGTTCTGGAGACATGCAGGCAAAAATATCAATGTTTATAATGCAATGTTTATTCACAATACTAATTCACACCATACAAAATCTAAATCAGACGCATTGCCAAATAAAGACTGAAGGGCTTTCACGAGAGATTTTGCCTTGACAATGACTATGCAGCTGTAGGAAGAACAGGGAGTATAGACCTTAATCATGTATTTGTTCTCTGCGTTATTGTTTTCACAAATTTGTATTTTGTCATGGAACCTACTGCTTCTTATCGCCCCAGTAGGTTCCAGGAAATGCATCTATAATCATAATGTATTGGCTTTTACCGTATGTGTTATACACAAGAGTGTCAGGATAGATAAGGGGGAGTTTTGGGTATCTTCAGTTTCTGTGTTATTTTTTGTCCTGGGTTCTGTCTATTGGGTTGCGGTGATTGATTGGCATGTCATTGCTTACGTTTCCTGCTATTCAGTTTGTTGTTTGTTTATCTATTGACTTACTATAAGTAAATCTTGTAATATCATAATAAGTCAGGTACCAGTTAACCTATACTAGTTAACCGTGCCTGGTTTTGGTTTTCGGTTAGGATGTTTTAACCAATACTAACCCTCCTTAACTTTCATCAGTACCAGCATACCAGATGAACTTAATCAAGTTTAAAACTTGTGAAAACATTGAACTAAACTGATAACAATAAATGTAAAATTATAAAACAAATGGTGTAAAATACTGTAATATTTAATTAAGCTTAAATTTGTCTTTTACATTCACATACAGTGCTTTAGACATATTTTTACTATTGGACTTGGTATCGTCGGCAATGATTAACTTAGTCAAGATTTAGTCAAAAACTGAGAATATAGAATATTCCATGGCACCAACTTCAAGCAAGAACATTCTGGCAATCAAAGACTGATATACATTGCTTTGTTACAGAACTTGTTACGACATATTCACTCTTGTTATATCTTAATAAATACGATACATCAAATATCAAGTGGGATTCTCTCTGCATTGAACACCAAAAATTTAAAACAATATATATAAATATATATCGCTATGCAATGGAGTCTTCTCGTTGCTCCGCAACTCTGTATTTGTATAGATTTCAATGAAATTGTGTTCGCGGTTCTTAAACATTTGAAAAATATAATTCATGTTTATCCAATCAGTATCAAGCAATAGATTGACTTGGTGTTTAAACTACAATCTAAATTTTTATTATTGGGTTGTAACAGCGTAACCGAAAACTGTTTTTCTTATGAACTTTTAGCAGTATAAAATAATAAAATTTTAAAAACATTATAAATATAAAAAATATTGTCGAATAAAAACTCAATTGAATAATTTTCATATTTTAGTTGTATCTAAAGAATGCTTTACCCATGCCAAACAAAGTGAAAACATTTTATTTGTAGTAAAATTTGAACATGTTTCACTAGAATAAAATTTCAAAATTGTATTTGGTGTCCCGAAGTGACGTCCAATATGTCTTCGGTGCCTATCCTAGTTAAACGTAAGAGACTATTGGAAAGTTCACTTAAAACTCTTCTTGCATGAAATCAATGAAATCATATAAACCAAATATGGCAGCAATTGTTCTTAAATGTTGATTGACTGCCAAAGATTAACTTAGATTTAAAGATTAACCCTATAGGAAACTTCACTTACAGATCGTCTCGTCTGAAACAACTGAGCCAACTGGAATCACAATTTGAAGCAATGCACCATTAAGTTGTCATCTTTCACAGGTGTATCACGTGATACCATCAACTGACTACATAGTACGTTGTCTGCCACCATCAAACTTACATGTTTTACTTTATATGGGCAACTGAAAACCAGGTGAGAGATATAGAGTGTAATATTGATACTTCAGATTTTCTGTTATAACATTTTTGAGAAAACTAATATCTCACTCCTGCATACATGTAGCTGTATCTTAATATATTTTAGCCTTTTACCCTTTTGGCAATTTTGACATTTGTATTGCTGTTTAATGTTTTAGATACGTGTTCGGCTTAAATAAAATAACGTCTCGAAATTTCCAATTGTAGTGCATTAATGATGAAATATCAATTTTGTTTATATTTTTGCTTTTAAGTCCTGTGTGCATATCTTTGCCATTTGCCTTGTTTCTTTATGAAAGAAATTTGATTGGCATATAAAAAATTCATTGAAAAATCTTCTTGTCTGAAACTACTTGACCAATAGGAACAAGACTTGGCAACAGTGGTCCTTAGATGGTTCTCTGTAAGAATTTGTCCGATGACCCGGCCTGTCAACCAAAGTGACCGCCACAGCTGAACTTAGTTTAATTAGAACCCTATGTAAAAACTGATTTAAAAATCTTCTTGTCTAATACCACTGGACCAATTTGAACATGACTTGGTAGGTGGTTATATTCGAGACAAGGCATGAAAAAAAAGTCCTGAAGATGCATATATATTGATGACTTGGTCCTTTGATCATGTTTGATTGTTTTCTTTCAAAATTATGTCCGATGATCTCGACTGTCATAAAGATGGCCATCACAGCCAAACTTAGTTTAACATAGGACCCTATGGGACAGCTAGTCAAATTGACTGCTACACTTAAAATTTAGTCCTGCTCAAGGTGGACAAGTTAAATCCAGGTGAGCAATACAGGCTCTTAAGACTTACAGAAACATATCTCTTCCCGTGACCTTATCTATTGTAATTGCATAAAAAAACATTTGATTTTCTTACACTGTATACAACCCTCATACGTGATAAATTAAAATCTGGTTTTCGTGAGCTAATTCACCTATGTTGAGAATAGAGAATGGATACGGGGAATGCGTCAATGAGACAACAACCCGACCAAAGAGCACCAAGCAAGGTAAAGACAAGGCTTACTTTGTCAAAACCATACTGATTCTATCAAAAGGTACTCTAAGACTGATGTTGTTTACATGCTGGAATTTCTCATCGACAACATGAGTTTGGAGGACATGTTTTACAGCAAACAATATGAATCCCAATGGGACCAAACTATGTGCCACTTTTGGCCGACCTGTTCTTGTTTTCGTATGAACCTGAATTTTTACAGGGCTAATGAATCGGAAAGAAAAATTATCCCGGTCCTTTAATTTCAGTTTAAGCTATATGGATGACGTTTTGTCACTGAATAATCCTTACTTTAATGATTACGTAAATCTCATCTTTCCCAATGGACTTGAAATTAAAGAGAACACATACACACCAACTTCTGCTTCATATCTAGATTTGTACTTTGTACATACATAATGACGGATGAAATCAAAACTTTATGACAAACGTGATGATTTTAATTTTCCGATTGTTAACTTTGCCTTTCTTAGCAGTAACATACCAAGGTCTCCCGTCTATGGAGTGTAAATTTCAGTTTGGTTCGTTACTGCCTCGCGTGTGATTTATACGGCGACTTTCTCGGCCGAGCTAGATTGCTGTCACATAAACTTCTAAGACAGGGTTATGTTCGGTCTATGTTAATTTCACGAATCGATTGGCCGATACGAAGTTTATATCTCGCGTATGAGACTAGATATCTTCAGTTAGATTTCACTTTCTTCCGGAATTGACACTGACGGTTGCCGTCAACAGCGAGGATACGCTTACCATTCCAGAGGACCTGATGTCACTCTCGGTTTTTTATGGAGAAGTTCACATAGTGCTTTAGTTTCTTGTTCTAGTTTTGTTTAGTTTATTAGATGTTTGTTATTATTTTAGTTATATATGTATCCTTATGGCGTTTTTTTTTTTGTTGTGTTCTATTCTGCTGACTTCGCCTTTTCTTAGGACTTCGAATTTGTGGACTTTTCTCACTGTTTTGTCGCTTCGGTATTCTTTTTCCTATATTTTATATAATGCGAAATCGGAACTGTAATTATAAACAATTGTCGAAAAGTACATGGCACATAAATTCATATTCAGGACAAAGTTCTACTTCAATTTTTATTTCAAACATAAAATTGATTTCTTAAAGAAATAGAAGTTAAAAGAAAAGTGTTATCAGGTAAAAGTATGATAATGTTCGTGTAATTGTGCTTTAATCACAGTCAGTTTATTCCAAACATCCGGTATCTATACAAGGCCACCAATACATTACATATTCAAAAATCGGAGCAAACGACTATTAAATGGTCGCTATAATTTATCTTATAACGATTTCATAATGATGGAATATGATTCTATGTAAGTGAAATAAAAACAGACGGGGCTTTGATTTTATATAACATGAGCCATGTAATGCTGTGGCATAATTAAAAAACCATATAATTGGCCCCTTTATAACTGCTATTCATCTTGGAAGTCGGATCACGGTCCTCGCCGACAGGTTAAAGGCTTAATACATATATTTATTTATAAGATGTTATCAAAAGTATAGCATGTCTGGAATTGTATAACGAACAATGTATATTCTTGATATATCTCAGGTTAACGGACTGCATATGCATAGGTCAACAACATACGTCCCGCCATAAGATTCTGATTTCCAACAGTTTGGAAAATCAAAAACTGTATAACCTAAAATGAAAATTCATACCCAAAATGACAAAATACAGATTTCAAATTTATCACGTTACAAATGTACTTTATTAAGCTCTCATCTCGTGCAGAGTCTTTTTCAGCATAGGAGTAGACAAAGCTGTTCAGGACAAAGATTTCACCCATATATCATACAGTCAGGGGATCTACATATTTAAGTCAGAATGTTTCTTACTCTTAACTGTCAGAAAAAAAATCCGGGAAGAGTTATCTCTCTTTAGTTAATCGTATATTATTCTGACTTGTACAAGTAAGTTTGTTCAAGTTAAGATTTTTCTTCTTGATCCAATTCAAGACATTTTTTGACTAAGAGTAACTTCCCTTCTCGTTGTTCTTAACTTACTTGTTACAGTCAGAAAATGATGTCCGCATAAACTTGCTAAATAAAAAAAAAATAAAGGAGCCGGGTAATAATAAAATACATCTTTTCTTCTTTGGAAAGTTCCGATTTTTTTTCAATTTCTTATTGTTCATTTTCAAAAACTGCCTTTAGCCTTTTCCGGAAATTGTAATTATATACAATTTCAGGAATAACATTGTAAAATAAAGGTCAAACGTGTAATTTATGATTTAAAGATCCCGTGTTTCTTACCATAAATGATGATAACAGATTTACCATAAAAATGAATGTTTTGTTATATTCTGCTGTGAATATTAATATAATTTTAAAGGATTGTGTGATAAAAACAGCATTCTCTAACAAAAAATCCTTCTCAATATCCTACTTTCATACCCCAACGTTAACTGACAAGGAACAGCAGGTATATGAATTGGTCACGGAGGAGATACATTTTGCGAAAAAGGTAAGATGAAAAATTTCTGCAGAAGGACCACAGTAATCTTCACAAAAGGGATGCTCCGAACAGTATTTAAATACGATAGCTTCATATTGACATCTGAGCACTATTATGCTTGGCTCAATAAAGCATAGTAATATATAATATCTAGACCGTTTAATCTACAGAACAATAGGTTATATAAATTATGTTAAAATTCTACTCAATTAAAAGATGAAAAATATTTCATGACTTCTTTTTTACCACTGTAGTGATGAAAAAAACTGTGAAAGATAGGGTTAATTAGCTGACATAAAAAAAAGCACTCAACTCAAGTTCATTTACAAGAAATAAAATCCCTATATAAAACTGATTAACAATATCTGGACAGAGTCGACAAATTTGTATATAGAGTGATCTCTGACGCTAGTCAATTGAGAAACAGGGTCATCTGACGTCAGAGGAATCTCTTGACTAGTATATTTTATGAAGGATAACTTAAATGAGAAAACGAGAAAGTAACAAACTGACATCGCTGCAAAATTGAGAGGCTATCCCCGGTTTTTTGGTGGGATCCATGTTCTTCATATGTTTTTAGGTTTTAAGTGTAGTGTTTGTATTGTTTTGGTCTTGTCTTCGGTGTTCTTCGGAGTATGTCAGTTGTTTTCGATTTTCCCCTCCGTCGAATATCCCTTTGGTATTTCTCGACTTTAATTTCAATCTGATTTAAACGAAAATAAATGAAACCGAATTGAAAAAATCAGTGCGCACAATTTAAATGAGACCGAACAAACTGACTAAATCCATTAAGAATCTACAAGTTTATGACTTTCAGCTGGGTATTTTCGAATCTGATTTAAATAGATAAGAAATGAAACTGACTTGAGATGAGTAACTGGGCATGGGACCCCAACAAACTGACTTCATGAAATAAGAATCTTCATTTGTTTTACTGCGAGACGGATATATATTCGAATCTGACTAATACAAATAAGAAATGCAACTGACTTGATCAAATAGGAATCTACATGAGTATGAATTATAAGCTGAATAGTTCCGAATCTGACTTCAACAAATAAAAAATGAAACTGACCTGAGAAAATCAGTGGCCTCAATTTAACTGAAACAGTAACAAACTTACTTCATTAAATCAGAATGTCTTCCTGTCTGATTTCAACAAAAAAAGAGGTAAAACAATACAATACTGACATCAGAAACCGGGAAAGATATTTTTTTCAAACTGAGTAGACAAAGTTTTTTGAGAAACTAACATCAAACTATATGATTGTTTGTTTCGTTGGTGTTTAACGCCGTTTTCAGCGCATTTGGCTATTTCACGGCGGCCAGTTTGTATTGGTGGAGGAAGCCGGAGTACCCGGAGAGAACCACCGACCTTCGGTAGGAAAATTGGCAATCCTTGTCAATTAAGATCGGAGTCGAACACACCCCGTCAAACTATATAAAGATTATTTGCAATCTGAGTTTTAAAAAAATAAACGAAACTGATAGGGTGTGCACCGGTGCCAAATCAAATCAAAATCATAAAAATACATGTAGTTTTAAACTTAATAAATTATGTAGATAGTCCAAGATTCCTCTGAAGTCAAACCACGCTTTTTTTAATGACTAGGGATCTCATACGTCATATTCCAGTCCATTACGCTATGCGATTTCGGAATGAATTTGCAAATATTAATTGAGGGTTTCAAATTAATTTTCTGCTGCAAAAACGTTTTGCTTTGGTCACCTTTGAATAATAATTTTAAAAATGTTGCTTGTCATTTCTGGTCAGGCAAGATAAAAATAGACATCATATAGATTTGTTAACTGTTAGTTTTTTATTAGAGGGCAATTCATCAAAATATAAACTGTTTCGAGGATATAGAATTAAACTAAATAAGAATTTCTTGGTTCATGATATATGTACATGTAAGAGTCGATTTCGAACAGAATATGCAAATTTCCACGTGTTTTTATAGAGTGAGCTCTGGTAACCCAGCCAAATGTATTAACGGCCACTTTTGCACTTTTTATAACTTAACTTTTCAACTTAATTACATGTATACATTATATAAAACTATGAAAATTTGAGAAAGATCACTCAGTGGCAGATTTACGGAGCACAGGGAGCACGTGTCCCCCTCTCCTAAGTTAAGGTCACCAAAAAATGTTATATGAAAAATAAAAAAAAACACAAGTCGAATTCCTTGATTATGTTTATAATTATCAAATCTTACGAAAGTGATCATTACAAATGATCTATTGTAGTACATGTAATTGATAATAAATGAAAAATAGTTGTGAAAAGTAACACGCGTGTAACGTTTTACAACGGGATAATACAGATAAGAAGAATGCGATGGGAAGGTATGAAAGTAAAATTAATTTTCCATCATCGTGCATTGAAGATTTTCATTTATTTTTTCACAGACGATGGCTTAAACTTTAAAATCTGCTTTCATTTGTATTTAAATATTTGAATCAGTATATGTGAAATTCATATAGGTACAATGTATAAATTAATCATACAAGTATAGCTTGTTTTTTTATGTTTAGGTTGGTGTTTGTGCAAAAGGGCATTTAAAATATTTTAAACAAAATGTTCACTTTCATTCCTTTTTCATTTAATATTTCTTTATTTTTGTTTAATCTGTTCAGAATTATGAGACGCACAGACGAACGCACGGGCGGACGCAGATCATTACTAAATTCATCCGTCGCGTTGCAGCGAGGGGCAATAATTAAATGTGGGGTGGATGTCACCCCTCCCCAAATTCTAGATTCGCCCTTGTCACATCAAAATGTGAGACTACAAAATAAGAAATGAAACTTACATTAAAAAGTGAATATTATAAGTTTAACTACGAAGTTACCAAGTGAGACCTTTGAATATTTGACATGTATGAGCTGGATATGAATCTATGACAATATTTTACGATCTAAAATTCGGGCCTCTGATAATGCAACTCCATGTTAATATTTTCTGTTGGTCAGATTAAGGCATTCAAACACCTGTGGGTGAAAAAAAACCTAAAACTGCATCCGTATTATAATCGTTCCCATATCGGAATTACAAACTGTAACATACGTACATGTACGTAGTATGCATTAATAAAGTCCATTTCCGTTCTTACGCTTTTATTTCATTTAAAAATGATCATGATGATAACGATAATATTCTCTGATACCAATTTCGATGCACAAGAACGACTTTTTACGCATACAATGTCATTTTCCTTTTCTATATATATGTCAAAGCCAAAGTTTGATTCACTATGTTTGGCTTTCTTCAACTAAAGAGTAATCAGAATTTCTTACTATGCATCGGCTTAAATTCCCCGGTAAGGAAAGTGTTGGGGAAAGGGGGAGGGTATTTGCAGCAGTTTTGATTGTAGAGAATACCACAATACAGATTCCTATTTCCATGATCTTTGTTGTCAAGAAGTTCATATCTTGTCTATTCGTAAACTTTTCCTCATTCGTGGACGATCGAGGCATATTTTATTTTTTTTTTTATAATTTTATAAAATGAGAGAAATGAAGAAAAAGGTCATAAAATTAAAATCAAAATGCAAAAAAAAAACCATGAATTTAAAATCTCATTATTATTAGATTCATACATAAATATTTTTCATCGGCACATGTCATAGTAAACAATAAGTCCCGTGTTAATAACCTTATCACATGTTTATTGTGTTTAATCGTCCAGAACGAATTCTGAACAGGCATAAACGGGCGGGATAGCTAGTTAGGATGATATCAAGATTTTATGTATTTTATCTAAAAACATGTAGTACTGGTAATCTTTATTGAAAAAAACAAGACGGATAAAGAATTATATATTTTTTTAAATATGAATTTAAATGTAGTAAATGTAAATTTTATTTGTAACTCCGTTATTATGTAATTTTCGTTTATCTCTGTTTCATTACATTTCCTTTATTCATTTGTTTTTTTTTGTTGTTTTTATTTTTATTTTTTTTCATTTTTATTTTATTTTATTTTTTATGGGAAACGGGGTGGGTGTAAATTCGACCGAGATAAATTGGTTTAAATGTCCACAATTTTTTGTGAAATAACAGTTTTACTTTTCTGCAGAAAAGAATATGTCGTGTCTGCAAAAAATACAAACTACTTTTCTGCAATTTACCCGGTCATCAAAAGTAAGAAAATAATTAGTAAAATAATATAGGTGCGCTACTTCCCAATTTTATTCCTGTCACCAAAGTATCTTTGCTCTAACGAGTATTTTACCAAAAAAAAAAAATTAAACGAAAACATCATCAACATCCGATTTGCTAAAGTTTCACCGTTTCACAAACTTAACAAACAGATTATATTTTAAAGTTGTTCGGCGACATTCGGATTTACATTTCAAGCTGCATAAGAAGCTTTGTTGAATGTTCTTCAAGCACCTTTTGAATAATTTAAAAAATCTGGACTTTGTGGATTGTTTTATTGTGGAGTATCCGAAAATGCTTTATTTCCACTATCCAATATATGATTCATGTTAAACTTTTAACTGTATGTTTGAGGAAAAACGGACATAGCGGTACAATTCATGTCAGAATATCAACAAGTAAATAAACAGAAAGGTAACTGAGATTCCCAACTTGGGACACGAGCATAAAATGGTTAAGCAGTTAAATCGAAGAGCCCCCTCCCCCCTCCCACTTTTTTGTGAATATGGTCAAGGAAACTAAAAGAAAAGTATCATAACACACTATAAAAGTCGATCCGACATGCTTCAAACACCAATGTTGACACCAAATTATGAAAGTATTTATTAAACCATTTTTATTGTAGGATATTGATAGTGAAAAATTTTTCAAACCTGAATGTAAAGCTTTATTCTAATTTTAATTTAATGCACCAAGAATATTTCACGTATGTCTATGATGTGTACAATGTATAATACGTGCAAGGAAAATCAAATGGGTCTAAATCTGGGATTTAAAAAATACATGGGATAAAACTTAAAATTACTAATTATTAAAATTAATATTTTGTTTATATTACCTATGTTTTATAGATAATCAACCCCCCTTTAAATGTAAATCACCAAGTTTTTTACCCCACATTTCCCGGAATATGTATCTTTTTTAAAGTCTTCACTTTTCTTCATACGCTTTTCTTTGAATAGGCAGTGAATTTATTGACTGGGTAGCCCAACATGGCTAGTCTCTTGGGATCTTCAGTGAAAGATTTTAACAAAACTTTGCTATGAAGCCATCATTCTAGAATAATGTACCAAATGTTTAAAAACCTGGCTTGTTCTTTTGGAAACCTCCCAAAAAAAAACAGACTTAACCACCATAGAATTAAAATCCAAATACAACACAATAAGGCATGTTAGCTTAGGGGCCGGTCAATATTTATAGGGGGCGGGGGGGGGGTGGGGCTTGAGAATTATTGGGGGTCAAAATGTTTGAAATAAAATTGGGGGGTCAAAATTTTTTGAGACGATAAAAAATTCTGAGAAGTACAGTCACTTAATCTGTCTGTACTATTGGTATTACTTTCCCACATATCAAGGGTAATTAACATGATTTGCTTGTGACATTCAACACAGCTGGTCATAAGTAGTGGTCTTTCAAAAATCTTATCTCCATCTGTATATGGTAGAAACTTTATTATCTTTTACAGTGCTTATCGTTGTACCACATTGTTTATACACATTTATACACATTGTTTCTGAAAAAATGGATAAAAAACATTTATTTTTTAAAAGTAAAACAATTTCAGTATTTTTTAAAAGCTAGAAGGATCATACAATAATCAAACTGGGGAAATAAAAAATTTGACCAATGACGAAAAATCTAAAAAAAAAAAAATTATTACCTTCTGTTTCAATGTTTTAATAAAACTGATCCGAGAACAAATGTGTAATATTAATAGATAACTTACTGATGAAAATAATGATTACATACTTTCAATCAGCTTAATTTTTGACTAATTGGCTTTGCAAGTTACATGAAATACAACTTTTTCAGGATCTGGTTCAGAAAATGTCTCAGGTTTAGAGAAATATTTTCAATTTTAAATACGTTCATCCTCTTGATAAAATGTTTGACATTTTTCTGGATCTTCTGATTATATCTTTTACTAAAACTAAATGCTGGGATATTGGTAGGAATTATAAGATGGTAACTATCAATTCCTCTATATGCCATTATATGTCACCCTCCCCGCTCTCTCTCTCTCGTGTCTACAAAAGTGATTTGCCTGGTCTAAAGTTTAGGAATACCCCCAATTGCCATTATATCTTTTACTAAAATTAAATTCTGGAAAATTTATAGGAATTATGTTATATCAAAATGTTGATTTATCAATGCAAACTTGTTATAGTAAACATTATAAGATGGCAACTATTAATTCCCCTATCTGCCATAATATGCCTCCACTAATTGTTTTTATTTTATACAATAGTAATTAATCAACATCTAAATAATCATACATTGTACCGCAGCCTTATCAGGAAGGTCATGACCTCGTATTTAGCAAGAGATGATAACAAGTAATAGCCTTTCTCCCTTTCTTGGCGCATTTGCAAATAAATAAATAAAGTATTATACACACCACCCTCTTTCGGGTTTAAATTATTACTTTTTGGAGTCAACTTGTATATTTTCATGACATAATATCCTGCAAAGTGATTTTAATCAGTAAATTTCAGTATAAATTCTCGGTTGTTATAGTCACTGTAACAGTTGTTTTAAATTACAAAATTAATTGGTCATCGCAAGGTTTAAAATTTTACCAATTTTTTTATGGCACGCATTGAATTGGCCATCTTTTTAATTGGCAAAATTTCCAGTAATATGTTAAAATGTGTGAATCATCCGTAAAAATTGAGACCTGCTGGAGTGATAATAAATTGTGTAAGAGAAAGAAATTGAATAAATTCATCTGACATTTCTCCTTTTCGAATCATCTGATCGACAGACAGACTGACTTTTTTCTTTTAAAGTTCTGTCGTATAGGAACTGGCTTTTTCATCTCGGTTTCAAACATTTTCCAATGCACAAATCAGTTTTCATGGATCAGTATATTTTGCTTTTTTAATACTTGGTAGAGAGAAGGAATAGTTATATATATTATATCTGTGATTACAAGTTTCAAGGTGAATAACACCAATTCGGCTTTATGGAGAAAACAGATGAGTAGGGCCACTTTCCCCAGTATTTGTTTCACTCTTAAACATTGATTTTTAATCTGAAATATTTTTCTACTTTTTATCTTAATCGGTGGTAAGCAATGCACCTTATAAGAAAAAAATTTTACCCGCAAAGGTCGTGTGCATATATGGGCAATTTGGGTAAATTTGTATCATTTTTGGAATATTGCCAAGAAGGAATTTCAGACCCAAAATCATTCTATTGTCATATACAAAGAGATTCATAAACTCATTTACACCAAAAACAAGTTTTGGTTCTGAGTGTCCTTCACGTGGAAAAATTGTATTCAAGAAGTTAATTTGGCAAATTTGTGTTAAAAATGTCTTCCATGTTTAGCTAAGAAGAATTTTTTTAGTAACTTATATGTTAGTTATTACATGTATTAGGATATCTTAAGGGAACACATACTAGGCTATGCCCACAGAAATTTTTATAGGACTCAGACGGCTTATTGAAAATTGCCCTAGAAGTGAAATAAATATGGCGAAAAAGGCCTTACTACTTTCAAACGTAATCAGCAATATTAGATTTCATTAAACTGATGACGCGCGTAATATCGTTTAACCACCAACGGTTTAATAAGTTTTTAGCATGATATTAATAATAATAAACTCACCTAAATGTTGACAGAATATGAAATACTTAACAAATACATAAAATGTTTAGTTTAGTATGATTTGAGCTATTTATTTTAAAATGTAAAATTTTTTTGATACATTTTGTAGACTTTGGACTAAATAAGTCACAGGTACATGCACTAAAGATGAAAATTTTCAAATATTAATATTCCCAAATATACGTCAAAACATCTTTTATCCCTTTTAAAATGCCTCATAATTTTTTACCCCCAAAAGATACGTTGTGCGCCTGAAGTTTTATCCCAAAGATCCCCAAAATTAGTAAATTTGTAACCCCTTCAAAAAAGAAGTAAAGTATGCCCTACGGACTGGTATACCTTGAGAGTAGTTCATCCCCATACAGAAATAGTCCTAGTCTACGTACTGGCAAATCTCCTTTGTAATCCCACTGGTATTCCATATATTTCTTTTGTCGTCACAGTTTATGTAGTTCAGATTACGATAAATATATAAAACCGAATTTTGTAAGGGCAGATTTATGGTTGCTGAAAAGCTTGTTAGAAAAACCTGCAACATTGGCGAATTTATAGGATGACACCCCCCCCCCCCCCCCCCTTGAGTATATAAAACCGAATTTTGTAAGGGCAGATTTATGGTTGCTGAAAAGCTTGTTAGAAAAACCTGCAACATTGGCGAATTTATAGGATGACACCCACCCCCCCCCCCCCCCCTCCTTGAGGTAACCAAAAAATTTGTGCTAAAATTACTATAAACACAGCTTCACATTGTTGAAAATCTTCATATTTATCCAACGAAAATTTTAAGAAAGTGACCATAACATATGCAATGATCTTTTATAATGGTTGATTGAAAAATAGATGTGAAAATTAACATGTATGTAACTTTTTACAAATCTGATAATAAAAAAGACGAAGAGTTAATTGGATGGAGATGTATCGCAGCGAAGAAAGTAAAATTAATTTTTCCATCAGTGCCCGTTGAAGATTTGCAAGTACATGTATTTAATGACTCGCACACCCTTCATATACAATGACTTACACATTGATTCATATATAAACACAAGATTATTTAAAATTGTCTGTCTTTTTAAAACCAACTATATATTTGAAATTCATTGGTAATTAAACATATCTGGGTAATTAAACTAGATAAGATGTTGTACCTTGAAAGAAAGTCTTTAAATCTTCATTAACTAGGAACACATGAGAAGATTAAATTGGAATTTCCCCCCCCCCCCCCACCCCCTCCCAACTCGTCGATCCTCTGGCTCCGCCTATGTGAAATTAGAAATGAAGATTACGGTTCACAAGAAAGTATACATGTCTACATACATGTATTTTGACTCACCGTAACTTACTTTTTGTGTCGCCTGCGGAACGCATGGTCGATACTTAGGGATCACTTTCTGTCGTCTTGCGTCTTGCGTCGTCACACTTTTCTTCTATCCTCAACTAAGGAATTTGATGAAACTTTCTCTGTGCATTAACCTTAATGCACAGGTGTGCATATATATTTCATTTTTAGAAAATTTCAATTTTTTTTTGTAAAAATTGACATTTTTGAAATAAGGGGGGGGGGGGGGGTTCAAAACTTCTATCCTCAACTACTTCATAACCGCTCAAAGCAATTTGATGAAACTTTCTTTGTGCATTAACCTTAATGCAAAGGTGTGCATATATATTTCATTTTTAGAAAATTTTTAAAAAATTTGGTAAAAATTGACATTTTTGCAAAAAAGGGGGGGGGGGTGGGCAAAACTTCTATTCTCAACTACTCCATAACCGCTCAAAGGAATTTGATTAAACTTTCTCTGTGCATTAACCTTAATGCACAGGTGTGCATATATATTTCATTTTTAGAACATTTTAATTTTTTTTCTATAAATTGACATTTTTGAAAAAAAGGGGGGGGTCAAAACTTCTATTCTCAACTTCTCCATAACCGCTCAAAGGAATTTGCTGAAACTTTCTCTGTGCATTAACGTTAATGCAAAGGTGTGCATATATAATTCATTTTTAGAAAATTTTAATATCTTTTGTAAAAATTGACGTCCGCAGGCGACACATGTCTTCCTTGGAAGACTCTCACATTTTTTATAATTCTACAGAGAATTCGTATTTATTTCAGTAAGTATTAAGGCAAATCATTCAGTCGGATGAATAAATTTCAAATATTATTAGAAGTTTTAGGACAAAATCTTCATATTTTAGTCTACCATAATGACGATACGCACGGTTTTATAAATTACATACCGGTAAGTGTAAATGTATGGCTCAGCATTTGGTAATGTTATTTGATGAAATATATAGTTCCCTAGTGTATTAGATACATTGTTGATAAATTTATAAGAACAACTATTGCCTACGAAATATAAATTAGCGAACAGCGGATTTTGCAGCGGGCTACATATAACTTGCTTAGAACGCTCACACTTATGAAATTATATACCATCATTCTTGGATTTTTTAGCTTGAGCAGAACAATTTGAATATTAAATATTATTTGTTGCTACACATGCTGTTGCATACCCAACGATAAAGTTTGATAAATAAATTGTTTTCTCTACGTGTAAAGTTTTACCTTGTTATTCGCACTGACAAGCGGATTCAATGTTACCATATATTTTATAATCCAGTAAAAATACAATAATTTAGATAATTGTACTCCTTTTTTAATATAAAATACGCCATTTTCAGCACATTCGTCAATTTCGAGGCAGCCAGTTTTTATTCATGGAGTAAGCCGGAGTACCTAATAGTCATAACGAACTACCTAAACCACTCGGCCACCGAGGCCCCTATATAAAAGGTAAAAAATGGTAAAATGGTAAAAAAATAAGAAAATGAAAGAAAGTAACTGGTCTGCAAAGTAAATAGTTTAGGTTACTATATCTGCAACGTTTAACGAACGCCGTCATGACGTTACCTAAAAATTGCCCACTATTGGTGCCTTTTTGTAATTTTCAACAGTCGAACATGGGAACACACAAATATTTTTTTTTTAAATCATCAGAGCTTTCGTGTATGTAGCAATATAATATTACTTTTTCACGAAACTGGAGGATTTACACAATGATTTTTATGGACTTTTACTTCGAAAAATCAGAAAACTGTAGGATACTTTCAATTAGTTCGATTCGACCTTAACATAGATTCTTTGAAAAATTAATGTAGAATCTTCAATCTTAGAACTCGTTTTCACTTAGAAACATCTCACACATTAAAGACTTCAATGTAAGAAAAATTCAGTCTGACCACTTTAATTCAATGGACCATAACGGCATTATAATTACAAACGTAATAGATCTACTGGGATTTAACAGTCCATTCTCGATTGATCTGTTCAGTAATAAATGGATTGTGTCCGTTGTTTGATAAAAAGGACATCTATCTCTAAAACCGTTTAAATTGCAAATTGTACCAAATTATACTACAGATGAAATCATTTCACAATCTCAAAGTGTCCCGAGTGCACTAATAAGTCCTGACTTTGACATTTGCTTATTAACGTGTGTGTTTTTTTTTACATTCGATTGTAAGAAAATTTGGAACTGAGAAAACCTATTCTAAAATATTTTTACAAAAAAATCCCATTATTTACTACATGGAAACAGAGGAAAGATTTTAAACCCATCAACACCCAATGATATAGAAATTTTGATTTATTTTGTATTTCAGTCATTAGAACTGAGGAAGGGAGGATGTAAAGCTATTTTCATATCATGTATGTGTTCGTTGAATTTGTCATGAGATGAATTTGTATTGATATAACCCGCTTAGTTTTATATGTTTGCAAAAAGTTTTAGCTGAATTGAATTGAGTTTAAATCAAAATAAATTACACCATACTTATTGTAATTAAAAAAATCTTTATAATATTCTAAAAATAGTGGCAGATCAAGGAAGTGTACTATTTTAAAATCTTTTATTTTTTAGTATAAAAACAAACTATAAAATATTTTTAAAAATCAAGAACATTATGAAATATGAAAATAGGTGTTAATTTGAAGAAGAAAAATAACTAAAAAAATATAAACATGATGTACAGTACGCCATTTTTTATCCTGAAAGGCAAATAGGCATGTCAATTCATTTATGTTTGGTGGCAAACATTTAATACGTTTACTGTACGCAAGTTAATTGGAAGTCACGTGTCACATGGGTCGTAAATTACGGTAAGGCACCGAGTTTTTAGTTGAACCTTCAAGATGTGTGTACAGAGTAGATCTAGAAGGGCGTTGTTAACTTACAATAGCCAAAGGATGTTCTAATAAAAATTCAATCCTTATAATATTTTGCTAGATTATTTCAACTAAAGATTAATCCAATACTTCATGCTGCATAACATTAACAAAAAACTCTCTTCTCGGAAAAAAACTACTTTGCTAGAAGTGTGAAAAAAAAAATTGATTTTATCCAGAAAAAAATATATTATCAAGTACAAAAATCTCAGCCCCCCCCCCCCCCCCAAAAAAAAAAAATAAATTTACAAACCTACTGACAAATCTTTAAAACAAAATATCAATACGTATTCTCTTATTACATGTGTTACGTATTTTATATTGTTGAAAAAAATATTTACAGCCAAATTTTCCCTTATTTTGAATAATCTTATGCAACTATCAATTGTACACCTTCTCATCGATCTTTCAAAGGGTGACTTCCCCCGCCAAATCAACTAGGGCATCTTGAAGGTAACAAAAGTTTTAAATAATTTTAAAATTGGTAGTAATATCGACTAATGTCACCAAAGATTGCAGTATAAAGACAATAACAGTGCGCTGACGACATAATATTCGATATACAAATTGAATGAACATAATCGTGTAAAATTTGTATTTCTGTCAAATTTGAATATTTTGACGTCCTCAGATGGTGATCGATCCATGTATCTATGGGATTTGTGTGATCTCTAAAAATCTGTTCCCTTCTAATGGATCATACGGTAACAATAAAGGTAGACACTGATGAGTAACAATTATCATTCATTAAATGCATTAATTTCATGCGTGTCGTAGTAAATATTTGGTAAATCTATATATAGACTGAGGAGATAAACTTACGATAGCCTATTGTTACAAATTTATCTTATTTTATAAGTTTTAAACTTTACCACATATTAAATGTGCCTATACGCCTAAACCAAAAGTATGAATAAGCCAAGATACAAAGTTTTAATATAAATCAAATATTCACAGAGAATATAAAAGGGGGTAATTGGATATTTTGTTCAAAATGCATGCCCCTTTTGTATGAATGGAGTTTGATTATTTAATTGGTTTTGAAACGACTGAAGTCACCCACTTTTTATTTTAGAGTTACCCGCTATTTATTTTAGAGTTAAGTCAAATCTTAACGGGTAGGGTTTCAATAAAGTAAGATTTTGCTAAGCAAATTCTTAACTTGACTCGTTTTATGCATACCAATCAGGTACTGTTGGCGGAGTTTACTTAACTAAGTGGTTTCTTAGCAAAACCACACCCTTTAATTATATTTTGCCATACCCATACTAACAAGTAATAATAGGGAGTAGACACCCCCCTTTCCATCCGGGGACAATTACGCACTCGATAAATTATGCGACACGTTAACTTACTGCATCCGTGAATAAAATCTTTAAATAAAAGCAAATTTTAACATGCAATAAGGAAGTTATCTAGATGTTTATTTTTTAAAGTAGTAGTCATTGTTTACCAGATGAAATATTTTGTACATCCATGAGAAGGAGCAAAACTATGCCTTCATCCTAACATGCCTACGGAACTACTTTTTACGCTGATCCCTGCATTAAGCTCCAATGCTTATCTGCAAAGAAACTCTGAGGAAATATTACTTCATTTACCATAAAACAGTATTTAAAGCATACATTTACATGTATACAAAACTTTCAAATGCAACAAAATAAAAGCAAAATACCATATATATACTCGTAAATGAGATCTGTGAGTTTCCTGTACATAAAAGTACACATATATCTGATTAATAGCTTGTTTTTTTGTTTAGTTGGGATTTTACGCCGTTTTCAGCACATTTAGCTATTTCGCGGCGGCCAGTATTTATTGATGGAGGAAGCCTGAGTATCCGGAGAGAACCATCGACCTCTGGTAGAAAAATTGGCAATCCATGTCAATTGAGATCGGAGTCGAACACACACCACCACTTGTGAGATTCGAAGTTGACAGGCTAATATGACGAACTACCTGGACTACTCGGCCACCGAAGCTACGGAGGTCTGCGAGCCCACCCCCCCCCCCCCCCCCCACTTGATTAATTGAGAATCTTAAATAAAATAACTCGATCGAAAAATTTTAAAAAGCAGAATGGAGTACAAAATGTTATATGAATTGAACTTTTAAATTATTGAATGTATGATAGTTTACGCTTTAATATGTAGAACAAGATGCCTACAATTGCTTTTACCATTTCCCTTACAGGATCGATTTCCTCCCCCTCAAAATGTGACCTTCTTGCGGAATGTAGTTTTTAAAATGACAAAAAAGATAAATAATAAGATGAAAACCAGTTTATCTGGAAATTTTCAAAGTGAAAACAAAAATGTATTGTGTCATTACTAAATTAAACAAAATGATGATATGACATATAATAAAAAATATTTGAGCATTTAAAAAAATAATAATAAAATCGTACAAACAATATTAAAATAAGGATATTGTGAAATGGATAGAAAACATTTTTTTAAAATCTTTTTCTAAGAATTTAGAATTTTTATAATATTCGAAAATACTCTAGATTTAAGCTTATGTAACTAAAAATAAAATATAACAAAGGAGCTTTTTAAATTTCTTTTGTACAAAGAAATACAACGTTCAAAGATATTTTTGCCCAATTTTCAGAAAAAAAATAGGTTTTAGTAATTTTTTTGGAATTTTTTGGTTGGTAAAATCAAATAAATTTCCAGGCTTTGTCGAGGTCGACGAACAACTTACGGTCTTCAGTAGAAAAAATGTATAAGGAAGACGGAGTTATCTTCCTTCTCTCCGATTTTCCTGTCATGCTACTTGCACACGTCAGAATGCAATTAAATGTACACGACAGTTACCGTCTTCAGATGCCGTGAACCCTCTCTTATAGGTCGTGAACCTACACCAAAATTTTCTGATTAACGCAAAAATGTGTAAAGATTGCGTAAAAATTATGAGAGAGGTTGAAAAAAACCGATTTAAGACAGTGCAAAGAATTAAAGTCAGACTAAAAAATGTTGATTTTTCGTCAAAAACATGGAATAAAATCTATAAACCACTCACTCATGGTGTAAGTCCAAGAGTTTGTAATAGCGCAAGTGACCTCCGAAGTCTTGACTATCAATATTTCTTATTGGAGGCAATAGTAACGTGACAACTTTGAAATATCTTTACATCGGCGAAAATCGACGAAATTTTTTCTGACGTATATACGTAGGTGAGTTCTGATTTTTTGGCATCAGAACAATTCTGACTCAAACAAGTCGATCCCCTGACTGTCATATATATGTTAAAGTCCTGTACGATAAAAAGCACATACTACATTAAACCGACACAATGCTTCATGAATGTTGTCCAATTAATGAATACTTAAATATAAGATAATTAACAACAATTTTATTCCGACCTTTACAGAATAATTACAGTAAAAACTTTATACAAATACCAATATGTAAACATATAACCTAGAAGTAATAACAGTTGCTCTGGATAGGTAGGGAAAGGGCTTTTTTTTATCTTGATTTGTGGTTAAACCCTGAATTTTGTTGAGTGTTTGACCCTGTAGGAGTGGAACAGTATTGCTTCTGTTGACGATACTACTATGTGTCTTCTTTAAAACTGCAAGTCATTTTTCATGAATATCTAGATTATGTCATTAAAATGACAGTAAAAGTATTAATTGTTTTCAATACTTGTAATCAATTATTATCTTATCCACTGCTGAAATGCCTCGAATATTTTACAAGCGTGTATTTTCCATTTTTATGTGCAATTCGTTGTTTTTGTGACGTCACCAAAAAAATGTGACGTTGCTGAATATATGAAAGTTAAGTTTCCAGAAGTTTGAACCATGTTTACTTTTGGAAAATAACAAGTTATTATTCAGTTGAAATATCAAGACTTGTTACAATATCCAGAGATTTTCATCAAGAAATCGGTTGCACAAGTTAACGGTATGAACTTTTCCCATATTCTACCCAATATTATCTCATCGATGCATAAAGTATATGCCCTAGGTGAAAGAAGAGATATATAGTTCTTGGAGGGTATATGCCAGTTTGATACCTATCAACAAACCTTGATCTCAATTTCATGTTCGAGTGACTTCTGTTAAATTTTCTTAACAGCTATAATATCAAGACCCATTATATTTTGTCTTAAGATAGTTCTTTTTAGATACATCCCAGTCTAATTTCACCCAACATTGGCATAAATTTCATTCTTGAATGACTTTCGTAACCATTTCATGATAAATTCACTTAAAGCAACTTTAATACCTAGACCCATCATATTTGGTCTATACATAGTTCTTATTAAATACATGACAGTCTAACTCCTGTAACATGACCTTGACCTAAATTTCAGTGGACTTGAAATACATTTATTCCAGGCTAGAGTGAATTCTGTCACCCCTCCGCGATTAAGTCCATTTCTCAGCACATATAATACATAGTCCAACCATATTTCATCTATAGATAGTCTTGGTGGGTACATTTCTCTCTGAGACCTTGACCTGAATTTCATACATACTGACTTGTGACACATCTTCATAATTAAGTTCATTCCTCTGTTGCTGTAATACCTATAGCTGCCATATATTGTCTGAAGATACTTGTTGGCAAGAAATTGTCAATATGACACCTGACCTTGACCTCAATTTCATGCTTGATTGACATTCGTCACATTTTCCTGATTTAGTCCAGTGTAATATCTAGATGCATCATATTTGGTCTATTGATAGTTCTTCATTGGTATATGTCAGCCTGACATCAGTCAGCTGATCTTGGACACAATTTTAGACTTGAGTTAGATGCATATTTTAGACAAATGTCACCTGACCATTACCATTTCTTTTAATGCATTTTCCTTTGAGATACAAAGTCAGATATCAGATAATCTTTATTCTGTGTCCATGTGTGTACACATCCGAGATATTTAGTGTGTCCACCCATGTTAATCCTGTTCTTCACGGTGCACCTATTCCATTAACCAAATCAAAATCTGGTAGTGATCACAAATCAATTTTATCAAATTTAAATTTTAAGTGGTCATTTCAGTTGGAACGCCAAATCAATAATAGCGTCGATTTTATTTAAAAAATCACGTGACTTTTCATTTGGAAATAGGTTATTTTTCGTAACGTCGATCACACTTAGGTTTTTTAAGGCCATACATTATGCATGATTCAAGTGGGTTTTGGGAATGGTTTTATATGGTGTCTGAAAATATTTTCTTTTTATAGTACATTAAAACAGACATTTTTATGGTGTTTTTCCTACAAAAAATGGCTATGATGCCGACGATTTCGTTATTGTTGGTAAGAAAAGGAGAGTTTCTTCAATGTCAGATATCGGGGCAGGGATTTTTAAATGGGAAAGGGTGTGCTGTTACATTTTTGACGAAAATTTCAAATATTTCTACTCAAAACCGGGAAAAATGCAATTCGAGCATGTTTTTTCTGGAAAAATTACGTGATAAAGGGGGATAATCAATCAAATATAAACAAAGATGGTCAATAAACGATCAAAAGAAGGAAATGGAAATTAGTTCCACGCTTGTTGTCAAAAGATATAATAAAAGTGTGTCAATAAATATTTAAAAAAAACCCATATTTATGAATAAATAACGTACCAGTAAATAATAAGGGATGGCAAAGCGGGCGCTTCTTTTTGCTCCTATAATTTTTTTTAAGGACTAAATGTGTCCTGGCGCCCAAATGAATTTAAAATTATTTTCAATAGCAATATAACAACTGATGAGTAGCTGAAGAATTGATTTATATTGAGTAATGTTAGTTTTTTTTTCTTCGGAAAATTGGACCGAAGACTTTTTTTCATCTTAATCACTTTAATGTGGTAACAAAATTACATGCTCTTTCTCCTACTTAAATGGTTTGTACTTTCAACAAGGTGAAAACTATAAAATAAGGGATTTATAAGCGGTAAAATTGTTAGTTTTTTTATTAAAAAGTAGCAAATTGTTAACAAAGCATTGGAAAAATGAAAATTGTAATTTAGTTATCTATTCTTTATAACATATCTCAATGCTGAAAAACTGTGCAACTCTCACATGGACACATTTGTTTTTGCCAGTGAATGCATATCATTTTATGAAGATAAAATTCAACAAAAGAAAATTTTACATGACCTACATCGCAGTTGTCTTTTCAATTATTATTTTATCCTAAATTAATGTTTATTGTATTAATTAGGAATAAGAATTATTGATGTTTGTGTATTTGGCCTATTGTACCTCTTGTGGTGCCATAATTGGTAAAATGTGATTTTTTTAGACTAATTTTTCGTTAAAAGATGCTTATTATTGAAATATGCTGCTTTTTCCAAGTAAAACATAAAACCCTATCCATGAACATGGATCAAAAATCATGAATAACATAACCAAATTGATTCGCCTTTCACATGTATATTAGTATAACAAAAACTTTAATATGGGAGTCTAACCAGATCCTGGATTTTGATATCAAGGCAAAGCACAAAATTAGAAAGTATGCAACAAAATTAAAGATAACAGGTCTATTTATGCTGCATAATACATTGTGAATATATAATAATTGTTTAATAAGAGTATACAACCAAAATCTAATAGAATTGAAAACTATAACTTGATTGATTCATAGATTATTCTAACTTAAAGTTAGTAAATAGTTCCAGATGACATCAGATGGGTTAAAAAGTAAATCAAAACTGAACAGAAAACAGGTAAAAAAACAAGTGGTTATAATGTTTGAACTGTAGTTGTAGACATTGCAAGATTTATGTTTTGACAAATTAAAGAAATACACATACATAATGTATATGAAATCATGCAAGTCATCCAAAGTGGGTGTCGCCGGCCATTTCTAGTTGCGCCAAAATAATCACTTTTGATGTCTCATACGTTCATGATTTTCAGTGTGAGGTGAATCCAATAGGCCAATATTTTTACAAGTGTTTCCATCCAATTTATTTTGATTTAAAAAATATCACAACAATATTTACACATTTTACTCCCTTCCTGTCAACCAATCACTAGAGGGGAGATTGTCATCTATTGACAAAAGTCTGAAATTGTCTCCATCTTTTCATCTTTAAATATAATGTATCGGCGTAACAATCAAAATGGCGCTTGGTGGTCCGACTGTATAAGTGGAGTCTTTAATAAACATTTAGGTTGACATTTAAACATTATTTTAAATGGATACTTACGAATGCATTACATAATATCCAATACGTTGGAGATCTACTGCTTGTTTGTGGGTAATGAAATTTCTACAATCTTATTGTTTCTGAAGTACTTTATTGTAAACAAATTAAAACCAATACATAGTGTTTAAATGTATTAATAGTGTAAACAAAAGGGGATTTTAGATATTTTGGCGTCTTGTTAACAGATGTAAGTTTGAATTCAGATCTTCATTTGTACAATGCCATTCTATATGAATTTCGGTGCACTCTATTTGTATGTCTAAACCAAACATGTCAGTAGTATTGTAGGACAGATTTGAAACTTAGATAAAGTAATAAATCACCCAAAGACAGAGCTGGGTGAGGGTTTGGTCCTTTGTTTCTCACTATATATCTATTTTACATTATAAAATCATCATATCATTGATAAAATACTTTTTTTCATGTATGTAAACAGCAAAATGGACAAGAGGAGTTCAACAACGACATACCAATCAATCAACGCTAACCCGGATAAAAAATAACATAACAGAGCACAAAACACAATCATAAACAAAACAGAGACTCAGGATAGTCAGCCATGGAACAAAAAAAAAAAACAAAAAACTGAACAGTGCTGGGGTTAAACCGGTTTTATGGGTACCCAAACCTCCCCTTATTTATCCTGACACTCTGTTGTTTAAAACATACTATATGTTTCACGCTGTCCGATACATATAATGTTTCCTTCAGAAACTTCATCAACCAGGTCACTAATACAACACTACTGTTAATATTATTATTGAAGTATGATGCCAGTAGAGAATAAGCGATGACCAGAAATATTGTTCGTTGTTGCTTTGTGACTATCTTTCATTGCACTTTCTACACCTCATATGTCAGTTAGCAAAAACACATCAGGCTTCTAATGAATTGTTAGTGTAATATTAGATTTTATTGGTTGACTGTAAGAAAATGACTTCCTATTACAACGGTCTTAATTTTAATACTGTGATTAATTTGGGTTGGTTTTGTAAATCATTAATTAAGATTTTAGTTTATTACTACAGTTTTCAAATTGTCACCATATATAAATTTATACATATAATTACTATTCGTTAAAGCATTGATATATTAGGTTTTGCTTCCTCGACGACAAATAAAGATAATTACATAACTGTGTACTGTATCACGTGTTTCCTATTACAGTTTTTTTTCGTATTTGGAATTTCCAAGCGTTTTATTTTATTTCCTTATTCAATAGCATTCCTTATCCGAGATATTACTCACATAGAATTACTGACTTTGAAAAAGGTCGACATTAAGATTTATCAACCCATGGCAAGGAAATGCAAATCTGGGCAAAAGAATACCGAAGCGACAAAACAGTAGGAAGAGTCCGTAAGATCGAATTTCAAAGGCAAAAAAAAAAACATGCAAATACAACATAACAGACAAAAACCACAAGGATACATAACTATATATCAATTTCTAAAAGAAATAAAAACACATAGTAACCTAAATAGAATTATAAACAAGACAGCAGAGACATCATTTTCTATTGAAGAGCAAATATATTTTAAAGGGTTACAACCTCTTTCAAAGTCAACATAAACAACAAAACGGATAACAGGACAACGACATACCAATCAATCAACTCACGCAACAGACAGACATCAAGACAAAAATAACATAAAAGAGCATAATATACAGACATAAACACAACGGAGAGTCAGGTTTGGTACAAACACCGACCATTGGTGGGGTTAAAACGGTTTTATGGGTACCAATCGTCCCCTTATCTATCCTCACACTCTGGTGTATAAAACATACAACAAAAGCCTATACAGCATGATTACCAACCAGGTGACATGTAAGAAGTGCAAAAACTGGTTGGACGGTACATAACATAAGTTAGATATCTGATTCAGAATGTGCTGTTTTGAACCCTGAAACTAGCTATGGCTTGTCGTATACTTTCACTCTATTAAAAGTTTCTGAGGATTATTGGCGGTACTTTTGCATTTATTCACGATATAATAATAGATACCAGGTTTGGAAAATCCGTTCGTGATAAGTGCCTTTCTGGGAGCCTGGTATTGAGCTTAAAGATGTTGATAGCTATTAATAAAAACATTAAGCAACTAGAATTATTTATATAATTAGTAATCGTATGGTTTCGCTCGTTAAAAGCTTCTAACCTTCAGCAAATTCATGCAAACCGTACAAGCTCTGATATTTACATACCATACGATGATGTCAAATACACGTCTCCGTCAAGATAGGGTTAGTTAGTAATTGGAAGCTTAAATTTTAGCATATATCTCTCCATTTTCGATATTTATGGTAATCTCTAAAACGGAACAGCATATTCATAGTTAATCCATGCACTCATGCACTCAACTTATATTTCATAAGATCGTGAGGAACTGTTGTATACAAAATGCATAGCTGTCCACACACTTAGTCGATGATTTCCTGTTTGAAATTAATTCAATACGTTGAAAAATGTTTACACTGCAAAAAAAAAACAATTCATGCCCGAATTTTAATAAATTGTGCTAAAATAATTACTGACAAGTTCTTTTATACAAGTAAGAAACTTGTTGAGAGGACATACAATTTCGTAGTGGTACATTTGATAGGGGCAGAAATAAATCAAACTTTGTTTGGATTCTTATGTATTTTAGGCAACATGTATATAGTAGAAACATTGTGGGGTTGTGTAGGTGTTTGAAACTGTTCATATATTGTTCCGAAATGTCTTCTTCTAGAAACCTTGTTCCGAGGGAAATGCTAGACTTATATAATTCCTCTCTTGATACATCGATGTAGTACATTTTTCATATGATCACAACGTTATTAGCTGCCTTATCTGCTGGTACAAACACAAACTTTGTTAGATGTATGTGTATAGTGCATAGATATTATTTAATACTTTCTCTACACTACTGATAATTTTATCATTGAATCCATTCAGTGCGTGCATGTACTTATCAGCACTTACACTTGTAATCCATTTAGTACAGTAGTTGTTAACAGCATCATTAGATTTAATTATATTATGATAAGCTTGTCATTATTTTTTGAAGGAAGGCGATATGTGGGCCCTCTGAAAAGAAACTTTTTTAAACTCCTGGTCTGCCACGATGTTTATGTCTCCAGTAACAATATGAACACAGAGGCTGTAGATGTGATTTTGTACAATCGCAAGTGCTTGGGTAGCTGTCCATCGCTTTGCGGCATAGTGGAATAATTAAACATAATATGGTTACTCGGTTTTCTGTATTAATAAGATATAATAAACATTTCAATATTGTCTGGATATAAATTCGCTGATATAAAATTTTGAACATTTGATCTCTAAAACTGCCAGTGGTATTTTTATTTAATAGAATAGAGAATGGAAACGGGGAATGTGTCAAAGAGACAACAACCCGACCAAAGAGCAGAAAACAGCTCAAGGCTACCAATGGGTCTTCAACGCGGCGAGAAAATAATATTTACGGTCATTTTGGGTTTTTTTTTATTTGTTCTTAAAGTTTTTGGATTATTATTTTGTTTTTCAACATTCTATCTGGAAAACAGTTAGTTATGTATTTTCTAGTCAATTCAATTTATTTTTATTCATTATTTAATTTATTTTTTTAATTTTTGTTCAGCCATTTGTATTCTACAACGTTTTATCTTACCGAGAAAGTGAGAACATGACTCTTTTGTAAGCAACATTGAATCATGTGGTTAAAGTTACAGGTCACATTTGAAGGTCTAAGGACAACATCTCCATGTTATCAACATTTGTTTAATCTAACGCAAAGTCGTATTTAAACGTACACGTACGTCATACCCATTCAGGTTTACATAAATGGTGTTTCAGTATCTAGCATATTAGAAAACAACACTGTCCTTTTAAAGTCGTTATCATATCAGTCGCTTTTGTTAATATAATATAAACTCATAAGGAAATGAAATAAAATTTAAAAAAAAGCAATCCTGTTATCTAATCAGTGATTTGTTTGTGTAACATAAGTAATATCTTACTGGCGTTAATAAAACATGAAAATAATCTATAGACAGTTCCTCGGTCGTGATGAAAAGTTGCTTAAAACTATTTGTGACAAAATCCATAGTAAACACTTAGATACATATCTAAATGTGAAATGATTAAAAAATAATTGATTAATTTTACTCGAATATAATTTACATGTATATATCAAAACTTTTAATTAAAGTATTGTGTTGTATTCACCGGCTTCACACGGATATCCTAAGGTACCATAAACACTTTTCTTTGGGTTTTTTTCTGATGAAATGCCTCGAGTCCATATTTCATCTACTAAATTTCGGTTTATAAAAGAATGGCAATAAATGGGTTCCTAATTTTGCATGTGGTTCTTATCTACTTTTTCTGCGTTATTATTTAGCTTTTCCTCGAATTAGGGTATCCAGTCCATAATTAAGAAATATTATACTTTTTCTGGTGAAATAAAATTGAATAAAAATTTAAGCGTATATTTATATGAATACAGCGTACATAAAAATAAGTTAAACAAATAGCCTGTGCGACATTTACCGGAAAATGATATTAGCTAAGCGTACCACCAAACGTTTATTTCAATCCAAACGTCCCATCTTTATTTCGCAGCCTTCAATTTTATTTCCCTAATGAATTACTCCACTAATTAATACCAAATTGTCTAAGACATTAAAATCCAGACAGTTTAATCATATTTCTTTTCTTTTTTATTTTCAGAGTTGATGTAAACTAAGTCATCAATAACCAATGTTGAAAAACACTCATAATTGGTAAAACATGGAATTGTCCACACAGGCCTTCTATAATCTGACAAAAGATACTTTGCACAGCAATTCAACACCAACGTTAGCAATAACTACATTGAGTGTCATCTTTACTTTGTCCAATAATTCGGACAGTTTTCCGGCTGTAAACCAAGGCGGGCGACCAAGAGGTCCTCCAATACTAACAGATAAAAGCTATTATGTAATTCCTGAAGCAACAGCAACAATGGTCAGAAAAATATGTTACCTGGGAATAACACCTGTTATGGTTTTCATTGGCCTAGTTCTGAATACGTTCTGCTTGATGATGTTCATTAGAATGACACCAAAGACGTCGACGGTCGTTATGTTACTAACCTTAGCTGTAACTGATATAGTCTATGCCATTTCTGCGGGTTTTCATGCGTTGTTTGTTTCCTCAGGCTTGTATGACTTCCCGTTTACAGTTGATCAGCGAATACAAGCAGTGCCTTACTTCTATTCCTTTGTACGACCATTGCCTGGAAGATTTGGGGCAGTACTGACGTTACTGATATCTTTTGAACGACTTTTTTGTGTTTTGCAGCCTATGAAGATCCGGCAATATTCCACAAAGAAGAATGCTATTATTGCTGTATCAACTTTACTTGTTTTAACAATTGGTTTATCGACGCCATTGGCCATGGTTAATCAAACAAAACAGATGTATATCAATGCGACTAAAACATACATACGTATCATAGAACCGACAGAATTTGGAAAAAATACAGAAATAGTTGATCTGATTTATCTTCTTGACGAGATTGTGTTTGGTTTCATTCCGGTGGTAGGTGTAGCTATAACCGGCTCAATAACTGCAACTGTCGTGGTAAGGTCGGCTAAAATTAGATCAAAACTGACGTCATCGACCCGGAAACGCAACAATGAAACTCAGATAACAAAAACTTTACTGGCTTTGGTATTCATCTTTTTTATATGTAAGCTACCTGCGCAAACGCTCGGCCTGATAATCTTCATAAGGATGAAACCATACAAATACGAAAGTAATGTGTATGAAGTGGCTTTAGCTGTAACCTATATACCATTGTTAGCAAATGCTGTTATCAATTTAGTTATTTACTACGTAACAAGTTCAACATACAGAGCAAAAATAAAAGAGATACTACACTGCAGTACCACGAACAGAAACGACTTATGTTCTAGTAGTGGTGGCCTATCAGAAACGGCATCTACGGACATAAGACAAGAGAGATTTGGATCGTACATGAAGAAAAGGGAGAACACAATCGTTAAGGGTAGAACTGAATGCTACAAAGAAACCACTGCAGAGGAAGACGTACAGATCGACGACAGTAATCCAGGGGAAGACCAGAAGGGTGTGGAATTAAGTAATATACCAGAGTTTGACAAAAGTATAAGAATCAACGACAAAGCTCACAATAACACAGGGGACTTTTCTGAGGGTGATCATAGAAATCTGGAAGGCAACAAAAATGATCAAAATACCGGATCTGAAAACATGGAACGCGAAAATACTGAACATGCCCGGTACTAGTAAAAGGCAACTGCAAAACAAATATCCATTAACAGTTATTAAATTCGATAGACGTATTGTTCAAAACAACCGAAGGCATTCGAGTAACGGCTGGAATATAGATGGATGGAAATTTACACTTACATTTTATATTGAATTGTTTGCACAGCTGCGGCAATAATGACACAAAAATGACAGGTTACTAAATGTTTTAAAACAAGGCTACAACAATAATACTTAACAACTTAAAGATTTTTCTCCTTTTTTGTTATTTATTTTTCCTTTCTTTTCTTTTTGTATTTTGGAATAATTATTATTTTACTGGATGTTTACATTGCATTTTTCGTATCGTTGTTGGACATTGTTTTATGTTTTAAGAACTACTGTCCTTGTTCGTATGTTAATGAAACCATGATCGAACACTTGTTATTGTATTATTATATAGAGACAAATACATGCTAAAATCTATATCACATGCTGTATCAACCCGAGAAACCAATATCAGCCAAAGGGCCTTGGCCCGAGGGCTGATATTGGCCGAGTTTGATACAGCATGTGATACAGATTTTATTATGTATTATATACTTTTATCATATATTTAAACAGAGGACTTCAAATTTTCCAAATTAAAGTCCACTGCCATAAAGGAAATTGATTGGAGAAAATATTTTGTGAAAAAAAAAAAAAAAAATAGGGGAGGGGGGGTTGGAAAAAAGTCAAATAATCGAAAAAAATTGAACATTTTTTTTTTAATTTCGCCCCCCGCCTCCCAAAAAAATACAAAAAAATAAAATAAAATTGAAAATGTTCAAGGATATTTATTGTTTTATTGTTGTCCATAAAAATATGTTTTGAAATATGTCTGTTTGGTATTGTCTGATGTCAGTAAAAATCATTGTCCGCGTCAATTTTAATTTCAATTGTTTTGTTCGTTTTAGGACGACATGTTTTCGCTGAGCACTTGCGTCAACTGGAATGCTCGTCAACAGACTAAACATTGAAATAGGCTAGTACATGTATGTGTTGGTTTTCTCCTCGGGCACAGTAGTAAGCAACATACAACGCAGAGGACAAACATTAAATGACCCCGATAATACCATTCTAAAAACACAATCAAAACAAAACAAATGACAAAATATATAATATAGTATTTTTCTATTCCTTTCCAGATTACTTTTAAAGTCGTTGGGTTCCTAACAAAGTTTTTGAAGTGAAATAATAATAATAATATATAACCTTTATTGGCATGTTAGGTGACGATATAAACCAACGTAGGAAATCAATAAAATTTATACCCATAGACTACCAATACCAGTGCTCGGTAATATCACGTATTCTATTAATATATAGACATTAAACTTTTTAAAAATAAAATCATTCTTTCTTTCATTAATCTCCGACCTATTTTATGTAAAGTGATGCCAAAGAAATTCTTGTGAATACCCAATGAGAGCAATATAATAATAAATTGATTTTTGGTTTTTTAGATTTTTGGATGGTAAAAATAGGTGTGAGCGAGCAAATTTTTATTTTGATTTTTTTTTTCATTATGACTAGTTTTACTCGTAATATATTGCAAAGACGAGAAAAATCCCAATTTTTACAAAATTTTAGGAGTGGCAAACAATGTTTTATTTTTAATTTCTTGAAAAATGAAGAATTTCTTTTCAATATCAAGCCGCTCATTTGAGGGGTTAGTTAGTTTAAATATTATTAACAATTTGTTTGAAAGTCTAAAAATATTCACCACAAATATTCATAGAACCCTATGAAAGCTGTAAATCTAATCATCCTAACGTTGTTACTTTAAATGCGTCTGAAAATTTATGTCAACTTTCCATTTGATGGATCATTTTGTTTTCTCTACTACGTTGTTACTACGATTTAATTTTAAAATAACTTTTTTATATGAAAACTGCTTCAAAAAAGTTAAAATATTTTTTCAAAATAGTTAAGATTTGAGTGGATTGGTTAAATTTCTGTTTTCTAATTTGTTGTTGGAATTTTTAATCAGTAATTTACAGACGAAAATCCAAAAGGAAACCTAATCCTGAAATTAAGACAATATAACTTATAATAATATAAAAATTTTTATGATCAGTTATGATCAGACAACGTTTCAATTTAAAGGAATAATGCACTACAATTGTCCCAGGGAAGTGGGGGGGGGGGGTTAACTCCCTATAAAAACCTATACGGGGATGTCTGGAAAATTTGGGTGGGTTTCCGTGCTTTTTGGTATTAATTCGGGGTATGTTTTGAAACTAATATTTATTCGGGTTGTATTTACACAAACTTTGAGTGCTATGTATTAAATCCTCAGATATTTGTATATAAACCTCAGTATTAGTTCGTGTGTACTTTTTCGATATGGCTGTTTTTTCGGGTAGGTATTTTCATCAAAATTTTTTTTTCCGGTATATTATTGACAGGTATGTCAGTATTTGCTCGGGTACCTTTTCTTAAGCCATTTCCGCACACCTCCGTCAAAACTCCAGAGAGCCCCCCCCCCCCCCCCCCCCCCCCTTTCCCGTTACAATTTTATTCATTTATCTTTTAATGCATTCAGTCTCATTACCCATTACTAATTAGTATTGTACTGCTTACTTTTCCAGATTTTTCACACTAACAGTTTAAAACAACCGTCGATGACGTCACCACCACATCGGATTCCCATTTGTGCAAAGAGTTACTAAATATAACACAATTTCGAAAGCAGAACGAAAATGTCCATAAATGAAAGGTATTTTGACAAAATGATATTTTATTACCGAGCACTTATGTATTAATTACAGTGGAGAGCGAGAAGCATTCGAGGCCCAGTTATTGCAAGTAGCGCATTTTAAAAATGTTTAACATACCCGAATTGACACTATTTTTTAAAAGATAAACAGTTTTTTCTAAGTATCAATCTTTTGGTGTATCTTATTCTAGATAGCTGACAAAGTTTTTAGTTAAACGTATTATTAAAGTACATTATCGCGTGTCTGTTAATTGCAAAAGTTAAATTTGAAGTATTTTAAGATCAATCAAGTTAAACATCGTTATAAATGCTTGGTACAGGTTGATACAATAATAATCGGTTTTTCTTCCTAGGTAATGATATAGTAGTACTTGTACTTTTTCATGTTCAACTACCGAAGCGGCTTTGGTGGTCTCGTGGTACATGTAACGTATTCGAGTAGGGAAGGTCGCGCGTTCGTTCCCCGGAAAAGTCAAACCAAAGAGTTTGAAGGTATTTTCTTTTTCTCCTCCAAGCATTCGGTGTTTTGGAGTAAGAGAAGACTCGTCGGCTTGGATTCATATTGATTAAACAATCCATGCATTTAATATTTAACCGCAAAACTGTCGGTGGCATTTGACATAGAAGATAGAAGAAGATAAGTTTGAAACCTGGATACATGGAGGAGTAGAAATTACACTGAGATTGCTGAAATAATGCGACCGAAAATATGAGGAGTGACGTTATACATGTATGTCGACACGTTTTTAAATAAAAAAAAATTTACTTAATTTGTATTTTCTCCTTAAATCTCTAGATTTGTTTAATTAAAAATAAATCGAAAAGATCTTCCAATTGTACCCTAACAACATTGATGATGGATAATCTTTCAGCTAATGTTGGACATTAGATGAAGTTTTTTAGATATCTAATTTAATGTCATTTACTAGTATACTATTATTGTTCTACCAAATGTTTTTATAAATCTTCAATACAGGCTATTACGGTCAAGAGTATAAAATATTTGTATCTCATCATCTCCAAGTGAACCTGGAAGTAAGGATTACTACAAATCGCCGAGTGACAGTCAAGGCAACTTTTTACAACAAATGTGAAGACTTAAACTTTCATTTTATTCGATGCTCTAAAGCATGATAATTTATTTTGATTTGATTACTGCATTTTGATTGGCTGAACAGCATAGAACAATATTGGTTATACGGTATAACCTGGTTTGGTCTTGTGACATCACCAACGGATTAATCCGCCACTTGCAAATTCAAATAGTCCCATGTCATAATTGATGCTTGAAACGAGGAGTCATTGTACTTCTGTCTGGAAATTAAATTATAAGGAATGTTTAAAATTTTTGAACAGATTATACTTTAATAACCTGGTTTGGATCAGTTTTCAGCCTATTCTTAAACCGGTTCGCGGTTTTTTATTATGCGTAAACTGTCCGAAACCATGCAGGTTATATCGTATAACCTGTTCAAAAATTGGAAACATTCCTTTAATAAGTTAATATAACGTCCTAGAAAGAGAGCTATTGCTTTTAAAAACGCTGCTTAGCCAAGATTATTAGTAATGGATTGTTTGTCGTAACAATGTTACTGTTACTATTGTTTAAATTATTTTCGCTAACACCGTGTTCTCTACGAATTTTCTGCCATTTCTGGATTGACACTTTAAGACCATCCGAAACCTGCTCCATACGCAGCAGCAATTGCTTAGCATTCCGAAAAAAAAAATTCACTCTGTTTTTTACATTTTTTCTCGTCATAGTATTTGAAAAGAGAATTGTTATGTGTTGTCTTCTGTGTTTGTTGGTTTGTCCGTTATTTGACTTTAATGTTTTGGATTGCTCATAGGTATTCCTGTCTATTTTAAAATAAGAAACTCCATGAATCATGGTGAAGATTTACAAAAAAAATATACTAACATTGAGCATAGATGATTAACAATGTTCGTGTAATTGTTATTTGTTAATACTTTTATGTCTATTTGTTGTAATAAAATTTGTAAAAAATTTGTGTCTTGACTTTAGACGTCAGTAGGAAAAGTTGAACTAAACTATATTTTGCCTGCATTGTTTAGATCCGTACTTAACTCAGTGGCTTAGATTTGTCAATAATTTTTCTGGTCACATAAAAACTAATGTTAGTTCAAAAGCACACTGGTTCACCTCCGATCCTTTAGAAGGGTTCGGTTTACTATCTGTTCATTCTTCTCGATTCTCACATTATCGTAAAAAAGTATGAGACAGGCATGATTTACGCATCAAATACTGAGAACGTTCAGTTACCAAAATGTCCCTACTGTGTGAGACAATCACTGACTCTTCCAAAGAAGAGTGACATCGTGTTGAACAGAGTGAGGAGTTTAATTTGGAATGGGACAGGCATGATGTACGCGAGAAGCTTATCCATCAAATACTGAAAACGTTCAGATACCAAAATGTCCCTACAACTAAAGATAAGCAAGTTAAACAAGAATCTAAGACCCTTCGTTCATACATGTCATACATTGTTGAGACAGAAAAGAGTGAAGTGAGGTGTAATAGAAGACATTTAGCAAAAGTAAAAACAGCGCTATGAATTGATTTCGCTAAAATATAGAACAGTTCTTTTATTGTCTTTCTGTTGATGACTATTGATTGGCCTTAGGTTTTGGATCTATTTTTCCTTTTTTGTTTTACATGTCCCGTGCCAGGACACTGTAATTTCAAATGTCATTTTAAATTTCACTTTAAGAGTACACATGAGACTGAATGGAATTTCCAAATTAATGACTGTATAGTTGGTTTACCACAGAGAAGCTTTTAAACGACAAAACCCATTTTCACTCTGACTTTAACAGATTTCCACTTTCTGTTTTTCCCAACTCATAAACACAATAAACACGTCCATAAAACATAATAATATGCCAAAATTTAGTATTAACATACAACACCATTGCTGTAGTTGGTAAAAAATAATTTTTTGATACCAGTTTTAATGCGCAAGATGTGCTTACTTCGTCATATCCAACTATAGAAGTCATCACGTGACTTTGGTGACGTCACACATCACCTATACCATGCCCAAGTAAATTGTATAGAAATGCACTGGGGCGATCAGGAATCGATAAAATAAACTACTTTTAGTACGTGCTCAAAAAAGTTTGGTGCTTTATAGTACTTTCTCATATATGTAGAAATATATTTATGCTATTATCCCTTCCAAATGCATTTGAAAATTTGACTTATTTTCTCGTTTAGTCCACTGTTAAATCATCTAACTCCTATAAATTGGCTTCTTTGTCGTTTTTAAACATAAAATTGCGATTTACCCAAAACAGATGGAAAAATTTTGGTGCTATGTGCTAATTAATACTTTCATAACTTTTCGAAATATCGTAATTGCAATAGTTTATTTTTTTATTATATCCCTTCCAAATTGATTTGAAAATTAGCTATTTTCGGAAAATCTGTTATTATTTTTCAAGATGGCGACGATGACCGGAAATGGCACTAGGCGCGAAAATACAAACATTTAATGACACCAAAGTCCGCTTCATTTTTCGACAAAGAGGATTACTGCTGTCACAAAAGCTTCTTAAGGTGAGAGGTACGTAAATCAGCGCCTCTATCGGATTACGGGAAGATTGCGCTCGTTGTTATGAGAGTTATCTCCCTTACACCAGAAAAAATATTTTCAATATGTCGGGAGAGTATCCGCCTCGTAAAAAAAATAGGAATTACGGTCGAATATTAATCAATGCAATTCAAAATTTATCACAAGTACTTGTCAATATTATATTGTAGTATTATTTTGTTTTATTTTATTGATCATAGAATCCAACATCTATAGGATTATCAATCAAATACAATATAAAACAACAAACATCAATTATAAACTATATGATCAAAATATACACAACATTAAACATAGAGTTTTAAATGATTAACTGTGAATGAGATTTCATGTCCAAATAAAACAGCGTTTCCCGCCAAAGAAAATGAAAATAACTTAACATCGTCATATGGCGTGATGGTCGGACAGTTCTGGGCTAAATTTGAAAGAAAGAAATCCGTCTCCAAATTCGATCAAGAACACAAACAGACACACTATCGATAAAAAATCGAGAAATCACTTTCATATACTTTATATTTTAGGCTTAATATTCAAGCTAGATTATCATGTCAAACTTATGTATAAACATTCAAAGTTTCTAAATACAAAACAAATCCGTTGTTTATGTTGAATTGTATCACGTCCGCAATATGTTCTATAAATAAAAGTGCAGTGTATGCTGCCTGAGAGTAAAATAAAATCTTGGAAAATCTTGAAAGCAAGTGCTAGTCATATAAATACATTTTTATTTCCCAGTGCATTTGATAATGATAGTGAAATTTTGGTGATAGATTCGGGTGATTTTTGTAAGTAATAAAGGCAAAGAACTTTAAAAAGGAAAGAATGAATATCAAAGGAAGTACATAGCTGAAAGAGACAAATTTTTATGAAAAAATAATTTTAAAAATAGACGCTTTAAAAACGTTATTCATGTTTTCACATTATAAACAATTTTTTCATATTTAAGAATATAGGTTGTGAACGTGTATTGCTTTGTACTAGACTGACACGTTGCGCCGGATTTTTAACGTGCTAGTTCAACAGGAAGACTTGTCATCCTACCAGGACACATTCTTCTGACTCCAAACTGACTAGTCTTTCCTCTTACTCCTAAACGCCGCGTGTTTAGCGAAGGAGCAGCAATTTCTAATTACAAGTCTTTATTTTGACCCAGTCAGAGAACGAATCCACAACCGGCTCCCGCACTCAAGGTGTACACGTTATCACGACACTACAAAGATGAGGCAACCATCAATAAACCCTAAATGACACAGGTTATGATTTAGGCTTTCCGTAATTTTATTAGGTTTTTATGGCAATTCCTAATTTCTTTATAATTTATGCACAATTTTACTGAATTCAATACAATTTAAAACTTATAATATTTTATAGATATATGTCTAGTGTTGAAGACTATGTTACCCGTAGCTCTTTTTTTAGTCATTTTTGTCGTTAAATTGCTGTTTCATTATAAACCAAACTTCGCACTGATTGAAAAAAAAAAATAAAAAGATCGTCTTATCTAAAACATTCAAAATGGTTATATAGTCATTTTGTACTGATTTAGAAGATTTATTGTATCACTGAACTTCCGAAACAAAAATAAGAAAACATATTAATAATGTTTACAATAGAATTAATTAAAAATAAATTGAAATAAGTTCTTTCTGCACCGACAGGCTTTCCTGTTATCCATAGATTGTAATAAACGTAATTTCTTTTCAGACAATATTTTAATTTCATATTGCCAGGAAGTGCATTCGTGTCTAAGTATACATCATAAAAAGATACCTCTATAACGTTAGTTTTGCTTCGACTGATTAATTATGTATGTGACATTAACTTGGAAGACGATAACTCTGCAATGAAAGGCGTGACGTCGTGAAATCCATTCTATTGACGTTATAAAATGTCGACGTTTTTGTAATCGGCAACTCCTTTTCAGTATAAAAAATAAGTTCGGTAACCCCATGCAAATAATACATCAAAAGAAAGGAAATTTCCATGACGACAACATTTAATTTTTCTAAAAAAAATCGTAGGATTAAGAAAATTTCAGATTTTTTAGATAAATTTCGTGCAATTTCACTTAACTTTATAGTGTTTTCCTGAAATTTCCAAATGGCTGTAACTCTGAAAGTAGATCGGTTACCCACTTATTTTTTTTCAATTTTCCTTTATATTTCCTGAAGTTGTAAGTTTATTCAATTTCTTTAAAAAATCGCTGCACAAGCCATTTACGTACCTGTTACATTAACCAGGGTTTTATCGGGGATAAGTTGATGTCATCACTTAGGAAATTTTACGGTCGTCATCACGAATTGATTGACCATTACAGTGTTCCAATATCTAAGATGGTGTTGGACATATTCCCACTTTCGTAATCTTTCATATGCCTCCGCCGATTTGTGACTTCCTTCGGATTGACTTTGTTGAACTTCACGACGGGTGCCGTATACGGAGCAGGAACTGCTTACCCTTCCGGAGCACCTGGGTTTACTCCTGGTTTTTATATGAGTTCGTGTTGTTCATTGTTTTTTAGTTTTCTGTGTTTATTTGTTTTGCTTGTGGTTGTTCATTTGCCTTCCCGGGTTTGTCTGTCCAATGGATTACGTTTTTTTATTGCTCTTTAGGTATATTTGTACTTTTTTTCAATTTCATATTTGCATCGGAAACAAACGATTATGTGACCACTCGGCCAAATCCGCTATAAAAATATAGCTTCAGTGGCCGAGGTGAATCTTGGGATGAACATGTGTGTATGCGTGTGGCGATGAATTTTATTACCTCTCTGGCACTTATTTGGCAGCAATCTGATTTAGCTATTTTTTGATACATTATATGGGATGATAATGTTTTATTATCATACAGTCACAGTAAATACAGTATTTAACTAATCGTCTTAATATTGTGACAACCATATAATGGATATATCCAGTGGATTTCCGAGGCATTATCGGAGATACAGGGTAGTCCTAAATATTTATATACGCCTAAATACTAACCCAACACTGTTAAAACCAGATTTTAATACTGTCAAATTTCTGTCCGCCTATGGCGGGACTCGAACTCACACCGTTGAGACACTATGGCACCTATTCGCCTAGCACCATGTTCAGCGCCCTAGACCACTCGGCCAAATCCGCTATAAAAATATAGCTTCAGTGGCCGAGGTGAATCTTGGGATGAACATGTGTGTATGCGTGTGGCGATGGAATTTTATTACCTCTCTGGCACTTATTTGGCAGGAATCTGATTTAGCTATTTTTTGATACATTATATGGGATGATAATGTTTTATTATCATACAGTCACAGTAAATACAGTATTTAACTAATCGTCTTAATATTGTGATATATCCATTGGATTTCCGAAGCATTATCGGAGATACAGGGTAGTCATAAATATTTATATACGCCTAAATACTAACCCAACACTGTTAAAACCAGATTTTAATACTGTCAAATTTCTGTCCGCCTATGGCGGGACTCGAATTCACACCATTGAGACACTATGGCACCTATTCGCCTAGCACCATGTCCAGCGCCCTAGACTACTCGCCCGAATCCGCTATACAAATATAGCTTCAGTGGCCGAGGTGAATCTTGGGATGAACATGGCACATGTGTTTATGCGTGTGGCGATGGAATTTTATTGCCTCTCTGGCATTTATTTGACAGCAATCTGATTTAGCTATTTTTTGATACATTATATGGGATGATAATGTTTTATTATCATACAGTCACAGTAAATACAGTATTTAACTAATCGTCTTAATATTGTGATATATCCATTGGATTTCCGAAGCATTATCGGAGATACAGGGTAGTCATAAATATTTATATACGCCTAAATACTAACCCAACACTGTTAAAACCAGATTTTAATACTGTCAAATTTCTGTCCGCCTATGGCGGGACTCGAACTCACACCGTTGAGACACTATGGCACCTATTCGCCTAGCACCATGTCCAACCCCCTATACCACTCGGCCGAATCCGCTATACAAATATAGCTTCAGTGGCCGAGGTGAATCTTGGGATGAACATGGTACATGTGTGTATGCGTGTGGCGATGGAATTTTATTACCTCTCTGGCATTTATTTGGCAGCAATCTGATTTAGCTATTTTTTGATACATTATATGGGATGATAATGTTTTATTATCATACAGTCACAGTAAATACGGTATTTAACTAATCGTCTTAATATTGTGACAATCATATAATGGATATATCCAGTGGATTTCCGAAGCATTATCGGAGATACAGGGTAGTCCTAAATATTTATATACGCCTAAATACTAACCCAACTCTGTTAAAACCAGATTTTAATACTGTCAAATTTCTGTCCGCCTATGGCGTGACTCGAACTCACACCGTTGAGACACTATGGCACTTATTCGCCTAGCACCATGTCCAGTGTCCTAGACCACTCGGCCAAATCCGCTATAAAAATACAGCTTCAGCTTTATATAAACAAATAACTGACATAACTTAAATAAACAAATCGCACCTTTGCCAGTAATTGATACTATTAACGAATGAAAACCAACACAGATGACGGATCATTTCATACAGACATAATTTCTTTTCAATCGAGGATATTATTATAGAATGTTTGTGTGATGATGTGGTTATAATAAAAAGGGGGTGATTCATTCTGTAGATACTGATATATTACCAGACACATATTGTTTTATGTCTCGGATGCTACTAATACAGTATATTCTTTGTTCTTGCTTCAAAATAAGGTTGAAATGTGTTATTTTTTTACGATTGTTGTGAAATTATTCAAGATGGCGCCCACCCCAATCAGCTTCTACCTTGTCATACCAAAGTAAATATCGTTCATACGAGTAAATAGTTATAGTATAACTAATATTGAAATGCGAATACCTAGCAATCTACAACGAGTTACCGAACAACACATTAATTCACGAGTGCGCGTAGCGCACGAGTGAATTATAAGTGTTTCGGTCACGAGTTGTAGAGCTTTGGTATTCGAATTTCAAGATTAGTTATTCTGTTTATTACATTGAAATATTCCATGTATTCAGAAATTTTAACGATAAAATACAAGGGATTATGTTTTTATATAATTACGCGTCAACCATTGTCTAGCAACGTTGACGACGTTTATTGTTACGTCACTTCCTAGAGTGAAATATGACTTTCGATTTCACTTCGTGAATTATCGATTTTGATTTCACTCGGAAATTCCGGTATTTCACCACACTCAATGTAATAAAATTAATTATATAATATGTCAAATGTTTACAATATATAAATACCAAAAAGGATAAATTATTAATCTAAAATAAATTAAAATGTTATTTATCTGACATTGAACATGTTGAAATTATATTTCATCTCTGCATTCAAATTTGTGATAACCCACTTATATACAGGCCTCTGCATTATCAAAAAATTTAGCGTTAAATGTGAAATCAGGCTGTTTTTGGTCAGCAAACGGTTTATCTGTATATATACAATGTACCTGTGTGTTGGAACAATAAACATACGGACAGTCAAGGTACAACATACATGTCAAATCGTTAATTAGTTATAATTATATGAAACACACCATGTCAATTGCGGAGAACAAATTTCTTTACGTGTAATTAAATTTACTCAGATAAAAATCAAATCAACCCCCCCCCCCCAATTGCTTTTTTTTTGGGCTTAAAAATGAGAAAAAAAACTTGCACCGTAACCCTTTATTACGTGTTATTATGTACTTTTGCCAGTTTGTATAATTGGTGATAAATTTCGTATTATATATTATTGTCACAATTTCAATCCATGTGAAATGTTACTACATATTCCAAATAAAAAGTATTTTAAAGTGAAGACGAGGGGTCTATAAACAATACAGAGTTATCGAGGTACGATAAATACCTGGCATGAAAGGGACCAGTAGAAGATAATTGGGTAACCAGTCAATAAGTCTAAACAGAGTTACCTAACTTAATTATGACCGATATAGTTGCATATGTCAATTTACGACTCATCAGTTGTGCTCAAGGCCTAAACAAAGCCTATAACAAGAAAGATGATTTAAGCAGAAGAGTCATTCAACATTATGACTAATTGTAAGAATGGTACTGTTGTGAAACTTAGATTTTGCTTTAAATTATTTACAGCAAATACGTCTGTTTGCGTTTTCATGCTTCAAGGTATTCGAAGATGTGTCCATAACCCCTTCGTTTGATGTGTACATTTCTAAACTAGAGCAATTTTCTTAATAAAGGGAGGCAACTCTGAAGGATATACTATTGAACAGAATAACAAATATACTTGACTGTTACAAATATCTTGTACAACGTATGTATATGTATGAACATCGCAAATGAACAATTTAATAGTGACATCCACAGACTGCATTATATGTTTATATTTGTTTTTTTTCTGACCTTGTGGAAGAATAAAAAATCGGTTTTAATTACTCATTAATTACAAAATGACCTTGTACATGTATTTTAGTGGATATCAGGTATCTTAATTCCCATGACATACAAATGTATATATTCTGCAATGTCTGGCTACTGCATGGAATAAGTTATGAAACTACCTTTATATTACATTTTATATGATTTCCAAAGCAGTCGTGTAATACACTCAACGCTGTTCAATTTCGTGATTATGCTTCATCACGTGCGTTTATGATGAAAACGATTTTCAGTGAGTAGGAACACTACACCATGTGGCGAGCCCTAAATGGCCGAAAAAATTAATAACCAAATGCATAAAACATTTGGTTATTAAATTCAATCCTTAAATGTGGTTTAAAAACTAAGGAATTCAAATTGCAAGTGACCGAAATTTTCCTTTCTGAAGAAATGCACATATTATTTGCGATGGGGTTAAACTTGTTTAATTGAATCCACCCTAACCCATCCCACCCCCACCACTCCATCTGTGTATGGTTCGCAAAAAGCAACGAGTTATCCCATGATGCAAATTATTGAACGTATTTATAAATTTTTAAGAACATATATTTAACTTTAATTATGAAGAATTATTTATTTGTATAAACATATATATATATATATATATATATATATATATATATTTTATGAATCAATATTTTGATTTGATGAATACATATTTAATTGTTTTGAACAATTATTTGTTTTTATGAACATATATGATTTTTTTACGAACAAATATTCATTTATGAACATATATTTATGTTTTAAGCATATATATTTTATTTTATGAACACATATTTCGATTTATTGAATATATATTTTGTTTTAATGAACATATATTCGTTTTTAAGAACAATTATATAATTTTATGAACATATATTTTGTTTTTGCGAATATTGCAACGTTTGACACGCTATATATGTATATTTCAGCGTAGTACAGTTTTTAAAATCTAATTATCTCCCTTCGAGCATAAATATTGTCTCTATGCGTGTCACCAATAAAAAAAACTAAAATTAAAAAATATTGATAAAAAACTTGCCTTAGAAGATATAACTATGAATAACAACGGTTTTCCCTGCAGTGTGCCTAGGAAGATGTAGATCAAACTGCAAGTCATTTTCGGGAACACTGTATCTCAAGCATTACTCTGCCCTTTCCGACAGTCGTAATTAAGTCTCCCAAACGAAGTGGGAGACATAGATTTTGATTTGCGATTTTTATCGAACATTTTTTTTTCTTTCTTTCCGATTTTGTTCGTTCGAGTTCTAAATAGCCGTCATAGATATGGATCTGAGATTTCCCATGATGAAAGATCAATGTTTCTAGATGTGCACAATACTATTCATTTTTTGATAGGGATCATTATAGACGTATAATGAGGAGTTCAATAGGCTAGGGGTTTACTATAGGACTCTATGTGGAAATTTATTTTTTCATCGAAAAACTATGAGAGTGACCAATAACCATCTCATATCCTATATTTTATTATACATCGTGACCACACCTATCATATAGTAAATGACATATACCTCGTTCCTCTAGGCGGGTCATCCTCACCTCTCAAAGTCTATAATTTTGAAAAATGTCATGTGCAATTAAAATCCATAGCTTTAAATCATATGTTTATTATTCTCCGTAACAAGACGCATTAAATGACATGTACCTCATTCTTTCAGTAGGGTGATCCCTACCCCCATAAATCAGTAATGTCCAATTATCTCATAAACCGTAAAAATCCCCACCTCTAAACCATATATTTTCTTATTCGACATGGAAATATGCACCAAATGACACTTACGTCGCTTCCCAAGGGGGTTATCACCACTCCCATCAAATCAATAATGTTCAGTTATCTCATAAATCGTTAAAATTCCCACACCTAAACCATATATTTTCTTATTCCCCATGGAAAGACGCATCAAATGACACATAGCTCGCTCCCCAAGGGGGTTATCACCACTCCCATTAAATCAATATGTTCAATTATCTCATAACCCGTTAAAATCCCCACCCTAAACCATATATTTTCTTATTCCCCATGGTAAGACGCACCAAATGACAAATACCTTGCTTCCCCAGGGGGTTATCACCACTCTCATTAAATCAATAATGTTCAATTATCTCATAACCTGTTAAAATCCCCAACCCTAAACCATATATTTTCTTATTTCCCACGATAAGACGCACCAAATAACACACACCTCGCTTCCCCAGGGGGTTGTCAATAATGTTCAATTATCTCATAACCCATTAAAATCCCCACCCCTAAACCATATATTTTCTTATTCCCCATGGTAAGACGCACCGAATGACACATACCTCGCTTCCCAAGGGGGTTGTCACCACTCCCATCAAATCAATAATGTTCAATTATCTCATAAACCGTTAAAATCCCCACACCTAAACTATATATTTTCTTATTCCCCATGGTAAGACGCACCAAATGACACATACCTAGCTTCCCCAGGGGGTTATCACAACTCCCATCAAATCAATAATGTTCAATTATCTCATAAATGTTCTAAGGTCAAGCGCGACGTCCTAATGAAGAAACGGCATATTAGCGGCGCTGAGAGCGATGCGTATAAACAATACCGTCATGACCGTGATTCACTTTAATCTTGATATATATAAAATTATAAAAACTTGTAAGAAACCCGACACCTAAACCGTATATTTTCTTATTCCCCATGAAAAAACGCATGAACTGATATATACCTCACTTACCCAAGGATTCATCCCCATCCCCTCGAATCATTAGTCTTTAATAATCTCCTAAAAATCCCTGCCCCAAAATCATATTTCCTTTTTCGCCATGATAAGACAAACAGATTGATAAAAACCTAAACCCCCACCAAAAAAGGGGGGACATCCTCGCCTCTGAAATCAATAATTTTTAATTATTTCAAAATCCGTAAATTTATTCTTTTAACACGTTTTAATACGCAATGTTCAAATCTCATAAACCATTTAACTCCATACCCCGTATTCATATATATTTCTAATTGCCTATAAGGAGACGCAGTAAATGATTTTACACATTGCCCGGGGAATGGGGGTATTCCCTCGTAAAAAATCAACAAAAGACATTGAAATCCTTGGCCCTTAATTATAAAACATTTTTATTCATTGTGAAAAGCTCCGATATCTTCAGAGTTCATGTCCCACCCACCCCTTTAAACACGGGATGCTGAATAGCTTCGAAAACTGCTGGCCGGTATAATCATTATGGCCATGACAAGACCTAATGAATGCACAATTGTTATTGTTCGTTGGGATAATTTACTATTTCCGGAAGATAATAAATTGTCATAAAAATTCTCCAATAATATTTTATGCTAAACTGTATTGGTCTAATTTTTTTATTTTTTGTCTGATTTTTATGGGACTTGTTTATTATGTTCCTTTTTTGCTGCAAAAAAATCACTTTCTATCCGTTTTTGTCTACATCTGTTATCGTTTTTTGAGACTAAGATGACGCGCTAATTTTTGAAACTTTTTGATTCTTCATCGGATTTGATGATTTTTTTAAAATGATTCCTCACGAAAAACCCAACAAAAGTTACTTCAGAATGTTTTTGTATCTTTCACCGTTTGCAAAATAAAAGTGTCAGTGATAAGTTCATTGATGCCACATATCCTTAAATTTTTATATTTATATTGAATTTGGCCTCGCCCTTACACAAATGACTGAAAATGAAAAAGAAAATCCTGTTGTTATTTACCCCAGTGGGTGAATGGTCGACGAGATGACACTGATTTCGTTCTGTGATTTCGCGGGTGTGTTAACTACATGTGTAACGTAATTTTTAAAACTGTAAACCCGTCCATCTCAAATTTAAATCCAAATACATGTTTATTTTTTTCATCCAGTTAAATTCATTTTTGGAGGGTATTGCTCCTGGCCGGGGATCGTGACTGTCCAGTTGAGTTTTTTTTTCTTTTTGTAGGTGTTTAAAAAGAAATTAAGAGTTGTCTTTCTTTATAGATAAATTTAATTGTATTGGGTGAATATACATCGTCGGAAACCCACGGCCGGTCGCTCTTACGCTTTGCTTCCACTTACCGATCGTGGGTCAATTCATTCATTTTTTCTCGTTTTCATGAATATTCATGAATCAAACTGACCATTGAAAATGCTGCTAACAATAATGGAATTCTCCACTTCGGAGATTTTAACAATAGTGACGTTCTCCACTTTGGACATTAAAAAGTTATGCGTAATGCAGTTGGTGATTTTTTGTTGTGTAGTGATTTTTTCACGTGGTCAGTAATGCATTCTCTTTGAAAGTATGAACACTAGTTTACTTTGTTTGAAAACTATAGTCAAAAATACACAGGAATTGCGTACCGGCGATGACATACATCTTGACCCAAAGACCGTCTTTTAACTGTCACTTGATTGGCTGTATTCCCATTACAGAATCGTAAGGAAACCAATCAAAATGGTTCATGAATATATTCATGAGAACGAGAAAAAATGACTGAATTGACCCACGTCGGTAAGTGGAAGCAAAGCGTAAGCGCGACCGGCCGTGTGTTACTGACGATGGTGAATATACAACTCAGATATTTTTTTATTATTAATGTGGTCTTTCATCTTTTAATTATTTTATTTTCTGTCCTTACATCATATTGTAGATTTAATATAATATTGATACAAGGAAGACATCAATGTATCAGACATAATATAGTGTTATTAACTGGCTGTTTCTGTATTGGCACTGGTATAGATTCAAGGTTTGTTGTATTGGCCTCGAGACCCATAGGGTCGAGGGCCAATACAGCTGACCGAGAATCTATACCAGTGCCAATACAGAAACAGCCAGTTCATAACATTATTATTAAATAATGAAACTTTTTCAATACAGACTTGTTCTGAATGCTGTATTACATACATCAAATGTGAATATTTATTATATTATATTTCCAATACGGACTGGCAATGATGTGAATATAGGGCCAATATTTCCAATACGGACTGGCAATGATGTGAATATAGGGCCAATATTTCCAATACGGACTGGCAATGAAACGACCGGAAGTGAAAAGGCTGTATTAGCCCTAGGGCTCATACGGCCTTTTTCAGTATTGGACCGGGCCGAAAAGCAATATAGATCACGTGATTTATATGACCAGGACGACGTCACCAGTATGACTCATGCCGTTTTGGTAGTATTAGGGCTGTTTTAATCGTATTATTTAATAATATGTATTAACAGATATTATTTCATTTGCTTGGTCATAAATTAAAAAAATATCTTGTTGTGTTGCAATTGATCATTTTATATAAATATGATTCAAACTACACTGACTTGATATTGGGAGGACTTATCACGACAGGTAAGAAGTCTTTTTATTATTTTTATTTAATGAAACCGAATGCATTTTATAACACCATACAATAAAATCAGTTCTCGTAAACGCTTCAGAAATATTGGGATATATCTCTGTCAATGCAGCATGCCGACAAGCAAAGGTTGATAAAATGGGACATTGTATGACTGTAAAAATCGGTAACAATCGTTCCAATTTATTTTTGAAAAAGCCAATTATTTTTTTTTTTTATTATTCTATTCCTTGATTTTTGCGTAAAGGTTGACGTCATCACACGGTATCCGACATGGTCTAAAACATTATACAAAATGTAGTACTTACGAAGTCATCTGATGCCAAATGAATTTACACTGCACCCAGCCAGTCAGTTGACATTGGGGAAGCCATATATTTAACTTGTAGAGTGTAAAAAGAGGATTATTAAATGTAGAAGATTGTTTATCCCGTTAACTAGTTATTATGTCTTCAGTTTACACTATCGCCTACATTTGATTCAGAACACAAACAAGTGACCATCTTTTTATTATATTGTACAAATGTAGAAAATGAACGTTTAAAAGACAATGGCAAAACAAAAGACGCTTAATAATCAAATTCATCTATAGTCTTCAAGAATTGAGTTTTCACATTTAATAGAAATCTTATGAAAATACGATTCATCATTATAAAATGAGAAAGAGAATTTCCTTCAATCGTATATATTGAGATTAATCATTTTTTTAAGGAAACCACAAAATTTGATTTACTAAGAATAAATGAAATATAGTTTAGGAATATTGATATACACATTTATATATTACTTGTCAGAGACAGTGAGGAAATGAAATTTTTATCTTGAACGACAAACGACAAAATATAAATTAGAGGGCATGAAACCAACTATATATAATACTAGGAAACTACGCGTGCATCCGAAAAAGATGGAATAGCTTTAAAATTTCTTACATCCCTTCCACTGGAAATTTCACCATTTTCTTAGGGTGAGATTTTTCTGTATCATAAACGGATGTGTGAAAATTATTTGCTATCATGTTTTATATATCTATCGATTTGAGAGACAGTAATTTAAGATCGCCATCTAAATGGTTAAGAAGTCAGAAATTTTACGTCTCCTCTCTTTCAACCCCCTCTCTCCTTCTGTCCAGCCCTTGAATAAAGCACAATTTATCATTTATGCTATAAATTTGGGGGGAAAAATTGACAAAAGGTGCGAGTGCGATATACAACGGGACCCAGTGGTATATCGCACTCGCACCTTTTGTCAATTTTTCCCCCAGCATTTATAGCATAACTCAAATGTAAAAATTTCGTCCACTGACACACGGTATATGGGAAATGGATTTAGTTTGTTGCATCCTACCTTTTTCCCTCTCCTCCCTTTTTTCTCTTCAACACCCCACAATTAACCTCCATTTTTTATCATTGTTTCAGTTATACTATATAATATTATATTGCGTTTATTTCTCTCATAATATGATGAACATTAAAAAAAAATGGCAATGAAGGTTGTGGGGTGTTGCAGAGAAAAGGGGGACAGGCAGAGGAAAACGCAACACACATGTGCTTGTGGTATATCGTCTGATCGGAAATGGAGACGAATGACAAAACCTGAAAACATGTCGGTGATTTGTTCCGTTCGAGTTAAATCATCGATAATTCCATATTAAAGAAACGTATTGAACTAGACGTGAGAAATTCTCAGACAACATATTCATCCTCAATCAGTCAAATTCTGATTTGAATTGTGTCTATTGCAGTTGTTACGTGATGACGACCCAAAGAAATCGAGGTCTTAATTTTAGTAGTATAGATTTTTTAAATAAATAGCTGACGAAGGTATTTTTCTATCTATTTGATTATTACCATATATAAATTAATGCTACATTTTGTAAATTCAATCCAGGGATCTCCAAAAGATTTACATCTGTTCTTTATAGGGTGTTTTCCATTAACGCTAGCCCCATATCGTGTCATTTTTGTTAAAATAAACATACGGAAAATTTTAAAATCAATAAATACAACAAGAGTACAATGTATTGTGATACCAATGAGATATTTCAAAGGAGATGGGTGTTACATATAACTGTTAATAATTGTGCTAATATGCTCCATGGCTTATGTCCTCACTCTTTCAAGACCGATGTTTGTAAACAGTGTCCTACAGCCGATAGGGATAACATGTACACCAGTTGTGTCAGTCAGATATAGATTATTATACTTTTTATGTACCCGCTGTCTTCTGCTAGCTTTGAAAATAGTAAGAGTATTCATCTTATATTTCTATCAAGTATGGCATATTTTCTGTAAGATCTAATTAACTAATGTGACTGTACTACACTAAAATTGTTATTAGGTATTAATTCTAGCTGTATAGATGATACCGGTATACTAGTATGTATTCTTAATAGGAAAGAATATCCGATATTGTGTCTACCCACTAGTACTACTGGCATACACACATCTACCTCATACACACGCCTTGACTGCTATTTGCAAGGTACATTGTAAACATGAACGGCTATGACAAAAAGAGAAATTTAAACTATATCCAAAGCGTGAACGTTCCTTTTGTAAATAGTGGCACACCAATCAGTCTGTTCATTCCCGCTACTGTACATGCTTGCCATCTTTTGATATCATTTTTATGTCAGGATAGGCCTACATGAAGTCACAGAACAAATGAGTATACAAGACATTCTAGACATTCAAGTTAATGGTTGCCCGTCTTTATCTTAAAAGCGTGCTCAGCGTAATTTTTATTGCTCACAAATAATTACTTACTAGCTGTTGGTGTAATATCCCATTATTTATTTTACTAGACGCATTTCGAGAGTTATCTACTAAACTCCTAATAATTAAATGATTACATGATATTGTTGGCATGAAGGCCTACTTTTGCTTCTAGATTGATGTCTTTGTCATGATAAATATTTAAATCCCCGTTTAATTCTTAATTTCATCAATAACTCCTTCTCATAGAAATAATATTTTGAATTGTATTTTTTTTTTTTTTTTTTGGTATTTCGAAATTAAATTGTGTATTTAATCTGATGATTTAAAGAAATTGAAAACAGAGGTAATTATTTTTATTATTAGTATCCTACTAATCTGAACATATACAGATCTAAACACTTATTTATTCATCTATTGTACACAGTATGAACACAGCTACCCATATTTTTTATATTTACAATAATTATTTAACGCTCATGATTTATGCTGAATTCATATACCGATACATGTATATACTTTTTAACACTTGACACTGTTATCTTACAGTCAAACGGATACATGTAAAAATGTAACGAAAAGGGGTAAGCGTCAATGAGAAAACCACACATCCTTATGTAGTTGAACGCGCGAAAAATTGATAATATCGAATTACCCTACTGTAAAAAAAATCATAGTAAATTGCACCGGAAAGAATACCGGGAAAGAATAAAGTCAAAATGTCAACAAACGTAATCACATTTTTCAAATAAACCCAGTTAAACATATAACTAGAAGTAGTAAAAACTGACATTTAAATTCTTAAATGTAAGAATGGACGTGATAGACGTTAAATCAAATTAACAGTGTTTTTGTTTCTCTTATATTTCGTTGGCAAGGCATGATGGATCAAAGAAGCTCAACCCAGAGAGCTGCCTAGCGCGTCCTCATGTGATGGATAGGGAAGGCCCTATTGTTGCAGGTTGTTAGGTCATAATACGGAAAGCCTGACCGCAGACCATAGTAGGTAACGAGTTTGGAGAATGTCACGCTCTATGCACGCCAAAGGCGCCCTCTGTAGTTTTCGAAAATGAAAAAATAACCACCCACCCTTTTACAGTGGGAGTCAAAATTGTCCCCTCCCACCCCGTTTGAATTGTGTTTGATTTATTGTTTAACTGCATGGTTTTCGTCCTAAGGAAGCACGAAATAGTTGCCAATGGACGCTAAGCAAGCAACAATCAACCAATATTTTGATGAATACCAATTTCTGTTTATTCCAGTGCACTCGAAATTTAAAATTTGATGAATTTGGAAATACCGTGTTGTATTTGATGTGGTTCCTGCGTTAAACGTAGATTTTGTTGTCGCAATTTGAGTTTACATGGCGACGCTTTGGTATTTCTTGACTTTACTAATGCAATCTTATGAATAAAGTTTTTTATTTTCTCAATTTAATGGTGAAAACCAATAATTCGGGGAAATTGCGTGTGCGAAGTTAGTGCATAACATCGTCACGTCACGATGGGCTGAAAGTTTGAACTGAGAAATTTGGTAATTTTTTAACGTCACGTTTGCTTGAAAATAGAATAAAATTTAATTGAATAGCATTTCCAAAGCACAGTTTCCGATTATTTTTTCTTGTTGTCCAATATACAATTCCTGCGAAATAACCGTTTTCAAAATGACGACCATGCTTGGTTACAGACAGGTAGAACTTAGATTTTAAGCAGTCTTCTAGCCAATCAAATTGCTTGTTACATTCTCATTGCGTTAGAATTGTATATTTGTCTTTGACATGCTTGAGTAAATATTAGAAAAGTTCAAAACCACGTAATTTTGGTACCCCTCTTATCATCTGAAGAAATCATTTTCAGTTAACCGCCAAAATAACATGATTCCATAGTAATTCTGATGCACAGATTGTGCATTTAAAAATCATTTTCCCCATTTGTGTTCAGGTAAATAATAAAAAAGTTCTATTAAAGGAATTACACAACAAAAATGGTAAAAAAAACCAATCCGTTTCCAAGTTAATAATGGGGTGTTGTCTCATTGACTCACGTCCTTTTACTATCAATTGACAGATTTCAGTTAAAATAATCGTCGTTTAAATTTTTTGTTCCATGACTAGATGGACTTATAGAATCATGTTTAACATGTTTAATGAAAATAAATAAATGATTGAAGATACCATATTTCTTGCGTACAATAAACAATGCCATGGGATTGGTTTTAACACTTACATGTCTGTATCACATAAATAAGACTTCACAAAACGGAAAGTTAATATCCATTTAAAAGATATATTGATCATGTATACCCTGTATAACATTATAAACACTTTCAGAGTAATGTTAAACCTGATGTATGTTAAAAACAAGATGCACAGTACATCTAGAATATTTTACTTTGTTAGTGCAATGGATGGACATTTTCAGTATTCAGTTAGATCCTCTGTGCTTTGTTTCTGGAGCCGATTTTTCCTCTTTGGATACGAGGACGAATTCATCGTCGTCATCTCTGTACAACTTCTGCCTAATGGTTTTGTTTTGCTGAGAAAACAGCGGAATACGTATAAAAAACCATTCCTGAAATTTTTGTTCATGAAACAGAATGTAATAGGATGTATACAGGATGACACATAGAACAAAAGTAATATCATGGACCACGCCGTGTCCGATATCCGAGGATGAATATCCCTGTAGTCTATTACTTTCCATGTATTTAATATATACAAAGGTGAACAACAGATGAAGTATTCCGTCACTACGACACACAACATTTTGATGACCCGTTTCCGGTTCTTATTACTAGATCTGACATTCGTTTGACGCAAACTGACATTAGCTGTTCCTTCACAATTTCTTTTATTTATACTCTTCATTTCATTGTTCGATGATAAAAAGGCGTCAGATGAATCTGAAAAAGAATTTCTATTTAAATTTCCTTTAGTTTTTGAACAAATTGAAATACATTTTCCAGCAAACATTACATGTATGTCATTTGATAAATATAAGTCTTCTACAGTAAAATTTTCAATTATGGAAGAAGAATATTTTATCTCCAATATAGGACCCACAAAGGACATGAATATCACAACATAAGATCATTAAAGAATGTATGAAAAAACCCATAACACAAAAAAACACCAAAACAATAAATAGTGCATTACTATATAGGAAGTTACGAGGAAGTGTGGCTGAAAACACAGATTCATTATTTGATGATTTGATATAATAGTGCTTTTTCAACAGATTTAAACAATTGGTTATTTTTCCGCGCCATTTAGATCTCACGATTGGTGTGTGGTTTCCTGTTCCAAGAAAGAAAAATCGTAGGGTTAACACTAGATATCTGTTTTTGGTCTGTTTAATCCATAGATAGAATGTTGTCTTTATGACATTTAACTAATGCCGTTTTTTCTTATAAATACACAATACAGAGAAAGAATACAAAGTTATGACTTTTAATACGAAATTCCATCACTGAACATCGTATTAACCTGATAAAAAACATATACAGAGATGTTTACCATTACCTGGCTGGTCCTGCATCTGTTGTTTCATGTTAAACCATAACTTGTAAGAAATCGCTCCATAGGTTATTGCCATTATTATTAGTGGAACAACTAGTAACACAACAGAGAGTGTTATACTGTAAGCCACCTGTAGTGGTCTTAGTTGCGGTTCCCAAATTTCCCGACATGCTTTGTGTCCTGTTTTAAGAGGTAACACTTCCTGAGCAGCAGCTATTGGTATCATTAAAAACAGAGCACAAATCCAGATTATAATAATTGTTTTATAGGCATGTGACAAGGTTTGCCATCGTCTTGAACGTAATGGCTGACAAATTGCAAAATATCTCTCTGCAGACAATGTCACTAAGGTAAAGCAGCTTACTCCGACTGACACCGCTGTAAAAGAAATATAAATGGTTTCAATTAAAATATATCATTTTCTCTCCTTTTTTAATCTACATGTTTCTTAATCATTGGCAATGTCACTGGAGAAGAAATATAGGAAGCAATCCATCGGACTTAGTAAAGGAAAACAAAAGTCACAATACGCTGTGTAAATTCATTATAATACATAATTTTTTTCATGTCTATTGCTTGGTTTAGATTCCAGAAAGATTAGTTTTATGCTACTTGGGTTATATATGTACAATATAAAATAATGTTATTATATTTTTTGTTATTGTTTGATTTTTTATTCCATGCAAAATAAATAACCGTCGAAACTGAAAACCCATACAGCACGCACTCACTAGTCAATACTTTTTATAGATTTTTCATTATTTATGCTCTTGGAAATAAAACATAATGTAGCGAAACAATTTAATAAACTTATGAAACTAAAGTACAACATAAACATCACAATCAAAATAAATGTATCATACCATAAATGATATTTATATATTTTAATTCAGCCGAAAAATATAAGAAAAAAAAACATAACAATATAAAGATATAAAAGAACAAATAAACAATTGGACTATATGCATTTGTTTTGCCTTAATAAGGATGCAAATACGACCAAATTTGACGGTTACATTAAAACAAATTGGCAGAAATCCTATACTGAAGTGTCCGAGCTTAAGGTTTAAGTTCCATTCTGTCATCCTGCTATTCCCTAAGGTAAACAGTGTGAATAGATGGCAATTTGCATTATATCATCAATTCTGGATGTATAGAGTTTGTTGACAGATTTACAGGAAATATAACATTACTAAATACCCTGATCATAATCTGATATTATATTGATGACGATGTTGAACGACGCATCAAAATATTATTACGTACAAACTTCGAATCTACTGAATATGCTTGAGCAATACTTTAGCATCTATTGATAATAGTTTCGGCTTTCCTCAAGTTTTGCTTTCACCAATTATGACAACATTTGTCCAGTGCAAGTGTATGAATATCCCAACATATAATGAGAAAATTGTGTCAGTTATCTCACTTTATTAACCAAGTTAACAAAGGGAGATCACTGTAATTATCTCTCCTTGCTCCTAAAGGCTAATAGGAGGCTATTTTATTATCTATCCTTGGTTACTTGGTAGGGCGCTGTGGTGCAGTGGTGAGCACATCGGATCGGACTACGAAGCCAAAGATCCCTGGTTCGATTACAGTGCGGGATCAAAATTTAAGGGATCAACTTTGCGACGCCCTATGGTATCGGTAAACGATGCTAGTCTGTAGGAAGGGGACGAAAATTAGCTATTCCTTGTAGATTTCGAAAAAGAGTAGACTAAAATGCCTCTCCATTGGCAGCTCTCGCACCCGCAGCGGAGAGAGATTAGTAAAGGTTCGTATAACTAGTTTCCCTCTACAGACTTGACACTCCACTGGCTTTTACTCACTGGTAATTTGACCTGCTTACTCTTCCGGAACACCTGATGTCACTCCCGGTTTTTATTTGGAGTTCACATTACTAGTGCTTTAGTTTCTGTGCTGTCTTGTTCTTTTTTGCTTAGTTTATTATAAGGTTTTATTCAATTTATTTTGGCGCGTTTGTTGTGTTCCATTTCCATGACTTTATCTTTTCCTTGGATTTCGAATTTAAGGACTGTTTTGTCGCTTTGATATTCTATTGTCTATAGTCAGAACATACATGACATAGATAGATTCAGAAAACGTAATGGTAGAAATTTGCAGTTTGGATATATTGTAAATAAAGTATCGTATCAACTGTCCCAGATGAAACTTACCTAAAACCATTTTTTAGCTAAATGTTCATATTGTTTTATTTTAATACTCGTCTATCTCAGGGTTTGGTCATGTGAATACATGTACATCAGAAGGGGTTATTCTAGGCAGGTTTGTAGCCATCAAAATCGTCATGGTTTTGAGAGTAATGTTAAGTTGCGTGATTCAAAATTTTTATATCGGTATCTACGAATAATTGATTCAAATATTGTGACTGGACTTGATTTCTATAAACCAACCAAATAAATTCTAAAACAAAATAATTTGATTTCTTTATCGCTCTAACACAGTAAACGTTTATTTGTTTTGTTAACTATAAAATTTAACATAGGTGGACGTCCACGTAAAACTAATGGTTTATTGTTTATACAAATTCTAGCACAGCTCTATTTGCTCAACAAAATATTCCATAGTTGCATGTTCATTCTCATCATAACACTCTAATACTTATCAACAATATAATGCACATTCACAAAAAAAAAAAACAGAGAAAAATACTCAATTATAATATCCCCGACAAAAAGAACCACTAGAACAATTGGAACTAGAACTTCTATTATTTTTCAATAGGATAAAAGAAAAAATTGAAACACTGTGAGCAAACAAAGACAAGTTGGAATGTGTGGTTTATTTCCTCATACCTTTGGGAACATTTAAATTTTTTTGCAAGTAATAAAATTAGTTTCCAACATTTATTGACTTTACATGTTCAATCACGCATCTCAGAAAAATTATTTGTTATGGCATGACATCACCAATCACCAATTTCACCATTACAGAACAATTATAAATGTGTAATATTTCGACTTCTATTTTTATTTTTAATTTCTTCTTCTTTTTACCATCGTCAAACATATTTCTTAAGAAGGTTGTTGGCTGTGACTTCAGTCCTTTTAGATTTAAGTTTGCTCTACAAAATTATAATCTCGACTTTGTATATTTTTTGTCTTTAATCACTGATAATGACACATGAGTTTGGCTTCCCTGTTTAGATCTGTTTACTTCATAATATATCATGATTTTTTGCTTGTATAAATGTTAGTGGAGAGCATATTTGATAAAGTTTTTTCCATAAATGTGCATTGAACGCAAGCAATTTAACATCTGAATTTGATGTACACTGCGTTGAATGTTCTATCATAGAATATCTACACACATGTGTATAATACACATGTGCAAGGGTTTTTGTATTTGTACTATTGGTAAGGAGATAAACAGAAAATTTATTTCTTAAAAAGTAAAGCTGATCTATTTATGTTTGAATATCAGCACCAATGTTGACAATTTTTGTTTTTATAAAGATGTTTAATGAACTAATATATGTCTTGCAAGCTTCCTGAAATTATCATATATTTTTAGCTACTTTATTGCTAATGCTGATTTAATAGCTAGAGCGAGTATAATGCGTCTCGAAACAAATTTCCGTTTTCTTAGCGGAATGCATTACAAAATTACGTTATGTCAGCTGCCTTTCATCAAGGTTTATTTCAGAAATCAAGAAAAGTTTGAAAGAATTACAATCGAATGCAGCAAACTGTAATTTAAAATCCAATGGTATTTTGCCTTTAGACATAAATAAAATGTAGTGAGAAAAATATTTAAGATAAACAAAAATTGGTAGAACCCTACAACTGTTTGAATTTTATAATTTGTATTTCAATAGCGTAATGTTTGACGTTAAATGTCGCGCGTTTGATAGTTCAGGGGTTTGACCCAAAGCTAAAGGAAACATTTACCACAGTACTTCAGAGAAAAAAGTCCTACGTAAATTGCTATTATAGAAATTTAAATTAATAAGTCAAATTAAAGAATACAAATTGATGTTTACACTCTAATATTAGCATTATGATGAAAAAGTTTTTAAACTTGTACATTTTCTCAAGATTTCTCATGAATTCAACGACTATATATAATCGATTCTATAAAATTTAGCAGCTATATTTTGTCATAGTAAATTCGTCTACAAGTCATAAACATATCGCACGTTTTCAAATTGGTTATGAGAAAAATATTGCAACATTAAACCTATTGGGAATGTGTATTCGTGTTTCATTAATTTAGTTAAAGTGGGTAATAATTCTTCATTTCCTATTATCACACCCTTTATTACGAAGTTAGAACACACAACTTTATCTGTGTTTAATACGAAGCAGTATCCGCATAAATGTAGTAAGAATCAGTAATCTGGACAAATACTTCACATATCAAGTATTTAAAAAAAAATTCAATGGATGATGATTGAAAATTTCAAACTGTCAATTCTTCAATTGATGCGTTCTGTGAAAACGGCACAGGCAAAGCTTCACTTCCGATTTCAGAAATCTCCATTTTATTTATTAAACTTTTTGCATTTGCATTAGTAGTGAGATAATAGCATTGCATTATTATTTGCAGGCAACAATTTTTTATATGATGGCTGCAAATATCCGTTTACTAGCTCCGCTAACGGCATCGACGGTAAGCTCAATTTCTAACGATCAAATCTAAAACAGAGGCCGGCAAATATTAAAATACAATACAGTTATATCATAATTTTATGTCTTCAACTTTCATGGTTTCATTTAATATCGATAGTACCATGGACAATGCAAAAATACTATACTACTGTATATCAAATATAAATAATTTTTCGAGGATGTTTAAAAGACAAATATTAAGTTGGTCGATCTTTAATACGACTACAAATGTTCAACAAGAAATCACTGTAAACAGCATGTTAGATTGCATTAGGACTACTAGTTTGGTTTCGGGGGCGACTTACTATCAAGTTGGTAATTGCGCCCTTGTACAATTGTATCAGAAACTAGGGTTTCCTTTAAAAAACCTTTTATTATATACAAATGTATATGTGATTAGGAACAATGTAGTACGTGGCGAGTACAAGACCCTAAAACAATACCCGCTGTAGGATCACTTGTATCAGGTCCTAAGGACGCCGACATGTACGAACCCCCACTTAAAACTAAATACTGTAAATTTTGTTACTGTCCTGTTCTACTACTGAGTCTTAGTACATAATGCCAAACGGTTTCAAGATTATATTGATATCTGTGATTCCTTCTCGGTAGCCATGGTTTTGTGTGCCTTCCGAGGGGAAATCAACCCTACCTAACACGCCTACGTGTTAAAAAAGGTACAAAAATGAAGAGAAAAAAAGATGCCAGTATTTATTGTACAATGTAAGCTTATTATATTGTTACATACATCGCCTATGGGTAAAACATCAGTATTCTATATCATAAAAATCACTGTCATTATTATAATATCTGGCCGAAATTAACGGTGTAAAATTCTTGCTCGATTCAGCAACAAAACAGGTCTTAAGTACATGTGTTTGTCCGGGGTAACACAGTCACCACCAGACAAAGCATATTAAATAAGAGCTATAGCATTACAAATTGATCTTAACTAGAACTATATGTTTTTGAAACAAGTCCCTAAAACCATACCCGCTGTAGGATCACTTGTATCAGGTCCTTAGGACGCCGACATGTACGAACCCCCACTTAAAACTAAATACTGTAAATTTTGTTACTGTCCTGTTCTACTACTGAGTCTTAGTACATAATGCCAAACGGTTTCAAGATTATACTGATATCTGTGATTCCTTCTCGGTAGCCATGGTTTTGTGTGCCTTCCGAGGAGAAATCACCCCTACCTAACATCCCTACGTGTATGTTAAAAAAGGCACACAAAAAATGAAGAGAAAAAAAAATACCAGTATTTGTTGTACAATGTAAGCTTGTTATATTGTTACATATATCGCCTATGGGTAAAACATCAGTATTCTATATCATAAAAATCTCGGTCATTACTATAATATCTGGCCGAAATTAACGGTGTAAAATTCTTGCTCGATTCAGCAGCAAAACAGGTCTTAAGTACATGTGTTTGTCCGGGGGAATATAGTACACAATATATTGTGTCCGTACCAACACAATTGCGTTTGTACCATCACTTATTTTGTGTCTGTACCGTATTCATACTAATTGAATGATATAATCATTTTGTGTCTGTACCGTATTCATACTAATGGAATGATATAATCATTAACCATTATTAAGTAATAATAAAAACTGAAATACTTATGGAGAATAAATCATGGTCTGTACGAAGTGTGTAATACTTGACAGATGCATATATTAAGATTGAGAAACATCTTGTTTTTTTCAGTGAACAGATACATACATGTTTTTGACACAGCCCATGCTGGTACCATAGTCAAGAGTCTTTAAGGTCAAAGGGCAATTATCGGAACTATACCGACTCCATTGGAAAAACATCACTCGCCTTTGTAGGTTTTCCGCATCAATTATCTCTACAACCATCTATTATTATTCACAAGTAAATATAGTATAGAAGAATGCACCAATAAACTATTGATTCGTTAACTATTTTTTATTCTTATAGAAATAAAGGGTTTATTTTAGGAATGTCAACCTCCTTTGATCTTACAATGAAATACAGGTAAAAATTTTGTTGGCATTCAAGGAATAGGTTGACAGCTTCATAAAATTGTTATCAAAACAAACATACTAATCAAGTCTCTCCATGTAGCAATTAGCGTAGTTGATAAAATAAAATTGTCTGTCAAAAAGTACATTATTCATAGATAATATGTTTGGCAAAAAAAAGGTATAGAAGGTTGACAGTCATGTCCTGGAATAAATATTTTATCTAATGATACTAGTTTTAATTGCACCGGCACATTTTGAAAAAAAGTTCTGAAGTCAAATCTAGAGTAAGGAATCTATTGACATTACTCCCTGAAAATGATTACTAATAACATAAGAGGTTAAACAAACAAGTAGATAATTGATCATTATCATGACAAAAGCGACCATTTTAGGTTTTATTGTCACATCATTTATTTCCGTGTCGACAAACATAATTAAAAGGTTTGTGGGGGTAACTGCATAAGTCTACTTCATCATTAGTCACACAGAATTCAGATTAAAGTTAGGTTTGATGAATTGATGTCTGTCAACACAGATTGCCATCTGAAGTCTGTTAATACTTAGACATTATTTACATACTCTGAATCTGTAATAAATAAAATAAAAAAAACCTACACACAAGCGGAAAACATAATACCGAAATGAAGAACAGGCCATTGGCAACTTCCAGTGATATCACATGCAATCTAATTAAAATTAGTTTACCGCACTTGCTCATTATTTTCTTTCGGTTGTTTATATGTCGCGCGTGGGAGATCTAACTACAGCCGCTTGAGGTCTAGGGTCAAATTTGCTGTAGCCAATCAGCGGTGCGGCTATAAAATCTTAGGGTATTGAACTGACAAAGAAGTTATTGTAGCGTCTGGAGTAATTCCGAATAAAAAATAATAAATATGACAGCCTCTGTGCCATTTTTATTTCATAATCTGTATCATTAAAAGTCTACCAACGAATTCCGATGACCTCAGGTGAATTAATATGAAACAGGTGTGACACGGAAAGCGGGCGAAGCGTAAGGGTTTTACGTTTGCTTTGTCGGTATTTATTGAAAACATCGTAATGGCGTAACAATCTCATTTCAAAGTATTAAGTTCGCGGTCCGGGTCCGAATTGTCCGATAACACGATCCGAGTGCTTCTGGACCGAGTGGTCCACCGGCAAATTTGTCCTGTTACTGTGGCGGAATAAAGTGAAACTTGCGTCTGCATCTTTTTTCTGGTCAAATTTGATTCCAAGTAGATTCTGTCGTATTTACTTTTACTTTCATGACACTGAATGTTAAAATAGTTGAGGTAAGTCCATAAATAACTTATTTAACCCGGCATAGTAGTAGGAATAATTTGATTGCCATCTTTACCTTAAAGAACGAGCTTCGCTTAAGCTATGGTCAGACGGACAGATACGCGCGTTACGCATGTCTGCGGATGTGCATCCGTAAAAATCCGTAGAAATCCGCAGCAATCCGTATCATGCGTATCATCCGTAAGTGCATCCGTAAAAATCCGTGGGAGTGCGCAGGAATCGAGGTCTTCCGCGAAAAGGTTTTGAAAATCTCAAAATTATTTTAAATTTCCCGCGCAAGGTCTTTTGCGCAGAATTTAGGTAGAATTTGCGTATTGTTCCGTATCATGCGTATTGATCCGTATCTTTGCGTATTTTTGCGTAAAACGTCCGTATCTATCCGTAAAAGTTAGGTAAAAGTGCGCAGGTATTCGATTTTTTAATGCCGTTCTCTCCAAAGATCGAATCGCAACTGAAGTGATGCTCCAAAAGCCGCGGTATATATGCGGATGTTGCGGACGAGGAGAAAGCCGACATCCGTGTGACACGCATGCGTATCTCATGCGTATCGTGCGCAGGACTTCCGTATCTTCCGCAGAACATCCGTATCTAGTCCGCATCTTGGGTATCGCTTGCGCAGAATTTAAGTGACACTAGCGTGGCACATCCGCCAAAGGGGTGTCTTCCGCAGAACATCCGCAGGATTTGCGTATTTCATGCGTATTGCATCCGTATCTCATGCGTATCTACCGTGGTTTTTTGGCTTTTTGCGCAGATTTTCAACAATTTCTGCGGATGAAATTAATTTTTTTTACGGATGCATCCGCAGACATCCGTACATGTCCGTCTGACCATAGCATTATCAATACCGATAAAAATACGCATGAGAACAAACAGTTGTGTATTATGTGGATTCTCGTTCTTAAACATTGAAATTTTGGCAACGGGAGAGTGGGTGGAAAAAAACTCTTCAAACAAAAACTGAAGTTGAACCCCGGCATGGTATGAGAGCGCCTCGTTGATTGGTTATTTGTAAATGACAGTTTGACGCTGATTTTTTGGTCAAATTTCAGCAAATTTGAAATTTGACCCTAGACATGACCCTCAAGTGGCTGTAGTTAGATCTCCCACGCGCGACATATAAACAACCTAACAAAAGTAAGGAGCAAGTGCTGAGAACTATTAAATTTTGATTAGATTGCATCACATATTCCTTCCGGGAAAATATTCTTAATTAACACTTGCAAGTATATATGCTTACGAATCCCTGACAAATTTGTATGTTTTCTGATTAATAATTATTTCAAATGTTGCTTATTCACTCAAAAATATAAAATCATATCTTTCGGGTTTTGCAATGCCACAAAAGTGAATAATATTACTTCTTTTAACAATAAAATTGTTAATTTATGTCACGAAACTTGTTAAATTATTGAAAGAAGTGAAAAAATAATTTTGTAACTTTTTCTATATTTGCATAGTGTGTTAACCTTAATTCTGACAGGATATATTCGATCCCACATCATTTGTCATTAAGTTGTGATCATGACAAAATTCTTCACAAGTCATTAATATATTACACATTTTGGAATCGACGGAAGAAAAAACTGATAGGAGTTAACCCCCTGAGAATTTCTATTTCTATTTCATTAATGTAGTTATAGTAATAATGCAAAAGACGGATGCGGGGCTAATGTATTGCCTCTTTATTTATTTTATTGTGTACAACTCCGTGCTATTCAGAATAGATTCAACATCAAAGAATAATAGGTTCTCACACGAGTTCAAAATGAAGACTGGGAAATCTTCAACGAGTTTTTAAAATTCACGTTTTTCCCTAGTGGAGAGCAAAGAAGCTGAATTTTAAAAAAGAGTTGAAGATTTTCCAGTTCTTCATTTTAGAACGAATGTAAGTACTTATTTCTTCCGTAAAACAGGGGTTTTAGGCCTCGCACACCTATGTATTTTTAGTATGAACAATCGAAAAGGTATAGTGACGTTAAGTTTGATTGGTCAAGAGTCACAATGAACTAACGTCATACCGAGTTAAGACGAGCGCACGTGAACATTTACGGAAGAATTAATAATCCGGGTCCACGATTGTCGAATTCCAAACCAGGTTATAGAGTGTTGACAACAGAATACTGTATACAGTCATGACAGTAGCACACTTTTGATCTTATACTGAGATTCTGGTCTTGTTTATTTTTACTTTGTCTTGATTTTCTGCACCATTTTCACATTACATAAATTATGTACATTCCAAATAATTTTTGCAGTTCTAGAAAGCGGTCACTTGTTGATTATCATACTGTATTGGCTTTCGTAGTATATTTTATGCACCAGAGTATAGGATAGAGATAATGGGGAATTTTGATTCCTATAAAACCGGTTTACATGTACCCCACCACTGTCCAATGACTGTACCAATTCAGACTATTCTGACTCTCTGGTGTGTTTATGTTTGTGTTTTGTGCTCTTTTGTGTTATTTTTTTGTCCAGATGTATGTCCGTAATTTTTGGACCTTTTCTGTTATCCATTTTGTTGTTTACTAGTGGTAGCAATAAGATGAATAGACGGAATAAACTAATTTTTTTTACGAGCAAATACGAATTTATAAGGATAGAAATGGCGGCAAGTAGTTCAGAAGTATAAGATTTCAGACTGCTGTGTGACTAATCCTGCTCTACGGAAATATATATGTAATTATAAAGTATATTGTTGTTGTTCATCTTGGAGGTGCATGAAATGTCTTCGACGATGAAACAAAACCCCACACCTTAGAAAAATATTCATATTGATATATGTATTGACAACTACCGAGATGTCCGAATCAATATATATTCTGTCAAGTGTTTCTGCAAAAAATATCAGTTTGCCCGACAAAAGAACAACAGCCGTTTTTTTTTACTTTACCATAGCTGAAGTAATTAAAGTTCTACAAAGTTGTTAGGTTCCCAGTGCCATGAATGCCGTGTTTCAAAGTTCCCAAGTTCCAATGCATAAATCTTTTAACTTCCTGTTCACTGTTAACGATTGGAACAGAACATCCGAGGCCAAACTACCATCACCACGTCTACAGAATCCTCGCTTTATCTAATCCAACACATTATAGAATCAGACCCCCCTCCCCCCATAAAAAATGACCACCAATCTGTCGCCCAAACATTTTTATATCCTTCTTTTGGAAACTGATACTCAATATATTATCATTGTATCAAAGTCGGCTTGATTGTTAAGTTTGTGTAATATATCTTTTGTTTGTTCTTGTCCATTCCCATATCGGTTTTGTCTTAGTATCTAGATTTATGATTTATGGATGCCCTTTGGTTTTCCGAAGCTTGACATTGCCGTGTAGTTTAGTTTTGCAGAGGCTTTCCAATGCTTCACCATTTTCAAAAGAAAACAAAACTAAAACGATCTAACTAAAACTAAAAGAAAGTCAAATATCTTCAGATCAATTTTCGACAGAAATGTGCCAAACATAAATTATCGACTATGAATTTGTATATATACAAGTTTTAAAAGGGAACTTCGAGACCTCATTTATATTGAGAGCATCCAGATATTTCATCTCGGTTATTTTGGCATGTAATGGGCTTGACTGTATAAGATACACGGGAAGTCAGCCTCTACATCAACAGTCCAAACACTGACCGAACTTATCATTAACAACACCGTAAATTGTGAAATATGTCATTATGAAGACAGTTTCAACAACATGCTCATGATACTGGGAACTATTGATATTTTATGTCACTGTAAATGTCATTGTTAGGATACTTATCATGCTGGTAATAACATTCTATGGACCTAATTAAGGACCAAATCAGATGTACATTCGTATACTTAATGTATTCCCCTGATTTATCAGTCAATCAATCAATCGTGTAATGTAAGTCCCAGTTTTCAATAATAGCAATTTGAAAATTGATTTAAAAAATCTGTAGATAGTTTATTATTGATAGAACCGTTTTTTTCTGCATCTTAGAGGACCTTCAAAATGTCCCGACAAAACAATCAAATATGAATTATGGTAGTTTGGAGTTAAAGCTGAAAAATATGTCCCTTTTATATCTCGTCAGTAGGTCTTAAGACCGAAAATATGAAAAAAGGAAACAGTAAATAAAATGGATAATACGGTTTATATGTGAGAATGACAAAAAAGTGTATAGCCAAAGATTACTAAGGAATGTTTGAATAAGAACAGATTTTCGAAAGACTTTTATTTTCATTATGGTACTACATGTGGAGAAATTCCATAACTCGCGAATAAATTGAAGGAGAATTTGTTTCTCCTATGATTTTCGACAAAAACCTCAAGAAAATGTCGTTGCTATGCATTTAAGTTTGTTTACATAGACGTCTTTTGGAACTATTCTAGTTTACCGTTCCAAAACTGCAGAAAAAACGGCGGTAATTCCCACGTAGAAATTTGATCACTGGAAAGTGGTTAAAAATATTAAGTATTTTTATCCCACAGATTAAACACGTCCAGAATAGAAGAAACTGCGTTTCCGAAGTTGCCGATAATTACCAAGGTTATTTCCGTATAGTCATGATTGTCGTATGGAACATCCGGAAAGTCTTGAAGAATCACGTGGTCAATTATTGTTCAGATACCTCAAGTAAAATATTCACTGAAGTAAAGAAATCCTATTAACGGAACAGGACATGCTTACTCTTCTCACTCCCGGCTTTTGGAGTTCACATTGCTGGCGCCTTAGTTTCTGTATTGTCTTTTCCTTGGATTTCGAATTTACGGACTTTTTCCACCGTTTTGTCGCTTCGGTATTCTTTTGCCGATAATTAATTATTATAATAGCTGGTGTAAGTGAACAACCCTACCAAAAATTAGGATCATTTTTGTATTAAAACATTATGGAAAGAAATTAATAATGATTCAGCTTTTACTGGGGATTTAGTGATTCTGACAATTCCATCATGTTCATGCAGCTTAACGTTAAATGTATACAATGTGAAACTATCTAGCAAGATTAATTGAATAGACGTTTGATGGATGTAAACTTCTTAAAAATACTATTGAGCATCTTATCTAATAACGACTCGCAGAGGATTGTAAATCGATGTACTTGTTATTAATTATACTGAAGTTCTATAAATTATCAGACTATACTGTCTCAGATTACATTTTTAAGAAGATCATAGTCGCCTTTAATGTTATGCTTTAATACAAGAATAGTTTCTATAGCTTAGAGATTGAAAATAACATTCATTTTTGATTTCCGAAGTTCAAAAGCTAATGGATTATTTAACGGTTTTAAAAATTCCGATTAAAGATTAGGAAGCACGAGTTAAACAATGTTAAAATCCGAAGCTGTAACAATAACAATATGTTCAAAATCCAAAGATAAGGAGATTTCCTTAGAACAACAAGACAAATAACAAATTCTAAAAACATAACCAAAACTATAAAAAAAAATCTCACCTTAAACTTAAGAAAATATGATCATGACAATCGTTTACGAGAGTCGAATGGAGCCCAATAAAACAAAGACAGTGGTGAAATCCACCACCGTACAGCATATACATTTTGTCCAACACCTTAAGCAGACAGATTATTTCAGAATTAAGATGTGTTTACATTTAATGTTGTTTGGTTACATTCATGTTTAGGAGTATTGGCTTGACTTGGGGAAATTGACTTTACTTATATGTTTGCATTCGGAAAACACAGAATTATGACTTGTTTACACGTAGTGCGTTTGTACTATGTTTGCAGTTTGAAACACCTTAAACAAATATCGAACACGTTGTTCAAGTTGCATTAACGCAAAATTCGCTATAAAACATTTTAAAAATATTTTGAGTAACATACATTACAACATACATGACATATGGAGCAAAAAATACATGTAAATGACCTCACTGGCATATAGATGCACAGAAGATTCAAATGTATCATTGCTTAATTAAGTAAACATTTGATAAAAACAACTGGTTACAAATAACAAAATCAAAAACTGATAAGCGAATTGTTTTACTATTTTTTAACATTCACGACTTTGCATAAAGTGCAATTTAGATATGAACACAATAAAGCATTTATTAACAGCCACTTATGCAACAGACGTGTTCACCAACAAATTACAAATGAATTGTGTCTCTTCTACAAATGTAATCTCCCACTCTACAAGAGACTACTATTTGTAATCAGAAAAAAGTATCAAATGAGTTCATTAAAAATTGAATAATGGTAAATGGGTCCATGGGTTGACAAACAAGCATGATCACAAAAATAAATTATTTAATTAATTAAAATCAAGACAAAACAGAAATAAACTCATCTACTACATTTTTGCATTATTTTTGAATAAATATTCGTTACATACACTATCAACAAAAACTTTGGTAAGCAAACAATAATTATCGGAATATTTTCAGCAATAAAATGAAACAATACAAAACAGGACAGCCAAGATTCTGGTAGGATCAAGCTTTTTTTTAGGAAATTGAGACCCTATTAAAGTTATCACAGAAACAATTGACATACATGTATATTATATGAAGTCGTGCCCACGTTAATGAAGCGAGATCATGAAAGAGGTACATTTTACTTTGCGGAAGGAGACTTTTTTACCATGGCCCGTGATTTCTAAAATTACGGAAAAAGTAGACTGACTTCACACCCCGAGATTTTAACTGGATATGTGTCATTGTATGGCGATCGTTTTGAGCCATCTCCCATGTTTCAACGAAACGTACAGACTTAATGGCAGCCTATTATTTCATGACTTCTGTAACAGGGAAACAATTGCGCGGCCTGACCCATATGTCACCGCCCCTTTAAGAGACATTCATTTTCTATATTTTTTATTCTGATTGTTTTGTTGTTGTGTTTACTTGTACATGACTTGTTTGTTTATTTGGATTTATTCTTCTTATGCTTTTTGATTTTATTACACGTGGTTCTTTTGTTTATTGCCAGGAAATTCTGACGTCAAACGGATTTTTTTGTGATATTGGCTTGGGCAATGGGACGTCAGAGCGCACTTAGACACAGTTTTATTAGTGTTCATTTATTTTATGGAGAGTAACCTTATATGCTTCACTCTTCTAACCACATTTCTCAGAAAAAAATATTTATAGCCGTTTAAGTAATGTACGTTTTTATTAGAAATTTAACTATTGACATCTGCTTGCCGTTTACTTAAATTTTCCGCCATACAATAAAACAAATTCAAGTTAAGGTAGGAGGTACCTAAATCCGCTAAATTACGGATTTTCATGACTTTTTACATGCATCTAAATATCGAAATATTAGGAGATTTAGGTTTTATATTTCTTCAATAAGGATGATTTAAATTCATTGAAATAAAGGACTGTTACTGTAGATGTCATATAAAACCTGCCGAAAAAAATTTAACTTTAAATAGTCATTTCTCAAAAACTAATCCAAGAATTTTCTATAAAAACGATATGTTATTGCTTTCAACTTTTTCGTCTCAATAATACTAAATAAACATATAGTCACCAGTTTCTTTTTCGTTGTGGAAATCATTCAACTCTAGGTCCTGTCTTTAAAAACACTGAAAATCTACATTTGTTATCGCAACATCGTGACGACGTTACGCTTATTTGGCTTTTTGACGCTTATTTTCACTCTTCATACAGCAATCAATCAATTTATACTAAAAAAAACGAATCTGGTGACAACCAATAAATTTTATATCAATAAAAAGAGAATTTCAATTATTATATATATATATATATATATATATTTATTTTTTTTTTTTTTTTTTTTTTTTTTTTTAATTCTAGAGACTGGATTTTGAGAAATCATAATATAAAGTCGTCTAAATATTTGACTTTTTGGAGCGATAACTGGGTGCATTCTATGTATTTATCCGTCTGTTTGCCAAAACTTAAAACACCATATTTTGGGAAATATTAAAGGTACCTACATTATTTTTTGATATTCAGATGCCGTTCAACGTTCTCTAGTTGCATGCCAAATTTTATAAAAATCTGAAACATAGCCCAATTAGATACCTCCTACCTTAACAAACATAATATTTGGAGATATTTATAAGAATTGTGACAGAAGCGATACGTAAAAATTTTATTTGAAGTTTAAAAAAAAATTGATAAATTTTGTTTAAAAAGTTAAAGAAATGTAACTCTAACGAACCACGCCTCTACGGATAGAGTCTGGGACTACTTCCAGTTGTACCTTGAATTCAGCATAAGGATGAAAAAAAAATGAAATAAAGATACAATAAGGTTTTTAAATGTATAAAATTAATCTACAAAAATTGGTAAGATCATTTCTAAAAAGTAATTTTTTGCTGATGTTTTTGCATAATGCGTTTCAGACAAAACAAAATAGAACAAAAAAAAAAAAAAAAAAAAAAAAAAAAAAAACACCAGAACAAACTGTATTTTACTAAACTTTATAGAAATGTAATATGTAATTTAGTCTTGATTTGATCTTGTTATATGTATTTGAAAATATGCATGTGGTGATCCAGAAAAGCAAAAATATGCAATATGAGAATGGAAGACAGTTAATTAATTTAAATTTAAATTTAAATTTAAATTTGATTTAAACTTATTTATTTATAGTGGATTGGGAAACAAGTTATACCAACTTATACTAATCCCCCTCCACTTGGCAGGTGCGAGAACGGCCCCTGTAGCAGCATTTTAGCCTTCTCTTTCTCTACAGAGGAGTCTTTAACGTGCTAAGGGTGTTGCTCTCCCTTAATACGGGACAGCCATTTTTCGTCCCCATCCGACGGACTAGCATACTTTATCGAGACCATCCTCGCAAATAGTGTCGATAGGGCGTCGCAAATTTGATCCCTGAAATTTTCATCCCGAACGGGAATCGAACCAGGGACCTTTGGCTTCGTAGTCCGATGCGCTAACCACTGCAGTTAGTGGTAGTAACATGAAATTAAAAAATTCCTGTATAGAAACCGAAGCAAGAGGGGAAAATCAATAAAACCAAATGTGATACAAGGCGAATACACAAACATAAATATTACGGTATGGTATAACACAAAGAGTAAAACGCATATATCATAACAAACAAAATAGAACAGGATAGCATGAAAACTAAAACTAAAAAATTAACAATGTGAACTCCTACAGAAAACATGGATACATCAGGTGCTCCGTATCGGGAAGCACATCCTGCTCCTTTAATTGTATCCTTGGAGTAATAGAAATGACAAATCATAACTCTTCAAAATCTTTTAGCAGCAGAAGTTGTTGCACATAATATAAACTTGTAAAATAAACGGTAATCAAATGTATATTTACTTTTTCTCGTCATCATGGTCATTGTACTGAAGAATTGACATTTTTGATGTAGAGAGAGAGAGGGGGACAAATATTTAGAACTGTTTATTGGCTATAGATCGCAGTTGCAATCTACATTCAGCTTTATTAAAATCTTCTGTAGCCACGGGTTACGATTCGTTTCTCTCTTCACCCTTGACAGATTAAGGCCGTAATTTCGTGTCGAACCATTATTTATTTTTATTGGATGCAGCTGAGACCAGCTTAACCAATCAGAAAGTCGACAGTTTAAACAAATAATATAAATAATATGGTGGAAATGCGTTGAAAATTGCAGATTATGCCACAAAACTTTGCTCCCAAACCAAAAAGAACAATATTTACAACCAGTTTACTGTTTAATCAACTTATTGAGTTTTTGGGTTATTTGCCTCGTTCAGACGATGAATGCCAAATTACGTTTGTGTGTTCATTTTTACGAAGTCGAACAGTACAGTGTTCATTGGTCAATAGTGATGTAATCAGAGTGGGCGTGACTGACGCGCCGCGTGTGATTTACAAATTCTGGCTTAATCTGCCAAGGGTGAAGAGAGAGAAATGACTCGTAACCCTTGGCTAGCGAGGATGCTTTAGTAATGGTGATTCTCATTTGTTTGTAGCATCGTGTATCTAATAAATATACCAGTTCTGATGCACAAGATATCGTAGAAATACGGCTCAGGCCCTAAAGAATACTCCAAAACATTGAAGAACATATACAGAAATGGCAAAGTAACAAAAGGCGTACAATGTACATACTCCTCTGTTTTCCAAAATTTAATTTCATAATGGTAAATTTTAAATTGCATAATGAAACGTACTGAAGAGTAGTGTAAAGCTGAGAAATAATAGAAAATCTAAGGAATTATTCTGTAATTTTTCTCTTATGGTTTTTTCCTTTTGTAGAACAAATGGATTTAATAAGCAAAATTTCTCACAAAAAATCAGATATTAAAAATCAATATTTGAAAACATTGTTGGCTCTTAACAATAACGAAGCTTTATCATCAATTACTATAATTGTCTTAGAAGTATAATGTACAATAGTCATTTATCTCCTGATTGTCCTATTGTCATTTGATTTTCTCTTGTTTTTTGGGTAATCTATACGCATTAAGTATGTTTACATTTAAAAACGACAAACCATCCATTGCCATGAGGACGATTACTGTATACTGATAACGCAGTAGTACTACTCAGGGGATATACACATGTACCATTATATCCGATGCAAAATGTTGTTTATTTTTTATCTGGCATCTCTTTATGTTATATGATACACTATGTTATTGTTTTATTGTATGTATTACTACGTTATTTAAGACGTACAAACAAGCTTGAAAAATAACATCAGGTGGTAGAGTAAATATTGGTTTTTCTGAAAACTTTGGCTTCACAAAATAAATATATTATAATGAAAACGCCTGTAAGCATTGAAAAACAGACAAATGGTCAATAGTTTCATTATGAAGGGTCGCTTGTTTGCCTTTGAAGTGCAAATAATATTCTTATTAACCATTTGAACTATACGTTTATGCGTCACGTAATTAGCTGTCTAAAAATGACACCATATGTGTATTCTCAGCGGAGGCTTGTATTCCAGTAAAGGTGTTATCTGATAAATTAACGATTTTCTACTCGTTCCAATGACCCTTTTAAATCAATGTCATAATTTGCCGGCAAATATAATTGAACTGACAAACCTAACAGTATCATGTCCACTAAATTCTGGTTAAAAATCTAGAATCTTGCTAAGTTTTTTTCCCAAATGTTTTCTGAATTTAATGTTTCTTCTGATAAATATACATTGTAATTTTACTTTTCTTAGATGGTACATGTAGGCAAAAATTAACAATCAATATTCAAATACCAATCAAAACAACCAGATCTACAGGGAAAGAAAGAACATGAAAGAGCACAAAAACAAACATCGGACAACAGAGAGCCGGGGTAGTTTGAACAGTGTAGTGGGATAAACCCTTACTTATCATGACCCTCTAGTCCATACAATACCTCCAGTTTTACTGCCGTCCTATCTTTATAGTGGGATTTGAGTTATTCTCCATATTAAAGGCTTTATAGCAATAAAATGGTTTTTCCTTTGATTGGACTTTTGTGACTGATATGTTGGATTTTATGTCAAGAATTAATCCTCCAACTCTTCTTTCATATTAACAGTGTAAACATATTACCAATCCACATGATAGGATAATATAGAAAAATTTAATCGTTTTTGTATTTTTTTTTAAATTAGGGGATAACTGTATTGTATTTTAACAGTTGCCGACGTAAACCGCTGGTTTTACCGTCGCAAATTGAGTTTACCAGGCGACGCGTAGCGGAACCAGGTAAACGGATATTTGCGATGGTAAAACCACCGGTTTACGTCGGCAACTGTTAAAATACAATACAGTTATCTCCAATCTAATGCAAACCCCGTTAAACGTTAAAAAACAGCATTCAAAGTTAACCGAAAACGTCAACTGCGTTTGCGCGACATTGTCGTCAATGGTTCCGACGGAAAACCGTGGATTTTACGCTTGACGTTATCCAATCAAAAAGGTCGTTACATGTAATGTTGCATTAGAATGTGAATTAGCAGTGCTTGTAAAAGATTCCATTTGATTGCATTTAAAAATTATATACTATAGGGAAATCTATAAAGGAATAGACTTAATGCTATTTCATTTTATTTTCGTTCTTAGACAAATGGAGATATAGAGCAAATGTCAATAGGACAATTATAAAGTACAAAATAGTTACAGTCTTCAACGAGTTACTTCTGAACGGAATTATTTCTGGAGACAGCTTTGACAAAAAATTGTACCATATATTTTTATATAAAATATATTCTTATTCTTTTTCTGGTGCCTTATTATTCTATTTTCACATGAACATTCGTTAGTTTTAAGATAAAGATGGCAAAGTATATAAATTGAAGTATTGAAGACAATAATATCTGTCATTGTTTACATTATTGATAACCGTTTAGTAATATATTTTTTAGATATTGCTTTGTTCAAAAACTGTTTTCTACACTACCGATTGACGTTAATTTTGAGGGCTTGACACAAATAGGGACAGAATAATAGGTTTTATCTAAAAATGGTCTATGGTGATCCCAAATTAGTGAAATGTTTTATCAGTAATACTTAAAGCCGAGATTGTGAAAACAGGATTCCAAATATTAAATGCATATTCAAAACCAAATTCTAAGTTTCAGTTGTAATATCGTGAAAATCCAAAAGTATTGACAATGACCCACAGAAAACTACGATCTTCGAATTCTCACAGTCACAGTAAGGGCTACAAATTTCTATTTCTCCCAATGACTTTAATACTTTAAATTTATACTGGTCTCTCTAGTACTGCCGATTTCTATTAAACTCCTTGACGACAGAGCATAAAAGCCTTAATGTTAAGGTTATTTCTCTCTTTCGCTTAATAAATCGACAATATTCGACCAGCACTTTAAGAGCATAAGCTAGCTTTACAGTTATTACGAATACATTCTGACCTTGCCATCATCGACAAAACAGAGATACATAAAATGTAAAATAAAAAGTACAAATTTCTTTTAATGTTGTTAAAGGGTTTTTACTGAATAATGATTATCTGCTGTATTAAAAGCAATTTCTACAAAACAAAAGGAATATGTCAATGTAATTACAACACAGTCTTTAAGGGATAATAAATAGATTACAAAAAGTCGGCTTTTTCGCTTTATTGTACTCAACTCCATAAAGGAAATTTATTTGACTAAACATATTTTTTCAACAATTGAAAGTAGTGATTACCCGAAGATTTAAATAATTATATAACCTTAAAAAATGACCTAGACAGAAAGTGGTTAGTTTATAAAGATTTTTTTTCTCAACATATATATGAAACTTTGGTGACTTGAGAAGGACAGTGTTTATAAGAATACATTTAGAATATGTTTAATTTGGTGTGATACATTTGTAGTTTCTGTGAAATTAGACATGGACTGCTTTGGAGTTTCGTTTAATCTGTTGAGATTTTTCTTTATTTTTGTGAATTCTGTTCTCCGAGGGTATCATAAACGCAGTTCCTTATATCTCTGTAATGGACATGAAATTCATTCTTAAAATGATATCGTTTTATAATTTGGATACAACGTAAAACTTGGTAGTGCCTCTCTCATGAATAGCTCTTTCCTTCGATAATTTTTATATATGCTGAATAATCCTAACTTTATGGATTACCTACATGCATATACTTCGAAAGCTAGCCAAAAGCATGAAGATCAAAAGTTTTTAAATTGCAGTTGTCGCTATATATATATATATATATATATATATATATATGCTGAACAATCCTAACTTTATGGATTACCTACATAGAATTTACGATTGATTTCGTTACTGCCATAAACATGTAATAGATGTATATACGACAACTTTCTCGGCAGTGCTAGATACATTTCTAAAGCAGGGTTATTTTTAATCTTTGCTAATTTCATCACTCAAGAAACTTTTACGGTCGTCATAACGAATTTATTGGCCGATACGAAGTTTCTATATTAAATATGTAACGGAATCGACAGATAGATTTAACGGCCTTTTGGAATTGACACTTCACTGACAATGTGACGGGTGTTGTTAAAAAAGCAAGACATGCTTAATTACCCATCCGGAGCAACTGAGGTCATTATTGAGTTTCTGTGCTGTCTTGTTTTAATTCTCATGAGTTTATTATATGCTTTTTTTCTTTTCCTTGGGTATTTGTTTGTTATTTTCCATTTTTATGAGATTTTCGTACGGTCTTTTCCCACTGGTTTGTCACTTCTCGACGATACTTCACAAATTTTCAACATTAATTTCATGTCAGTCGTGGACATACGAATCCAGTGACTGGCTTTATGATTAAAAATCTAGCAGCCGAAGTATCAAGATAGTGGTAGCAATATGCCGTCTATTTGAGGTGTTTTTCTTTTAATAAATATTGTTTTTTAAATGTTTTTAAGTTTTAAAATGAAGTCCAACAACAGTATATGAAGCCGTGACTATTATCCTAAATGTTGCAGAACTATACCAAATGATTGGTATGTTCACCATGTTCGTTATCAACTGTAAACAAGGCATGTTTTCAAATAACAATTCTATTTCAGTATTGAGATTTCTATCGCCGTCATCGTAATTATTCTTCTTCTATCCTGTATTGTAAAGAGATTATTTGCCTAATGTAAATTGGGGAATTTAGTCTTTGACCAGAAAAAGTTTAATAGTCAAGGCATTAATGTGTTTGTGTAGATAGCACTTCAGCATTAATCAAGATTTAAAGCAAATAAGTACAGCCGTGTGAGTATGGTAATATTTATCTGAGAAATTCAGTTTTCTTTAGATGTGATTTTAGATGTGAAATGGCACTTTCCATTGTGGGATGTTTATTATCAGTCCAAACCCCATTCGGTTACAAAAGTAATATTAGAGTACATTAATTATTTTCGTTCAATTTTTTATAATATTTCATCAATATGAGATTATTTTATTCGTTTTCTGTGTATTATCGTTCTAGTATAATTTATATATCATTTAATAACACATTTACAATTATGAAATATGCTATTAAATGAAATGGAAACAAGTTCTCATCTTGCTGAATTGTACGAATTTAAAAGTCAAAATTTCTTCATATTAAAATGTAATACAATGAACTGAATACCATGTTCCGTCTCGGTTCAAACCATTTGTATTAATTTTTCACATCATTAACGTTATTTTAAAAGTAATGATAAAAAGCAAAATCAAGATAAAATTACTACCTAATTGAAGTCAAGACACCTTAAGGTCAGAATGGGTAAAGATAGCTTAGGTCAGAATAGTTCAAGATAGCTTAGGTCATAATAGGTCAATTGCAAAAGAGTAGATTCATTAACTTATAGGTTTGTTCAAAAGTTTCAAAAAGAACTTAGTTGTATAACATAAACTTTAGCTTTACAAATATTTAATTTCGATTGCAAATTAATTTTGAGATAAATTTGTCAGCTTTAAGGGATCTTTGACTTTTCACGAATTGCATTTTTTCTGCCTTTGTTATTTTCGCTCCTTCGAAAATAATTAGCGACAAAATAACACAAAGATACGGGGAACTCTGAAATACAAGGGATCTTTCTGATTAATCAATTAAAAGAAAATTTAAGGTAATGAATGAGAAAGGGACGTTAAAAAGGGAACATTTGTAATGAAAAACCTTACCTCCAAGGTACCTGGTTGCGACACACATGAATTCTCCAAACATGAAATTTCTCATCAGTAACGGAATAAGTGTAAATGGCATGTTAAATACCGCTAACAGTAAGTCACTAATGGAAAGGTTCAGCAGGAACACGTTTGTAATGGTCCGCATTCTACGGTTCTGTACTAAAGTTAAAATGACCAGAGCATTTCCCACTACAGATAATAAAAATATAATAACATACAATGGAATTCTTATCTCTCCACTGACATCGAAATATTCCTTGCCCATGGTATTGTTATTACTGTTAGAAAAGTTTCTAGAATCAGTCCAATTATTATAAAAAATCATTTTTAACAAACAAATTCTGATCGTTATGTAAACCGAGTAACTATGCGTTTACAATTTTTTAAATTTTTGTTCATATTTAGAAAACAAAAACACAAATAAAAATACCGTAATCAACATCACGTCATTTGTATTTTCACATCCTCTGGCGCTCAGATCAATGACTACATAAAATATCCACTTCAACATAATCACATGACGTCCAAACAGAGTCCATTTCGGTTCCTTTAATTCACGCTAGTTGTTGTTTATGATTAATTTAAATCTGATTTAACATCTGCTATTTAGCTTCATCTGTTTGTTTATCGGAAAAATAAAATCTGTAATCAATCATATTTTTTTCTACAAAAACAATAAAAAATTAAATTAAAGATAAAATACCTATCACAATTCGTTATTTAAAAAATATTTGTACATTTTCCGTCCAAGATATTTCTTCATCTGATAGTTTCTAGTTCATCTATAGAAGCAAGAGCGTAACATACGTATATCTCTACATAGGATCTATGAGAAACAATTCGATCAGATTGGTTCTGACACATCCCGTAGCAAAGATGTAGGTATTAATATGTTATCAATAGGATATATGAGGAAAACCGACAGTAAAATACAATGCGATATAATTCACTACTATGAACTGCATAGCTTTACTCACCTGTTAATAGTATATTCATTTGGGTTAGCAAAACATTGAACAAAACGTACGCGTAAAATATCTGGTGGTATAGATACATGTATGTTATGTTATTTATGAGACTAATTACGGATTAATATCTGTTCAACTTAACAAAGTACATTATATGAAATAAATGTTGTTTTTTTTTAATTTGCTTTAATTTCTAATTTATTGAATACTGTACAAGGGGTCGTTATACACTTATGGGTGAAAATGATATTTACATTTACCAACCAATGACTTAAAATACAGTAGAAATGAACTATTTAATATGGCAGGAAGTTCTTGAAACCTGGTATTTGTACAGGGCCGATGCCCTGTATTTTATACAGGGGCATAACCCTATATAAATGTCCGGTTGCTGTTCTTTAGAGAAAAATCTACGTTTTGTTGCCGTTAAAATAAAAATAACCTAGACGGCTATATATTCGCCGGTTTTGGTAGTACCGATTCGGTCATTTTGGAATCGGCTTTCAACATTTAAGGAATTGACGAGTCGTCAATAGATAAAATGTTCGAATCTGCTGCATCAAAGTAGAATATTACATTGTATATGGTACCAATACATTTCTAAATGTAATTTCCTTATCATATTTATGTCATAGAAAAAATGGGTGTTTTATTCTATTTTCATTACGTGTGACACATTGATGTTATTTCCATGAAAGAAGCTACACCTAGGTTCCATTAAAAACGACCTCTATTAATAATATGATAACCTGTCATGTAAAATGTGAATTAAGTATGCAAATATTGGGATTATTCCAATCTGTGATTTACCCCTAAGCACACTCATTGTACAAATAAACACATATCAAGTATTGTTGTCTGTTTGTATTCTTACACCTGCCGTGAATGAAAATATTTACAGAAGCTGAAATCTGGACAATATGGCCTTAAAATAGGGACATGCATTATATGGGGAAAAATGTTAATTAGAAAATAATTTATTACATGTAGATTGTTTATGGGGGAAATTTACATCCTCTACTTTGATCAACATCATTGCAACACAAAATCCGTCTCAGACTACACTTATTATACTTTTGATCTACTGTGTCTTGTTCAAACTGCAAGTGGTTTATTCGAGAAAATCTCAAATGTTTCTTTAAATTGAAAGTAAAAAGTATTACACTACCTTTTATTTCCAGTCTTGAATTATTGTCCGTTCCAATGCTGAAATACCCCAAATAATTTACGAGAGCTTATTTTCCAATTTTTGTATGCATTTCATTGATTTTTCCATCGTACATGAGGCATTGCAAACAAATGTGACCTTGCAGAAAATGTGCAATATTGTTTCCAAACGTTTGATCCATGACGTACCTAATTGTTATTTCAAACCTACAGAAAAGTCCGGAGTTTTTCATCAAGAAATCATTTGTCAGAGTATGTGAGACACACAATAGTTCTTTTCCCTAATAACGATTTATGTAAAGAAAGACCGTTTGGGAACCTAATAGTTGTTTTCCTTTTTTTATCATTTTAAAAATCACTGACAGTACAAACTTCCCAATACTTGTCCATGAAGACAAAAAAAAGAAGAGCCTTTGTGGAATCTGTGCTTGAAAATAACAATCCAAAGATACCAATATTAGATATAGTAAATTTATACTATGCTGTATACGACGAATTTTAAGGAGGTAACTCTCATCAGCAGCATTAAAACCGAAACATTTGAACTTGAACTAGAGAATGCTACATCTCCGCAATGATTAATTCATATGGGCTTATCAAGGTGACGTAGCATGTCGAGTGAGTAAAAATTTCAGAAATATTTCCAGTAGCGAAATTTATTAAATAACCATTGAAGGCCTCTCGGTGACTATAAGATAAGGAGCAGCAAGGAAGCGTAATTTCTTTGTTTTGGACTGCTATCACCTACAATGTACATTTATGACTTTTGTGACAAGAAATACATTCACCATTTAAATTCTTACCTAATCAAGTATTCTATAACAGAAAGATACACGTATGACGACAAATACATATAGGCAATAGACAATCACTGAATACATAAGCAACTGGATTTGAACACACACAACAAAAAGTGATTTATTCAAGGCAAACAAGCGATCAAGATAAGCGAATCGATTGTTTCAATAGATCCTAAACAACCACTTTACTATGATACAACCATGTACAAATGATACAGCTTTAATATTTCTGTACCTATCCTCTACCAAATTGGACTCTCCTGACTTTATTGAGTTTACGATTGTAATTTGTGCTCTTCATTGTTGATAGCTTATGGAAGGCGGTATTTATAAATAATAAAACGGATAACAGGAAAGATAAACAATAATATACATGTGCCAATCAATTAGTTTCATCTAACAGACAGACCTCCAAAGAAAAACAAAACAAACACGATAAAAAACACAAACTAGGAATCAGCAGTTAAAATAGTCGGATTTGGTTCAGACACTTAGCAGTTGAAGAGATAAACCGATTTTATGTATACCCAAACTGTTCCTTATCGCAATGATTATTTTGTACACAACAAAACTGTACAGCCGCATGAACAGAAAGTTGGTTAAAGCATCTATGAAAAGACCTTTATAAAGTTTTTAAAATGTCATCCTGAGTTAACATCTTATATGGCTGTCATGAAAAGGTCTTTATTTCTAATTCAACAGATTAAAAACATCTCTGAAGCTACAAAGTCAATTAAACTGACATTGAAAATAAGCACCTATGAAAGGACCTTTAATGTAGTTTGCATATTTTGTACTGGTTGGACAATTTATATGGCCGCCATGAACGATTATTTATTTCTGATTGGTAGAATAAGAAAAATTTTCTCACCTGAAACTGGAAAGCCAAATGAACTGCAACTAATAAACATCTATGGAAGAACCTTTCACGAATTTGCATACTGCGTCCCAGAGGTCACCACTGTTGACAATACTTTATTTCTGATTGGCCCAATTAGACAAATCCCCTCTTAAACTTCCAACTTAAGCCGATTGATCAGAAACTTGGAACGAAGCATCTATGGAAAGAGCTTTTTGTCCTGTTTTAACGAATATAATGGCCATTTTGTCCCATTTTCAACAACATTTCCGCTAAAATACAACCTAAGTCAAATGAATCATCTATAAGAAGACATTTGTAGAGTTTCCATATTACATTTCTGGTGGATATTTTTGATTAATAAAAAACTTCTCAGAAACAAAATAGACAAATGAACAAATATGACACGTTTAAAGGGGTGTCCGGTTACCGATACATGCTCACCACTTGGGCCTCTAGTTTTATTGATATTCTAAATAGATTTTGGCAAACGTTATGTTCCTGAAAAAAACAACATGCAGATAATGAAAGATACAAGATACCGTTATTAGCCCCTAATGCGAACAATATATATTGGTGGCTACCAAGCTTAGACCATCACATATTGGCAAAATATTTATAGATTTAAATTACCAAAAAGGTATTCGCAAACACCCTGCAATAATACTATAAATATTTATGTTGAGAATAGTAAAAATATGAAATTTTACTGGAAAGAATCTACAAATGATTGAAAGTCCTTAAATTACGAGAACGTAGATTCGATTTAAGATATAATATTATTATTATTTGTGAAAAGGGTTTGTTGTCGGCGTTTAATAAAAAATATCAATATATAAACTAATTGATATTTGTAATATGTGTTATCCCAAATAATGAAAATAAAATTCAAATAGACACATAATAAAAATAAATAAATAAATGGATAAACAAATAAACAAAATAAACAATAAACGATTTTCATTATGATATACTAGTATCCTGAACCAACATCATCATATTGTGCCAACGGGTCATTCAGACGCATAGCATGCCTAGTGGAAAAATATGGGAATGTCTGAAATAAGAACTGTCTATATATTCAAAGTTTATTTAGATATTAAATGTTTTATACCTCTTCAAAAATTGACATAACTACAGCTGTTAAACTAATGAGTCTATAAAATTCATCTTATCGTCTCTTATATAGGAAGTGCAAAAATATGCAACTCTTGAGAGAATTGAAATTGTTTGTTCATTTCATTTGTACTTTTAAAAACAATATTCAATAAATACTAAAATAATTTGGTTTAACCACATAATATGGATAGGCATATATGCCCAGTTCATATTGTCACCTGAAATAAATATTGTAATATACATGTACCCTGATGTTGTGAATGTGTTTTGTCCGTGTAAACGCCTGCTTATCTCTCCCATGCACAACAACTGATACTATTAAATATTCTCATTATATTGTTTTATTGCACACATCTATGATTTGCTGTATTATTATATGATATTAATTCCTTGCTGTTATTGTTTAGTTCTAGTAGATTTAATGCGAGTATAGCTGCAAAATCCGCTCTGAACTAATCTCCAATCTCTTTCACAGCCAATTTTACTTTCGGTACAAAATTTTCAACCATAAATGTATGTATCTAAGTGGGATTATTCGCATACACCAACCGGGAACTATTTCATCGAATCACATTCCCCAAATTTTGAAATTACTCTGCATATTGTACATTTGTAAAAGTTTGACAATAACCAATTCTTATTAATTAGAGAGATAACTGGACATGATCTCTGTCACTGGTTGCGTGTATTTTGTTGCCAATTGCTGATATTAACTCCCACTTATGTAAAGCTTCAATTGCACGGATATGACACAACCAACATTTACAGCAAGAATTCCGTTCAAATGTGTGTCCAGAATTTATCTTCACGTTTCGAATTATCTGAATTATCTATAGACATTTTGTTCGTTATTTTGAAAGAGTCAGGTTTTTGAAAGACAAACGAACGCAGACGATACAAAATTCAGTTTCTACAGGAATTGATACTTCACAAGCTCTTCCTCATTTGCCATATTATGACTGATTAACTTAGCAGTCCGGAGCAACTAATGTTACTACCTGTTTTATGTGATAGTTAACATTGTCAGTGCTTTAGTTTTTATGTTGTTGTTCCTAGGCCAAAATGCATATCCAGTCACATATATGTAGCGTTCATATAAAGTTTCATTAAGCTTGGTTGAATTTCAGCCTGTGGTGTTTAAATTTCACAATTGATTCTTAACTATCGTAACTTAACACGTGACATGCAGAATTACTGCATGTATTATCATTATTTTCTATATCATTAGTTGTTCTCTGTTTTACTTTTCTCACGAATTCGCCCTACATCAAAGACTTTATCGTATAGGCCTTCCATCCGGCATATTGGTTCGGTTGTCTTTTGCCAATACTACGTATTTTTTATTGCCTTTATGAATCCTTATAAACCAGTGTTTAGTGCCTGTCTGTTGTGGGAGTTCTTAGTCCTTTTCTAACTTTACACATGTGTTATCAATCTTTTACTACATTCACTTTCACTGACGGATAACCGTATCCTAACATTTTCGTAAAGAAAAGGGTATATTGAGAAAAAGCAAATGTGTTATATATACAAATGTAGCACTATCCTATTTGATTTAAAAAATTAACAACCTTCAAAGTAGAATAATCGTTTGTAATGAAAACTTTCTCTGTGGCCAAAAATTTGTGATGCAGGTCTCAAGGACAGAATTTGAAACACCATAACAAGCTTTGGTGGAAGAAAAAACATTGCACAGAGGGTCATTTTACTATGACAACGTTATGTTTTAGGGGACGAATAGTTGATTTTCTGGTACATCTTTTAGAATTTGGTTTTGCCGTAGCTACTTCCTCTGAAAAACATCTGACTAATTGCTACTTAGAATAGTCATTAAGGTCCCCATTTACAACTTCGAATCGTAAACACAGATAATCAATTAGACATCAAATGCTTCTCTAGAGATATTTTAAATCTCTGTCTGTCTATATATGTCTAACTATATTTATTATTATAAATATTTATCATGAATATCTTTGCTTTTTATTCAAGCGTTTTCAATAAAACCATAGCAATATTTTCATTATTGATGTTTGTATATTAATTCTAATTGCGCATTTACAATGTACAATGCATGTATTGGTATTAGATAAGAAAATTAAAAAATAATAGAATACAACTTCTCGTGTTCATACAACTTCTTATGTTGTGCGATGCTTTCTTAATAAAAAAAATAGTAAAACTCGCTGAATAATAGAACGATTAAAAGACATCGGAAGGTCTTTTCAGACAAACGATCGCTTAATGTTTGTAAATGTTCTCTCGTGATGCTCTAATGGAAAGAAAAACATAAAACTAATTTAACATTTATGGCACTTGTTCTAATATCTGACTGAATAGAAACTTTACAAATAAACATGCACTTCAGTTTGAGACATATCAGTGTGTGGGAAAATAAAGGAGATTTGAAGTAAAGGTTAATGACAGAAAGTCCGGAAACGGAATCCGAAAGGTAAATGTACAAAACGAGGTTGTGCCCGATCCTAATGACCTCATGATAGAAAACATTGTGAAGAAATCCAGTCGAAATCATAAAACTTCTTCAATAAAAAAATGTCTCCAGCAAGGCTAAGATACAGGAACAGGTACACTTTGTATGTTCTGTGTTTTTTTTAAGGATGACAATGTTGTCAAAGAAGACTTTACAAGTAGTTTGTTCTATAAACGTATGTTGTTTGTTTTCATATGGATAATTATGTTGTAAAAGAAGAATTTTCAAGTAGTTTGTTCTATAAACATTTGTTGTGTATTTTTGTTAGGATGACAATGTCGTGAAAGAAAACTTTCAAGTAGTTTGTTCTATAAACATATGTTGTGTATTTTTGTTAGGATGACAATGTCGTGAAAGAAAATTTTCAAGTAGTTTGTTCTAAAACGTTATGTTGTGTGTTTTTGATAGGATGACAAAGTTGTGAAAGAAGGCTTTACAAGTAGTTTGTTCTATAAACATATGTTGTGTGTTTGTATTAGGATGGCAATTTTGTGAAAGAAGACATAAATTTGTACTATAAATTATGTAAAATATAGTTATCAATGGTAAGTAGCATCTGTTTTATCGTTGGTCTAACATCTCTGACAAAATAATTCTTCCTGATTTATCAATAACTGCAGCTCATTTTATATGGTAAGGTGAAAAAGATCTTGAGACAAAATACAAGGTCTTAAACAAATGTTGTCCATACAGTGTATACGCATCCGAAACTACATAAAATTACTGTCTGAAAGAAAGCAATACACAAAACTAGTAAAAAAAGAAACACAAAATACAACCATGGCAAATACTTATTCGGATAAGCATCTAAAATATCATTCGGTTTATACTCGCTCACTGATCAAGTACACTCCACTTCAACTCTGACATAAAAAAGACAATAAAACACATTGAGCCACTCAGTTAAACTGCCTTTCAAAAAATTATTTGCAATATCTGTGTCTTCTTTTTTCTATGTATTACTTTATTCAGGGTAAAGTTAGCAGATAAGTTCTTATTTGAAGCTAATACTGATCCAGTCAAACGTCCAAATTATTTCCATTTTGCCATAATTTATTCATTAAATATCTTAAACAAATCCTTCACAGCATTTTCTTCAATTACTTCTTTCTTCTGAGTCCAGATATGGCCTGGACTGGACAATAATGTTTATCACTGATTTACGATCAGTAGATAATGCTTAATGAACCAAATAAGTTAATAAGAATAAAGATGTTTTGTTCGGTAATTAGTTTTCCAGAATATTGTAACCCCTATGTAATTATTCTAACCGTTACATTTGGATTGGTGTCAACGTTGATCGATTTGTCAGTTTTTCATTACAGTGTTCAGAATTACATGTTCTAAAAGTCATATTGGTTATAAACACAGTCATTATGATTTTGTTATTTAAAAATCGGATAATGGCTGTGTCCTCAGACTTGTTCTTGTGTATTTATGCGTTGATTGCACATGTACACTATCCAGGAGTTATATCGCTCCAAATTGAATTCCTTACTAAACAAACAACAGAATGGGTAACATGAAAGGTGAACACTAACATACCAATAAATGAAACCCGAACAAAATAATAGCATAAATGAGCGCCACATACTTGGTAGTGGTCGTTTTTATGGATACCTAAACAATATTAAACAATATTACCTCTGCCTTTTATATTAAAAAATGGCATCAAGTGTTATCAATATTATGAAAACAGGGGTAATATTCTAGACCAAGGTTGTTTTATTTTCTAGAAAAATGACATTAAATTGGAAATATAAGTCATAATATTGTTGTAATGAAATACCATGATCAAGACTTTGTTTAGGCAAAACTATAAAAAGGACAAATATACCTAAGGAGCAATCAAATAAATTTTCAAATATGAAAATATTAACATACGAAAATGATTAAATACCCAAAAATTTCATAGAAAATCAAAAGTAACGTTCTTTGGGTATTTATTAGACAGAATATACAGAACTGACAAACTGAAGAATACATTGTATATGAACAATTGTGTTTCTTTACAGAATAACTAAATCCAGTGTGGTGATAGTACGAAGTAGTTTTATAGTATAAGGTCATACCTGTGTTTGAACACAAGCATGTATGGAACCTCTGCATCTCTCTCTTGCCTTGGACAATGAAAGACGGGTTTATGGTACCTGGAGTGATATCAATGACAATTGACGGAGATAATAACAACTCGGATATCACAACAATCCGAAGAGCAAATCGCGAAAAGATGGTACCCGTAGCCTGAAGTTTTGTATAGAGAAATATCAAGTGTTATAGATATTCATAAGCAGTATTTAAAAAATAGACATAACGATATAATACAATTCCATGTTTGCCTTTACTCTCGATTGAACTGGTTATCCCATATACTGTTTTGCTACAAATTGTCGTTCATTCTCGCACCAGCAATGCTTTGTTTCCCTTATTGGTAAATTTTTAGTTACAAGAATCATCACTATTTAGAAGCGCCCACAATTGTCTTACGTTTGACTCCGTATTTGTCATATATTATTAAAGTTTTACAGGAAGTATTTATCCCCCCGCTTAGCGAAAGCGGGGGGATCATGTAATACAGTCCGTCCGTACGTACGTACGTACGTACGTACGTACGTCTGTAGTGGCAAGGCATATCTCTGAAACGGTAAAAGATAGAAACTTGAAATTTGGCATCATGGAAGAGTATATGACCCACTAGGGAATAGACCCCTTAAAATTGGAATTCGACCCCTTGGGGCCAAATTATGAGCGAAAAACGAATTTCGCGATATCCAATAAATGGAGATATCTCCAAAAGTGTTAAAGCTAGGATATTGGAACTTATGTCACTACTTATATTGCCTTTCCCAAGTTGAAAGAGGGTATCAAAATTTTGGTCCCACCCCTAGGGGCAATGCCCTAAGGAGTTAAAAAATGTCTAAAAACGATTGTCCAAGAACTCCTCCTACACCGTAGAAGATAGAAACATGAAATTAGGTACACTAGTAACACTTGAAGAGTTGTTTGTGCCAAAGGTTTCGGAATTTTGATTTTTACCCGGGGGGTGGGGCTACACCCTAATATGTAAAATCTCAAAATATGGTAAGATCAGTTCATATCCCCACCCCTTAACCATATATATTTTTATTCCACATTTAAAGACGAGTTACATGGTCACCCCCGGGGGTCAGCCCCACCCCCCTCATTTGGAAAATTACAAGATATCTCAAAAACAGTTAAGATCCCCACCCCTAAACCATATATATTATTAGTGGGCATGACAAGACAAGTTTAATGGTCATCCCCGGGGGTCGGCCCCACCCCCCTAATTTAGAAAATTACAAGTTATCTCTAAAACAGTTGAGATCCCCACCCCTAAACCATATATATTCTTAGTGGGCATGACAAGACCAGTTGAATGGTCATCCCCGGGGGGTCGGCCCCACCCCCCTCATTTACAAAATTACAAGTTATCTCAAAAACAGTTGAGATCCCCACCCCTAAACCATATATATTCTTAGTGGGCATGACAAGACCAGTTTAATGGTCATCCCGGGGGTCGGCCCCACCCCACTTATTTAGAAAATTACAAGTTATCTCTAAATGAGATGCCCAACCCTTAACCATAGCTACTTGTATTCGTTATTAAAAGATCAGTTCAGTGATATGCAATGATCAGTTTCAGACTTTTTTTCACTATTTAGCCAATTTGAAGTTTTAAAGTTTTATAGCTTTCACAATTTATGTATTTAGGCTTAGCTGGAAGCAAGTTTTCTCACAAACATTTTAGATCCCCACCCCTAAACAATATATATATTTAATGGACATGACAAGTTAAGACTTACATTCAATTGATGTAGGCCATTTCAATTTTATCCATCTTAAAACTTTTGCATTCGACTTTGTCCGAGCAGTAGAAGTCCAATTTCATATTTCTGTGTTGTTTCTTGATATCCAAAGATCAGTGTCAAACTTTTTCTCTATTTATGCAATTTGAAATTATGAGGGGTTCAGACTTTGTGCATTCCGACTTTGCTGGGAGCGGGGGGATGTGCAATCTCCGATTGCTGCGTTTCATTACATATATGAATACTTTTATTCTAGGATTAATAAATATACACATTAACTCATGTGCCCGGAAAGTGGCTTATCAGTCAAAATAATATATTATTTTGTCTATTGTCCATGTGCACACTGTAAGCGTTACTTCCCGTAGACTGAATGACCAATTTATTATCGTTATCCTTTTTTTTTTGAAGGAGGGGGAGGAGAGTTATAATGTTAGTCCAAAATATTAAAATCGGCCCACATATGCTATGAAACGATCTTCGTTATGTTAGAGTCATTCATTCTACACACTATGTAATCAGTTTTGTAGGGTTTACAGCTATAGAACCAAAACAAAAACCCCAGAGTAGACCCGACTAGAAGCAAAATGACAGGCCTATATCACATATGTAAAATACCCAAAGAATCGATACGTCTATTTCCGATAAATTAGTTTAAAAAATAAAAGTAAAAAAGGCTGTTTTTTGGCAGTTAGCAATGCATGGTTGGTTCAGATACAACGAAAATTTTAATCCATTTCCACAGAATGATTTTATGTTAAGATAATTGCAGTTGCGAATCCATCGGGATTTCGGGTTGTAAGATAGCTGTTATATTTATCTAAAAGTGAATCTGATGATATCCACAAAATCAAAGTTTTATCTATGTTACCGATCCATACATACATAAATTCATCATGCTCTGATAAAATTACCTGTTTTTACTATTGACAATAATACATGCCATTGACATGAATAGATAGAAATTAGCCAACGCTACATTTTGCATCATTTATTTTTAATTAATTATTGCCCTTTCAATGCTGAAATGCCTCATTTGTTTCACAAGTGCAGAATTCCATATGCAATTCATTGATTTCTGTACATAATACATGTTATACAACATTATCATAAACGACGCTTTTGGATAAATAACTCTTTTATCTAAACTTTTTAACAATGTTGACTAATGGTTACCTCGAATGTACAGAATCACAGTAAAGTAATGAGAATTTCGTCGATCAGTTGCACAAATATATGAACCATACATTACCTGGTGTGGGTTTTTGTACCCCTTGCATTTTTTCTATATTTAAATAAATCATCATGTTGTCAGAGACATCTTGTAATGCTTCTTAACCTACAATTTTGACAGTAACTGTACTTTTTTACCAATCAAGTAACGAAAGGCGTAGATAAGAAAGATAGATTTAGATATTGACATTTTTGTCGTTTTTTTTTCAATGGGACTCTAACTCACTCTGTGACATATACAGAATAGAGAATGGAAACGGGGGATATGTCAAAGAGACAAAAACCCGACCAAAGAGCAGAAAACAGCTCAAGGCTACCAATGGGTCTTCAACGCAGCGAGAATATATATGGCTTTATTGTTTGAACAAAGTCAGACTACCATGACCCGTTGTTATTTCGAATTCGATGTTTGTATTTGTTGCTCTTTATATTCTTTTTGTCAATTGGTATGTAATTGTTCACATGTCTTGTTATCCATTTGTTCTTTATGTATGAATATCGATAGTTGAACTCCGATCCAGTCATATAAAAACAAATTCATACAAACATCTAAATGAAGCCATAAATGTAACAACGCTGTAAATTAGAATCAAGATGAGGTAACGGCAAACATTTTCTTCGTCGGAAAAGACAATGATCAAATTACCAAAAAACTACTTTGAATTCTATCTTTACATATAAAAATAAATCTACTGTTCCAATATATATATAAACACACACAAATCTAATTAATTGACACATTTGACATAGCGCTATAGTTTTTATTTCTATGTAAATATATGGATTGTTTCTGTATCGGATCCAATCTTCAGTGAATACACGGTTGGGTTTACACACTGGTAATAAAATGGTTACAATCCTACGTCATATAACTTAATTTGCATTTATAAAGAAACAACAATAATTGAAAGAACCCTTTTGGCTTTTTATACTTCACGTAATTACTACTACTATTGTCTGTATATTATACATGTCTTAAATACATAATTCCTCGATGACAGAATATAAGTTGATACATGTTTGTTTGTGAGATTGCTTGTGACAAACATAATTATATCTTATGACTTGTTACACAATTTCATCTTGCACTTACTCTTAAATCTTATTTTAATAATAATAAAATGCTTTCTCATTACCACGTACCATGTATTCTTTAATTTCCATAATAGTATTTCAAAGTACATATTTACATGGTTAATATTCTAGCTCACAAATAGGAAAACTGATTAATGCTTCTCTCATAACCCAGCTTTTAAACGCACTAACTATGAAATTGAAATGATAATGCCAATATTGCTTTTCTGTATTTTCCCTGATTTCCCTCTAGTAAATAAGTTTTATGATATTCGTACTTTGAACATTTTACTCAAAAGAAACTCATAACATCATGAACATGCTTATCAAACTATATTTCAGAACAATATAAATGTTATATTATACTTATTGATTTTCCCCCTGTTTATCTAAGTAAATTTCTCCGGTTCATATAATGTTTTTTTTACCGGAATCGCTAACAGGTTTGTTTTGTGTTTTAATTTCGTTGTAAACATTTGTCTGATGGTCTAATTCGGGTCGCTTCTCAGACAAATGAACAATTAAAAAAAAAGAATAATTATTTCTGTAAATACGATTTAAAAGGGAGAAACTGTAGTGTATACAGTTTCATTCTTTTCGATTGGTTTGGGATTTTGTGCAGATACTAAAGTGAATGGATTGGGGCAGGGAGTGGGGAGGGGCGTGAAAATGTTCTTAGGTAGATATTTTGGGGGTTCGGAATTTTTCCCAGGCCTTTCAACAACTTATTTAGACTTATATTTTAGGTTGTATTTAAAAAATAAACTACTTTTTTAGGAGGGTAGGGCAAAAAATATTGAGCCGATATAGAGATGTTTAGGACCATTAACCCCCTGATGGGCTAATGCAATCTACATAGGATTTATAAGTATAATATAAGAAAAAGTTCATAACACTTCGGGCCAAATGGCTTCGCTTCGTTCCATATACTGTTTTTGGAGCGACCTGCCGGTCCATATATTGCCATATGGCCCTAAGCTTCATGAACTTTTTTTTAAGTATTATATACGAAAAATTAATATTTCCCGGTATATATAAAATAGTTTTTTTTATATTTCGTGACACGTAATTGATAATGTTAAATTTTCACAATATTCTGCTTTATTTAACAATTCCAGGAATGTGAATTTCTTTAATTATAGTTAATTACATACTAGTACTGCTTCAAAGTTCACTCTGAACTACTTTTCAATCTCTTTCATAAAAAATATTTGTTCGAAACAAATTTTCAACCTTTATTGTTGGTATCTAAATGGGGTAATATACATACTCCAAACAGGAAATATTTCGTTGAATCAAAGTTTCCAAATTTTGGAATTGCTTACCATATTGTATAGATTTAATCATAACCAATGGTTAAGTAAACTCGAGTTTTGCCATAAATAGGTGAGGATTGTGGTGTCTTAACATTTATCCAACTTTTGAAAATTTGGTATTCTCACTTATCCACTTCAAATTTATTACCTGTTGGATTGTTTATTTAGCTTTAATTAGGTGTTAGTTTGACAGAAAGCTATATATTTAGTTCCAGGATATTTTTACCTATATCAATTAACAATATTTTTCATTTCATAATATTTGTCAACTCTTAAAACTCTTAAAATAATATTATAATATACGTTTGGATTTTAGAATAAATAATTTTCAAATAGTTTTTAACAACTAACTAAATAAATACATGAAATAATGCAGTTTTTAATGACCAACTAAATCAATAAACAATTATTTTATCATATATTTTATGTAATTATTTTAATTTTAAAATGCCTACTAGTTGAAATTTGACAGGTGCTTAATTATTACCTAAGTGGAACCAGTTGGCCAATTTTAACAAAACGGCAGCAGTGGTCCGTAAGTGGTCCTCATCAGAACTGTATCCGATGACCCCGCCTGCCGTCCAAGATGGCCGCCAGAGCCGAACATAGTTTAACATAGGAACCTATGGGGAATTTACTTAAAGATCTTCTTGTCTGAAACCACTTGGCCAATTGGAACAAGGGTTGATAGGTGGTCCTCTGTCAGAAGTGTATCTGATGACCCTGTCCGCCATTGAAGATGGCTGCCAGAGCGCATCATAGTTTAACATAGGATCTAATGGGGAAAATCTCTGAAAGATCCTATTGTTTGAAACCAATGTGCCAGTCGCGATTTGACAGCAATGTTGCATCCTGCCAGTCAAGATGGACATAGTCCCGGTGAACGATACAGGCTCCTTTGAGCCTCTAGTTTTTATGGCCAAAGGATTTTTAGAAAGAAATAAAACTAAAAGTACTTTAACAAATTAAATGTTCATGGTCTGGATAAAAAAATCTATCTTGATTTCCATACAAAGGCCATTTAGGTTTCTGCTGATATACTAGTAAATCACAAACACTGATCAGCGGTAAACACAGTTGTTGTTTTCTATAATTAACATTTAATCTGACAGTACATCTGCCGGGTTTTAACTGTAAAATATCAAGAAAACAAAATCGTCAAATTTAATTCTACGCTTACGTGGTTAAATTCATGAAATTCTTGATTCTATATTATCAGCTCATTTGTTTATGTTTAAAAAAATAAAATATATTTGTTATATATATTTCTTGTCATGTAACGTAACAACAAGGCAGAATAAATCATGGATCACAAATAATCTCTATAGATAACTTAACATAGGGTCTATCAAAACTAATTCAATCAAATATCTGATTTAATCTTACTCGCGGGATAGGTGTTGATATTCATGTGCAAGCTACATGATTTGGATCAGATTGTATATTTTGTCAGAAGAGTGAGACAACAAACAAATACCTTTATTGTGACTAAAATAAAACCAAGAGAATAAAGAAAAAAACAGAAGTAAAAGAACACAGCATAAAACCTAAAATAGAAATGTGAACTCCATAAAAACAGACGAAAAAAAGAAACAAAAGTGCTCTAAAAGTGGAAAGCTTAGAAAGTCATATGATATGTTCGACAGTAGCGAATTAACTGTGAAATGTATACACCATTGGGTGGAGACGTCAGTATATTACCGCTAAGAAAATGGAACTTCATAATTGGAAAGTTGAAATCATTACTTTTGTCATAAAAAAGTGGAAAGCTTAGAAATTAATAATTTTAATCATCGTCCATGTACATGTATCTGTCTAGGTATGAAGCAGTTTTAGGTTTCATTGGGTACATACATTTAAGATGCATGTTAACTATTAAAAAGTGTCCAATAATCTTTTTTCAATATTTGAATGTTTTACTTGTTTCGTTTTTTTTTTACCTTTTCTTAATTTTCTTTTGTCTTATTATATTGCTATAATTTCTATTAAATGTATGTTAGCTAATGCTTCCGGAATTATTTTGCAACATACTTTGGAATTCTCATCATTAATATGTAATATAAATGACCATTTCACTGAAGAGATGCGATTCTATTTCCTTGGAATTTACCTATATCGTGCCGTGCATATTTATTGACATAGAATAGTCAGCCATGCTGTGTGTCATTCATTTCTAGATTGTTTTGTTTTATCGCAATGTAATTTAAGAATAACAATAACAATTTAAAAAATTAAATGTCAATATAATTGCGTAAATATTATTCCAAGTATCTATGAGTTCATATTTTTCCGGGAACTTAGTTCCAGTGAATTTATCAAATATGACCTTGTCACGTATAACATCAATAAAATATGCTAATATTTGCATTACCGGTATAAAAATCTGTTGTTTGACCTTTAGCAATTCTGAGATACAGATTGTCCAGACAAACCTTTAAGCTACAATGACACATTTCCACCAAGGTTAATAAAATAGGTGCATATAGTTCTCAACCATGAAATTTCGATTAAAAATATTCTAATTTTATTTTCCTTTCCGAAACACCTAATTGCAGACTTCCTTTGAGTTTATGCTCTGGATCCTTCAAGTCGATTGTCGTTGACAGATCTTCAGAATCCCTCAGAAGCAGAATTGTTCATTAATACGTGTAAATAGGAAACAGATCGTCTGTCTTTTTCAAAGTTGGATATATCTGCAAAACACGCCTATTTATATAATTGTCACAAATAGACAACTCAACATGAAGAACAGGAATGAAATCGTTATTCAATTGATTTTTGTGCTGTGATCCTGTATGAGTTTCTCGTGCGTATGGTCCGTTGGTGGTCACCTTCAGAATTGTATCCGATGACCGCGCCTGCCATCCAAGATGGCCGCCAGAACCGAACATAATTTAACATAGGACCCTATGGGAAATTTACCAAAAGATGTTTTGACTGATACCATTTGGTTAATTGGAACAAAACTTGGCACAAATAGACAACTCAGCATGAAGAACAGCAATAAAATCGTTATTCACTTGATTTTTGTGTTTTGATCCTGTATGAGTTTCTCATGCATATTAATTCCAAATCCATTTTTCAATTTATATGTAAATTAGAACTTATAGGTTTTACATATATAGGAAAATGACATTTTAAAGACACTGTTCAGACAAACTAGTTGACGATGTCATTGGATTCAATTATATCTTATATGTTACAGGAAACTATTACTTGGTTAATGACGCAAAGCCATTAAACTCATGTTATTCTGTAAATCGTTAATGTTGAAATGTCGGGAGATAATGCATTAGACATGCTAGAAATATTTCGGGATTGAATTAAATTGAACTTAAAGTTACATCATTTTTATCTAACTTTAACTTTACATTATATTTCTTTATTCAACAAAAAGTGGGCTTTCCAGTTTTACAAATACATTATTTGCGAAGTATATGTATTTAAAACTAATTTATTTCGGTCTATCAGTCACATGCCGTCTTTTTTGCATTGGAGTTACTTCCAGTAGTAAGAAAACACAATTACAGTCAACCCTTTCAATGTAATATTTTTAATTGTTTTTCATCCTAGAACCCTTTATTTAGTCTCATTAGAAAGACACAATTCCTGTTATAAGTTTACCAATCAGAAGCCGAAATACATCTATATAAAATAGTAATTATTAACGAAACAAGAGACCACCAACAACTACCTTTCAAACGAAAAATAACAAAAAATACAACATAAACATTAAATTGTGTTAAAAATGCAACAAAGTAGACATAACTAACCAATTCTAAGCAACAGAACACCATTTTTTCTCTTTCTTTTAACTTTATGTTTTCCCCCACGTTTTTAATTGATATATTATAGATTAGGTCGATTATGTTTATCTTCTAATTCGTAGGAAATATTTCATCGTAATTTTCAAAAAAACGAATCCAAAAAAATATTAATGCCATTTGTCAAAACTGCAGAAAGAAGATGGAGAGCTATTACTGCTGACACGAAACCAAAAGAACTAAAAGGAATCGACTGATCCAAAATCTTACATTGGTTGTTTACTTCTATCTTGGAGTTAAAAAAGGAAATAATCTAACCGAGAGCAAGATATAGGAAATAAAACTAAACTAAAAAAAACTACATATTTTTTTAAAGATATACAACCACTGATAAAAACACTAACAAGGAATAGCCACATTACGCTTCCCAGATATTAACTGGATTTTTTTACAAGATAAACAGGATTTGCCTTAATATGTGGATGGCTATATTCGTTTTACTTTATCTTTTGGAGTAATGTAGGTTTCTTGTGGCTAATTGAATTACAAAGAATTTAATTGTAAATGTAGATAAATTGGTTATTACAATATTTACCTGGTTAATACATTATCTCTCTGTTCGTAATTTTCTTCCTTTTCAAAGATTTCAAGGCAGATGAAAAGAAAAAAACATACCAATAACTAAAGCTGCGTTATGAATATTGAAAGTAAAATCAAATAACCAAATATGAATGGAAACGATATTGATACTTAAATTTTACTGATACAAGATTTGTGGAAACTAATGAGTATCTCCCTCTTGCATAGCTCTGTGCTTAGATGGTTCTGGCTTCATCCCCTTTAGTAATTTTGGTACTTTTGTATTTGCTCGTCAACCTTTTGGATTTTGGATTTTGGTTTTCAAACTTTTGGCATTGATGAGTCTTAAATCGACGAAGTGTGCACATCTTGTGCATCGAAATTGGTATCAAAGAATTGTGTGTGTATAAATGTAAACGCTGTCCTGGTCTCCTCAGCAAAGTACGCATAATAGGTATATAGAAATAAGCTTTTTGTCATTTTATTTAATATGCAAGATTCTCCAGCAATAAGAAAAGCCTTAGTAACTACACAGTAATAATCAATAAAAGAGTGTTCAAGATATAAACTGATATTGTTGAATGAAAGCTGATATCACTGAAATGGTGTTAGAGTGAAAGGAACACGTGCTTCGATTCTGTTGTGTACGGCTACGATTAGTCGTGAATGAGGTCTTGTTTATTGTCCTTATTGATTGTTTTTGTTCTATTGAAGTCCTGAAACGTGCTTTTGATCATAGTCGTACGAAATTTTGTGCAACTAGAACCAGGAGAATAAATATAAGGTTAAATACAGCAACAAAAAAAGTAAAATGCTAATCCTTGATCACGGTCTAAAAAGAACAGTTAGAATCCCAAGCATGTTCACAACATTTTGTTCATTCAGTTTTGTTCTATGTTGTTTGTTGCAACGGTTCATGTTAACAAATACTTAAATAAAATTATCATTTGTTTTACCTATACCTCAATTTTTCTCAATTCTAGTTGAAAGTTTTACTGCGGCGTATTCCTATTCTTGTCCAAAAGGATTGTTGGTCCATGTACCATTCAGTTTCATTTTGACACTAATATTATTTGCTATAGTTGCTTTTAATTTCTGTATTGTTCTGATTCAGTTCAGAATCTGTCAGCCTGTCGTCATTAAAATGGTGAACCTTTTTAGAAATGTGGTTAAATGTTTGACATATTAAATTTCTGTGTCCTTTAGTCATCTTAGTCCACGTCTTTTTAAATGTCTGAATATTGTCAGTATGACATCATAAACACGGTTTATTACATTGATGATGGTAATTTATAGTAATTTCCAGTGAAAATAAATTCGATATTTTCACTCAGTGAAAGATCGGTTTTTATGTAACGTCGTCAGTGGCGTTACTAACAAATGACGTTTGTGACGTCGAAAGATTCAAGAAGGGTTCTCAGGAAAATATGACACTTTTGAAGCATTTTTTGTCTATTTTATCAATGTAATAAACAGTATAACTAATTCAAGAATTTGAATATCGAAAGAATTCGAATATCGAAAATATTCAAATTCTTGAATTAGTTATCCTATAAGTATTGGTAGAAATAACAGGCCACAGACCAACAGTAGTTATCTTATCACGGATAATAATACATTATTGAACAGTAGTAATTCTGTGTGTAAATAAATCATCTAGGTAAGCAGGAATATGAAATAAAATTAATGAGCTTTATATTTATATTTATCGTAGAAAAGTAACGCTATTTCACAGCATGTTACTCCTTATTAAATAATTTTTAAAGCTGATATAAAACACAAATTACGTACTTCATATTTTATAACTTTTATCATAGATTGTTTATTCTTATTTCACAGCTACTATTCTTTGCCGAATATATCAGTTTGACAGAGGTTTGTAGCTGGAGTAAATATAATATATTGATCCGTCTGCAATAATACAAGATTAATGGGATCCTTAAAGACGGATTTTTTTGTTATTTCAATGCTATTGCAGGGTATTTACTTGATAGTTTGATAACATGGATTCCATGTGTTCTGTTTGGGTATATTAGCAAATAAAACTGCTACCATTTGAGGGAGATTCTTAAAATTATTATTTTAAGGCATGTATAGATCAGTGAATATCGACAAAGACATGTCTACTTTTCTCGGAGAGGTAATAAGATTTATAACTTATCACATAATTTGTATCAACCTATCTGTTTTTGTATTACCAATAAGTAACAACAATCATGCCCAAAATTTATAATAAACATTCTCAACTTTCGATAAACTGTCAAAAAAATTAAAATTATACCAACTTTTTTATCCTGTTTAACCAGCTTTCTCAGACTATACATTTAGAATAACATTAGGCAAGAGTAATTTCAACGTTGATGACATTGTTGCAAAGTAATTATAGTGCATTATTGCGGGTCTAAAACTACGAACAATGTTTTATGAATCAGATCAAATATCACTATCAATATTCAAAACAATAATATGAAAAATATTTGTGGTAGCTTGAACTTTTATTTTTATAATATCTTACATGTATTTGAAAACTGAAAAAGGTTGCACAAAAGCATCTTTAAAATACTTGATAAACGGATCATAATATGGCTTTTCAAAAAACTCGGCCTTTTCATATTAGCCTCCGAGTTTCGGTCAATGGCAAAAGGTCCATTTGAAACATTCCAGAAAATAATCTAAGCCATTTTGAAATAGTATCTACTCTTAGTAGTACAAAGCTAAAATGTCCGTCCCACCTATCATATTTGTACATGGTATGATACACAGCTTTAAACTTCCATATGAGATTTACTTATCTCGTTAGCAACATGACAGTTATAATTCCTGAATACCCCTGCCTAGACGTATTATAATTCATTAATTGAAAAGAAAAGATATCAGCAAAATAATAGACCAGTCCTTTAGTGAAATATATGGTAATTTTTGTCTGACATAGAATATATGATAAAGATATGACGACAGTTTAATAGATAATATGTCAGCTTAGTGAACAGATTGTTAGACATTTATGTCTGCTTGTTCTGACAATGTCTATCGGATTGGTTGAACACGTGCTTGTGTGATTAATATCAGAAAAACAACAGGATAAAAGTGTCTGGCTGTATACAGACTTCCTGTCAACCACAACCACAACCAAAGAGATATCATTTGCGAAAATGCATCAAAGGAATGCCTAAGAGTTCAAAATTATGGTCGGACAGTTGAAATAGATATAATACCCATTATTTCAAAATTGCAACAATCGAAATGGTTGCAGATATATTAATTATTGCAATTACAGCACATATTACGATAGTATATAGTAAAAACTAAAATTAAAACTTTATTCACCATGACGCATTGTTAGCGTTACTATAAACATCGCATTAAATTCTGAATTAAAATTCATAAATTCCCAGTAAAAAGTTGTACATTCAAACAGAAAAAGAACTAAAACTTGCATAATAAATGGTCAAAATAAGAGGCAAAAAAGAGGACAAATATACCTAAGAAGCAAACCAACAAAAAAAACGCAATCTATTAGACAGACAAACCATGGACAATGAACACTCTAAACTAAAAAAAAACAATGAACAACACAAACTCCTATAAAAACCAGTAGTGAACTCTGGTGCTCCGGAAGAGTAAGCAGTTCCTGCTCTAATAAGACACCCGTCGTCAACCCGGCTGTAGTCACAAATCGGTGAAGGCACAGGAAATGTTACGGCAGTGGGAACAGGTCCATCATCATCTTAGATACACTGTAACGGTAAATCAATTCGTGATGACGAAAAAAAATCCTAAGTAATGACTTCAACTTATTCCTGATAAATCTTTTGTGACAGGAGTAATCCTCTTTTTCGAAAGTCATGGTAACTCACGCTTGAACATGAATATCGGATAAGTTGAGAAACGTAGACGCCATATGCTGGCGATGATAGTATATTGCTACTCAAGAAGGGAAAGTTAACAATAATACATCACATTTGTCATAAAGTATTGTCTTCAAATGTACCTCATTGTCTATTTAAGAAACAAATCCAAATATGAAGCGGACTTCGAAGTATCTGTAGTATACTTAATTTCAAGCTCAGAAAAGGCAAATTTACAGTCATGAAAGTTACATCATGAATATATATTCAACTAATAACTAAATACATAGCGAAGAAAGATATATAAAGCGTAAAAAAATTATTCAGTAAATAAAAAAACTAACTTAACAATCATAAACTAAAACCAATAATGATTTGACCCTTAACGTCTGTTTCTACTACATAGCTATCTCTAAATAATTAAAATTTTACAGATTGCATGATCATTCATGTGAACGTATGAATTAAAGAAAAAACCAAAGAAACCAACCATTAGATTTGGAATGCTTAGAAGTCAATACCTATGACAAACTTGTTGATTGTAAATTTCTTATTCAGCCTATGATGTATAAATTTAAACTTGAATCGTGTTTGAGATATGAACCGTGACCTTAAAGTAAGAAAAATATTAACAAAACAGATACCATACATGAACAAACAGTTAAAATCTGCAATATATAAAACGAAAATGCTGTACAACAAATTTCAAAACAGCAACAGCAAGTCATGGGATGCATATAAAACACAACGAAATTTTGTCACTAAACTTAAAAAACAATCCATAAGTGGATACTTCTTAGAACGATGCACAGGTGGTTCTAAGTCGAAAGATTCTGGCCAACAGTAAAGCCATTCCTAACAAACAAAGGATGCACGAGCCAAAAAGAAACCCTACTGCAGGAAGACAATAAAATCATCACAAACCAATAAGAAATATCCGAAATTTTTAATAACTTTTTGTCAATGTTGCAAAACACATTGGTGACAACAACATATAGGTGAATGACAAACACCCAAGTATAGGAGCTATTAGTAATAAATACTCAAATGGGTCAACTTATTTTCCAGCCTATATATGACGAATTTGTTTCTAAAAGAATTGGTAACATAAATGTTAAAAACGCTACTGGTATAGATGGGATATAACTATGCTGATGATAACACCCTCTCAAAATCAGAAACTACTTTGGAATCAGTAAATTAAACCCTTAGAGGAAGATAGTAACTCCCTAATATCATGGTTCTCTTTCAACAAAATGCAGGCAAACCCAGAAAAATTCCAGGCAATTGCCAAAGGTAAAAAAACACACACTCAAAAAAAGGTCTTCAACTTAAATGGATTCAACATAAAATGTAACGACGAAGTGAAACTTCTTGGTTTAACAATAGATTTTAAACTGGATTTCAACATTCACATATCAAATATTTGTAAAAAAAAAAAAGCTGCACGACAACTAAACGTACTAAAAAGAATTGGCACTCATATCACCAGACTTTCTAAACTTGGAATATACCACTCATTTATCTTATCAAACCTCAGCCATTGTCCTCTTACATGGCATTTCTGCTGTGAACAAAACACAAAGAAAATAGAAAAAATACAGGAAAGAGCACTCAGATTTATTTATGACGCTACACAAATTCTTACGATACACTTCTTGAACAGTCTAAGCTACCAGCACTAAAAATCAGAAAAATGAGAACCATGGCATTAGAGACTTATAAAATAATTAATAAATCAAGTCCAGAATTCCTACATAATTTAATAAATATTAAAGAAAATTCATATAACTTCAGGTACAAAGGCATAGTGGATATACCACGGCCAAAAACAACAAGGTATGGTAAGAAAAGCTTTAGTTATGAGGCAGCAGAACTCCGGAACTCCTTGCCAAAGGAAGCAAGGAGCCTATCAACTTTTGGCCAGTTCAAAAATTTTATCTCCACCTGGTGTTTTTCAGAAAATTATACCTGCAGTTCTTGTAAATAATGTAACTCCTTACTGCCCCATGACTTGACCTTGAGGCCTGCTGTTTTGTTTTTATGCTTTCATTTTTTTGCAGTTATCTTTATTTATTATTTATTTATTTATCTCTGTGGTTTGCTTATGCATTACCTGTGCTGTAGCTGCATGCAGTTTTTTGCTTGTGCTTATAGTGTTTAATGTTGCATGTGCTATTCGGATATAAATAATGTGTGCTACTATGTGCTGATATTTGACATTTGTCTTAATATATATCTTGCTTAGCTTTTATTTTGCATGTGCTATCTATGTATTAATACATATATGTTCTGTCTGCCTGTATGTTTGTGTTGTATATGTATCTGATGTTATAACATGACTTGTATGTTTTGTTTATTAATATCAGTCGGTAAAAAGGCTCTTAAGAGCCTATGTTCCTTGTTATTATGTATATATTTACTTACTTTAAATAAAGATTACTTACTTACTTACTTACTTTACCTTCTGTGATTTCAAGTAGTAATTCTTCATTATCATTGCCGCAAAAAATTTGATTGCAGACAAAAAAAAAGAATAAGATGTCGTTTATTACATTTTAAGTCTAGTTCGAATTTACTCCTCATCCTATTTACATTTGAAAAAAAAATGTCAAAATGAATAAATAATTAAAATTAATGCCAGAATTTAACTTTAAATGGTAGATTTATGGCAACCAAGAAATAAGAAAAACGTCTTAGAATACTTATCATAGCCGAACTTAGTTAGGTTTGGTATGAAAGCACGCGTAATTGAAACAATATCCTGTCGGAACAAAAGAACAATAAAGAGGACAAAAATACCTAGGGAACAAATCAAAAAACGTAATCCATAGGACAGAGAAAAAAAAACAAATAACATGGTAAGAGAAGTTAATTGGGTACAATAACCATGAAACAGAACTAACAAATACAAAAAAAGAGGTCATATTTTAGCCTTTAACACGGGGCATGTGCCCGCACTGTACACCAAACTTTTTATGGGTCGAAATCTTACGTGTAGCAGTGTGGTGATGAAGAATAATAATAAACATTGGATAATTATATTTCAGACAAAAAATAATTTAAAACAAATCCTAACATACAGTAAATATATATGTACCTTGTCTTGATGTTTTAGAAAAAAAAATCTTAAAAAGTTAATTATGAGAATTATTTATTCATTTTTTTTTGGAGAGGACTGAAAAAAGTAAACAACAATCATGTCTTTGCTAAAAATCTGCAGAAAAATCAAATGTATTTATTTAAATCTTGCGTGACTGAAGTAAAATGAATTACATCTGATGTGTGGGAAGACCATTACGTTCATTTATTCTAACAAATTACGACTATTTAATGAGCTTTGATATCACAATCTTATACATTTAAGTGGTTAAACTGTTAATGCATAGACTGAAGTATAATTTTGGTTAATGAAGTTCTGTTTTCTGTTTCCTTAATTCGTAGGCGACACAATTACAAATATTCCATTTCAGTGGTTGCATTTTTAGGGTAAAACCAAATTGTTAAATTTAATTATTGTGCAATTATAGAACAAAAGGATTTCTACATATTCACACTTTTTCATAGAATAGAGAATGGAAACGTGGAAAGTTTCAAAGGGACAACAAAATGACCAAAGAGCAGAAAACAGCCCAATGCCACCAATTGGTCTTTAACGCGGCTAGAAAATCCTTAATCTTGGGGCGGGCTTCTAAACAATAATGCATACTAGTTCAGCGAAATGAACGCCACGCTAAACTCCGAAAAATACAAATGAACCAAAATTCAAAAAGGAGGTTTTTTCCATTCAGCCAGCTATTATAGTAATATTTAAACATGACAGCAAATTAAGGGATGGCATTATCTTTTAAGTGCAGTACCTTTGTGTATTAAAAACAGCGTTCCTACAATTTAAATGGTAAATACCATTAGTATAAGATGTTGTCTAAATTAAAGTCTACGAATACTGTAACTGAACTTTAGAAAATTCCTTCTCTCTCTTAATACACCTTAATACACCTGCTTCATTAATTTAATGTGGATATCTGTTACCAGAAAAAGATTAAAATGTGCCAGTTTAAATGGAAATTTAAGAAAGGTGAATGAATCATTTTCTGGTAAATTTGAAAATTCTGTTACAATTAAGGTTTCAACGTCCTTAGGCAAAGTTGACCGGATTTTTTGTCCTGTTTTCCAAAGATTTGGCCAAGAGCCAAACCTCACACAGCAATTAACATTCGGTAAACCTCTCATATAATCACTGCCCCAACACTTCCGGTAACCTCTTGTTTTTCTGTTATTCATTGGGATATTTAGCGGTATATAAATCTGAATGACATTTCGATTGTTCGTGACGTATTTCTTTCATGACGTCATCTATTCATTCATAACATCCGTCGTTTGCCAACGTTCCTGCTAGAATCAGAGACTGACTTCTTCTTTGCTTACATTATATCTATATCTATAACTGGGAAGGTAAGCAGAAAAATATATAAATTATCTACTTTTGTGATAATACCAATTCTTTTGAACGCATAGTTTTTAGAATCTTGGTGCACTTCTTCGCAATGGAGGAGAGCTGGGGGTCATGGGACTATGCAGCGTAGGTATATACCGGAGGAAAAGTGAACAACTGTGCGAGGGAACCCGATGAAAGTTGATCCAGACTCAAAAGAATTCCAGAATTAGTGTTTATTGTTACAAGAAAGACAACTCTATTTTTTTAAGATTTACGATTTAGTTCATAATTGCACGATTGACTCACATTTGATTGAGTAGAACAAGTTACTGAAATTTTTAAAACTATCTCAGTAATGATACACCGCTGCATTTGATTTCCCATGGTTTAAGCATACATGTAAGCCGTAAGCACATTTACGGGACACCATATAAATTTATTGTTCTTCTACCATTTACAAAGCACCAACAGACAAACAACCTCCCTACTGACAACGCAGCTATTCCAGTAGGCTAAGAAATATACCAAACTACAATATCAAATTGGATAATTACACGACAGTAACATGTGCTGTTTTTTTAAAAATCATTTTATATAAAATATCATCGGGTCAATTTTTTCAACCTGTCATCACTATTAATAATTTTACAACACGTCATCATTATCAATAGAGTAACATAAGCTTACAGATATCACTGAAACATTTGATTCCTGGTTAAAAAAATATTTGATAAAGGTTATTTGCCTTATTATACAATTCTTTGATACCAATGTTGATGCACAAGATGTGCACATTTCGTCGATTTACCACTCATCAGTTTTGCTCAAGGCCTAAAATGTTGAAATCAAAAACAATGATCCAAAGGGTTGAAGAAAAATTCAAAATTACCAAAAGGGGTTATGCCAAAACCATTTAAGGACAGAGGTATGCACGAGGAGATACTCTGTAGTTTTTGCACATTTTACTTATAACTATTTTCTAATTAGTGGAATGTAACTGGGAACATTGAAAGTAGCTTAGTCTTTCAATGTGCAATGTAACAACCGAAGGTTTAAATAAAGAAATATATCTCATTGTTAAAACAATGAAAGAGTAAAAAGTCACTCATGTAAAATGAAATCTGTAACATCAGAATATAAGACAGATAAAATTTAACTCTATACGACCTGAACCTGATGTGCTGAATGATACGGAAAAAGCGGGACAAACAGCTAACGGTCCATGGCCAGACAACCAGAAGAAATTAATTTCAATCTAATACAGTTCCTTTAAACTATTGAAATTGCAACCTACACTTATAACAACACAACTAACACAATAGGATAACCTGCAGCTATGAGAGCCTTAGCTAGCTGTACAGTTAACACAAGCATATTCTGACCCTGCTTTCAAAAGTATGTACTGTCCACTATAATTTTCAGTTCAAGCAAGCGGTCACCTTGTTAATTGGTAATCATACTGTATCGGTTTTTATAGTGTGTTTTATACCACAGAGTGTAAGGATAGCTAAGGGGGAGGTTTGGGTAGCCTTTAATCCGGTTTAACCCAACCACTTTTCGGTGTCTGTACTAGGTCAGACTATCCTGACTCTCTGTTGTGTTCATTTTTGTGTTTTGTACTCTTTTATGATATTTTTGTCCGGCGTTCTGTCAGTTTGGTTGCTTTGATTGAATGGTATGTCATTGTTGACCTTTCCTGTTATCTATTTTGTTGTTTATTGACAAAAATACCGAACTACAATTATATGTAATTGGATAATTACACGACAGTTGCCATGTGCTGAAATAGCTAATAAGGGAGAATGTAAAATTTTATCTTGCTTAAAAAATATATATGCAGAACTTGCCATGTGGTATATTGACCGGGAAAAAACTATATTGACTCCGAGGATATATTCTCCTCATTGGATTTTGAACCACAACATTAAAATGTGACCCCTGTAAAAGAGATTTTTATCAACAAAATGGGGAAATCGGTTTTTCCTAATATGACGTAGGGTGAGAATAGAATAGCCAATCAATAAATTAAGCAGTGGGAGTTGAGGTAATTTTTCCACGATAGGGAGGTAAGAATACCATGAAAAGGATGTCAGAATACCAGAGCCAATTTATATCTTTAGCAAAGGGAGAGGAGGTAATTTTTCCATGAAAGGGAGGTCAGAATACCATAGCCAATTTAAAACATTAGCAAAGGTAGAGGATCAGAGGCTATTTTCTCATGATAGAATAACAAAGCCAATTTATATATTAGCACATTTTTCCATGACGGGTAGGTCAGAATGCTTTAGACGACGTTTTATTGCAACGTTCCAAAAATAAAATACAAACAAAACTTATGAACTCAAACGTAATATCATTACACATTTGTGCCATTTGAAATTAAGTTTTGACAGACATTACAATAATACTTAACCCTTAATTAAATACTACAGATTTCTATCACATTATTAAACCATTCATGATATTCACAATTCAACAATTTGTATAATAGGTCTTTGTCCGATCAACTGTAACTAGGTTTATTGAAAACGAGCACGATTGACCATGGTATTTAAATTTAACTTTTTTTATTATTCTAAATGTGCACTGTAGCAACTACACCATATTATTTAAAACAGGAAATCTGGATAGAAAAGGCAGCGGTTTGTGTACTTACACAACTCTTTTAACAGTCCGAAAACGTTCTTGTGTCCAATGACCTTTTGCTTTAGTGGCTGTTTTGCGTCAGAGGAATCTCATAAAATACTGTGTGTCTTTGTTTAAACGGCAAGTCGTATTTCATGAACATATTAAATATTTCATTAAAATGAAAGTAAAAAGTATTACAGTACTCTACCTTTTGTTTCCATATAGTCGTAATTAGATATTTCTTTTCCGGTGCTGAAATGTCTCAAATATTTAACAAGAGCCGATTTTTTCATTTTTTGTGTGCAATTCGTTTATTTTTGCGTAAAGTATGACGTCATAATAAACAAATGTGACGTTGCAGAATATGTGCAAGTTTTGTTTCCAAACGTTTGAACTGCGTTGACATTTGGATATACGAGACTGCTATTTTAAATGTACAGAATCGTAATAATCTTCGGACTTTTTCATCAAGAAATCAGTTTCCAAAGGATATGGGACACACAGTTATCTAAATACTGAGGTTTATACCAACCTATTATAACCTGACTCCCTGTTTTTTTATGTTTCTTTTTTAGTTGTAGTTAAGATGGATGGTATGATATTTGTTACTGCTTAGAATTTATTGTTGAATTATCGTGTTGTCACCATTTTTGATTCATGTTATTTCTTTATTTAACAGTATGTATTTTGACTGGGCCTACGAATAAGCTATATACAAGCAGAGAATATCTTTAGAGACAGTATTCGCTTTCTCTTTCAGACTACCAGAAATAATCCATTGGTTTCTTTATGGGATCTGTAATGCTCATTTAAATGTTTTTGTTTTTCGTTTCTGTGTTCTGTTTGTTGTCGTCCATCACCACGCACGTATTGTCATTGGATTTAGGGTTATTGATAGTTATCTATTGCTTGTTTCTTGCTTTTTTTCTCCTCCAGCTTTCCCTGACCGATATTGAATCTGGGTTGTTGAAAATTTCTGGAGTTTTCTTTTCTTGCAATTTGCATTATTTTCGATATTGCGGTGTCTCTGGATTAAATTTACGAATATTTGTATTATAACTATTCTTGAAATTCTAATACCAATAAACAACACATTTATCCACGAATTCGTGTTGTTTGTTTGTTTGTTTAGTTGGGGTTTTACGCCGTTTTCAGCACATTTTGTGCCATTTCGCGGCGGCCAGTTTTTATTGGTGGAGGAAGCCGGAGTACCCGGAGAGAACCACCGACCTTCGGTAGGAAAATTGGCAATCCTTGTCAATTAAGATCGGAGTCGAACACACAGGTGAGATTCGAACTCACAACCCCAGCGTTGACAGGCTAGTGATCAGCAGTAGTCATGACGAACTACCTAGACCACTCGGCCACCGAGGCCCCCGAATTCGTGTTGTTGCTCGTGAATTAAAAAAAAATCAATATAAGTTATTATTGTTTATTATATTGTCAAATCGAACATATTTAATACGAAAACGTGAGGGTTTGTGATTTTAAATTAAAATGTTGAGTTGGGCCACTTTCCCATGTATTTTTTTCACTTAAAACCTTTTTAATCTCAAATATTTATCTACTATTTATCGAAAATGTATGCAATACATTTTTATGTTGGCAAACACAAATGTTATGCTGAATCATTAATAAGTTCAAGTTTTCTACGGGCATAGGTGGTGTATATAGGCGATTTAGGTCAGTTTTCATCACTTGTTGGACTATTGCGAAGAACGAAATTCAGAATCAAAACCATTATATGTCAAATGAAAGGAGATACATGTAGATAATCTCTGTTACATCCAACAATTTATTTTGGTTCTGAGTTTCCTTCATGTTAAAAGCCTGTCTCAAAGACTTTTATTTGGCCACTTTGTGTTAAAACTGTCTCCAAAGCGATATTGGGGTATATTGAATTTTTTTAGTAACTTATTTGTTAGTTATTATTAGCAAATCTTTAGAGACCACATACCAGGCTATGCCTCCAGAGATTTTGAAAAGTTTTAGCCGACTTTTTGAAAATGGCCCTAGAAGTGAAATAAATGCAGTGGAAAATGGCCCTACTTCAAAGTTGGTGTTTTATATAGGAACTTATTTGGCAATGTCTATTGGTACGTTATTTCCTTAAATGAAAAAAAAATAGCTTTATTGTGGTATATGACGGTATTTCGTCTCTGTCTATCAATGTCACAATGAAAGTTATTTGTTGTCTGGTTTTATTTTTCGTCCTCTGATTTTACTCAATATCACCTTTATTTGTGGATACACGAGTGATGATAGAATTTTCGGAATTTCTCATCAATTATTTTGAAGGTTGAAAAAAATTACATAGTGCATTTAAATCCTCTCTAAATAAAATAATCTTGTCCAAGTATTTACCTAGGACTGCGTTTTTTTCCCAATTAGCTCTTGTCACAGAGCTCTTTCGAACCTTTATGTTTCCGTGTTGAAAAAGACTGACAAACGTTAATTAAATAAAATAACATGACCATGAGAGTATTAGATCAAAAGGCAATTATTGCTTTATGGTATATATTTCTGGCCTAAAGACATTATCATTAAATTGATTCTCTACATCTATCATTTGTCTATATTTCACGGAAATATACAAGTCTCGTGTGGTCTTGCTTTTTTCTTTGCATCATTAGTTTCAGTAAGTGAGTCTTTCAATTAAAGAAACGTATTCTATCTTTACTTTAGGCAAAACTAAACCGTTTTAGAGATTATATACAATGGCAAAATTTATATAAAGGATTTGTCTCAATAATTGTGCTGTCAGCATTCATCTTTCGTCTCTGGTCGTTGCCTTCAGACCAGAAACGAACAATTGCAATTCAGATTTTAGCAACTTTGACGTATTCAGTAACAGTCACAGAACATCTGCTTGTGTTTATTTTCTGTTTATGATCACACCGTCGCTTCCCACTAATTCTGTGAATCTGCAGTACTCTTACAGTTGTAATTACGGTCAGTCTATCCTATTATTGTCATTTGTGACAAGGTGACATTTCCTATGACATATATCTATGAATAATTATTGTTTGCTATTACCATTATTAACGTAGAACACTAGAGAAAACGTCAAAATGTTGATCTTACAAATACAATTTATACTGCAATCGATTGCACTACTTTTTTTTTAAATTTGGAGTTTCTCCTAAACATAAAGCTCTGTCTGTTTATGTATTCTGCACAACGTTTGAACTTTTTTTTAACGATATTGTTATATTACCTTACGAATGAATAATGTACATAGTGTGTTGACTTGTAAAATTTCTTAAGAGTAATAGGAAAACCACTCTCTAGTAGCCTTGTATATTTTTATATCTCAACCCTTCCGATGTAAAACCTGATTTTCGTGATCTAATCGGCTTATACAGAACAAGGTATAACATTATTTTTTCACTGCGATTCGTTAAAAAATGCCTTTTAGTATAGAAAAGTTATTACCTCTAAGAGGATGTCACTGCAGATGGAAACAAAGTCCCGAGGATATCACCTACTCAGTTGCTAGTATATCTATACAAGCGTGATATGATAACTTAAGATTAGTTATAAAATTTATTGAAAAATATATAATTTTTTGTGAAAACAAAGGATAACGCAAATGTGTATCATAGAACATGTAATAATGAAAAGCAAGCACTGATGTTATAAAAAGATATTTTTATAGATGATCCTAACATCCAGAAATATCTTCATCTTATTAACTGATCTTGAAATTCAGCAGGCCAATGACACATCTACTTCAGTAATCTAGTATCGTCCATATACATACATATTGTATATTAACGATAAGGATAAGAAACGATGTATATGAAGCCGTTGTGTCAATCATGATGATATCAACTTTCGATTTGTTCATATACAGTAACAAAACAACTTTATCAGCCTATGATGTTTTCATTTCGTAATTGATTCGATATTTGTGATATTAATGATAGCAAAATTACTGTTACCTAAACTTCAACGGCAGAATTCTGCTCCATACACCATCTCAACCTTTGTTATATATATTCCAAAAAATTAAGTGTTTCATCACAACTAGATTTACACGTTTGAATTTTGTATTGTACAAATGAGACAAGATATCTGCAGCAATATTTCCCGGAACTGGTATCTCATTCAGTGTAATATATGTACGTACAGTGTCATGCAGAAAGCGTTTACACTTCTAGGACATGTGATGTATAATCTGCGATTAGTTTTCATTGCATTTTTTTATTTCCTGTTTTGTCCTAATTCTTTTTGTTTTACTATTTTTATTCTTTTAAATACAAGATCGGTTTTGGATTTTGACCATTCGGACATTCCACTTTCTCTCACGTTATTTTTATTTTTCCGAAATTCATAACCGAACACATGTGAAAACAGAAAGTCCCGAGGTCGTTCGGTTTGAACAGGTTTCACTGTATATAATGTACATAGGTTACATTGTATATGAATTGTTCTCACTCTTCCGCATATTACAGATTTATTCTAAATATATATATATATACTAGTCAACAAAAGTAGCGATACACGAGTTCGGAACCAAATATCTTGGTAATTCCTTAAAAAAAAACTTAAGTATGGGGGCAACAGTGGTTTGCTACTTTATTTCTCGATTTAATGCGTCTCATTTTGAAATTTGGATAAAACTTGAAATGGTGGAAAAAGTAAATTTCCAAAAGAGGGTTAAATTAAATTTGCGGAAAATTAAGAAGAAAATCGACACACATTTTGTAAAATGAAAATCCAGCGGCTGAAATCAGTAGAAAAAAAACTCAAATCTTTTGTCACAGACATTATGATTCACATAACGGGGCAAAAATACTGATTTTTTAATTTTGTGTTGAAAAATGTGATTTTGAAATCAGACGTGTGGGTCTATTTTTCTGCTTAGTACAGCTATTTGAAATTATGAATATATGAAAAATGCATTACCCGTTATCGTTTCTTTTGTTGACTAGTATATATTTTTGTTAAATGCAATATGATCTTATTTAGTATGAACCATTTAAATATCATGAAATCTGCATTCGTTCGTTGCTGTGATTTTTATGAAGAATATCGTCAGTCTACAAGACAGTATTACTAAATTTAGAATCAATTTGAAATTTCCATACAAGAAACATATAGGAAATAAACAGGAAAAAGAACAAGATAATACAAAAAACTATAGAGGAAGGTCCCTGATAAATCAAGAGGTCTTTTCTTTATCTCAACCAAAATCAGAATACTTCTGTGTAAAATTTATAGTTCAGAAAACTTTCCGTTGGTCCGAACAGTATTCTCTAAAAATTCAGTAAAAATACAAAAGATTGTAAAAATATATAAATATATTCCTTTAAGTTCTCAAAGTTAAATTCAAAAGGTTCAAGCTACTCAATCATGCAGTAGCTTTCAATAAAGTGCATCTTGAGACACATCTTATCTACTTTAAGCATATTAACTACAGGTTCCCGTTATCAGTTAATGCATTTTGTCTGATCGATCTTTGTAAAGTATTATGATTGTTCTTTAGACTGAACTTTACGATCTCAGAATATTGTTATCAAAAATGATATACAATTAATTTGTAATATGATAGAAGTGAGAAACCTGTTGATAGCCATCACTGTTGTACAAACTTTATTATCCTTGGAGCTGTCTAGACGTCCAGTACCTTTTATCATAATGTCACTGGTGGCATGATCTCAACTAGCCAATCACGTTTTTATTTTCGTTGTTTGCTTCTTTTTTTTCTTGTGTTTCTTTTTCTTTGGTTTAAACATCTTCATTTAGTAAAATAGAATAGTAAATTGATCAAACATACGAAAAGAAAGAATATAAAAGATTTAAATTAATGTGATGTTGACTAACTTATTACGTACATAAGAAAACATCAAATGGTGTGGTAACTATACTTGTAAGAATAGAATCTGATATTTAAATATCAAAAGATTGTTGGATCAGTTCAATGTTAAACTGACTTTTACATGATACGTTTTTCAGGATTTTTCTCTCAAAATCTTTGTTTTTTTTTTGGCTGCGTTATATAATTTGGAAATAAAGGGTCATGGGATTCGTTAACGTTTGTGTCATTATACTAAATGAAATAACAAAATGGTAAAAGACTCGATGTTGTTATATGGCCAAAGTGTCATAAATTAGACAAAACTGCGCATTTTACGGAAGTAATATGGTATCTGACAAATTGAATGAATATAGTCTCTTCTATGTTTTAACTTACAACTCACTGGTCTGATAATTAATAGTACATTAATACACGAGAACAGTACTGTTGATGTATGCATTGGCTATTTCTAGGTTGCAAGAAGTTATTGTTTTAATAATCGCTAAGAGAAGATCATTATCAATCCAGAATAAACACGACAAGAAAATGTAAATAAACATCCTAATGCATTGGCCTTTCCTTGACCCATGGTGTCATAAACAGTGTGTATACCGTTAAGATTAGTAACACACTGAACTACTCTTTGCAATTGAACATTTTATCCCAAATATTAAAGCTACCTAAAGCAATGAAAAATTTATATCTTTGTACTCTTTGTTTCACCGATAAAAATAATGCATTTAATTGTATACATATGCCAACAATTTTGTGCAATATTAGAAGCGATTAAGTCCGAAAACGTATGAATTCAGAGCAAATATACCCTAACCCTAACAGCCAATTCATGACAAAAATTTCAAGTCATTTATTAGGATTGGAAAATCATGTCCATATTTATATTTAGTGTTTGTCTTATTGTGTTGGCGGTTTCGCCATGTAGAGATACACGACAACCCCTTTATGTATGAATCTGTTTTAGAGTTGAGTCCTGTGCAATTCTGTCTCATTAAGCATTGAGTCTTTAGTAAACTATATATATGCCATTTCAGCGTCAATTGAAAGACCAAACGGGATATTACTAACTACTATACATATTAATATGTTCTTAAATTGATGTTAAAATGAGGTTCACATGTAATTTATGCTGCATGTTTCGTTGCTGGCATCAGATCCACTTTATGTAAGTTTATTCATTCTTCACAACAGTATTTTTCTCCATTGTCGTGTCCCTTATATTAAACTGGTAAACCTATAGATGGAGGAAATGTCCAGATTTTGATGATTGAAATTATTATTAAGAACATAGACATGATAGAGTTTGAACATTCCTGACCACTCCAAGACAACCAAATGGTTTTATTTCATTTTTTAACGAAATAAAAGAAATTGCAATTTTAATTTTCTTTCACTTTTTCTTTAATCACAAATATGTGAGTAATAGCCTTTTTTTATAATGCCTGTTACAAATGGTTATGTAATGTAACTAACGAATTTTCCGTTAAAAGTATACCAGTATCACAATATCAGCTTATCTTATTTGTTTAATTATAAATTCCTTTTTTGCACCTTATTAATCATAGTCTCTCTTAAGATGCTCACAGAGGTGGGCCGGTTTCGTCGTATTGTAGAAACATTAATCTCTGGGGAAAATAAAACAGATGTCAGTAAACTCATTTATATGTCTATTTCTTCGTTTCCTTGTTCGGAAGAACATTTATGTTTGTATATTTCACTAGTATTTATTTTTTTTCTTTATTTTTTTCTCTATTTTCGCAAAAGAAATGATATGAGGCTAGCAATATGTTAAATAATTCTTGGAAACATTATCTTTCATCAATTTAAGAAAAAAGATAAAAATTTAATTGCTATGTTCTATCAAATCGAGAAAATAAGTCAAAACTCAAAGTGGTGAATCTTAAATTATATAAGGGCACTTTCATCCCCCTTAGACGTTTTAAAGAAAAAGATTTATTAATGAAGAAAGTAACACTTCAACAAAATTCAACATACTATCCGAAATTCTTATCAACCTGTTGAATTGTTTGTTTGTTTAGTTGGGGTTTTACGCCGTTTTCAGCACATTTGGCTATTTCGCGGCGGCAGTTTTTATTGGTTGAGGAAGCCGGAGTACCCGCAGAGAACCACCGACTTTCGGTAGGAAAATTGGCAATCCTTGTCAATTTAGATTGGAGTCGAACACACCCCGCCACAGGTGAGATTCGAACTCACAGCCTCAGTGTTGACAGGCTAGTGATCATTGGTAGTCATGACGAACTACCTAGACCACTCGGCCACCGAGGCCCCTCAACCTGTTGAAATATATATCAATAAAGTAATATATATCATATAGTGTTATTGTTATATGGCTTTCTCCCATGCTGAGTGCCATTTCCACACTCAGCCCACTCATAAAAAATTATTTAATTCCCACGATTAAAAAGTCTCGTTCAATTTTTCCACCGCTATACACGTAGTTGACCTTTATGGGAACGATAAACTAGAGAAGTTCCGAAATGATGTTCATGTAAACAAATTGCGTAGCACGGCATTTTGGTGAGGTTTTTGTCGAATTTCTCTACCCTCGATATTTAAATTTTAGATGTTAACACGCTCAATAAAGCTGACGTGTTGAAAATAAAAAGAAATAACTATCTCGGGTATAGAAATTCCATAATTCATTCGTACCTGATGGTTCTAAGGTAGAACCGTCATAAATGTTTCTAGAGTAGAACTGTCATAAATGGTTCTAGGGTAGAACCATTCAGAATGTTTCTAGTGTAGAACAGTCATAAATGGTTCTAGGGTAGAACCGTCCAGAATGGTTTTAGGTCAGAATTACCTTTATCTAAGGACATATCCAACTATTTCAGTCATTTGCATGTCCGATAACTCTGTATTGATTATGGCATGTACTCCTCGTCTTCGCCTTTTCCATACTTTTAAAAACATTTTTTTGAATATGTAATAACATTTCGATTATAAATTTAATATATGAAATTATGACAATAATTAATAATATTAAATTCATGATCAATTTATACTAAACAGCAAAAGTACATACATGTACATGTAATATAACGCTATGGTATAAGGGTTTTTTTTTCTTTTTTTTAACCCACAAGAAAAACGAATTATTTTTTTTTGGTTAAAATTTGTGTGATTTTTATATGGAGTAAATTTATAGGTTAAGCAATTTGCTCTCCGTAACATGTTGTGTGTTTCATGTAACTACAACTAACTAACGATTTGATATGTATGTACAATGTAGTACCTTGACTGGCCAGATGTTTATTGTTCCAACCTTTAAGGTACACAGATACGTGTGTATATATACATGTAAACCGTTTTGCTGACAAAATCAGATGGGTTTCAAATTTTTATAACGCTACATTTTAAAATTATTAATGCAGCATTTAAATAAAGAGGTGTGTATAAGGTGGTACCAAATTTTAATGCAGAGTTTTCAAATGTGTCAGATAAATAACACTGTAATTTATTTTAAATTAATAATTTATCTTTTTTACCATTTTTATATGGTAAACATGTGATATATTATATAATTAATTCTCTTTAGTCGTATGAACGATATTTATTTAGTTTTGACAAGGTAGAAGATGACTGGGATGAATGCCGCCATTTTGAAATAAGAGGTGGATTCCACCAATGTAACGAAAAAATACATAGACATAACGTAAACATATGGACTTTTTACACAATTTCAATTGAGAAGGGACGGGACTAATCGGTATGTTAAAAGACGATTGTAAAATTATGACAAAAAATTTATTATTTTATTTCATATAATTTTGTTGTTCAAAATTCATAAACTATTGCCAGTGTCATAAATGGTTCTATGTTAGAACCATTCAGAATGGTTCTAGGGTAGAATCGTTCAGAATTGGTTCTAGGGTATAGAACCGTCCAGTATGGTTCTAGGGTAGAGCTGTCATTAATGGTTCTAGGGTAGAACTGTCATAGATGGATTCTTCTGTCCAGAATGGTTCTAGGTCAGACACACCCTGTCATAAACGGTTCTAAAGGCGGCAGGATGACAGTTCTAGAACAGTTCTTCTGACAGGTTAGGACAGTTCTAAAGAGAGGTTAGAACTGATCCCAACTGTAGTTGCTCACTGTAGGCCACAAGAAGATACATAGACGTAAGTTTTGATTTTGTTTTGCAGTAAGATTATAAAAGGATATAGGTGAATGTATCAGCATATGCGAAACTACATAGTACATAACACGAAACCTTATCTGTCTAATTCATAACAATTTAGCAAATTATTGTCAAATTTTTACAATATGGCCAGTAATTTCAAAATTTGGGGAATGTGATTCGATGAAATATTTTGATATGTGTGTAGAACCCCATTCAGATACAAACAATAATTGTCGAAAATTTTTGTTCCGAACTGATAGGCAATGAAAGAGAAAATTAGTTCAGAGCGAATTTCGCCGCCATACTAGTATTTAATTAAGTAGAATCAAACATGTATAGCACGGGAATAATGTTACATAATGTTACAGCGAATCGCATTCTTGGATGTCTGAAATAAACATTAATAATAATGATATTTAATATTATCAATTGTCATGCATGCGACAGATAAGCAGGCGTGAAAAAACAATTAAACAATGCTTCCTTGGTGATCTTTAAACAGTCTTCAACAAAGGGCCAAAAGCTCGAGCTTTACAGAAATATCAAAACAGTTCGTAGGTTTCACTTGCTCTTGTCGAGTTTTGTTACGCTACATTGCAGTGTCGGGACGTATAACAGACGCAAAAAATAGTAATATCATCATAAATTAAATAGGGAAAGAAAGAGGACATTGCCATTTGATGTGATGACTTTCTTGATGGAAAGTGTACGTGGGATAAGATAAAGCCCATCTGCTCCTGTTAAACCTAATTCACTAATCTTTTTCTTTTATCATATGTGTTATGTAATTTTATTTCAGAATCTGCATATTCACATAAACATTATTTGCATTTTTACAGTTTGCAAATTATTGATAGATATTGCAGCTGGTTGATAAAGAATATTTGACAGTGTGATGAAAAAAACAGTAATGAACTCGCTGAAAACCAGGTTTTATTTAATAAACTATTAACAGGTTCGTACTTAAAACAAATTGTGGTAAATTTGTTTTAGAAAGCATATCGAATATGAAATAGCATATTTGAAGGATTTATAATCTGATGAAAGTTGCCAATCCGAACAACTCATTCATTTAATCTGACTCTAGACAAATAAGATGAGTGTTGCTATTACAGCAGCCGGTGTTTATAATAGTGACTTTCTACTGTCAAAATATTTCATTGTTCGCTTAAACAACACAAAAGACGTTTGTTTGCAATTTACATTCCGCATAAAACAACATATCCAAATTTTATTTCTGTTATTTCAAGAGAACCCATTTATAAAGTGTAATCGACTTTTAATAATAATATTTGTCGTTACTGTCAAAAGTGAATTTTAAAGCTGATGAGTTGCGTGATTTGAAACCCCAACGATCTTACGGGCGTATGACTTTTGCGCCACTTTTTAAAAATTCCAATTTTACTTTTGTGCCAAAACTAGTCTTACATTGGCGCCACAAAATGGTTTTTAGTTTTGCGCCATTTTACAGATAAATTAATTGACTTGGAAAAATTTTAATTTTATGAAGTAAAAAAAAATAAAATTAACAGATTAAATAAAATGAAATCCTTGTATTCTGATTTTTTACAATAAGAATTCCATCACATAGTCGGACTACGGTCAAATTTATTGCGTACAAATATTCCGGACTTCCTTTATTATGATTTTAAGGTCTTCGTTTAGCATGTTTAAGATGTAGAATGTTTTACTACTTATATTTAGTGCTTTCTTCCGTTATTTTAAGTCTGTGTATTGCTTATTTTAGTCCTGTACCCAAATGTTTTTTTTTTTCATGTTACTAGATAAATTAATAACATTTATATCTGTCAAATAGATAGATTCTTAAAGACACCTCAATTGCACATATGTTGATAAAAAAATTGAGGTTTAAAATGTAATTTATGGTACATAGCTAAGCTTTCAGCGATTGCAAAAATATATGGTTCTATGTACCTTTGATTGAAATAAGGGAGGTATTATGCTACTTCCAGTATTATAAATATCACCTCTGGTTTGATATGTTGGTAATTTCACAACTGTTAAAAAAATATTAGGACTGCTAGTTTGAATCACTAAGAAAAATGTTTATTTCTAGTTAACTAAATGTTTGTGGTGAATTATACTGCTTTGCACTATAAACATCAAAAACGTCATTAATATGACCTTAGAAATTGAAAATTCTTGACATTTTCATGGGTTGTAACATTGTCACATTAATTAACATTCCAATATATTCAAAACGTCTTAAAACGTCTACAGAAATGACGTCATCAAAATAAGTGCCTGAATTTCACGCTTTCAATAACTTTTGTGAAGTCCGCTCACCGTACATTTGTTCTTGTGTAAAAGTTAGAGTTATCTTTGCTTTGTCAGCGTCACTTTGTTTACACTTTGTTCGGGGCAAATTGTGGCCTACTACAGTGTAAGTTTGTTTATTTTATTTTTGAAACATCATTTTTATAGACAAATTTCAGTAGAAATTTAATTGTTTCATTAGTTTAATGTTTAATGATACATCGCACAATTTAATTAAGCCGAAACAGTTAGGAATGCGATCATGCGGTCACTGACCTAGATAAGACACACACTTTTTCACATGTTATCGATCTTTATATTTACTTAATTATGCCATGAAAATTGTTTTAAGGATACTTTCTTTCACGAATCTAGCTATTGAAGAGTATACCAGTAATGAGGAAATTTTTGAAAATGTTTTATTGTAACACAACTCTGTCGAAAATTTAAATCTACGGAAAGCAGTTCGTGCCATATTTTTCATGATTGTATTTTGTCATTGTAACGTCAAACAGTTATTTTTATATTCTAAAGTCATTGTTTTGTATCTTACAGCTTTTTACCACTTAGTCAATAAATATTGAAAGGTTTAACTGTTGTCTTTATGGGGCAGAACAGTAAAAAGACTTCAACTGGCCTATCGTCGACGCCCTTATAGAAAAGATGGCTGAAATGGACTCTCCTGTCGAGGATAATATTAACGTAGATGAAGCCTCTCGTCGAAAAGTCGTTCATACGGAAAAGGGACTCGAAATGTTCCTGGACTCAGTTGAAACTTATGTATCTCACATACAAAAGATTTGGACAAATCTTGACAAATGTCTGAAACAAGTGGAAGCAACCCCAAACGAGATGAACGCACTTCAAAGCATAAAAAAGGAAGCTTTAAAACAAGTCCAAGAATTAGAATCAGAAGGTTCAGCGTACCTTGAGTTTCTTAATCGTCAGCGCTCAAAAGTAAGTGAAGTAGAACTAGAACGATTTAGTGTTACATTACGAGGTTACAGAATTGTCATAGACTCTGCTATCAGAAAACTTACACTAAGGATTAATGACGTACAACTAGAAGAAAATATTTCTATGAAATCTTCAGCACGTTCGTCAACTCGATCAAATGCTTCCTCATACACAACAAGAAAACGTGCGAAAGCCGAAGCCTTAAAGGCCTCAATCAAATTTGCAGAGATTGAAACTAGTCTAAAAAAGAAACAGGCAGAACTCAAGTTACAACAAGCAATCACCGAGAAAGAAACTTCAGACATAGACACAGAAATGAGTCTGCTTAACCTTAAGAAAGAAGCAGAATCATTGGAAGCAGAGGTTCAAGTTTTACAAGAAGAGGAGGAAGGTAGTTCAGCTCCAAGCTCACTAAGAAATCTCGAACATGAAAATTCAAGAGAGCGTACAAAGGCTTATGTAGAGACTGTGACTCAGCCGACAAAAAGCATTGATCAGTCGCCACCTCAAACTACACCAAAAAACATACCATCCTTTGAAGAGAAACAAGAAACTATGAACACTACCTTTACTATGCAAAGTTCTCATACTAGTAAAGAGTTGCAAAAATCCGCTGAAACACAAAATGATCTTCCTGTCACGGACACAATGAAACAACAAAATGACATATCTAATACTTCCCAACAAGACAATTCATGTAGCACAACTAGTCAAATGACATCTCCACCAATGACGGAATTTACTCGTTTTCTCCTAAAAAAGGAGCTACTATTATCACGGCTTTCCAACTTTAATGACAAACCGGAATTTTATTCCATTTGGAAAAACAGCTTTAAATCCATAATGCGTGAATTACAGGCAACACCAAATGAAGAAATGGATCTTCTTGTCAACTGGTCAGGCCCTTCTTCACAACGACACATTTTAAGCATCAAAGCTGCAAACTCGAACAATCCAGAAAAGGCATTACTTAGGACATGGACTCGTATGGACGAAAGATACGGTTGTCCTGAAATGGTCGAAGCAGCGTTAAAGGCCAAATTGGAAGCATTTCCTATCATAACAAATAAAGATACACACCGATTATATGATTTATCCGATATTCTCGATGAAATCGAGGCTGCTAAAGAGGATGGTAGATTTTCCTGTCTACTGGCGTATTTTGATAGCTCTACCGGAGTTACTCCCGTTGTTAAAAAGCTCCCGTACTTCCTGCAAGGAAAATGGACAGGCGTTGCGGTGAACTATATGGAAGAACACAAGGTTCCCTTTCCTCCGTTTAATGTTTTTGCAAAATATATCAGGGAACAAAGTCGAATACGTAACAATCCTTCATTTGCATATGGAATAGACATATCTCCTCAACAAAGACATCAGCGGAATAATCTAAGAACTCTTAATGTTTCAACTAGAACAACCAAAGTGGTTCCGTCAAACATGGACAAGTCAGCCGATAAACGATGTCCATTACATAACACATTGCATTCATTAAACAGATGTAAAGCATTCAGGCTAAAAACTCTAGTAGAAAGAAGAAAGTTCTTGAAAGAGAAAGGAATTTGTTACAAATGTTGCGACTCAAAATCTCATAGACAAAATTCATGTACTTATAGTGTGAAGTGTGAAGAATGTAACAGTGATTCACATCCTACCGCTCTTCATATTGATATTCCATCTTGGAGACACAATGGCGGGGAGAAACCCGACAATATCGACGCCGTGAATGTTAATTGCATGCAAATTTGCGGTGGAAAATTTGAAGGTAAATCTTGCGCAAAAACAGTGCTTATTCGTGTATTCTGCAAAGGACAACCACAACATGCCATCAACATGTATGCTGTTATTGATGATCAGTCTAACCGGTCTCTCGCCAGCCCGAAGTTTTTCGACTTGTTCAACTGTGGAAGCGACTCTGTCTCGTACAAACTTTCATCATGCAATGGTACATTCAGTACATCCGGTAGAAAGGCAGAAGGTTTTGTGGCACAAGCACACGATCAGAGTTGCTTATTGGATTTACCGCCTTTAATTGAATGCAGCCAAATCCCTGACATTCGCGATGAGATTGCTACACCAGATATAGCTAAACACTACACTCATTTAAAGGACATAGCACAATTTATCCCACCACTTGATAAAGAAGCAGACATACTGCTATTGCTTGGTCGAGATATCATTGAAGCTCACCACGTCTTAGATCAACGAACTGGACAAGGAAATCAACCATATGGACAGAAACTGCGTTTTGGTTGGACTATTATTGGTGAAACTTGTTTAGGAAAGACTCATACACCATCGGTTATAAACACCTACAAAACACACTTATTGGGATCAGGTCGCTTGTCTATTCTACCACCGTGTAGCAACGAATTTAAAATCTACGAGAGCATTAATAATTCTTCAAGTCTTCCAATTGTAATGAATGAAGATGAATTCGGAAAAAATGTTTTTATGAGGACGAAGGATGACGAGAAGCCTGGTTTGTCTGTAGATGACAATGAATTCTTAAAAGTCATGAAGAAGGGGTTTCAAAAGGCCGACAATGGAAATTGGATTGCTCCTTTGCCTTTTCGACAACCTAGACAAAGACTTCCGAACAATAAAACACTTGCACTTCATAGGGCTAGAACACTTCATAACAGCTTACAAAGAGATTCTGTCAAGAAAGACAACTTTCTCGAATTCACGGATGGTATTCTAAAGAATGGGCACGCAGAGGTTGCACCTCCCTTGACTGAAAACGAAGAATGTTGGTACTTACCAATATTTGGCATCTATCATCCAAAAAAACCCAACCAACTGAGAGCTGTTTTCGATTCTTCAGCCAAATATGGTGGACTATCTCTTAACGATGTTCTGTTGACTGGTCCCGACCTTACCAACAGTCTTCTTGGAGTCCTGATGAGGTTTCGTAGTGAGCCTATCGCAATTATGGTCCAACAAATGTTTTATTGTTTTCAAGTACAAGAAAACCATCGTAACTTTTTGAGATTTTTCTGGTATGAACAGAACGACCAATCAAAGCCTATGATAGAGTACAGAATGACTGTACATGTGTTCGGTAATCGACCGTCACCGGCAGTGGCTACTTATGGACTGCGTAAGACAGCAGCTGTTGCACAGCCCGACTTTGGTGCAGATGTAGTTAATTTTGTCGAAAATAATTTTTACGTGGACGATGGATTAATTTCCTTATCTTCTCCTCACCAAGCCATAGATCTAATGAAGCGAACACAAGAAGCTCTGAGGACTGAGGGCAATTTGCGCCTACACAAGTTCGCCTCTAATAGCGAGGAGGTATTGTCAGCTTTTCCGCCGGAAGATTTAGCCAAAGATATGAAAGATCTTGAGTTTGGGAAAGATTTACTTCCAAATCAGCGTAGTCTAGGTCTTAATTGGAACCTACAGTCGGATGCGTTTTTCTTTGAAGTTACTACAAGGGAAAAATCTTGCACTAGGAGAGGTATTCTTTCCACTATAAATAGCATCTTCGACCCACTTGGATTCTTAGCACCGGTCGTGATTGAAGGAAAGAATATTCTGCGTCAGCTTGTTCGTAATACAGTAGACTGGGATGAACGATTACCGACAGAGCAACTAGAGAAATGGGAACGCTGGAGAAACTCATTAGTTCACATCGAGCAACTTAATTTGGCAAGAACATATTTTCCGGGATCTTTTAATGATTGTAAAGATAAATCCATACATGTGTTTTGCGATGCATCAGAACTTGCTATTGCGGCTGTAGGATATGTCATGACAACTTCATACGAAGACGAAGGTCACTTAGGATTTATAATTGGCAAAGCTAAACTTGCCCCATCACATGGACATTCAATTCCACGCCTAGAACTGTGTGCTGCTGTGTTGGCAGTAGAAGTCGCAAGTACTATTTCCGATCACTTGAAATTACCAATCGAACACTTTAAGATGTATTCTGACAGTCGTGTTGTTCTAGGATACATATTCAACACCACTAGGCGTTTCTATACTTACGTGACAAATCGCGTATCATACGTTAGGAAGATGACAAGGCCAGAACAATGGCTGTACATTCCGACGGATAAAAATCCAGCTGACCAAGCGACTCGTGTTTTACCTGCTCACCTATTGAAAGATAGCACATGGTTGAATGGACCGGAACATTTGTTAAAACAACAACATAAGAACATTCAAACATACAACATGATGAACCCTGATGAAGACAAGGAAGTTAGACCAGAAATCGTGTGCAAGAAAACCACACATACGACTTCATCGTCAATAGGATCTCATCGATTTACGATTTTTTCTATTTGGAAAAGACTAGTCAATAGTGTTGCACTGCTTCAACATGTAGCAAAATCGTTCTCACGCAAAACTGACTGTGTAGGTTGGCATTATTGTACGAAGTCGAAAACTGTCGATACTTATTGAGACGCCGAAAAGTTGATAATAAGAACTGTTCAACAAGAGTATTATCCGACCGAACTAGAAAGTCTTATGCAAATTAAGCCTTTACCACGATCAAGTTCATTGTTGCAGCTTGACATTTTTCTTGATGAAGATAACCTTCTGCGAGTAGGAGGAAGACTTAACAAAGGTAAACTGCACCGAAACGAATCGAACCCAATTGTGATTCCTGGAAAACACTATATCGCTGTTCTCCTTATCCGCCACTTTCACGCTAATGCTCAGCATCAAGGTAGACATATTACCTCTGGAACGATCAGGAACGCAGGATATTGGATCACAGGAGAGAAACGCATGGTCTCGTCCGTTCTATACAAATGTGTAAAGTGCAGAAAACTGCGAGGAAAAACGGAGACACAAAAAATGGCAGACTTGCCTCCAGACCGTTTGAAAGCTGAACCTCCATTCACATATGTAGGATTAGACACATTTGGACCTTGGGAAGTTGTTACCCGGAAAACAAGGGGTGGCTCTGCAAACTCAAAACGCTGGGCAATATTGTTTACCTGTATGGCCACCAGAGGCGTTCACGTTGAGGTCGTTGAGGAAATGTCTTCTTCTTCTTTCGTGAATGCATTTAAACGATTCGCTGCTATCCGTGGAAATGTGAAACAAATCCGTTCCGATCGAGGGACCAATTTTATTGGAGCGACAGACGACTTACAAATAGATACAATTAATGTTGAAGAAGGACTGGTCAAAGAGTTTCTGTACAACAAAGGTACAGTGTGGTTATTCAACCCTCCGCACGCTTCTCATATGGGAGGTGTATGGGAGCGTCTTATAGGAGTAACTAGACGTGTTCTTGACTCAATGATTATGGATATTCCGTGTGGTTCTTTGACACATGAAGTTCTTACTACGTTTTTAGCAGAAGCATCTGCCATTGTGAACAGTAGACCTCTAGTACCTGTGTCTACAGATCCTGACGATTCATTGCCTTTGAGCCCGTCTATGATTCTCACACAAAAACCTGACGCTTTCGTAGTCAACTTACCCATCGACGAAAAGAACATGTATCGTATACAATGGAAGCGTGTTCAACATTTGTCCGACACCTTTTGGAAAAGATGGAGATCGCAGTATTTACAAACATTACAAAACTACCGAAAATGGAAATATGAACGACGTAATGTGTCAGTTGGAGATGTGGTCTTGCTTAAGGACAATTCTGCCGCTCGAAACTGCTGGCCTATGGGCATCATAAACAATGTTTTTCCGAGCAGTGACGGTAGAGTACGCAAAGTTGAAGTTCGTGTGGTCACTAAAGATGGACAATCTGTGTTTATTCGTCCCGTTACCGAGATAATAGTTTTACTTTCTGAAGATTAAAAACATTAACGTTTTATTAACTAATAATGGGACATTTCATGTACTTTTTGACAATATTAAGTTAGGTATTAGGTTTGGATAGTGATGTCACAGACATCAGACGGGGAGTGTGAAGTCCGCTCACCGTACATTTGTTCTTGTGTAAAAGTTAGAGTTATCTTTGCTTTGTCAGCGTCACTTTGTTTACACTTTGTTCGGGGCAAATTGTGGCCTACTACAGTGTAAGTTTGTTTATTTTATTTTTGAAACATCATTTTTATAGACAAATTTCAGTAGAAATTTAATTGTTTCATTAGTTTAATGTTTAATGATACATCGCACAATTTAATTAAGCCGAAACAGTTAGGAATGCGATCATGCGGTCACTGACCTAGATAAGACACACACTTTTTCACATGTTATCGATCTTTATATTTACTTAATTATGCCATGAAAATTGTTTTAAGGATACTTTCTTTCACGAATCTAGCTATTGAAGAGTATACCAGTAATGAGGAAATTTTTGAAAATGTTTTATTGTAACACAACTCTGTCGAAAATTTAAATCTACGGAAAGCAGTTCGTGCCATATTTTTCATGATTGTATTTTGTCATTGTAACGTCAAACAGTTATTTTTATATTCTAAAGTCATTGTTTTGTATCTTACAGCTTTTTACCACTTAGTCAATAAATATTGAAAGGTTTAACTGTTGTCTTTATGGGGCAGAACAACTTTAATTGCTTGAAAAATCTGAAAAAAACGTATAAAGTGTGAAAAACTGCAGAATACGTAATCTAGGACCTGACCTTCACCTTTGACCTATTTCAAGGTCATTGGTCGCTGAGGTCATTGCAGAAGACCCCATGCCATTATTATGTACCATCGTCAAGTTATAAACGAAAAACCTTAAGTTTGAACGTTCTAGGGGCAATTCCTCCCAAAAGATGACGTCATACAACTTTAACTCAAATGTAACAACGTTGCGCATCAATGTCCTAAACATTTCCACCATTACATTTCTTTGGCTATCTACAACCATTTCAAACGAGTAGTGATAACAAGCAAATGTCAAATAATAGAACTTGACCTTGATGCCAATTTGAAGGTTATCAATCCTTGATGTCAAAACAAAAGACCCCATGCCTTTATCATGTACCATTGTTGAGAAATAAACGAAAAACCGAAAATTTAAACGTTCTAGGGGCAATTAAGACGTCATACAACTTCTATGCAAATGTAACAAAGCTATAGGTCTCAACGAACTTAACATTTTATCCATTACATTTTACCAGCTATCTTTTACCGTTTCAGAGGAGAAGCGATAACAAGCAAAAGTCAAAATTTCGAACTTGACCTTGACCTTTCACCTTGATGCCAATTTGAAGGTTATCAATCCTTAATGTCAAAACAAAAGACCCCATGCCTTTATCGTGGACCATTGTTGAGAAATAAACGAAAAACCGAAAATTTAAACGTTCTAGGGGCAATTACGCCTATACAGTGACGTCATACAACTTCTATGCAAATGTAACAAAGCTAGGTCTCAACGTCTTTAACACTTTCACCGTTACATTTTATCAGCTATCTTTTACCGTTTCAGAGGTGAAGCGATAACAAGCAGAAGTCAAAATTTCGAAGTTGACCTTGACCTTTGACCTTGATGCCAATTTGAAGGTTATCAATCCTTGATGTCAAAACAAAAGACCCCATGCCTTTATCATGTACTATTGTTGAGAAATAAACGAAAAACCGAAAATTTAAACGTTCTAGGGGCAATTACGCCTATACAATGACGTCATACAACTTTTATGCAAATGTAACAAAGCTAGGTCTCAACATTCTTAACATTTTCTCCATTACATTTAATCAGCTATCTTTTTCCGTTTCAGAAGAGAAGCGATCACAAGCAAATGTCAAAATTTAGAACGCGACCTTGACATTTGACCTTGACCTCATTTTACTTGTTAGGGGTCATGGACCCTAAATACAAAGTTTCATGTTGATATCTCAACTCTAAATAACAATTTGTATGATACACCAAAAGTGAAAGTCATTTGAAGGGAAATAACTCCTATGAAATGTCAGATCCTTTCCGACCAAATGAAACAAAGTTGCGCACAGATAAACTGAAGATATTGCAAAAAATGTTAGGTCGATATCTTTTACGGTTGCAAAGGAGATGCGCGCACAAGAAAAACAGTGTTTGGGGAGATAACTCTTACAAAGAAAATTGTTCGGCTTAACAGGGTGAAATTTAAAAGCGCATAAACTGTACGACGGTTATACGTCGTCTTAACCCTTACGTCAACAGAAGTAAAAATTAACTTACAAAGTAAAATTTAAGATATTTATCGGTACTGTGACTTTTATTTACTGACAAAAAAAACATCCTAAGGAGGACCTCATTTCGGCAGTGATTCGAATTTGGCAACGTCTTCGTGCAGTGTATATTCCGCTTCTTTATAACTCAATTCCAAGAAGAATCCGACATGTGATCGTACAAAATGGATATATTACCATTACATAAATGGTGTTAAATTTGCAAATACATTCATTCATTTCATCCTACGGCACCCATGTTTGTTGCATTTGGAACGTCACTGTATTTTGTCATGAGCATCTCCCTGCCATTGTGACATACAGGTTTAAATACCTGAAAATTAAACAAACCATTGGTACTTTTAATGTGGCCTGTGTTGATATAAGTATGCCAAAATAACAAAACGTACATCAAACTTGTCAGTTTAATTTTAGAAAATAGACAAATAATCCTAATACACTGTACAACAGTAGGTTCTGTTAGTACATGTATCCTAGTATAAATGCATTACTTTTGCAATTATGTAATTAATCATTATTACCTGTAATCAATAGTTTATAAAATTGCTGCATATTTACATGTATTATCACTATAATGTATTAGTTTTCAGTGGCGTAGCTACGCTTAGGTACGGAGGCACGTGCTTCAACGTCATTTTGACCGAAAGAGAAGTACCAAATTCTCTTAAAAAGTTCGTAACTGTGATATTAAACAGAAAATTATTGAATAAAGATACTGAAAATCGCACGGATCTGGGTAGAATAAGACAGGAAATGCATTGCCAGGGTAGGCATGCCATGCGATTCCAAAATTTTGTCAAGACTTGAACACGACAAACCGTTAATTCGTTAAGGCAATCATAGAACTTGCGAGTTGAGATTTAGTCGGTCTTGCTCAAAGCCTAGGTAGTAAATAAAAATACCATTGAGCATCGTTGAGCAGAGGACCTATTTTTTCTTCTGCGAACAGAAGTATTAGCCTTCCTGCTTCTTTGCACTCTCTATTGCCCTGAATATTTTATCTTGACTTTTGTGCTTCCACATTAAACTATTGTTAGCTACGTCGCTGGTGTTTCTGTTCTCTGCTTACTGTAGTACTTTTGCAGGTTTTCGTAGCGTAATACATTTTAAATATACTTTATATATTTGACCTAATTTTACCTATATAATTGTGTCTGAGTGTATCAATCGAACTTAAAATTTACTAATTAAAATGATATATTTATGGAAGGTGGTATTTGGTGTTCATAAGAAGTAGAGGCCCTCGGCAATGGCTAAAGCAAATGTAGCACATCCTGACTAACTCAACTGCTCTTGCATTTACAATGTAATATAGGACCAATATAAAACTTTTTCATGGACACCGCATACAAGCAACGAATTGTGTTTCAGTTTGACAAATAGAAATAGAAAATACATCAATATATACATTAACAGCTTGATTATATATGTAACTTTGTATATATAATACATACACTGATGTTAATAGACTTTGTATCGAAAGAATATTATTAATCTGACAAAAGGGACACATCATGTCACAAGGCTATGAATAAAAATGAAGAAATCAACTTGCCTATGATAAGCATCGACCGATCTGTTGTTGTCACAATAGATTACAGCGATCCTGTACTACATACATTTACATACAATGACATGGTGAGTAAAATCCGAATGGTCATCCAACAAAATAGACAATTTCCCCAACATACGATTGAAGTGTACATTGCAGGATAAAGTATCTTGCATTTTACAGGATAGGTTATGCAATAAAAGCTTATTCATGGATACATAATTATATAAATAAATTGTTAATGATGTGGTTTCTGTGCAGTAAATGACAGTAAAGTGCTACTATCATGACTATTATATTCTAAAGTGTTGGGAATACTGTGATAAACCTATAATTCAGCGTTTACTTAGTCAGCAAAATTTATATGATTTAAATTTCAACTTGAAATATCTACACATCATTAAAGATAAAATTAAACATGCAACTAATTTTTTACGACAATTTTGGGTCATTTCGTTATCAGCATATAACAGGTCGTTCATATACTATGTACTGTGTTTAATTTTTATCCATTAAACCAGAAGTACGATTATGTACTTGATTACTGCAATAGAAATATGTAATACTATGTGTCCTTATCAATTAAGCATTATATACACGTTCTATATTATACGTCCTACTCTGTTGACGTACTTCATATTTTTGTAAAATATATATTCCATCCCATCTCCTGAGTGACTTGATCACAAACAGACATCTAGGAGTCGCCAAACGATCTTGAAAGTAGTGGGAAACCCCATGTCTATGCAGTCCCTACAAAATAAGTGGATAAATCAGAGAATACAACATTATATGTGTTCATCAAATATGATTGAGAAACTAAAAACTAATGGATTTAAATAAACAATAAATGTCAATGATAAATCTTTCCTGAATTTGGACGGACGTGCCAATTATATGTAACTTATTGTTATTTAATTATAATAATAACAGGAACGGCTATCATTGACATATCAATCCGTTAACGGCCTCCAACCAACATTCTTCTAGACAAAACGACAATTAGAACAGAAGATAAAAATAAAAAAGAGAGTCAAGTTAATACACTTCGCATTGATTGGGGTAAAGCAGTTTTTTTGGGTACCCAAATCTAACTTCCCCTGAAATGACCGGATCCTCTGATGTTATGACAGACTGTAAAAGCAAATGCAGTACGTTTACCAACCCCTATATACACAGAGGAACAATATTACACTTATATATGTACATTTGTTTGATTACAAAATACCATAATAAACTCCGTATACACATGGATGTGTATTTCAAATACACTATTATTGTTTTGGGTTTTTAACTGACACCTGTTAAGTTATTATATTTTTTCTACTTTGACCAGATGTGCCCAGGAATTATAAATAAAGTAATCTTGCTTAAATTGAATGAAAAGGAAATATTTTATTTTGTAACATTTGAGACTTTTATCGGAATTATCAGTAACATCCCCGAAGGAAAATAATGTTATTACTATAAGATCCTTTTGTATAATCTGGTATAGTATTTCGACTTTTATGGAGACATAGTTCAAGATTTATTTGAAAACATTATTCAATTTGCAAAAAAAAATGTCTTTATCAAGCGTAATCTACCGTTCAATAATTATTTGGTTCTATGGAAACAATTTGATTAAAACAGATAGGTTTTCGTTCTTTCAACAAAATGTGTTCATGTGGTACAGACAATTTATCTACAGTTTGATATTTCCATTTTGTCAAAGGAAGAAGTTTCTCAGATATTTTGGTTAATCGGTAAGGCAATGAACTATCAACATAGAACCCCTTACAAAAAACAAACAAACATTCTATCCCAGTTAGTATTTAATGTTTACATGCAGATTGGAAGTGCTATCGAACGTTGAACAATTATGGTATTTTATTTATTGTTGTCAAATTGTGTTCCACATAGACATAATTCCAGTATTGATCGATAACCCAGTTTCATTGGTGAACGTCATGACACCGGTGGCGTTCATTTTTCGATGAATGGTGTTAGCGTAGGAATACATAAGTCTGCTAAAAGGTAAACTTGTTAACTACTGACAACTGTTTGAATTTTAAGCAATAAAAGCTGCTTTTACGTAATTATTCGATGTGAAAACTCATGCAACTCTCTCACAAACTTCACATGAAGTCCCTAAGACTTCAGTCGGTTTTTGAATGAGTTTGCCTCATTTTCATACCGATGAATTCCTTCACTGTAATATTAATGCATCTATAGTCCAGTCAAACTAAGTTTTAACCTCAAACTAATTGCAACAGAAAATGTTTTAGTTCTAATCTATAGCATTAAGCCCCAAATACACACAGAAAAAAGTCTCATAAAATCTAACTTGAGGAAAACTCAAAATCAGCATTTTTAATTTCCTATGGAAATTAACGTTGGAAAGGGGAGATAACTCCGCAAAAATTAGTCTTTTTTGTCAGTTTTTGGTTGATTTTCTTACAATTCATGCAACGTATGATACTTTGATGGGGCTATAAGTTCGTATTTGACTATATTATATAATCTTCTGCTCATGAAATGTACAAAACCGAAGTGTTATGGTTATGAGTTATTTTTTTTGCAAATTTGTGGCTTTGTGACCATTTTAAAAAAATAATGTGAAAATTTGGTATTGTTTATATCTGTAAATTATATTTGTTCAGCATCTACCTTGTTTAAAGAAACTTTAAACCACAAAAAGAAGAATATATGCTTAATAATTTTTATTAAATTTGAGATTCTTTAACTTGAGATGTTGAAAAATTTTAATAAATGGTTAACTAATGAATTACGAAATCTAGATTGTAGATATGAAAACACCTTTAGAGTTGTTTGTTATACACTAAAGACGGCTAAAATATAAAGAATCAATACATTCTGCTGAATAGAAGCGGTAAAGTTATAATTTTGTATCAATTTTTATTGATATTTCTACCTTTTTGCAGAGTTATCTCCCATTTTTAATGCATAGGAAATTTAAAATCGTGATTTTTTAGTTTTCCTTAAGTTAGATTTTGTTGGACTTTTTTCTGTGTATATTTGGAGTATAATGCTAAAGATTAAAACTTAAAAATCTTCTTTTGCAATTACTTTAAGGTTAGGGTCAAATTTATACTAGATTGAATGGACCACTATGCGCTGTCAACATTTAATAAAAATCCATTGATATGACACGTCTCTCATGCATAACCTCACATCTCTCCATTTTCATAAGGGTGTAATCAACTTATTATCACACGCTAGTATTGATGTGATGTAATGTCACTGTATATTTTATATGTATACAGGGCCTAATCTAGGATTTTGAAGATGGAGAAGTGACTTCTCCTTCCAGGATGGATTAGGGAGAAGTGGTCATTATGCTGGCGAAGTGGACTTTAATTCACCGTATCGGTTGCGCTTTTTCTGTGTGTCTGTTTTCAATGGCATATATATAAATAAAAGTTTGATAAACTATAAAAAAAAAATAGGACAGTTATATACAGTTTGATTTTCTTTTGATCTACTAATTTTGAGTACTTGAGTAATTTAATTTTCACAGCTTAATATTTTATTATCAAAGGATAAGTTGTCAAAACATTGTGTCATTGTAACTCGAGATTCTCATACTCAATGTCACCCAAGCCAACTTTCAATCACATAACTAACCTATTAACGGCTAATTATCTTTCATCATAGGTGTTTCCTTGTAATCCTAACTGTAGAACAAAACAACAATCAGCTAATCATATAAAAATATAAAATTAGTTGACTTTGTGATTACGCAACATCGTCCTGACGCCATGCATCTTCAATTCATAACAAACGACCGAAACGATATTTCGATTTCCCCTAAATAGTTCTGAATATAAAATTCAAAAAGGTTTAAAGTCGCCGTTGTATTTATTTCAATCAAACATTGATAATATAAGTCGTGGGCCACTTCAAAATTCCGATTCTTGATGGTCGCCATTTTGTTTCAAAAATTTACCTGTGCTAAAAATTTCACGAGTTATCTCCCATTTACTGATATTTCGATAGCGACTTCACTTCGCCAAGAAATGAATAGGCCGGCGAGATTTAGCGATTTTGAAAATTCTTTGGCGACTTAAATCGTCATTTCGCCGGCAAGATTAGGCCCTGTGTATATCAACACAATTGCAAAAGTCCCAGATAACCACATTATTGCATATGAAAATATAAAATTAATAAACAACAAGACAAACACTGAAACTATAGGATCTTGGAAAAACATATTCAACCCAACCGCCTTTGCAGAGAAAAATATAACTTATTCCCAACAAGTACTTAGTTCAGGTATTTGTCAGTGAAGGTTTAAGGAAATGCTGAAATGCTGAAAACAGTTATCTAATTGCTTGGTTGGGAGCTTGTAATTAAGAAGAATAAACTTACCAAAGAGACACTTTACTCAATATACATGTAAGGCTGGTCTATCTTTATTGCTGTTGATGTACATGTATACAGTACAACGAAAGTAAAGGGAAAGAATAAATGCGTCTTTAAATCCCAATGAGTGCATCATATGGAATATTGATGGGCCAAAACTTACAAGTGTTGTAAAAGCTGTAACTGGAACCTCTTAGGGTTTATGCTGCATTTTTTCGTTCTGAGACTGAGTTCTGGCCTAACTGGCAAATTTTGTTCAGCACTCGTAAACATGTTTAACCTCTTCGTATTATATACACGTTGGATAGTCATTTTTGTATTTATATACTACAAATGGTTACAGATATTTCTTTTAGTTAATCTACAGCTAACAGCAGTTTTTAAATCAGATGCGGCAGACCAGGATACAATTGCCTTTCGGGGCACCAGCTAACATTTCCCGTGGTCCAAAGTTTGCATTACCCTAGCCTTCTTTTGTTTTTATGTTACTTTATTCCCAACGGAGATTTTCGGTGTTGTTTTGTCGGTAGCATTTTATTTTAAATGGAGTTTTCATTAATGGGTTAAAAATTAAATATTATGCAAATTTGTGTTTTTATTTGTTCAACAAAACAATCATGGCAGGATAAACACATTTATTAAACTTTTCAGATAGTAATTGTAATGATATTTACAATAAACTAGGCGATTAAAAAATAGAATAATAAGACATTCAAATAATCAAAACATTCAGTTTGTAACATTATTTTTCAATCCTTGTACACATGTTTCACTACACCAATTCCGTGGTTGAGATCCCAGTTTTATTTGTTCAATACTAAGTCTTCCGGGGCATTCATAATGTAAAATACGTGGTACAGCCACTTTGTGTCTTAACAAACCTGCGAGTTGTTTTGGGGAAAATCTTTGAAATACCAACAAAACAATGTTATTTAACATATTTTGTTCTTATGTCGTATACAAACATTCCTTTTCAAATACAATTCTTTGATACCAATTTTGATGCACAAAATGTGCACATTTCGTCAACTAACGACCCGTTAGTTGTGCTCAACCCCTAAAATGTTAAACACGAAAACACCAATCCAAACAGTTGAAGAGCAAATTCAAAAATTCCAAAATGACCTAAAGGGGTAAAGCAAAAACCATCTAAGGGCAGAGCTATGCATGAGAGAGAGATACCTTTGTTTTCAAAAATTATACAATTTTGTAACAGTAAATTTTATGTATCAATTTCGAGCTAATATCGAAATACTACCTACTGAGCTGAGGATACCCTCGGGGAATTGGAGTCCACCAGCAGAGGCATCGACTCAGTCGTAAAAATACAATTCTTTGATACCTGCAATGTCTTAAATTATGATCAGTTGTTTTTTTCTGTGCCGGATTCCTTGATCTTTACGTATAATATGACATCATCACACATTCATGACATTAATTTGACGCTGTTGAATATATTTACAGAAGACTTCGAGGACATAGAAGTTTATATTTGAAATTTTTAAATTTTAAATTGTACAGATCAAAAGCCTTTTATCAAGAAATAATTAGTGGATCTATGTCGGACACACTCGGTAATTCTTTTGTTACAACTGTCTGGTCCTTGAAAAATATATTATGCATTATAACGTGTAAAAGTTTGATTGCGGCACTTACCTTCAAAACATTATAACTGTCCATAGTTCAGTAATAAAATTACAAAATTAAAATGTATCGGTTGTCTGTGAATGGTAGTCTGGGATTCTACTGACGTTAAAAAGACTGTTTAAGAAACTGTTAAGGATGGATGGATGAATTATTGTTTAATGTCCAGTGGCAATCAATATGTGCATATCAGGACGAGAACATGTTGATATGATATGAACATGATCCCTGCCTTGTACTAGACCGACTCGCTGAGTCGGATTTTTAACGTGATAGCTCACGAGGTACAGTTAGATGCATACATAACCTCTCACGAAGTTAACTTAGAGCAGTTCTGCTGACTGCTTTAGAACTGCTCTAGAATGTAATCCTGACTGCTCTAGAACAGAATCCTGACCGATTCTGACTGCTCTAAGCTGCCATGGTCAAGAACAGCTCTAACCTGTCATTGTCAAGAAAAGCTCCAAACTGTCATGGTCTAAAACAGCTCTAACCTGTCATGGTCTAGAAAAATTTTATAATATTCACGGTATGGATCGTATCACTGATCTGACATTGCTTACATCTTTCGGGTTTCTTTGTTTAATTTTAATTTTATTTATTTATTTTTTTTTTTTTATTTTAATTTCATTATTTTAATTTTTTTTAATATATAATTTCTTATTCAAGATCGTTTCTTCTTGTGTAAGAAATTATAAAAAAAAAAAGAACAAGGGGGTGATGGCCACTGATGAATTGGACCAGGACAGCTCTGATCCTTGACCCGAGCTGTTCTAAAAATCATTCGTGGACCAGGACAGCTATATTTCTTGAGCAGAGCTGTTCTACTTCCTGACTGCTCTAAGTTAACGTCTCAGAACTGCTCTGCAAGTTAACTTGGACGAGAGGTTATGACTGGTCGCAATTGTACTTGTCCGCAGTAGACATATCTCCCCACTGGGACACAGTATACCAACTCCGAGCCGACCAATGCTTTGCTCTCTTTCCTAGATGCGCGTGCTTGGCGGAGAAGCAGGAAATTCCAGTTTGAATGTCTTTGGTTTGACCCGGCCGGGGATCGAACCCACGACCTTCCGCACTCGGGGCGAGCACGCTACCACGAGACCACCGAGGCAGCAGGACGTCAGATAATATATAACCAATGAACACTACCTGGTAAAGTTGACGAATGGCAGACTGATGAAAATTTTTATTTGAGTTAATTATTCACATGGTTTCAGAAGTGAAAAATACAAAGTTTACTTGAAAGAGAATTAATTTGAAACTAATAAAATTAATAAAAATGTTGATAACTCATGTAACTCTTGATCACAAAATTTGTAATTGTATATATACATGTTAAGTGCGCTCCTTTAAAAATCCGAATTAACGTGTTTAGTACAAACCAGGGTTCATATTCATATCATATCAGCATGTTCTCGCCCCGATATGCATTTAATAATTGCCACTGGACTTTAAACAAATTCGACCATCCAGTCATGTAGTAAAAGGCTTATCTGTATCGCCTGTTTACAATGTATGACCGGCTACTCATATTTAATAATTAAAATAAACTCTTAACACAGAAATAGTGTAATATGAATATACATTGTGCGTAAACAGGAAGTAATATGAGAATGACGCTCCATACAACCTGTAGTACATAACGTCACTATTGGTCGAATTAATATAACGTATGACAATGATATGTACTTTACAAATGTATAAAGAATTGATCCCTGCTATCTAAAAACTTTTTGTCTTTCAAAATTCCTGATGTCATTTGTTGGTCCCAAAGTTATTATTTACATTATAGTAACTCTTAATATCTCGATATCTTAAACAATTGTTTTCGATGATCCTTTTGAGATAACGACCGTCACATATTGTTACTCGCTAAATTCTCTCATCAAATCTTCTTTCATTTCATGTTTTAGTGGAGGAGATGTCGTTGTATTCAAATGGCTGACCTCCGTACAAGATCTGCTCATGGGTTTGTTTTTTATTGTACAACAACGACAAACGCCTAAAAAAGATTTCCGGAAGTTTTTGTTCATAAAACAGTATGTTATTGGATGAATACATGAGGAAATGTAAAACAATAAGAGTATCAATGACCAAGAGATGGCTGACATGCGTTTGTGGATGTCTGGGTAATCTATTATTTTCCACGTGTTTAATATATATAACGGAGAACAACAAATAAAATACTCTAAAACAACGACAAACAACATTTTGATGACGCGTTTCCGGTTGGTGTTACTAGACAGCTGATTGCTTTGTCGTAAACTAATGTTCGTGGATCCATTGATTTTCTTATTATTCCAGTCTATGTCACTGTTTTGGACTATAAATCTGCAGCTCGACTCTGTAAAAGAAAAAATAAACTGCAAAATGCAACATTTCAAGATGCACGCTGAAAATATGGCTGCTTCGTCAAAATTGGTATTAGGAAATGCTAAAGTAATTGGAGCATAAACTTAAAACATACCACATATCTACATGATTTATTTTTAATCTAGAAAATCTCGTTCTAAACTGCATCTTTTAGTTGTGGTGGTAACAAATGCTTTCCGAATGTTCTTATCTAAATTTCATAACCAGGAAAACATAATGAACAAATAAAATATTACATATATTACATTTAGCAATAAGACAATATACATGTAAATCATACCAGTCTTCTCCTGTACTTGTTGTTTCATTGTAAACCATAATTTATATGATATTCTTCCATAGGCCATAGCCATTACCAATAGTGGTATTACAAGAAGTACTACGGACAGCAGAACACTGTAAGCCATTTCTAATGGTCGCAGATGTTCAGCCCAAATTTCACGACATGCCTTATTTCCGGTTCGGAGTGATATAAGTTCATTCCCAGCAGCTATAGGCAACATCAATATCAAGGCAAAAATCCATATTCCAGTTATAGATCTGTAGGCGTGAGACAAGGTCTGCCATCTTCTTGAACGAAGTGGATAACAAATGGCAAAAAATCTTTCTAACGAAATGGCAAGCAGGGTATAACAGCTAACACAAACGGAAACGGCTGAAAAAATAGAAAAAAAAATATCATTAAGTTAATTATTTGGTGTTCTAAGCAATAAAAATTGTCGCATTGTGTGTTATTATATTTATATTGACTGTAAAAATTGTTTGCTCTCCTTGTTTCTAACGGCCCCAAATAAAACAGCGTGATATGTTGATATTGGTTTTACCTCTCAAGTCTTCTTGAGAATTATTTTCATAATTTCTTGGTTTATAGTTATGCAAAATGAATATATTTGTTTGAAAGCTATTTAGATAAAACGCATTACAAGAAGAGTCGATTTCCCGTCATGGGATGCGATTTCCGGAAATCTATACATTTATGTGTTAAAACACTCGCGAAATTACGTCAAAGATGGATATTAGAGATTCATAACACAAATTTTTTTCACGAAATCGCCTACCTGATGTTTTCATGCAATTATGTAGCTCTTTTTAATTGGTTTCCTCTGTTTATTTGGTTGAACCGTTTAATCGACAAAGTGAGAGAAACCCCGAAATATCAAACAATAATAAAAAATCCTATGCAAGAAAAAGCGCGAGAGCAAATACAAGAAAACTATCAGAGCAAACAAATAATACGCAACATCCGACAACAAGTAGTACGTACGTACAAAATAATATGATTCGTTTCTGGACTTCTTTTATAAGCTTCATCACAACTAATGGAGCTAATAACGTTTATATTGCAGGAACAAATCAACAGTTAAAATTATGCAGCTTTAATACAGTTGTATCCAAATCATGGTTTAGTTGATAATTCATGAAATTTTGTTTTTAGAACCAAAATATAAGAGGAGCAGCAGGTATTGCTTATAAATTTCAAAACGACCGAAAAGGTACATGTACAGCCAATCGTTATACAAGAAAGTTAAACGTTTCTCAGATTATCCGATATTCAAGGGCATGCATGATTTACCGTGACTTTCGATAAAGAGGATTACTGCTGTCACTAAAGTTTCTTAACCGGGGGTTTATCAGGGATAAGTTGATGTCATCACTTAGGAAATTTTACGGTCGTCATCACGAATTGATTTATCGTTAGTGTTCCAATATTTAAGATGATGTTGGGCCTGTTCCCACTGACGTAACATTTCATGTACCTCCACCGATTTGTGACTACCACTGGATTGACTTTGTTGAACTTCACGACGAGTGCCGTATACGGATCAGGAACTTCTTACCCTTCTGGGACACCTGAGTTCACTCCTAATTTTTAGCTCACCTGGCTATGCCAGGGTGAGCTTTTGCCATCACTTTGCGTCCGTCGTCCGTCCGTCCGTCGTAAACTTTCTATTCTCCTCTTCTCCTCTGAAACCGCTGGGCCGATTGGTTTGAAACTTAAAAGGAATTATCTATGACATGTCGTCTACAAACGGTCCTCAATTTATTTTGATCTGAAATAAAACATGGCTGTCGTAGCTAAAAATAGAATATAGGGGTGCATGTGTTGTTTTTGGCTTATAACTTAAAAACCTTTACAGATATCAAAAATCTGACAGGGATAAAATTGATCAGCATGACAAGATCTACCTAACCTGAAATTTTGAAGGAAATCCCAACACCCTTTTAGGAGTTATTGCCCTTTTTTCGTCAAATTTTCAAAATTTAACATTCTTCGTCATTTATCTCCAAAACTATTTGAGATAGAAGTGAAATGTAAATTTGAAAAATGTTTGCCATGTTGAGATCTACATACCCGGAAATGTTAAAGGAAATCCCAAAACCCATTTAGGAGTTATTGCCCTTTTTGTCAAATTTTCAAAATTTTAACATTTTTGCATTTATCTCAAAAACTATTTGAGATAGAAGTGAAATGTAAATTGAAAAATGTTTGTCATGTTGAGATCTACCTACCCTGAAATTATGGAGGGATTGCCATGTTGAAATGTACCTACCCTAAAATTTTGAAGGGAATCCCAAATTCTATTTAGTAGTTATTGGTTTGTGTAATTTGAGGTCGGGTTCTGTTACATTTATTTAAGGTTCACCCTTATTCCTGGTCAATTTTATCAACTTCCTGCCAGGACTACCACCATCAGGGAACATATTTTAACATTAAACCTTATGAAAAATAAATCTTCAACAAATTTTCCCTGAACAATTGAACCAATTGCAACAAACTTGGTCAAATAGTTGATTAATTGTCCAATGAAAACCAGACTCCAGGTGAGCGATACAGGCTCTGGTGAGCCTCTTGTTGTAGGAGTTTTTTTTAGTTTTCAGTGTTTATTTGTTGTGCTTGTGGTTGTTCATTTGTCTTCCTGGGTTTTTTTGTCTGTCTAATGGATTACGTTTTTTTGCATTGCTGCTTAGGTATGTTTGTCCTCTTTAAAACGATTCACCAATTATATTGCAATAAAAAGTAACTCTCCGACAAAATAAAATTGGGAGCAAGTGAGGAGATGCAATTTTAATTATACATGTATTCTACATGTACAAACATCATGAATACATCTAGGACTTTATTAACCACAGATTATTGTTCCGCATGTGATTACAGCATTTTCATATCTCCAACATATCGTATCAAAAAATTTCAATACCAGCTGACGAAGAGCAAAATCATTTATAAAAAATGATTCAGATATCATTTAATACATTGATGTTGTAATGATAAAACTACAGTAGAAACTCGATTTCTGTAACTGAAAGGGGTCTGTAAAATTAGTTCGAGGCATCGGTAGTTCGAGCCATCGAAGTCCGGAAAATTTTCAGTTATGAGCCAGCAATAAATTTAAAATTTAATTTACATCTTTTTTATCTATCCGATCGTTAAAACATCCACACATCAACTCTTGACGTGGAAACAATAATTTAAGAAAAAATCACCGATAAAGATCAGGTGGATTATCAATGACATGTAACTGAAAATTAATCACCATCTTGTCATCAATGATCTTAGCTCTGGTTTTTCACAATTATTTGTCACGTACGACAATCAAAAATTATTAGAGTTAATTTACATAGACATAATGGAAAAAATGACTGGACTTTCGTAAAGGGTCGAGAAATCCATGGTGTTCGAGCGACCCGAGTTCGAGCCACCCAGATTCTACTGTATACTTTACGTATCCTCACCTGCCATCTTGTATAATTATAATGTATTACGTTATTTTAGAAGCAATATGTCAGAAACCAGAAATCGTCCGTTAAATTGTACTTCATCTCCGACATTGTCTTGTCAGTCAATTATATTATATTTAATTACATTATTTTAGAAGCAGTCTGTCAGAAAGCAGGAATCTAAAGTATACCTTGTAGGAGGTTTCTATAACTGCACCCTTTGAAATAATATCCTACATGACAAAGAAAAATCATGGACAATATTGACTGCTCCTGTATCTTGTGGAAAGCAATATACGCGAATATTGACTTTTGAATAGATGTCTTCAATAGAAAAATGTCTAGACAATCCTATAAGTAATTTAGGATATATTAAAAACTTTGTGCTTACATTGCAATTTATTCTCTAAGAAACGTATCGCCCTTTGTAGCAAATACACGAAAATATATAATTATGGAATTTAATGGTATTAATCTATTATGACAATATCTTCGAATTTACATGTATTATATTGGATCTTTATCATAACCGCATATGGCAATCTAACGGTTCCATAATAGTTCATCTTTCAAAACACAAAAAACAAAAACCCCTAAAAAAAATAATAATTAATTAAAAAATGAAAGGAGAAAAGCGGAAAAAAATGCACACATAAAACCACCGTACATGCAGTTTCACGCGCGTTTTCGTCTGTAACTTATTCTAGTATATAAACACGAGTACATACATGTACCTTATATTATTATATTGAGTATGTTGAAATAAAGGGATTCCGATACTTCTATAGTGAAGAGAAAAGTCATACATTCTAGTACAAGTTATGTTGTGCTACTTTCCCTTTGCAAACGAAGATCGATGTATTATTTCCGATTTATTATGGGTTGCACCCACCTGACGTCATAGTCAAAATCACAACGCCAGTCTTTTGAATCTTACCAGAGGAACTGTCAGACAGGGAAATACTACAATTGTTTTGACTTTTTTTGCTCCAAAGTACAATAAAATCAAATGAAAAGTGAGTTTTATTGTTATCAAATTTATTGGGTTTACTTTTCTACCGTTTCGATTTCTTTTGCAGAAGTTCCAAATCAAAATGGTCGTCATATGAAAGACCTTGCAGTACCACTTCGTTTACCCAATTTACGTTTTTGTCATATAAGAATCGAACATATTCATGAGAGCCATAGATTCCTATTAGATTTTAATATTAGTAACATTATGTGCTTACATTTTACCCCTCGCTTCCGCTCAGGATAAAATTTTGCTCACGTAACATTACCCATATTAAGATTTCTGCAATGAATTGTTTCTTAATTTTATTTCACTCTAAGAAGTGACGTAACAATAGTCGTCCCCAACGACGTTATTAAACAAACGTCGACGCCTATTCACATAAAAAACATAACCCATCAAAAAGGACTTTTAAACCACTTTTCAACTTCATCTTCCTCGATGTGTTGAGAACATCCATTCGATTCAAAAGAATATTTTTGGGAAAAAAAATCCAGTCACAAAAATTTGGTCAAAAAGTATGGCTCATAAAAGTAATCAAATTGAAGTAATCCAGTCAACCTTTGTCTACTTTTCCCAGAAAACTTTAAAAACTTTTTTCTAAATAGATACAAGTATATGGCCTGGTATTTATCCCTGTAAAATATATTACCATAATTTCTGAGATATCCATGAAAATTTCATTAATCCAAAATAAAAAGCAATTGCGAATGAAGTGATTGAAATTCCTTATCAGCTTCAGTCTTATATACATGTGTAGGATGGAACTATGTTCATTGGAAAGGCTATATATTTTTCACACATTCATTGAACTGACGGTAACTTACTTTGAAAAAAAAATAATTTCACAGAGGTCTTGTATTTACTTCACTAAGTATTAAATTTAAATTCCCTAAGCAGTCGTTTAATTTGGCAGTTTTAATGCACATATATCGTCAAATTTTCTAAAATTTTGTTTAATAAAACTTCTGGTTAATGTCCGAAATATCAAAATCTCAAAATTAATAATATGCCTTACTTGTTCTGTTTGTTATTCCTATCCAAATACAACAACACCAAAAATACAACAACTGACATAATACTACAACAGGTCAAAATATTTTTTTCCACACACTTTAAAATTCACGCCTATTGTATCCATTTTAATTAGTGATTAAATAGTCTATAATTCCATACTTTTCCGGAAATTACACAATATGATGGTTTATTTCAATAGATTATCAAAACGCCAGCTATGGGGAGTTAATCTTCATAGTTAATCTTCAAGAAATCATTTCTTTCTTTACTTATTGGTTTTAATGAAATCTCCTTCATATGTAGCTCTGTCCTTAGATGGCTTTGTGTATCAAAAAAGGTATATCGATCAAATGTTCACATCTTGTGCATCAAAGTATGTATCAAATATACATATTTGTTCAACAGTTCAAAAATGAGTTTTATATTTCTAAACGAATATTACTGATAAACGGACTCTGGTTTGGGGCATCCTTTGTATTACGCATGCTTATTTTAAGATTTGAGTATTTTAAGAAACATATTAGGATTTTAGAATGCATAGAGCGACAATCTGTGTGAGAATATAAATACATTCACATTTGAAATCTAAATAAGTATAATGCTTGCTAATAGAATAGAGAATGGAAACGGGGAATAACAACCCGACCAAAGAGCAGAAAACAGCTCAAGGCTAGCAATAGGTCTTCAACGCAGCGAGAAAATCCTGCACATGAAGACGGTCTTCAGCTGGTCCCTAATCATGACAAAAATTCAAAATTTTGATTTTGACTAAAATATGTGACATAGTTAAACTGCTTGCAATTAATCAGGCTTGTCATATATACACGCCCGCTTATCTTTCTAATCCATAACAATTTATGGTGAAATTTTTACAATATGCTGAATAATTTCAAAATTTGATGAATGTGATTCGATGAAATAGATTCCGTATGATGATCCTTGTATTGCACATGGTAGATCTCCTTAGCTGAAATTTGGTTTCCTATTTAGATATTTTTGGTTATGAGTACTTCTTGTTTTAAAATACGTTTATTTTTTGGTCTTCCAAATGTTTCGGTTTCAATGCTGCTGATGAGAGGTAACTCCTTGAAATGCGTCGTATACAGCATAGTATAATTTACTATATCTAATATTAGTATCTTTATATTGTTATTTTATAACACAACTGAGGTTTAAAAAAAAATTGTTCCGAACAAATATTGGCAATGAAAGAGATTGAAATTAGTTAAAAGAGTCGTATGTAATTAATTGATATTACATCCAATCACATTCCTGTTATTTTTTTTTTAAATAAAACAGAATAATGTAAATATTTAACATTATCACTGGTTATGCTTGAGAGTTAAGCAGGTGTGATGTATATACGAGTTAAGAAAAGTACAGATCATTAAAACAGTTTTAATTTTGACAGTGATTAATCAGAAATTTCGTAGTTTTTAGGTTTCTGTTTTCTTTAATTTGTAGGTTTTCGTACACGTTTATAGATTTCTTTAAATTGCCCAAAGAGCAATGATAATATTGTTAATGCTTAGTTGGTTTTAATATAAATTGAAGTCTTCCTTCAATGAACAAAAGTTAGTACAAATTGTTGATTATTACAGTCTTCTATGATAACACAGAAAGCAAATCATTGGTAATAACAGGCCTCTAAGACAAATCTTAGGATCATTAGATCAGCCTTTTTAAACTTAACAAATTACATCTACTAATATCAGTTTTTGCTATATAGATTCTGTCACTTAATTTTCCTAACATTAAGGATATCTATATCTTATTTATACCAGTGAACCTGAAAGAAAAGAGACCACAGACACACCAACTTTTGCTGGACTTGTACTTAGATGATAAAGGCCGATTGAATGACAAACGTGATGATTTTAGCTTTCCAACTGAAAACGTCCCCTTTCTCAGCAGTAACATACGAACGTCTCTAGCCTATGGTGTGCGAATTTCACAGTTGATTCGTTACTGCATATGATATATACGACGACTTTCTCGGCAAAACGAAGTTACTTTCACATAAACGTCTATGACCAGGTTATGTTAAGTTTTTTATTTCATGAATCCAAAAAGTTTACGGTTGTTATCACGAATTGATTGGCCGACACGAAGTTTCTATCTCTCAAATGAGACTAGAAATCTTTAGTTTGATTTCACGTCTTCCTGGAATTAATCAGACTCGACGCTTCAATGGATGTTACTCACTGACACTGTGAAGGGTGCCGTTATCAGAAAAAGGACATGCTCTTCCCTCCGGTCCACCTGATGACACTTCAACAGTTTTTTGTGAGAGTTTACATTGCATGTACTTTAGTTTTAGTGCTGTCTTGTTCTGATTCTCTTTGGTTCCGTGTGTGTTTTTTACTCCTTCAGTTGTGTTTTTGTATATGAGATGTTACATGTTTTTACTCGTTTGGTTGTCTTTTTGTCTCAACGGTTTGTCTTACCTTTGGATTTCGATCTTACAAATTTTCCCACTTTTGTTACTAATAAGGAAATATAAGAAAGGCTAGGCTTTTATATACATTATGTAACATTATATAACAATATCCGTCGATTAGAATCTGGTTTGTTACAGCTTAGTTGATACATTTGCTATATTTTGAAGACAATTTGTGTTGTATATAGAGCACGTACTGCTTCGGAACATCTGGGCTATTTCCAATTTTAATGCGAAATCACGTTGTCTATAGTGTTTACGACTTTTCGTTCACCTTTGAACATTCATGATAATAATTTAAGTATAAAGAATAGTATCCATGTTGGATAGACATACAAGAGAATGTACACGTAAAACACAGGCTTAGCGTACAACCACATTAAATACTATATTTAATTTCCTGTGTACACTGTGCATTTCGTGATAAAACCTCCTCTGGTACGTTTGTGAATTATTCTTTTGGAACGCAAACATAATTTAAAACACGTTACATGATCGATATACATGTAAAACCTAATAGTCATAGACAGGGTAAACAAAAACATACTGCTGAATCAGAATACTGGAAATTATGAGTTAGACTCAGCTGTATGAAAAAAAATTACGGAAACCTAGTAAAGATTAAATATGATTAAAGAAACAATATTCCTGCAGAGGAACCTTACGACTACGATATACATGTACATAATATAAGATATTAAGTAAATGAGAAGGAGACTACATTTTTTCTCCCAAGTGAATTCACCAAAATTAGACATATGGCCGTCGGCACCCGATCCTCAATACAGTGGAAACGCCAAGCCGTTTTGGGATTACTAAATGGCCAGGACAAAATACACTAAATTAAAGTGGTTAAACAAAACTAATCCAATCATCAACTGTTTAACATACGAATCATGTTAAACAAACAATACAGTAATCAAATTATTCATTGCTTGGGATATTTATATCCTAAAGACTCTTCTGATATCCTTCATATATTTTTCGGCCATATGGAACTCTTTCCTATTTTTGCAATTGTGGTTTTTTGAAATTCAGATTTTAACACGTGAACACTAAACTTTGTGTTCATTCGTCTTGTTTCTTTTTTTTCTAAAAGGCAAGAAGAAAAATAGTAGGGAAAGTAAATCTTGACTTAAAAGAATTTTCGTAAAAATTTACGAACATGTACGGTCTGAAAATACATGATATATGTATAATAAAATATTTGAAAAAAGTAAGTACTACAGATCAAGACAATACTTCACATTTAACTGTATAATATGTAATTTCTATGTTTAATTTTAAACATTTTTTTCGACTAATGGATAATAAATCTGTATTTTCTTCCATCTGGTATCAAATTGTTTGATAAATCAATAAATCATATCACAAAATGATGATAGAATTGAACATATTGATGAAAAATGAATTTGTATGAAAATGTATGATACATTTGATATTTCTGATAATTTGCTTAGGAAGTAGAAAATTGCAAAGGCATTTATCTTTTTTCTCAAATACTAGTATGTTCTACATTGGCTGGTTCTCTCAGACGCATACACCTGCTAATAAACATTTGTAAGTGCAATTAGCTGCCAAAACTGACAAAAAGTTCAATATTATATAAAATGCTTAATATTTATAATCTCCTACGCTTACATGACCAAAATTTTGGACGGCCATAGTTTATCGAACATTCTGAGAAACAATCGGACCTAATCTGGACAATAAAAAATAGCAAAAATCAATTTTGCACGAGGGCAGTTAGTCGGAGATTCCTCTGACGTGAGACGGCCTTTTTGTTTCCTGCCGCAACGTAATGGTGTGCGTCCGTCTGTCCGTCCGTCCGTCACAGTTATTTGTGGACGCAACTCCTCTGAGACCGCTAATCGTATTTCGATTAAATTTGTTAGGACTGTTAGTCACCACATGTACTTCATCTTATCGCACCACCATTTTGATTCGACAAATTTTACGGGAGGTTTGGAACTTTAACTTTTTTCTGTATGTGACACTATAGGAACACTTTGTGGACGCAACTCCTCTGAGACTGCTGATTGGATTTCGTTCACATTTTGTAGAATTCTTATAGGAGTTTAACTTTTTTTTTCGTATGTGACACTATAAGAACACTTTGTGGACGCAACTCCTCTGAGACCGCTGATCAAATTTCGTTCAAATTTTGTAGGATTGTTAGTCACCACTTCTTTTTTTTATCCTATTGCACCGCGATTTTAATTTGACAAATGTTACGGGAGTTATGGGACTTTTACGTTTTTGTGCATTTGACACTATACGAACATTTTGTCGACGCAACTTCTCTGAGATCCCTGATCGGATTTCGTTAAACGTTTGTAGGAAAGTTAGTCACAATATGTACTTGATCCTATTGCACCGCCATTTTGATTCGATAACTTTTACGGGAGTTATGGGACACTATACGAACATTTTGTGGACGCAAGTCCTCTGAGACCGCTGATCAGATTTCGTTCACATTTGGAATGGTTGTTTGTCATTACATGTACTTCATCACATGTACTTGATCCTATCGCAAGGCGATTTTGATTCAACACATTTTACAGGAGTTATGGGACTTTAACGTTTTTGTGCATGTGACACTATAGGAACACGTTGTGGACGCAACTCCTCTGAGACGAATTTTGTTCAAATTGTGTATGATTGTTAGTCAACACATGGACATGATCATACGCCGCCATTTCAATAATACACATTTTGTATATATTGTGGGGCTTCGACTTTTATCTGCGACGGGGGACATATGGCTACGTGTAGCAATCTTGTTCAGAATTGGTTGAACCCATGAGATGTATATGGAAACTCCATATATAAAATTGTTTTCAAAATCGGCATTTATAACCGACTTTATTGTGTATTCACTACAAAAAAAACCAATATACTACAACGCTATAACAATTTAGCTCATCAGGAAGGTTTATATTTTTATGAAATTTGTTTTCCTAGGTTTTTATTTTGTCTCATCAGAAATAATAATATCAAAATGATGAAAAAATAATTCGAAAATAATTCTTTAAACGAAAACCAAATTAAATTTTCTCGGTGGAAAATTAATTTGTAATTGAAAAAAAAAAACACCGAAAATGTCGTTCGAATAATTTCTAGTTTATAAATAAAGTGTGCTCTCACATGGCCAAACAGGCTGTTCGACGCCAGAGGAATCTCGGAAAAGAGGGGAAGAAAATTGCGTGGGGTTTGACTGCTGCGTAATATACTAATTTAGATGATTTCAGTGTTATCATTTCACTATATCACGTTGTACTACCGGTACAGTCGGAAAGGCGGAAAGTTTTATATTTCTTCGTCTTCGTGAAAGCTATATTAACAAAACTAAACTTAAATATTTTAGATCTACAGGGATTATACATAATGCATTTTTCGAGTTTATAGGCAGGACGGTTCTTTTTTTTAAACGTCCGTGGAATATATATATTTTCATAGATATTGAAATCATGGTTCAATTTTGACAACTTATCCAATGCCCCAATAGAATCTGATTTATTTAAAGTTTAATCTTGCTGAAAGAGGAAATGCTTAGAAATCAAAACTTGTGCTGTCTTTCCGCCGCTATCCAGTGTATATAAAGATAAGCGATGCAAAAAATGGTGCAATATTCAATGGTTATTATTATCAAACTACTTCATATAGCAAAAGATTAGTTGTTAGTTTTAACATTATTTGTATAATCACTGAATGATTCTGAAACGTCATAATATTATAATAAGACATGATATTTATATTTTTTGTTTTTTCTTTTACAATGTTGATTTCGTTCTATTCATGTACTGCATTTTATGGAAACTGTATCTGAGAATTATTCATTACTGCATTAACACAATGACTTATTATATTATATAGAATCCATTTGAGAAGTCTACTAAAAAAATGCAATTATGACCCTAAAATTGATTTTCTACGCATTAAGATATAATTATATAGACAAAAGACCTGATATTGGGTGTTATATATTTTTTTACAAAATACGTCATATAGATCAGTTCTTTTAAATCTACTGAGAATAACGTAATATTATTGTGAAGACAGCAATCTCATTAACTGACACAATTTTACCTGGTAGATTATTAATGATGGTTTTTTAATATTACTACTAATTTAGAGGATTTTTCGTTATAAAAAAAATCGATTATCTCATTAGTTTAATTGGAATGTAAGTTTTTGTCTTCTTGTAATCGTGCAAAATTATGAAAGAAAAATAAACCAAACACGCAGTAAGTTTTCATGAGCTACGGACGAATTTACAGAAGTTGCAGCTTCCAGCAGATTTTTTTACTTTACAATAAAGAACTAAGTAAAGTCAAGAAATACCAGAGAAATATTCAAAGGAGGGGAAAATCGAAACAACTGACAAACTCCGGAGAACAACGAAGACATGACCAAAACAATACATGCACTACAATTAAAAACTAAAAACATATGAACAACATGGACCCCACCAAAAAACCGGGAGTAGACTCAGATGCTCGGGAAGAGTAAGCAATCTCTGCTTCCGGCAGGACACCCGCCATGCTGCCCATGTCACAGCAGGTACAAGGAAGGGACAACATCAATTGAACAGGTCCATTTTCACTTTGGAAACAGTTTTTTCATACCCGTCAACCAAGTCGTGATGACGTCCATACAACTTTAATAAGGATGACTCCAACTTAGGAGCAACATATCCACTGTCTGAGCAACTTTTCTGTCAGGAGCCGGGCTCTATCCATAAAGTCAATATATATATATATCACTGGTTCTGGAATGACGTATGAGTTGTGAAATATATACTCAATACGCCGGCGATTCTGGAATGTTGCCACTCAAAAATGGGAAGTTGATGATTGGAAAGTCCAAGACATCCCGTTTGTCGTAAAGTTTTGTATTCAGCCTTCCTCTGATATCAATTTTCAGGTGCAGGTCAAGATAAGATGCAGATTTGGCAGTGTCTGTGGTATCCTTAATTTCGAACTCATTGGGATAGATGAGATGTAAGAAATTCCCAAATCGTTAATTGTTGAGTGATAAAACATCATCTATGTAGCGGAAGCTGAAATTAAAGGTACGGGCTAAGTTCTTTTTTTTTCCTTAAGAAGCCTGTCAAGGAAGTCTGCCTCATATGAGTAAAGGACCAAGTCGGCCAGGATTGGCGCACAATTAGTGCCCATAGGAATGCCAATAGTCTGTTGGAAAACACGACCACCAAATTGAACAAATATGTTGTCGATCAAAAATTCAATCATCATGAAAATTTCATCCTCTGTACATTTTTTGTTAGATTTAGAATGGTTTTTAACAACGTATGATTTATCTCTACCAAAGACAAGGTATGTGTATCTACTGTTTCCATTTTTATTTTGAAATCATCGATGGATTAGATCTTTCAACTTCGCCTTTAGTTGTGAATGAGGAATGGTGGTATAGAGGGTAGAGAAATCGAATGGTTTTATGTTGTTACAGACTAATAATGAACTACATTAGTCAGTTACCCCCCCCCCCCTTTTCACCAATTTACCAAGGGGAGATAATAGAATGCCCCCCCCCCCCACCCGAATTTGGGCTCCTGGAACATTCACATCTGTTTTAATGCTTCTACAAACTTTTGTCTTTATTGATAGATCATTTCGTTGGTTGGTATTCAGTTTAAATATCCATGTTTAATAACTGTTGAATGGGTACTAATGTCGTACTAAACAATCGGGTACAAAATTTTAGTTTCAAATATACTCTCATGTAAAAATGAAACAAATGTAAAGAACGATCATTATTACAATTGGAAGTTTTTATTTTTACCTTACACAGTTCAATTTAGACATTTTGACTTACAGGCAGAGCGATATTGTGACTTCCAGGCACAGTTAAGTAGATTCTATTTGATAGTTCCATTAAAATTGATTGATCATTATTTGCGTGCAGGACATATACTGGCTACCTGATTGAAAATTAATTGGAAAGTCTGTGTGCCTAATTATATTAAACAACGTTTTGTAAAATGGTGCCTTCGAATTAAATATGTTGAAATCAAAATGAACTCAGATACAAGAGTTGCTTCGTAAAATATGTACATTTTGTAATTCATAATAAACCGTTGTGGTTATTTCACTCCAGAAATGCGATGCTATCCCCTATTTACTCTATATCGATTGTTTGTCATATCAGTTATGCTTGAAATCAAAGGTTTTGAACGGCTTAATTATCAGACCATTGTTCGTACATGTATTAGAACAGCTAGGAGTACTCTAGGTCTCTCCGTAGTGTTTGCGGGTTTGGCTGTAGAACTTATAGCAGCCTAAGGATGAGGAACAGCAATAAAAACGTTGCGTACTTGCTTTGTTTGGTTTGATAATCAAGAATAACATACTTAGAAAACCTTTAAAACTACCCCGGTAAGAACATATTTGCATGCAGGCTAGTAACATTTGAATATTACATGGCTTCATTTACAAATAACAATCCAAAGATACTAATATTAGATATAGTTAATTTATACTATGTTGTATACGACGCATTTCAATGAGTTACCTCTCATCAGCAGCATTAAAACCAAAACATTTGGAAGACAAAAAAACAAACTTATTTCAAGAAGTACTCAAAACCAAAAATACCGAAATAGGAAGCCCAATTTCAACTAATGAGATCTACCATGTGCAATACAAGGAATGAACCCTTAGTATTTCTATTATTTTTGAATTTTGATAAATACTGGTAATTTCTGTAACAAATTAATGAATAATTATGTTAGACATGTCTGACAACTTGGTTGGCGAATACCCTCGGGGACCTAGGGTCCACCATGCAGAGGCATCGTCCAAGGAGTTTCAAAATAACAATCAGACAGTGTGTGGCAGAAAGGAGATAAAAACATGTGGAAGATTATATCTGCAACTTTTAAAAAAATATTTTCACTCCAAAATCACAGATATGGAGATCATTAGTCGATCAAATTGAATTTATAAAATATAATTACAAAAAGACTATTTTACTGCAATTTATGTTGTCTTTCTCCAAATTTACTTGAATCTAAATCCCCAAGTGAGACTCCAAGAGAGTATGGAAAAGAGGAGTGAGCAAAGGGAGAAGGGAGATAGGAGAAAGGCGGTGGGCAAAGGAGAGAGAGGGCAGAAGAAGGGAGAAAGGTACCCCTTGTTCATCCCGTACATGTAACAATAAGAAGACCACTGACATTTTATTAATTTCTACATGTTACTTACTTCAATAGATTGTTCACATGATCAATGCTAAAAGCCGAAACATTACGTTAATATGTAATTTGTGTTTACGTTTTTTATCACAAAATACTAGCAGTTTCCATATAAAAAAACAACAACAACAAAAACAACAAAATAATAATAAAAAAAATTAATATCACCGCGAGAACTTTAGGGTGCTTTGTCCAGAAGCGTGAAGCCCAACGAGGAATCTTGGTATTTTTATGCGAAATGGTTTTTATTAAAAACCTTTGCATTAAACATTACAGAAAATACATACATATTTGCAAGTGTTTTATAAACGAACAGTGGAATTGTAAAATCACGCGAAACAAGAAAAATAACAAACCTTGAAGATATCGTATAGCGACACACATAAATTCTCCAAAAACAAAACTTCGTAGCAGTAATGGCACCAGAGTAAACGGCATACAAAACACAGCTAACAACAGATCACTTATGGACAGGTTCAGAAGGAAAACATTGGTAACTGTCCGCATTCTTCTGTTTTGAATAAGTGTCATTATAACAAGAGAATTTCCTATTACTGACAATAGAAATATAACCACATAAAGTGGAATCCTGATTTCCCCACTTGCATCAAATGGTGGTGGTCGTTTTCTGAATTTTAACGTTTCATTTGTAATGTTTAACAGAACGTTGTTATTCTGTATACTTCTGTTTACTCCGTCCATGGTTGGTCTCTGCTAACAGTTCCTATGATTGAATTCACTTATTCGAATGACTTTACCACAAGTCACAAAAGTTTATCAACGGCATAATGAGCTTTCATGTGATCAATAGTCTCTCATTCGATTCTATTATTGTATCGAGATGTTAATTCTGATTTGCATATTCATGATCAAAAAGATGTCATTTCAATACTTCTGTATCTAATTAATATAAGTATTTCAGTGGTAGAAAACCATCTTTAAACGCGACATTCTCCAAATGCAGTGTAGTATGAAACATTAACTGTTTTGTATCAAAATTATCACACCATCTTTGTTCAAGTTAAAAGCATATAAACTTCATTGCCTGTGTGGTGATTTAATAAAATGTTACCTGTTTCAAAAATCCATCTTTCATATATACTGTAAAAAATTGAAATTTATAAATTTCTGTTCATTTACGTGTTATATATCCTGTATATCAGTACTATGTAAACTATTCCCACGATAACTATGTTTATAGCTAGTGGGTGACTGATGCTAAATATAAATCATAGAACAAAATCATGATATTTACCGTGTATACATGTACGTCAGTGGGTTCTAAAAGTTGCCGAAGGATGTTGTGATTATAGTGACCCAAGTTAATATTTGTTTGTTTCTTTAATATATTTGCATTATATACATCTGCTTATGTATGGTAATATTCTCACAGTAAATTTTGAGCATATTTTTTATATCTACATGATCTAATGTCAATTAGTTTATTAGTTTATCAACATTAGCAGTTATAAAATAAATCACACACGTTGATTACGTAATGTGAAAATTTAATGATGTTATTAATTAATTAAAGCGATTCTTAGATGATAATAAGTATGCAAAAATTCTCAACACATAATGCCGATGGTATATTTAAAACATATAGAACACTGATGTCGTTTTGAAATATTTCAGTTGATTACAAATACAAAAGGGAGTACCCGTTATGCATGCTATTATAACAGCATACCAGAATAAACAGTATCAACATCCACAGGGATAAATATTTATAAATATTATCCATTATCTTTCAATTGTAAACGAGCAATAAAACATGATGAAACAATAAAGAAACAATCAACGTTATGCACACATCTGTTGATAAATAAGAAAGGATAATAGAAAAGATCAACAATAAAATGCCAAATATCGCGCGATCAATCAACAACTCTAGTAAAACAGCAACAACAGAGAGAACGGAACACACTCATAAAATAAAAAGATTCAAAAATATGGAATTGGCAAAATAACAAAAAGAATAACTTTTAAAGAACTATTATATCAACCAAGGCAACGACGAAAAATAAAGAAATGAGTATAACCCAACGCGAAATTTAGTAATACAGGTGTTATAGATGCATACCTGCAGCATAAACGACAATAGTTATAGAAACATGCAAAACAATGAAAGGGGTGGCTTTTAGATAAGAAATTCAACAAGAGAACGATAAACAATCAACAAATTAGATGCATTCTTTTACAAATTAACATGTAATGCATTTTCAAAGGTGTTATAGATATATCCCTGAGGGTATTATAATAAACGAAGTATATCTGATTTCTACGTTAGTGCATGTACTATACTTAGTACAACTTGTAGCTTTCAATAATCTATATAAGGGATAAGTCTTTTCGTGATTGAATCCTTTTTCAAAAGAAGTATATCTGATTTATACGTTAATGCATGTACTATACTCAACACAACTTGTAGCTTTCAACAATCTATATAAGGGATAAGTCTTTTCGTGATTGAATTCTTTTTCTCTATTGCCTTCACACTACTTTCCTGCTGAGTATTTTCGTGACGAACAATTTGGAAAACAATCACTTATCAGAATATTTGTGGGCGGTATTGTTGGTGATAATAATTCTATAATGTAACAATGATGTTTCTATTGCTAAATCTATTTCGATGACCTTATCGTACGTTCATAATAGATGATATAAGATAATGCTTGATTTACAATTTTTTCAAAATCATTAACGGCGTGCTTTTGAATGTTCAATAAACATGATAAACAATAAAAGTGATTGCAATAACTAATATGTATGTATTTATCTGACAACAGTACTCTTTGCCATGAATATCGGTATTAGGGGACAAATTAACTTAAGGAGCAATAGAATACTGAAGCAATTAGAATGATCAAAATCGACAAAGAAAATGCAAGAAGAATTTGTGAGAATAATAATACAAACATTAAAGTCTAAAAATATGAAAAGAATAAAAAGAGAATCAGAAAAAAAGTTGTTATCCAGTTCTCCAAAGGGATAAGCATGCCCAGATCCATTCATGACATCCATCACATAGGAAGTATGAAAAAATCCGATGATCTGTCATTTCCGACGATGTAATAATGCTAGTCAGACAAACTTGATGACGACCGTAGACCGTATCAACAATGAATGTCTAGTGACAATGATCATGATCATTCCATACATGTAGAAGTATGCATGACAGTAATGTCGAGAAGGTTGACATATACTACAATAACAAATCAACAGTGAAATGAAAACATCATAGGCTGGATATATTTATACATAAATATATATGTTGCCGTGAAGACAGAGGATGTTCAACAGTTGGAAAAATTAAAAAATCAAATTTGCCATGAACCTTCACTTTTTATCTTTAACAAGAACCAGGTACATATAATTTTTGTAATTTGTTTTATGCAGAATCATTGACTGATTTAAAAATCAAAAACATTCTTCTGTTTATAATGTTGAAGGATAGTGTACATGATAATGTCTAATATTTGTAATATGAAATTGGAAAGGCTAGTAGAAGGGACATTTTTCTATGAGTTTATATTATTTATAAGAATCCACAGCTGATTCTGACCACTCATAGAACAGGTTTTATTATATTTATAATATGCATGACCGAAATCAGCAACAGTCGACATCGCAAGACAAACGAAAACGAAATATTCCCTGATGCCTTTTTTTGATGCACAAAATATATGTATATGCATATTTCGTGGAATAATTGCAACTTGTCAGTTACATCTATGGTCAAGGAAAAACATAATGAAAGCAGAAAAATAACCTAAAATTCAGAACAGTATATTTAAAAATTCCCAAGTTTACCTTAAGTGTGATGTCTTGTTGACGTTTTCTTTTTATTCTAGCTCTTTTTTTTATTGAAAATAAAAATCTGTCTTTTTTTAAAAACTTTTTCTTTTTTACTCAACTTTTTATGAAAAAATGTATTGCTCTGTTCGAAAACATTATCTATTCCTGTGATCTATTGTACTAGGGTATGAACTTGTAAATGCATTATATAAAAAGACGAGATTTTACCTGAGATGTTTTTTAAAGGAAGTTTCATTCAATATTTTACCTCTTAGCTAGAGGCTTGAATAAATATTCCACCTTTCACGTCGTGATCAACTATGTTTTAAGACTGACAGTTCAGATTACGGACACGTAGGTTTAGTTGGTTTTTAGAAGTTTTACGCCGATATCAGTAACAAGTGGAGCTCATACTTTTTTTATTGTTGGACGAAGGCGAATCACTTTAAGATTACCATGAAATTTGTCAGGGAACTGTTAATCTCTGTTAAATAAGTTCTAGAGTCCACATCGGAACAACCAGTTTGAATTCGCAACCTCCGCCTTTAACTTGATGAATAAGCTATCATGGTGTATGGTGTCCGATGTAAAAGTCAGATTCATTGTTGAAGGCATTAGATTGATTTCCAAGATAAAGCATCGATCTGTTCACTTGAAATTTTATAATGTTTCAGGTATCTCCTGGTTTTGTGTTTTCATGTGTGTTAGTGGTCAAACATCACTAACAGAAGAAACAAAGTATCCAGTCAGAAAGATCCCTGCGGCCACAGGAATGCTATTATTAAAACAGGACAATTCTGAACAATAAGACACTACACATATAATATAACATGTTGTTGAATAAGTCTGGGAATTCCTACACTCAGGTATGTATGTACACGTGTAAAAAGATATATGTGTGGGTGAATTAGGTTTTTGTTTGCTCTTTAAAAGGCTGACTGTGGAATAGAAATATATGGCATCTGTTTTTTATGGAATTTTGTCACCTATCTAAAGTCAGTCCAGTGGTAGTCACATATCGGTGGAGGTACATGAAATGTTACGACAGTGGGAACAGTTCCAACATCATCTTAGATATTGGAACACTATAACGGTCAATCAATTCGCGATGATGACCGTACAATTTCCTAAGTGATGACATCAACTTATCCCGGTAAAGAAGCTTTTGTGACAGCAGTAATTCTCTTTGTCGAAAGTCATGGTAACTCACGCATGCCCTTGAATATCGGATAAGCTGAGAAACGTAGACGCCATCTGCAGGCGATGCTGGTATATTGCTACTCAAGAAGGGAAAGTTAACAATAGGAAAGTCGGAGTCATCACGTTTGTCAAAAATATTTCATTTTTTATATTATTTTATTTAACATCCTATTTGAATTTCTAGACTTTAACATTGCGGAATGACATTGACACATATGTTAAATAGTCAATATGGTGTTATCCTTAATCAAACCTTTGCCATTAACTTTTCAAAAAGACAAGATAGTTATTGTATAAATACCAATATTCCTATATAATTTAATTGTGTGTATCTAGGGTAGTAATAAGCATACTTAATAACAATACGTTTGCCAAAAATTTAATTACGTGCTTCAGACCATTATTTCGTTTTATTCGAAATTATGAATAATGCATTTTCCTTTTCTAAGTCAAAAATAAAGAGGGGATTTAATTTACTAAGAGTACACAATTCATCATCGGAAATGATTTTATTGAGAAAGAACACTGAAATTTAAAATTTATCAAATAAATTTAGACGAACAAATCACAAATCTAATATGGTTTTTTAAGAATTTTATCAATCAAGTCGTGTTGTCAATAAAGAAGACGAAAGCTCTATAGTACAAATAGTATGAGTATTGATATATACAACATTTCAGATTCTGTGCACAGAAGTAAAGATTCATTTCTCTAATTCTGTGCCCATTTATACATCTCTTGACCTGTTTGATAAATTCTAATATCAATGTTCATGACATTTTCCGAAAAAAAAACGTTCGGAAGTCCTCTTGGAATTTTAAATTTACATTATAGGACGTTCCCTTGGCAACATCGTATGGTGTTAATATATCTCAACTTGCTCAATTACACCAGGGATTTCGATTTCACAAACTTGTCAAAACTTTTACTAAATTTTATCATCGGTACAAGGATCATTCGTAAATCAACGTTCAAACATCTTGTATGTTCAGGTATTTCACATCCCATCTTTTATGGTATTTATTTATTTATTTGGGGTTTTACGCCGTTTTCGGCACATTTAGCTATTTCGCGGGGGTCAGTTTTTATTGGTGGAGGAAGCCGGAGTACCCGGAGAGAACCACCGACCTTCGGCAGGAAAATTGGCAATCCTTGTCATCTTTTATGGTAATATTTTATATAAAGCACAAACAATGTCGTCATTCACCTGAAAAGCTAACCTAACCTTTAAAGAGACTTATCCATAAAGGATATAGTTACGATACTATTGTCAGGTCGTTAAAGATGACAATTTTTTAAATTAATATTGATTCATTCATAGGGTCGTTGCATCGGTAATAAACACATTTATTCTAAAAACCAGTTGTCTGCATGTCTGATTATGTTTTTTTATATAATTTATGATGGCATGATACTAAACCCCTAATGGGAGGGATTGTGGCTGATTTTCCATATGATAAAGACATATTCTTTCGATCAGTTTAATTGGGGTCTTGAGCTGGCATGTTAGTGACTGCTATTAGTGCTTTGTTAATATATATTGATCTTTGTCATTTTGCTTAGTTTCTTCTGTTACCTTTTTTATATCGGACTCGTACATCTTTTGAACAGAGTTGTACTGTGTGTATCGCTGTGTATTTGTTTATTCCACATTGGATAGAGGTATAGGGGGAGGGTTGATATCTCACAAAACAGTTTAACCCCGCCGCATGTTGCACTGGTCCCAAATCAGGAACCTCTAGTCTTTGTGAGTCTTGTGTGTATTTTGCATTTTGGTTCATTTGTATGTTTCGGAGTTTAGTGTGCCGTCCATTTTACTGAAGTAGTATGCATTATTGTTTAGGAGCCAGATGAGGACCACCTTCAGGTGCGGGATTTTCTCTCTGCGTTGAAGACCCATTGGTAGCCTTGAGCTGTTTTCTGCTCTTTGGTCGGGTTGTTGTTTCTTTGACACATTCCCCGTTTCCATTCTCTATTCTACATTATTCCATACAGCAAATATATGGCATAGGTAGACAAGAAACAGCTGAAAATATACGGTCCTGGCTTCAGACAGAAAAATGTACACTATATAGCAGCGTTACTAAGTTACAAACACCAAAGGGATATTCAAAGGAGGAAAAATCGAAACAACTGACAAACTCCGGAGAGCAACGAAGACAAGACCAAAACAATACATGCATTACAATTAAAAACTAAAAACATATGAACATGGACCGCACTTAAAAACCGGCGGTAGACTCAGGTGCTCCGGAACAGTAAGCAGTCTCTGCTTCCTTCAGGACACCCGCCATGCTGCCCATGTCAAATCCGGTGTGAGGAAGGGATAGCATTAATGGAACAGGTTCATTTTCTTTTTGGAACATATTATGAACAGTTGCCTCAACCAATCGGTCAGTATCTAAACGAACAGATAAACAATAAAAAGTATTATCATAAAGAACTTGATAAGTGCGGTACTTGAACTATACGTCGGAAGAAAAAAATGTGCATATCTTATGCATGAAAAATTGATGTCATTAAATATTTATCTAAAAGACAGAATACCATAACCAGAATTGCTGTTTACTGAAAAATAGCTCAAAATATATATAACTGGTTGATAAGACCACTTCCATCTTTACTAGAATTTCAGCTATTGTTTTTCAAAATTGATTTCATACTATTACATCATCATACAGAAGTACAACATGGATAACAGGAAAGGTCATGCACGATACCCTAATCAATTAACGCCAATCAATCAACAGAACCTCAGACAAAAATAGCATAAAGAGCAGAAACAGGATAGTCTGAATTGTTAAAAACCCTGAGTACTGAGTACAAATACATAAACCATCCATTATTTATCCTAACATGCAGGGTATAAAATACACTATAAAAGCAGTATGATTAACAACAAGACCGCTAGCCAGAAAAGTAACAATTGGTTGGACGGAACATAATCCAGATAGTAGGGTCAGAATTCTCTTGTTTTAATTACATGGTGTATAAAACTAGCTAAGGCTCTCATAACTGTTTGTTGGATACATTTTGTACTCTCGACCTATTAAACGAAATAACACTCCTATAAAGGGTTCAATTGTATCTCGTCATGGATTTCATTAGAAATCAGAATTATTAATGAGAGACCAGTATAATTAGGAGAAAGATCAAATTTTAAGGATTTATATAGTAGTCCTTAAATAACTCCTTAATTTATGAGGTTATTGGCAAGCAATTTCATTTTTTCATGATATTATATAAGACACTGGAATTGGTAGGGGCGGATTTTGTTAAAAGATATCCATAGGTATTACAATGTATACAGTAGTGGTGAAGGCGTTACTAAGTTACAAATTCTTTTGTCTTTTGAACAATAAAATATGTTTAAACTAGCTATTATAACACTTTGAGCACCTTGTAAAATTTATAACCTTGTAATAGAAGTTTTTTTATTGCCTAAACTAGATAAATTCAATTCCAGCTACTTTACTTATAGGTACAATGTACACCATACGATGTTGCCACAAATATTTCTCGGTCGAGAGTTATAAAAATAAAAAAAAATATTATTTTAACCTTTTCTAATACCTTTACTTGCAGAAACCAAAACCTTAGAAAGAAATGTCTTGAGTTTGCGTGCTTATGAATGATATGCTTATAATATATCTCTTTCTGGTAAGAACTACACAAGTTGTGTCAAACTTATATAATTAAAACCCTTGTTGGGTAAAATTTATAATTCTGTAATATAAAGATTTCGTTCCTTGAAAACTGAAACTTTTCAAAACAAACTAGGGTATTTAAATTCAATGTGATGTAGCTAGAAGAAAATTAACGTCAAGAAAATACAAGTTGGGGAACGAAAATCATATTTTTCATCAGTTTAAAACGTACCTTGTAAATGAGAAGACCTGAGGTTAGAAAAATGACAAATGTAACTTTTAGCATTGGCTTAATCAACTAATTCATGTCCTTAGGGTAAATATCGTTGAATCAGATATAATTAGAAAACGTTTACATTTTTAAAACTGGGAGCAAGATTGGAATCAAGGAACCAAAGGATGTCATTAAAATGATATATAACTTGTGTTTTCAAGGATTTTATACAATTTTGTCATAAAGTGTCATTCACAGCAAAATAAAAAGGTCATAATATATACCTTTTAGAAACAATTGACCATTTTAACAGTCCTCTCAATTTTATGAGTTTTACCATGTTTACTACATTTATGGTCATTTGATAATTTCCTTCCAAATTCAAAATACAGTTCATGTTGTTATTGGGGAAAATTACATAAAACTAGGACGAAGTAACTGAAAAATAGTCTAAATCGTCAAACGTTATGTCGTGAAAAATAAAAAGGTCTCTAGATATGATATACACATCCGGTATCGTTATTTGGTGACAAATTGTACCAACGAAATTGATATTATAAAACCTGTATAATTAAGTTAAGTGTTACTATCAACAATAATCAAGAAATCTTACCTGGGTTTGTATTTGTTTTATATTTTACGCATGGCTTTTTACATTAATGTTCACATGAAGTTATGTAATTTTAAAGTAAAGCATATATCTGTAATAAGAAGTTTAACAAAAGTGCAGCTAACCCTATTAAGACCAACAGCCATCTATGAATCAACACAATTTTAGTTTCTGTGCTGTCTTCTTCTATTTTTGTTTAGTTTATTATATTGTGTTTTATTATTTTAGTTAGATATGTATATCTGTGGCGTTTGTTTGTTTTGTTCCATTCTCATGGCCTTATCTTTTCCTTGGTTATCGAATTTGCGGACTTTTCCCACTGTCTAGTCGCTTTGGTATTCTTTTGCAAATATTTTATGAGCAAGAGGTTCGTGAGTTTCAAAATAGTTTAAAAGACAACCTTAAGTTTAACTAGACTCTGACACTTTAGAATCAGTTCCGAACTCTGACACTTTGTACCTTAGATCATTGATATTAAGTTATTGTGTGGATTTACAGATGAATGAACCAACATTTTTGATGGATGTAAACATAAATAATTTATCTGGAAGAGTAAGAACGGTGTCTAAGTTCTTTTGTAACGTTTTATTTAGGCAAAATATATAGTTGTTCGACGTCTTTAGGACAAGATATATTAGATACACGGACTGGAATATATTGTTGTATAATTAGATTTCTACGTAACTATGATATTCAGAATTAATCCAAACAGTTATAGATCTGACATTTATTGAATTTCATAATATACAATGGGGAATGGTGGTCTTCCTTTCCATTAAATCTTTAAGATATCTATACATCATTTATATCTTAAATGTGCATATTCATAAATAACAATTCAAATATTATGTGAATAGAAATAGAATCAATAAAAATGTTCATATAGAAATAGAATCAATAAAAATGTGCATATATTTGATTTCAGATGATTCAGCTACTGCAATTGGCAGATTTGCATTGAGAACGAAGTTTTGGGTTTTGATGGTTGTGCTTATTAATTCATCATTATATCAACCGGATTTCCAACATTTTGATCTTGAGCACTGCTGATGAGTTGTCAGTCAACGAAATTGCCATATTTTTTTCTTATTTATTTTCAGTTTAATTAAAATTATTATATTCATATTATATTAATAAGATAGATCTTTTCAAAAAGATATGATGCTAAAACTTGATTTTTAATGAGAGTTAGTACAGTGCATCAAATTCATTCGGTATTTTGTGATACATTTTATAAGTTTATATAACGACATAAAAATCCATCGATACGACTTTTCTATCTATCAAATAAGACAGATACCTTCATTTAAAGTTCAAACCTTACTGGAGTCGATAAGTTACCAAATTTTAGTTATTTGTAACATTGTAAGATGCTGTTTATGAGACAGAACGTACTTACATGTATTCTTAGGACAACTTATTTGATGGGAATCAGCGTTGCTCTTTACAGTTTACGCTCTGTTATTTCTGTTCTCTTTGGTTTACTATGCATTATATATGTCTACACGTATGTATCCTCTGTGATACATTATATGTTGTATATATAAAGAATAATATATGACAAAATCCGTACCACATGCCGTATCACCCCGAGATTTTAAATATCAGCCCGAGGGGATTTTGACATGTTTTATTCGCTTTATCATATATTTCAACAGTGGTGAAGATTTTTTTCTCGTCATGTGACCAATATCATTTTAAGGGGTATGATAAAGGGATGATAAATCCGATATCATCACGGTAGAAAATACAACTGACAATGTTCTTTCAGTATCGTATATGCAATTCTTCTTTATTTAGAACTAAGTATATGATAAATATTTTTATCATATATTTAATACTAAATACAGGAATTTTGTATATTTGATAAAGGTTCTTTTCTCTAGTCTGTATCATCTACCCTGTATCTCATACCCTGTATCGTATAGCTGATCCCGTATCGCATACCCTGTATCGCACCCCTTTCGGAACCTCTCATATGTTACTAACCTGTACTCCTCGATATTATTGTCAGTCGCAGACGACAATTACTGCCATTTCACGGAGTTCCCGTTCAGTTGAAATGGGGGAGAGACTGATGAACCAACTTTGGAAACCATTTCTCCCCCGAGTTACATTTGCTACTTGCAAGGTTTAAAAAGGTTAATGACGGAGAATACGAGCCTGACATCTTGAATCAATGCAGGGCAGCATAAACCGGTATCTAGGGAAATATATGTCGTATTCTAAGGTGGGAACAGCTCACAATATCATTAGTGAATGCATTTAATTACATGAAAAAAATCATTGTCTCAAAATGCTCTTATACATGTATATTTGTGAATAGGTTATTAGAGACATTTCGGTGTGGATACATCATTTAATATGAAAGATTCCGAATTTTTATATGAGTATCATGAAACAGGATAATCAAATCAGGAAGTCTATGAAAACAAACAGCATGCGATACGGATTTTGCCATGTATTATTCTATATGTATTGCATTGTACTGTTTTCCAGATTGTGCTTTGTTTTGTCTTTGGTGTTTGATCTTATAGACTTTTCCCTCTGTTTTATTATTTAATTGTTCTGTTCCCCGTACACAACAACCAAGATTTTCACAGATAGAGAAGTGTGTAACATTTTTATTGTAAGATAGATTGTTAGTGGTTTAATCCTTCTAATATCTTTTTCCTCGTTCACTAATTGATAATTGAGAAAAATGTTTTGGTGCTCATAGAGGAGCTGGGTGTACTTCTATTATACAAGTATAAAACAATCTTCATAATATTTTATAGATAACAAGAAAAATAAATGGAAATGGTGAGCTGTCAAAAGAGGCATAAAACGACTAAAATGTAAGATATACACAAGTCGAGCAAAACCAAATATAAAATCGTAAAAAACAACATCAAACTAAAAAGTTAAAAATACCCAACGTTTCGACCAATATGGTCTTGATCACAAGACTTGCTTTGGGTTTCAAAGAGTCAAAACCTTTTTATTTTTATTTTTTACATGCTCGTGATCAAGGCCATGTTGGTCGAAACGTTGGGTATTTTTAACTTTTTAGTTTGTTGTTGTTTTTTTACGATTTTATATTTGGTTTTGCTCAATCTTGCTCTGGGTTTCAAAGAGTCAACACCTTTTTATTTTCATTTTTTACATGCCCGTGATCAAGACCATATTGGTCGAAACGTTGGGTATTTTTAACTTTTTAGTTTGTTGTTGTTTTTTTTTTTACGACTTTATATTTGGTTTTGCTCGACTTGTGTATTTCTTACATTTTAGTCGTTTTATGCCGCTTTTAACAGCTCACCATTTCCATTTATTTTTCTTGTTATCTATTGTCGCATGAGCTGTTCCGCAACATACTTAGTTTTTTGTTAATAATATTTTATAACCTTCCTATTTCATGTATTTTAATATGTTTCATAACAAGACGCATTAAATGGTATACCACCTCATTCACCAAGGGGTCTACCCAACCTCACAAATCCTTAATTATCTACTTTCAAGATTACTACCCATTATGTGTAAATCAAACATTCTTATTAGGTATGACAAAAAAAACCCATAAGATTCTTGTTGTTAAAAATCATCCAAACTGTTGAGACAGTCATCCTTTCACAGTATTTTCAGTTTTCCTACATGATTACTTACAACACTCCCTTAAAAACTGAACTACAGTGAACATGTACATACATATTGTTAAAAAAAACGTTTAAGATCCCCATCCCTACACAATGTGAGTACTTCTTAGACATGACAAAACTTGAAATTATGTTGTTGAATATCATTTTTGCCTCTTATTCTTGATATGCAAAATAGTACAAGTAAGAGTTCATCGCATTAATTGCTTTAACATAGAGGCAAATCTTGCAGCAATTGCAAGTTTAAGACTTGCTCTAGTTCTTTTTTTTTTGTAGATGTTTATGGAGTCAAATCTGCGTAATGAATTACGACAGCTGTAACTTTAATCAAGAAATTACGCACTAAATAGCAGACAACAGATATAAAACATAGGTAATCTATCGATTACAAAGCTCACCTCGTAACGCATTATTATCACTAAGCCGTAATTGACTTGAACGTTTCAAAATATTAAGTGCTCATCCATGCAGAAAAAGAAGGTCACAGCCAGCATCTGAACCATGCATCTTACAAAGCATCTCGGGATGCTTTGGTTGATGTGGTACTTGCCTGTTAGCAGGAATGCACTTTAACCATTCTTCTGTAAGTGGTCATCCATGCAAAAAATATAGGACACAGCCAGCATCCAAAGCATGCATTGTGCTAAGCATCACTAGTTGCACTTACCATACCAATATGGTTGATGTGGCACTTGTCAGTAAGCAGGAATGGACTTTAACCATTCTTAGGTCTGTAAGTGGTCATCCATCCAGAAAAAGGAAGTCACAGCCCGCATTCTAAGCCTGCTTTGTGTTTTAAGCTTTCTTAGGTACACCTACCATGCTAATATGGTCCATGTGGTACTAATGTTACATGAGCGGGAATGGAATAAAACATTTAAAAAGTTTCATCCATGTGGAAAAATTTATTGACAGGCAGCATCCTAAGCTGTCGATTAACTCACCTTTTTTATCCAGTATGGAATAACTTTTTTTCATTAGTAAAATATTGGTAACTTAAAATAGAACAAAGTGCAGCACAATAAAAAAAAAGGTTTTGCTAGTTGGGCCATATTTTTTTGTGTGTTAGAGGTTGAAACATTAAAGGTTAGGGTCAAAAGATGAACATTGAAACTTAACAGTATAGTACTGATGTAAAGATTCATTAATCTTGAACCTGTTGTGCTTGGGATCTGGAGATGCATATAAAACATTGCTTGATAAAACTGCCACAGTTGCTGCTATCGTTTGACCATAATAAAAAAAAAGGAGACAACCAACTGATATGGAAAGGTGAGGCATGGTATAACTCATCATACTAAAGCTGTGTACTAAATTTGAAGTCAATCCCTTCAGTAAAAGCTGAGGACGAAAATTTTTCAAATCTTAAAACAGTGGGACTATATTGGCTCAGAAAAAAAAAGGAAGAAGATGAAACCACTGACCTGGAAAGATAAATCACTGTACAATTTTTCATGCATAAGCTGTATACCAAAGTTGAAATCAATCTCTTCAGTAAAAGCCAAGAAATCTGTTAGTAAAGTTTTTAATGGATGGACAGTCAGAAGGACAAGGTGCACCAACCATGGCAATATGATTGATGTGGCATGTGTCAGTAACCAGGAATGGACTTTAACCATTCTTCTGTAAGTGGTCATCCATTGGGAAAAAGTAGGTCACAGCCAGCATCCGAAGCATGCATCGTGCTTAGCATCTGTAGGTGCACCAACCACGGCAATATGATTGATGTGGCATGTGTCAGTAACCAGGAATGGACTTTAACCATTCTTCTGTAAGTGGTCATCCATCCGGAAAAAGTAGGTCACAGCCAGCATCCGAAGCATGCATTGTGCTTAGCATCCGTAGGTGCACCAACCATGGCAATATGATTGATGTGGCATGTGTCAGTAACCAGGAATGGACTTTAACCATTCTTCTGTAAGTGGTCATTCATGCGGAAAATATAGGTCAGAGCCAGCATTCGAAGCATGCATTGTGCTTAGCATTACTAGGTGCACCTACCACACCAATATGATTGATGTAGCAGTTGTCAGTAAGTGTGTATGGATCTTAACCATTCTTCTGTAAGTGTTCATTCATGCGGAAAATATAGGTCAGAGCCAGCATCCGAAGCATGCATTGTGCTTAGCATCATTAGGTGCACCTACCATACCAATATGATTGATGTGGCATTTGTCAAGAAGCGTGTATGGATCTTAACCATTCTTCTGTAAGTGGGTGCGGACGCCGACACCGACGCCGACGCCGGGGGTATCACATAAGCCCCCCTCACTTTCGTGAGGTGAGCTAAAAATGCTGTTCATAGCATATTATATTATATATTATATGTATTACTTGCAGCTGTCTCACGAATGTAAGAACCTTATTTGTTCGTATATTATTATATATCTAAAATATGTTAGAAGAACAAGACCTTCCATTTAAATCATACATTGTTGAAAATCGTTGAAACCCTTCGAGTTTAAAGCCCCAAAACCATATACATTGTTGTTATTTATGACAACATTTGTTATATGCAATATTTTTATTACCCCCAGAATGTTTCCATTTCCTTAAATCTTTTTTACCAGTTTTAATTTGAAAAAATATTTATGATAGTCATCTTTATAATGAAGGAAGAGGATATCCTCATGAAACTTCCCAAGAAAGAATAGTATGGACACAAACACTGATAATATTTTCCATATTTGCATTGTAAAGCCATATTCTGATGACCTCACTGAAGGAGATTTTTATTACAAATATGGTGGATGAAAATGGACTGAAAGTAGAAAACAAGTGATGTTTGCACCGATTAGATGTATTTTTTTTTCATTTCCCGTTGACGTCTGCACTACCAGCAGATGCGGTACCTGTTTTATTTAGTGAATCGTGACTATGATGAAACGAAGACAACCCTACCAATTCTGAGTGGACAATATCCTGATATTGCCTCACAATGTTATGATATTAACACATACTTTTCTACACTAAAATATGAAAAAAATCTAGGAAACATTCTATAATGTATAATGAACAAAATTAATTCGCAGAACTCTAGTCTTTCATCGATTTCGTCTCATCTTACCATTAATCCATTAAAGGGAAGGACCCGGTCGACACCAGTATTAACACACCTATTGCAAATATACTTAAATATGTTTGTGCAATACGTCATTCCGATATTTACAGCAATAAATGTGTATCTTAAAAAAAAATGTTTTATGAAATGAAGCACTAGATAGTCGGTGATCTTGCCGACAAAAGGTAGGTTGTGACGTCACGACCTACAATTAATGAAGAATTTTCCACAGAGTGCTACCGATTACATACGGGCATTATATGGGGGAAACTGGTCGATAATTATAAAATTATAACGATTATATCACAAGTTAATCCGTGTCCCTTATTCATTCAAATTCGAAAAAAAAATATTTACAAAACATAATGTATGAAATTATAATTATGTAACGAAATTAATTCGAAAAATTAAGAATTAAAACAATTGTATTAAACATGAAAACTTCTAATTTCTTACTAGCTACTTTTAAAATTGTATCACCTTTGATAAAGCAAAAATTTAATTAATTAAATGTACATACTAACGATGTAAACCTCAGTGTTACTAGAATATAAATTTCAAAATGTCAACCCGGGGTCAGATTACGAAACCTTTTCACTTTTCATCACGATTCAGACTTTATGAACAAGGAATTATAGCATTTCAATATGAACCTGAATATACCGAAGAACTGGATGAAATTGAACAGCCAAATTTAATTAGACAACGTGAAATAGAAGAAAATCCACGCCGAAATAATACAAACCGGTGCGAATGCTCTAAGTGCATAAGCATGCCTTTACCATTCGAATGTTTATCCCAGAGAGCATGCTTACGTTGGGTTAACGTTGGGAATTGGTTGTACCGTTGGCAATCCGTTGGGGTTGGTATGCTTACGTTAGCCCAACATTGGCTATCCGTTGGGGTTGTTATACTTACTTTGGCCATCCGTTAGCGTTGGTATGCTTATGTTGTTGGCCCAACTGTTAAATAATACGGTATATTCCAACATAGTACCTTGAGCCAACCTTAGGTGTTTTCATCACTTTTCTTAAACTTTAAGTAAACTTTTATAATCCTGTGAGATTACTTGGCCTATATATAATAATTAACTGAATGGAACCGGGTCAATACAGAAAAAAAGAGGACAAATATACCAAAGTGAAAAAAATCATTATTGTCTTTATTGGGTAAATTTGAAATTTATATATATACATTCATGCATATGATGAAAAAGTTCAACATTTGCCAGTGCGTTAATACAATATCAAGTTTGTTTTTTATTAATTGATAACTCTCTTATTAAATAAAAAAAAACCGCGGTGTCGATTGCACAGTTTATCAAAGGGTGGTAAAAAAGAAAAAAAATACTGAAATCAAGATAAGATAAATATTGATGTTAAAATTGAATGACTGATTTCATTTTCTAACAATACATTGTAATAAATAATACACATGGATCATTGAATTTCTCATCCATTTTCCCAACTTTACTTTGTGAAGATATTGAAACCCCTTTTTAAACAAACTTGTTACATTTATAAGCTTTTCTGTCAGTATTGTACTTCATAGTGATATGGTAATAGTACAACATTTACTACTTCTAACAGTAGACATGCAGACATATTTAAAAATTTGCTTAGCATACTAAATATATGAGAATATTCAATTAGACTATTTTCATTTACAGAAATCACTGTTGGGCACAAGTACAACAACCGAAATTTAAATATTTTGAGAAATGTGCAGAGATGCCGTGAATCCTAATAGAATTTTTGATGTGGACCTGAAAAATGCAGCAGATAAACATTTTTACAGACGGTTATGTGCGTAAAGTTTTAAATTAAACAGCGGGATAATATATATACAATATTGAAAATGATTTCATAAATAATATCAAGTTTCATGTAAATTAATTTTAATGGAGATCGTAAAACAGAAATGTTTTTATTCCCAGAAGGAGAATTACTGGTAATCAGCGAATAATTCTTAGAAAATTAATCGGAAATCAAAATATATATATGTGAAAGTGGACATGTGAGAGTCACTCAATATTCCCAGCATTGTGAGTCATCTTCGGTGTATCAACAAATCTTATGGACGATGTGATAGCCTGTTATACAATGATTTATTTATATGAATGGTGATTACAATTATCTAAACATTTAGAAAATAAATAAAATAAAATTGAGAGCAAACATGGTTTATGTACCTGTATCAGTTTACCGTTATGCTTTTCGTTGTGTTTCAGAGTTTTTTTTTTATATTTTGGACAGGTTTATCTTAGATATTTTGTTTCAATTGAATTTTCACAAAGTGTTGTACGGGGCTGTCAGGAGTTCATCAGTGGATATGTAGTTTGAAAATATGATAAGGGTGCAAGTTTGCCTGCTTTTCCCCAGTATCTTTTACATATATGCAAAAGTCATGTACTTGGGAATATCTGTATCACAAATTTGATTTTTATATTATATATTTATCCAACTTTGCGACATCACTTATTGGATATTACATGTATGGGCAAATAAGGAGTGTTTGTCATTTATAGTAAACTGTCCACATAATGTTGGGCCGGCATCATCAGAAATAATTAATTTTGGTTCAGCGTTAAATAAATTTAATACCTAACTTTTATTACATTAGTCCAACAATATATGTGTTGGGCCAACGATGGGCCATTGTGACGAAACTAATGTTTAACGTTGGTCCAACGTTGTGCCATTATCGTTTAAATATTAGTTGACATCGGGCCCACGTTGGCCCAATGTAACTTTACGATTGGGCCAACGTTGTTTCAATTTAAGTATAGATAAAGCACAACATTGGCCTAATGTTATGCCAACATGTTAGTCCAACGTTGGCCCACTTTGCACTTAGAACGTTGGGCCAACATTGTTTGCCGTCGTTGGGCCAACGCAGGCAGATGTATTGGGCAAACGATGGCCTCACGTTGGCTTGCTGACTGGGATGTTGCCACTAGTCTAGTTTGATTTGTTAAAAATTGATATGGATAATGGTACCCGTTTAAGAGTTAAAAACTGTATGTTTGATTCACAATATTAAAAAAAATGTATTTCATGTTGATAAAAAAATCTGTTAAAGTTACTATAAACATGATAAATGTATAATTTGCAACAGGTAGGAAACCTTTGAGTGGCCCCAATAAAATGGTTGAAACAACATTTTATAATGATCATGTTGTTATAAAAATGTTGGTTGCATTGTTTGGTTTATCAATTTATTTAACAAGCATTTTTTTTGTAATCTTATTACTATCTTATTATTATTTAGGAAAAAGTACACAAAGAAAATATTGAATTCCAGGTAGTTGTAAGATTAAACAAAAAATATTACTTATAAACGTTGAAGTAAAGTTAAAATCGAAATAAGAATTTTCCATTCCCTAATCGTGTACCCTGTCGCTCTGCAAGTCATTTTGAAAATGTATGCCCATGACATGCCACTTTTGATTTACGACTTAGTGGTTTTAGGACTCCACCCACATCGATTGTTTTTCCACCTATAGAAAAATGGCTGGCCTCCACAAATCGCTCATATCAAATTATTTTTTTATCCCTGATGAATACCTTATTGAATTGATCAATAAAACACACCAAAACTTTCTTATATAGGGGTAATGTTTACAATATGTTTTTGAAATTTTCCCTAGAACTTAGGCTTTAAATACACATTATCTGTTAATGAGTCGGAATTGTCGTTCCTTAACTTGACATGTAAATTGGTTGACGGCAGCAGCGAACCTGAGGTCTTTTATAAACCTAACGACGCACACTTCTACCTGAACTAGTCCTCTTGTCATTCCAAGTTTTGTAAAGATGTCCTCCTAAAATCTGTTTCTTAGACTTAAGCGCATCTGTAGCAATGTAGAGGGCTTCAGACAGCAGTGTGACAAGGTGTCCACCTTCTTCCGAATGAGAGGTTATCTCCAAACGGTCATTGACAGGGGTTTTGATTCTATTTTCAAGGTGACTAGACCGAACGCTTTAAAGCCTGGTCAGAAATCAGAAAGTAAACGTGTTCCGCTGGTCCTTACTTACAATTCCCACAATATCGCCATCCGTAATATCCTTATGAACAATTTTCAAAAGATAGTAATGAAAGATTCGTTGGTGTGCGAAGTTTGTGAGACTGTTCCCATCACTGATTACTGTAAGGGGAAAAGTCTAAAAAAAAAAACCACTTAATCAGTAACTCGATCAAGTCGAACACTACCACAGAAAAATAACTGACTTCCGGGGAATCAGGTCATGTTAAAGATCCACATGTGTGACACCATTTAGACAAATGGGTCTTGGGCCCTGACAACAAATTCATCATTCTAAATTGGTATATCTGTACTGATCTATGTTTGGTTTACGCAATCGTCTGTACGTATTGTGATAGGTATATATCGGAGAGACATGTTGTCGACTTGGTGACCGCTTTGCGGAACATTTACCTCCCATGAAGAATGGGACTGATTCCCCAGTTGGCAATCACTTTCGATTGCCTGGTCACAGTTTGTAAGACGTCTGCGTAACCATTTTAATGACAATTAACGGAGAAAACAATACTGAAAAAACGCTTTGAACCGAAAAAAAAATGTTTAGCCTAGGGACACTCCGACCCAAGGGAATTAATGTTAAAAATTCTTAATTTCATTTTTTTTCCAAGTATTTTGTACATTTCAGTCGTTTTAAGCCCCTTTTGACAACTCACCCTTTCCATTTATTTCCCTCGTTTTCTTGTGCATCGGGATTGGTATAAAAGAATTGTATTTTTACCACTGAGTCTATGCAACTGCTGGAGTATATCCCCAGCTCAGTGCTTGTATTTCTATACTAGTCCGAATTTACTGTTACAAAATTGTCAAATTTGTGAAAATTTGTATCTCGTGAATAGCTTTGTCCTTAGATGGTTTTGACATTACAGTTAGTGGTAATTTTGGTATTTTTTTAATTTGCTCTTCAACTTTTTGGATTTTTGTTTTGGTTTTTAACATTTTAGGCCTTGAGAATAACTAATGAATCGTAAATCGACGAAATAGGCACATCTTGTGCATCAAGATTGGTATCAAAGAATTGTATTCCTATAATGTATAATGGCTAATAAAATTGATTTGACTGTAATAAACCTTGTGTGAAATAAAATTAGTAATATATAATTTTTGGGCGTAATAAAGAAATAGTATTATGATATTATCACATGGATGTTTCTGTATTGGCCTTGCTATTCGGCCTAGGCTTGCTGTATTGGCCCGAGTCCTGCTCGGAGGCCAATACCCCTGGCCGAGGACCAATAACAAACTCAATAAGGAAATAACCACGTAATTATATCTTTATTACTTGACTATTTTTTCCCAATGCATTATCTTGATGGTTTTTTATGAAACAACTCTTTAAAAAATCGTAAGAACAAATGTATATAAGCAATTTATACTCGGAAAATGTAATGAAAGCTGTTTTCTGTCAGATCTAACACTGAATAACTTAACATTATCGATTTTGAAGTACCTACCTTAGGTTAAGGCATTTTTCATTAATTACAGCCCATATATAAATCAGTATATAGGTAATATTATAGTATTAATAAATGGGTGTTTTCATAATGGCCCAGTTACATGTCCAAGGTCTGTAATAATGGCCTGAGGATTGCTGTAATGGCCCGAGGCAACGCCGAGGGCCATTACAGCATCCGAAGGCCATTGTTACAGACCGAGGACATATAACAGGGCCATTATGAAAACACCCATTTCTTAATACTTTTATTAACCAATTTGTATATAGCATTTGCATTAATGCGAATAGCACAAATATAATGGTAAGTAAGCAAACCTGTGAGAACAGTTTTAAAGATTAATTTCGGACAGTTTTTTTCAAAAATATGTTTTAAAATGTTCTAGTTTGCTCTTTCTGAAATTTCCAAGTGGAGTATTGAAAAAAAGCAGCCATTTTGAAAAAGCCGTAATAACCGGTTATTATGAACAAAATTCTGTAATGGCCCGGTTATTATGAACAAAAGGCTGTAATGGCCCTGCTGTAATGCATTCATTTTGCTCATAAAGATAAGGCATTTTCAACGTATTTTACCCTACTGGTTAATAAACGTAAATATTTCCGAGTTGTCTTATGTATTCAAAATTCAATTCCCGTTCGGGATGAAAATTTCAGGGATCAAATTTGCGACGCTCTATCGACAATAGTTGCGAGGATGGTCTCGATAAACGATGCTAGTCCGTCGGATGGGGACGAAAAATAGCTGTCCCGTGTTAAGGGAGAGCAACACCCTTAGCACGCTAAAGACTCCTCTGTAGATGTCGAAAAAGAGTAGGCTATGACGACGCTACAGGGGCCGCTCTCGCACCCGCCAAGAGGAGAGGGATTTGTATAAGTTGGCATAACTTGTTTCCCAATCCACTATAAATAAATAAGTTTAAACTATTCAAAATTAAGTCTAGAGAAAATACACTCAACCTATATTGGCCGGGTTTTTCTGTAAATCTTTAATACCAATTTTGATGCATAATATGTACACAATTCGTCAATTTACGACTCATCGGTTGTGTTCAAGGCCTAAATGTTGAAAATCGAAATTAGAATGCAAAAAGTTGAAGAGCTAATTCAAAAGTTCAAAAATGACAAAAAGGGGTAGAGCAAAAACCATCTAATGACAGAGCTATGTACGAGGGAGATATTCCTTAGTTTTCACAATTAAAAAAATACAGTAAATGTTAAGAATCAATTTAGGGCTACTTCTGTGTTGGCCGAGTTAATCATTCTGTATTGAAAGGGCAGTTTTAGTCGTATTTAAGCCAATAATAGTTAACAGTTAACTATTACAGTCATTTATGGTATTTTCTTAGTTTACAGAAAACAATAAACTGTTTTTTTCATTTTGTAATTTTCATTAAAGAAGCATATTTTCCATGCACATTATTATTAAGAAATAATTTCTTTTATTATCAAGAAATAATTACCTTAAGGGTTTATTGCTTCAAAAGATACAATGCCGAATGTTCAGAAATAGCCGAGTATTTTACGTCCTTTAAATGATACATAAACTAAACTGTTTTATTGGACTACCAAAACATTACATGACGAGAGTACCATGATGGCTTCAATTTCTATTGACGATAGTGGTTCTCTAATTACATATAAATACAGTAGATATGGTAGAAATTCAGTCCTGTAGCTACTTTACGATTCTGTAATGTAGCCAGTATACATTTATAATTGCTACTTAAAACAACATTTAGTGATTTTTAAGACATTGCTATAGGATATTTATCACTATAACTAACATTTCTTATATGGTTAGATGTAGTTCATATAAGGCAACGAAGATTTTCTGCTTAGATGTGTATTTTCATTAGATTATGGCTACAATTTGATTTCCGCAAGTCTCAATACAGTCAGATTTTCTTTTCTTATGATAAAAATATAATATTGTCTGTTGAATACAGTAAAATTAATTAATATCCTTTCGCGGACACATGTGACTAAGAACTTTTAGTAAAAAATCTTTAATACGGCTAATTATATCCGGAGATTATTATTTATAATTTACTATCATATCTTTGTTGCTTTTGTGTTTATTTTGGAAAAAATATGTAAATCAATACCTCTAAGGAAGGATGTTTTTCACATTTTTCTGAAACTCCATTTGACAATGTTTGATAAAAACAGTAATTGTGTATCATTAACCTAGACAGTATAGGTTCAATGAATATATCTGTAATTATGGTACAAGCCATTGATATAATGAATTTATATAAGTTTTAAGAAAAACCCTTTTGGTTCAATAAGGTAATAGATTTAATTGATTTACAGCTCCACCTCTTGGGATTAATAATGAGTCACAGCACTCGCCACAAGACAGGCACTACATGTAATTGGTCACAAAATAAATGACAAAAGTCGCTAAAAATGTTGAATAAAATTAACAAAACATTCCATAGACAAAAAACATTTACGGACTTCTATCATGCGAGAATCATATTCTAAGACCAAGGAAAATTATATAAGGGCATTTTGTTAAAACTTTGGAATAAGGTACAATGTTTTTAGTTATAAACCCAAAACGGAATCCGAAGGTAGAAAGCACAGTAAGATTTCGGTGTCCTATCTTCAATATGAGGTATGTTCCAAAAATGCCTACATTTAAAAGTGTTGTGAAAAAAAAATCACCAAAAAGAACAAAATACATGTATATGAAATTGAACTTAAATAATAAAACAAAACAACGAACAAACTATAAATTAGAAAATAAAAAACACAACCTACCAACATGACCAATACAATGAATATATATGAAAGAAAAAAATTGCGTAAGACGAGAATAGTTAATTTTTGTTATTATTACATGGCAAGGGACAACCGGTCCTCCTAGAAAAACTGTACATAGTAAATAGGCAATCTAGCCGGTTGACAGGGAAAGATAATTTGGTTAAATGCTCAAAATAAACCAATGTCTGAATCCTTTCAACATGTTACATGTATACTTAGAAATGGTTAATAAGATTTCTTCATCTTACACACAACCAGATAACTAGGGGCAGAATTAACAGCCGGGTGTGAATTTTTTGTCCGTTGGGACTGCGAATTTCAAGAACAATAACAGCAGCAATAGCACTCAATTAGCAGTCACGTCGGTAAAGAGACACGGTTTATAAAATTCAGCATAGCTGACAGATCACAGAACGTTTATTAAAGGTATTCTATTGGGGAACCATGCACTTTCTATGATGTAGAATATTTCCAGAAAATACTGAAGTAATTTTTAGGAAAATAATTATTACCACTATTTAGTTTCATTTGTCAGAATAAAAGTGAATATTGAAGTTATAATGTTATAATGTTCTGTACTCTTTACTGTTCAATATAATAAAATTGAAACTTCGAAACATTCTCCATAGCCAGAACAGAAATATATTAACGTAATTCTGCTTTACCGTAAATGTCGAGTGGGAGAAAATGTTTGTATCAAACTAAAATAAACAGACACTAATAGATAAATAATATCGTTTTCTTTTTTCTGTAATTTATTGCTATATTTTCATTCTCTTTATTAATATTTGAAAATATTTTATGATTCATCAGTGAAAAATAAAATCTATCGGATGAGAAAATTGAAAGGATGATTTTTATTATTGTTTCAATATATTTTAAATGAAAAAGTAAAGACCTTACCTTAGTGTTTATCTAATAACGAATTATTTATGTGATATTTTAGAGCTGGCTAAAGAGCGAAATTCAAATATAAATAAAAAATAATTGTCAGCTTTAAATGGACTTTAAAAGCAAAGATCTCGTTGAGGAGTTATTTTCTCCTTGTACTACGCCAGTGCATTTATGTTTTGTATTTTCAATGTCCTCGTAATACTCATATTACTGATATCGTTACTGATGCCTTTCAAACACTCTGACCACTTAAATTAAACGTCAATGTACCATAATTCATTATAGTGGATTAGTAAACAACAATAGCAAAATAAATGGGTATACGAGCCGCTCTGCACCGGTATCCTGACCTACTCCTTCACAACATCTACAGAAGAGTCATTAACGTGTCACGTGGACCATTTTTCTCTCGGTCCCTATTTTATTTCGTGGAACTGACGTTTATCGAGATCATACTAGCAAATTATGTCCACATAGGTGGGAAATTTGATTCCTGAAATATTCATCACGTCCTAAAAGTAATATCTATACGATTCAGTATACCAATCATACTAAATCAATTTAGAGTAGTATATATAATTATTAGTATGACATATTTATATCTTAAAGCAGTCTACATGTCTGCCATGCAAGAACAACCCTTTTTTTAAATTAAGACTTACTTGAACTCTGTTACCTGTTTTATCTAACAAGCAGGACAAAGGGGTTATATACACAAAACAATATACATTTATTTTGATTCGATGTATTAAAACGGACAGTCATTAATCTGTCTGAATCCTGCAATAAGAATATGCAAAGCTATCAATTTGATACAAGTAATTGTTTTCTCCCGGAATATTAACCTGAATCACTTCTCCTAACCAATTTCAGATAAATTGTATGTTCAAGAAAAGCAATATACTCTTTGTGAAAGTAATGATTAGAAGTACTTTGTTAAAACGGGATATTTCTCAGTGCTATTCTACAGTACAATGCTGACAGATAGGACAAAAAATGTAAAATTGGAAATATTATTCATATCTATCATTTTTCTTTTAAGGTTTCAAACATATATATACTAAATTCTGCTGATTTTTGGATTTCAAAAACCACCTTTTTACATCAAGTTTAAACACTTGAAATTATTGTTGTTTAATAACTTTTGTTGAATAGCCACATGGAAAATGTCATGAATTGTTGTAAAATGAGAAATCATGAAAAGTTTGGATATAATTAGAACATCCCAATTGCACATTTTGTATTTAAATGTTGAGAAAGCGATCATATAATATAGCACAATCATGACTAGGTGATCTAATATAAATTTTCGTTCTGTTTTATTCTACAATAATTCTTTTATTCCGTTAAGTTTTGTTTTCAATCTCAGATTTGATTGAAAGGTAGGTCATTCTCGTTTATTGATCAAACTGTTTGATTAAGCAATGAAAAAATTTTAAAAGTTTTATAGATAATGACAGAAAAATCTAAAAAAAAACCAAGTTTTGCAAGCAAATGTTCCCCGTCTTTTTCTAAGTCTGATAATAATGCATGTTAAGATTGTATGCATAGTACAGGTGTTGTGGACAAGGGATAAAAAGCTGACAATTTATTTTCCCTTAAAAATGGATATTTAAAAATACTTTGTTAAAGTTAACAAGAAATAATCCATAACATAATGCGGAAGCTACAACCATTTTAAGCAGCTAACCTTATATCTCAGCGTATTTTGAAAAATATTGTAAATGAAATTACCCATGGACTGATGTGTTAACATCCTTCCGAGTCACGATTTTGTATCCACGTTCGTTCCTACAAACCCACGACAACACTCGTTCGGATGTAGCGGGTCGAACATATCGCCGCCTGGTGTGTGATCTAACAAATTCTGCCTACGACCCAAATAGATTCTCTTTTTACCTGGAGAAACAACCAATGAAAATCGTTCATTTCGGACCCGTACAATATGAATGAATGTTTTCAGGGGTTTGTAGGAACAAACGTGGATACAAAACCCTGACTTCAGAGAGATGATGTCTTAATGGTATATGAAAATTATTTCGAAGTATTATGGCTGAGCCTCCAGTTAAGAATAGTTGCTAAAATTAGACTTAGATCTGGACGCATTTCTCATTATGTCATGTGAGTTCTATAAATCAGCCTATCTGTGATATTTATTTAAAGTCTTTAAGTATAAAATTAAGAACTTGTTGGAACTAATTTTAAATAAGGTGTATCTCCCTCCGGCATAGCTATCTCCTCAGATGGTTTTGACTTTACCCCTTTTGGTCATTTGGAATTTTTGAATTTGCTATTCAACTGTTTGGATTGATTGATTTGATTTTCGACATCACAGGTAATAAGTCGTAAACCAACGAAATGTGCACATCTTGTGCATCGAAGTTAGTATCAAAGCATTTTTAATTGTTTGTCTGCCTATGCTTGACATCAGACCAGGTAATTATACATATGTAGGTTTACTGAATACTCACAAATGTTTTGACAATGCCACAAGCCAAGCTTAGCCCATTTATATGTAGTTTTTTTCTTATAGGTTTACATGGTTTATGCATTCAAATAGTGCGTTTATTTTGGATTTGTGGTTACTTAAAATTTGTTGTAAAAATTGTTTCTGGGGCCATTTAGATTGTCTTTGGACTGTGGTGTTGTCTAATGTAAAAAAAAACACTTGAAAGATCCCTAGAAGTATTTATCTTTTTCTTTTAATTTGTTCATTATTATGGAATGTTGTCTCAGCGACGCTTACTTCTTGTGTAAAGTACCAGCAAATTATATCCCTGCATAATATGTAATATCAACATTTTGTTGTTGTACGAAATACAAGAAGCGCATAGTACTGTATCTAAATTGGCATTCTGAAATTTGTATTTACTACAAATACATTGCTTAACAACACTTTACTCATTGGTCCTCGAAGAAAGTAAGAAGTCTGTGATACCAATATTGGAAGACGTGTTGGCAGATGCGAGAAGAAAGCTGAACCAGTTCAATACCCAAACCATCAAACCCAACCCTTGATGAACTTGATTATTTTAATTGTTTTCCATCATAAATTCATTACACAAACTTATCAAGTTTTATTTTTACATTGGGTTTACTGTTTCGTGATAGTCGTGTTTATTTTGTTTCTCATTTTAACAATTCCATATATTACACTGTAAGTAAGCGCCGAAACAATTACGGTAAATGAAATAACATAAAACGAAAAATTACTTTCTTCACTTCTAGAAATTATATTCCACAATTAATGATCAGGCTATGACACAAGAGACCTCTACATAAAATGGCATTTATTTTCTGTCAATATTTAATTATATTTTGTGTAAGACAACAAATAGTTCCATATTAATTACATGCCTATACAAATATAAAACTACCCTACCGATATTTGACTTATGATATATGGAACCTTTGGTGATGATACATTTATCTATGTCAGCAAACTAAGGCATATGACGGATAATTTTACCGCACTATCAAACATGCAATAAAGTAAATTACAATATGTTTGCGGTGTCAAAATTCAGAAATCAGTCACAGGGTTGGATGAAGAAGGAGACGATTTACCTATATTCATTATATAATTATTATGTATTACATATAGCTTACCAAGATCTGGCCAATGGATATATTCCATTTTGATATGTTAAAGTTCTAATTTCTAATGTTTGGCATAGTACGCATGTAGACATATCAGACTGAATTGCCTTATTTACAAAGTAATGCGAAATTTATAATATAATTAATCAGCTTTCGATGTGATCTACAGTGATTAGCTATGTTATAGTCTATTAAATTTGAAGGGATACTAGCCCGAGACCCCAATTATTTTATAAGTATATTATTATATTAGCATGAAGTCAAATTAAAACCTTGCACCAACCCAAACCTTATAGTCAGTGCACATTCATAACTAGAAAATACGCCACAATAATATAAATTCTACAGTTGCTAACTCAAGAAAATACCCAAAATGTCTTTCTGGGGTATATTTATCATTCACTTAGCACCTAAAATCCTGAAATGGGTCATTCTGACAGTGACCATATTACAACTTTTACATATACATACTTGATGAAAAAACTTTAAAATTAAGTAATATGACCCCCTGTGGGGAAAATTTAAAAAAATATGGGGAACAACCAGTTGATTGGGATCTTGAGCCTACTAAACACCCATAAAAATCAGCTTCATTTATGTATTAGATGTTGAAATTGACATAGCTAGAGATTGTAAACAATGTGCATGACAACATGATGACTGTATTTTTCTCATTTTCACTAGATATTCCGTCTTTGTCAAGGTCATCTACTGTATTCCTCAAATTTCTTGAGTTGTGATCATTACCGTCCTTTTAAATCCGGGACCTTGGTAGAAAAATAATCTAGGTATTTGGTTGTAAAATCTGATGCAGGTTTAGCTTCCAAAACTAAGGTTGCAATCGTGAATTCGAATCCAAAGCGAGGAGAGGTGTGTTTGACTTACCCGTTTTCGGTTGAAGGTCGGTTCTTTCCTGGATCTCAACCAATGACTGCGCTAAAAGTGGTTTAAACCAAACCAAATCAAAATATATTTATTTCTGAAGATCTTTGAAAAGGATAGTCAATCAAATGCAGACAAACGATACTCGTAATTATTTATTTTGATACAAGTCCGCTGCTAGAACAAAACCTGTACTAGAGACACAAAATAAAATGGTAGGTTACAAAACAATCGGCCTTACTTCCAGCTTGTACATAATTAAGCAGTTTCTAGAAGTCACTTGTCCGACCTTAAATTGACAGGTTGGTTGAAGGTTGTCTCATGAAAGCTTAATTTTGTAATTTCTGGCGCAGTTATTTACAGTTCATTAATAGATATTGACGTCCAATGTTATAATTACGTATGTTTGTTAACTGGTCACTACATAGAGAAGAGTATCTAATACAGTATATACAAAATACGTCCACAGTGGTCCAATGCACATTTTAAAGTTCATTGGGTACATTGGTGAACGACGTTTAACCTCCGATTTTCCTTTAAAATATCTTATTAACAAGTGTTTAGCCCACTGCTTAAGTGTAAAAACTGTAAGTCACCAAAAATTATAACTTTCTGCAAAAATTGAAATACATCTGTACAGTCAAACTAACAAGGGTTTCTTACCATGGGCCGCCGGCACACATAAATATGGATGATTGAATGTGTTTTACCGAGTATTCAATCCTACCCCTTTGCAAGTTAAAAACGGTTTAAGAAAAGCAAGTAAAACAATATATTTTACTTTTGAATCAAAAGGAATTGAATAAATACAAATTTCTTTAAGTGTCCACTTCTAATGAATACTTACTGTTAGTAAATCAATCAATCAGAACAAAAATGATTTGTGATGCAAAATAGAATATTTACCTATATTTAAGAATCAAGTTTCGTAACTTGTACTAAAAACGCGAAAAGCACAATAAGATTTTTAAAATTGTTAAATTCCTCTGGAATTTGGTTGGCTTCCGGTTATACCTCTTTCCTAAAGTAGATGGTAGTTTACATTTAAGGACATTAATTTCCTTTCCTCATAATTAAATGTAATCATTGCAGTGTTGTACATTCCTTTGTCCATAATCTATCGGGGGAAATCGCATGATCTCCGCAGTCATTGACATTAATGCAGCTGCCAAAAATATTTTGAACTTATTGATAAATTCAGCTGATACAAAATGTATATCAATATTCATTGTCTCTAATTATAATGTAATGGACCACTTTGGTTTATAAATGGTGCTCATATTGAAAATTAAAATGACAGGCTGATAGATAAATATAGAAACATGAAGATCCTTTTCAATTTAGATTTGACAACACGTCTGGTCTGTAAAAATATAATACAGTACCGCGGTATTATTACATAAACAGTTCTGGCAGTCGTGATATAATGGAATTTTACAAGTTTCTAACATGAAAAGACCTTGAAATGACATACGATGTACTTATATGGTAAAAATTCCAATAAAAGTGGTACATATTTGCTATAGCCACACGGTTTGTTGTATATATATTCTCGGAATAATGGTACGAATTCAAAAATATAGATATATGGCATTACCAACCTAAAGAAAAAACTGACCGGTGTTTTGCAATCTTTGTTGGGTACACTGTTCCAAACGTTCTGTTATTTCCAACGTCAACAACAAAGACAACGACATTTCGTCTGCTGAAGAAAATTAAAGTACCTGCCCGACAGGTGTCGTATGAAAAAAATCAAGAAGTCCGAATTGGACTACGATACAGGTTGAGCCATGCGATAAAGGGTAGGTGATAAATGTTGACTGAGAATGTATGTATTACGGATGGACTATCTGGTGTTTATCATATATGCAAATGACTGCATTTAGTACTAAATATATGAGAAAACTTATCATACTGTGTTTTCTCATTTTAATTTCTCTCCTGTATCCATCTGTCTCGAATGTAAAGAAAGTGTCTGAATTAGCAAAAATAAAATCCTTCATAGGACAGTCACTTTAGGTAATTAATTTTCTGCAATATGATACCCCTCTGGTACTAACCATGTTCAGACACGATTAACACGGTCAAGAAGTCATTAGAAATCCTGATATCACATCATGTGTGCATTTAATGATTCATATTATCAGCCATGACATTTTTAACGAGCTATTACAAGACCTTGTGTTATACTTATTGCAATTCATATTTTGATTACTACTTGTGTGACATACACGCTGTATTGGAAATGTTTGTAAGATTCATTTGATTGAAATTGATCCTTAAAAACACTGTTCGAAGCAGTGACTTCAAAACTAAAGAATCTCTCTCTCTCTCTCTCTCCCTCTCTCTCTCATATCTTATACCTTTTTTAAACTGATTTTATAGATTTAAGGTTTTTATTCCAATTTCTGCTCTTAAGACATGATTAAGTAGTGTCACTATAGTTTTAGATACTTAGTATTTCGTCAATTGGTACAAGTCATATATACCAAGTCATATATACCATGTGTATATATGCAAATAAAAATCAGAAGTTAAATTATAATGAAATGTTTTATTATCCCCGCACTGTCGAAGAAATGTAGATGCGCAAAAGATTTTATAATATTGATTTTCAAATTTTTGGGCCACCAAGGGTCACTTTTGAAGTTGTGAATTTAAGCTTGTGATCTAACCTCCTCTTTGTGTCTCATTTTAATCTATACATAACATGTATATAATTGTCGTACATTACACGTAGTTGCACAATAAGATTTCAGAATTTTTATTTCAAAACTGGGGCCTGTATTCAAACGTATGATTTGGGAAAATGGTTCACAGGCATAAAACATGTGGGGAGTGCGGGGATCGATGTATTTTTTATTAAAAGGGGTTAAGGTAATTACACAAAAACTCCTTGTAACTTGTAGTGGTTTTATACTGAGGAGAGATAATATCTTAGTAGTGTTTCCTGTGTTACTATTCTCACTAATTTTATCCAGTTTGTTATGTTTTTTAACTTTTAGTTATATCTTTGTAGTATTTCTTGTGTTACTATCTTACTAATTCTATCCAGTTTGTTATGTGTTTTTACCATTTTTGTTATATCTCTGTAGTGTTTCCTGTGTTCATTTGTCTTCCCGGGTTTGTCTGTCCAATGGATTACGTTTGGTTTGATTGCTCCTTAGGTATATTTGTCCTTTTTTACAATTCTCACTGATTCTATCCAGTTTGTTATGTGTTTTTACACTTTTAGTTATATCTTTATAGTGTTTCCTGTGTTACTATCTTACTAATTCTATCCAGTTTGTTATGTGTTTTTACAATTTTAGTTATATCTTTATAGTGTTTCCTGTGTTACTATCTTACTAATTCTATCCAGTTTTTTATGTGTTTTTACAATTTTAGTTATATCTTTATAGTGTTTCCTGTGTTACAATTCTTACTAATTCTATCCAGTTTGTTATGTGTTTTTACAATTTTAGTTATATCTTTAAAGTGTTTCCTGTGTTACTATTCTCACTAATTCTGTCCAGTTTGTTATGTGTTTTTACAATTTTTATTATATCTTTGTAGGGTTTCCTCTGTTACTATTCTCACTAATTCTATCCAGTTTGTTATGTGTTTTTACAATTTTAGTTATATCTTTATAGTGTTTCCTGTGTTACTATCTTACTAATTCTATCCAGTTTTTTATGTGTTTTTACAATTTTAGTTATATCTTTATAGTGTTTCCTGTGTTACAATTCTTACTAATTCTATCCAGTTTGTTATGTGTTTTTACAATTTTAGTTATATCTTTAAAGTGTTTCCTGTGTTACTATTCTCACTAATTCTGTCCAGTTTGTTATGTGTTTTTACAATTTTTATTATATCTTTGTAGGGTTTCCTCTGTTACTATTCTCACTAATTCTATCCAGTTTTTTATGTGTTTTTACAATTTTTGTTATATCTCTGTAGTGTTTCCTGTGTTACTATTCTCACCAATTCTATCCAGTTTGTTATGTGTTACTATTCTCACTAATTCTATTCAGTTTGTTATGTGTTTTTACATTTTTTTTTATTATCTTTGTAGTGTTTCCTCTGTTACTATCACTAATTCTATCCAGTTTGTTATGTGTTACTATTCTCACTAATTCTATTCAGTTTGTTATGTGTTTTTACATTTTTTTTTTATTATCTTTGTAGTGTTTCCTCTGTTACTATCACTAATTCTATCCAGTTTGTTATGTGTTTTCACACTTTTAGTGATATCTTTGTAGTGTTCATGTGTTACATTGTACCATCTTACTACTTCGCTTTGTCTTTGGGTTTTGGTTTTGTAGACTTTCTTACTATCTTATCACTTCGGTAGTTGTTGCCAATATTAACATCCTTATTGTGTCATTGATATCGTATGATACTAGAAAACTTCCCCTTACACAGTCATGACAGTACGTTTTTTCTAATTATAGGTTTTATTATATCTCTTCTTATTGTTATTTATAAAAACAACGAATTAAGACAAAACATGTGGCCGTTGCTATCTTGGATCAAATTTTCTTTCCACAGAATAATTTGATTATGTTAGTTTTGAGTTTATTGTATATATTATTTTAACTTTCAACAAAGGAATATCGAAGCGACAACACAGTGGGAAATGTACACAAATTAGAAGTCCAAGGAAGAGACACAATCAATAGAATGGAACACAAGGACGTATGTATAACTAAAAAAATAAAATACGTATAATAAACTAAACTAACTAGAACAATACAGCACAGAAACTAAAGCACTAGCAATATGAACTCCCATTAAAATCCGGGAGTGATATCCACCGTAAAGGTAAGAATGTCTGCTCCGTTAAATCAATGTTATCTGAAGTACAGCCATATTTTAGTTATATAACGTACAATTGCTTTTTGTAGAGTTTTAAATGTTCAGATTTTTCAAATAAAATGAAGCCGTAATATAATAAGGAATTCAAACGTCACATAGGGGCATTGTCTCCAGGAAATCACTAATTTAGAACCGATTATTCTATCTATACATATTATAGTTGAATCATTTATATTTTTCGTCAAAGTGTTTTTCTGATTGTTTTATACATGTATTATCAATACTTAATAAGTTGTATACCGTTTCTTTATGTTAAACACGCTTTTCATAAATTCCAACCTATATTAAAACTCTGGGAAAAAATGGATATTGGGTAATATGTCAAGAAGACCCAATCTCCAATTAGTACATTCAGGTTTGCCTTCTCTGTTTTGTACATGTAGTTTATTTGTTGATCATTGGTTGATATTTCAATGTGGATGTTTCTGTCATATGAAAATGTAACGATTTCGGGTAGGCGTCAATGATACAATGTCCAATAATATTTATACTCATTAGTCATGATGTACATAATAGATACATGAATTGTATGCATAACAATAAATCAAGACCTTATACAGTGCAAATAGGTCTGTAATTCTAACAGGAGGCACTTGTCCTATAATAATAATGGTATTTGTTAGTAGCATAAAGTGCTCTAAGTTGACGTAGAGACAAATAAAATTTTACAGTATTGAAATGCGTATAATGAGTAAATTTGGTAAAGGAATATCTCTATATTATTGTGTAACCATGTAAAGACGTAAATATCTCACTTAATTTTTCAGATTGAAACTTTTTGCAGTAATAGAGTAGGTTTAATGAAGCATAAAATTTCAAATGAAACAATTTTATTCAGCCACTTTCATAATGTTTTTGACCTACATGTGCCAACACGATATCTTCCAGTAGATACACTGTACTACAGTAACTGTTTCACTTGTACTTTGCACTGTTCTACTGTTCTATCCAGATGTAGATTAAGTAGAGACAACACATATTATACTGTATCTGTTTTCCTTAGATTTTCTGTTCTGTTCCGCGTCGTATTCTCCCCAAAAATTCATGTATATTAAACGTTCTGTATATTTGTATACTTATATTGTAGAATGTAGTTATATAAATTAGTCTGGAGTCTTATTAAAAAGCCCCATCCGTTCACATGGGCCGTATTTACACAGCGGTGCAATTTTGACATATATGCAATTTTATAATCGTCTATGTGAACGCAATTTCTTTTCGCTTTACATAAGTATGTAAATTTACTCCAGGTGTATCTTTATATTTTAAGTTGCATACCTTTGTAAAAATTAAACGTAGACCACTAGACACTAATCGTGGCCATAAGTTGGCTGCCACACCATGTGCGAGCTATAAAGAGTTCGCAAAAATGACAAATATGTATTTCAGTGCATGGAAACAATATTTCAAGTCGTCAAATAAGGTTTGTAAACTAAACAGACGATACATGTCAGCGAACAACAGATTTCTGATCAAGGACAGTGAATAATATCATATTGTCATGATTGTGGTGCTAAACAAGTTTTATTGGATCCAACTTCTATTTACGACCAAAACAATATAAAAACACAAACAGACATACAGTAAAAATCAACCACAAATGCAACAGACCAATTAGAAAAAATACCTCAATTTCAGTACACAGATAAGAACACACATAAGCAATATATAATCAATGGACTTATTGGAAGATACCTGGAGACCTGAAAATCCTGAACCTGTTCATCATAAAAATTGTGTCAGTTGCAAACATTTCCCAATGTATTTATTGCAACATCATCGAATCAGAAGACCAAAGAAGGTTTGTGCACTGCCAAAATAATAATAAAATATAATAATTTAATAGTTATTATGTAAATGCAGCACTGTTGATCATGAATATGTTGAAATTTGAATATACATCGCATCAAAAGTGGCAACAAACATTTCCGTTTTAAACGTGATAAAAATGCTTAATTAGATACAATAGTCTTTCAATTGTACTATGCATATTAACTGAATTTGATAGGATTGTTATCTGCACAATACTTTAAAAGATAACTTCATGTAATGCAAAGTTCTAATTATTCAAGATAAAGTAATATCAAACGTCGCATACAGACATTTTTTTCTTTTAAATCCCTGTTTCCAGGAATCACATCTCTTCCATTTTAATTTTAAGCCGATTCGTCTTTTCGTTAACTGCACTTTATATTTTCTGTTTCCGTATGACTGTTTGATGTTTTAATGCTATTATTCTAATACATTTATCGTATATGTACTTAAATAATTTCCACTTCTCGGGTACTAAATGATTTGCTATGATTTTTGAAATACAAATTTTAATTCGTCAGTTTTTGTGTGTCATGTTTTATATTTGCACGTAAAAAATACCCTTCTTGTATTTTCTGAAATAACTTTCACAATCAGAATCAGAATCAGAATCAGAAATTTTATTAGTATAAAATCCAAAACAACAGGATTGTTACTAAAACAATACATAATAAACAATACAGAATCATACAATATATTTTTGATTATGAAATATTTTAATTAGACTGGTACCCGTCCGTTATTTTACAAGATTGACAATACGTAGCTCATACTGAATATTACGGCGGGGACCAACCTATATTTTAAATTAATAGCTCAGTATTTGCTGCGTGCCTCCTACCAAGGGAAGTGATCATACTTATAATATAACTCTCCAAACTTCGGAGCACCACCATGTATACAACACTAAAGTGTTTGACTGAAGAGGTGTGTTATGGTATAAAATACATTAAATCTAAACACGATATATAATCTACTATGAGTTATTCACACTACCAATATTTACCATTTCCAGTCTTGTATTGTACATGAGACTGATACCATTTATAATAATTTTACTTATGTCATATTCATCACAAGTAAATATATATTCAAATTTACCTTGATCATTCATATCATTGAAAGAAGGAACAATTGCTACTATTTCATCGTATAGTTTTTTCCGGAAATCAGATAATTTAGAGCAGATACGATAAAGTGATACTCATCTTCAGTACCTGAACTGCATATTGGACAAATTCTATTTTCTAATTTAGTTTTCATGACATTCGCTAGTGACCAAAGTTCATCAAAATTTTCTGAGAACCCAAATATAATTATGATAGTTCTGTCAAGTTAAGATAGGAAATCAAACATGTAAAATGTTAGTAGTAGTAGTAGTAGTAGTAATTTATATATTCTGTTTTTGCCTTGATCCTACGTCATCGCTGCATTCAAGATGAAGAACAGTAATAGAAACGCTTTTTTGTTGAATTTTACGTCGTTCAGCTCTACATTGGCTGCTGATCAAGTGCATTTACCAAAACAGTATCAGTGTCAAAGCATTGATTACAGTGATAATAACATCAGGAACTACAGTGTATGTCAGTCCACTGGAAATAACAATTCTTCTGTATTATAGAATCTTACTTTTCGGTGGAAGTGCAGAATATCTTTGGAATCAATATTCCAAGTCATTTATGTGCAACTAAAAATCAAATGTTTTATTATATGTATTCTTATCGATATTATTATTATTATTTTATTATGATTTTGACTAAAAAATGTTAAGGTATATGTAATTACACAAAATCCTCAGTAGTTTTAACTTGTTCGGAACTGTTGACTTATTGTGGTTTTATTTAAAGAGATGTAATGTCGAATCTTAAGTTTTCTCTGCTTTACTGTACAGCCTGCGTTGGCTTTCTAGACACAGAAGATCAACAATACCTTTTTCACTTTTCTTTAATTTTTTTCTGTCGTGTTTTAGTTCTATCCAGTTTGTAATGTGTTTTTACACTTTTAGTTATATCTTTGTAGTGTTTCCTGTGTTTCTATTCTCACTAATTCTATCCAGTTTGTTATGTGTTTTTACAATTTTTGTTATATCTCAGTAGTGTTTCCTGTGTTCCTATGTTATTAATTCTATCCAGCTTGTTATGTTTTTTTTACACTTTTAGCTATATCATTGTATTCTTTCTCACTAATTAGCCTTGTCTTCGGATTTTGGGTTGTGGACTTTCTTTACGGTCTTATCATTTCGGTAGTTGTTGCCGATATTTACATCCTTTTGTGTCACAGATATGGTTTGATACTAGAAAACTTTCCAATGCACAATAATTTTTTTATTGCTATCTTGGATCAAATTTTATTTTTTGGGATCAATTTTTTTAATTTGCTATTTTCTTGTGTTCTGAGAATTTCAAAGTTTTTTGGGGTTAAATATTTCTGAGCCTATTGGGGGTGGGGGCAGAAATTATGTGATAATTTTGGGGTACAAGAGTTTATGAAGAACTATGCCCGTGCCGTTTAAGAACAATACATTATGAGGTAATGTAAAGTCAAGAAATACCAAAGGGATATTCGAAGGAGAGTTAAATCGAAACAACTGGCAAACTCCTGAGAACAACGAAGATGATAGTGTTGGTACAGCATCCACATTTCGAGTTTACAAATTGGTGTTAGTGTAAATTTCTGGTTTTCAAAATTTCATTAGGTAATTTTTAGTGTGTATTATTACCAAAGTATGTTTGGAGGGGGGGTACATATTTTTCACTTATTTAGACACCTATTTTTGGGGGTGTTTTGAAAACAGTAATACTTTGTGGGGTTAATTTTTTTCAACAGACGAGCCTATGTAAATATTAAGGGAAGTTACCCACCTCCACCCCACCCCACCCCACCCCCCCTCCTGACAGCTTTCTTATAACTATAGCATGTACTATTTCTTTTACAGGTTCATTTTTTTCTGATAAAATGAAGCCATTATAAAATGTGTGATAATAAGAAATTCCATGTACTAGTTGGAGATCCATTTGGTATGCATCCAGGTTTGTCTACTCTGTTCTACATGTAGTTTAGTTGTTGATCATCTAACAGTGTTTCAATGTTGGCTTTTTCTGTAATGTGAAAAAGTAAGGATATGGAGAATGCGTCAATGATACAACATCATAAAATATATATCTTCATTAGTAATGATGCATGTAGAAAAAAATAAAAGTAATAGATACACTGAGCTGAAGCAGAATCATATGCATAACAGTAGCCGTGTATAGTAACAAATAGGTCGGTATTCTAGCAGGAAGCATTTGTCTTGTAGTATATAATGGTATTTGTTAGCATTAATATATAACAAAGAGCTCTAAGTTCACATACAGACATATGAAATGTTACACTATAATAAGTAAATTAGGTAAAAGGAATATTTTTATATTATTCAACCATGTAAAGACGTAAATATCTCATTTAATATTTCAGATTGGAGCTTTTTGCATCAATAGAGTAGGCTTAATGAGGCATAAACTTTCAAATGAAATAACTATATCATGTTGTTGACCTAAATTTAACAACACGATGTCGTACAGTTGATTAATATACTTCTGTTTCACTCGTAATTTGCACTGTTCGATCTCGATGTAGTTTATGTATAGAAAACATATTATATGGTGTCTATTTTCCTAGGATTGTTTGTTCTGTTCTTTGATAATTTCCGATCGTATCCCCATATATATTAAACTTTCCGTATATTTCTATACATAAATTGTAGAATGTAAACAAATGTAGTTATATCTTCGGAATCTTATATAAAAGTCCCGTCCGTTCACATTGTCAGTATTTACACAGAAGTGCGATCTACAAATTATGTGTAAATTCCACGTAAACGCAGTTTTGTTATATACGTCTGCAAATTTACTCCAGGTGTATTTTCGTAATTTTAGCCATGTGTAGCAAAAATTTAACTACCTATATAAAATTATTAGATCAGCTGAAACACACTCATGAAACATGCCCATTAGGAAGCTGCAACACCATGTTACGAGATCTAAATTGGTTCGCCAAAATACCTAAGTAGGTAAATCGGTGAAACAATATAATATCTATATATTTGCCAAATAAGGTTTATTACCTAACTGCCAAAAGTCCTGGTCAATAATCATATAATTATTTCAGTCACAAAAATTTCCTAACGTATTTATTGCAACATCACAGAATAAGGTGGTCAAAGAAGACGGTGTGTGATGTCACAATAATAATGAAATAGAATAATTTAGTTATTACTAGACATTGAACCCGCGCGAGCGCGGGAAAATAAGCATTTTTTTTTTTATTTTTTTTTTTTTTTTTTTTTTTTTTTTTGTGGTGGCCATATTGACTATAAAAAGTTGTTTCGGCCACGTCATTGATGGAACAGTAACTCAATATGGATGTTGTGGCAGGCTTCCCATAAACTTTCCTGTCAAGTAGGTGGTTTCAACTGATAGTTTCGTGTCTATATATGATGTAGTATTCCAGAAATGGATGTGAATGCAAACTTTAACCAAGTCAATGAAGCGTGAAATGTAGGTCAACGTGACCCAATTGTCACATGGCTGTTCGTTACTACCGAAGATGGAAACACTGATGAAGTAGACTATATGCCACGTAGAATTACGAAAACACAACGTAAATCTATGACGAAAACACAACCACATAGATTGTCAATATTTTTATTGTTACAATTAATTCTGAACTGGAACTTGATGAAAAGCTTTCATTAAATACACATTTCATAATGCATTACCTTTTTCCTTCAGAATAAATATGAAAATGAAATTGTAGATGTAAACATTTCCTTAGTGACGGATGAATTTTTCAAACGATGTCGTGAGTTCCGTAGAGCATATTTTTGGAAAATAATTGTTCCAATTGTTCCATTGTCATTATGAGCAGGGCAAGCGAGGCTTAATTTCACAAATATATCCAATAATCAGACGATAAAAGCATTTTTAGTGTGTGGCTGCGTGTGATGCCCACGTTTATATATTTATCAAAAATGTCCGAGATAAATTTCGTCATTAAAGATAAAGATGACCATTTGTTAAACATATTTTTATCTAGGGCTTACAGGGAATTGTATGGTAGAGATATCATGGTAGAGACAGGTCACATTACAAATGATGTAAAAATAGATAATGGTTGGTGTTATCACTTTGTGCAAGGTAAACATCCGAGCAATCCAAAAAACACTAAGTTAGGAATTCCTTTGAACTTTACCTTATTTCTTCATAATCTTCAAAGTTCATAACCTTTACAGTTAGGAGAAATTGCGTTATTGTTAAAAAAAACAATCCTGAATACATGAAGCGGAAACATCCCACTTGAAGGGGAATGTTTTTAATTTGTTTTATTCTGCTTCCGTAATTTCAAACAGAAATACATTTAAAATAAGTGCATACTTGTTTATTTAAATCAATTTGTTAAAATGATGCATTCGAGAACCTTCTAAGGTATGTGTTGGGAGAATTCATATCGGAAAGTGCATACAAATTCCATTTGCACATAAACAAAACTGTAGTTTAAATTTATAAATGCAGATTGTCAAATCCGATAATAACCGTTATAATCTGAACCATACATCGTTTATTTTGAACCACACGTTTTGCCGCCTATTCGGCTAATTCGTAAATTTAGTATTATAGATGTAAAACAGCAATGCTGAAAATGAATATGTTGAAATCTGAATATCCAGCGCATCAAAAGTGGAACCAAATATTTCTGTTGTAAATCTAATAAAAACTGCTTAATGATGCAACAATCTTTAAATTGTACTATGCATATCAAATGGTTTTGGTAGGATTGTTATCTGCATAATACTTTAAAAGACAACTTCTTGTAATGCAGATCGGGTTCTAATTATTCATGATAAAGTAATACCAAAAGTCGTATACATACATTTTTTTCTTTTAAATCCTTGTTTCCAGGAATCATACCTTTTCCGTTTTAATTTTAAGCTGATTCGTTTACTCGTTAATGCACTTATACTTTCCGTCTCCGTATGAATGTTCGATGTTTTAATGCTATTAGTCAAAAAAGTTGTTTACATATTTTTACTTTATATGCACTTAAATAATTTCAATTCTATTATTTTTGAAATTCAAATTTGAATTCTTCAGTTATTGTTTCAGTTGTGTTTTACATTTCCATGTCAAAAATTCACTTCTTGTTTTTTCGGGAATACCTTTCATAACATTGGATAGATTCTAGAATTCATAAAAACGTCCTGAGCACCAAAATATGATCGTGTCTATAAACAAAACTCTTCTGTAGGAAGTCGATTCCTTATTAACAAACACAAAAAAAAATACTTTTTTTAAGTAGTTGTAATTTTTTAAATTGTAATTATTTCGGTTTATGTGTTGATATGATCCTATGCGTCATCCATCATTCAATATGGAGAACAGCAATAGAAACTTTTTTGTTGAAATTTATATCGTTCACTTCATATGGGCTTGCTGTTCACGTGCATTTACCCAAACAGTGTCAATAGGCTTTTGCATGAATAGTCTGTATCCCCTACCCCTTCCCCCTCCCCCATGGAAGAAAAATGACATCGGAAAAAATTTCCACAGAACAAATTTGGAAAAAAGCCTGGAATGCCAACTAATATTCTAACCAAAAAATATTTTGGAAGCCCGAAAATTCTGGAAATCCACTATCCTCTATAGGGTTTAGGAGTAAAAGAAAAATTCTTGAAATCAAGTACCTTCCAAGGGAGGAGGGGCTACAAACTATTTCTGGAAAAGCCCGATGTCAAAGCATTAATCACAATGATAATAACATCAGAAACTACGCTGTGTACAAATTTCACGGGACTAACAATTCTTCTGCATTAGAATAGTAATGTTTGGTGGCATTGGAGAATACCTTTTGAATCAATATTCCAACTGCTCCAGTATTTTAATGTTATGGGGCAATGGATAATACTTTACTAAAGGTATCATTACATAATTAGTATTAAAAGCTCAGTACATTTTCAGCACATAATACCAAGTATAAACTGCGTGTAATAGTTACATGTAGGTTAAAACTACTCATTTCTAATTTATAAAATGTAGAAACTTAAAAGAGTAATGAATACATCATATGGAGATTGTGATCAAACACCCGGTATATTTTGAGGCATATTGAAAATTAAAGACATGATAATTCATGGTTCTGTTGGTACCGTATAATTACAGGGTCGTCTTCGATGCATATTTTACTCCCCTTAATCATGTCAAGAGCTTAAAAAGTATCCTCTTAATTTGTTTGCTTCTGTTATTCGGGATGTTCACAACATTAAGATCTGTTAAGAAATTTCCCAGACAGCTTTCAAACAGAGTACAAAATATTTTTATTATTTAACTAAAGGATATGTAATTCGTTTTTTTAAACGACTCTGTTGATAAAATTTAATGATAGCTAATTATTTAACAAATTGGGATTATTTTGAGTTCCTTAATTATTTCCCGTTTTGAGTTCCTTAATTATTTCCCATTCTGGTTAAAACCTGCAACCTTGATCATGAGTTAGAGGCGCTACAAGTTGTTTTTGTCATTTCATAACTGAATCGTTACAATCTTCTATTTTGTACGTTTTTTTTTTTTTTTTTTTTTTTTGTTAGGTTTCATGGATGTTTATCCCATGCTTCCTTTCATTGTAATTTCCCTTAATGTATATAAATGTCAAAAAGGTGAGACCATGTCCAATGTCAATAATCTTCCTTTCTAACATGACTGATCGGGAAAAAATACTTTCTAACGTTAAAAACAAAACACTTCAAGGTTTGTTTACATGCAGACGGATTTTCATTACAGGATCCAAGACCACTTATTTACGATTTAAATATATATATATCCGATAATGCTTCGGAAATCCACTGGATATATACATTAAGTCTTTGTCACAATATTAAGACGTTTAGTTAGATACTGTATTTACTGTGACTGTATGATAATAAAACATTATCATCCCATATAATGTATCAAAAATAGCTAAATCAGATTGCTGCCAAAAAATGCCAGAGAGGTAATAAAATTCAATCGCCACACGCATATACACATGTACCATTTCCATCCCAAGGTTCACTTCGGTCACTGAAGCTATATTTTTTATAGCGGATTTGGCCGAGTGGTCTAGGGCGTTGGACATGGTACTAGGCGAATAGGTGCCATAGTGTCTCAACTTTTGAGTCCCGCTATAGGCGGACAGAAATTTGACAGCATTAAAATCTGATTTTAACAGTGTTGGCCATGAGTATTTCTTGTTTAAAATAAGTTTGGTTTTTGGTCTTCCAAATATTTCGGTTTTAATGCTGCTGATGAGAGGTAACTCCTTGAAATGCGTCGTATACAGCATAATATATAATTTACTATATCTAACATTAGTATCTTTGGATTGTTATTTGAAACTCCTGGGACGATGCCTCTGCATGGTGGACCCTAGGTCCCCGAGGGTATTCAACAACCCAGTCGTCAGACTTGTCTGACATGAATATTCATTGATTTGTTACAGAAATTACCAGTATTTAGCTAAATTCAAAAATAATAGAAATACTAAGGGTTCATTCCTTGTATTGCACATGGTAGATCTCTTTAGCTGAAATTTGGCTTCCTATTTCGGTATTTTTTGGTTATGAGTACTTCTTGTTTAAAATAAGTTTGGTTTTTGGTCTTCCAAATATTTCGGTTTTAATGCTGCTGATGAGAGATAACTCCCTGAAATGCGTCGTATACACATAATATAAATTTACTATATTTAACATTAGTATCTTTGGATTGTTATTTTTTTAACAATGTTGGGTTAGTATTTAGGCGTATATATATATATTGATTGATAATATATTTTACGAAATCTTATTTGGCTCAAAAGTAATGGCGAATAAAAAATTTAACTCGTGGCCACGAAGTAATAATTATTGAGTTAATAAATCGTGTCTACGAGTTAATAAATCATGGCCATGAGTTAATAACTCGTGACCAAACGCTAACATAGCGTGCCCACGAGTTATTAAATCGAGGCCAAGAATTGATAAATCGAAGCAAGAATCAATAAATCGTTGCCAATTGACCTTTTCACATGTTTCGTGAAAGTCTATCCAAAGGTTTGACTTCAATAGCTGTTCAAATCTGTTTTGGTGCAGTTCGATCCTTTTAAACGTGTTTGGGATAAACTAACCTTGAGTTGAAAAAAAATCTATATAATTCTTTGAAGTTGTTTTTTAATTTTTAAGAGTCAAACTTTAAAAAAGATAAACATATAACATTCCCATTAAAAAGTGTAAATTCAGTAGAATCAGAATGTGTGGTTCCAAATTGAATGAATGGATGAATGAATTTACAGAAGCATATTGTTATAAGTAAAGCGTAATTTAATCAATGTTCATTTCATGAAGCTTAAAAAAATAGGTCTTACTAAAACTAAAATCAAGAATATCACTATAAAACCCATATATTCAAAACTCTATTACTTGATGATAAGCTAAAATGTTTACAACTTAACTACATATCGAATTGGCTGTGAAGAACACAAGGACGGGAAAAATTAAGGTGAATACCAAGATCCAGAAATGGGTGAACAGTTACTGTTTGAATATTATAGCTCGGTGTTAATTCCACGAATTCTGCGGAATAAAAATTTTGTTTGCTGTAAACGTGTCGTTCAAATATCTCAAAAGAGTAACTAAAAATTGTTGGAAAATGTTATTACCAAAATAACAATCCAAAGATAGTAATATTAGATATAGTAAATTTATACTATGCTGTATACGACGCATTTCAAGGAGTTATCTCTCATCAGCAGCATTAAAACCGAAACATTTGGAAGACCAAAAACCAAACTTATATTAAACAAGAAGTACTCAACCAAAAATACCGAAATAGGAAGACAAATTTCAGCTAAGGAGATCTACCATGTGCAATACAAGGAATGAACCCTTAGTATTTCTATTATTTTTGAATTTTGCTAAATACTGGTAATTTCTGTAACAAATCAATGAATAATCATGTCAGACAAAACGATGAAATTACGCATTTAAAGTTTATTTAGGCATGGAAATAAAAATCCTATTGCAACAGACATATATAAATTCATAGGACCTTTACAAAACTGAAGACATTTGTTTAATATCTATTTCGTTCAGAAAAGTATTCCAACGTTTTTTATCAACACTTTCTCCTTCACACCAGCTGTTGTTGAAATTTCCTTAATCTGTCCAGTCAAGTCCTCACTACCAGAAAGGAACCCCCTGTCAACACCACACCCCCCTATAATCTTCAGGAGATTATGTTGGAAATATTTACACTAATCCCTTCTTACTCTAACTGATGGAAATTTCTTTGGGAAAGTCTTTTTTAGTAGGCAGTCTAAGAGAACAGCTTTACCTACACCACGAAAATTGATATTTACAAAAATGAATGGGTCCGTTGTAGATATCAGTTTGACGCTGGTAATATAGCTAAAGAAATGTTATGCTTCTGGTTTCTGTCCCACCAGGGTTACAACTATTTCTGCAGTGATTTTTTCAAAATGTTCGGTGTCTGATTAAAGATCATGTTAAAAACTTTAAACAGATAAATTGGACCCATATGGCGCATGTTGTGGGTAATATGTAAATTTGCATGTTTTGGCTGGCTTTCTATTTAGAGCGGTGAGTCCAACACAAGTGAAATTTCTTTTTGTTTACATTTTATGTACGGACTCGGTCTTGCTCTGGGGTTCCAAGAGTCAACAATTTTTATTATTTTTTTTAAGCTCGTGTGATCAAGTCCATATTGGTCGAAACATTGGGTAATTTTAACTTATTTTGGTTGTTGTTTTTTTTTTTTTTTTTTGACGATTTTGTGTTTGGTTTTTGTTCGGCTTGTGTATTTTGTACATTTAAGTCGTTGTATGCACCTGTTGACAGCTCACCATTTCCATTTATTTTCCTTCTTTTCAACACAAATATAAAGAGGTACAAATAAAAAAAATATTTATAATGCAAAACAAAACACTTCATCTCTATGCAGGCAGACATATATTGCAAAACGATTCTAAAATTGACTTTTGTGATCCAAATATCTCCTCCCAGATCGCCTTCTATTCGTTTTTTTTTTCCTTATAACTCCTCTGCATTTAATGGATATATTTTCCCAGACACACTTGTAAGTTTTTAACCAAAAGGTACTTTCATCACACAATAATTAGAATGGGATTTACAATCTTGGACTTAAACAAAAGAAATAGAAGCTGATATTACTAAAAAGAATAGCTAAAGCCAGACTGTTATTTTATAAAGTATACTTGTCCGACAAATCAATTACTCCGCTTTTAGTTGCGATTCTATGTTGCAGCGTCTGACACTGCATGCTTATTTTTATTTCATTGTATTTAAATTAGCCTGATATATTACCATAAGTACACGAAAGACTTTAGACATCTAAGAGTACAGTTTACTTGAATTTCCACGTTTTTTTTTTTTTTTTATTATATAAATAGTTAAAATTCAATCTCAGCAGGAAACGCATACGGAATAGTCTTGATTGACAAGAAATAAATCTAATTCTAATGCGTCAATAATTTATAATAAGAATGATATCTTTTGAAGAAAGTTGTATGTAAGTAAAATCAAGAAATACCAAAGGGATATTCACGGCGAAGGAGGGGAAAATCGAAAACAACTGACAAACTCTGGAGAACGACGACGACGAGACCAAAACAATACAAAAACTACACTTAACTAGAGTACTGTCGGAGACGAAAGTTATACCCGCATCCCCACATTTGTTTGATCCAAGTGATGATTTTAATGCAAACACTGTTAAGGACAAAACTTACCCCCGAGTTAAAAGAAAAATAAACCATTTCAGTCCATCCCACATAACCTAATAAGGGGATGACCATTTGAAGTTGAGGGGAGGGTGGGTTGAGTGCTGGCAAATTTGATGATGTCAGAAAATTTATTTACATTTTTGCTTGAAATGGAAAAAAAAAACAACAGCATATGTTGAGCATCTTTTTTGCATCTGTTCATCATGGACAATCTACCTATGACGAAACCAGAAGCCTAGCATAAAAAAATGCCTCAGAAATTAATGTTTTAAGCATATTTTGAAAATTCGCTCATTTTCGGTCCCAATTTTCGCTCCATGAATGAAACCAAAATTTTAAAACCTTATTGCGCATCTACACCATATGTACAATCATTCTATAATCAAAGTAGAAGCCTAGCATCAATAATCAATAAGGAGTTGATGTCACATTAATATTTTGACCATTTGTTAATTTCGAAAATTAAGTGAAAATGAACATTTTGAAACCTGTCTTTCCATCTTTACACCATGGACAATTTACCTATAAAGAAACCAGAAACCTAGAATGAAAAATGCTTCAAAAGGGGATCTTTTAAGCATATTTTGAAAATTATCTCATTTTCGGTCCAAAATTTCGCTCCACGAAAGAAATCAAAATTTTGAAACCTTACTGTGCATCTACAGGATATATGCAACAATACTGTAAAGGAATTAAAATGTTATACCCAAAACTGAATGGGGAGTTGATGTCAGAAGAAAGTGTGACGGACGGACAGACAGACGGAGAGACGGACGGACGGACCGAAGGACAGACTGGCGGACTGACGTAGACAACGACAATATACCCGCAATGCGGGTATAATAAAGGGCTTCGCTAAGCGCAGCATGATACGACCACAACATGTCGACAGGTAAAGAATTAAAATAAATGTGAACATATCGTGAAGCTTTGCCTAATAAAATGTTTGATAATATGATATACATTACACAGAAATATTTGACCCTCCATGCACAAAAACCAGATGAAAAACAAACAAAAAATAGAATTCCAGCTACCTTGCTTTTTGGCCCCTTTAACCACCAATATTTTAAAAAACTGTAAAATATAGGAAAAATTTGTTGACATACTACTCATCAAGATGAATTAAATGAATTAAATGAAAAAATAAAAATTTTGCTAATTTTGGCCCCTTTAATCCCGTTTATCTTCGCAATGACAACATTTACACAAAAATATCTGGATTAACTTTAATGTATTTCTTATGACAAACCATTTGGAAAAAAAAACCATCAAAATCGGATAGGAAATAAAAAAAGTTTCGAAAATCAAGGTGTGTCCCTTTTTCGGCTTCTTATATCTCGAAAACGGTAAGAGATAGTGAAAACGGATCATAAATATTTTTTTTCAATTTCATCAAGGAACACTGAAACCAAAAATCATAAAAATGACCCCTAGAAAAAAAAACCCGGAGGGGCCAGATTCCACAAAATCAACCCCAACCTGTATTTCTTATGGGGGACCATTGTGGTAAACTATTATAAGGATTCATGCATTCAATATTCTAGAACAAAAGTGAATGAGCGGTAACCTGTCTACCGTGACGCGGCGACGCCGACGACGACAGGTTCATACCATAATACGTCCGAGAGATTTGCGGTCGTATAAAAAAAATGAAAACATATGAACAACATGGACCCCATTAAAACACCGGGGGTAGACTCAGGTGCTCCGGAAGAGTAAGCAGTCTCTGCTTCTCGCAGGACACCCGCCATGCTGCCCATGTCAAATCCAGTACGAGGAAGGGACAAAATCAATGGAACAGGTCCATTTTCATTTGGGAAATGTTTTTTCATACCTGTCAGCCAAGACATGATGACGTCCATAAAACTTTAATAAGGATGACTCCAACTTAGGAGCAACATATACCCCTGTTTGAGTAACTTTTGGTAAAAATGGACATTTCAACAAATTGAATGCTTAAGTTATTTTTACATTATAACAGTGCTATTATCTGAATATGTATCTCCCGTTCTTTGCAGGGTTTATTTCTTATTAAAATTTGTCTCATATCTCATTGCATTAACTTTAAAAAAAAAACCGACAGATATTTCCGGAATATTTTACGTGCTGTTTACGAACCGGTTTTTAAAATTATATTGAAATGATAAAACGCTTGTTTAACCTAGATGCGCTTAGCTAGAACTAACTAAATATTATTGTCGACTCCAACGAAATTGATCAATTCATCTTGTTTCTTTATATCTAACAATAAGCAGTTGTTGCTACAAACTATCATATACACTCACTGAGCAAAATCAAGATAAATATGGTATAAACTTGGGGTATTCTTTGCAAGAAACGTGTGTTGCTATGGACTCGTGCAACAAAATTTAAAAATTAATCTACTGTAATGTGTGCACAGCCTCCTTCGCAATGGCAGACGCTAATTTATCAAAGATTTTTATGCAAGCCCTAATAGAAGAGTTGAAATCGTCGAAAATATACACAGATTTGCAAAATGCAGCTCAGGTACAAATTAAAGTTAAATGTCTACATTGTATATGTCTATGATAGTAGGAGTGGGGGGACAGGAAATAAAAATGTTACAAAGGATCAACAAGAAAATTAGTTGCATTTTAATCAGCTTTCATGACGCATGGTGAAAAACAACGTATAAAAAAAGGACCAAAACTTTGCATGAAAATGACCTTTATACTACCCTCAGGAATGTTCACTAGGCCTGGGTATCGTGATACGATACATATCACAATACATTTGTGTACTTACTTGTGATACCAATATATCCAGTACATTGGTTATTTCCTTTGGCAAATAAACAAACATATAGTAAAACACAGAACTTTTACTCCGAAAAGTTAAATCCAAGCTGCTGATTAAAAAATTTCTAAACTTTCTTTTACTGTTTTTAATCCATCAGACATGCTTTTCTTTTAGTTGGAAATTACCAAGTCAGGAGTGAGGTTATCAGAATTGAAGAAAGGTGTACAGACAGGCTTAATATCCTCAGGTATGAATAGTTACATCTTTTTAAAAACTTTTTTTTAAACTTTAAAATACCTACAATTAAGATTTATGGTCCACAAGGTAGCCTATCGTATATAGTGCTTTCCCCAGAAATTTGTGAAGGCATGGTAAATTTTATATTTTGAAGGCACTCATTGGTTAAAAAAGATAATATTGGGGGCACCCACCTTGTCATGAGGGCAGTTTATTTATCAAAACATGCAATAAACAGCCTTCAGCCTAGTTTATAGGTGTAAAAGTGTCATAAAAGTGTACTAAAACAACAGGGGTTCATGATTAAATGCAAATCAGTTTCAAAAAGATAAGATTAAACTAAAAATTGAAAGTTTGGTTTGGCTACCTGGGGCACATTGTAGAATTCATGCTAAGGGCAGCATGGTGCTTGAAGATGGAGGCATCAGATGGAGGGTATCAGATATTCATTATTCTGTGTCCATGTGCATACTCAGGTGAGACATATAGTGTGTCCACTCTTGTTTGGCTATTTCTTGCTGAAAATTGAAAAACCTCAGTATGATCTGTTTTTTTTTAATATACCTTGGAGTACAGTACCTTTGTTGTGACCTTTAATGGCTTTATTTACTATCTCTTACCATTTTAGAGATATAATGGGCCGAAGAAGGGGCACACCTTAATTTTTGGAACTTCTATTTCTTATCTGATTTTGAGGATTTTTTTTAAATAGTTCTTTATAAGAAATATGATACAAGCTACTGAGGCATCTTTGTGTTACTTTTGTGGTTGCAGAGATAAAACAGATTAAAGTGGCTAAAATTAGCCATTTGGAAGCACACCTAAAATTTGTATTTTTCATCCAATTTTAATGGGAATTTTTTCATTTTAATTCATTTTGATGAGTGTTTCCAGAAATATGCCAACACATTTCTTCTATCTTTTATGGTTTTTGAGATATGAGGTGTTATAAACTTAAAAGGGTCAAAAAAGCAATGTGCCTTAATATGTAATTTTTTTAATTTTTTTCATCCAATTTTAATGGGGATTTTTTCTTTTAATTCACATTGATGAGTGCTTTCAGTAGTATGTCAACATATGTTTACTATCTTTTACAGTTCTTGAAATACATGGTGGTAAAGGTTCCAAAAATGTTGCATCAAAGAATTTTTTTTATATTAATAATACACAAAATACTACCACACATGTACACACTAAAGATTTGCATTGTTAAATGTTATGACTTTTGACAGGATGGGATAAAAGACTAAGGAATGCAGTATTTAAGTATCTACAGACTTGTCCCAAAGTACAGTATCCAATTACACCACCTGAACACAGCAAAGAACCATTACTCTATCTAAGAAAGGCACAGGTATGTGTAATACAAACTTGTCACAAAATATATGAATTAAAACTCTGCAAAAAGTGAAAATTTACCACAGTAAGGAAACATTATTCTATCAAAGGAAAGTACTCGAAATGGAAATAAGTTCAGAGTTGTCAAATATACACCAATATAACCAGATAACACAAATATTTTACATTAAAAGAACTCATATACATAAGAAAGGATATTATTGATACATTCATTACACAAAGCCTAAACACTCATGTTTCAAAAGTGCTAGTACAGAATAAGCTTTTTATTGATGTTCATGGTCTTACACTCACAGTGGGGTGTTCAACAAAGAGAAAAAAAAATTTTTAATTTTTAATTAATAGAACCACCCAGTAAGTCACACTGTTTCTGTCTTGCCCCTTGTTTTACTGTACAAAAACTAATGATATTTGTTATAAATTTATTTCAGCAAGCATGGGAGAAAAGAATATTGAAGAGTTTGAATAGCATGTGTACGGAACTTAATATACCTCTAGCCAGAAAGGTACTACATAGTAAATGGCTAAATTTTAATGGAACATTTAAGCATGGGCTATATATATATATATTCCCACTTTCAATTTCAGTCTATGTCAAGCCAAATTGTCCTGGAAATAAACGAAATATTTGCTACTGCAGAGATAAACAATGAGACTTCACAAGTACATCATTACACAAAAGTATACAGAAAATTATATAAGGGCCTTTAAAATGTTTGAATAAATTTTTCTATTTAGCAGTGGTTGTTAAACATGAAGATTTATACAGGATAATGTGTGGAAAACCCATAAAAATCAATACCAAAAACTATGGTTTCAGAAATTCATGAAAAGTAACCATATGTCAAATATATTACTGTATATATGTATTAAGTAAACAAGACACATTAAAAAATAAATATTGAACATTGAAAAATGAAATATAGAAAAAAAAAATTATTTATGGTATTTGTTGTAGCGTCCAGAGAAAGAACAAAAAGAAATGAATTCCAAATGGACAGAGCTGGGAGTAGAAGGACCAGGTAAATATTTTATTTCAGGTCTAAATCTGATGCAGAATACATTGTATGATTCTTATTTGTGAATTTCAAATAGTAAGAAGGACATAATCAGATGTGTCAGTACATTTTAATTAAATAATATTGTGTAAAAAAATTAGTGGTTTAAGATAGTCTGAGTTCAGATGGCCTGTTGTGATATAGATAACAAGAAAAATAAATGGAAATGGTGAGCTGTCAAAAGGGGCATAAAATGACTTAAATGTATAAAATACACAAGTCGAACAAATCCAAATACAAAATCGTAAAAAAAATCAAACTAAAAAGTTAAAAATACCCAACGTTTCGACCAATATGGTCTTGATCACAAGCATGTAAAAAATGAAAATAAAAATGTGTTGACTCTTTGAAAGAGTATTTTATATATTTAAGTCGTGTTATGTCTCTTTTGACAGCTCACCATTTCTATTTATTTTTCTTGTTATCTATTGTCATATGAGCTGTTTCGCAACATATTTAGTTTTTTGTTGTGGGACATCAGAGCATACTATACATGTACATATAAAACTGTGAAATTTGTCAAACTAAATCAATGTATATATATATACTGGTATATATATATGTTTGCAGTTATTGTCAGTGCCAAATAAAAGTAGATGATTAATTCTTGACAAAATGGCAAAATATGAACTGACTGCTTTGATGTCCTCCAGATCAAAATTAGAATTTCTTGCATCAGAGTAATCTCAGACTATACAAATAATTCAGATGAGTAATTTTTAAGTAAACTTGATTAGAAATTTAATAAATGGGAGATAACCCAGTCTTAAAAACTATCTTAAATTCCATGGACTCGCCTTCAGATGGTTATGAATGTGGCATATATATCTTAAGTGGTGTTTGTAAGGTAAATAAAATTAATTTTGTTTTAGCTTACAGTGGTATGTATTTTTACAAGCTATATTCATGGGAATAAAAATAATTGAAATAACAAATTACAATGTTCCTTAATTTTTTTTTCTTCTTTGTAATACTCTGGAAAAGAAAAATTATCATACAACTAATTCTGTTAATATGTAATTACTGTGTGTCAAATCTGCTTCAGAAACTTATTTTATTTTTTGAAAAAGTAAAGGGCTTTAACAAGGATCTGGAAGAAGTCAAATTTGGCAGAGATGTTTAAATAAAAAAATATTTGTGCTTTGAAGAGAAGGGCAAAAATGATATCCAAAATTTCATGTCAGTGAAAAAAAGTATGTTGAAAACTTGTGGTATCCTAAAATTTCTAAGCTCTTCAGGTGCGACATCATTGTGGTAATTTCTTCCCTATGGTTGATTGCTCTTCCTTGACTGTTTTTACATCAATTATTTATATGAAAAAAATTTAATATGCAAAGGTCTCAGTGTCTTTTATCATCCTTAATTATAATTGCTGTACAACTTTCAAGAATTTTTCAAAGTTTAATCAAGGTCATTTATGAGTGACAGTTTATCAGGTGTTTTTACACCTTTCTGCTTTGAAATTAACAATCATCTTATAAAACTTTTGTACATGAAAAAAATAATTTCCCAATCATTAACTGGGTGAGAAAAAAAAAACATCCCAATAGTTTTGTTCAGAAAAAAAGATATTTTCACAACATTGCCATTTTCTTTATAAATAATCATTGAGCATGAACAATCTAATGTGAGCTTCTTGTTTGGGGTTTTACTACCAGTTAAAGAAAGAATGATACCTTCAAATATGGTAGAGATTAAAAAGGAACTGCTGAAAATATCATCTTCCTGGAATACTTTCGCCTTTCTGGATTTTCTAATTCCTTTATTTTTATTATTATTTTCAGTTTCTTTCATTTTTTTTAAATGGTTCAGTACCATGTTTTGTACATTCTGTGTATTCACATTCCTATCTATATTTTTATATATCAACAATGGACTCGAAGAAGACTACTATAACATGGAAATTATCAATACACAACTGAACGATAACCAGCAGATACACGTCACTTATTTTAAAGAATCTAACCAAAATATACCAGAAACATTGATAAAACATAAATTATAACATTTTTAGCTCACCTGACTCAAAAGGTCATGTGAGGTATTGTCATCACTTTGCATCTGTCGTCTGTAAACTTTTCACATTTTAATCTTCTTCTCTGAAACCACTGTCCAATTGGAACAAAACTTGGCAGAAATGTTCATTGGGTGGTACTTTACAAAGTTTGAGTTTTTGTGCTTATTGGAAATTCAACATGGCTGCCAGGGCCAGTAATGCATTCTGATTGGCTGAAATTTCAAAAATCTTCTGAGAAACCGCTTGGCAGATTGAATTGTGATATTGTGGGAATGTTCCTTAGATGGTCCTCTACTAATTTTGAGCTTTTGGTGTGGATCCGAAATCCAAGATGTCTGCTGCCGTGGAAAATAGTTTAACAGAAAATACTATGGGAAATACATACAAACAGCTTCTTCTCAGAAACTGTTTAATACATTTAAACCAAATCATGCATAAATGATAATATGAGACAAATGTGACATGAGGAGCGAGCGAAGCTTGTGTCTTCTGTTAATTTTTGGTATTTAGATTCATCGAATTAGGTTGAAAAATTAAATCTGACGTAAATACCAAAATGGGTCCGAGACATAAAGGGACAAATGAACGAATGATTTCATTGGACATGCACCTAGTGATAATTTCCGGTTTTACCAATCGCAACTTCTCAGACATTTTCATGGCCCCTCCTGTAGAATGGCAGAGGAGTTACGATGGACGCAGCGGCCGCCGCCATCTTGCCGAAACTTTTTCAATTGTAGAATACTTGGCCCTTATCATGTATGCATATATATATCCGAAATTTGATACACTTGAGAGCGAGCTTCACTCGCTTACTAGGATGGTCCTCTACTAATTTTGGGTTTTTGGTGGTGATCTGAAATCCAAGATGGCCGCCACTGTGTTACATAGTTTAACATAGAACCCTATGGGGAATACATACAAATAGCTTCTTCTCAAAAACGGTCTCACACAAACATACCAAATCATGCACAAATGATCCAAGGGAGGTCCACTACTAATTTTGAGTTTTCTGTGCTGATCTGAATTTCAAGATGGCCACCGCCACAGAATATTCTTTAACATAGGACCATATAGGGAAAATGTTTTAAAATTCTTCCTTCTCTGAACCATTTAAGCATTTAAAAACAAAATTTGCTGGAAACCTCATTTAAGAGTCTTCTACAAAATTTGTTATTGATATATCAGGTGAGCTCTACTGGCTCTTGAGAGCCTCTGGTTATTAAATGAGGATGTATATTATCCAATTATGGTTCCTGAAAAATTAGTGCTGACTGGCAGGTCATGTCTGGAAAATTCTGATGAAATTTCCGGATCCTTGGACTTTACTGAAATTCTTTATACTGCAAATAAAGATTCTGAATGTTCTTAAAGTATAAAAATGGTTCAAACATACATGCATATCAGAAACAAGACTTGCCTGTGTAACATTTGTTATCCTATTTTATGCAGTAATCAGTAAAGTGTGCACAGAAAACAGAATATGTGTGATTAAGGAAGTTTGAGCAAAGAAAGTAAACATTGGAAGAGGTCAATAAAAATATACAATAATAGTTTTTATTTATATAATGAAGATATTTTCAAGATATTCAACCCCCGTAAAACTCTATATTCAGTATATTATGACACACAGTAGTTGCTTCAGTATAATAGGTAGAGAGTTTATATAAAAATCCTATCATGACTATGTTTCAGAGATAATGTAGTATGAGGACTATTTAAAACATTTTTCTGACCATAGTGTATTTGACATAGAGTTTATATAAATATGAAATATTTTGTTTCAGAGATCATACAGTCTGTGGGCTATTTAAAATATGGTATATTTGAAATACCTTTATATTCATTTATCTTGTTGGTTGAATGTTTCATATTGTTATACAAATTTATATATTCTGTGTCCAGAGTATAAATATTTAACACTTTACCATTTGATATTTAATAATATTTTTACCCCTTTTTTTATTAGGACAATTTTTTGTCAAAGATAAGTTTTTATTATCATTAAGAAACTAGAAATTAGTTCATATATACATGTATCTAGAAATTGCTTCCATATCAGTTTCCTTTAAAGCAGGCATAAAAAGTTATATATAGCTACCATCTAAATTTTCCATGTATATTTTCATATCCCATTCTAGGTTAGTTTATATTTTGATAATTTACTGATTTTTCTTTTCTACAATTCACACTTTTATTCAGGTCTCATTTTGTTACTTTGTGGTTCTGAATATATCAGTGCCAGACTATTCTGTTTATTCATGCAGATATAAACCAAATTTGCAAAATATTTGGCACAAGCGTGTTCCCAATGAAAATTGAGCATGCAGGGAAGATTAACAACTTCTCAATGTTCCAAAATTCATATATAACTGGTTGGAACTTAACTATTAACATACTAAATGAAAAGGAGCATTCTGAAACTTAACACCATCCATCATGACATGGTTAATTTGTTCCAGAGAAAAAAAACGTGTGACCTACATAAGAGAAAATCAACTTTCGTTTGTTTTGTTGTCTATTTTCGCTAATGTCAGAACTTTTTCAGTTTTCAAATGAATCAAAATTCCTTCGAGATTTGTTTTCAGGGCATCTAAAGGTTCTATAAACATAAAATGTTATTTTTCACATCATCAGAGGGAGGAGTACTCATTTGAGAAAACAGCCATAAATATTGATTTTTTTACCATATTTTTCCAATTAGAATACCATATTTGACCTACATTGTATTAGAATAGAAATAATTCATGGCATACTGTGGTTTTTGGAGATTTTATCACGATTGCACCTTATTTTTGTAAATTTTACCCCTCACTTGGCTCAGGGTAAAATATTTACAAAAATAAGGTGCACCCGTGTTAAAATCTCCCAACAAACCACAGTATGCCATGGATTATTTCTTAAATGAAATATCAGTAATTTTTCCAGCAGATAACATCAACAGAAATTTTCTAATCAATCTCATATATACTGGTAATATTAATATATCTAGTTTACAAGAGAATAAAAGATAGAGTCATTGAAAATAAATTTTTTAAATTAACTTTTAAGTTTCAATTTAATTGATAACTGGTTCATATAAACCTTGTATCTGGTTCTCAGTGATAGGATTACCCAGTACATTTGTAGTTAGGAATTTTTATATTCACATTAAATTGAGGTGTAGTTTCAGTAGTTTTAGACCCAAAATCCATTTCACCTTTTACCTTTTACATGTGTTAAACATAAATAGAATTTGCTTATAATAAACAAAAATTTTAAATTTTAAATCTTATACATATAATATATAGTAAATAGTATAAGTATAGAGTTGAAATATTTACTGTAAGTTATGAAATTATTGTAATGTTTTTATTATTGCTAGGAGTAAGTTTAATAATAATTAAAATAATTTCCAAATACACAGTCGCCTACAACATGTTAATTTACAAGAATGAGTTTTGTTACTTCATTAAGACATTTTATGAAATACTTGTTTAAAAACACTTGTCATTTACACCCTGTAATGTATTACACACCAAAATGTTCTGGATTATATATATACAATATATAAGTGCAGCAAGTGTAATCTTTGTGTATATATATATGAAATGTATGCACAAAATTTGGATTTGGTGTTTTTAGTACTGGTTCAAAGGTAAATTTTTAAAATATTGAGAAACAAACATTCAAATTATAAAAACACAAAAATTAAAAAAAGATAATATAAAGAAAATTATAGAAGTGTTGTAAATTGCTTTTGAAAAAAATGAAATATTTCATTTATGTCTTTTACAAGAAAAAGAAATTGTAAAGAAATAAAATTAATGTAAAGCTACAAAATGCATTAATTATTTCTCTGTCTGGTTTTATAGACCTTAGCCAGATCAGACCTGTATATGCACCGAAGGATTTCCTTGAAGTAATTGTAGGAATACAGAACCCGAACTATCATGGAGGGGACAGTAATGGGTAAATATAAAAAATCAATGCTTCATGTATTATACAAATACAATTATATGTAACTGTGACATCAGTTCTTAATATTCTGTACTGAATGAAGTCACACTTATGATTAATGGTAGTCATAAGATATTTTTGAAACAGGCTAGAGGCCAGGTCTCCATTTCAATGACTGTCTCATATATGTTTATTGTCTGGAATATAATGTTTTTGGGGGATTTTTTGTTACTTTTGATGAATTTTGACACCAGTATTTCTGGGCCATTTAGTTATTTTCTTGTGGTATGGGCTGTTGCTACTTATGGAAGACCACACAATCCTGATATGTAATCAATCTATTCCTTGTGGTCATTCTAATTTGATGTTGTCTCATTGATGATTTCTCCATATCCTTACATTTTCATCCACCTTGATTATCTTAGGATTGTAATATTTGTAAAGATGTGATAATTACATTGTATATTAATTGGCTGTTTTATGTAAAAAACACACGTTGTTTTAAAATAATGGAGTAGATTTTCACAGATACATCATACTGAAAAAAAATGCTTTATAGCAGAAGGGGAAAAAAATTTCACTTCTCTAATAACTGAGATTAAATTTACAAGTCAAATTTGAACTATATAGCAATGTCATTAAATGCCAGGTGGAGCTGTTTTGGAGGAAGTTATTGGAAAACTGGATTCCACTTCTTTACAACCTTTTCCAGCCTATTTTGGGACCAGTATACTGTAAACAAACTATGGTTTCCTCCCAATGGTGCCCCTAGTGTTTACTGACATTGCTAAACTATACAACTACACAGATACAAACCATTCTCGAAAATAATCCTGAAAGATCTGGGACTGTGTGGTGCAAACAAAGAAAATTATACATAAAACAGTTCAGTGTTTTTCCTGAAAGTTGAGAAAACATAAATATTTTGCTTTCTAATTGCAGATTTTTTCCGTTATGGGGAATTGTCCAGGTCCCTGTCAAAGTAAAGAGTATAAACAAACTTGTAAGTATACACACACAGAAAAATCTGCAAACATGTATAACAACCTGCCTTGTTTCAAATAAGAAATGTAAAAACTTATTGGTTTTGTTTCCACCTAATATATACTTTGTTAGTGATGTGCACTAGTCATTTAGCACAGTTTTTAGAGCTTTTGGCAGCAGAGCTAAGATTTACTGTTTAAGGCAAATTTATCAAAACTATCATCACCCATCAGATTTTAAAAGGAACTGCCTTCCTACCATCACATATAGTGGAACGGCCCAGAATGACATGCAGTAAAAATATTAGGATAGAAAATGATGAAAATACTGTTCTCAATAAGATTTTTGTCTGTTTGGTAGAGACTTCAGTACAGTGAAATGGCAATAAACCAGTGTCAGTCTGGTATAGATGATTCTCATGACATTCCTTCAGAACTCTTTGACTTAGACAGGAGTAAATTGGGTAAAAAGGGTAAGTTTTAATTTGTTATATGATTAAATCCCAACATTTTTTTAAAAAGGAAAGGAGTTCTAGATAATAAAACAATAATGAGATTTACCATTTACAAATAATTGTACATGATTCAATATCACAGTCATTCATTTATTTCTCAGGGATTATTCCACAAAATAATGTATGGGTTAAATGTACATGAGAAACTACCCATGTAATACAGGAACATTATGTAAAAAAGCATAAGTTAACAGAAATTTTAATGATGTATAATGAAGAAAGGTTTATTGGAACACTTTTTTGGTCTCTGTAAAAACTAGCATACAAATAGGGTTATCTTTCTTTAACTACACATGAGGTATTTCAAATTATCTTTGTTTTTTCATCAATATAATCTCACAGTATGCACTCATGATTTATTTTTAGTAATTAATGCAAATCATGGTCCAATAGCACAAGAATTCTCAAAGAAAGGATGTCCCAGTAGTCTGAGAGCTACCCTCTGGTCACAGATGTTATGTGTAGAAGTAGATGAAGTCGTAAGTTATGTGTATTTTTATAGCCACACTAGTACTGACTACTCAGACGTAATATACAAAACATTTCTTTTAAAATATGGCTCATGTAATGTTGATACTCATTTTTCTATAAACAAAAATTAATGGACAACATTTATATTAAAATTTCACTATATTTTGAAATAGTACTAGTTTCATCAACATCATTTTCAGATTTGGTTTCTGGGTTTGTCTCATTTTATTTATATCCATGGTAATTAAGATGTGAAACACAAACAAAACGCAGAGAACTAAAAATTATGTTAAAAATTAGGAATTAGATACATAAGAATTAGAAAACTTTTAACATGAGCAGTAGCATAGATTGTACAACAAATTATATTTGAAAGATTTTGGCTTAATTAACTTAAGATAATTTATATAAGAAAAATTTACAAAATAATTGTTGAGAATAATTTAAACATGTCATATTCAGTTTTGCTACACTAGTACTGAAGCATATCTAACCATAGAACACCTATCAAAAACCATAAATGGATCTCAAGGTAGTTGAATTGGCCAAAATAAACTCTGTTTATCACACAGTGAATTGAATTTTATATTTATATGTATATTTATAGATAATTTTACATTTCAGGATAAACTGTATTATGAACAGTTAAAGACAAGTGTTTTGCATCATGACTTATTAGTAGATAGTCTCCTATATAAGGTATTTAAAATAAATATTGAAGTTAAAAGTTCTAATTTTACCTTAGCTGTTGATATTTCAGGCTTTTTTATGACCTTGTTTGAAACGGAAAAAAATAGTACAACACAATCTTAAAATTCATCTCGTACTCCTTGGAGCCTCCATTTGTAGAATATTTATATTATTATTTTTTTTCATTTGTGTCATTATGTATTTATGTAGGATGTGAAACTTACAGCCACAAATGATGACCAGTATTTTGTATTTGAAGATTTCCTTTACCAGGTAAGTATGTATGAAAATGATAGGATACAGAGTATACATCAGTTAATTATTGACTTATGAGAATGAACATTGTAGTCAAGTAATGACATTCAGGCATGTGGTCTTAAAACATGGGCAACAAGGTCACTTACAATGTAACAAGCACAAAATGGCATTGTATCCACTATTTTGTCATTTGTCAGCAAAATCCTAATTAAAGATTTAAAAAAAAAAAGGAAAAAACATTGCACGTAGATTTTTTTATATTTTGTATATCGAAAAAGCATTTTAATTGTTTGATTTCTTTTGATCCACGACTTCGATTTAAAAACACTTACTTTATTGAGATTGTATAGATCGAAGACTATTAAATATATTTTTAGCTCACCTGCCCAAAGGCCATGTGAGCTTCTGTAATCACTTGGCATCCGTCGTATGTCTGTAAACAAAATGGCCGCCATGAGCATTTATATGTTTTGATTGGTCCAAATTTAAAACTTCTTCTATGAAACCGTAAAGCCAAATGAACTGATTTTTGGTATCGAACATCTATAGAAGGTCCTTTACAAAGTTTGCATAAATCAGCCCGGTCTGTGAAACAAAATGGCCGCCATGAGCATTTATATGTTCTGATTGGTCCAAATTTAAAACTTCTTCTCCTCTGAAACCGTAAAGCCAAATGAACTGATATTTGGTATGGAGCATCTATGGAAGGTTAAGCTTTGCATAAATCATTCTAGATAGTGAAACAAAATGGCCATCAGAAGCCTTTATATGTTGGTCAAATTCTTCTCATCTGAAACTGAACTTATACCTGGTATGAAGCATCTGTGGAAGATCAAAGTTTCCAGAAATCAATCAGGTCCGTCAAATCAAATCAAAAGTTTGTGATTGCCAGGTGAGTGATACAGGCTCAGCCCACTGAGCCTCTTGTTTATTTTAAGTATCTGTCAATTTGTTGGTACTTTGTTGGAATTTTTTGTGATCCTTACAGGCTGATAATATCAGTATCATGGACAGGATATGATAATGTAAGAATCGGTTCAGTATCAAGGATGATGTCATGTTGCAATGCTTTCGCATCATTTTTTCTGTGTTCTTCTGTGTTGATTTTATGAATGAAATGATCATAAAGTCATTCATGAAAGTTGCAACTGCACCACTTACAACAATTTTACATCTGTTAAAAAGTCCATTTTTTTAAATTCATCTTTAAATGTCATTACTGAACAAATTTGTTAAAAATTACAAAAAAAATGAAAGAATAATGGCAATTTGTTACCTGATAACGTCAGTATCAGAAAAATTTATTCTATAATTATCACAGACGTAATCTTTTTCTTTCAGGTTTTACTACCATTTTCACGAGATACATTTGTGTTGAACCATTTCTCCCAGAACAGTGCTACGCCACCTAAATCTTATATCCGAGGAAAACTAGGTGTGGAGGAGTATTCAGTAGTATATCCACCTAATGGTGTTATTCCTTTCCATGGATTTGCCATGTATGGTAAGAATAAAATCTATTGTCAGCCATCGTTTGGTTGTTAACTTAGCAAAGGCTTCAGTGTGACTTAAATGATAAACAGCAAGAAAAACACCCTTCCTGTGCTTTAAATTTACGTCACATGCATATATGGATTTTATATTAAGAATCCATCCTTTTCATTTGTATGAATGTGACTTTTGATTGTACAATATCAAGGTGATATAGAATTCTTCTTATAATTCGTTTGTAAGTTCAACTCTTTATACCTCTTTGGATATTAGCTTCAATTATTATCTTTGAAAACATTTTATCATGCTGTTAGTTGTGTTATTTCCTTCATGAAAACCACTCTGACAGCAAGTAAACCTTTGAAAACTGATTATATAAGACCTATCAGACCTGTAATATACCTATTGCTACTGTAAATAATTGATAGATTGTATATAACAAAAATATAAAATTAAACAAATATAGGCTAGAATGTGGATTTATTTTCATTAGTTGCTTTTTCTTGTCAAGAAACACATTTTCTATAGACAAATGTAATTTTAGCTGTGGATATTTTTTAACTTTAACTTTTGGTACTGGTCAAAAGGTTGCATTAAGTCTTTTCCTGGATTTTCTCCTTACCCTTCTACAGTTTGTTGGTGATTTTATTTAATGTATTACCCATTTAGGAAAATTCACTGAACGTGTTCCTGTCTGAAATTACTAATAAGCAGTCGGGACAAAACTTGTCAGCAATGGTTTTTAAATTATCCTTTGTCAGAAGTTTTTCAGTTTACACCATCCACCAATCGTCTGTCTCAGGTAGCAAATTAAAACTACCTTAGTGTTACAAACTGGGCCTTCTAGGCACTGTTGTCATTGGTTTGCAATAAAATCACCTATTGTCACTAGAAATTTTCAAATTTGTGAAATTTGTCATCATTGATACGTGAATCCATAATTCAATATTTATGAAAACTAAAGAGAGGAAAACCTGAATTATATTCGTTTCAATGATACTGTCTCAACAACAAATAAATTGGCCATGCAATATGTAGAAAGAAAAATAAAAGGAAAATTGGTAATACCAATATATATATCATGTATATATCTTTTACATTATGTAACTCGTTAACTAATTAGTTTAAAGTCAGTACATACAAGTCAAAGACAGAATTTACTTATTCTTTTGTCTGACAACTTTAATGTAATTTACATTATAGAACATCTTTCAGTGTCAGTAATTTAAGCCTTATTGATAAGATCAGACAACAGAAAAAGATTTATTTTCTACCAGAGTGAAATTTAAATGACTTGAAATGGATTTGTTTTGTAATCATATGCTTATTATTCATTTTAGTAACAATAAACATTTACTAAAACCTTGAAATTTTATTTAAATCATTTTTCAGAATTAACAGCTTTCAATAAAATCTAACATTAGACAAAGTTGATACAATCACCAGTATGTATTAATTCTAAATTAAATGTGTAAGTGGCCAGAAATTAATTGTTAAGACGTCGACAGTGACGTTAGTTCAATTTTAAATTTTGAATAAGAAGAAAATCGAAAAAATACACATACATATACAAAATCGATTTTAATTTTAAACAGATTAGGTAATGTCCCCAGGAGTCAGGGGAACTTGGCCATGTAAAAGGTCCACATGTGTGATATGCCCCAACACTTTTTTTAAGGACACTAATGTGATCCAGGGCATTGACAGCAAGTTCCACATTCAAAACAGGGTTATATGACATGTTCAGATGAAAATTTGGTTTATGGGATCATCTGTATGAATTGTGATAAGATATATATCAGAGAGATAGGTCAATGCCTCGATGACAACTTTGTGCAACACTTATGTTGCATCAAGAATGCCAACCACTTCTGATTATTTGGTCATAGCTCATTGTTTGCATAACAGTGTTAATGACAGTGAACAGACAAAAAATGTTCAACCTTAGCACTCTTTGCCTCCAGGGCATTAATGCTGAAATTTTCCTAATTTTACAGTACATCAACCTCATAACCGTACCTTCAAATTTTTTGGTTTTCTATAAGACATGAATACAAAAAGAAATTTTCCAAATTATATTTTTACTTTTCCCCTACCATCATTAACATAATTTCCAATTTCTTAATAATTATTTTTTTATGTATGGATTTAGTCATGCTCTGGGTTTCATAGAGTCAACATCTTTTTCTACCTGCTCATGAACAAGGCCATATTGACCTAACCTGTTGGAGCATTTTAGCTTTTCTTCTTTTTTTTTAATGTTCTCATTTACATTGTGTTTTTTGAGCTCACCTGGGCCAAAGGGCCATGTGAGCTATTGCAATCACTTGGTGTCCATCGTCGTCAGTCATCGTCATCCGAAACTTTCCTTTAAAGATCTTCTCCTCTGAAAACACTGGGCCAAATGGAACAAAACTTGGCAACAATGGTCCTTAGGTGGTCCTCTTTCAGAACTGTATCAGATGACCCGGCCTGTCATCCAAGATGGCCGCCAGAGTCAAACATTGTTTAACACAGGACCCTATGGGAAATTTACCTAAAGATCTTCTTGTCTGAAAACACATGGCCAATTGGAACAAAATTTAGCAGCAATGGTCCTTAGGTGGTCCTCTTTGAGAATTGTATCCAATGACCCAGCTCGTCATCCAAGATGGCCGCCAAAGCCGAACATAGGTTAACATAGGACCTTATGGGGAATTTAATTAAAGATCTTCTTGTCTGTAACCAGTTACCCAATTAGAACAAAACTTAGCAGCAATGGTCCTTACATGGTCCTCTTTCAGAATTATATCCGATGACCCAGCACATCATCCAAGATGGCAGCCAGAGCCGAACATAGTTTAACATAGGACCCTATGGGAAATTTACTTATAGATCTTCTTGTCTGAAACCACTTGGCCAATTGGAATAAAACTTAGCAGCAATGGTCCTTTGGTGGTTCTCTTTCAGAATTATTATCTGATGATCACATCCACCATCCAAGGTGGCCACCATAGCCGAACATAGTTTAACATAGGACCCTATGGGGAATTTAAGGTAACAGGTACATGAATGGGCTATCTCATGGATTTTTATGAAATTTTGCAAGCAATTAGAGTGTGTGGAACTGTATATAAATAATGAAAAATATATAAGTAACTTTTATACTTTCGGATATATAGCAAATTGAATATTCTGTAGAAAGAAGTACAAATGTATAGGTTGCACGTAAATATCACAAAAAATATTGAAAAATTTTACTTTAAATTGCCTTTTTCTCAAAAACGTGTCCTACGAATTTTCTTTAAAATTGATATGTTATTGCCACTAAAATTTCCGTTTTATTGATATGAAAGCTATAGGGGGTCACCGAATTCGTTTTTGCAGTATAAATCATCCAAGTGTCTGTGAAATACTTAAAAACGTCGAAAAATAAGATTTAGAGCCACGGCGTCACGATTATTTTTGCCTTTTCGGCGCTTTTTCCACGCTGTACAGCAGATTCAACTATCTATACGCAAAAAATGAATTCGGTGACCCCCTATAAATTTTATATCAATAAAACAGAAATTCCAGTAGCAAAAACATATGATTTTTAAAGAAAATTCATATCACAGGATTTCGAGAAATATTAATTTGTAGTCAAAATTGCTGAACTTTTTTACCATATTTACGTGTATTCTATATATTTGTACTACTATTTTCCGGATATTTAATTTGCTATATCTCAGAAAGTGTAAAAGTTATAGAAATTATTTTTTCGATGTTCATGTGCAGTTCCTCATGCTCTAGTTGTATGCAAAATTTCATAAAATTCCGTGAGATTATCCATTTACGTACCTGTCACCTTAATTAAAGATCTTCTTGTCTGAAACCACATGGCCAATTGGAACAAAACTTGTCAGCAATGGTTCTTAGGTGGTCCTCATTCAGGAATATATCCAATGACCCGGCCTGTCATCCAAGATGGCCACACAGCTAAACATAGTTTAACACAGGACCCTATGGGGAATTTAATTAAAGATCTTCATGTCTCAAACCACTTGGCCAATTGGAACAAAACTTGACAGCAATGGTCCTTAGCTGGTCCTCTTTCAGAATTATATCCTATGACCCCACTAGTCATCCAAGATGGCCGCCAAAGCCGAATGGTGTTTAACATAGGACCTAAGTGGAAAAATCACTGAAAGATCTTCTTGTTTAAAACCAGAGAGCCAGTTGGAACTTGACAGGTTGCCAGTCAAGGAGGACATAGTCCAGGTGAGTGATACAGACTCCTGGGAGCCTCTAGTTTTCGGTTTATGTGTTTTATACATTTTATTGTTCTTTGCCTTTTAACAGCTCACCAATTCCATTTACATATACAGTGAAACTCCATCAGAATACTTCAACTTATCTGTAATCAGCTCAAACCTCCTGTTTAATCTATGATTAATCCACAAATATAATTTTGTACATTTGATTATTTGTACAAATTTCCCTTTTCTAAATGAAAGCAAAATGTGAAAAAAACAAGGAATTCACCTCAGTATCAATGACTTTTAGAAAGACCAATCTTTGCACATGTTACAATTAACATAATTGACTTAAATTTAAGTTAGAAGTTACATAATATGAATGAAAACACATCTGATCAATTAAGACTATCTGGTTCAACTTCCAAATGGTAAAATAATATAACCTTTGGACTTTAGGACTATAAAAATAGTTCGACATAACCGATGTATTCAATTCAAGCATGTTCAAATAAACAGTGGTAAATTTACTTGGAATTGATGGGCAAAAATTTGGGTCTGCTCAGCAACTTCGACATATCGATGGTATTCGAATAAAGAGTGTTTCGACATAAACATGTTCGACTGTGTATCCCTTGTATTAAGGAAAATCAATTTCAATTTAAAATGTGTTTACAGACACAGATTGACATGTACTTTCACAATTATGATTATTATTTGAACCTGTATAAGTAAGCATCACTAATTGCAAATATGTTTTCTTACATCCCAATTTCAAAAAATTACTCTCACAAAGAAAAAATGTTGCTTGGTATCAATCAGATGAAACTAATATTATTTTAACATAAGTTAAGAGTTGCTGATGTCACAGTTACTGACTCTTCAGAATCTTTTATTTTCTGTGCAAAATTTAAAATGCATCAGTAGGAATGAAGATTTAATCAGCTATTAAAAGTTGTAATCATTTGCAGCCAATTGTATTGATCATTGATTAGGTTTCCATGACCGAGAAAAGGAAAAATTTATATCATTCAATTATTTTGAAGCTTACAGCTAAGTTATAAAAAGTGTCTATGGCCACACTGTACTATGAATCTTAGACTTAGTATTTGATGTTGTAATTGGGATATTTACATAAAACAGATAAAATGGATTATTCCGTGAGAAGTTTGGAATTATACTTGATCACTTCCTATAAGAAAATTACATAATTTGTATCCATTTCCAAAAGAAGACAAATTGATTTTCTTACTAATATAAAGAATTCTCTATTTACAATTAAGTTAGATATCTAAAGTAGCTCTTAAATAAATAAAATCTTGTCGGTACTGATGATATAATAGTACAATGTTTCTTATGTGTAATAATGCACTTAACATGATTAAATATTTGTCACAATTTTGTCATCAATGTTTATCACATTTGTCAGATTTGCAAACTACGGGTCTTTTGTATGATTTAATTTTGAAAAAAAAAACAATCATAGATTGTTGAATTCGGATAGGGAAATAAATATGATTTAATGATTACTAGTATTTTTTTCTGTATAAATGTATAATGTTATTGATACATTCATTGGTACGTCTGTCATCACTATAGTTGTTGGCAGTTTTAATAAGAACCATGATTTTTTGTTTGATATTCTTTAAATTAAAATGCATTGAACGAGTTGGATTCTCAGAAAAATGGGAAATAGGAAATCACTTTTTCTTGCAAAATATCACATTTTAATTCTTGTTCCCTGTATAATGCCTTCATTTTATCTTTGATCCCCTTTATATCTGAATGAAATGCAGTACCTTGGATGGACTATGGGATTATATTATCAGAAAAATTTGAAATGAAGAACTTTTTTTTTTCAGGAAAACATATCACATTTTATTTTTGTTGCATGGATAGTGCTTCCATTTTTTGTCCAGTCATATATGAGATGAGATTGATTCTCGCAGAAACTACTATTTATTAGGAGGGAAATTTGATGAAATATTGCAGATTAATTCTTGTCACATTGATTATATAGTACCTTCATATTTTGTTCAATCCCATTTATATTTGAGTGAAGATTTTCATCAGTACCTCAAAGAAGCTTAAGTTTGATTATCAGAAAAATCTTAAAGGGGCAACCACTTTTTGGAGAAGGAAACTGGCAATAATGTATCCTCATCCAAGCATCTCGGATGAGAAGGATGAGGACCATTCTATGAGGGAGCCAGAGGCTCCGAGGGTTAAGGTGAACTTTAACTATTATTCCCGCCGCACGTGCCTTTTTTACAGTAGAGTGATTTTCTCCAGGTGAACCGTATATAAGGACGAGGAATCCAGTACAAGGCCTCTTTTTACAGCATAGGAAGCAAAAACAAAAAGCCAAATATATTTTTTCCTGGAACCTTGAATTTGAAACTAAATTGTCATTGGGTGGGATCACCAGAGGGAGGGTCCTTAACCCTCGGAGCCTCTGGCTCCCTCATAGAATGGTCCTCATCCTTCTCATCCGAGATGCTTGGATGAGGATACATTCTATATCGGTAGCCGACGGCTACTCAGGTTAAGGTGAACTCTTTAAAGCCAAACCAAAAACCAGTTACTGAGAAAAATATATTTCCCCAAAGAGTAAAGCTTGTTGACCAGTAGCAACCTGAAAAAGTCTCATTGTATAATTACCCACAAAAAGTATTATACTGATATATATGTGTACAAATAACTCTTGGATAACTACCCAAGAAAACTATAGAACTGTCTATTGGCATTTATACCACACTCATCTTGTAAATACAGAATGACTTAATCTATAAGTATAATAAGTAATGTACCGACAATACTGGCAAAAAGAAAGGATTAGAAACTACTATATGTTTATTATAATAACATGAATGTATAAGCACAAAATACATTAGTTTAATATTGACATAAGTCCAAAGTCTCTAAACATCTCAACACTAAAACTGTAACACAGTTACTCCAAGTCTCTAAAGCATCTGGAAATTAATCCCTCCAATATATGCATGTATATAACGACATACCAGTACAAGTACCTGGAAAACAAAATATCAAAATCATTCACAATTCAAGAAAACACTGATTCAGTGTAGTTAGCTGATTTTTTAATCTCTTTATGATAAAACTTTTGAAAAGTACCAGCAGAAGACCAATTCGCAGTCTTAAGAATGCCAGCTAGAGATAGGCCTGCCCTACTAGCTGCTGAGGTAGATGCACTTCTATAAGAATGTGCTTTAAACTTTGAAACGTCAATGCCTGCTAAGGTCAGGACATCACATAACCATCTGGCAATTGTAGATGTTGTTACATTCTTAAAAGTTTTGTACGAAACAAATAACTTGTTAGTTTTGCGAAAATGCTTTGTTTTAATGATGTAATGTTTTAAAGTATAAACTGGACAGATCTCTTTCCTATGAAAAGAACAGATCTTAACATCTGGAGACATATGCTTTGGCCTAGAGGTTTTAAATAGTCCTTTTGTATTAAATGTAACAATATTATTATCACATTTCATCAGACTTAAGTCCAAAGCAATCAAAGTTTGTGCTCTAAGAGCTGTTGAAAGTGCAACCAATGCAACACATTTCAGAGTCAATTCCTTAAGTGTTAAATCTGTTAAAGGAAAGAGCTGTGATAAATATGCCAAAACTTCTTTGACATCCCAGATAAAAGTATACCTGGGTAAAGAAGGTCTTAGATTGAAAACTCCTTTCATAAATTTCGATATTGTGTAATTTTTAAGAAAAATTTGCTTTCCTAAAGCAACCAGAGTCTGGCAAATAGCACTTTTATGTGAATTAATACAACTATAAGATTTACTTTCTGCAAAAAGCTGAGACAAATAATTTACTATCTCCATTGGAGATGGTGCAGTGGGATTAACTTGTTTTGATGTACACCAAAAACACCATTTTTTCCAGCAAAGATTGTATTGTTTATTTGTCGATTTTCTCCAAGAATAAGAGATGATTCTTGTAGCCTCTCGTGAAAACCCTTTATTGATGAGGCTTTTCCTGATACAAGACAAGCGGTCAGGAAAAGTTTCCTTTTGTTCATAGGATGAAATTCTTTGCTGTGAGGCAGAAACAACAGATCGTTGCATAGTGGTAGAACCACTGGAAAGTCTATCAGCATTTCCAAAAGTTTTGGAAACCAACTCTGTGTTGGCCAAAAGGGTACTATTAGTAAAGCTTTCCTCACCTTGTCGCCTTCTACTTTCTGTAAAACCTTTCCCGTCAAACTGAAAGGAGGAAAAATATATGGTTCAAATATATTCCATGAAAAGGAAAAAGCATCTGTTGCAAAAGCCTCAGGGTCAGGAAACCAAGAGACATAACAATCCAGATGTTTATTAATTCTGGAGGCAAATAAATCTATGTTTGGTGTGTAAAAATGAGAACAAACTTTTTTAAATACTGCTTCTTTCAATTTCCATTCTGATGAATCATTAAAGATTCTTGATAAATTGTCTGGGCCTATGTTATCCTTCCCAGGAATATGAACTGCAGTAACAAACATTTTTCTATCTGAACACCATAACCAGACTTGTTTTACAATTTCTAAAAGAGTTGTTACTGAACCTCCCATATTATTGATATAAGACACAGCAGTAGAACTATCTGTGTGGATAATTATGTGAGTGTCATCATAATCTTTACAGAGTGATTTAAGAGCAAAATATATTGCTTTCAATTCTAAAATATTGATATGTAATTCAGATTCCTGAGGCGACCAGCGACCTTGTGTATTAGACTTTCCACATACTGCACCCCAACCTAAATGGGAGGCATCTGTCTCAAGATAAATTTTATCTTCCTCATGTCGAATGGGATTGCCATTTTCTTTAACAACATTTTGTATCCACCAAAGAATCTCATTTTTGCTATCAGTTGATAGTACCATTTCAGCATCATAATCATTGTTTGACTTAGATAAACTTCTTGTTTTATCTATATCTAGATACCTATGAAATAAAGGAGCCAGAAGGATACCATACCTTGCTGAATTGTACAAACCAACAAGTTGTGCAATTACTTTAATTTTCACCACATTTTTTCCCAAACAAAACTCAGATAGATCTAGTATCTTTTTTACCTTGTCTTCAGGTAAGAAAACTTTAAATTTTACTGAATCAATAATATATCCCAAAAAAGTAATGCGTTGACATGGGACCATGACTGACTTTTCATCATTGATCGAAAAACCTAAAGATTCAATAAATTCATATACTCTTTGAGTATTCATAAGACAGGATTTGTAAGATATGTCCTGAAATAAAGAATCATCAATATAGAAAAAAGATGATATACCATAACTTCTAACATGAGAAAAAATTACTTTTACAACCTTAGTGAATACTCGTGGTGCAGATGAAATTCCAAAAGGGAGAGCACAAAATTTGTACAGCTTCCCTCGCCAATAAAATTTCAGATATTTCCTGTAAAATTTGTTTATTGGAATAGAAAAATATGCATCTGACATATCCAAAGAAGTAAAGACATAATTTCTTCCTATACTGGTCAAGACCATGTCTAAATTTTCTTGCTTAAAATGATGATATTGAATAAATTTATTCAGATTTTTAAGATTGATTACTGGTCTAAATTTACCATTTTTCTTATTTACGAGAAAAATTTCAGATATAAACTGATCTTTCTCAAAAACTGAAGGCACTATAGCCTTTTTCCTTAATAATTCTTGAATTTCATTATCAATCAATTCCATTTCAATTTCAGAAAATTTCTTTTTCTTTTCCTTAGGAGCATAATTTTGAAATGGCTCTTTACAGAATTCTATCTTGTACCCTTTTATAGTTTGTAGGATCCAAGGATCATTTGTAATTTTTATCCAATTTTTAAAACATGATTTTAAGGAACCTGCCCTAAATTTGTCTTTCTTAACTTTGAAACTAACCTTTATGGTTTTTTCTGACTGAACCCTTGAAATGCCTGCTGTCTGCAGTTTCTTGGGAACCTCTGATAGGGACTGGCTCTTGCACTCCCCCTGTTCATGCCTCGGAAGCTTCTCCCAGCTCTGCCGTAGCTTCCCTGGCGCTTGAAGTTTTTTGAATTTGATAAATTTCTATTCAATCTATGAGCATCATTTATATCTCTCAAACGTTTAGAAATGTCATCCCCAAACAAATTGTTTTCACCAACTGGCTCACTTCGATTAATCAACTGATTAAAACGTCTGTCAATAGCAGGCCTTAGTAACATACGTCTACGAACTGACATTTCAAAGAAAGCATTACATAAAATGGCAATGGCTCTAGAAACTAGTTCCCTGCAAATAGTCTGATCAAAGGATTTAGTTTTCAACATTTGTGCAATTCTTAAAATTGGGACAATGCCCAGGCCCATCAAACGTTGTACTGTTTGAAACATTATATCTTGTGATCGTGCCTTGCGGTCAAGATTTTGCCAAATCTCTGCATTAACAGCAGGAGGGTTCAGACCCTTGCAGTTACTAGGGATCTTGTTATCTTCTTTCTTAACAAGGGAGGCTACATCGGCCTTTTTTCTAATGACTGTTTCTACAATGTTAGAGACTGAGGCTTCGACCTCTGCCCCATAACGCTCAGAATCCTCAAAGATGTTTGGAAGTTCAAACTCGATATCTCCTAACTGATCAGAGTGATCTAAGTTATGATGGGTGTTGCCCTCTGAATTATCAGATTCATTATTGCTAAAGATCATTTGAACTGGTTCAGTTGAATTACTTATATTATCAGCACTAGTACTAGTGGATGGAACGTTTTGTTCCCCTACAGCCTGAGATGAAGTAGATGGTAATGCTGCCAAGAGATTAGATGTAAGTTCCGTGAACATAGATCTCATACTATCAGAAAAATCAGAAAATTCCTGTTTGCGCTTAGAATGTTTAGATTTCTTACTAGGAGTTTTGGCTGATATATCAGTGTCAGACTTCCTTTTTAGTGGAGCCTTTCCTTTCTTATTCTCCCCCGGGCCTTTGCCTTTCGAGGTTGACGCAACGGCGCCATCTTTGATAATTGTAGCTTCCGGTTTGGAGCTCTTATGAGTTTCTGATTTTTTGAGAATTTTCCCATTCAAAGATTTAGCTGGAGATGAAAAACCAGAAAAACTATTATCAACTTCATCTTCTGAAGCGAAAAGCTTCATTACCTCGGAGTCCGAAACTATCGACTCTCTGTCAGATTCTGACTGTTCCATTGAAGTTCAAAATCTAGAACAGATAAAAATAATAACGTGAAAAAGTTTTACCTTGTGCATACAAAGTCAAAACTAATTCTTACTCGAGTCGAGAATGAAAACTGATTCAGTTTTTAATAAATAAATAAAATGCTCTTTACTTACCGAACGTGTCTACGTGCGGCCTAAATAGTTAAAGAGGCCTTGTACTGGATTCCTCGTCCTTATATACGGTTCACCTGGAGAAAATCACTCTACTGTAAAAAAGGCACGTGCGGCGGGAATAATAGTTAAAGTTCACCTTAACCTGAGTAGCCGTCGGCTACCGATATAGAATATCACATTAAATTAAAATCTGTTTTTCATGAGCTAATTTACAAAAATATTCCTATCTGGTATTAGGTAAGAAAAAGGCTTACTTTGTCAAAAAACATACTGATTCTAACAAAAAGTACTCTGAGACTGATGTTGTTAACATGCTGGGATTTTTTATCGACAACATCTTTTTTGAGTTTGGGGCACATGTTTTTCAACAGACGATAGGCATCCCAATGGGGACAAACTGTGTGTTGCTTTTGGCCGACCTGTTCTTGTTTTCATACGAAGCTAAATTTTTAAAGGGGCTAAGGGGAAAGATAAGAAAATAGCCCAGTCCTTTAATTTCAGTTCTGCTATATAGGTGATGTTTTGTCACTTTAAATAATCCTTACTTCATCTATCCCAGTGAAGTTGAAACTAAAGAGACCACAGACACACTAACTTCTGCTTCATACATGTACCTAGATATGTAATTGTAAATAGATAATAATGGGCAATTGAAATCAAAACTTCATGACAAACGTGATGATTTTTATTTTTCGATTGTGAACTTCCCCTTTCATAGAAATGTCTCAAGCATATGGGTTGTATATTTCACAGTTGATTCATTACTGCCACGCATGTGTTTATACTACTACTTTCTTGGCAGGGCGAGATTGCTGTCATATAAATTTCTAAGACAGGGTTATGTTCAGTCTCTGCTAAATTCCACTCCAAAAGTTTTACGGTCGTCATCACGAATTTATTGGCCCATACAAAGTTTCTATCTCGTGTATGAGACTTGATAACATAAGTTAGATTTCAAGTCCTTCACCTCACCAGGCTAAAAACTTCACTGGCAATGTGACAGGTGACAGTAATGGAGCAGGACATTGTTACCCTTCTGGAGCATTTGCTGTCACTCCCAGTTTTTAACAGGGGTTCACATTGCTAGTGCTTTAGTTTCTGTGCTGTCTTGTTCTAGTTTTGTTTAGTTTATTATACGTTTTTAGCTCACCTGGCCTAAAAGGCCATGTGAGCTTTTGCCATCACTTTTCGTCCGTCGTCCGTCGTCCGTCCGTCCGTCCGTCCGTCCGTCCGTCCGTCCGTCCGTCGTAAACTTTTCATTCAAACATCTTCTCCTCAGAAACCATTTGGCCAATTCCAACCAAACTTTGCATGAGTGGTGTATGGAAGGTCCCCAACAAAGATTCCTCATTTAGTTCTGATTGGTCAAGAAACATGGCCACCAGAGGCAATTCTTGTTTCTGATTGGCTGATTTTCAAAAATCTTCTCCTCTGAAACGGCTGGGCAGATTGGATCGAGGCTTCATAGGAATGATATATGACATGTCCTCCACAAACGATCCTCATTTTATATTGATCCGATGAAAAACATGGCCACTGTTGCTAAAAATAGAACATAGGCGTAAATTGCTGTTTTTTGCTAATAACTCAAAAACCGTTACAGATATCGAAAATCTGACATGGGGTAAAATTGATCAGCATGACAAGATCTACCTACCCTGAAATTTTGAAGGAAATTCCAAAACCCATTTAGGAGTTATTGCCCTTTTTTCGTCAAATTTTCAAAATTTTAACATTTTTTGTCATTTATCTCCAAAACTATTTGAGATAAAAGTGAAATGTAAATTTGAAAAATGTTTGCCATGTTGAGATCCACCTACCCTGAAATTTTTAAGGAAATCCCAAAACCCATTTAGAAGTTGTTGCCCTTTTTTTGTCAAATTTTCAAAATTTTTTCATTCAAAAATCTTCTCCTCTGAAACCGCTGGGCCGATTGGTTTGAAACTTAATAGGAATGATCTATGACATGTCCTCTACAAACGATCCTCAATTTATTTTGATCTGACGTAAAACATGGCTGTCGTAGCTAAAAATAGAATATAGGGGTGCATGTGTTGTTTTTGGCTTATAACTTAAAAACCGTTACAGATATCAAAAATCTGACAGCGGGTAAAATTGATCAGCATGACAAGATCTACCTAACCTGAAATTTTGAAAGAAATGCTAAAACCCATTTATGAGTTATTGCCCTTTTTTCATCAAATTTTGAAAATTTAACATTTTTCGTCATTTATCCCATAAACTATTTGAGATAGAAGTGATATGTAAATTTGAAAAATTTTTGCCATGTTGAGATCTACATACCCTGAAATTTTAAAGGAAATCCCAAAGCCCATTTAGGAGTTATTGCCCTTTTTTTGTCAAATTTTCAAAATTTTAACATTTTTGCATTTATCTCCAAAAGTATTTGAGATAGAAGTGAAATGTAAATTGAAAAATGTTTGCCATGTTGAGATCTACCTACCCTGAAATTTTGAAGGGAATCCCAAATTCTATTTTGGAGTTATTGGTTTGTGTAATTTGAGGTCGGGTTCTGTTACATTTATTTAAGGTTCACCCATATTCCTGGTCAATTTTATCAACTTCCTGCCAGGACTACCACCATCAGGGAACATATTTTAACATTAAACCTTATGAAAAATAAATCTTCAACAAATTTTCCCTGAACAATTGAACCAATTGCAAAAAACTTGGTCAAATAGTTGATTAATTGTCCAATGAAAACCAGACTCCAGGTGAGCGATACAGGCTCTGGTGAGCCTCTTGTTTATTATGCCCCGCCACAAAGGTTCATTTATCAGAAATCTATAGTTATATCTATAATACTAAATTTACGAATTAGCCGAATAGGCGGCAAAACGGGTGGTTCAAAATAAACGATGTATGGTTCAGATTATAAAGGTTTTTATCGGATTTGACAATCTGCATTTATAAATTTAAACTGCAGTTTTGTTTATGTGCAAATGGAATTTGTATCCACTTATCTGATATGAATTCTCCCAACATATCCCTAAGAAGGTTCTCGAATGCATACTTTTAACACGTTGATTTAAATAAACAAGTATGCACATATTTTAAATGTAATATTATTTTTGTTTGAAATTACGGAAGAAGAATAAAACAAATTAAAAAAATTCTCCTTCGAGTGGGATGTTTCCGCTTCATGTATTCAGGATTGTTTTTCTACAATAACGCAATTTCTCCTAACTGTAAAGGTTATGAACTTTGAAGATTATGAAGAAGTAAGATAAAGTTCAGAGAAATTCCTAACTTAGTTGTTTTTTGGATTGCTCGGATGTTTACCTTGCACAAAGTGATAATAACAACCATTATCTATTTTTACCTTATTTGTCATGTGACCTGTCTAAATATATATATCTCTACCATACAATTCCCTAGATAAAAATATTTTTAACAAATGGTCATCTTTAGCATTAATGACGAAATTTATCTCGGACATCTTTATAAATGTGGACAGCACACGCAGCCACACACTAAAAATGCTTTTATCGTCTGATTATTGGATATATTTGTGAAATTAATCCTCGCTTGCCCTGTCCATGATGACAATGAAACAATTGGAACAATTATTTTCCAAAAATATGCTCTACCTTACTCACGGCATCTTTTGAAAAATTCATCCGTCTCTAAGGAAATGTTTACATCTACAATTTCATTTTCATATTTGTTCTGAAGGAAAAAGGTATTAATGCATTATGAAATGTGTATTTAATAAAAGCTTTTCATCAAGTTCCAGTTCAGAATTAATTGTAACAATAAAAATATTGACAATTTATGTGGTTGTGTTTTCGTCATAGATTTTGACTTTGAGGGAACCTTAAGGTTCATTTTGGTAATTCTAAGTGGCACACAGTCTACTTCATCAGTGGATACATCTTCGGTAGTAACGAACAGCCATATGACAATTGGGTCACGTTGACCTAAATTTCACGCTTCATTGACTTTGGTTAAAGTTTGCATTAACATCCATTGCTGGAATACTACAGTATATATAGACATGAAACTATCAGTTGATACCACTTACTTGACAGGAAAGTTTATAGGAAGCCTGCCACAACATCCATACTGAGTTCCTGTTCTATGAATGACATGGCCGTAATAACTTTTTAAAGTCAATATGGCCACCAAAAAAAAATGCTTATTTTCCCGCGCTCGTCCGGGTTCAATGTCTAGTATCAATAATATTTCACCAATACAGTTACAACGCAGTTCAGCAACACTTGGTTTGCTATGACCTACATTTCATGCTTTAGTGACTGGTTAAGTTTTGAGTTTAGGTTCATTTCTCAGAAACATATGATATTTCACCACTACAGTCCTCTTGTATAGTAAAACGCAGTTCAGCAACACTTGGGCCTCTATGAACTACATTTCTTGCTTCAGTGACTTTCGTTAAGTTTTGCGTTTAGTCGATCATTTCTCAGAAACCTATAGTAATATATACTGTATCATATTTCCTTGTATCAAATAAAGATTTACATTTCCCAAAACTTGGATGAGTTTGATTATTAGAAATGTAAAATGGGTTTTTCCAGAAGGGAGACTTTTTAAAAAAATTCATATCCCTATGGGCTGATCCAATTTTTGTGAGGGCTATTTGAGCTTGCTTACGAAAGATTTTTTTTATTTTTAAAGCATTCAAGAGACAAGAATTGTTGATACAAAATCTATAAAAACTTAAACCGAGATCTGTTTTACACCATATTATGTATGCAGAAAGACAAAAATGAAAGTATGTGGAATTACATTCCAGCCTCTAACTCTACGTTACAAACTTCAGAGTATAAATTATATGAATAGTTTGAATTAAATTCTAAATGGTAGAAAGGAAAGGAGATAAGATGTAAATATGAATGAGACAAAATTCGTAAAGAGGACTTACAAAATACAGAAAGGTTTCCACACATTATTAAATAATGTACATATTGTATATTAATTTCGTTGACAATATATAGTCTGTTGGATTGAAGAGGAATGATAAAAGTATATCTATGGGTTCTTTTAAATTAATGTAAGATTTTATATTCATCTTTCAAAATTAAAAAAAAATTTCCAGCACCAGGAATAATAACCAAAAACAAAAAACAGAAGCCTTAATGTTTTGTAGAAGATTTTTTTTTGGCTAGGCCTCAAGTTGGCTCAACCAACACAAGGCTTACCCCAAAATATACTATATGTGCTATATCATAAATCATTTCTGTTCTAGTTATAGTAAATAATGAACTGGTACTTGTATGTGCATAGTTTTATTGGAGATTTTACCACAGCTAAACTTGTACATGTATACATAATAAGTGTTAACAGTATATACATGTATGATGAATTATAAAGGATTTGAATGTTGTCTTTGAAGATGGAGATATGTCCTTACCTAAAACTTACTCTCAACCATGTCAACCCCAAAAACGATGGTAAATCCAGCAAATCTAATTTTTTATGGTATGAAAGCATTAGATATAATAAAATACCTGTACTCCCTTTTTGGAAAGATTGCAGCTCGTTCCTATGGCATCGGCCTCCAAAACCAAAACCGAAAGTGTGGCCACTTCGACACCATCGAACATTAGTACATAAAATATAGTTCCAGTGATGACAGCATGTTTTAAATTACCAGTACTTTTTATTCTTGTTGATAATATCTGAACTAATATTTTTCATAAATAAATGGAATTTGTATCCACTTATCTGATATGAATTCTCCTTTATCATTTACCGAAATTACCAAGGAATTAAACGCAGACTTTATCTATCAGAACGAATCTACCAGAAACAGCTTCCCGTATTAGTTGTTGGGAACTTTACTTCTTAAATTAATTCATTGTCAAAACTAATTGTGCATTTACAAATTTGACGATTATTACCCATTATTTAAGAAAAAATACTTTAAGATTATCTATTAATATAGCTCAAACATGTGCTTTCGGAATCTAAATGTTTTATGCAGGGATCAGAAATTTTCAACAGCCTCTGTCAGACATTTTTTTGATAGACATGAATTTTCAGTTTTAACTCTCTTTAGCAATTTCAGCTCACGATCTTTTTTCATACAAATGTTGTTATGCACGATTTATTAATGTTTTGGGTAAGACCTGAAAACTAAAATCTACCAAGGCGTTTCTATCTTCCCAAGTTTATGATTGTTAACTGTTATATCGTCCAATACATACCTTGTAATTTGAAAGCAGAAAGGTGTGCAAAATGCCTGATTGACCGTCATTGGTGAATGACCTCGATATTGAACTTTGGAAGTTGTTGACAGGTCATAAGGTGTACAGTAATTATATTTAAGCTTTATAAAAACACAGACACCTTTAATGTAAATTACTTTTATGTCATGCAAAGTAAAATTATGATTTAATAACAGGAAGTGTTGGTAACAAAAAGTTTGAAAGGTTGTCATATCCTTTTGGTGATTTTCTTTAGTTCTGTTGCAAATTTAATTTACCGGTAGTGTGGATGATATTTGACATAATTTGTATATTCAAGCGTTCATTTGTAGGATTTGGTAGGTTGACTTTATTTTGTTTGTTTACATTCTGTACAATGTTCAAGACAAACTGTAGCAGGAATCAACAATTAATTACTCTCAATTATATTTTTTCTCGAAACAAAAAAATGTTTGTTGAATACAATTTTTGTCTCGCCTGCGACAAAAAGTCGTGAAGGCGAGATATAGGTTTTACTTTCGGTCGACAGATACTTTATCCATGTTATCGTATAAGTTTGGTGCAATATACTTGTCTGGTGACCATGATCTTGTTTTCATGGTTCACTGACGTCATAAACATAAATGTAAAATCTGCATCTAAGTTTCGTGGTTCATTTCTTAGTAAATGTAATATCTAGGCCTACCATATTTGGCCTATAGATAGTTCTTAATGGTAACATATGCATGCCAGTCTGACACCTGGCTTGGGACTTTGACATCAATTTCATGCTTTAGTGACTTTGTCACATTTTCGTGGTTTCAGCAACTATAATACCTAGACCCACCATATTTGGTCAATAGATAGTTTTTGGTGGGTACATGTCAGTCTGACACCTTTGGTCTCAGAAACTATAATACCTAGACCCACCATATTTGGTCAATAGATAGTTTTTGGTGGGTACATGTCAGTCTGACACCTACTTTTTTACCTTGACCCCAATTTCATGGCTGAGTGACCTGTGTCACATTTTTGTGGAAAGTCCATTTCTTAGCTACTGTAATACCTAAGCCCACCATATCTGGGCAATAGATAGTTCTTAGTGAGTACATGTGAGCCTGACACTTTCCTTTGGATATTGACCTTAATTTCATGTATGAGTGACTTTGTCACATTTTCATAGCTAAATCCATTTCTTAGCAACTATAATACATAGACCCACCATATTTGGTCAATAGATAGTTCTTGGTCGGTACATGTCAGTCTGGCACCTGCCTTTGACCTTGACCTCAATTTCATGGTTGAGTGATCTGTGTCACATTTTCGTGATTAAGTCAATTTCTTAGCAACTATAGCACCTAATCCTGTTGTTGACAGGTCATAAGGTGTACAGTAATTATATTTAAGCTTAATAAAAGCACAGACACCTTTAATGTTTATTACTTTTATGTCATGCAAAGTAAAATGCATGGTCAATAGATAATTCTTAGTAGGCACATTGCAGTCTGACACCTGTCTCCGGACCTTGACATCAATTTCATGCTTGAGTGACTTGTTTCATATTTTGGGATAATGTCCATTTCTCAGCAATTGTAATACATTTACATAGACCAACTGTATTTGGTCTATAGATAGTCCTTGGTGGGTACATGGCTGTCTTAGATCTTCCTCTGAATTTCACACTTCAGTCACATTTGAATACCTCCACTAAGATCACTAAAACTTGACTTGCTAAAAGCTAAGCCTTAATACACATTGAACTCTTATTGAAAATGATGTCCTGGTTTCCATACCACGGAATGTACATTGATTTTAGAAAAAACCCTCAATATTTCAGGAAAAAAAGGAATACATTCACTGTAATTGATCTCACATAACTAATAACAAATCTGTGATGAAATTCAATTTGAAATTATACACAACTACAGTTGCAATCTTTCCGCCACTGCTTTCCAGCATTTTGATTATTGAATCTTATTTAGTTAACAAACAAAATTTCACTTTAAATTGATTAAGTCATAAGAATTCTTCAAATAAAAATGTATTGGAAAATATTGTGCCTGGAAATTTTTAAATCATTAAGTCTATGATGTGTTTGAGAAGGTGGTGTTTTGTATTAGAATGAACGACTTGATGAATCTATTGTGTTGGTTTCCTGATTATATAACACTCTTTTCATTAATTAACTATTTGTCATTGTGAAGATGATATTGGAAGTTTCTCACCATTAAATCCATTACATTGACATTATCCCATTTGATTATGTAATTCACGGACAGTTAGTAATTCTTTTGTTGTACAATTCTGTCCATTATCTGTAAAATGATGACATCAGAATTGGGAATTGAGTTGAAAAATGACTTTCACTTTTTCAGAAATTCACATAAATTTTTAATTTAAACAACCCATTTAAAGAATGAATAATTATTCCCATCCCACAAACTTCAGAATTCAACAAGATGATCTATAGATCTTTATTCTGTATAAGGTTGAAAATATCAGCCAAATTTATTTGTATAAAGACAAAATTGTTGGAAAACTTCTTGAAACAGGTAACAGATGACAGTAGAGATAAATGAGCATTCAAATGGGATAAAAGAAACAATTAAAGATAAAATGACAAACAAAATTAATGTAAAAAACAGTAAAAGGTAAAATTCCAAAATTAATTTTGGTTAAAGGTGTCTGTACCATAAAAAGTCAATATGACTATGAATTATATATTTTTTGTTGATGAAATAAATTGAACCAAAAGTATGAAGCAGGAACTTTAATGTGGGTATATCTGTCCAAGTTGAAACCTGCTTTGTAGTTTGTAAATGGCATCTATGAAAATAAGACTGGTGTACATAAAGTGTTTCTGAAGTTAGCAAAACTTTCAGAGGTCATTGTAGAAAAACCAGTCAAATATTTTTAGTGTCCTTAACCTTATTTTCACTCTCTGTATTGATTATGTTCAATGTGTCTCTCAATATTGTTTTGAACAATTAGCATGAATATGATTATTTAAATCTGTAAATGTCAGATTGAAAGGTGGATGCTGGTAACAGTAATGTTGATCTACCTTTTTGTCAGTGCCAAGCAATCAGGACTTTTTTTTTATATAAATACGTATAAATCAACTTCACATGAACAATATTTGACTTTTAAATCAGTTTGCATAAAGTGCATGTCTTTTTGGCATTCTAGATCTCATTTCAGTATTCCAATGTCAGATTGAAACAGAAAAATATACAATTTGCTTATCATAATTATTTGAGGATAATGTTTTCAATTTTGGGACAGGTTATACAATATAACCTACTATGAGGCAGTTTACTCTTCATAAAGCATGAATCAATTTATGTTTAAGGGGAAACTGATCAGAGTATGTTGTAATCTAATTTTCAAATTTTTCTGATCCAAAATTGCAGTAATACATCACAGTACCCATAGTAGATTGTACAATATAATGTAACTTGCTCAACCATTAACAACCAATCAAATTGTCTAACTACATTTAAAATTCAAATCAAATTATGATTTTCAGGAAAACTTAATTTTGTATTTCTGGTTCATATTGTTATTCATATTTCTGTAAACATATATCAATGTTTTTTTTAATTCCAGTTTGCATATAATGATAATAATAAGTTTATAATAATATCTATTTTACAGTTGCTCCCCTTTGTTACCTGTACAATGATCCAGTCACCCTTTATTATGTCTTCAGAGAAATCTACACCAGGTATTTTTACAGACTACACAGTATTTCATCTCACCACCAGGTAATTTTCTGCACCTTTTCTGTATCATGTGATCAAAATGTAATAATAATAGGTTATTATATAGTGTAGTGTACAGTACAGAAAATATTGTATTGTACTGAAAACCAATATTGGATGAGACACCTCAAGCATCGAGTCCGTTACCAGGTTTTCCGTACAATACAATTCATGGTTTTTTCAAAACTTCTTCATATTTTTAATGCTATTGAGCATCTTGGCCAAAATAAACATTCATAAATTTATTTGTTTTTTTATTACTTATCCGTTGCCTTGGAAAAAACAAAACTTCTTTTTCTTAATTACCATATGATATCTCATTGATGGAATTGAAAATTTGATCATATTTCAAATCAATCTTTTTCTTACAAAATTAAAGATTTCATACAAAAACAAATTATGGAATATTTCGCAGCATCTGCTTTTCCACTTTTGATTGTGAATTTTAAAGAATTGTAACAACTTAAACAGTTTTCCAAAAATGGTATCTTTGCTATTTTCTGCAAAAATGACAAATAATCATACCACTTAAAAGTGATATTGGTCAGACTACAGTGAACAAATGTTGTTTCCCATTAAAAAGGCAGCATTCTGAAGGGAATAATAAAGCAGAAAAAATTCTTGGATTTTTAAATATATTTTTGTGGCCATGGCAACAAAAAATTGCAAAATTTAATAAAAATATCAAATTAGCAATGTTTTGAGTAAAATAAAATTATTTGAATGAAATTTTTATAAGAGATAACTACCCCCACAATACAAAACATGTCCAGATTGTATAAAATAAACAAAACAAATACCTGATTTTGCTTTTATTATACCCCCCGCAAACAAAGTTTGGGGGGGGGGGGGGGGGGGTATATAGGAATCACCTTGTCCATCTGTCTGTCTGTCCGTCTGTCCATATATCTTGTAAGCGCAACTCCTCCTAGACCGCTCAATGGATTTCAATGAAACTTTACAGAAAGGAAGTACATCATCCAAAGATGTGCATGAAGAAAAATCTTTGCTTTCCAATATCACACATGGGAGATAATTGGACTTCTATTTTTTTTGGCTTATAGTTATACATTATATATGAACCTCGTAAGCGCAACTCCTCCTAGACCGCTCAATGGATTTCAACGAAACTTTACAGAATGGAAGTACATCATCCAAAGATGTGCACGAAGAAAAATCTTTGTTTTCCGATATCACACAAGGGAGATAATTGGACTTCTATTTTTTTTTGGCTTATACATTATATATGAACCTCGTAAGTGCAACTCCTCCTAGACCGCTCAATGGATTTCAACGAAACTTTACAGAAAGGAAGTACATCATCCAAAGATATGCTTGAAGAAAAATCTTTGCTTTCCGATATCACACAAGGGAGATAATTGGACTTCAAAGTGGGGGGTTTCCTTTGTGAGCTTTGCTCACAGTACATCTAGTTGTTGGTTGCCATGGAAACAAAAAAGACCCTTTTCTGGAAATGATGGTCATCATTTGTACTTTTAATTTTTGAAATCACTCTTATTAAAAGGTGTTTTAAAGATAATGTGCCAGTAATTTAAAATTGATATCCTTTGTGGTATTGTATGATGAAGTTTTATTTAGTACTTCTGTATTCTTTTTCTGTTATTTCCATGTACTTTGTCATCAATCCCTTAAAATTGAAGTTTATTTTTATTTCATTCAGGGAATTGTAGCACTAAGTCTGTTGTTTGAAATATTATTACAAACACATGAGCCAGAATTATTTTTCCATTTAAAGACAGTAGGATGTCAGCCGTAAGTATAACTTTTATAGTTTTTAATAGTTTAAAAGGCAATCATCATGATTACCTATATCATGTATATGGGTGGAATTGTTATACATTCAATAAAACAGATTGTGTAGGAACCATACTCAGATCCTTATATGAATTATAAATAGATGATGATGATAAATAATCTTGGTTAAACATTTATTTGTAAATCATATGTATCTGTACATATGCCTTTTATGTGGCACATTTGCATATTTAGTAGTACCCTCCTCCTATGTCCTTCTATACATTCTTTGATTCCTTATGCAATAAGTACCAGTAAGTGTCATTTTAAGATGAACAACAACAAAAAAGTGCTTTTTTAGCTATGCCAGGGTGAGCTTTTGCCATCACTTTGCGTACGTTGTCCGTCGGTCCATCCGTCCGTCGCAAACATTTCATTAAAAAATCTTCTCCTCTGAAACCGCTGGGACGATTGGTTTGAAACTTAATAGGAATGATAACATGTCCTCTACAAACGATCCTCAATTTATTTTGATCTGACATAAAACATGGCTATCGTAGCTATAACAGAATATAGGGGTGCATTTGTTGTTTTTGGCTTATAACTTAAAAACCGTTACAGATATCAAAAATCTGACTGGGGTAAAATTGATCAGCATGACAATATCTACCTACCCTGAAATTTTGAAGGAAATTCCAAAACCCATTTAGGAGTTATTGCCCTTTTTTTCATCAAATTTTCAAAATTTTAACATTTTTTGTCATTTATCTCCAAAACTATTTGAGATAGAAGTGAAATGTAAATTTGAAAAAATGTTTGCCATGTTGAGATCTACCTACCCTGAAATTTGAAAGGAAATCCCAAAACCCATTTAGGAGTTATTGCCCTTTTTTTGTCAAATTTTCAAAATTTTAACATTTTTGCATTTATCTCAAAAACTATTTGAGATAGAAGTGAAATGTAAATTGAAGAATGTTTGCCATGTTGAGATCTACCTACCCTGAAATTTTGAAGGGAATCCCAAATTCTCTTTAGAAGTTATTGGTTTGTGTAATTTGAGGTCGGGTTCTGTTACATTTATTTAAGGTTCACCCTTATTACTGGTCAATTTTATCAACTTCCTGTTGGTAGGTGCAGTTACACAAGGACAAATATCCTTTCAGTTTTTTATTTTGTTAATACTACAAACGTATAAAGCAGCATAACCAATTGCAACAAACTTGGTCAAATAGTTGATTAATTGTCCAATGAAAACCAGACTCCAGGTGAGCGATACAGGCTCTGGTGAGCCTCTTGTTAAATCACCTGGCCTATAAGCCATGTGAGCATATGTCATCACATTGCGTCCATCGTCCTTCAACTTTTCACTTTTGATTTTCTTCTCTGAGACCACTAGGCTGATTGTAACTTAAGTTGGTAGGATTGATGTATCAAAAGATCTCTACGAACAATTCACTTTTGGTTCTGGTAGGATGAACAACATGGCCGCCAGTGGCCATCTTTTATTTTTATAGGCCAATTTTCAAAGATCTTCTCCTCTGAAACTATGATATCAAATGTTTGGAAACTTTGCAGGAATGATGACAGCAATACTTTCACAAACAATACACTTTTGGTTGAGATTCATATGCTCACCGATTGCAGTGGCTGGTCAGTTCCCATGGAAACCCTATTTTAAGGTCACTTTCAAATTTTGTGTTTGTTTAACAGCCTCGTGGATACAACAGAGCTCATATTTTCAAATGGGCTAATAAAAGCCAGTTGAGCAATAAAGGCTCAGGTGAGCCTTTAGTCTTTGGTTTAGACTTATAAAGTGTCTATATATTGTTTTTGTTGCACAATTTGGATTAATTTATTTTCATGGGTATCAGTTGTCATGTTTTACCTTAATTTCTGGTTTTCATAAACATCCAGTAAATGGTTTGTTACATAATAATTTGAGTTTCCACAGCATTTAAGGACATCACAAATTTGGTAACCAACAAAATGTACTGAATTAGAAGTATTGTAAAGACATCAGTTATGTTTGATAGTATAATTTTAAGTATAATCATTTTCTAAACAATTTTTTTCTTAGTTTCTACATTGTCAGCGAGTTGTTTTTCTTTTTAATTTTACTTTTTTTTGTTATATTTCATGACTTCTATATTTTCATTGTTTAAAAGGGGACCTCAACAATATTTTTACTTTACAAATCTATTGCTTCCAGCAATGTTACTTTATTGAACTATACTTTCATTCTATTTATTTTCTTAATAACAAAAAATGTGGTACCTAACGTAAATGTCTTGGAGTATGCCTCATTTTCAAATAAATGTGCCTGCTATACAGTCTGTCTGTAAGTTAAATGTAAGAATGAATGCTTAAAAATTTTAATTCAGCTGTTGTCAGAATTAATATCTGATTTCTGTTTTTTATGTCAGCTATTGTTAGAAAGGACATTCCCAGACTGTTATTGTTATCTTCCTTGGATAACTGAAATTGTTCTGGAGGTTAGATTACTAAAAAATGATATACAGGTATCTCAGTACATGTTCTTGTAAATCCCCAAAAATTCGGTTAAATTTACATGGTTTGAAAACTGTAGTTCTGAATAAGTTATTATAAGTTAACTCATTAAAATCTGTTTCTGCACAGTTCTATTTATTGTAAGGTTTGTTAAGGTGGTATTGATGTACATTAATTCCTGATATATAAAAAATGTAAATTAAAGAATTCATAGTAAATGACATGAAATGTTTAATTTGACGTATTTAACATAACTAATTGACATGTGTATATGAAATAAATAGAGAAAAAGAGATGAAAAATTTTTTTGTACAAGATTAACCTTCATCATGTACACTGGTGACCAAAACGTTGGAAAACCGTAAATGAAAAGGTGACAGTCAGAGTGGTCCTGTAAAATAAACCAGACAAAAAAACAAGCAAAAGCAAAACTTTTAAATAAGGCCATTGTCTTGATGGATTTTATTTGATCTATTTGAAATTTTAATTTGCCTTTTTCCAGGCTGAAGATAGCATTTAAGTGGTTAGTGAGAGCTTTTTCTGGTTACCTTTCCAGTGACCAGGTTTTGCTCCTGTGGGACAGAATTTTAGCTTACAACTCATTAGAAATCCTACCAGGTATGTTCAAGTTGAGAAAGTCGAAAAAATTCATAAAAAGTGGGATGTTAAGTTCAATTTTTGACAAGAAGTGTACAGATGTAAAACTGTGTTGTGTGTTTTGTTTTCTGCATGCAATTTATCAGTCTTAGTATTTCGATCTTTGTAAAAGTAAAAAAATAAATGTGTATATTTACACATTTATGAACTCATTGAAAAAATTTCTTGAATAGGTATTTTTATACGACCGCAGACATTTGGTTTTCGCACTATAACTTTAGTATAAGTTAATAGAAATCTATGAAATTTAAACACAAGGTTTATGACCACAAAAGGAAGGTTGGGATTGATTTTGGGAGTTTTGGTCCCAACAGTTTAAGAATCAGGGGCCAAAAAAGGGCCCAATAAGCATTTTTCTTGGTTTTCGCACAATAACTCTAGTATAAATAAATAGAAATCTATGAAATTTTAACACAAGGTTTATGACCACAAAAGGAAGGTTGGGATTGTTTTTGGGAATTTTGGTCCCAACAGTTTAGGAATTAAGGGCTAAAAAAGGGCCCAAATAAGCATTTTTCTTGGTTTTTGCGCAATAACTTTAGTATAAGTAAATAGAAATCTATGAAATTTAAACACAAGGTTTATGACCACAAAAGGAAGGTTGGGATTGATTTTTGGAGTTTTGGTCCCAACAGTTTAGGAATTAGGGGCCAAAAGTGTCCAAAATTAAACTTTGTTTGATTTCATCGAAAATTGAACTATTGGGGTTCTTTGATATGCCAAATCTAACCGTGCATTTAGATTCTTAATTTTTGGTCCCGTTTTCAAATTGGTCTACATTAAGGTCCAAAGGGTCCAAAATTAAACTTAGTTTGATTTTAACAAAAATTGAATTCTTGGGGTTCTTTGATATGCTGAATCTAAACATATACTTAGTTTTTTTATTATGGGCCCAGTTTTCATGTTGGTACAAATCGGGGTCCAAAATTAAACTTTGTTTGATTTCATCGAAAATTGAACTATTGGGGTTCTTTGATATGCCGAATCTAACCGTGCATTTAGATTCTTAATTTTTGGTCTCGTTTTCAAATTGGTCTACATTAAGGTCCAAAGGGTCCAAAATTAAACTTAGTTTGATTTTAACAAAAATTGAATTCTTGGGGTTCTTTGATATGCTGAATCTAAACATGTACTTAGTTTTTTTATTATGGGCCCAGTTTTCAAGTTGGTCCAAATCAGGGTCCAAAATTAAAGCTAAAAAAGGGGTAAATTATTTTTTTTTGGGGGGGGGGGCAATTCTCCACAGCATATTGTATTGCACAAGAAGCAAAAAATTGAATATAAATTCAAATCATATGACCAATTCTAAGTTCTTTATTTCAGTTATTCTGTGTCAGAAACCTATTATGTGTCAAATATTTGAAGAAATTTTCAATTGCACAGTATTGTGCAATAGCAAGAAATCTTCAATTGCACAGTATTGCGCAATACCAAGAAATTGATATGTGTGCCCTGTTATCAAAACTTTATTATTAACAAATTCCATTGGAAATTTGCCAATAACTCTAGTTTAATGAACTTCATTGGAAATTTGCCAATAAAAAATGTGCTGGTGAAGCTTTTATGTTTATCTCATCTAAACTGCTTTTAAATTATGTATATTTATAATTTGCCATCCATGACTATGATGTCATTTTCTATTTTAATATGTTATGGTGTATTTAAATGGGCTGTTATGGTTGCAAAGTATAAAGAAGTGGGGGGGGGGGGTTGAAAACAAAATTTAGGGGGGAGGGGTAAATGAGAAATTGGGGAGGGGGTAATTTTTTTCTCATTTCATATTTCATAAATTAAAAATAAACTTCATAGTGTATTGCACAAAAGCTAAAAAAGGGGGTAAATTATTATTTTTTTTGGGGAGGGGGGCAATTCTCCACAGCATATTGTATTGCACAAGAAGCAAAAAATTGAATATAAATTCAAATCATATGACCAATTCTAAGTTCTTTCATTTCAGTTATTCTGTGTCAGAAACCTATTTTGTGTCAAATATTTGAAGAAATTTTCAATTGCACAGTATTGCACAATAGCAAGAAATCTTCAATTGAGGAAATTGCGCAATAGCAAGAAATTGATATGTGTGCCCAATTTTAAATTTTAAATTGGTTATTTCTGATTTATATATAAAAACAAATAATACTGATATGGTTTGAATAGGTAAATTAAAAATTTTTAAGTTCTTAGACAACATTCATTCTGTGTCAGAAACCTATGCTGTGTCAAATATTTATTTATAATCCAAATTCAGTATTGTATCAAGCTTGAATGTTGTGTTCATAATTGCCCCAACTATTCAGGGTTCGACATCTGCGGTCGTATCTAGCTGCGCCCAGCGGAGCATTTTATTTCATATCATAAAAAATATTTAGATATTGAAAAAAGTTAGAAATCATAGGATTATAGTTATATTTGATATTTTATTTTATTTTGTTTTTTAGTGTTAGCTGTTGCCATCTTCTCATTCAGAAAGACCAATTTATTAAAAGTACAGTCCTACAATGCAGCCGAGGTATGTATTTCAATTCAGTTGTATTTCATGTTATACTAATTTTTTAACACAATTATTACATTTATCAAATAATTTTTGTCATCTGCAATGAAAGTTATTACAGATAACACATATTGGTTGCAATTTCATAACGTTCACCTTAAAACATTTTATAAAGGCATCATGAGTTACCCTGACTTTCGACAAAGAGGATTACTGGTGTCACAAAAGATTCTTAACCAGGGTTTTATCAAGAATAAGTTGATGTCATCACTTAGGAAATTTTACTGTCGTCATCACAAATTGATTGACCGTTACAGTGTTCCAATATCTAAGATGATGTTGAGTGTTCCCACTGTCGTAACATTTCATGTGCCTCGACCTGTTTGTGACTTCCTCCAGATTGACTTTGTTGAACTTCACGACGTGTGCCATATACGGAGCAGGAACTGCTTACCCTTCAGGAGCACCTGGGTTCACTCCTGGTTTTTATAGGAGTTTGTGTTGTTCATTGTTTTTTTAGTTTTCAGTGTTTATCTGTTGTGCTTGTGGTTGTTTATTTGTCTCCCGGGTTTTTCCGTCCAATGGATTACGGTTTTTTTTATTTGCTTCTTAGGTATATTTGTCCTCTTTATAAAAAATAGATGATATGTGATTATGTACAAAAAGAATGAAAAACTTTCACTGATTGAAAATTTTGACGATAGATTGATTGACACTACATAAATAACTTTCAGAAGTGTGTACATAAATAAGGATCTGTAGAAATATATATATTGTAGTAGAGTTTTTTTCCATATTTAGGCAAGCAATACAGGCTCCGAAGAGCTTCTGTTTTTCCATATTCAGGTATGCAGTATATTCTCCTGGGTGCCTCTAGTTTTTCCATCTTCAGGCATGCAATATGGGCTCCTGTGAGCCTCTGGTTTTCCATAATTAAATGAGGACGTTGTTTTTGTTATGTAGTTTAAACAGTGTACGGAATGTAGTTTAAACAGTGTACGGAATGATAGAGAAATATTTTAAGTTTTACAATTTATAATTTAAATTCTATCTTTTTTTCAGGCTGTATTGGCAGATTTGACAACATTACAAGTCATTCCATTGATTCAGCTGAGTTTGTTCTCTAAATAACTTGATATTGATATTACTGTACTGTCTTAACAGCTTCATATAGGATTGACTGTAATGGTTTTTTATCTATTAAAAATAATGTTAGTAATTGGGTACACACTAAATAACCTGTGTAACATGTCATTTTAAAGTATGCACCACATTTTGAACAGACAAAAAAAAATTGGTCATTTCCTTATATTGTAGTAAGGCCTTTATGACATCGCAGTAGAAAGAAAAATGAGAGAATTAAACATGTTAAGGAATCAAAATATGTGTTACAACTAATATTAAATTATATCAATCAATATTCTTTCTATTCTTAAATCATTGTGTACGTTAATTACAACAACCAGCATATATATATAGAGAGAGAGATTCTTTCGTATGATACAGCAGAATGATGCGTACTCTATCATTGTCAAGACCTGCATGTTGTTATGTCATAATGTCCGGCAAGAAAAGTCCTTTAAAAATTATAAAATTGAAGATTTTACTTGAGATATCTCCATAATAAAAAATTTGAACCCCTGTTTTTTTCATTTGCAAATAGATTTATATTACTGCAAGATTATTGAACTAAAATTTAAGGAAAACATCATTTATGGAATTTTTATGACCTGCCCACAAATGTGGATGGGGCATATAGAGTTACCCTTGTCTGTCCATACGTCTGAACTATGTGATTGTTTTGCGTTCAGGTTCATTTCTTTGGAACTAAGCATAATGCATCAATGAAACTTCATCAGTGGATGTGCTTTGGGTAGTACTGAGTACAATAATTGGGTCATTATGACCTACATTTTATGCTTCAGCGACTCTGGTTAAGTTTTGCATTTAGGTTCATTTCTTTGGAACTAAGCAGTGTATCAATGAAACTTCATCAGTGGATGTGCCGTGGGTAGTACTGAGCAGTCATACAGTAATTGGGTCATTATGACCTACATTTTATGATTAAGTTTTGCAATTAGGTTCATTTCTGGATTTTAGGGCCGGGCATCCGTGTATTACAGACACAATTTCTAGTTTCTACATGCATCTGAAGTAACTAAATAACCATCAGTATCTTATTCTATCAAAATTTTCTTAAATTTTCTTCTTGGTTTATTGATTTTCGTCACCAAATATTTATCAGAGGTTTGTTGTTTTTTGTTTTTTACCCCAAAAATGGTGAAATTATCTTATTTTTTATCAAAATGCAAAGCAAGTTTCTTCAAGATTTAAGGGTTTCATATATATCAAAATCAGTGTGAAATATATATATTAATGTCATGAAGGTACAGTTTTCTTTTTTTATTTGGGAATGACATACGAAGATTGACCTTATGTTAAAATTTCAGCAAAAAATCAGTAGAGTAACCTTAATGTATCATATTCCCATAATTATTGAATTCTCCACTTGAGATAGCTTAATTTTCCTGGAAATTCTGAGGTCATATCAGCAAGCTTTACGCATTTCAAACTATATGACAGTCTGTGATTGTGACCAAAATATCATGATTCTGTGACAAGACGTATGACAGATTGTTAACTTTAAGTTTATCACAGCATGGTTCAAATGTAAATTGATCTTATTAGGGGTGGCCTTTTAGCAGGCACTTTTGATACATTCTCTGATTATTGAGTGTATATGATAAAATCATCTTAATGTAGTTCTAATTTTAATTTCTATATGAAATTACAAAAAAAAAGGATTTAAATTAAAGCAATTAATTTTTTGCTATACCTAAAATGTTGATGAAAGCAATTTTATGTTATAGTCCTTTGCATGTCATAAAAGTCAAGCCACAACTATGTTTCCGTAGTGAATATGCAAACTGTATACAATACTTACAAGAAAGTGTGGTAAGATGCGAAATAAAATGAGGAATAAATTCTTTTTGCCTTTATAATTATGGTTTAATTTTCAAGCTGTAGCCATATACATGCAGATATATATGTATATTTGTTTATAAATGTTGTAAATTAAAATTATCTGTAAATTAAATTTATAAAAAAGAGAATTATGTTCTTGTTTTTTCCTTGATGTACATAAGTTCATTCTAGACATGTTTTTTTTTTTAGAATATTGTAAGGTATTCTTCAGTTTGAGACATATAGATTCTACAACGATCAACAGTTGATTATGAAATTTATCAAATCGAGATTATTTAATTTTCATTTTTAAACTGTGAGGCTTGTCGGAGTAGTTTAACAAATGAAAATTGTATTATCAAGATTTGGATAAATCTCATTAACACATCAAGAGTTTTAGAATCTTTTTCTCTAATGACAATGTAAAACTTTTTAGGGGGAAATTTCACGAGCATTTAACCAATTTGTGGTGATATCAGAATTTATCAAATTGGTCAATAGATTTATACATGGTATAAATGCTCACAGGATTTGAGAATGAGGAAACATAAGAATGATTGTTATTCAAATATGTCAGGTATTATCACCACCTAGTGACCTATATGGATTATGTCATCATTCTGCAAGTCCCCAGAGCCAGATGATAGTAAACAGCAAGCATTTTAAGAACAGTACTTTTTCTTCATGTCACTTTGTCATTTTTGTGCATTTTAGTTTTTCTTAACTAATACGAACTTATTAAAAGTATTTATTTGGAACAGATTTGTATTGTTTGTCGCTTTAAAAAAAACCCAGGATTTTGTAGAATGGTCTTGTACTCATTGACAGTGTTTAAATGTAAATTTCAATATGTCTGTCCCAAGAAAGGATCCAGTATTTACAGTGGTTATCTTTTGTCTGTTAATTGCTGTATGGTTCAGTATGAAGAATGTTTATCTGAGATGACTTTTGGTCAATTTCTGATGACCGTGTTTTTGATGGCCATTTAGTGCGTGTCCTGTGTATCGTTGCTCATTTTTAAAGGCCACATATCAACCACAATGGAAATTAAAGTTTTAATATTTGCATCTTTGTTTTGAATAAGATGTCTAATGAATGCATACCTCAATATTATTATATATTTTAATTTTCTTATAGTTGAAACTTAAAATTTGCTGTTGAAAATATTAAATTTTGTGAAAACTAAGGAGCTATAGCTCTGTTCTTAGATGATTTTGACTTTAACCTCTTGTCCAGTTGAGCAATTACCCATTTTTGTCATTTTGGTACTTTTTAATTTGCTCTTAAACCTTTTGGATTATTGTTTTGGTTTTCAACATTTTAGGCCTTGATCACAACTGATCGACGAAATGTGCACATCTTCTGCATCAAAATTGGTATCAAAGAATAATTTGTTAACTGTTCAACAGGCGTGTAGCAGATAAATTTTTTTAACATGAAATGATTGAAACTACCACTTAATGAGGAAATCTGAAGTATTTCTTTCAAGCGTTAATCATGTTAATGCTGGGATAAGAAATAGATATATTTAGTTCTTGAAATACAAGGATACCGACGAATGCAACACATAGACATAAAAAAGTATTCTACTAGAGTTAAATACATTAGAAAAGGAAGCACTAAATAATAGATTGCATTAAAGGGGATTGTTAAGCTGAATTGACAAAATCTATTTTTATGTAATAAAAGGAAAGATATAACCAGATGGGTACATATAAGTCTTAACCGCGTATGTCTAGTTCCCATGTGTGGTTTGCAGACAAAAATAAATGTTTTTAAAAAGGTAATGGACATGAAAGTAATTAGAAAATAAATAACCTTTATAAATTTATACTTTTACTTGAGTAGGCAGATAGTACTTATTATAATAAGATTGTCGGATGATGAAATCATTTACGAGGGTTTGTAGGGGTTTTATGGAATAGAAAATAAAGGACTAAAAATTCAATGATGTTATGAAAATTTTAACAATAATTCAACAATTATATGAAGAATTAAAAACTTTTCAAAGACATATACAGGTTAATGAAATGTAATACATTTTAAAACCTTATTACCAAACATACGTTTCAACGGTTCATCTTTTCATATATTTCATCCTCATGAGATTTTGCAGAATAAAGAAAAAACTGAAAAAAATTTATCGAATACAGAAGTCGAGTCCCCATTCAGACCCTATTTTATAAACAATTTCCGGTTATGATATATAGAATTATATCTTTTTTTCTAAGAATTTCGTAGCATAGTTGACTTCCATTGCCTTTTTCGTGCTTCACATTAGCTGTAGCCATGTGGTTTTTCAGAGCATTTGTACCTCAGAATGTAACTGGGAAATTAGCCGATCCATTTTCTTTCTCTTTCAACTTAGGTTAATATTTATTTTCTACAAAACACTTCAATAATTTTAGAATTTGTTTTCCTTTTCTTTTATCTGATATAATTAAAGTTTAAATCCTTTGATGATTCAGAATTCGCTTGATAACAGATGCTAGATACATAAACAATTGTTACAGACTCTGCTTCAATTTCATCTTGAAAACGCAAGAAATCTACTTTTGACAAATACGACTATCATCCATGGTAGTTATCGGCAGGCGAATTTTATTGATTTTCACGTTGAATGAGCTATGGCGTCAAATGAATCTTCGGAAGGATACACAGTCAAGATCACCTTCGCGCACCTGTCATCATCATACACTATGCAAGCCCATCCTAGGGACAGTGGTCTTTGTGTAATTACCGGTTACATTCATTTTTTATCAATCAATATATACGTCATTACATGTTCTTGTAACAATATGAAACACCTGCTTTTTAATCTAATTGCTGCAAATAAGCCACAAACATTCATAACCGCTTTTATGTGTAAATGTTGATTGACGTCTTGTTTTAGTTTGACAAAAACATTCTTTGATCACCCGTTGATGTAGGGTTGACTAAATATGTAAGAACCCCAATTATGGTCAGAAATAGCAAACAACATGATGAAAGAATTACAGATAATGGTTTTCCAAGACAGAAACCTTTTTCTGTTACTATTTTGTTTTTCCTGATTGCATCAAACATGTCAAACATTTGTATTTGAGTATTTGAAAATACAATGTATTATAAAATTGCCTCTACGTTCGATTCTAGTGAAAACTTTGTCTTTGAACCAGCAGATAACAACTAATAACATGGCAATCATCTGAATAAACAACAAAATGCATAACAGGAAAGGTCAACAATAACATACCAATCAATTGCAGCAACCCAACTGACAGAACTCTGGACAAAATTCAACATAAAAGAGTACAAAACACAAAGATGAACACAATGTTCTGAACAATGCATTACGAAGATGAATTGGTTAAACCTAGAACTTTTCTTGTAACTATCATTGTCGGAAACCCACGAACGGTCGCGCTTACGCTTTGCTTCCGCTGGAACCAAAGCGTAAGCGCGACTGGTCGTGGGTTTTCGACGATGTGTAACTATGCTTTTAAAAGAACATAATTATAAAATACATAAAACACATAAACATTCTCCTATGTTTAATTCAACACTAAAATGTTTGTTCTCAAGGTAGCAACCTGTATAAAGATTTGCATGAACTGTTGTTGTTGTGTGTTTATTATCCCCGCTCTTCGAAGAAGTTCGAGGATATTGTTATCGCCACCGTCCGTCTATCGGTCTGTCCGACACACTTTCTTGTGACCTAAATTCCTCATTCATTTTGACCTTCATGCATTTAATTTCTAAACAGTTTTGTTACATACTGTATTTAGATGCACAATAAGGTTTTAGAATTTTCATTTTCCAAAACTGGGGCCCACAGGGGTCGAATTTTGAAAATTAGGAATTTAAGCTTGTGACCTAAACTCCTCTTTTACTTTTCATTCTATGCATTTAATTTCTATACAGTATTATCAAAAATTGTATGTAGATGTGCAAAAAGATTTTAGAAATTTGATTTTCAAAAACTGGGACCCACAGGTGTCAAATTTCAAAACTTAGTAATTGAAGCTTGTGACCTAAATTCCTCTTTCATTTTTTTCTTCATGCATTTAATTTCTATACAGTATTATCACCTACTGTATCTAGATGCGCAATAAGGTTTTTGAAATTTGATTTTCAAAAACTGGGGCCCACAGGGGGTCAAATTTGGAAAGTTGTGAATTTAAGCTTGTGCCCTTAACTCACCATTCATTTTTTATTTTAGGTATTTTATTTCTTTACGATATTGTCACACACTGTATATAGATGTGCAATAAGGTTTTAGAATTTTGATTTTTTTTTAAATTGGGGCCTTTAGGGTTCGAATTTCAAAAATTGGGAATTATATTTGGGTGACTGAAAGTTTTCTTTCATTTTTCATTTTATACATTTTATTTCTATACAGTATTGTCATACACTGTATGCAGATGTGCAATTAGGTTTTCGAATTTTAATTTTCAAAAAATTGGGCCTGTATTCAAAGATATAATTGTGAAAAAAGTGCACAGGAATACAAAATGTGGGGAGTGCGGTGATAGCTATCGTTTCCGACTGTCTAAGTCTAGTTATTATCTCCGCATTTCGAATGAAGTTCGCGGATATTTTTAATCTGTCCGTCTCCCCGTCCGTCTGTCTGCCCGTCTGTCCGTCCGTTAGATAATCTTGTCTCCAGAACTCCTTGTTCATTTTTAATTTCTATACAGTATTGTCACAAACTATATGTAGATGCGCAATAAGGTTTTAGAATTTTGATTTTCAAACATTGGGGCCCACAGGGGTCGAATTTCGAAAATTGGAAATTTAAACTTGTGACCTGAACTCCTAATTCATTTCTCATTTTATGCTTTAAATTTCTATTCAGTATTATCACATAGTGTATTTAGATGCACAATAAGGTTTTCGAATTTTGATTTGTTTAAATTGGGGCCCACAGAGGTCGAATTTCGAAAATTGGAATTTAACCTTGTGACCTAAACTCCGCATTAATTTTTCATGTCATGCATTTAATTTCTATACAATATTTTAAATACTATATGTAGATGCGCAATAAGGTTTTGGAATTGTGATTTTTAAATATTGTGGCCAACAGGGGTCGAATTTCGAAAACTGGAAATTTAAACTAAACTCCTTATTAATTTTTCATTTTATGCTTTTAATTTCTATACAATATTGTCACATACTGTATGTAGATGCGCAATAAGATTTTAGAATTTTGATTTTCACAACTTGAGGCCCACATGGGTTGTATTTCGGAAATAGTGAATTTAAGCTTGTGCCTTAAACTCCTGTTTCATTTTTCATTTAGATTTAGCAAATTTATTTTTTTTTTAATTTTGAAAATCTATTAAGGGATCCAATTTTGGGACCGAAAATGGTGAAATTGCTAATTTTGCCTTGTCTCTGGAAATACTCATTCATTTTTTGTTACAATGGTTTCATTTGTTTATAATATTGTTCTTCACTATGTTTAGATGTGCAGTAAGGTTTTCAATTTTGAAATTTGATTCAGGGTTCCAATTTTCAAACTGAAATTGTGAAATTGGTAATTTTTCTCTGTTAATTGTTCTTTGACTTGTGCAGGGGATGGACATCGTTTCTGATGGCACCAATTTCTAGTTATTATTAGTATTATTATTTGTAAAACAACATATACCCAGCTTAGTTGCTAGTATTTCGATACTAGCGAGAAATTGATACATTAAATTTACTGTTAAAAAAATGTAAAATTTGCAAAAAACTAAGGAGAATCTCCCTCGTTCATAGCTCTGTCCTTAGATGGTTTAGCACAACCCATTTTGGTCATTTTGTCATTTTTCGAATTTGCTATTCAACATTTTGCATTATTGTTTTGATTTTTAAATTTGTAGGCATGATGAGTCGTCAATATCGACGAAATGTACACATCCTGTGCATCAAAACTGGTATCAAAGAATTTAATTTGGAGATTTGAATAAAATCGTAGATCACCGAGTTACCGCTATTGTATACAGGTTTTCTTCAAGATGCCACAATGTTTTCATCAGCTTTTCTTCCGAATATTCTTGTTTTAAATTTTATTTGTTCTAATAGTTTTTATCTTTTTCAGGCAAAAGAAGTATAAAATACAGATTTTGGACTAGCAATGACAGAATTAAGCCTTACGCATGATTTTGTTCGTTTCGGCAATACTGCGTAACGAATGGTTTTGGATTCCTATGGTCAGACATTGAGATCCTCTTATTGTCCAGTGCTTTTAGTTCACCTGACCCAAAGGGTCATGTGAGCTATTCTCATCACTTGGCGTCCGTCGTCCGGCGTCCGTCCTTCATCGTTGTCTGTTAACTTTTTACAAAAATCTACTGGGCCAAATGGAACCAAACAAGCATCATTAGGGTATCTAGTTTAAATGTGTCCGATGACTCCGCCTGCCAACCAACATGGCCGACATGGCTAAAAATAGAACATAGGTGTAAATTTGAGGTCCTCTTTCAGAATTAAGTCCGATGACCCGGGTTCTCAACCAAGATGGCCACCATGAATGAACTTACTTTAGCATAAGGCCCTATGGGAGAATTCATTGAAAAATCTTCTTGTCTGAAACCACTTGCCCAATTGGAACCAGACCTGGTAGCAGTGTGTTTAGGAGATCCTCTTTCAGAAATATGTCCGATTTCATGGACTATGAATCAAGATGGCCGCCACAGTCGAACTTAATTTAACATAGGACCTTCTGGGAAATTCACTCAAAAATCTTCTTTGTTCTGAAACCACTAAGCCAATTAGAACTAGACTTGGTAGCAATGGTCCTTATAAGATGTTCCTCTTTGTGAATTGTGTCCGATGACCCGGACTGTCAACCAAGATGGCCGCATAGCTGAACTTAGTTTAACATAGGGCCCTTAAGGAAAATTCATTGAAAGATCTTCTTGTCTGAAACCACTTGACCAATTGGAACCAGACTCGGCAGCAATGGTCCTTAGGGGGTCTTCTTTCAGAAATATGTCCTATTTCGCGGACTGTGAACCAAGATGGCCGCCACAGCCAAACTTAGTTTAACATAGGACCCTATGGGAAATTCACTCAAAAATTTACTCGTCTGAAAAACTACTGAACCAATTGGAACTAAAGTTTGGTCCTTAGATGGTCCTCTTTCAGAATTGTGTCCGATCACCCGGATTGTAACAAAGATGGCTGCAACAGCCGAACTTAGTTTAATATAGAACCCAATAGAAAAACCAGCCAAATGGTCTGCAACACTTACATTTTTAGTCCTGCTCAAGGTGAAAAGTTAAATCCAGGTGAGCAATACAGGCTCTTGAGAGCCTCTAGTTATATTGTAATGAGCAATCTTTTATTAAAAAACTACTTTGTAGAAAACTTTGCATTTAAACTAACATGAAAACTTAAGGTTTGGTACACATAAAACCTGTTTAACATCTCTAATGCCCAATGTCTGTACCAAGTCATACTATATTGAATCTCAATTTGTGCTTTTTATCCTTTAGTCTGAAAGTCTTTAGACTTGATGGCGTTAAGGTCATTGTTGAACTTCCCTGATATTCGTTTTTATTTATTTAGTATTTTGGTTATTTCAATAAGTTGCGTATCTGTTCTCACTATACCCTATCTTTATTCAGCGACCTTTCCCTTTATATTGCCTTTTTAAAATATATTTCGTGTCAAAAGTTTGGCCCACGTCTCTTAGTTTGTTGTTTAGTGTTTGAGAACACAGTTGGCTGTCGCTATCTTAAATTTGCTATATATATCTTTATTCTCATAAAGTCAGTTACACTGATACAGAGAAGGATAACAAAAACATAAAGCATACAATACAGTCACAGACAATACAAGACTATTTACACTATGTACACAAACTGAACTAACCTTACAATAAAAGGTACCTGGTTCTAGCCAGGGGTAATACAGTGAGAATTTATGTCTTTTATGAAGTTACATAGTTTTTGTAGCAGCGACTGTTTTTTGCTCGACATTAATTGTGAGAATTTATAAGTATTCAAATTTTGTAAATAAAACCTAGGAATATATTTTTTTCGATTCTCTGACAAAAAAGTGCATTCCAAAATATAATGAAATTCATCCCCAAGTTTTTGACTATTACATAAATGACAATATCTATTTTCTCTAGCTATATGTTGCCATCTACCGGTTTCAATTGGTAAATGATGGTTTGTTGTTCTAAATCTGCATAAAATCTTTGCTTGTTTTTGTCTCAGAATATTGAGATATTCTTCAAATTCGAATTTTGTTTTATATATTCTGTAGTTCAGACCTTTTGACGATTCGAAAACATCAGTATTCCAGTTTTGAATAAATTGATCTAACAGTCGTTGCTTCACATTAAGTTTAAGCCATTCATTGTTCATAAAATTTTCTGTTTGCCAAATGTTTGATAACCCACAATTGTCGAAAATGTGTTTAACATATTTTATCCATGGCATATTTACATTTTCATTTTCAAATTCTTTTCTTGAGAGTCTGTACATAATATATGAAACCTTGGATTGTTTACCATTTATAAGTCTTCCCCAATATGACACAGCTCTAATTTTAATATCAATACTTAAAGGATGTCTTCCTAATTCGCCATAAACCATGTAATTAGGTGTTGACGATTTTAAATTTAAAAGTATTTTACAGAATTTTAAATGAACTTTCTCTAAAATATCAACTTTACCAAAACCCCATATCTCACAACCATACAATAATATTGGTTTTACCATTTTGTCAAAAAGGTCTAATTGAATTTTAATTGACAGTTTGTAATTTCTTCCAAGTTTTAAAACATGATACATAGCTTTATAAGCCTTTTCTGATAATTTCTTCTTCGTCAGATCAAAATTGCATGTTTTAGTAAAAAATATACCCAAGTAATTAAATTCTTTTACAATTTCAATGTCAGTATTTTTATATGTAAAACTCTGATTTAAAGGTTGTCTTCCTAAACCAAAAATCATGATTTTTGTTTTATTAGCATTTACTTTGAGTTTCCACAAATCACAATATTGAGAAAAGGCATTTAGTTGTAGTTGAAGATCGTTTACACTTTCTGCCATTAATACAGTATCATCTGCATACAGAAGAACAAATATTTTCAAATACATATCAAGTTTTCTTTCTAAGTCAATTGTTACGGTGTTCAAACCAACAATATTTTTTGATGACAGAAAATCCTCTAAATCATTTAAAAACAATGAGAAAAGAAAGGGTGATAAATTTTCTCCCTGTCTTACACCTGTTTCACAGTCAAAATATTCTGATATACATTTTTCATGTGAAATGCAAGATTTTATATTTGTATACATATTATATATCACATTATACATTTTACCATTTATGTGATTTAAAAGTAACTTATGAAAAAGACCATTTCTCCATACCTTGTCAAAAGCCTTTTCAAAATCGATGAAAGCACAGTACATTTTTTTTCGCTTACATTTAAGAAGTTGGAATAAGGTGAATATTGAAAATATGTTATCTATAGTTGAGTAATTTTGTCTAAAACCTGTTTGGTTTTCATTTAATAGAGACCATTCCTCAGAAAAAGTATTTAGTCTGGCGTTTAAAATAGCAGTAAATAATTTACCAAAACAACTGACAATTGTAATTGGTCTGTAATTTTTTGGATCACTTGATTGACCTTTATTTTTGTAAATTGGTTTAATGATTCCGGATAACCAACTTTTTGGCAAAATACCAGATTCGAAAACTATGTTGAATAATTTTTCGTAAATATCTAGGAAAACACTGGAACTATTTTTAATGTATTCATTTATTATATTGTCATCTCCGCATGCTTTATTATTTTTGAGCGATTTTATACATTTAAGTATTTCATTCTTTGAAATTGGTTGATTTATCTGTTCATTTATATCATTGGGGAATCCATTTTCAGGAATAGGTGTAGGCTGTTGTTCATCTGGGCTAGCTTTATTCAGATCTTTGAAAAAGTCAAATAAAGATTCCATGTCTATATTTGGTTGTTTTTGTTTTTTATGGGTGCCTAATTTTTTCCAGAAATATTTTGGGTCATTTATTGATGCATCATGTAAATCGATTGATAGTTTATGACAAAAATCGTTATATTTTTTATCCATAACATTTTTATAAGCCTTTTCAGCCTCATCCATGTTAGAACGATTTTCTATGTTGTTGTGAGTCTTAAATTTTCGTTTAAGTCGTCTAAAATTTTGTCTTGCCGTTTTGCAATCAGCATCGAACCAAGGTTTGTCATTGTTATTTTCATTATTGTGCATTTCATTGTTTTGTTTAGGTTTATAAGTTCCAAAAGTTCTTGCTGCTGACTCGTTAAAAACCTCACCGATGCTACTTACAAGGTTATTTATATTGTTTTCATTCATTTCCATAGTTAAGTTTTCGAATTCAGAAAGTATGTCTTCAATTTGACGTATATTGTCAATCGAAAGATTTTGATTGAAGTCATTTGCTTTTTCGTTTTTCCATGGTTTTACCTTTTCAGAATTATTAAAATCATTATTTTTAACAATATTTTCACTTTCATTTACAGCATAAGATTTAAGTACCAGGTGAAGCGGAGTATGCGCATCTGAGAAAAGCTTACTATGTTCTAATATTTCAAATTCTGAAACAAATTTTAAAAGCTTGGGACTACTTATACAGTAATCAACTACACTTGCATTCCTGCAAGTAAATTTACCTATACCGGCATCCTCACCTATTCGCCCATTTAATATAAACATATCAGATCCTTTGCAAAAATTTAGGAGTAAATTTCCATATCTATTTTTATTCTTATCCAGACTCACTCTCTTTGTTTTAATATTAAGAGTTTCTAATAATGTGGACGAATTATTTATAAATTCAGTTATATAATTTTCCGTATGTTTATTTTCTTCTATTTCAAAATAATCAGTTTCTTCACCGGTTCTTGAGTTAAAATCGCCCAATAGGCAAATATGTTCTGACCTATTTATCATTTGTAAAAATTCTTGCTCTATTTCATGAAAAGCATCATCAGATGAATATTTAGTATATTCTGGTGGAATATATACTATCCCAAAAATTACCGGAATGTTAGTACCGACCAATATTTTGCTACATTTAAACCACATGACATATTTACTTTTCGTTTCTATGACTTCAATATATTCATTTAGTTCATCTCTATAACACAACATTATACCACCAGAGCGTCTACTTGCAACTTTCTTTCTGTTTTTCATCACGGATTTATAACCAGGTATATCAATTAAGTCAATGTCGTCAGTTTTTGTTTCAACGAGACATATTATATCGTAGTTTTCAATCAACTGTTTAAATTCAGGATACTGTAATCTTGTTTTAATTCCACAACAATTTAACCCTAAAATTTTCTTTGTATTTTCAGAATTTTGTGATTGTTTACAATCCTGATCAATATTTCCTTTATCAAATTCCGAATCCGTAAGCGAGTTGCAAGTGTCATTCTGATCAGTCATTATTATATTGTTAGTATATCTGACCGATTCAGTTGTTACATGATCACACAACTCATTTATATCTGAGTATATATCTACATTTTTTCTTTCTTTTATAATTGAATTAAGAGCCAAATCTTTTACGAATATGTAAGTTTGTTCTATGTAGTTATTTTCAATTTCAATCGTAAGCTTGTGGTCAGACATACTATCATTGCTACAATTTACACAGTCAAATTTACAACATTTACATATCTGTGTGAAATAACATGATGATTTAGTATTTTTACATGTATTTGCCCTAGACGAGTTATCTTTAACACCGTCTTCAAAAGTAGAAAAATAAAACAAGTTTTCGTCAGTATTTACATCTTCGTAGTTGATATTACCAGCAGAGTTAATACCCCCTCGGCGTCCCTAGTACACCATATCACCCGATTCCGTATGTACGGTACCAACTTGGCGGCCGCTCGGTGGATAGAGGATTTACAATGCCCCTCGGTGATGGTCGAGGTTCGCTGCCAGGCGATGACTGTTCCGAAAGTTTTGGCCGTTTGAACGGTCTGTCACTGTTTTTAGGTGTTTGTACAAGCGAATCTCGGTACCCGGTTCCAACGACATTTGTACTGTTCTGAGCTCCGACTGGTTCAGAAGGGGCGGGCACAGTGTTGTTACTAGTATTTGGGATATATCTGTTGCCATCTATAAAGAGTTTATCACGAACAAGAACAGCATTTTTCCTTTGGTATAAAGCGTCTCGCAATACGGGGTACAGGGGTTTCCGTCTATCTTCAACAGATTTGGGGAATTGCCGGTGAATTCCCCAACGGGTGCCCTTGAGCCAACGTGCTCTCGACATTACTTCCTCTAGCTCTTTGTGGTATAAGAATCGGGCTACGATCGGTCGTATCTTACCCGGAGTACGTTTCCCAAACCGATGGATATTTCCGAATTCGATCGGATGCTCTATCCCCAATTCCTGATAGATGAAGCCCCTCAACTTAGCCTCAGTATCTTCTCTTTTGTTTTCAATTAGATTGGTAAAGATTAAATTGTTCTTCATAGACCTGCATTGTAAGTCCTCTATTGCTTCATAGATTTTACCTAAGTCGGTCGGATTAATGTTCGTATTGTTTGCGGTGTGTCTGCCTTTTTCAAGGATTTCTATGCGTTTTTTCAATTGATCAACTTCTCCCTTTAATAATATGGTGTTTTTATTCATTTTACTACCATCGGCATATAGCTTAACGATGTTCGAAACATTCTTCTGGACTTGTTCTTCTACTTTATCATACAAGTTACTCATGCCCTCGCAGCTGTCTTCACACTGTCGGAATTTTTTACGCATTTCGTCTGTTTCGTTTTCAATTTGTGTTACACGCCCGGAAACTAACATTATTGAGTTTGATAAAGTTTCAAAACGTTTGTCTATGTTTTGACTCATAGAATCTAAATTGCTTTGTATATTGGTTACAATTTGTAGAATCATGTTTAATACGGGATTGTCTGATGCATTTTCAATTATTTCGCGACTCTGTCGGATCAATGAAGAGGTTTCTTCCAATGACTGCGTAGCCATGATGATATGTGATTTACAATTGGATAATCGAGATGACGTATAAATGTTTATTCACAGCTGACTGAATAATATTACTATAAATTCGTAGGTTTACAACCAGGGTCCAAAGTCCAATCAGTGTTACGATGTAATGGATTTGTTGTGATATATGTAATTACTGTTTACCCTCGGGTGACAGGTCGGGTCTCAATGAACAGTACTAAGTTAATATATACAATAATTATAATGTAAATACATAGGGGTTAAGAACTCCCAGCATCTCTGTGGAAAAGTTATATATCACGGATGAGATAAGTTATTATATATTCACTGTTTCGAAATTTTCTCCATAATATTCCGTAGAACTACCCAAAATCCAAGTTTTTCTTCCGGACAAAATAACCCTCCATTTTCATATAAGTCACATGATCTCCTCTTTGCTGACACGAAAAGCTGATCCATCATACAGTAACTTTATAATAATTTGCATTTTTTAAATGATATCTCAAAATTCCTGTTGTCTTAAATTATATATAGATGTGCAAAAGAGATAACTAGAATCTAAAGTATTTATACACAGTTAAACCTACTTTAAAGGGGCACATCTATATAGCAAATCACTATAAAGGACACTGAAAATGTGACCGTTATGAAAAAAGTTTGTAAAATTAACCTCTGTATAAAAGACACTTTTCTTTGACACTTTGCAAAGTCCTTTATAAACAGATTAACTGCATTTGTGGTTATACAAATATAGCGAAATCAGTTTCTTTGCCTTAATATTGTACTTTAATTTTTATGATCATAACATATCAGTTTCTTTGCCTTAATATCGTACTTTAATTTTTATAATCATAACACATTTATTTAGTTGCTATTTTAGTTAACACGGTTTTTCCAATGCATCTAAAAATATAGCATTTTGTTTGTATTCTCATTATTTACATTATGTAAGCCTAAATAATTGATTATCATGCACTTTGATCTTTTGGTTTTGTAATTAGTGATTGATATAAGGGCATTGATTCCTTTAATGTAACTAAACAATGCAAATTAGGATGTTCTTTGTATAATTTGATACAATCAGTCGTAATAATTAATAGCTTTCATGGCAATTATAAGCAAAACTTTAAAGAAAGCGAAAGCATATAAAAGTTACATTATGTTTTACTTCAGTTGAGTATAACTTAAATAAACATAGGGGAGATTATTTAGTAGTAGTTAAGTCAACTTTTTTTGCTTTGCACGTGTTTGTAAAATGATTTGTAGTTTCAATTTCCTTAACCGACTTGTATTTTGAGGTATTTTTATAGTCGAGTAAAATAACAACCCTTTAAAAATTATTTTATACTGAAACCCAAAACCTCTTTCTGCTCCGCTTGCCAATACTCTAATATTCCAGTAGAGTGCAAAATGGATAGATTTGCAGATATACTAGCTCCTAACTTTCCATACCACTTACTAGTAATAAATTTATAATAGTATAAACCCATAACGTTCCCCCACAGAAGTACCCGCCAATGATGTTCCCTCCATACTTTGGCTAAATGATCGATTTGCTGTGTTAACAATTGTAAGGAAGAATAATACCATCTATTATGAAAGAATTAGAAAATACGCATTTATAATCATGTGACCTTTTGGATGTACAATATCAATAGTGCATGTACATTCGTATTAAATTACCATTTTTTATTAATTGTATGGACAGAGAAAACATATGTGATCTTATTACCGATTTAGTTTGTGGACGTCTGTATAGTATTATACATTACAAGTGGACATACGTGAGTAGAATCTCTGATACCGTTATTGTTACTTTGATGCCGTTTTATGGAACAAGCGTCTTGTGATATCAAGTTGATACTTCACAATTAAGTCTTTTGCAGAGGTAGATGTGAGTTTTAATAGACCTAAAGTAATTAATATTGACCGACGCCAAAATGATTAAACGATGTAAAACCAAAACCCTTCTCAGCAATTTGTTTTGCATGATTGAGATACACTTTAGTTTGAAAATATATCTTGGTAAAACTAAGAATATACTACTCAGGAAAAGACATCCTTAATGTTTACAGATTGAATTAAAATTTTGAAATATTGGTATAGGAGACATAAAACGGAGAACAATTTAGATGTTTTAGATTTATGTGTGCATGGGAGAAATTAAAAGGAGTACAATTTTAACGCCTATACCTACATGTTTTAGATTTATGTGTGTATGGGAGAAATAAAACGGAGTATAATCTTAACGACAATACCTACATGTAGATGTCTGTGTGCATGAGAGAAATAAAACGGAGTACAATCGTAACAATACCTACATGTTTTAGATTTATGTTTGATGCCATAGGAGTGCAAGACGTTTTAGATCTATATGTGGTGGCATGGGAGAAAAATCTTTACGACAATACCTAGATGTTCTAGATCTGTATGGTGACATTCTGTCTCAATAAAAACTTTATCCTTAATCTTTCATTTTTTAATACGTTACATTCATACATTTAACTTAAAATTCGATGTTAAAATTTTCAATTAACTTGTTTTCCCTTCATGGTTATTTTGCTGTTTGGATATATATTGCGTATATATATTAAAAGCTTTATGACATAGAAGATTAATTGAAATAACACGACTATTAATTCTACCGAAGACAACGAAAGTTATATGACGATATATTACTGAGATCAGTACAAGTTCAGGAAGAGCAATATCTTTGCTGTCTATTGGTGTTTCCCGTATATCTTGTTTCTTGTACAAGAAAATTTATTAAAGTAATAAATTGATTTATTCCTACTTTAAAAGTCATACCAATAATAGTAAATTTATTTTAGCAATCGGTCATACTGTTCCAACAACATGAACTGACATTAAAATGGTAGGTACCTTTATAAATCAGTTATTAGAACTAATGGGAGAGGATACTCCAAATTAATAGTCAGTCCTTTGTCTTTAAAAAATGCATTATGTTCTGACTATGTGTGTGGTGAAATGTGATTTGTGATTACTATATTATATTGTATGTTTGAAATCTCTGCATATTTTTATTTATTGTAATTTTTCCTCTCTCTTTTTTTTATTTATAAATCTCTGCATTTTTTTATTTATTGTAATTTTTCCTCTCTCTTTTTTATATATGTATGTATATAAATTGTATGCTTATACCCTTAATTGGGGAGCATTGCATACAATAAAGTAGCGTTTTAAACCGCTCTGCCAGTACTGAAAACTTTAAACAGTTCTGTGGAAATACAGTGTAAGCACTCGATCTGATAAATATTTGTCAAATATACCATTTTAAGATATTGATTGAGCTTTTATAATTTAGATACAGGACGAGACAGAATTAGTGAATTTAGTGCACCATAAGTTGAATCACTTCTAAAATTTACTGCCATGTACAAAAAGCAACGTCTTCAGAAAAAAACATTGATCAATACAAATATCTATTAATAAAGAAAACAAAAAAAACAAGGAGATAAATTTTACAACACTAGAAACTTGTTACATTTGTCCAATATTTTAAACCCATCTTCGGTATATATAACATAAGTACATTACCTAAAAGTTTACATTCATGACATTGCGATCAATTTGTACGGTACCTAAAAGTTTACATTGTCTAGACAAATATCAAATGAATCCCTGAAGCTATAAAAGCAGTTATGCAAAACATAATTGTTGGTCAAATTCTAGAATATCAGATTTGTAGAAGCCATTCAAATATACATTGCTTTTAATCTGCAGTATCAATGAGTTCACCAAGTAATTATTTAGAGATACTCTTGGGTAAATCTACCACAGGAATATAAGTATTTCTTGAATTAGATCTTCAACTTGAGAACTATGATAGATTAAATTAAAACAATGTAATTTTGATGACCTGTATGATCCTGTATGCTTAAGCTAGATGTTGTAAGTGCAGTTTCAGCAGTAAAGCGTGCAAGTATTCCACTTTCCAATTATCTCAACTGATTATATCTGTATCACAGGGCACAGAACAGCTTATAGCTATAACTTTCGGACGCATAAGAATAGATAATGGACTAATAGGGAGGTCATTCAACATATCCAAAAATCAATTTTTAGGACATCTAATTTAATGTCATTAATAGGCATACGATGAAATGTGTTTTCTTCAACCTGACCTTTAACCCAATATGATGTTTACTCTACATTGTAATAAAGTGGTGTCATAACCTGGATGGGAAAAATTAATTAATGGACATGTCCTTTCAGTGAGTAACGTAAACCCATGCCTGATTCATACCATAATTTGTTATTATTTCTTGGGGTGGCATGCGTTATTATTCAAGCATATTAGATAAAAAAAAATATAAAATAAGCAGCATACATGTATACATACATATATAAGAAAGCAGATTGATTTGAAGATAAAAAAAAAATACAATTATAGCGGACCCAGTGGCCATGTTCATCACGTGTTCATTATAAATACAAATTATCTCACGCCAGTCAACACCGAGGTATAGCATACTCGTCTCAGATTCTAATTAAAATTGAGGTAAAAGTAGCGTAAAAACTCAGTACAATAAACAAAATATCCCATATGTATGTCATAACAGTTAAAGCAAATGAATTTTATTACATTGAGTGTGGTGAAATACCGGGATTTCCGAGTGAAATCAAATCCGATAATTCACCGAGTGAAATCGAAAGTCATATTGCACTCTACATGCTCTATGAAGTGATGTATCAATAGCCGAAACACTAATAATTGTCTGACATGATTATTCATTGATTTGTTATAGAAATTACCAGTATTTAACAAAATTAAAAAATAATTGAATTACTCAGGGTTCATTCCTTGTATTGCACATGGTAGATCTCCTTAGCTGAAATTTGGCTTCCTATTTCAGTATTTTTGGTTATGAGTACTTCTTGTTTTTAAAATAAGTTTGGTTTTTCGTCTTCCAAATGTTTCGGTTTCAAAGCTGCTGATGAGAGGTAACTCCTTGAAATGCGTCGTATACAGTATAGTATAAATTTACTATATCTAATATTAGTATCTTTGGATTGGTATTTTACCTATGCGCTACGCGTATTGGTGAATTAATGTGTTGTTCGGTAACTCGTAGATTTTTAGGTATTCGCATTTCATGATTAGTTCTACTATACATGTAATTATTGCGGTTTTGTCGTAAACATAATCGGAGGACTACACGGAGAACTTTACCACCGTGACCGTAAAAATTCTCACCTTTTGCTGTATATGCAAGACATTTCCTACCAATAATCAAAATAATTGCAATATGTCTTATCCTGTATTGTTTATCTTATAACTGTATGAAATATTCAGACAATAAAGATTCTAGGCTACTAATATAATTGTGTTGCCCTATCCTTCTGAAAATGCATCATCAGCAGTGATCAAGGTTGAAGACTTGGTAATAATAACCCAGAAAAACAAACACAAAAAAATGGATAACAGGAAGGTCAACAATGACATACCAATCAATCAACGCCACCCAAAACTTTGATTACCACGTCAAAGACGCAAGGATACTAAAGGGTTTAAAAAAATAATCAAAGGATAGAAATTATTTTGAGGCTGATACCACAAAGTTCGGTTCTGTTTCTCACTTTTTGTCAGTCCTTTTTGGCTTTTCCATAAGTTTTGGTCACGATTATGCCAGATAAACACTATTCCAGTGACGACTCCGTAACGCAAAAATAAAGTGAATAGATAGATAAATAAATGAATAAATAGATAAACAAATACATAAAATAGATTTAATTGTATTAATTAATTTTAAACAATAGAACAATTTTAATAAGACCAAAAATAGATAAACAAATAAATAAAACAGATTTAATTGTATTAATTAATTTTAAACAATAGAACAATTTTAAAAAGACCTTGCCCTCAATATTAAACGTTTCGTATAAATCTGACGTATTTTTACCCCAGAATTGTACAAAGTAAAGTCAAGAAATATCAAAGGGATATTCGAAGGAGAGGAAAATCGTAACAACTGACAAACTCCGGAGAACAACGAAGACAAGACCAAAACAATACATGCACTACAATTAAAAACTAAAAAAATATGAACAACAAAGTGATGTTAATGTTTTATTGTGCGATATTTGCATGTTTACAATTGCACACATCACTATATGCTAAAGGCCAAATGTCAACATAGCAATCCACCATTCCTTGCTGTAAGAATATTGTGGCTACCTATATCTTATAAGAAACAAAAAAAGTTGAGTTAAGTTCTATTTCATTTTCTTCAAAATTACATACGGCGCGTCTCTGGACAAGGCTTTTAACCGTAATCTTGATTGAATTAAAGTTTCATTCCTAGAGATTGACTTAATATACAAGTTTATAGAGCCTTCAGAACAAATATCCTGTCAATTTTGTAGAAATATGATAACATTTTACAGATATATGACATACAGAATTACACAGAATGCATCAGTAATTATGTTATCCATGTTGTAGGATTGACTAACCATGTCTCATTAAATAAATAATAAATCTGTGCCAGTTACGTTACTACTATACAAAACCTAAAACCATGATTGATGTAATAACAAACTATTCATTATTCTATGTAATTACATTTCGGTATGAATTGCATTAACGATATGGAATATAGTACTGTCTAGGAATACGTTATATGTCATGTATGTAATAGAAGTGTATTTATACATGTAAATCAACTGTAGAAGATACCGAATCAATGCATGTCAGAAAGGAAATCCGAAATCGTAATCCAGAGGACAATACCCGAACGAAACAAACCAAAAAGGAACACGACTGGCAAATAGACAAAGAGAGCGACATACGAACAAGGAACACTGAAAACTAAAGCGTGGGAAACACGAACTCCAACAAAAAACCTGGAGTGATATCAGGTCCTCCGGAATGGTAAGCATATTCTGTTACGCCTGCGGCACCCGTCGTACTGCCCAGTGGTCAAAGCCGTTAATAGTTCTGTATAGGTAAATGCTTCGTATTGTAAAGTACTGTTTAATGTATGAAATACTGTATTTAGGTAGGATTTGTGGATACTAAAGTTGATTCTTTTTGTTTAGTGCTTGTGGTTTGTTACTCCTGGTGGGAGATCACTTGAAAACCTGTAGTAGTAATTAATCCTTTCTACCGGATGCATGATATATTGTCTCAATGATGCGTATGGCGTGTGAAACGTTGCAATATTCACAACAAACAAAATATATGTTCATAAAATAAAATAATTGTTCGTAAAAACAAATATTTGTTCATAAAAACAAAATATATATATTTAATAAATCAAAATATGTGTTCATAAAATAAATTATTTATGCATAAAACATAAATATATGTTCATAAATGAGTTTTGTTCATAAAAAATTGATATATGTTCATAAAAACAAATAATTGGTCATAAAAACAAATAATTGGTCACAACAATTAAATAAGTATTCATGAAAACAATATATATGCATAAAACATAAATATATGTTCATAAAATTAAATAATTGTTCGTAAAAATGAATATTTGTTCATAAAAACAAAATATATATTCAATAAATTAAAATATGTGTTCATGAAATAAATTATTTATGCATAAAACATAAATATATGTTCATAAATTAGTTTTGTTCATAAAAAATTGATATATGTTCATAAAAACAAATAATTGGTCATAAAAACAAATAATTGTTCATAACAATTAAATATATATTCATGAAAACAAAATATGTATTCATAGAATCAAAATATTGATTCATAAAATCAAAATATTCATTCATAAAATCAAAATATCGATTCATAAAATCAAAATATTCATTCATAAAATAAAATATATGTTCTTAAAATTTATGAATACGTTCAATAATTTGCATCATGGGATACGTCGTTTCTTTTGTCGCAGTGTATTTAATTGGACAATCAAAAACGAAACTAGGATGACTGGTCGTATGGCGGGGAAAATTAACTCTAAGTTTCATTGAACAAAATGGCTAATGATAGGTGCATGCTATCATTTCATGAGGAATACTCTGATTATACTGTTTATTCAAAAGGTTAAGAATACACTAGGTCCTCACATACTTCAGCCAGTATGCACACGTCACATCATCATCAATCAGCGACAGCGTTGCATAATTTGTAAATTGTAAAACTTGAGCGTTTTGCCAATCCTTTTCATTAGGATAAATCGAGCTTGAGCTACTCAGGTTTGGACCAATTGTTGGTTAACCCCTCCCACTGACACTAATTAGTCCAAATACTTTCCCGAGGAAATCATCCTTTTACATTTTTATTGCATTTTATATCATACAGCTTACAAACCTTCTGGATTTATATTTATGATTTATATTCGATATTTATGCTTGGTAAGTTGACGTATCGTACTAATTGTTTTCATTATCAGTGGAGATATTGTTAATTGTTAACTGTCTCCATTGAAGAGTCAATTTCGTTTTGGCGTTTATATGAACGTGGTCGCGTGTTATGAGATGTTTCCGTCTTTAATCTTTTCTTTAGTTCCTTAAGTATAGTTGCTAGGTAAATCTAATAAAGATTTTTCAAGATATTTAGATATGTCAGCATGACAGCTGGCACACTTGCGTGGAGTTAAATTGATAAAAGTTTAGAGTTTTACAGGTATCTGTAACATCATGTCACCTACCTCTTTATTGATTTCATTGTCTGATTATATCAGGTATTCTAGGCAAACAGAAAATGTGTTTGCTGTTCCTGCAGCTGGTATATACTCTTCCTAACACTGTACCTGTTTATAGATTCTAATTGGTATTTCTTGCACATCTTCGCAATTTCAATGAAATATCCTGGATATACACAATTTTCCGCTCTACTGGGGTATATGCAAAAACATATATACTCTTTTTACCCTGTATATACACATGTTACCCTTGATATACATTTGGACACTCGCGAGTCAATGCGCTCCAAGGTTTTGAGTGTGCTTTCATTTGTAAGGTACATTTAATTGTTCCGGAAATTAAACAAAAATAAACTAAACAATTTTTTTTATCCTCTAAACCAATATCACCTATTACATTTATTATAAGATATCAATTAAGGAACCCCATTAATATCTTGATGTATCTTGATATTCGGTGTAATTATACCGATATAATAATTATGAGGGTTGGGAGGGGTATATGCAAAAATACCAGTCTCGAAATTAATTTTCCCTCGCCTGACGACATTCTGGCATAGATATCTATCAGCCATTATACATAAGTACATGTAGATGATGCTACAAATATATCTAAATATAAGAAGTCAGGTAAAATAAAGGGAATCTGACTGTGTTATACATGTTATCAAGTTTTTTGCATACTTGTATTTCAGCGAGTAAATTAATGCTTTTTTTAAGGAACGAGCTAAAAAGCTTTATATTTCTCGAGCGAATATTTACAATAAAACTTTATAATGAATTTACCGTATTGAACTCAAGTGATATCACAATTTTATTGAATGTTCGTGTAAAATTACATCTTAAAAGAATTATAACAGCTATGCCAAGAACTTAATAAAACTAAAAATATTTTGTCTCAAGGTCAAGACATTATTTCAAAATTAAAAAAAAATTCTGCAAATCAAAGCCCTGTAGACGTTGGCACAGAAAAATTAATAAACTGCTGAAGCGATTTTCCTTTTCACTGGTATTTAATTAAAATTTCTGACAAACATTGAAAACCACACATTGAAATGATGGATTAAAATATTTTGTTTGACAACAAATACAAGACTCTAATCGTATTTTAGATATTTGGTCCGAAATTTCTAAAGACTTTACAAGAACGAGACAAAAAAGTCATGCAACGGCGTTCACTTTTGTATTTAAAAAAATAATACCTGTACGTTGCTGAGGGTAATAATATAAAAAAAGAAAACATTTCTGCGGTATAAAAAGTTGAAAACATCTCTCATTGCTAATTTTGCCTTGACTCGGGTTTTCGCCTGAAATGCTTATTAAAGAATATGAATATACCGAGATCGAAGACAGGAACAAGCTACCCTATAGATAAACAAGTCTTTCCAAGACCAGCTGAGATCATGACAAGTTTAATTTTAAGATGGCAAAATAGATTGAATTTCCTGGATAAAGTAACGTTACTCATTTGTCTCAATGTTACTAAAACAATAACACAGAATTGTTATGACTGATATGCTTTTTTCATACTTATGAAAATGTAAGGATATGGTGTGTTCATCAGTGAGACAACATCCATCAGACGGAGTGTACATGTATCAGTCTGGAATAAAACATCTGATTGATTGCCTAGCTATTGATACCAGTGGCCTACTTCGATTCGTCCAACTCCAGCTACTCGGGTTACCCGAGTTACAATCAAAGTACCCGAGTTTGACCTTTTGAAACTACCCGGGTTAACTCGATATTAAACCAGCCCCTGAGCAGGTTTAATCTGGAGTTAACATGGCGACGAAAGATAAGTAAGTATCGAAAAGAGAGGATTTTTTCAGAATATGTGCTCTGATAGTAATTAAATGCATCTTGTATGTACTAGAAACATAGACTGTGGATGTATTATACTTAAATCGTAAATGTGCAAACGGGAAATTTAGGAAAATCCACCAAATGAAAATGTATATTCCAGAAAAGTGCATTGTTCAAAGATTTTCTTCAAACATCGATATAGAATCAAAATCTGATAAAATAACGTTCGTCTTTTTTTTTCAGTGCGGCCAATGTTGGAACATGTGGAATGACGGAACTAAAAATAGATGGGGAACTTATTCAATGTTCCAATGTTCAGTTAATTACTTTTGTTCGATTTTTTTTTTTTCAGAACATATTTACAAGTAACAAATATGCACATATATATGAATATAATAGAGAATCTTTCTGATATAATTTATCATAGTAAACGGTATAAGGTAGTTAGTTTTTGGATTTTTGCCGCTATTGAACATTTGTAAATACTAAATAGGAAAAAAACATGCATGTAGTTTCCCATTCAAGATAAATGACCGGAAATGACAAAAAGACATTCAGAATTAATTAACAATTAATTCAAATGTCTCTCTATCTAAGCGAAAATGGTTTCGAAAGTCCCTAGACGAAAATCTTGGCACCGTGTTTTCTATGAAATCTGTTATCCTTGGAACCTCGCCTCTGGGGAATACTGTAATACATAAATGTCCAACTAATCGCGGCAGTATTGAAGCATGTTGAGCTCAAAATGTATTCAATGTTTTCAAGTTCATCATCATAGAAAAAATTCTCTAAAATTGCTATTTCGTCCATTCTACTCTATACTCGAGTTTCCACTTCGATTCGGAAGTCACAAACGCATGCGCAGTAGAACTAAAAAAAAATAACTCGAGTTTACCGAGTAGGACAAATCGAAGTAGGCCAGTGATGTATACTGTTTAACATTTAGAGTTAGCTCATGCGTATCGTATCAATGTTTCGAAATGTAAAATATATTTATTTTTTATTTCCTATGATGTAAGGCCGTGAATACCCACTTTAGGTAAAGAAAAAATGTTGGGAGCGTTTTGTTTGTTTATGCAGAAATACATGAAATATCTATTTTTTAAGTACGTAAAAAAATGAATCCTGTCAGTAAAACATGTAAAGCAATGCTAGATATTATTGGTAACATATCATGCATGTCGTGGTTAAAATACCAGAAATTGTATATCTAACTGAATTCTGATATAGCTAACAAGAATAAATAGTGTTGATGTATTGTAAGTAATACTGACAGATAGATAAGTCAAAACACTTCTTTTACAAATAGGTTATATAATATAAGTGATCTTTGTAAGGTTAAGGATGTCAGACATGTTATTACTGTGTTCTGTTTGATAATCCAATGGTACTTTACAGCAAATCGTTCAACTGAATGTAATGATACGCAAGACAGCTTAAGTACTGTTAATCAAAGTGTTTTTGCACTGATGTTGGAAATTTGTTTTTGTTGTCCTCTTCTCCTGTCCAATGAAACCGCAGTGAAACCTTGATAGCTTTAACGTTGTATTTTTAAAGATTTAAAGTACGTGCTCACCCTTAGGAAACCCGTTATGTATGAGGCAAACGAGTTAAATTTGATTGTTGGCCTTGTACATGGAGATGATTAGTCTTCGTATATTCAATATAAAGAGGATTCCATGCTGACCTCTGTAATCTTCTGAAGTCTGAACTCACAGTTCAGCTTTTGTTTATTAATACAGAGTAAGAGAAGAAGAATGTTTGTGAGCGATACCCCTTTTCGCCATCAAAGGAGGTTTTTTTCTTTCGTTTTAGCTAGCACCTCTTTCATGGGACGCAGGAAATATGATTGCCCAAAATTCTTGGAAAATGGTCTCGTTATTCGTTAGAAAGACCACAGATTGTTTGATCATTAGTCAAATAATAACCATTCCATGGAATATATTTGTATCAGATCATTTAATGTACATATATATATATATGCAATCATTGTTGCATAAATTGTCGATGTTTTTGCTTTTGTCAATATTTGTCAAATTGCTACCCCAAATTGGTTTATCAGATGAAATCACCCATAAAAAATTGGACAGGCAAGTGGATTGTTACTAATCTAAATTGGTCGATTTCTGAGAGAAGATATATCAAACATTATATGATAATAAATATCAGAGAGTTATTATAGAAAAGAGAGAGGTTTGGGCTCGCATGAAACCAGTTTTCTTCAATTCTGTTGGCATTTAGAAATCTATTGACCCGTTTGATAAATTCTGATATCACCACACTTTGGATAAATGCTCACCAAAGAAGTTCGGAAGACCTCTAGGAGTTTTACATTGTGATTAGAGAAAAATATTCCAAATCTCTTGACGCTTTAATTATGAAATTTATCCACTCTCGATAATTTTTCATTTTTTTTAACTGCCCGGACAAGCCTCGCAGTTTAAAAATGAAATTTAATTTTGATAAATTTCATAATCAACTGGTCATCGTTGTAGAATCTATATATATCCACTACATTCTAGTCAGAAGATACCTATACTCTGTTGTGTTTTCGCTTTTTCTTATTTTTTGTCTGAAAGGGTGTGATGTTACTCCTCTGCCAGAAGTTTGTTCTATGCATGTTGAAACTTGTGTGAAAAATTTATCTACAGTATACCTTATTTCAGATGAAACAGCTCTACGGCAGCTTTAACTTTGTTCGTAGAAATCAGTGTCTGTGGGATCACTTATATGACAGCGAAGTTAAATAAAACAAAAAATCCTTCCTGTAATTTATTTTGGATATAACTTTTATACCACATCTTGGATTGGTTGTATTTCATATTTCTGGATTCGATTAAAAGAGAAAAATTTAACCTAATCATGCCAATAAGAATTAATGTCGTGTCATATTAAAGTAATAAGAACTGTTTTATTAGGTTTTCGATAAGGTACCAATTTGTAAAGACACTGGAAGCCCAAAGTCTGAGTTTGTATCATTCACTTGGAAGTCCAAAAAAATTATACATCATATCAATTTTTAATTTATTTATTCGACCGTTTTTGTTTTCATAGAAAACAAATGACAAAAGTAAAGATTACTGTGTAGGGTTAAGCTGTCTGGATGGAATTAAATATTCGTCACTCAAGCTTTTCATAGATATGAATGTTTACTGCGTCTTATATTCTTTGGCTGCTTGATGATGATAACATTTTGAAAGGTAACACTAGTCCTAGACAGACGACGGGCTGGTAAAATTAAAAGCTCATGATCGCCGGAACTTCTACGTCAGGTGAGCTAAAAATTAATAGATAATTTTCTTTAGGGAACGTTTTCAATCTGACTATCCTAAATCTGTTACAGATTTCCCCCTATATTTTTATTTTGTGCCGTTTGATGTCATTTCCATTGATGACGTTTCGATTATATTCATCTTCATTGTTAAATTTTAATACCAGATGACACGAACACGTACGTTTCTTCTGTTTTTTATAAGCACGTGTTTATACATAACGTAAGTATGAATCCCTGACGTCAATCATATGGTCACTTCTGCATTTTAAGAAATAAATCACATAAATCAAACATGGGAGTTGATTTGTATTATAATCTCATACAAATATTACAATAAGTCACTTTTAAATATAACGCTATTTTTCAAAATATCCTAAAGCCTTTGGGTATATTTTTTATAGGATTTGATATACATTGTTCTTGAATAGCCTTTTTGGCGCTTTTCTGTTATCTTTAAAACAATGCTCATATCTTCTTTCTGATTTTCCTCTGCCGTAATGGCCTATTCTGTGCTGGTTGGGGTCGTGGGACGTCAGCGTACACTCCATATATAAATCCTGAACAATCAGCAAACGTCATTGTATTTTTAACAATAATCTTCTAGCCTGAAAGCGGTATCTTTTTTTCGTCTGTCACAGCTTTACTCCTCAAATGTTGACTTTTGCCCTTCAAGTGGATTTAGTCTTTTGAACCGACATCTCAGTGGTTCTGCTTTTCTCACTGATTCCATTATAGACATCTTTAATCGATTTTTTTTCCAATAATGATAGACAATTATTTTGCATAGAGGTATGCGTTACACCGCGAAGTTAATATTTATTACACGTAGTACACCTATCATGGGAAGGAAATTCAGAACCTAAATCATCTTAGATTGTTAAGGTACATATATTTTCCATCTAAATTGGTGATCTATTGGATTTATTGTCAAGATGTTTGTAACCAATACAATGTAAGTAAAGTAAAAGGATAATCGAAGGAGGGGAACATTGGAAAAGACAAACTCCAGAGAACAACGAAGACCAAAACAATCCAAACACTATACTTAAAATCTAATAATATATGAACAACATGGACCCCATAAAAAAACCGGAGGTAGACTCAGGTGATCCAGAAGAGTAAGCATAAACGCCTGCTGATGGTGACTTTTCTTGCATCATCAAAATATGTATATCAAGTATATCCAATCTGCGATTTTAATTTTAGAATAAAATCTTGACAAAGGATAAAAAGGCAATAAGATAAAGGGGAGATTAAAAGTTCCGATACAATGTGTATATGATATGGTGAACAGAATCAACAGTTCATAATCTACAGACAATTAATCTGTTTATAACAAACAGTATCAAACGTTGCGATTCAAGAGACAATGCGTATATGGTAAACACTATCAACAGTTCCGATTCAAGAAACAATGTGCATATGGTAAACAGTATTAAAAGTTCATAATCTAAATACAATTAATCTGTTTATGGCAAACAGTATCAAAAGTTCCGATTCTAGAGACAATGTGTATAGTAAACATTATCAAAAGTTGCGATTCAAGAGACAATGTGTATATGGTTAACAGTATCAACAGTTCCGATTCAAGAAACAATGTGTATATGGTAAACAGTATCAAAAGTTCCGATTCAAAAGACAATGTGTATATGGTAAACAGTATCAAAATTTCCGATTCAAAAGTCAATGTGTATATGGTAAACAGTATCAAAAGTTCCGACTCAAGAAACAATGTGTATATGGTAAACAGTATCAAAAGTTCCGATTCAAAAGACAATGTGTATATGGTAAACAGTATCAAAAGTTCCGATTCAAAAGTCAATGTGTATATGGTAAACAGTATCAAAAGTACCGACTCAAGAGACAATGGGTATATGGTAAACAGTATTAAAAGTTCCGATTCAAGAGACAAGGTTTATATGATAAAGAGTATTAAAAGTTCATAATCTAAAGGCAATTAATCTGTTTATGGCAAACAGTATCAAAAGTTCCGATTCAAGACACAATGTGTATATGGTAAACATTATCAAAAGTTCTGATTCAAGAGACAATGTGTATATGGTGAACACTATCAAAAGTTCCGATTCAAGAGACAATGGGTATATGCTTAACAGTATCAACAGTTCCGATTCAAAAGACAATGGGTATATGGTTAACAGTTTCAAAAGTTCCGATTCAAGAGACAATGGGTATATGGTAAACAGTATGAAAATTTCCGATTCAAAAGACAGAGGGGATATGGTAAACAGTATCAAGGTTCCGATCCAAAAGACAATATGTGTATGGTTAACAGTATCAAAAGTTCCGATTCAAAAGACAATGGTAATATGGTTAACAGTATCAAAAGTTCCGATTCAAGACACAATGTGTATATGGTAAACAGTATCAATAGTTCCTATTCAGGAGACAATGTATTTATGGTAAACAGTATCAACAGTTCAGATTCAAGAGACAATGTGTACATGTACATATTGTAAACAGTATCAAAACTTCCAAATCTAGAGACAATTTGATAATGGCAAACAGTATCAAAGGTTCATAATCTAAAGACCATCTGTTTATGACAAACAATATCAAATTTTCCAAACCCAGAAACAATAAATACACGGCAAAAAGTATCCAAAGTTCAAATTGGATAGACAATGTGCATACGGTGAATAAAAACAAAAGTTCCAACTCCATAGACAATGTGTATATGGCATATAGTAGCAAATGGTCTAAATGCAGAGAATATTTTTATCTGGCAAATACTCTAAAAAAAAGTTCTAACTACAGACACAATATGTATACGATGAATATTATCAAACCTTCTACACCCAGTGACAATATACACGGTAAAAAGTGGCAATATCCATGGTCCTTATTTCATAATTCGTACGAATAAGATCGATGGTCAAAAGTAGGAAAGGCTTGAATAAGGTAGTATTTCTCATATATTTTAAAATTAACCGAAACGAGAAATATTTCTTATGTCAGTTCCCCGTTCTCATTCTCTATTCTATTTAAATTTATACATACAGGAATGGGATGACAGATTGGTATCAATGGGTTTTATTTTTTTCTGATGTCATAAAATCTGATTTAAAGAAACAGAAAATGAGACGGAAAAGTTTTTGCTAAGCCCTAAGACTGTCTTTATATGCTAAGTAGTATCAAAGGTTCTAAATCCAGGAACAATCTGTATTAGCTAAATAGTATCAAAGGTTCTAAACCAAGAGACAATCTGTATAAGCTAACTAAGAGACAATCTTTATAAGCTTACTAAGAGACAATCTGTATAAGCTAACTAAGAGACAATCTGTATAAGCTAACTAAGAGACAATCTTTATAAGCTTACTAAGAGAAAATCTGTATAAGCTAACAAGTATCAGAGGTTCTTAATGCAAAGACAATTTATGTAAGCCAAGTAGTAATCAAAGGTTCTGGACCCAGAGACAATCTGTATATAATTATAATCTTAGTATTATCAAATATTCTAAACTCAGAAAATCTGTATAAGCTAGCTATAGTAATACAAAAGGTTTTAAACCCAGAGACAATCCATGTAAGCTAAGTAGTATCAAAAGTTCTTACCCCATAGACCATCTGTGTTAGCTATGTAGTATCAACGGTAAACCCATAGACAATATGTTTATATAAACTAACTATTATCAAACGTTCTAAACACAGAGACAATCTGTATAAGATAAGAAGTAACGTTCTAAACCCAGAGACAATCTGTATAATCTTAATACATGTAGTATCAAAAGTTCTAAACCCAGACGCAATCCATATAACCTAAGTAGTATCAGAGACAATCTGTGTAAGCTTAGTAGTATAAAAGGGTTCTAAATCCAGAGATAATCTGTATAAGATAAGTAGTATCAAAGGTTCTAAACCCAGACACAATCTGTGTAAGCATTTTTGCGCCTTTCCCAACTCAGAAACCTCTAACCTTTGTTAGTGTTGTTATCCCCGCACTTCGAATGAAGTTCGGGGATATTTGTAATCGGGCCGTCTGTCCGTCCGTCCGTTAGATAAAAAGGACAAATATACCTAAGGAGCAATCAAAAAACGTAATCCATTGGACAGACAAACCCGGGAAGACAAACGAACAACCACAAGCACAACAAATAAACACAGAAAACTAAAAACAATGAACAGCACGAACTCCTATAAAAACCAGGAGTGAACCCAGGTGCTCCGGAAGGGTAAGCAGTTCCTGCTCCGTATACGGCACCCGTCGTGAAGTTCAACAAAGTCAATCCGGTGGAAGTCACAAATCGGTGGAGGCACATGAAAGGTTACGACAGTGGGAACAGGTCCAACATCATCTTAGATATTGGAACACTGTAATGGTCAATCAATTCATGATGACGACCGTAAAATTTCTTGAGTGATGACATCAACTTATCCCTGATAAAACCCTGGTTAAGAAGCTTTTGTGACAGCAGTAATCCTCTTTGTCGAAAGTCGGGGTAACTCACGCATGCCCTTGAAAATCGGATAAGCTGAGAAACGTAGACGCCATATGCAGGCGATGCTGGTATATTGCTACTTAAGAAGGGAAAATTAACAATAGGAAAGTTGAAGTCATCACGTTTGTCATAAAGTTTTGTCTTCAAACGTCCCTCATAGTCTATTTCAAGAAACAAATCCAAATATGAAGCGGACTTTGGTGTATCTGTAGTATCCTTAATTTCAAGCTCACTGGGGTAGATAAGATGTAGAAAGTCTTGGAATTTGTCGTTATTTAACGACAACACATCATCTATATAACGAAAAGTGAAATTAAAGGATTGGGCTAGTTTCTTTTTGTTTTCACGTAGTAACCCTTGAATGAAGTGCGCTTCATATGAGTACAGAAACAGATCGGCGAGGAGAGGAGCACAGTTGGTTCCCATTGGAATGCCGATTGTTTGTTGAAAAATTAGACCGCCAAATTCAACGAATATGTTGTCTATGAGAAAATCTAACATATTTGTAATTTCATCTTCAGAATACTTTTTGTCAGAATCAGAGTGGTTCTTCACGAAATAAGACTTTTCTCTACCTAGAACAAGGAATTTATACCTGCGTGTCCCATTTTTCTTGAAAAAACATTGATGAACTAGTTGCTTTAAGCGATCTTTTAATTGAGAATGTGGTATGGTAGTGTAGAGTGTAGAGAAGTCGAAAGTTTTTATGCTGTTGCATGTAGCCAAAGATTTTGATTTTAGATATTGAAGTGAATTTTTGGAGTTTTTAAGAATCCACATCTGATTGACGCCACTGGTAGAATATGATGTTTCACAGTAATTCTGAAGGCCCTCTTTAATACATGTCAATATGGATGTTAAAATCTTTGAAAGAGGTTTTGTAGAGCAATTAGCTGACCCAGCAATGTACCTTTGTTTAAACGGATTCTTATGTAGTTTAGGAATCCAATAAAGAGCAGGAAGGTCCATTTCTTCATCCTTTGTAGAAATGCCAAAGGAATGAAGAACGGTCTTGTGGTTATCAAGGACTTCCTGCTTAGTGAGTGTGGTCGGTGTATAAGTTGGGTTACCCGCAGTGTTATCTATTCCCTATTGTTTCTAAGACACTCAAAATAATAGTTCTTACAAACAAAAACGATGTTATTGGGGCCTTGTCAGCTGGGACGACTACATATTTGTCATGGGGGCGAGTCAAGTTTTCAACAACCTTAGGGTCTTTAAAGATGGATATAGCTTTAGTGCTCATAGACCCTTGGATGCTTTTAATTCTGATTTGTATCATTGACCTAATAGCCTTCACCCACTCTGAAAGTGTGTCAGCAGGTTCCTGTTCCTTTGAAGTCCATTTTCTGGCATAGTCCTCAACCGAATCCATAAGTAATTTGAAATTATATTTCCAATTAATTGGCTGAGGTTCTCGATATTTGGGGCCTTTAGCTAGCATATTTTTGAGCTTTTGATTATCAACTAGATTGAGATCTCCAGTGATAACATGACCCACAGGACTATAATTGAATGGAGATGTCGAACAGGAGCAGTCAGGGGGTTTAGACTTGAGGTCATCGGAATTAAGGTCCCGCAATGCACGTTTGTAATTGAAAATCTTGGTTGCAATGGGTTGTCTCCTTGTAACCTTGTCTCCAGAACTCCTCGTTCATTTTTAACATTTAATGTCTATACAGTATTGCCACATACTGTATGTAGATGCGCAATTAGGTTTAGAATTTTTATTTTCAACAATTGGGACCCGCTGGGGTCGAATGTCGAAAATTTGAAATTTAAGCTTGTGGCCTAAACTTCTCTTTCATTTTTCATTTAATGCTTTTAATTTCTATACTGTATTGTCACATATTACATGTAGATGCGCAGTAATGTTTTTGAATTTTGATTTTCAAACATTGGGCCCCACAGGGGTCCAATATAAAAATTGTGAATTTAATCTTGTGACGTAAACTCTTCTTTCATTTACCTTAGATTGTAAAAAAAGGTGCACAGGGATACATTATGTAAGAGTTGTGGGATAGCGGTTATTTCCGACTGCCTTAATCTAGTGTTTTTTTTATTATTTTGGTTAATTTATATGTTTCCGAGTTTAGTGTGCCGTCCATTTCGCTGAACTAGTATGCATTATTGTTAAGGACCAGTTGAAGCCCGCCTCCGGGTGCAGGACATTCGCTGCGTTGGAGACCCATTGGTAGCCTTGAGCTGTTTTCTGATCTTTGGTTGAATTGTTGTCTCTTCGACACATTCCCCGTTTCTATTCTCTATTCTAAGTAGTATCAAAGGTTCTAAATCCAGAGACAACCTGTATAAGCTAAGTTGTATCAAAGGTTCTAAACCCAGAGACAATCTGTATGAGCTAAGTCGTATCAAAAGTTCTAAACCGAGAGGCAATCTGTATAAGCTTACTATTTTCAAAGTTCTAACTCCAGAGACAATCTGTGTAAGTTAAGTAGTATCAAAGGTTCTAAATCCAGAGATAATCTGTATCTAAGCATTGTATACGCTGAGTAATATCAAGATTTCTAAACCCAGAGACAATATCTATTCGCCAAGTCGTGTCAAAGGTTTTTTAATCTGTATAAGCTTAGTAGTATTTAAGGTTGTAAATCCAGAGACAATCTTTATAAGCTAACTATTATTAGAGGTTCTGAATCCAGAGAAAATCTATATCAGCTAGGTATTCCAAAATCCAGTGACAATCTGTGTACGGTAAATAGTATGATTAAAACAAATACTATAAAGGTTGACAACTGGACTTTATTTTCATCTTAAAAAGTATTGTCTTGGAATCTACATTTCTTTTTTTTTTTAGAAATTTCTGAGAAAAAGCTGAGAAGTTTTTCATATAAAAACATATCGTATGATGACACCTACTGGAAATTTCTTTTCGATAGGTAAGGGGTTCAGTAAACAAAGATAAAATACATTTGAAATCTTGATGTAATTGTTTATCTATCATACGAAATTTTATATAGAGGAGCAGGGAAGGGTTTTTAAAAATAAAAAAAGGTTCTGAAGTCCATCTCAGGGAAAGCCCCGTATTACATATATAAATTGTTGTGAAAAAACACTGGCTCAAGCTATAAAATAAAAACAGACCAGGCCATATGAAAGCTGCGGAATAAATATTAAAAAAACATGTATCTTCCTTATCCATACAACACCCCCCTATCCCCAGCCCCCCCCCCCCCCCCCCCCAAAAAAAAAAAATAACCAAATTGCTGCTTATGAGAACTTGTTTACTTGATACGTGTTTAAGAAAACAAGGAAATAAAGGTAATCAAATTGTAATATGGTACATGTATAGAAGTCATATGTTGTCCTTTCTGTAAAGGTTATAAGTTTCTTTGAATTTATTGAATTTATTGATACATGTAACGTCACAGTATGCGACAATTTTCACTATTCTGTACGTTAAATTCAGAAACTACCCTGTGTATGAAACACTGAAATGCAGTATTTTTACTGTTGCTATAGAGTTTCAAAGCTTTCAAATTTAGGTTGAACCCCTCGTTTGTTGTCTTTGTGCATGATAATTGTATGTACATTTAACAATATCTTCTTTTTTTAAATTTTTTTTATGTATTTGTAACGACAAATAATTTTATTCCACTAAACTTTCTGTGTTCCAGCATCCCACTCAGCGTTCTCTCATACCACATGTATAACTAATTTGAGTTAGGTTAACTTGCCATATACTTCAATCGTGTATTGAGTATTTTAAAATCTATTTATTTCCTTGATTTTCAATTTTTTTCTACTTTCAAAAATTGATTCTTGTATTTCTTAATTGAATCCAATGACACAACAGGTCAAACATATGAAAATCAACAATTTCCGTGTTGTATTTAAAAAAAATTTAAGTATTCTCATAATTTTGGTAGTGTGCAAAAAATATATATTTAACAGATTATGTGGGTAAGGCTAAATACAATTTCAAGTACCATCACATGTAACGACTAACTGTAATTTATGGATATATACTGTATTTACAATTTTATCCTTTAGAGATTAACTTTTGAATTTAATTAATAACGTGTGTCCCTTGTTCTTTAATATTTTCAAAAATGTTTTCAGGTATATGCATTGAATACAAAAGTGTTGATTATCTTGTGTCTCATTGCTAAAGGGACACATATCGTATGTTAGATTATCCGTATCTATTCGATGAAAAGTTTAATTTGTATACTATATTTCAAATAGAACGATGCACGCGTGCACTTGAGAAATATATTGGAATGTTTTAGTAGGCAAAAGGAATGCAGGGGATTTCCTTTTATTTTCCAAACATATATTATAACAAATGGTTCACGATCACTGCTCGGAAATTAAAGATAGCCCATATATTGATAGGATTATGTACTGAATCAGTTTCGGGCTGCTTAATTCTCGTGTCTTTTTTTATTCTTTCCAACATTTTAAAAATGCATTGTTTATTCTCAACTATGTTATTTCAAAATGTTCAAAAGACAAAATTTATTGGAAGCCAGACTTGTCTTTACGTCAAGGTAAGACAAACCATCGTGTTTCAAAAGGTAATCAATTTTTATCGTTTATAAAGTCTTCAGTTGTTAGCAGAATGTACATTTATCCAGAAAAGTCACTGATACCACTTGAATTATAGTGTGGATGTGGATTACCATGGGTCCTAGACGTATGCCTTACTACATACCATCCCTGGTGTTTGGACATTTTCTCGAGTTGCTGTGTTTTATTGCCTTGTAAACTTCGAATCAACACCAGTGAATTTGCGGAAGTTCAAAACTTCAAATGAAGAAGAACAATTATTTAACTTCTCAGATTTGTATCAGTACTTATTCTTGAGTTACTGTCTTGCAAGAGCCTACGGTATTACTTATTTCGGTGATCGTTCAATTGCGCGAATACTGTCTACACAATATCGAAAAATTGACGATTTGCGAAGAACAGAGGCCCATAAATATGTAGAGAAATCGAATATACCTTGCCTTTCTGCCATTTTTTTTTTTAAATCTGGACTTTATTAGGTACATTGCAATTCTTTTCAATAATTTTTTTGTGAAATGTGTTTACATGTATATTAGTAAACAACAAAATGGATAATAGAAAAGGTCAACAATGACATACCAATCAATCAACGTCACCCAACAGACAGAACCTCGTACAAGAAATAACATAAAAGAGCCGCTGCTGGTGGTCTTCAAGTCCCCGAGGGTATTACCAGCTCAGTTGCTAGTATTTCGGCATTTTGGAATTTGCTCTTCGACCTTTCGGAATGTTGTTTTGGTTTTCAACTTTGTAGGCCTTAAGTCGGCACAACTGATGTAAACATCATGTGCATAAAAATTGGTATAAAAATTTAAATTATTTAGATGTTGTCAAGCGTAACAGAAAAATGGCATTTAAAGTTAAAGTTGAAAAAACCTTGATACTAAACTTATATGTAAGCCATATTTTAACTGTAACTTCCTAATAGACATATCTATCCGTCTTTTTTATCATGATGTTAATGAAAACCCCAACTAGAGAGGTTAATTCAACAAGAAAACATTTATCACAATTCTTAAAGTCAACAGGCATATCAATATTTGACAAACTGGGGCAGACTAATCACAAGTAAATATTTAAAATGTTCGAAAATAATTATATGTTATTATACAGTGTAGTGCACAATACGAAATATATTGTACGAGTTTGCATTGTACTGAAAACCCATATTGGACTAGTTTATGGATGAGCACAATATTTTCCGTACTAAATGATAACATATTTATTATACAGCTAAACGGAGAAATTTATTTTGTCAATTATTAAAGAAAAATACCATAAATCAATAAATAATCTGTTTTTGTTTTCAATAGAATTAACAATTTTGAATTCGAGTAGAAAAAATCCACAATCTATGGTTAGGAAAAATGTTAGTTCGTTTCTATTCAATAAACAGGCAAAAGCAAAATAAATTTCATTTGTAACAAATGTTCCAACACCATTTAGTCGGTTTAATATACAACCAAACCAAGTTTGGAAATGTAACTTTGTACCTTAATAATTGAATCTTAAAAGTACTATTTTGTTAAAAAGAAAATTTAAGGAAATTAACTGTAATATTATTTTTTCATATATTTCATATCGGTATATTTTACTGCTTTATTTTGAAATACAAGTTTTTAATGTCAATTTTTCATCATCTAACCAAATTTTGATAAAAATTCTTATATGTACCAATCTGTAGCTGAAAATACGAATTTAGATAGGATTTTGAACGTTATTATCACAATATATTACAAAACATTCATATCAGCGATATACATGTACGTTTTAATATAGATTCCATCATATTGGATTTTTTATTTTCGAGTTGGAATTAAAAAAATGTTAGTAAATGTTACAATGTGAGTCCAAACATTTTGGAAATGTAAGGAAAACAGAGTTGATTATGTTAAACATATAGAAATGCGACATGCGAAATTTTAATGTTCTCTTCCTGTTCTAGGAAACGCCATCCTTTTTACGGATATTCTTTAATAAGTACTTGACAAGAATTGATTTAAAAAAAAAACGATCCTTTGTAGATTATTATAGTGTAAAAAATTGTGTGATAACAATATATTCTTTCTATACTAAAAAGAAGTGCAGAAAACATATTTTTATTCGCTGTCACCTTAATTCGTACCGTTCAGTCAATTAGGATGGAAATTTCAGTCAATTACAGTCCAATAGGATCTCGTGAAGAATGGACTAATGTTATATATATTCAATCGGAAATGTGACTCGGATTACCCTTATTATGTCCAAGGATAAATGAGCAGGACAACCAACGACAAAATATGTTTTCAAAGAACTATGGTGCGTACATGTATAAGGTGCGTACATGTATATGTAGGAAAGCACAACATTCAAACATATGAGCGAATAAACGTTTTTGCGATGCAAATTGGCCTCAACGTAGACCGAATCTATTTCTTTATCAGACGAACATCGAATACAACGTTGAATATCATTCTTAAGATATAACATTTATACATTATATATCGGGGGGGGGGGGGTGCCAGCCAAGAATACGATCCCTTTATTCTGTGGTTGGAATCAGTGTCCTGGTTAATAAACATTACAAAATTAAAAAACGTCAATTTAGCACAAGGATGCTTTTTATTACTGCAATTTAATTTTGAAAACCTGATGTTTTAAAAATCGACGAAAATCTCAAAAGTTAACGTCCTCCAAAACAATATAAAATAGTATTTTAAAGTTTTATATTTCAATCGCTCTTTGTCAAATTTTTGATTTATCTTTAATTTTGGTCAGAGTGGTCCTATGCCAAACTAATGATTTTTTTTTTATTTTGCTCAAATCTATAGCAGTGTATAGTAACATAGTCATGATAGTGTAAATTCAAACATCAGATCTGTGTTTCTAAAAAGTTTAGCTATGTATATATATAATACACTACTTCTTTTTTGTTGACTGGCATAAATTTATTTACCAAAAATTAATTTGCTTTTACTAATTAAGTTACTAACATTAATTTTCTCAATAAATTACAAACACATAGTTTTAGTGACATAATACATTTCACTTGACCTTACAAGCTGCCTCATGCGAGTTTAATCTGATAAACAAATTTTCCATTTAATGTTCACTTAAGGATAAAATTTACTTTAACCAATCCCTCAATGTAATTATCTTGTGACACTTGTGATTGTCACACTCGGCTCTACAATTATCTTCTCAAAGCTATGCTATGCTTTGAGAACACTGGAATTATTGTAGGCAAAAGGAGAAAATACAAGATATTGTCTATTGGCATTTGATTATACTTTGATTCCGAAAAAAAACTTAATTTTAAACAGTTATACATGTATATGTTTGTGAAATGTGAACAAGAATGGACATGGAGTAAATTATTAAGGAGATAACATCCCATCTTCGAACTGAACAGACCAAATATTGTGTGGTCACTACACCATCTTCAATAAATAGGAAACCCACACCATGTCCTAAATGGCTCTGATAAAATAACCAACTTTGAAAATCGATAGAAACAACAATAAATAAGATCATCAAATAAGGTTGAAAAATAAAGAATATAAACAGTCATTCATGAAGATATGATATACCACTATTTATGGAAGTGTTTTTTCTGACTATTTCGTTCAATACGCCAACAAATCAAAGAAGAAGCAAAGATCGTGCCCGAGATTTACCCGGTGCAGTAGACGGGTCGACAGATGACGCTGTCAGCGACGCCATAGTAGTGGCGATTATTCGTCAATGACTACAAGAGCCAAGGAGGAGAAGAGGGGCAACGATTTGCACTTCTCCAGATCCCCCACCCCACCCGCATGCAAATAAGTTTACAGGGACCTTCAAGACGTCAGCGACAACAAAAAGCTAAAGTTACCAGGTCATAAAAGATTAAGCAGATGTGGTTAACCTGTGGCAAAAGTAATTATAGTTGCGTCTCCTCCATCCAGCCAAGCAACTCCACAACAGTCACCAGCTATCCCCATTCCTCCAACACCAGCAACTAGACAAACAAAAACCCGTACTGCACCCATGTTCACTAGTACCCCAACTGGATTTCTGCAACCAGGCAGACCGACCAGAATTTTAACCATACCAACTACACAAGCATTTCAGCTAGAAAGACCAGCATCCGCCATACCAAATATGGAGCTGTTGATGTTTGCATTTACAACTATCTGCGCTGCACCCACACAGCTCCACAGAGATCAGCAAAACGTTAGATGCTACTATCCGTAAACTGACAGAAGTCGAAAAAAACAAACCAGATTGGAGGCCAAGTTAGACTTCTTGGTATCAAAACCCAGCCAACACCAGAGGAAACTGGCCATCAAGAGATAGAAAAGCAGCTACATGTACCAGAAGCGCTTTTAGAGTCAATTAATACGAACATCAGAGGTCCAGGTAATTTTGCAGCCCGACTGATCAAACATTTCTTCCCAGGGTTGTTTGTACCAGATAATTTACGATTCTGCTATCAATTACACAAAAGTCGTAAGTCTAAGACTGAAAGTAAGACTTTTTGTGAAATTGATTACCGGTATAATTGGTATGGTGGTGGTGAGCACACCAAAAGAAAATTTCACCAAATAGGTGAGATCATCAGGGCGTATGCAAACCGGTTCCATCCAGAGGTTCGGCCAGACGATATATGGAAGGAAAGAGTGGTCCCCAAGATTAATGGGATTCGTAGAAGACCCGTAGGAAGAAAAACAGAAAGAAAGGTGAAGGTGACAATACCCGGCAGCATTCCAAATTGAATATCAATCAACATACGACGTGTACGTCGGGGACTTCTGATTTCAAGTTCTCTAAAACCAGTTGTGCTGGCTATAACGGCCCTTTAAAGGGCCACCAAAATATTCTTATTTGATTCCAATGTGAAAATCCCTTTACTTCTGTATCTTTGAAGGTTTCAAAGCTTCTACTATCTGTTGATTCTTTCGTTAAAATGAAATAATTCATATAAAAATATTGGCGACTGAAGGGTTTCATTGCGTATTGTTATTTAATTTGTTTTGCATACATTGTACCCTAAAGTATTTATTGACATTTCTGTACCTTAAATACTCCATGCTGACAAGGAAACAATGAATAAATTAAAAACATATTTGGTTCCGGTTATTCTAAAATTCGTTCATTTTCAAAAAAACCGATCCATATTTTAGTTTGTTTGGGTTTTCTCAACAGTAATCAATTGTCATTTATTATGCCTGCAAAGCAATTCGATTATTACCAGATTTTATTCAATCCCGCTATTTACCCAACTTTTTCGGGGCTTCTTACGCCAAATGTTAGGCTCCGTTTTTCAAGTACAATTACTAACTAGACTGAGGCAGTCGGAAACGACAGCTATCCCCGCACTCCCCACATTTTGTATCCCTGTACACCTTTTTTACAATAATACCTTTAAATACATGCTCAAACTTTAGAAAATTTAAATTCTAAAACCGTATTGTACATCTGCATACAGTGTATGACAATACTGTATAGAAATAAAATGTATAAAATGAAAAATGAAAGAAAACTTTCAGTCACCCACTTATAATTCCCAATTTTTAAAATTCGACCCCTGAAGGCACTAATTTTTGAAAATCAAAATTCTAAAACCTTATTGCACATCTATACACAATGTGTGACAATACCGTAAAGAAATTAAATACATAAAATTAAAAATGAAAGAGGAGTTTAGGTCACAAGCTTAAATTCCAAATTTTCAAAATTCAACACCTTTGGGCCCCGAGTTCTGAAAATCAAAATTCTAAAACCTTATTGAACATCTACATATAGTTATCTTTTATATAAATTAAATACATAAAATGAAAAATGAAAGAGGAGTTAAGGTCACAAGCTTAAATTCACAATTTTCCAAATTCAACCCCTTTGGGCCCCAATTTTTGAAAATAAAAATTTTAAAGCTTTATTGTGCATCTAGATACCATATGTGACACTACTATATAGAAATATGACTTTTAACATACGATAGCATAGTTTCCCGCCAGTTTTTGCACAAGAAAGTTATGGTCTATATTTTGGAATGAACCATTTTACACATGCGTATTCTTCATGTGTTCTTGTCTTAATTCCGTTCTTACCATCGCAAAAACAACTTTTTGATAGCCACAGTGTAGTATAAATTAAACTACATGTATATGGGTAACTTGACATTTATTTCTATTAATGAAGTCAATAATTTCCCTGAATATCCGTTCTGGCATACATGCAAGTGTGCCAAACTATTTTTCCAAAATAAACTTCAATTGTATTTGATTTGGAGTAATAATGCGACTCCATATTTTCCCGCCAGGTTTTCGTATGAGAATGTGACACCTGTCAATTTATTTTACAAATCATCCATACTACGCCTTCCTTGTTAAAAGTATAAACTATCCCGTTGATAAAACCTTGACATGTTACGTATACCACGCGGTCAAGATCATTACCAAACATTATCTACAGGATGATCTATTTAATTTATAATGACACAGATGTTGGATAAATCTATTATTACAAACTTAAAAAGACTCACGATTTCACAGAAAATTAATAACTATGAAAAAAAAGATTGGAATTAAATTAATAACTATGAGAAAGATTGGAATTAAACAAAACATAACGTTAATTTTTAACAAGTTTAATTATATCGATCTGCCGATCCACTGCTTTTTTCCAGTCAAAACTAACTTTGTATGACAATACCACCAGCAAAGCCATTGAAAAAGTGCACATTAACCCTAGTTACACGGACACTTTTTGTGAACTATTTTAACTGCTAAAAATAAACTCTGAAAGATTTTGTCGTTGAGTTTATTTTAGCAGTTAAAATGGTTCAGAAAAATTGTCCGTGTAAATAAGATTAGAGTACACTTTTTGAAGCAAAACATTTTTGTCTGTCTACAAGTTTTAAACATTGAATAACGAGGTAATGCCTGCTCAATTTTGTGCAAATAATTTAAAGAAAGGAATGATTTTCTGACAATTGATTTCGTTTTATTGCCAAAGTAATGGAATAACGGTTCATAATATAGTGCAAATGTGCAAGCATTTTCACGAAGAAATTAGCCTTGGTCACCGAGAAATGTTTAAATCCTAATTTTACGCTAAATACAAACCGTAAAAATGAGCTTAAAAAAAGATAACGAAATTTTATTTTCTCATTTTTTTTTACATACGAACAATGCTAAATATTTCGTAATCTTATTTTTTTCAAATTTCACATTAAGTTAATATGTTCATTTTAAGTCATGAGTGTGTAAACTCGATCGTTTTAAGCACTTTGCTGGACGTTGTAACTTATTGTAACTCCACACAATCGCATGAATGCATAGTAAGCAGAAAAAACATTGTTTTGATATTTATTACGAGGGAGATTTGACTATCCCAATAAACTGGTTTAACCCCACCACTAGTCAGTGTCTGTAGCATGTCAGACCATCCCGGTTCTGTGTTGTTTCTTTGGTTTTGTTCTTTTACGTGTAAAAAGCAAAGAGATGCTAGGTTTGACAACCTGTTATTTTTGTGTTATTATGATACTATGCAAATATCCAGTATCTGTACAAATAGCCAATATAAACAAATACTTCCTCGCTTGAAAAATTTAGGATGACCTATCTGGATAAAGCGTATGTACCAAATGCTGATTTCATTGAAAAAATATTTAAGTTCAACAACCCATAATTTATGAAAAAATTATGAATATAAAATTACCTTAATATGCTCTCCTTCATATATGCGTAAAATCCTCCTGCAGCTTGAAAACTAAAAGAGGAGTGAGTAGTTGCCCAGGCCGCCATGTATCCCCAATGCTAATTTCCTCCCGAAAATAAAGTTAAACAACCCATAATTTTGTGAAAAAAAAATGATGAAAATAGAAATTCCTTAAATATTACATTTATTCAGACTTTCAAAATTTATACAATTATCCTACAAAATAAAAACTTTCTTCCAGAAAAACTGTAGTAAGAGTTTTCTGGACAAACACCATTCCCTCTTTAATGTATCAATTTGGGGCCGGTTTCACGAAGCTACGCTAAGACCTGTCATAAGATATATCTTAGGACAGATCTTAGGATCCTCCTATGACTAGCTTAGGACATATCTTAGACCTCGTCTCGAAGCTGTCTTAGGATGATCTTAGCAAAGATGTCCTAAACGTGTCGGAAGTTGGATATTTATGAAAAAACTAATATAAATTTAGTATGTGTTCCCAAATATTACTAAACGCATTGGTTAATGTTCCCTAATTAGATCATCTGAAAATGGATTTTTCCAAGAAAAAAAATAAGTGTAATTAAAGATAGTCTATTAATTAGATACCAATATACATATGAAAATTAAAAGAGGATTTAATAAGTTGTAATAACGTGTATCCAATCCAATTGTTCTTTTTGACAATAAAATATGTTTAAACTAAACCATTCCATCTGTGCCGGAGTGAGCCCTCCTTCCGGGATTATTTGGGATATAAAACGTACATGTACATTTTTATAATATCCATGAACATGCATGAAATACGTGTACATATAGATTCTACTTCGAGTTATAGAATTTCTCCAACCGAGATAGTTAAAATCTAAAATTTAATTATCGATGATGGAGAAATTCTATAACTCACTAGTAAATTGAAGGAGAATCGGTTTCTCCTATGATTTTCAACAAAAACCTAAAGAAAATGCCGTTGCCATGCATTTTGTATACATGAACGCCATTTCGGATTTTCTCTAGTTTATCTTTCCAATATACGTAAAAAATGTAGAAATTTAATCACCGGGAAATATTATGTATTTTTATCCCACCGATTAAACACGTCAAGAAAAGGAGAAAACACCATAAAATTTAGGAAATTTGTCATTCAACGATAATTTTTTTTTTTAAAAAAAGGGGGCTGCACATAAAAAGTTTTGAAAGGTTCATTTTACTTGTTTCCGTTAAATACACATGTAACACCAGTCGAATTCCTATTAAAGTATGATTTCAAAGTTCTTCATCAAGTCAGTTAAGTTTAATTTACTTCCGTAATTTAAATTCCAAACTAGTCACTCCGTTCAATCAACAGTGATAATTCGACAGATTCGTGGGAGTAACTAAAAATAGATAAAAATAAATGTAAAAATCTTCCTTCTTCCCACAGATATTCTATTTTGAATCATTTTCTCCCTAAAAAGAACTTTTAAAAAATTTACAAGCGCGTGACATGTGATAATTTCTACTTGTTCCTTATTGGAACAAAAATTCTGAAATTGTATGATCAGTTTCCTTCATAAAATTGGTATTTATATAAAATAAAATTTACTAGTTATTTCCCTAAGTCAGACTTTTCTTCCAGAATGATCACTGTCCTTGTACTTGTCCAATTCATATTCCGTCTGCTGCTTACAGGTAATTTTTTAAATCTTAATAAGTGTTTATAAGAATATACGAACTCCATAACATACTTTTCTCTCTGACTACAGATAGTAACGTAGATCATTTCCTGTTGTTTTTTGGTTTTTTTTCTTCCTTTTTCTCTTTATTTTGAAACCCTCTAACAATACTGTTTCAATAAAATCTAATTATTATTTTTATTTCTATAATTATTTTAGTTTCGGCTGCGGACGCTGTTGGGCAATGTTTTGATAAAAGGTTTCATTTACGCGATAGACAAAACCAGACAATCGTTATTGGCTGTCCTGGTGGGTCTGTGATATATGATCCAAATGTTACGGCATCGTCAGATTTGTGTGAAGATCGAGGATCATTTACAACATGCGTAGGAAAACCTATAGAACTTACAGTGGACCTAAACGAGTGCTTCTGGAAGGATAAATGTCATATAAAGTTTCCTGTCAGTCCTATATTTACCGATAGATGTGTTCAGAATGTAAACTCACTTCATGTGTTTGGGTGGAAATGTATCAGAACACACGGTAAATTTATACTTTGATTTTGATAACTGTTGTGAATAATATGGATTTATTATATTTTGATAGACGTCATTTTTTATGGATTCTTGGTTGCAGTGAATCACAAAAATTCTATTCAGATGTAACATACATTTTATATTTTTTTTTACTAGAAACAATATTTTTTCACAAAACCACGAAAATTGATACCCATGAAAAGAAACGAATCTGAGGAATGTTCAGTGTCTGAAATCAAATCTGTTTCTATAATAATTAAACCTAAATTAAGACTTCTCTTTGTGCTTAAAAATTAAACTAAAATTTCTCATAAATTTTCTTACAGTAATCACACTTTTCTTCAAATTACTTATACATGTACACTGTTAACTGGGTTACGAAATTTAAAACGGTGTATACGAATGCGTCGGATGACAGTAGCCCCAAGATATAAAGATAAAAATAATAATGTTTGTTGTATTATTATCCAAATGCATACGGATAGCAAAATTGCAAAACAATGTTTTCTTATTCTGGTGACAATGTTTCTTCTCCGTTAAAAGGGAAATTAAATTCATGTTTGAATGATAAATTATTCTTTTATATTGCATTACATAAATAACAATATGGAAAGATCAACGATGACATACCAATCAATCAAAGCTACCCAAATGATACGATCCCGGACAAAAAATAACATGCAAGAGCACAAACATAAACATAAACACAACAGAGAGTCGGGATAGTCTGACCTGGTACAGATACTGAACAGTCGTGAGGTTAAACCAGCTTTATTAGGTGCCCGAACCCATCTAACTCTGTGTACAAAAAAAAGCTATAAAAGCCAAAACAGTAGGATTAGCAACAAGGTGACAACGCTAGAATTGCAAAACATTATTTGACGATACGTAATTTAGATAGCATGTATATTAAATATCGTATTACATGAAATTAATATCCTTTCCCTCGTCGTTGTATGTTATTCTATATAAATATTCCAGGAAAAAGACAACAGGTACGGTTTACAAAAGGAATATGTAATAGACAGAAAGACATTAACTCTACTCGGGCTGGAATTGTAGTCAGTCACTCCAGTCTGCCTTGGTACTATGATAGGTATACGAATTCAGTATGCTCAGAAAACATTAACAAAGACAAGGAAGGCATTGGTAGTATTCATGTGTCAGTGGATATGTTTGACATAGATACTGAACATGACATACTGTACATCAACAACAAGACCGTTAACGATACAAATATAGATTCCAGTAAGGTGTACACAGGAAATGTTTCCATCACTTTTAATAGGACGTCCCAGTCTAAAGGGGGATCGGGTTTTATTATCTGTTATAAAAGTAAGTACATTTTTGTAAATGCGAATTTTAATGCTGCTGAATACAATAAGATATGGTTATATGAACTAGTACCAATCAACACTCAGAAAAAATATAACAAACGGACATTTATATGATTTAAGAAAGTGATAAGAATAAACATGATAAATACGCCTGTATTATTCAACAAGAAAACAGTTTTAAAAATTAAATGATATTCAAATTTCTTAAAAATACCGATTTTCAAATTATACATATTTGACTATCATGACTATTGGCTATATTGACTGGTAATATAGTCTGCAATAAAAGAAACGCATAAGGGTTTTTAGGTATTTTAACATATGTATTTTAAATCCATTTTTTTTCGGTTACACTTACAAATACTGCCTTCGGAATATTTTTATTGAAAAATTAACAGTCCATTCTTTACAGAATACCGAATGACAGAAACTTTATGTACAGTTTAGTACACTTCCGGTCACGATGAAGTTAATACAGCGTACAGCCACCACGCCCGGCCAACACTACTCTGCATCTCATCGGCAAGGACTCAATAAATTTTCTGAAATTATATAGGTGTATTGTTCGACATTCTTGTTGAATTATTTGGCGGAATTAATCGAGGGTCTGAGGCGGAGGTTGACTCTGGCGCACCAGTTGGTCCAAAAGGTGTTTAATCGGCTTCAATACGGGCGAATTGGAGGTCCATGGTATCACATTAATGTTGTTCTGCTCAAAGTAGTTTATTGTTAAATGTACTGTGTGCGCCCTAACGTTGTCCTGTTGGAATAACTCCCTCTGTCGGTCAATTACGTGGATGATGTGAGGTTAGAGAATTTGCCTCTGTACCTTTGAGACGTTAAATTGCCAGAGACATGCACGAGTTCTGTTTGCGGTCATTTGAGATCGCTACCACCATCAAAACACTCCATTCGACGAATTCGAAGTTATCCACTATCTGAACACAAGAGGGAGAGAAACGACTGTTGCGGACTGAACTGGTGCTCTGGATACCTTTCGGAGTTCGTGCAACTTTATTTTGGGACTCTCCAGGTTGAAATAGACTGATAATGGGAGGGTCCATCCTTGGGATGACAGTATTTCAAATCTATGATAAAATGTAACCTTTAAACTTGGTCCTTTTATACGCTTTAGCTTAACAGTTGAATTAACTGCAAAGTGCCCGTGAAAAACAATACATGGGATATTCATTTTTTCAGAGCCACTGTACAGATGTGGCAAGGAGCCAAATCTAATGAAAAGGAATTTAAAATTTGAAACTAAACCTTTATAACATCAAAAATTAAATTGGTCATTTAATTTTACTTGGTTAATGGCAGGATTTGCATTTTGAAAAATAAAATGGGGTTATGCTTTTTTTTTTTTAACAGTATATATTTAAATTTTAATTCCACTTTAAAACATCGGTGTTTGCATCGATTTAATAAGAATATAAAGATGTCTATACATTTATGTAAAAATATATATAAAGCATGCATATAATGTTTCATCTGCATGGGCAACAGGAATATTTTATTATCCCCGTCTTGGGATAAATGTTGGCTGTTGATTGGCTAGCGTGACGTCGATTAAAAACCAATGCCCCCTCTAGTCGTTAAGGACCCTGGCTACCATACTAAACTCTCTTATTCTCTATGCTTTAGTAAAAACATATTTATACATGTTAATATTATTGTACCATAGTTAACATCGTTGACATAGAAAGGAGGGCATTGTTTGCAAAAATTTGATATTGACGTCGCATTTTTCTTAGGTTTTTGACCAACGATCATATATTTTTACCACGGAAAAGCCAAAAGGCCATGCAAATCGGGGATAAATCCGTTATCTACATTTGTAGCCATGGGCATTGAGATTGTACCAGCCTTCAGCCCCGCTGGACAGCCTTCGACTCCGCCCCAGCCTGTGCTTCCGAGTGGTAGAATCTCAATGCCCACGGCTATAAACATAGATAACTGATAATGCATCCGGACCATAATAAATCATGACAGTACATAATATTTCTTTTTTACCAATGTTTTTTATAAATTATTTATATATATTTATACTATTAAATTTGCGGACTGAAATTTTCTAGCCGTTTTACCTCCGAGCCGACGATCGTCAAAAATATTATATAATAATAAAAAGTTAGTGCATTTAATATACTTTCTAATATCATACAGTAATTGCTTTAATTAACGTAGCTTACTTTAATAAACCCAAAATATCTGTGATCCGAGTTGGTTGGTTTGTTCCGTTCCGTTACGGTTTCGATTAAGCTTCTTCTTCTTTTCTGTAACTTAATCCTGTTTTTTTTTCAGGAGCACATCACTTTGTGATTTAAGTGGGGCTAAGTATTTAGAATTCTAATTTGTATAAGAGTCCCTTATCCATTAAGCATGCGCAAAAGATATAGCAACGCATGTAAACAAAATTAAAATTAATAATCCTTTAACATAAGGTAGAGAATTATTTTACAGAATTATAACATCATAACAAATGAAAAAGTACACGAAAAAAAAAATAAATAAAATACTTGGAAAAAACAATAAAAAAAGGATTATTCAATATCTGTATCAATTGACAAATTTATTTCTTTTTATTTATTCCCCTTGGATATAAGGTGCCTAGTTCTTTTATCGAGAAGCTTTCTCTTGTCTGCCTTTCTTGATCACTCCGAATCAAATTTTGTTCTATAATAGAAACTTTCATTTTACCAAAGTCCCCAGGATTGTGTCCAGTCGACCGAAAGTGTAGAAAGTCTTTCTTTGTTATATCACTTCTATGGCCGTTCATTCTTTTGTTGAAAGCTTGCTTACTTTCTCCAATGTACTGCAGATTACAAATCCCACACTCCAACATGTACATCACGTTGCTTGATTTGCAGTTCACAGTGCAAAATATTTTCTAATCTTTGGCTGTTGTGTGACTTTTAAAGCTCTGTGTACATATAATCTGGGAGCAAGTCTTACACCTTTTGTCTGGACAAGCCTGACGTTGGCCAGTTGATGAAGACACCTTGCTAGTGATATCAGCTCGTACAAGAATGTCATTCAGGCTTTTTGGTCGTCGGGGTTCTGGGAAAAGTCTAGAAAGTTCGGGGTGTTTTTCGAATTCTTTCCAGTGTGTCCTGATGGTACTAGAGACATTGCGAAGGCTAGGGTGGTATGTTGTAACGAACGGGATTCTGTTGGTGGTCTCTTTTTCTTTATATTCTAAGAGATTGTCTCTACTGAAGCGGTTAGCTTTTTTGAAGCCGTCTTGTATGCGTTGGTGTGTATACCCTCTATTTTTAAGATGACCACGAAGTTCATCAAGACGTTGTGCTGTTGTTATTGTAGAGGAACAGATGCGTTTAACTCGGAGAGCCTGGCTATACGGGATACTGTCGTAGCAGTGTTTAGGATGACAAATGCTTGGAGGCAGATATAGGTGTTTGTCAGTAGGTTTGGAATAAACATCGGTGGACATTACTCCGTCTTCTAATGTTGTAGTTATATCGAGGAAAGAAATTTTAGTCTCGGATATTTCGTGGGTGAATTTTATTGATGGGTGGACACTGTTTGCATGATCGACGAAGACGTTCAATTTTTCTTCTGTATCTGTCCACTTCATGTCAACATCATCTATAAATCTATATGAAGACAATGGCTGTGTTTCCGAAGATTCCAAAATTTGTTTTTCTACTTTCCCCATATATATATATATATATATATATATATATATATATATATATATATATATATATATATATAAAGTAATAACCAACGTTCGAACTTACAAGATGTTGACCGATAATACGTTAACGATACAATGCAAACTAAAAAATAAATAAACGCTACAGCACTGATGAAGGATCTCAGTGATCCGAAAATTTTGCTAAGTTTGAATTAAAATTAAATTATTTTTTTTATTATTTTGATTTTGTTTTACAACTTTTTAGACGTTTATATATATAGGTGTATACATGTATATACTTGAAAGCATCTATGAGGTACTTTCCCAAATGAAATGTATCAGCGCACCTTATCAGCCGGAAATAAATATATTTGGGTCGTTTTTTTAGTCAAATGTGATAATAGTTATATTGCTTATGTCGGAATTTTTTCAGGAATCAAACATGACAGTAGAGAAAAGTCAGCCTGTGACGGACTGATAGAACATAACAAATGTCCAGCCTACGATTCTACATTCACGAATCTATGTAAGTATTGTCATTTTGAAATAGTTTCAGAATGTTAAATATTTCTTATAGTTTGTAATGAGTTGGACACATTAAATGTGAATAATCGTTTGATAGGACAATGAAAGAATAAAGTGTTTTGAAAAGTGTTTAAATTTTGTTTGGTAGTATTTTTAATTTCACTTGGTCTTTTCTCATTAATTCATATTTTTACTAATTAATATATACCTTTAATTGAGATATTTTGGCCTTGGTTATATTTTGGTTTACAAATCAGCCAAAATTTAACACACCAAAATAAAACAAATAAAAAAATAAGCATCCAAAAATAATTTCAATTCTTGTAATTTGTAAGGTTTTGATTAACTTTGTTGAAGGTAACTGATTGTAATCAAATTTGTATAATCAAAACAATTCAGTTCATAAAGATTATTAAAATCATAATTTCATTTTATCTGTTGTCAATTACGACAGCTTGTAGTGACAACATTATTAACGTCTAATCATCATGATCATACAGATGTAATTTAGTAAATCGTACTGCAATATTACTTAAGTTTTTTTTTTTTTTTTAATTTATTTTCTGAAAGTGCCAAAAATTAAACACTTAACTGACACATAAAGCCAAACTATAACACGCCAAAATTTCACATCCATGTTTTCCATATGGCAAAATGCTGGGTACTCTATCCATGGCATTTGCATTACGTGACTTCAGCCCTTTTATTCAAATTACATCCCTTAGTTGATAAAAATGTTTGAATTACGGATAATCGAGTCTTTTCTGCTCTCGGCTAGCTCTTAATCTAATGTGTCTATGAAAACTTCCTTTGTTGGATATTTACAAATTGTTCGTTAATTCTGCCGGAAAAAGGTTTCGGAATTGAAGGATTACGCTATGGGAGACAAATTATCATGTTTTAGAAACTTTTTGGCCGGTAAGTTATGAAAAAAGGTGAGATAAAAGTTATTTCCTCATACAATTCATCCTCCAAAGTGGCTCTCCATATGCGGACAATTAATGCATGATCTCGCATTGTATCTGTATTTGTAGTTTGAATTTGTATTTTTCACTAATTTTGGTTAATTCATATAGAAATTATACTACAGATACGATTCAGTTTTTTAAACAATTGGCGGAAAATTTTCAATGCTGAAAATGTTCATTTTGCACACGAAAAGAAAGCTAATATTGTGTAGAATGTATAGTTGAGCTCAGTTCTAATGTCTCTTTAGAACTGTCCTAATTTGTCAGAAGAACTGTTTATGCCAGAGTGTGTCCTGACCTAGAGCCATTTATGACAGTTCTATATGGCAAGCCGTTCTCGTCAAAACTATGTTTAAAACATTTTTCGAAAATTTTACACACTGAGAATTTAAAAAAAACACACTGAGATTAAAAAACCTAAAAATACACACTGAGAATAAGAAATTAAACACTGAAATTTCATAAAGACTCATTGAGATTACGAAAAATGAAAAACACACACTGAGAATTGAAAATTACACACTGAGATTTCAAAAAGACACACTGAGATGAAATAAACTGAAAAACACACACTGAGATGACGTAATCTTAATCTATTACAAGCTTAAAACAACTAGGGGACAGAACTCGTTAGTCCTTCACTCTGACGCCAAATGTTTTATAAAATACATTAGAAATACAACGTAAAAGACCAATAGAACAAGAAAAATACCCACTTTCTCTCTTTATAAAAAAAAACGATGTTAAGTCTTGAAATTTATTATGAATGTTGGTTGAAGGAACCACATTTCATTATAATGACAAGAGTTCTAGAGACCAAGATATTAATATGTTGAATTATTCATCTCATGAATATTCATTAGTAATTTGCATATTAATCTCAATGTGTATTTTTGAAATCTCATTGTGTAATTAACAATTCTCAGTGTGTATTTTCCAATTTATATCATCTCAATGTGTCTTTTTAAAATCTCAGTGTGTAATTTTAATTTCTCAATGTGTGTTTTTCATTTTTTTTTAATCTCAGTGTGTAATTTTAAAATCTCAGTGTGTAATTTCGATTTCTCAGTGTGTTATTTTAGGTTTTTAAATCTCAGTGTGTAATTTTTTTCGAAAAAGGGGTTTAAACATAGTTTTGACGAGAACGGCTTGCCATAGTTCTACCATAGAAATGCATCTCTTATTTCAAAATGGCGGTACTCATCCCAGTCATCTTCTACCTTGTCATAACGAAATAAATATCGTTCATACGAGCAACGAGAATTAAGTATATAATATATCAAATGTTTACCATTTAAAAATGGTAAAAAGGATAAATTATTAATTTAAAATTAATAAAAAATATTACTTATCTGACACATTTGAAATCTCTGCATTGATATTTGGGACCACCTTATACACACCTCTTTATTCAAATGCTGCATTAATTATTTTTATATGTAGCGTTATAAAAATTTGAAACCCCGCTGATGTTGTCAGTAAAACGGTTTACCTGTATAAATACACATGTATCTGTGTACCTTAAAGGTTGGAACAATTAACATCCGGACAGCCAAGGTACAATATACATGTCAGATCGTTAATTAGTTATTATTACCTGAATAAAAACAGAGCAGGGTATCAATAAATGATTTCTTAATCATACATTGTATCTCGAATTAACCTAACCTTCATTCTTGCTTTTATAGCCAGATTTAACTGTAAAATATCAAAATGTAGTAAGAGAAAATTAAAGAAACGCTGTAACAACTGTGAAGGTGTTAGGAGATGTAACAAGAAATATAGAGACATCTGTCCTGACTGTTGTCCGGGAATAGACATATTAAAAAAGTGTAGGAAAAGAAAAACTAAAAATGGAAAGAATAGAAAACTTAAGGATGGAAGAAGGAACATGCGGAAGACTAAAAGAAGAAAGAAGAATAGTAAAAAATTTAAAAAATCATAAAAAATGAAAAAAAGTCTTAATTGAATTTATATTTACTGAGATATAGATAGCGCAGGGGAATGTACATCTTACAAATTGCTATCTTTTAATTCAAATAAACTGCCAGGGATGGTGGTAAAAAGTAAATGTATGCTTTTAAACATTAATAATTGTATACTTGTAAAGTTATTTTTTTTGAAAATTTCACTAGAAACCTTTTTTATACTAAAAAGGTTGTGAATACTTATCATATAAGACAATGACTTTTATACATCATCATTTGCAGAAAGCGGGTAGTCATGGGACTATTCAATGTAGCATGTGTAGCTTACTTCAACCCTTGATCTAATAAAATGTAAAAATAAAAATAATTGTGTGTTGTTTAAACTTGCAACTGTGTTATTATTTAACACAAATGTGACGTGCTGGACATTTAATAAAGAAATCAGCTCGAACTACTGCTACTACCCCCCTTGAACTTGCAGCGGGTGCGAAATTATTCTATAGATAAGGTAATCTGTACAGTATATACTTACTGGCAACAAAGAATCATGTTATAGTTCATCGAGACACCAGTTATTTTCCAAAGAGAAGACGAGGGAAATAGATGGTGGAGGGGGAACAACAATTTTGATGCACAAGATCTGCAAACTTCGTTGTTGTACGATTCATCAGTTGTGCTCAAGGCCTAAACTATTTAAAACAAAATCGATAATCCAAAAGGTTGAACAACAATGCAAAAGATCAAAGAACCAAAAGGCTAAGCCAAAACCATCTAAGGACAGAGTTATGCATTAGTTCTAACAATATCTAACACTTTGTTAAGAATTTTATTCTGCCAAAGACAAAAATTGAAAAAAATAAAAATGAAATATTTAACGACGGAGTATTTTGTAAATTAGAACTTTGGTATCAATACATTTTAAAATTTATAATTAATAAAATGGGGAAAAATATAAATAATTCATTATCATATTACAGACCAAAAACATTAGAGGAAATAGATCGAAATTGAGAAACAATTAAATAAAAGACCCCAATAATTCATTTTACCAGGAAGAAGAAATCTGAAGTAAATCGTGCAGATTATGTATAATGTGATTTCATACTTGTTTAAAACCCCAGAAATCTAAAAGTTTTCTATCAATCTAAAGCTTCATTTTGAACGGATTTTTTCCAGTTAGTGGGAAAATTGATTTTTTTTATATTATGATGCCATGATCATAAACTATGGCTGTGAAGAGTTATGTGTCATGAGATATCAAATTTTTTTTTTTTTCAAATTGGTGTCTTTCAACGGAAAACAGTCTTCAGTCCGTTAATTATGACGAATCCCAGAATTTTTTTCAAATACTCGTATATGAGAATCTATTGATCCAGATATAATGAGAACGAAAAATTCCTCCAAAATGGCCTCCAAAGTTATTGTGAGACAAGCTATTCAAGAAGTGATATCAATCAAATGTGGAAATTAAAATTACTGCTGTCACAAAAGCATCTTAACCAGGGTTTTATTAGGGATAAGTTGATGTCATCACTTAGGAAATTTTACCGTCGTCATCACGAATTGATTGACCATTACAGGGTTCCAATATCTAAGATGATGTTGGACCTGTTTCCACTGTCGTAACCTTTCATGTGTGACTTCCCAAGGATTGACTTTGTTGAACTTCACGACAGGTGTCGTATACGGAGCAGGAACCGCTTACCCTTCCGGAGCACCTGGGTTCACTCCTGGTTTTGATAGGAGTTCGTGTTGTTCATTGTTTTTTAGTTCTATGTGTTTATTTGTTGTGCTTATGGTTGTTAATTTGTCTGCCCGGGTTTGTCTGTACAATGAATTACGTTTTTTTTATTGCTCCTTAGGTATATTTGTCCTTTTTTTTTTTTTAAAGAACTCCAATTATTTAAAGGATATTTTCCGACCTCGGTCCATTTCAGTTTGATTTCTCTACCCTCTATATCACCATTCCTCATTCACAACTGAAAGAGAAGTTGAAAGATCTAATTAACCGATGCTTTAAAATAAAAATGGCAACAGCAGATACACATACTTTGTCATTGGTAGAGATAAATCATACTTTGTTAAAAGAAACCACTCTAATTCTAACAAACACTTTATAGAGGACAAAATTGTCCTGATGATTAAATTTTTGTTTGATCGACAACATATTTGTTGAATTTGGTGGACGTGTTTTCCGACAGACTATCGGCATTCCCAATAGACCTTATTATGCGCCACTCCTGGCCGACTTGTTGCTCTGCTCATATGAGGCAGACTTCCTTGACGGGTTTCTTAAGGAAAAACAGAAGTTGGCCCGTACCTTTAATTTCAGCTTCCGCTATACAGATGATGTTTTATCACTCAACAATTGACGTTTTGGGAATTTCTTACATCTCATCTATCCCAATGAGCTCGAAATTAAGGATACCACAGACACTGCCAAGTCTGCATCTTATCTTGACCTTCACCTCAAAATTGACCCCAGAGGAAGGTTGAATACAAAACTTTACGACAAACGGGATCAAATTGACTTTCCAATCGTCAACTTTCCATTTTTGAGCGGCAGTATTCCAGAAGCCCCGGCGTTTGGAGTATATATTTCACAACTCATACGTTATTCCAGAGCTTGTGACATATATATTGACTTCCTGGACAGAGCCCGGCTTCTGATAGAAAGGTTGCTCAGACAGGGGTACGTTGCTCCTTAACATCCTTATTAAAGTTTTATGGGCGTCATCATGACTTGGTTGACAGGTATGAAAAAACCGTTTCACAAATGAAAATGGACCTGTTTCATTGATATTATTCCTTCCTCATACCGGATTTGACATGGGCAGCATGGCGGGTGTCTTGCAGAAAGCAGAGACTGCTTTCTCTTGTCCCCCGGTTTTTTGGTGGGCTCCATATTGTTCATGTGTTTTTAGTTTTTAATTTTAGTGGATGTACTGTTTTGTTCTTGTCTTCGTTGTTCACCGGAGTTTGTCAGTTGTTATGATTTTTTTCTCCTTCGAATATCCCTTTGGTATTTCTTGACTTTATTTGATCTCAAGGCTGAATGCCGAGACAATTTTATGAATGTTTTTCAGTAGATTCAAGTGGAGTCCAGTAAGTCTTTGAGGACATTATCAGCTCAGGTATCGTTGAGTGAAAATGATTCTATTAATTTACTGTTTTAAAATTTTGTGGAAACAAATTTATGCATAGCATAGCACATCATCAGGTGGATTTACCTTTATTCTTTTGGTGATTTGGCACTACAATCTACTTTCAAAGAATATTTACAAGTGTATTTTCTTTTATGTCTCTTTTCACTAATAGTTTAGATATTTTGTATTCGTGGTAAAGTATGCTGGTGCTATTATACTAGTATAAGATATGGATATTTCATTTAATTACGACTCATCAGTTGAGCTAATTTGATTTTGTTGAGGCAAGAGAACTACAAAAAGCACATAAGGTGAGTTAAAGATATAAACATATTAAAATAGAAACATAAAGACACTCAGTGAACATGTCTGTGTATGGGAACGGCTGGAATAAACTCAGATACCAAATTAATTCATATTCCTGCATTTAACTACCTGCGCAATAGGCATGATAGTAGGACAAAATTATTTTAATACAAGACAGTATAAACTATAACTGTAAACAACTTAGCCTGTGGTTGTTGGAACAGGGCATATTTAAAAAAAACTGTAGTAAATATATTTTAAAATTTCGATCAAGCACAAATAAATACACTAAATAAGAAATAACCTCCAAATATAGATCATTTGTATGAGTTAAATACGTCAAACTCAAAATGCCGAAAAGGGGAAATATAGAAAAAAAAAACAAATTATTATACTTGTATGTTTTTATATTTTCCTCTGAAAAGATGCTCCAGGCTAATTGGAAGAAGCTTGTACATTTTGTACCACAGATGGAAATATTTTTTGCAATTATGAGATCTCTTAAAAATTAACCGACATACAAGGGCTTCCTGTTTATTTTCTTATGAAGTTGCCTTCTGGACCTGAAGTCACCTTGAACTTTTGAGTTTCTTTTTTCTTTTCTGATCGAATCCGTCTCAATTTCCGTAATACGATAACAAGATAAAAAAACACGGTATAATTCGGTCAATGAACAAAGACTGGACATAATCAGTTCATATATTTGATAACTTATACATGTTATATGTGCGTACATTTCTCATTCTATTATAATTATTATTTTCTTGGTTTATCACATACCGAATGTTTGCAAGTACTCAAATCTCTACTATATCCTATATCAAGGGCTTAACACTTGAGTACAAAAACAATAAAATCAGCGCCAATAACCGCTTTCTTTAACCCAAACAATGTTCAGTGTCTGTACCAAGTCAGACTGTCCCGACTCTGTTGTGTTTATGTTTGTGTTTTGTGCTCTTTGTTGTTATTTTGTGTCTAGGGTTCTGACTGTTAGGTTGCGTTAATGATTGGTATGTCATTGTTGATTTTTCCTGTTTTCCATTTTTTTGTTTTTAATTCAATCAGTTGTATACCATAAAACACATAACATACAAACGACTTACACGATGAAGAAGTGTTCCACTTAAAATACTCGTAGTTAAATGCACCACCACAAAATGTACTGAAAAGCTAAAAGTATTTACTGGGTGATAAAGGACCACTTATTGTTGATAAAGGCCCACTGCTGTTTAGACAACAGTATCAGCTATAGTACTTACCATAGTCATAATTGTCTAGAAAAACAATGTTCTAGTGTGATGCCCTGCTACCGTCAAATCAATTTTATCATTTCTAGCTAGCGGTCTCCTTGTTTACCATAGTGTATAGACTTTTTTAGTGAGCGTTATACACAACGAGATCAGGATAAATAGGGTGGAGGTTTGGGATCAATAAAACTGGCTAAATTCCTCAACTACTCACTGTCTGTCTTGGGTCAGACTATTCTGTCTATGTTGAGTAACTAGTCAGTGTCTTTACCGGGTCAGACTATTTTGTCTCTGTTGTTTAACTACTCAGTGTCTGTACCGGGTCAGACTATTCTGTTTCTGTTGTTTAACTAATCAGTGTCTGTACCGGGTAAGACTATTCTGTCTCTGTTAATTAACTACTCAGTGTCTGTACCGGGTCAGACTATAATAATCAGTCATGGTCTAAGATGTGAGATGGGACAATTCCGCTCGAGGTTTCACATTTTCGAGTCAGAAACGAGGCTTGCCGAGTTTCTGATGATATAAAATGTGAACCCGAGGGTGGAATTGTCCAGTTTCACATTTTTTACCCTGACTGATTATTTTTCTCACATTTCTTGGTCGAATATTTAAAGAAATAAACATGGCCGCCATGACACAAAAATGCGCTCTGTTAAACTAGACAACCTAGTGCAAAATAAGTTACATATTTGAAAAGATCGTATGCGTTTTGGTTTTGTACCAAAGGTACAGAACTTTAAAAAGATATCTTTTAGGTTGAGCTTCAGGGATTTTCAAATTGAAGCGATGTTAATTTCGACGTTTTCGTACCATTTGTGCGAAGTTGTGTGTTTTCTGACGTTCTAGCATTGTGATATGATTTTTTTTGCATTGTTACGTCAAGGTCATGTGATGTGAGATGCATGAATCTCATACCAGTGTCTCACACGGAATATGACTGTCCCAAACACATAGAAATGAGAGCATATTCTGTCTCTGTTGATTAACTACTCAGTGTCTGTACCGGGTCAGAATATTCTGTCTCTGTTGATTAACTAATCAGTGTCTGTACCAGGTCAGACCATTCTGTCTATGTTGATTAACTACTCAGTGTCTGTATAGGGTCAGACTATTCTGTCTATGTTGATTAACTACTCAGTGTCTGTACCGGGTCAGACTATTCTGTTTCTGTTGTTTAACTACTCAGTGTCTGTACCGGGTCAGACTATTCTGTCTATTTTGATTAACTACTCAGTGTCTGTACCGGGTCAGACTATTCTGTCTATTTTGATTAACTACTCAGTGTCTGTACCGGGTCAGACTATTCTGTCTCTGTTGATTAACTACTCAGTTTCTGTACCGGGTCAGACTATTCTGTCTCTGTTGATTAACTACTCAGTGTCTGTATAGGGTCAGACTATTCTGTTTCTGTTGTTTAACTACTCAGTGTCTGTACCGGGTCAGACTATTCTGTCTATGTTGATTAAATACTCAGTGTCTGTACCGGGTCAGACTATTCTGTCTCTGTTGATTAACTACTCAGTGTCTGTACCGGGTCAGACTATTCTGTCTCTGTTGATTAACTACTCAGTGTCTGTACCAGGTCAGACTATTCTGTTTCTGTTGTTTAACTACTCAGTGTCTGTTCCGGGTCAGACGTTTCTGTTGTTTAACTACTCAGTGTCTGTACCGGGTCAGACTATTCTGTCTATGTTGATTAACTACTCGGTGTCTGTACCGGGTCAGACTATTCTGTTTCTGTTAATTAATTACTCAGTGTCTGTACCGGGTCAGACTATTCTGTCTCTGATGATTAACTACTCAGTGTCTGTACCAGGTCAGACTATTCTGTCTATGTTGATTAACTACTCAGTGTCTGTATAGGGTCAGACTATTCTGTCTATGTTGATTAACTACTCAGTTTCTGTACCGGGTCAGACTATTCTGTCTCTGTTGATTAACTACTCATTGTCTGTACCGGGTCAGACTATTCTGTCTCTGTTGATTAACTACTCAGTGTCTGTACCAGGTCAGACTATTCTGTCTCTGTTGATTAACTACTCAGTGTCTGTACCGGGTCAGACTATTCTGTCTATGTTGATTAACTACTCAGTGTCTGTACCGGGTCAGACTATTCTGTCTCTTTTGATTAACTACTCAGTGTCTGTACCGGGTCAGACTATTCGGTCTCTGTTGATTAACTACTCAGTGTCTGTACCAGGTCAGACTATTCTGTTTCTGTTGTTTAACTACTCAGTGTCTGTTCCGTGTCAGACGTTTCTGTTGTTTAACTACTCAGTGTCTGTACCGGGTCAGACTATTTTGTCTATGTTGATTAACTACTCGGTGTCTGTACCGGGTCAGACTATTCTGTTTCTTTTAATTAACTATACTCAGTGTCTGTACCGGGTCAGACTATTCTGTCTCTTTGATTAACTACTCGGTGTCTGTACCGGGTCAGACTATTCTGTTTCTTTTAATTAACTATACTCAGTGTCTGTACCGGGTCAGACTATTCTGTCTCTGTTGATTAACTACTCAGTGTCTGTACCAGGTCAGACCATTCTGTCTATGTTGATTAACTACTCAGTGTCTGTATAGGGTCAGACTATTCTGTCTATGTTGATTAACTACTCAGTGTCTGTACCGGGTTAGACTATTCTGTCTCTGTTGATTAACTACTCAGTGTCTGTACCAGGTCAGACTATTCTGTTTCTGTTGTTTAACTACTCAGTGTCTGTACCGGGTCAGACTATTCTGTCTATTTTGATTAACTACTCAGTGTCTGTATAGGGTCAGACTATTCTGTCTATGTTGATTAACTACTCAGTTTCTGTACCGGGTCAGACTATTCTGTCTCTGTTGATTAACTACTCATTGTCTGTACCGGGTCAGACTATTCTGTCTCTGTTGATTAACTACTCAGTGTCTGTACCAGGTCAGACTATTCTGTCTCTGTTGATTAACTACTCAGTGTCTGTACCGGGTCAGACTATTCTATGTTGATTAACTACTCAGTGTCTGTACCGGGTCAGACTATTCTGTCTCTGTTGATTAACTACTCAGTGTCTGTACCGGGTCAGACTATTCGGTCTCTGTTGATTAACTACTCAGTGTCTGTACCGGGTCAGACTATTCTGTTTCTGTTGTTTAACTACTCAGTGTCTGTTCCGTGTCAGACGTTTCTGTTGTTTAACTACTCAGTGTCTGTACCGGGTCAGACTATTCTGTCTATGTTGATTAACTACTCGGTGTCTGTACCGGGTCAGACTATTCTGTTTCTTTTAATTAACTATACTCAGTGTCTGTACCGGGTCAGACTATTCTGTCTCTGTTGATTAACTACTCGGTGTCTGTACCGGGTCAGACTATTCTGTTTCTTTTAATTAACTATACTCAGTGTCTGTACCGAGTCAGACTATTCTGTCTCTGTTGATTAACTACTCAGTGTCTGTACCAGGTCAGACCATTCTGTCTATGTTGATTAACTACTCAGTGTCTGTATAGGGTCAGACTATTCTGTCTATGTTGATTAACTACTCAGTGTCTGTACCGGGTCAGACTATTCTGTCTCTGTTGATTAACTACTCAGTGTCTGTACCAGGTCAGACCATTCTGTCTATGTTGATTAACTACTCAGTGTCTGTATAGGGTCAGACTATTCTATGTTGATTAACTACTCAGTGTCTGTACCGGGTCAGACTATTCTGTTTCTGTTGTTTAACTACTCAGTGTCTGTACCGGGTCAGACTATTCTGTCTATGTTGATTAACTACTCAGTGTCTGTACCGGGTCAGACTATTCTGTCTATTCTGTCTATGTTGATTAACTACTCAGTGTCTGTACCGCGTCAGACTATTCTGTCTATGTTGATTAACTACTCAGTGTCTGTACCGGGTCAGACTATTCTGTCTCTGTTGATTAACTACTCAGTGTCTGTACCGGGTCAGACTATTCTGTCTCTGTTGATTAACTACTCACTGTCTGTACCAGATCAGACTATTCTGTTTCTGTTGTTTAACTACTCAGTGTCTGTTCCGGGTCAGACGTTTCTGTTGTTTAACTACTCAGTGTCTGTACCGGGTCAGACTATTCTGTCTATGTTGATTAACTACTCAGTGTCTGTACCCGGTCAGACTATTCTGTCTCTGTTGTTTAACTACTCAGTGTCTGTACAGGGTCAGACTATTCTGTCTATGTTGATTAACTACTCAGTGTCTGTATAGGGTCAGACTATTGTGTCTGTACCGGGTCAGACTATTCTGTTTCTGTTGATTTTATTTTCATGTGGTCTGTCGAATGGTATGTGTTCATTGATTGGTATGTGGTTGTTCATTATTCATCAAATGTCAATTTAAATATTCCCTTTAATCATATATTTATTAGTTTATTTTTACAATGGAAATAAATCTAAAATTTACATGTACAATAACCTTTTTATATATGTTCTTATGATAATTAGCGCCTAGTACATTAAATACAAAATATATATGAAACAGTACAAAACAATACAACAAAGTGATTATCAATATGTGTACAACGTATTTGATCCAAACAAATGTGTCTGTTTCTTTAAGTTCATTGTTTTTGACAGGAAAACCAATAAATTTGAATTTTAGAAGGAGAAAATATGTAAAAGTACAAGACAAAAATGTATACTTATTTTTTTATATCTAATTACTGATAAATATAGATACCACGACATACAGTGAAATAAGAAATTACTCCATTCGAGACCAGTGAAACTTTTAATTATGAATCGCTCCCTGTCAAGTGTTTTAATATTCGAAATTTAACCACATAGAGTAAAAATGTGTACAAAATTGGCTGCGATGTAATGGTAGTGTCCATTTCTACAAAATGATTTGGAACGATATACGTAGGCAATTGTTCCTGCCAAACGATTCGTTCTTTGTATTTTTTGTCAACAGGGCAGTGTATGTTAACGTAAATTCAGTTATATGAATATCATGAAATAATCCCCATATGATAATTCAAATATATTTTTCAGTTTTAACAAAGAATGTATGCCCATACTGTCCAATTCTGTAACATTGAATGTCATGATTTCTTATCGTAAAGTAGATTTTTTGAAAAACGGAAATATTTCACAAGGCTGCACACAAAAGAGTTGTAAAGTTAGGAAAATTTAACCTTCTAATGAAAAGTAATTATTTACATGGACAGCCTTCCTTAGTCTGAATTTATATATACCATTCTATCAAAAGCTAAATTTTATTTGCAAGAAGAAGAACTTAACTTTCATCAAAATCCTGTGTTTACCATGTTTTCGATTATGCAGAAATTTTGACGATATCCAGCAATCGAACTTTACAGAAACTCATTTCCGGTATCACGACTCTGACTCTAAAATTATAAGTTGAAGCAAGTTATTTCTTTATTCCTTTACTTTACTTACTTCCGTTTCCGGCTAACGGAACTTTTTTAGCCTTAGTGTGTAGCACAATATGGCCATATTCGCTTTAACAAATAAATTCACTTCGGATTGCATCATGGCCGCCCCCATTAAACAAAGATCTTTCTAAATTTTCCATATGCTCCTATATCGCTCGCTATAATCACTACATAATAATTCCCTTAGGCATGGTTGGCACACAATATTTTACCCTTTAATTTACATATCTCATAATGCAAATAAATAAAAGAGCGGTGAGCTGTCGAGTGCTCGTGATCAAGGCCTAAGTTACACTGTAGCCTTAATTATCTTCTGATTCTGATTGATATTTTTATAATTGGCATTTTTAACAGCTATTAGTAACTTATTATAACTATGAATGTAAAATAAAACATTATTCCAATTTTGAATTCATTTGGCGACAAAAGAATTAGATTGACAAACAAATTGTTTTTGGTGAAATATCGGCGTAGCGAAATTCAACCAATTATATTAATCGGAAAAAAAATCATCTGCTACTAAATATACAAACAATGTTATATGAACGGTTTAAGCACATGTCAGAAACTACGACCTTTCATGTATTAAATATCATGAGTTTTAATAATACAATCCTCTGGTCCTTAACGTTCTTCTTAAAAACAAATTCTTTATGATAATCTGACGTGGAAATCTCAATACTACAAGCCCACCTTTCCGACGGATAAATGCACCTTCCTTTAAACATTTTGTTTTAATTTAAGTTTCTGTTAAGTTTCATTGGATTCTACCAAATTATCAAAGTGATGAGCCCGTTCGTACGATCCAGCCTTACTCAAACGTGTATGTGTGTACGATTGTCCGGAATAAGACAGACTGCTACATTTGTGACGGTGGATTCTGTGACGCCGTATACAGTTGAAAGCCGACATAAAGCCCTGACGGAAGTTTCGATTCATAAAACAATACGTTATAGGATTACAACATGTGCTAACGTATGCGAGAAGGTTGAAAGCTGATATAATTTCGTTTGTGACGTAATGTTTCGCACTTTCAATGTCAATTATTACCCAGTAGTTAACTATAAACATTGGTGTCCAACACACAAAAAATTCAAAGACAACAGCAAACAACATCTTAATGACCCTTTTCTTAGCCGCTGTGCTTCTCTCGCTGTTACATTGTCGTATACCTCGCTGTACATCATATCTTTGTCGAGGTTTCTGTGGGGGAACTACATCTGGTCTTCTTGATGATCCTGTACTTTGTCCATTTATAGATTCTGAAATAGATCAACTGATAAACAGTCACTGTAATAGAGTTGTAACCTGATAGAAAAACCCTTCAAAAGAGTTAAAAATCAACCAGATTTAATTGAGTAAACTTAATATTAATTAATAGTTACGTCATGCTTGATATTCGTCCCCTTTCGTCATTTTCGCCGAGAGTTAAAATAAATTTACGCATATCCCCCTATAATTTACAGCTATTGTGTTTACTTAGAAACTAGCCAATTTCAATAAGAAAAAGTTTGGTGCGTGATCTAAAGGTTCCAGAACAAAATATGAATTATTATTAAAATGGAGATGTACTAGAATACAAAAAATGGTAAAACATCAACACCTTTTATATGATCATCAGTAAATAATCAACTGTTATAATATACCTTTCTTGTTTGATAAATAGGACATTTTTTGCAATACCCATTTAATTTCTATACATGTAATAAAACAATAATAGGTCTAAACTGTATCCGCATGAGACATTTATATATGAAAATAATATTTCATTTCATAGATCGACACTACACGAACAGCAGCTACACGTATGAAAGCCCTTGATAATTACCGATTTAAAACGAGCAAATTTTGATAAAAGTGTCAGGATAGATAAGGGGACGTTTTGTATCCGTAAAACCGGGTTAAAGACCTACTATTCATTATTTTAGAATATAGTGACTCTCTGATTTGTTCATTTTTGCTATTTATTGGCTTAGGCACTATCTATTGGATACCGTTAATGTTGACCTTTCCTGTTATCCGATTTTTTCTTTTATTAATTTCTTTTCTTTTTTTTTTGTCAAGGACTACCCTCCAAGTTATAACCACTCTCTGAGAGCTGTTCAAAGTTGGGGGCTCCGAGTCTGACTGCATGGCGACAGGGTTATCCCACGCATGAATGTTATACACTAATTAAATTTATTAAATTATTCCTACACAATGTAGGCGATGCATTAATAAATATTTTGTCTAGCGTGTTTGCCATCTTAATAAATGAAAACAATTTTGAAGAAACAGGATAACACTCATCAATATATTTATTTAATAGCCTATAGAATTTTTTCTGTATTCATCCTTTAATTTGGGTATTTTTTTTATGCAACTCCTTGAAATTTCGAAACAACAGCAAAGAATATGAGCAATTATTCCATTGATTACCTTTGAGCTAAATGTGTTTTAATTTTTTTTTAATTACTCTCTGATATCCATTTTAAGCAATTATATGCAGGCATCAGTGAGTCAACAATCGGTATACCTTTGCCGATATTTAGTACCAATGCCGAATACCGGCAATGAACAATTAAGCAGCTTTACAATTTTCTGCCTAATTATTCGACCTGCGTGTGTTTCTGATTTTTCAATTCTCGACGATAACAACGTTATCAATTCAAAATGGCTATTTTATTTTAGAAACAACTCGTTAACTTACCATTTTCAGTTTGTGTATCCATTTTCATGCCAACCCACAACGTGACAGCAATCAGAATGTACGCTATACTCATGATCAAAACGGGTACGATTAGTAATAGAATCAATAGCAAAATGCTGTATCCTTTCTCAAACTCTCTATCCTCCCATAATTCTCGACAAGCGTAGTTACCATAAGAGAACTGGATATACTTATTATTTATGGCAGCAGGAATCATCACCAAAAACGACAAGATCCAACATATACCAAGAATTTTGTAGGCATGCGATAAGGTCTGCCATTTTCTTGACTGTAAAGGTCTACAGATAGCAAAGTACCTCTCTAAGGAAATGGTTACTAACGTAAAGCATCCGATACAAAAGAAAACTCCTGAAACAGAAATAAGTACAATATAATTATTTACATACCAGACTTATGATTGTTTTCTAACTGCCCTTACCTACGAAAGCCCAGAAGGATCAGTCGAAATTCGAGATTCGATATCTGCAGTTTGAATTTCAAATTTAACATCTAAAGTAACCAATCAGAGGAAAGGTTCTAAGTTGTGAATATTATTTGGTCAATGAAATACTTTTCCACTGTTTGAGATAAACGTGTTAAAGTGTAATGCTGTAAGTTTACTGGAGGAAAGGGGAAATAATGAATATTTTTACATGTAAATTTAAGAATTCATAAAAAAAGGAGGTGTTTGGATAATTATTTCAAAGCATCAACATGATCAACTTGCTTCTGTTACATGTAAACGCACCTTGAAATGAAAAATAAACATCCTTTTTTTAAATTGCTAACATTTGTTTTATTTAGATCTGAAACAAACTTTGAACCAAAAAAAATTGTATCGCCTTAAGCATGGCCGAAATTTAATGCACTTTGAAATATTGTTCTCAAAAAGCTTAATTTAAAAAAAAATAGAAGCAGAGAACCTAAGAAATAATGGTTCATCACAGAATATTCGCACCTCTACCCTTCCTTTTTTTGAAAGTCCTGGATCCGCCAATGCATATTTTCATGCTATGCTGTAAAACTGACTGGCAAATTTGAACTAATCTGCATTTTACTTTTAAATCACAGCTAATTTTTGGTACATTTGTTTTTCATTTTCTCCAAATCATTTGGGATTAATGAGATCTTTCATTCAGCGAAGTAACATGCATCATGCACGCATGGTTAGTTCATATCTACCCGTTAATTTTAGAGATCGAAAATGTAATTTTCTGAAACATTTCATGCTGAGCGGATCCAGGACTTTCAAAATAGGAGGGGTAGTGGTGCGACGTGTAGTTACCTTCCCTATTTATCTACCTCTACAAATTTGTTTTCTATTGAATTAATAACAAAATGAATGTGAATCGTTTGTGTAGTATATGATATTCGTATCATGTAGCCTTTCTGATTAAAAAATGAAACTTTATTAATAAGTACACGAAAACATTTTTCTTATTGTTTCCAGTGTAAATATTCATAATTATTAAAAAAAAAACTCATCGTTACCAAAATGGTGAAAAAATGGTTACAAAATATTGCCAAGTTCTTTGTATCTAAGTTGCAAAAAGACTGGTACAAGACTCACTAGACTGACATTTCTTAAGGCTCCTCTACTGTTACCTTATGAAAGTCAGATGTTGTTTTGGAGTTAAGTCGCCTTGTCCATGAAAAATCAAATCAGCACGACAAATCACAAAAATAGCAATTTTCGGATAAATTAAAAAACGTGTCGACTTCGATGGTCTCAATATATCTTGTCAAAATTTGAAACATACTTTGTTAAGATAGGTATCTTTCAATGGTCAACTGCTAATCAATGCTAAACATATAGCCTTAATTCCTATTTTGTGTTTTAATTCAATGAAGTTTACCCTTGACTTAATGTAAAACGTCAAGTAAAAAGCCTATATCATGCTATTCATTTCTGGACAGTGAGCTGCCAATTATTATACTTTTATCTGTTTTTTTTACCCATCCATAATGAATGCCAAACAAATTTTGAAACATTCTTGCAATTATATTTGTTGTTACAAAATTATTAAATGTACACGAAAAACACGAGGTCTACAGAGTTACTTGAAGGCAGGAATCTTCAACAGTTAAAAGACAATCATTGGACATATAATATTTTTCCTCCGATTGGTTACGCTAAATTTTGCTTTTCTGTCTCGAATCTCGGATTTAAGATATCGAAAGTCGAACTTTGAATTTCGAACAGCGGATAATAAAACTCGAATTTCGAATCTGGCATGGTCATTTATTCTGAGTATTGGTATTCAAATTTTATAAACTTTTCCACTTCGATGTAATGAAGACGTCATAAAGATAAAATTTTCTTTCTTTTGTTTTTCATATTGCACGGTTTCTTTTTCGAAAATTCTGGTTTTGTTTCTTTTTATTGTTATTATTATTTTTTTAATTTAATTTTATTTATTTAATTTCTTTTCAGATAAAATAATGTTAATTTGCCTTCAATTTTTTGTCCTAATTATTTGCTATGTGTTGTAAAATGTTACATGAGTATATGATTTAATATTAATTGATTATGGATTTAATATTAATTAAAACAAAGATTCGCCAACATTTGAAAATCAATCTGTCTGAAACCAGAAACATTTGTCATTTTCACTCCTTCTCGTTCTCTTTTTCATAAATAAGTCTTCTTCTTTGTCTTGACAAAAAATAAACATTTGTGTAATGTATGCCTTCTATTTAAATAGGATTATCTTTATATATCACTCTATATGAAAAGTAATTTCCTTTTTTTCATATTTAAGAAAAAAAAGTACCAGCAAGTTAAATATTTTGTAACTGATTACTCTCTGACTGAGGTCACATTTTAACAGACAAAATACATTCTGCTTGATTTATATGCTTGGCATTCCCGTTATTCTAATAAGTCATGCAAACGAGTGAAGCATAAATTGAAAGTCTAAGGAAAGAAAATATAAATGGAATTGGCATTTTCGGAACAGAAACCAAACAAATTCAAAATCGATTTTTAATGATATCAGGAAAACTATCACACTATTGACAAAATATTACAATAAAGAGAGAAACAAAATGTATTTATATAATAACGAGACATTAATATAATAAATATTAATCATGTAATATTAAAAAAAACGAGTAAACAATGTTTTTATTGCCGTTCCTTTTCTTGAATTAACTGTAGTAAAGCCTTCAACATATAGACTTACATCTTACATGTATATGCTCACTACATGAAATAACATAGAACCTAGTATATGTAAATAAACCATGATTTATAGTATGCGTCATCAAATTCAATGGAAGAAAAGTCACAACATATTGATACAAGTACAATTGTGTCAACTACGTGCATGTATAAACCTTAGTCGACAGTGAATATTTCGTTTAATATCGATAAGGTTGCGTGACAACTAAGATGTTTTTCACTCAGTTATTTGTTTTCCTTTAGGTTTTTCTATTTGACGTTAGGGCATTTGCAGTTGACCAGAGAGTGACCTTTTAATTGCTACTTCGCTATACTCTCTCTCCCTCTCTGCCTGTGTTTACCTCCAAAGTGTAATTTCGTTTCTCCATTTAACATCTACAAGTTACTACAATTTCAGTTTGTAGAGTAGTGAATGGTAGTAATTAAAGGCATATTCCTGAGGGAATAAGACAATAAAAAAATACATTTCCAATAATAGCTAAATGATTCCTTAAGCGTGCTAGAAAAATACTTTATCTCCAATTGATTCTCGGATCAGTTTCAATTTGATTTTACCATGCCAATTTTTACCACTATGTTATTGGTATAGCGGGAATGATTTCAATCGTATTCACATACAGTGAAATATCTGGAATATTTCTCTATAATATTGTCAATATTGAATAATATAGAATAAACAAGAATGTACGACAAAGATAAGGGATTCAATCGAAAAATTAATCAAAAGTTGTTACCATTTGGGATTACTGAGAAGTGTTCTAAGAACGCACAGCTAACCGACTGGTGATAGTAATACACTTTCCGTAAAATTTGGACCAAGTTCTAAACTTTTTCTCATTTCTTGTTCTATTTCTCAACATAGACGCTTTTGTCTATTACATTAATTAGTTATATATCTGAAGGAATTCTATAATATTAAAATCCTACTCGATATTGCTCTGAAATTAAACAGCTTTTTTCCGCATATAAACTTAAAATGTTCTTCTCTTCTCGAAACGCTGTATTTACATATGATTTATTAATATTGTTTCCTGATTTTTTTTAATCTAATTTTGTTAGCAATACCCATAATTATTTACATTGTGAATATCTATATTGTTTGCATTGTTCTCGTAAACACAGACAATAAGTTGTATATGTTTTCAACGTCCTTTCGGATCTCAGTTTTTTTTATAGATGTTTGGCATGACTGAAAAAAATGTCTGCTCGGTATTTACAATTAAAGACAAAGTGATACATGCATGGTCGAAAAAATTACTAAACACAACAGACTTTTCCCACTGTTTTGTCGCTTCGGTATTCTTTTGCCGATATTTCACACTCGGTGATAGCATGAATAGTTCCAATTTTATTATTTATCTTTGCTCTTAGTCCAGTTTGATGAAAGAGTTTAATGTAAATGTATATGGTAAAGCTTTAATGCAGTGGAAGAGAAATTGACTGCCTTCGAAAATATCCCGGAGTATGTTACGATATCCCAAGACCATAAACAGAGAGAGAAACCCGTTTAAAGTCAGAGGATGTGGGACTGTCTTTCTGTGATAATTGTTGGAAATAGACTCAGCATATTTAGGGAAGACTTTCAAGTGATTTCTGTAATGTTCTGATATCAATTATAAGTTTATACTGAATTTAAAATTAACTGGATCCCATTTCCGCAAATCTGGTTTATATTGGTCAATTGAGGATAAAAATTTCTTAATAACTACCAATGTATACAGGTGATTCGTAACCAACTGACAGATGCAGGTTTTGTTTTTATCACATTTAAGCAAAAGCTTTTAAAACTATTTCTGGAGTTTGATTTTTGTAGTGCATGAAAAAAACCTTACCTGGATGAGTATTTCGGGCTCTATTAATTAATCTATTTCGCACAACAAAATGGGATGAAATAATTTTCACGGTGTATAAAGAGATAGAATGAAGTTTTTATTAAATACAAGAAAACTAAGGGAAAATGCATGGAAGCCCATTTAGGACCTCCCAAAAATAATTTGAATTCGATATCACGAATTAGAATCGATATCACGAATTGTAGAATTCGTTATCACAGATTAAATTCGTGATCACGAATTTCTGGAATTAGTTATAACAGTTTCTGTAATTCGTAATAACGGATGAAACTCGTTATCACAATTTTTTGTAATTAGTGATAACGGATTAAAACCTGATTACGAATTGTATAAATCGTTATCACGGATTAAATTCGTTATCACGAATTTGTGTAATTTGTTATCACAGTTTTTTTTAATTCGTGATAACGGATAAAATCGTTATAACAAATTGTATAATTCGCCATAACACATTAAATTCGTGATAATGAATTCCATAAATTCGTTATGACGAATTTAATCCGTTATAGCGAATTAAAAAAAATCTGTTATAACGAATTCAATCTGTAATAACGAATTTAATCCGTTATCACGAATTACAAAAAAAACTGTGATAACTATTTCTACAAATTCGTTATAACGAGTTTAATCCGTAATAACAATTCGTTATCACGAATTACACAAAATTGTGATAACGAATTTAATTCGTTGTTACGAATTACAAAAACTGTTATAACTAATTCCGAAAATTCGTTATCACGAATTAAATCTGTTATAACGAATTCTTCAATTCTTGATAACGATTTAAATTCGTGATTTAGAATTCAAATTTATATTTTTGTTAGGTCCTAAATGGGCTTCCGTAAAAATGCTAGTCTTCATACAACTTATAATCTTAATGGAGTATAATATAACAACACAATAAAAATGAATTGTAAATGACCTTTCAAATATATATTCAGTATGGTTCTACTGAAATGAGCGCATTCAGATTATTTAAAATGATTTTAACAATTCCCGTTAAAAAAAGAAAGAAAACTTCAAATATTGTTTATTAAGATTGACAAATATTGTGTGAAATCTAAAACTGGTTGTCAGTTATCTCATATTTCTAAATAGATTTTGAATGTTTTACTCTGGAATCCAATTTAAAATCATCAAGTTCATTGCAAAACTCTGGATATCAACCAATGATTTTGTAATGAGTAAGCAGAGACTATATTTCGTGCGCGGTTTATTTTCATAAACTTTTAACTCTTCTGTGCTCTCACAATAAACTCTTTTTACTGTACAAATGTATGTTATTTTTTGTCAGGTTTCTGTCAGTTGGATTATATTGAGTGATTGGTATGTTATTGTTGACAATTCCTATTTTGTTTTATTTTCTTAAATGCAACTTCAAAGATAAATACTTCTGTGCACGTCGTACTACTTTAGAGCAGCTAATACATGGAAAGGTATTTTCTTAAAGACTCTTCCAATTCCTTTAGTTTTTGTAGTTTTCTTTTTCGGTCTACCATTTTTAGTATCTTTTGCTATGTAATTATGTTCTTTGGTATTTATTCTTGGTGCACATATTCCTCCATCTAACCGCTTGATATTTTAAGGATATTTCTTGGTTTGTTCCTTGAGTATTATTTCGGTCAAAAAGTAATAAAGTGATCATTGAATATATACCTAAATCGCTTTGGTGCTCCAATTATGAAAGTATTTATTACTGTCAATACTGAATAAGTGTCATTCTGTATTAATGCAGGAACACATCTGTATTGCCTCAAAGTCTATAGACTAATTACAATGTCTGTCAAAATTCGTCGATTTACAACATCTTATAAGGAATTGTTAACGTCACATTAAACGTGACCTTAGACAAACACAAATAATTCTGTGATAGGTTCTATTTTTGAAATAATTATGGTTACCCTGACCAAAAAAAAACTCTTTTAAGTATTATACATTACGTAGTCTAATCAGTTTGACGACAAATAACTGTCTTTGTATTTAATGAACCAAAGGACTGAATTACGTAATTGTATGTGATGATATAAGATCTTTTCTTTTAAAAAAGAGGTTTAACTATTTTAATATGAAGTATAAGGCATCTGCTAAGCATTTGTCACCTTTCTTCTGCATCTATATTAGTATCGAAAAATTTTTTCTTACCACTGATTCCATACTCCTTTTGTTGGATTTCAGCTCTCCGAGGATATTACCAGCTCAGTTACTAGTTAACATATACTAGCCCGAAATTGATACAGTACATTTACATTTAAAGTTACAGAAATGTTATATTTTGTGAAAACTAAGGAGTTTCTCTCTCTTGAATGCATGTAGCTCTGTCCTTATATGGTTATGACTTCAAGCTATTGGTCATTTTGACATTTTTGAATTTGCTCTTCAACGTTTTTGAAATATTACTCTGGTTTTTCAACATTTTAAACCTTGAATAAAACTGATGAGTTTCGTAAACCAACGAAATGTCCGCATCTTGTGCAACAAAATTGATAATGAAGAATTCTTTAATCCCATTGGACAAAGAAGTTTGGTGAATGCAGATACATGTAATAGGCCGTGTAGATTTTTTGTCCATTGTTAGTCATGAGATGTCATACAAGAGCTTGTCTTTTATTGATTTAAACATATTATAGTGTTATAAGTTGCGCCTCGTTATACTGGTTGATACAGCTTTCAAAAAATGTCAAGCAGAAATAATCTCATTTCCGACTTGAATTGAAAAAAATAAAAATATATAGTTTTTACACGATCTTCAATGTAGTGGAAAACCCCACACCATGTGGCGAGTTATGAACGGCCTAAATAAATCGGCGGACACAATCCGTAGCTTTTTCTTTTGTCGATAAGTATACAGTTCGATGCAAGTGACCTGTTGAATGGAGTATTTTATGCACCAAAATTTTTCAACTTTTATTATTCAAGAACCTTTGACTTAAACATTATCTATTTCAGTATGATACACGTATCAAAATTGCAGTTTTCATTTTATATAAGATAAAAAAAAAACGTTTTTCTTTGAAATATTATCAACGGAAATTATACAACACTCGTATGCGAGCTCTTTGAGATCCCCTCAGAACCTTCAGTTTGTTCACCAATTCACTAACAAATCTAATACCGTACCTCCCGAAGGTTTCTCAATTACACAAAACCAAGATAACACCATACTTATATATTATTCTTCAAGGTTTCTGCGTTAAAGAATAGTGTGAGCAGGATATTTTAATTTTTGGTTAGTTAAATATTAGGTAAGCTCAATATTGAGAAGGAAGGTTTTGTTGTGGTTACATGTAACCTTTCTTTCGTAAAAAAAATCTTTATTTTTACGTGGGTGTGAAAGCGATCCCTTTCAAATTCCGGTTAATATACATACATTTGTATTAAACAATGTAAATGAAAATAAATGGAATACGAAATTTAAAAAAAAAAGCAACATTAATGGAATCCCATGTTATATTGAACAGATATCTAACACTGTTCTTGATTATGATTAACGTGATAAACACATCCACAAATCGTCATATATTTCACCATAAGGAATACTTAATTGGCTATAAAGAAAACAACAGTTTTTATCTGACGGAATTGAACATATCGTGTGATAGAATATTCCCTCGTCTCCAGCAATAAAATCCTGATGTATTGGTACAACACTCGGCTTATTGGTCAGTCGATTACTAAATGTCATAACAATTTACGGACAATTATTACGGAAATGAGGTTATTAACAGTAAATAGATTTTATGACAATTCGTACGGTACCAGAACAAGAAAAGATTTGACTTTAAACCAGATATGTAATATAACATTTACTAGATAATTATATCAACTCTGGGATAAAGCTATCCAGATTAGATTTATTAGAGTAAAACAAATCTCCATTCTATCATCATGGGAAGGGTAACTTCAATAAAGTAACAACCATTAGTAGGACTACTATCCTTTGGTTGGAATGTTAATGGCAACTACATTGTAAAAAGAATTATAAATATGGTATCTGATCACGAGTTTGTATTACATCATTTACGAATTCTGTATCTAAGTCTTTTGCCTGAATTTCTTCAAATTTCGAATATTGAGTACATTGCACCTGCCATATTGAAAAGAAAAACTGCAAAAACCAGTAGGTCACCGATTTAGTTTCTTTGTTCAAAATTTCTGTATTGCCTGTGGCAATAATGTAGCACTGTATCGTCGCTTGGTTTTGTTTTGCCAAATTGGTTAACTGTACAATGGAAAGCATTTAAATTATTGAAATTTACGTATCACGAACATCTACACATCTATTTTCTCTGACAAATTATGACTGACTGTCTATCTATATATCGGGCCTTATACATAACAAAATCCTGACTCAACCATTTCGCTAATGCATGTAGCAGAAATAACGTTTTTAAGGTATCCGGACCATAAATGACCACGTGATTATTTAAAAGTTCCCGGATGTTCCATACAACGCAATTGAAATGACCTCGGTAATTATCGGCAAACTTCGGAAATGTCAATATAACTAACTTATTTTTACAGACTCTGCATATAAGCAACAAAGTGTGTTTCAACTTGAGAAAAATATATGTACAAAATTCCAGCTTTAAATTGTTTGGTTCAGCCATTCACGGTCAAAAAGAAATACAATTTTTGATCATTATCTATTATGGTCCAGATACCTTAAAAGGTAATAAGATAATTTATGCAACGAAAGATGTTGTTTTCAAGGCTGATTTTTAACTCTTCCAAGGACGTTTACGAAAACACAGAAAGTTCTTCCAACATGCATTGAACAACAACTCTTTACCATATTCTGTATTAAGAACATCGATCGCTTTAGTTAAACTGTCTGACGTCAAAAATCGCAATTGTCCCTCCGGACGATGCAGACATCAAAATTCAGTTAATATAATCATTCACATGATTCAAATATGAGGGAAATTTACAGTATTTCTATGTTTTTCTTTTTTTTCTTTTTTCTGTTTGTTTTTTAAGCTACATAGTCGCAAAAGACTCTTCCCTGCAATCCTCATGAAAATGTAATGGTATCGTTGAATTCAGTTTTGAATTTAATATATTACATGAAAGGTTAATATGGTGGCTTCATTTTTGACATAATATCCCTATAGTTTATGCAAAGGAAATTCTAATGTTTTAATAATTAATGACCCTCTAATGTCAAATGAATGTAACATAAGTTTATTCTTAAAGAAATTGTTTGAATATTCTGCCTCTGTTTGTGAAACTACATATATATTTCACATAGATTTCTGTTATGATTAATTTGCCTTCCTAAAAGAATGAAAATTTGAAATCCGAAATCTGCTGTTATATACGGATGTTTAATCTACTATCGTTCTCATTACTCGATTATCACGCTAATTCCTTTCCTATGTCAACAGTAGAACACATCAGGAAGAAAGATAACCGATATGTCGACCACACAAATATATATGTGAAGATAAAAAATTCTTCCGGTTGCTTTATTCCGTAGGGTTTAATCTTAGAGGCTGTTATCACATCCATAAAGGCTTTGGTAATTTTCTGTATGTTGAAAAAAAATCATCTTTACACTTGGGAGATGTATTTCCTTTGCAAAAAATCTTTTGAGTTTGTATATATAATACAAATGGTTTCATCTGGCCGTTGCAGTGCATGATTGTTGATTCAATGTACTTACTTAAGCCGTTTGCAACATGGGACGGGTGCTGTTAACAGATCGACAGTGCTCACCCTTTCTTACCAGGGCACTTAATGTGGCTGCCGATTTTTGTTGTCATGCACATTTCTAGTGCTTTAGTATTTGTTTTCTTTGTTACTGTTCTATGATTTTCTACTATCGGTGAATTTTGATCTTATGGACCTTCCCACTGTTTGTCTCTTCGGTGTTCCTTTGCCGATATGTCATGTATGTCTTTCGTTAGATTGGTAATGGAAATCAACGTTGAGGGTACAAGTAGCTCAACGTGTATTAATTGCAGTTATTTTAAAAAAAAATGAAAAAAAGTGATATGTATACATTTACATCCTCATTTATGGTTTCCACATTTCATCTGAAACTTGACCAAAGTGTTCTGTGGTGGTGGTGAAATAATTATATAAACAATAAAGCTATACAATATTATTGACTCTGTTTAATTTTTTTTTTTTTTTTTTTATTCAGTTCAACACCTCTGTAGGTATAATATGAACGACGATTGACATTTGATGTATACGGAGGCTTATGGAGACTTTTTGTGTTAACAGGTTGTCAGGTATAATTATAAGGTTTATACGAATCACATTTCACCCTAATGAAATGAATATTCTCATTCCTCTTTATTAACTTTCGTAAATTTGACAATAAATAGAAAATAATGCGATTCTACATTATGGCAATAATAGATTAGGGAGTTTAGGGAAAATCCAAAAGAGAGGTATACATAAAAGCACAAAAACAAAAAAAATTCTATTGACAAGACAGTCTGGTATAAAATCAGTATAAACCCAGGTACTGAGAAAAGCTTATTCTATGTAATTCCTGTTCTGTAAATGCTACCCTTAGTACTGTCTTATATTACGACAGATGTCATTTTGTTTTTAGAAAAACGATCGAATAGAAGTATAGATTATTGGGTTTGCTGCAGACTGAATATCAGACGCGAGTCGTTATACATGTACGTGTGATATTGCTAAAGGAATGACAACAATCTACTCATGATAATGCTTTGAAGAGAGTGATAATGCTCTCGTAGGGTTAATTAAACTTTTAGTACATTCCCTAGAATATCTGATCAAATAGAAATGTAGATGGCACACACAGGCAATGCTGGCACATTCTTATTTCAATTAAGAAACTACAAATATGAAGAGGCATTAGGATAAGGGAGAAAAGGTAGGAAAATGATAATAAAGGACGGCTTTATAAGTAACAACGTCTGCAGAATGTGTACTACAATGCTAAAGGATAACACATGGCAAATACAAGTGAAATAGCTTCAACGCCAACTGGGAATTACGTCAGATAATCTGGGAGGTCAGCATGTTCCTTTTATTTAACGGCAGCCCTAGCCCTCACTATTAACTAAGACAACTGGAAATTTGCATCAGATGATCCGGAAGGATAAGTATGTTCCTCTTATTGAACGGCAGCCCCAGCTTTCAGTATTACCTACACCAACTGGTAATTACGTCAGATAATCTGGGAGGGTCAGCATGTTCCTTTTATTTAACGGCAGCCCTACCTTGCTGTATTACCTACACCAACTGGGAATTACGTCATGTAATATGGGAGGTCAGCATGTTCCTCTTTTATTTAACGGCAGCCCTAGCCCTCATTATTAACTAAGACAACTGGGAATTAAGTCAGATAATCTGGGATGGTCAGCATGTTCCTCGCATGTTCCTCGTATTGGACGGCAGCCCAGCTTTCAGTATTGCCTACACCAACTGGTAATTACGTCAGATAATCTGGGAGGGTCAGCATGTTCCTTTTATTTAACGGCAGCCCTAGCTCTCACTATTAACTAAGGCAACTGGGAATTACGTCAGATAATCTGGAAGGGTCAGCATGTTCCTCTTATTTAATGATAACCCTAGGTATTACTAGAAACTACATCAACTGGAAAATGCGTCGGATGACCCGGAAAGGTGCGCATGTTCCTTTTCTTTTACATGTACGACAGTCCTAAGTCTCACTATTAACTATAGTAACTAGAACTAAGTCGGATAACCTGAGAGGGTCAGCATGTTACCTTTTTTAACGGCAACCCTCGCGCTCACTAGTAGCTACACCAACCTGGAATAACGTCAGATGTTCCGAAATGGTAAGCATGTTCCTCTTATTTAACAGCATCGCTAGTTCTTACAAGTAACTAGACCAACTAGGAATTACGTCAGATAATCTGGGAAGGTCAGCATGTTCCTTTTATTTAACGAGAGCCCTATCACTCACTATTAACTACAGTAACTGGAACCAATTCAGATAACCTGAGAGGGTCAGCATGTTCCCTTTTTTAACGGCAGCCTTAGCTCTCACTAGTAGCTACACCAACTAGGAATAACATCAGATGTTCCGAAAGGGTAAGCATATTCCTCTTATTTAACGGCAACCCTAGCTCTTACTAGTTACTACACTAACTGGGAATTACGTCAGATAATCTTGAGGGGTTAGCATGTTCCTCTTTTCTAACGTCAACCCTAGCTCCCACTAATAACTACATCAACTGGGAATTACCTCAGATGATCCGGAAGGGTAATCTTGTTCTTATTCAACGGCAACCCTACCTCTCACATGTAACTACGCCAACAGGGAAGTACGTCAGATGATCCGGACGTGTACGCCTGTTCCTCGTAACGGCAACCAAAGCTCTTACTATTATTACACCAAATGGGAATTACTTCTAATCATCCGGAAGGGTATGCAGGTTCCTCTTATTTAATAGCAACCCAATTTCTCACTAGTAACATACTTTTGGCCGTCTGGGCCTTGTTTGATTTTTACTTTATTGATTTTTAGAATTTCCGAAATTTCATCCAAAATAATGATACATGTCAATTAAATGTATAAAAATACACCGAAAAAACTTGATACACTGTATGCGCCATTTCGTTGACTGACAACTCATCAGCAGTGCTCGAGATCAAAATGCTGGAAGTCCGGTTAAAGATATAATGATGAATTAATAAGAACAACCATCAAAACCCAAAACAATTAAAACAAACAGGAATCCAAACTCAGCTAAGGGCTACCTCTGCATCAAAAGGAAGTGCCTTAGAATTTCTGGTAAATTTTTGTCAAAGTTTGAACGGAAAATGTAAAGGTATTTAAGTAAAATGAATCATAAAATAGGAACTAATCTAAAGATTTTGTTTGAAAATATGGTGATGCAAAAATTTAAGACAACGTATGAATAAACAAGACCAGAATGGCCGTTTAAGATAAAACATGGTTCCTAGTAAGTGCTAGTCGATATCTGTTTAACATTCATTTCGATGTTAAGGACTGGTTTCATGAAAGGCAACTGTAAATTTGTTGAAGAAAACAATATTTTACAGGTTTTAATTAATGATTTGGAATCGAAGTAAGGAGGTTATAAAAGCAAAATGTTTATGAGTACTTCTTGTTTAATATAAGTTTGGTTTTTGGTCTTCCAAATGTTTCGGTTTTAATGCTGCTGATGAGAGGTAACTCCTTGAAATGCGTCGTATACAGCATAGTATAAATTTACTATATCTAATATTAGTATCTTTGGATTGTTATTTTGAAACTCCTGGGATGATGCCTCTGCTGGTGGACCCTAGGTCCCCGAGGGTATTCGCCAACCCAGTCGTCAGACTTGTCTGACATGATTATTCATTGATTTGTTACAGAAATTACCAGTATTTAGCAAAATTCAAAAATAATAGAAATACTAAGGGTTCATTCCTTGTATTGCACATGGTAGAACTCCTTAGCTGAAATTTGGCTTCCTATTTCGGTATTTTTGGTTGAGTACTTCTTGTTTAATATAAGTTTGGTTTTTGGTCTTCCAAATGTTTCGGTTTTAATGCTGCTGATGAGAGGTAACTCCTTGAAATGCGTCGTATACAGCATAGTATAAATTTACTATATCTAATATTAGTATCTTTGGATTGTTATTATTATTTTATCTTATGGAAAAAACTTTGATTTCATAAAATTGAATCAAGAATGACCTATTAAAGGTTTCAAATATAATTGCAACCATTTGTTCACTATATTTGTTATCTATTTTACATGTTTGCCCTGTTAAATGATTTAACTGCAAGACTGTGTAAAATTATTACAACGGTATACTTGGTTACATTCGCGAGAATACATAGAACATGAAACGATATTTCAATGACTTTAATTCAATACCATCAAGGAAAAAATCGAAAATAACCATTTGTAGAGTATAATATCCAATTCTTGTTCAACATCTCTAACTGTGTTGTAGTTGTACTGTTTAGCCTATTTTTAAATTTTTGATCGTTTAAGCGACATTCCAAATTCTGTGTACAAGATGAAATGTAATCAGAAAGGTTTGTGTATTCATTATGATTAAATATTTGTATTGTAACGTTATCTTGTAACAGTTTATCCATTTGTTTGATGATGCTATATTTTCTGTCAGTTAGGTTTAACATATGCATCAATTAATCATTTGATCTTCAGCACACTGCATATATCATTAAGAAAATATTCCAGATTCAGTACTTAATCTATTTTGCACATATTAATTTCACAATTATAAGAAAAGTTATCTGGATTCTAAAATGCACCATGTTTGTTTATATTCAAATAATACCCGAATCGCGTTGATTTGTAATAAAGGCTAACTGCTCTAGAAATATTAAAGTATCATGTAGAGTGTTTGTTACGTGTCAGACTGTTATATATTGCGACATTATTCCAGAAAAAGATTTTTTACTTTATATATGAGCTGTTTTCTTTTGATGTAAGATGTACACAGGACACATTAACATCATGCAATGAAATATCATACTCAACAAAACACACCCAGATAAACAATATCGATAGCCAATTCTAACTAAGGCCATAAACGTTATGCATGAAAACATTTCCTGTTAAACACTAAATTTTACGTGTAACAGACCATATTTGTTCAGCTTTGGACAAGATAATTTGTTTGTTTATGAAGCGTGTAAAAGATTTTTTAAGTGCAGTAATATTAATATCAAAATCTATTTAAATGTGAACAACAGAAATTTAATGCTTAATTATTAGTACGTCCGCGTTTTCTATCCGTAGAGGTCGTAAATAGGGTGGGTGTAGGTCAATTGCTAAGAATTTTGTATCATATTTTGAAATGTCATCTAAAGGACACTCGGAACATTCACACAAAAATGTTCTGGCTCTAAGTGTCTTGTGTGGAACAGCTGTCTTTAAGACCCCGTAAAAAACTGTCTCCCAAGGAGATATTTGCATAAAGAGCGTTTGGAATGTATTTATATTTTAGTCATTATGTTATTCTTCAGAGGACTAATGCCATACAATATCCTGATAGATTTTGAAAGACACTAGCCAACGTTTTGAAAATGACCCAAGAAGTTAACAAAAATTAAGGGGAAACGCCCCTACTTATTTGTGTTCATTTAGAACTATTACAGTAATCTTCATTATAAAAAGCGAAATGTTGTTTGAAGGATATGTTTACAACTATGTTTTGCACACAAGTTTTTTTTAAAGTTCGTAATTACAAATGGATAACACAATATTTAAAGAATTCCTCTCTGTAGACAAGGAGACGTCAATAAATGGCATATTTGTGGACCCTTATATTGATCAGTTTTCAGTGATGTTGAATTTGATTTCATTACAAAGACCCGTATGTAGATATTGGATAATACCAGCATTTGATATGTTTAGAGTTGATATAACTGATTTCCTTATGAACAGTTAACAATATATGTTCTAATCGAATGCCAGTCTGTATAACTTGTTAAGATATTGCAATATATTTTTTTAAAACCTAATGTAGAAAGACTACGCTAGTGTTTTAGTTTAAGATCTGTCTTGTTCTGATTTTTTTTAAAGTGTTTTTATTCTATTGGTTGTGTCTTTGTATTATTTATTTTCTATATTTGTATCTTAAGAATTCGTCTTGACTTTGGATGATCTTGGATGATCTTTTGGAGTTTCCTCACTTTAAAACTTCTTATAGTTTCAGCATTTTTTGTCAATATCTATGAAGAAGCAATAATTCTGTTATGTTAAATTCTTTTGAAACCAGTTTTGATGTACAAGATGTGTACATTTTGTCAATTTACGACTCATCTGTTTTACTCAACGCCTACAAAACAAAAATTTTCAAAACGTTAAAGAACAACTTCAAATTTCCAAAATTAGCAAAGGGTAGAGAGAGCCAAAAACATCGAAAGACAGAGCTACACAAGAGAAGACACTCATTAGTTTTCACAAAATTGAACGTTTAAAAATCAATTTCAAACCCTAAACTTTTCGAAGTCAGTTGTTGCCATCCATTCCCACAACAACATCAGTAAACTCAAAAACGGGAATATAACCATGACGTCACTTTGATTCATTTGCGGAAGCATTTCCGTTATAAGATGATTCATCAAAATATATATGTTTAGTTCTATTTGTTTAGTCATGGAAAGACAAACATCTTTCAACACAGTTTTTTTTTCGATCGTCTGGGATTTTAAGATGTACTTGTACTGGATTTCTTTGACGTAAAATACCAATTCCTGGACCTATTGGAGGTTAGAGATCGCTCTCTATGCAGAACTGAACTTTGCCGATCCTTTATGTTTTACGTCTTTGAAAATTTTTCGTCAAATTAAAATTAATTATATTGACATTCAGAAGCTAGATAATTTGTTTTATTCACGTATGTTCAATCTACCTGTCATAAAAGGAATGTAGAAAGACTACGCTAAGAATTTACAATAATTTCTTATCCTAATTATATACTCACATGACGTAAAACTATTAATTCTAACTAACAGAAATGTTTTTCCAGGAGTGAATCGTACAAATTTTTATTTGAAAAAATCTATTTGAAAGTCATAAAACATTTTTAATTTCCGATAGTGAACTGACGTCGGTTATAAAAGTTCATGTGGCCTCAGAGGATTCTCGGAAAAGGGAATATATTAGAAGCACACATGCATGTTTCATACAGAATGATTTTTTCCAAATCTTGCTGGATCGGCGATCATTGTTTTATGACTTTCAAATCATATTTATTTATTTTACGCTATGTTCCCTAATAATGTGGACGTCGGTTAATTTTTAACTCTATCTCCAACATATTACTAAATAAAGAGACTAGAATTTATGTGTAGCTTCTTCGTTCAAGTAAAATCCTGGAATATGCTTTTATATCATAATGGATCAACACACCGTGTACTTTGTCATCACCGAGTTTTGGGATATTTTGGCGGAAAAGGAAAATAATCAGTTCGGATATGCAGTCCTTTTCGTCGCCAAACTCTGAAATGTCTCTCTGGTCGTCGTTTCCGGCTGCCAATCATTTCAACACAATACTTTTTTGTTTTAAAAAAGCAATAATTTTATACGCTGTAGAGACGTGAAAAACATGAGTGAATTGTGCATTCTGTTAGATTATAGGTCAGCTATGCAAAACAAAATCATACGTCTTGTACGTAATGTATTTATCTGGCACAAAAATATCAATCATTGAAAAGAAATTCGCAAACTTAGTGATTGATAAAGTGAACGCATCAACAACACACATGTAACACAGAAGGGAAAAACATAAACATGGCCAATACAATTATAGAGTGAAACCCTGGACATGCTGGAAGGAACACGCCGTCAATCCACAGGGTAAAACCCATCATACGCGGTACCAAAGGGGTTGCCTAAATGATGCAAGTAAAAATAACCACAAAAATAGCAAGAATTAAAGTACAAATGTACCATATACATCCAAAAAACTAAAAAAGAGTGTAGTAAGACGAGACATAACCTTGCCCTACAATTTCCTGAATTGGGACAGGCGCATGACTCATTTGGCGGGGTAAAACCAGTTCTGTCTTTGACGAATCCTCCCCTTTAATTCAGGCAATATTTAAATAGATATACACACGAATACCATTCAAAATCGTTTCTTAGAGATCAAATTCACAACTCAGAAATCTTGAAAACACATACTCATAAGCAATTTGCCCCAATGTGAAGGCTCGCAGTTAAATGAAAGCAAGTTCAAGATTAAATATATAGAATGACCAAAACCATCAAGTTTACTAAAAAAGAAATATTGGCAACTCCATCCGCAGCCAGCTGAATCATTAATACAGCGGCACCATGCGATAATTCATCGTTAATTAATTAAAGACCAAATACGGCGGGTTTTTTAATAGTATATATATCTGACCAAATGCATGTCGTCCTATTCATTTTAGACCTTGGACAAAATACATGAAGAAAACAATTCGAATAAAATAACTAGTTTGTCATGAAACTATTTACTGGGAATAAACATTTTCCCTGAGGGTTTTATTCAGGAGCCACCTGGTGTTAACTAAATTAATGACCGACTCCAAGATTACAAAGGAGTATTTAGCAGACAACAAATGAGAGGCTTTGGGAGTGACAATTCTTAAGTAATTTTAATGTTAAATTTTAAATTTTGTAGAAAAGAAGTTTCAAAATGTATCTATAATAAATTTCTGATTTCCGAAAGGGAAATATAGCCGTAATATGCAATTGAATGCAATACAGTTGTATGATTTTTCTCGTTGGAAAAATAAAATACCTCTAAATTGTCTATGAAGACAATAGCAAGTTTATTGTTTCCCTCGTCACCAGCTATTTTCACTGCTTAAGGCATATTGTTTTGTAATTATTGCTATTTGGTGTATATTGTTACAAGAGGACCTTTGTAACGTTTTCCGATTCTTTTGTTATAATTTAGCAATAAAATATGTGTAATCTATTTCTCACGCCGTCTCGGGGAACAACAGACTTGCTTTTGTCCTCATAGCCTTTTACAATCATGATGCACCGAACGAACACACATGTCTTGTCAACAACCATACCATGAATACAGAAAGATAAAACAACAACTCAAAATTAGGTATAGCAAATTAAAATTTAAATAACAAAAAAAATAAAACCAATCATCATTGGCAATCTGAGTTTTGCATGCTGGAGATAGTCCTGCGTTTCCTTAATTACGAAAATGTATTTAGTATAAATCATTTTTCACTTGGAGGGTAATTTTTGTATGTGGTATAAATGTTTGTGGTAAAAAAAAATTTGAACGAATGCCCATCCAAGACATCCAAAACTTTAATAGTTCACAGTTTTATATATAGGACCCCTACCCCCAGGTGTGATCTACATTACAACGACTCCTTCATAGAAGACATATCCTGAAATAGCAAAATGGAACCCTTTATTAGTACGAAATCTGGTACAGATGGTATTAGTGAAATGTATGTAACAGTGTCTAAGACATAACATTTGTAGAAAAAGATCTGTAGTCAAAATTATCGATATTACTCGAATGCAAAATCTGTTTCAATTGTAATATTTTATTGCTTTATTAATTATATGTCAATCATATCTTCACGGAATATACAGAATCCGATCCCGATAATATTAAAGAAAACATGATTGCTGTTATTATCTTAAACACTTTTAAAATTGGATTCAGTGCATATAATATTTCAATAATGTTTTTTCTCCATTCATTAGATGATCAAAGAAAAAGTACTAGAATATGAGGGGCTCACGGGGGTAACGCTCATAACAAAAATTGACTATTATTTCAAATGCAATAAAGTTTATGTAAATTACGTTTCGGTGTTTTAGGCCAAAATATGAAAAGTCGAAACAGTTTTAATTCTGTGGTTTCGTGGTCGCGTGCTCGCCTCAGGTGCACAAGGACGCGGGTTGTACCTCCGGTCGGGTCAAACCAAAGACATTAAATATGGTATTTGCTGCTTCGTCGCCAAACACGCGGCATTTAGGCGTAAGAGCAAATGACTGTTCGGCTTGGAGTCAGTATAATGTGTCCGGGTGGGCTTATAAGTCTTCCTGTGGACTGTTACCTCGTGAGCTAGTACGTTAACAATCCGACTCAGCGTATCAGTCTAGTACAATGCAGGGTTCATATTAATATCATATCAACTTTTTCTCGTCCTGAGATGCACTTAGTGGTTGTCACTGGACGTTAACCAATGAGTCCATAATGTATTTATTTACCAACGAAATTTCTTGCGTAGCTATTTGTCTTATGTTATCATTTTATTGAATACATCAACGAAGTGACAATTATATATTTTTTACACGGACACTTACCTTGAAGGTATCTGACAGATATACACATGAACTTTCCAAATATAAAATTCTGTAGAATGGAAGGTACCGTATTAAATGGCATACAGAGTATCACCAGAAACAGGTCACTGATAGCCAAATTGAGTAGGAAGACATTAGTAACAGTTCTCATTCGTTTGTTTTGTACCAGTGTAAGTATAACGAGAGAGTTTCCCGTCACAGACAGTACAAATATTAAACAGTACATGGGTATAAGTATTTTCCATTCTAAAGTTAGTGGTGGTATGTCATAAATTTCCGTACAGTTATAATCACATGTTATATTTACATTATTACTAAAATGTGATACAAACTTCGAAGAATTAAATGATTCAACCATTTTCAATGTCAATAAAGTTTTGTCAAAACTTCAATGATGATTTAGAGAACGTTCCTGGTTGACTAAGTCAATGAGAAATGATTATTGATAACACAATCCGAGTTAGATAAATCATGTCTTTAACCAATGACAAACAGTGATTTTAGAAAACATCATGTGATATCTTCCATTCAGATATTGCTAGCTGTGTTATCATTCAGCATTAATAGTGACAAAAAAAAACAACAGTTACTAATAAATGTTTAACACAACAATTTTTCACGTCTTTTTAATCATGAATTTTATCAGAATTCAAAGGTTGAAAAAAAAACTTCAATATATTATTGGATTGACACTGACATTGACTGTTAATTTTGATGACAGCTTTAAGGATATTTTAATGAAGGGGAGATGAAAGCAACATTTAGCACAGTGACATGGATAAATAAGAAATCAACATATTTGAAAGTAAAATCAATACTTTATAATGTGTTTTCCTATAAAATTAGTTTTTAGTGTAAAGTGATAAGAGGTACTGAATTTCTTTTTCCTCTTTGTTTTTAATTAAAGTGTAATAATTTATGTAAAATAAATAAAATTATATTCTTATACGATAGTATGAAAGCAATGTGCAAAACGATATTATTTATTTGTATTTTTAGTTAAATTAATATATAGAAATTCAAAATCAAAATAATAATCAAAAATAATTTCTTGTTTTGGTAGTATTATTGGGTTTTGAATACGGAAAATAAGAAGTAGAGTGCTGTCCAATGACATGGATGATAATAAAAAATCATTAACTACGTTAGAGACAAAGAAAGACGACTATAAAATATCCCCCATGGTCATGATGGTAGTTATTTTGATTAATTTAACCAAACAAGAATAATTAAAAATTCTAACATTAGAATCAAAACAACAATGTTTACCACAAACCCGAGAGAATTATCTTGAGGACGTCCTTAAACCTAACTTAACTTTTAAAATTATATAAAAATTGTTTGTTGCGAGCTAAGGGGTTCTGTTATAGGCATTTGGGTATCATTTCTAATTGTTAAGTTGAGTATTCGATGGTTTGAAAGCGATGTTTTGTCATATTCAATGATTTAAGTCTTGAATATCAAATTTTTCTGGTGATATTCTACTACTACAATCCCCATTTATGAAACTAGCAATATTCTCTGTTTTGTAAAGATTTGTAGTTTTAAATGCACATAATATATATTTATAATGTGTTATTTGTGTTCTCCGACGTTCTTTCACTGTTGGACTTCTTGTTATCCATTTTGTTGTTTACACAAATGTTTTTCAATTTATATTACAGCATTTCAATAAATCAACCGCTCTTTAAGTAAAAAAGGAGAAAGTCGAAATAGCAACCTTTCCAATTTACTAATCGAAAACAAATCCAACAAAAAACATCTGATACATGTACAGCTATTTCAGGAGTAAAAAGTCCTTATTTTTAAAACAAAATTCATATTTTTTCAGCCTAAAACTGATAGAATCCATCAGAAGAGATTTCTTTCCCGCTTGCTCATGAGCATACTTTTTCCTGTTTCGATGTATTGCTATTAGACATTGCAAGTAATATATTATAAATGAGAAAAATCATGGAGAGCATAAACAATAAACCCAGAAATTGGAGAGTAGATTTAATGTAATAATAACGCTGGTTGTAATTTTAATTCCGCTATACACACATATTTCAATAAAAGCAAACCTGAACTTTCTTTTGAGTTTAAACCGAAATTATACCCAGAAAACCTTGATTCAAAATTTGAGAAAAAAAGCTTTGGTGCTACAACATATGCATTATCAGATAGATGATAGAAAAGGTAATAAGCTAAAGGATAAGTGTGTGTTGAATAAATTATTTACACGTAATACAGTGTACATGATTTATCGGCTTTAGAAGAATTCGTTCTTTCAAATACACAAATTTTGTAGTTCTGTAGTTTTCTTGTCAATAAAAAATGTATTCACATAGTACTTTGATTTTTATGTAAATAAAAAATACATGTCTACTTTCACCGGTTTCAAAAACTATTTTCTAATTTAATATTTGAAAGATCGGTCAGTAGTTCTAAGTATTTAGCAGGGTTTTTAGAAGCAATCTGGAGTATTTGATCAGATGAAATGTGATTTTGCCTTCGCATTGAGTTTTCATTATCTTTGCTTGTAGCAGAATATGGATGACTTTCTGCTTCCAAAATCATATGCTGGTATTTCCATTCGATTTGGTAAAATGAAAATATGCCTTTAGAAATTCGATTGCATGTATAAGAAATTTGAAGTTAGTTTACTATTACACAAGTGATGTAACTGTTTAAGTTACAACTTTATTTACAAACAAATTAAGTCGGACGTAAAATGTTACGTACGATAACGGCTGGCACTTTTAAATAGATCAATTTGCTAGGTACTTAAAACACGTTTAATCCTCTTTAATGATTTATTTAACTACCAGTTTTTACCTTTTATTTGTCACATTTATGATAATGAACCTGGAATTATATCAAATTGGAACAAATAATGTAGCATTTTATTTCCAACAAAATATACGTCATATTAGCCTTTCAGTTAAAAAAAAGTAATAATACAAATTGTGTCTAGATTTTCAGTGATGCTGAAATGCATACAAAAGGCACTACTCCTAATATTGATGATTTCCATAATTGAGTTCCGATTTGTCATGCCAATGTTTTATATGCCTGGCCCAGGTCCTGGTCCTCCTCAGTGTTTTAATTTTCTTTGTGTTCTTTGTTATTCAAATAAAAAATATTTTGTATTTCAGATATTTTGGGGTTTCAGTTTAATCATAAACTATGTTTATATTAGGTCATTAAATTAAGACTTTATTCTGAAGTGTAGAGGTATGTCCTGAGTTGAACAATGTACGAAAACTTTTATTTGTTGTCCAATTTAGATCATATCTTCTTTTATTTTCATCATTGCTTTATTAATCAATAATGATCAAATTTCATTTTTATTTAGAATTTTGATCAAAACAAATATCGTCTAAAACATACATGGCATAGGGATGATACTACGTGTTTCCTTAGGCAGCTAGTTAGTTTTTAACTTTTAAATATACATTTGCAACATAAAATAAAAAGCCAGTGTTTTAAGGGAGGGAGAGATGCATTTTATTAAACAATGATTTTTTTCTATCAATTTGAATTTCCCTACTTTTGTTCCAAATGAATTATTTTCATAGCAGAATCTTGGGATTTTACCCCATTTATTGGTCGTAACAGATTTATTCATATAATAATGATGTTTTTGAAGTAGTTTATGGATATTGTGTGTATTTATTAACCAACGAAATGTTTTTCGTAGCTTATTTCTCTTATTATCATTATAACTATGAAAAACATCGTTATTATTATTATTTTTAAACTAATTGAATACATGTAAATCACTAATGTTATAAATATATATGTTTACACGGACACTTACCTTGAAGGTATCTGACAGATATACACATGAACTTTCCAAATATAAAATTCTGTAGTATGGAAGGTACCGTATTAAATGGCATACAGAGTATCACCAGAAACAGGTCACTGATAGCCAAATTTAGTAGGAATACATTAGTAACAGTTCTCATACGTTTGTTTTGAATCAATGTAAGTATTACAAGCGAGTTGCCCGTCACAGACAGTACAAATATTAAACAGTACATGGGTATAAGTATGGTCCATTCTAACGTTAGCGGTGGTACCTTGTATTGTTTCGTACAGTTAAAGTCACATGTTATGTTTAAATTTTCACTAAAGTTTGAAACAAAAGTCGAAGAATTAAATGATTCAACCATTATCAATGTCAATAAAGTTTTGTCCAAACTTAAATGAAGATTTGGATAATGTTCCTGGTTTTCTAAGTCAATGAGAAATAATTATTGATAAAATAATCCGATTTAGATATATCATGTCTTTAACCAATGACAAACAGTGATTTTACAACAAATCATGTGGAATCTTCCATTCAGATAGCGCCAGCTGTGTTGTCATTCAGCAACAATAGTGATAAAACAACAGTTACCAATAAATGTTTAACACAATAATCTTGAGATTTTAATCACGAGGTAAAGAACTTCAATTCATCTCCGATATTATTGGATTGACATTTACAGTGTCCTCTAATTTTGATGACTGCCTTAAGGATATTTCAATGAAGCGACGACGAAAGCAACCATACGTATTGTGAATAAATAGGAAATAAACAGATCTTAATGAATTCGACAAACAATGTTTATCTTAAGTAAAATCAATAGTTTATAATATGTTTTCTTACAAATGTAGTTTTGTAATGTAAGGTAGCAGTGGATACTGGCTTTCTTTTTCCCCCTTATATGTATTAGTTTTACGTATATAACATGTAAATGAACGTTGTATCTTATTGATTTTTTTTTTTGGTACTCTAGAATTTAATATTTTACAAATGTAGTTGTAATTGTACTAAGTAAAATTTATTATTATTATTATTATTGTTATTATTAATTTGATTGCCTACTACACATCATTTTAATATGAAGTAGGCAATCAATGAAACAAAAAAAAAGAGATAGACAAATAATCATAAAAGAACAAACACCAAAAACCAACACAGAAAACTGTGAATAACAATAACACCTGTACATGTTTTTTATTGTGAAAAATACATGGTTTTCGTCGGTTCGTCAAACAATTGTTTTTGATTCTCAATTTATAAGGTCTTTAGACCTTACTGTAATCCTTATGGTTATTCTTCTTCTTTTCCGCCACACTTATCGAACCCAGAAAATTTGTTTCGTTTCGCGACATATCGAAAAGATATTTCGCATCAAGTATCAGTTGAGGAGCACCCGGGATCGACTATGCGAAACGGATCTCTTCGTCGTTAGGGAGTTAATTACCCAGAGACCTAAATAACTCAGAAACAATAAATATTGGCTGATAAAATTCAATGGAGAAAATGTTTGTAATCTCATCACGGAAGTTTGTCGTGTTTGACCGAAGTGATTCGATGAGTAGTTATAGAGTTACACCCATTTAAACATTTGACGGACTGAGTTGAAATTTTAAACTCGACAACAGTTAGATCTGGGAAATTTACCATTAATCATCGGACCATGTGACCTATAAACAAGAGGCTCAAGGAAATTGATTCTGTATAGCTCACCTGACAGTCCTACAATCAATCCATTTTATTTCTTATCAATTGAAAATTGTAATGGACCTTCTATAGATGCTTCATACCATGTATTAGTTCATTTAGCTATATGGAGAAAACTTTCAAAACATTAATCAATCAAATATAAGAATTGTTCAGAGCAACCGTGCAAGTTGTTTGACCGGGATGATTTATTTGAAGGGGACTTTCCATAGTTGCTTCATACCAAGTATCAGTTCATTTTGCTCATGGGTTTCAGAAGAGAAGATTTTTTTTTTTAATTCGACCAATCAGAAATTTGTAAAAGCTGATGGACGTTTTAGTTGTCGGGACCATTTATACAAACTTTATCAAGGTTATTTCACATATGTTTCATACCAAGCTACAGTTCATTTGGTTTTGCGGTTTCAGAAAAGATTTTTTTTGAAATTTTGACCAATCAGAAATAAGAATTCATCATGGTGGCCATATTAGCTGTCAGACAGGGACGAAATATGCAAACTTTATAAAAGTTCTTCAATAGATGCTTCATACCAAGTACCGTTTCATTTAGCTATGTCGTTTCTGAGGAGAAGATTTTCAAAATTTGTCCAATCAGAAATAAGAATTCTTCATGACGGCCATAATAGACCGGAACGAAATATGCAAACTTTATAAAGGTCCTTCATACCAAGTTGGCTTTTCGGTTTCAGAGGAGAAAATTTTTGAAGTCCAACCGGAATGAAATATGCAAAATATATAAAGTTTCTTCCGCAGATGCTTCATACCGAGTTACAGTTAATTTGGCTTTGTGGTTTCAGAGGAGTACAGTTTTGAAATGTTGACCAATAAGAAATTAAAATTCATCGTGACGGCCATATTAGCAGTCTAACCGGGATGAAATATACATTATAGAGGTCCTTCCATAGATACTTCATACCAAGTTTCAGAGGAAAACATTTTTAAAATTTGTCCAATCAGAAATAAGATGTCATCGTGGCGGCCACATTAGTTGTCCGACGGGAACGAAATATGCAAAATTTATAAAGGTCCTTCCACTGGTGCTTCATATCAAGTTATACTTCAGTGGGCTTTTCGGTTTCAGATGAGAAAATTTTTGAAATGTTTGACCAATCAGAAATACGAATTCATCGTGGCGGCCATATTAGCCATAGGTAAGCTAAAAAGTCACAAGGTCAAACGTCAAAGTTATGATGACCTACAACCCTTGTTATCGAAATAACTCAGAAACGGTAAATACTGACTGATGAAATGTGATGGAGAAAATGCTTGACATCTCATGACAGAAGTTTGTCGTTTTTGACCAAAGGGATTCGATGAGTCGTTATAAAGTTGCTTCCCCTTGAATATTTGACGGAACGAGTTAAAATTCAAAACTCGTCAACGGTTAGTCGTAGAGTCATGGGACCTTCACCATTAATGATAGGACCATGTGACCTACAAAAAATGTTCAAGGTCAAAAGATCAAAGGTCAAGGTCACGATGACTATTATTGCTTGTTATGGACATTACTGGGAAACGGTAATAGATAGCTGATCAGATGTAATGGTGAAATATATGTCTTATAGAGATCTACATTTGTTATATGGTTGAAAAACAACGCGTTATGGACCTAATGCCCAAAACTTGTTTTCATGGTCCGAAATGAAGGGTTTTTGCTTATATCTCAAAAAACGGTAAGAGATAGAAAGATACTTTCAGTGCAAAAATGTTCAGCATAATATGACCTCCAAATGGAATCAAGGGCAAAGGTCAAGGTCCCTAGCAACGAAATTATCAACCATATATTTTTGGACTTAGATAGCTATGAATAGTACAGAAATGATATTTTTAATACCGGAAATTATATTTAATTCCTTAGCAGCCAGCCAAATTCTTAAGCAACCACTTTTAATTATCATTTTTGTGATGCGTCTACCTAAAAATTACTGGACCAATCTTTTTGAAAACTTAGTATGATAGCCTCATACTTGAAACGCTCTTTTAAAAAATCGCCCTGCATAAACAAACATTTTGTCGTTATGGAGTTACCTCCCCAAAGGTCAAAAACCTTGTTATCATTTGAAATCAAAAACCGTAAGAGATAGCTGATAACATGTAAAACAGAAATGTTCAACACATCACGAGGGAACTTCCTTACATTTGACCGAAGTCACTATTTTTCCTATTAAGTTTTATCTTTTAAATGATTTCCACAGTTGTGCGCTTATATCATCTGATCGAAAGAACATTCAATTAAAAGATTTTTTTACATTTTTAACATTGTATATTAAACAGTTATATCAAAATTTTCATTTCAATATGAGCCTAAAGTGTCACTTCTTTCTGTTATTTATTCTTTCATCTTTGGTTTTATTTCATATTGATGTTATCAACTGATAGTGATTTTTTAATTTCAGTTCTGATCCTGGATAGTTTCACAACAGAGAACAGAGAATTGAAAGTATTGGTATTTAAAATTTAAATGACATTTCTTTATCATGTTTATATCAACACGGTAGTGCGATAATAACTTCTTGTGCAACGGTTACATCATGTACTAAACAGTCTGGTTTTTAATTAATGTGTGGTAAAGATATATTAGCTATATTCGATAGTATGAAAACAATGTGTAAAATTCTATTCTTTATCTATAGTTCATAACGTAAAATTCAAAACAATCATGAATATTAATATCATGTTTTGATATTATTGTTGAATAGGAAAGTAGAATTGTGTCCTACTGTATGTAGATTGCTGTCTAATGATGATCAACATGTTTACTACGTTAGAGGCAAAGAAAGACAACTATAAAATATTTCCCGTGGTAGTTATTTTATAAATGCTTTATAATTATAGTGAAATAATTGTTATTGTTAGTTCATGGGTTCCATTGTGACTACGCTAGGTAAAACGTAGCTAAAATTGCCATTAAGTTGTCATTTCAAATTGTACAGTCGGGTATTAAAAGCGACATATTGCGATGGATGGGACAATTATTAAGTTTTGAATTTCATTTTTTGCTAGTGATATTCTATTACAACACTTCCTATTTATAAATCTAGCATTCTCTATTATAAGTGAATTTGCAGTGATAAATGGAAACCAATCTTCCTCAATTTATATTACAATATTCATATTTCAATAGATCAGCATTGCTTACAGTTGAACTTGTAGTTAAAGTGCAAAAAGCCGAAACAGTAACCGATCTTAAGGTAAAAAATGAAAAACATATCCAACCTGGCCAAAACATCTGATACAACTATTTCTCTGTCGGGGCCTCGGTGGCCGATTGGTCTAGGTAGTTCGTCATGAATACTAATGATCATTAGCATGTCAACACTAAAGTTGTGAGTTCGAATCTCACCTGTGGCGGGGTGTGTTCGACTCCGATCTAAATTGACAAGGATTGCCAATTTTCCTGCTGAAGGTCGGTGGTTCTCTCCGGGTACTCCGGCGTCCTCCACCAATAAAAACTGGCCGCCGCGAAATAGCCAAATGTGCTACCAACGGCGAACAACCCCAACTAAACAAACAAAACAAACTAATCAGGTGTCTAAAAATGATTTGAAACCTTATCACAAACAATTAAGTTGTATAACATAGGGGCTAGAGTCTACCAGGCATGTCCTTTAGACATGCTAATAAAGACTCTGATACCTATTTCGACGTACTTAATATAATAATGAATACATTATCAATGTGAAAAATCATGGAAAGCATTAACATTTAACAGATGTAAGAGGGTGGATTTGTTTTAACAATCAACAATAATCACTCTGATACTTATTTCAAACACCATGTACAAATATTTCGACAAAAGCAAGCCTAAACTTCCTTTTGAGATTGAACCAAAAGTGTACCTGAATAACCTTGTTTCAGAACTTGAGATAGAAAGGGTCTTGGTGCTACAGAATATGCATTTTCAGATGAATGATGGAAGAGGTAACAAGAGAGACATGTTTGTTGGATAACTTTTTGACATGAAATACAGTATACTAGTACTTTGAATGTATGTTCTTTAGAGGAATTCGTTCTTTCTATTATACAAGATGTCGTACACATGTAGTTTTTTGTTATAAAAAATAAACTATATACACAGAATATCCGCAATCTTTGATTTTTAAGTTAAAGTAGACTATGTTACTGTGAATGATGAAGATAAATCCACTGTTTCCGATGTGAAGGTATTTTCTAGTTCATTATTTGAAAAATCGGTCTGTAGTTCTAAGTATGTAGCAGGGTTTTTAGAATCATTCTGGAATGTGTGATCAGAAAGTACGTGATCTTGTCTTATAATTGTGGTTTCATTAACTTTTGTCTCTGAATCTCTGCTTGTAGCAGAATATGGATGACTTTCAGGTTCTAATATAATATGCTGATATGGATTTAAATATCCGGACTTTTGGCTATTACTCTCTGATGACGAAGAGCCATGCTTGTCTTTTCTTATAAGATTTGAGTACTCATGTGGTTGAAGGTCTGAAACAGTAGATTGATATGGGTTAATATAGCTATCAGTCGGAGACGGAACGGAATCAGAACTGTTCGTATCAGATGAGCCAGTACTAGATTCCTGTGTAGCACTGTCGTTTTGTGGCCTATGTTCTATCCTCGGTTCATCAGAAAGCTGTGTTTCGTCAATTGTTTCATATACTCCCTCAATTAGTTGAATTGGAATTTGATGTGCCACATTACTACTAGCTGTTTCATTAACTTCTCTAGGAACTGAATGTTGTCCGAGTTGTTGCTTATACCGTCTAATGCAAACCAAACAGAACACAACAATAACAATCAATACAAATGCACATGATGAATATACAACAACCTCACGGAGAGCTAGTCCTACAATACAGTTATCATGCATGAAACTATTTGTTATTTAAGTTAATATGTTACATGTGAATTACTTTTACAACTAAAAACATACGGATTATATATTTTAGTAAGTTATTAATATCATGTTTGATATTCTAAGTCATGTTTCAAAGTTTCTATCCATTTAATATTTATTTTTTTTATAATGTTTAGTTTCTCTATTGACGTGTTCCATTTCAGTCTAGTTTAGTATTATTTGATGTTCCCTGGGATGGCATTTGTACTTGTTTGGATTATCTATATATTAAGGCTGTATGGGTATCCAATTTCTTTCTGTTGTTTTAGTATTGTTTTGGTGACATTTCATATCGCCAACATTGATTCGCTTCATGATTTTTACATGTCTTGTCTGACAAACATTTAGCTTATTTTTCTTTCTTTCACACGAACAAAAATATTCCTGAAACATTTTGTAAAACGGCTTACCCGATACAGCTGTTCTGGACGTGTTCGGAATTTTCATAGTTTGGGCTGTATTTGTAATCATCATTGACGTTGTTGGGAGTTCTGAAGAACCTGTTACGATACATGAATAATAAATCAAACGGTGAAAAGGTAATTTACATGAAGTATTTTTTTTTCACTGCAACATGCAATAATTTTAAAAGGGTTCCTTTAAAAACCACAAAATTTAAAAAATTATGCATTCTTTCTTTATAAATCGTCTTACCAAGATCAGTTTCTATTGTTGTGGTATTGCATTGAAACTAAATATTAACTTGGGAAGCAATTATCTCACTCGTGAATAAATCTGTCTTGGGTTTGGTTTTTGGGTTTACCTTTTGACATTTTGTATTTGACTCTCTTCTCCAAAATGTGAGATTATTGTTTATGCTCCCCATTTTCTTCATTCTTAAATCCTCCCAAGAGAGCATGATTTGTTGAACATTCCGTCAGGGAAAAAGAATATCGAACCAATAAGACGAGTTTTACCAGGCCAAATACCAAAGGCATGGCGAATTCATGAGAATACTTCCACAGAAAAGAAAATTAAACAAATACCCAACTAAATGTGTAAAAAGCACTTACATGTAGCTAACCAAAGAGAATCAGCAAACACTAATGCACTTTTAATGTGACCACCACAAAAACTGGGAGCGACATCAGGTGCTGAGAAAGGGTAAATATATTTATTCTCATTTGTGGTAGAAACTTCGTATTGGTTAACCAAAATCGTGACGACGATTGTAAAACTTTCAGAAGTGATGATATTAACAGAGTCTGAACAAAACCTTGTCTTAGAAGTTTTTGTGACAATAAGTGTTTCGTACAAACTAGATGCGAACAGCAAGGAATCACGCAAAAAGGTATCATAAGTTTATTTGAAATTTCCATAAATGTTAACTATAAATAGTTATCTGTTACATTTTTGTTTAAAAATTTTTAAGATATAACGTGTGTACAAATATATTTGAACCTGCCATATTTTCAAATCTGTTTACTATAATATTTCCAAAGATTACATTCAAATGTCGGTGAGAAATGTGCCGTTGGTAATCATAGACAAGTATGTTGATAATCTACTATTTGACTATTCTATTCAACAATTTATTGCTGTCACAAATTTTAACTATATTGGGATTTTTTTTATAGGAATAGATTCTTGTCATGTCTACGGAAATGTTGTTGTCGTAATAATCACAAAACATTAACAATGAAAATGTACCACTATTCCTCTTGAGTATATATTTGAGACTACTATTGGATTTATTTAGCTTAACCACACGACTGGTACAGTATACGGAAACGTAGCTGTTTATATTTCCTGGGCAGCTTGGTTCGGGTTGTCCACGGGTTTTAATTTTGGCAGTTTCTGTGATGTTCCTTGTCCATTATGTATATATACCAATACACATTTTTATCATATTGCTAAAATAATATTGTGGTCATAAATATTCAAAGAGTAAGTTTAATCTATCAAACCCTAGTTTATTGAAAAACCATGCCAGAAGCGCATTTTGTATATAAATAGACAACAAAATGGATTACAGGAATGTATATAAATACCTGTTTCTACTGTTGTCACTGTGTTGCTTTCTAAAATTTCTACGCATCCAAATATGTGATCACATCTAAAATAAAAAACAATAATAATTTGTATCTCAAGCAAAGGAGTAGGGGCATTAAGGGTCATTTTTGGCCCAATCTTAAAAACCTTAAATTTTGTGAAATTACAGTGTATTACCTTTTGTTATTTCATGTTCAGACATTTATTAAAACTTTTTACTTCAATTTTCCTATTTTGGGGAAAAATTGAAAAAATAACACGAAAATGAAGATTTTTGAGAATTTTCAATAGCAATCACAATAAATCTAAAATAAACTAACACAGTAGTCTGACTATAACAAAATATAATGATAAATTATATAAAAATATTTTTTTGGTAATTTGACGTAAAAGTGGCTAATTTTGGGAGTAAAACCAGAAGAAATTACACAAAAATGAGGATTTGGGGGAATATTTGATAAAAATTACATAAAAAATCAAATTAACCGAAATTATAGTTATTTTTTTAAGAAACATTGAAGTAACAATGAAAAAAAAACATTTTTGGGGGTAATTTTATGTACTAAAAGATAAAATATATTAAGATGAGTATTTTTGTGAATTTTAATAATAATAAGAAAACATTAAGTAAACCAAGATAACAGTTGAGATAAACCATACAAATGTTTTTTGGGTAAAATTGATGTCAAGTTTTGTTCCAATTGGCCCAGTAGTTTCAGAGGAAATATCTTTAAAGGAAACTTTACGATGACACCGGACGAAAATGACAGTCGGACACCAAGTGATGGCAATAGCTCACCTAAAAGCAATAAAATCAAGGATTTCTGATCTTTTCCAATAACGTAACATTATATAACTTTGACAAAATAAATGCAACGCTGAATTAAGTAATAAAAATAGCCTTTATTATAAGCGTCCACAGGTATCCTTTTTTTATTCGAGTTGTTTTGGGCAAAACTTACTGAACTACAGCTTTGGATTTTGGCATATGCTCGGCATCATTAAATTCTGACAACCAGATAGCCAATAATACGTAAATCTTAGCTCTGAAAATGTGAAGTCAACTACTTTGAAAGCATTTTTGAAATTTTTTGGCAACCAAAACCTCCATTTACATGTATATATGAGTCCCTGCTGTTAATATATGTTATGCAAGAACTGCGCTTGTCGCTCACAGGTCAAGGGAAAAATCTGGCATGCATGAGGAAATTATAAAGTTGACCGTAGAAGCCCGGCGTAGAAGTCGAAATTTATACATAACAGTTTGTATAAGAAAACTGTTAATGACATTCTCACCTCAAACTAAATTTTCTGCAAATTCGACGATAGTAGAAGAACGGAAGACAGCAGATTTTCATGGAAGACGATCCATGATTCATGAATTTAAACAGTTCGATCCAGGAGAATTTTATTAATTTTCATACCGTGCGCACACAAGAAACAACAAGATATTTTAACAGTTTATTTATGTTTATATTAATTGCAATATATATCCATACAAAGTTGTTTCTTTCATGCGCACGTGGATAATTCTCGGAAAGTTTGATGATTTTATCTGTGCTTCCACAGAAAAACACTAATTTCGGTGAAAATACGTAATGATTGTGACGTCATAGGTGTGCATCACGTGAAAAAGTTGTAAAATGAGGAAGTGTACTTACATAAGAAATGAATAAAATAAAGAAAATTTATTTTGAAGTTGATTCATTTTTCATAAAAATTTGGGCAGAATTAAACAGTTCTTGTTTTGAACAGTTAACAAAAATATTAAAAACAAACAAACCAGATTTTCTGTTGACTATATATGGTTTTTACAAAAATATCTTGGATTATAGCGAGCGCAGCGAGCGCTGTAGGAGCATATGGCTCATTTAGAAAAGTTTTTGTTTAATGGGGCAGCCATTATGCAATCCGAAGTGGATTTATATGTTAAGGATGATCGCTGGTCTAATAGGAAATAAATAGGATTTCAAATAGGTGTTTTAGTTTGAGAGAACATATGAATAGTAAACAAATAAGCAAGAAAAATATATAGGTTCATGTGCTCATGTTAGAGCTATAAGGCATTGAAAATCTGCAGAAATGGGTTTTCTCTGGATTTTTCATTGTCTTTGCATTGACAACTTCAGTCTCTCAAACATGTATGAAAAAATAAATAGGATTTCATAAAATTTTGTCAAATACCATTTTAAGGTATATATGATTGAATTATAAAAGAAAAAGTGGGGGTTCATGGGCAAAAAAAATCATGTTTAAGAAATTGATAAAACCCGAGGATTCCGAAAATCTGACAAAAAGACCAAAACATGACCAGCGATCATCCTTAAAGTTAATATGACAATATTGTTCTACATACTAAGGCTAGAAAAAGTTTCATTCGCCGGAAACGGAAGTAAGTCAAGTAAGGGATATAACTTGCTTCAAATTATAATTTTAGAGTCAGATTCGTGATACCGGAAATGAATTTCTGGAAAGGGCTATTGCTGTGCTCACATTATTGGCCACGCCAACAGCATATTATACAATTTAAGTAAAACTTAACTTTTGCTATCTTCGCAATTACATATCCGACTACATTTTCTTCCATACGTATCGTCAGTACACATTGTACATGGTTCTCCTCGATCTGACAGATATCCAACATTACATTCTGTAATTTCAGTATATTATTTTATAAAATATACAATTACAATTTTGTTTCAACACGATTCCATACTATATTTAGAGGAAAAGAATGGACGTGGTGCTGTTTTTACATGATATGACTTTCAATTTATATAAAATCAACACAAAGTGTCCAAAGAAAATTGAAATTTGATAATTTTACATAGAATGTTATCTTAAGGCAAATCTAATAGCGGCAATTTAGCTCTTAATAGCCACATACATGTTAAAGAAAAAAATATATATGGCTTGAATTCAGTACCAATATGATGCGTCGTGTTTGCACAGTTCAATTGTTTTCTTCAAAATTGCTCAAGCACGGAATTTTATAGTCGAAATGATAAATCAAAACTTATACCAATTGATTTAAATTCCAAACTAGAAATCTGTACTGTCGGAATCGACAGTGATCCCCGCACCCCTGTAAGTAGTTGGGCCACTTACCTATAGTCAAAATATAAAACCTTATTCCCATCCAAAAATAGTATGCAGTCTTTCTATAAAGAAGTGAAATCAATAAACCTAATTAAAAATGAAAAAACCTTAGTTCACAAGCTTAAACAGACAATTTTTGAAATTTGACCTGAGTGAGCACCCGGTTTAAAAATCGATATTCTAAATCCTTATTGTGCAACCAAATATATAATGAAGAACAATACTATGGACCCCAGTTTAAAAAAAATATAGTGAAGAACAATACTATATATAAGCAAAATGAAAGAGAAGTTAAGGTCACAAGTTTAAATTGAAAATTTCAAATTTCGACCCCTGTGGACCCCAATGTTAAAAAAATAAAATTCTAAAACCTGATTGCACATCTGCATATGGTGTTTGACAATGCTCTATAGAAATAAAATGCATAAATTGAAAAACAAAAGACAAGTTTATGTCGCAAGCTTAAATTGATATTTTTTAAAATTCGGCCCCTGTGGGCCCAAATTTTAGAAAATCAAAATTCTAAAACTTCTTGCCCATCTGCATATAGTGTATGACAATACCGTATAGAAATAAAATGAAATAAATTGTAAAATGAAAGAGGAGTTGAGGTCACAAACTTAAATTGACAGTTTTTCGAAATCCGACCCCGTAGGCCCCAGTTTTAGAAAATCAGAATTCTAAAACCTTTTGGCGCGTCTGCATATAATGCATGACAATACTGTAAAGAAACTAGAATACTGACAATGAAAGGGCTCCGCCGGCTTGTGTGATTAAACTCATGGGAATCAAAAACACTTTTGTGATTTCATACATTCATTTTATCTATCAAAAAGCATGAAGCTAAATTCTCAAAATTTGCCTTTTTCCATATAAAAATAAAGTTTTCCCCCAAAAGTGTTTAACAATTTTCCTTAAATTCAAAAGGGACCTTTGATCATGTCCAACACTGTGTATAAAATTTATGAAAATCTGTGAAGGCAATCTTAAGTTATCATACAACATAGTGTTAATTCTCAAAATATGCATTTTTTCATATAAAAACTAAGGTTTTCCCCAAACGTTTTTTCCAATTTTCCTAAAAGTCCAAAGAGACCTTCCTCTGATGATGTCCAAAACTGTGTATAAAATGTATGAAAATTTGTGAAGCCAATCTTAAGTTATCATACGGCATAGTGTTAATTCTCAACATATGCATTTTTTCATATAAAAACTAAGTTTTCCCCAAACAGTGTTTTCCGATATTCCTAAAAATCAAAATTGACCTTCATCTGATCATGTTCAACACTGTGTAAAAAAATTATGAAAATCTGTGAAGGCAATCTGAAGTTATCATACGACATAAGGTTAATTCTCAAAATATGCATTTTTTCATATAAAAACTAAGTTTTTTCCCAAAAATTGTGGTCCGATTTTCCTCATTACCGCAAGGGACCTTTCTGTGGTCAAGTCCAATATTGTGTATAAAAATCATAAAAATTCTTGAAGGCAATCTTAAGTTATCGTACGACAAAGGAAATGCTGACCGACAAGACTGATTACTATAGGACGGCCGGAATTTCCCATGCGGGTCCCTCATAAAATGCATAAATTGTAAAATGAAAGAGGAGTTTAGGTCACAAGCTTGAATTCCAAATTTTCGAAGTTCAACCCATGTGGGCCCCTTGTTTAGAGAATAAATTTCTAAAAACCTTATTGTGCATCTACAGGTGGTATAAAACCATTCTATATAGAAATTAAATTCCTAACCCCAAAAGTGAAGGAGGAGTTGATGACACAAGAAAGTCTGATGTACAGACGGAGACAATGGCTATATCCACGAACTTTCTTTGAAAGTGCGGGGATAAATATGAAGTGATATTGTAGAATTAAAAATACATTTAAGGACATAAATTTCCTAGTTTTATATCAGCAAATTTGAGTATTAATTTCATCGCTAGTTCACAAATAGTGGAAAAGGAACTTTTTATGAGAGAAATTTCGATAAGATATGGTAATTAATATAAGATTAAATTGCAGAAATGTTAACAATAAATTTTACAGGCATTTTTTTGTATTTACTATAAATGTGGTGAAGTTTTTGTAAATATTACGAGCTTTATAATAATGTATTATGTTTGAACTTTGAACAATTGACAAAATATGATGTTTTATACATATTTTGTACGTGAATATCCGTTTCTGCAGGCATCAAACTGCCATTTTACCATACCATTTAATTCAGTAAATGTTCATTACAAAAGAAACATTTAAGCAACACTCTGATGGTACTATATACCATGTATACGTACATGTACAGTACTTACCAACACAAGTTCCGTTCCTGTCTTCGTGGTTGTCACAACAATACCATACAATTGTATTCATGCTTTAAAAATTGAAAAAAAACATGCGCCTTAATTTATAATTATAATAATCATTAGGTTTATTCATTTTATTTTTAACTTTACAGTTTTTCAGTAATTTTTTAATTTAATGTTAAAAAATAATATTGTAAATGAAAGCCTCTTTTTTAAATTTATACGTCATATATCTTTTAGTTTTATATTAGATGAGTTTATGCATAAAATTCTTTGATACCAATTTTGATGCATAAGATGTTCACATTTCGTCGATTTATGACTCATCAGTTGTGCCCAAGGCCAAAACTTCTGAAAACCAAAACAATCCAAAATGTTGAAGAGCAAATTCACAAAAATACCAAAATGACCAAAAGGGGTAAAGTATCAATTTCGGGCTATTAAACTTGTACATGTTATTATTTAAATATGTATTACATCATTTCATACAGACAAAAATAATGCTAAATAATACTTAGAACGTCATTTCAAAAAGGACATCAAACTTTTTGAAGTTTTATAGTTTGGGTTTTATTGACTGTTATACATTGTTAGATGCTCACATGTAGTATATTAATGAGATATTCGTGCCAACATTTTGATTTATCAGCAAGGTTAAGAAATAAAAACAGGGTAATCTGTACACAAAGGTCACTCGCGGTGAATGAGCTTTGTTAATGACGGAAAGTTCTTAAAGATGCCCGTTATTGACAGTGATTTGCACTGTAAAGGTGTCGTTTAAAGTATTTTTGACAGCTTTTCACGGACAAAATGAGTTTCATTCTATCAAAAACAAATAGGATTTGCTGAAAATAATAACATTTTTTCAATATACAACCTTTCATTACTCGGTGTACGTCATCATCTTAAACGCCATGACAATAATTAAGACGTTATTCCTATGGCACAAGTCCCCTTAATGCACATCTTCGGTATATTCATAACCATTCTGCAAAGTTTCAAAGATGTGGGTTAAAACCTATAGGAGGAACTGGACAGAATCAAGTGGCAAATTTCTCTGTTATCTATATGGATGTGCTCTGACGTACCACGTCTTCAATCAATTCTAAAACATGCCACTTTACGTGGAATATATACACAATTGTTGACAAATTGTTTCTCATTTATAGTGGTAAATGCTCAAAATTTGGAATTTGGCGAGTTCAAATGCCAAAGTCTCCATAAAGCTAAAGTCAAAATGTAAGGACGGGGCTCCGAACGACTTGATGGTTTCGATCTTTGATTGATATAACTTATTACATGTTCATAAATATTTACCTCGTTCTTCTTGAACATTTTTTTGCCATCCACACATTTTGAACAGAACATAACAGTAAAAGTAGAATGTACATTTTACACTCATACTCCATCATAATAATGTGACAACACGGAAATATAAGGCAAATACGTTCAAAGTATAATGAATAGTTCGTTTCCGTTCCAATTTAACAATTACAGTATGAAACAATTGTTAGAACAATTTAACAATACTTCTGAAATCCCATCCATATATAACATGTATACACAAATACAATTATTATCGGCAAAAATGTTGAAGAGCTGAATAAACTTACAAAATATTTATATTCTGAAGAAAACTTCGGTGTTTTGAATATAATGTTATTTCAACTGTACCATGCGCCGCTATTAAAGTTATAACTTTCTTTAAATGTTCGTCAACATATTGCAGACGTTTAATTTTTTTTTTTATTTTAATGCACTAAATATAGATTCTCCTTCAGGTACGAGTGAGTTAAGGAATTTCTCCACCCGAGGTAGTTAAATTTTCGATTTTTAACAAGCGAGCGTGTTAAAATGTAAAATTTAAATATTGAGGGTGGAGAAATTCGATAACTCACGAGTAAATTGAAGGAGAATCTGTTTCTCCCATGATTTTCGACAAAAACCTCAAGAAAATGTCGTTGCTATGTAGTTTGTTTATATTGACGTCATTTCCCACGTAGAAATTTAATCACCGGGAAATGGTTAAAGATATTATGTATTTTTATCCCACCGATTAGACACGTCAGGAATAGGAGAAATATATATATATATACTTTCCACAAAACCTAATTAATTTTTAAACACAGGGTATCGGTGGGAAAAAATGCTAACTATTGTGTGCATATTTATTCATATATTAGTAAATCTATAAGAATGTTTGCACTATCTTAATAGTTTAACTTTATATAATCCTTCCCATATTCAAATATTTGACCTTGAAAAATTCGTTACTTTATATTTGTTGTCTCCAATCCGTATTTTAATAGATTTATGACGTCAATTTAAGATCTTTAAATAACTTCCTTCTTTAGACAATGGTATGTAAAATTTTATATGAACCATGATATTTTGAGTTTCCATAAAATAGTTATTATTGGTGTTGATCAATTCATAATTTGTCTTAATTTAAAAATGTAAATTTTTTCTCCAGCCCGATTTGTCTATATTTAGAATGTATTTCCAAAAATAGAAAACGAGTTTTTTTATACAAATAAATAAACTTAGATATATATACATCTCACAGAAAGGGACAAAATGTCGTTATCAATTATTGATTTCTCATCAACATCGAGTTAGTTAAGCATCCAATGGAATGAACAACAACCAAATAAAAAAGATATTGTTTAAATGATGGTATTCTTTACCAAAACAAACACAAAGCGGGAAACAACAAGTGTACGCTTTGTTTACACGAGAATCCAGTGTACACGAATGAAATACACGTAGACGAAATATAGTATTTCCCTCACAAGAGGTCTCAACTGATTGTAGAACAGTTAATGTTGTATAGTTCCCATTGTTGTTTCTGTTTCATGAGTCAATATCTCAAGCTAGTTTTCATCAAAATTTATATTGAAATTGAATTGAAATTATTTTCATTGTGGCCGTTAATTGTCTTAGAGTTCATAGTTTGTTTTATGGTACATGTTTTTTGTCTTCCAAACATTTAATTTAGTGATCCAAAATATGATATCATCCATTTATTATTTTTTAGAGTGGATGGTATATTAAAATTGACAATTTAATTTTTTTAAATTTTAACATTTTTTAATCGTGATGATTTAAATCAAAAGGAACCATCCACATTGAAATGCATGTACATAAATGTTTTTAAAAATTTGGCGATAGGATATAGTAATTTCATTTGAATGGTTTATATTTCCGAAATAGACAGATTGACATTAGAAACTTATCGAGATGTTTACTAGACTATTGCATTATTACAAAGTATATGTTGAACACTATGTAATATTTACGTATGCCTTTTGTCATTCGAGGAACTATGAAAAATGTATTTTGATTTGTATACCCATTCTATTCGCATAGTGAATTTGATGTATTTTTTCAGATTTTATTTTTAATACTTCCAATCGTGTCGGCTTTCACATTCAGATGTCCTGATCCATCACAAAGAAGATACAAAGCTGATGAATTTTGTACTAGCAAATTTGCATATCAGTATTTCTGTCTTCTTGACAAAAATTCAAATAAGTTCACTGAAAACTGTACACAGAATGTCGACTTTGTTCGGCCAGGTATGTATAAAACATTTTTCCTGTCAATTCACTGTTGTAAGTTATATAGATACATATGCAAGTTTTAATAATATCATCAGGAAAAGAATATTTTATAGGTATATTTTATTACTCAGAATAAATCACATATTAAAGATCAAAACAAAATGCTACGCGACTTCATATATTATAACAAATTTTATGAATTTAAAAATAAATGACGATTTCATTAATTTATGTCTCGACTGCAATCCTCAATTGTTAGAAATTGTGGAAATACAAACCAATAAAACAAGAAGTTACAGAGTACATTAAGGTACCCTAGTAAACCAAAATGAACGAAAATGATAGAACCAAAAGAACAAGGGGTGATGCAATTAATACATGTTCCTTAGCTTCCAGTTTTACAAAAAATAAAAAAAGTATTTACATATAGGTGTAATGCATCTTGCATGTCAAGCGGCCTTCATTATTTGAAGAAGCTGTGAACTTCCCGGTAACAACCTTGATGAACAGGGTGTGTGATTTATTTCTTCACCGATAAAATGTATCTCCCATCTTTTATTTTCGTTTTGTTGTAAAGGTAAGAAGTATGTAATAGAGGGAGTACCGACTGATTCAGATTGTTCTCCAGATAGATATCAACCATTTTTGTTCTACCTAAACGTATACAGTGAGTGTGTATTTCTGAAATCATCTTGTATTGATGATGGGCAGATAATATCTAGTAATGGTTCTACAAAAGGTGATAGAACATGTAGGTGCGACAGTACTAGAGGATACGACTATGTTACACAACCGAAAGACAAATGTCATTGCAGACCCTCACAAGAAGACTGTTCGTGCTACATAAGACATTGCCCTGAAAGGTTCAATCTCTCACCAGGTAAGACCCTTTTAACATTAAAACTGCCAGACTATAAAAACTGTAGAAATTACATTTGTAACAAATTATATATAAAATGAAATATTTTCTACTGCGAATTCAGTTTGGATGCACTGCATATAAATGTACAGGTCGACAGTGTAGAACATTTTAACAATAACCAAAATGTTACACGGCAAATTCACAATTAACATAGTAAAAGCCTAAATCCAAAACAAAGATATGTTAATGGGGGTTGCAAGAATAAATATCCAATTATATTAATTACGATGTATATATATTTCAACATACTTCTCAGCAGCAGCAAACACATAAAAAGCTAAAGTGATAATATAATACTAAGAATACCTTTGTATATTCTGATGTTTTAAGTAAAAAACTTCTTTTTAAAACAGAGATTTACCTGATGGAGACACCCGTTTGTTTTATGACCGTTTCTAGCAGTACATGAAATAAAAAAAAAAACATGCAAACGAATTATTCGTTCAACCATGACTTGTACATTTAAAGAAATTTAGTTAATATGTAACAACCTTTGACTTATTTTGTTTTTGACATTTTACATTTGAAAATATTAGCTTTTATACTAGCCATTTAATGAACCATTTAATTGCAATACTCATAGAAGAAGACCCTCAAATAATACTGAACGAATAACAATGAGATGAAGAACAACAATCAAGAGTTGTTGTTTTATTTTCTAAACTATGTTGAAGTCCTTCCTTTAATCACAAAGTGATTAAAATTGTTATAGAGTTGTCTGTCTTTGTCTGATGTTAATTGTAATTCACAAATACCAAGATTAAAATACTACAGACTTTCTGTATACTATACTCATTTGTGTAAAGGTTCCATCCTCTGTTATTCATTTATAACCTTTACCACTTATACAAAAAACAATCATTCTAGTTAAACATACATTTATTACACCAACTTGTATTTACATTTTCATGACTAGAATATACATTTTTACTTTGTGGCATTACTTTGGCTACAGAGTATTCTATAATATTTTGTTGAGGCGCCAGGGTGACTACCGATTACCTATACACAATGGCTATCAGCTGACCTATGTTGACATAGTGTAATAAAACCCCTGGTAGTTAAACATGGTTACACCACCACCTATCATGGGGAGTGACCGGGGAAAACACTCGTATTACCAATGCTCCAGTTATTAGTGCCCCACCTGTTGGCAGGTGTAGGCCTCCCCTCTAAAAGATGAGGTGGAGGAGGTCCCAGAGTTACCCATCTGTAGACCCCACCGTTACCACTAACCACATTTTCCAAACCTGCAAATTGTAGAACTTGTCAGGCCCAGAGCAAGGGCCGAGTGAAATAATCCCCCAATCACTACCAGTCTCCCTGGACCGCCACATGAGAGCCCAAGTCAGATACCCAAGGTGACTTGGGTTCTCACCTCCACAAAATTTTCATTATTGAAGCATTGGAAAAGTTGATTTTGTTGTGCGTAGAAAAGACTCAACCCCCCCTTGTATATTATTTAAGAAAACCTGATTTCCAGTTTGTGATAAATGAGTTCCATCTGTTCTGTATAAAGACACTTCACTTGCCCTAATGTTCTCATGTAAAATAGCTTTTCCGCCATTTTCTATTACAAAGTTTTTGACCACTGAATTAACTCTTTTTCTCTTCTGTTCGATTATTGGACCCGCATTTAAGCGTGAAAAATGCCAGTATCTGCGCTGTAGCATTGAAGACCATACTATAATAACATTTTTGAATAAAGCCTGGTAACGTAGGATAGAACATTTTACATTTTCAATTAAACCCTTCCCTGTCAATTCTAAATCTGTCAAATCATTAGCTCCACAATGAATAATAATAAAATTAGGAGAAGGTAAAAATTTTCTTTTTGCATCCATAAGGGAGTCCAAATCTTTAAACTGTAAACCAGGTTGACCAATCCAGTATGCTGTGACTCCTTTGGACTCCAGTCCAAGGTTGGTCCTACCATATTTCTTTGCCTCTACATTGGCCCAATGAACAAGGGAACTTCCAACAATCCATAAAATCTTGGGATCTGTGAAAACTTGTAGCTTGTTAGCCTTTTGTAACTAGAAAAATTGCAACCTAATATAGCGAGAATAAGCATGCGATTTCCATCTGCCTAATTTCATAATTACCTCCTCTGAGACCCCCTGCCTGGCCAGTTCCGTGGATCCCCCAATTCTGAAACTATGTGACCTAAAATGACCTTTACTGATATGAAGAAAATGTAAAGCCTTTTCCAGTATACTGCTGAATTGGTATCTAGTTAAAGGCATACCATTATAATGTATAAACAAATCTTTATTGTTACAGGTAGGTCGTACCTTTAAGTATTCGTTAATGAGTCGTATCGGACAGTAGTTTTTTCTGTCCCAAGTATCAATAAAGTAACGGACTTTCCCTTTTGGTCAGTTTTTGACCACCTTACTCTTAGTTCCAGGATTTTTTTCTTAACTAAAATATCAGCAATTGTTAAGTTGGAGCCATTTATAACAGACTTAGTTTTTGAAGTAGTGATTTCCCCTACCCTTAGCAAACCAAAGAAGGCAACTGAAAAAACTGCTGAAAATAAAGCAGCTTCATATTTATTCTTACATACTTTATCTAAACAACTTATCATATCTGATAACAATTGCACTGTAATTGGTGCTCTGATGTCATTACGTTTCCCTCCTTGAATTCTTTTTATTCCTTCTAATGCCTTGCCAATTATAAAGAATTTTGTAGTATCCTGTATGCCTTGTATTTTATGATGATATGAAACTCCTGATATATAAGATGATATGGTACCCCCAGAAAGACCTTGTACTGACAAAAAAGCTATAAAATGTAGCAAATCCTTGACTGGCACTGGCCAATGCTGCTTCAATTTGTAAGATGATCTAAAAGTACAAAGTTTTGACAGAGCCAAATTGTATGATTTTTGTGTATTTTTGGACACACCTTGATTGACAATATAATCCGCCACCTGACTTAAATGTTCCAGATCTGTGTTGGAATTTTGGTTGGCCACTGGTCTGCTTCTGGAGCTAGGCTTCCGAACTTTCCCCACTGAGAACGAGAAAGACAATCAGCAATTTGGTTTTGTTTTGAAGGGATATAAATTGCCTTAACTGACGTATTATTTTTTAAGTTCATTAAAACCATTTGTCTTACTAAAGTCATAACTCTACTTGATTTGGTAGTTTTCATATTAATGATTTGAACAACCGCCTGATTATCAACATGAAAAATAACTTTTTTTGTTAACAAAATATGATTCCCATGACATAAGTGCTGCTACAACTGGAAACAACTCTAACAATGTCATATCTCTGGTGATTCCAGTTCCAACCCAATATTTTGGCCATATGCCTTGGGCCCACTGACCTGCAAAATAGATCCCATACCCACCTTTGGACCCCCCTGCACTATCCGTGAACAACTCTAATTTTTCGACTCGACAAAAAGAAAATCATCTAAATAATGGAGGATATTATCATTTCCACTTTTTTGCTGTATTATCCAATGCAAAGCTTTTGCAAATTTTTCCCAAAGGGCACAACTTATTGAGGCCCCCATTGGCAGCATTTTATTAAGATAATATTCACCCTGAAATTTTATCCCCAACAAGTCAAAATCCTGTGGGGCAATTGGCAATAAGCGAAAAGCCGCCTTTACATCACACTGACTTAAACGGGCAAATGCTTTGTGTCTATTAATCAAACATGCTGCTTCGTCCACTGAACTGTACTGCACTGAACAATGATCTTTATCAATAAAATCATTTATTGAATTATTCTCAGGATAGGATAAATGTTGAATAAGTCTAAAATCCCCATCCTTTTTTGGCACTAGCCCCATTGGTGATACCTGAAACCAGATATAATTTCATGTGCTACATTGTTATGTGGGTAAAATTCTAAATAATTTTCCAAGACAGATACTTTAACAGGAGTATTTCCTAATGAATAAAAATTAATACTTTTTGTTACTTCTTCCTTGGACTCGCTTATTACATTGGGCCTTTCTGTGTTTGCCACTGCATATTTCACATACATGTTTAAACCTACAACGAGGGAAGTAGGGACAGTCAGTTCCATTATTATAGTATTTACATGACATATTTGTACTACCACTAGTTACCTGTGATTGCTGATGTGTTCTCGTGCAAGTGTTTGAAAGTGTAGCTGCATTTGAGTTATAATTACCACGATTTTGTGTATTTGTTCTATAACCCTGTGATTGCACTGACAAATTGTTTTGTACCGTGGGAGATGTGATGTGTAATAGCCAATATTCACCGTGTATGTTTCCCCAAGATAAATTTGGATTCTTTCCTATTTTTAGCCTAAATTGCTCGTCATAGGTGACCCAGTTTTCTGACCTCGTTGGAGCTAATCTTATATCGCGCATATATTTTAATAATTCCTGTGCCCGAGTCCTGTATTTCTCAATGTAAACACTCATAAAAACCATGAATGCTGAAGTCCATTCATTTATGGACAAATCAACACCCGACGATCTTTTTTCAATGCAAATTTTCCCCCTTTTTAATTTCAAATCGCCCTCGTCAACCTCCTCCATTTCTTTTTGCGTTCTCAAAAGAATATGTAGCTCAATAAACTTTCCCTCCCAAATCTTTTCCTTAATTTTAAAAGGCACGTGTTCCCCCACTGTGTAATGAATGCTAGCCTCTTGTGTCGGGGTGAAATCAATTGAATTATTTGCCATTTCAAAATTTTTGTGTGACGGGTCGTGCCTAAAAGGGGGGAATGCCCGTGCATCCTCCTCCGACTCATTACCTGATGTTATTTCAGCATTTTCTTCTGGTCCTTGTGTCTCCACGTGTTCCTCCTCCTGTCTTTTCCTGTCCATTCGTTCGCGTTGAGTGATGTCTACGTTCCGAATTCCCTGTCCTTCTTTCCTGCTGGTCGTCTTCCTCTTCTTTCCAGTGGCCCTTGATGGCGATCCTCTGGCATTTCTTTTGTTTGGCATCTTTTAGTTTTTAAATAATTAAACTATTTTCTGCAGCACCTGCTTCGTTGTCGACAGCAAATTAACAAGTGCCAGATACCGGAATTCCAAAATTCAAATTCCACGTGAGAGCGCCCTCTATGGCCATGCCATATATGGCAATGAGCTAAAGGCTGCCACACCCACACAAATATTTGATTGAATTAAACCAGATTATTGAAAATATAAAATTTTGATAATCTCTATTAATCATGTTAAAGATTTTACATGAATATTAAATGTCCTATTTTGTAAATTTTGCGATGTATAATGTTGTAAAATACCAGGAATTTGACCTTAAGAACCTCATACCCAACCCCTTAGCTTACTGTATTGTTTTGTTTCAGATTTTGAATGCATACCAAATGATACTGTACCCAGACCATTCATATGTAAGGATATAATTGTTTCAGCGTGAGTACTCAGCATAGTTGTATCTCAAGAGCACAACTTAATATGATTCTCCGATACAGATAAATAATTATTTAGAGTTATTATAATTATTCTATTTTACTTAAAATTGGGACTCAATTCTGTTGTCCCAATTTTTAATGTTACAGTTTTTACGTGATTCTATAGTTTATCTTTTAACTGTATTGTTTTCCTTTTTTCGTTTTATTTTCTTTGTGTTTCAGATATACGGAATATTTCATTTTCTGTTGTAGAAAGCCAAATCAAAAGGATACAAATATTCCGCAGTTAGCAGGTTGGTAATACATTTGATATACATACTCTTTTACAACTTCTCATTTTCCTACTTGTTGTACACTTAAAACAGCATTTAATCTGACAAAAGTAATACATCTATATCCTAATCATATTTCTCATCACGTACAATGTTATATGTTGCTTTGTCCTGTAAATTTTAAATCATATTACAAGTTCAAAGCACATTTCTACTCCGTCAAGATAATACGGGATAAAATACACACGTGACCACCACGAATTTCTTATCAAATTAAAGCTATGTTGATTAAGGTGACAAAGGAATGAGCATTGTGCGCCAAAAAATAGTATCTTTATTTTATCTTAATTCACACTAATTCATATCAAACATTTCTAACAGTTACTATCGTAAAAACGATATATGAAAAAGAAAACCGAAGCAATAATATTGTGTCCTTTACCACATGTGGGAACTGTGATCATGTGGGACTTGGGGCACGAATTTGAAGCAGCGATAAAAAGGTGAGTTGCGTTTTTTTCAGATTTCTTCAAATAACTACATGACCGTACGTATTTGAATAAGACAAATAATTTATCGGATTACTCTCAGTTATCCAGAAAACCGTGCAACCCAATGTGCACGCGCCAGTTGCCCTTGAAATCTTTAAACGGCCAGTCGCACATAATCCACCGTCCCAACATGTGGCATTGGACAGGGTGAATAAATTAGTGGGCAATAAATAGTGGAATAGATAAGACAGAGAATATGAAAGTTAGGTTTATTTGCTATAATACCAATGAATTTTGATGCACATGATGTTAACATTTCGGCGAATTACAACTCATCCGCTCTAGGCCAAAAATGTTGAAACCAACACAATAACCAAAACTTTGGTGAGCAAATTTTTCAAATGCCAAAATGATCATAGCGGTAAAACCAAATCTATCTAAGGACAGATCTACGCATGAGGGAGATAATCCTTGGTTGTCGCAAAATTAAGTTCTTGTAATAGTACATTTAAAGCATCAATTTAATACTAGCAACTGAGCTGGTGATACACTGGGAGACCTGGAGTCTACTAGCAGAGACAGAGTGGTAATAACAAATTTAATCAAACCAATTTTGATGTATAGATTTGCACATTTTGTTGATAATTGAAAACTTTAGAAGCAGACAAGCGAAATTAAAACATTAGCTTTTTATGGAAACTGCAAACACAGTGTATATGAAAGTTCACATTTCTGACAGCTTAAAAACAGTTTACTAACAGTACTGCTGTCTTACAGCTGTACTACAAAAGGCTTTATAAGAATCTTACAAACAATTTAGAATTAGGTTTAATCACTGAATTCTTCAAAAGTTTATTGTTACTGTTTTTATTTTAAAAGAAGTATTATAATTTATATCTTTTTATTTAATTTTTCATAATATGTTCATTATATGTATTACCACATAGATCATTATATAAATTGTGTGTGTACGATATTAAAGAAAATCTAACTGATTTGAGAACTAAAGCAGTTTCTGACCATAGGTACAGATTTAAAACAGTTGTTTTTAAAAGAAACTTGTGTGAGTGGTTAGAAATTCTTTGATACCAATTCTGATGCACAAGATGTGCACATTTCAAACCGATCCAAACAGTACATAATGCAAAGCCCATTTTAAGAAGCCTCGTTTATTTATGAAATATTTTATCTTTATAGCCAATAATTTTTCTGCACAAAGGAATCGTCTACCTATTTATGTAACTCTCATGACTGTAGCAGGCGTCTTAACCATCGTGATAGGTAAGAATTTTTAAAACCAAAAATTGTTGTTCTTTATTAATAAGAGACACATACTTTGAATTGGGAGTCTCAATCTCGAATTTAAGATATCAGATTTTGAATTTCGAACTTCGGATATTGATTCTAGAATTCAGAATTTCCAATCTCGTATGATCCTTCTGGGCATTCGTATATCATGATTTTAACCGTTTTCAATTTTGGTGTGTCCTTACTTATATGTTATTAAAATTTGGCTTTTCTTTGATAGCATAAGTTCTTTTTTATTGAACAAAGTGTTATAATGGTTGATAAAATGAGAAAGATTAGATTTAGAATATTAAAACATTCAACATATTTTCAAATTTTCAAGCAACTTCATAAATTCGTTAGTGCAACCTATTAATCATATTTAAATGGTTATAGTTCTCTTACATTATATTTACAGTATTTACAGGACTTAATATACATTTGGTTATTCAATCACAGAAGAGTAAGTATTCGTTCAAAATTTTATTATTCGAAATACATCTTGAACACTTCTATATATTCTTTGTCAGTGTATCAATCCCGATGAGCTGTTAAACCCAAAATAGTACTACATATATCATGAAACGGGAAAATCGGCTAAGTCAACTTGAAGCAGTATTTATTGATTGATTGATGTTGGTTTAATGTTCAGTGGCATTTATCATGATTATTACATGAACCCTGAGTAATGCTAGACCAACTGATCGAGTCGTATTTTTAATCTGATGAAAACTGAAGCGACAAAACAGTGGGAAAAAAACCCGTGAGATCGATATGCAAAGGTAAGTCAAACTCATGAGAATGCAACATAGCAAATAATTACCACAAGGATACATGTATACCTAAACGAATACAAAAATATAATACACTAAAAAGAACTATATGTAGAACAAGAAAGCATAAAAACGAAGCAGTTAACACTTATAAAGGTAATTCAGATATCACAAATGACCAAACGTGTAGGATTAAACATCTAAATATCGTACCTTACAATCTTAGATTCATTAACATTAAGGAAATACGTTTGAAATAGTACAGTCTGCTAATAGTCGGTATTATGAAGAAAAATATCTAATGGAATGCCATATACATTTAACTTTTAGTCGAATTAGATGCTGGATTGTTTGAAATGAATGCAATTGGTCATTGGAAAGAGTTGAAAGAATTATTGAATAATCCAGACAATATCCTTTGCTCGATGAAAAAGAAAGGCTTGGTCACATCAGGAGAGCTGGAAGGTGTGCATAAATTGTCACCAAACAAGAAAAAGAATTTTCTTTTGGTGCGGTTGATAAAGAATGTTAGGAATGAGGACAAATTGAAAAGCTGCACAAATATAATTGAAGAACAGGGATTACAAGTTTTAAAGATTTTTAAAGGATCACCACCAAGAGTTCGAAGATGGCCTAAAAGAAGTATGTAAGTTAACATTCTACAGGAAAATGGGTTATATTTTTGTAATGTATTTTAACATGAAAGAATTTAATTCTTTTCTATTCAGAAAAGATTGTCGTCTGTTTGTAATTCCTGTTGTTTCTCAAAAGAAAAAGAAAAGGTTTTAGTGTATTCACTATCCCATTAGTTAACACTTTGTACAGATAAATAGCATTTAGAAACCAGGCGGCCTTCAAATGTGAGTTAAGGCCAAAACAAAAAGAAACAAAAAGAAAATGTTTTAAAACATCACATAAAAATTATATAGTTTAAATTTATGTCTATGTTAATGTATTTGACACATGTGTTTAATTTGTTTATTGATCTTAAATGCCTAATTTTGATGACATCTATGTTGGTCATATGTTTTTTAGTTGTTAATTGTAATGCATGCATTGTTTATGTCTTGTCTTCGTTATTCTCCGCAGTTTGTCAGTTGTTTCGATTTTGCCCTCCTTCGAATATCCTTTGGTATTTCTTTACTTTACTATATTAGAAAATTAATTATATTAGTTTATTTATTTACAGATATAGATTTATGTAGACAGAAGCTTTCTGACCCTCAAAATTTCTACAAATATGTTGACCCTCACGAATGCATCGACGACTTTTTACAGCATTTTATTTTTGACATTGATAATTTTGAACAAATCAGTTCTTGTAACACAAGAACGTCAACTGTGGATTGTTTTCTAGAGGCTGTAGTTAAAACTTTGCATAAAGGCTCTTTCGAATGCCTGTTGGATGTATTAGGTCGTGAAGAGGAATTTGCTATCCCATACCAATGTCTTAGGAAGTCTTTACATACAGGTATTGATGTAAATACACTCATGTCCTTCTCTCTCCAAATTTTATGCCTTTTTTCAAAAGAGCAGGAGATTTAGGAAAATGTTATCAGTATGCAATTATACTTACAAATGTATTGTCGCTTCGGTATTCTGTTGTCGATATATAAAATAAAAAAACACGAAGAAGCCTTTAATATTATACATACATCTATTAAAGTTTCTTTATTCTATAAACCAGTGCAGATATTTACTAGTATTTAAAAAAAAACAAGTAAATAATACAAAATACCAAGTTCCTTTTCATCTTTAAATATTAAGTTTTATGACGTCTAAAATGTCACTAAGTTACGTTATTTTTTATTTTCAGGGATAAAACTTAATTTCGAGAATGGGACTTTATATCCAAACTGCGAAGGTAGTCTGCAAATTTCAATTTTATTTCAAAGATACGGATATAATGTTATACTTATTATAATGTTGTTATTGACAGTTACGTTTTATTGTTTATTTTGTATTAAATACTGTATACCCAGTTGGTCAACATTTCAGTTACGACACATAGAAAACAGGTCTAAAATAAACTGTTTGGTTGAATGATCATCATTATGATGATTATGTCGGATCTCAATGTATTCACACACAAAAAAATAATTAAAACCAAATATGGTCGATGTAAATTATTGAATATTGCTAACTATTCCTTTTATTGTGTTTATTACACACTCTCTTAATACATTACGTAATATTGTGACCAAAGAGTAAGGAATGACTTCGAGAGTGAATGTTGAAAGTAATGACAAGCAAACTATGCAAAAACTCTGCACAGTCTTTATGGTAGTTAAATATAATTTTAAAAAAACTACTAAAATGAAAAGGTTTTGGGATTCCAGTTTGTAAGCCAAAATCCAATGCAATAAAATGTAAATAAATTGACCCATCATACTGTTGCTTTATCAACATTTTCTTCTAGGTTCAAAGGATATACATGATTTTCTGTTGTCTGTCAAAGAATTAACTGAGGATAGCGGATTATATCTGAAACCTGCCACGTTGTCATGTGAACAAATGATATGGCTTATTGGAGAACTTGGTCTATATCCGAAACGTGCTTTGACAAATGAAAGCATTTTATGTGTGCCTTTAGTGGATGATTGTTTACAACGTTTAACACATTGTATAAAAAATGAAATATTTGACGATTTTCTAGAACTGATTTTTATTTATGAAGTCAGAGATATGAAAAAGAATACAGAAGTAGACATTAATATCCAAATAATTATTAATACTGACGAACCCATCACAGAAAATAGTAAAGGTATGTTAAACTAATTTCTAATTTCCATATGCAAACCACAAATTATATAGTCCTTCAATATTTTATCAAAGGAATCTTCAGAATATGTTCATAGCTTATGAAATAAGGTATTGATCCTTTCCTTAATGTTTTTTTTTCAGGTCATAATATACCCATTTAAGTTGTTGTTGCAATTGTAAGAAACGAATTAACGCGTATAAGTAAATCAATACTTTTCATTTTTGTAGTTTGGAGTTTAAAAAAAAATGAATGCAGTTTTATAATATTCTTCGCATTGTCTCGAAATATTACTACGTCACATTGCAGGGCCATCAACATCGCAATTGAAGTACGTGTTAAACAAGATTTTGACTTTTATTGGCTTCTTAAACATCACTTTTCAGAGCCACGTGACTGGACTGTGTCTAATAAAACTACGAATTTCAATGAAACAGACAAGTAATGTAATTACACTTGTATTTATGCATTTATCTGTAATGGAATATGTGAACTGCATGATATGATATAAACATAAGCTGATCAATTTTTTTTATTTTTTTGCTACTTAATAAAGGTAGGAGGTACCTAAATCCGCTAAATTACGGATCTTTATGAAATTTTACAGGCAGCTGGAATATTAGGAACTGCATCTTAATATAAAAAAAAATTTAGCTCTTATAATTTTTTCATAAGGTTGATTTAAAATCCTTAAAATAAAAAGATATTTTACTGTAGATGTCATATAAAAACTGTCGTAAAAAGTTAATATTTGCACTTTAAACCGTCATTTCTCAAAACTTAATCCCTAGAATTTTCTTATAAAAATGATATGTTATTGCAGTCACTTTTTCTGTTTCATTGATACTAAATAAATATAGGGTAACCAGCTTGGTGTTCTCTGTGTAAATCATCCAACCTTATGTCCTAACTGTAAAAACACTAAAAATCTACCTTTTTAATCGCGACGTCGTGACGACGTTACGCTTATTTTGGCTTTTTGACGCTTTTTTCACTCAACATATATTACTCAATTCAATATACTTTTACTAAATATAAGTGTGCCGATTCTTTCATATTTTTTTTATTTCATTGCCATTTATTTTTTCAGAAGATGAGATTGATATTTCGTCAGTTAACACCATTTCTGCAAACATGTCATATCTGAGAAGGTTCATTGATGTTAAACGTTTAGAGGATATTTTTAAACAGGAAGGCAGTACAATTTTTGAACAAAGTCAGCAAAATAGTCATCAAGAAGATACTTTTCTAGATGTTCTTGAAAACAATATTAATCCAACATTATTACGACAATTCCTCTATGCTTTGAGGTTGATGGGAAATAACAACGTTTTACGAAGACTGGAGACTTTTAAAAGGGTATATAGTGCACGTAAGGTTCTATTCTGCTTATTTTAATGATTTCGAATGTGTAACTTGACAAACATCGAACCCTCCTATTATCACACCTTGCTTTGATCTTCGTAATTTTGTCTGACAAAAAATTGCCGATACACAAATGGTTGAATGAAATAATAACACTAAAATAGATATTTCCAAATTAATACATGTCCTTGTATATCATACTGTGACCGTCAACTTGACGGGATACAAGTATTCTACCTATTGTTGCTATCTTTTTCTGACATTTAGTTTTCTGAATATTGGTAACCACTCCTTTTGGTATTTCGAAGTTGGTATCACTGAATATTTAGATTTTTTATCATTATGTTATTTGGATTGAGGGCTAATAACAGGTGGTAACTTCAGCTTTCGTTACATGTGCAAGAATTACGTTTTTTTCTACCAAATATTTGATAATAACAATCTTTTTTGTAGAGACTGATAACTTACCGCAACATATATTAAGTCACATAAAAGACATTTGTTATGAAACGTGTGACGATGTTGATGATATTATAAACATATTACTTGAACGACATATTCTGGAGAAGGAATTAGAAGAACTGTTCACGTCCAAAAAGAAAAATATGGAAAAGATGTTAGCCCTTATAATAAACATACTGGAATCTAAAAGAAGTGAAGCAATGCTAGCATTCATCGATGCGCTGCATTATAATGAAAGTCATTCTAAACTTGCAGATAGTCTTCTTACTGCTCGTGGCAATGTCAGAGAAAATAAAGGTATGCATATTTATATTGTATGTGAAAACATTACGTACTAATGTTGCTTTTAAGTTTTGAAAACGTAGAAAAGAAATGCTGGGTTTTTTTTACATTTTATACACCAATTGGTCTATTTTATGTTTGTTTTTCTCTCAATTGTCAAAATTTTACGGACAATTTAATTTTAAAAGCAATTGCAACCACAAGATTATTAAATGCATGATCATTAAATTGTTTCATTGCGGCAAGGTAAACTTGTCTACTGTTTGCGGGAACGAAAATACCATTAATGATTTATGGTCGTTTATGTAGTCGTATTTATTATTTTTACTTTATATTTCAGTTGAAAATCGTGATAAATTGATGTGCAAGGCCGAAAAAGGAGCCGCGAATATATACTTTGAGGGAAATTACGGATTACATGTAACTAGTTAGATCAATTTCTTTGATGAGTATAATAAAGCAATATGATATATGATATGTGTGCAACTGTACATGTAATATATATTATCTAGTTACTGAAAACGAATAGTCTAAAAGGTGTGTTGTACCAACAAAGTGCTTATACTTTTAAAATCAACACTTTTATTCATTAGCACAACAAATTCTACATTGTACCATACTACATTGTGTATATATAAATACTATATGAAACATTTTTACGGGGAACCAGAAACATTTGTGTCATACTATTATATATATATATATATATCCGATAATGCTTCGGAAATCCACTGGATATATACATTATATGGTTGTCACAATATTAAGACGATTAGTTAAATACTGTATTTACTGTGACTGTATGATAATAAAACATTACCATCCCATATAATGTATCAAAAATAGCTAAATCAGATTGCTACCAAATAAATGCCAGAGAGGTAATAAAATTCCAACGACACACGCATACACACATGTACCATGTTCATCCAAAGATTCACCTCGGCCACTGAAGCTATATTTTACAGCGGATTTGGCCGAGTGGTCTAGGGCGCTGGACATGGTGCTAGGCGAATAGGTGCCATAGTGTCTCAACGGTGTGAGTTCAAGTGCAGCCATAGTCGGACAGAAATTTGACAGTATTAAAATCTGATTTTAACCGTGTTGGGTTAGTATTAAGGCGTATTTATATATATATATGTGTGTGTGTGTGTGTGTGTGTGTGTGTGGACAAGAGGACAAATATACCTAAGGAGCAAACCAAAAAACGCAATCCATTAGACAAAACCGGGGAAGAAAATTAAAAAACCACAAGCACAACAAATAAACACTGAAAACTAAAAATCAATGAACAACACGAAATCATATAAAACCCAAGAGTGAACTCGGCTGCTCAAACTGAACGCCGCATTGGCGTCATCTGTACTTATTGTCGTCTGAAGCTAGGTTAATAAAAGCGCTAAAAGCTCTCTTGTAGAAGATAAATATACATGTACATACATTTTGACATACTTGTCTTAAGTAATTTACTTGATGTTGGACCGATAATAAATTCACGAACTGAAAAATAGATAAACATTTTTAAGAAAAAAGCTGCAAAAGAAAATCAAAATAAAGCAAACAAAGCTTTTTTAAGCAATAATTCAAACTTTGCAAAATTTCGGATCACTGAAATCCTTCATCAATGCTGTCACGTTGCGTAATGAATAATTAGTTACACCTTGAAAACAATACGGAGATAATCATGATTCTGTTCTTCCACCTGTGGAGTAATGCATGTAAATAAAAATTACAATAATAGAAGTAATAATTCAACAACATATTAAGTAGAAAATTGAGCTATAGAATTATGAAATCATAACAAATGAAAATGTAGTTTCTCGTAAGCTCTATTGATAGTCGACTTTATTATTTACAGAATTTTATTGATAGAACTTACGATTCCTGTGATAACAGGGACGGGTATAAATATAAATAAAAGAAATATCGTTTTGACGTAAATTTTGATTATCAAAAATCTTTTACCGGACCTTACCCAGACAGGAAATCATCGTCATCTTGATTTTCGACAACAGTTGCTTCTGTATTCAATCTTTGTGCCCTGTTTATTAACATTTGCAGAGTGTGCATAAAACTACTTAAGTTTATTTTGCTCATCGTCGGAAATCCACGGGCGGTCGCGCTTACGCTTTGCTACACTTACCGAGCAAAGCATAAGCACGACCGGCCTTGGGTTTCCGACGATGGATTTTGCCAAGAAATGACTTAAGTTAAGTAAATACCACCCACATTGCCAAAGTTGTATGCACAAAACAACTTAAGTTAAGAATTTGCTTAGCAAAAGCTAAGTTTATTGAAACCCCGTCCAGTCCACTTAAGTCATATGCATAAAACAAATTATGTTAAGAAATTGCTTGATATTTGACTTAAGTCTAAGACACCTGTGGATGTGTCTTAAGCCCTTTCAAAACGAATTAAATCTTTATCTGTGCGACTTAATGAATTGCCAAAACTTCAATACTTACAATACAAGCAAGTCATATGAATTTTGTAATATTTTGAAAAAAACAATCCTTTTAACCCCCATTCTCTTGGCGTGTGGCCTATTTAAAAAAAAAATAATTTCCTTATTCATATACTACATATATGTACATGTGTTAAAATCTACTCGCTCGATATTTTTTATATATTTACACATGTACTGTCTAATTATACAGTGCTTACTATTATGACCCGCACGAAATTAAGGCGTTTAATGAATGATAATTGTTGATCATCAGTTACTTCCTTTAAAAGCAGTAATACTAAACATCGTTCGATACCATATAAGACTAAAGAAAGAAAGGAACGGATTTTTAGAGATTGTACAAATCCCATACATGTCTATCACGATTCTGAGGTAAAGATACTAACAAAAAGTTACAACATAGAGAAAAATCGCGTCCACACACAATATAAAAGTAATTGCAATAAAAGTAAAGCGCCGCAAAACTTACGACCGTATTTGCATACAATTTACAAATTATGACTGACAAGGTACTTTGATATGAAACCTAAGAATAAGATTGTTTGTTTCTTTAGTTGGGGTTTCACGCGGTTTTCAGTACATCTGGCTATTTCGCCGCGGCCAGTTTTTATTGGTGGAGGAAGCCGGAGTACCCGGAGAGAACCACCGACCTTCGGTAGGAAAATTGGCAATCCTTGTCAATTAAGATCGGAGTCGAACACACCCCGCCACAGATGAGATTCGAACTCGCAACCTCAGCGTTGACAGGCTAGTGATCATTAGTAGTCATGACAAACTACTAGACCACTCGGCCACCGGAGCCCCCCCCCCCTAAGAATGAGAGAATACAGGCAATGTTGTATTTGTTAAAAAAATAAAATGTAATAATCCACCATACTGATTTCAAAATGTAGCAAGCACATACCTAAGTTTTCCAAAAGATTTTAAACATAAATAATCAGCATAATTAGCAATCTTGTATAGAATTCAAAAATAAAGATATATTATTCTTTATAGAATTGAAGTTAGATTATGTGACGAAAAATGTATTAATTAAATTTCGTCTACTTCCGTCTTGAACAAGTCGTCATCTCGAAGTCATAAATTAAAAATTAAATTTGAAAAGTGATAAGCGAAAATTATATAACCAAGACTATTCTACCAAATTTAGGAATCAGCGGCAGATCCAGGTTTTCTAGAAGGGGGCATAAACTTGTTTGCCGAGCAGAGCAAGTCGGAATAATAGGTAAGAATGGGGTCCAAAGTATTCAGTTACTAGTAATTTCTTCCTAAAATGTCTTAGTAATACAATTTCTAGGGACATTTTTCAATAAGTGTAGTTCTTCAAATACAGGAAATATAACATTTTTTTAAAGTGTAAGCGTCCGCCCCCTACTGGATCCGCCACTGTCCCTTTTTTTTTTTTTTGGCTTAAAGGTAAAAAAAATAATTTTTAGACCAAATTTTTAATTTCTTCTTTTCTAAATCTACGTATTTTGAAGATTATTTGTAATCATTAGTGTATCATTCCTTTCGAACTAATATAACACATTATAAACCCATGTAATAATGCTGAGATAAACTAATAACCTTGACACCTGTGTATATTCAAAATTTTGTCAATCCCCCATAAGGTATATCCTGTGCGGCGTTTTACGTTTCCGCATTTTGGCACTACGTTTCCGCATTAAAATTCCTACGTTTCCGCATTTTTATAGTACTCTTTTCCGCATTGTTTTTACATTGATTTTGTTAAAGGTTATTTACGTTTCCGCATTTTCATTTTTAATGTATGCCTCTTCGTTTGTCAGGTAAACCTGTTTCCACCTGCTCACCAACGTGGTATTCGTATAAATCATGTCCCGAGGTAATAAGACATAATTAAAACAAGTGTACACTATAAATTTATTTTATAATACACATTGCAAGAAAAATTAAGAAAGTAGATTTCGACGCATTATCTTAATATATTTCTTGACATAGGTTTGAACTCAGTCACCAGTTCAAATAAAGTAGTAAGGGAATTTTTCTAATATTTTGTATGTGTGTGTGTGTTTTTTTTTTTTTTTTTTTTTTTTATAAATTGCGAACACTCTTGTTGCAGAAATGAAACTTTTATCGACAAGGAGATTAATTCATTGAGAATTTTGTTTTATCATATTTTTTTTCTGGACAAAAACAAATGTCCAACGAAATAATCTTATTTTGCAATTTTACGTAATATCATGTGTATAAAATGTATACTTTATAACAAAAGACAACCTAAATAATTACCTCACTTAAGTTTTTCTCGAGGTATCTCAAAGTTTGGAATAATTGGTTTATCTGAACCCTAAGTACGCCACATCTTCATAAATGATATAGTATTATAGCAACTTAATATATTCGAGACAGAATTAATGGTCTGGTAATTTTTTTGTGGTGTTGGAATATTTTGCTTTTAATTACTCAAACTTCAGACAATTCTTTTCATTGATTTTGTCGTAAGAAACCATACGTGTAAATCGGTAACCAACATTTTAAGCAATAATTTTGAAACTCCTGGGACGATGCCTCTGCATGGTGGACCCTAGGTCCCCGAGGGTATTCGCCAACCCAGTCGTCAGACCTATCTTACACGATTATTCATTGATTTGTTATAGAAATTACCATTATTTAGCAAAATTCAAAAATAATAGAATTACTAAGGGTTCATTACACATGGTGGATCTCCTTAGCTGAAATTTGGCTTCCTATTTCGGAATTTTTGGTTATGAGTACTTCTTGTTTTAAAATAAGTTTGGTTTTTGATCTTCCAAATGTTTCGGTTTTAATGCTGCTGATGAGAGGTAACTCCTTGAAATGCGTCGTATACAGCATTTGTTCGATGTTGAAACGCATTTGCGCTTTCCCAATTTAGAAAAATTCCTGTTTGAAGAAGGGGACAGAGCTGTAGAAAAACAGTACTTAATAAACGGGTGTTACGCGGATACTTTTTATGAATAGAATCGCTCTTCAGTCACATCCTATAAGTAGGTCAAAGTATTAAAACAACTTTGCGTTATTGGTCCTAAGATAAGCACTTTACCTTATATCTATTACTGAAATCTGAGATAAGATGCTTCATTAAAGAACGAGAAAAGCATACATTGAAAGTGACATTAGTTTAACGAAGGAATAAGGCAAAGCCTACATTAATCGTAAAGATAGACTAAGAAAGTGACTATATATAAAGGAACAGTATATCATTTAAATACCTGAAGCTAGAGTTCCGAAAAATTAAGCCAGCGTGTTTGTCCTTAATATATTTTGATGAATTTTGCCGTCTACAAATATAAAAAAAAATATTTGATAATATTTTGAACGCAAGAGACCAAAAGGCATTTAAGTAAAGTGGGATTAATTAACTTCTTAGGCCTCCAAAAATAAACCTTTGATGTCTTTATTTGCAGTTGTTCACGTAAAAAAAGATTACATATACCACACAAATTCGTTTCGTTTTAAATTTTGGAAAAATACAAAACGGTGTTTCTAAAAATGGAAGAAGTCAATTCAGATTTACAGTTAAGGTTTGTATGAACTTTCATTTTATTCTTACGTTCAGTTCTGGTAATTATCTGATGTTTTTATTCTTTTTTAAAAGTGTGCTTTCATTTGAAGTGAGGGTGGATACTTTTCCATATTACACATTCCCCTTTTCCATTCTCTATTCTTTTGCATTTACTATTCAAAATGATCATGACATAAAATATTAATTCATTTAAAAATTCTTAGTATTCATTTTTTTACTTCCATATTATCCGTTATCAAAAGTAAGACTTGTAGTATAGTCTGATCTACATATGATTTACGAACAGGAAGTATAATGTGATTGTTTACTTTGAACATTCAGTTTAAAAATAACATTAATTTTATATAGGTCTCCTTTACATCGATTTTAAAATAATAAGATGACATTACATACATGACATATTGAGTTTATGTCACCAATATTAGAAAAAAAATATAAATTGTGAAGCATTACACAGTAATTTTTGTACGTAGCCCTCCCTTTCTATAGCTCGACGATGAAGGGGCTAATATCGTTTTTGTTTTTTGGTAATATACAGAATGTCTATGAAGAATCTAAAATACTAAATAAGTAAACAACAATCATTAGTTTGACTCATGTTGATTTCTTGATTTCTAAGCTCATACTTTAGAGACTATAGTTGCACCATGTATAAAGTATAGTTTGAATTAAATGATAATAATAGACATTGGCCTCTGTGTTAATACTTGTTATTTGTGTGATTAAACTAAATTAATATTCTGATTAACCTTGTTTTCTTTAACAGCAAATCAACTTTTGGTACCAATCTGATGAGTCAATAAAGAGATAAATGTATCTTTTGAGCGAATTCACAGAGATGGGACCAAAAAAGGTATTCTTTTTTTATAGTTTTCATTGAAACTATAGTTGGAATTTTTTTTAATACTAACATGACTGATTAGATCTTAACTGGAACTTTTAGGAAATAACTCGTTGTAACCTCAGCTACAAAACCTGTCGCGAATAAGGTTGCACTACCCACAGATCTGTATTAGCTTAGTCGCAGTTCAGAAAACCCACTCGTTTGCTACATTCAGTACTGTATAGAGTTTAATGATTATACTTCGCATGACTGTTCTCCAATCAGTGAAGACATCTGTATAACTCGACAATGTCACTTAATTTTGCTTTGTACATGTAGATATAATTCACAAATTATACCCACTCTTCGTTTGATAAGGACTGGTGAGAGATTTTATGTATGACTGGTCTCAACTTATCATGCTTATAGTCGGTACTGCTGACTTTCAGTTTTAATAATTTGGCTTTTACCACTCAAATATGTGTATGATTGATAAAGCCAGAATTTCTATCCTGAAGACTCACATTAAGATTAGACGCTCAATTATACTTTAAACATTTAAATATTCCCAAAATTGAGTCTTCTACATATCTTGAGTACTACTGGGGGTCACTGAGACGTATAATGAGGATTTCAAAGAGGCTAGGGGTTTACTATAGGACCCTATGGGGAATTTTTTTTCATCGAAAAACTCTACGAGAGTGACCAATAACAATCTGATATCATATTTTTTATTATACACCGTGACCACACCTATTAAAAGGCATATACCTCGCTCTTCTAAGGGGGTCATCCCCACCCCTCAAAGTCAATAATTTTGAAAAATTTCATATGCAATTAAAATCCATAGCTTTAAATCATATATTTTTTAATTCTCCGTAACAAGACGCATTAAATGACATGTACCTCATTCTTTCAGTAGGGTGATCCCCACCCTCATAAATCAATAGTGTCAAATTATCTCATAAACCGTAAAAATCCCCACCCCTAAACCATATATTTTTTTATTCCCCATGGTAAGACGCTCCAAATTACACATATCTCGCTTCCCCAGGGGGTTATCACCCCTCCCATCAAATCAACAATGTTCAATTATCTCATAAACCGTTAAATTCCCCACCCCTAAACCATATATTTTCTTATTCCCCATGATAAGACGCACCAAATGACACATACCTCGCCTCTCCAGGGGGTTATCACCACTTCCATCAAATCAATAATGTTCAATTATCTCATAAACCGTTAAAATCCCCACTCCTAAACCATATATTTTCTTATTCCCCATGCTAAGACGCACAAAATGACACATACCTCGCCTCCCCAGGGAGTTATCACCACTTCCATCAAATCAATAATGTTCAATTATCTCATAAACCGTTAAAATCCCCACTCCTAAACCATATATTTTCTTATTCCCCATGCTAAGACGCACAAAATGACACATACCTCGCCTCCCCAGGGGGTTATCACCACTTCCATCAAATCAATAATGTTCAATTATCTCATAAACCGTTAAAATCTCCACTCCTAAACCATATATTTTCTTATTCCCCATGCTAAGACGCACAAAATGACACATACTAGTAACTGGAAATTACGATAAATCACCATCATCAATGTAATAATATACAGTTATCTCCTGAATTTTCTACGGTCAACCACGATGTCATAATGAAAAAACGGCATAATAGCGGCGCTGAGAGCGATGCGTATAAACAATACCGTGATTCCCCTTTAATCTTGAATTATATAAAATTAAAAACCTGTAAGAAACCCGACACCTAAACCGTATATTTTCTTATTCCCCATGACAAAACGTCTGAACTGATTATACCTCATTTTCCCAAGGGTTCAACCCCACCCCTTGAATCAGTAGTCTTTAATAATCTCTTAAAGCATTGAAATCTCTGCCCCAAAATCATATATTTTCTTTTTCCCAATGAGAAGACAAACAGATTGATAAAAACCTAACACCCCCACCAAAAGGGGGGGAGGGGGTATCCTCGCCCCTCAAATCAATAATTTTTAATTATTTCAAAATCCCGTAAAACTGTTTATCCCTTTAACACGTTTTAATACGCAATGTTCAAATCTTATAATCCATTTAACTCCATTCTCCGTAACCACATATATTTCTAATTGCCTATAAGGAGATGCAATAAATGATTTTACACATTGCCCTGGGAATGGGGGTATTCCCCCTTACAAAATCAACTAAAGACATTGAGATCTTTGGCCCTTAAACATTTTTATTCTTTGTGAAAAGCTCAGATATCCTCAGAGTTCATGTCCCACCCCTTTAAACACTGAATGTATCCTCAGTGTTTCTGAATAGCTTCGAGACTGCTGGCCGGGATAATCATTATGCCAATGACAAGACCTAGTGAATGCACAATTGGTATTGTGCGCAGGGATAATTTATTATTCCCAGAAGATAATAAATTGTTATATATCATAAAAAATTCTCCAATAATATTTTATGCTTAACTGTATTGGTCTAAATTTTTTATTTTTTGTCTGATTTTTATGGGACTTATTTATTATGTTCCTTGCTGGAAAAAAATCACTTTCGATCCGTTTTTGTCTATATCTGTTATCGTTTTTGAGATATGAGGTGACGCGCTAATTTCTTAAACTTTTCGATTCTTCATCGGATTTGATAATTTTTTTAAAAAGATTCCTGACGAAAAACCCAACAAAAGTTACTGCAGAATTTGTTTTCTATCTTTCACCGTTTCCAAAATAAAAGGGTCAAAGGGGCCATGATAAGTTCCATGATGCCTACCACATATCCTTACATTTTTATATATGTATATCAGTGAATTTTGCCTCGACTTTACGCAAATGAATGAACATGAAAGAGAAAATCCTGTTGTTATTGACCCCAGTGGGTGGAAGGTCGACTAAATAAGAGGATGATATCTATCAAAAGATGACACTGATTTCGTTCTGTGATTTCGCGGGTATTTAATGAAACCGATTGCATTTTATAACACCATACAATAAAATCAATTCTCATAAATGGTTCAGAAATATTGGGAAATATCTCTGTCAATGCAGCATGTCGACAAGCAAAAGTTGATCAAATGGGACATTGTATCACTGTAAAAATCGGGTAACAAAAAATACCCGTATCACGATTTTCAAGTAACCTCTCCATTATGTATGCATAAACTTGATAGGAACAATTTCCCAATTTCAGTCTCTGATAAACAAATAATTTATTACAAATTTCTGTTCAAAACTTACAAATATATGTGCAATATTTTTCTTTATATATTAAAAAAATGAAAAAAATTATGTTCAAAGCCAAGGGTTTAGATCCTTGTCAAAACTTACAAATATAGATGTAATATGTTTTTTTTATATTCAATAATATTGCATTCTGGGTAATATTTGTGCATGCTGCACAATTCGCCCCCAAGACAACTCGCACCCTTAAGTAGTAGGACAAGTTGCACACTTAAGAAGTATCAAGTCGCACCCTCTATAAGACAAATCACCCCCTCTCTTGTCAGGACAAGTCGCTCCTTCGGTTTGCGCTTGTATAAGTGCATGTTCACTACAATCAAGCTTCATTTGTAACGTAAATGCTTTTGAATTATCGTTATTGAATCTTTTAAAAACAGAATGTGATTGCTACTTGATTTTTTCTGTTCATATATAAAAATCTTTGGAAGTTACCGTTTATCATTACTTTTTGTATCAGACACATGTTAAATGAGATGAATATATATATATATTGTATTGATTTAACATAAATATAGTTTTGGATTTTATCTAAAATATCTGTTTTTACTTGGCATGTAATTACCATATTTGAAATGATTAGTTTGGTTACTTCCCTCGGTAAACTGGTTTTAAGAGGTAAACATGTTTTAATGTTAATGAAATAATTCTATATTAAATTTCTGTTTTAAAGCAAATTAAATTAAAGTTCTATAAACGACTTAAATGTGTAATAAAAAGTTATATGGCAAAATACTGAAAATTTTAAAGTTTAATAAGAAAATAAACCAAGCTGTACAATTATTCATTTTTGTAAATCTGTTGATTCATGAAATGTCACATTGCTCTTTGAGGTTTATTCTGACTATTCCAACATTTTGAATTTTACACGTGAAATGGTAAGAAATTTGTGTTAATAATGCATAGGGTTGCATGCCGTTATGCACTGAAAAATAACATATATAGAAAGATAACCCTATCGAATAACAAATCGGTGTTGGAGAAAACTGTTTCGAGTCAAGCAAACTTTAGCGTATGAATATGAAAAAATACAGAAGTGCGAAAGCGAGGGAAATTCAATTTAATTTACAACCAAGATTGTCCGTAATATTGTTACCGGCTGGTGACAGTCGGTAATTTTAATATTTTCAGTAATTCAATTACTTTCAGTCCTCACCGAGTGTCCATTTCGTCATTCTTAACCATTTCAACAATTTACTGCATTAAGAACAGTTGTAATGAGAACGATTTTAAAATATATTTTATTGATTTGTTTTCTACCTGGAAGTTATCTTTCGAAAAGAAATACGAAACAAGTTCGGAATGGACTTGTGTATTCACGTTTCTCAGAGGAATAATTTGAAATATTTAAATGAAATTATTTTTTAGAAAACAAATCCTCTTATTAGATATTAAAATAATACGGTTATATATATTCTAACAAGACGAATGTCAACAAACGTTGAACACGTGTACTAAAAATGATTTGTGAGATGCTCCAAAACTTTTGGTCACGTGTTGCGAATTTGTCAACAGTATGGCGGGTCGATTAGAGTTTGCAGTCGTTTTCGACTTTGATACTAAAACACCTATTTGAAGGAACAAGAAATATATTTTTTTGAAAGCAAAATAAAATAACGATGCCGAAAGTATGACGTATTATTATGTTTTCCTATTCTTAACATGCATACACCAGGTCGGTCTTGTGCCAAAATTGTGGGGTCAAAAATGAGGACGGAACGAACAAATTCTATTTGTGGACGATCTTTCCAATTATACTAAACATTGTTGTGTTTTGATGTAAAAAAATTAAGATGGCTATGTGTATGTATTGTAAAAGTCCAAATTTACGGCCAGCTGTCATATTTATCCACCCTCTCAAACCCCTTGACCTTCATATACAGTTCCTGATTCAAATAACTATGAAATGGTTGATATCTGAACTCTAAACGTATTTTGTTTCTCCTTTTAACAAGACGCACATTCATTGGTGTATGAGGGGTACCTAGGGTTGGTCTTTATATATTTGAAACAATCGAGATTCCCACTCTTATAATTATATCTGAATTTTGAGTATCCTTTAATTTGTGAATTTTCGTTTCAGTACTTTTAGTATCTTCTTAAAGTTATGCAAAATGGTAGAGAATTTTTTTTATAAAGGACCCAGTGAACAATTATACATCTGTTTGTAGTAATTCAAAATCAATTGCTAATAAGTATGTCTGAAATAATTCATTTACATCCATTTTTTTAATTCGCGAAAATAAAATTGATGCCTCCTTTTAAAAATCAAAATCAACTAAATATTAATGCCTGTTACAGTGGGATGTTAGCATCAATGCTGGACAAAAGCACTTCGTGCTATGTTTATTTTTTGAATATATATAGAAAAATATTACATATACAGTTGAAACTTTTGAACATAAATTTTTATTTTTTTAATATATATAGAAAAATATTGCATATATATTTGTTAGTTTTGAACATAGATTTATTTTTGAATCTGAACATTTCTTTTTGAATATTGAAACGTTTGACTTGCCATAGAACTTCATATTACTAATATAACGACACACGTTTTCTTAAAGTAACTTCTGGCAAGGGACACACCCAATACCAGAACGTCCAGCTCGATCAAAGTCTCATTTCTCTCCCCTCATATCTGCCTGTCTTCCCACTAAATAAATATTCCCCAAAACTGTTATAAAAAATCAAAATATGTATCACCTTCCGTGTAACTGTAAATAAACATTATATGTACAAATATCATGCTGCTGAGAAAAAGATCAAATCAGTGATAAACTTAAATAGCCAAATGTGCTGAAAACGGCGTTAAACCCCAACTAAACAAACAAACAAACAAACAAACCTGATCAGAATATTAATCCCCAATGATCATTTATAAATTTTCGATTAGAATCACTTGATCACAGTCACAAAGAATAAATTTTGAATCTTGATTGCTTCTTGACGTCTAGAACTTTACTTATAAGAATCAAAACAGAACTTCGTTTCATCTTCAGATATAAAAGACATTATAGGGGACTGAACGCTGAAGTTTTGAAATAAATCCTTTTGCAAAAGTGATCAATGGTCTGGAAAACCACATGATTAACAGGAGAACTGTTTTACTGCTATCGAATCAGTTAATTTAGTTTAGAATGATTACCTTTTTTGAGTTCAGTTGTTTCAATATCATCTATATATTTGTTTGCCATTCGTTCTCTTTATTTTTATTTTAGTTGTTATTTTCTAAATTTATTTTCTGTGTACTTTCTCCGTGATTATATATGATCTTGTCTAGTCTCGGGATTTTGCATCTATCTTTATTTTCCTTGCTAACTTGTTGTTTTAGTATTTTCCTTTGTATTCCATATAACACAATCCACATGGATTAACAGTAAAGGTTCATGTATTTATCAATGAACAACAGCATACGTAATCTATAAGACATAATACAACATATAATTTAATATTAATCTCTATCAGACACACTCTTAATGTCTTGTAAAAAGTACATAAACATCTTTTTGCATTTTGCAGACACAGGGAAGGCCAAACGAAAAACGAAGATCTCCACCAGAGGATGAAGGTACTACAAAAATTAAAATAATCCTTCATTGTTTTTGGGTGTTTTTTTTAATTGTTTGATCGCAGTCATTGTTGTTTCTTATCATTTGTAAATCATAAAGTCAATTACACTGACAATTTATTAATTTTATCAATTTAATTGGTAAATCCCACAATTAGTTAGTCGTTATTAAATTTGCAATGCAAAAATGATCATTATTTCTGAAATTACAGTTTACCCATAAATGAAACAAAAACGTTTATTTGTTTTTGGTTGGCTATTTAAGCCCTTCAATAAAAAATAACAAATGATAACAATTGTTGTACTAATTATAAGATTATAGACTGATGTATAGTTAATGTACATGAGAAGCTATCCCGTATAATTGTTCTAAGACAAACAGCGGACATAAAATTTAGTAACTGAGATTTTGGATGTGGTTTTCTATATCATTTCCTGCTGCTTAGCAAAGCGCTCGAAAAGGGAAGATCATAACTGAATACTATTCGGGCATTCCGATCATGTTGATCTGCAGAACAGTTATTTCTTTGAGGGAAACTTTTAGTTCGTATGTGTGTAAAGAATAATTATTGTTGATTTCCTCGTTAAATTGCACATGCTTATTTAATTAATTCCCCAATCAATTTACAAGCCAAGGTAAACAAGTGAGAGTGGTAACACAGAGAAAAAAATCTAAAAAGATACAAACGAATAGAAAGGACATATAGCAAATCAAAGAGAATAGGAAGACGGAAAAAAAAATTAAAACAATCATAAAGAATTAGCAATGGAACTCCAAAAAAACGTATTGCTCCTTTGGTGAATATTTCAGATAAATCTTTAGGTGAGGTTTCAATTCCGGTTATTCGTGAAATTTATTGAAGAAATTCTAAACTGATAAACGAGATTGGAATTTCGTTTTGATCAAACAAATACTGCTACTAAATTATCCGACGTGTTAAATCAGTGATGTTCTCTTGGGTTATAAAATACGTCTTTTTATCATTTAGATCACTATATGACTTTCATGTCTTGCACAAGGGCGAAAATAAGACAGTTACATTTGCCATCAAGTTTTGACTTGAACCGCCCTTTGTTGTCATTTTAATTTTTTTTTTCCTTTATTAGTGCATGTAGTGAAAGCTAAAGTTCCGAAGAAAGAATGTGGAGAGTCGGCGAGTAATACACGTAGCAGTGAACCTACCACGGAAAATGGTGAAGAACCAAACCTCTTACCTACCCCAGAAAGATTGCCACGTAATACCGAAAATGTCAGTGCCACTCACCAACCGACCTCCGGAAAGGGTATTATTATAAATATTCATTAGTAAGGGGATAAAATAATGGTAAGGCTATCAAAAAGATTATTTTGAATATGTTAGACACGATGTTTTCAAATATAACTAAAGGCATGAACATTTGAATATATATATATCATTTGGGGTAGTTTGTGTTACGAAGCAAATTAATACATAATTTATAAATATCTTATTCAGAATACTTATAATAAGAGATACATATCTCTGAAGTAAATAATGTTGACAACAGATCAACATCTGATATTTAGATAACAGAGCTATCCTGCCGGGTCAGAGACTTTTATATTTATTTTATTTTAGACACTTTCTCACGACTAAGCTGTCTCAGGATTTCATTATGCCATATATCAAATATAGATCATATGATTTCTTTTCGTAAGATGTGCATGTTAATAACTGAATAATAAACATGTAGTGACTACGGAATTAGTCGTTCTTGGGTTATTGCCCCCTTGTATATATGCTCCTTAGTGACATGTTGCGGACAGCCAAAACTCAACGCAACATTTGTATAATGATGACTATGATAGAAATCGTTCTTAAATTAAATGATTTCATATTTAGTGCAAACAAAGCACAAAAAGGCATTTGTTTCTATCAGTGTATCAATTATACGCTATGATTATACAAAACATTTCCATTTTTAAAGGTAAATTTATCTCATCTTGCTTCGATCCCGTTTTGCATTTTTTTTTAAAAATTAACCTACCTTATAAATATATTTTCCTTGCTTAACTTTTTAATGTGTCCGTTATGAGACTTTCCATATAAAATAAACGATATTTTTAAGCTACTCATCCTTCAAAATATGTTGGTGCATATTTCAAAATGATAACTCAACAAAAGACATTAGCTACAACGACAGGTGGCATAAAGATTTTAATTAACATGTAAAGTAATTTGAATAACTGAAATTACCGTTTAGTGTATTTACATGATTGGATGCTTCTTTTAGTAGTTTTATTTTTCTTTGACAAAAGAAGACACCATAGTCAGTAGATATGTGATTAATTACCTAAAGTTATGTAAGAAGACCGACATATTAGAAATGTTTTATTATAACATGCCAGTGCTGGCAAACTAGTATTTCTGACGACAGCATCATAAGGATCCCGAAGTTATATTTTCCATATTTAGGAAAGACAGAATGCATTATATTTGGCCCTAAGCGAAAGCTAAAAAAAAACCAAACAAATTTGAGGTAAAATGCAATAGTCATGTAATAAAGTCAAAACCAAAACTAAATCATTTAGACCTTGAAAGAGATCAAAATTTATCTGGAGAAAGCAGAGTTAACCCTGTCATCAAGAAAGTAAATTCTAGACTACAACTGATGTACCTCAAGACAAACTGCTTATCTACCGAAACCCGAAAAACGCTTTCAACGGCTCTTATCCAATGCCACTTTGATTATTCCTGTTCCTCTTGGTATGCCGGTGTTTCACAAAAATGTAAAAACAAATTGCAGATATCACAAAACAAAACAATAAGATTTATTAAAGATCTAGAACCCAGATCTAGTATCTGAAAACCTCGGGCCAGGTTTTCGAAAGTATCTTAGGATCCTTATGATGCTGTCGTCAGAAATACTAGTTTGCCAACACTGGCATGTCATAATAAAACATTTCTAATATGTACTAGGATATATCTTAATCCTAATTCATGTTTTCGAAAGCTTCGTAACTTAGGATAAGTCCTAAAATCTCTCTTAAAGTAAGGACAACAAAATACATGTCCTAGGATAATCTTATAGGATAATCCTAAAATTTAGGACCTTTAAATGTAAATAAACATGGCTGCTGTTTATCTGCAAATACGAAGGAGAAGAGCAAATATATATAGGAAGATTGGTCAGCACGGAATTATCGTTAAGCGTGCGTGTCAAATGAATCGTACCTTTCATATAAATTATATAACTGTATCAACTGTTAATTTCTTTAAATGTTTAAAGCTGTTTTAATAATAATAATAATAATAATAATAATGATAATAATAATGACAATAATACATTGTGATAAAATATTAATACAATAATATTTTCTTACATTTTACTTGTGTCTAAATTAGCCGCAGATGAAAGAATAATAAAAAAATATATATATTTCATTATAATTGTTTTATATTGTATAATAGATGGGCTTTTTTCAATATTGTTCTGTTAATTAATTTTTGCTTCCAAACTTAGGACAGTCCTAAGATCATTTCTCCTAGGATCATCTTAAGATAGCTTCGGTTTACAGTCTTTGACATATCCTAAGTCTATCCTAGGACTGTCCTAAAATTTGCCATAAGATATATCTTAGGACAAATTTTAGGATACTTTCGAAAACCTCGCCCCTGAACTATCAAGCATTGGACTTCTTAACATCGAAACTCTAGTAAAAGAACTAAAATTGGGACATGTACATAAAATATACAATAACAAAAGCCCATTTTATTTAAAAGATCATTTTGATAAGGTCCATGAACACCATGGGTATAACACTAGGTCAAGCCAGTTCAACTTTGTGTTCCCTAAAATCAGAGGGGTAGTCTTCTCATCATTCTTCTTCAATGAAATTAAAGACCGGAACTCATTTAAAACAGAACTAACATTATACCTAAAACAACTTTGAAAGTAAAATATTAAATAAAGTTAAACGAAAAATATTCAATATGCATGCCATGTTGCTAATCATTTTCCTGAGCCTTAATACGTAGTTTTCGCTAGAAGGACCTCATTGGTAACGCTTTCATGGGTTATCCTTGGAAAGATATCAATTTCGGAGTGCATTTTAGCCTAATGGCATAGTTTAAGTTCATACTTTTTATTTATACGTTTTAACTATACTTGTAAATATGATATCATAACTAAACGAATTTTACCTTTTACCTTTTACCTTTTAATTTTCCTGTTGTAGTAAATATTGGTTTATTTCTCTAACAAAAATTTAAAAAAAACTTTAGATATGATTTCAACAATATGATGTTACATGAAAATTTTAATAAAAATGTAAGATGTTCTACTTTGTTTAATTTAAATATTATCGTTTCATGTTGTAAAAATAACTACACATAAATTCAACTCTTTTTCAAGATTTGCAACAAATGATAGCTGAAAGTCAAATGAATCGAGAAAAAATGAAACGTAAATGGAAATGTTTGAAGAAATACACGTCACCTGATGAACTTTTAAAGGCGCTTTGCCAGAAAGGTTTACTATCTTCTGAAAATTTTGGAAATCTCCGAGAAATGGATATGTCGCTCGCACATGATTTGGTGCTTACTGAAAGTTTCTACAGAATACACAATGAAATAAGTTTTCGGAAATTTATTGATGCTGTTGCATTGGTCTGTCCCGATGTTGACTTTGAATGGGAGAAATATCCAATAAAAGATGAACATTCAGACAATAAAGCAGGTACGTATTATATTATGCAAAATTGTTTAATTATAAAAAAAAAAGGATGAAAGAATAAGAATGGAAAAAAATGTCCCAAGAACTTGATGTACACGTCCCAATTAATATTCCTCCGATATTAATATAATAGAGAAGACCACAGAAGCAATACTTTATCTTAATATCTTTGATACATGTATATAGGAAATACTAAGTAATGCTGCATAATGCACTACTTGGCCAAAATATGAACGGTAATTACAATTTTATAAACAGTAAGAAGACAATAGATAAAAAAAAAACAACTGTACTGATTTTGGACAGAAGACGAACATTTGACGAAAAACAAAATATGCATGGTTTAGAGTTTTCGATTAAATGTAATAATCTTCCTCGTGATTATATTATATATAGGTTAGATGAATGGATAAAATGATTTGTCAAATCTTCGGAATACTTAATGTTTTTAACACATGCTAAAGGAACTTAAAAGGATTTTGTAACGTAATTGCTCATTTCAGGAATTTTTCCTGTTTTCACTAATCAGAAGGGTTTGGATGGGTATCCACTTGATCGCAATCTATTTTACAACATGGTCAAGGCAACTGGTTTTGTGTCAGGTGTTTTGAACTCAAGGTGGCAACAAAAATTTTTAAAAAACCTGATCAACATGAATGACATATTTCTCGAAACAAAATGAATTAAAATTCAGGTGAATTAAATTTCTGTAACAAAATATTTTTTATAACAATTAGTAAATTCTGTAAATGATTAAATAAAATGCATTTCCTGTAACAACAATGCTTTAATATCAAAACCAATGTTATCATTAGACAAAATTTAAAGTACATGAACTGATAGTGAAAATAAAACACTTTTACTTTTTAATTTAAGAAATTCAAATTCTCACTATAACAAATTTGATTCGAATGGCAAATACTGTGATATAACTATTACAATAGTTGATACACGATAATTTAATCTCTAAATGGTATGTTATGTAAACAAAATTTTATTATTTGAAGAATTGATCATAACATTTTGTCAGAAAGTTGAAGATATCACAAGTGACTGAAAATGTCCAAAAAAATGGTTATCAACATTGTGTAACTAAGTGTGAAGTTTCAAGAAAGAACTTCATGTCGAGATACCAAAATAAACCCTTCGTGGGAGTGTTGTTATTTCTTACTTTTATGTTTAATAAAGCGACTGTATACTACCAGCAACTATGAGAGTTTGGGTAGTTCTACACTAAAACGAACACATTTTGAAACGTTTGCAGTTTTAGCTACCATTCACCCTGTTGGTAATCATCATGTTTGGGTTTTATATTAATGGATAGACGGATTATTGTTTAACATCCAGTGATAATCTCATGCGTCCTGTAGTTTATATGGTATATTATAAACCCTAGCTTCTGTGTACTAGACAGACACTGTGAGCCGAAGTTTTAACGTGTTACCATTCAGACACATCATACGGACTCTGAGCTGACCATTCATTGCTCTTACTCCTAAATGCCGCTTTGCCTGTGGAGAAGCATCATATACTCATTTTTAAGGTCTCTGGTTTGACACGGACGGGGATTGAACCTACAACCTTCTAGACTCGAGTGAGCACTCTACAACGAGGCTACCGAGGCGATTCTTTATATTAAAGCTTTTACATAATAAGGTCTGGATAGATAAAACCGGTATAACACCACCACGTCTATTTTTTTTAATATGTTAGACTATACTGAATCTCTGTTGTGTCTGTGTATTTGTGCTGTTTTGTGTTATTTTTTCTCTCTAGTAGATTGCCTTAATTGATATATATGTCATTGTTAACCATCCATTTTGTTTTTTACTGATAATGAACGGATATCTGCATCCTCTTTTCTATTGCAAAATTGTTAAGAAATGCAAACATATTGTCGATAACCCATATAAATTCGTTCGTACAGTAAGGGTAAAACACACGAAAATCATTTTTTTTAAATGGTTTGAAGACTTAAATTTTTTTTAACTTGTCATAAATACTGCCGATTTCACAAATTCGTGTCAATATAAGGAAGTTGTGTTTCTTATAAATCTATTCAGTGGTGAGACAATATCCCACCAGCAGCTACGAGTGGCTGGGCTAGAAATGCAGTTGTAACAAGCACATTTTGACCTTGGTACACATGTATCTAAATTAAGGTTCGTTTCTTTTCTTTATTTTTTTATATTAAGCAATCGCCTTCTTACGTGTACAAAATGTATATCTAAGAGGACTTAAGCACGGATAGAAAGGGTTAAATTTCACCACATTGTAATGATTGCACCAAGCTAGACATTCCTGACTGTTGTGTTTGTAAATCGTTTATTGCAATCTTTCGTCTGAAAATTGTAATGTTTTCGTGTGTGTGTGAATTAACCTTTCCCGTAATTACTTGTTTTTATTACGTTCAATATTATCGAAAATAAGAAAAACCAAAACAATTTCTATACATGTTGTATAGCTTATTAAAGCCTAAATTTACAAAGATACAAAAACGAAACAGCTCGACCAGCAAAATCAATAAATATATTGTCCGTGAAAGTGTTGTATTTTTTTCAAATTGATTTTTTTGGCAGTCAAATATACGTGTTCATGATAGAGATGAGGATGCTTTCACTAGCTAGATGAAAAATTATTTAAAATTTTAAAATCCAAGATGCCAGGTTCTTTCAATTTTTAAAGCTTTTTCACACATTTAAATTATTTCAATCATTTATTTTTTTGATTGGACTTTTTTTTTCTTCAGAGGAAAATATACGATCAATACATATGCTATAGGGCCCTGCCATGGGACATGGCGGCCACCCTATAGTAATCAGTCTTGTCCGCCCGTCTGTCGTGCCGTCCGTCCGTCCGCCCGTCAGCATTTCCTTTGTCGTACGATAACTTAAGATTGCCTTCACGGATTTTTATGATTTTTATACACAATATTGGACTTGACCAAAGGAAGGTCACTTTCGGTTTTGAGGAAAATCGGACAACAATTTTTGGAAAAAAAACTTAGTTTTTGTATGAAAAAATGCATATTTTGAGAATTAACACTATGTCGTATGATAACTTAAGATTGGCTTCACAAATTTTCATAAATTTTATACACAGTTTTGGACATCATCAGAGGAAGGTTCTTTTTGATTTTTAGGAAAATTGGGAAAAAAGTTTTGGGGAAAACCTTAGTTTTTTATATGAAAAGAATGCTTTTTGATAGATAAAATGAATTTATGAAATCACAACTAGATTTTGAAGTGTTTTTGATTCCCATGAGTTCAATCACACAAGCCGGCGGGGCCCTTTCTGACATTGTCAGTATTCTAGTTATTTTTTATGGCATTTTTTCGGCGTACAAAGTGTAAAATTATTTCAGTCTATTGATTTCCCAAGCCAGTGAACGAAGTACTAACAGTATCAGTTTTGCATCTTTGTGTAGGAATGTATAGTAGATTGGAAAGGAACAGGAAATTGTTGAAGCGTGTGCTGAAGCCAGATGTAGTCAACGATATTAAAGACGAACTCCTTCAGCAATCTATCATTGATATACACGAGCATGAAGCAATTGCATGTGATGCTCGAAAAAATTCTTCCGACAAATTTATAGAAACTTTATTCGGCAAAATACTTGAAGGTTCTGATCGCTGTTTTAACTGTCTGCTAAAACGTTTACAGCATATAGCGAATGAAAAACAATATGGAAGCCAAAGCATTCGTTCATTGCTACACGCCCTAGACGAAACTCCTGGCGAACAAGAGAGAGGTAAGACGATAAAAAGATTAATGTATTTAGGATAAAAAGTAAATCAAATGAAATTTTATATTGATGTGAAAATCTTTTAAAGAGCTCGACTGGGGAATATATATGAATAAGCCCTGATGTCCTGGAATTTATCTAGACCTTTACATAGGCGATAAAGGATGAATAAAATCAAACTTTGTATGAAAAATATGTTGATTGTAACCAATGGACATCTCCGTTCTTAGCAATATCATACCAAAATCTCCATTCTTTGTTTTGTACATTTCATAGTTGATTTATTATTGTCGTGCGTTTGATAAGTACGATTTATTTCTGGGCCGATATCGAAATTACTGACGCATAAACTCCTACGAAAGGGTTATATGCAGTCTTCGTTATTATCTTCCATTAAAAAATGTCGCTTCGGTATTCCCTTGTCGATAGTAACCAGTCAATTAGGATATTTGGTATAAATATCAGCTGGAAATATTCGAGTAACAGATAAGAAGGGAAACGGATAAGGAAAAAAATCCGAAGACAAATTGACTTGTGAGAAAAGTAATATAGAGTACAGATACTACGTAGATACAAAACCACATAGCGTACCAAAGAAAATATTTGCTACAATAAAACTACAGTACAAGCAATGTGAACCTGTATAAAAATACACGTGTAATATCAACTGTTTGGACGGATAAGCATGTCTCGCCCCTTTAAAATTATAAAGTTCATATAGCTAGGGCAATTTAGTTTAAACAAGTACTATCTTTAAAAGAAATATCCGACACACTTTTCGATGAAAATCTACTAACTAAGGGACCAGACAATTTTTTATCAGGGGATTGGGACCGGTACAAATCAGTTTTATTATTTTAAAAAAGCCTTCCTTCCACTATTCTATAACGTTAATGTTTCATAGGCAGTAAGGTATAATTTTTGCTATAAAGAAAACATTTTATGAGCAATTTTAATAACTTTTGGTAAAAACCTTGCAAATGTATTGTATTCAGGATAGACAAGATATCATACAGTTCAGATAAAAGAATTGAAAATAATTATCCTTCAGGTGTTGACAAAACTGAGCAATTGAAGGAATTTTATACATGAAATCTGTCAAGTATTAAAATTGTTCTTAAATTTTTAACGTTCTATGGTTCTTGATATAAATTGATAAAAAAAAACCTTTGTTAATATTATGTGTTTATACATACAAGGTGCCATGTTGATTGAATCATTGCTAATGTAGGAAAAACACTTTAATAAATGCAAAAATAGAAGAATTTAAATAGCCTTAACGTTAATGTTCCATAGGCAATAAGGTACAATGTGTGTATTAAGATTTTTTGGTGCAAATTTATAAAAATATGGTAATAAAAAATGTTGGTGTCCCATGTGTTGTAGAATGAGAAAACTAGATGTCCAATAAAATAGAGTAACCAAACAAAGGTTTTCCCATGTAATTTTGCACCGTTCCCAATCCCCTGATAAATTTTGCATGGTACCTAATGATGTGTTATATACTTTAAAATCAAAGTAAGTCCTCCATTATCTAGTGCATATGTTTATGCATCTGACATGATAATTATTGTTATATATTATAATTGTCTACATGCAGGACGTATTTTAGTAGTAGGAAATAGTTATTTATCAGAATAATAGTTTTATTATACGTGAATCTTTTTCACCTATAACATAGTAACCAAAAACGCCTTCCGAACTCTACAAATAACATCGTCCAATCACAAAACAGATAATTTACATATTATCATAGTCAAAGGACAAAATTCGAAACTATACCGACTGCTTCGGAAAAAGGAAGAATTATAGAATTACAGTAGCATTAAATTAAAATATTTCATTTTCATTGAAAGTTATTTCACATTTTGTACAGTAAATTTTATTTTCTTCATGTTATAGTGCCAAGAGAAAACGGCAATCGGATTTCAATCAAAATGATAGAAGGGAAACCATACCAACAACTAGATGGTATGTATAGAATAAAATGAGTAACTTAAGGTAGCAATTCACAGAGACGCCTCGCCAAGTCTTGGTGCACATACAATTTAAAAGACTTTTTTTTTCAAACAATAAAATATGCAGTAATTTAATAATAATATCATATATGTACCCTTTCCAATAACTTATTCGAGAGATGTAATAAAGATTAAATTGATTATTTGTAATTTGTAGCTTCATTTACCAAACATACATAAAACTTTGAGCCGAAAAAGACATGTTATGCCTATTGAAAATGTATTATTCTTCCGTAGATGACCATTTTCTGTGTGAGATGACCCGTTGAAGATCGGTTCACATGACCTTTTTTCCAACTGTACGAGGCCTCATCTTCCACTGCTTTCAGACCAATAAAATCGTGCTGTTCACAAATCCACATACATTTTGACCAATCAGGCGTAACGTTATTTAACATCGTTGACTGTGCTCATTGAATTTACCTAGGTACAGAAATAGGTACTTATACTCATTCAAAAGTGAAAAACTGGAAATCTTGAACTCTTTTTTTAAAATCCAGCGTCTTTTCCCTCCTGCAGCGCTACACTCGGGAAAGACGTGAATTAAAAAACTGGTTGAAAATTTTCCAGTCTACACTTTGAACTCATGTAAGAATTTGCAATAATAAGAGCACTTCTTGTTTTAAAATAAGTTTTGTTTTTGGTCTTCCAAATGTTTCAGTTTTAATGCTGCTGATGAGAGGTAACTCCTTGAAATGCGTCGTATACAGCATAGTATAAATTTACTATATCTAATATTAGTATCTTTGGATTGTTATTTAGATATGTTCTTTGTATTTTTAGAATACGCTGGTGACATCATATCTCGTTTGAAAATTTATTCTGAAAATCCACAGTCTACTGATCAAATAATACAAGAATATGCAACAGGAATGTCGACCAGCAGTGTTCAAACTTTTGCCGGTTACGTACATAGAACTGACACTGGCTCTGTAGTCATCTGTTTTAAAACGCTTGATGATGACATGAATTTTCGACTTAAGAAAAGTCTAATTGATGGCAGTTTTCTCGAACTGTTGGAAAACATGTTTAATGATGACGCTATTAGGACCTCATTCAGCAAAGGAAAGTATACGTTAGAGATAATCATCGAGACGGATAGAAAGTGTGAACCCTGTGAGGACAAATTGGGTGAGCTCTAGCTACGTTCTTAATTCTTAAATGAATCTTGTAAATTTAAGGAAAACTAATAATAGTATATGACTTGTTGAAAATATGAAGGATTTTCAAGATTTCTTAACTATAAGAATATCTAAAGGTAGTCCCGAGTTTCTATGTGTTAATGCCAAAACGTTTGCATTTATTAACGATATCATTATAGATATTTGAATGGGAAAAACCCTTTACATAATTGATGCGTTCTTGAAACCGGGTAAATGTTGTTAAGATATGTTGATAGCTACAATAAACTTTTTGTAGACCTTAATAAGCTGCTTATGAAATCTATAACCATTTTTAAAAAGTTTTTAGTAGTCGAATGGTTTCACTCTTTCAAATCCTCTAAACTAAAGATTCGTGCAAAACATGGAAGCTATTTACTATTTATCTACTAACTATATGTTGGTGTTTTGAATAGATGTCTTTTGCATACTGAGGATGCCGTTATTTTCGTTGACATCACTTTTCTTGGATTTTGGAAAAAGGTGATATTATACAATTATCACCCTTGTTGGTGTGTGACCCGACGGTTTGTCTCCCAGAGGAAAGTAAGGTCACCCGAGGGTGACCTTACTTTCCGAGGGGAGACAAACCGTCGGGTCACACACCAACATGGGTGATAACTGTTATATTATATCGAATATTCAACTTACTATGCGACCTTACTATGCGACCCAACGATTTTCAGTTGACCCAACGAATGGGCAAATATCACGTGACACTGTTTTAACAAATCAGATTAAAGATTTCTATATGAGTATATAATATACGTTGGTTCTTATTTCGAATTTCAAAAAAAAACTGTGGAATGAAAATGTGTTGAAATGTTTAAAACCAGAAAACAAATGAACAGTTTTCCATCTATTACTTTTCATTATTACTGTGCCTCCACCGATTTGTGACTTCCAACGGATTGACTTTGTTGAACTTCACGACGGGTGCTGTATACGGTGCAGGATCTGCTTACCCTTCCGGAGCACCTGAGTTCACTCCTGGTTTTTATAGGAGTTCGTGTTGTTCATTGTTTTTTAGTTCTCTGTGTTTATTTGTTGTGCTTATGATTGTTCATTTGTCTTCCCTGGTTTGTCTGTCCAATGGGTTACGTTTTTTATTGCTCCTTAGGTATATTTGTCCTTTTTTCATACCAGACAGTGTACTATGACTATAGGAGTTTATTGTACAGTTTATTAAGGTTTACTAAAAGTTCAATTCACTTTTGTATAATAATTGTGATTATTATCTATAAAGGTAAGGGAAGTGCTACGCTATTGAACATGGATAAGCCAAAGAACATAATAACTGCCAACAGATCTTTTCTAATACAACAAATTGATACCGGCAGCATTCTTGAATCTTTTTCCGAAAGATACGTGAGTTATTATGAAGAGTTCCTTAAGGCTGGTGTTGTATTTGAAAAAGAAAGGACAAAAAAGGCTAAAATGTTGCTATCTGTCATTGAACGACATAACTTAGAAGAAGTACTGCTTCAAATTTTGAAATACGAGAGAATGAATTATGTAGTCAAAAGACTGGAAAGATGCCAACAAGTATATTCTCATACGAAAGGTATGTTAAGTTACAAAATATATAAGTATGTGTCCATGCGTCCATTTTCTATCACAATTTTGTACCACTGGTTACATGTAAAAACATGTTTATTTCATATGTCGTAGAGATTTCCCTAGGATAACTATGATTTGAGATTCATTATACCTAATTCATCGAAGCGCTGAGCCATTTACATTTGTATGATATCTCCCACATTCACTCTATACAAAGAGTGAATCGAGAAACGGTTGATTTTTATCACCCGCAATGTTTTATTTTTTAGTCCACTACATTTATTATTAAATTTAGAGAATTTCTTTGTGTTTTTTTTTTGTATAAATCACTGAATAAATAAATAAATTATATTTTATTGCCCTCCATGGTACTGTTCATTGTTAATAAACATAATGTGCTTCATATTTTTTACTTGTCAACTTATGTCAAAACATAAGCTCGTGCGAGGTCTTTTAACAAGACAATATGAAAGAGACAGAAAAAAGGTGTTGACAGGTAAGAATATGATTTCACATTATTATTTCGATGATAAAGTATGATAAAAAAAAATGGTATTTAAAATGTTGCTTATGCATATTAAGTAATAAAATGTATCACAAGATACCAAAATAAATTTGATGCACTGTATGGCCATTTCGTTGACTGACAACTCATGAGCAGTGCTCGAGATCAAAATATTGGAAAGTTATGTTTCATGTACTCAGTAGTAAGATGCTATTTTGATTTCGGTGACTGCGACAATTTATGTACAAGGAGGAGACTCATAATCGCTGTATTAAATTTTATATTATTATGGCAATGAATGATATTTATTATAAATATTGTAACTTTTAATTTAGGATAGAACTACAATGACACATAAACAAAATCTAAGCATAGGCTTTTTAATTTAGATATATATCTTTTTCAAACACGGAAATTGAAGAAAACGTAGGGTCAACAACCGACGACAGGGACATAGAAACACCAAAAGAAACTGACAAGAACAAAACGTCAAAGTGCAAGAAAGAGGACAAATATACCTAAGAGGCAAATTACCAAAAAAAGACTATACATTAGACATGCAAACCCGGGAAGGCAAATGAACAACCACAAGCACGACAATTAATAATGAAAACTGAAAAAAACAATATTAATGAACAACACGAACTCCTATAAAAACCAAAAATGAATTCTGGTGCTCCTGAACGGTAAGCAGTTCCAGCTCCGTAAACGACACCCATCGTGAAGTTCAACAAAGTCAATGCGGTATTCACAAATCGGTGGAGTTAAATGAAATTTTACAACAGTGGGAACATGTATTGGAACACTGCAACGGTAATTCTTGGTGACATCATCTTATCCCTGATAAAACCCTCGTTAAGCAGCTTTTGTGACAGCAGTATTCCTCTTTGTCGAATGTCATGGTAACTCATGCATAACCTTGAATATCGGATAAGCTGCGGAACTTAGAAGCCATATGCAGGCGATGCTTGTATATTGATACTCGAGAAGGAAAGGTTAACAATAGGAAAGTTTAAGTCATCACGTTTCTCAGACAAAAAAGGATATATGATAATTGCTTGTTTTCGCTCGGCATATGTGACAGCAAGTTTCAAAAGTAATTCCAGTCTTGAAGAGCACAGAAGTGTAAGTTCAAGGTTTGGAAAATTTGAAAAATTGAATTTATCAACATGATGAACTTCAGACGTTTCATTTTTGGAAAGTATGGATGTGGTGAATAAATCGAATGTATCAAACATTGACAGGAATCATAAGTAGCATTGATAGAAATCAATAATCGCAGTGATGTGAATGACAAATCGCCTCCAAAATGACATTTGATCGAATAATGCACTAACAAATCTATCTGAACTGAAATTATTGCTTTATTTAAATGTATTTACTTTATAAAATCACTTAAATATACTTTCAAAACTTAATTACGAGTGAAAGAGTGACAATTGATACATTGGTTAAAAGGATAGTATTAAATCATCGGTGTCTTTATTAAATACAAATAAGCATAAGTAAGATAGTTTCGCAAGTTTAACTTTTTTTATGCATATTTCAAACAAATATATACTACATACATTTTTTTTTACCTATTTTCAATTTTAATCGTCATGTCACAATTTTTTCTCGTCTGATTCTTACGACATTGCTTCTGTTTACATGAATCAAAATCGCAGGTTACAGAAATCATCCGTTTTCTCGATTAGCTCTTTGTATAGAGTGTAAACTAAAATCTAAAAATAATAATGATCGTAGATTTCACACGTGTAATAGCTGTAGCTGTATTATATAGCAATTTGATGTAGTCTGAGATTCCCGTTCAGCTGCTAGTATTTCGATACTTGATATTCTTAATTTACTGCTGCAAAAAAGTGAATTTTTGTGAGAACTTGGGATTCCCTTCTTCGTTTATAGCTCTGTCCCTAGATAGATTTTGGCTTTACCTTTTCAGTAATTTTGGCTTTTTGTATTTGCTCTGAAATTTTGTGGATTATTATTTTCTTATTCGACAATTTAGGTCTTTCAAGGGCGCAACTGATGAGTTGTAAATCAACGAAATGTGAACACCTTTTACAACAAAAGTTGTATCAAATATTTTATTACTTACAAATTTCTTTCGGTCATCAATGTGTATTAAAGTGCAAGTTCTAGGTAAAATTGTAAACAAGAAAGTGTTTGTTTTTATTAATCAATTCTATAAGGTATTCATCAGGGATCAAAAATAATTTGATAAAAGCGATCTGTGGAGGCAAGCCATTTTTGTATAGGTTGAGCCACAATTGATGTGGATGGAGTCCTAAAAACATCCGTAAATCAGAAGTGGCATGTCATTGGCATACATTTTCAAAATGACTTGCAGAGCGACAGGGTGTTCAACACGATTCAGGAATGGAAGATTCTTGTTTTGATGAGAATTTAATGGTAAATTTTAACTTTACTTCAACGGTTATAAGTATTATTTTTTGTTTAATAAATTATCTTACAACTACCTGAATTCAATATAAGATTTTTTAAAAATGGTTTACGTAGAGGCAGTCGATTTTATTACATTTCGGTCGTTCTAATTTAGATCTATGGTATGTGGATATTTCACCGTCATGTTTCAAAAATGTTGACCTATGACCTTGACCCTTGACCTTGGCGAATAAATAGGTCATTTTAGATCATCTTCGTGTCCGGCCTGTAACTTTTTTGTCTAAAGACCTAGGCCTTGGATTTTTGGTGTGTAGGTAGGATATCTCAAGATGATGTGTCGCATACCAAGAATATTGACCTTGACCATTGACCTCAAGGTCAATAAATATGTCATTTTTGGGCGGCTGCCAATCGTGTCCGGCTTAAAACTTTCTTGTCTTAAGACCTAGACCTTAGATCTATGGTATGTGGATATGTCACCTCAAGACGATGTGTCATGTTTCAAAAATTTTGACCTTTGACCTCGACCCTTGACCTTAGGGTGAATAAATAGGTCATTTTAGATCATCTTCGTGTCCGACCTGTAACGTTTTTGTCTAAAGACCTAGGCCTTGGATTTTTGGTGTGTAGGTAGGTTATCTCAAGATGATGTTTCGCGTACCAAAAATATTGACCTTGACCGTTGACCTCAAGGTCAATAAATAGGTCATTTTTGTAACTTTTTTTCTAAAGACCTAGGCCTTGGATCTTTGGTGTATAGGTAGGTTACCTCGAGACGATGTTTCACATTCCAAGGATATTGACCTTGACCCTTGACCTCAAGGTCAATAAATTGGTCATTTGTAACTTTTTTTGCCTTAAGACCTAGACCTTGGATATTTGTTGTGTACTTAGGTTTCCTCAAGATGATGTGTCGCATATTAAGGATGTTGACCTTGAACTTTGACCTTAAGGTCAATAAACTGCTAATCATGTCCAGCCTGTAACGTTTTTATCTTAAAACCTAGATCTTAGATCTTTGATTATTATTAGTGTACCTCAAGATGATGTGTCGTTGACTAAAGATGTTGACATCTGACCTTGACCCTTGACTTCTTTGTTGGAGAAAAGTTACTCAGTAAAAATAAAATACAAGGAAAACCCGGTTTGCTGTCACTCAGACAGCTCTTTTGTTTTCACATAAAGTGAGAATAATTACTTCAACGAGTTAAGCAAAAAAGTCTAACATTTTGTTTGTTAAATAAATTGATAAATCAAACAATTTGTCACCTGCTCGTCTGACGACAGTTATTATATACAATCATTTATTTGTTTAATTAGTTTATGTCTTCACTGAGGTGATTGACAGGTGTGTCATTGGTAATCATAAATGGTGTATTCCCTGCACGCCAACACGTTTATAACAACATGATCATTACACAATGTTGTTTCAACAATTATATTGGGGCCACTCATAGGTGTCTTATCTTTTGCGAATTATACATTTATCTTGTTTATAGTAAAACACACTTTAACAGATTAATCAACATGAAATACAATTTTTTTCATATTTTATCAAACATACAGTCTTCAACTCTTAAACATGCACCATTATCCATATCAATTTTTAACAAATCAAACTAGACTAGTGGTAACATAAACATTTGGATGGTAAAGGCATACTTATGCACTTAGAGCATTCGCACCGGTTTGTATTATTTTGGCGTGGATTTTCTTTTGTTTCACGTTGTCTAATTCAATTGACTGTTCAATTCTAGCCAGTTCTTCGGTATATTCAGGTTCATATTGGAATGCTATAATTCCTTGTTCATAAAGTCTCATTCATCATGAAAAGCGAAACTGTTTCGTTATCTGATTTCAAAGTTGACATTTTGAAATTTATATTCTAGTAACACGGAGGCTGTCATTTTTCCAATTTTATACTATCTGCGACCATGCTTAAATATTATTTGAGAAACTGAAATTGCTAATTGTCTGCATATTAATTGATTCTTCGGTTAATTGCCGCTTATTAAGTTTGCATCGTTAGTACATGTGTATTTAAGTTTAATTAATTCAATTATTGCTTTATCAAAGGTGATACAATTTTAGAAGTTGCTAGTAAGTCATTCGAACTTTTCATGTTTATTACACATAAAAAATTATTTTAATACGATGAACAAGCCCAAAAAATTAATGCTCAGAGGGTTTTATAATGTCATTACTTTTGCTTATTATATTTCTATTGAAAATGGCACATCGTTTTCGAATTAATTTCTTAACATAATTATAATGACATATATTATGTTTGGTAAATATTTTTTACCAAATTTGAATTAACAGACACGGATTAACTTGTGATATAATCGTTATAATTTTGTACTTGTCGACCAGTTTCCCCTTTATATTGTCCGTATGTAAATGGTAGCATGCTGTGGAAAATTTCTTATTAATTGTAGGATATATTTTGTAGGTCGTGACGTAACCACCTACATTTTTGTCGGCAAGATGGCCGACTATCTAGTGCTTCATTTCATAAAACAATTTGTTAGAATACACATTTATTACCATAAATATTTGAATGACATTTAGCACAAATATATTTTTAAGTATATTTGCAATAGTTATGTTAATTCTGGAGCTGAATTGGACTATCCCTTTAACAAAAAAACTAACTGATTACATTTAGTATTATCATTTGCCTACAGATACATTCTCACATTGTATCTGTATTGTTTAGCAATTTAAAAACATTCGAAAATGATTAAATTAATTTTAATAATTATATAATTAAATATTTTGTACAAAATAACAATCCAAAGATACTAATATTAGATATAGTAAATTTATGCTGTATACGACGCATTTCAAGGAGTTACCTCTCATCAGCAGCATTAAAACCGAAACATTTGGAAGACCAAAAACCAAACTTATTTTAAACAAGAAGTACTCATAACCAAAAAATACCAAAATAGGAAGCCACATTTTAGCTAAGGCGATCTACCATGTGCAATACAAGGAATGAACCTTTAGTATTTCTATTATTTTTTAATTTTGCTAAATACTGGAAATTTCTGTAACAAATCAATGAACGACTGGGTTGGCGAATACCCTCGGGGACCTAGGGTCCACCATGCAGAGGCATCATCCCAAGAGTTTCAAAATAACAGTCCAAAGATACTAATATTAGATATAGTAAATTTATACTATGCTGTATACGACGCATTTCAAGAAGTTACCTCTCATCAGCAGCATTAAAACCTAAACATTTGGAAGACCAAAAACTTATTTTAAACAAGAAGTACTCATAACCAAAAAATACCGAAATAGGAAGACAAATTTCAGCTAAGAAGATCTATCATGTGCAATACAAAGAATGAACCTTTAGTATTTCTATTATTTTTTAATTTTGCTAAATAAATAAATTTCACAAACTTGGTCCTTTTTACATGGTACCTTGTACAAGTTACTTAAATTAAACCTTCTTATTTCTTATAGATGTTAACAGGATACGCAAAAATATAATTCGAAGATTCAGAGTTCTTGTAGAAGCCTTAGATATAGACGATCTGTGGGAAACATTTGCTGAACGAGGCTTCAACAACAAACTGTTTTATGAACTGGAGGAAAAATTCCGAGACAAGAGAGATCAATCAACGGCCGCTCTTCTCATAGAAATTCTGAAATGTGGATGTAGTGCAATTCTTACATTGATAGACTGTTTATTCTGCAATCATATGGATTCTTTAGCCGATGATTTACTCACCAACTCATACTCTCTGGTGGCTGAAGACGTCGACGATGGTAAGTTGCAACTATAAAATTCTATAAGAAGGCTTGCGTCAGTTCTGGTATTGATGGTAGAATTTTGTTTCCTTGGTAATGGTAGGGGTTTTTTTGTAGAAGATGTGACATGTACAAAAAACTCTGTTGAGGCATTTTTGTTTATTTGTTTTATTGCGCTGTACAATGCTTTGTTGAGTGTTTGGCTTTCACGATTTTTGATAATAAAAAAAAACGACATTACACGTCGTATTATTCATGGTACCGGTAATATTAATTAGACAAACAAAAACACCAAAATTTTTATCTGGTATCTTTACAAATTGTCTGTTTATAATATTACTGATGCCTACTTTTATGAAATGAAAACAGTAACTTTCTTCGACTACGCTTGCGGTCAAAAGTTTTGAAAACTATAAATTTCGAAGCCATTTGACCAAAATTATAAGGACTTTTGTATTGTGGAATTTTAAGTTTATGCTAGGTGGATATTGAACTTTTAAGTAATTTTCAAGGCCTTTGCCGATGCTTTCACGATAAAGGACAAACACAAAGGTTTTTTTTTAGTATAGTGTGTAATCTTACCATACCTTCTTTTACCCTGCAACTTTCCTTTACTGTTGCCTATCTGAAAAGATATGTGTGTTAAGTTAATACCTAAGTTACAAACTATTAAGGCATAAACAGTCTTTTTGGGGGGTCATGGAAGAAAAATTAAAAATTTGGAAAACTTGATAACCAGTTTAACTATTAACAGGTTGCCTTTCTCTTGCGTCAAACAAAGGAACCAAGAAAGGATTGCTTTTCGAGGGAACATTTGAAATAAAAGTTGAAACAGGTAATTATTTTTTTACATTAACACAGATAGATTTCTTAAACTACATAGTGTTTTGGTAAATGCTTTTGGTGGTTTTTATTGTTTTCATTTATAACTATAAAATTTCATAATTTTGAAAACATACAGAAAATGATCTTTTACACTGTCTTTCATCACACTGCAAAATATTACGTTTAAAAATTTGTCTTCAAATGTAATTGGTTTTAGAAGAGATGGAAACAAGCTCCAATATGTTTTGGCGTGTGAACAACATCAATGATTTGTCATATCATTGACTTTAAACAAGTATATTTTCATTTTTGTCTCGCCTAGGAAGAAAAGTCGCGAAGATGAGATATAGGTATTGCTTGAGTGTCTTTGTTACATTTTTGTGGTGAAGTCCATTCCACAGCAACTATAATAGCTAGACTCACCATATTCAGTCAATAGATAGTTCTTGGTGGGTACATGTCAGTCTAACATCTGCCTTTTGACCTTGACCTAAATTTCATACTTGAGTGACCTGCGTCACATTTTGTTGTTTAGTCCATTTCGCAGAAACTAGAATACCTAGACCCACCCGTCAATAGATGGTTCTTGTCGGGTACATGTCAATCGGATACCTGGCTTGGGACCTTGACCTCAATTTCATGTTTGAGTGACTTTTGTCACTTTTTCGTGGTTAAGTCTATTTCTCAGAAACCGTAATACCTAGGCCAACCATATTTGGTCTATAGATAGGTCTTAGTGGTTACATGTCAGTCGGGAACCTGGCTTGGGATCTTGACCTCAATTTCATGCTTGAGGGATTTTGTCACTTTTTGGTGGTTAAGTCCATTTCTCATAAAATGTAATACCTAGGCCAACCATATTTCGTCTATTGATAGTGCTTGGTGGGTATATGCCAGTCTGACACTTGTTTCTGGACCTTGACCTCAATTGCACGGTTGAGTGACTTTCATCCAAGTTTCTTGATGAAGTCCATTTTTCAGCAACTATAATACTCAGACCCACCGTAGTTGGTCTATTGATAGTTCTTGGTGGGTACATGCCAGTCTGACACTTGTCTCTGGATCTTGACCTCAATTTCATGGTTGAGTAACTTTTATCTAAGTTTCTTGATTAAGTCCATATTTCAGCAGCTGTAATACCTAGATCCACTGTGTTTGGTCACAGTTTTCGGCTTGAATGACATGCATGAGATTTTTCAGACAAATTATCACCTGACTATTACTATTTCTTTCCTCTGACTTGCAATGTCGGGTATCAGATAATCACTATTCTGTGTCCATGTGCATACTCAGGCGAAACATATAGTGTGTCCACTATTGTTATTAGCTCACCTGACCCAAAGGGTCAAGTGAGCTTTTCTCATGACTTGGCGTCTGTCGTCCGTCGTCGTCCGTTAACTTTTACAAAAATCTTCTCCTCTGAAACTACTGGGCCAAATTGAACCAAACTTGGCCAAAAGCATCATTAGGGTATCTAGTTTAACAAATGTGTCCGATGACCCCGCCTTCCAACCAACATGGCCGACATGGCAAAAAATAGAACATAGGGGTAAACTGCAGTTTTTGTCTTATATCTCAAAAACTAAAGCAATTAGAGCAAAACTGACATGGGGTAAAAATGTTCATCAGGTCAAGATCTAACTGTCATGAAATTTTCAGACGAATCGGTCAACCCTTTGTTGGGTTATTGCCCCTGAATTGTTAATTTTAAGGAAATTTTGCAGTTTTAGGTTATTATCTTGAATAGATAAAGACAAATTGTAAACAGCAAAAATGTTCAATAAAGTAAGATCTACAAATAAGTCAACATTACCAAAATCATTGATTGACCCCTTATAGGAGTTTTTGCCCTTTAAAGACGGAATCCAGCGTAAACTTTCCTTTAAAGATTTTTTCCTCTCAAACCACTGGGCCAATTGAGACCAAACTTTAATGGAATGGGCCTTGGGTGACCCCCTTCCAAAATTATGTCTGGCATCCCCGACTTCAAACCGAGATGGCTACTGTTACTAAAAATAGAAAAAAGGGGGTTGACTTTCAAAAATTTTCTTATATGAAACTACAAGTCAAGTTGGAACCAAAGTTGGCAGTAATAGTTCTTAGGAGGTTCTCTTTCAGAAATATGCCCAATGACCCGGACTGTTAACCAAGATGGCCGCCACAGCCTAACTTAGTGAGAAAATTCATTGAAAAATCTTCTTGTCTTAAACCACTTGACCAATTGGAACCAGACTTACCAGCAATGGTCCTTAGATGGTCCTCTTACAGAGGTGTGTCCGATGACGCGGACTGTCAACCAAGATGGACGCCACAACCGAACTTAGTTTAACATAGGGCCCTATAGGAAAATTCATTGAAAAATCTTCTTGTCTGAAACCACTTGACATATTGGAGCAGGACTTGGCGGCAATGGTCCTTAGGAGGTCTTTTTTCAGAAATATCTCTGATTTCATGGACTGTGAACCAAGATGGCCGCCATAGCAGAACTTAGTTTAACATAGGACCCTATGGGAAATTCACTAAAAAATCTTCTCGTCTCAAACCACTAGGTCAATTAGAATTAAACTTGGAAGCAATGGTCCTTAGATGGTCCTCTTTCAGAATTTTGTGCGATGACACAGACTGTCAACCAAGATGGCCGCCACACCCGAACTTAGTTTAACATAGGGCCCTATGGAAAAATTCATTGAAAAATCATCTTGTCTGAAACCACTTGACATATTGGAGCCAGGCTTGGCGGCATTGGTCCTTAGGAGGTCGTTTTTCAGAAATGTGTCTGATTTCGTGGACTGTGAACCAAGATCGCCGCCACAGCTGAACTTAGTTTAACATAGGACTCTATGGGAAAATCACTCTAAAATCTTCTCGTCTGAAATCACTTGACCAATTGGAACCAGACTTGGCAGCAATGGTCTTTAGATGGTCCTCTTTCAGAATTTTGTGCGATGACCCAGACTGTCAACCAAGATGGCCGCCACACCCGAACTTAGTTTAACGTAGGGCCCTATGGAAAAATTCATTGAAAAATCTTCTTGTCTGAAACCACTTGACATATTGGAGCCTGACTTGGCAGCATTGGTCCTTAGGAAGTCCTCTTTCAGAAATATGTCCGATCACCCGGATTGTCAACCAAGATGGCTGCCACACCGAACTGTGTTAAATATTGGACCGTATAGGAAAATTCATTTAAAAATCTTCTTGTCTGAAACCGCTTAGCCAGTTGGAACAAGACTTAGCAGAAATGGTCCTTAGGTGGTTCTCTTTTAGAAATGTATCCGTTGACCTGGACTAAACCAAGATGACTGCCACAGCTGAAATTAGTTTAACATAGAATCCTATAGAAAAAACCGCCAAATTGACTGCAACACTCAAATTTTTAGGTCTGCTCAAGGTGAAAAGTTAAATCCAGGTGAACGATACAGGCTCTTGAGAGCCTCTAGTTTTATATACACGAGAAATAAATATTTATTTTCCATGAATTAGATACGTAATTTTATAAATAAAACGTATCACAAAATACCGAAATAAATTTGATACACTGTATGTCCATTTCGTTGACTAACAACTCATCAGCAGTGCTCGAGATCAAAATATTGGAAAACCGGTTAAAAATATAATGATGAATTAATAAGCACAACCATAACTTAAGTCTCTTAAGAAATGGTCATGGTTAAAAGTCATAATGTTAAAGTATTTTAATTTAAATGCGAGAAACATGAAATAGCCATAATATTTGTAGAGCATGGCGACAACATAACAGATAGATTTGAAAAATGGGAAATGCTAACAGATGCTACATTTCAGAGTCTTGAGATCAAACAAAGAGAGTTAAAATTCGAACAAGAATTGCAAGGTAATTCACATTTTATTATATAAAATTTAATACATTGTGCGTGTATTTTTCGTCCAAACATGTATCATCAGTAGTGATCCAAGCTAAAACAATAATCCATCATGTTCTATCTTATTGGTTTCTAATTCTATCCTATTTTTTACCATTGCAAGAATTGTGCCATCTGACATCAAATACCTAAGAACGCTTCAGTTTTATAGTTAGCAACACAATTTGCGAGATTATCGTAACGATGATTTAATATTGGTAACGTAATAAATGATTAATGTTTGTAGGAAAAAATGATTTTGAAAAACATACATAATATGCTCAAAACCATGTTATTTGTTAGGGACAAAATAATATTTTGACCACCATTGTATCTCATAAGGTGAACGACGGATGTGGGTTTAATGTATAATAGAAACTAACCCATGTTATATTGTAATGTTATACAACATACAAATGAAAAGGACCTGTATTGTTCTTTTCGTCTTGAAACCAAAGACTCACAACTAACATAAAGACATATACGACCCTTAGTGTAGACTTCATCTTCCGCACCATTGAACAATTAACGGTACATGCCATATTCTAATTTGGCATATGAAGGATTGTATCAATAAATCATATAATTAGTAAAATGTTCCTGCAAAATCTGTCATTAGTTTGCCTAACAAAAAACATTCGACAAATATAAAGTCTGCAACCACAACCAAGGTAAGTGCAGGAGTACTTTACAAAAGAAAATTGTAAGGAAAAACTGAAATGCTGCTTACAAAATTCCATAATTAATAAGAATTCAACAGCTATAATGAAAAAAAAGTTTTCTTTTATTTTTTCTTTTCTGTATTCATATTTTAGGCCACAGCAAATTAAATTTTCGTTCTTTGGATTTCTGGATGACAAAAATAGGTGCGAGCGGGCGAAATTTTAATTTTAATTTTGTTCCTTGAGGACTTGTTTTTATACGACCGCAAAATTTTTGCGGTCGTATATTGGTATGACGTTGGCGTCGTCGTCGTCCGAAGACATTTGGTTTTCGCACTATAACTTAAGTATAAGTTAATAGAAATCTATAAAATTTAAACACAAGGTTTATGACCACAAAAGGAAGGTTGGGATTGACTTTGGGAGTTTTGGTCCCAACAGTTTAAGAATGAGGGGCCAAAAAAGGGCCCAATAAGCATTTTTGGTTATTATCTTGGTGTAAGGGAGGTAATCCAAACACATTTAAGGTAAAATGTTGTGTATGATTCGATTACCTCCCTTACAAGTCGTAAATTATGTATAAAGAAATGGGGGGGGGGGTGAAAACAAAATTTAGGGGGAGGGTAAATGAGAAATTGGAGGGGGGGGCAATTTTTTTCTCATTTCAGATTTCAGAAATTAAAAAGAAAATTTCAATTTTTTTTTTGGCAAAAAAATGGGGGTTACAATAAATTTTATAGTTTTTTGTTTTTTGTTTTTTTTTGGGGGGGGGGGTCAATGTGCAACTTCATTGTGTGTATTGCACAAAACAAAAAAAGGGGTAAATTTTTTTTTTGGGGGGGGGGGGCAATTCGCCACAGCATATTGTATTGCACAAAAAGCAAAAAATTGAATATAAATTCAAATCATATGACCAATTCTAAGTTCTTTGATTACAGTTATTCTGTGGCAGAAGCCTATTATGTGTCAAATATTTAATTACAATCCAAATTCAGACCTGTATCAAGTGCGAATATTGTGTCCATTTTTACCCCAATTGTTCAGGGTTGGAGCTCTGCGGTCGTATCCAGCTGCGCTCAGCGAAGCAATTTATTTTTTTATAGAACGCAGATACAATTTACGTGCGGCACACATTTTTTATATAAAATATTGCAACCAATGGGAAAAATCCCAATTTTTACAAAATTTTAGGAGGGTGGGAACAATTTTTATTTTTTAATTGAAAGATGAAAATTTGGGGCGAATTTTCACCATTTTTCAAAATTAAGCGGCAAAATTTTTTTCTTAAAATTTACGTCACCCAAAATTCAGCAAAATCCAAAAAACTAAAGATCTTTTTGATATGGCCTTATTGGTGTCTTTCAAGGGCTACTACGTGAAAGCAAGAAGAAACTAGCCTAATCCTTTAATTTCACTTTTCGTTATATAGATGACGTGTTGTCACTTTCCGTTATATAGATGACGTGTTGTCGTTAAATAACGACAAATTCCAAGACTTTCTACATCTCATCTACCCGAGTGAGCTGAAATTAACGATACTACAGATACTTTGAAGTCCGCTTCATATTCGGATAGGTTTCTTGAAATAGACAATGAGGGACATTTGAAGACAACACTTTATGACAAACGTGATGACTTCAGCTTTCCTCTTGTTAACTTTTCCTTCTTGAGTAGCAATATACCACGATCGCCTGCATATGGCTTCTTCTTTTCTCAGCTTATCCGATATTCATGCGTGTGTTACCATCACTTTCGACAAAGAGGATTACTGCTGTCATAAAAGCTTCTTAACCAGAGAATTTTACGGTCGTCAACACGAATTCATTGACCATTACAGTGTTCCAGTATCTAAGATGATGTTGGACCTGTTCCCACTGTCATAATATTTCATGTACCTCCACCCATTTGTGACTACCACCGGATTTACTTTGTTGAACTTCCCGATGGGTGCCGTGAAGCATACGGAGCAGCAACTGCATACCCTTCGGGAGCACCTGAGTTCGTGTTGTTCATTTTTTTTTAGTTTTCAGTGTCTAATTGTTGTGCTTGTGGTTGTTCATTTGTCTTTCCGGGTTTGTCTGTCTAATCGGTTTCGTTTTTTGGTTTGCTCCTTAGGCATATTTGTCCTCTTTCACGTGTCTTTCCATTTCATCTAAATTATTACTCCAATTCGTTTGGATTTGTTATACATGTCTGCTTTACAGGTTGCTCTTTCTGGCTTGGGACCTTGACCTCAATTTCATGCTTGAGTGACTTTGTTACATTTTCGTGGTTTAGTCCATTTCTCAGCAACTATAATAGCTAGACTCACCGTATTCGGTCAATGGGTACATGTCAGTCTAACACCTGCCTTTTGACCTTGACCTAAATTTCATGCTTGAGTGACATGCGTCACATTTTGTGGTTAAGTCCATTTCGCATAAACTAGAATACCTAGATCAACTATATTCAGTCAATAGATGGTTCTTGGTGGGTACATGTCAGTCGGATACCTGGCTTGGGACCTTGACCTCAATTTCATGCTTGAGTGACTTTTGCAGTTTTTCTTGGTTAAGTCTATTTCTCAGAAACTGTAATACTTAGGCCAACAATATTTTGTTAGTTCTTGGTGAGTACATATAAGTCTGGAACCTGGCTTGGGATCTTGACCTCAATTTCATGGTTGAGTAACTTTTATCCAAGTTTCTTGATTAAGGATGAGCGCTGGTCTAATAGGAAATAAATAGGATTTGAAATAGGTGTTTTAGTTTGAGAGAACATATGAATAGTAACAAATAAGCAAGAAAAAAATATAGGTTCATGTGCTCATTTTAGAGCTTTAACGTCTTTAACATTTGCAGGAAATTGGTTTTCTCTGGATTTTTCCTTGTCTTTGCACTGGCAACTCCAGTCTCTAAAAACGTATGAAAAAAAAAGGATTTCATCAGATTTTGTCAATTACCATGATTTTACGGTATATATGATTGAATTATAAAAGAAAAAGTAGGAGTTCATGGGCAAAAAACTTCATGTTTAAGAAATGGATAAAACCCGAGGATTCCGAAAATCTGACAAAAAGACCAAAACACGACCAGCGAGCATTATTAAGTCCATTTTTCAGCAGCTGTAATGCCTACATCTACTGTGTTTGGTCTATAGATAGTTCTTAGTAGGTACATGCAAGTCTGACAGCTATCTCTGGACTTTGACCTCAATTGCATGCTTTATTGACTTTGTCACATTTTCGAGTATTATATTGGATCCATTTCTCAGCACCTTTAAAACATAGACCCACCAGATGTGGTCAATAGATAGTTCTTAGTGGGTACATGTTAGTATCACACCTGCCTTTTGACATTGACCTCAATTTCATGGGTAAGTGACCTGTATCACATTTATGTGATTAAGTCCATTTCTTAGCAATTGTAATACCTAAGACAACCATATCTGGTCAAAAGACAGTTCTTAGTGGTACATGCAGGTCTGGCACCTGTTTCTGGGCCTTGACCTTAATTTTATGCTTGAGTGACTTGTGTTAGATTATTTGGTTGATAGAAATTGTTAGTATATACTTGATATAAGTTCTTAGTATATACCACTTTAACATCTGGCACCTTACCTTTGACTTCTATTTCATGCTTGTCTGACTTTTTTCACGTTTTGGATAATATCCATTTCTCAACAACTGCAATATCTAGACCAACTATATTTGGTCTATAGAAAGTGCTTGGTGGGTGCATGGCTGTCTGAGACCTTGGCTTGGATTTCAGACTTGAGTCACATTTTCATGATTAAGTCCATTTTTCTGTAGCTGTAATACCTATATCCAAATTGACCTCAATTTTAGGCTTAAGTGACTCTTGTCCCATTTTGTCAAATAAGTCCATTTCTCAATAAATGTTATAAATGTATCATAGACCCACCATTTTTGGTCTATAGATAGTTTTTGGTGGGTACATACCAGTCTGAGACCTGTCAGCTCTCCTTTGGACACAGTTTTCGGCTTGAATGACATGCATGAGATTTTTCAGACAAATTATCACCTGACCATTACTATTTCTTTTGACGCATTTTCCTTTGACTTGCAATGTCGGGTATCAGATAATCACTTTTCTGTGCCCATGTGCATACTCAGGCGAAACATATAGTGTGTCCACTGTTGTTATTTTATATACACGAGAAATAAATATTCATTTTCCATGAGTTAGATACGTAATTTTATTAATAAAACGTATCACAAAATACCGAAATAAATTTGATACACTGTATGGCCATTTCATTGACTAACAACTCATCAGCAGTGCTCGAGATCAAAATATGGAAAACCGGTTAAAGATATAATGATGAATTGTTCATACGTTTTTAGTTTTTAATTGTAGTGCATGTATTGTTTTGGTCTTGTATTCGTTGTTCTCCGGAGTTTTTTCAGTTGTAACGATTTTTCTCTCCTTCGAATATCCTTTTGGTATTTCTTGACATTACTTAATAAGCACAACCATAAATTACGTCTCTTCAGAAATGGTCATGGTTAAAAGGGAAGTCATAATGTTAAAGTATTTTAATTTAAATGCGAGAAACATGAAATAGCCATAATATTTGTAGATTATGGCGACAACATAACAGATAGATTTGAAAAGGGGGAAAAGCTAACAGATGCTACATATCAGAGTCTTGAGATCAAACAAAGAGAGTTAAAATTCGAACAAGAATTGCAAGGTAATTCACATTTTATTGTATAAATTTTAATACATTGTGCGTGTATTTTTCGTCCAAACATGTATCATCAGTAGTGATCTAAGCTAAAACAATAATCCATCATGTTCTATCTTGTTTCTAATTCTATCCGATTTTTTACCATTGCATGAAATGTGCCATCTGACATCAAATACCTAAGAACGCTTCAGTTTTATAGTTAGCAACGCAATTTGCGAGATGATCGTAACGATGATTTAATATTGATAACGTAATAAATGATTAATGTTTGTAGGGAAAAAATGATTTTGAAAAACATACATAATATGCTCAAAACCATGTTATTTGTTAGGGACAAAATAATATTTTGACCACAATTGTATCTCATAAGGTGAACGACGGATGTGGGTTTAATGTATAATAGAAACTAACCCATGTTATATTGTAATGTTATACAACATACAAATGAAAAGGACCTGTATTGTTCTTTTCGTCTTGAAACCAAAGACTCACAACTAACATAAAGACATATACGACCCTTAGTGTAGACTTCATCTTCCGCACCATTGAACAATTAACGGTACATGCCATATTCTATTTTGGCATATGAAGGATTGTATCAATAAATTATATAATTAGTAAAATGTTCCTGCAAAATCTGCCAATTTTGCCTAACAAAAAACATTCGACAAATATAAAGTCTGCAACCACAACCAAGGTAAGTGCAGGAGTACTTTACAAAAGAAAATTGTGAGGAAAAACTGAAAACCTGCATACAAAATTCCACAATTAATAAGAATTCAACAGCTATAATGAAAAAAAGTTTTCTTTTATTTTTTCTTTTATGTATTCATATTTAAGGCCACACCAAATTAAATTTCGTTCTGTTGGATTTTTGGATGGCAAAAAATAGGTGCGAGCGGGCGAAATTTTAATTTTTAATTTTTTTTTCTTGAGGACTTGTTGGAAAGATTGCAAATCGTTCCTATGGCATCGGCCGGCCTCCAAAACCAAAACCAAAAGTGTGGCCGCTTCAACACCATCGGACATTAGTACATAAAATGTAGTTCCAATGATGACAGCATTTTTTAAATTACCAGTACTTTTTATTATTGTGGATAATATCTGAACTAATATTTTTAACTTACATAAAACTTAATCGTTTACCGAAATTACCAAGGAATTAAAATGAAGTCAGCGCAGACGGCGGATGAATTTATATATCAGAACGAATCTACCAGAAACAGCTTCCCGTATTCGTTGTTGAGAACTTTACTTTTTAAATTACTTCATTGTCCAAACTAATTGTGCATTTCTAAATTTAACGATTATTACCCATTATTTGAGAAAACATACTTGAAGATTAGGCCACAGGTTTTTAATTTCTTGGTTTACGGATCCGCCGACCCGAATTTTTACAATTTGAGAAAAAAAAAAAATTGAAAATTTGCGATATTTTATCTCCGCCGACTTCAAGTATTTTTTGCGGTTTGAAAATATTTTAAAAAAATAATGGCACGGCGGAGTTTGTGTGTCTTTAAATCGTGTGTAAACTGGTAAACAAACATTTCTATTCATAACTTTCGTTTCGACTGACGTCATTCCGGTCACATGTAACAACATTTATATATTACAGAACCTTTTATATGAAACGAAACATACATTAATTACCATATATGATAGATTCGTGTCGTCGGATTTTACCTTAGTTCGTAGGATTACGAACTTGACCAATTTGAGAATGTCATCGCAAACATACGTGATTATAATCGATGAAACCGTGGAAAATAAACGAGATAGACAACTTATTAAAGTTTTTGATAACGAAAGCACTGTTGGAGATTTATTGCAAATAGATTTGATAAGAAAATCGATTCAATATGTGTTTCAAAGGAAGGACTTCCAGACCAAAAAAATGGATTACTGATCCTAACACCCCAATGTCAGTTATTACCGATATTTTTAAATGTCATTATTATTTGATATTTTTAGGATTTGCTAGTTTGACTTTATTTTATTTGTTTACATTCTGTACAATGTTCAAGACAAACTGTAGCAGGAATCAACAATTAATTACTCTCAATTATAGTTTTTCGAAATAAAACAATTTTTGTTGAATATAATTTTTGTCTCGCCTGCGACGTGAAGGCGAGATATAGGTATCACTTTCGGTCGACAGATACCTTATTGTATAAAGTTTGCCTCAATATACTTGTCTGGTGACCATGAACTTGTTTTCATCGTTCACTGACTTCATAAACATAAATGTAAAATCTGCATCGAAGTTTCATGGTTAAATTCATTCCTTAGCGCTATTTGGTATAGATAGTTCTTAATGGGTACATGCATGCCAGTCTGACACCTGTATTAGGACTTTGACGTCAATGTCATGCTTTAGTGGCTTTGTCACATTTTCGTGGTGTCAGCAACTGTAATATCTAGACCCACCATATTTGGTCAATAGATAGTTTTTGGTGGGTACATGTCAGTCTGACACCTACCTTTTGACCTTGACCCCAATTTCATGGTTGAGTGACCTGCGTAGTCATATTTTCGTGGGAAGTCCATTTCTTAGCTACTGTAATACCTAAGCCCACCATATATGATCAATAGATAGTTCTCAGTGGACACGTGCCAGCCTTACACTTTTCTCTGGATCTTGACCTAAATTTTATTTATGAGTGACTTTGTCACATTTTCATAGTTAAATCCACTTCTTAGCAACTATAATACGTAGACCTACCATATTTGGTCACTAGATCGTTCTTGATTGGTACATGTCAGTCTGACACCTGCCTTCGACCTTGATCTCAATTTCATAGTTGAGTGACCTGTGTCACATTTTCGTGATTATGTCAATTTCTTAGCACCTATAGTACCTAAGCCCACCATGCCTGGCCAATAGATAATTCTTAGTAGGCACTTTGCAGTCTGACACCTGTCTCCGGACCTTGACTTCAATTTCATGCTTGATTGACTTTGTCACATATTCGAGATTAAGTCCATTTCTCAGCAATGTAATACCTAGACCTACCATATTTGGTCAATAGATAGTTCTTAGTTGGTACATGTCGGTATGACAACAACCTTGACTGCAATTTCATGCTTGAGGGACTTGTTTCATGTTTTGGTATATTTGGTCAATAGATAGTTCTTAGTTGGTACATGTCGGTATGACAACAACCTTGACTGCAATTTCATGCTTGAGGGACTTGTTTCATGTTTTGGTATAATGTCCATTTCTCATGAATTGCAATACATAGACCAACTGTATTTGGTCTATAGATAGTCCTTGGTGGGTACATGGCTCCAAATGTACCTTCATCTGAATTCACACTTCAGTCACATTTGAACACCTCCACTAAGATAACTAAAACTTGACTTGCTAAAAGCTAAGCCTTGATACACATTTAACTCTTACTGAAAATGATGTCCCGGTTTCCATACCACGGATTGTACATCGATTTTGAAAAAAAAAACCTCAATATTTCAGGAAAAAAGGAATACGTTGAATGTAATTGATCTCATATAACAAAGAACAAATATTTGATAAAATTCAGTTTGAAATTATACACATCTACAGTTGCAATCTTTCCACCACTGCTTTCCTGCGTTTTGATTTTCTTTAGAGCGCAGATCAAATTTACGTGCGGCACACAATTTGTATATAAAATATTGCAAACATTGGAAAAAATCCCAATTTTTACAAAATTTTAGGAGCGGTGGAACAATTTTTATTTTTTGATTTATTGAAAAATGAAAATTTGGGGCGAATTTTCAGATTTTTCAAAATTAAGCGGCAAAATTTTTTTTTCTTAAAATTTACATCACCCAAAAATCGGCAAAATCCAAAGAACTAAAGATCTTTTTGGTATAGCCTTAGTTATTGGTGTCTTTCAAGGGCTACTACGTGAAAGCAAGAACAAACTATCCCAATCCTTTAATTTCACTTTTCGTTATATAGCTGTTGTTTTGCTGCTTAGGTGTATTTGTCCTCTTTCATGTGTCTTTACATTTCATCTAAATTATTACTCCAATTCATTTGGATTTATTATACATGTATGCTTTACAGGTTGCTCTTTCTGGTTTATCGGGTATGTTTATCATAAAAAAATATTTTATTTATTTTCAAATATAAATAGTTTATCATCGTGCAGACTCATACATGTTGTTTTTGTTAGCAGATAAAGAGTTTAAAATGAATGAAGAAGAAAAGAAATTTTGTAAGTATGGTACCATTGTACTTGTATGTGGTAAAGAAGCTGTGTCAATGTTGCTAGATTGCCAGCTCACAAGGAAAAATATAAACTTTTTGAAACGTGTTTCTGATAAATGCCAGGATCAATTCTATACAATGACTCCAAACAAGTTTTGCCACTGCAATGACTGCTGGCGGTTATCATTGTTCGATATTGCCAAACCAAAACTACCAGGTCATGAGCAAAGTTCGGAGCAGTCTATCGTTTGCTGTAGTCCTGTTGACCTAAAGTGTACAGCCGAAAACGTTGACTTTGAACTCCTAGTGTTTTTAGTTATGAATGTTAAGGAATTAAATAAGTGTCCAAATGACATACTAGAAGCTGTCATGACTATTCATAGGTGTAGAGAGGAGATAAACAAATATTTGGATACAGAGAAGTTTCCACATGAAAATATTCTTGGATGTGAATCTGACATAAAGAATGCAATTTTATTAATCTGTCGCTATTGTGAAACCGAGACTAAAATGAAAAGAAAAATGGAAGACGTTGATATGACACCAGCAGACAGGTCAAGTTTACTTCAATATCGTGATAGAATTGTAAGAGTAGGTATTTTAATGCGGATAAAAATGATTTAAAAAGGGATATAAGGGAATGTGGGGAGGGGCGTCAACATCTCATTACATTGGATAAGAGAAGAAAATGATAACATCTAGGTTTCACCTTTTGATCTTGGCTCCATGTGTATATTTTTCCTCTTCAATAATGAGATACAACCCACATAACAAACCAAACACATAAATAGACCCCGCAAAACCAGTTTTAAACAATGCAACAAAAGTTACCATATTATTTTTCGGATGTCCACATTTTAGGCCCAGAACACTGACGAGGTATAAATAGTTGAAAAGTGCACATAACGTTTTAAATGTTTTAGATGCAACTTAAATTAAGTGTGTTGAAATATCAGATTATAGTATTGCTTAAAAAAATAGAGCTATATATTTTTTCTAATGGTTTATTATTCATTGATTAGGTTGAAGAAATTAAAGTTAAAACACAAGTTAAAGAGAGGAAAACAACATTATTCAGACCGCGAATGTTTAGAGTATCGACCACAGAAAAGTCAAAACTACACCTTGATCCAAAAGAAACAATTCAAAGCATTAAACCTTTTACTCGGCGGATGGCACTCAGAAAAAAGACGTACCGAAAACGGTTTTATTATACAAAGACAAATGTAAAGGGAAAAATGGAAAATTTGAAAAAATCGAGAATTTATATAAAAGATAATTTGTTGGAGTACATTTAAATATTAGAATTTCATAGAGTCTGATTGCATCTATTAAATGTAAATTCTTTAAAGTATTTTTTTATTAATAAATATTCAAAGCCAAAGTATAGTGTTAAAGTATATTCTCGGATACCAAATTTTCATGTGTAGAAAAATGACTATATAACATGAACGTGCTATATTTATATGAACTTGACACAAAATCGATACATAATTAAGCTCAATCAGGGGCTAGGGGTTGTCTTAATGTTATAGTAAGGTGGGAATATTTTCTTTGTGTTGAAGATCTCACTGCGACTTTCAAGATGAAGAACAGCAATGTAAGCACTGTCCCTTTGCAAACAATGTATTTTTATATGAAATCACTTGAAGTTTTATAGCTGAACGTCTAGTCTAGGAGTTTATAGTCTTTTTATCAACCAATAGGTACTATGAGCTGCTGATAGTTAACAGTGAGCGTTCTAAGTTTATAGCACTATTTATTATGTGGGTTCCATTTTTCATATTTATTGTGTTTTAACGCTAGGCTTATTGAATCTAATGCTTATTGAATTGATTGAATTGTCTGTTTTTTTAGCTCACATGTCCTAAAAGCTTTTGCCGTCGCTTGGCGTCCGTTGTCCGTCAGTCCGTCTGTCCGTCGTAAACTGTTTTCAAGGATTTTCTCCTCTGAAACCACTGAACCAATTACAGACATACTTAGTCTGAATGATCATAAGGGTATCTAGAATAAACTTTGTGTTTTATTTTCTTGTCTGTCGAGAAACATGACCACCATAAAAATAGAACATAGGAGTAAACTGCAGTTTTTGGCTTGTATCTCAAAAACGAAAGCATTTAGAGCAAAACTGATATGCTGTACAAATGTTCATCAGTTCAAGATCTACCTGCTATGAAATGTTTAGACGAATCGGTCAATCCTTTGTTGGGTTATTGCCCCTGAATTGTTAATTTAAGGACATTTTGCAGTTTAAGGTTGTTATCTTGAATATTATTATAGATAACGACAAACTGTAAGTAACAAAAATTTCCAGCAAAGTAAGATCAACAAATACGTCGATATGACCAAAATCGTTAATTAACCCCTTATAGGAGTTTTTGTCCTTTAAAGACAATATTTCACATTTTTTCGTCATCTTTGTAATCTTTTAAAAATTTTCTCCTCTGAAACTACAGAATCAATTTCATCCGAACATAGGCTGAAAGATCCTTAGGGTATCTAGTATAAATTTTATGTTTTATTTTCTTGTCCATCGAGAAACATGGCTGCCCTGGATAAAAATAGAATATAGGTGAAAATGCACTTTTTGACTCCTATCTCGAAAACTAAAGCAGTTAGGGCAAAACTGACAAGTAATAAAAATGTTTATGAGGTCATGATCTACCTGTCATGAAATTTTCAGACGAATCGGTCATCCCATTTTTGTCTCGCCTGCGACGAAAAGTCGCGGAGGCGAGATATAGATATAACTTTCCGGCGGCGGCGGAGTAAACTTTTTTAAAACTTTAATAACTTAGCACATGTGATACCTACAATTAAGATTTAAGGTCCACAAGGTAGCTTATCGTATAAGGTTTGTGGCAGTATATTTGTCTTGTGACCCTGACCTCATTTTCATGGTTCACTGACTTCATAAAAATGAATCTGCGTCCAAGTTTCGTGGTTAAGTCCATTTCTCAGAAATTGTAATACCTAGACCCACCGTGTTTGGTCAATAGATATTTCTTGGTGGGTGCATGACAGTCTGACATCTGGCTGGGGACCTTGACCTCAATTTCTTGCTTGAGTGACCTGTGTCACATTTTCGTGGTCAAGTCCATTACTCAGAAACTAGAATACCTAGACCGACCATATTTGGTCAATAGATAGTTCTTGGTGGGTGCATTTCAGTCTAACACCTGCCTTTTGACCTTGACCTACCTTTCATGCTTGAGTGACCTGCGTCACATTTTGTGGTTAAGTCCATTTCGCAGAACCTAGAATACCTAGACTCACCATATTCGGTCAATAGATGGTTCTTGGTGGGTACATGTCAGTCGGATACCTGGCTTGGGGCCTTGACCTCAATTTCCTGCTTGTGTGACATTTGTTACTTTTCGTGGTTAAGTCTATTTCTCAGAAACTGTTATAAGTAGGCCAACCATATTTTGTCTATACATAGATCTTAGTGGATACATGCCAGTCTGTCACCTGGCTTGGGATCTTGACCTCAATTTTATGCTTGAGTGACGTTCTCACATGTTCATTTCTCAGCATCTAGAATACCTAGACGCACCATATTTGGTAAATAGATAATTCTTGGTGGGTACATGTCAGTCTGACATCTGGCTTGGGACCTTGGCCTCAATTTCATGCTTGAGTGACTTTGTCACTTTTTCGTGGTTAATTTTATTTCTCAAAAACTGTAATACCTAGACACAGTCTGATACCTGGCTTGGGACCTTGACCTCAATTTTATACTTGACTGACTTTCATCCAAGTTTATTGATTAAGTCCATTTTTCAACAACTGTAATATCTAAACCTACTGTATTTGGTCTATTGACAGTTATTGGTGGATACATGCCACTTTGACACTTGTCTCTGCACCTTGACCTCATATTCATGGTTGAGTGACTTTCATCCAAATTTCTTGATTAAGTCCTTTTTTCAGCAATTGTAATACCTAGACTCACTCATGTTTGGTCTATAGATATTTCTTAGTGGGTACATGCAAGTCTGACACCTGTCTCTGGACTTTGACCTCAATTGCATGCTTGAGTCACATTTTCGAGATTAGATTCATTTCTCATCAACTTTAATACCTAGACCCACTATATATAGTCAATAGCTAGTTCTTAGTGGATATATGTCGGTATGACACCTACCTTTTGACCTTGACCTCAATTTCTTTTAACGCATTTTCCTTTGACTTGCAAAATGTCGGACACAGACAATCATTATTCTGTGTCCATATGCATACTCAGGCGAGACATGTAGTGTGTCCACTCTTGTTGGGTAATTGTCCCTGAATTGTTAATTTTAAGGCAATTTTGAAGATTTAGGTTATTAGCTTGAATATTATTATAGATAAAGACAAACTGTATACAGCAAAAATGTTCAACAAAGTAAGATCTACAAATAAGTTAGCATGACCAAAATCGTCAATTGACCCCTTATAGGAGTTTTTGCCATTGAAAGATTATTTACATGTAAACGGTAAATTATGGTCTGACATTGTCACAGATGTTTAGGGCATTACTTGAAATAAATTAAATGGTAGCTGTATAAGTAAATTGGAGCGTCAAGGGTCAAAGTCATTGAAAATTGCATAGCAACCGATGACAAAGTCCCTAACAACAGATGAAAAAGTCCCTAGCCAACACATATGTGTGGGTTAAGGACCTTATAATTTACCTGTACAAGTAAAAAAGAAAGGTCAAGGTCATTGAAAAAGGCCATAGCAACCATATCTATTTGGGTTCAGGATTCTATATTTAGCTGTACAGGTCAATATTAAGGATAAAATTGCGACGGTATACATTAAATAGCAAAAATAATCTTTGATGCAAGATTTACCGGTACACAAAAGATAACAGGTGAACGATTCAGGCTCTTGGGAGCCTCTTGTATATCATTCTGACCACTGACCCAGGATGTATGGGAGGGTTGAATACTCACAACATGTTTAACCCCGCCATGTTCTATACGTGCCTGTCCCAAGCCAGGACCCTGTAGTTTCAGTGGTTGTATTGTATCTCCTTATTGTTTTTTATGGGGGTTTTTATGCTAAATGCTTCGTTTATTTTGGTATTTGTGGTGATTATTATCTAATGTTTGACATTTATTTTGGGGTCATTTAGTGCTTGCTATGTATGTTCGGCTTTTGCCCATTATCTAGGGCGACCTCTAGATGATATAGTTTTTGCCATATTCATTTAAATTGGGATGATATCTCATTGACGCATACCCATTATCCTTCCTTTTTCATATTGAGGGTAATATTTTCAAAAGCGTACACTAGTCCTATAACATAAAACTGTCAGGTGCATATGTTCTATAGTCAACGTTATCATCGGATATTTGCTTTTTTATATTGACTGCCAAATCTGGAAATATCCAATGAAAGCGTTGACCATAGAACATGACCCCAACAGTTTTTATACGACCGCAAAATTTTTGCGGTCGTATATTGGTATGACGTTGGCGTCGTCGTCGTCGTCGTCGTCTGCGTCGTCGTCCGTCGTCAGCGTCGTCGTCCGAAGACATTTGGTTTTCGCACTATAACTTTAGTATAAGTTAATAGAAATCTATGAAATTTAAACACCATGTTTATGACCACAAAAGGAAGGTTGGGATTGATTTTGGGAGTTTTGGTCCCAACAGTTTAAGAATTAGGGGCCAAAAAAGGCCCAATAAGCATTTTTCTTGGTTTTCGCACAATAACTCTAGTATAAGTAAATAGAAATCTATGAAATTTTAACACAAGGTTTATGACCACAAAAGGAAGGTTGGGATTGTTTTTGGGAGTTTTGGTCCCAACAGTTTAGGAATTAGGGGCTAAAAAAGGGCCCAAATAAGCATTTTTCTTGGTTTTTGCACAATAACTTTAGTATAAGTAAATAGAAATCTATGAAATTTAAACACAAAGTTTATGACCATAAAAGGAAGGTTGGGATTAATTTTTGGAGTTTTGGTCCCAACAGTTTAGGAATTAGGGGCCAAAAGGGTCCAAAATTAAACTTTGTTTGATTTCATCGAAAATTGAACTATTGGGGTTCTTTGATATGCCGAATCTAACCATGCATTTAGATTCTTAATTTTTGGTCCCGTTTTCAAATTGGTCTACATTAAGATCCAAAGGGTCCAAAATTAAACTTTGTTTGATTTTAACAAAAATTGAATTCTTGGGGTTCTTTGATATGGTGAATCTAAACATGTACTTAGTTTTTTTATTATGGGCCCAGTTTTCAAGTTGGTCCAAATCGGGGTCCAAAATTAAAGCTAAAAAAGGAGTATTTTTTTTTTGGGGGGGGGCAATTCTCCACAGCATATTGTATTGCACAAGAAGCAAAAAATTGAATATAAATTCAAATCATATGACCAATTCTTAGTTCTTTGATTTCAGTTATTCTGTGTCAGAAACCTATTATGTGTCAAATATTTGAAGAAATTTTCAATTGCACAGTATTGCGCAATAGCAAGAAATTGATATGTGTGCCCTGTTATCAAAACTTTATTATTAACAAATTCCATTGGAAATTTGCCAATAACTCCAGTTTAATGAACTTCATTGGAAATTTGCCAATATAAAATGTGCTGATGAAGATTTTTTGTTTATCTCATCTAAACTGCTTTTAAATTATGTATAATTAAAATTTGCCATCCATGACTATGATGTCATTTTCTATTTTAATATGTTATGGTGTATTTAAATGGGCTGTTATGGTTGCAAAGTGTAAAGAAATGGGGGGGTTGAAAACAAAATTTAGGGGGGGGTAAATGAGGGGGCAATTTTTTTCTCATTTTATATTTCATAAATTAAAAAGAAAATTTCAAATTTTTTTTAGCAAAAAAATGGGGGGGTTACAATAAATTTTATTGTTTTTTTTTTTTGGGAGGGAGGGTCAATGTGCAACTTCATAGTGTATTGCACAAAAGCTAAAAAAAAGGGGTAAATTATTTTTTTTTTTTTTTTGGGGGGGGGGGGGGGGGGGGTGGGTCAATTCTCCAAAGCATATTGTATTGCACAAGAAGCAAAAAATTGAATATAAATTGAAATCATATGACCAATTCTAAGTTCTTTGATTTCAGTTATTCTGTGTCAGAAACCTATTATGTGTCAAATATTTCAAGAAATTTTCAATTGTACAGTATTGCGCAATAGCAAGAAATCTTCAATTGCACAGTATTGCGCAATAGCAAGAAATTGATATGTGTGCCCAATTTTAAATTGGTTATTTCTGATTTATATATAAAAACAAATAATACTGATATGGTTTGAATAGGTAAATTAAAAATTTTTAAGTTCTTAGACAACATTCATTCTGTGTCAGAAACCTATGCTGTGTCAAATATTTATTCACAATCCAAATTCAGTATTGTATCAAGCTTGAATGTTGTGTTCATAATTGTCCCAACTATTCAGGGTTCGACATCTGCGGTCGTATCTAGCTGCGCCCAGCGGAGCATTTTATTTTTGGAGGAGACAAAATTTGGGTAGACCCCTTACGAGCCCTCACTTGGCCCTCAATGCCGAAATTGATTTTTCATAATATATAATTATTGAACAGAAATCCAGACTTTGGGGTCGTGTCAGCGATTTAGGACACAGTGCATTTCAACTGAAATAATATTGTTTATTTTAGCTGATATGTATGTAAGTTTTTAAAAACCTCAGTTAGGCTAGCACAGAAACTTTCTCTATAAGGGCCGCTAAGGATAATCTACGCTTCACCCTTCATCTGCACAACACGCAAAGAGAAAAAACTCCTCAGAAATTATAATCTATACTAGGAACTATCTCGGTTGTTAAGTTTTTCTGAAAAGGGCTATTGTAATCTCTACTCCAGTCAAGACCCCTCCACCACCCCCCCCCCCTTTTTTTGTGTAAAAATTTGTATAAACGAATTGGAAGTGACATACCACACAGGAGCAATGACCTGTGCATTCGTTTATATTTATGTACCTTCCACTACCGACACTAGTCATCAGGGAATTTACAGGCTGCAGTGGTCCTATTGTTATTCTCGGCTCCATATTTGATCACGTATCCAAGGGAAATATTAGAGTCCGATTATTTATAATTATAATAATAATAATGATTTTATTTGAAAAGTTACACCCATATGGGTCAAGCAAACACAAAACAAAACACATAAGAACATAATATTATATAAAATACTATAGTATTAATGAATGGGTGTTTTCATAATGGCCCTGTTATATGTCCAAGGTCTGTAATAATGGCCTGAGGGTTATAAAATAACATAATACATCTAGATGAAGTGGAGAAGTTTGACCGACACAGACCTCATTTTCGCAATTATAATTCAAGTCACCTATTTCCGGGGAAAGTTCAATATTTGGATTCAGAAGCGTTTTCAGTTGATTGAGTGGCTGATCTCTATTAAATGATGAAACAGAATTAGATATCGTAGAAAACAGTTGGTCTCTTAATAATAAGTTTTGTTTACATTCAATAAAAAATTGAAACTCATCATCGATTTTATTGCAAAAAGTGCATAATCTATTTTCTCTAACAACATTTTTATAACGACCTGTTTCAATTGCCAGGGGATGGTCACAAACCCTAAATTTGGTTATTAGTTGTCTTATTTTAAACTTGATTTAAACAAAAGGTATATAGGTTCCGAATAGATCAAAGGAAGAAATTATTTAACTTTTTAAAAACAAGAATTATCTCCCTGTAATAAGAATAATACGAAATCATAATTTTCATGTAACCAGGTCATTAACTTTAAATAGTACGCACACAAACAAGGAGTTGAAAACTTAAATAAATAACCAATGCATTTATACGAATGCATGTATACACAGTTAGCAGGTCAAATGAAGTTAGAAGCACGGAGTTCAAAGTATTATAAATAGACATAGCACTTACATGACTTATACGAATGCCGTTACTGTAATATGCATTAGAATAGCAATAAGCATTTATAAATAAGAAGGAAGCAGTACTAAGTAACAAGCATGTATTTTTTGCATAAAATCTGTTCCATAAATAACTACCTGTTGTTAAAAGTTGCATATAAGGACAAGGACATACTGTTTTCCTATTGTTCTTTTAAGGTTCATTACACTTGGGTACTTTGACTTACCAATGGCAATTATTTACATTTGACATAATTGAAAACAGAAATTAAAACCTCTTCATCTAGGCAATGTCGAGTTTATTCCAACCTTCGAAGTTGGAACAAAATTTATTCTTTTCAATTGCTGAACTTATATTTCCTTTGCAGTTTACCTACCAATATGACTATATGTAAGGAGATTTGTGTTCGCAAAAAACAGGAAAAGGGTCAACATGATACATGTATAATAATTAATCATGTTTTCATAAAAGAGAAACCATTGCAAAAAGAGTACAGAATAAACATATTAATAAAAAGAAATCCATGCTTTTCTTCGACTTTTATTAGACACAGGGCAGTTGGGAGCTACCATTGTATGAGTGTGAGTAGTTCCTATTTCACTTTTCTTATTCTGATCATCCTCTTTAGAAAACACAAAAAATACATTACTGCAAAGCTATATACCTTGGTGTATGAATGTTTATATAGCTTGTATTAAGTTAAATGATTTATTCGGCACTTATTTTAAATAATCGGCATGTGTCATACTGATATTCGATGTATATGTAACGTGTACATGTAGGTTGTTACTTTGTTGAACGGTTCAATAAGCTCAAGGTTTGAAATGCAACAGATATTAGTCAACAACTCATTGTATTTCAAACGTGATGTTTGAACTGCAAAGAGTTATACGATGAACTAGCAATAGTCTGTCGCTATCGACAACTCCTAAAATTATGAAATTAAAATCAACTAAAGAATTTTGAAATAATCTTATGAAAGACGATCAGTGGGTCATACCCGTCATAAAAGAGGACCACGTACAAATTTTAATTTCTCAAGAAACCTGAATAGAGCTGTTCTTAAGTCGAGCAAACGTTTGTTTCAATGAACGATACAATCATTGTACTTTTATGAATAATACCAGAATGGCAGTAAATCAGAAATTTTATTTAATAAAAGTGATATGAACTGGCTGTTTGCCCTGTATATAGATTCTCGGACAGCTATATACATGTAGGCATTTGGACCTCCTTCCTTCGGAACCAGTACAACCACCCGGGTCAATACAGAAATAACCAGTTAAAACACTATAGTATTTTGGAATTTCATTATGAGATTTTGAATTTGAATTTGTGCGTCATCTTTGCCTGTTATTGTTTGCAATTCTAATTGGCTTTGATGTAAAATTGTTTCCAATAAATATTCTAAAGGGTCTATCAATTTCGAAGTACAAGAAAACTTATTTGGAGAGATACAATATCATTATCCCTAAATATGATATTTAAGGCTTGCCTACGGAGAACCTTTGGTCGCAGTTAAATGTATAAATCTTGTTTCTGGTTTGATAAATAAAAAACAAATTATAACAATCACAACGGAATTAAGCGTAAGTAGCACCACAAAAGCATGTAAAATTCTGTTGGTTTTTTTTTTCTTGTCAAAGTAATACATTGTAAATATATCATACTTTTGATCGCGAGTTTTGTTTTTTTTTTTATTTTCTTTCTTAGTTCGTTTACTCCTACGACTTCATCTATCTGAAAATCATATAAAAAAAAGAAAAAACACTGACAATTTGTTGTATTTTATTTTTTTATTTTTTGGATTTCTCAGGTGAACGGATGACATTATTTTCAGGGACATTTTATCACTTGTTTATTTTATATATCATGATTGATTGCTGCCTGTTTCCAAAGAGAAATATCGTGTATGTTTCGTTTATGTAGTAGGCCTTAGCTAAGCGCTGGAGCCTTCTTGATTCGCTGTAGATGACAGCATTCAACTCATTGATGAAGACATTGCGGAAAACAATAAGATGCATTTGTCTTTTGTGTTCCAGTCTTCTAGTATGGAGCAGTTTTAGGTGAATTAATTTCGCATTCGTTTTTTTATCATATTCGACCTTGGACAGTTTTTGAGACACAAATTGTTGAAATGTGCACATGCAGTGTATCAAAACTTGTATCAAAGTTAAGAAAATTTATTTTTACTACTGAGCGGGTGCTCCTTCTGATGAACTCGGCTCTGATAGTATAGCTAGTTTAGTTGCTAGGATCTCGATACTGGACTAGCTATGAATTTCATTCCGATGTTAATGTTATAAATTCTGACTTGGGAATATACACAATGTATTTCTCACGCGTACATGTAGCCGTTATTGTGGTTTTTTGTTCAACACTTTTAGATCATTTGAACATTGAATATACTCTATAACACAATTTGTTAAAATATTTACATGCATTACAATCGGAATAATTATTTAAAAGTGTTATACATTTATTCGTGCTTCTTCGCACATGTTGACTTTAATTTGAATTTTGAAATTTGAATTAAATTCCGCATCTTAATTTATCATTCAAAAGCTATTGTAGGATATGAGTCAGGAAGACATCATCTCAAAAAGAAATATAAACATTAAGGAATCGCCATTCAGGAAAATCTTAGATATTATAATTTATTTCTGCTTTATCCTTATTTTCATGTAATTCAATATCAGGCACTCGTTCCCTTTTTAAAAATATGTCCCAACACAAGAATTGCCTACTTGATAGTTTTAATTCCCTGGACAACCGTACGGCTGCACCTATACATATTGCATATTGTTCATCTCTATTTTTACAAATACTGTTTTAAATGTTATACAAACTTTCTTTCCATTTTTGTAAAATATTATAACTGGAAGTTTTAAACCAGTTTTACACTCTCGGACTATATCCCAAAATTTAAGCATTTTAAAACTATACAATTTTAATGATGGTCAGTGGAAAATTAAAACCACGTTACATAGTTTCGAATACTCTGAAATGTGAGGACAAAAAAGGCATATATTTGTGTATTTACAAAGTGGAATCTGATAGGAAATGATAGACTTATTGGAATACCTCCTAGTAATCTAATCTACTGGAAACAGTTTTTATTTCTCAACCGGGGGGGGGGGGGGCGGACAGGTTTTCGAAAGTATCTTAGGACATATCTTATGACATTACTTGCGACTAAGTTATGATGGTCTTACGACATATCGTATGATGTAAAACAAAGGTATCCTAAGACAATCATAGATTACGACAATCGTATGACAATCGCAAGTCAGTAATGAGAAATAATGAAATTTTAAATGATTTAACAAAGTATGCAATTTACTTTTAAAAAGGTACATGTAACAAAAGAAGAAAAAAATAAAAAAGAACGTTTAAATAATTTTAATTTTAATAGTCTTTTAAAAATGATGAATGCATATACGTTTACTGTACATGTGTAACATGTGTAAATCAATTATTGAACGTGACAATCACTGTGTGAAGTTATTGAATTTTTAGATTCTGACTCTGATTTTGTACTATGGGTATTATTAAAAAATATGTGTAAAAGTCTAAATAAAAATATACTTATAGGATGTGTGTACATACCTCCTGAAAATACTAAGTATTTATCAGAGGATGCTATTTTAGGAATCGAAACAGAAATACAGAAATGGTAAACTTTAGGAATAATGATGAATATCCTTGCCTTTTGGGAGATTTTAACGGAAAAACTAGCAGTCTTCTAGATAATGTTAAACCTGATGAATTATTACTTGAAATTTTTTATTTGGACAATGACCCTGATCTGAGAACCTTTATGTACGATTATGAAAACTTACATCGTGCAAAGCTGCCCTTACTTCGAAAAAATACATATACAAGTCGGCAAAATTCACTTGGGCATAAATTATTGGACTTTTATAGAAAAAATATCGTTTATATCATCAATGGCAGAGTTGGTATAGAACTGGAATTGATTATTGTCTAAGCTCAAGTAATTTATTATGGCACTTTTCAGAATTTGAGATAAAAGGAGTATTGTACGATGCTCTCTGCTGTTCATAGACAAATAAATGTCTCATTAAATTGTGCACGACCTTTAGAAAACGGGCACGAAACTCAGTCAGATGACCACGCGAATGGCCGAGAGAGACGATGGGATCATGATAAGTGCGATAATTTTTTTAACAGCATCGTTGAAAGTAAACGCTGTGGTGGAAAAAATAGTTAAACTTTTCGATGATACTGCGAAAAATGTATTCGATACAGTGTGGGAGTGGAAGTGTATAGTATTTTTTTCAACATTTGAGTTGCGATTCTGTCTAGCGCTAGATAAGGATACACGCTTTGGAGAAGCTACGCTTTTGACAATTTTACCATGTTCACATGATGTTTACAAAAATATTTCAATAAAATAAATAGATAAGAATTTAAAACAATAAGATGTTATTCATTCATGCCTGTTAAAACCTACATTTATTCATTATAATTAACATATCAAGTAAAAATGCTTCGAAATCATCTATTGTTAGTGCAACACGGCTTCTTCAAATGCTTTGTAAACGTGATTTCTTTTTCTTTTCCTATCAATAATATTTATTTTGAATACTTAAATGATCAGTTAATCATCAGGTTAAATACGAATTTCCTATATTGTCTCGTTAATCCCTTATAATGAAATGAATGTGAAACAATACAGACTTGGTTTGTACAGGTGCTTGCCAAGAAAAAGTTTTGCTGTATAGTTGCTTGCGATAGCACTGTCATTGACTGTATAGTTGCTTGATATCTTGTGTGAAAATTTTAATGCATATTTCGTCATAAGATGACACACTCAAGGTTTCAGGTTGTTCGCAACACACATCGTGTAGTTGTGAGTGTAATACTACGATCTATGAGTATTAAAAACGGTTTTACAAGTTGAATCTTAATGCTACAGTAGGCAGCTCAAAGTATATTTATAACGTATGAATAACAAATATAATTGTGTTAATTTGTGTTACTACATGTATTTAGTTATAAATCTACCTTACTATACCATTCCGAATACGCTTATGTTAATTAAAATCAGAGACCCGGGTCTTAAAAATTTGCTGAGAATGGCTCACTCCTTCTCACCCCAGTCTATTTTTTTCCAGAAAACCTCTTAGATTAATTTGCAAGCGTGCTAATCGGATTCTAATCGAGTTTGAGATTTACATTTATAAATACTTTGCACCATTGACTCTGTGTTTGTTTCTTTGTTCAGTGTTTGTAATTTCTTGGCCCACATGGGCGTAATTTTGCAAATAAAGATATCAGTAATTTGAGTAACCTTCTTTTGATGTCTATAGGTCGAGAAATTTAGTTTATCGGCAATTCATACTTTTTCCTTTTGATGTAATAGTCAGACATTTTTCAGTATGTATGACATGACACTCGAAAATAACATGCAATACATTATGACGTCAAAAGCGGATGCTTCGCCGATAAATAATAATAGACACTAATGTATGGCACGCCGTTTTTATATTTATTCAAATTCCAAGATGTCTTATTTATTTAACAAGATATCTTATTAAGTATTAAGATATCTTTAATTTTTATAAGATATCTTATTTAGTTAATAAGATATCTCTATAAGTTTATAAGATATCTCTATTAGATTATAAGATATCTATATTAATTTATAAGATATCTCTATTAGTTTATAAGATATCTTATTAAGTGAATAAGATATCTCTATTAGTTTATAAGATATCTTATAAATTAATAGAGATATCTTATTAACTTATAGAGATATCTTATATATTTAATAAGATATCTTTATAACCAGTTAAATAAGATATCTCTATAAGTTAATAAGATATCTCTATTAGTTTATAAGATATCTCTATTAATTTATAAGATATCTCTATTAATTTATAAGATATCTCTATTAGTTTATAAGATATCTTATAAATTTAATAAGATATCTTATTAAGTATTCAGATATCTTTAATTTTTATAAGATATCTTATTTAATTTGAAAGTAAATAAGATATCTCTATAAGTTAATAAGATATCTCTATTAGTTAATAAGATATCTTTATAAGTTTATAAGATATCTCTATTAGTTTATAAGATATCTCTATTAATTTATAAGATATGTCTATTAGCTTATAAGATATCTTTATTATTAACTATATAAAAGATATCTTATATAGTTAATAAGATATCTTATATAGTTAATAAGATATCTTATATAGTTAATAAGATATCTTATAAATTAATAGAGATATCTTATATATTTAATAAGATATCTTTATAACCAGTTAAATAAGATATCTCTGTAAGTTAATAAGATGTCTCTATAAGTTAATAAGATATCTCTATAAGTTTATAAGATATCTCTATTAGTCTATAAGATATCTCTATTAATTTATAAGATATCTCTATTAATTTATTAGATATCTCTATTAGTTTATAAGATATCTTATTTAACTAAATAAGATATCTCGAAATTGAATAAATATAACAACGGTGTGCCATACTAATGTACTAAATATTGACTTCATCAATTTGAATATATGTCTCGCCTTCGTCTCGACCGATATTCAACGTGATAAAGCCAGTATCAAAAACCATTACTGTCTATTAATTTAATTTGATTGGATAAACATCATAGAGCAACATTGGTTATACTGTATAACCTGGTTTTGTCTTAAATTAATCCGCCACTTGTAAATTAAAATAGTCCAATGTCATTATTGATGCTTGGATCAAGGAATCATTGTATTTCTGTTTGGAAATTAAATTATAAGTAATGTTTCAAATTTTTTAACAGGTTATACTTCAATAAGCTGGTTTGGGTCGTCAGTTTATGGCATTCATAAACCGCTGGTTTATTAGGCGTAAATTGACCCAAACCAGGTTATATCGTATAACCTGTTCAAAAATTGGAAACATTCCTTAAATAATTATTCTATGCCACCGAAATGACTAGTTTATGCTATCATTCGCATAATACTCTATCGCTATATGAATTGTTGTTGTATAGCAATGTAATATTCCTTGTTAAACACAACCAAAACTTAGCGCTGATATTGCACTGAGTGCTCATCGGTAGTTTTCCTGTTTGGTTGGAAGGTCTTATTTGCTTTGATAAACAGTGAAGGCTCTATTACACAAAATTGGGAAATAATGTCCCTTCGTAGAATATTGTATCACACCCGCAAGCTCGTGCGATATTTCATTCAACTACGGACAGTGTTTCCTAATATTCGTGAAATAACCCCATTAGTATAGTCCAAGAACATTATATTGCAACAAGTGACTATACAAAAAAATTGCAAGCGCCTATACAGTCAAAGAAATGATGTGTTGTTTGTTTGCAAGTAATTTACTTCATTTTATAGGCAAACTAATTCGATAAAATTTGGTTTTAGGGTATAGAAATGAATTGACTTCTAGATAACCTAAACAATACCTTCACATTTGTTACCATTTTTTTTACGTATTCAGTTTTAAAGTAAAAATTTCAAACAGTAAATTTAGGAAGCATCGTGATCAAAGCTTGATAAAAGTGATATTAATCATATTTGTGAAAGAATTTTGATTAATTTTATAGGCATGTAAACAGCCAAGTGTCAAAGGAGGCAAACATAGCTAAAATTTCCATAAAATCTGTTTAAAATTCAAAAATCTATTATTAAGTATGATATTCCTTGCAAGTGACCGATTTGCTGCTATACAAAATCGAAACTTAACAAATGACAGAAAACATGTTCATTTCCGCTCCCACACTGTGAATAAGCCATGGTTTGATATGTATCAAATATCTTCAGCTTTCAATCTACAGGAATTAAAAGATTTCTTATCTTATAATATACAGCGTATAATGGCTTTTGTGCTTCTTCAACAAGTCTTTCCTTGCGTTTGCAAAACTGTTATTAAAAACGTATTGAAAAGTACACCTAAGTAATTGTATGAATCACAAATATTTAACACTTTATCATTAAATTTAAATGAAATGTTTTGAATATTTCTTCTATTTGCAAAAATGATAACCTTTGTTTTTTCTACATTTACATCTAATTTCCAGTCATTGCAGCATTCTGAAAACACATTTAACATGTTCTGCTTACCTTCCACTTTTTTCTGATATCAGTACAGTGTCATCAGCGTACAGTAGAAGAAAAATTCTTAAATATATATCAAAGAAATCAACACTTATATCTTTAACCATATCTAGTGTCTGCACGTTATTATCTGCCAAATATTATTCTATCTCATTAATAAATAGAGAAAACAAAAGCGGTTGTAGGTTTTCCCCTTGTCTAACACCTACATTGCAAGCAAAGAGGTCTGACTTTAACCCATTCAGAAAAACACATGATTTAACATTTTAGTAAAGATTTCGTATAACATTAAAACATTTTCCATTGATATTACTACTGTAAATTCAGAAATTATTGCGTGCATTTATTATTGAGATTTTTTCATTTTAGACCAAAATGCGATTTTAATATTTGCGATATTGAGAAAAATCCGGATTCAGTCAGATAAAAAAATCGAAAATGCGAGTTTGAATTATTGCAAGGACAACCCTGTCGCATTTTTCGCATGAATTTCCGAATTTACAGTATTTGATAGCTTTGTCGATAATCCTGCCCGCCAAACCGTGTCAAATGCTCCACTGAAATCAATGAACATACAATAGATTTTTTTTCTTAGATAGATATAAATTTATTAAACTGTGCAAAACAAAAATATTTTCTATTGTGGAAAGTTAATTTCTAAAGCCAGCTTGTGAATGAGAAATTAAATCTATCTCATCTGCAAACAATGTCAATCTATAATTAATTATACATGTAAAAACTTTGCCCAGACAACTCATAAGGGTTACTCCTCTATAATTAGGCTCTTTTGGACTGCCTCTATGTTTAGAAATGGGAGTAATAACCCCAATTGACCAACTTTCAGGTACAATTCCCTTGTCAAATATGTAATTAAAAAGTTTAACATAGATTGGAGCCATAACATGAAATAAATAATCATTTAATATACTCATTCGTTATGTTATTACACAAATTTTGAATAACATTTTCTATTTCAGATTTGGATATAGGAGCATTTAATAACTCATTATCTATCCCTAAATCCGCGTTTCGAGATTTATGTTATTGTCAGACTCGTTTATTACAACGTCATTCATCTCCTTAAAGTACTCATTTAGTTTCTGGACAGAAATTTCGACCAGTTAGTGTCGTTTATTCGTACAACGATTTAAAATATTCCAGAACTTTTTTCGATGAACTATGTAAGTTCTCTGTGATAGAATTTTGATATTTTTGAAAACTGATATCAAGAGCACGTTTGTGGTTTTGACTTGCAGTTGATAAATGTGTACGGTTAGTCTCGGTTTTAAATCTATTATAAACCTTTCGCGCATCGTGAAATAGAATAGAAACATTGAAAAAGTACACATACAGTTTTGAAAAGAATACTAAATGTAAGGTCAACTAAGCCCAATCATTTAGTTTATGGTGAGCTGGCTGGGGCGATTTCCTTATCAATATAAAATGTGGAATGTTGACATTCTGGAATAATCTCTTATGTTCCAATAGACTCTCTTCCAAATTTGGATCATTATTATACAATCTAAATGCTGTTGGTGCACAATGGAATAAATGGATTAAATTTATTAAGTCAACATTTGATGAGATTGGGTGAAGTTTTATTTTCTCCAACAAAATGCAAGTCAGTCCCCAATGGTTGATATTGCATGTTAGACAAACTCTAAAAGACTAGTTCAGAAGTGGAATGCCGAATTGTCAATCACGTCAAGGGGCGAATTCTATTTGAAATTCAAAAGAAATTTTATGCTTGAACCCTATCTACTACGTTTAAAGACAGTTCATAGGGTGTTCATAACAAAATTAAGGTTGTCAAACCTCAAATTTCCCATTGAGACTGGGCGTTGGAGAAACTTCGGGTTGTGTTGGAGATGAATTTCATTTTTTATTTACATTGTATTTGTCAATGTCAAGAAATTGTTGAATTGAGAAATAAATATATTACAGAGTACTATATCAATAATCCACGCGAAACTGTTGAGTTTATGTCATACTGAACTATTAACTAAATTATCGGTCTTCCTTAAAAGGGTCATTTTATTACAATAAACCTAGTACTCTCTCTATCCCCCATGTTTTGAGATTATTTTGTATTAATTATTTGTAAATACTTAGTGATATATTTTGTTGATATCAATTTGTATTGTTATACTTATGTTGCACCAGTAGTGTGCCTGAGTTCTAATAATAAAATCTTGAAATCTTGAATGAACATGGATCAATAAAACCATTGTAAAAGTTTATCGGTCTACTCTATTTTAACATGTTTAATATGAATAAGAAATATTTAGTGTTCGAACATTCAAATTCCCGCTTAACTAATTATGCGTGCTTCTATACATATACGATCATCATAAGACCATCTTACGACACCTTTTTTCGTGTCGTAATTTTGTGACATGCCGCAAGTTGCGATCCTTTCGAAAACATATTTTTATGACTGCGAAACGTCGTAAGACTATCTTACGATATATCGTAGTCATAAGACATCTTCGAAAACCTGGCCCCTGTACACTACTCTTCCACGTGATTAGCTAAATTCTATTTTTAGTAATTTTGGTCGGAATAGTATGTTTAACTGATAGTAGAAAAAGAGATACGTTGTCAAAAAGAACACTGTAAAACCTGTTCCAAAATCGAAAACAAGCCTTAAAGCCCAAGTTTTAGGGAAAATTTCCAAAACATATTGTAAACATTACCCCTAGATAGAAAGTTTTGCTGTGTTTTATTGAACAATTCAATATGGTATTCATCAGGGATCAAAAAATAATTTGATATGAGCGATCTGTGAAGGCCAGCCATTTTTGTATAGGTGGAACCACAATCGAAGCATGTGAGTGGAGTCCTAAAACCAAGTCGTAAATCAAAAGTGGCATGTCATGGGCATACATTTTCAAAATGACTTACAGAGTGACAGGGTACACGATTCCGGAAATGGAAGATTCTTGTTTTGATGAGAATTAAGTGGTAAATTTTAACTTACTTCAACGGTAATAAGTATTATTTTTTGTTTAATCTTACCTGGAATTCAATATTTCCTTTGCGTCATTTTTCCTAAATAATAATAAAATAGTAATAAGATTTTTTTAAAATGGTTTACGTAGAAAGCAGTCGATTTTATTATATTTCGGTCGCTAATTTTTTTCTCAACAGTATTAGAAAGATGTGTCAGTTTTGTATACTTCGTGAAAGTAATTTTGATCGCAGATAATCGGTACATCGCGCGGCAGACAATCGATCGAAGATTGAGGTTTCTCCAAAAATTCTATATAGATGCTTATACACGTGGGTATATTATAGTTTTTCACATAAAGTGACAATAATTACTTTAACGAGTTAAGCAAAAACATGAAAAAAGCGTATTTCAACAAGTTCTAACATTTTGCTTGTTAAATAAGTAAAGTCAAGAAATACCAAAGGGATATTCGAAGGAGGGGAAAATCGAAACAGCTGACAAACTCCGGAGAACAACGAAGACAAGACCAAAACAATACATGCAGTACAATTAAATAATAAAAACATATGAACAACATGGACCCCGCCAAAAACCGGGATAGACTCAGGTGCTCCAGACGAGTAAGCCGTCTCTGCTTCCTGCAGGACACCCGCCATGCTGCTCGTGTCAAAACCGGTATGAGGAAGGGATAACATCAAAGGAACAGGCCATTTTCATTTGGGAAACATATCCCTGTCTGAACAACTTTTCTGTCAGGAGCCGGGCTCTGTCCAGGAAGTCAATGTATATGTCACAAGATATACTCTATTCTCCGGCACTTCTGGAATATTGCCGCTCAAAAATGGGAAGTTGGAGATTGGAAAGTCGGTCATCCCGTTTGTCATAAAGTTTTGAATTCAACCTTCCTCTGGTGTCAATTTCAAGGTGAAGGTCATGATAAGATGCAGACTTGGCAGTGTCTGTGGTATCCTTAATTTCGAACTCATTGAATTGGGATAGATGAGATGTAAGAAATTCCCGAAAAGTGAATTGTTGAGTGATTGGTAAATTGATAAACCAAACAATTTGTCCCTGGGCGACATGTATCACAAAATACCCCAATAAATTTCAGCCAGTTCTTCGGTATATTCAGGTTCATATTGGAATGCTATAATTCCTTGTTCATAAAGACTGTTTCATCATGAAAAGCGAAAAGGTTTCCGGGAGTTGACATTTTGAAATTTATATTCTAGTAATAATAATAATAATAATAATAATAATAATAATAATAATTTTTTATTCTCACAAAGCCAACGCATAACATTGGTACAGAGAAACAATAAAAACACAATATTTACAATATTTACAAATAATATAAGGTACAGAGAAAACAACAGGGTAAGGAGTTCAGCCAGGAGTACAAACAGTCTTACATGTAGTTCTTATAAGTTTACACAGATTAAGACAGACTTCTGTTTACTTGATATGAGTTCAGAGAATTTTATAGTATTGTGATGTCGAGTGAAATATTTGGGTAAAAACTTATTTCGAGATTCTTTAAATCAAGTACACTCAACTATATAATGATTTTCATCTCCCATTGTCCTACTATTACACAAGGTGCAAACGCGATTTTCTCCATCTATATTATTACATCTGCCAGTTTCGATTGGAAGATAATGATTTGTAGTTCTGAAACGACATAATTGCAATGCATCTTTTGGTGGTAATATGTTAAGATATTCTTCAAATTTGAACTCATTTTTATAAATTCTATAATCAAAGACTTTGTTGAGTTATAAATCAATGCGAAATTGGTCATGAAGCCTTTGTTTGATCATATTTACGAGGCATCATTTACATATAAAATTTTCTGAAAGCCATATTTCTGTAAAACCACACTCATTTAAAATCTTTTTAACATATAAAATCCAACTAGGTTGAATATTATTATTTGTATCGTTCAATTTTCTAGAAAGTCTATACAGAATATATGCATATTTGGATTGTTTACCACTAATAAGCTTCGACCAAAATGATATCACCATAATTTTAATATTGACCTCAATTGGATATCTACATAGTGCGCCGTAGACCATATAATTTGAAGTTGAACTCTTTAAATGTAGTAAATTTTTACAGAACTTCAAAAAAATACGTTCCAGAATATCGTTATTACCAAACCCCCAGACTTCAGAGGCGTATAGAAGAATGGGTTTTATCATTTTGTCAAATAGATCTAGTTGGACTTGAATAGAGAGTTTATATAATCTTCCCATCTTTAAGACCTCGTACATTGCGCGCAGAGCTTTATCGGCTAAATCGGTTTTTTTTTAGTAACGCTGAAATTTCCAGTTTTTGTGAACAAGATAGCCAGATAGGTCAATTTCTTTACTATTTCTATAGTTATTCCATTGTACTTAAAATAAAAAAATTCTGCTCCTGCCAAATATTAAAACCTTTGTTTTATTGATATTAACTTTAAGTTTTCAAATAATTCAATATTCACAAAAAGCATCCAACTGCTTCTGTCGATCTGGGGCACTTTCCGCTAATAAAACAGTGTCATTATGCTTTATTATTTTTCAAATCATTTATACATTTGATTATTTCCTCTTTTGAAATATAATAATTTAAATAATTGTTTCGATCAACAGAAATATCAGGCACAGGCTGATCTAGTTGAATATCCTGATTTTCATCGGCATTTGCCTGATTAAGCTCTTTAAAGAAATCGTATAGTGATTCCATATCAATATCTGGTTGTCGTGTTTTGTTGTGCGTCTTGAGCAATTTCCAGAATTGTTTGGGGTCTTTCTTATTTAATTTGCTTATTTCTTGAGATAAGTTGTTGCTAAATTCTTAATATTTATCGTCAAGTATACTTTTATAGATCTTTTCTGCATTTTTCATATTAGTTTTATTCTGGTCTGAATTATCGTTTTTATATCGCCTCTTAAAGTGTTGGAAAATTGTTCGTGCAAATTTACAAATTATGGTCAAACCAAGGTTTGTTATCGTTTTTCTTATTTTATTTTATTTAACAGTATTCCTTGTGCCAAAGGATTTCTCCCCTGAGTCGGGAAACATATTACCTAGTTATTTTATCAATGAATCTATAAGATCTTGGTCAATATTGTTTTTATTGCAATCAAGAATCTTTTTTTCAAAAGCTTGGATAGTTTCTAATTTTATATTATTTTGAATAATGGCATTCTTCTGAGGATCCAATTTTTTAATTGTTTTATCTTTAAAACTCCCCGAGATTTCAAGTTTGTTTAACTCACCCTTATTGCGTCTTGTATTTTTGGCAAATGATATGTGTAATGTAGAATGCACATCGGAAATAAAGCTTACTGAACTCGAGGATTTCGAAGTCGCTTACGATTTCAAAACATCAAATGCAGTAATTTCATTGGCTAACAGCAACTTCCGGTAAAAAGTTTATAACTTGATAAATTCCTTTTATGACGTCGTGCGTATGAATACATACGCATGCAATATAGTGCAAGAGAAAAATGTTAATTTCAAATGGAAAACGTCATATGTCTGCATTACTTTGGAATTATAAGTAATAAAGGTTATTTTGACGGAGTGTATCGGACTTTATTTAGCTTTTGAGTGAATCGCCCGAGTTTACACACTAATAAATTCCTTCAAAATAACCTTCATAACTATATAATCGATGATTCTGAAATTAATTAATTAATTAATTTTTAAACTGTCGGTCATTATTTATTGTATTTTTATAACTATTATTATTATTATCTTACGCAACCATTATCCTCATTTTGACTAAAAAAAATTTCTCGATAATCCTAAGCCATTTTTAGCTTACCTGGCTATTGCCAGGGTGAGCTTTTGCCATCACTTGGCGTCCGTCGTCCGTCGTCGTCCGTCCGTCGTTAGCTTTTCATTCAAACATCTTCTCCTCAGAAACCATTTGGCCAATTCCAACCAAACTTTGCATGAGTGGTGTATGGAAGGTCCTCAACAAAGTTTCCTCATTTAGTTCTGATTGGTCAAGAACATGGCCACCAGAGGCAATTCTTGTTTCTGATTGGCCGATTTTCAAAAATCTTCTCCTCTGAAACGGCTGGGCAGATTGAATCGAGGCTTCATAGGAATGATATATGACATGTCCACCACAAACGATCCTCATTTTATATTGATCCGATGAAAAACATGGCCACTGTTGCTAAAAATAGAACATAGGGGTAAATTGCTGTTTTATGCTAATAACTCAAAAACCGTTACAGATATCGAAAATCTGATATGGGTAAAATTGATCAGCATGACAAGATCTGCCTACCCTGAAATTTTGAAGGAAATTCCAAAACCCATTTAGGAGTTATTGCCCTTTTTTCGTCAAATTTTCAAAATGAACATTTTTTTGTCATTTATCTCCAAAACTATTTGAGATAGAAGTAAACTGTAAATTTGAAAAATGTTTTCCATGTTAAGATATACCTACCCTGAAATTTTAAAGGAAATCCCAAAACCCATTTAGGAGTTGTTGCCCTTTTTTTGTCAAATTTTCAAAAAGTTTTCATTCAAAAATCTTCTCTGAAACCGCTGGGCCGATTGGTTTGAAACTTAATAGGAATGATCTATGACATGTCCTCTACAAACAATCCTCAATTTATTTTGATCTGACATAAAACATGGCTGTCGTAGCTAAAAATAGAATATAGGGGTGCATGTGTTGTTTTTGGCTTATAACTTCAAAACCGTTACAGATATAAAAAATCTGACATAGGGTAAAATTGATCAGCATGACAAGATCTACCTACCCTGTAATTTGAAGGAAATCCCAAAACCCATTTAGGAGCTATTGCCCTTTTTTCGTCAAATTTTCAAAATTTAACATTTTTTGTCATTTATCTCCAAAAATATTTGAGATAGAAGTGAAATGTAAATTGAAAAACGTTTGCCATGTTGAGATCTACCTACCCTGAAATTTTGAAGGGAACCCCAAATTCTATTTAGGCGTTATTGGTTTGTGTAATTTGAGGTCGGGTTCTGTTACATTTATTTAAGGTTCACCCTTATTCCTGGTCAATTTTATCAACTTCCTGCCAGGACTACCACCATCAAGGAACATATTTTAACATTAAACCTTATGAAAAATAAATCTTCAACAAATTTTCCCTGAACAATTGAACCAATTGCAACAAACATGGTCAAATAGTTGATTAATTGTCCAATGAAAACTAGACTCCAGGTGAGCGATACAGGCTCTGGTGAGCCTCTTGTATGGTTACCGTTATTTGGATACAAATTTACTTTTTAATGTCATACTTTTTACTCCCCTTATCGCTCTAGTATAATTTTTTGGCTTTAGTATTAAAAACATTTTTATTACTTTTCATTTAAAAAAAAAATAAAAATGGTACATATGACACATGCGAAATGTAAAGAACTAAACACAAATAACTTTTAAGGACTGGCGGATACATGATCATTATGTATCTAGCGCCTGTATCATATCAAGCGTACGCGTAACAATTACATTTACTATATCTTTGTTTAGACTTTACAATATATTCCGGTCATTTTTATGTTTTTTTTATTGAATTTTACATGTTTTACTCAATAAATTTTCTAAGCCGTGGATTTATGAATGGCAATATCTGATGGGAAAACCAATAATGTAGTTACGTCATTCAACGTTTTTCTAAGAGAAGATAACTCTAATCATCATAAAAATTATCGGAAAATGATTAAAAAATGAATTTTCTTAAGCTAATTCGCCAAAGACTGCTATTATATTCTTCTATACCAACTTTAAGAAAATTATTAACGTCAGAATTTTCTATATATCATTTTGTACTAAAATGGATACGACTATTTTATTGGCGGGAAATTAAATAATGTACTTCATGTACTTGAAATATGAAAAATTCTGGAAATTCTGGTATCATATGAAAAAATGTCTGACGTATTTCAAGAAAAAAGCAGTCCTCTGAAAATCGACACGCTATTTTTAATGATTTCTTAAAATGAGAAAAGTTCAAGATGGATTAACAAGAAAACGAGTCTGGTGACATTTTTTTAAAACCTCATTTTGATTAGTATTACTTGAAATACCTTAGGGTCAATTTTAAAGAAATTCCTACCGTCAGAAGTTAATAGAGGGATTTGTCTTTAACTCGCACAGCTTTGATGTTTTTTTAATTTGTTCTTCAGAGTTTTGGATTGCTTTTTAGGTTTTCAACATTTTAGGCCTTGAGCACAGCTGATTATTAGAAAATCGACGAAATGTGCACATCTTGCGCATCAAAACTGGTATCAAAGAATTTAATTTTAACCATTGAATCGATGCCACTGCTGGTGGACTCCAAGTCCCCGATGGTACAAACTTTACTAAACATAAATGGCAAAATATTTAACACAATCTTTCAGATTGCCGATAGCCCGACAGACTAGTGGACACCGGATTTATTTATTCAAATAAATTGCATATTTAAGAACACTGCATTACAATAACAAATACAATTACATAATGAATTCTGTAAAATTCGTCTATATACAACAAATGTAAATTTCTCTATCATAGGCGACCTCGCCGGCCTGGAAAAACCTTGGAAAAACGATTGTGAATAAAAAATGGAAACCTGTGTCCAGAACCCAATGCAATAATCGCCTCAAGAGTAATACTCTGAACAGTATTAGCCTAGAAAATATAAGTGTTTTTACAGTGTTTAGATCATAATCAAATTTGTTCTGAATATCATCTTTAAAATATTCTACCATTCAGACAAGTAAATAATAAAACAGTTAATAAAATAAAGTGATGTCAACTATAAAGAAAACGCTAAATCATATCACAGCGTAGTCTGTGAACTTTAGTATCAAGTAAACTAGTGTAAAGTCGGCTAGAAAATGACTCGGCAGAGGCACTTTCCCGCTTTTGCAAACATCACGTGACTAACATCACGTGACTACCATCACGTGTCAACCCATTTACTATACCCGTAATGTCAGTACAATAATTTTCCTCTATTCGTTGAACCGCGGAAAATTTTAAGTACAAACTTTACTAAACATAAATGGCAAAATATTTAACACAATCTTTCAGATTGCCGATAGCCCGACAGACTAGAAAACTCAAAGAAAGGGCCAGATTATGAATATGTGAATGGATCATGAACAATGCAAACGTCTATCACATCCATATTAATATCAAGCCCTCAATTTATGGGAGATTTTCACTAAATTCATTATATAGTTAGTACAATTTGTAAAAGTACGCATTAAATGAGCAATTATTTAAACCATCCACAATCCGGTCATCAATTCAAACACGAATGTTTATGAATGGAAAGGCGATCAGATATAAACGATAGAATCCAGTGTTAGATTTCCTACATGTCCACCTTTTATGTTCCAATATAACTGGATATAAAACAGTAGTTGTTCTTCAGCCACTTCGCTGTCAAACTCACAAGGTCTTAAATAATATCGACTTCCAAGCAGGCGTGGCTCTGAAAAATGTCAAGCTCAGAATTACGAAAGTGTAACATTATATAGAAAGCAATTCATTTTCAAAAAGTAGTCACGCATGTATATGCCCATTGTATGCAAAATATGTTTATCGCTGACATAAAGTAAGTAAAATCAACTGCAGCGTGTAAAGGTTTGATAACTTAATTCATCTGTGGATGCAATGAAATTGATTCCATGAATATAATTCCCATATGAATCATAAAAGTAATAACTTCTGCCAATTAACATACATGTATCTGCATGAATTTAGCATGTAGCTTTTTTTTTTTTTTATTTGTTTTTGTTTTTTTTTTTTTGTATGCGATCATCTAAACTTTCCTCCACTCAGTACAATTACCGTTAAAACTACACAAGTATATCAATTTCTATTCAATATACTTTTAACCATACTTTTGATTATTCTGAACAAAAGTATTACAATAGTGTAATAATTTATTATCTTTATAAAAATCGTCTTATTAAATAAAAGATGTAATCTGATTGTCGATGAGACAGTCATTCACCGAAGTCCAAATAGCAAATTTATCCGACAAATTGTTGTATGTAAAAAACAAAAATTCATGAGTAAATAATGCATATTCTTGGTCAAGCACCTTTTTTTTTCTTCTTTTTTCTTGGATGAACTTTTGTGTATCAGTGTATATATTATACATTTGTTGTGTCTTAAGATGTTTAGCCCTTTACCGGAGACAAAATTAAATTGTTCTTGAGAGAGATATAATTTCATAACGATATCTCGTATGATTACTGTAAGTCGGTACCATACACATTCTACCTATACAAGTATATACTTTTCATTAATTGTGTATTTGACTCTTAAGTATGCTGCAAAAGTCTATATTAACGAGACTGGTAAATGGCCAAGAATAAGTCCTGCATTCACTTTAGACACCTCACAAAACTGTGCCAACGAGATAAGATTCCAATAGTGAAAAAAATTGTAATGGAAAGTCAAGGTACGTAAACATATGATTTTTATGTCTGAACTTTAGCATGTGGTCATATCCACCAAAATGCAAAGTCCTACGATTGATGCTTACATACATAATTTGACCAAATGGAAAAAGTCTGGGCTGTACGCAAATTCATCTCGTGGAAATATCCACTAATCTACAGAGGCCTACATCTGAGGCTTGTACTTAACTTTATGGTCACCAAATGGACCTCCGAATCATTAAAAACTGAATCTCACCAAGTGCAAAAAGTCTGCGCTGTACGCAAATTCATCTCTTGGAAATATCCACTAATCTACAGAGACCTACATCTGAGGCTTGTACTTATTAATAAGTTTATGGTCACCAAACGAACCTCTGATTGATGGATGGATGGATGAATTATTGTTTAACGTCCAGTGGCAACCAGGTGCATATCAGGACGAGAACATGTTGTTATGATAATGAATATGATCCCTGCTTTGTACTAGACCGACACGCTAAGTCGGATTTTTAATGTGCTAGCTCACGAGGTAACTGTCCGCAGGAAAACATATCACCACACTCGGACACATTATACTGACTCCGAGCCGACCAGTCTTTGCTCTTATGTCTAGATGCCGCGTGCTTGGCGGAGAAGCAGCAAATACCAATTTTAATGTCTTTGGTTTGACCCGGCCGGGGATCGAACCCGAGACCTTCCGCACTCGGGGCGAGCACGCTACCACGAGACCACCGAGGCGGTCTATCTCTGATTGAATAAAAACTGAACCTCACAAAGTGCGAAAAGTCTGCGCTGTACGCAAATTCATCTCTTGGAAATATCCACTGATCTACAAAGGCCTAGATCTGAGGCTTGTATGTAACTAAATGGCCTCCAAAACGACCGCCGATTCAATAAAAAATGAATCAGACCATATGCAAAAATTTGCATATAAATGAGACGATACAAAAATTTATCTCTTGGAAATATATACTTAGGGGACGACCATTTGATATTCTGGTGGGGGCCTATTTATTTTCTGCACCGTTGAAGCATGATTTTTCATTTTCAGTAAAACAAGGGACTGATTATTTATTTTCACAATTATAATGATAATATTTGAAAATACACAATTTTTAAATTGACATAGTCAAGGTTGTATCTGTTCGGAATTTTGGCTGTTCCATCTTGAAGTCTCAGTCCCTGTCCAGCACTGTGGTATTCTTTAAGACCATCATAAAGATACCATTTGTTTGATGCTAGCACAAAAATGGTCACCATTGCCATAAATCTGTGCACCAAGTTCATATAATATGTACCATTTAATCGAAATTAATCATCATCCTCTGGAATTGAATCTTCTGAATTCAAAACTGCATATATTGCATACGTACAAAAAACAATATAGGTTAAAATGGGAAAAGGTATTAAAGTGAGGTTTGTTTGATTGTTTGTTTAGTTAGGATTTTACGCCGTTTTCAACACATTTGGCTATTTCGCGGCGGCCAGTTTTTAGCTTTTTAGCCAAAGGCCATGTGAGCTTTTGCCATCACTTGTGGTCCGTCCGTCGTCCGTCGTCTGTAAACTTTCACATATTGATCATCTCCTCTAAAACCAACGGAGCAAATTTAACCAAATTTTACAGGAATGATGTATGGAAGGTCCTTTACTAAGATTGCCAAAATTTTTCTGATCCGCCAAAAAACATGGCTGCCAGAGCAGGACATCGTTTAACATTGGACCCTATGGGAAAACATCTCCTCTGAAACTACTTGAGCAAATTTAACCAAACTTTACAGGAATGATGTATGGAAGGTCCTTTACTAAGATTGCCAACATTTTTCCGATTCGCTGTAAAACATGGCTGCCAGTACAGGACATAGTTTAACATTGGACCCTATGGGAAAACATGTTAAATTTCATCTTTTCTGAAACTAACTGGAGCAAATTTAACCAAACTTTACAGGAATGATGTATGGAAGGTCCTTTACTAAGACTGCCGAAATTTTTCCGATCCGCCAAAAAACATGGCTGCCAGAGCAGGACATAGTTTAACATTGGACCCTATGGGAAAAAATGTTAAAGTTCATCTCCTCTGAAACTACTTGAGCAAATTTAACCAAACTGTTCTGGAATGATGTATAGAAGGTCCTTTAGAGGGATTGCTCATTTCGTTTGAATGCGACAAACATCATGGCTGACAGCAGGAACATAGTTTAACATACACGCCTATGGAAAAAACATATTTTGATCATCTCCTCTAAAACTATAATAGCAAATTGAATAAAACTGTACAGGAATGATGTATGGAAGGTCCTTTACAAAGATGGCTCATTATGTTCAAATCTGAGAAAAACATGGCCGCCAGAAAGGAAATACTTTTAACTTTGGACCCTATGAAAAAAATATATTTTGATCATCTGCTCTTAAACTTTTGAAGCAAATTCAACCAAAGAATTAATGGAAGTTTGTAGAAGCATTTTGTCAGGTGAGCGATCCAGGCTCAGCCCACTGAGCCTCTAGTTATTGGTGGAGGAAGCCGGAGTACCCGGAGAGAACCACCGACCTTCGGTAGGAAAATTGGCAATCCTTGTCAATTTAGATCCGAGTCGAATACACCCCGCCACAGGTGAGATTCAAACTCACAACCTCAGTGTTGACAGGCTAGTGATCATTAGTAGTCATGACGAACTACCTTACCACTCGGTCACTGAGGCCCCTTAAAGTGAGGTAAATGTTCATGAGACAATATACCTCAAGTGAAATGAAACCCATTTTCAGACATTTCAAAAACATTAATATTTATATATGGTGTAGTTTATATATCATTTAAAGATTTGGAAAGTTTTTCCCGAAAAAAATATAAAAAAGACGAATTTTGGTAGAATCTGGTGCCATCTCATGCTTTAAAACATGCATTTATAAAATGGTTTAAAAGACCTGCCGAGTTATTTATTTTCAATACATTGTATGTCAAGTTATTTATTTTCAAACTACCACAGAACAAACCATTCATTTTTGTTATTATCAAGGCTGAGTTATTTATTTTCAAAATCCTCCTGGCCTCCCCCAGAATATCAAATGGTCGTCCCCTTAACTTCACAGGCCTACATCTGAGTCATGTACTAACTACATAGTCGGTTAGACAAACATGCGATTAAAAAAAATCAGTTCAGGTGATAAAAGCCTGCACATAATTGAAACAAATACTTCTGATGGAAGTATATGATTTTTTGTTTTTGTTTTTTGTTTTTTGTTTTTTTTTTTTGCTTGATAAAACACTCATCAAATCTTAATTATCGAATAATGAAAATAAATAAAAATAAAGTTACAAACATGTATCTCAACCGTGATACGGTAAAACAATTTCATTTAAATTGGAAATATCCATTCAAAGGAAATTTAAGTGCTGCATAAGAAATTTACAAAGTAATTTCCATCATAAAATTACTTTATTATTAAACTGTCATTCAAAATATTAACAAACCACCAGTACGACTGTTTCAACTTTTACATTAACATTTTGTAGAACACGCTGTTCTTTCAAATAATAATGCTCAAATATGTAAAAAAAACTTAAGCAAACTAACTGTGGCCAGTTTCTAGAATAATTCTTCATATTGTCCCTAATACTGGTCACACTTGCATGTTTTAATTACCAAATACAAAATGAACCGTCATCGTTAAGCCCGTTAATTCATAGGATCTCTAAGAATCATATAAATATGTATTTTAAATATAAATATTTTCTTGCATCTTTATATAACCATGAAAATGATAAATCTGAATTATTTTATATAATAATAATAATAATTTATTTTATTTTATTTATTTGCAAAATACACCCATACGGGTCAAAAGCAAAACACACAATTTAACAAACACAATGCAATACATGTACAGATTCAACACGACAACATGGTTATATAGACAAAATAAAACAATTTTATGCACAGTAGATTTTATGCACTGTTGGATTCTACTTTAACGAGGTGGACCCTATTTTCGCAATGCCAATGACTGCTTTATAAAGTCACAAATGAATGGTAGAAGTTCAAGTTTTGGGTTTAAAATAGATTTAATATTTAAATTTAAGTTGTTTATGTCTAAGTTGTGGTGGATGCTTAATTGTTGAAATAATAATAATAATAATAATAATCTAATTATAAATAGCTAATCCTGCTACTATATATGTGTTTATATTACAATTTGCCCCGATCTTAAAAATGTTAAACTAACAAGAAGACCAAGAAAGGTTTGGCCAATAGCATGAATAGTGTGTGATACACCGTACCGAATATAGGTAAGGTGCGTTCGACATGTGAATTCTTTTCACGAACAATAAATCATTCATGTGTGACCTGTTAGTTTATTAACTCTTGTTACACTACATGTAAACAGAGTGATTTGAAAAATTGTACTAAATATAACAAATAGATCATAAAAAAGTACTTATCTTTTCTACACTGTGACTAAACAGCAGTCTAAATTCTACCAATATTCTAGCATCATAGTGTGAGCGTCATCTCGATCTTTTCTGTAGAAAAGAATGTTTTGTCTGGAATCTGGATACTTGTTGATTTTTTTTTCCTTCTTATGAGAAGATTCAAGATATGTTTCACGCTTCATTTTCGGCTGTTTGGATAAAATGTATTCGTATGGACGAGTCTTTAGGCATTCTTTAGCAATGTCAGGAAACGCCAGGTGGAGCTGTTTTGGGGGAAGTTGTTTGAAAACTGGATTCCGCTTCTCAACAACCATTCCCAGCCTATTTTGGGATCAGTATACTGTGTAACAGGCGGTACCGGTATCTATGTGTTACCGTTCCGGCTGAATACCAAAGGATCTAGATTACCATGAAACCAAAGCCAAATAAACCACGGACGACGGACGCCAAGTTACACGAGCCTATGCCGTGTGTGCTCAATGAACCAACTCTATATTCATTGGTAATCCATATCCCTAGTTCGTTCCACTGTGATCAGCTATGTTATATTGTTTGACAATAAGACAAAAAGAAGTTTTCATATTTTATATCAACAGAACATCATGTATAAATAGCACCAAAACAAGTAAACAAATGTAAACGATATCAAAAAAGCACCAAAAAGTTCGTATCAAAAATAACAAATGTGGCGGTCTTAATTTGAAAGTACTGTCAAGGTGAACTTAAAAGAAACAAACTGTGGCAACTTAATGTTTTTTTACCCTATCTTAAATTATGATTAATTTTATTCCAAAAGTTTATTGTTCAAATTTATAAACACATTCCGAAAGCGAAAATAATCCTACAAGGTTCTTTCGATCCTTTTCCAAAGGTTGTATAACCTAAATGGTCTACAGTACTTACGTTATTACGTATGATCATAGACAATACACATTAAAATTTAAAGAGATATATCTGAATCAAAATTACTTTCAAAAACGGTAAAGTTTAGACATAAAATTTAAAACGTATTAAATATAGAAAAACATTCCTTAGAATTAATCATATCGGAACATCTAATATCAAAATAAGTGTTTAAATTCAGACTTCTTCATATTTTTAACGTAAGCATATAATGAAACAAGTGTCACCTTGAAAATCGTTAAAATAAAAGGGAGCTAATTATAATTTTTTAATTGAATAAACCAAAACCGCCACACTCCTCCCCCGTCAGAACAAACATTATTTAAAAATGATTTGTTCTTTAAACAAAAAATTAAATTAATAAGTGAATATTATATATATATATATATAAAACAACAACAGTAAACAATGCCATACCCCCAATAATGTCCTTATTGTCCTTTTTACCATCTTTTCACACGCCCCTTTACATTCATGTTATTATCAAAGTCTAAATATTCCCCCCTGCATACGGACAAAGATGATGACGGATCAGCAATATTGTCAAATGTAACATGATGATCTTTATAGTATTGTTCTCTCTCTCTTTTAGCGGCATCTCTCGCGTCTATGTTAATCTTGATATATCGTCTGGCTTTAATATCTCCAGGATTCATGTAATGTTTGTTAGGTTCATCACCTCTCCGGATTTCAACATTTTTAACTTCAGTGTCAGGCATCTTGTGATGTTGCCTTAAATGTCTTGTGGCAAAGCATCGTTCTGTGAACTTCATGCCACATCCCTTGACACAACAGTAGAAGAGCTTGATGAACTGACGATGGAATTTCCTCCAATGATTCATGTACTTTCCGTGGGAATTAAAGTGAGGGCTTTTACAGCCCTCGACCTCACAGGGCATGCCCTGAGAAGGCCAAGGTTCCCTTTCTGAATCCTCTGAACACTCAGGAATAACAAAGTTTAATAATAATAATAAAGTCTTTTATTTCAACAGAATGACATATTTAGCACAAAGACTAGTTCACAATATGGTCCTGCATTATATACATAATTTACAACATAAAGTATAAAATACACATTGATTGAATAAAAAAGTCAAAATATAGCCTACTACAAATGAAATAATATATATATATGAATGTCTAATTATTGTTTGACATACTAAAGAAATGTTCTAAATAAGATCATTTGATTGGACTTATATGTTTACTACTATCTGGTGATATAAATTTGAACCCCGGGCCGTTATGCCTTGGATGTAAAGAGGACTCACCAATGCCTAAAGGAATAACATTTGCCAATGAACTGGAATGGATATGTGATAATTGCGTTAATTACATCTCAATGAACTATGATCTTGACCAATCAACAGATCAAATACTTACTAATTTACCTAAAGGAGTATCTATAGGACACATACCTATCTTCTTAAAAATATCTGTATTAGACAAAGTTTGCAAAATTTTCATCTTTATTTCAGAAATATTTATATAAAACATCCTTAGAAAAGGTAATGCAAATATATAAAGACATAAAATTATTTGCAACAGATATATCTGACATTCTGTAATAAAATTGATATATAAATACAAATAATAATTTATGAAAATTATATTTTCTTCCTGGGCAAAACACTACCAGGGTTTATATATTTCTTATTTTTTTTAAAATTTTGATTTTGCTTCTACTAATGTCTTTGCAGAATCTACTTGTGATAAATGGTGATGCGTTTTCAAATGCCTTGACAAATCAGTTCTACGTACAAAACTGCTATTGCACTTGAAACAAAAAGTGACTTTTGTATGAGCAATGTGAATTTTTTTCCAATGTTTGATGTATGCGTTGTAACTGTTAATGTGACGTGCAGAACAACCAGGCACATCGCATACCATGCCTTCGTCTGGCCATGCTTGTCTTAAATCATCATCTAATGTTAACTGTTCTCTCTCATCAAGTCCTATATCTATATTGTCTTCCATTTTCTGTAATAGTTTTTAAACCAGAAATGATTTTTTTTTATTGTCTAATACATGTATTTTTACCATAGAATATTTATGTAGCAAATTGTAATAACCGGTACTATAGAAATTCCCAAGTATTATCATATTTGCTTAACAAAAATCTCTTATTCACTCTACTCAAAATAAATTACCAGACCAAAAACCCTTACTTATTTCAGAAGTCTTGGTACATATACTATTTATGGTAATCTGTTATTTAAATTAGACTAGAATCCCTACTTAAATTTTTCGGAAATCCTATTTATCTAATCTCACAAAAAACACCTAGTATACTGCTCATTATACAGGCATTTGAAATACATACTTCTGTAACATATTATCCTCTTTATAACCTCTTCTTAAAAATATCTGTATTAGACAAAGTTTGCAAAATTTTCATCTTTATTTCAGAAATATTTATATAAAACATCCTTAGAAAAGGTAATGCAAATATATAAAGACATAAAATTATCTAGGACATTTTTAATTTTAGCACTAATAAACATGATTAACCTGCAGTCACATAACCGTAAAAAACTTATATTAAGCCATAAATTATTTTTAGAGGGGAACATTCGACTTTTATTTTATTCTCTCTAAACATAACAGAAAAAGGGTAGGGTGGGCAATGTTTTCAAACATCTGTTACATATCACATTACATACAATACTGTTACAAAAATTAACTTCATATTTACATATTTACATATTGAAATTATTCAATCTGGAGTATATTTATTAGGTTTTTTAATTTGGCGACCACAGCGTGTTCTTCTGGATGGTGTAACAGGCAAAGTAATAGGAACAAGGGCTGCCTCTGGGGTATAAATTGGGTCGGGTAGTTCAATAGTCTCTTGTAAATCATCAGATTCTTGTAAATCATCTGATTCTTGTAAATCATCTGATATATCCATATAGCTAAATTCTCCTACATTATTGTCTTGATTAACATCAACAGAGTTTGGGACATAAGTTTCAAATTCATTTTTCCATTCATCTGGTATATTTTTTCCTGTATAAGGTTTCAAATGATCAACATGGACAACTAATAATTTATTGGAGAGTTTTGACTTTATTTGATAAAGGACATCGGTGATCTTTTTTAGTACCAAATAAGGACCTGTCCATCCCAAACCTAGTTTTACGTTTGTCTTAGGGGGGTACCATCTCCATACAAAACTACCTTCGACAAAAGTACGTGGTTTTATACCACGATCATAATTTTTCTTTTGACGAGATGCAGCTTTTTGAAGATTTTGGTTTGCAAAATTATAGGTGGTAGTGAGGGAATGTTTAACCCATTCAACATATTTATTTGGACAGAGGGATACTTTATTTTTGAAAGAAAACCCTGAAATGATATCAATTGGGCATGTCATGTCCCTACCAAATAACATTTTATATGGTGAAAACCCAGTACTATCTTGTATAGTAAACCTATACGCCATTAACAGAAAAGGAAGGTGGTCATCCCAATTATTTCGGTTCTGATTAACAAATATGGATAACATTTGAATTAATGTTCTGTTCATTCGCTCAACTAACCCATCAGATTGTGGCCTATAAGGACATGTTCGAGTTTTCTCAATGTCTAATAAATTACATATTTGTGCAAATAATTCTGATTCAAACTCTCGACCTTGGTCGGAATGTATTTGTGTTGGGACCCCAAAACGACAAAAGACTTCAGTTACCAATTTATCTGCTACAGTTAATGCTGTATGATTGGGTACAGAGAAAGATTCAACCCATTTAGAAAAATAATCGGACATAACAATCACATATTCATTGCCATTTTCTGTTTCCGGACATGGACCCATTATATCAACCGCAACTCTATCAAAAGGTGCGCCTACCACTGACTGTTGTAGGGGAAAACGACCTAACCCAGGGCCTGCTTTTGCTTGGGCACATTCGTTACACGACTGACACCAGCGATTAATATCTGAATTCATTCCAGGCCAAAAAAATCTGCGTTTAATTGAATCTATAGTTTTGTCACGTCCTAAATGTCCAACCAAACGGGAATTATGAAGATGTTTCAAAATCAAATCTCGGACTTCAAAAGGAGCAACCAACAATGTTTTATCTTCTCCAGTTTTGTCTATAAACTTATAGTACAAAATACCATGTTGAACAGTCAAACGTTCCCAATTACTCCACAACACTCTTGTTGTATATGAACTTGCTTCAATACTATTCCTAGGGGGTTTGATTTGAAATTGAGCCATCAGATCTAAAATTTTCTTGATATCAGAATCTGCGTTTTGCCAATCTAATATTTGATCATCAGACCATTCAGAAAGCCAATTTGAACTATCAATTTCATCTGCATTCGAAGAATCCCTGTCCTGCACCGAAACTTGACTACCTTGTTCGGGTTTTAAGACCCGTACTGGAGCTAAAAGTTGTGAACTGGTTTCAATTTCACCATTTTCACTGTCTTTTAAAACAAACATTTCATTAGTGCAATCTGGACAGTTATCCCGTATGCATTTCCTATGGGGACGTCTTGAAAGACCATCAGCATTTGAATGCAAAGAACCACTCCTATGTTCCAACTTCATATCATATGTATCAAGGACACTTATCCAACGAGCCAAAATGCCTTCTGGGTTTTTAAAATTTTTTAACCAGATCAAAGATGCATGGTCGGTTCTAACTTTGAAAGGTCTACCATATAAATAATGCTTAAATTGTTTTACAAATGTTACTACTGCTAGCAATTCCCTATAAGTTGTACAATATTTTCGTTGTGAATCGCTTAATGTTTTGCTACCATAAGCTATCACTTTTTCTTGACCATCTTGAACCTGGGATAATACGGCACCAATTCCATTAGCACTTGCATCCGTATCTAATACAAAATTGAAATCTTTCATGGGATAAGATAAAATGGGAGCCGAGATGAGTAAATTCTTTAACGTGTTAAAACTGCTTTGGCACTTTTCAGTCCACTGAAATTTCCTAGCCTTTTTTGTTAATTCAGTAAGGGGTGAAGCAACTTCCGAAAAATTTGGAACAAACTTCCGGTAATATCCAGCAAGACCTAGAAAACTTTTAACTTCTGTGACATTAGTTGGGTTTGGCCAGTTTTTTACAGTTTCAATTTTACTTGGGTCGCAACTAACACCTTTATCTGAAACTATGTGTCCCAAGAAAAGAACTTGTTTTTGAAACATTGTACACTTGCTTGGTTTTAATTTCAAATTTGTTGATCTGAATCTTTGAAATACTAATTTTAAATTTTCAAGGGTTTTGTCAAAGGTTTCCCCGAAAATAATGACGTCGTCCAAATAGCATAGGCATCTTTCCCATTGGTATCCCTTTAAAACCATTTCTATAAGACGTTCAAATGTTGCTGGGGCGTTACACAGTCCAAAAGGAAGTACTTTGAATTGAAAAAGTCCTTTGTGTGATGAAAATGCGGTTTTTTCCTTGCTCTCTGGGGACATTTCACATTGCCAATATCCCGAGGTTAAATCAATAGTACAAAACCATTTTTTGGCACCTAATGCATCAAGTGATTCGTCAATTCTAGGAATCGGATATGCATCTTTTCTAGTGACGGAATTAAGCATTCGATAGTCTATACAAAATCGGACAGATTTATCTTTTTTTGTTACCAATAAAATTGGGCTAGACCATGAACTTGAACTTGGTTCAATGATTTCATTTTTTAACATATTCTCAATTTCTGTTTCTATGGTTTCACTTTGGGCCAAAGGAACCCTTCTTTGAGGCACCCGTATTGGTTTACTATCTCCTGTATCGATTGAATGTTTCACCAAGCCAGTACGCCCTAACTTTTTATCAGGACCAGTAAAAATGTCCTGGTATTCTATAAGTAATTTTTCTAATTTACTCTTTTCCTCTACCGTTAAGTCTGGAGAAGTATTGTCAATTAGACTCTTTAGATGTTCTGGTAAATTTAAATTATCTAGATTTTCACTTTTACAATCTGTTTCTGATAAACTCTGAACATTAGTTACTTCATCTAATTTTCCAAGTAAAGTATCTTTCTTTAAATTGACTGTTTGACTAGTTAAATTTATTGCATTAAGTAAAATTGAATTGTCAGAGTCAGGACAAAGAGTTCTTGCTAACATAAGCCCTTGTTTATAAAAATCTTTTCGTGGTTCAAGTACTGATATTCCTTTCAGTTTCTGTCCAAAAACATGACCTTTTATGGTTATTTCAGTTTCAGGTGGAATTACAACATTTTGAGAGAGTTTTATATGAGCACATGTTGTGAATCCTAATTTATAAAGCCTTATTTTATGTCCTGCAATTAGCATGTGAGATTTAGAAAAATTTAAAGCAGTGTCAAAATTTTCTAAAAAATCAACACCAAGAATTCCAGACATTTCGTGCAATTCCGCTATGATGAAATCATGTTCAAAAACTTTGTTGGAAAGAGAAAATTTTAATTTAATTTGTCCAAACACTTCTAGTTTACCACCATCTACAGCAGTCAAAGTTATTGAAACTTTGGTTAAAGTATCAGTGGATAAGCCTAAACTATCAAAAGAATTTTTAGCCATCAATGTTGCAGCAGAACCAGTATCTATCAAAAAATTAAAAATAGTTTTTTGTATTTTTGTTTTAGCAAACAAACAGCTCCGTGTAATGGAGTTTATTTTAACATTCGGCCTTTGTAATTGACTAAGCACTTGGACTGATTCTTTGGCCTCTAAATCAGTCCTTAACAATTTTTTAGATTTGAATTTTGATCATCCTGAATTTGTACTTTATTTCCAGTGTTCTTTTCATTCATTGAGGGATTTTTACAATATCTAGCTTTATGATTTTCCTTTCCACAATTCCAACAGAGAAATGGTTGTTTATAGTAATGGTTATAGCCAAAGTTTTGATTTGGGGGTTTTCTATATTTATAATGATTACTAGCATTATTTTCCATTTTATCCAGTCTATCTGACATTTTACTCATGCTCTCTGAGAAATTTTTGACAAGTTCTAAAAGCTCAGTGTTTACGACATTTTCTTTTTTAGGGTCTTTATCATTTTTATCTCTATTATCTTTGCTGACAGCTCTGATTGTATACGGTACTTCTTCATCTCTTGGTTTACAATTAATTGTTTGTGATTTGGTAAACGCCTCGAACTCAACTGCGCAGGCTATTGCTGCCTCGAGCGTCTGTGGGTGTGTAAATTGAACATGCCTTTCCATTTCCGGGTGAGCTAGCCCCAAAATAAACTGGTTGATGACTAATTGCTCCAAAACATTACTATACTCATCATCGGGATAAGCTAAACGAACAAGCCTGCGTAATGCATATCCGAAATCTGAAAGATTTTTGTTGGGTTTTCGACGTCTTGCCCTAAACTCGTATCTATACGCGGTTACACGTTCTTTTGGATTGAAACGTTGTGCTAATACATTTTTCAGAGCTGTGTAATCAGTTACAACGGAAAACGTTAAGTCACTTAGAAGTTTCTGAGCAACGCCGCGAAGGCTCATAGCCAATTGTTGGGCTTTTTCTGATTCAGTCCAGTTGTTCCATTTTGCAGCCTGTTCAAAATGGACGATATACTCCTTCCAATCAACGTTTTTGCCATCAAATTTTTCCGGCTCCTTTTCTCTCCTGACCATTGAATTTGTACGGAAGGTTCGTAAAGACGGTGAAAAATCACGGTAATCTCCCGTATTTGTACTTGATTTGAAAGAGTAAGGACTATAATTTCTCGGACGAAAGTTTTGTCCCGCGTCCGCAGCATGATTATTACTAGTGTGTTCAAAACGAGATTCATATAAATCATGATCGTAATTTGATCTTCTGCTTTGTCTATCCGTATCGCGATATCTTTGTGGTACTGTACTATAAATTTGATGCTGACGCAACTCGGACAGATCATTTGTTAATCTTTCTGTTGCAGCATCATACGGTCTTACATCTCTTTGAAACATGTTATTTCGTGCCTGTCTTTGCTCGTAAAAATATTTTTCCGGAGCGTATTCCGTACCTTCAGAGAAATAACTGAACGGCGTTGAATGTCTTATGTTTTCCGATCCTCCAAAACTTACTTGTCGTTTACTAGATGTCGGAACTTTATCGTCACGTTGTAATATATCAGTTTCGTACTGTGGACTTTTTTCTTCTTGTTTATATAAATGTTCTGGTAAATAATCCGGCAAATCATCATCCAATGACATATCAGCACTGCCAGCTTCAGACATATTTATATTGACTTATTTTACCCCTATCTATTATTTATTTATTTTTTATTGCCTTATTGTCAATATTGTATAGCTTATAATCACAGTTTACACTGGCCACCAAAAATGTAACAGGCGGTACCGGTATCTATGTGTTACCGTTCCGGCTGAATACCAAAGGATCTAGATTACCATGAAACCAAAGCCAAATAAACCACGGACGACGGACGCCAAGTTACACGAGCCTATGCCGTGTGCGCTCAATGAACCAACTCTATATTCATTGGTAATCCATATCCCTAGCTCGTTCCACTGTGATCAGCTATGTTATATTGTTTGACAATAAGACAAAAAGAAGTTTTCATATTTTATATCAACAGAACATCATGTATAAATAGCACCAAAACAAGTAAACAAATGTAAACGATATCAAAAAAGCACCAAAAAGTTCGTATCAAAAATAACAAATGTGGCGGTCTTAATTTGAAAGTACTGTCAAGGTGAACTTAAAAGAAACAAACTGTGGCAACTTAACGTTTTTTTACCCTATCTTAAATTATGATTAATTTTATTCCAAAAGTTTATTGTTCAAATTTATAAACACATTCCGAAAGCGAAAATAATCCTACAAGGTTCTTTCGATCCTTTTCCAAAGGTTGTATAACCTAAATGGTCTACAGTACTTACGTTATTACGTATGATCATAGACAATACACATTAAAATTTAAAGAGATATATCTGAATCAAAATTACTTTCAAAAACGGTAAAGTTTAGACATAAAATTTAAAACGTATTAAATATAGAAAAACATTCCTTAGAATTAATCATATCGGAACATCTAATATCAAAATAAGTGTTTAAATTCAGACTTCTTCATATTTTTAACGTAAGCATATAATGAAACAAGTGTCACCTTGAAAATCGTTAAAATAAAAGGGAGCTAATTATAATTTTTTAATTGAATAAACCAAAACCGCCACAACTGTAAACAAACTCTGGTTTCCGCCCAGTGGCGCCCCTAGTGTTTACTGACATGGCTACATTCTTCAGCAAAATGGAGATTCAACTGACTATTTGTACATAACTAATGCAATCCGGTGTCCGAAAACTTGAGTATCAAGTAAACTAGTGTGAAGTCGGCTAGAAAATAGCTCGGCAGAGGCACTTTCCCGCTTTTGCAAACATCACGTGACTACCATCACGTGTCAACCCATTTACTATACCCGTAATGTCAGTACAATAATTTTCCTCTATTCGTTGAACCGCGGAAAATTTTAAGTATACCTAGCTCTATTGCTAGAAATTGATACTTAAAATTTACTGATACAAAATTGTAAAATTTGTGAAAACTAAGAGTATCTCCCTTGTGAATAGCTCTGATCCTAGATAGTTTCGGCTTTACAGTATTTGGGCATCTTTGCATTTTTTTTAATTTGCTCTTCTTAATCAACGTTTTAGATAGTTGTTTTAAGTTTTCAATATTTTAGGCTTTGAACACAACTGTAAATCGACGAACTATGCCCATCAAAATTGGTATCAAAGAATTTTATTTTAGGTTTCCAATGGTTTTTAACATATCTGATATATAAAGTGTTTTTCGTCTTTGTAGGAAAATCTGGTATGCGAGTTGTTCCGATTATATCCGAAATCCATGAGCCCACAGCTCTGTTGTTTTGTCTTGATGTTACCCAGAATGTTGATAGATAATTTGTTGGTGTTTGATACAATACTAAACAAAAACGGATCTAACCACAAATTAAAGGAACATATTTTGTTTCTATCATTTCTTGTAGATATACTAACCTATGCAAAATTGTTATAAAGATACTCCAAATTATGTTTACATGTATATGCATCCTTATGTTGACCAATATGTTACTAAATAGTATATAATACTTATATTTTCGTTATTATACAGAAATAATATAAATTAATTTTTTACATACTTTGTTGAGCATAAGTAAATAAGTAAATATATTAATAAAGTGATGTGTGTATTATTTATAATTTACACCTAGTTCAATGGGTCCGAAATTAGCTATATATGTTGGTGTATTCATCACGCATTTTCATGAAAGACTTAAACATAATTTTGGAAAAACTATAAATAAGAAATGTCAAAATTAAAATGCTTATTAATTGAGTCTTTTCTTTTCATGTAGACCCTCACAGAGTAATTTGCTGTTTTTCTTTTGTATTGGGTGATTTTGTTTTTTTGTTTGTTTTTTGGTATTGTTTTGCATCTGTAGCAGTAATTATTTCATCCACTGGTTCAAGGCGTTTTCCCTATTAGATTTACTTGTAAGGATTGTTGATCCAATTACTCCCATAATTTGGTTTTCATATCAGTCCTATTTAACAATTAAACTTACATCAAAGACTGTCATAAAACTAGTGCCGTGTGAGTTTCCCATCGATTGCTTGATCGTTTGATTGTTGCTTAACGTCCAGTGGCAAATATTTCATGCTTCTTCAGGACGAGAACCAGTTCAATTTATCAAACAATTCAAATAGGGGTGGGATGGGACACAAAGGGGAACCAATTTTGACTGTCACTGTAAAAGCAGGATTTTTGGGTAGGGCAGGATAATTTGGCCTTCTGTAGCTGCCATCAGCGTACTATTTTTCGAAAATTACAGAAGGGGTATTTAGCGTGCAAGGAGTGTTGCTTTTTCCAAACACGTTACCCACTATGGTCCGCGGTCAGGCTTTCCGTATTATGACCTTACAACCCCCGAACGAGAGGGTCTCCCTATCTTCCACCCGGGGACGCGCTAGGCAGCTCTATGGGTTGAGCATAATAACAACTAGTGTTCACGGCAGCCTCAAATTCTGTCTGAAATAGATACATCTGGGTCATCAATCTAATTAAAAACCGATCTCTCATCGCTCTCTGCTGGGAGATGAGACGAATAAATACTATAAAACTCTCCTGAAACATGTAACGGTATGTACATAATACTTTAAATTATTAAAATGTTTAACCGTTAGCTTTGAGTTCAGGTCTGATTTTCTATTACGCTAAGTGTTAAAAAAAAAGGTTACTATAGACAACATGATAGATGAAAGGCAAGAAGATAACTCGGCCCTTTCAGTTTCCGCAATATACATCTTTGAGTGATGTTTTAGCTACCTATTAATAATTCTTCTTAAGGTAAACCTGAATTTAAATTTCAACGACACCCTGACACATATAATTCAGTCTCCCGGCTCAGTCTGCTTTATTCCTAGATTTCTACATAGACGATAAGGACTATTGCAATTACATATAATAAACTGTTGTGATATGTACGGGGAAATTACTGTCACGCACGTATGCAGTCTGATATCATCACTCCAAAGTTTTAACTGTCGTCATCACGATTTGATCGGCCGATTCGAAGTTTCACAAATTATACTAGCCATTTTCGTCTTTATAACCATTTTCTCTCTAAAACGTTTTCAATGATTTGCCATAGCTACTCATTAGAAATTATTAAATAACAGATGTGTTCCATCCCACCCCTATTTATACATTGCAGATGACGAATTCTTTCTTCTTTTATTTTGCATGGTCAAAACATGCACGGCAATTTCAAGTCGGCGAAAATTAGTTCTGGATATGAATGGAGCAAGAATTGAAACATACAAGGTTTACTTACAGAAAAATAATTTGAAATAAAAAAAACATTGTTTAATGTTGTTTGCAACACTTCCTAGTTTTTATATATATAGTGACGTCCCACGACATAAATCAATTCTAAAACAGGCGGTTTGACTTAAGATGAACTTCGGACTAGTAGCAATAAATTCTTTGATGCCAACTTTGATGCGCAAGACGTGCAAATTTCGTTCATTTAAGACTCATCGGTTGCGCTCAAGGATTAAAATGTTGAAAATCAAAACAATAATCCAAAAAGTTAAAGAGCCAATTAAAACAACCGCCGAAATGACCAAAAGGGTCAAGCTAAAAACCAGATAAGGGCAGAGTTATTCACGAGTGACATTCTCCTTAGTTTTCACAAAATCAGACAATCAGGTAGTTTCTCGGCACCTTCTGATTTGTTGTGTCAGAAAACAAACTACATTGTATGCAATATCTAGTATAGGAAAATTATTACCATATACATTTAACAAATTTCAGTATTCATTTAAGCTTTTTTAATTCCCGTGTAAAACCATTTTTACTATATTGTAGTGAAATTTTGTCCTTAAATTTTTAGTCAAAGACTAAGATATCCTTGAAGATCATTAGTCAAAGACTATACATGTAAGATACCCTTAAAGTAAAGTCAAGAAATACCAAAGCGATATTCGAAGGAGGGGAAAATCGAAACGACTGACAAACTCCGGAGAACAACGAAGACAAGACCAAAACAATACATGCACTACAATTAAAAACTAAAAACATATGAACAACATGGACCCGACCAAAAACCGGGGTTAGACTCAGGTGCTCTGGAAGAGTAAGCAGTCCGGTATGAGGAAGGGATAACATCAACGAAACAGGTCCATTTTCATTTGGGAAACGGTTTTTTCATACCTGTCAACCAAGTCATGATGACGTCGATAAAACTTTAATAAGGATGACTCCAACACACGAGCAACATACCTCCTGTCTGAGCAACTTTTCTGTCAGGAGCCGGGCTCTGTCCAGGAAGCCAATGTATATGTCACAAGCTCTGGAATAATGTATGAGTTATGAAATATATACTCCATACGCCGGCGCTTCTGGAATATTGCCGCTCAAAAAATGGAAGTTGACGATTGCAAAGTCAAAGTCATCCCGTTTGTCGTAAAGTTTTGTATTCAACCTTCCTCTGGTGTCAGTTTCGAGGTGAAAGTCAAGATAAAATGCAGACTTGACAGTGTCTGTGGTATCCTTAATTTCAAGCTCATTGGATAGATGAGATGTAAGAAATTCCCAAAACGTGAATTGTTGAGTGATAAAACATCATCTATGTAGCGGAAGCTGAAATTAAAGGTACGGGCTAACTTTTGTTTTTTTCTTAAGAGGCCCGTCAAGGAATTCTGCCTCATGGGAGTAAAGGAACAAGTCGGCCAGGAGTGGCGCCCAATAAGTACCCATAGGAATGCCAATTGTCTGTTGGAAAATACGTTCACCAAATTGAACTGAATTTTAGAATGGATCACAAAAAATGTAGATGAGTCTGTTACTTATATACCTTAATTACCTTCTGTCTCAATCATATTGTTTTAGTTAACCCTCCTTCAACTTGTGCGATTGTTCATAAGATAATTATATAACTAAACTAAAAGATTGCGTTTTGTTATAAAAAAATAAATTGTATCACAAAATACTGAAATAAATATGATGCACTGTATGGTCATTTCGTTGACTGACAACCCATCAGCAGTGCTCGAGATCAAAATGTTGGAAATTCTGTTAAAGATATAATGATGAATTAATAAGCACAACCACCAAAAACAAAAACAAAAATAAAACAAACAGGAATCCAAATTGAGCTAAAGGTCACCTCTGCATCAAAAGGAAGATCTAGCCTTAGAAATTTCTGGTAATTTTTGTCAAATTTTGAACGGAAAATTTAAAGGCATTTAAGTAATGAATCATGCCAGAACAAACATTCTGGCTAGTGGGCTGATAATGCCCTATAATGTACCCCTTCACAGACCAAGCATACATATTTTTAACGCTTTTGACATTTATTAGAATCTATGCAGATGAAGAGGGACTTTGATTTCTGTTCAGATTATTTACTGGTCCGTTATTTAAATGCAATCAAAAGCTTTTCCGTAATTGGCAAAAAATGAAAATTTATTATTCATAAAAAAACTTTGAAATGTTAGTATCTTATTAATGTAGGCCAGGTCTAGTCACATTATAATACATAATACATGATACATGTGAGATAGGAGTGATATTATAGAATGTAATGCACGGTGTCACATTTACTAAAATTCAATATGGTTAGAAATTTCAAACTATACGAGAATACTAAACTCCAGATATTTAAATTTGTAATTTTATTGAGGTTTTTCTGTACGTCTGTGGCGCATGAATAAACTTCTTCGAAACATTTTTTTTTTATTTGTGTATGTGGCGTTTTGAAAAGAGGGTGTGCAGGTCCCGTGATTACAATTCAGTTTACACTATGTACGATTTCCGATTTTAGTTGTATGTATGAACCAAACTTTGTTCCTGTGAAAGATGTTCCCCCTGAAGTAATTTCAGGAGAAATAAGTTCTGATGGAACCTATTTCAAGCATAAGTTCTATTAAAAAAGTTTAATTGCTATTAAAATGTTCCTGCATATATCTGGTGAAATACAGTGTACATTCCAGTGCTATTAAATATGTTCCTTATTGGGTGAAATAAGTTCCTGTGTTGTGAAATGAGTTCCTTATTCACCAGGTGAAATAGTTCCATTACTATGAAATAATTCTTCATGTAAAATATGTTGTGACAAATATTCATGGCCTGAAAAATGTTTCAAGACCTTAATTTCTTCTTGTTCATGTACGTTCCGGTGTGAATCTTTTTTCAAGTATAGATTTTACAACGCTGGGACATATTTTTTTGTTTTATTTGTCCCAGGAACTTATTTCATATGAAAAATACGTGTTATAGTTATTTATTTATTTAATCCTACATGTAAATGACTTATGAAAGGGCTTTTTTTGCTATTTTTCACGATTTGAACCTATATACAGCAAGCAGAGTGCCTTGATCAGTTTCATCATCGGAAATAATTTTAACCCCTTAAATATAATTTTCCTTAAGACATCGATCCCCACCTGAAAAAAATACCTGCCTAAATAAATAAAATGTGCCCCCCCCCCCCCCCCACCCAAATATATATATATAAATAACATAAAACAGATCACACTCAAAATATTTGTCATGTTACTTTGGATAAATCCCCTGTACGTACAGCATGTACAGGCTCGTCATGATCGTACTAGATTTTTAGGTTCAATTTTCTTAATGTTGCTATTTCCTGGGACTATTATACTAACAGTATAATAGTCCCAGCTATTTCGGGGGGTTCAGCCTGGAGCATTTCAAAGTATTTTTGGGGGGGGGGGGGGGTAAATTATGTGGACTGGAAATTATGTGATATTTTTGGGGTGCTAAAATTTTAGGAAGAATATTGTCTGAGACTACTATATGTGTTATAGTAGTCTCAGATTGTATATGCCAGTTTCTCAGGGTTCTTTTTTAAATGTGTTTACTTTCAAATATTTTAAAGTATTCTTCCACAGTTTAATACTTGGAAAACATATACAAAGGACCCCTCGGCTGGCCAAAATGTAGTATGGCAGAAACGTCCTTTTGCTTATTTCAAAAACTTTCAACTCTTAACAAAAGAAAATACCAACATTTTTATCCAACATTAGTGGGTGGATTTATTTGGGTAAGTACGGTAGTAATGCGACATTATATATATATATGATATAATTTTACAATTAACTTTAAATAACCTTTCATTTCGACAATTAGGTTATTTCTAAAGTTGAATCTTTATATTTTTTTAGTAGCCAATATTTTTACGACAAATAAGAACTGGTATTAATGACTTTATTTGCGAGCGCTCTTTGTTAACACTACATTTTTGCGTTACCAGGCGAGATGTTCGGTTTGCGGCAGAAAGTGACAAGTCAGCGACAAACAGGTGGTTGTTATTTTGAATACTGTCAAAAATAATTAAAGTTGTCACGATTTGTAAATTGGAGTTGAAAATGCAAGCAGGCGAAGTCAGAGTAGCAGAAGATAGCGACTTTAAGCGATTCATTGACCTGTGTAACGAAACAGAAGAATGGACACAAGTGTATAACAAGAAAAACATAGTCGTGTCAACAAAAAATAATGACGTCTCAGAATTTAAAATGTTAAAGGTACATGCTTATTCTCAAGATATTTGAAGACATTCCTTCCCTGTGTTCAGAGCTTTTGTGTGCTCAGCTCTTCAGCTCGGGGATTAAAATAAGCGGTCTCCCATGGAAATGGGAATTTTGGTTTGTTCGCCATAATTCCCATTCACCCAAATACTAGTTCACCCTGATTTTTATATTATTAATATGTAAAATACGACTGATATATTTGAATTGAAAGATTCAAGTGGCTATTTTTTGTTCTAACGATATTTGTCTTATGGAACAGAGCACTAGACTTTGTACCTGTCTAAAATGTGTTAAGTTTAAGATTTTAATTTTATCAAAACTTGAGTTGTGATTTGTATATTTTGGACAAAAAAATTGAAGCAAGTCAGAATTTTTATTACAATTAAGAAAGAAATACAATGTATGTGCTTGATCATCAATGGAATTTTGATTACGGAATTTACATTATCTGTTTTGAAGTGGAATTCTCCCTAACTCTAGTCACATGTAGCTCACCTGTCCTAAAAGGACATGTTAGCTTTTGCCATCACTTGGCGTCCAGTGTCCGTTTTCAAAGATCTTTTTCTCTGAAACCACTGAAACAATTACAGCCATACTTAGACTTATCTTGAATAAAGTATATGTTTTATTTTATTGTCCGCTGAGAAACCTGGCTGCCATGGCTAAAAATAGAACATAGGGATAAACTGCAGTTTTTGGCTTATATCCAAAAAACAAAAGCATTTTGAGTAAAACTGACATGAGTAAAAATGTTCATCAGGTCAAGATCTACCTGCCATGAAATTTTCAGATCGATCGGTCAACTCGTTTTTCAGGTTATTGCCCCTGAATTGTAAATTTTAAGGAAATTTTTCAGTTATAGGTTATTGACTTGAATATTATTATAGATAAGGACAAACTGTAAACAGCAAAAATGTACAGCAAAGTAAGATCTACATATACAAAAAAGTTAGCATTAATAAAATCATCAATTGACTCCTTATGGGAGTTTTTGCCCTAGAAAGATTACATGTAAACAGTAATTATCAGTAAAAATACTGGTCTGACATATTGTCACCGATGTTAAGAGCATAACTTGAAATAAATGGTAGATCTACAACTAAAATGAAGGGTCATGGTCATTGAAAAGGTCCATAGCAACCATATATATTTGGAATAAGGACCCTATAATTTACCTGTACAAGTCAAAAAGAAAGGTCAAGAGTCAAGGTCATTGAAAAAGTCCATAGCAACCGTATATATTTAGATTCTTGACTTACTTGACTTATTTCCGTCTCTCCTTGAGAGATTATTTTGATTCAGGACCCTATTATTTAGCTTTAAAAGTCAATATGGAGGGTCAAGCAGGGATCCTCGCAACGCATCTAGATGCGTCCTGTATGCGCCTTTTTTAGTCCGGATGCAGCAATTTTACTTTATATTGTAGATGTGTCCCTTTACGCGTCTACGTACGAAGACGGATTTCGATCATGTCCGGTCCATTTCCAATAGGATACATTTGTACATGTACTAACTTTTGTAAACAATGTAAATGCAAAGAAAATTTACCTGTGATCAGCCTGGTAGTTGTCTTAATAAAAGAAGTTGATAATGTTTTTAGGACAATAAAAGTGCCAAACAATTAGAAAAGAAGATAATAACATGATGTACCAGTTTATATTAACATGTTTCTTACTTTTAACATTCGTTCTCCATTTGATGTTTGTTTAAACTTTTTTAGTGTTTCATGATTGCATTGATGAATTAAAATATCTCTAAATCTTTCTCAAGCTACAGTCAGACATTTGGGGGAAATCAATTTCAAAATGTTAATTTTCTTTAACCTTGGGTATTTAAAAATATTTGAAAAAATCTACAATTTGAAAATAAAACAAGGTGAAAAAGTCATATATGGTTTTGAATCAAGCATATACTGAGAGTGACATGATTCAAAATTTTGGAAACATAACTCGTGAACATTCAAGAACATCACACCGTACGTGGTCATGTCATATATTCTGGACCTGCAGAAATTTGGGACTCACCAATTTCAAAAGTGATAAGTCGAGGACTCACCAAGGAAAAATCCTATGAGGAACCCTGGAAAAGGTCATTGAAAAAATCCATGGAAAAGTCACTAGCAACCAGATATATTTGGTTCAGGACCCTAAAATTTACCTGTTCAAGTCAAAATGGAAGGTCAAGAGTCAATGCCATTGACAAAGTCCATAGCAACCGATGAAAAAGTTCCTACCAACTATATATATTTTGGTTAAGGACCCTAATATGCTGTTGGCGTGACCAATGATGCAAAGCAATAGCCCTTTCCAGAAACTCATTTCCGGTATCACGATTCTGACTCTAAAATTATGATTTGAAGCAAGTTATTTCCCTTACTTTACTTACCAGTTTCCGGCAAACGAAACTTTTTCTAGCCTTAGTATGTAGCACAATATGGCTGCCCCCATTAAACAATACTTTTCTAAATGACCCATATGTAGAAAATGCATATGCTCCTGTAGTGCTTGCTGCGCTCACTATAATATAGCTGTACAAGTCAAAATGTTGGCCAATAGTCAATGCCATTTAAAAATTCCATAGCAACCAATGAAAGAGTCCCTAGCAACCATATATATTTGGGTTCAAGATTCTATATTTTAGCTGTTCAAGTCAATATTTAGGCGAAAAATGCAACAGTATACATTAAATAGCAAAATGATCATTGATGCAAGATCTACACAAAAAGTAACAGGTGAGCAATTCAGGCTCTTGGGAGGCTATTGTTCCAAATATGATCACAAATTATAAAACTTAGTTATCAATTTCCCAAATTCAAAATTTGTGTTTTAGATTGAGCTCTGGTTCTGTTTTATGTTTCAAATATTAATAAAAATGCATTTTATTTTATTTCTTTCATTAAAGGAATTTATCTTTAAATGATTCAATAAAAAAGTGAAATTATTTGTGGATTCTGATGCAATTCTAATAAAAAAATGTTATAATCAAATCAAATTTATTAGCTCAATTATGCCCAATTAAGGGCCAATGGTTTACACATCAGAACAGTAAACAACAATACAAGTGATATAATGCAGTAGTAGTAATACAATGTACCTATCAAATAATTTAATCCTCAAGACCATTAATTACCTGATAATCATCTGTCGTCCAAGTTTATGCTAATTACTAAAACAACATGCTTAACTAAAAACATAACCTATTGTTCTCACCATGTTGGAAAAGATGGAATAAGTCAATTTTAACCAATAATTAATAAATAAATAGATTTTAATACAAATATAAATATAATTTTATAAAATTTATGAAACTTTTCAATTTTATCTTCATTTGTGAGATCTCATTTTTCATTTGTGAAAATTTCATAAATACAAATTTTATACACTGTAATTTCAAAACTTGATAAACTCCTTTATATAAATTTTTCATGAACACTCTCTCCCATGGCTCTATTCTATATACTATACATGTGTATATATAGGGAGAATGTACCTGTTACCTGCCCATGGCAACTCGAATTTTGGACAGAATTCTGTCATTCAAAAGGTAATTTTTCAAGATTTTCTTTTATCATTATTACTTTAACTTTTATTCGTTTTTTATGCGTTTTTCATGACAGAATGAGTTTATTGAGATCACCACCTTTTTGGTAGTGCTGGAATTTGGCCAGTTTGTACTTGTATGCATTTTTCAACACATACCATCATGTAGAGGAACAATTTTTTCTGCCACGTTTTATGTTCGGCGGGTGCATTTGATATATATGTTGGTCCATTATACAACTAAAAATCGCCATCTTAAACCATGTGATCAACCAAAATTACAAATGCGGACCAATGACGATAAAATTTCATTCCAGGCACATTCGTGTTTTCTGTGTTCGGTGAAAATGAACATAGCATGTCATCTTTCTTTGAATGAAGCTAAGATTTGAAGTAAATAAGTTATAACATCTTAAGAGAAGACAAAGTGCAATGAATTTTCACCCAACAGAGAAAAAACAGGTGTGACCTGGAAAGTGAGATTTTATTCCAAGTGGCTTCTTTTATAACAGTTTTTATTTTGTTAACATATGTGTACGTGAATAAAAATTATCTTGAACAAAATAAATTATTTATGGACTTTATTTATATATTCATAGTTTAAAAAGTTGATTTAAGCCCATAAATGATTTATTTTATGAATATACACTCATAGTTTAAATAGATAATGTAAATTCATAAATGATTTATTTTGTTCAAGATACTCTTTATTCACGTAAAACAACGCTGGAAGTAAATGGTTGAACGAGACGAGCATCCATGTTTCTGAAGCTTTTTTAAGGGCACAGGTCTTTAGATTGTTTTTGCCACTTCTGCCTTAAACTCAGCTTGCTTCCCTTCCTTATTAAATAATGTGTTGTAAACATCAGCTCATGTGTTCCTGTTTCTTGAAAAAAATATTTTGAAGTCTTGTAGCCCAGATGGCTACAAAACTCCCGATACTTATTTATATCCCTGGACAACTGTATCAGTGAAAAGTTATGGTGTTTTCTCTAGAAATTGGTGAAGGCATTGTAATTTTTCAAATGGGGGCAACTTATAATTTTCGAGTAAATTTTTTTTTTTTTTTGAGGGGGGGGGAGTGTGGAGCACAGTCTTAATAGATAAGCATTTGCTACAGTTACCATATATACCTAGTATTCAATTAATTTACAACTTTTTGAAGAAATAAGACCCCAGGAAGGGTTTAATTTCTATATTTCAAAGGGCATAAAAAGAACACGAATTTCTCCATCACATGCTTCAAATTGACCATCTGGTAGTTATTGATTAAGATTTTGTTAAGTGTTGAGAGCTATCAGAAAAGTTGTTTTGTTACAGTAATATGTGGAAACCCCAACTGTCCTAAATTCCAGATGACCAGAAATGTTGATACTTTCTCTGACAATGACAAATTTGGACTTGTTGGTTTTTTGGGGGGCAGTTGCATTTGTACAAACAAACATAATTTTACTTTTGGCTCGGTACATTTAAAAAGTATGCAGAGGGCAGCATGGCACCCAGTGAGGAAGGCATTGTGAAGCACCATGTTGTCAGAATTGACTCTTAAAACAAATTTATCATGTAATTTTGTATAATTCCTGGCAATTAAATTTTTTGATTGTAGATTAAGACAACATTTACAGATGTAAGAGCAGACGTGTTGTATGATGTTTTACATGATCCAGAATACAGAAAAGTTTGGGACCATTCAATGATAGAAGGATATGAAATTTGTTGTATTAATCCTAATAATGATGTAGGATACTATTCAAGTATGTAAAATAATTTGAGTAGATGTGTTACAAACAGTACGTTGGAAATCAGGAAAAAGACAGATGTGGGGTTAATGCTTACAAGAAAGTATCGGTGCAATATTGAAACATGATAAAAAAAAAGCAAGTAAATTAATAACACATGTATTGCTGTTCTTCATCTTAGAAATAAGGTCTTTAAATAAAAACATGCCAACCTTTGAGCAGGATAATAAATGTACCAATATAAAATTTTTCTGACTTGCCTGTAGAAGCAGTAACTGTTAATTTTCAATATGGATGAAAAAGCCCTTTCAGATAAAACCTTTTCTAATACAAGAACAGCATGATACAAGGCAAACAGAGAATTTTTTCTATGTAGAAACCATGTTTTTACTTGAATAACATCCTATTGTCTTAATTGACATGAACATTCAGGGTAGCTGAATTACATTTTTAAATTGTTATTAAGTGTTTTTTGTCTCATTACTTTCCTTTAAAGTTTGAATAAAGAAAAATCCTAGTAATACAATTAACTTTTATTTAAACCCTGTATATTATTCATTAAAATATATATTGTAATCAATACACATGCAGTTACTGTTATATGTTTTATTTTATAGTGAAATGTCGACCATTTAAGAGCAGAGATTTTGTTACACAGAGATCATGGTTAGATATGGGTTCACAGTATTGTATAATAAACCATTCGGTTAACCACAAAGTAAGATCTGAGGTCAAGTCTGATAAAGGTTTAATATTCTTAATGTTGTAACTTTTTAATTGAGATTTAGTGGTAAAATTTTGTTTTCTAAAGCCACGTAAGCTGCTATGTAGTAACTGTGTACTACTGTACATATGGAGTCATTTATTTTGGTGAAAATACATTTTCAAGATTTAAAATTTTGTTTTCTCAAGGATAGAGAATTATATTTTGAAATCTTTCAAGTAATAATACTGCGAGAGTTATATTTTTGTTGAACAGTTACATTGTGTTTCAGCTGAATTCCCCCCCCCCCCCCCAAAAAAAAAGAAAAGAAAAAAGAAATTGAATACCTGTAGTATGAGTACTGCAAATTTGGATGCAATGATATTGTTTATTCCCAAATTTTTGTTTGAAAGTAATCTTGATATCAAATGTTTTGTTCCTAAAACCTGCATTGAGCCAGACAAACTCATTAATTCATGAATATGAGTAAAATAATGATTTTTAGATTTACCTGGAAAATATGAGGGATTATTCCTTTGTGACTTTTAACTCTTTAATACAATACTATAGCTTTACTTTCTTGCATAGAGTATGGAATTTATTTCAAATGTGAATTGTATAATTATTTTGTAGCAAGTTCCATCAAAGAAAGGTTACATAAGAGGAGTGTCATATTTAACAGGGTACCTTGTGAAGAAAATGGAGGGATCAAAATGTCAGTTCACATATGTATCACAGTCAGACCCTAAAGGTATGTATATTTTTACAAATTCATGTTTGTTTGAAATAAAAATTTAAAAATTATAGATATCTACAAATTATTTTTGCATGCAGTGATTATGTAAGAATATTTTCGCAAAAGTTTTATTGGTTTGCTTTATTAAAGTTGTTAGAACATCGTTCTGGTGCTGGTTTGCATTTTTTTTCAGGAACTGTTTATCATAAATATAGTTCTGATTAACCTACAGCAATTAACATCATTTGTTTTGTAAAAAAAAATTGCAATATAAGTTTTTCCAATTGCCAGAAAATGTCGATTTATTTTCCCAATAGAAAAAGGTGGAGGGTAATTTTTAAAAATCAAGATAAAATCATTGACATGACTTGACAAATTTTATTCTTCAAGTTATTGAATCTTTATTTAAATAGTTTTGAAAATTACTTTTACAGTTAGATGTCATGTTGCTGCGAAAAACTTAAAAAAAAAAATTTTCTAAATGTGATGTGCATTATCTTGCAAAATGTTGATATTACAAAATAACAGATGTAACAAGACAATTAAATGTTCAGTGAGTTGATTTATGCCAATTCGCCCCAGTCAGATATATAGAGTTGAGAAATAATTAATATTGGCTTCAAAATATCCTGATTTTACCATGGGTATGCCCTCTATGCCAAATATTTTGCCACTAGGGACAGAGTGGTTAAATATCGACATAAAGGGTGTAACGTTGGAATCAGAATATCCATATTTTACAATGGATGTAGACTGCAGCATGTTATATTAGAATAAGTTATTTATTTATTGAAATAGGAACTTTTTTTATTGTACCAATATTTAATTTTGTCCAAATTTAAAGTAATCTATATCTTTGCAGGGAAGCTGCCATCGTGGGCTGTCAACAAATTGACACAGATTTTGGCACCTAGGGTAAGTATTCATTAAAAATTTACATGTCTGCATTTATGTATCTTGTTATGTCTCAGTAACAATTTTTGTACAGTTTGAATAGTTGAATTCAGATTTTTAACATGCAAGTTTTATGGAATTGAAAATTAGTCTGACGAAAAAATTAGTTTTGAGATTAAGGTTGTTCGCTGTTCATGTTTTGGTCTTTTGTCAGATTTTCAGAATCCTCGAGTTTTACCCATTTTTTAAACATGAAGTTTTTTGCCCATGAACCCCTACTTTTTCTTTTATAATTCAATCATATATACTGTAAAATGGTAATTGACAAAATCTTATGAAATCCTTTTTATTTTTTCATACATTTTTGAGAGACTGAAGTTAGCAATGCAAAGACAAGGAAAAATCCAGAGAAAACCCATTTCCTGCAAATTTTCAAGGCCTTATAGCTCTAAAATGAGCACATGAACCTATATTTTTTTCTTGCTTATTTTTTTACTATTCATATGTTCTCTCAAACTAAAACATCTATTTCAAATCCTATTTATTTCCTATTAGACCAGCGATCATCCTTAAAGAACAGAAATAACTTAACCTGCAAGCAAATGGTAGGAAAAATATGTTTTCCTCATAACTCTTTATTTATGGTGCATAAAAATTATAGCAGGAAATGGCTGGAAATTTTGCTTAATTTAAGAAATAATTCACAGTAGCTTCAAAATACCCATGGGTATGCACTTGTGCCAATATTTTGTCATGAGCTACAGCAAGTGGTAAAATGTTGGCATGAGGTAAAATCATGATACTTTCAAGCCACCACGAATTATTTCCATGGTTATTTCTATTCTAATAGGACAGTTTCTACAACATTTGAAACCCCGCAACATAGGTATTCAGACACAAAGACACCATTACACAACACAAGTTATACTATGACATCGATAAAGCTTGTTGGAAACTTTACTGTGATGGTGCCAAACAAGCCGTTTGACGTCTGTGATGTTGGAATCAAAATATTCATATTTTACAACGGATGTAGACTGAAAGCATTTGAAGCAGGTCATATTAGAATAACTGACAAATGATACTAATTATGTTTTCAGCATATTGAATTAATGTTTGTTGTAAACAAGTAATTTTTATCAATTTATAAATACTGCAGATATTATAAAAAGATGTGATATAGAATTTATTTTTGTATTGTAGGTGATCTCCAGAATACATAAAGCCAGTTTGAACTATGAAAAATGGAAAAGAACACACAATCCTAACTTTAAACCATGGTTGTTCCCAGAACAAATGACACTTCCCAGACTTAAAATGGAAGACATTAGTCCTATATCAGAGTATACATTAACAGAATCATTAGATGAAAGTAACATGAAAGAAGAAGATGTAGATGAAAATGACATAAGTGATGATGATTCATCTGATTGATCATAGGGTGGTTTAGAGAGAAAAAATTGTTACTTGTGATATATTACATTTAACATAAACAGAATATGATTTCTGTGTTATATTTAAAATACTTATGTAAAGAAATTGATAACTATTTTTTGAGAACTGTCATATTTGATATATTTATGTTATTTAAAGATCTTTGATAAAAAAACTTAGTGATTTTTAGGAAATGAAAATGCAAAAATTATATACTTAGAAAGAATATGAGTAAATTATTTTTATGAAGACAGATGGTTGATATTCAAACAAAGTGAGCCAGTTCATTAATACCTTCATGAAGGGATTGACCTGGTTTAAAATATTCAAACCCAATTTTTTTTTCTCTTAATTCACTTTTTTAAGAATAATCATAATCCTCTATCCTAAATGGTTTGACTGTTATTATTCTGTTTTGACAACTAAACATTTAGGAAAATATTCCTAGTTACAAATTGTTACATACATATTTATAAAATACCTCAGTTTAAATGGACTTTCTTCTAATGGGCATTTTGTTTCTGATTCTACATATACATGTATATTTTTAGTCGGTAATAGTTTTGGGTTATTTATCATAACTGGTATTACTTATAAAATACTGCACTATAATGGTAGTTTTTAACAAAATACAATTTTGAAACAAAAGTAACAATTTTTGGAAATATTGGGAAATCTCAGATAGAAACTTCACTGTCTGAAACCTTTATTTTATACCTATATACAAAAATGTATGTATAACCATTGTGGTACATTTTTTACAAATACATTATGTAACTAACAGATATGTATAAGACATATTTTAAGTTTGTTGAGTTAATTTTCATTAATAAGGAGAGGTCACAGTTAGTTTCAGTTTGTCAGTATCAATAGAATTATTTTGGCATTACACATGTCTTTGTTAGAAATGTTACCCATAAAGTTTGTAATATTGGTTAATTCTATGGTTGGACAAAGTATGATATTTTTGTGTCCTGCCAACAATAGTTGGGTGACATATAGATTTTCGGTCTGCATTTGTTCATCTGTCCCAGGTTAAGGTTTGCGACGAAGCTTTTATTCTGTGACGTGAACATGGAAATGTGATGGTGAATCTTCAGGTTATGGTTTTCGTTGAAGTTGAAGTAAGGAGATTAGGTCGCATCATCATGAAACTTTGAATACATATGTACGTCATAAAATACATACCTTTTTATGGTTTTGACTTTTCATTTAACATCTAATGCTACTGACTCTGGTTTATATTTGCATTAAATCTTTTTTTTCTCTGAAGATGGGGTCACATCATGATGAAAATTAGTACATATGTACATCATGATATGATCTGTCTAAAAGTTATGTCTTTTCATGGTTATGACTTCAAAGGTGGGACATTAGTTTCATCCTGACAATGTCCATAAATTTTCTTATTATTATAGCGAGCGCCATAGGAGCATATGCATTTTCTACATATGGATCATTTAGAAAAGTCTTTGTTTAAGAAGTGCAGCCATATTGTGCTACATACTAAGGCTAGAAAAAGTTTCGTTCACCGGAAACGGAAGTAAGGGAAATAACTTGCTTCAAATTATTATTTTAGAGTCAGAATCGCGATGCCAGAAATGAGTTTCTGGAAAGAGCTATTGTAGTGCTCGCATCATTTGCCACACCAACAGCATATTAGTATTAATGTGTTCTTATTTGATCTCATCAGATAAAACAGAATTTTAAAATTGTTTTGAGATTTTTAGAGCTTACAAGAAACTGACTATTACCAAGATTGTACATAACTTTAGCTTGATAAAAACTCCTGTGAAGTTAAAAAAAAGGGAGTGTTTATGAAAATGGGGCTACAGAGGCCTCTGTGGCATCTGCCACGGGTATAGCGATTAGTATAGGTTTGTTGAACTTATTTCCTTATCAACTACAATTAAATAGTTTAGACAGTTGAAAATTTAATTACAAATATAGCCAAAAAGAAATATTGTTCTAACATTATTTTGTTGATGTCACTTTTTTGGTGGTAGAATCTCAGGGTATATATTCTAGTGATGTTTCACTATTTGTGGATAATGTTACTTCTGAATTTCAAAATATCTAGATATTAACATTGTTTTATTAAGATTAATTGTTTTATAAACAACAGTGATTTTATTTCTGTAAAATTTCATTTATATACTAATTTGGGTAACTTTTACAAGATATATTCATTTTATCTTTTTTGAAGATGTAGCTTGGGGAGGATGCAAGAATCAAGTAAGAATTTATCACTGTGTTCCACTAAATTAAGTTAAGGTGTACCCTGTAAGAGATGGGATCATGGTATCTTGGGTAGAAACATCCACAAGAATTTTATCAATTTGATGTAGATTTCACTAACCACATTGTATATTAATTATATCGAATTCATTCCGAGACAAGGTGAACTCATTGATTACATGTACCTATGTTATTAAGTTCAGATTTACTCACTAGTTTTTATGCATGCATAGAGAAACCATGACCAATTCATGCTATTTTTTATTTTCGAAGATATATTAATATATTTATTTTGTGCCAAAAATTTAATTGCAAAAAATATGTTTAGCAGAGTTTCATTTGTTGTTTAGATGTAATATATGACAGAGATTGAATCACTTTTTACATGCAATCAGCTTAATTTGTTCACTTGGATTCAGAATGACCATGTAATAAAAATATTTATTATATGACTATAAATAACTAAGATTCTGATTGGTCCGACGAGGAAATGAATTTTTTTTATTAATAAGGATGCTTATACCACCAGGCAAATATTATATTGTTCAGTTTTTGACATGTTAACTTAATTTGTCATTGTTAAATTGTTATATTTGAAAAAAAGAGTTTTTTTATGGCTGATACAAGTTCAGGTTAGTCATATAATAAAACAATTGATGACTTAGATTTCAGTTAATATAATGATTTATCAATCCTCCAGATCTTATATTACCTCGGCCGATGGACTCTGTGATTATTTTATGTTGATGCTTTACATACAGACCTGATTTTCTTCTGCTTTTGGAAGTGCTGATTTGTCCATTAAGGTTTCTTTATTATGCATAGTAAAATGGCTGCCAAAGTATCATTTCTGCTCTTTTTAGGTGGTTGTCAAAATCAGCTCTTTACACAGAAACATATAGGAGTTCAAAATACATATCTTTTCAGTCTTTTTTATTAACAATTCTGGTATCAAACATTTTACAGAAATTATTTACTCCATCATACTTGTTGCGGAACGCATGGTCGACAAGTAGGGATCACTATCTGTCATCTTGCATCGTCACACTTTTCTTCTATCCTCAACTACTCGTAAACCGCCCAAATGAATTTTATGAAACTTTCTCTGTGCATGAACCTTAATGCACAGGTGTGCATATATATTTCATTTTTAGAAAATTTTTAAAAATTTTTGGTAAAAATTTACATTTTTGAAAGAAAAGGGGGGGGGTCAAAACTTCTATCCTCAACAACTCCATAACCACTCAAAGCAGTTTAAACCTTAATGCACAGGTGTGCACATATATTTCATTTTTATAAAATTTTAATATCTTTTGTAAACCTTGACGTCCGCAAGCGACATATGTCTTCCTTGGAAGACTCACACATTTTATTTTAACATATTTAAACATATGATGCATTGGTTGATAAGGTTTTTCTTAATTATACCTTTCAAAGGTTTTTTTATGAATTGCACAATTTTACATTGCATACATTTTTCCTAGACTGTGGGTTTTGGTCTTTTTCACTGATATTTAGTCACCAATTTATAAATTTTTGACGTTGAGAGGTGTATTGTTTGCTTATATTATTATATGACATTATATTGTATAAATCACGCCATTGTGCTTAGCTATGCAATACATAATTTGTGTGTTTTTTACACGGACGTATTAAGTGGTATTAATGTACAGTTTTATATGATATTTATTACATGTATTTGGCATTGTGAATTTTTGGAAGAAATCTAAAACATAAAATACTACAATGAATTTTTTGAAATAGATGAGTTCTGTAAATTTAGGAATTTTCACCTTTTTTTTTGTCTGATGCACAAGATAAAAGTAGAGCGAAATTCTGGTCTGACATTTAAACATGAATACCTTAAGTACCAGTAATTATCTCCCTTCAAATAAATGCTTGTTCTTTGTAATTTCAGTTACTAAAACCCTTTTACACAGTCAAACTGTTTTAGTCTGTTCTTTTCATGTTTAGAATACTACAGTATATGTAATACGTTTCCAACAGAAACACTGGAGGCATATTGAAAATTCTTTGAAATATTTGTAAACTCCTTGAAGAGGAAACAGACCCCAGTTTAATATCTCAAGTAGAAATTTTAGTTTGAGAAGTTTGTTTGTACATGTATTCTCCTTGTTGAAACTAGGTGGTAGCATGTAAAATGTTTTTGTAAAAAATTGCCAAAATGTTTTATCTTAATTTTTATAATTGTTTTTGTTTGCTCATATTGAAAATATAAATGTGCATAATAATTTTGTAGTCTGGAATTAATTTGTATTGTTATTTATTATTTTTCTTGTTGAACAGAAGGTTGTTTCCAAAGTATATACAGATAAATTTTCTTCTCTTCAGTCCTGTGGGTTCCTGGGGCATTTAGGCAACCCTTACCCTTTATATCCAGATATGTATTAACATTAATACGTCGGGATTTTTTTATCTCTGATATCTCAAAGTACAGCAGAACTTCAATAAATTGAACTACAAGGGACCATCAAAATTTGATCTTATTATCGGTAGTTTGAGTTACCTAAGTTTGTACCAGTATGGAAAATTTTGAGGGCCATATCTGATATGAGTTCATAAAGCAGATAATTACCATGAAGTATATTATGAAATAAAAATATTAAAGGGGATTAATCTGGGATAAATCACTAATTAACAGTAATCATAACATCTGTCATCCAGCTGTAAACATTTACCTGTCAGGTTAATCTATTTTTATCACATATGTGATTGTAACATGCATACCTGTAAGAACCAGGTAACAAGCTTGTCCATTTAATTATTGAGTGATGAAATACAAAATTTTATTATTTTCTGGACCGACTTTGTTCGAATGTTTGAGAAATTGGTGTTTGAGGAACGGTTTTTTTAATATGAAAATAAAAGGTACATTGACGGGATTTTCAGTTTGGAGTAATTTGTGGTGTTTGACTGTATCTATAAGGATGGACAGTAATTGTTTTCTGTCTATGAAGAAATAACATTAATCATGTGTTGCACACTAAATTATCTGCATAGAGGGGATTTTTTAAAATGTGCATTGAGGTTACATAATATGATGAATATTGTATACAGAATTACTATATTCACTGGAAATGTGTTTACTTTTTTACATTCAGATCCCACAAAATACACAAAAAAAATGCATTTTAAAGGGAAATAACTCTTGTTTGACATTAGATTTATGGTAAACTAGCCACTCCTTCAAGTCATTTTCAGTTTTCTCATGACTGGCTGGTTTAGAGAAGTTTCACTATATTTGAAATATACTGAAAACAAAAATACTGTCAAATATTTAAAATTTAAATCCAACAGTTGTTTACTCTGTGAAATTACCTATATGTTCAGAAGAAAAAGGCAGTTTTTAAGATTAATATTTCTCTTTTATTCAATGGTCACAGTATAACAAATTCAGTGGACACAGTAGTGTATATGGTACAATTTGGATTCTCTGACAATACTCCTTACCTTCTATCACATCAAATATTTTTTACTTTTCTTTTTATTCTGAGATAACATGGTGTACTCTTGGATTGAATTATTTGATCTATCATATCCAATATCTAATAGATAGATGTGTTCATGATTGTTTACTATAGTTGACTAAATATTATACTTATATTTTTGTTGGGCTAAAGGTGATGGTTTTTACAGGAGAAATTTACAATTGGTGTTAAGTTAAACAGGATTATCCAACAAATTGACAGGCAGATGAGTTGGTTGTTAAGCTACTGGGTGATTTCAAACAGTCCTGAAGAAAAATTTAGTTTGCTGTCAATTTGTATAGCTCATGTTTGATTAACTCCGACACATGTAAAATGGAGACACATAGTTGTGATAGGTGAATAGCTAGTAGTACTGCTAAAGTCAGTGTGATGGATCGTTTAAATCTTACTGTAAGATGTCAGCATTTGACTCACTGAAACTTATACAGGATGTTTAAGATGAAGAATTGCAACAAAAGCACTGTTCACATGCTTTTATTAATATTTAATACTATCGCATGGGTCAGGTTCTTATGTACAGTAATAAAAATATGTTTTCAATGTTTAAGTGCATTATCTAAAGTGCAGGACACTTTTTATACGACCGCAAAATTTTTGCGGTCGTATATTGGTATGACGTTGGCGTCTGCGTCGTCGTCCGTCGTCTGCGGCATCGTCCGAAGACATTTGGTTTTCGCACTATAACTTTAGTATAAGTTAATAGAAATCTATGAAATTTAAACACAAGGTTTATGACCACAAAAGGAAGGTTGGGATTGATTTTGGGAGTTTTGGTCCCAACAGTTTAAGAATCAGGGGCCAAAAAAGGGCCCAATAAGCATTTTTCTAGGTTTTCGCACAATAACTCTAGTATAAGTAAATAGAAATCTATGAAATTTTAACACAAGGTTTATGACCACAAAAGGAAGGTTGGGATTGTTTTTGGGAGTTTTGGTCCCAACAGTTTAGGAATTAGGGGCCTTAAAAAGGGCCAAAATTAGCATTTTTCTTGGTTTTTGCACAATAACTTTAGTATAAGTAAATAGAAATCTATGAAATTTAAACACAAGGTTTATGACCACAAAAGGAAGGTTGGGATTGATTTTTGGAGTTTTGGTCCCAACAGTTTAGGAATTAGGGGCCAAAAGGGTCCAAAATTAAACTTTGTTTGATTTCATTGAAAATTTAACTATTGGGGTTCTTTAATATGCCGAATCTAACCGTGCATTTAGATTCTTAATTTTTGGTCCCGTTTTCAAATTGGTCTACATTAAGGTCCAAAGGGTCCAAAATTAAACTTAGTTTGATTTTAACAAAAATTGAATTCTTTGGGTTCTTTGATATGCTGAATCTAAACATGTACTTAGTTTTTTTATTATGGGCCCAGTTTTCAAGTTGGTCCAAATCGGGGTCCAAAATTAAACTTTGTTTGATTTCATCGAAAATTGAACTATTGGGGTTCTTTGATATGCCGAATCTAACCGTGCATTTAGATTCTTAATTTTTGGTCCCGTTTTCAAATTGGTCTACATTAAGGTCCAAAGGGTCCAAAATTAAACTTAGTTCGATTTTAACAAAAATTGAATTCTTGGGGTTCTTTGATATGCTGAATCTAAACATGTACTTAGTTTTTTTATTATGGGCCGAGTTTTCAAGTTGGTCCAAATCGGGGTCCAAAATTAAAGCTAAAAAGGGGGTAAATTTTTTTTTTTGGGGGGGGGGGGGGCAATTCTCCACAGCATATTGTATTACACAAAAGCAAAAAATTGAATATAAATTCAAATCATATGACCAATTCTAAGTTCTTTATTTCAGTTTTTTTATTATGGGCCCAGTTTTCAAGTTGGTCCAAATCGGGGTCCAAAATTAAACTTTGTTTGATTTCATCGAAAATTGAATTATTGGGGTTCTTTAATATGCCGAATCTAACCGTGCATTTAGATTCTTAATTTTTGGTCCCGTTTTCAAATTGGTCTACATTAAGGTCCAAAGGGTCCAAAATTAAACTTAGTTTGATTTTAACAAAAATTGAATTCTTTGGGTTCTTTGATATGCTGAATCTAAACATGTACTTAGTTTTTTTATTATGGGCCCAGTTTTCAAGTTGGTCCAAATCGGGGTCCAAAATTAAACTTTGTTTGATTTCATCGAAAATTGAACTATTGGGGTTCTTTGATATGCCGAATCTAACCGTGCATTTAGATTCTTAATTTTTGGTCCCGTTTTCAAATTGGTCTACATTAAGGTCCAAAGGGTCCAAAATTAAACTTAGTTCGATTTTAACAAAAATTGAATTCTTGGGGTTCTTTGATATGCTGAATCTAAACATGTACTTAGTTTTTTTATTATGGGCCGAGTTTTCAAGTTGGTCCAAATCGGGGTCCAAAATTAAAGCTAAAAAGGGGGTAAATTTTTTTTTTTGGGGGGGGGGGGCAATTCTCCACAGCATATTGTATTACACAAAAGCAAAAAATTGAATATAAATTCAAATCATATGACCAATTCTCAGTTCTTTATTTCAGTTATTCTGTGTCAGAAACCTATTATGTGTCAAATATTTGAAGAAATTTTCAATTGCACAGTATTGCGCAATAGCAAGAAATTGATATGTGTGCCCTGTTATCAAAACTTTATTATTAACAAATTCCTTTGGAAATTTGCCAATATAAAATGTGCTGATGAAGCTTTTTTGTTTATCTTATCTAAACTGCTTTTAATATGTATATTTAAAATTTGCCATCCATGACTATGATGTCATTTTCTATTTTAATATGTTATGGTGTATTCAAATGGGCTGTTATGGTTGCAAAGTATAAAGAAATGGGGGGGGGGGGGGGGGGGGGGGGGGGGGTTGAAAACAAAATTTGGGGGGGGGGGGTAAATGAGAAATTGGGGAGGGGGTAATTTTTTCTCATTTCATATTTCATAAATTAAAAAGAAAATTTCAAATTTTTTTTAGCAAAAAAAAGGGGGGGGGTTACAATAAATTTTATTGTTTTTTGGTTTTTTTTTTTGGGAGGGGGGTCAATGTGCAACTTCATAGTGTATTGCACAAAAGCTAAAAAAAGGGGTAAATTATTATTTTTTTGGGGGGGGGGGGGGCAATTCTCCACAGCACATTGTATTACACAAAAGCAAAAAATTGAATATAAATTCAAATCATATGACCAATTTTAAGTTCTTTGATTTCAGTTATTCTGTGTCAGAAACCTATTATGTGTCAAATATTTGAAGAAATTTTCAATTACACAGTATTGCGCAATAGCAAGAAATTGATATGTGTGCCCAATTTTAAATTTTAAATTGGTTATTTCTGATTTATATATAAAAACAAATAATACTGATATGGTTTGAATAGGTAAATTAAAAATTTTTAAGTTCTTAGACAACATTCATTCTGTGTCAGAAACCTATGCTGTGTCAAATATTTATTCACAATCCAAATTCAGTATTGTATCAAGCTTGAATGTTGTGTTCATAATTGCCCCAACTATTCAGGGTTCGACATCTGCGGTCGTATCTAGCTGCGCCCAGCGGAGCATTTTATTTTTTGATATTTTGTTGGCAATGCATTTTATTGTTATAGAATTAATATATACCTTTCATTTTGGAGATATACTGCATCAATAGATCTGTTAGATAAATATCTATAAATTTCTGTTTTTATATTTTATTTAGAATTGTTAATTAGGGAGGAATTGGAAAGTAAAATACTAGAGGTAAAAGCAGTATAATTTTTATACTTATTTTTCTTAAACCTGTCTCTATTATATCAGTGATAGAAAAAGAAATAGAAATTAAACTGACAATAAGATTAGCTGCAATATAACATATTAGTAAAGATATTATTTGTACCTTTTGTTGTAACTAATTATTGATCTTTCTAATACTAATATGACGCCAAAAAAATTTAATGGGGGCAGATTTTCTGATTCTGTGTACAATTCATTGATTTAGGCATTAAATTTGTAAAAACATGATGTTAATGAATGAATGCAAGATATTTTTTTGGCTTGAATATATTAAATTGTAGCCCTGTTTTTCTTTCCTCATAAAACCATTTTATGAAGCACAGATGAAAATGCTGTTGACCATTGCAATATCAGTTGAATTATTTACAAATTTATTATTAAGTTTATATATTGTTCTGTACATTCATTATATTGTCAAATACTTTAAGATATAAATTTATTTTTGCTCAAGTTGACAGCTTCTTCATTTATAAGAACATTTCTTATTCCATATGTGGTATGGATTATACTGACATGATTAAAAATACAGAGTTGTTGCAGTAATATTGGCCATTAATGTCCCAAGTTGTATAACATATTGGAGAAACTTGCAAGTACAATCAATTGATACTCTTAAAAAAACTTCATGGCTAAAATGTTAAAATAATAAAAATTAAATATTTATATACATGAAATGTCATTATTTTCATGACAAATTTCGCTTTGTGCATAATGTGGAGTATTGCATGCTAAATTTTGGTAATTATGTTCTGCAGTAAATATTGTGTTGCTATACATTAAATGGATTTCTAATATCAACATTCTTACGAAGATTTATACTCTATTGTTACAAATCTTCATCTGCATTACCTATAGCAAGAATAAAGACACAATGTAATTATGTCCCCTTAGATTATATATCTAAATATGGTAATTTTATTATCTCCCCAGGGTAACTTGGTCAGGGGACATAACTGACCTATGTCTCTCATTAATATAATTACCAAAAATGACATATTTTAATTTGTGTGATCTCTATCCAGTTACACATGTTGTACTCAATTTACATTATTTTTATGTAATATGATACAATTATATTTAGTTTGTGTTAAAAATTTTTGAAAGATCTTTCTGTCCTATATTTCACTAATAATATTCATATTTATTTAATTTGCTCAATTATGTTGCTGGCTTTTAACAGTTATATTTTAATTTAGATCTACACCTAGTCAATAAAATTGTTGACATTGTTTCAAAGCTTTGTTATTTCTTCATATATTATAATGATATTTTCAGAAAAAATCAGTATGCCAAAATAAAAGCAGGTACGATTTTACAAGCAATGACTTGTCCAAGACTTAAAGTTCCTTCAAACTTCTTGGAGCGATTTTCTGTAATCTGTACCAATGTTTATACTGTCATTGGTCCATAGTTAGACACCTATCAATGAAATCACTATGAGAAATTCATTTTGTTTTACTATATACAGATTTCCAAATTAATTTTTTGTCAGTGGTAGTATAACATTTGTCAATATAACAGAAACCTAAACAAAAATACAAAAAATGACACTTTGAATCTGACAGAATATAGAAAAAATGTGCTATTTTTAATTGATTTCAACAAAGAGGTGCACCTTTGAGCCCATTTATGTACTGAAAAATGCGATTTCAGGACATCCTCAAATATTTCTGGACCTCCACAATTTGATTTCCTGAAAACAATTATTTAGGGAGATCCTGAAATCGAATTGTGTAGGTCCAGAAATATTTGAGGAGCTCCTGAAATCGAATTGTGGAGGTCGAGAAATAATTGAGGAGCTCCTGAAGTCGAATTGTGGAGGTCCATAAATGAGGACCTCCGTAAATATTTAAGGACCTCCTTAAATAATAATAATGTTGACTAATTCCGCGCCTCATAAAAACTAATCAGCACATAAATGTTATACTTTGTTCGATGCAATGAATATAACGGGATGAGAGATATAACTGTGAGCTTTGCTAACAGTATATTGTCCTCAGATAGTTTGCTCTGTAAAATACAACTAAATGAACGCATGCAATTAGAAACGAAAGTTATCCTCTCAATCGTACCATGTTGAATCCCTGCTGTTTCAAATGCAGAAATTCAAATTTAATTCGGGCCTGTTTTGAACTTTTTCCATAACCATAGCAAGAGGGGGTCTTTTCAGTCCCTTACCGGCAAAGCCGAAGGAGACTATAGGTTGCACTCCGTCCGTTAGTCAAACTACAGTTTTCCGGACTATTTTTCACAAACCGTTTAATCAACTGATCTTATTATTGGTATGTGCACTTATAATAATGAGTTATAGATCAAGATTGGGTTTCACGCTGATCTGTGAGAGTTATTGCCCTTGCAAGTATCAATTATTGCCAAAATATTACTTTTACGGACTTTTTTCGCAAACCCTTTTACCCAATGATCTTATTTTTGGTATGTGATTTTATAATGCATGTAAGGGTGAGCTACAAATCAAGTTTGACTTTAACGCTGATCGGATAATAATTATGAGAATTATTGCCCTTAGAAGTAGGAATTTTGTCAAAATAATAGTTTTCTGGACATTTTTTGCAAACCCTTTTACCAAGTGATCTTATTCTTAGTATATGAGCTTAAAATAATGAGTTACAGATCAAATTGAGTTTTCCGCTGATCAGACAAATATTGTTACAGTTATCGCCCTTGGAAATAGAAATTATATGAAAAATAATAGTTTTCCGTGTTTTTTTAGCAAACGCTTTTACCAAATGACCCTTTTTGGTATGTAGCTTGATGAGCTACAATCAAGTTTGAGTTGCAGGCAGATCGGATAATTATTATGTACTCCTTGCAACATGCATGTAGTTTAAGGATTTTTATGAATCACTCTGTCCATAAGGTCTCGCTCTCATAGCTCAAGCCGGTAGGGGACATTATATTGCTCGGCAATACTATGAGGAGGCTTGTTAATAACATTTTAGAATTCTACAATTAAGTACCTTTCCAATGATATGCTGATATATTAAAACACTAATTTTCCACAGTTTTTAATTCTGACCCTTTTAAATTGACAATGCGGTAATTTGACTCGCATATGATCAAAAATATATCTAAAAACATCGTAGTATGTTTATTACTTCCATAACATTGACAATTATGTATGAATTTTATGTATCAGAGTCTCAGAGATCAGAGTTTAATTTTGATAAGTTACTAGACTAGGTAATTTTGATAAGAAAACCTTTCACTTCATTTTACTTAACGTGACAGCACGAGTTATAAAATTCTTTGAATTGACCTTCAGTTAAGGATTGAATATGAATGGTATGTTATTTCTAATTCTCTCTAGATTTATGATGGTTTTTGGAGGTGAATCCAGAAGATTATTGCTTAACGATCCAGATGTTATGATGGACCGACTCAATCGACTTGAAGGTGTTGTAGCTGTTCTGAACAACACAGTAAAACAACTGACTGCTGATAATCAACAGCAGCAAACTACGATTCAGCATCAGGGACAGGAAATTCAACAGCTTACACAGGACATTCAGACGATTCAACATTATAAATCATCGATAGAAAATTTAAAAAGTAATTATGATTAATTTTTATGATCTGTTTCAAATTTGAAGAATAGACTCATACACATTCCTATTATTTCATTAAGTCAAGTCTGTTTTTCAACCGTCAAGTTCTATATTTCCAAATCTTTGAATAAACTGGAGATCATGCAGTAGAGAACCGACAATAATTCTTTTTGAAATGAAGGACAATGAGTGGTGAGCATGTATAACGTCGAGCATACGAAATACAATTGGCGTTGTAATATTGCTAATGAATTAAACAACTAAAGATAAAATTAATGCTAGATGTAAAGAAATAAGCAAACATGACATAATTGCTGTTTCTTTCTTTCATTCAGAACGAGGCAAAAAATTGTATAAATATGTGAAGTGTTAAGTAACACAAAACATACATACATGTAACTGGCGTTAAGTGCTAGTGTGCAGCTTGTTTTTCGTCTAGGTGGATTGTTACATGTATACAGCCAACCAAAATATTGTTTTCAACTGAGACATAATATGAATAGAATATCTAGAAAAGAATACCGAATCAATAAATGGGAAGATTCCACAAGACAAAAATCTAAAGACAGTCTGAACACTAATATACCAAACAATTACTACACAAAGACAAAACCAAAGGAATACAAATCCATAGTAAACCGGAGAGGATTAAAAGACAGTACAAAACTAACACATTTGCTAGCGAATTCTCACAACAGACCAGCAGTGATACCAGGTGTCCCGAAAGTGTTAGCATATCATTACATACTGAGAGAGAAACACCGCCTTGATCATTGCACATTGATGCTAACCTCTATCCCGACAGTTTCTAATTATGGCAATATTATAAAAGATAATAAGCTTTATTCATGTTATTTGTATTCCTCCAAATAGTTTCACAATTACTTTTATGTTAATATTCAATACAAACATGAGTTGTATGTAAGCATTTGTGGATGTGCCAGAAGTGACGTCCCCGAAAATAACGTCACCGGAAGTGGAAGTCACGTGAACCATAAGTGACCAGAAGTGGTTAGCGCGCACGCGCAATAGAAGTGATGGATTTGAAATTCTTCTTGTATAGGTCTTAGTCTTCTTGTTATTGGTAGTCATTATTGAGGCTTCTAGATAGTAGAAAGTCTTGAATTTTTTAATAGTTTCTTTTGGTGTTGGATGAACAAGATTGAGAAGAAGGCCCTTTTCCTCATCGCCGCAGGCCACATTCCTCGAATCGATCCTAGCCCATACTGCTCTGTTCGTGTTCCTCACTACACCTGTACATGGTGTTGCATTCAGAGATAGGACCTCATCCTACTTCATCCAACAACCAAAGAAACAAGGGAAGACAGTTCCAGACTATTTAGAAGCCTAAATAATGACTAAAGACAACAAGAACGCGAATCACGAGACAAGAAGGCAATGACTCCACTGCCAACCCCTCCTCCCCAGCAGCAATCCCTTCTTCATTCTCTTCCCCGCTTCAAACTTAAATGAGACTAGTCCTGAGCAGAAATGAGTATAAAAACCAAAGCAGCGAGAGGTGTAGCCCAAAACGGTACTAGGAAAGGAATTTCCTTTTTCCATCCAGCAACCATAGAAACAAGCACAAACAATTTCAGCCTTCCGACCATCAAGAGGTCTGCATATGATGAAAAGCAAGACATAACGACAAATACAAGACACTGATCCCTCATCCTTCAGCATGCAACAGTAGCAGCAGAAGAAGAATTTCATTTGAACAGTAGCACTGTGACGTCATTTTCGGATAACGCCACTTTCAACACCTCCACAAATGCTACTTTAGAGTGACCTAGCTATTAGTACTAACATGTATATGACATGTTGAACGTTTAATTTGTTACCCTGGGAGTTGCTTACATGAATTAAGCTAGGAATTTGATGGCGAAAATTACATTATATAATGTTTTTCAGATACTGGAACCACGTATATTAGATGGGCTAGAACACAGTGCCCTAACAACGACACAGAGCTGATATACTCTGGTAATTGTGAACTTTTTTATTCAGATAACATGGACCAAATGTCCATGTGAGCCATTGATTTATCATCCGTAAACATTTAACATTTTGATTTTTCAGTTCTTTTTACTAAAACCAATTAGCCTATTGGCATTAAATTTTCCCTTTCGGAATTATACGACCTGGATCTTTAATCACGATGAGCGCCATAGTAAAAACAAAAAATCCTATAAAAAATTCATTTTCCTCATGCCCGATTTCATTGGGGCAATCTGAACCAAACATAACAGCAATGGTCCTTAAGAAAAAATGTATTACTCAGACCAACAACCAAGATGACTAAGATGGTTCTCTCTCGGGACTGTATCTGACGACCATCAAAGATTCCTGTCGAAATGGTGGCACTCAAACATTTAGGTAGACAAATGGAGTCAGCGTGTTCGAATACAGGGTATTTATTTAGATATGTTTATAAAAGTCATTAGGTAGAGATATTTACGTGAGAAATTTAGGTATCAATACAATCTTTTTACCTACCTACTGCTGCTCCATGTTTTGTACGATATCAGACTATACGAACCCTGTTGCATTTTTTACCTAATTGTTTTACTTGTGTTGTAGTTTTTATAGAGATGATTTGTTGATAACTCTTTATTGGTGTTTTTATTTTGCATATTCCAGATGTCTGTTAACGATTGAGAAAATGAGAAACCATCCATGTATATCTATAGAAACTTAAATGAACTTAGTGAGCAATGCCTTTTCTCCGTCGCCTTCCTAGAATCCCTGTTACGTCTGTAATAATGAGTTCACGCTAACAGCAATACCTAAACGTATCCTTGCTTCGGCATGAGCGGTGTTGTATTTGATGTGGTTCCTGCGTGAAACGTATATTTTACCTCACAAATTGTGTTTACCTGACGACGCTTTGTGGAGCCAGGTAAACGGATATTTCGTGCAACAGCAAAATCGAGTTTTACGCAAGAACCACATCAGCTACAACACAGTTATTCCCATTCTAATGCAATCTAATGAATAAAGTTTTTTTATATTCTTAATTTATAGGCGAAAACCAAAAATTCCGGGAAATTGCTGTTCAAAGTTCGCGCTACACATTGTGACGCCATTGATGGGCTGAGAGTTTGAACAGCGTGAACAGAGGACTTGGGTTATATTTTAATGTCACGCTCGCTTCAAAATGGGATAAAATATAAATGAAAAGCATTTCCAAAGCATAGGTTCCGACTATTTTGTCTTGTTGTCCAATATTCAATTCTCTGAAATACCCGTTTTCAAATTGGCGACCATGTTTGGTTACAGACAGGTAGAACGTAGATTTTACGCAGTCTCTTTGCCAATTAAATTGCTTGTTATTCGAAATGTAATTTATCATATGCAACTATATCGAGCATTCATCGTACAAAATTACATAATTACACGCAATAAATGGTTATCGTGCAAGTTTTTTAAAAAATTTTAAGCCGCGAGAAAAGCGATTTTTTTTTTTTTTTTTTTTTTTTTGGTAAAATTTATTTGAGCTTTATCTAAATTAAATTTACATGTCAAGAAATTTGTTATGCGCAATTAACATGCTGTGTGTTTCAGGTAATTATAACTAATTAACGATTTGACATGTATATTGTACCTTAACTGTCCGGATGTTTATTGTTCCAACACTTAATTAAGGTACACAGGTACATTGTATGTATACTGGTAAACCGTTTGCTGACCAAAAACAGCGTGATTTCGTTTTTAACGCTACATTTTTTGATAATTAATGCAGCATATTAATAAAGAGGTGTGTGTGCGTTGAAGGGGGGACCACAAAGAATGCAGAGATGAAATATAATTTCAAATGTCAGATAAGTAACATTTTAATTTATTTTAAATTAATAGTTTATCTTTTTGGTATTTATATATTAAACATTTGACATATTATATGATTATTTCTATTTACTCGTATATATATTTACTTTGTTATGACAAGGTAGAAGCTTATTAGGATGGGCGCCATAATAATAGTAAAAAATAACACATTTCAAAATAGCTAATTTTCAAATCAATTTGGAAGGGATATAATCAAAATTTAAACTATTGAAATTAAGATATTTCGAAAAGTTATGAATGTATTAATTAGTACATAGCACCAAAATTTTTCCATCAGTTTTGGTTAAATCGCAATTTTATGTTTAAAAACGACAAAGAAGCCAATTTAACAGAGTTAGATGATTTAACAGTATGGACTTAACGAGAAAATAAGACAAATTTTCAAAAGCATTTGGAAGAGATAAGACCAAAATTTAAACTTTTCCAAATAGCATAAATATATTTCTACATAAATGAGAACGTACTATATAGCACCAAAATTTTTTGAGCAAGAAATAAAAGTAATTTATTTTCTCGATTCTTGGTCGCCCCAGTGCATTTCTATAGAATTTACTTGGGCATGGTATAGGTGATGTGTGACGTCACCAAAAGTCACGTGATGACTTCTGTAGTTGGTTATGCTATTACACATTAAAAACTATAAACTAAGGCTAATTAAAATATTTAATTTTAAACATAAATTTCCAGTTGATAGGATTACACTGCTGTCTTTTCCATGGTAAATGCCAGTAAATGTCTCGTCACACCTAAACAGTGTTTGTCCAGTATAAAGTTATGTATTATGTATTTAACTGGATATAAGTTTTCCGAGAAGTTTTCAACATTAAATAAACATGTATTCAGCGGCATAAGATAAAGAAGTATGAATTTGGAATTTAAAGATGTGCATTTTGTTGAAATCCTGCCAACCAAACTACATTTAAAAAGGGGAAATTGAAGTGAAAATTGAATTCAAATTAAATTTGTTAAGATTTGGTTAAAATAGAATATTTTTTTCTGGATTTCTGAAATTGACGAAAATAACAATAAATACAATTCAAAACGAAACTTTAGAAGATGCACTAAGAATAGGTTTCATTGAGAAAATAATACTTTTCACATTTATAAAAATTCAAATTAAATGTTAAGTTTTCCACAGACCTGGGCCACGATCTGTAACGCTATCTGTAGGCCAGAAATTTATTTAGTTAAGATCACCAAAAAGTTACCTGAAAAAAGGATTGTTGATCATGAATACTATTTGAGCTGCGTTCAAAAAATATTTTTTAATTAAAAATAATCCATTTTTTACACTTGAATGCAGTTTCTTATGACATACGATCCATAAATAGAAATATAAATTTTTGTCTCAATATCATTGACGCGGACTGTGTTGACCCATATCTTTGAAATGTCGATTCTTTATTTCTTTATTACTTTATTAGCCGTTTTACTATTTATTCTAATTTCAAGATATCTCATATAATATATAAGATATCTTATATAATCTAGTTTTTATAAGATATCTTATAAACTTGATAAGATATCTTATATACTTTATAAGATATCTTCTAAAGTTTATAAGATATCTCATAAAGTATATAAGATATCTTATAAAGTTTAGAAGATATCTTATAAATATTTTTTATATAAGATATCTTATTAGCTCACCTGGCCCAAAGGGCCATGTGAGCTTATGCCATCACTTGGCGTCTGTCATTGTCCGTCGTCTGTCGTCGTCTGTCGTCGTCGTAAACTATTTCAAGAATTTTCTCCCCTGAAACTACTGGCCAAAATACCTTCAAACTTTACCTGAATGTTCCTTAGGGTATCTAGTTTATAAATTGATCTATCAACAAACATGGCCATTGTTGCTAAAATTAGAACACAGGGGTCAAATGCAGTTTTTGGCTTATGTCTCAAAAACCAAAGCATTTAGAGCAAAACTGAAATGGAGTAAAAATGTTCAACAGGTCAAGATCTACCAGCCATGACATTTTCAGATGAATCGGACAACCCTTTGTTGGGTTATTGCCCTTGAATTGTTAATTTTAAGGAAATGTTGCAGTTTTAGCTTGTTATCTTGAATATAATAATAGATAAAGACAAACAGTAACAACAAAAATGTTCAGCAAAGTAAGATCCACAAATAAGTCACATGACCAAAATCGTCAATTGACCCCTTATATGAGTTTTTGCCCTTGAAAGATTACTTACATGTAAACAGAAAATAATGGTCTGACATTGTCACAGATGTTTAGGGCGTTACTTGAAATAAATCAAATGGAAGCAGTACAAGTAAAATGAGCGTCAAGGGTCAAGGTCATTGCAAAATTCCATAGCAACCGATGGAAAAGTCCCCAGCAACAGTCCCTAGCAGCCATATATATTTGGATTAAGGACCTTATAATTTACAAGTCAAAAAGAAAGGTCAAGGGTCAAGGTCATTGAAAAATTCCATAGCAACCGATGAAAAAGTCCCTAACAACCATATATATTTGTGTTGAGGACCCTACAATTTATCTGTTCAAGTCAAAATTGAAGGCCAACAGTCAATGCCATTGAAAAAGTCCATAGCAACCGATGGAAAAGTACCTAACAACCATATATATTTAGGATAAGGACTTTATAAATTACCAGTAGAAGTCAAAAAGAAAGGTCAAGAGTTAATGCCATTGAAAAAGTCCATAGCAGCCGATGAAAAAGTCCCTAGCAACCATATCTATTTGGGTTCAGGATTCTATATTTTAGCTGTACAGGTCAATCAATATTAAGGAGAAAATTGTGACGGTATACATTAAATAGCAAAAATAATCATTGATGCAAGATCTACTGGTACACAAAAGATAACAGGTGAGCGATTTAGGCTCTTGAGAGCCTCTTGTATACTTTATAAGATATTTCATATATTTTATAAGATATCTTATATAGTTTATAAGATATCTTATATAGTTTATAAGATATCTCATATATTTTATAAGATACCTTATATAGTTTATAAGATATCTCATATAATTTATAAGATACCTTATAAAAAATTATATGAGATATCTTATAAACTATATAAGATATCTTATAAACTTTATGAGATATCTTATATATTTTATGAGATATCTTATAAACTTTAGAAGATGTCTTATAAAGTATATAAGATATCTCATATAATATACAAGATATTTTATATAATCTAGTTTTTATAAGATATCTTATATACTTTATAAGATATCTTCTTAAAGTTTAAAAAATATATTATAAACATTTTTATATAAGATATCTTATAAACTATATGAGATATCTTATAAAGTATACAAGAGGCTCTCAAGAGCCTAAATCGCTCACCTGTTATCTTTTGAAGTTAGAATAAATGGTAAAACGGCTTGCCATAGTAAATAGTATCCACCAAACTGTCGAAAACAAATATCATATAGGTTTTGTTTCCTGCTTTCTGAATATTTGGGGTTTTTTAATTACTTTGAAGTAATAACTTGTATTTAAAAGTATAAGAACGTTTTTTCACATTAGAATAATTTCAGTATTGATTTTAAAGCCTTTCTTTGAACATATTTTTATTTTTCTGACTTTAACACTTGTGACGAAATATTATACCCAGCATCACGTATAAATATGGCAAGCTGTTTTATAAGATATCTCATATAAATTATAAGATATCTTATAAAGAAAATTATATGAGATATCTTATAAATTATATAGGATATCTTATAAACTATATAAGATATCTTATAAACTATATGAGATATCTTATAAACTATATGAGCTATCTTATAAAGTTTATTAGATATCTTGAAGTTAGTTAATTTTTGTACATAGGGTATACAGGCGGTGGACATTACGATCAGAGTGGTTCAGCAGCAGAGTATGTTTGTCTTCCACCGGATCCAGATTTTGTCAAGACCAGTGGGAATGACTATGGTCGAATGTATGGTGGAGAGTTTGACAGCAACTTTTTTGCATCGAATTCAAACGACGAAGATGTACCTTGCGCTCTTTGTAGGGTAAAACAAGCTACCACAGTTATTATGATTCCTGGAAAAAACAGGTGTTATTCCGGGTGGAAATTAGAGTATCACGGATATCTCTCATCGGGATCTTATGGCCATAAAGCTGCTAGTTCATATGTCTGTGTTGATATCAACCCCGAATATATCGTTGGAGGAGTAGATCAACATCTGGGCAAGTTATTTTACGAAGTTCTCGCTAAATGTGGATCACTCAAGTGTCCACCCTACATTAACAACTATCCTCTGACTTGTGTGGTTTGTTCTAAATAAAATTAAACATCATAAGTTGTTTGTTTGGTGTATACTAAATGCCTGGTGCTCATTAACGTGACTCTTTTATTGTCAAATAACCACTTTGCGGAATAAAAGGATAAAGGTATAACATTTCATAAATTTCACAGGGACTCAATTTATCGATTACGTTCATGGAGTTCTGTAACTAAAGGCTCAAAAAGCATTGCATTTTTTTAATAAATAGCCGTAAAGCAAAACATTTAAAGTGTCATTATTGATTTGAAAGGTGACCAAGTTTACATGGATCAATCTAAATGCCTTTTGTCTAAACTATGATATGAAAATATCTGTGTTACTGATTGACAGACGCATCCATGGTATATGTTTGACTTCTGATAAAGAATTGCATAGGGACTGGGTTTGATTTTAAGATGTGTAGGTTTGGTTTATTGTGGGTTTACGTCAATTTTAACTAATTGGTTATATCAGGACGGTTAGTTTTGGCGGAGGAAGACAGAGCATTTTATATAGTTTCTAAAGTAGGTTTGGCGTGTTGGCCAACTTTGTTAATGGGTAGAATCACTGCATATTTTTCTAAAAGAAGATCATCTAAGAACCATTGCTGACAAGTCGAATTCCAATCCATACAGTGGTTATCTAGAAGAAGATTTTTGTATATATATGTAAAGTCAAGAAATACCAATGGGATATTCGAAGGAGGGGGTGGGAAATTTAAAACAACTGCCAAACTCTAAGAACAATGAAGACAAGACCAAAACAATACAAACACTATACTTAAAAACTAAAAACATATGAACAACATGAACCCCACCAAAAAAACCGAGGGGGTAGACTCAGGTGCTCCGGAAGAGTAAGCAGGCTCTGCTTCTATATTTCTTATAGAATACTATATTAAACTAAGTCCACCGCTGGCATCAAAGTAAAAATACTTGGTCAGCAACCCATAAGGAACATTCATGCCATGTTTGGTTTCAATCCATTCAGCGATTCTCTAAAAGAAGATTTTTGCATGTATTTCAATAGGGTCCTTTGTTAACATAAGTCACCAGCTGATTGCCATTTTTGATGAGGGATCGACATCAAAGTAGTAACACTTGGTAAACACCTCATAAGAAACATTTTTGCCATGTTTGGTTTCAATCCATTCAGTGGTTCTCTTGAAGAAGATTTGTGAATGTATTTCCAATAGAGTCCTATGTTAAACTAAGTCCCCCACTGACGGCCATATTGGATGACAGATCGGCAACAAAGCAAAACACTTGGTCAGCACCTCATAAGGAACATTCATGCCATGTTTGGTTTCAATCCATTCAGCGGTTCTCTAGTTTTAAACTAAGTCCCCACCCCCGGCAGAAATTTTGGATGACGGATGGGCACCAAAGTAACAACACTTGGTCATCACCTTGTAAGGAACATTTGTGTCATGTGTCCTTTCAATCCATTCACTGACAGCTGTTCTCTAGAAAAAGTTCAAATTGTGAAATGTGAACGAACGGCAATAGATCACATGACCCTTCGGGTCAGGTGAGCTAAAAACAAAGTGAACCAAAATGCTCAGGGAGGTTAAAAACATTCCTGCTCTGTGAGGCTGTCAAAAAAAAATCAATTTAATTTAATAAATTTATTTATCAGTAGGGGAATGTGAAATATTCTCACGTTAAAACTTAAATTTTATAGGGTATCATCAAAGATAAGACGAGAACGTAAAGAAACGTGCATTTTAATGCAATTTTAGTATTTTCTGGGAAACTATGCAATTTTGGGAAATTATGGTCTCTTTGTTTGAGACGATTCTGGTTATAACTAAAGTGTTTGTGTTTTTGTTACTTTTATATCATGTATATCAAGGGGTAAATTATTTATAAAAAAGATAAAGATTTGTTATCGTAACAAAAGTGGCCATTACAGACATTGGTTGTTCACTTAACAATCACTTGGGCATTGAATTTCATTCTCCGTGGTAAATTTAGTATGTGAAAAAACGTCAAAACAATAATCCAGAATCGTTTACCCATTTCAAATGTCAAACTGACCAGACTTTGTACAGGTCTACACTGTCGTCTGAATAAATTCGATAAATGAACTTTTTTTATATTTAGTGAATTTTTCGTCAGTACAGTAAAACTACATTGTACTTATCGGGTTTCTTTTCAATTTTTGTGCGATGGCTCCTAAGATTTCGAGAAGCAGTGCAACTTTATTTTCAAAACTGACAATTTGATAACAATATTTGTTTACGAATAAATGTGAGCCATGTACTGAAATACATGTACAAGCAACTAGATATCAGGATTTTTATTTATTGAACAAAACTCTGACACTAAGAAAAACATATATAATAACCCATTCATGTTTATTTATCCTGATATCCTAAAACGTAGTATCGACAGTTGTTTCAATATTTTCTTGCTATCATCATTTTAGTTGCTTTCAAAAAATGGTGGTATATCTGTTATAATTCAGGAGATTACTGATCATATGTCTTTAACTGAGTACATGGTCCTTGTACGGCGTAATAGGATCAATGTACATTATATCCATCACTAGGACCATACCGTTGTCCGTTTAAATTAGTACGATCATATCTCCGACTAGGAACTCCTACCGGCCAAGTTGGTACCATATGACACTCTGAATCATACCAACATCCTCCTTTGTATAGTTTTGCTGAATTAATGGAGGATTTGTCGTTATCCATATCATATGTGCTGAAACCAATGCCGTTAATGACATATAATCATTAATCTCCTGAATTATAACAGATATACCACAATATTTTGTACTTCACATACCTTCAGTAATACTACAGTTGTTGTATAAATTACCAGTATTTAGCAAAAATAATAGAATTACTAAGGGGGCATTCCTTTTATTGCACATGGTAGATCTCCTTAGCTGAAATTTGGCTTCCTATTTCGGTATTTTTGGTTATGAGTACTTCTTGTTTTAAAATAAGTTTGGTTTTTGGTCTTCCAAATGTTTCGGCTTTAATGCTGCTGATGAGAGGTATCTCCTTGAAATGCGTCGTATACAGCATGGTATAAATTTATGATATCTAATATTGAATCTTTAGATTGTTATTTTATAGTACAAAATGGTAGTACAAAATAACATATATATATATATAGAATAAGTCATTTTAGAACCACAACAGAAGCAATATTGCATCAGTAAATTTACCCGAAATGTGGTTGTTGTCTACGTAGACCATATAGTTTGTACTTATACAGTGACTGTATAAGTACAAACTATATGGTCTACGTACTTTAAATTAGATGAGAACAAGATAGCAAAACTAAAAATTCCAAACCCCGAATAAAAAAACAAGGCACAGGGGAGGGGAGTCCAGATTACTTATTGTTGAATGCGTAACACAGGGGAGGGGAGTCCACATTACTTATTGTTGCATGCGTAACACAGGGGAGGGGAGTCCACATTACTTATTGTAGCATGCGTAACACAGGGAAAGGGAGTCCACATTTCTTATTGTTGCATGCGTAACACAGGGGAGGGGAGTCCACATTACTTATTGTAGCATGCGTAACACAGGGAAAGGGAGTCCACATTACTTATTGTTGCATGCGTAACACGGGGGGGGGGGGGGGGAGTCCACATTACTTATTGTTGTATGCGTAACACAAGGGAGGGGAGTCCACATTACTTATTGTTGCATGCGTAACACATGGGAGGGGAGTCCACATTACTTATTGTTGCATGCGTGACACAGAGGGGGGAGTCCACATTACTTATTGTTGCATGCGTAACACAGAGGAGGGGAGTCCACATTATTTATTGTTGCATGCATAACACAGAGGAGGGGGTCCACACTACTTATTGTTGCATGCATAACACAGAGGAGGGGAGTTCAGATTACGTATTTGTGCCTGCGTGACGTATGCAACAATAAGTAATCTGGGGTCACGCATGCAACAATCAATAATCTGGACTCCCCTTACCTGTGCCTTATTTTTTGTCTATTCGGGGGTTTGAATTTTTAGTTTTTAAGTTAAGTTTACTGCTCTTTTTCAAATTCTATATTCCTTGCTTTGCATTGTGTTTTGTCCTTTTGGCATATTTTTGAAAACTAATATGTATCTCAGTGTTTTTGATTGTCACTTTTCTCGTTTTTTTATTTTGATCTTATGGGATTTCTAGCAACTCATTGTTTCAGAATTATTTGACATATTTTCATTGAATCTATACTTTACGTGACAGGATGCTAACTTTACGTTTTGCTATCTTGTTCTCATGTAATTTAATCAAATCTATTCCTTTTTAATACCTGCAAGTCAAGTTACAACATTATTTCTAACTTACTTGCAGTCACGGATGGTCCGTGAGCCGTGAGTTTATAACCAGAATTTTCATCAGATATTTTAAAAGCAGCGTATTCTTCATAGGTTTCCTTTCCATCAAAAGTTTCCATCTATATTCTAAGTGTATTGTTTCCATCTGTTGTTAACTCGTACATCGGAATTAAAGATATTAGGATCAATATCTTTCATTTGGAAAAATGAACAGCATTTGTTGCTGACAATATACAGTTATGGATGTATCTGCATCAGGTACACCTCGGACCCAAATTTGGACAGCAAAAAGTATTTAAACATTCTTAGTAACAGATGGAAATGCTTATTTTGTGTATGAGTGTTGAGGTTGTAAAAGAAACTAGTCTCGGATGCTGAAATTGATTTCGACATGCCTTTTTTCCACATAGGTTCGATCCAATATATTCAAATTTCAGGTACAATATTGACGTCTTGATTTTGTACCGGTTTTTCACAAAATATTTTAAGTTCCTTCTGACGTCAAAAGGCCTTTTTGTATTGGTTTAAGCACATTTAGAACGTATCACAAAATACCGAAATAAATTTGATGCACTGTATGGCCATTTCGTTGACTGACAACTCATCAGCAGTGCTCGAGATCAAAGTGTTGGAAAACCGGTTAAAGATATAATGATTAATTAATAAGCACAACAATTAAAATCCAAAACTTTTAAAACAAAAAGGAATCCAGACTCAGCTAAGGTTTACCTCTGCATCAACAGGAAGAGCCTTAGAAATTTCTGATAATTTTGTCAAATTTTGATCGAAAAATTTAGAGGCATCTGAGTAATGAATCATGCCAAAACAAAAATTCTGGCTACTGGGCTGATAATGCCCTCGGGGACTTACTTTCCACCAGCAGTGACATAGACCCAGTGGTAGTAATAAAAGGTATCACAAAATACCGAAATAAATTTGATGCACTGTACGGCCATTTCTTTGACTGATAGCTAGTTTGAAAACCAGCTGCAGGGGATATGATTCATGTTACTGGGTGTTTTCCTATTCAACAATTGATTAACACACAGAGAACCTTATCTTTTTCTCAGTTTTAATACATTTTTCAAACAATTGTTGATCGACTGCAGTCTAACGTTTTCCGCAAGGAAAAATGAAAGATTAAGGTGGATGACATGAATCTTATTCTTAGAGATGCAATTGGCTGATATTCCAAAAGGTCATTTGAGACAGTATACCAGTAAACACTTTATTTTAGTAAAATTGAAACACATTGGATTTATTAGTCGAAATTCAGAGTTACAAAGCATCCATTTTCATCTTGAATGTTAGTACATGTATAGTGAACTATCATTAAAACAATGCGTCCTTTTTATAAAAATAGTACTAAATTAATTACAAATATTTTTACAGTTAAAAAAAAGATAATAACTTTCTCACCTATACAGTATTCCCCATAAGGATTAGCAATCCAATTTTTATATTCTTTCCATGACCTGTAGAAATCCACTGATCCATTAAATCTTCGCTGAATAACCCGGAGTTAACAACATATAAAGCTATTTTCTTTATTAAAGACAGCAACGACACCTCCTGTCACCTTTGCTTTTTCTAAAAATCGACAAAAGAATGCGTAATCGAAAAAAGTGATAAAAGTCCGCAAATTCGAAATTTAAGAAAAGATAAAGTCGTGAGAATGAAACGCAACATCCAAATGCTACAAGGATAGAAGTATAGCTTAAAGAATAAAAACATATAACAAACTAAACAAAAATACAATAAGACAGCATGGAAACTAAAGCACTAGCAAAGCACTAGCAAAGTGAACTCCCACTGAAAACCGAGACTGACATCAAGTGTTCCACAATGACGTGAAATATAACTAAAGATATACATGTATCTAGTCTCACACGCGAAATAAAAACTTCATATCGGCCAATAAACTCATGGTGACGACCGCAAAATATTTATTATTTGCAATATTTTTGGAATTATTTGCATATTACAATTTACGAATATAGCTTTAGGAACAACAGTACTCAATTTATATTTCATCAACTTGAAGATTACGACATAATGTTAAAAATAATCAGTGAAATCTAACTGAATCCAGGGGCGGATCCAGAGGGTCGACGAGTGGGGGGGCACAATTTTGAATAATTATCTGCCCTTGTTTTTTTTTGTTTTTTGTTGTTTTTTTGGATAATGACGATTTTACGACTTTTATTGTTGGGGGGGGGGGGGGGGTACAGCATCATATCTTCTTTTTGGTTGACGTCACAGAAGCTTATGAAATTATTATATTTTTACTGCTGTTGTCAGGTTGTAGAACAAAATATCAGGATATTTAGTTTGAACTCTGGTCCTCCATGGTCTCTGTGTATGATTAGTGATTGTAAGAAAGGCGATAAATAAACCTAAGGAGTAAACAAAAAAAAAAACTCAATTCATCATAGCTAGACCGACAAACCCTGGGAGGAAAATGAACAACCACAAGTACAACAAATAAACATTGAAAACTCAATGAAAAACACAAACTCCTATAAAAACCAGAAGTGAACTCAGGTGCTCCGGAAGGGTAAGCAGTTCCTGCTCCGTATACGACACCCGTCGTGAAGTTCAACAAAGTCAATCCGCCATCCGGTGGTAGTCACAAATCGATGGAGGTGCGTGAAATGTTACTACAGTGGGAACAGGTCCAACATCATCTTCGATATTCGCGATGAAGACCGTAACATTTCCAAAGTGATGACAGCAACTTATCCCTGATTAAAAAACGTACCATGAGCGAATTGAAAAGGGGACCCAAATTAAGTAATTAGTTAGACTTTCAATAATTAATAATTTTGTTCCGTCAAAAATGTAGTGCAAAATCACTGAAAGATGGAAGTTTTAAAGTTAAAAGTGACTGCACTCTGGCGTTACATGTATCAAATTTCAAAATGGATCTCAAACTTTTGCTCTTTTACTCGGCCACCAAGGTGCTAAAACAGAGAGAAGAAATTTTTTGACAGTTATTAATATCTTCAAGTTTTAAATAAAATAAATGAAAATTTATTAAATTAAAGGTTTTAAATTTATATTTCAGAAGTCTCTATGATGTAAAAATTATTAAAAAAAAATGTTGATGTACCTCTCATATGTTGGAACAGTTTAAACACATCATGGTCAATGATGGTAGTAAAGATTTTTTAGATATTGTAAATGCCCATTTGTACTAACAACACACTTAAATTAAAAAATAAATAGTCCAGATATTTTTACTAACCAATTAATGGATTTCAAATATATTAATTTAAAAAAATAGATAGACATCTTTTAATAATCTTTTGTTTGTATTTAAAACAATACATGCCAGCTAACAATTAATCAATAAGTACATGAAGTAATTAAGACATTGTATAAGAAGGGTACACTTGCAAATCTTCCAAGGGGAACTGGTGGAAAATTAATTTTACTTTCTGCACTGTGATACATTTCCATCTCATTAACTCTTATCTTTATTATCAGATTTGTAAAAAGTTACACACATGTTAATTTTCACAACTAGGTGTCAATCAACCATTACAATAGATAACATGTTATGGTCACTTTCTTAAAATTTGCCTTTGGTAATTATGACCATATTCAACGATGTGAAGCTGTGTATCTAGTAATTTTACGTATAATTTTTTTTTGTGTGACCTCAACTGTGGGGGCACGTGCCCCCTGTGCCCCCCCCACCCCCCGCTAAATCCGCCACTGGAATCAATTTGTGATGGCGACTGTAAAATTAACCAATACAAAACAAAACCTTGTCTGCGACAGCAATCTTTCCAAAAGCAGAACAAAGACATCTATATGTAAACAAAAGAGTTGTCAATGAGGGGGATACTATTTAGTTTGTAAATTTCTTAATTTTATGACAAAAATTATTATTTCGTTAAGCCTATAAATCATTCGATACATTCAGGAAGACATACCATAAATCTAAAGACTTGTATAATGACTTATCGTATAAATTGTTTAACTACCAAATATACCATTTATTTTATATAAGTGTGACATTCATTAAACTGAAATTCGCCATGAATAACGAATTGTAAAATAAAATGTAAGATGACACCTTTAAGATCCTTTACGATTTCTAATTTCTATATATAAGTGTGTTTTAAAAATGTGTTTATTATGAAGAAGACATAATATACCGGATTACCCTCCACTTGGTGTTTTGGTTATCATATCACAATAGGCTAAAGTTGATTGGTTCCTTCCTAATGGATAAATGTTGTATATTCCATCGGTATTGTGTTCATTTATATCGAAACATTCTCTCGGGAAGCCCTTGTTTTTAACTATTACATGTAACATAAGTCTTTTTTACATTAAATACTGATACATATATGTTTTAAAATAGTTATAAGGGCCAGTATGCATACAACTACTTCGAGTTAAGATTTTCCTAAGGAAACACTTAAGATAAGTAAACACCGCCCATTTCTCCTAGTTAAGAAAAATTTTAGTTCCAATGAACCCCACACACAATACATAAGTTGTATGGACAGTTCTTAAACTAAGAAATACTAAAATTTTCACTTAAGTGTAAGGTACGTAGACAGGTATCTTAAGTATACCACAGGGGCTCGTTACAATTGACACAGTATGTCATCTGTGACTGATCCGTCCCCGATCTAGATTTCCTAGTTATTTTTTTCTAACAATTTTTCCTAGTTAAATTGATCCTCGGACTAAAATTACTATTACATGTAGTTGGAATGTTTTTACTAGGAAAATTTGACACAATGCCTACTAGGAAAATTTGACATGCTATTGCAGGATTGTTTTCTCAGCAGAGTTGCATTAACTGTCATGTACACTTATATAGATTTGGTGTCAATGGTTTAACCCACCATATCCCTTATTCCGTATTATTCTAAGGGACGGTTATGTCCAAGATGTCGTCAGTTGAATCTGAATTCATACCCCACAAGACTTTGCAATGTTACACGTACATTGTACGTCAGTTTTTGTGTTTTCTTGTTCCAATTCTGTTAAATTTGATACTGTTATTTTTACAGCTTTTGAAATGGAGTTAATACATGTAGTTTGGAAAGGGGTTTGGTAGGAAGATATTTTATGCATTTTATATATAACTTTATAATTGTTTACGAGTAAAAGAACAAATTGTTTTAAAACTACAGGATAACGAATTATGTTTGTTCTTACAAATATTGCAATGTTTTGATTATAAAATAGACAGAGAAAACAGAATATGTTAGTTTATTGGGGGGGGGGTTAACTCATTCTAGAGATCGTTTCCCCAGCTGTATTTAAAGAAAAGATAGAGAACACCGATTGTTTGTTTTAGAGATTTCCTGGATCAACCACTTTTCTGTCACATACTATACCATCTAGGACATACGAATACAAGGAGTTGTCAGGACCGAAACAACTGTGGTAGTAGCAACGATTTTCATTACAGTCAGATGGGTCTGCTGTACTCATAAAATACCCAAGCTTGTGGTCGCCTTTGTCACTGTAATAACATTACTAAATATGTCCAAACAAAATATCTGGACACCACTCTGGCTAGCTTTTGAATTGTTGTAATACAACAAAAATGAAGTTTGCCATTACACTGGTTGAAATATTTAACTACCATTACATTCAAGTAGAATAATCATACAGTGTTTTCCATTACTAATACAACTGATAAGAGAATGTTTTGGTGGTCATCACAAATATCATCAGTTGTAATTTCTCAATTTCACATAAAACACATTTCGTACATATATTCTTTGATACCAATTTTGACGCACAAGATGTGCACATTTCGTCGATTTACAACTCATCAGTTGGGTTCAAAGTATTGAAAACCAAAACAATAATTCAAAGAGTTAAAGAGCAAATTTAAGAGTGTCTAATCGACCAAAAAGGACCAAGGCAAAACCATCATACTCATGTCTCAGACTTAAAAATATATTATTATCATTACAACTGATTGTAGACAAGAGAATACAGAAGCCATAAGATGAAGGCCAAAGTTCTATCTTAACAGAGGCCTGTATTTCTGTGTTATAAAATTGTCACCATTTGAAATAGAATACTTCATTTAGAATTTCCAACACCATCATATTGGAGAACTTAGTTCTTACCCTGAAGCATGAAATTAGCACAGGCGCGTATAACTGAAACCACCCAATATGTCTTAGCATACATGTTCTACCAAGTTTAATGGGATGTCTTGTTTATTTAAAGGTTGTATCAATCCATTTTTATGTTGTCTCATTTACACATCCCCCATATCCATCCATTCTCATTTAATAGCTCAATGACAGCATATTGAATTGTAGAAAAGACAGGAGTGAGAAATTCAGACATGAGTATTCAGATCTCTGTATTATTTTGTTCAATACATCACAACATTATATCATTCATAACTCAGTAAATATTTTCCAATAACAAGACTTTCATACATTGATAAAAATGTTAGTTACACATAATTAATTTGTAAATTCCTTATTTCTTCAAATTATATAATACTTCACTGCATTGCAAATTAATGGAAATAATATTATGCAATTAAAACACATATTACATTTATCAATTTTAAAATTGCTTACAAAAGGCTGAATTGACATGTAAAACTGAAAAGACTTTCAAACTGTCTTTTACTGTTTGTTATTTTTTGTAATTTTTCACAGTATAAGATACAACAGTCATGATAAAATTTAGCATGATCTTATGTCTATTATTTAAGATATTTATGTCATTTTCATCCATCCATATACTACTAGTGTATGGTACTTAAAAATTACAATAATCCAAACAAACATGAAGGAATTAAATTTCTTGCCATAAAGCTATAACTTCTATAACATAAAACAGAAAACAGAAAATACACATACAAATCATCAGTTACAATAAACATAAATAAAGCATTAATATAATAGATATGAAAACCGGATCTATATAACAACTTTGTTGTATGGCAATTTTGTTATTTAAAAATAAAAATAACAATAAATTATTTTTTCCATCTTTCTAAATCTATCACAAGAAATTGTTCATGCCAAACAAAAATATGAATGTATTGTAAATGCTTTAAGATATTTTTTCAATAAAAGGTTGAAATTAATAAAAGTATAATTAATCACTGAATCTAAATACCATAAATAAACAACATGTGACCTAACTATGCATTAAATCATGAGTATCCGCAGTGCATGAGTTCTTTACAGCTGTAGTTCAGTCAAAAGTTGTTTATTTCTGGCATTTCAATTCAGTGATTAGTTATACCTTTTATAACATTGTACACAATCTAGCATTTTAGCAGAAATAAATTGAAATAAAACAGACTATGTCTTTTGATACTTCTAAACTGCAATGGTGACGTCACTTCCTGGCTGACCTTTTCACATGTGATTTACAAGATTTTCTTTCACTCTGATAATACGGTAAATCACTGGATACAATTTAATAATAGATCATATTCCTTATTTTCACAGGTTGGAGCTGTCTCCAATTTGCATGAGTTATCTTTCTTGACAGAAGGTGTCTTTTACATGAAGGGCAAATTTTTTTTCTGAAAATATTGAAATAGGGAAGGCTTTCATCATACATTGAGAAATATGAAAAAATATATCCAAAAACATATTACTGTTGTGTATGGAGGATACTGTTCGAAAGAAAAAATATTTTGCAGGAAGATTTGTACATTGATTACTATTGAATACACCTTCTCCAAAGAGCAGATACCTTTGCAAATTGGAGACAACTAATATGTACCAAAAATTCGTGAATACAGATTTTAAAGTACTCAGTATTTAAAATGCAAACATCTTAGCTTTAGAGAGAATGCCAAAATTTGAAGTTGACTAGTTTGGAGTGTCAAAAGGAATTCATTCTGAAGATTTATGTTTCATTCTCTGAAAAAATCAATAAACAGTATCCTCCTGCAGAGTTAATATTGAGGAATTCACATACAGAAATTTCAACAATTTTTACAAACTAGTAAATCATAAAAATAAGAATAATTTAATACATCAAATAACAGATGTTATTACATTGAGTGTGATGAAATACCAGGTTTTCCGAGTGAAATCAAATCCGATAATTCAACCAGTGAAATCGAGTCATATTTCAATCTAGGAAGTGACGTAACAATAGCCGTCGCCAACGACGTTGCTATACAATGGTCGACGCATCGTCATATAAAAACATAATCCCTTGTATTTTCTCGTTAATATTTCTGAATACATGGAATATTTCAATGTAATAAACAGAATAACTAATCTCTAAATTTGAATACCAAAGATCTACAACTTGTGAAGAAAAACACTTATAATTCACTCGTGCGCCTTGCGCACTCATAAATTAATGTGTTGTTTGGTAATTTGTTGTTTATTGTTAGGTATTCGCATTTCAAGATTAGTTATGCTATAAATATTGCAGCAATTCCACGTAACCAACAAATTTAGTGAAAATATTAAATCAATGTACAAAACACTGACTCTCATAAAACACAAATTTTTACTATTTACTAAAAATACGAAGATTGAATAATTGGTAAACCATCTATAAAACATCTAAGAAATCGGTAACCCAACCTACAAAACATCCACTGCCATTCAACTCTGACAGTAGATTTTAGTTTTATTCAATTCTATTCAGTATCATAAATGAGTATTTGGTTAACCAACCTACATAACATAACCTGCCATACAACTCAGTGAAGTATAGTTTTATTCAATTCTATTAACTATGAATGATTTAATAGCCAAACCATTACAAAATGTTTTGATATACAACTGAATGTGAAATAAATATAAAATTCTACTAAAAATGGTTCGTTTATCACAGCCAAGGAGAGCCATAATTATACAATATACACATCTGGTTTATTACAATAAATTACAGTCAAGGAAAGCCATACTCTTACATTATATACATATTTGTTATAAATTACAGTTTCAAAAATTAATTACAATAAACCATTCTGATGGGTTATTTCATTAAATCTTTGATTCAGAAATAATATTATACATTCATAAATAACTTTGACAATATATTCTTAAATCAGTAGTGCTTGTGATATTTTTATACAAGAGTTGACACACAAAAATGTCTCGCCTCTCGTGTATTTATAATGAAAGTAAATGCTGTCAGACATATTGCATACAGTATTCGAAAAACAGGCCAAAACACAATAAAATGCTCCGCTGGGCGCAGCTAGATACGACCGCAGATGTCGAACCCTGAATAGTTGGGGCAATTATGAACACAACATTCAAGCTTGATACAATACTGAATTTGGATTGTGAATAAATATTTGACACAGCATAGGTTTCTGACACAGAATGAATGTTGTCTAAGAACTTAAAAATTTTTAATTTACCTATTCAAACCATATCAGTATTTTTTGTTTTTATATATAAATCAGAAATAACCAATTTAAAATTGGGCACACATATCAATTTCTTGCTATTGCGCAATACTGTGCAATTGAAAATTTCTTCAAATATTTGACACATAATAGGTTTCTGACACAGAATAACTGAAACCAAAGAACTTAGAATTGGTCATATGATTTCAATTTATATTCAATTTTTTGCTTCTTGTGCAATACAATATGCTGTGGAGAATTGCCCCCCCCCCCCAAAAAAAAAAAAAAAATTTACCCCTTTTTTAGCTTTTGTGCAATACACTATGAAGTTGCACATTGACTCCCCCTCCCAAAAAAAAAACAACAAAAAACAATAAAATTTATTGTAACCCCCCCTTTTTTGCTAAAAAAAATTTGAAATTTCCTTTTTAATTTATGAATTATGAAATGAGAAAAAAATTGCCCCCTCCCCAATTTCTCATTCCCCCCCCCCCTAAATTTTGTTTTCACCCCCCCCCCCCCATTTCTCTTGATACTTTGCAACCATAACAGCCCATTTAAATACACCATAACGTATTAAAATAGAAAATGACATCATAGTCATGGATGGCAAATTTTAAATATGCATAATTTAAAAGCAGTTTAGATGAGATAAACAAAAAAGCTTCATCAGCACATATTCAAAATTTGAGATAAAAAAAAGAGTTATCCCTCTTTGTACATATTTTTATAATCATGTTGTCATATTTGCTCTAAGTCATATTTAATTGTTAGCAGTAGTATGTATGTTAGTATCATATAATTTTAAAATTTCTGATTTGTAAGTTTATTCAATATATATGTTTGGATTGAAGTCATTGTTGGGTGTTACTGAAGTTATCCTTTAATTGTAATGTAAATAATGTAAATTGGTTTAAATTATACTGATTCTTGCTATTGCACAATACTGTGTAATTGAAAATTTCTTGAAATATTTGACACATAATAGGTTTCTAAAACAGAATAACTGAAATAAAGAACTTAGAATTGGTCATATGATTTGAATTTATATTCAATTTTTGAATTCTTGTGCGATACAATATGCTGTGGAGAATTGCCCCCACCCCCCAAAAAAAATAATTTACCCCTTTTTTAGCTTTAATTTTGGACCCCGATTTGGACCAACTTGAAAACTGGGCCCATAATAAAAAAACTAAGTACATGTTTAGATTCAGCATATCAAAGAACCCCAAGAATTCAATTTTTGTTAAAATCAAACTAAGTTTAATTTTGGACCCTTTGGACCTTAATGTAGACCAATTTGAAAACGGGACCAAAAATTAAGAATCTAAATGCACGGTTAGATTCGGCATATCAAAGAACCCCAATAGTTCAATTTTCGATGAAATCAAACAAAGTTTAATTTTGGACCCCGATTTGGACCAACTTGAAAACTGGGCCCATAATAAAAAAAAACTAAGTACATGTTTAGATTCAGCATATCAAAGAACCCCAAGAATTCAATTTTTGTTAAAATCAAACTAAGTTTAATTTTGGACCCTTTGGACCTTAATGTAGACCAATTTGAAAACGGGACCAAAAATTAAGAATCTAAATGCACGGTTAGATTCGGCATATCAAAGAACCCCAATAGTTCAATTTTCGATGAAATCAAACAAAGTTTAATTTTGGACCCTTTTGGCCCCTAATTCCTAAACTGTTGGGACCAAAACTCCAAAAATCAATCCCAACCTTCCTTTTGTGGTCATAAACCTTGTGTTTAAATTTCATAGATTTCTATTTACTTATACTAAAGTTATTGTGCAAAAACCAAGACAAATGCTTATTTGGGCCTTTTTTAGCCCCTAATTCCTAAACTGTTGGGACCAAAACTCCCAAAAACAATCCCAACCTTCCTTTTGTGGTCATAAACCTTGTGTTAAAATTTCATAGATTTCTATTTACTTATACTAGAGTTATTGTGCGAAAACCAAGAAAAATGCTTATTGGGCCCTTTTTTGGCCCCTGATTCTTAAACTGTTGGGACCAAAACTCCCAAAATCAATCCCAACCTTCCTTTTGTGGTCATAAACCTTGTGTTTAAATTTCATAGATTTCTATTAACTTATACTAAAGTTATAGTGCGAAAACCAAATGTCTACAGACTCCGACGGACGACGACGACGCCGCCAACGTCATACCAATATACGACCGCAAAAATTTTGCGGTCGTATAAAAACTAAACTATAACCACTGAACCATGAAAATGAGGTCAAGGTCAGATGACACCTGCCAGTTGGACATGTACACCTTACAATCCTTCCATACACCAAATATAGTAGACCTATTGCATACAGTATTCGAAAAAACAGGCCAAAACACAAAAGCTTAACTATAACCACTGAACGATGAAAATGAGGTCAAGGTCAGATGACACCTGCCAGTTGGACATGTACACCTTACAATCCTTCCATACACCAAATATAGTAGACCTACAGCATATAGTATTCGAAAAACAGGGCAAAAACACAAAAACTTAACTATAACCACTGAACCATGAAAATGAGGTCAAGGTCAGATGACACCTGCCAGTTGGACATGTACACCTTACAATCCTTCCATACACCAAATATAGTAGACCTATTGCTTATAGTATCTGAGATATGGACTTGACCACCAAAACTTAACCTTGTTCACTGATCCTTGAAATTGGGTCGAGGTCAATTGAAAACTGTCTGACGGGGATGAGGACCTTGTAAGGTACGCACATACCAAATATAGTTATCATGTACATATGACAGACTGAAACTTCGTAACATAAGGCATCTATATACAAAGTATAAAGCATCCAGGTCTTCCACCTTCTAAAATATAAAGCTTTTAAGAAGTGAGTTAACGCCGCCGCCGCCGCCACCGCCGGATCACCATCCCTATGTCGAGCTTTCTGCGACTAAAGTCGCAGGCTCGACAAAAAATCATATCTTTGGAAGTCACTTAAATCTCTATATATTTTCACCAAAACATTTAATGAATGTAACTCCTTTGGATGAAGGAAAGAAAATTAAGAATTGACCATCAAACAAACCGTGTGGCTATTTTAATGGTAGACATATTTCATCTAGAATTCATAATTCAAAAAAAGTGTCCATAAAATTTTTTAATACAGGTAACAAACTATTTTGAGAAAATCTCATATTAATGTGTATCCCTTTCATATATTACATGTATCACTTAAACCAATTTAATTTCCAATAATATTTCATATACTCTGTTGTGGAAAAAGGGATAAGATATGCAAGTAACAGCATAACCAGCAAACAAGAGCAAATATTATCCACAATTATTTGTACATGTAACATTTTTTATTTAACAGAATAACTGTTTTGGATAAAACAGAAGAAATAAGCTTACAGACAAATAATACACTTGTACAATCAAATGTAATACACTGGTTAAATGTTACATACACATGTACATTTGAGTTGTATTCATAGGGTGAGAAATATGTTCATCACAACAAGATAAATGCCTTCTACAGAATTATATGTTATTACAAATGTACACATCATCACAGAAATAATCATAATGAGGAATGAATTAATACCAGTCACAACATGGAATGTATCTATCAACTTTTTCACTGAAGCTTACTAGATGAACAATAACAAAATGGTAAAGGTTGAGATATTTTCAATAAATACAGAATTAAAGGAAGTCTTGATGACAGATTGCATAACAAGGGTGAATCTCTCCCACCAAAGGATATATATGTATAGAATCATGTGAAAAAAAAATATATATAGTACATGTAGCTATCTTATGGTAAAGTTTGCATTGGTTTCTGGGGATTTTTACCTTGTCATCAGGCATTGGCTTGTCAACTAGTTAGGGCAAAATAAACAAGAATAAATTAAAATATTTGTATCTAACATATGATATGAATGCTATATACCTAATATCCAATTAATTTAACTGCAGTATCACCTGCTGATGGTGTAATAAAGGACAATGTATGCTGTAAAGCTATTAAAAACAGATAATAACTGGGATCTATTAAAACATAAGTACAAAAATGTATACATATGTGATTGCAACAAAATGAATGAAGAAATTCATTAGTAGAACAATAAATATTTGCCTGTCTTACCGGGGGTAATCTGTTGTGATGTAGGACAATTATATCTCAACCTGTCAAAAATAAACTGAAGATGTGATACAATTAACTCTAAGGACAATCCACTCAAAATAATTCCATTTGACAGAATGGGATTTAAAACACGATCAAGGTCAGAATCTTTCACATAATGGAATTGAATCTGCCACATGGTCACGTTCAGAATATTCAAATAATGAAATGGAATGGAAATGGTGATTCAGTTCACTATTTTCTACAAGGAATGCATTATTCTTCAAATTTTAGTTAAACAAAATGGATTCTGGATCTTGATTTCCAAGCTGAGCTATGTGACGTAATACATCTTTCTTTGTTATTATACCCAGTAATCGTCTGAAAAATAAAATAAAATAATGCATTTTATGTCTCCAGACAAACTTTATCATACATGTTAAATACATTTTATTGGCACAAGTTTTTCTTTGCCTTTGAAAAACTAACAAGATATTATGATATATTTCTTCAGTAGATATGAAAAATTCAACCTTAATTTGTTAATGGAGCACAGTAAACATGGGTAAAATCTTAAATTTTCTCAAAAGAATGGAAGGTATGATAATTTTTCATTCTAGGTAAATATAATACAATTACTGTTTTTTTTTTATGAGGAAAATGAACCGTTGGGTTCGGTGAATAACATTTTTTTCAAAAGTCAATAATTCCACACATTTACAGAATCAAAATAAAGTTATTATTTTATACAATAATGCAAATAAACATTTGAGGTTTGCTGTTATATTGGCAATTTTCCATTTTCCTTTTTTCTGTTTCCTGCAGCCATTGTTTACAAGCTGTGTTTACTTCCACTCTGGTAAACCTATGCTTCTTCAAAACATGCGATGATCGGTCGATAAGAATAGGGGATTTCAATGGTTCTGAAAATAAATGGCTTCCCCGATTTCGAGTGGTGAATATTCATTTTTTCCGGTGAATATGCTTTTTTATTCATATTTTCATCTATGCAATTTTTCTATTGATTGAGTATATTATTGAATAAAACAATTTATTTCTTCCACAAATGCTATTAGGTTAATATTGCCATTCCTACCATAAATATTTGAAAGTCAGTTCAATTAAATTTATTCAGGAACATCTATCAGATGTGAAGAGAAACTCAAATTATGGATAAAATTCAATTCGAAAAAAGGAAATTTAATTAATTTCAAATATTTGTTACAATGTAGTCATAACATACTTTCCATTGGTATTTCTTTGACCTATACATACATAAATTTTATTGATTTTCTGCTATACAAGTAAAAAGCATTTTTTGTTAAAAATTTACATTAGTTGGTCAAAGAATATTTTTTTTGTATTACAACAAAGGTAAAATTATAAAAATTTTCAAAACAAACATTCAACATAATAAGTTAACAATATCAGCATTGAATTTAACACTCTTCACATCAAATCAGTTAAAAGATAAATAAAAAATTTGCATTGTCAACCATCAATATATTGTAAACCATAAAAATTAGCTGTTTCATCTGTTGAGCTGTTAGTTCACATCAAATGTTTACCCATAAGATAACTTCTTATTTTGTTGTACAAAGTAAAATTTTCCTTTCTTGTACAGCTTCCTGTTACTATAAAATTATTATCAATAAAATTCCACAGACTATGGCATCTAAAACGCCGACTAAAATATAAATAACATTTAGTGTGGTCCCATAATCGACATTTTTCATAACTGTAGATCAATATATTGCATTTTCTGTCATACTTGTACTTTGCACTTTTGTGTGTATGTCTTAAATATACTACTGAACAAAGGATGAATATGACTTATATATAGTTAAGTGCTATGTTTTTTTGGTTCCTTACATCCCCTCCCTCACACAAAAACCACATAAAACAAAAAATATTGTTCAGAATTATAACGGAATACAGTCTCTTAAAAAATCATGCATTACATTAAAACATACCCATTATGTGTAACTAAAGTTTGCCTTAAACCAAGTTTTCTAAACATTTCTACCACGGTCTCCATAGGAGTCTGATCTGTTATTGTAATTGGTGCCTGAAAGAAATGTAATATGTATCACTAAGAAAGCAAGTAAAAATGCAATTATACGATTACAGTTACCTGGAAAAAATGTTTGATATTTTGATAATTTAGTTAAGTTGAGTTTTTTAGTGAAAGAAAAGACAAAAGGTTTGATGTATTCTGTTTTAGTATACCAAACCTTATCTCACTAGTACTCATACTTGGAACACAGATTATACTCACAATATCTAATATTTTTTCTTACTTTGACTGGTGAAGGATCATTTCAATTATTTGATAAATAACTGGTACTTACCATATCTAATATTTTTCTTAGTTTAAGTGGAGCAGGATCATTAGGGTTACTTGGAACATGATTGGTAAAATATACTATAGAATTACTAACTACGCCTTCTTGATTCTTCCTTGCATTTGCTGAAATTATATAATGTGAATTAGGAATGTAAAAGAAATTTACTTTAAGATTTGATATTTATCAGTTTTATCACTTCAATGTTTTGAAGCAAAAATTTGTGTAGAGTATATTCATTTTAAATGCTAGTTACTGTTATACATATATATATTGCCAAAATGAGCAGGAATATGACTTTCTGGGCAAATAATGATGGGGATACATGGTCTCTTTCATATCTTAAGCCAGCTCCAGAACCCATACAAGATAAATGACAGGACTGATAAATTTTTATATTACATATTTCATATTCTTCTACAAGAAATTGCCAACTCATTGTGAAGAATATCAAGATGACAACCATCAAGACTTTAAAATGAAGAATAGCAATAAATGTTCTACTCCTTTGCTTGGATATTTTTTAAGTGCATGTATGTATTTTTTGTCAAGATATTCCTTTTTTCATATTTTAGTTTACCTTGTTTGTTTTGACAATCTTTATACCTTCATACAGTATTACATAATTTAAAATGTTTTAATAGTAAACTACAAAACTGACTGATTACATACAGCCAGTATATCATACTTCATTTATACGTCTTTAAATTTTATTTTAGTATGAAAGAAATGGATACAACTATATTTACCGGTAATTTTGTTGCATTTATATTAAGTACATAATACTCCAAAACAAATATAAAGTTGAATAATAATATGGTACATCTCTGCATTTTACCTTCTCCTTCTCAAAGTACTTGAGTAACCATACTATAATATTTAATTTTATTGATATTTAATCCCTTATATAACATTTTTTACATGATCATCCAAATGTGCTGTACCTTTATGTTCTGACATTATGAAATATGACCCAATGTTTGCTGACTCTAAAAGGTCAAATTATAAATTTAGTAGATGAAGCTATTTTCAAGTCCCCTCCTTAAAATAAGAAATATGTTGTTCAGTATATATATATTAAAAAAAACTTACCAATAGCTAACATTAGATCTCGTCTTAATATGAAACCAACAAGGTACTGTGACTCACTAGACAGTACTACTGGGAAACCATTATGGTTTGTATCTCTCAGTAAAAAGTCTGTAAAATACAAGTTATATTTATAAATTTACCAGTTTCAGAAAGATTTAAGGTACAAAAACTAGATTGTGACATAGACTTGTTTAATTTTTCTTCCACTCTAATAACAATAATTGGTCAGCACCTCATAAGGAATATTCATGCCATATTTGGTTTCAATCAATTAAGATTTTTGTATGTAATTCCCATGGTGTCCTATGTTAAAGTCCCTCACTGGTTGCCATGTCAGATGACAGATCGGCACCCAAGTATATATATAGACTTGTTTAATTTTTCTTCCACTCTAATAACAACACTTGGTCAGCACCTTGTAAGGAACATTTTTTGCCATGTTTCATTTCAATCCATTCAGTGGTTCTCTAGAAGAAGTTCAAAATGTGAAATGGAACGGACAAAGGACGACGGACAAATAGTGATGGCAATAGCCCATTCCTACCATTATTGAGTTACCATAGAAAGTCACTTACCCACTTCTTCTACCGTCATAGAGTCCTGAGTTATCACAGAAAGTGGAGGGTCATTTCTCCTGAAATACAATTTTTTTTTATTTCTTTATTAATTAGATGACTTTTGCTGCTTCCTTTCATTCCAAATTCAAATTACTGCACTAAAATGCAAATATCCCTTAAAGGGCCTTTAAAGGGGATGAAAAAAGCTAATGAAATCTTGAAAGAAAAAGTTATTTCATAAAGGGTAAGTTTAAAAAACAATTGTTTTGTTTGTTTCAATTTCAGCAATAATTAAATACCAAAAATGTAATGGACACAAATGATTTTTTTAATATATTAATTCATGTAATTTTTTAAGTTAATATTTAAATGGGTGGTCAACAGTCAGTTCAACAGTAATGATGAAATGGTCATCAGATGGTTTTAAACCATTCAACTCACTGGCTTGTTTAAAATGTTTAAACACTGCTGTGGAAAGATGGCACCACATAAAATGGGAATAAAAAGATAGAAATATTAAGACATGGAACAGAACATGTCAGTTACTGTGGCATTCCTTCAGGATATAAAAGTATTTTTGTCCAATCAAAAATTTCTTTCCATAGACAATTCAAGCAACACTATAAGCATGGTAAATTAAATGTTTTTGCCTATCACTTGCTGTTGACAATATTTAATATACTGCTGGGTAAGTAGAGACAAACCTTTCTTAAGTTACGGTAAACACACAGTCCACAAAATTCAACAACATTGCAATTACATCAAAACACAGCACAAGAATTATTTCAACAATCATATAAAATCTTTCAAAACTTTAAACTAATACACAGCATGCTGTTAACAAGATGCTATTTATACGGTTTTTACATTTTCTTTCCATTTTTATAACCACAAAAATGCAAACCAAAAATAAATAAATAACACATCTATAGAATAACAGATTTATCTTTCTGTAAAGGAAAATTATTTCTCGCCCCATACAGCAAAATAATATAAATTGACACATGCTAATAACATCACAAACTAACGACAACAAACAACTTACTGAGCAGCTCCATATCTCCAATATCTTTACAAAGATATAATGTTATATTGTTTTGACATAATGTGGGTGTATTATATATTCTGTTGTGTACCAATATTATTGGTTTTGATGGGGGCATGGGAACCATAAATATGTCTATTAATACTTGTATCCTTACTAGAAAATTTCAAAACCATAAAATCTGGAATTTTTCCAACATTAACTTAATCACAAAAATATGAACTCAAGAAACAAATAAATAGTACTTCATAACTGCACTTTCATGGTTAAGATTGAGATAATTAAATATATGTATACTTATCAGGAATTATAAAATCAGACATGGTCAGAACTGTTTTTCCCTTTTTTTAGACAACTTGTATTTATTTTATTTTTTATAGGTAGAATCTGTTACAAAGCTAAGTTGAGAAATTCTCTGAAACAGTTATCCATCTGTTAATAAAATCTAATCAGATGTCTTGTAAATAATTCATAGTAACAAAAGAATAGCTCTATCATGTACACACCTTGGTCTCATCACATCAGCTGCTATTGTTGTATGTGTAAATTCTTTCTTACTGTCTAAATATGGATAGCCATTCAATGCAATATGTGCATCATATCTATTATGCAAATTAAGTGTAATAACCAGTTAATTTTCCCTAATGTTTTTTAAAATGTCTTTTAGCCAGGAAATCAGAAGTTTTCGAACAGAATCCTACAATAATGTCTAATAGTTAACTATTAGATCATATCTTCTCATATACTAACTGATAAGCGACATGGTGGTTGTCTTTCATAGCAGCTTAGTTCATCACTGATTTTTTATTTTGTTTTGTTCATCTACATTTTCAGTTTTCTGCGTTGTTTTCTGTTATCTTGTTTATCCTTGCTTTTACTTCTTTGTCTTCAGGTTAATTATAACTGATTGAGTTTTTAATTTTTTTCATATTAAATTAAAGTTTTATTTCTATAAATGAATCCAAATTTACAGTGCTTTAATCATTTAAAGGATACATTCCTTCTTTTCCTAAAGCATCCCCAACCCATTTACTTGTCATCACAGCTAACATAAGTGGCACGATATACTGTAGTCCTCCTGTCAACTCAAACATAATGACAACCAAAGAAACTGAAATTGTACAAGGTAGATCATCATTAAACAATGTCAATGTATAGAGAGGGTCTGCAAATTGTATAAGGTAGATCATTTTTTACCCCACCCCCCAAAACTATTTCAATTAAGTTGTTTATCCTACATTGAACTTTTGATCTCGTCCCTAAGGTAGATCACCTTTAAACAATGTATAGAGAGGGTCAGAAAATCGTATAAGGTAAATTATCATTAAACAATGTATAGAGAGGGTTAGGAAATCATAAAAGGTAGATCATCATTAAACAATGCATAGAGAGGGTCAGAAAATCGTATAAGGTAGATCACCTTTAAACAATGTATAGAGAGGGTCAGGAAATTGTACAAGATAGATCATCATTAAACAATGTAAAGAGAGAGTAAGAAATTAATGAATAATGATAATAATCACAATTTTAATAAAGCAATATTTGAATATTTTATACAAAAGGGTATTATTTGCATGCAAAAAATTTTAAAAATGCATAATAATCAAATTCAATAAAAGTCTTTACAATCTGCATGTATCCACAGATATACTAATTCTAATACTTGTATAAATATATATTCTTACATTTGTTTCCATAGGATTATCCGATTAATCTTTTCAAAGTAGTTAAATTATCTAATTTTTATACATGTTATAGATTTTATAAAACAATATTTAAGTATCAAGATTTGATAAATCTAATAATTCTCAACAACGATGTTAGAATCTGTTTCTCAAATAATTATTAGGTAAATTTTTATATTTATTAGACGAAAATCTCCCTTGGATGCCTCCACAAATCCGATTGCTCAACATGTTTACTTCTTGCTATGGGGTTACTGATCAATTCCGTGTAATGACACTTTGTTTACACAATCATCAATTGAGATCGTCACCAACAACACGTTGATTAAATTTTTTATAAACAACGGGTTAAAAAATGGTTTAACTGACAAAGAATTAGAGAACTGTTCATAAATATTACTGTGTTATCACAAACTTCAATTTTAATATGTAAATGTTAGGTATAGAAATGAAGGGTATATGGAGAAGATATATTTGAGAAATACAACCCTGAAATACCACCAGAAGATAACAGGATGGGGTTGACACACAAAGTGCATACATCAACATTCCAATTGAAATATTGAAATACTGTGAAGAAACAAAGCTCAATAAAACCACCAATATACACTATAAACGACAAAAAGAGACATACAATAATAGTGCATAAAATTGCAGGGAGTACTCAACCCTCCTTTTTTTACACGTGAGAGTAAGAGGGCTTATATAAATGTATGAGAGAATACAAAACAGAATTTATGATGATATCTTGATGACACTAACCAGTCATTCTAGTCACACCTCCAAGGACTGCAGCAGCTCCAACCATAGCATACAACCCTGGTGTTATTGTACATTCTTTTTTTGATTGACACATATTTCTAAAGAATGGGTTGTCTTGATATGTACTGAAATTGAACAAATATTATATTGTTAAAATCTGACAGATCAAAACAGCTAAGAAAGTAAGAACAAATATATAAACTATATGTAAAATTCCTGTACAAGTGCTACTTGTTATCATCAACTTAGTGATCATTGCTTTATAACTGATATGAACTTTTTAGAATACAACTTATATATTGCTACAATTTTTAAATTTGTGCTCCAGTCATTTTGAACAGTAAGCTTTTGAAGGTTTAGTGACTAGACTGGAACAATGACCATCGGTATTTTTCTGTAACTGATCCTGAAAATATTTATTTCTATAACTCTTTGCAATGGATTCCAAAGTACATTAAATTTGTACTTTATTTTTTTAGTTTATTTTGGTTTTGTTTTTCAGCACAGTCTTTATTGGTGGAGGAAGCAGGAGTACCCGGAGAGAACCGCTGACCTTCGGTAGGAAAATCGGCAATCTTTGTCAATAAAGATTGGAGTCGAACACACACCGCCACAGGTAAGATTCGAACTCACAACTGTGATCATTAGTAGTCATGAGGAACTACCTAGACCACTCAGTTACCAAGCCCGAACATTTGTACTTTAAAATTTTAACAGTAATGAATAATTCTAAGTTCTGAAAGAATTTCAATAATTACAAGTATAAGTCTTCTTAATAATGAATTGGGGCAGGTTCTTTTATGTTGAAATACATAGTCGTATAGTCTCCAAAAATTATCAACCAAAATTATAAATTTGAAAATTACTGCAAGCATTCAATGTTGCAAATCTTAGAAACTCTTTTATAACACAAGAGTTATTTATACAAATCATGTACAAATTCTTTTTTAAAAAGTACTATGTGCTATAGTCAATAATGCAAGTAATAATTATTAAAATATCTACCGGTACTCTGCTTCTTAATTGAAAATTATTTTCATCTTAATTTTCTATTTCTCAAAATCAATAAAAGGATCAATTTGTTATACAAATTACCAGTCAAGGATCCGGAACTCCTATTTTCCGGACATGACCCGAGAAATTTTTTATTTTTCCGGTCATAAAAAGGGTCAAATGGACGTCCAAAAGTTATATTTTTTTAATAAAAAGATGTACTGAAAAGTTGTGACACCAAAATTTCGAAGTTTGGCAGAACGGTTATCTCATTCAGGTCATTTCTCTCTATAGTTGACTGATCTTTTCAATCTGTTTTTACAGCAATTACTATTGTCAATACGGTAATTAACAGAGGTGTCTGTGTTTTTATGACGCTTAATTATAATTAATGTACACATGTCAACAATTTCCAAAAGTTCAATCGAGGTCATTCATCAGTGACGATCAATTAGGCGTTTTTCATCCCTTTCTACTTCGAAATTAAAAAAAATCCATTACATGGTATGTTTCGGACTTTTAGACACAACTGACTGTTCTATTCCTATTCCTACCTTCCAGACTTTTAAACTTACACAACTAACTGTTCTATTCCTATTCCTACCATTCTTCCTGCAATAGCTCCAACAGCCATACTGGGAATAAACAAACCCGATGGAACCTAAAATAGTTAACAAACAACAAAATGGAGAACAATGTCACCTGAAATACAGAACCCCGGGAAAAAAAAATATCATAAAACACAAAAATAAACATAACAGAGAGTCAGGATAGTCTGACTAATTACATGTACATACACTGAACAGTGGTGGGATTTAACTGGTTTTATGGGTACCCAAACATCCCCCTTATCTATCCTGACACTCTGGTGTATAAAACATACTATAAAAACCAATACAGTATGTTTACCAACAAAGTTACGACTTACTACTGCAAATTTTGGTTAAACGTTACATAATTTATATAGCAGGGTCAGGAACAGGGTTTATAGTTGGTTCAATTGGATAATCACTGACTTTGTTTGCATTTTGGAATACTTGAGTACTTGTTTATTTTCTAATTTATGAAATTTTGTCCTTCAAGCTTAGGTCTACCTTCAAATATTTTTTTTCAGAATTTATTTATTCTTTTGCAATATTTTTCCTCTATGTTCTTTTTGTTTTCATACAGTTGTCTTCTCTGAATGTTTAATTAGAATTTTAATTCACAATTAAGTATCTTGCTCATGGTTTTTTTTCACCTTTATTCCTTCTCCTAATCATCCAAACCTTACATATAAGGTAACTTACAATTCAATTATCAATTATCAATTGGGGTAAAGGATTTTAATCTAATGTCTATACAAAAACAAAGGAAATAAATTTGTATAACCACAAAAATAAAACATAAATGTCCAAACAATAAAAAATAAAAACATAACATTGCAGATATAAACTAGAGGCTCTCAAGGGCCTGCATCGCTCACCTGGATTTAACTTTTCATCTTGAGCAGGGATAAAAATTTAAGTGTTGCATTCAATTTGGCTGGTTTTTTCTATAGGGTTCTTTGTTAAACTATGTTCGGCTATGGCAGCCATCTTGGTTGACAGTCTAGGTCAATGGAAACATTTCTAAAATAACCATTACTGCTACGTCTTGTTCCAACTTGTTAAGTGGTTTTAGACAAGAAGATTTTTAAATGAATTTTCCCATAGGAACCTATATTAAACTAAGTTCGGCTGTGGCAGCCATCTTGGTTGACAGTCGGGGTCATCGGACCCTATTCTGAAAGAGGACCATCTAATGACCATTGCTACCAAGTCTCTAGTTCTAATTGGCTTAGTGGTTTCAGACAAGAAGATTTTTGAGCGAATTTTCCAATAGGGTCCTATATATATTAAACTAAGTTTGGCTGTGGCGGTCATCTTGTTTCATAGTCCGGGTCATCGGACACAATTTTGAAAGAGGACCATCTAAGGGCCATTGCTGCCAAGTCTGCTTATAATTGGTAAAGTGGTTTTAGACAAGAAGATTTTCACTGAATTTTCCTATAGGGCTCTATGTTTTAAACTAAGTTTGGGTTTGGTGGCATCTTGGTTAACAGTCCGGGTCATCGGACATAACTCTGAAAAGGGCCTCTTAAAAACCACTACTGCCATGTATGGTTCCAATTGGCCTTGTCGTTTCATAGAAGAAGATTTTTGAAATTCATCCCCCCTTTTTTCCATGTTTAGTAACAGCAGCCATGTTGGTTGGCAGTCAGGGATATCGGATTAAATTTTGGAAGGGGGCTATCCAAGGACCATTCCACCAAACTTTGGTCCCAATTGGCCCCGTGGTTTCAGAGGAGAAGACCTTTAAAGGAAAGTTTATGCCAGACGACGTCTTTAAAGGGCAAAAACTCCTATAAGGGTTCAATCAATAATTTTGGTCATGTTGACTTATTTGTAGATCTTACATTATTGCTGGTTACACTTTGTCTTTATCTATAATAATATTCACAATAATAATATACAAGAGGCTCTCAAGAGCCTGAATCGCTCACCTGGCAAACAATGCACTATAAACTAAATTAATATATTAATGTTTGTTGTAAATTAAACTGAGTATTAAAGGTCACGTAAAATGCTGAAAATACCTTTAAAAGCCTTTCAAGAACCTCTGGAAAGAAATGGGCATGAGTTCTCCCTACGCTTGATTAAGATACAGTCATGGTCAATCTGATGATTCACAATACAAAATACAAGCTTTAATTCATCTTCAAATACAAGTATAAATCTTTTGGTCTATATGTTGTCTTCGTTTTTAAAATGTTTGAAAGAAGTTATGTAAAAATTGTAGGTTAAGGCTTTTTATTGTACTTGAAAAGGAAATATTGCAGGAACAATCATGCTAAGTTTCATCCAAATCCCCCCAGTAGTTTCAGAGGAGAAGATGTTTGAAAATTTGTTAACAACGATGATGACAGACACCAAGTGATGGCATATTAAAAGCTCACATATTATGAAGTTTAATCATTGTTATACAACATTCTCATCATCACCATTCACTAAGGATACCATGTTTACTTTAAAAACCAAATATTGTTGAAATCCGAGCAAGTGTAAATAAAATGCTCCGCTGGGCGCAGCTAGATACGACCGCAGATGTCGAACCCTGAATAGTTGGGGCAATTATGAACACAACATTCAAGCTTGATACAATACTGAATTTGGATTGTGAATAAATATTTGACACAGCATAGGTTTCTGACACAGAATGAATGTTGTCTAAGAACTTAAAAATTTTTAATTTACCTATTCAAACCATATCAGTATTATTTGTTTTTATATATAAATCAGAAATAACCAATTTAAAATTTAAAATTGGGCACACATATCAATTTCTTGCTATTGCGCAATACTGTGTAATTGAAAATTTCTTCAAATATTTGACACATAATAGGTTTCTGACACAGAATAACTGAAATCAAAGAACTTAAAATTGGTCATATGATTTGAATTTATATTCAATTTTTTGCTTTTGTGTAATACAATATGCTGTGGAGAATTGCCCCCCCCCCCAAAAAAAAAATAATAATTTACCCCTTTTTTTAGCTTTTGTGCAATACACTATGAAGTTGCACATTGACCCCCCTCCCAAAAAAAAAAACAAAAAACAATAAAATTTATTGTAACCCCCACCCCTTTTTTTTGCTAAAAAAAAATTTGAAATTTTCTTTTTAATTTATGAAATATGAAATGAGAAAAAATTACCCCCTCCCCAATTTCTCATTTACCCCCCCCCCCCCCAAATTTTGTTTTCAACCCCCCTCCCCCCTCCATTTCTTTATACTTTGCAACCATAACAGCCCATTTAAATACACCATAACATATTAAAATAGAAAATGACATCATAGTCATGGATGGCAAATTTTAAATATACATATTAAAAGCAGTTTAGATAAGATAAACAAAAAAGCTTCATCAGCACATTTTATATTGGCAAATTTCCAATGGAATTTGTTAATAATAAAGTTTTGATAACAGGGCACACATATCAATTTCTTGCTATTGCACAATACTGTGCAATTGAAAATTTCTTCAAATATTTGACACATAATAGGTTTCTGACACAGAATAACTGAAATAAAGAACTTAGAATTGGTCATATGATTTGAATTTATATTCAATTTTTTGCTTTTGTGTAATACAATATGCTGTGGAGAATTGCCCCCCCCCCCCCCCAAAAAAAAAAATAATTTACCCCCTTTTTAGCTTTAATTTTGGACCCCGATTTGGACCAACTTGAAAACTCGGCCCATAATAAAAAAACTAAGTACATGTTTAGATTCAGCATATCAAAGAACCCAAAGAATTCAATTTTTGTTAAAATCAAACTAAGTTTAATTTTGGACCCTTTGGACCTTAATGTAGACCAATTTGAAAACGGGACCAAATATTAAGAATCTAAATGCACGGTTAGATTCGGCATATCAAAGAACCCCAATAGTTCAATTTTCGATGAAATCAAACAAAGTTTAATTTTGGACCCCGATTTGGACCAACTTGAAAACTGGGCCCATAATAAAAAAACTAAGTACATGTTTAGATTCAGCATATCAAAGAACCCAAAGAATTCAATTTTTGTTAAAATCAAACTAAGTTTAATTTTGGACCCTTTGGACCTTAATCTTACATTATTGCTGGTTACACTTTGTCTTTATCTATAATAATATTCAATTTGAACCAATTTGAAAACGGGACCAAAAATTAAGATCCTAAATGCACGGTTAGATTCGGCATATCAAAGAACCCCAATAGTTCAATTTTCAATGAAATCAAACAAAGTTTAATTTTGGACCCTTTTGGCCCCTAATTCCTAAACTGTTGGGACCAAAACTCCAAAAATCAATCCCAACCTTCCTTTTGTGGTCATAAACCTTGTGTTTAAATTTCATAGATTTCTATTTACTTATACTAAAGTTATTGTGCAAAATCCAAGAAAAATGCTTATTTTGGCCCTTTTTTAGCTCCTAATTCCTAAACTGTTGGGACCAAAACTCCCAAAAACAATCCCAACCTTCCTTTTGTGGTCATAAACCTTGTGTTAAAATTTCATAGATTTCTATTTACTTATACTAGAGTTATTGTGCGAAAACCTAGAAAAATGCTTATTGGGCCCTTTTTTGGCCCCTGATTCTTAAACTGTTGGGACCAAAACTCCCAAAATCAATCCCAACCTTCCTTTTGTGGTCATAAACCTTGTGTTTAAATTTCACAGATTTCTATTAACTTATACTAAAGTTATAGTGCGAAAACCAAATGTCTTCGGACGACGCCACAGACGACGGACGACGACGCAGACGACGACGACGCCAACGTCATACCAATATACGACCGCAAAAATTTTGCGGTCGTATAAAAATGGCGGGAAAATGGCCATCCAAAACAAACTTTCATCATCACCATTCAACTCGGGATACCATGTTTGCCTTGAAAGTAGCTTTCATCTTCATTTTATTTCTATAATTCAGGAAAAAATAGCAAAAAACAGCATTTTGACCCCTATGTTCTATTTTTAGTAAGGGCGGACATGTTTTTCGACCAATCAAAAATCCAAGCATTCACTTTTTGCAGGATACCCTAAGGAACAATCTTACCAAGTTTCATTTGATTTTGAATAGTAGTTTCAGAGAAGAAGATTTTTGAAATAGTAACATAAAAAAAAGCCAAAAATGTCAAAAAAGGGCAATAACTCTAACATCAGTTGACAGATTTTCACAAAAATAATAGTCCAATCGAACTAAGTTTTAACCTCAAACTAATTGCAACAGAAAATGTTTTAGTTCTAATCAATAGCATTAAGCCCCAAATGTACACAGAAAAAAGTCCCATAAAATCTAACTTAAGGAAAACTCAAAATCAGCATTTTTAATTTCCTATGGAAATTAACACTGGAAAGGGGAGATAACTCCGCAAAAAGTAGTCTTTTTTGTCAGTTTTTGGTTGATTTTCTTAAAATTCATGTAAAGTATGTTACTTTGATGGGGTTATAAGTTCGTATTTTACTATATTATATAATCTTCTGCTCATGAAATGTACAAAACTGAAGTGTTATGGGTATTTTTTTTTTTTTTTTCCACATTTTTCATTAAAGAAATTGCAAATTTGTGGCTTTGTGACCATTTTGAAAAAATAATGCGAAAATTTGGTATTGTTTATATCTGTAAATTATATTTGTTCAGCATCTACCTTGTTTAAAGAAACATTAAACCACAAAAAGAAGAATATATGCTTAATCATTTTTATTAAATTTGAAATTCTTTACCTTGACATGTTGAAAAATTTAATAAGTGGTCAACTAATGAATTACGAAATCTAGGTTGTAGCTTGATAAAAGATATGAAAACACCTTTAGAGTTGTTTGTTATACTCTAAAGACCGCTAAAATATCAAGAATCAATACATTCTGCTGAATAGAAGCGGTAAAGTTATAACTTTGTATCAATTTTTATTGATATTTCTGCCTTTTTTGCAGAGTTATCTCCCATTTTCAATGCAAATCTCCATAGGAATTTGAAAATCGTGATTTATTAGTCTTCCTCAAGTTAGATTTTGTTGGACTTTTTTCTGTGTATATTTGGGGTATAATGCTAAAGATTAAAACTTAAAAATCTTCTGTTGCAATTACTTTAAGGTTAGGGTCAAATTTATGCTAGATTGACTGGACTATAAGCACACAGGTAGCTCTCATCATGCTGAACACTTTCAACCTGCCAGAATTTGCCATAACCTAATGATTTTTGAGATATTTGCGAAAAAATCTGTTGTTTGACCCCTATGTTCTATTTTTAGTAACAGTGGCCATGTTTTTCGACGGATCAAAAATCGAAGCACAAACTTTGTGCAGAATACCCTAAGGAACAATCATGCTAAGTCTTATCCAAATCCATTCAGTAGTTTCAGAGGAGAAGATGTTTGAAAAATTGTTAACGACGACAGACGACAACAGACGACGACGGACGCCAAGTGATGAGAAAAGCTCACATGGCCTTTTAGGCCAGGTGAGCTAAAAACTGCAAAATTTCCTTAACATTTACAATTCAGGGGCAATAACCCAACAAAGGGTTGACCGATTCCTCTGAAAATTTCATGACAGGTAGATCTTGACCTGAAGAACATTTTTACCCCATGTCAGTTTACCCCTTTGTTCTATTTTTAGCCATGTCTGCCATGTTGGTTGGCAGGCAGGGTCATCAGACACTTTTCTAAACTAGATATTCTAATGATGCTTGTCGCCAAGTTTGGTTCCATTTGGCCAAGTTGTTTCAGAGGAGAAGATTTTTGTAAAAGTTAACGGACGACGGACGCCAAGTGATGAGAAAAGCTCACTTGACCCAAAGGGGTCAGGTGAGCTAAAAATGAAAATTTATCTAATACAATAAAATATGCTTTTAATCTCCTCACAGTAAAGATCCACCTACCTTTATACCAAATGTAAATATTGTAATGAGACCTTTAAACAGTAATGCAAGGAATAACATCCACAGAGCTGTATGAACACCATCTCCTGCTTGGGCACTGTAGGAATACTCATCTAAGGTAGTAGATGTTGTATTTCTCTTGTAATCACTGAAATAAACAAATGAATCATACAGATACAAACAGTATGAACACCATCTCCTGCTCAGGCACTGTAGGAATACTCATCTAAGGTCGTAGATGTTGTATTTCTCTTGTAATCACTGAAATAAACAAATGAATCATTCAGATACAAACAGTATGAACACCATCTCCTGCTTGGCCACTGTAGGGATACTCATCTAAGGTCGTAGATGTTGTATTTCTCTTGTAATCACTGAAATAAACAAATGAATCATACAGATACAAACAGTATGAACACCATCTCCTGCTCAGGCACTGTAGGAATACTCATCTAAGGTCGTAGATGTTGTATTTCTCTTGTAATCACTGAAATAAACAAATGAATCATACACATAATCTTAATCTTAATTGACAAGGATGCCAATACTCCAGCTTGCTCCACCAATGAAAACTGACCGCCATGTAATAGCCAAATGTGCTGAAAACGGCATAAAACCTCAACTAAACAAACTTATCAAAAATGTATTTTTTCATTATTCCACACAATATTCAAAAACTTAATCTTAATCAATATCTCAACACTAAAATGGATTGTAATAATTTTGCCTAACAAACAGACATGTATGGCAAGCCAAAGTGGACAAAAAGAGCTATTTTTTAATATTAAAAAAATATCATAACATGTTTCTTTAAAATTCAAAGACATATTGTAACATTGTCCTATGAAAATTATTTTACCCTCGTAATACAACAAAAGTCAGTAATTGTTTTGGGCATATTTTGGCTGTTGTTAATGGTTCTATTGCATCTAATTTTTACTGTTAACTGTTTTTTACTAAGTGAATTTAGCGGTTAACCTAAAATTCTGGTTTCTCTTAACTGTAATCTGTAAATTAAGTTGGTTGTTAACCTGTTAACAGACCCTTATTCTCCCTACTGCCCTCCCTCTTTAATATTTTGCATGTGTATGCCAATGATTTTGTTAACTTGTAATCTCGAATCAGACAGTGGAAGTAGGTTTGATTTTGAAAAAAATTTGACGTATGAAAGCAAAATTATTTCAGGAAGGCAAATTTGGTACATCTTTCATAAGACTGTGCCTTTTCTATACCTGTCTTAGGTCTATCGGCTTTGTAGCCAGAATTTACAAACATTCCTCATGTCTCTGGCAATTCTTGACATGGATGCGAGTAACAATTCAAGCTGCTCAACAGTTTCCTCATCTAATTCTCCTCTCCCATTTTCCAGTTTAGTTGAGGCATCTCTAACCAGGATTTCAAATTCTTCGAAATTATTTGAAAAAAATTGCCCCATCAATCCTTAGCAAAATCTGATTGAGTTCATTCTTTTTTTTTTGGCCATATGAAGATTTTAATTTGTAACTCTGAAAGTTGATTTTTTAATATTATAAAATGATTTTTTAATATTAGAAAATGATTTTTTAATATTAGAAAATGATTTCTTAATATTAAAAAACGAATTTCTAAAATTAAAAAATAATTTATTAATATTAGAAAATAAATTTCGAATATAAGAAAAAACTTTCGAATTTCTAATATTAAAAAATGAATTTCTAACCTGATTAAAATGAATTTCTAATATTAATAAATGATTTTTTAATACTAAAAAATGTTTTTTTAATATTAGAAATTTCACTTTTTAATTTTAAGAAATAGTGATTTTCTTTTTTTATATTAGAAATTTCATTTTTTAATTTTAAGAAATAGTGATTTTCTTTTTTTATATTAGAAATTCATTTTTTAATATTAAAACATAAAATAAAATATTTTAATATTAGAAAATGAATTTCTTATATTAAAAAATGAATTCTTAATATTAAAAAATGATTTTTTAATATTAAGAAATATCTCTTTTTGTCCACTTTGGCTTGCCATAGACGAGAGAATATTCCAGTGATAAACATGATTCCAGACAATTGCATTATCTTGTTTGTTAAATTAATACTATAAGGACATCTATGTATATATACATTTATTTATTTATTTATATATACATTTATTTATTTATTTATTTATTTATTCGCAATTATTTTTATGGACATAATACAAAGAGACAAAGTGAAACAATTAATTATTTATACTGCATTTTATTCATGGTTTCTTCTTTTTTCAGAATCAATTACTAAATGCATTAAATTTTTCATCCAATTATTTTTTCTCTATTGTATTCTACAATACTTTTCTTAAGTCAACAAATAAAAACATATCAAATCTCGTGTGACTATTTTATTACTGTACTTTAAAAATATTTAAAGTCGTCATGTGATATCTTATACAAACTAAAAATAGTAAAGGGAATTTCTTCTAGGTGACATTTTGTTTGTTGTCCTTTCAAAATGAGAAACTGAAAGACTGGAATATAGTAACAAGTTAATGTATGTAAATTATGCATAAGTGTCTTTTTTGTAGAGCCAGTATTCAATTTCTCTTTGATTTGGTTACTAAACTACTAAAACATGTATATGTTTTAAAAAGCGAAAGTTGGAAAATCACCAGTGTTCAAAATAACTGCTGAATTTCTACTGCAAATTTATTCAATTAAAATTTGAAAATGTCAAGATATTACGAAACTGAACACACAGATAAACTTTTCCAGATAATCCCCTCTCATCAATACATATCTTATTGATTTATTTGGTATATTCATTTGTAACAGAAAAGCATGATTTGTCTCCAAAAATTACCTACCACATCAACGGGGGATCAAAAAAGAAAGATTTGGTACAGTAGTCCAACATTCTACCAACTGAGCTAAAGGAGAATTCCGCAAGCACAGCTAAACAAGGATGGTTATAAACCTGTTATGGTTCTACAACTTCTATCATATTTGAGGGAAGCCCTGTTACACATTGTTTTATAAATGAATTTTTCCTTTCAAGTATATTTTAAATTAGAATTATTTTCTGCAATAAAAGAAATATTCCATGATTCTAATCTTGATGCTGCATCTGTACCTTAACCAATGAAAGAGCTTAAGCTAACAAATACCACAGCTCAAAGACTTTATTGACAGGTTCAAAATTTAAGATGACACTGTTAAAAGATTGAGAAAAATGTAAGCAGACATGGTTAAACAGAAAGCAAATGTGACACAGGTACAAAATTTTGCAAACCACCTTACAACCAATCATGATTAAGCCTCATACCATTTAAAACTAGAGGCTCATAAAAGCCTGTATCGCTCACCTGGATTTAACTTGTCCACCTTAAGGATGACTAAATATCTAAGTGTAAGAGTCTATTTGGCTGGTTTTCCAATAGGTTCCTATGTTAAACTAAAATTGGCTATGGCAGTTATCTTGGTTGACAATCCAGGTCATCAGACACAGTTCTGAAAGAGGACCATCTAAGGACCATTTCTGGTTCAAATTCGCTCAGTCGTTTCAGACAAAAAGATTTTAAATGAATTTTCCCATAGCCTACGATCCAACGACAAATTAATTTCAGCTGTTGTGGCCATCTTAGTTGACAGTTTGGGTCATCAGACACAATTCTAAAAGATGACCAAGTAAGGACTATTGCTGCCAACTTAAGTTTCAATTGGCTCAGTGGTTTCAGACAAGAAGATTTCTAAATGAATTTTCCCATAGGGTCCCATTTTAAACTAATTTTTGCTGTGGTGGCCATCTTGTTTGACAGTCCGGGTCATCAGAAACAATTATGAAAGAGGGCCATCTAAGGATCATTGCTGCCAAGTTTGGTTCCAATTGGCTCAAGATTTTCAGACATGGTTTTAAATGAATTTTCCCATAGGAACCTATGTTAAATATAATTTGGCTGTGGCCAAGGGTCATCGGACACAATTCTGAGAGAGTACCATCTAAGGACCATTGCTGCCAACTTTAGTTCTAATTGGCACAGTGGTTTCAGAGGAGAAGATTTTTTTTTAAGTTTACAGACGACAGATGATGATAATAGTTCACTTTGGGCCAGTTACTTAGTAAGTTAAAAACGGGAGGGGCAAGATTTCCCAAAATCAATCCTAATCTGTATTTCTTATGGGGGACCATTGTGGTAAAATATCATAAGGACGATGACAACAGACTCATACCATAATAGGCCCACAAATATTTGCAGTCGTATAAAACCATCTTAAGTACAGAGCATACAAACCCATTATTACCATACAAGAAAGATTACAAAATTTTTAATTATGTGTACTTTCAATAATACTTGTGTATTAAATTTATGAGAATATTTGACATATGACATTTTGCAGTCTTTCGTCCAAGTTATATAATACACCTTACATACAGTAAGTAGTAAATATTGGACTTTTTTTTTAGATGGACAGAGAAGATAGAAGACGTTATTTTGTTGTGGGGTCGGTCATTCTAGAGATTGTTACTCCTGTATTTAGAAAGAAAATAGAGAACACCTATAAGGGCCAAGGGAAAGCAAGTTTTAAGGATTTTCTGAACCACCCACCAATCCTCCACATACTTTTCCATCTTCGACATAAGAATACATGGTGCTGTCAGGATCGAAACAACTGTGTCAGCAGCAGAGCTCTTCCTCTGAATTACTGTCAGTGGGACTTGCTTTACTCACAAAGTGCAGGTGCTTGTGGCCGACTTTGTCATTGTAAATATTTAGCAAATCCTGTCGAAACAAAAGATCTGGACATAACTCTGGCCAGCCTCATCATTCTGAATTGCTGTAATTTGACACCCAATGAAAACACCTTGATTGAAAACCTAAGAATATTCAAGAACAACTACCTAAGCCACAATACAAAAGGTGGTATTACTTTGGCTGAGTACAACACCCTATGGGCAGATCTGACTAGCTATGTAATTCAACTTGACCCAGGTAAACAAGATGATCTTATAAGGATAGAAAAAAGACCACTGGATGAGTCCCTCTGTACACATTATGTAGGAAGTCTCCTAGATCTACATAAAAAACTGGATGAGGTATCTTTAACTTTATGTTTAGTTTTAATCAGAATACTTAGAATTAACAATTAAATGGATAAAAGTATTTAAATTGTATATATCTTATCTGAATGACTAAATTATAATTCATAATTACAACAAATATTACATAAATTTTTTACTGTACTAAAAACTGTTGATGTATCAACATTAAGTCTATAAATTTTCTCTTGTATGATTCAAGATAAAGTTTGCAATACACTCTGTATTATTTTGACACCACCTATGTTTATAGTTTTTTATGCAAATTAACTTAAAAGGGGAATCACTGTATTAAATTAAAAGAACCAAAAATATTTCATTCAAATTTTGCATGTGGAAAGGTCAAGAAAATCAACATGCAATTCTTCAGCCCCCAAAAAAATTTTTGATGACTGATGTGGTTTAAAAGATATGAAACCACCAATTTTGTTAAAATCAGGGTAACTTTGAATACACATTTTTGCATATTAGAAAATTAAATAAAAATTTGGACGCTAGTAAAACAGGATAATATCTATAGATTCATTTTTCTCCAAAACATTTTGTTTTTAGTCATTTTTATATGGCTTTTCATGTATATAAAAAATCTACTGATACTTTTCTTTGTGAAACCTCTGGAAAATGGTCATATTGGAAGACACTTTTAAATGCAAAAATAACCAGAAATCTATGATTACAAAGTTTGCTTCGTTCCCCCACTAACTTTGGTGTGTGGTTGCTATGTGGCTCCCAGAGATGCACCCTTACAGCAAATAATATGATTGTAGGTCGCTTGGTAGAGAAGAACTGAACTCGGTTGTAAAAATTAACCTTAAGTTAATGAAGTGCAATAAGGAGGTCAATGTGACCTAATTTTGGTGGGAGGCTGCGTTACTCTGCGAGATGCGTCCTGACACCAAGTAATATGACTGTAGGTCGCTTGGTATCAGAGAACTGAACTTGGACGTAAAACTTATCCTAAGTCAATGAAGTGCAATAAGTAGGACAGAGTGACCGAATTTTGATGGGAGGCTGTGTTACTCTCTGAGTTGCATCCGGACACCAAGTAATATAATTGTAATTCCCTTGGTATCAGAGAACTGAACTCAGACGTTATACTTAACCTATGTCAATGAGGCGCAATTAGTAGGTCAGAGTGACCTAATTTTGATGGGAGGCAGTGTTACTCCCAGAGATGCATCCTCCCACTTAGTAATATGACTGTAGGTCCCTTGGTATCGGAGAACTGAACTCAGACATAAAACTTAAGTCAATGAAGTGCGATAAGTAGGTAAGTGACCTAATTTTGGTGGGAAGCTGTGTTACTCTAAGATGCACCTTGACACCAAGTAATATGATTGTAGGTCCCTTGATATCAGAGAACTGAACTCAGAAGTTAAACTTAACCTAAAGTCAATGAAGTGCAATTAGTAGGTCAGAGTGACCTAATTTTAATGGGAGGCTGTGTTACTCCGAGAGATGCATCCTGACACCAAGTAATATGATTGTAGTTCCCTTGGTATCGGAGAATTGAACTCAGACATAAAACTTAACCTTAGTCAATGCAGCAAAATAAGTAGTTCAGAGTGACCTAATTCTGGTGGGAGGCTTTGTTACTCCCCGAGATGCACCCTCACACCAATTAATACGATTGTAGGTCACTTTGTATGTTGAAACTGATTATTGACATGAAACTTAAAAGCCAGTCAACCGTGTAATATGTGTCATGAGGACAAAGGGGGTACTTTTTTGAGGCAAACTAAAAATACTGGGTCACTGGACTTAAACTGGAACAAAACATGTCAATACACTGAATTGTCAAGTTTTGATAACAAAAAATGATTTATCAAAAATGGCATCATGGTATTTGTATACAAGCCTTGTCAAGTCAAGTCAATAAATATATTAATTACAGTAATAAACCAAACTTTACCATACCAGGCTGTCAAAGATTTTCCAAATGTTTTGATCATTTTAGTATTCAAATTGTGACATAAATCAAATCTCATGTCATGAAATGTTATGACTTAGTAGTTGTGCCTCAACTTAAACAGAGTACATTCCTATTGATTTAATTTTATCTATGTTTCTAACTGTACAGAGAACTTGTACTATATTATTTTTCCATATTCAACTTATGATTACCAGAAGAAGAAAATATTTCATATATACCATATAATTTGCATATGTGTATTTCTGGTATTGTAAGCAAAAATTTAATATTCAATGGTAGTGATATTTGAAAACTAGAGGCTCTCAAGAGCCTGTATCGCTCACCTGAATTTAACTTTTCACCTTGAGCGGACCTAAAAATTTAAGTGTTGCAGTCAATTTGGCTGGTTTTTCTATAGGATTCTATGTCAAACTAATTTCAGCTGTGGCAGTCATCTTGGTTGACAGTCCAGGTCAACGAATATATTTCTAAAAGAGAACCATCTAAGGACCATTCCTGCTAAGTCTTGTTCCAACTCGCTAAGCGGTTTCAGACAAGAAGATTTTTAAATGAATTTTTCTATAGGGTCCAATTTTTATCAACGTTCGGTGTGGCAGCCATCTTGGTTGACAATAAAGGTGATCAGACACATTTCTGAAAGAGGACCTCCTAAGGACCAATGCTGCCAAGTCTGGCTCCAATTTGTCAAGTGGTTTCAGACAAGAAGATTTTTCAATGAATTTATCCATAGGACCCTATGTTAAACTAAGTCGGGTGTGGCGGCCATCTTGGTTGACAGTCTGGGTCATCCTACAAAATTCTGAAAGAGGACCATCTAAGGAGCATTGCTACCAAGTCTTATTCTAATTGGCTTAGCGGTTTCAGACAAGAAGATTTTTGAGTGAATTTCCAGTAGGGTCCTATGTTAAACTAAGTTCTGCTGTGGTGGCCATCTTGCTTCATAGTCCATGAAATCAGACTCATTTCTGAAAAAGGACCTCCTAAGGACCAATGCTGCCAAGTCCTGCTCCAATATGTCAAGTGGTTTCAGACAAGAAGATTTTTCAATGAATTTTCCTATAGGGCCCTATGTTAAACTAAGTTCGGTTGTGGCGGCCATCTTGGTTGACAGTCCAGGTCATCAGACACACATCTGTAAGAGGACCATCTAAGGACCATTGCTGCCAAGTCTGGTTCCAATTGGTCAAGTGTTTTAAGACAAGAATATTTTCAATGAATTTTCCCATAGGGCCCAATGTTAAACTAAGTTCGGCTGTGGCGGCCATCTTGGTTAACAGTCCGGTCATTGGACATATTTCTGAAAGAGAACCTGATTTTGGTCATGTTGACTAATCTGTAGATCTTACTTTGTTGAACATTTTTGCTGTTTACAATATGTCTTTATCTATAATAATATTCAAGATAATAACCTAAAACTGCAAAATTTCCTTAAAATTAACAATTCAGGGGCAATAAGCCAACAAAGGGATGACCGATTCGTCTGAAAATTTTATGGGAGGTAGATCTTGACCTGATAAACATTTTTACCCCTGTCAGTTTTGCTCTAAATGCTTTCGTTTGTGAAATATAAGACAAAAACTGTGGTTTAATATTTACTCCTATGTTCTATTTTTAGCCATGTCGGCCATGTTGGTTCGCAGGCGGGGTCATCTATCATACAGTTTTTTAAATATAAATGCTTGAAATTTACCAAATGCTTCGTCTTGTCATAAGGAGTAATAATATATATGGTTATAGGGTGGGGATCTCAATGGTTTTCCAAGATATTAAGTATTTTGTCAATTGAGGGGGGCGGGGCATTACCCCCTCAGACCCCCATGTGATACCAAATGCTTTGTCTTGTCATAAGGAGTAATAATATATATGGTTATAGGATGGGGATCTCAATGGTTTTCAAGATATTAAGTCTTTTGTCATTTGAGGGGGGCGGGGCATGACCCCCTCAGACCCCCCTTAGGTACCAAATCTTTCGTCTTATCATAAGCAGTAATAATATATATGGTTATAGGGTGGGGATCTCAATGGTTTTGAAGATATTAAGTCTTTTGTCATTTGAGGGGGTGGGGCATGACCCCCTCAGACCTACAGTCATATTACTTGGTGTCAGGTACCAAATCCTTCGTCTTATCATAAGCAGTAATAATATATATTGTTATAGGGTAGGAATGTAAGCTATTTTTGACCTATTAAAAAAATATCAATTTTTCAGGTACTTGAAGGGGCGTGGCACTGCCCCTGGGACCCCCTCAGACCCCCCTTAGGTACCAAATCCTTCGTCTTATCATAAGCAGTAATAATATATATATGGTTATAGGGTAGGAATGTAAACTATTTTTGAGCTATTCAAAAAATATCAATTTTTGAGGTTTTTGAAGGGGCGTGGCACTGCCCCTGGGGCCGCCCTGCACTTGAAAAATGGTTAGGACCAATATCTCATGGGGTACTATCATTGTGCAAAATTTGATTGAAATCGGTCAAGTATAAAGTCGAAAGTGCTCCAGACAAAGTTGGCGGCGCAAGAAAGAAAAAGAATTTTTCAACATGGCCGCCAAACATCTCCAACCGATTACGATTTTTTTTCATCAGTTTGTTCTTCTAATTGTACTTTACAAACCTACGAAGTTTAATGAAATTCTATCGTACAGTTTTTGAGATATAAACGTTTTAAATTTTCGGAGGGTACCGATCTTTGAATGGCAGCCATTTCGAAAAAAAAGTATTGATTGCATACCTTCACATAGTGATCTTTATACTTTCTGCCAAGTTTCATTGAATTCTATCCAGGCATCTCCGAGAACTAAGCCGGACAAAAATCATTGGAAGAAAGAAAGAAAGAATAATAACAGAGAAACGGAACAATAACAATATGTCGCCGACTTTCGTCGGGGCGACATAATAACAGAGAAACGGAACAATAACAATATGTCGCCGACTTTCGTCGTGGCGACATAATAAGAAACGCAACAAAAACAATAAGTTTTCAAACTTCGTTTGGAAGACTTAAAAATCACAGTTCCACTATTTAACTTTTTTTCATACTTTCCCTAAAGATGAAGTGGACCAATGTGAATAAATTTAACTTAAAAAAAACTATAGGTAGTTGTTAATATAAGAAAGTTTTATAAAATTTTGTTGTTTTTTCGTGTCAAAATGACCATGTAGTCAATTTAGTAAATTCGGGGTTTTTATCATTTTTTTAGAACAAATTAAGAGCATATACTTTCAACTTCTTCGTTATAAATGATTGAAAAAATGCATATCAAAGAATTTTAAAAAGAAAAAATTGATATGGGATGTAAATATTTTTGGTAAAATCATTTCTTTGTACCCCTCACCAGTCTTCTCAACATTTTGGCTGATAAAACTGACCAGATTGGTTATAAAATTGGAAAAGTTTATCAATCAAAAACTACTTATTGTAAGTACATAATTTTTTCACAGAGTTTAGTTGGATTATAATATTTTTTTAATTCATTAATATTTTCCACTTGTATCACATGTTTTGGAAATAATTCCTGAACAAGGATTTTATTTTTAGATTTTGTTCTATCCCAAAAAGTAATGTAAAAGAGATGGGGATGTTTTGGTATTTTTTAAAACTGGAAAGGAAAGACCTTCTCATCTGTGCGTAGCAGAAATGAATCTTTATTTCTTTATTTTTTTTATCTGGTTTTTATATACCGATCTTTTCAGTGCATTCATGTTTTGGAAATAATATTCTAAACATCTGTGACAGTGGAACTTCATGTCATAATATATAAATGCCGTCCCCTTTCAGGTAATTTTTTCTCTGATTGTTCTTTACAATAAGACGTTTTAACTGAAATTGTTTTATTTCTTCAGATAGATGCCAAAGCAGATGCTAACCATGCTGAATTAATGGAAAAAATGGATGTAAGTTTTAAAAAAAAATAAACTAGAAATCATGTGAAATCACCTGGAAATCATTTGGAGAATAAATTGTTTGACATATATATATCCATCTTGACTGGCAGTCTGAAACATTGCTCACTGGTTTTGCTGATTTGTTCACTGGCTTCAAACAAGATCTTTCAGCGGATTTTCCCATAAGGTACTATGTTAAAAGATGTTTGGTTCTGGAGGACATCTTTGATGGTGGGTGGGGTCATCAGATATATAATTCCCAAAAGAGGTCCACCTAAGTACTAGTGCTGCCAACTTCTGTTCCAATTAGTTTTGTGGTTTCGGCCAGAAGATCTTTAAGTTAATTTCCCATAGGGTCCTATGTTAAACTATATTCAGTTCTGGCGGCATCATGGATGGCGAGTGGGGTCATCAGATACAATTCTGAAAGAGGACCACCTAAGGATCATTGATGCTCAGTTTTATTCCAATTGGCTCAGTAGTTTCAGACAAGAAGATCTTTAAGTAAATTTCCCTTAAGGTCCTATGTTAAACTATGTTTGGCTCTGGCAGCCATCTTGGATAGAAAGCAGGATCATTGGATACATTTCTGAAAGAGGACCACCTAAGAACAACTGCTACCAACTTTTGTTTCAATTGGCTTTGTGGTTTCAGACAAGATCTTTAGGTAAAATTCTGAACGAGGACCTTGCTACCAATGTTTGTTCCAATTGGCCCAGTGGTTTCAGAGAAGATCTTTAAATGAAAGTTTACGACTAGACAGACGACAACTGAGGACAACAGACGACAGATGGAAACAGCTAACATGGACCTTTGGGACAAGTGAGCTAAAAATCTCCTCTACCATATTTTCACTTGTTTACACATATTACAACATAATATTTTTTCTTCATACAAAACATTTTACCTTTGGTTGTTTTTATACATATGTATCATATAATTTTGAGGTTATTTTTATGAAGAAATACAGCAATGATAACATATTTTTATTAACTTTATCTGCTTAGTTCTTGTCTTAGAACTGGACCTTAAAGCAAAACTTAACCAGTCACCCATGCATAAAATATAGATTAGGGTGGTCCAATTTGATAGGGAACTTTGTTATTTTCCAAAATGCATCCGATTGTGAAATATTATTACATTATCTGTTTAGTTCTGAAAAAATTACAGTCAATCCTTAAATAACTTACAGTGTCTTAGAACTGGACCTTAAGGCAAAACTTAACCAAGAGTCACTCATGCATAAAATATAGGTCAGGGTGATCCAATTTTTATATGGATCTTCATTATTTTCCAAGAACGCATCCACTGGTGAAATATTATACCTATATAACTAAGTGTCTTAGAACTGGACCTCAATGCAAAACTTAACCGGAGTCATTCATGCATAAAATGTACGTCAGGGTTATCCAATTTTTATACCGACCTTTGTTATTTTCCAGGATGCATCCACTGGTGAAATATTATACCTATATAACTTAGTGTCTTAGAACTGGACCTCAATGCAAAACTTAACCGGAGTCATTCATGCATAAAATGTACGTCAGGGTTATCCAATTTTTATACCGACCTTTGTTATTTTCCAGGATGCATCCACTGGTGAAATATTATACCTATATTACTTAGTGTGTTAGAACTGGACCTCAATGCAAAACTTAACCGGAGTCATTCATGCATAAAATGTACGTCAGGGTGATCCAATTTTTATACCGACCTTCGTTATTTTCCAGGACGCATCCAATGGAGAAATATTATACCTATATGACTTAGTGTCTTAGAACTGGACCTCAATGCAAAACTTAACCGGAGTCATTCATGCATAAAATGTATGTCAGGCTGATCCAATTTTTATACCAACCTTCATTATTTTCCACTGGAGAAATATTATATCTGTCTTACATCTGGACCTTTATAAGGTGGGACAGACTGAAAAAAGAATGGACGGACGAACATCCTCAACTCCGTTGGTCGAGGGGATAATAATATTTCTATCACCAACATTCTAGACTGTATGCTATAATTTTAAAGTAGATAGTTCTGAATGGCTGTCAACTGTTTTATTCACCTAAAATAAACTTATCAAGTGGCCATTCATTTTATTCATCTCAGTGTAATAAATTAAAAAATATACAATGTTTCATAGTTTGTTACAAAACGTATTTCAGTTAAATATGAATACAACTACATATTATAGAAATTAAGACCAAATATTATCCACAACTGTGTATGTTTTTACCTGTATTGTATAGGTTTATAAATGTCATTTTATTATAGGTGTTAATAAACAGAGAGACATGTGACTGTTCAAAGAACAAAACTAAACAACAAAGTAAGAAGTTAACATTTATGATTTATCTGTTTATAATCATGTTTATCAGTAGAATATCTTCATATTTACATCATATATTTTATTTCAACTTTTTTAATGTTATACATTTATTAATCTATTAATCTATAAAGTTAATGTGTACAGAAATTACAATACATACCTACCGAATTAATGTCCTTATTTATAATGTCAGTGTATACAGGAATTACAATACACACCTACTGAATTAATGTCCTTATTTAAAATGTAAGTGTGTACAGGAATAACAATACACACCTACTGAATTAATGTCCTTATTTATAATGTCAGTGTGTACAGGAATTACACTACACACCTACTGAATTAATGTCCTTATTTATAATGTCAGTGTGTACAGGAATTACACTACACACCTACTGAATTAATGTCCTTATTTATAATGTCAGTGCACATGTGTACTGAAATAATGTACTTTTAATGTGTACAAGAATTATGATCTATTTATTTAATGTCCTTCATTAATATTTCAGAAAAACCATACATACTGGGACAAGATATCTTCAGACTACATCATCAGACTGTTAGTAGGATAGGATATGTATCAGATGGAGAGATGATGGATGATGGCAGACTGGTGTTATGTGTACAGTGCCCACATAGACTACTGATCTGTAACACAGATGGATCAGAGGTAGACAGTATACCACTACAGGATAGACCATGGGCTGTTACAGCAGTAAACAACTCTACAGTAGCTGTTACGCTGCCTGTTAGTTACTGTATAGAGATGTATGACATAAACAATAAACATAAACTTAAATCAATACCAGTACCTAGATGGTGTTATGGCATTACAACTATAAACAACAAGTTAGTTGTAGGTTGTTGGGGTGGGAGACTATTGATGATAGATGATCAGACAGGAGAGGTAGTACAGACAATACATACAGACTGTACACCTGACAGGTTACATACTTCTGGTGACAGAATATTCTACTTTAGTAGTATACGCCACAGTAACAACCCTAATAACCTGTACTGTTACAGTTATACTGATGGCAAAGTAACCACCCTGACATTACCATCCATACCAATCAGTATAACCTCACTACAAGATGGCAGTCTGTATGTGGTATGTTGGAATGGCTCTGTACAACATGTGTCATCTGATGTACAACATTATAAACCAGTAAAAACAAAAGGACTGAAATCCTATAAGGATTGTCAGGTCATCACTTATAATGTAACACAAAGAAAATTGTTAACATTTGATGATACCGGAATCATAAAAATATTTGAACACAGATAAAAATGTAATATGGAACATTCATCTAATGTTTGTGTATTAAAAATGCTAATCCTGTAAAATAATTTGACTTAAAACAGTACATAATACACATATACAATGATAACATGAAATGTACTTTCACTGTAAATAACTGAAGTTGTACAATGATGTTTAATGGTAGAATTGTACAGAACTGTAATTAATTAAATCCTGTACTGTAAAGTATAATTGTAGATAGTGCTTCTGATGTACATTTATTTAAGAGAAATTGTACAATTATATGAAATTCTACTTCACCTTACATCCATGTTCAAATATAAAATTTTAAATACCTGTACTAGAACTGTACAAATCAATTCTATAATCAAAGATGAATTTTGCTTACAATTAAAAATATTTAAAACTGATAGACATGTGTGTACTCATAAAAATATTAAGTATTGCATTGGTTTTTGCATATATATGAGGTATGACTTGCACTTTTTTCTCCATAAAATGCTTATGAAACCTCGTTTTTAAAATTCCTCAAATTTCCTGTTTATTTCACCTTTTATCGTTTTGTATTGATCATATATTTATTTCCAAATATTTTGTTATATATATCAGAAAATAAATATTACTTTAATTTTTATTGTTCCAAGTACCTGTAGGTTTATATATTTGCTACATGTTCTATTTATGGAATTTAAATTTTCTGCAGACAGTACTAAATTAATTCTATTTCTAATTATATTACCAATGTTTTGTAGGTCTATAAGATAGCAAGTAGAACTTTTATTTTAATTTTAATTTTCTGTGCACAGATCGTCTCCAACACATAAAATATTCATAATTACAAAATGATGTACCTTTTCATGTATATAGTAGCTTAGATATTTTGACATCTATAATCTACTAGAGATAAACTTACCAGAGTAATGTATTGTCTTCAGCACCACATCTACTGAATAATTGTCTAATCAGTTCACTAGTATTCATTCTGTTGATAAAAACAAAACAAAATATGTCATTGCCATTTGCTGTTCAGTTAATGTTCAAGCTGTTACTGTTAATGCAGGTATCCTTGGAAATTAACTATCTTAATAATCTGGTTATCAATGGCCATATCCATCAATAAATTATATATCATAATACAATTTGTTTTCTTTTTTTCCCTTAAATCCTCATCAATGTGACATCAATCCCTAGCCTTGAAAAGATTGCTTCTATGGGTCTATATTGTTTTATTACATTGTAACCAGTGATTTACTGTAGTATCCGAGTGAAAGAAAATCTGGTACACGAAAAAAGAACAGCCGGTATTTCCTTCTAGGAAGTGACATCACAATTGCCGCGGAATGATATCAAAAGACATTGTCTGTTTTATTTCAATTTATTTCCACTAAAATTCAATATTCTGTACAATGTAATAGAGTATAACTAACTGCTGAATTCGAATACCACAACTAAACAACTTGTGACCCAACTACAGCTGTAAATAGCTCGTGCACTTCGCCTGCTTGTGATTCACTACGTAGTTCTGTCGCGTGTTGTTTATTTCTGGTACAATAGAATCTTGGTGGCTAGAACTTGGGTCCCTTGAACACCATGGATTTCTCGACCCTTTAAGAATGTCCGGGAATTTTTTCCATTGATTTTACGAACACTGATTTCTCGAATTATCGAACTAATTTTTTGGTCCGTACAACAGTAATATAACATAATTTACTCCCAGTAACTCGAACATAATCTTTAATTGGCGTAGGAGACAAATAAGTGTGAAAAACCAGAGGTCAGATCATTGATGACAGAAAGGTGATTAATTGTCAATTACAGGTCATTGATAATCCACTTAATTTTTATGGGTGATTTATTCTTAAATTATTATTTCCACATCAAGATTTGATGAGTGGATGTTGTTTTAACGATCGGATAGATTAAAAGTTATGTAAATCAAATTTTAAATTCATTGCTGGTTCTTAACTGAAAATTTCCAGGTTTTCGATGGCTTGAACTACCGATGCCTCGAACTAATTTTACAGACTCCTTTGAGTTTGAGAAATCGAGATTCTACAGTATTTGAATTCAGTGATTAGAAATACTATAATCATTTTTACTTGTACTGTATACATTATGAATGGGGAGGGGTAATAACTACAAACAATACTTAACTGAAATAGGATAGAGAATGGAAACAGGGAATGTGTCAAAGAGACAACAACCCGACCAAAGAGCATGTATCGCTATTTTATTTGCCATTTAAGGTAAAATGCAGCGTCAATGGACACAATTAGCAGAGTAACACCTATGGTCAAAATTAAGTAAGCCCAGTTGCAATGGCAGTCATCTTGGATTTCCAAATAATAACAAAGTAAAAATTCTCTGGTAGTACCTTGCAATGATCATTCATGACAATTTTCAATCCCATGGGACAAGTGTATTCAGTGAAAATGATCTAGAAAACTTAACCAATCAGAAAAGCCAATTTTGGGACATGCAACCCAAGTTTGCTAGTAGAACAGCATTGAGTAGGACAATTTATTTAGGTCTTAATATGTACCACTTCCACAAAGTTTGGTATCAACCTATTTAACTATTCTTCAGAAAAAGAATTTCAAATGCATTTCATGTACGGCTCAAGGTTAACTAAGTCAGGCACATCTTGATTTCCAATTGGCACCAAAGAAACATTTGGGAGAGGTACCTTGCAATGATTATTCCTGATAACTTTCAAATCCATAGGTCAAGTAATTTTTAGAAAATTTACCCCATCATAAAAACAATTTTTTGGGCATTAAAGGTTTAATAAAAATAGATTTATATAATTTAGTCTGACAGGTAAATATGTACAATTCAATAAAGATATCATGATTACTTTATATTAGGGATTAACTAATTTAGTTTTTAATTAAAAAATATTCCATGGTAATGATCAGCTATAACAACTTTTATACAGTCATAATGACAGTATGGCACTGGGAATTTGTGGTACTTGAACAAACCTCAGTGAATAGAACTACCCATACCTCAATTTCGACAGTACCGTAGAGTTAAAGCCAGTGAAGTTCTACTGCATTTACAAGTTTTAGCTTAAGTCAGTAAATAGTTCTTGATAAGTTTTCCAAAGTTCAACAAATCAGAACTTAGCATAGGCTCTGGTGGCAATCGGCACCAGTGTAATAAAACTTATAACAAACAACTTTGCCGAGTTTGACAAAATTCTGTTCAGTGGCTCCTAAGAAGGGGATCAAAATGTGAATGGATGCTTATTGATGGCACTAGCTCACACTAACCATCAAAACTGATAAACATAAAAATATTTTAAGTCATAAGTACCTCGTGTAACTATTAGGATAACTAAGTATGGCTGTCACTAAGGTAACTGCTAAAACCTGTAAAAAAATATGCCTTTCAATATTTAACAAAACAAATTTGAAGCATTATTTGAAATTAAACTAGACGAGTAAACCAGAGGCTCCCAGGAGCCTGTATTGCTTATTTGCCAATCAACAATCATAAAAGCACAGCATGCCTATTGACTAGGGTATGGAATGGGTTGGCATGGGTACTGAATATCTATTACACTGTCATTGAAAGTGCGTAATTATGTTTATTGCATTGGATGAAGCATTAATAACAAAAATAAAAAATAGTCATTTGCTTGTCCTCTCTCCTTTAGCGATTGATCGTTATAGTATCCCCTGGAAGATGACAAGTAAAAATCTTTCATGGATCACTGCATGCTTGCAGCCTTGAACTAGAGTTCTTTCTGAAAAAATTTTATGAAAGAAAACACGACTATTCATATTCATATTATGTTGACCATATCGATGTCGATGTTGACCATGAGCGAAGAATTACTCCAATTTCAGAAAACACCTATCTGTTATTGTCATTCCGTAATAAGCTGCAGTTTATGGGCATGCTGAAACCCTAAGAAACAAGAGTCAGGTTATTGGACATAATTCTGAAAGAGGACCATCTAAGGACCATTGCTGCCAATTATGGTTCCAATTAGGTACTGGTATGTGCTTTCAGGCAAGAAGATTTTTCATTGAATTTTCCCATGTTAACAAAATTTGGCTGTGGTTGCCATCTTTATTAACAGTATGGGTCATCAGACACAATTTTGAAAAAGGACCACCTAAGGACTATTTCTGCCAAGTTGGTTCCAATTGGCTAAGTGGTTTCAGACAATAAGATTTTTAAATTAATTTTCCCATAGAGTCCTATGTTAAACTAAGGACCATTTCTGCCAAGATTGGTTCCATCTGGCCATGTAGTTCCACAGCAGCCATCTTTGTTAGAAGTTGGGTATCTGGAATAAAATTTGGGAATGAGGCCACCCAAGGACCCGTCCACAAATTTTAGTTCTAATGCAACAGTGGTTTCAGAGGAGAAGACCTTTACAGGAAAATTTACGACAACAGACAACAGAATCAAAGTGATGGCAATATCTCACACTGAAAGTCCAGGTGAGCTACAAAGCATCTGCACATTCCAAAGCAAGGATATTTGTCTTCTACACATACCTCCAAAATGGGATATTTGCCTTCTGTAATTTAAACACATCTGAAAGATAGGCTATTTGCCTTCCCAAATTTTAAGAACCCTCCACAATAGGATGTTTGACTTCTAAAATCATAAACATACCTCTACAATAGGATATTTGCCTAACTTCGAATTCTTTCTGTATCTACACCAGGCAATATTCATTTTATTGAAAAAACTTCCATACAAACCCTGAAACAGAAAAAGATTTCCCACATACATTCCAAAAGAATCAGTCTCTTATTTTCCATCAGTTAATTTAAATCTTACAGTAAGGATCTTTTTTTACATATATATAAACAGTTTTCATAATTAAAATGTATATATTTCATGTCAGATCTTAATTCAAATGGTTCATTGGTTATTAAACATTATCATGTGTCATTCGTTAATCTGCTGTAATGAAATCTACCAGGCATCATCATTTACATGTGAGAAATTGTGCTAAGTTCATTCTATTGTATTAAAACTTCAAAATCAGTTTAATGAAACATTCTTAAGGATGCTCGCTGGTCATGTTTTGGTCTTTTTGTCAGATTTTCGGAATCCTCGGGTTTTATCCATTTCTTAAACATGAAATTTTTTGCCCATGAACCCCCACTTTTTCTTTTATAATTCAATCATTTATACCTTAAAATGGTATTTGACAAAATTTTATGAAATCCTTTTTATTTTTTCATACATCTTCGAGAGACTGAAGTTGTCAATGCAAAGACAATGAAAAATCCAGAGAAAACCCATTTCCTGCAAATTTTCAAGGCCTTATAGCTCTAAAATGAGCACATGAACATATATTTTTTTCTTGCTTATTTGTTTACTATTTATATGTTCTCTCAAACTAAAACACCTATTTCAAATCCTATTTATTTCCTATTAGACCAGCGATCATCCTTAAGGTTAGCAAACAAAAACATCACTTTTAGTTATTTTCATCATTATCAAGGGGCATCACGAAGGAACAGTTGAGAAACATGAAAATTTCAACTCAACTTATGCGAATTGTTCATTACATTGTTTTAAAATGTTTTTGTTAAAACATACTTGAGTTTATAGGCAGAAATATCAATTTTCATCATGATCATCAATGGGCATAACCACGGAACAGCTAATGCACAACATATAAACAATTCTAATTTCAACTGTGCAAAATATTACATTAAAATTTAAAATGATTCTATTTAAGCATACTCATGCTAGTGAGTGGAAACCAATTTCAGGACATATGCACTGAATGCACTAAACTTAAGGCCTCAAAAACGATACAGTAGGGTATAAAAAAAGTCATTTAGAATGACATACATTGGTGAACAGTAAAAGTCAAAAAGAAAAACTAGCCATCAAAGAGATGGAATCCCTGCCATAAATAACTTGTGGTCAAATCATAACAGTTCAACACCGTTGGTCTTGGTTATTGACCTAGAGATTTGGTTATTAATCATGTCACACCTTCAGAGGGTGGTAAATACGCATCATCACTTAACTACAAATGGTTCCCAAGTTATAGAGCGGGAAGACCTTTACCAAAGGACATAGGGTACCCACCTTTAGTCTAATTTTTTTTACCTTGACCTTTGACGTAGAGATTTGGACATTAATTGAGACACATCTTCTGATGGTGATGCATAACCATGCAATGTATCATCACTGAAAGCAAAACCGTTCTCAAGTTATATAGCAGACACAATCTTTACCAAAGAACATGGGGTTCCAATATTTGATCTCATTGACCTTGACCTTTGACCTACAGATTTGCACAATAATTGTGACACCTCTTTTGACAGTGGTGATTAATCATGCCAAGTATCTTCACTCAAGTTACAGAGCGGATACGATCTTTACCATAGGACATGGGGTTCTCAACTTTAGGTTTCTGACCCTGACCTTTGACCTACAAAGTTGTACATACATTGTGACACACACTCTGGTGCAAGTGAATATCCATGCCAGGTATAAACTTTGAAATCATAAAAGTTCTCAAGATATAGAGCAGACATGATTTGTTACAGACGGAGAGACAGACTTATCACTATAGTTTGACCGACACCAAGTGGTGAACCCTAATAAATGCAAAGAAATCTAGTAAAACTAGCATCTAATGACATACCCCCCCTCCTTTTTTTTTCTGCTAGTAACACTTACCCCTAATGCCCCCAGAAATATAAATGCTATTATTTCCTGTAAGTACCATGGTTGATTATATTCTACATAAAACATTACAAGGTGATCGTTTCCAAATGGATTTATAGATCTCAGTACAAAGGCTGCAGCTAACGCACAGAAAAAAGATCGCCACAATGTCTTCAAAGGGAAGTAATAACTAACCTGAAAAATAAAACAAACACTTTTGAAGCACTATCTATGTACAATTTGAGATAGTTCAGTGTAATCCCCAGGCCCTTTTAGGATCATGGTAATGTGATGCTATCCTGATCAAATGTGATGCTATCAGAAATGATTTTATATAGACTTTACTACAAATGTGACGCTATAATTTTGAGATATGGGATGCTATTTCAAAATTATGGAAAAACCCAAGATGCTATTTAAAATTTCTGGGGAGAACACTGTATATATTAGTGATTATACTTTTCATTTATAGAGAAATACATGAAAACAGATTGAATAATCATATTTGACCAAACTTTTATCTCAGTAAATTGAATTCAATTTTAGGTTTGATAGAAAATGTCACTCCCATATTGTAATCATTACCCTTAGACAAGAAGGTTTGGGTGTGTTCTATTGATCAGGTATTGACAGGAGATAATTATTATTCAAATTATTCAAACTTTTTATTGTCATTTAAATCATGAAATATGATTTGTGACAAACATAATAATGAAATACAACAAGAAAGAAAAACGTTATTGTAAATACAATAAAGTAGATTGAGTATATACAATTTTAGTCTCCTGTCCTCAGTTCTGATGACTGTTTTAAAAAGGAACTTAGTTTTTCTACTTGTTTGGGTGTCGATGGCATTAGAATAAATTTCAACTTTTCTATGTCTGTAAGATTATTAAAATTGATGTCTTTTTCGTTATATGTAATAGCGATAAAATTAATAAAATGGGTCAAAGACACAAATGGCCGGGTTGCTTTACTGGGTGTTTACTGTAGTGGTGACAAAGGTGATTACAAGATCATATTGCACATTGGCAGTCATGAATATTTATATAGACAAAAGTCAATCAGAAGTGACATCAAAAATTGTATCCTCGTTTAAAAATGGGAAGAAATCCTCAGTGCTTGAATAATGAAAGTCTTCAAGAATTGCAAAAAATTTCTCAAAACATATCAATAAAGTGAAATGCAAATCTTCAATATATATAGAAACATTCTTTCAACTTTCAAGGATGTGGGTGACAAACTGTAGGAGGAGTTGATTTCACAAAATAGGTAGGTCAATAAATAAAACGACTAAGTTCCAAAGTTTGGAAAAATGGGAAATAATTCCTGAAATAATTCCATAAGGTGAGATGAGCATCTTCAGTATATATTTAAACATTCTGTCAAGTTTCAAGGATGTGGATGAAAAACTGTAAGAGGAGTTGATTTCGCAAAATAGGTACCCTCTATTGAAGATGTCAATAAAAAACGACTAAGTTCCAAAGTTTGGAAAAATGGGAAATAATTTCTGAAATAATTCCATAAACTGAGGTGCACATCTTCAATATATAAAGAAACATTCTATGAAGTTTCAAGGATATGGGTGAAAAACTGTAGCAGGAGTTGATTTCGCAAAATAGGTACCCATTTCCCCGCCCAACTGCCGCCGCCCACCCGACATTCACCATACTATAACCCGGATTTGCACTCTGTGCAACCCGGCCAAAAATTGTGCCTTATATTTTTGTTCTTTTCACAATACAAGAGGAAATGCATCTCATCTTCTAGTAAGTTACAAGTTAGACATAGCCTATTTTCCCTTTGAATTTTCAGCTTTCTACCTTTTTTAATAAGTAAGTTATGGTCACTTATTCAATTGTACAATAATTTTGTAATTTGTTGTTTTTTTTTTAAAGCTTTTACAGTTGAAGAGATAAAAAATCTTATTATTTTTCATTTTTAATATTTTTATAAAGGTAAAGCTTACTACTTTGATTTATATTTTCAAATTTATCGTGTGATAGTTTTTTGTACATATGAATGAGCTTTGATTTTATTAATTTTTCAATTGATTTTAGATTTTTATCTGGAACTTGTTCAAGAGTGGACATGTCAATACCTGTTTCCATTGCAATACTTTTTGCATTTGTAAACCAATTATAAATTCCAGAGTTTGATTAATATAGATTATAACATGTCATTATTCATATCAGACCCATTATCTGCCCATGGTCAAAATCATCCCTAGAGTCTGGTGGATCTCGGGCTGATATCTTGACCTAGGGCTGATAATAGGTGTGATATGAAAAATGCCATGTTATAATCTAAATTAATAACGGGTCAAGAGATTATAAATGCGCACAGAATTACAGAAAAAATTTAAGTGTAATTAATTTATGGTTTCAATGAGGGAATTGAAAGGGATATATCACAGGTATTCTTAAATAAACACATTCAAGGAGACACAATTTTAACAGAATAATCAACATCAAATCAATATGATTCAAAATATAAAACCTACATTAATACCAATGATGAATAAATTGTCCAAATTGTAATTTTTATTTGAAAAAAAAATAATTAAAAAATTTGTATATAAGCTTTATATCTTAGAAAAGCTTTCTCAGTCCATAATGGATCATTATATTGCTAGAGTTGTAACCAAAAGTTTTAAGTAGGAATTTGTGTATTTAATCTTTCTCAAATCAAAGCACTCTTCATTGTTTAGAAAATGTTCACCCCTGTTTGTTATGCTGAGGGTTAACTGTAACACAAATGTATCAAACCACTCTTTATATTACATGTACTCACTTCCTCTAAACTAAATAGTACTCCACCAATAGGAGCACCAAAAGCTACACTAACACCAGCAGCTGCTGCAGCAGAGAGAATCTGGAAAACAATATATAATTTAAAATTAATTATGAATCTTTCAAGACTTCTGATTCTAAATTACAATGCCAAACAATTACAAAGATTTATTTAAACTGGATCACGTTTCACAGAAAAAGACTTTATAAAGCGAATTTTACCATCTGATCCTATTTTAGGATTAACTTTTGTTGTTTTGTAAATTTTTATTATTTTTTTTAATAATATATTACTTCCTGGTTTCTCTTAATTCTGAAAAACTGAAAGAAAAAGAGTAATTGATATATGTTTAAATATTGTTATACATTTACCTCTCTCTTTTTGGCTTCATTAGAACCATACTTAGGAAATAAATAAGAGAATATATTGCCACAGCATGCTGCTACATGCACAAATGGTCCTTCTTTACCCAGACTGAGACCAGCAGATACTGCTAACATCATTCCAACAGACTTTGTCAGTAAAGTCCACTTTCCTAAATATCCACGGATAATGAATCCACTTAGTATAGTCTTAATCTGAAATCATAATGTAGGAAACAAACTGTTGATACACATACTAAATTAAGTAGTTATATGTAATACATTTTGTACACATACATGTATACGGTAATTAAGTAAAAAATTCTCTACAGTGAACTATTACATTGTAAATACAATTAACTGTTGTTTACTAGAAATTACGAGAAATTCATTTTCAAAATGAACTCTTACACATGTAAAATGTACTAGTAAATAAGAAATAAACTAGAACTGTAATGGAAGGGACTAATACCCCCCCCCCCCCCCAAGCAACATGTCTGTTTGAAGCCTACACAAAGTTCAAATCATCATATTTTTCAAAGTACTCGCCCAAACATACAGTGATCTAACACTCCATAAAGTTTCATGAGAATCATGCAAGTAATGCAGTAGGAGTTGTGGAAAACACATGGAACAAAGTTTTGTTAAAAAATGCCTAAGTCCAAACAGCCATATCTTTTACATTTCTTGTCCAAACAGAAATTTCTGACAATATGCACATCTCCATAGAAGTATCTAACACTGCAGAAAGTTTCATGAGAATCCTGGAAGAAATGTAAGAGGAGTTGCGGACGTTATTTCAGACAAATGGACAGACTTCGTTTGCAGGGGGTATAAATACATATAAATATTAATGAAATGAAAACAAAAACAAAAATGGATGATGTAATTATGCAAAAAAAAATATCCATTGTTGAGAAGTATATATATTTTTTGTACATATATATTACTATATATTGCTATTGTTACTATCTTTTATAAACAGCATCTTTTATATAATTCTGGAAACACATTTTAATCCAACTAAACCATTAATGGGGCAGGTCATGATTACCCTTCCAGGAAACCTGATGTCACTCCTGCTTTTTTGGAGTTTACAATATTAATGCTTTAGTTTTTGTGCTGCCTTGCCATCATTCTGTTTGGTTTGTTATGTTTTCTATTTATATCTTTGTAGTATTTGTTTGTTGTGTTACTGTTCTCTTGGTCTTATTGACTTTCCCCATGTCATATCACAGGGATAAATAATCAGTCAAGCATAGAGAGAAAACGGATTTAAAAATTCTTGGCCAACTGAGTTTAGGGATACCCAATTCATAGAAATACTTGATCCAGAGGCAAATGAAGCAAATGAATGGACTGGCATAGTCACAGAGCAAATGAGTAGACAAATATCTTTTCGACTTACCTCAGGAAGACCGAATCCACATGCCTATGGAGAAAATAGTGGAAAAATATCTTTTAAACTTACCTCAGGGATACCTGATCCACAGGCATATGGAGCAAATGAGTGGACAAAGGAACATGCCAACATGGCAAACACTACAGCCCACAATACATATATTATGTATTTCACAATGTATGCACCAGCTGCAGGATTGGCTCCTAACATCTCAGACCAAGTGCTCCACTGTAAAAAAAACATATGAATGTACTTTAGAATTCATGCAAAACAAACAGTTGAAGATCTAGAGTACTTTCCAGCATTTCAGCTATATAGCACTCATTTTGTTGTGAGGGCTCTTGGTTCATGTCAAACACCAAACAATTACCCTTAAATGTAATCAATATTTTCCCATTTTCAATCCTATGTTATGCTGTCTCATTGATGCTTACTCAAGTCATAGTTTGAAAATATTTCCAAAATACTGTAAATTCAAAATGTTATGTTTTTATTAATACAGTGGATTCCGCTTATTTGCAAAGCCTATTTGTCAGAGAAAATTTTGCAATTAAGGATGATAGCTGGTTTAATAGGAAATAAATAGGATTTGAAATAGGTGTTTTAGTTTGAGAGAACATATGAATAGTAAACAAATAACCAAGAAAAAAATATATGTTCATGAGCTCATTTTAGAGCTATAAGGCCTTGAAAATTTGCAGGAAATGGGTTTTCTCTGGATTTTTCATTGTCTTTGTATTGACAACTTCAGTCTCTTAAAAATGTATGAAAAAATAAAAAGGATTTCATAAAATTTTGTCAAATATCATTTTAAGGTATATATGATTGAATTATAAAAGAAAAAGTGGGGGTTCATGGGCAAATAATTTCATGTTTAAGAAATGGATAAAACCCGAGGATTCCGAAAATCTGACAAAAACACCAAATCATGACCAGCGAGCATCCTTAAGCGGACTTTGCGATAAAACGAAAAGCGTATCAGACCGGAAGTTTTGGAATCAGCTGATAGCTGTATACAGATGGTCAGATGTTAGCCACAGTTTACCAGAGTTATATTAAAGAATTTTGTTGAATGAAAGTTATTGCCTTTTAATAAATAAAAGTGAAATGAAGTTTTTGTGATTTTTTTTTCTTCATAAACTTCTTAACGTATTGCATGTATTTTGATAACCCAGATGACCTACATTTTAAATATAGAAACTTTACCTTGTACATATTTAAATACAACTATAATCCAACAATCTTTTATTCCATCCCAGTGTTATATTCAAATAAAACATTTTAAATGCTGCAGAAATGATTTCAAAAATTTTAATTTTAATCGATAAAAGATATTTGTGATGAAGAAACGGTTTGTTTACATGTGAGTTTATAATCTCTAATCTGTTTCTATCTTTTTTTTTTTTCATTAAAAGTATTTCATAATTCATTTTCATTTCAATCTGAAGTGATAATTGTTTATAGATCTGAAATCAATTGTGATTTAGCCTACTTTGAATTAAAAAAAAAACAATTTTTGCTTTTACCTGTGCACGTGGTTATTTACATTGGAAACAAAAATGGCGGTCACTTATTTTCGTTTGTCAATCGCTGTTAGAATGAAGGACACAGGACATTCTTTATTCAGTTTCAGCAAAGGAAAACACAAAGACAACTCAATTTCAAACATTTTTATTTAAATAACATGAATAATAAAGATCTAGATGTCTTGGTTTGTCAGATTCTACGTTACGAACTTCGATCATTTTAAAACTTCCATCGATCTACAAATTGACAAAAATAATTGCAAGTTTGTTTCAAAAGACAATTATATGAATTTTCACCAATTAATTGCAAATGATCATCACATTTTACGGAAAATATGACAAAACTCATTGGAAATTTTGCAAATAACCAACACTTTTTGTCATTTTTGCCAGAATTTTCTTTGCTATTAAGCGAATTTTGCTATAAACTGCTTTGCAATTAGGGTAAAGTGACCGTAGGTCGGACACTCTTTCTATTAATGGCACGATTTGTGCTTTTGGAGAATACCGCTGAAGTGTAACTTTGTGGTGTGAATTTCGTAACCTCTCTGGTGTTATTTATAGGATGGTATAGTAAATAAAATGAAATTCGTGCATGTAGTATGGAAAAACCCGGTGCATGTAGTATGGAAAAACCCGAGAAACAGAGATTTGATCGAAGGTCGGACACATTTTGTTTTTAAGTCGGACAGAAAAAACGGACTTGATTTAAAGTCGGACAGAAGAATTCAGTCGAATACTTTTTGGTTATAAATGTTTTAAGTCCTTTTTCTTAAGCCCTGTGTTAACGTAGAACCATCTGATTTCGGGGGGGGGGGGGGGGGGGGGTATGGTATTTGTGGAGGAAATCAGTTGATTCACTTATAGGAGAAACAAATAAATTGTTTTCACCTGAGGAAAATAATATTTGTCAGTTTTATCCTGAACAATGTTGCAGAATATTAAATGGTTTCTGTCTTAAATGAACAATGAAAGGATATGGAGTAAATGCACATGAGACAAAATCTCTACAAATTTCTGTCTTAGTCTGTATCACGGTGGAAACGTAATTTTGCTTGTCATCTGTAAATATATTCATTTTTTTCTGACCCTCTATACAAAAAAATGTGTAGAAAAGGAATACTATTTTCATTTCAGCACCATTTCGTTCGTTCATTGTCCCCTTTATCTCTCTTTTGTTGTATCTCTGTTTTAGATGTTTAAAAAGTATAATGCAGATTGTTCTGTAGAAGATCTTTTTGACAATTTCTGTTTCACCAGCACAGATCTCACCGAAATACGTGAAAGACCGGAAATATGAAAGTTCATGTTTGCTTGAGAGCAAGTTCCCAAACAGTATTAAAGCTGAATTATTCATGATCAGAGCCTTATAATTCTTTATCTATTGAATTAATGTGGTTTCAACATTATCTCCAATATATAGAAAAGACAAAAATGTATACGATATATTGCATGCAGTGAGTTGAAATATACTACTAGTATGTTAATATGCAATTACTTTGTAGAGACCAAACTGTATACCTCGTATCGAAACGAAGCAGTGAACCAAAAGAATAATGTATAAAATACATGTTTATATACATGTATATGTTATCGCAATGGAAACTCTATGTTTTGCAGATACCACGAAACCTTCAATAATAAACGATGAGTCACCAGGCGCTGAATGCGCATGATACGCCCGAGGGCAAGAATTTATTGCTTTCAGATTTGCACAATCAAACCATTGCTTCAGATACAAACCAAGAAACCTTGACGGAGAAATAAAAATCACAAATATTGGACAAAAAGAAAGATGGAGATATCAAACTGATTTGTCTCTCCGGTCGTATATGAAAATGGACTTACGTTCGAACAAAGAAAACGCAATTTCCTTTCTTGTCTTTGACAGAGCATGACAACTAAAAACCAAATCATCTGAATGAACTACACGCCGTGTAATTTGGATGCTAAGGACCGCTGTGGCACTAAGAACCGGTTCAGGTTTAATTACAGCTGTTTTGATGGTCAGATTTGAATTTATGGGCACAAAAAATCGCGATGGTTTAAGAATCGTGTTCAGATCATGCAACGCTGCATGTTTTTGTGCCCTAAAATTTGAACCTGAACAATATAGACATGATACAAAGCCACCTGCACCGCGTTTTTAGTATCAACCCGGTTCTTAGTATCCGAAGACACGGTGTGAAAAAAAAAGTCATTTTTGATCAAAAAATATATAATGTTGGTACACATTGCATATTCTATTCACTATGTCCACATCGAATAGTGTCTACTTGTGTTTAAAAAAGTACAATTTTCTTCCTTTACCATGTACTCTCACTATAAAAATGCGAACAAAACGGACAACACTCATAATGATTGATGTAAAGCATTTTGCACTGGGTGGATGGGAATACTTAAATTTTCAGGTTTCAATTACACGATAGGGAGGGGGGCTTGGGTACACTTAAAACGGTTTAACCCAACTGCTGGTGTTTGCGGTAATAAGTCCGGCTATCCGGAGTCGCTATAGTTGTTTGTATTTTGACTATATTTCTGTTTTTTGTGAATTGAGTTTTCAGGTGGGTTGATGATCTCTTTCATTGTCGATGTTTTCTGGTATCTTTTATTTAATTCAAGTAACAGAAAGAAATCTTATTGTAACTTGAAACCTGAGAATTTAGGTTATCCCAGTTAGTTACATACTAGTATTAGATTAAAGAAAATAAACACCCGTATTCAAGATGACTTTGTTTTAACGTTGTAAAAGTATTTCAATGTCATGTAGTAGCACCTCAGTTTTTATCTCAGGTTTTACTTTTTCTACATTGTTTTGACCTTTTCTTTTCCTCTCTTAGTTTCTGTTTTTGTTCATTTTCTAATCTTTTTAACATCCTTTTCCTGTTTGTCTCAGATTTCTTGTTTTCCTTTTCCTGTTTTACTCGTTTTCGTTGTTCAATTTCGTTTATTTTTTCTCTGTATGCATCATCCGCCGAAATCACAAAATACGACTCCTTTAACGGTTTGCGTTTGATGCTCTTGACAGGTAGCGGAAAGAAATCCTGTGCTACGGATTGTACATTTGTATGTTCAGTGCCAGTTGTTTCTTTGAGTTTATAATTTTTCCAGGTCTGAAACAAAGGATGATTTGCATCCTGATTTGATAACAGAGCAGCGGAAAAACTGAGAATTGTTTCGGACGACAAAGTAGATTCTATTACTTCAAGTGCTTTCTTGTCCGTACACTCAATAAGTGTTTCAGACTCGATAGAAACTTCCGTGTTTGTTTCCTCATCTTGCCTTGTGAGTTCTTGAAGTAGATCTTCATCAATGGAGGTTTCATTTGTTGGTAGAAGTGTTCCGTTCGGGTCTAACATTAGATTTAGATCATATAAGCCCTCTGTTTCGAGCGGAACTGATAACGTAACTTGAGATATACCCTTTGTATGTACGGTGTCGGATTCGAAACTTGCATTTACTGTAGATGGGTTAGCTCCGTTTTTTGTAACCTGTGATTCTGTATCATTGACATTGTTAGGATCTGCGTGTGTCATGTGTGTAGTATTGTCTGACGAAAGGACAGTGTTATTATTTTGTGTAGTGTCCGGAGAAAGTGTGTCAGAGGGCAAATATGCACCTTCTGGAATGGCGTTTGGATTTAAAGGATGGATGCCAGTAGACTTAAATCCATTTACGATATTTTGATGAGTCATAGATTTTTCCCATGCGTTTCCGAAAGTTTTGACAAACTGAGCATGCCCTACAGCAATTCCTGTCATTCTTATGAAGGTGTCTAATTCAGAGTTCCAGCATGCTTTAAGAGATTTGAACACTGAGCGGTCAAGGGGCTGGGTCCAATTACTAGTGTGACTCGGTAGTTCCACTAGTATTATGTTTTCCCTGCGTGCTAGTTCTATGAATTCTATGCTATTGTGAGAAGAGTGTCCGTCAAAAATTAATAGTTGAGGACGTTCGGGACCAATAGCTGTTATAAAAGATTCAGAAAACCAAAGCTTTCCAATACCCTCCTTTGTCCAGCCACTGTCGGAAACGGAAAATCTCGCTCCAGCAATAGCTGAGCCATTAGCAGCCTGAAGGTCAAAACCGTGGAGTTTTTTCTTACTTTTACCTGGAACAATAAAATGAGGAGGTATGTTGTCACCATTTGCATTAACGCATGCAATTACTGTGATTGTTTCCCGTGTACCAGACGCTTTTCCGTGAACGGTCTTTGCCCCCTTCTTAGCTACAACATGCGAAGGTTTGTGGAACAGGTTGATGCCCGTTTCGTCCATATTCCAGATACGTTCTGGAAAAAGGTTAAAATTGTGCATCTCTATTACCCCCTTTAATGAGTCAAAATACTTTGTCAACCTATTCCGTGACATTGCATCGTGGCGAATTGTCGCTGTTGCCTCTGGGAGATCTTAATGCAAAAGTAGGATGTCTTTGCTTAAGTCGCCTCCACCACATATTTGACGGGTTTCCCCTTTTAAAGCCCTTTCCATTCTTTTGTGCTAATATTCCTGTAAATCTTAGAAAGTTGTTTTTTGAAAATCCTATTCCCAAATCTGCACGTTTATGTGCGACACTGATGATCTCTTTTTCGGTGGATTTTGATAAAAATGATGGTCTCCCCCATTTTTGACCCTTCTGATATCCTCCCATTTGTGCGGTCTGCTAATGTGGACTTAGGAACTGAATAAAATTGGGCAGCCTTTCTGATCGACATTCCCGACTTAACAGCTGCCACTGCGCTGGACATTTCATTTTCGGACCAGTCTCTTTTGACTCTCATCTCTAGATATATCGTGTATCTACAATAAAACCAGATTGCTTTGTATTGGGGAATTATATAATGTTTTCTAGTGTAGGGGGGTTTGTCTCATGGTAATTTACATATATCTAGAAAACAAATTAAGTATTATGTGCACCAAGTTTATTACAATGTATGTCAAACATATCCTAGATTAAAAATATAAAGTTTGATGTAAAGCTATCTGTACATTTGATACAGATATATATATATGTATAAGATGCCAAGACAAAATGAATATTGGTAACTGTCATTGCATTTATTGCAATTGAATGTTCTACCAAATTCTGTGTTCATACTTTGACACCTTATTTTTAACCTCTTTGACCTGATCATTTGGGCATAAAAATCCCACCGAACAGTTCTGCATTGGTCCAGTTTTTTTGGTAAATTTATTGACCGAAAATTTGGCACGGAGATAACAATGCCCGTGAATAATGTTTTTCTTAAATAAGTCACTAACAAATGTGGCATCTTCACGTCGAAAATAAGCAACACGGTGGCGTCTCTCTTTGTCGCTAAATATTGCCACTGCATTTGGATCTTTTGGGTTTTCTTTCTCAATATAGCAATAATAAAGCGGTCCAACACTTAATTCCTTAGCACCCCAGTGATGCATTCCCACCGCATATAGATTTCTGATTATTACATTCTTCATGATGACTGAAACAAAAACATAACACTAAAACTTTAAAATTTCATTTAAAATTCCATATTGGCAATCAAATATTTGTAGCGGTTGAAAAATGCTAGCAATATATAAACGGCATTTAATCTGGATAAAATATGTTTATTGTTTATTGTTTGAATATGTCCGCTCTAGACAGAGATAGATCGAGTTTAGACAGAGATAGATCGAGTTGTTTATCCGCAAACATGCCCGACGGATACGGTACATCAGTAGAAAGTCATACCTAAAGATCACAAGATCGACAGGTGCCAATGAACAGGGGCCATTTATTGCCGTTAGTAATATATTGCCCTGCAATGAATCAGTATTTTTTGGTGTTTTTTTTAATAGTTGGCGTTTTAACTTGTATGTACTAGTATATGGGGGTTATCAGATGGGTCTCAGGCAAAAGTACGGAAAATTTTCCCGCCAAAACTTGCCGTCAACTTTATTAACAAATTATTTTTTTAATCATTAATAAAATGCTCCGCTGGGCGCAGGTAGATACGACCGCAGATGTCGAACCCTGAATAGTTGGGGCAATTATGAACACAACATTCAAGCTTGATACAATACTGAATTTGGATTGTGAATAAATATTTGACACAGCATAGGTTTCTGACACAGAATGAATGTTGTCTAAGAACTTAAAAATTTTTAATTTACCTATTCAAACCATATCAGTATTATTTGTTTTTATATATAAATCAGAAATAACCAATTTAAAATTTAAAATTGGGCACACATATCAATTTCTTGCTATTGCGCAATACTGTGTAATTGAAAATTTCTTCAAATATTTGACACATAATAGGTTTCTGACACAGAATAACTGGAATCAAAGAACTTTAAAATTGGTCATATGATTTGAATTTATATTCAATTTTTTGCTTCTTGTGCAATACAATATGCTGTGGAGAATTGCCCCCCCCCCCCCCCCCCAAAAAAAAAAATAATAATTTACCCCTTTTTTTAGCTTTTGTGCAATACACTATGAAGTTGCACATTGACCCCCCCTCCCAAAAAAAAAAAACAAAAAAACAATAAAATTTATTGTAACCCCCCCTTTTTTTGCTAAAAAAAATTTGAAATTTTCTTTTTAATTTATGAAAATTGAAATGAGAAAAAATTACCCCCTCCCCAATTTCTCATTTACCTCCCCCCCAAATTTTGTTTTCAACCCCCCCCCCCCCCATTTCTTTATACTTTGCAACCATAACAGCCCATTTAAATACACCATAACATATTAAAATAGAAAATGACATCATAGTCATGGATGGCAAATTTTAAATATACATAATTTAAAAGCAGTTTAGATAAGATAAACAAAAAAGCTTCATCAGCACATTTTATATTGGCAAATTTCCAATGGAATTTGTTAATAATAAAGTTTTGATAACAGGGCACACATATCAATTTCTTGCTATTGCGCAATACTGTGCAATTGAAAATTTCTTCAAATATTTGACACATAATAGGTTTCTGACACAGAATAACTGAAATAAAGAACTTAGAATTGGTCATATGATTTGAATTTATATTCAATTTTTTGCTTTTGTGTAATACAATATGCTGTGGAGAATTGCCCCCCCCCCCCAAAAAAAAAAATAATTTACCCCCTTTTTAGCTTTAATTTTGGACCCCGATTTGGACCAACTTGAAAACTGGGCCCATAATAAAAAAACTAAGTACATGTTTAGATTCAGCATATCAAAGAACCCCAAGAATTCAATTTTTGTTAAAATCAAACTAAGTTTAATTTTGGACCCTTTGGACCTTAATGTAGACCAATTTGAAAACGGGACCAAAAATTAAGAATCTAAATGCACAGTTAGATTCGGCATATCAAGAACCCCAATAGTTCAATTTTCGATGAAATCAAACAAAGTTTAATTTTGGACCCCGATTTGGACCAACTTGAAAACTGGGCCCATAATAAAAAAAACTAAGTACATGTTTCGATTCAGCATATCAAAGAACCCAAAGAATTCAATTTTTGTTAAAATCAAACTAAGTTTAATTTTGGACCCTTTGGACCTTAATGTAGACCAATTTGAAAATGGGACCAAAAATTAAGAATCTAAATGCACGGTTAGATTCGGCATATCAAAGAACCCAAATAGGTCAATTTTCGATGAAATCAAACAAAGTTTAATTTTGGACCCTTTTGGCCCTAATTCCTAAACTGTTGGGACCTAAACAAAAAAACTTCATCAGCAAATTTTATATTCCAAATTTCCAACGAACTTCATTAAACTAAAGATATTGGCAAATTTCCAATGGAATTTGTTAATAATAAAGTTTTGATAACAGGTCACACATATCAATTTCTTGCTATTACACAATACTGTGCAATTGAAAATTTATTGAAATATTTGATACATAATAGGTTTATGACACAGAATAAGTGAAATCAAAAAACTTAGAATTGGTCATATGATTTGAATTTATATTCAACTTTTTTCTTCTTGTGCAATACAATATGCTGTGGATAAATGCCCCACCCCCCCCAAAAAAAAAAAAAATTACCCCTTTTTTATCTTTAATTTGGACCCCAATTTGAACCAACTTGAAAACTGGGCCCATAATAACAAAACTAGTACAAATCTGAAATGAGAAAAAAATTTTCCCCACCCCCCGCCAATTTAATATTTACCCCATAAATTTTGACACCCCCCCCCCCCCCCCACTTTCCCTTTTTCAAAAAAAAAAATCTTTCCCTCAAGATAATGTCATAATCCCTATTCAAAATTATCATGAAGTTTGCAAACATAATTAAACATTTAAATACATCATTGAAGTCTTAAAATAAAAAATGACATATGGCTAAAATTAATATTAATTCATAGTAAGTTCTAAAAATAAATTGACAGCTATAATCACCAAAAAACAATCACATTTCTTTATACATAATTGAATCATACACAATATTTTACTTTAAATGTGTTTGGAATGTGTTTTGGATTTACCTTCCTTAGCCCACCAAGCTAATATCATAGATTTCTATTTATTTATACTACAGTTATTGTGCAAAAACCAAGAAAAATGCTTATTTGGGCCCTTTTTTAGCCCCTAATTCCTAAACTGTTGGGATCAAAACTCCAAAAAATGATCATAAACCTTGTGCCTTGTGTTAAAATTTCATAGATTTCTATTTACTTATACTAGACTTATTGTGCGAAAACCAAGAAAAATGCTTATTGGACCCTTTTTTGGCCCCTAATTCTTAAACTTTTGGGACCAAAACTCCCAAAAACAATCCCAACCTTCCTTTTGTGGTCATAAACCTTGTGTTTAAATTTCGTAGATTTCCATTAACTTATACTACATTTATAGTGCGAAAACCAAATGTCTACAGACTCCGACGGACGACGGACGACGACGACGACGACGCCAACGTCATACCAATATACGACCGCAAAAATTTTGCGGTCGTATAAAAACTATACATACATGGTTTCTAGTTCAAAAAAAGATTTCAAAGGTAAAACTACTGTAAGATTTTGGTGTATATATTCTGTATCGAGTCTTAGCAGAATAACGTAAATCTGCATGTCCGAAATTTCAAATTATTAAGAATATAATTTTATTATAGAAAAACAATCAATAAATACAAAATGACGCATATAAACATCTTTTCAACATTGATATATACTCGGACACTGTCCGACAAAAGATCACAACGAGAATATTTTACTGTCCGACCTTAGATCAAATGCATTGTTTTTGTTTCAGCCATCAAAAGTCTCAAATAAATTAAATAATGCATAAAATAAACCATTTTATACGCCGTAATATGTTTATATCACCATGCAAACCAGTTCTTTTACTTACACTTTGGTTAAATGCATTGATTACACTACGTTAATGACAAAATAAATTTGTTTTCTCACCTTTTTGTAGTTCAAAATGTTGCCGCCTGGTTACTTTTTTTTCACGTTGAACCGGAAAGGCCGAAGTCAGGTGATAATGAAAAGAAAGACAACTCGACGTGTCGGGATTTAGTAGATTGCAATACAATCATAAAGTTCCGCGTAGTTCAAACGCACACGCTTTATAAAGATGTCTAAAAATGTCCGAAATTCGATCAAGTCCGACTAAGATCACTTTACCCTAACCGACGTATTTAACATTAGTTGAATGGGAAATGGTTTTGTGCTGGTGATTATTTTGCAAATAACCGAATTTTGCAATTAACAGGTTTGCAATTAAGTGGAGCTGACTGTACTTCAAACATTTCAATACATACATCAGTATTTTAAACGGATCAATTCATACATCTAAATAATGTGATACTGTCAGAATTTGCTGACAAATAAATATGGACAGAAGAAAAATTTGAATTATCTATATATTTGATTAAATCAGTAACATTTTTTGCATTAACGAAAATACAGTATTACCTGATTACTGATATGAAGAATTGCAAAAGCAAATCGGCAAAGCAACAGGATTCAACTCAAGTTTACAACAATTGCTCAGTTAAATATTCAACAGAAAGCTATGTACTTTGCTCAGATACCGAATGGCACAAGCTGTTTGCTAAAGTCTGACCACCTTGATCAGGCACACCATACCTCCGCCCCACTCTCTCCACTAAACTCTTACCTGACTACAGGCCTCATCATCAAAGGTAGAATCATTCGCTGACCAGCAACATTGTTCTTTATTAAACCAGAATGCCTCGCTACAGATTCCTTCCTTCAAATCTGACATCCATGTAGCTCCTATGTCAATTATACCAGCACAGAGACCTGGGAGAGACCATGTCAAATTATAATTTCCCTCAAAATCCCTTGTTACTGACTAGACATAGAATTATATACTGGTATACATTGTCATATTTTTTATTTGCTTCACTTTCTTCAAAGTAAGAAAAACAAATGAAAACAGTATATGCTTTGTGAAATAGTTCATTATTTTGTATCAAACATCATCCTTTTCTATAATGACATAATGTAGCTCAACAGATATTTTTATCTTAGGTAAAATGGACTATCCCTTATAAGATTTATATAAAACTGTGTTTATATTTAACATCTGTATTTTCCCTCAAAGCAATTCTACAAATATGTTTTTCTCTCTCAACAAATGACACTTTTTACCATGCTGATTTTTTCATAAGGCTAATGAGAAAAATGTATTTATATATAACTGATTTTCTATCAATATGTCAGTCTAACTAATTGATGGATGTTGTGCAACAGTATAAATCACAGTGACATTTTCCTCTATTGGAAAATAGTCATAGATCAAATTAAACAATATATTTATAACACTTTCTGTGCTTCCTGATGCAAGTAAAGAAAAAATGTTTTCCTTTTTAACAAAATAACAAGAAATCAACAAAAGAAGCATGAAAAGAATGCAAATTGAAAAAAAATTCCCTTTTTATTTAGCTGGTTAAAAATAAGGGCACACCAAGGAGTAGTTATTTCGAGCAAAGATCAAATATTTTCACTAAAATGTTGCAAAAAATGCGAAAAATCCCAATTTTTACTAAATTTTAAGAGCGGGCAAACAATTTTTATTTTTAATTTCTTGAAAAATGAAGAACTTGGGGTAAATTTCAGCATTTTTGGTGTGCCCTAAACAAACTTTAGACTAAAATGGTTAGAATAATTCTCAAATGGGAGATAACTCCAGTAACTGTATTAGAGGGAATAAAGACCATATAATCTAGCAAAGATTCTCAAATCTAAACCTCATCTATAACAAACAATAGCATTTGTATAAAATCTGCAAAAAAGAATGTGTGGGATAGCAAGAATTTCTGTTTTTCAATAGAATAAAATATCCATAAACCTATGTATAAACTGCTATATAGGAGGATTTAAATGGAAAGTCTGTGTTCTACTAGATTTACTTAAGAACTCTTATTTACAAAAGGCTTTTCAAAAGGCTTATGCACTCACCACTAAAAAAATATGTCACAGCAAACATTCTATATACAGCAAAAAATATGAAAAGTCAGGGCCCAGTTGTTCAAACCTTAACCACAATTTTCAGTTTCAAATTTTCGCTTTCTTGATTATGCCTGAGGACTGAAAATTTTCTAATTGGTTAATCATATGACTTTGTGTGTCCATGCAAAATTCTGTAACAGAATATTAAGAATCGAAATAATTTAAAGTGAAAAAGGTGATTAACATTTGAACAACTGGGCCCTGATGTATTTTAACCTCAAAAACTTTTACCCGAGAGTAAAGTGTTACTTGATCATTCATAGTATACAGATAATATTTTTAACTGTTTTCAACAATATCAATGCATATTCTGTCTGTGCGCTGAAGTACTTTGACAGATAATTCTGCTTGAAATAAATAATTCATATACATGTATAGAGATAAAAAAAAATGGGAGTGTTAGTTCTTAAAATTATCACTATTCTTATTTTGAAAAGGAAAGGGGGGATTCAAGTATGAAGATTATTTTTTTAGGAAATGAAATATTAATTGGCCATTGTTAATTGTTCTAAGTCCAGTAAAACTATGATTTCACTAGAACAAGCATTCAGTGTGTTTGCTGTTTTATTTGAACTTGTTTTTCTGACTATAAGATCCTTATATTCTTGTTTTTATATCAATTTTTTATGCATCATGAATAACCATTACTGATAAATTCAAAAACTAATACATATATTGCTAAAAATGCGAATAGTTGGAGATCACAATAATTCAATATCACATTTAGATTTTTGCTGGTTAAATTTTAATGAATTTGTTTAATAATATGGCAATATTATCTATTGACACAGAATTGCAATAATAAGTAAAGTCAAACCTGTCTTATGTGACTTTCAAAGGGAGAGCAAAATTATGGTCACTAAAGACAGGTGGTCTTTATATACAAGTTAATTTATATAAAATGCACTACAAAGGGAATTTGAAATGATGGTCTTTTAAGACAGGTTATTTCCCAATACAGGTGGTTGCTAAATCAGGACTGACATGCAAAAAATTCAAAATTCACAGTATTATATGCATCAAATATGACTGTCCATTATATAAAGACTTTTATGAAGTAACCATACCTGCTGCCACACCAACCAACAACACACACACCCATCCTGACCAGGCATCATGTGCACTAAGAATTTTTTCCCAGAATCCCTCATTTCTCTTTTTCATGATGTGCCGATGTCTCATACGATCCCTTGCAATATCTCTCAGCCAATCAATGGTGTGGAAGTCTTCATACTGACCAATACCTGGAGGTAGGTCTTCCAATGTGTCCATTAAATTGGATGAACCTTTAATTAAAAAAAAATCTTTTCATTTAATATTGGGTAAGTTTATTTTATGACACCATTTTTAACCTACGGTATAGAAAAAAAAATTTCAAAATATATACCACAATGTTAATTTGCAAAATCACCACAGACATTAAATAACTAATATTCACAAACAATAAAATTACATACACAAGGCATTATATTTTGATAAAGGGAATTTACCTACATCAAGGAAACATTTTTCAAACACAATGTATCAATAAAACACTGGTATATGCCATACTCAGCATCAAACTTCAGTCAAATTTATAATGCCTTACCCATACTCCAATTACTTCCCAATCCATACCCTGTACCAAACTCCAATTACAACCCTTTCCAATCCCTCTCTAAACTTCAATGGGTGTCTGTCCTTAGGTCTGCACTTTTAACATGTTAAATACTGAACTCAAACTATTTTCACTGTCCAAATATGTAATCCCCCTCCTCCTCCCCCTATCCCATATGGCATCCCTTACTAAATGCCCATCTGACTCAACCCTTTACTTTTTAAACATTACCATTTTCCTTTGTTGACATAGGTGAATCAGGTTCATCCATTTCTTTATAATTTTCTACCATATGATGGTACATATCCTGTAGTCGTGTTAACTTTTCCATATCTTATCCAATTATATCAAGATTTGTTTTCCCAGAATATAATTTACACAAAAATTAACACTGGAAATCACTATAGACAGCTCACTTTCTTTTTTAAATAAGTTATTATTCCATACTCTTTACAAACATACACACATACTTAAATAATTTTTTTAAAATCCTATCATGGAAAAATTAACATGCACAAAAATTCTAAATCATATACATTCCTAGCAATGAGTCTTAAAAATGCTCATTGAAAAACCTCTGCAATTTTCTTGTTCACTTATAAAATCCATATCCTTATTTCCCAGCAGCAAGTTATTTAACAAGAACAAGACCTTCAAGTGTTACGATCTACGACAGAGGACATTTACATCTCTGTCAGTGATAACGACAGTAATATCGTACCATACTGACTTTAAATCTTATGAATATAAAACACTATCAGCTATGAAACACGCATTTTCTCCATGATTCCAATATGTATGTAAATTTTGCTGCGATTTCACTGACAGGGTTTGAAGTTGGCTATACAGATGTCTTGTTAAAGGAATACCATATTCATACAAAATAAAAATAATCACAATATCACCACAGCCTCAATTATAAATACAATCCAATGAATAAAATTTAATTGATTTATTTGAAGTTAATTATATAATTGCAGAAAGATCAGTAATCCTGAACTCAGTAAATCTATTAATTTCATGTTTGTTATTTGTCCATACTGTCAGGTTTATAAAGAATACAAGCAGGTCGGATGTTTATGAGTTTGCATATAATGATTATAGTTATCTTATTTGATACTTATGACATTATCAAAGGAATATCACTTAAAAGGACAATTACCGTGATATTGAATAACTTTTAATTGGTGAGACAGAAAAAGACACTACAAAACGGAAAGGTAATTAGATCTATTTTCTAATTTAAACCTTAAAAGGCAAATATCACATTTCATTCTACTATTCAAAATAATGTTTTTGATTTTTGTTTATTTTTCAGAATAATTTTTCAGGGAATTTCTACACTGATAAAATCATGCGCTAAAATTGATATTCATCATGTGAATTAATAAATTTATAATAATTAGCTTTAAATCTAAAATAAATCTGCAACATTTGCTTGTTTCTTTGAAAAGCGAGAAAAAATCATTTATTCATATGATTAGTAATTTTTCATAAATTTGTTTTTCTGTTTAAGTTCTTCTGAGAATTTTTTTTTGGACCTAACATCAACAACACTCAAGGTATGAGTGTTTAAGTTATTGAATGATAATATATCATATTTATGTATATGTAATTTTTATATAAATTCTCAGACCAAATAAAAATCCTAAAAGGCCCACAATATGTTATAAAGTGTCTGATGCGAGTTCCAAAATGATACAAAATATTTATAGAACTATATGTTTGTACATCACATATTCTCACTAATGAGACAGCCCAGTACCTATTTTTACCCATGTGAGATATCCTTGTCTTTCCCGTGGGTGAGATAAGAATTTCACGCTTGTTTTCCTGCAAAATTTTTGCGGTTCCGACAAACGTGATTATTTACTGTTTGAGCGATATTTAACAAATAGTTTGAGTTTTTATTAGTCTTACCTATTCCATATTGTCCATATTGTTTTATATTTAAAGGTTTCACTCGTCGGTGGCTTGAATTATTCAAAATACATCCAATACACAACTTTCATGGGGAGATAACTCCGTTTGTTTACGCTGTATGACACACTTGCTTGAGTAAATATTAGTGAGAAAAAGGATCAAAACACCGGTGTTAAAGTGCAAGACGGAAAAATCTCAGAACCCGCGGGAAAGATTTCCATTGGTCTCCAACTCGGCAGAGCCTCGTTGGAGACCAGAAATCTTTCCTTTGGGTGTCTGAGATTTTTCCGTCTTGCACTTTCACCGGTGTTAGATCCTTATATTCTTTTTACACAGTACATTACAAAGATATAAGAGATACTGTATTACAAGGAGTTGTCATATGTCGCCTTCAACATATGAAATATGGCAAGGTCATGTCCTCAAAGTCAAGGACAGAACACATATCAATTTTTACAGATTACAAGAGTGCTGATTATAGTTTACATGAATTGTGAAAGCACATTGGCTATGGAACCATGAATACAATAATTCAGTGGTTAGAAAAATGTACGTAAACATTCACAATCCCTAAAGAATTATTTTGACATGGAATACATTCTTCGTGATTTGAATGCAATCATATGCCCATGCAAAGTGGTTTAAGAACAAATGACACATTCCAACATTGATTATAAACCATGAACATACATTTACAGAACCATATTATGGAAACACCTGCACATTAACAGTGGTTACAGAACCATGTGTACATTAACAGTGGTTACAGAATCATGTGTAAAGTGGTTACAGAACCATGTGTACATTAACAAAGGGTACAGAACCATGTGCACATTAACAGTGGTTACAGAACCATCTATACATTAACAGTTGTTATAGAACCATGTACACATTAACAGCAATTACTGAACCATGTGTTCATTATCAGTGGTTAATGAACCATATGTACACAAAGTGGTTACAGAACCATGTGCACATTTAACAGAAGTTACAGAACCATTTGTATGTTAACTTGTGTACATTAAAAGTGGTAACAGAACTATGTGTACACAAAGTGGTTACAGAACATTAACAGCTGTTACAGAATTATGAGTATATTAGCATGTGTACATTAAAATTGGTTACAGAACCAAGTATACATTAACAGTGGTTACACAGCCATGTGCACATTAACAGCACTTACAAAACTACATATATGTGTACAATTAAAGTGGTTATAGAACCATGCATACATTAACAGTGGTCTGAACCAGATGTGCACATTATACTAGTCAGTTGACAAGGACATGGCCTGGGATAATATTAAGTTCAGAAGTACTTACTGTACATGTGTAATATAATGATTGGTTTGGTATCTTCTACACTTGATAAACACAACTGATACTTCAGCTATGCCACCTAAACCACCTTATCATTTGCAATAAAGTTTAAAATTCTTAATTTAAAAAAAAAGCTTCCCAGTTTTTCATTAAGAACCTAATAAATAGTCTGAAATTTAAGTAATGATAAATCAATAGGATGAATTAATTGCTTAAACTTTGCAGCAAATATTTTTGGTTCAAAAGTTTTAATCTGTGGTTATATTATCCTAATATCCAGCATGCATCATTTAACAAATGTTTGGACAAACTATATTAATTAAAGAAATATAGTTAACCTCAAAAGAAACTGTACGATAAAGTCCAATAATATGTCAAATATCTAACTGCTTTTTTAATACATTTGTATGCAAGACTGATTCAGAGCTTAATGAAGAAATGACTCTAATGAAAACTTCGGATGATTTTTACGCCAATAAATGGATCGAGTATAAGTTATATTATACACTTAATAAAGGAGCTCTTAAACCTTTCACCCAACTTTATCATACCATGTTCTTTCATTTATAATTATGTTGTCATGGTAACACTCGTCTGCTGATGAAAGGGTTTCTTGGATTTTTTACAAGATTTCTGTCAAACCATACAAATTGATTAACCAGTTCCGTAGACTATTTTAAGGATCAGTTGACAAAGTCAATCTGCATTTTAGATTTATAATGCTCTTCTCCTTAACAGATGACAGAACAATTTTACAAAATGTGCTGAAATACATACAATGTTGACTGTTGACTTATTTTCCAATTTGAAATTTCTCATAGCATGATACAACTATATGCATGAGCTGATATAATTTGCTCTGTAATATTCTTGGTTTATAGTTTGCGTATCTCAAAGTTGATATTATATTTTTAAGAATAATAATTATAGAAATTTTTCTATATCATTTTTGTTTCTATATAAAATTTCTTCACTGTTTATAAAGAAAGATTTTTATGTCATATTACTTCTGTCCATTGTTTTCGTTTAGTTGGGTTATATGCCGTTTTCAGCACATTTGGCTATTTCGCAGTGGCAAGTATTTATTGGTTGAGGAATCCAGAGTACCCTGGGAGAACCATGACCTTCGGTAGGAATATTGGCAATACTTGTCAATTAAGATCGGAGTCGAATACACCCGCCACAGGTGAGATTCGAACTCATAACCTCAGTGTTGACAGTCCATTGATATTACAACTATTATTTCTATAAATTCAGTCAGTTACTAAACAGCTTTCAATTTTTATTTAAACTGGGATATCGTTCACCTCAAAGTAATTACCGGTAGTTTAAATTATCTTAACCTTTTTTTTTATTTAGGTATTTCAAAGATTATTTCATAGAAGGGCTATCTTTGAAATGTCAAATTTTATAGCGAGCGCAGCAAGTGCTATAGGAGCATATACATTTTTTACATATGGGTCATTTAGAAAAGTCTTTGTTTCTTGGGGGCAGCCATATTGTGCTACATACCAAGGCTAGAAAAAGTTTTGTTAGGGGAAAACAAAGTAGTAAATTAAGGGAAATAACATTCTTCAAATTATAATTTAAGAATCAGAATTGTGATACGGGAAATGAGTTTCTGGAAAGGGCTGTTGCTGTGCTCGCATCATTGGCCACATTAACAGCATATTATAATCAACCGCATCTTATTTTTTCTAGTGACCATCGGTCAATGTTTTGTTTTCTTTTAACCACATGACATTCAGAAATGTTTATTCTGCAGATAAGGTCACCATGATGATATACCAGTACAGTACTGACAATCACTGTTGTAATTATTGTCCCTTGCTAACAGATAATTGGGCACTAGAGACAGTGATTATAAGATTATTAATGCTTGATTTCTCAACCAATCACTAATCTCAGATCTGTCAGAATCAACAATATTCAGTTCTAGCAGTAATACAACTCAAAATTAAAATTTCTCTCAAGTCAGTCTCCAAGTAAATGTTTTAATGGATATTTTCAATGGATTAGAGATAATTAAAAAAAATCCATTTTTATTTAAGGATCGACTGGATTTTCTTCTTTTTTTTTTTTTTTGGTCTACGAAGAAATAACCTCAATCATGTGGTGCACACTGAATAAAATCTTGCAGCAGGTTATTTTTAAATGTGCACCACATGTATAGAGGTTATTTCCAATTGACCAAAAACAAAATTACTTCAATCCTTATAATTTAGTCCCATATGATATTTTAAGGCCTAAAACATTTTAGATTAACTTTAAGGCCAATTCATGTTAATTGATAAGATTATCATACAACCTTTCTAAAAAATATGGGGTGGATGGGTGGATTTTATTTTTTAGTTTTTCTTATATGGAAAATTTTTTACAAAGCCAATGTGTGTGAAAATTCTTCCGATCAATTTGGCTACATAAAGAGTCACTGTTAATGTGAAATAGAATATTTTATAGGAAACAGACTCAAGAAATTTCTGAAATAAATCGCATGCCATTCAAATAAAAAATATGGGGTGGGCCAAATTTAGAAGGACATGCTGGAATGATAATCTATCTTTTTACTTTAATTAGTCACCACAGAACAGAACAAGAATATATGTGCCCAAACAAACACCTAAATCATGATCAGGCAACCGTGACATTAAGGACACATACCCCTTTGTCCTAAATTTGAATAGATCCAATCTTAAGGTATTAAGTAAACAAGTTTCATGTTGATATGGTATCAATCTCACATTATACTACCTTCAATCTAAAATTTAACCCACGGGGGACTTATGTACGTATGTATGGATGAACGGACACACAGACCGAAACAATATATGCCCAGCTGCTATAGCAGGCAGGGCATAAAAATTTACTCTATGATATAATGAACCTGAAAAATTCAACCAACCAGAAGATGTGTTACAAATAATGTTAGATAATTTACATATATGTGGTTACATGTTATTGTCTGAAAATATTATACATAAAGTTTAAGTATTACATAAGTTTGAGTGATTGACAAGTATAATTCCTATCTTCTCTATCAGCTTACAGTGATTTGTAAAACTGAATAATAATGATCACTGAATTATGCTTTTGTTCTTTTCCTGGTTGAAATGAAAATCACTACCAATGTCATTAAAAAAGCAGCATGTTTACGAGATAACTTCAGAGAATTTATAAATAAATTTGCTAAACAATTGGAAATAACAGCTTTTCCTATAATCCCCTAGCATGTTCAATCCCTTCTGTTTCAAATACCACAGTACTTTTACAATTCTATGTTTAAATATGCAAGAATAATTTTATACACCAGTTTTTGACAATTCTTCAAACAGCGTTTGACAATATTCTATTGACATTAAATGCTTGAAAAGAAAATTGAAGGAGAAGTTTAAGGCCATAAAAACATTGTGACAAGCAGACACACAGACTAGAAAGCCTTAAAACAAATTTGGAAAGTACAAAAATAACCTGTCAAATACATTATGCCATGATATTTACCATTTCCAATCACTGTTGCGTAATATTCCTTACTCATATTTTATAAGACAAACATCTAAATTGTTTAATTTTTACCTGTTGTCACAGGTGATATATAATGGAGCACATATTTTAATAATTGTTTAAATGTAATATTTTGCCTTAAAACATATCAATTCTGCACAAAAGATTATGTGATTGTTAGAATTATAGTTTAAAATAATATGACAACCACTTGAGTTGTTTCCCTTATATGAACAAATTAATCCACCTTTAAGTGCAGAGATAGTTTGTTATACCAAACATATTTTAAACCCTGAATGTAAATTTTTGAAAAATTGAAAACTCTTCCATTTTTAGTAGTAAAATTAATGGTTGGTACATAAAAACCAAACCAGTTTGTCTGCCTAAGGGAGACAACTCACATAACCTTTGAATGCCACTGATGCTCATCATAATTCATCTTAAAAACAACCTGACATCTCAGGGTACTATATACACCACATCTATTCTTGAGGGTCCAGTTCATGCTACAATGGATTTTTGTTTAATAAATCCAAACTTTCTCATTCCTATTCTATTTGAACAATAATCCGATATTTTCCTCCTTTTTTGCTAGTCCATGTCTATGTATTGTGAAACAAGCACAGACTTCTAAATGTAATGAATCTTTTCAATCCCAAGAAATGTTTTCTGAGTGACATTTGAGATTTAGCTACAATCCTAAACTCAGATCTGTGCTATTACATGAGAGCTTGCCTTGCGGTGTGGGCTAAATCCTAACCTCAGTTCTGTATTTTTACATGAGAGCTTGCCTTGTGATTTGGGCTACAGTGTTGTTGTTGACCTCTGGGTTGATGTGTGATCTTTTAAATGTGTGTTGATTACATATTTCCTGACTAAGTTGCAATTTTGTGATGATTCAAACACAGCAAAACAATAAATAAAAAACAAAAACAGCACTTCATTTATCATTGAAGACCAAAAAATCATTATGTTAAAATTTGTCAAATGCTGACATTTAGAAAAAGACACCTACACATTTAATTTTAGCTCCATTCTAAATAATACCATTCTTACATGTATTTTAGTACACAAATATTGTTTTCTTAAAAACTTATATTATAATACTTAATTTTTCTGTTTACAGTTGAGGACATTTTCCCTCAGGTTATGACAGTTACAAATAATTGTTTTAATCAATACAGTAACTTCCTTTACTTTCCTTAGCTTCTTCCTGTACATGTATACAACTGTCTAGCAACATTTTAATAAATCTCCAATGATAAATTCATTAGAATGAAATACAGCACTCACTTTTACCTATGTGATATATGATATACGTGTTTATAGGTAAAGAAAGAGGGGGGGGGTGGTAGGAATAAGTTTTTCAAGTACATGTACAATTGTGTAAGCAAAATTTCAATAAAGATTTTTTAATTATTGATTTTTCATGCACTTTCAAAATCCAGATTTCAGACAATTGTTACAGTTTGAAAGCAAAAAAATCGAACAGCGTTCCGAAGTCCCCCACCGTTAGAGCATCAGAAACCCTTGGACAAGTGAAACATAACAAAATTTTCTCAAAGAGAGAGAATAGAAGGACAAACAATTTGTGGTTATTGCTAAAGTTTTTTACAAGTTAATGAGTGGTATGAAGACATTTATACAATATGGGTATAGTGTTGAAATCTTATTTTACCATGTGTATTGAGAATTTATACAAATGTACATTTACTCCTTTTCAATAAACAAAATGCTTTGATCAAAAGTATTCCGCATAACAAACTCTTAAAGACAGTATTTTTCAATTTTATAAGTTTCGATAGGAGTTTATGTATAAAACCTCCCTTTAGGTCCAAGTGTATAAATATTATTCCAATGCAAGGAGAATATAAATTGTCTAGAACACTTAGATGAACATTTTGTCAATTTTCAAAGTTATTAAGGGGCATAACTCCTACAAAAATATTTCGACATGACTCATCTTCGAACTCCCATGAGGTATCATTGAGTTAAAGCTACTGTATAAATATTATCCAAATCGGTCAAGAAATAAATTTGCTAGAGCGCTTACATGGAAATTTTGTCAATTTTGTAAGTTATTAAGGGGCATAACTCCTACAAAAATATTTCAAAATGACTCATCTTCGAACTCCATTGAGGTATCATTGAGTTAAAGCTACTGTATAAATATTATCCAAATCGGTCAAGAAATAAATTTGCTAGAGCGCTTACATGAAAATTTTGTCAATTTTCTAAGTTATTAAGGGGCATAACTCCTACAAAAATATTTCGACATGACTCATCTTCGAACTCCCTTGAGGTATCATTGAGTTAAAGCTACTGTATAAATATTATCCAAATCAGTCAAGAAATAAATTTGCTAGAGCGCTTACATGAAAATTTTGTCAATTTTCTAAGTTATTAAGGGGCATAACTCCTACAAAAATATTTCGACATGACTCATCTTCGAACTCCCTTGAGGTATCATTGAGTTAAAGCTACTGTATAAATATTATCCAAATCGGTCAAGAAATAAATTTGATAGAGCGCTTACAAGGTGGACGGACGGACGGAAACACGGACGGACGGACGGAAGCACGGCACGACGGACGACGCACGGACGAACGGAAGCACGGACGGACGGACGCCCGGCATTACCATATCCCCCGCATTGCGTTGCGACGGGGGACAAAAAAATAGCTATATTATAATGGTATGTACACATGCTTTTTTGAGATATATTTTAAGCTGTTGAAAGTTTTGCAAGAAATGATTTCATAGGTGATATTCACAAAGGCAAACACAACATTCTATTTCTTTTGGATGGCCAGTCAAAATATAAACTGCATAAACCACTTTTTGATGGTAATGAACACAGTTTAAGACAGGTACTACTTTAATACAATACAGCAGTAAAGGAAAATTCTTGAACTAATCTAACCTAAATCGATGAAGTTCTGAATAAAAAAAATTGAGCCACCATTTTGCATACCTAATGTTTAAATAAACTAGGTGATTTAAAATAAAGTTAGGAAAAAAAATTCCAACTTTTTCCAACACAGCTATATAGTGACACCTGCATAAATGGGAGGTAACTCTTACAAAACTAGCAATTAGTAAATAGGGTAAATCTATCAATGTATGCAGACTTCGAAAAACATTAAACACAATACAGGAAATAATCATACTTGAGTATTTAGGTTCCAGTTCATCTGAGTCTGCCCAGTTTCCTAGCGCCTCCATTCTCCCATCGCCGATATCTAACAGTTCATCATCAGTACTGACAGTACTGGAGCGTCCTTCAGATGTAGTACCATTAGCACCGCCACGATACTTGGTATTTAAATCCATGGTCACCTGATCTGCAAGTAATAAATCGGTCTCTGCATAGATATCATCCATTGGTACTACTTTATCATTGTAGGATAAGAAAACCTGAAAAAAAAATATATAGATACCTTTTATAAAGGCATTGGTATATGCACCTTGTAAAATATTTGAAAATCAATTAAATGTTATATATCAATAACCTAATATTGAAACATATGAAATCCGTCTGTTATCTTAAGCTGTGAAGTATTTCATGTAAGAAATAAAGGGACAATCCATTTTTTACAGATATCAGCATGAAAACAGCCTAATATACATGTACACATAGCTAAAAATGCTGGAATAAATTTTCTACTGAGTAGAGCCAATGCTTCTTAGTAAAATTCAAATCACATATTAGATATATTATCAATAACAGTGTTCCAGCTAGGATTAAAGGGCAGAGGGGCATTTATTAAGGATAAGGGACACTTTAACGCATTTTCAGATCTGAAAAGGGCAAACAAGAACCAAAAAACTCCTAAGAAACATCGATTATTCATTCACCTAATGCCCTTTCAGGATTTCTATTAGTTTCTTTGTACTCTGTAATTCAATTTCAATTAATTGCGTATTGTTTATGTGTATCGCTCACATGGTTTACAAATAGCTCAAAAAATCTCATTTAAAGACTAGACTGTCTATTTTGCCCTTTGAAATTGAAATAATAAATCTTTGTAGAAGACAATCAATCACAACAATCATTTGTATGAAGTTACAAATCATTTGCACTTATAGTTTCAGGACAAGAAGATATTTAAAGTTTCAGTTAATCAGTAACAAGAATTGCCCATGGCAGCCATGATTTTTGCCAGATCAAGTCAAAAAGAGGGATCTTGGTAGAAGATCTAAAAAAAATCACTTGTATCAAGTTACAAATCATTTGCACTTGTAGTTTCAGAGGAGATGATTTTTCAAATTTCAGCCAATCAGAAAAAAAGAATTGGCCATTGAGGCCATGTTTTTTGCCAGATCAAGTCGAAATGACGATTATTTATAGAAGACCTCACAAACATCATTTGTATCAAATTACAAATCATTTGCACTTGTAGTTTCAGAGGAGATGATTTTCTAAATTTCAGCCAATCAGAAACAAGAATTGCCCATGGCGGCCATGTTTTTCACTCGATCACTAGGAAATGAGGAATCTTTGTATAGGGCCTCACAAACATCATTTGTATTAACTTACAAATCATTTGCACTTACAGTTTCAGTATAGATGATTTTTTAAGTTTTAGATAATCAGAAACAAGAATTGCCATGTTTTACATACAATCAAAATGAAATGAGAGATTTGCATAGAGGACCTTTTGTACATCATTCCTGCGAAGTTTGGTTCCAATTGGCCCAGTAGTTTCAGAGGAGATGATCAAAAACTGAAATGTTAACAACGATGATGACGACGGACGAGGGACACAAAGTGATGGCAATAGCTCACATGGATTTTCCAGGGCAGCTAAAAAGTGTTTTACTGAGTTTTATATTATAATTATTGAAGAGGGCAGAGGGGTACACTAGAAAAGAGGCAGGGTGCTGCACCCCTCTATATTAAGCTAGTTGGAACACTGAATAAAAACTGTTCATTCACTTCCTGAACATAATAATTATCAAGACTTATTATCTGACAGTTTCTAAGGTTGTTTCACCTAAAACAACAACTGCTGATTCAAAGAGAGATAACTCAAACACAAAAATCATAAATAATGCAGTAGACATATATATAGTAAGGTTCCCAATCAAAATCACATGCATTGATGTATGAATGCAAAATGCTTAATATATGTTTTAATTTTGAAGTATCAGAAATATTTCTATATAAATAAAATCATATGAAATATTACACAAATCATTTATAGACTTACATATAAGGGATTAGATGAAGTTCATAGGATGGGGAATAATGGCCTAATAAGGGATGAATAGAAAATAATGACATTCTACAATATAATTTAAGTAGATTACAAATTTTTAGAAGAATACTGATAAAAATAGTTATTGAATAAATTATTTATCTAAAAAACAAGATTTTGTGTGAAAAATCACATAAACAATCACACGATGTCATAAAACTTGTATCTTATAAATTATATTACCATACCTAGGTCTTAACTGTTTATCTAACAACAACTATCTAAAAACAACTATCCTCACAAAATTCTTATTTTAATGAATGGACAAAAATGTGAAACCCCTTAAATGTATAAGGACCCTCAGCTGTGCAGAAGGTGTTAACCCACCTATTATATAATGAAAAAGATATTAAACAACAAATAATACAGAACAATTCCCAAATTTCCCTATTGGTATAACGAAATAATAGTATTTTTTAATATGTAATTTTGGGATCTGAATCCAAATGTTAAATTTCAAAATGATATTTCATGCATATATAACTGACACAACCAGTATGAAAATGTTCACTAGAATACAAAAGTTTTAACTAAACATTTTACCTAGTCACAAAGTTCAGTGTAAATGAAATATTTGAAAGCATAATATGAATTAAATTCCTTTTGTAAAAGTTAATCATATCCATCATTACATTAAATAAATAATATTGTATTTTCCTTCATATTTTCATAAAATATGATATAAAAATAAATCGGGGGATTTTAAACAAGGAAAAATATATATGATGGGGGAAATTTATATGATTGTGTTTTGGTCGATGTCACAAATTTATATGATTGTGTTTTGGTCGATGTCACAAATTTATATGATTGTGTTTTGGTCAATGTCACAGTCTAGGTCGGTCATATTTTCTCTTAGGTCCTGTGTACAGATAATACAAATGTTGAGTTGGATAATGATAAATTACTCATAAGTAAAAAAAAAACGTTTTATTGAAGTCAGTAAAAAATATATACATGTAACAATAACATAAGCTCTAGAGACACAAAGACCAAACCAACTACTGGTTAAACTAAGTATCATAATCTTGATGAAGATGCTAAACTCCTGACTAATTGATTATTTGTAAAATCATCATGTTGAAACTGAAATTAATTTTACACAAAACAACAGGGTATAGTAATTTTCTACTAACCTTGGTTTATAGTGTACACGTGCAAAATGTTTATGAGATAAATAATTTGTAGGAATAAGATTATATAACAGATCAAATGACAAATATATATCTGGATTTTTATTCATGTAACAAAGAACTCAATCTTTGTGGGAAAAGGGAGACAATTTTGCAATGAGTAATCATGGAACATGAAACAATACAAATAATATACAACATAAAGCTGTGAAATGCATGCCTCTGACTACACATACATATCTTACCTTTTATTATCTGTACACTTCCAATGAAGTACACAGTATAAAAAAAATAAAAACATAAGACTGTAAATTCTGAATATGACAACACTGTGCAATAAACAAGGTATGTCATTTTACTATACATGTAAAATATACGGGGTATCCTGGCACAACTTTTGGTTTGATTCTTTGAATCCCCATTTATGTACCCATCAACCAGGAAGGTTTAAACAGAAATCTGTCCCAGACAAGTAATAATATCACACTAGCACAATTGACGGATCACACCATCAGTAAATGTTTATGTACCAAAACAGTTACTATTTTCTGAGTTTTAGGATAGGAAATTGGCTAAGGCATGGTAATTTTTCCAAGTGAGGGCAATTGAGTGTGTAAATATTTCTTCTGTGGGCCAAAAAATAAAGAAAGGTCTCTATAATTCTCTGTTCTGTATTCCTAAGCTAGCGCTTAGATAACAAAATTTATATAAAATGGGAGATAACTCCAGTACTTATTCCTAACTAGTATTATCAATATTTATATAACAGAACAGGCAACTCTGCAATTCTTAGGTTTGACAGTTATATAATAGTTAAATCTGTTGTCCTCAGATGTGAACTTTGACATGTTTCCAAAAAAGCCATCTAGCATTGTCAAGGGGAGATAATCCAAATTTATGTGCAAGACTGATAATATTAAATGTAGCTATGTGGCAGGCTTAACATAGAATGTTTATATTTTTAATTATGACACCTGTAATTAACAAATACTGCTTTGGTGAATCCAGGAAGGTTAGGTGTAATTTCACATATATATTTTCTGATTATACAGATGCCCACATGAGAAAAGTTTGTTTATTTAGGTAGAAATACAGTTTTAAGGAAAACGATTATGGAATAAATGTTATAAAATATTGAGCAACTTACTAGGTTATGTTATTGAAGTTATTCTTTAGTAGGGAAATCATCAGACAAATTATTACTAAACAAGATTGCTATAATAGCCTATAATTTCATAATTGATTCCTTTCATATATGGATGCACCTTACTTTCATCAAAATCTGTAGGACATGTGATGTGAAATTGTTATAAAGTCTATTTTCCTTATTTCAAATTCACCAAGGGGAATAACTATTAGAAAATTAACCTGTCGGTGATAATTTTGGAAATTGCCTGAGAGAATGCTTATAAAATCCTAAGAAATAAATTTAAATAAAACTAAGTGAGAGTGCTTACAATGCAATTTTACCATATTTTAACTGTCCAAGAGCAATAACTCTAAGAAAATCCATCTGTCAGTGCTGCTTTTCAAACTCGTCCAAGGGAAAGCTGATATAAACCTTTGATATAAATTTTAATTAAAATATGTTGAGAAATTAAGATGTGAGAGCACTTACAAAGTGTGATGGACAAACATTAGGATTTCTATATTCCCGTTACATGTTCAAGATGTTGTGGTGGGGGACAATTGTTAAAATTACTATTACATTGATTCTTATCCAGGAATATATATGAAAGTTATACAACTTTATTTTTTTTTTATCATAGAAAAGGGTAAGAAAAGAATAGCTTCATGTGTTTGAAGAAATTTTCATTTTGTATAATAATTTTTATTTTTTTATTTTTTTAAGTACATATTTTATATAAAATACAAATACATTGTAATCATGGTAACAGGTAAAAATTAATTTTTATGTTTTGACAAAAAAAATAACATGATGTTTTGACTTACGATTTTTTTGTCTGTCGGTAATTCAAACATTTCTACAGACACATATAAATGAACTTACCTCTGTAACTATATTTAAACCAGAAATCTATGATTACAAAGTTTGCCTCGTTCCCCCGCTAATTTTGGTGTGTGGCTGAGTAGCTCCCCGAGATGCACCCTTACAGCAGGTAATGATTGTAGGTCACTTGGTATCGGAGAACTGAACTCAGACGTAAAACTTAACCAAAGTCAATGAAGTATGATAAGTAGGTCAGAGTGACTTAATTTTGGTGGGAGGCTGTGTTACTCCCCCAAATGTATACTCACACTAAGTAATATGATGGTAGGTTCCTTAGTATCAGAGAACTGAACTCTGACGTAAAACTTAACCTAAGTCAATGAGGTGTGATAAGTAGGTCAGAGAGACCTAATTTTGGTGGGAGGCTGTAGTACTCCCTGAGATGCATCCTCACACCAAGTAATATGACTGTAGATCCCTTGGTATTGGAATACTGAGCTTGGACGTAAAACTTAACATATGTCAATAAAGTGCGATAAGAAGGTCAGAGTGACCTAATTTTGGTAGGAGGCTGTGTTACTCCTTGAGATGCACCCTCACACCAAGTAATATGATTGTAGGTCACTTTGTTATCAAAACTGATTTTTCAGTCAACCGTGTAATATGGATCATGTGACCTTCATCTTATGTCACATGGTCAGTCTCTTCATCATGCACCTGCACACAAAAATATATGACCCTATGTCAACTATTACTGAGAACTGGCTGTGGGCGTGTACGGGCACTCGCACGGGGATGCTGGGGTGACTCCAATAGCCCCCCTCAGCTTCGTTGAGGTGAACTAAAAAAACAGTACTTTTGGTCTGAAAGTTGTTCGCTATTCAATGGTTTGTGTACTAAATAAGGTACATGTATAATGAACAAGAAACTGTGTTCACCGTGTAATCTTTAGGTAATCAGGTACTTATTGCAATTGTTGTTCTAAGTTAATCAAATATTGTAACAACATTACAAACTAGAGGCTCTCAAGAGCCTGTGTCGCTCACCTGTATCTACTGTGGTTTTTGAAATCATGTAAAATAAGGTTAAAATCTTAATGAAAAGCATTAATAAATTGCTTCGCTGAGCGCAGCTGGATACGACGGCAGAGGTCCAACCCTGAACAGTTGGGGCAAAAATGGACACAATATTCGAGCTTGATACAGGTCTGATACAGGACTGTAATTAAATATTTGACACATAATAGGTTTCTGACACAGAATAACTGTAGTCAAAGAACTTAGAATTGGTCATATGATTTGAATTTATATTCAATTTTTTGCTTTTTGTGCAATACAATATGCTGTTGCGAATTGAACCCCCTCCCCAAAAAAATAATTTTACCCCCTTTTTGCTTTTGTGCAATACACTATGCTGTTGCATATTGACCCCCTAAAAACAAAAAATTATTGTAACCCCCTATCCCTCAAGATATGGTCATAATCCCTATTCAAATTTCTCATGGAGTTTGCAAACATAATTACCTGTTTAAATACATCATAAAAGTCTTAAAATAGAAAATGACATATATGGCTAAAATTAATATTAATTAATAGTAACTTCTAAAAATAAATTGACAGCTATAAATCACCCCAAGACAATCTACATTTCTTTATACATAATTTACAAGCAGTGTAAGGGAGGTAATCGAACCAAACACAACATTTTACTTTAAATGTGTTTGGATTACCGCCATTACACCAAGATAATAAACAGAAACTGCAAAATTTACTAAAATTTACCAATTCAGGGACAGCAACCCAACAACTAGTTGTCTGATTCGTCTGAAATTTTAAGGGCAAATAGATCTTAACCCGATGAACGTTTTTGAAGGCACACCACTAAATCGAGCCCCCATTTACTTCAATGTTAAATTCGTCATTTTCAAAAATTAGGGAAAAATATAAAATGAATTTTCCCAAGTCGGGCAATATGTTGACATGTTTTTCAAATAAAAGCTGTCTTAGAAAATTGTACTTGAACAGTACATTGTTTACCAAATAAGAAATTTTTTCTCGTTTCAAATTTCCCGGTGAAAATTTGCCCCATCACTTCAAACTGAATACCGGAAATTACAGGCGCATTAATATGTCCAGTTCTCGAAACTTTTAAGGGTTATTGACATGCCGTAAAGTGTATTTCGTAGGGTATTCATTCCTTTCCAGAATAAATTCACTTGTTTATGCTTTAGATTGTGGCATTAGTTGTGACAGATCGACGCCGAAACCCATAGGAATTATTTTGTACTACTTTCGTACTCTGTCGAAATTGCGCCAGCTATTTACTGTAGTGCCCCCTTAAGGTACCCCTAGATTTTGAGGAATTTTAATTTCACGGCTGGTATAGAAAGAGGGACCATTTTGGGTGTTTGATAACACAATTTTATTAGAAATTGAGTTTTATTAACCTCTGAAAAAATATTTTCTTGAGTCTACCCCCTCCCTGAATTTTGGTCGATTTTCATCCCTTTTTATCTCATTATTCAGAAACTAAAAATATACAGTTTTGTGATTATTATCACATTTTCACACCGACATCTACCTTTTCTTGTCTTCTGCTACCCAATATCCCCCGTTTTCGGATGTTTTCGGTAGAAAATAGCAGAAACATTAGATAGGCACCCTAAAATGTGACCGATCCAGGTTTTAGAAATTGCCATTTCACGATCATTGCCAAACGATGTTCCAATTATATTTTCTCAATAATACGCACTGGACAATTGCCTAACTATTTTAACAGACATGTAGTCTTATGACAGATATTGAGGTCAAATGGATCAAATTTCAAAAATTGGGATTTTTCACGCTTTCTGGAATATAGGAAAAGAACGAGTTTTCGTAAATTGCGTGTGCTCAATTTATCAGAGTCAAGAAGTGCACAATAAAATTACTGAAAGTGAAGAATACACCCTGCTTTTATTTAATGCCAAAAATTTTCATATTTACTTCAATTTTCTTTCAGTTTGGCACCTTGAATTCTGGAGTACATCAAATTTACTCTAAGTGCTGAGTCGGCATATTTTACCTCCCCCCTTTTTAAACGGTCGTTTAATTTGAAAAGAAATTTGTTTATTTATCGTTTCTTACCGAGAACTTTGGAAATAAATAAAAATATCCATGTAATTAGTCTTTATTCAGATTCTCTTAAGAAGGCACACCACTAAATCGAGCCCCCATTTACTTCAATGTTAAATTCGTCATTTTCAAAAATTCGGGAAAAATATAAAATGAATTTTCCCAAGTCGGGCAATATGTTGACATGTTTTTCAAATAAAAGCTGTCTTAGAAAATTGTACTTGAACAGTACATTGTTTACCAAATAAGAAATTTTTTCTCGTTTCAAATTTCCCGGTGAAAATTTGCCCCATCACTTCAAACTGAATACCGGAAATTACAGGCGCATTAATATGTCCAGTTCTCGAAACTTTTAAGGGTTATTGACATGCCGTAAAGTGTATTTCGTAGGGTATTCATTCCTTTCCAGAATAAATTCACTTGTTTATGCTTTAGATTGTGGCATTAGTTGTGACAGATCGACGCCGAAACCCATAGGAATTATTTTGTACTACTTTCGTACTCTGTCGAAATTGCGCCAGCTATTTACTGTAGTGCCCCCTTAAACCACGTCAAATTTACTCTAAATACTTTAATTTCAGAGATACAAGGTAAAAACTGCATTTACCCCCTCTGTTCTATTTTTAGCCATGGTGGCCATGTTGATTGGCAGGTGGGGTGTTCGGACATATTTTTTAAACTAGATACCCCACTGATGATTGTGGCCAAGTTTGGTTACATTTGGCCCAGTAGTTTCAGAGGAGAAGATTTTTGTAAAAGTTAACAGACGACGATGACAACGGACGACGGACGCCAAGTGATGAGGAAAGCTCACTTGACCTTTCAGGTCAGGTGAGCTAAAAATAGAAATCAAGTTTGTAAAAAAACATCCACTTGTAACTATTCTGACTAACAGTTTTCATTGAATTATTATTATTATTAATATCAATTTTATGGGTTTTTTTATTATTTAATGTCAACATACTTAGGTTATTAATAAAATTTATTACAAAACCAGTTTTATCTCCAGCTGAGATTTATATCATTACACTTATCTCATTTAATGCCATAATTTTCCCTCAGGTAAACTCAGGTATTACCTGTACACATCTCAACTGGCCTACTACAGATTGTCAATTTATAATACAAATAAATTTTTATTTACATATCATCATCACAATCTATTTTGTCACTAAGATTTTTTGTTTTCAGTGTACATACTCAAAAAAGTAATAAATACATACATTTTAAAACCTTTTTATTTTCTCTATTTTAAATTAATTTTCATACCAAAATAATTCATAACCATTGGAGGAAATCTCTCAATTATTCATTATAAAAAATGTTTCAGTTTGCACTGGATATAAAGTGTTTAAAACTGAGATTACACTTATTTTCACTGTAGAATATATTTTAGCTAAAAGAAGTTTTTCACATAAATTTTGATTATCAGTCCCTGATTTCTGGTTTTTGGAAAAGGGTGAGTTTGCTTGACCAGAAAGTAACTGAAGTATATTCATATTTAATCAGTTTGTATATCCGTAACAGACAATGACAAAAATCATTTTCCGTTCCAGATCTTAAACTTCTGTATGGCATTAAAACACGTTATTATCATGTACATGTAACACATACTCATTGTTTCTTGTGAAAAAAAGTTATTTCTGACTAGTCAAACAATTAACTTCAGACTGCAAAATGACTGCTTGCATGAAAAAAAATTTCTTCTGAAAGAGCAAAATGCTCTTGCAAGTGCATCCTAGCTTTTAATGAGACTTGAAAATCAAAGCAAATCATGTGCAACTGTACGTGAGCTGGCCTCGTACATGTATTCAACAAATGCCACAATGAAGTATTTTGACTTCATATTCAGTAAAATAGCAAGTACAGACAGCCATTTTACAAGTATATTAGTCTTTCAAAAAATGTTTTGTTCAATGAAATACATTGTATGATGAAATCTGAAGTTAAATCGAAAAGGACCATGTTGTGCTACATACTAAGCAAGGTCTTTTAAAAATTGTGTAGGAGTATAACATCTTGAACTGAAAAAGGCAACTACTTTTTCTAGATTTAACATGTGCTATACATACTGAATGCCAATAACATATATATAATAACCAACCACTTAAGAAGATTTAACAGCTGAAAAATCAAAATTATTGTTAAAAAAGTAACAAATAATAACAAGGAGATTATAAATATATAATTAAAATACTCAGAAAAGATTGATAATTACTGATAAAAGCGATTAATAATATGGTTGGCTGAAAATTGTTGAAACATAAAATGAATAACAAATTTATTACAATAGCACAAGAAAATTAAATAAATAAGATATAAATCAAGCAGTAATTACATGTATAACATTGTGTAATTAAATGGAAACGATATAATTTGTTAAAGTGTTATTGTAAAATTGCTGAAACAAATCCTTTAAACTGGTTGAAAAAGATAAAATCCATATATATTCTATTGATATTTTTGGGCTCAAGTGCCTTTCTTGCCAACTGTCAAAAGGCCTGGCACTCCAATGGCTAGATGCGTTGTGCTCTCAACTTAAACTGTCAGTTAAAATTTTCTTCTTTGTTTGAAATCAACAATTATTTGTCTTCACAGTGAAATAAAACTTTCACTAAAGCTTATAAAAAAATTATTATTATTTTTTTACTTACGTCTTAATATTTTACTCCGCTACAAAAATAAGCTCCTATGTTTACTGTTAGTTCAATATTCATAAGTTGTGAAGATTGTTCCTCACAAATTGCAGCACTGAAAATAATACTGTTTTGTTTGAGAATTATCGCCTGCCATAGAATATATTCATGCATGGGTGGATTTACCAGATGTGATGGACCAGAATGTACCGGTAAGCTTATTGTTTGATTCTTTTGCATGTTGTTTTTGTTGCTTTTTCGAATAAATAACAGGATATGTATTAACTTCATTATCTAATAAGGTCATCTATATAAATATTTGTAACTGTTTTTAACAAAAATAACACTAGTCTTACAGTTCAAACTTTTGGGGGCGGATTACCCAGACAACATGTGTATGTCCAATCATGTTTAGAAGAGGATCTTTTAGTTTTTAAATTCTCTTTAATCAAATAATTAATTTTTGATATTAAGGAAAATAATTTTATGCTATTTTTATAGGCTTTTGATCACAGTCACTTGTTTCTATATATGGATAGTCGACCTTCCCATTGATAGAAACAAGTGCCTGTGCTTTTGATTAAGAAGCAGAAGAAGGCTAAAACCAGACCTGGTCAGTATTGCCTTATGGCTTATTGGTCATGATCATGGAAACATGAATCAAAATCAGGTGTCAGATGGTTTGATCTTTCTTGGAGAATATGCGTTTCTCCCACCTTAATTGTTAGCTGTTAATGAAGTTCTTGATTTAAACAGCGTATTCTTACCAATAAAAGATCTCTCAAACTCTTCTGTGTACAACAAATTTGGTTATTTTTTGCCGAAATTAATATTATTGAAACAGGAAGTTCACAAAAATTCGCATCAAATAACGGATTAACAACGAAATCCCGGAAATAAATCTCTGGGTATTAGGTACAAATATTTTTTTTAATTTAATTTTTATTAATCAATTATGAGTTTGATAGGTTATAAGTCATTACAATTTCCGGGTATGTCATCTACCGTTCAGCAAATAAATTTTACAATAAATACAAGCATTTTCTTACATTGATTATCATTTGAATAACAGCATCTTTTTTTATTAACAACCAACGGATATTGAAGCGAGTAGTACAGACATATAAATTTGCTTGGTCGTTACAAATATCAAAGTCAACGATTTTTTGTAGCATATAGTTAATCATAATCTATAATTGAAACTGCTTTCCACAATCAAGTCTAAATACAGCATGTACACATCTCTGCGGTCTGCTCGCTTCGTGCACCATGACATGGTATATATATATATATATATATATATATATAAGTCTAAAGATTTGCACAACGGTACTAATATAAGAAGATAATATACGAAGTTGATGTTATAAAATCGTGTTGACAAATATTTCGGCTTAACAAATAGCCTTCGTCAGTGTCGATAGTTTTTACAATACTAAATGTATGTGTGAAAATAGCTCAGTAATCCAGGTAAGTTTTGGTCTATTGATTTTAATCTCGATCTTGATCTTCATAATTAACAACAAAACTCGATGCTCCAATATACGTAACTCTGTATATGTATATCCCAAAATGAGTGTAAAATAAAACTGTTAGTATTTCTTATTGATGCCGTTTGAACATAGAATTATTCAAAAAAGTTTTCAGAAAGCGGAAACTATCCCAAGGAGTAAATTGTTAGAATACAAAGATAAAAAGAAAAACAAAAGGACTCCATGTGTTCTTACTTACCATCCATCTCTCAAAAACAGCTTCGGTGTAATTCGTGAGCATTGGAAAACAGTTGAAAAGAATTCTAAATTATCCAAGATTTTTCCCGAGCCTCCCATGATAGCTTTTAGGCAACCCGATAGTCTGCGGAACCTGCTGGTGCGGGCTGAAGTGTCTGATAATAGAAGTACTTCTGGAGAATGTCGCTCGTGTGATGAAAAACGCTGCAAATGCTGCCTACAGATGCATCCCTCATCAACTTTTCACAGTAAGGCAACCGAAAAGAGGTATAGGATATTTTGCAATGTTACCTGCAAAAGTATGAATGTTATTTACATTCTAGAATGTTCGGTTTGTGGCCTCCAATATGTTGGTGAGTCAAAGCAGCCTTTCCACAAACGCCTCAATGGCCATAGGAGTGACATCTCTAAGAAGCCACTTCTCCCAGTTTCTCAGCATTTCAGACAATTGGGTCACAAACTTGATGACTTTAACCGCATGAAAATCCTAGTGATTGAACAGAACATTCACTGGAGCGATGCCCAGCGACAGGCTCGGGAAAGCTTTTGGATAAAGGAACTAAATGTACATCATCCAAACGGCATCAATAAGAAATACTAACAGTTTTATTTTACACTCATTTTGGGATATACATATACAGAGTTACGTATATTGGAGCATCGAGTTTTGTTGTTAATTATGAAGATCAAGATCGAGATTAAAATCAATAGACCAAAACTTACCTGGATTACTGAGCTATTTTCACACATACATTTAGTATTGTAAAAACTATCGACACTGACGAAGGCTATTTGTTAAGCCGAAATATTTGTCAACACGATTTTATAACATCAACTTCGTATATTATCTTCTTATATTAGTACCGTTGTGCAAATCTTTAGACTTATATAATTTTTTCCTTATCTGCGCAGTATCGTCTATTCTAGACGATCCGGTACATATTAAATTTGCTGGTTGGTCTTTTTTATAGACTTCTATATATATATATATATATATATATATATATATATATATACAAATTATTATTAAATAATACGATTAAAACAGCCCTAATACTACCAAAACGGCATGTGTCATACTGGTGACGTCGTCCTGGTCATATAAATCACGTGATCTATATTGCTTTTCGGCCCGGTCCAATACTGAAAAACGCCGTATGAGCCCTAGGGCTAATACAGCATTTTCACTTCCGGTCGTTTCATTGTCAGTCCGTGTTGGAAATATTGGCCCTATATTCACATCATTGCCAGTCCGTATTGGAAATATTGGCCCTATATTCACATTTGATGTATGTAATACAGCATTCAGAACAAGTCTGTGTTGAAAAAGTTGGATTATTTAATAAAAGTGTTATGAATTGGCTGTTTCTGTATTGGCACTGGTATAGATTCTCGGTTAGCTGTATTGGCCCTCGACCCTCGGCCAATAGAGCAAACCTTGAATCTATACCAGTGCCAATACAGAAACAGCCAGTTAATAACACTATAATATAGGTTTGCGCTCTGTCCGTTCGTCCGTTCGTCCGTCAGTCAGTCAGTCAGCCAGTCATTCACACTTCATTTTTCCGGACTTTTTTTTCAGAAACCATTTAACCAACTGATCTTATTTTTGGTATGTTAGCTTATCATGATGAGTTACAAATTCAAGTTTTCACCTGAGACTTCTATAACACAGTGTATGTGTTATAGAAGTCTCAGCTTTCACGCTGATCGGATAATTTTTGTGGCAGTTATTCTCTTGGAGTTAGAATTATTGTCAAAATATTAGTTTTCCGGACTTTTTTCCAAACCCTTACCAACTGATCTTATTTTTGGCATGTGAGCTTGTATTGATGAGCTGCAGAGCAAGTTTGAGTTTCACGCTGGACAGATAATTATAAAGAAAGTTATCGACCTTGGAAATAGAAATTATTACCAAAATAATTACTTCCCGGGCTTTTTTCTCAAACCCTTCTACCAAATAATCTTATTTTTGGTACATGTGGTATGTGAACTTAGAATGATGAACTACAGATCAAGTTTGGCTTTCACGCTGATCGGATAATCTGTGTGAGATTTATTGCCCTTGGTTATAGGAATTACTAGTATGTCAAAATAGTTTTTTAATTTGCAGTCCCTTTTACCAATATCGGCAAAAAGAATACTGAAGCGGCAAAACAAGTAATTTGTTATGTGAGCTTATAATGATGCGCTACAGACCAAGTTTGAGTTTCAGGCTGACCGGGTGATTATTATTTACCCCTTGTAAACACGGTTTCAGTTTTTTCAGGAATCACTCTGTCCATAAGTCTGTACCCGATTCTCATAATAGTCAAGGAGCATTTGATGTGTTGTTGCACAGCTAAAACTGGTACGTGGGGAACATTGTATTGCTCAGAATGCTTGTTCTATTTTCAAGTCCTTTTTACGCAATATCTTTTCCAATGCTCAATGCTTTAAAGATTTCCTCAAGATGGCATTTTCCATTTATTGATTTATTGTGTGAAATATTACGTAGCCACAAAACAAATGCGGCTTGCTTTTCAAAAGATTGAACCATGGAACCATGGTATTCAAATTTACAAAATTGCAAGAAACTAACAGATTTGGTGATTCATCAAGAAATCACGCAACTGGTCAGTGCAATTATTTGATGGACAGTTTGATGAATTTTTCAACAGTGTAAATTGGGTCCTTGACTTAGCTTTGCAACTCTGAGTTTTATTGTTTATACCCCGTTTGTCTGTCCTTCAGGCCATTGTTTAGTTGTTTTTTTTTTCATTTGTTTTGTTTTTTTTCTTAGGAGGTATTAATTCAGATTTTGCATCTATGACCAAGATTGCAAACCAATACACATGCAATACATGTCCACACCCAAACCCTTGATTCTCGTTTAAGCCAGAAAAAGAAATCCAGGAGATATAGGACTATTTGCACTATTTTCATCATTTGGGGTCTATGTTTGTTATAATTTTTTAAAGATCTTACAGCAGAAACCCCTGGACATTTGGTGGTCTACTTTACTTTATCCGGGTGTCCAGACATTCGAACAATCATGAAGTCAATTACTTAAATTGAAAAATCGGTAAAAAATTACCTAGAATTCTTCTCTTTGAAACTATAAATCCAACTTATAGTCCAAAACATGGGGGAATGACCAAAGGTGATCCGGCCCTTCTAAAATTGTATCTGATGAGACGGACCTAACAGACCACCTACCAAGGTGATCTCGGTATATACAACCCTCTGTGAAAAGTTACTTAAGATCTTCGATCGTGTTTGAAATCATACCACTCAGTTATCTGGAATCAAACTTGGAAGCAACAGTCCTAAAGATTTGTGTTCCTTTATCAAAAATATCTAAGCCAACATCATCACTGTGCTCAGTGGAAGGTCACTGTTTATGTATATCATTGTGTAGTTCCGTAAATTCAAAGTTCCACCATATTTCCGCTTTTTCTCATAATCAAACTCAACAGTTTGTAGTTTCTCTAATGAAATTTAAACCCACAGAAGCCATCTAAACGGCATCTTAAGTGACGAATAAGATTCTTCATCTAATGAGAAATAAATGTCCCCTTTAGGTGTCCTTGTGGGTGTTTTTAACTTTTATGATAATATTTCAGATTCTGAAGCTGCTTCAAGACATTGAAAAAACTCTTATTCTAAGATAATATGTTCACTTAAATATGGAAATAATTCAGATTCAAAGAAACAAACTTCTCTATTTGAACATGCAGACACGTACCTACATGCATCTAGTATTCCTGTTTACAATGTACTGAAGGCAATGTGTTCCACACATTCCCACGCCCATTTATCTCTATTTCAAATAACAATTGGTTATTGTCAAATTTTTACAATATATATGCACAGGGAATTCCCAAATTTGGTAAATGTCACTGAATCGATGAAATATTTCCTGCTTGACATTTGTGTATTTCCCATCAGGAACTGTATATGAAGTTAGTATTATATGATCCCTGTTCCCATATAGATCTACGGGTCATAGACTACTAAACGGTGAAAAACCTGTTCCGCAACTAATATTGGTTATGAAAGAGATTGACAATTATAGTTCATACCTGATTTTGCAGCGATACTAATTATGAATAACTATATAGAATTAAACAAACACGACAAGGAAATCAGTTGAATGTCAGTAACGTGAATCACATTCTTGGATTATTGAAACATGAGAAATAAAATCAAAGTACTGAAGTACTGAACATCAGAGGACCTCAAGTTATGTTGGATTATTGATAAATGACAGGTGTTTATATAGTACCTGCCAGACAGATGTTCACCTTACAATATAGTACACATAATATAATTTGCTATCATATCTGAGATACTGTCTTATAGTAAGAAACTTATCTTTGTGAATTATCCATGAAATGTTGACGTGGTCAAATGAGAACTGCTAGATTGGCATTATGACCGTATAGTTGCACACTTGCAAAAATCTTTAGCTTATTACTTATGACAGAGAATCAACATAGCAAATATTTCTTTGACTAGTCACTGAATTATGAGAAAGAGGTCAAGACAATCATATTAAAACAGATAAATTGTAATATTTGGGTGAAAGATACCACATGAACAGTAAACTCATATATCGATAATATTATGTCTAAAACTGAAAAAGACAAATAAGAGTACACTAGAAACAACATAGAAAACTAAAGCCTGAGCAACTTAACCCCACCAATAGTTGGAGTGACATTGATGTGGCCATTAGTTTTCTGATTTATATTGTTTAATATTTGTCATTTCATGGCTATTTCTAACTGATTTTAGTATAGTTTTTTTTCTGATTGTAAAAATGTTGTATGGTTGTATGGTTAGCTTTATTTCTTTTTCATCATTTTGTTTCTGTGTCTGATTACCAATCATACCTCCCTTTTCGTTTCCTTTTTTTAATAATGACAACAGTTTGGTTTCAATTTTCATTTATATATGTAACAATATAAAACAGTATATATATAATCTCATATTACATCATTAATATTGGTCATTGTTGGAATGTATTCATTTTTAACGATGTACTGTAAAAGTGCTATTTTCTAACAGGTACTTAGTATTATGGTTATTGTGATATCACTTATTCAAAGGACACAGTTCATTTATAGCCCAAAACGGTCTAAAATATAAATCTTACAATTAAACTCCAAATAGTTCACAATTTGGTTCGTAAATTGGTCGATTTCAAATGTATTAACGCTCAATAAATCAGTTCTTTCATAATAGTACATTACATTCTCTAAATTAGGCCCATTTTGTCCAAATATAATGATTTTGTGCAATTTTCAGACATGAAGGCTTTAGGAAAATTTGGCCACCATCTACAATCCAAAATGTTTTGTAACCAAAAGACTCAAAATTTGATAAAGAATTCATCAAAATAAAAACTTTTCGGAATTGTATGGCAGCCATGGTTAATTATGCCAAAACATATAAATTTCAGACAAAATTGACCAAAAATACAAATAATGTATAATTATGGGGTCATAGTTTCAAGATATTTAATAGTAGGTGCCAAAATAGTATATTTTAGTCTTAATAGAATTATCACAAGTATTTCTATTTGAAATTTGTAATCGCTTGACCAATTTAGGGCCATTCTAACCCTTCGTGAACCTCTCTTTTTCTATAATATGTAACTTAAATTTCTATTTGATATTCCTTAAAATATTCACATATACCAAAATACATTTTTTATATTACATTTGACGAGAAACATTTTACATGATCCCATATATTTGATTTAATCCAGTTATATATATGCTAAGCATACAGTTATAATGACTTTCAAATGTAGGACTATATTATATGAACAGAATTGAGCATTTTATTATTTATTTAGCATATCTGTTATGTTTTCAAATCATTTATCTGTATGCTGAGCTAGCATTTGTATAGTCTCTTAATATTCTGAAATGGATTAAAAGGATCACATGTGTTACAATCAAACTTTGGATTGACCATTAGATAACTTTAAAAAATGTCATAACTGGTATATATAAACATTTGGATTTATTATTGTATTATCCATTGAATTCTTGCTATTTCCATTTAATACAGTTCAACAGACTATCTATACCTATTATTAATAGTAAAAAATGCAAAAAACTATAAATATATACATTGGACTAACATATGTACATTATTCATAAAAATTAATCATTTATCAAACTTCAAAAAGTTCATCACATCGCATAGCATATACATGTATACATGTAGTTGTACATAACTCTAAACTATATATAACAGTAAATAATTTGTGAATGTATCAGTGGTACTTGCTTGCATATTAGTTACTATGGGACACGTCTCTAGAATAGTGAAAGAATCACCATTCAATTTTGCGTTTGATTATTTTTTTGTGGGAATGAGCACTTTAAAATAAATAGTGTTTTGTTTAACATTTGTCTGCGGCAAATAAGAGTTCGAAATATTATTAAGATAGTAAAATTATTTCCACATATAAATGGAAATATAACTATAATGATAAGAGGGACACAATCCAAATTTTAAATTTATCTGGTTTTTTTGGTGATAATAAACATTGTTTATATATTTAATAACATTCAGTTGAGCCATATTAATATTATAAAACGGAAATCACTTTCATGATGAACAGAGATTTACATACAGACAGACAACGGTAACATTGACTGCCCCCATCGGCTTAGCAAAAAGGGCATTAACATTGTAATGACTAGTATAGATGCATTGGGAATGAGAACAGCATTATTCATGCATTGACAATCTTGTCTACATATATATATCCAAGTAGTTCATAGCATACAGTTTTAGTTCAAAAATCTCTCTCTATATATATATATATTCATCCGCAACAACAATTTTTTGGTACGTCATTGATATTAAAGATTGTTTGATTAATATTCTAATATTTCTAACGACAAAACATTTTCATATGATTAATTTGGATTTAAAAAAAAATCTGAGTATTCATTGAAAACATGAATTTAAAAGAAGCGATAAGGAATTTTATTTTGCACTATATAATGTCCGCGGGTCTATAATTTTTATAGGTCGGTTATCATTCCAAAACTAATTTAAATATATGCATATATGCAAATAAGCGGGAAATTTAGGCGATGGCAATACACCCGAGGCCCTGACGGTCCTCTGATGTAAAAATAATGAGAATATTAGTATACGAGTTCGTACCTAGGCCAAAATCACACCAAAATGATCTTTAGTTCTTTGGATTTTGCCGCTCCGACTTTTGGAGTATGTATAACTATTTTAAGAAGACAAATTTTTGCCGCCTCATCTTGCAAAAATCTTGAAAATTTGACCGAAATTCTTCATTTTTCAAGAAATTAACAATAAAAATTGTTCGTCCGGTCCTAAAATTGGAAAAAATGGATTTTTTGCAATATTTAATGTTAAAAAAAATTTTCCCGCACGTAAATTTGATCTTCGCCCGAAAAAAAAATATTTCAAGAAAAAAAAATTTCGACCGCCCGCACTTAATTTTGCCACCCAAAAATCCAAAGAACGAAAAAATAATTTGGTGTGGCCTTATCATTATTCATGCGAGAGATAAGAGTATTTGTCCAAAATTTGTTTTGGTTTAATTTTAATATTATATATAGCTGCATAAATCGCTGAAATAGTTCTGTGAATTCTTTTTAAATGGTCTTGTGAGGTTGAAGAATCGCAACGCCATTGATCATTAATATCGTAATAACCCGTAATTTTTCAACCGGACTCGGTTTTATTTTAATCTCTCCTGTCAACGAAATGGCTTCTCAATTTTTTGCGTGAGTTTTTCAAAATATATTTTTTCGGGTTTCCTTGTTCGTAATAAATAAACAAGGATAAAGTAAAGATTGTGGACACATTCCTTGAACCACAAAAATAACACACGCAAACATGTCTGGATAAAAGTTCTGTACCATGCCCAATGGTAATGCAGAATCTTCCAGAACTGGCAAAGTTCTCTGACTCTTATCATATTAACAGTTACTGGATGTGTACCCTATGTCGTCTTACCACTTGGCATTTCTGCACAAAGTTTTCACTATAAAAGTAATATTTCATTTATTTGTGGCTAGCCAGTACTGCAGCAGGGGATTTGATTTTGAGAACGTAGGACGTTTTCGGACTAGGATATTTCGGACAACGGACGTTTCAGCCAAATTTTATATTTTCAAATAGGTTATCCAAATATATATCAACAAAATTGGTAATATTAATGTAATGTAATGCAATTATATATTTTTTTAAAAATTATTTTCCTTATTCTTTTAATTAAAAAATTTTAACTAAAATTGAAAATAATTATTTGAAATGTTGTGTGATTTTGATTATTATTTTTTAATCCACTTGATATTTAAATCATTATTTAAATTTTAAAATTAGATATAGTTAGAGGAATTAATTATTCGCTTTCGAGACGCGACGGCCATACTTCCACGTCGTCCATACCGCCACATCGTCCATAGGACGTATCGGCCATACCTTGTAAAGACGTATCGGCCATACTTTAAGTATTTATTCCATTGATAATGCATGTACCTTCAAGCACATGTTATTGATCTTTATAATTATCTATGAAAATATCTATCAATCTAGTTTTTATTGTCTACTTCTACGAATTAAGATATTTGTAGAGAAAATCAGTCTTGGTGAATTATCAAAAACACTACTCCGTCTCAAAGTTAAATATATGGAAGGTAATTCGTGTTATATTTGTCATGATCATATATATATATATATATATATATATATATATATAATTTCTTGACAAAAGCATAATTAATACTTATGTTCATCAAAGAAATGATAATAAGCAATTAAAAATCTTCTTAAATTTGAAAATTAATCATTATCTGATTACTTAGTTTTATATTTCAAAACTAAACTTATTGTTTTAACTATGACAGAAATTAATTCCCCATTTTGGATATTCATTTTTGTTTGTATTCAGTTTGTTTTACGCAAGATATTAAAAATCCATTTAGAAAATAATATAAATATTTTATTAGATAAAGCACATTTATATATGATATATATAATACGTATTCCAAGTGTATAACATATAAAACATGACAAATAATGTAAATACAGCACAATACATTTACAAATTATAATAACCATCAACATGTATATATCACAATACTTTATAAATAAAATTTATTTCCGAAAAAAAAACATGGACGACACGTCTTCACAAAGTATGGCCGATGTTGTCCTATGGACGACGTGGAAGTATGGCCGTCGCGTCCTGCATCGAATTATTCTAACTAAACATTTTCTCTAAACTGATAATTTTTATTAATCAACAACAGATAAAGGTTTCTTTTGCTTAAACATACACAAGCTCAGCAAAAAGTGTTCTAGGTAACACAATATAAACTTCATAAAAAAATGTCGTAAGTATCACAACATACACCAAATAAAAAAATTTGGCCAAAATGTCCGCCTTGGAAAAAAAAAATTTGCCAAAATGTGCGTGTTCGAAACTTTCATGCACCGATTTTGAAGGCTTTGACAGTTTTAGAAATAAATTGTAAAAATTGTGGTGGCAACGGCAGTATTTCATTTCGGATGTATTACCTCATTTTTCCCAGTCAGTGATTTAACAAACTCTCTGGCAATTTAGCCAATTTTATTCAATATCTTGCTATATCATTTGAGTCACTGAACAAGATAATCTGGCCCTGAAATAAGTGAAAATAAATATTCTGGCAGAGTTAAAGCCAAAAATAATCAGGCCTGATCTGAAGGAGCTTTTTTCTTGCTTAACATGATTCTTTGTAGCATTGAAAAGATTTAATCTTGCATCCATGTGACGTGAAAATGCAAAAAAGGTAAAATATGATTTGTCTCCCAAAATTACCTTCTGTACTATCTGGGGATCTTCTGGAACCCTATGGACAGCAGTCTGCCACTCTACCAACAGGTGTGATACTGTGGAATCCAAATACATGTATTTTATCTGTAGGAGCTCATTAAACTTGCATTGAACATTAATATTCAGACCCCAATAGATCTGACATATGACAAGTTCTCTTTAGAATCAAATGGTTTACTTAAAATCTCCCTTATTTCTGTAACAGTGATCATGAATTAGGTTTCACCTCTGGCTAAATGTATGATCTGTAAAAAAAACATTATTCATTCTAATGTACAATTGTTCTACTACAGTTTTAATTGATAAGAATTTGTTTTGCCTGTTATCTTTTTGAAAATTACCAATTGAAAAGAAGTAACCAATAATGATCAATTAATAATTATATATTCTGTAATTTATAGAATACAATTGTTTTGAATCATGTCTGCCATCAAGCAAAATTTTTTCAGTAAATATTTTTTTTCTGTATATCATAATACCAACTGGTTAGTAGTTCCATTATTCTTTCCTACTTACCTTATCTTATGATACATGTTTTAATGTTTAATTTTAGAAAAGGAAATGAAGAATTTGTGAATGAAAATTACCAGAAAGCTTATGAGGTAATCAAGTGTTAGAACTCACTAAATGCAAAATTCATCAGACTATCATAAGTTCAAATCTCCCAAAGAGCAACAAAATGTCAGAACAAGATTTTAGTTTGTTTACAATTTTCACAAAAAATGAATAAGAGTTCTTTCCCTTTTCCAAACTTTCTTCGTGACTTCTCTTCCTCTGAAAATACTAAACCAACAACCTGAAGGCATTTAAAAAGAAATTGGCAACGTAAACTTCCATTTTAGAGTAGCCCTTAATGTAGGGATGTTCCGATTATCGATTATAATCGAAAATCGGTTGTTTTTTTTCTGACCATAATCAATTATTTTTTTCATCGGCCACAACAGACTTTTTAAACAAAATGCAGAAATTTTGTTATTTGGTTCAGTTATTAGACATTAAAATCATGTCCAGAAAAGGCTTAAAAATAAAAACTATTTCATCCAAGGTATTTACATAGTGCCTACATATACAGTACAGATACTGGTCAAAGAGACAATTAAAACATGATATATCAATCTGGCAATAACTTTAGTTGCATCTTACAATTCCAATTATAATCGATAATTGAATCGGCTAGGCTTCCAGATTATTTCAAGTAATCGATTATTGTTTTTCAGCCGATTCCCAATACTACCATAATGTCTTGAAACAATCCAAGCACTTGATTCCCTAAATTAATAATAATAGCATAATGTATCATCGGTGATTGTACAAAATTTTTTTTCCAATGGTGATAAATAACTAAAATTCTTACTGCAGTTGTACACCGAAGCAATTAAAGCAGATGATGATGATATGAAAGATGAATACTATGCAGCTAGAGCTCAAGTTCTGATAAAACAAGAAAAATATGAAGGTTTGTTAATAAGTATAGATATTATACAGCTAGAGCTCAAGTTCTGATAAAAAAAGAAAAATATGAAGGTTAATAAGTATAGATATTATACAGCTAGAGCTCAAGACAAAGTTCTGATAAAAAATCAGAAAAATATGAGGAATTGTTAATAAGTATAGATATTATACACCTGGGGCTTAAGTTCTGATAGAATAAGAATAATATGAGGGATTGTTAATAAGTCTAGATATTTTACAGTTAAAGTTCAAGTTATGATGATAATACTAAGGTTTGTTACTTAATGTCTACTGTATGGACTCATGAAGCTCTGATAAAACTAGAAAAATTAATGTCTACATAAAGAATATTTATATGTTAACATTTGTAGAATTAGATACAAATTATTGTGTTTACTTATTGTTTTCTGTGCATTTAATTTCATAGTTGTTGTCTCATTGACGCTCAACCAATATCATCATTTTATATTCAGTATTGAAATAAGACTATTCTCATAGATTTAAACAGAAAAAAGCTATAATGTAAACGCTGAAAACAAATCACCAAAAATTAAAATAAATCAGCTCTAATGTTCTAATATGTTGAAATTATAAACATTGTGTTTTTGTTTTCAGATGCATTAGAAGATACTAACAAGTCAACAGAAATAAACCCCAAAAACTCCAAAGCATATTTTAGAAGAGGGTAGAATTATTTATTTTAGTTTTATACCATTTTATTAAGAGATAAGATTAGCTATTCTATGATTTTATTCAGTAAAATTATTGTAGTATGTTGCTTATTCATGTAATGAAAATTTGTCAGCGGAAATCAATTCCCCCCCCCCCCCCCAAAAAAAAAATATAAATATTAGTGAATGACATTGTGGATTAAGTTTTGACAAAGAATCTCTTCATATAGATATATATAGAACAGATGTTTTATTGCTGTAATTCATCTAAATGTCAACATGGAGAAAATATTGCATCCAATCCTATGTTTAAGACTGCCTTTATCTCTTGTTTGAGTAGGATTCTTTGCACAACATTTAACATCAGTTTTAGTGTTGTAGATTAAAAAAAAAATAACTTGCCATAGGATGAAAGTACAGAAACATAAAAGACATTCACATGGCACATCAAGATATATGTTTGATAACAGTTATTTTCTGTAATTTTTGTCTCGCCTGCGACGAAAGTCGCTGGAAGCGAGACATAGGTATAGCAATCCGGCGGCGATGGCGACGGCGTTAACTTTTTGTAAAACCTTAATAACTTTTAAAGTATAATACTTACAATGTTCATCTTTGGTCCACAGGTGCATGAAGTGATGACCTTTTTTTCATGGTTCAATACCCACATAAACATTGCGACATAGTTTTACATTCAAATCCTTTTCTCAGAAACTATAATACCTAGAGTTATTATATTTGGTCTACAGTGAGATCTATATGGGTACATGCCAGTCTGACACCTGTCATTTGTCCTTGACCTCAATTGCACGGTTCAGTGAACTTCGAAAATCTGCGACATAGTTTTACATTCAAGTCCCTTTCTTAGTAACTGTAATGTTTAGAGTCATCATATTTGGTATATAGTAAGATCTATATGGGTACATGGGAGTCTGACACCTGTCATGTGTCCTTGACCTCAATTTCACAGCTCAGTGACTTTGTCAATTTTTTCTTCTAAAGTCCATTTTTCTGCAACTACAATGAATAGACTCATCATACATGGCTTATAGCAAGATCTGTATGGGTACATGCCAGTCTGACACCTTTCATGTGCCCTTGACCTCAATTTCATGGTTCAGTGACTTTGTCAATTTTTTCCTCAAAAGTTTATATTTCAGCAAGTGCAATGACTAGATTCATCAGATATGGTCTATAGCTAGATCTATATGGGTACATGCCAGTCTGACACCTGTCATGTGTCCTTGACCTCAATTTCATGGTTCAGTGACTTTGTCAATTTTTTTCTTTAAAGTCTATTTTACAGCAACTACAATGAATAGACTCATCATACATGGCTTATAGCAAGATCTGTATGGGTACATGCCAGTCTGACACCTTTCATGTGCCCTTGACCTCAATTTCATGGTTCAGTGACTTTGTCAATTTTTTTCTTTTACAGTCCATTTTTCAGCAACTGCAATATCTAGACTCGCCATATATATAAGAACTTGCCCACCTCATATTTTCAGATTGATCACTAATGTTTTAATTAGGGGATAGACAAACAGGAAGGGGGGGGGAGAAGTATAACTTTGTGTATAAAGTTCCATCTAGTTTTTTCTCTTCGAATGGCATACCTAAGATAATTGATACAAAACTTACATGATTATGTATATAATCTATTTGAGAAAAAGTATTTTGTTGATCATAAAACCAAAGATCTTGTTTATTAAATTTCACACATAAATAATTTCACAACCCTCAATAGCCCCTGGCAAAATTGTGAGAACTACTAAAACATATCAAAACTATTGATCTATTGATTCATGACTTTGTAAATAAGTCTGTAATGTAATGTTAATTTTTGTGTGGATGTCCTTTCAATAAGAATATTTGGATTGATATAAATATAAAAAGGATAAGTATATATTTAAACTTTGTTTCAAAATTGTTATATTTGTTGACACAAAATTTTATATAAATATGGGTGGTTCTGAAATTTAAAATTAGCATACAAAAAAGCCATTGATTTATCACTTGAATGCCGGTTCTCGAAGAATTGACATAAAATGAGCGATGGTGCGCGCAGTATGGTGCAATCATCAAAATTTTGAGACAATTTATTTATCTTTTGGTGGTTTGCACGAAATACTTAAAATGCACAGTTTGATGATCCATAGAAAAATTATTGATTGATTAGTTATTGTTATCCCCTCGCCCAACTGAGTTGTGGAGGGTATATAGTATCTCGCCCGTCCGAGTGTCTGTCTGTCAGTCCGTCCGTCCGTCCGTCCAAGTGTCTGTCCGTTTGTCCCACCTCAGGTTAAAGTTTGCATTATCTAAGATACTACATGTGCTACATCAATCATCTTTGGTCAGTAGATCCGTCTTGGAGAGTGATGCTGCTTCAAATGATAATTGGATCACTCTGCCCTACATTTTCTGCTTGAATGACTCAGGTTAAAGTTTGTGTAAAGGTTCATATCTAAAATACTACATGTGGTACATCAATCATCTTTGGTCAGTAGATGCGTCTTGGAGAGTGATGCTGCTTCAGATGATAATTTGGTCACTCTGACCTACATTTTCTGCTTGAATGACTCAGGTTAAAGTTTGTGTTAAAGTTAATATTTAAGAAACTACATGTGGTACATCAATCATCTTTGGTCAGCAGATGCGTCTTGGAGAGTGATGCTGCTTCAGATGATAATTGGGTCACTCTGACCTACATTTTACACTTGACTTACTTTGGTTAAAGTTAACATTTTCATATCTGAGATACCACTTCTTACACTTCAATGATCTAAGTAATAGTACCATTGAGATTCATACAGCTTTAGATGATATTCGGGTTATTCTGACCATACTTGAACAACGGACGAGGGGATTAGCTGTCATTTGCGACTGCTCCCATTTCTGGTTTAACGTCCAGCGAGCAGTATTTCAGCCATATTCAAGACGAGAATATGTTATAATCAAATCAAAATTTGAAGGATGAAAAGGTGACTGTCCCACTGGATGCCACTGGAAAAGGAGAGATGTGGGTAGGGGCGAGAAATTTTTTCTATTCTCATATGGAATCAAAAAGGGAACAGCAATATTTTTAACTGATGATAAACAAAATAAAATCTACTTGACATGAATTGGGCATTGGATTCTGTTAAATCATGTCTATCCTACACATTTGAAAATCAATGCTGTGTTTAAAAATGTAAAAGGGAAATAATTTTTCCTGTGAGATTTTATTAAGTATTACATCACATGCAGGGTTGCACCAAATATGCAAAAAGTACATGAAAAATATTAAAAATAATAGCTTCACCTTGACATATTTTAAGATGGGTACATGTATGAATCAGTCATTTCAAATTTTTACATTTTGTAACTTTCTGAGTGCCTTTATTTTTTCGAATGGAAATTCCCCATTCAAATCATATTTGCGTTAAAATGCACAACCTTGATAAATAATGGTAAAATTTTTATGTTTTCTTGAAGACTCAGTAAGGTTAATAAACCAATAAAATTGTATTATATTTCTAGCATTTACACTTTCAAAATTCCAGACAGTAATTACTGATATTTGTTAAACCAATATCTATTTTTTGTAGATAATAGATTTTATGAATAGTGCCAAAGATACGTTTTATATTGTAAATTCAAAAATTAATTCAATATTTGTATTAATATGAAAAATGCAACAGGGTATTGCATTACAATAATCAATCATTTAATTGTATTTTTGTTTGTAATGGGTACAGAAATCAAATGAATTAAAAATTCACATGATTGACAATTTTAGTCAATACACAAATGATGCAATTCAATTATTTTTGAATTTAAGGTATTACATTGAAACTCGAATTATTTGTATTTAGAATTTATTTCCTGTTGATTAATTAATTAATTTATTATTTTTATAAATTTTTAATTATTAATATTTTTTTTGCAAAAGAATGACAATCTAGTGATTTATTGGTTTTTTGTCATGCCTGTGACAAAAAGTCGCGGAGGCTAGATATAGGTATTACTTTACGGCGGCATGTATTACCTTCAATTATGATTTATGGTCCACAAGGTAGCTTATCGTCATTTTCATGGTTCACTGACTTCATGAACATCAATTTGAAATCTGCATCTAAGTTTCGTGGTTAAATCCATTTCTCAGAAACTGTAATACCTAGACCCACTGTATTTGGTCAATAGATAGTTCTTGGTGGGTACATATCAGTCTGACACCTGCCTTTTGACCTTGACCTCAATTTCATGCTTGAGTGACCTGCTTAACATTTTGGTGGTTATTAAGTTCATTACTCAGAAATGAGGATACCTAGACCCACCATATTTGGTCAATAGATAGTTCTTGGTGAGTATATGTTAGTCGGATACCTGGCTTGGGACCTTGACCTCAATTTCATGTTTGAGTGACTTTATCACTTTTCATGGTTTAGTCCATTTCTCAGAAACTGTAATACCTAGACCCACCGTATTTGGTCAATGGTATGTTCTTGGTGGGTACATGTCAGTCTGACACCTGCCTTTTGACTTAAATGTCAATTGTATGCTTGAGTGACCTGCGTCACATTTTTGTGGTTAAGTCCATTACTCAGAAACAAGAATACCTAGACCCACCATATTTGGTCAATAGATAGTTCTTGGTGGGTACATGTCAGTCTGATACCTGCCTTTTGACCTAAACGTCAATTTCATGCTTGATTGACCTGCGTCACATTTTTGTGGTTAAGTCCTTTTCTCAGAAACAAGAATACCTAGACCCACCATACTTGGTCAATAGATAGTGCTTGGTGGGTACATGTCAGTCTGACACCTGGCTTGGGACCGTCACCTCAATTTCATGCTTGAGTGACTTTATCACTTTTTCGTGGTTAAGTCCATTTCTCAGAATCTGCAATACCTAGGCCAACCATATTTGGTTTATAGATAGTTCTTGGTGGGTACATGCCAGTCTAAAACCTGGCTTGGGACCTTGATCTCAATTTCATCTTTGAGTGACTTTGTCACTTTTTCATTGTTAAGTCCTTTTCCCAGAAACTTTAATACCTAGACCCATTGTATTTGGTCTATTGATAGTTCTTGGTGGGTACATGCCAATCTGACACTTGTCTCTGGACCTTGACCTCAATTTCATGGTTGAATGACTTTCATCCAAGTTTCTTGATAAATTCCATTTTTCAACAACTGTAATACCTAGATCTACTGTATTTGGTCTATTTACAGTTCTTGGTGAGAACATGCCAGACTGACACTTGTCTCTGGACCTTGACCTCAATTTCATGGTTGAGTGACTTTCATCCTATTTCTTGAGGCCTTTTTCAGCAACTGTAATACCTAGACCCATCTGTGTTTGATCTATAGATAGTTCTTAGTGGCTACATGCCAGTCTGATACCTGTCTCTGGACTTTGACCTCAATTGCATGCTTGAGTGACTTTGTCACTTTTTCATGGTTAAGTCCTTTTCTCAGAAACTTTAATACCTAGACCCATTGTATTTGGTCTATTGAGAGTTCTTGGTGGATACATGTTGGTATGACACCTGCCTTTTGACCTTGACCTAAATTTCTTTTTCAAAATGTCTGGTATCACAAAATCATTATTCTGTGTCCATGTGCATACTCAGGCGAGACATGTAGTGTGTCCACTCTTGTTTATAAAATAGCTAGATAGCTAATTTAAGGGGTAGGCCTGGGGTAAGGGAGATAACTCCTTTTGACTTTTAATAATCATCGATGCTGTTGTAAGCATCTTGATTACACGGATTGTTTACATTGGATTCTATGAGGACAGACGGCACTCGAATCCGTATACGTAGTGACCAGAGATAATTTTCATCTAGTAGTGTGTGTTTTGTATTTTTTGATCTTTGTTGTTTGATGCAATTTTTGCTCTACTGTGTGTCTTTTTCAAACTGCAGGTGGTTTTTCGGGAATATCTCAAAAGTTTCTTTAAAATGAAAGTAAAATATATTACACTATCTTTTGTTTGCAATAGTCTGTTGAAATGTCCCAAATATTTAACGACAGCTGATTTTCCTATTTTATTGTGTATTTCACTGATATTTGCATCATAAATGACGTCTCCACAGACAAATTTGACGTTGCAGAATATGTGCAAGTTACGTCTCCAAAAGTTTGATCCATGTTGACCATTAAGACATACTAAATTGTTATATTAAAAGTACAGAATAATAGTGAAGTCTGGAGCATTTCATGTAGAATTCAGTTGCTGAGGTATATGACACGCACACTTATGACAGTAGTCTGGGATAAGGATCTAGTTCTTATGCTCCCAGCGCTTGTTTTTGTTAGTACTGATTCGTTCAATTATCAAAGTTCAAGGATTATTCTAGTAAAAGATTCTTGACAGGAATGGAGATATTTGCATGGTATCATATCAATTCGACCCGACATTTGATTAAGATGTTGATAAAGGCGCTCGAAATGAACAAAATGCTGAGTCAATATTTGCAATAATTTCATAAATCCTTACTAGAATTTTCTACTTGTCCCGTAAATTCGTAATATATAATCTTGAATTAGCCGGACATTTTCAGGATTATTTTAAATAGCATTTATTTGATGAATCGAATGTTTTTGAGATATTTTCTGCCTTAAATCATATACTAGTAACCATGATCTGTTGTATAGCATATATAAACTACATATAATAAATGATAATGCACCTCCAAATATATAATAAAAGTATAATGGGAAAATCTTTATTTTTTTCAATGTCTTAATATCAAAATTGATTGAGTATTTTGTGAAAACTTGTGGTTAAAATTTCATATTTTGTCATATAACACACATATATATGATATTTGTTTTAACAATTATTTGTAAGAATTAAACGACAGAATTTTTTTACAGCATTGTTTGAATATTTAATGAGGCAACTGAAAATGAACGAAATTCTTAACATGTCTGATACATTTTACCTTTGAATTTGCATATAAAGAATGAATTTTACCATTACATTTCATTTTTATTAAGACTATATCCCTGTTCTTCAGTTCAACAATTATAACTATTTTTTATCAAACGTGTTATGAGAGGTCATAATATTCATTAACTTGTGCCATCTCATGGAATGACAGGTTCCCCTTAGATGCCCATTTTCAATGAACCCTGTGAAGGAAACACGTGGTTGAATTTCAATAAATTTTTCTTAAGTGGTGTATTGATACATAAATAATGCATTACGAAAATATGAAAAAAATTAAAGAGTGGAAAATTTTGGCCTAATCTAGGCCTACCCCCTTAATAAATACATAATGTATATGATAAACCAATAAATGGCAGTAGCACTTTTCACAAATATTAAGAGTAAAATTACTCTTTTAAGTCATACAGATTCTAGTATAACTTACAAGTGATTTTAGTCTTAAGATATTTTATGATTCTTTGCTATACTAAGTATCCATTAAAATGTTGATATTATAATACTGTCAATATTAATTTGAAAAAATAAAAATGTATTTTCCTGAAACTGAAATTTCAAAAAAGGAAATTGTAACAATAAGGAAAGTTTGTAATTTTACAACAGCATAACAGTGTTTTGTCTATTACAGAATTGCATTGTTTTACCTAGAAAGGTATGAAGATGCATTGAAAGTTTTCACAGCCGGCCATGTATTAGATTGTAAGTATTGATACATGGAGGTTCCTTAATTAGCTTTTATACATTGATGTTCAGTTAGACTGTACAAATGTAATCATTGTGAAAAAGTTTTGCAGATAATATGAAATATTGTGTTGAAGGCTTTATGATGTCTTCTTTTCAGACATTTCAGGGTCTGCTTCAGTAATCCTGACTACTCGGCATCCCCAAATATCCTCTCATTTCTTTGTTTTAGGCATAAATATTATAATTATACACGTATTATTGAACGGAAACACATCGCTATAAGAAACATAAGTGTGATATTTCTGTTTAGCATTTATTTTTATTTATAAAAATTCCGTTTTAAAGTTGGTGTACTAAACGTGAAGGATTGGTGGCTTGTTTTCTGTACATGTTCTTTTCATTTCAGTGAATCAGTCTAGTACACAAAGTGAGTATAAATGACACACAAAAATTTATAAAGTGGGTTTCCTATAAAACACACTGTTATCCCCTCGGTCATCAGAGTTGGGGAGGCTGATATAGCGTTTGGTTCGTCTGTTCATCCTTCCATCAGTCCGCCCCACCTATAAAGGTCCAGATCTAACACACTGTAAGTCATATAGGTATAATATTCATCAGTGGATGCATCCTGGAAAATAACAAAGGTCCGTATAAAAATTTGATCACCCTGAGCTACATGTTATGCTTGAGTGACTGGTTAAGTTTTGCGCTAAGGTCAAGTTCTATGAGTCTGTAAGTAATATAGGTAAAATATTCCAACAGTGGATGTGTCTAGAAATTGCGAGGGTGCATACATTTTATGGTGTAAATAAAATTATGAAAGTAATTTAATGTAATGTGTAATTGAGCATTTTTTTCAATTAAATGTCATTGAAAGTAATTAATTACTTTTCCTTTTTGTCATGCAGTTTTCAATTACTTTTCAGTTACATTCAATTACATTTAAAAATGGTTAAAAATGTAAAGAAGAAAAAAATTTAGAGTGGTGCAACTATATACATGATGTATCTTACTTTCATATGGGGGGCCTTGGTCGCTATGTGGTCTAGGTAGTTTGTCATGACTACTAATGATTACTAACCTGTCAACACTGGGGTTGTTAGTTCGAATCTCACCTCACCTGTGTTGCGGGGTGTGTTAGACTCCGATCTAAATTTACAAGGATTGCCAATTTTCCTACCGAAGGTCAGTGGTTCTGTCCGGGTACTCTGGCTTCCTCCACCAATAAAAACTGGCCGCTGCGAAATAGCCAAATATGCTGAAACGGCGTAACAACTAAACAAACAAACAAAACATTTCATATGCAGTTGGTACTTTGATTATTTAGTCAATTTATTTGTTATAAACAATATTCTATAACATGTTTAATAGTTCAATCATATTGATCTATTATGAAAGCCTTTTTGTGCTTTCTTATTTTTCATTTTATTCATGATTTATTTTTTCCACAAAATCAATACCAATTTAATCTCTTACTTTATTTTTAATTAATGACAATCTTTTTGCCCCAAGATATATAGTCCAGGTGTAGAACTTTTAACAGGTTATAAAGTTGTACGCAGGAAATTTTAGCAGATTTTCTGAAGGTGTGAATGGACATTTTAGCAGGAACTTTACTGTATATTTTAGGGGAAGAAAAACGTGTTACCTGTAAAATTTCAATGGACATTTTAGCAGAACATGTTTACTGGTAACTTTAATCATTTTGCTACAGATATACAATGTATAGTCAGCAGAAATATCGTCAAAAGTGAGAAGATTGATGACTATTACCCGAAAAGGTTATTCTACGCGCATTACAAGATCAGCAGGAGGAGTAACTGCAAACGAATGATCTAAAAAGTATCACAAAAGCTGAAATGTCCACATACTATTTTAAATTCCTCTAAATTGTCCTTTAAATCTTACGCTAAAAGGTCCATTTTTTTCTGCTGAAATTTCCTATCCATTCGCTATTAAAATGTACCCCTCCAAGAAAATCTCCCTTGATTAGTTAGCCTTTGCCAATTTATAATTAAAAAAACTATCATTACAGGTGTTTAAAAATCTGTTCAGGTGAACACAATTTAATAACTATAGTATTACAAAAAGTCACATTCATCGAGAGAATCTTCTCAATTGCTGGAAAAGTATTCAGACCAGAAAGATTAAGTGACAAAACATTTGAAGATTTTATGATGATCAAATGTAACTATGAAAGTATAAATGTTTCAGTGTATTAATTGACAGACCTGGGGTCGATTACTTTCAATCTAATTGATTAAATTAATGTTTACATTCCAACATTCATGATTAAATTGCAATTAAAATTACACCAATTTTGAAAGGTAATTGATTTAAATACTGATTACTTTTGGAAGTGAAATTCGTATTATTGACAACAATGCATCTAATGTCAATAATACTGGTTGGTAGCTAACATCAATACAGACCACGTGTTCTATACTATAGTGTTATAGAATGGGTGATTTCATATTGGTCCTGTATTATGTCCAAGGACAGCCATATTGGGCAATCCGAGGCCAAATATGACTTGTCCGAGGACATAATACAGGTCCAATATGAGATCACCCATTTTATGAAACCTTTATTAAACAGTTACCTCAAATTTGGCGCAAGAACTAAATTATTATTGAAGATGGTATTTTTGTTTTTTTGGTCATATTTCCATTGAAATGCCTGTACCAAGTCAGGACCATTGTGGTATTTTCCAGCTTACCGGTGGTAGATTTTCGGTTTTGTCTCGTTTTATTGATTCATGTTTTTGGAATACCCTTCTGACCTTTGCATTGGAGTTCGGTAGTTTTGTTATTACCTTTATTTCATTTAAAGAAAAGATGGAATATGGAATAAATTCATGTTTATAACATAACACAAATTAAGTAACAACTTGAACTGCTATTAAAACACAGTCAGCATATTGAAAGTGAGTCTACACTTGGGACGAATCAAATTCGTTCATAGTAACACTTTCCTGTAAAAATATTAAGATTTATTGTTCTGCCACTGATTGTCGCACCACACAATACTGACATAGCAGTGTTACTGTTTTCATCCTTTCTATTCGACAATAAAGACATATTTTTCTTAACAGGCACTACCATAGCACTTTCTGGTTGAATTGATTTTGGCACGAGATCAATAGCTGCATTATCGTCTATATCTGCTGGCACTTCAAGTGGTAGAATTGCAATAGCATTGTTATTAAAGTCATTTTCTTTATCATTAACTATTTCGTTGGACTTTGGAAGAACTTTTTCAGAAATAATGGAAGAAGCATTCTTCTGTTGCGAAACGGATGGAATATATAGAATATATAGAATATTCTACTAGTGTTTGTACGTTTTTCTATCCGCCCAACTGTGCCACCTCAGTATTGGGTCTGTCAGAATGTAAAAGAGTTGTGGCAAATGTTTTACGTGTCGAATGATTTACTTTTCGACCGGATAAATTGGCAGCGGCAGCAATTTTTTTCATCATGTCTCCAATTTTGTTCTTGCCTGCAGACAATTTCGAATACCATACTTTGGAACATGGATTTGTTAGTGGACGCAACTAGAATCGTGACTTGGGGTATGTTTTCATGTCATCCGGTCTATGCTCAATATAAGTTTTAAAAGTCTTAACAGGACAATTAGGGTTATCATGAGCGGCAAACATCTTCGGTTTAACCGGTCGAACATCTCTCTTGGCACCATTACGAGTCTTAGTACTTCTTTCTGCAAAATTAGAATTTACAAAAATTACCAATAAATTTTAAAACTTTATATTATAGTTTAAGTGTCTGTATGCAACTTTTCTAATTTTGATGGGTGATTAGGTTTCTGATTGGCATTTATTCCATATGCTGTCTGTTCATTATACTCTAAGTTAATTTATTTTGTGCTTTTTCAATAATTTTCTGTTATATACATTTTTAATGTTTTGTTTTCATCCATTGTCATGATTGTTGTAAAACAAACTTCGCTTTTGAAATTTATCTATAAGGAATGACATTAATAAATATTTGTCGAACGACGTGTCTTGCATGATGAGATTAGTTAACCTCAGTCTTTGATGATTTGCATTTATGATTTACAAAAATCTTTCTAAAAATGTCAAACTATTCTTAAAGAATGAAAAAGTTTATCTAATATCTTATTATCAAACAATTACCACATCCAAGGATCTGCTTCTCATACAAAATCTTGGTATCGCTGGCTGTGACTGGTTCCGATTTGTGGCTTTTGTTTCCAAATCCTTCACTTTTAAGCTGCTTCCTTCTTGCCTCCAGCACTCTATTGGAATGGTCAAATCTTTTATCTGTTTTGATGATGTGTCGACCTTCAAATTTTTTAGATGGCGATCGATACTGTTTTTAATACTACTGATAGTATCTGGCTCGTATTCAGACCCATCCTTCTTGCGGACACCTAAAAATAGACAGAACAATCAAAATTATCACCTATTTCACATATGTATCATATTCCATATATTTCCGGAAACATGTTCAAACACTGGATCAGAAAAAAGTAGATGTAAGTAGAAACTCTTGCAATTGTGGACACCGCCGCCAGAATCACTATCCATATTCTAAGTCTCGCCTTACAAAAACAGTGCAAAAAAACAATGTATTAATTTAATAATATTGAAAAGTGATCAAAATTATGCAAAAGCAGTCCATCAGTCACTAAATTTATTATGTTGATTGGTACCTGTAGGGACATTTGTGACTCAATTTTTAATATTTGAGGTTGCCAGAAGGGCAAGTTACATTTGAACAATTCAACTTGCCCCTGGCCTTGGCATTTCCATGTATAAAGGGCAACCAAACAACCACTTATGGGACACAACTGACTTACCCAAGTAAAATCTGGCAAGCAGAGAATCAAGCTCCGTCACTGGGATATTGGCAATTGGTCTGAATTCTTCGATTGACAACAAGAAATCCATGAAAATTTTCATATCGGACTTTGTTTTCATAATTGTATTTTTGCTCATATTGTCTATGATAAAGTTATCTGTTTCCTCTACTGTAATATGCTGAAATCGAGATTCTTGTCTCTCCGTAGTAGTATGAGCGTCATAATCTTCCAAGTCCGCTAGTAAAGTCTGTAACCGAGTCCACGTCCGTCACCTCCACCTCTTGTCCATGGCCAGCTGCCATAAGAGCGGACACCAAGGCCTGATCCTGTTCTGACATCATCTCGTACCTCATTATATCATGGGAGAGAACTTCCAGCATGTCCTCTCTGCATCTTGCACCCCTGTCTGACATCCTGGATGGAATCTGGCTGGACATTTCTGTCGTCTGCCGAGCCTAATCAGGGGCGATAATGCTTCTGGTCTAAAAATAGTCAATAGGGTCCAGGCTATAATAAAAAAAAATTCGCGTAACAATGTAAACATTGGCATGACCGCAAATGAACCACCATGTTGGGAATAAAAATTCGCTTATTTCATTATGGGTATCCATATATATTTAAAAACATTTTTCTGTGTAAATCTTATATGTGGGACCATAAACACAATTCAATTGAATGTGTTATAGCTAGCCATAGTAATGTCTCATTTTATAACACTCCAAACATCTTTTTACTTTTGCTTAGGTGAGCTATTGGCATAGGAAATTCATAATAATATTTAAAATTAAATTTAATAATATCAGGAATTAGGACTATGACTTATCATTAAATTTTATTTATAAAATATATATAAATATTTGGTAATAGCTTACTAGGTACTTGCTTGTTCACATCTTTATCCCTTATGACTTGTATGTCATTGCAATTGAAATATAATTAATTCACATTGGCAATGTAATTGAAAAGAAAATAATTTCATTTCAAAATAAATGTAAATGTATTATATAAATTGCAATTGAACTGAAACCAGTATTATGTAATTGAAATTAATTACAATGGCATGTAATTGACACCAGATCTAATTGTTCCAGAGTTTTGGAACTTTTCGATTATCCAAATTAGCAGTTTGTCATGCCTCATGCATCAGATTTCCAGAAGTATTGATATAACGTAAGGAATGACAGAAGAATGGTTTCTATCTGTTTTAATGACTTCAAGATTGTTTATCTTGATTTATGTAATTTTGTTCATAAAAGATTGATATGAAATAGACAGGCCTATTATGTTACCATTAACACAACTACTCGATTTAAAAAAAGGTCACCAGAATTGCTTTCGATCGGCCATGTTGGAAAATCAAAGATGGCCGCCTTGAGGGTTTTAAAAAATTCAAAAAAATTCAGGGAGCCGTAGAAATTGATATTAGGAGTCCTTGTGGCAATGGAAACGTTGGGGGAACATCCGTTGCGCTGTGCTTAATATTATATCTAGTAATTTGAAATACTATTCTATTAGTGTGTTGCTTAGGCTTTTACAGAAATATTTTGTTGGTACCATAGGACCCACTGTAAATTGCCACAAAAACAGTAAGGTAATGATTCAGATTGCTTTAGGTAATATTAATGTCTTACCATTTTATTTTCAGCAGAGAATAGTAACTTCAAAACATGGATTAAAAAATGTGAGGCAGAATTGGATTGTAAGTTATTTTAACTAAAAGAACCAAGATATTTTATTAACATCAGAAAGCCATTATAAAAGTAAAAGGAGGTGGATAGATTTATGATACAAAGTTTCCTTAATGCATGTGACATAATTTCAAAAAAGTGCATTTCACAAATATTTGTATGACTATGATAAGTTGAAAGTGTGTTCTGATTTCCTGTCTTCAATTGTTTTTCTCTATTGAATGAGCCTTGATCTTTGTTGTATCAAATATTTGTGAAAATGAGACAAGTTCCATTATTCTTCATTTTAAGTCACTATGAGACCCATGGTTTGAACCCAGAGCAAATAACACTACAATGCAAGTTTATATATAATTTCTATTTGGTAATATAACAAACAAATACAATAAAGTACTGTAATTAGAACAACCAGTACATTAGTTTTTAAGTTGAGCATATTTTGAGAAGTGTTATTCTTGTAGTCAAGGCTAGTTAGAAGACAAAAATAACTAAAAAGGACAAATGTGGGGTCAATGTACATTTCCAACTGTATTGTGGTGACCTTTAAATGTTTAGATTTTGCATCCTTGACATTTACCCTGATTGACCAGTATTATCTATAAACCCTCAGATGGTTAGAGAAATTTGATATCACATGGTGTACAGTGATACAATATTTCCTGCACCCCAGACTCAAAATCAGAAACAAACAAACATTCCATAAGAATCATTAGAGAAATAGGTTTAACAAGTTGTAAAACTTAGATATTTTCAAAAGACTTGTATAATATATTCCAAATTCAATAACCCGAGTTGATATCAAGCAATATCTAATTCTCACTCATTGTGAAACCTATAATTATTGCTGCTATTATATCCCAAATTAAATAACCCGAGTTGATATCAAGCAGTATCTAATTCTCACTCATTGTGAAACCTATAATTATTGCTGCTATTATATCCCAAATTAAATAACCCGAGCTGATATCAAGCAGTATCTAATTCTCACTCATTGTGAAACCTATAATTATTGCTGCTATTATATCCCAAATTAAATAACCCGAGTTGATATCAAGCAGTATCTAATTCTCCCTCATTGTGAAACCTATAATTATTGCTGCTATTATATCCCAAATTAAATAACCCGAGTTGATATCAAGCAGTATCTAATTCTCCCTCATTGTGAAACCTATAATTATTGCTGCTATTATATCCCAAATTAAATAACCCGAGTTGATATCAAGCAGTATCTAATTCTCCCTCATTGTGAAACCTATAATTATTACTGCTCTTCTTATTGAAATTTTCTGTAATGTCCTCTGACAGCTTGCAGCATGGTGTTATTTTTATTCCAGTGTCTCACCAAGAAGAAGTCAGTGGAGAAAAGGTATCTTTTCAGTTAGAAAGAAGCCACTTTTATGTATAGATATACAAATAACTTTCATTTTTATTCAAGTGATAAATGGAAACATTCATATTTATAATCATAGCTTAAGTTAAAAATTTTCAAGTATGCTTTCCATGGAAAACATATTTATACACTCTCAGCTAATTATTATCATCTTTCCAAGTCTTTATGTATTTCTGTCCTTTATGTAACCGACTGGTGAACATGTTTAAACATTGAAGAGCATAAATCTACTATAAAAATCTCTATTTTCTTCTGTGTTAAGGTATATACATGATAAGTAAAGTATGCTTTACTGTTTTATCTACTAAGGTACAAGTTGGTATATCAGAGCCATCACCTATGGATACCAGTTCATCAAACAATAGACCAGACCCGTCAACAGGAACTGATGTCATTAAGCAAAGTGATTCCTCGACTCAACCAAATCCTGCTGATGCTATACTTACTACTCCTGTCAAAGCTAAGTATGTAAATTATATTTTGTAAATTTGGAAACTGTTAAATTTTACTATTACCACACACAGACCCATGTTGATATTTTGAGATATTACTGGTACAATACACAGACCCATGTTGATATTTTGAGATATTACTGGTACAATAAGACCCATGTTAATATTTTCAGATATGACTGGTACAATACACTGACCCATGTTGATATTTTCAGATATGACTGGTACCAAACACAGACCCATGTTGTAGTAAATATATTGTTAATTTCAGATATGACTGGTACCAAACACAGACCCATGTTGTAGTAAATATATTGATAATTTCAGATATGACTGGTACCAAACACAGACCCATGTTGTAGTAAATATATTGATAATTTCAGATATGAATGGTACCAAACACAGACCCATGTTGTAGTAAATATATTGATAATTTCAGATATGACTGGTACCAAACACAGACCCATGTTGTAGTAAATATATTGATAATTTCAGATATGACTGGTACCAAACAAAGACCCATGTTGTAGTAAATATATTGATAATTTCAGATATGAATGGTACCAAACACAGACCCATGTTGTAGTAAATATATTGATAATTTCAGATATGACTGGTACCAAACACAGACCCATGTTGTAGTAAATATATTGATAATTTCAGATATGACTGGTACCAAACAAAGACCCATGTTGTAGTAAATATATTGATAATTTCAGATATGAATGGTACCAAACACAGACCCATGTTGTAGTAAATATATTGATAATTTCAGATATGACTGGTACCAAACACAGACCCATGTTGTAGTAAATATATTGATAATTTCAGATATGAATGGTACCAAACACAGACCCATGTTGTAGTAAATATATTGATAATTTCAGATATGACTGGTACCAAACACAGACCCATGTTGTAGTAAATATATTGATAATTTCAGATATGAATGGTACCAAACACAGACCCATGTTGTAGTAAATATATTGATAATTTCAGATATGACTGGTACCAAACACAGACCCATGTTGTAGTAAATATATTGATAATTTCAGATATGAATGGTACCAAACACAGACCCATGTTGTAGTAAATATATTGATAATTTCAGATATGACTGGTACCAAACACAGACCCATGTTGTAGTAAATATATTGATAATTTCAGATATGACTGGTACCAAACACAGACCCATGTTGTAGTAAATATATTGATAATTTCAGATATGAATGGTACCAAACACAGACCCATGTTGTAGTAAATATATTGATAATTTCAGATATGACTGGTACCAAACACAGACCCATGTTGTAGTAAATATATTGATAATTTCAGATATGAATGGTACCAAACACAGACCCATGTTGTAGTAAATATATTGATAATTTCAGATATGACTGGTACCAAACACAGACCCATGTTGTAGTAAATATATTGATAATTTCAGATATGAATGGTACCAAACACAGACCCATGTTGTAGTAAATATATTGATAATTTCAGATATGACTGGTACCAAACACAGACCCATGTTGTAGTAAATATCAGACCCATGTTGTAGTAAATATATTGATAATTTCAGATATGAATGGTACCAAACACAGACCCATGTTGTAGTAAATATATTGATAATTTCAGATATGACTGGTACCAAACACAGACCCATGTTGTAGTAAATATATTGATAATTTCAGATATGACTGGTACCAAACACAGACCCATGTTGTAGTAAATATATTGATAATTTCAGATATGACTGGTACCAAACACAGACCCATGTTGTAGTAAATATATTGATAATTTCAGATATGACTGGTACCAAACGCAGACCCATGTTGTAGTAAATATATTGATAATTTCAGATATGACTGGTACCAAACACAGACCCATGTTGTAGTAAATATATTGATAATTTCAGATATGACTGGTACCAAACACAGACCCATGTTGTAGTAAATATATTGATAATTTCAGATATGACTGGTACCAAACACAGACCCATGTTGTAGTAAATATATTGATAATTTCAGATATGACTGGTACCAAACACAGACCCATGTTGTAGTAAATATATTGATAATTTCAGATATGAATGGTACCAAACACAGACCCATGTTGTAGTAAATATATTGATAATTTCAGATATGACTGGTACCAAACACAGACCCATGTTGTAGTAAATATATTGATAATTTCAGATATGACTGGTACCAAACACAGACCCATGTTGTAGTAAATATATTGATAATTTCAGATATGACTGGTACCAAACACAGACCCATGTTGTAGTAAATATATTGATAATTTCAGATATGACTGGTACCAAACACAGACCCATGTTGTAGTAAATATATTGATAATTTCAGATATGACTGGTACCAAACACAGACCCATGTTGTTGTAAATATATTGATAATTTCAGATATGACTGGTACCAAACACAGACCCATGTTGTAGTAAATATATTGATAATTTCAGATATGACTGGTACCAAACACAGACCCATGTTGTAGTAAATATATTGATAATTTCAGATATGACTGGTACCAAACACAGACCCATGTTGTAGTAAATATATTGATAATTTCAGATATGACTGGTACCAAACACAGACCCATGTTGTAGTAAATATATTGATAATTTCAGATATGAATGGTACCAAACACAGACCCATGTTGTTGTAAATATATTGATAATTTCAGATATGACTGGTACCAAACACAGACCCATGTTGTAGTAAATATATTGATAATTTCAGATATGACTGGTACCAAACACAGACCCATGTTGTAGTAAATATATTGATAATTTCAGATATGACTGGTACCAAACACAGACCCATGTTGTAGTAAATATATTGATAATTTCAGATATGACTGGTACCAAACACAGACCCATGTTGTAGTAAATATATTGATAATTTCAGATATGACTGGTACCAAACACAGACCCATGTTGTAGTAAATATATTGATAATTTCAGATATGAATGGTACCAAACACAGACCCATGTTGTTGTAAATATATTGATAATTTCAGATATGACTGGTACCAAACACAGACCCATGTTGTAGTAAATATATTGATAATTTCAGATATGACTGGTACCAAACACAGACCCATGATGTAGTAAATATATTGATAATTTCAGATATGACTGGTACCAAACACAGACCCATGTTGTAGTAAATATATTGATAATTTCAGATATGACTGGTACCAAACACAGACCCATATTTGTAGTAAATATATTGATAATTTCAGATATGACTGGTACCAAACACAGACACATGTTATAGTTACTGTATTGATAAAGAATGTTGATAAAGATAATTGTCATGTTGATTTAAAAGAAAAGTCTGTAAGTACTTGAAAAGTATGAAAATTTAATTAAAAAAAGAGGGTGTTCAATCTAACCTTTCTGATATATTAATACAATGTTGCAAAGTTTATGTAATTTTGTTTCTGAAGTCAGTCATTTGAAATCCAAAACAAGATACCTACAGACAGTGGAATCTTGTGACGCTAAATAGATGTAATCATCTGATAAAAACCTTTTGACCAGTTAGATTAATGCAGAAATTTCAAATCACTTGGTTAACAGAATATCCAAGTATAGTTATGCCAATACAAAGTTAATCATATTCTATTGGAATCTCCACCCGTAGTCATATCAGCCGAATCTCACTTGTACAAAATTACTTAATAAGTAAATCTAGTTTCATAAACATAAAAAAAACAAGGTCTTATATGATAGTTATTATGACTATTAAAATGGAATAGGTAAGTAAAAATAACAACTTTATGCTTACTAGTCTTCAAACACTTAGGTTGTGAGCTCAATTTACCTTTATGAAAGATGTGTTTGACTTGAAGATAAATTGACAAAAAGTGCTGTTTTTAATGCAGATGGTAAAAGTTTCATTACAGTATGCATTTTACAATCTACCAAATGTAAATATGATTTTTCCATGGTGAAATATTTATCCTTCCATTACAAAATATCATTGCATGCCACAATTACAGATACTAGAAAGGATTGAAATGTGGAAATTGTAACATTAACTCTACTAGATAGCATTGTTCATGCAGACTTTTTTTCATATTTCAAAATCTAGTAAAAGAAGAATTTTAGTATATAATATTTTTTAAAATTTTTACTGGGAAAAAATGAATTATGCTTTAAGATACCATACTTTTCTTTTACAGTTAAGTGCAACAATCAAGCTTCCATCAGGCAGTGATTACAGTTTAGAATTGGATCTGTTACATAATATTATACCAGAGAAATCACTAACTAAAGTTTTAACAAGTAAGGTAGGAAATGTCAAGTAAACAAGAAAAATAAAATAATTTAGAGAATCATTAAATAGTTAAGCAATATCTGATTAACCGTAGCAGTATTTGTGTTTATAAATGAGCCAAGAACTGTGACAGTGTACTGAAACATATTTTAGAGTATTAATTGTTAGGGCAAAAGACATGATATTAGACTGTCACAAACATGTGAAGAATTCAGATTGGGTATGGGTAGGATTTTGCTCATTTAGGGGTGAGAATGGGGTGGTTTTGGGTCCGAGTTTTATTAGATTTCAGATTTTGAAATCTTTTATTCTTACTTCTAAATAGAACAGTTGTATTTAAAACAAACAAAAAATGGTGAAATGTATTAAATCTATTCGATTTTGTAATAATTTTGCATCAGATAAAATATTTAGCAATTTTGCGAAATTTGATTAAAACAAGGGAGATAACACAACATTTTTTATCATAATAATAACAAGTTGACTATGACGGCGATCGTTTTTGAAAGACACGAGTTAGCCATAAAATGATAATTTCTGTATGAAATAAAAAGAATTAACAAACATTTCTGTATTTTTCATGTCAAGGACGACATTAAAAAGAAAAAAATATTCATTTACCATTTAAAGTTGAATGTTTTCTTTGTTAACATTTTATTTTTCCACCAATGTTGAGGTAAGCGTGAGAAATGGTTGCCCACACGTCAGGTTGTGAGATTGGTAGATTGGTCCAAAAATGCATGACTCTTATGCCCAATCTTTGGGATATCACATGTATGCTGTTATTTTACAATATTAGTACGTAACAATTCAGAACAAATGCCTAAATTCAACAGATTTTTACTGTTAGAATCATTTTTAATTTCTTATTTGAAAAATACTGTTAATCTTATATTATTGACTTTGTGAAGATGTTTGACAAAGATATTGAAAATTTTGGCAATTTTTCAAACCTTTAGTGATAACTGAATAATACTTACCTCCAGAGACATGAAATTTTATTAAAAAAATTGGACATCATTTTATATTTTCAATGGTATTCATATCTGTTGTACTGGAGATTATAGTCTATGATATCAAAATGCAGCTGTTGAAATACCAGATTCGGTCTTATAATTCTAGTTTTTTGGGATGTGTTATCTGCATGTTAATAACTTCAAGAAAAAAACAAAGCAATTAATAACTGCCTCTTTATATGCAAAATATAAATGACAAATAAAACAATTTTTAACAGAAAGAAATATATAAATTTGTTTGAAAAATTAACTTTTATAGTTGAAAAATGGTATGATGGAATTTTATAGTTTAAAAAGTTATAAATGCTTATTACATTTTTTTTAAAATATGCCCTGGAGGTTTATATTTATTATAATAACTGAAATATCTGTTTAACGAAAAAATGTACATGCTGTATAAATTCTGAGTTATCTCCCATAGACTAATCCACCTGTTAAAAGTATATAAGCAACACTTCTGTTGTTAATTTAGTAGGCCAAAGTGCATATATAGCAGATTTAATATTTTTCTATAACCTTGGTTCATTAGAACTGATTTTTCATGATTTAAGAATCTTAATCCAATTGAATTGTCTTAAGAATTGACTGAAGCAGTTAGTCTGAATATAACTGAAGCATACATGGTTTTATTTTATAATACCTTCCAGAGAAACAAAAATTGTTGTCCTGTGAAATTTGTAGAAAGGTAACAACTCTTTAGAGATCTCTTTTTTTAATCATATGCATAAAGTGAAAGAAAAATATATTAAGAATAATGATTGTATAAATTTAGTTTGCACCAGACATTTGAATTCCATAATTTTAATTTTTTTTGAGTGAATTTAATTTCTGAAGGAAATTTTCTATTCAGAATCATATTTGAGATACATAAACAATACATAGTTATTGTCGGAAAATATAGAATTTATTTGGGCAAGCTTTAGAAAAACGAGAAAAGTCGAACTTTAGCAAGCCTTTTCCCCATGTTTAGCAGCGAGCCCAAATAAATTTTATATTTTCCTACAATGACTTTGTATTGTCTTAATCATGAAATCAGCTTTAGATGCATAAAATGCCTTAAAATTACATTTGAGGTTGAAATACAACTGCTGTGAAAACACAAAAAACACCATGACATCATCTGGTTTATACACTATGCTCCTCATGCTCTGTATGTAAACAAGTACCAGTAGACTTTATTTATAGGTCATTGACCTAATACGATTAAAGTTTATTCTATCCCTGTTATTAGACTGGAAATGGCTTTATTGCCAGATAAAAATATATTACAAGCTTTATAAACAATGCTAAATTTCTCTGTATTTTTGAAGACTTAACAAGGTTAATCAACCAGGAAAAAATTGTCTCATCGCAGTTAGGCTATTGGTAATGACCACAAAATAAGCATATGATACTATTGATGTTGACTCAGTATTTCCTCTTTGATTGTAATTATAGAAAGAATGTTGAAATTTCTGTGTATTATATTGCACTAAGATTATTTCTATTCATCTATTTTTTGATTCCATAGGTTGAGATTAAAATGAAAAAGCAGCAAGAAATCCAGTGGAAATGTTTAGAGGATGATGGTGAGCATGACAATATTAAACAGATACCAGTTAAAGGTAAGTTAAAGGTGCAATGCATCAAACATATTCCAGTTTAAGGTAAGATTAAGGTGCAATATAAAATAGATAACAGTTCAGGGTAAGTTTAAGTTGTGAGATCAGTGTAAAAGAACTTATTAATGGGTGTGAAAATATTCCTGCAAAATGTCACTAAATTTGACACGAATTGCTGTTTACTATTCATGCTTTTATCAAGATTTTGTTACTCGCCTGTGAAATATTTTACTTCCAGAAGGCATTATGTTGTATAGTTAAACGGAAAATAGAAAAACAGCACATGGTTATCATGGACCGCACTGGGCTTCACCAATGTCGCAGAATGCAATTTTTTATTCAATCTTGAGAATTTTATAGTTGGCGATATTTCTGGCAACAGAATTTTATTTCAATCTTTTTTGAAAAAGATCTGGCACTTAAGTGAAAACATTTTAACATGATAACTAAGAAATATCATTTGTAAGTTTTATATAATTATCTATGATAATTGAACAGTTTACATCAGGCTAATAAACACAGCAGGTGTTTCAACAGTATACAAACACAATAATAAATAATTTGCACGTGGAACTGAGATCTATTACACTTGACTGCTCAATTGACCACCCTATGAGGACAACTCAATTTATACACTAATATTTATATTATGAAAATTTTTATTAGGTAATTTTACTGGTCATGAAAATAAATGTGCATCCTTTGTTACACCTTTAACAGGTGTTTGGAAGTGTTATATCATAAAATTTCCAATCTACAGAGTCTGATATCACTTCTGGTTTTAACATCAACAAACACATGTGGAACATTCAATGTTTTATTAGGCTTGCCATGAAAATAAAAATCATTTCAGATGAAATTAACTGTCATTAAAAACTTTATTTCATCAAAAATACTTTTCAGGTCATGTTATTTCAAATAGTAATGAATAAAAAAACAATCATATATGTTTAAAAAAAGGAGAGGGTGACTTGGCGAACAAATTTTGAAACTGGCAACAAAATTATGCTCTGGCGATTTTTTGGGCGACAAGTTTTTGAATGCCAGTGCTCTCAATTCTACATTTATCAACAGATTTCAACTAAAATTATATGGAAGGTGTATATGGGCAATACCTTGATCAAGTTCGAAAACGAGTGCTCTCGGATAATTTTTGTGGAAGTTACTGCCCTTGACTTAGTTTTTCCCTATCAACTTCTTGTTATGGCTATCAATTCCACATTTCTCAGTGGATTTCAACTAAATTTATATGTAAGGTGTATATGGGCAATACATTGATAAAGTTCGAAAACAAGCTATATCGGATAATTTTTGTGGGAGTTACTGTCCTTGACTTAGTTTTTCCCTTTCAACTTCTTGTTAGTGCTCTAGATTCTACATTTTTTTATCCATTTTAACTACCGGGTAAGTTAATGTGGAAGTTATATATTGACAATGCCCTATCAGTCACTTGAAATATTTTTCTGTTCTCTAAAACAATATATATGCAGCAGGGACCTTTGTGATGATCAGATCAGAGTATTCTAGTTAATATTAATTGATTTTTTAAAAATAAAATTGAACAGTTCATGGCACTACCTCCTGGTTATCTAATATGATACTGTAGTATTTTGTAAACCTTATTGAAATAGATTGGTCTTGTTTTATCAGTTTGTTGTGTTTTGATTTTCTGTCTCTCCTGTGAGGAAAAGTTGTGGTGGTGGCGGTGGCATAAACTTTCTAAAACCTTATTTACTTAAAGGTTTTAATACGTACACTTAAGACTTTTGGTCCACGGATACCTTATCATATAAAGTTTGCAGCAGTATACTTATCTTGTGACCCTGACCTCGTTTTCATGGTTCACTGACTTCATAAACATAAATGTAAAGTCTGCATCAAAGTTTCATGGTTAAATCCATTTCTCAGCAACCGTAATACCTACGTTGATCTATAGAAAGTTCATAGTGGGTACATGGCAGTCTGACACCTGGCTTGGGACCTTTCCATGCTTTAGTGACTTTGTCACATTTTCGTAATTAAGTCCATTTCTCAGCAACTGTGATATCTAGACGAACCATATTTGGTCAATAGATAGTTCTTCGTTGGTACATGTCAATCTGACACCTGCCTTTTGACCTTGACCTCAATTTACTGGTTAAGTGACCTGCATCACATTTTCGTGATTAAGTCCATATCTTAGGAACTGTAACACCTATCTGGTCAATAAATAGTTCTTATTGGGTACGTGCCATTCTGACACCTGTTTCTGGAACTTGACCTCAATTTCATGCTTGAGTGAATTTGTGTTACATTTCGAGATAAGTTCCATTTCTAAGCAACTGTATTACTTAGGCACATTATATTTGGTCTGCAGATAGTTCTTAGTGGATACATACCAGTCTTAACACCTTTCGGCCAAACTTGACCTGAATTTGATTCTTGAGTGACTTAATATACATTTTCATGATTTAGTCTTTCTCAGCAACTGTACTGACTGGACCTACAGTATTTGTTTGATAGAAGTTATTATAGAATATATATCAATTTAACATCTGACATCTTACATTTGACCTCTATTTCATGCTTGAATAACATTTTTCATGTTTTGGGAAAAAGTCAACTGCAATACATAGACCAACCATCTTTGGTTTATAGATAGTCCTTGGTGGGCACATGGCTGTCTGAGAACTTGAGGTGAATTAAACACTTGAGTCTCATTTTCAGGATTAAGTCCATTTCTCTCTAGCTGTAATACCTATATCCACTGTATATGGTCTGTAGATACTTCTTGGCAAGTAGGTGTCAGTCTGACACCTAACCTTGACCACAATTTTAGGCTTGAGTGACTCTCATCCCATTTTTACAAATAAGTCCATTTCTCAACAAATGTTTTAAATGTAAGTAGACCCACCATTTTTGGTCTATAGATAGAGAGATTTTTTAGACAAATGTTGCCTGACCATTACTATTTCTTAGATAATCTTTATTCTGTGTCTTTGTGGATACTCAGGTGAGATATTTAGTGTGTCCACTCTTGTAATTTTATCCTTTGAAAAGTATCACACACAAATCTGGATGATAACAAGTTGATGTGTCAGATGTGAAGGTGAACCAAGCTTTGTACAAGACCTATACATAGACGTAGATCCTTTTTAGCAAACAAACAAGTAAGGAAAATAGTATTTTTTTTAAAGGTTCTAATGATTCTGTTCATAAATATCCAACCTCAAGTCATACTACCAAAAACTGGGATGAACTAGAGCATGAAATTAAAGAGGAAGAAAAGAATGAAAAATTGGAGGGTGATGCTGCTTTAAATAAATTATTCCAACAAATCTATGCTGATGGAACTGATGAAACTAAAAAAGCAATGATGAAATCTTTTGTAAGTATTAAAATATTTGCATCAAGAGTCTGACTGAATATAATTTTACTTTTAATATAACAATGTTATTGTTGTTAGTAAATATGTTTTATGATATTACTATTAAGTCAAAAAAGAGTATCCAAAATCATGCAGTGGTATGGCTGTTTGGTCATACATTTGTCCAGCAAATGGAAAATAAAAACTGTAAAATGGTCAAAATAATGCATTTACACTTAATTATCAATTACAGTTACAATTTACAATTCTTTATTTCTCATAAACCACTGCCAGACACATTGGTACAGAGATATAACTATGTACAATATATACAATACAGCCATTTAACAACAGACAGGATGGTAAATTACCCAAGAGGTAGTAAACTAGTCTTTATGTGTTTAATAAGTTTGCATAATTTTGGTTATTTCACAGGATTTTGTGTTGACATAACTTCTATAAATTTCAATACATTTATATAATTTCTTTGTTTCTTATCTACATGTATACATTCCTTTCCATTAATCATTAAAAAGACTACATTGCATTACATGTACATCATGGAACTCATCTCCTATTTCCGTATTTTGACAAAGTGGACATATTCTATTATTTCGTTCCATATTGTTCCATCTACCTGTCTCAATTGGTAATCCTTGGTTTGTAGTTCTGAATTTACATAGAACAAACATGTTTTTACTATCTAAAATATTGAAATGTTTTATTCAAAAACAAATTTATCTTTATAAAATTTATAGTTGAAAGCTTTTTTTGAAAGATTAATTGTGGGTTAAACAGTAGTTAACTTTTGTTTGTGACAATATTTAAATCGACAACTCCTCGGTAACCAGAAAGAAAGTTCACCAAAGTTGTGCAGATTCTTCAGTAGGTGGTACTGTAGTATTGCATCTTTGTGTTATTGTCTTGAAAAATTATTTCCATTTTGATAGCAATTAAAGTTTGAATTGTGGGTGGGGCAGTCTCCTTTTTTCATTGATAAATAATGTTTTGGGTGTTAAAGACCATTGTCATTTCTTTTTAAGGGGGTACCCAACACTTGGACTAAAATAGAATTGGCTCGTTTAATTTTCATAAAATTTTTATGAAATATTTACTTTAACCTGCTGACAAAATTATTAAAATTTCAAGAAATTTGAACCACACAATTTAAGGGAATAATTTCATTGGATATATAGCAGTTTGACAAACACTAATTTTGATCATTGAGAAGCTTTATTTCTCTTGACTAATTGTATGTGATTAAACTTTTCAGCTGATTTTTAAAGAGTTAATGCCCTTAGGTGTTCTGTACCCCCTTAAAACATGATACATTTTTAATATGATGAATAGAATTTCAATTATTTATACTAAGTTTTTTATCTATATTATCCCATACACCAGACTTCTGTATTCTTCTTATAAAGTTGGAAAAAATAAAAAAATTACACAGAAAAACCAGACCTGAATTTCTTCAGCTTTTGGAAGTTAGATTTCCATTATTATACATAGTAAAATGGCTCCCAAAGTATCATTTCCAGTGTTATTACACAATTGTCAAAATCAGGTCTGAAAAATATTGAACACTAAAGAGCCAGTAAAAAGATGATCACAAACAAAAGAACTGCGCAAGTCTGAAATTTTGGTAAGGAGTCCTGTCCTTGCCACCCATCTTTTTGTGATAATCCTTTGACCCAAAGGGTCAAGTGAGCTATTCTCATCACTTGGTGCCCGTCATCCAGCGTTGTCCATTAACTTTTACAAAACTCTTCTCCTCTGAAACTACTGGACCAAATGGAACCAAACTTGGACAAAAGCATCATTAGGGTATCTAGTTTAAAAAATTTGTCTGATGACCCCGCCTGCTAACCAACATGGCCGACATGGCTGAAAATAGAACATAGGGGTAAACTGTAGTTTTTGGCTTATATCTCAAAAACTAAAGCATTAAGAGCAAAACATGGGGTAAAAATGTTCATCTGGTCAAGATCTACCTGTTATAAAATTTTTAGATGATTCAGTCAACCCTTAGTTGGGTTATTGCCCCTGAATTGTTAATTTTAAGGAAATTTTGCAGTTTTAGGTTATTATCTTGAATATTATTATAGATAAAGACAAACTGTAAACAGCCAAAATGTTCAACAAAGTAAGATCTACAAATAGGTCAACATGACCAAATCATTGATTGACCCCTTATAGGAGTTTTTGCCCTTTAAAGACGACATCCGGCATAAACTTTCCTTTAATTTATCCAGACCATAATAGATCACGATCGAAAATTGTATCTCTTTTTGACCGTGAATGGCTGAACCAAACATTTAAAGCTGGAATTTTGTATATATATTTTTCTCAAGTTGAAACACATTTTGTTTCTTATATGCAGAGTCTGTAAAGATAACTTAGTTATATTGGCATTTCCGAAGTTTGGCGATAATTACCGAGGTCATTTCAATTGCGTTGTCTGGAACATCCGGGAACTTTTGAATAATCACGTGGTCATTAATGGTCCGGATACCTTAAAGATCATCTCCTCTGAAACCACTGGGCCAATTGTGACCAAACTTTGGTGGAATGGTCCTTGGGTGGTCCCCTTCCATAATTATGTCTGGCATTCCTGACTTCCAACCAACATGGCTGCTGTTACTAAAAATAGAAAAAAGGGGGATGAATTTCAAAATCTTCTATGAAACTACAAGGTCAGTTGGAATCAAACTTGGCAGTAATGGTCCTTAGGAGGTTCTCTTTCAGAAAGATGTCCGATGACCTGGACTGTTAACCAATATGGCTACTACTACTGAACTTAGTTTAACATAGGGCCCTATGGGAAATTCATTGAAAAGTCTTCTTGTCTGAAACAACTGGACCAATTGGAACCAGACTAGGCAGTAATGGTCCTTAGGACTAGGAGGTCCTCTTTCAGAAATATGTCTGATTTCATGGACTGTGTACCAAGATGGCCACCACAGCCAAACTAAGTTAAACTCAGGACCCTATGGGAAATTCACTCAAAAATCTTTTCGTCTGAAACTACTGAGCCCATTGGAACTAACCTTGGCAGCATTGGTCCTTATGTGGTCCTTTTTCAGAATGATGTCAGATCACCTGGATTGTCAACCAAGATGGCCACCATGGCCGAACTTAGCTAAATATAAGATCCTATTGGAAAATTCATTTAAAAATCTTTTTGTCTGAAACCACTTAGCCAGTTGGAACAAGACTTAGCAGTAATGGTCCTTAGATGGTTCCCTTTTAAAAATTGGCCCATTGACCTGGACTGTCAAACAAGATGGCTGCAACAGCTGAACTTAGTTTAACATAGAACCCTATAGAAAAACCAGCCAAATTGACTGCAAGACATATTTTCAGTCCTGCTCAAGGTGAAAAGTTAATTCCAGGTGAGCAATACAGGCTCTTGGGAGCCTCTAGTTTGGCGCTTTGTAAAGCTAGAGGGTAGATTGAACATACCTTTGACAGGAATGGTGGCAGGGTTTTGATTCAGGTCTCAATTAGTTTATAATCTTTGGATTAAGAAAAAAGGTTTTCTATGACAAGAAGTATATTTTATAACATAATTCATATCTACAGTAATCACTCTGTGGAAATGTATTGTGTTTTTTTTTGTTTTTTTTTATTACAACACCCACACAAATCAGTAAAAAATTCTATAAAAATCTACCAGAACATTTTTTATGAAAATCACAGAATTATTTTTCTAGGCTGAATGTTTAATATATAGCAATAAATAAGAGTTCTATTTATATTACAGAGTGAGTCAGGAGGAACAGTATTAAGTACCAATTGGGGTGAAATTGGTAATAAAAAAACAGAAGTAAAACCTCCAGATGGTATGGAATATAAGACATGGGAATACTAAATGATACTATACATAGATATGTTGACTTATGTGATAATTATACACTCTGTTCAATTATGTACCATCTATTACTGCAGCAGATTACTTAACTGTCTTCATCTTTTTCTTTGTTTTTGTAAAATACAAATGCACTTCTATTGTCTGCTGAAATACAGGTTTGAAAAGTTCAATTTAATTTCATCTTGGAATTTAATAGATTAATTACTAAAAAGTTTCCATGCAAACACAATAGTCTTTTAAATCAATAATAATTTATTAATTTATATCTGTTAATTGATTGATATTTAATTTTCCCATATAAAATCACCATATCACTGACTGTATTTATTGTATTTACAGAATTTGATAATTGTGAAAAATAAATCCTATTTATGTATATTATTGTTATTTATTTCAACAGAATTTCTTGTTTTCCAGTTTTCATATTCCTACATGGTAACAGTCTGCAAGTATTAAATACACACTAAATATATCCTAAATTCTTTATCCTCAAAATGACTATCTCATTTCTCAATAATTTGTTAAATTGTCAGGCAAAACTTTACCACCCAGTTTTATTGTTGTAATACATTTCCATTGTTAGATTTACAGTGTGAGACGGCCAGTGTAAAACTGGGTGACACGAGGCTGGCTAGACATCTGACAGGTAATCTTAGCAAAAAGATTTCACCTGTCAGGGAAATTTCAGTGTTTTCCTACACTCCATAGAAAAAAAATATAGTTTATGGAAGAAATAGGTTTATATATTAGTCCTGTACAAAAAATCAGGATTTTATCCAATTATATGAGAAATTCTGTCTCTTGACATTGTCATATAAGAGTTCATAACCATCCACAAGCATGATGTTACCCCAAAAAAATAGTTGTATGGAAAATTTAATAAACACTCTAAAAAGAAATGTGGAATAACAATGCCATCTTCCTTGGTCAATCTATTCAGTTTCAAAATATCTGCAGAATGAAAAAAGTTTCTGAAGTTGATATGCTTATTTTATTCCTTGAAACAATTTAAATCATTCAAAAATAATTTAAGAGTGTTATTAAGCTAATTATAAGTTTAATTTCACTTTATGTGCATTGAATAAATAAGTGAAAAAAATAGATAAAAATATACTTTGAAATTATTAATATAAAAGACCTATTCTAAACCATGTTTTGAAACTGTCAGATCGACACATCTTTCCAATGCTATTTTGTCATTTTAAGTATGAAAATGTAAGGATATGGGGTAATCTTTATTGAGACAACATCCCAAAAGACTGAGCACAGGAAAAGAGTGTCTAAACAACTTACACCAGTTCCTACAGAGACAAAAAAAAAGTCAACAAAAATCATCACAATTCCCCCAAAAAACCACAACAGACGTATTCCGTTCAATACTAACACAATAGATTGACAAGGAAAAAAAATTGAAAGAATTTGGTAATGGCTTGAGCCAAATTAAACAAAAATTTTTGATTATGCAAATTGCAAATATTCTTATTTCTGGTCTGTAGTTAAACAAACTCTATGATTTGTTGTGATTCTATATATGCATTGTTTTTTTTCCAATTTGAAAGTAGCTAAAAGTAGCTAAAACATTCATATTGCTGTGGACAGAGAATGGAGTTTCATTTCCTTGCACAAAAAGAGTGGGATAGTGGGCATTAGGGCCAGTATGTTATCTCATATTCCTGACTAAATCCACATACTTTCTCAGTCTGAGTTTCCTGTCCCACCCTATTGAGACACTTTCAGTTATTGTCGAACTGGTTCTTGTCATGGAAACATTCAGTCGGTTGTAGTAGGATTGTTTTACAGATGGGGTGTGCAATTTTAGCTATATAATTTTTATGGCTTGGGATATAGATTTTCGGCTTTTATGGTGGTTTTGCTGCATACATTAGTGGATTAGTAGGTTGCTTAATGACATCAAAAGAGTTACTTTCGCTTTTATAAATAGATTTCTCAGCTGAGTTCAAATTGAGTTGAGTTTGAGAATTTTTGTGAAAGCCGTATTTGAGGAAAACTCAGCTAAGAAAAAACTCAAGAGTTTGAGATAAAACTGAGGTTGAGTAAAAACTCAGTTTGAGATGTTTTGTGCAAGCGAGGCCTGGTCATTTTCTAAGAGTTTTGTATGCAAAATAATAGAAACTATGATAGTTTAACTATCCACCTTTCTGCTAAATTTTGATGTCTCAAAAGAAATCTTTACATACAATATTATCTTCAGTTTCGATAAGTGGTCATTCATCTGATGGTAACTGGATACACATTCTATGAAATATTATAAATCACATTCATTTTTTTTAAATATTTGTATTATATAAATAAACATTTATCACATTCTTATATCACAATTCTGCTTTCGACAATTTTGTACAGAAATAGTACACCAAAACAATATAGAAACTCAATTGCACAGTATTAAAAAATACTGCATGTAATTATGTAGCATCGTCTGAAATCAAAATGCAAAATTTGTTTATTAAATGCTTGGATTAAAATATTAACAGTTGGAAAGGTTTTAAGTTAGAACGGATGGACATGACTGATTTAGTGTTATGAATGGCAGTCAAAAACTATCGATTCTCTGCATTGTTATATCGAGATGATGTGTACATGCCTCCCTGGTCACGTGCTTCACGTGGAGGCACTGGTTGTGGATGACGTACGACTCTAACTGGAGGCTGAGGACGGCGAATTCTGGAAGAGCCAGATGACCGGCTGCTACTCCCACGTGATGATGACTGGTTATTCTGATTTGACGATCTTCCATCTGATTGGCCGGGTTGCTGAGACAATGCTTCTGCCATTTCAGCAGCACTTTCATTTAGTCTTGATGCGATTCTCATCAGATAGTTTGAAGCAAGTTGTTCCCTTTGATCCCTGAGGTCATCTAAATATGAATCGTCGCTATCATCACCGTCTTGTTCAGACCCTTGCATTAAACGACGTCTGATACTGGCTGAAATCTCGTCAGTAATGATTTGTCGATCATCAGCGTTTGGATCTTGTGTATTGTGTTCTTGTGCATCATCGTCGTCGCATGCATTGTCGGGCAAGTATAATGCAGGGTTGACACGCTGTGATTCTAAACTGTCCAGTAAAACGAGCTGATGTGCTGGAACTGGGTTTTTCAGAGACAAATCTTCTATAGTTGTAACTTCTCCGAGACCACTCATTTCAGCCAAGAAAGCACATTCAGACAGTACTTCAAATTTTGCAGATATAAATAGTTCGTCGTCGTTTGCCTCGGCAGTGCATGTAAATTCGGTCTCTTTTTCTTTTAGCTGTTGTTGGACGGTAAACAGTTGTCTTATATCATTGTTTGACCTTGCCTTTGTGAATGTGTCGTACAGTTTCTGCAACTGTGATCCCTGTGTACAGATATCTACAAATCTTGTATTTATTTTCTGTTTTTGTTCTTGTACGGATTCCCGTAGTATTTTTATAAGGGCTTCTTGCCTTCTTTCTAGTAAAAGTCTGTATTCTATAAAAGTATCCTTAATTGTGGACCTCAGCTTCCTTTCCAAAAGGTCCAACTGTTTAGAAGCATTACCCAGGGAGTCCGTTCGGCCTTTCATTTTATCAAGCATTCCTTTATTTTTGTCATTCATTTCATCAAACTCCTTACTGTTTTCCGACAAAGCCTCGGTGACGTCAACAATAACATGTTCTTGCCCTTCCTTGTGATCTAAAACCGTACAGTCTCTACAAACTGGTATAAGGCATTTCTTGCAGAAAAAGTTTAATGGTTGATTCTCATGTTTGGAGCAGACATTTTGAGATTTTGTACTGACACGTGATAGAAAATCCATCATCTGAATCACTCGATGGTCTGATGGCAGAGCACTTATTTCCGTCCTACTTAAAAATATTTCCACGCGACATTCAGGACATTTAAGTACACCCTCGATGTTGTCATCCATCCAAGCCACAGTTCGCCTAGAATTATTATGGTGGTGATCAAAAACTGATTTAAGACAAGTCAAGCAGAATGTGTGATTACAAGGTAACGACTTGGGTAACCGGTCGGCCTGGCTGTATTTCTCGTTACATATATGGCATCTTAAGAACTGTTCTTCGAACGCAGCCTCATCGACAATGAGACTTCTTTTCGGGCCACTATCCGTCTGTTCTTCACCCGAAGTTGCCATATTTCTGTAAAATGAATGAAAAAAATAATAAACATGGGTCTGATTTTTGACTGAGCTAACTGTATCTGCGAGAAAAGAAGACCCCTTCCATATTAAAACATTCAAAAAGTCATAAAACCACAGTCGTCGAGAAGATTGAGGACATTTCGACGAAAAGAAAGCACATAAACATATCGCACAACCTAACATCCGTTTGTTACAGTATATGTATATCAAAAGACTGAGTTTTATGGCAATCAGTTTTACTATTTATTCTAACTTAAAGATATCTCATATAATATATCTTATATAATCTAGTTTTTATAAGATCTTATATACTTTATAAGATATCTTTTAAAGTTTATAAGATATCATAAAGTTTATAAGCCGTCTTATAAAGAAAATTATGAGATATCTTATAATTTATATAAGATATCTCATATAATTTTCTTTATAATGAATAGTAAAACGGTTTTGGTAAGCCGTTTTACTTTTTATTCTAACTTCAAAATATCTCATATAATATATAAAATATCCGTTTCCGGTGACCGAAACCTTTTCTAGCCTTAGTATGTAGCACAATATGGCTGCCCCATTAAACAAAGACTTTTCTAAATGACCCATATATAGAAAATGCATATGCTCCTATAGCGCTCGCTGCACTCGCTATAAATATTTGTTATATAAGATATCTTGTATACTTTATAAGATATCTCATATTTTATAAAATATCTTATGTAGTTTATAAGATATCTAATATAGTTTATAGTATAGCTCATATAATTGATAAGATATCTTTTAAAGAAAATTATATGAGATATTTTATAAACTAAGATATCTTGTAAAGTATATAAGATATCTCATAAAGTTTATATGATATCTTATAAAGTTTATAAGATATCTTATAAAAACTAGATTATATAAGATATCTAATAAACTTTATAATATATCTTATATAGTTTATAAAATATTTCGAGAAACTCAGTTCCGGCATAAAGATTCTGACTGTAAAATTATAATTTGAAGGAAGTTATTCCCTTAGTTTACTGACCCAATTCCAGCGAACGAAACTTTTTCTAGCCTTAGTATGAAGTACATATGGCTGCCCCCATTAAACAAAGACTTTTCTAAATGACCCATATATAGAAAATGCATATGCTCCTATAGCGCTCGCTTTAAATATTTTTTATATAAGATATCTTATATACTCTATAAGATATCTCATATTTTATAAAATATCTTATAATTTATAAGATATCCTATAAACTATATGAGATATCTTTTAGTTAGAATAAATAGTAAAACACTTTGCCATGGAGTTTGATTGCCACTGTTGCCTACACAAATCTTTCTGATCTCTTACTGAATGTACAAAGTTGAGTTTTTAAAACCCTTAAAACACATATATAACTCCATGTTTGATTTTAGTAAAAGTTCACATAAGTGTTAAGGCGAAAACGGGTACGGGTTAGAGTTTTGTAAAGTTTATCGATAACAAAGATGGCACGATGCCAACAAGAATTACGATTTATATGTATACATCTGAAACTGTACATGCAGTTTGATCGGTTAATAAAGAAAAAATGAATAAAATTTTAGAAAATAATATACAATTTTTATTATTACCATTATCATTATTATCCAGTCTGTGGTCTAAAAACAAGAAGAAGAAAAAACAAAACCCTATTATAGTATATATCTTATCGAAAGCCATCCCACTAATTTGATTTAATAACTTATTGTTCTAGTGTTAGAAACTTACCAGCTGAGACTATATTTTGAAATTTAAAACCAAACAGAACACAACTTCACCAAAAATATAGGTAACACTAATAAGGATATTTAAATTTGGATATATATTTTATACATGTGACTCATAATATATGTAAACATTTCAACACAGACGTACAATGGTTGTTTTGTAAACAGATGATGTGTATTGGAAACAGGGGCGTGGAAAGGGCCTTAATTTTATTATCAAATGAATATTCAAAGCTTTGATAAGTAACTTGACACTCTTCCTTTCTGAAAAAATAGGGAGCTTTAAAATTTAATTTTGATGTAAAATTAAGACAAAAAGGATTTGATAAGAATATGAAAGTTCGTATAGCGTTTCACTTGCAGATTAGTCTCGGACTATCTCTGGTTATCACACGATTTTTCAAGTTATTTTGGATAAAATTAAAATGATGTCAGCATACACCACCCGCCCACATGGACCGATGTATGTTTTTCTATATCCAAAACAAACACCGATACTATAATTTGTACGTCAGATTAGTTAATTTTCCACCATCACATTTAAAATTCAGTCTCTAATGATATTCTGTGAATCGGTATGCATAATTATTCAGCCAAGTTCCAGGTGAACACTGGGTTAATCAGACAAAAAATACAAACATGTTATTCTATAGATGGCTTTTGTGAAAATTTAATGTTAAAAAATTAAACTTACCTTACTGCAACAGTATTTTCCTTTGTTTATTTTTCTAGTGACATATTTTTCGATATTCCATATATTCTGGGACAAGTTTCAACATGTCATTTGTAAATGATATTAAGGTTTACCTGTAGAAAAAAATCAATACACGATATACAGGTGTGTTTAAAGATTCAAAACATGAAATGTTGACAGTTTAGAATCAATTTATCTATATTTTAGACTAATGTATAAATCATTTTACAGTATATGGAAAATGACGTTTATTTATAAAATTAAAATAGAGTGACCTCCCCTTTCCTACTAAGACGCACAGGTTGGACTGCTTTCTAATGTCCGTTTTACGCACAGCAGTTGTTACTAAACAGTTTATTTATTCATTAATTTTATCCACCTTATAAAAATTCTTTAAGAAATTTTCAAGTAAACTGCAGGTAACCAGATAAACAGTAACTAGTTATTTTAAGTTATCTCGTGATGGTGGTGGGGGGGGGGGGGGGGGGGGGGTACTCTCCATAATCATCCGTACAAACGCTCGTTCCCGGAAAGAAATCAAAACCCCCGAAAATATTACTTCTTTCAAACACAAAAAAGAATAGTCTCAATAAGTGACCCCCCCAAGTAAATGTACCTTATTACAGATTTTGCATCATGCTGTGATATAACCCCCGATTTCCTTAAAATATCTTATGTCTTTGGAAAGATGGTACAAATGTGAGGTTCATTACATGTAGGTCCATGTGATCAGTGTCATGCTGACAATCCACGAATCAAATTAATTGTGTAAATACTAATGTATATTGTACATCAAATGGGCATAAATCTTCCTAAAATTTTAACACTAAAAAAATATCACATAATTTTCCGACCCCCCAAAAATAGCTCGGGAATATTTAACCCATAAAAAATACTCATAACCCAAAAACAGCAAAATTAAGAAAACTGAACCACAAAAAATAGTACAACCCTACGTACAGGAAAATTTTCAGAGTAACCCCCCGCTTTGCTTGTGATCCTAACTGTTGATTCTTAATATCCTGTGATTTGAAGACAACAATACATACGAGTATACTATTTGAATAAATACCCTAAATACAGTTTATTGAGGAGAACCCTCTCTTTTATCTCTTGCATTTCTATCTATAGTGATAATTAATGCGTATTTGTCTGTATGCAAATTGTTAGTTACATCTCCTTGGATCTTGATTTTTTTTATTTTAATTTAATTAAAATTTTTTATTTATTTTTTGTTGATGTTGTTTGTCTTTATGTCGGTGCATTTAGATTACTAGTATATTGAAAATAAGAATGATAACGTGTTTTAACATTTAAACATTTACAAGAGTTGCCCACATTGTAATATATCCCTATATATATACAGAACAGATATTTCACGGTACTAAGTTTATGAACGGAGAATGCCTGCCATGAATTTAAATACCACCCAATAAGATTTGAACGCTCTCTTTTGTAAACATGCTTTGTACAATTAGAATAAAAGAAATTATTATATTGTTCTTTTAACTTAATGATATTCATTACATAGATTAAAGTACACTGTATTGTGTATTGCACGGTCTCCAATAGCGTATCGTTAATAGACTAAACATACATGTTAAAACTCCATAAAGAAAATGTAAAACAATGGAAATTAAGATGATATTTTTCTAATGTGATACTTGTACATTATGGACAATGCATCACTTCTTAATCCCCTGTTCCGAACCAAAACGGCTTGGAAACATATATTGGGGTTTTTCGAGATTTTCTGTAAATGAGTACATGTCCTGTAAATGTACTTTGATCAATGGAATTTATGACTAGTATTGACTTATTTTGACATTTCTGTAGTGTACAAAAGCCATGTGACATTAACATTAAAAATGACTGCAGTAAGGGAGAATCCGGTGTCTCCATTCCTTCAACCAACTTATGTTATGCAAAATGGATATTTTGGTGGAATCACTATGGATTCAACCAACCTTAATTGTGTTCAAATCGACCACGAAGAGGAAGTACCCGTGTCAATCCGGAGATCAGTGGATCTTGGTTATATCACATCGACAACTATCGACAATGATTATCCTCAGAATAATACTGAAGAAACAGAGGTGGTACAATTATGTGAGGAGAGACCAAGATATAAAGATATGTCAGCTCAAATGAAGGAATACAATGTGAACTATTCTGGGCTAGTTATAATTCCATGGGATGAATTCGCAGAAAATCCACGTAAAATTAACGACTTGTTCTATTTAGAGAAAGATGGTCTCATCACATACGACACAGAGGAAGTAAACGTTTTCTTCCATGCTACAAAAATGAACAAACCAACATTCGGAGACATAAGTGAAAATGGTAAAGCATGGTAAGTTATCAATGTGTTACGTCACATTCCTTTTGCCCCTCGTTAGATTAGTGTCATTGTTATCTGGAAAATGTCTTTGATCAATCTATCAGCCGTTTAAAAATTTCTAAGAAATGTCAATTTCATGATTGTCTTAACTACGATGAAAGTACATGGAATCCATGACAATTTGAGGAACGGTTGGTCGTAAAAGAGTCAAAAACATCTCATTGGATTTAAAAAAAAAAAACCTTAATTGGTTTATTACATCTTACTATTTCACTATACCAATTGTGATGCACAACGTCGTTTTGTGGTCCCCATCAAAGAGCAACCATAAATGAAACGTGAGTAGGTTCATATAACATTTATAAAGATCAAACTTCTAATACCTTTATATTTAACAGGGTTGTCAATGTAGAGTCTATCAGAGATTTAGAACAAGTTAGAGTCTGGTTACTAGAAAGGATATCTGTGTTTGGTGTGACACTGGTAAAGAAAACCTCACGTTTCGGAAAGTCAGACAGAGGTATTTACACATCAAGATAAACATGATAAAAGATAAAATGTATAAATTCACAAAATTCAACTAATACAAGCATTTGATATATACTCTCTCAAAAAAGAAACGCAACATACAGAAAATAGGAAATTTACTTCATATATTATTTTCATAATTTATGATATAAATAATTTACACAGGAATGCAAAAATTGGCACACTTCTTGTTCATGAGTTCTTTTACCTTGGAATATCACAGTTTGTCACATATTGTCAATAAATCACTCATAAATTGTCAATATCTGGTATGTCCACCATTTGCTTGTAACACAGCCCCGACTCTTCTTGGCATAGATTGAATTAAACGCTGAGTTCGAACACGCGGTATCCTTTGCCACTCAAACTAAGTGCCTGCTGTAATTGTTGCAGATTTTGCGGTGGTGGTTGTCGTTGGCGCACGCGCCGATCCACTTCATCCCACAAATGTTCAATTGGATTAAGATCGGGTGATCGTGACGGCCAGCGGATCACATTGACATTCTGTTGTTCTAAAAAGTCTACTGTTACACGTGCTGTATGTGGTCGGGCATTGTCGTGCTGAAAAATTTCTCTCCGAATGTCAATTACGGGCAATAAATGAGGTCGTAAAATTTCGTCTCTATACCTAACAGCGTTCAGATTGCCTTGGATATGTATCAGCTGTGTGTTTCTGGCATAAGAAATAGCGGCCCACATCATAACACTGCCTCCGCCAAAATTGTCTCTCTCCACAACACAGTTTTGCGCAAAACGTTCGTTTCGGCGCCTATACACACGTATGCGACCATCTCGCTTTTCCAGTTGAAAACGTGACTCATCGCTGAACCATACTCTTCTCCAGTTCTGTAAATTCCATGCACGAACTGTAGTACACCATCTAACCCTCGCTCGGCGGTGTTGGCGTCTCAGTGTTGCTCCAAAGTAAGGTCTTCTTGCCCTCAATCCATGAGAACGTAACCGATTGCGTACTGTCTGTGCTGATATACGGCGCAACCCAGGGACGTTTACAGCTGTTTCTGTTGCAGCAATAGTCCTATTCCGCAGATGGAAAAGTCTGATGTAACGATCTTGCGCCCTGGTTGTAACACGCGGGCGCCCTGAACGTGGCCGATCTGTCGTAGTACCAAGCTGCAGGTAGCGTCCCCAAAGGCGTGAAATTGTGCTACGATGAACATTGTACGTTACAGCAACAGCATTCTGTGATTCTCCGGCCTCTAGTCGTCCGATAGCGATATTCCGGGTAGCAGCGTCTAACCTTGGCATAGCGTCACCTCATCAGAATTTTATTTTACGAATGCATTCATGAAAAGAAATACCGGGTTTTTATACCGACTGACTGAGCTAAAAAATAACCCATGATTTGCACGTGAAAGTCGACCCAGTTTTTGGCAATGCGTAAATCGTAGGGTGTCCCAGATTGCGACCAAAGTCGTTTACGGGTGGATGAATTTAAATGATTGTACCTGGAAACTTTTTATGAAGGTGTAATTATGATCATGTGTACATATATTTTGATATTTATTGGTTATTTGTCCGGAAAAATAATATTTCAAAAAGATAATCTGATGTTGCGTTTCTTTTTTGAGAGAGTATATTTAAAATAATGTTACTTTGGTTTCTTTTTGGACATTTGTGGTTTCAACACAATACGTGCAGTAATCTTCTTTTACTTTGAGATCAGGAGAACCCGAAACAATAATATATAATGTGAATCAGGTTAAAATAAAAGATATAAACAAAAAACCAAAAAAATCACCTTACCTTGTTAAAAAATGAAATGGAATAAAATAGATAGATAGATAGATAGATAGATAGATAGATAGATAGATAGATAGATAAATAAATAGATAAGAAAGTCCCAAATGTGAAGAACATTGCATAAAGTAGAAATGTCTATAGTTGTAAAGAAATATTGCCGCTTTACAAATCTTGACTTGGATGTCTGTGTTGAACGGTGGTGCAGACAGATAACAATTACAAAATGTGAAGCTTTTGGTACCAAATTAGTCATAACGAATGGCGATAAACGTGCTGATATGACGGACACTGAACATATAATCTGTTGTTGTTTTCCAATATAGTCGATTCAAGCAGAAAAGTTTTACTTAAATTCGGCAAAAGACATGATACAATTAAAAAATAACCTCTGCCGACTATCAGTACACAGCTCTGCGTTAAGGAAATACGAACTTCGCTTCCAAGACTGAACAACTAAATGGCAGTACATTTTTAAGTACATGTTTTATTTTCTTGTCAGTACCAACTTTCAAATAATCTGATCGAAATCTACATTCTATAGATATGACATGATCTACATTTTAGCATTTTGTTGCATTCACTTTGTTTTTAAGTATATGTGTTCTAAGAACAGTATTGTGGAATATTCAGATGGTTTTTTTTTTGAAATACCGTCACAAATTACATTACTTTGATTTCAGCACCATGTTTAGTTATGTTAGATCCGACAATGGGACACAGTGATAGTATACACGCAGCTATAATGAGATGTATAAACATAATGCAAGGAAGAAAGAAATTTTGTCTGGAGGTAATATACAGATTTCTGGTTAATATTTAGTGTATTACGTGTATTTCAGGTGACTCCAGAGTTATACCCTCCCCACGCACACTCGATCCCCGTTATATTTTACATAGAAATGTTGAAACTATTTAAATTTTACGTGTTCTGGCATTGAGACCTTGCCATCCCCGTGACTGAGAACTTGTCCTTCATCATAATAAAAGATCTCGAAGTGGAATTATCCAAGCTACTATAATACTGCAATACATTTTTAGTGTTATAAGCATTCCTCAGATTAACTTGAAAACGAATTACCACAGACTCTATTATGACAAGATGGTCAATGAAACGTGAAGTTTCTTATTAAATTTTAAAATCTGTTAATCTAATGCCATAGCCGGGGCAAAAAAAAATTATCCCGGTTTTTGGCTTTTTTTTTTGTTACACTTGTTGTTTTAGTCATGAATAAAATTATTCAAAACGTATGAATTCGAAGTGCATGTATGAGGCATAGAGAGTCTAATTTACTCCATTTACTAAGAATATATTAAGGACCAAAAAGTTTGTTACCTGGTTAAAAAAATGAAATAGAATAAAACAGATAAATAGATAGATAAGAAAGTCCCAAATGTGAAGAACATTGCATAAAGTAGAAATGTCTATAGTTGTAAAAGAAAATATGACCGCTTTACAGATTGACTTGAATGGCTGTGTTGAACGGTGGTGCAGACGGATAACAATGACAAAATGTGAAGCTGTTGGTGCGAAATTAGTCATAACGAATGGCGAAGAACGTGCTGATATGACGCACACTGAAAATATAATCTGTTGTGTTATTTGTTTTCCAATATGGTCGATTCAAGCAGGAATTTACAAGGTGAATCGTTTTTACTTGAATATATATAATGAAATGCAATTTATACCATTATTAGCAATATTTGGAATTAGTTAAACATGAAGTAAATACCCCCAAAGAGTTCTTCAGTTGAACTGGTGAATCCTTATTCCAATAACAAACCTACAGTCTAAATCGAGGTCTAAATCCATGTTTCAGTTCGAGGGAATGGGCATTACAATAATCAGAATGGCATAGGACCGGGTACTAATGCAGATTAAACCTGTAACTTGTTTCGGATACGGAGACTTGTTGTTTCCTTATGCTAGGTCATTCAATGTAAATCTGCCAAAATCCAAATGAAACTTTCGGGCAATTTCCCCAATCTTCCAAACAAATATAAGATAAAGAACAAAAACAAACATAAATTCCACACAGTCAGGGTGATCAGACCTTAGCAATTGTGAGGTTAAACTGACCAGTTTTATGGGTTTCCCAATTTCTTTTTATCTATCCCGATGCTTTGGTGTATAAAACATACTGTGAAATCCATTGAAGTGTAATTTTGAAAATCATTGGACGGAACCGAATTAAGAACACAATTATATTTTCGCTTCAGCTTCAGAGAAATTCACAATACAAAGACTTCCAACTGAAATTTGACGGGGAAGATCTCTTTCTGTATGGAACTTATGGCAGTGTACAGAATCAGCGGGCAAAACTTTTTAAAGGTACTGTTTTTTTTTACATAAAAAGTAAAACTTCAAAGAATACAATCATGGCTTTTAAGGTAAACAAAAATAAACAAAACGTTTCACAGTGTCAGAAATTGAATTTGATATGTAACGACGCAAAATCTACTTTGATTAAATTTATACACTGCTTTCACTGAGGGATCGCTGTAGAAAAAAGTGTTTAATCCATTTCTTACAAACTACAGCCCAGTAGTATTGCTCTTCTGAGTCATTGCAGTAAAGCTGGGCTAGAGTGAAATATTCAATAGAGCATAAAAATTCTAAAATAATAGTAAAAACATATGTAAATTGTCAACCAGATAGGATTATAAAACAATATTGAGATTTTTAATTACTTATTAATGTATACTTGTACTTCGGGGTTTTTTTGTTTGCGTAACCTTATGGGTATATATGCATTTAATAAATTAATGCGTTAATGGTATGCAATATAAATTCTATTATGCTTTGAATGTGTTCATTTCAACAAAATATTCTCAGAGTGAAAACTTAATTATAAGTAGTCGGTATAGTATCCTAGAACACTAAGTCGGTATAGTATCCTAGAACACTAAAGTTTAAGAACAGTACGTTTTCAGTATTAATTCACTTTTGCATTAAAATACTAGTATCCGAACAAATCCAACACATGGCACCATAAAGTGGTATTAACTGAGGTACGAATTGTATTTCAGATTTTCAGAAGGAAATATTTAGAACTAAACCAATAGATGAAGCTGGTGAAGTCTACCAGGGACTTCAGAACAGACACAAATACATATCGGTGAAGAAGGCTATCAAGGAAAAGAATAGCGAAAATTATTGTTATATAGAATATGTTACCACTGATATGAATGATTTACTGACAAAGGACAATGATAAATTAAAAGAAAAATTCCAGGACACGCTATTACAAAGCTATAACCATACGAGTAGTCCTCCAAATAAACATAGTCCTGTTGTTCAACATGAAACACTTAGTACGTCGACTACAGATATCTTTTATACAAGTGAAATAAAACATCTTTCAGGAAGTAGACAGTCGCTGGATGTTAATAGTGACATAAATCGTCTGGATTTACGTGAAGATATGGGTTCTGTTGAAAATTTTGAAAACACATGTGACGGTAAAAACAGCAACATACAGTCCTTTCTTGAGGTAGATTCCTGTTCAGTGAGGAAACCGGTATCTCCAATACAATCTGCTAGGACGGTAAATAGTGATATTATGATTATCACTCAATTTGATGACCAAGAATCGCGGACTGGAAGTGAAATTGACCTTAAAACATTTTTACAAACAGAACTAAATAATCCTCCACCCAAAAAATATAAAAAGAAAAGCAAGAAAAATAAAGGACATTCAAAACCACCCAAACCTCCAAGGAAGAAAAAAAGTAAAACGAACAAATTTGGTGTAGACAACACTGCATTTGACGATGATAGTGAAAATAAATTCCGTAGAATATTACCATCAAAACGTCGTAGTCTAGAAAGTATTAACACTATAGATACAATTGAATCTAACGACAATCTTCATAGCGACAGTAGTTATACAACTCTTCAGACTGGCAGTCGTGATTCACTCGATACTATGATGACTCAAGAATCCATAGAAAATATTCCCACGGATACTGAAGTCATATCGTTGAGTCCTGATGCAGAAATCGAAGTCAACCACCTTGCCAATGAAAATGATGAAAAGGTTTTTCAAATCAATGACAAATTACATCGTGATACAATGTCTTGTGAATCCGAACATGCGGAATGTGAAAATTATCAAAATAATATCAACGGTACAGAAAGTAAAGTGGTGTTGCAAGATAACATGGCATGCAATGACCTTGAAATTTCTGACTTTGAAGACGACGAGCAAACTGAAGAAAATAATGTTTCTTATCAAAACATTTCAAAAGTTCGCCATGGCAGTAGGCAACAAAACAACATACGTTGCAGTGCACCTTATAAATCTCTCCGCCAGAAATATATAGGCATGAACACAGCTGCTAAAAAATGACATGCATGAGGGTTTTACGTCCCAAGCACCCAATAAATCGTTTCAGTACTACATATGATTTAGATTATAGATTTTCACACCAGTCACTAGATACACTTTGTGATACAGATTTTAATACACTGTATCATGTGTATATGAATATATCAATAAATTCTCTCTTCATCAGTACTCAAGGTCAAAACTCTGTCTCAATGTGACTAGCAATAACAAAAAATGTTAGAGCAGACAAAAAACAAAAAAATTTATAAGGAAGATAAAAGTAGGGTGTGGGCTGTTGCACATGAGAAATTAATCCATATGCCATACTGTATCGTGATACAAAAAGCAAGTTATCATTGACAATGTTTTAACTGATTCGGTTCTTCTTCATTTACCGATAATTCTAGCGCTACATGTGCGTTAAATTGTGAATTGATTAACCGTGGCAACAATCCAAATATAAACTACGCAGCCAACTAACACTACCTTGACTAGCACGAAATAATACAATTTAATGCTAACTAAAAGTATTCAAACGAAGCAGTTGAAAGAGAAACGTGGAATATTACCAGCTTTACTCCATTGTAGTTGGAAAATGTAGAATGATGAACCACATGAACCAATAGTAAACCGAAATGTTGAAGATAAGATTCTAATCCATATTAACAAAAATAATAATAATAACAAATAAATAATATTAATTAATGCAAGGAGGACATTTAGTCAAATGTTCATGATGTTTTGTCTTCGGGACCAAGGATCAGGCAATATCGTGAAAGTCCATCTGCATAAGGCATCTGAGATGGGAAATAAATACCTGTAATCTGAATTAGTTACAATAAATATTAATATACTTCATTTTTGAAACTGCATTGATATTGATTACTGAAACATTTTGCAAAATGATATCGAAATCAGCATATAAATGCTGTAATATGCCCATGTGCCTTTAAGCGGGTGCATTGTAATAACACAGTGGTAAAAATCGTAGTCAACATATGATTGCGTTTGATATCGCCGAAAGAACGACGTAATAACAAGCGTTGTTTAATGTGGACAATTATAAATACTTAAGGTTGTTGAAATAATAAACTTTAATAAATGGTTTTCAGTATAACAATCATAATATAAATATCTTGTGAGGTTATACATTGTTATATGTACGAAATATTTGCCAGGTCTGAGTCACATATTACCATCCGCTTCGCGTCGGGTAATATGTCAGTCAGACCTGGCAAATATTTCGCAAATAGACGTCACAAGACCCTTATATGTAATTATTGCCATCTAAAGGAAGACAAGTTGGTCTGACCCAATGTAGTTTTTATATATTTTTCATTTAACTTGCAGACTTTAAAATACTGGCCTAGCTCTTACCAACGTTTGCAATACTGGCAAGCGGACATCTTGTTGGTAATCATAACGTATTGGCTTTTAAAGTGTGTTTGACCACAGAGTGTTAGGATAGATAAGGGGAAGGTTTTGGTACCCATAAAACCGCTTTAACCCCATCCGATAGCTCAGTATCTGTGACTGTTGTATCTATCCCCGCACTCTCGCGGAAAAGTCGGGAATGTAGCGATTGTCTCAGGCAAGGAAGCACGTGCCCACTTCAATTTTACGAAAATGAAAGAAACAGAGTAGATGAAAGGAAAAGACCTAAAATTCATTCTAAAGAAAGTATTTAACATTAATTAAACACCCTGAAAACTTTTGAACTAAAGTCATGAGATAGTACTAACTGTATTGTGGCTTTCTTCTATTCTCCCATGTGACATAAATGACAAATGTTAACCGTTCCTATTCACCATAAATTCATCTACACGCTACAAAGATCCACATCATGTAGACCATATATATAACCAATAAAATTATATGCATTTAATATAAACATCGAAACAATAGAATATCTCGCCTTCCAATACTGTGACTATATTTTAACAAATTTAGAAATCTTCACGGAGCTTTAAGTAATCTGTTTAATTTCTTTGAAGGTTTCTATATTTACATGATTTACACATTGATAAATTGCGTAAAAATAACCTTTATTACTTATAATTCCAAAGTAATGAAGAAATATGACGTTTTCCATTTGAAATTAACATTTTCCTCATGCACTATATTGCATGCTTACGTATTCATACGCACGACGGCATGAAAGGAATTTATCAAGTTATAAACTTTTTACCGGATGTTGCTGTTAGCCAATGAAATAACTGCATTTGGTGTTTTGAAAACAGAATTGGAATAATTATAAAACATTTCAGGTAGGAGGTACCTAATTGGGCTATATTTCAGATTTTTATAAAATTTGGCATGCAACTTTGAACTGTATCTGAATATCAAAAAAAAATAATGTAGGTCCCTTTAATACTTCCAAAATATGGTGTTCTAGGTTTTGGCAAACATATTGGTAAATACATAGAATGCACGCAGTTATCGCCCCAAAAAGTCAAATATTTAGACTTAAAATTATGATTTCTCAATATCCAGTCCCTAGAAATTTTTTTAAAAATGATAATTTATTGCCACTGAAATTCTTTTTTATTGATTTAGAATTATTGGGGGTCACCATATTCGTTTTTTTAGTATATTAGATTTATTACTGTATGAAGAGTAAAAATAAGCGTAAAAAAGCCAAAATAAGCGTAACCGTCGTCACGACGTCGCGATAAAAATGTAGATTTTTAGTGTTTTTACAGACAGGACCTATAGTTGAATGGTTTCCACAACAAAAACGAAGTTGGTGACCCTATGCTTATTTAGTATCATTGAGACTGAAAAGTTGAACATGTTAAAAGCAATAAAATATCGTTTTATAGAAAAAATCTAGGGATTAGATTTTGAGAAAAGACTATTTAAAGTGAAATTATTATTTTTTTTTCGGCAGTTTTTATATGACATCTACAGTAAATGTCCTTTATTTCAATGAATTTTAATCAACCTTATGAAAGACATATAAAAGCTAAATATATATATTTTTTTTTCGATATTTAGATGCAGCTTCGAATGTTCTAGCTGCATGTAAAATTTCATGAAAATCTATAATTTAGCGGATTTAGGTACCTCCTACCTTAAATAACAGATTTAAATGCCAGAATAACTCAAAAAAGGAGTAAAACGAAAAACATCCCAAGTAGACAGCTATGCATGAGATAATGGACCTACAATATTTATTCGTTTCGGTTTGCATTTTGAAATCTGAAACTACCAATATTCGTTTTGCCAAAAAGTCCTATTTATAATTACACATTTACCTCCCTTGCTGGCCTTGAAAGTTGTCTGCTAATTTGGATATTATATCGATCAGTGTTAAAATGCATTTTAATGTCGCAGAACATGATACTGGAGACGATGAACTCAACACGAGGTTATCGGAGTGGTTTGACTGGGATAAGGTGAAATATGCATCTGACATCTCATCTGTTTGTGATATAATATTAATAAATAATTTGATCAGCTGGCCTTCTTGGCTACTGTACTCTGTAGTCTCAGTTACTTGGACAACTGAATTTCTTACTTTTTATATTTTATATTTCTATACACATCAAATACCCTAAACATTAACATTGAATTTTGGAAACAAAAGTCACACATATTTAGCAGTGTGACTTTGTTTACACAATAAACAAATAATGGATCACTTTAAAGTTTAAGTTCTCAACTGATTTCTGTTTATGGCTATAACTGTGTTAATGTATTTGGTACTAATTAATATATATGATACTTTTACCTGTATAATTGTCTAAAACCTATTTTATAAGTGATATGAAATACCCTTAGACAATTAACCTCCTGCAGGGGAACATGATTGGATATTCTGTAAGACACTTATTAGACCTGATGTGAGGTAATTCATACATAATCAGGTCTGGTCAAACTCACAAATGCCAGTATATAGCCATTTCGGGTAATTATGCGCCTAATTAAACGCTGCGCTGAATTAAATGACAACATAGTAAACTGATACTCGCTCTTGTGAATAGGACATCATCAATTTACTCTCAAATGTGAGTATCTTCACCTTGTTTTATATTCTTTTGATTCCTGTAATGCAAGCGCATAATGATTATGATAATCAATCATACCTGTAAATTTGCTTAAATATAATCTTTATACATTTTTTAACCTTTCTACCGAGTGAATTAAAAATCTACCGTGCAATTATGAAGAAATCCAAGGTCAAAGTTGAGCAATCTTTTGGGTGTTTTTGCCATAGTTAACAGATTTCATCTATTGGGACTTAATCTTTTGTAAAACACCTGTAAAAGGACATAAGGTACTTAAATAATATATTTTTTTAATTGGATTTTTTTATGACTTATTTGCTTTTATTTTTAGAAAATACATAACTGGAAGTCACTTTTGCATTACGAAACTAAAGATGTTCAAGATGTTACACTATTTCTTTTGTGGTTTTCTTTTTATTTCTTTTTGTTTTATAACAATTATTTATGATTTATTTACAAATATTTTGTATTTCTGTTATGAATATTGTATAAAATGAACCTCATGTAATTTAAAATTTATCTGCCATGGGATTTTAACCTCCCTAGCCATGGAAAAATGAACCCTCTATAGTTTAAAAGTATATCTGCTGTGGTATTTTGACCCCCATAACCATGAACAAATCAATCCTGTGTAATATTTTAAGTTTATCAGAGACTGCCTCGTTATTTAAACATCCCTTACACATGTTACAGTGGAAAAATGAACCCTCTATAATTTTAAGGTTTATCTGCCATGGTATTTTACCCCCCTCCCCAACCATGGAAAAATGAATTTAAAAGCCATGGTATGTTAACCTCCCTAACCATGGTAAAATGAATACTCTATAATTTAAAAGTTTATCTCCAATGGTATTTTGATCCACCCCTCCCCTTACCATGGAAAAATGAAACCTCCTGTAATATTTAAAAGTTTACCTGCCTTGGGATTTCAACTCCCTTAACCATGAAAAGATGAGTCCCCTATAATTTAAAAGCCTACCTGCCATGGGATTTTAACCCCCTAAACATGTAAAAAGGATCCTCCTGTAAGTTTATCTGGCATCTAACCATGGGAAAATGAACCCCCTATAATTTAAAAGTCTACCTGCCATGAGATTTTAACCCACTAAACATGTAAAAATGAACCTCTTATAATTTAAAAGATTATCTGCCATGGGGATTTTAACCTCACTAACCATGGAAAAATGAACCCTCTATAATTTAAAAGATCTTCTATGGTATTTTTACCCCCATTACTATGGAAATATGAAACCTCCTGTAATATTTAAAAGTTTACCTGCTTTGGGATTTCAACTCCCTTAACCATGAAAAATGAACCCCCTGAAATATTTCAAAGTTTACCTGCCATGGTATTTTGACCCCCACCATGGTAAGGTGAACCCTTTTGAAGTTAATGTTATAAAATGGGGGTCTATATTCCATGGTGGTCAAAATACAATACAGGGAGAGGTCATTATTCAATGAGAGGGGGGGGGGGGGGGTGTCATTATACCATGGCTGAAAATTGACCCTGAGGTCAATTTCCAATGGGGGTCAAAATACAGTATGACACTGGTTTAATATTTGGGAACATTTTTTAAATTATCCCACTTTACTCCATTGAAAGAAATTCTCTCTGAGCCTGCTCTGATTTTCTACTTGGCAAACAATTTAGAGTTTGATTGAAAAATATCAGATTATATACATGTAAATTAGCGTTAAATTTTTCTTTTTATATTTGTGGTATTTAATGTTATTATATGATTTTATTAAAAGTATTACATGAATATGTTTTACAATGTTCTTTTATTGTTTTAAGAATTTGAAAGACAAAAAAAAACTGATATAAGACATCTATACTAAATTAATTAAGTATTTATTTAAAAAAACTATTAGTATGCTGATGTAAACGAATGGCATGTTTTAAGAGTTGAAGATAATTACAGATCAAAATTTGAATACCTCAGCATTGTGACTCTATATATATATATATGTTAAAAAATAGTAGCCTTTTTACCATATAGAAACAGTTTGATGCATTTTCTATTATTTTATGTTTTGACTGTTGATTTTGTGTAATTAAAACTTTTATTGCAATTTTGACAGTGACATTCATATTTATTGGAATTAGACAGTGGCGTTGTTTATAAACCAAATGCAGCGCATCATATTAGAATATTGGATTAAAGCATAAAGTACATGCATTTTCATTACATTGAGATTTTTAAATTGATTTAGAATGAAGCTACAAGATCAGAAATGATGCAGCTGGTTACAGAAAAGAATATAGATGAATTAAAGATACGTTTATTAAAAAGAATGGAATTTGGAACTGCAGGTATAAGTAAAAATGTTCATACCAATGTGTCTTCAGTATAACTCTTTGTATATCCACCTATAGGTAACCTATAGGCAGTCTTTACAGTAAATTTTTTGATCCATAGGCTCGAACCATATTTTGGAGAATTTTTTATATAGACATGACTGGCCTGTAAGTAAATTTTTACAGGCCCACCAGCATTCGTACTACTGGTTTATTGTGAAGAGTGCCTATAGAGAGAAAATTAGTTAATCCTGGTTGAAATGTAGACAACCCATAGGCCACCTATAGGTTTAGTTTTAGTACCTATAGGTACTGTGGTTTGCAAAGCGATTCCAAACGACATATCCTCAATATCAGTCAACTACATAAAAAAATATTTTTCTGTTCATTAAACATATTACTATCAAACACATATTGCAATTCTGATTTCTTAATCAGTGTTTTGATGTTCTGGTTATCTAGTGGATAATTAATAAGAACAATTTCTTCATTAAGGCCAACCTCCTTGGCAGTGCTTTCAGCCATGTTTGTTACATAATAATTTCACCTAACCATGCTCTCAACTGTGTAGGACTGGCAACCTATGGATAGTAAATGAACAAAAACTGTGGGTAAACTTAGGGTACAAAAGGTCACCCATGGTCAGATTTATTACTCAAAATTTCTAACCGTAGGTACCCTAAAGTAACCATAGGTCAGCTTAGGTGTATAACCAAACACACCCATAATCAAAGCTACAACATTAATGATCATTTTAAAGCAAAAATTCTTTCAGTATTTTTGTAGATTAGCAAATGATGAGCTTGAGTGCATTGCAAATTTGAATATTCAACTTGCCACAAAACAAACAGTTTTTTTCACTTTCTCATATTTGATATGATTTATATTGTAGGATTAAGAACAAGAATGGCTGCTGGATTTTCTATGATGAATGATTTAACTATTATACAGACAACTCAGGTATGATGTGTACATAATTATTTCAGAAAACATCTAGTATAAATTAATATAATAATTGATCTGATAAAAACATATTCTGTGTCTTATTCATTAATTTAATACATCAACAAGATGTGATTGTACTACCAGTAATTAAATTTCACACTTCAATTTTGGCTAATTATATTTTAATACAAGAAATAAATGAATTGCCTAAACAAGTTTGCACAACTAACTACTTACAAAGAGTTGTAATAAATGCTTACAGAAATGTCTGAATTTATTGTAGTGTAATGACCTGTAATAAACCACCCATAAAACAATGAATACTTATTCTTACACATTTATGGTTTTTTTGCTCTACCTTGAAATTGAATCGCATTTTACATTCTTTGTCCATGTGATTCATAATGCTGTGAAAATATTTATTTCAGCGGGCATCAGTTTTTGTGAGATTTGGTGAAAATTTAATTTTTTAGGATACCAGATTTTTACGTATTGTGTGACTTGTTATTTCTCATAAATATCTGGATATTCAACAGGATCCTTCTGATAAAAATAAACAAGTCTGACCAAAATTTTAAAAAATTGAGAAACACATCGTTACTATAGTTTTCTAATGTTAAGTTCAAACACTTGGCCAAATTTCACACATTTCCTCATTTGGGGTTTGAAGTTTGTCACATGTATTTTTGATAATAATACATGATGAAATTTATATTTCATTCATTACTTAAATTAGGGTTTTTTCTATATCTGTGAAAATCATGATAGTTGTTTATATCCAATCACCCAACAAACTAAATAAAATCTGAAGTATTGAATTTCAAAAACTATTCCTTTGTCACATTACTTATATTCCATGTATATTTCATAGTCTTAGTATGAAACATTTCAAATTGGTGTTTGTTACTTCTTGTTCTATATAAAGGCATGTTCAACAACTAAATGTAGCTTTAAAATTGTCAGAAGTGTTCAACAAATAATGGTTTTGCAAAGTTTTCCCCTATTCAGACTATGTAATGAAAAAATATATATTTCAGGGATTATGTCAGTATTTACTTACCAGCTGTCCATCAGTAAAGAAGAAAGGTGTGGTGGTTGGTTATGATGGTAGACATAACAGTGAGAGGTTTGTGATTGGCTCTTTCATTCTTTTCATTACACAGTACAAAATTCACAGAAGATATTAGATTTATTAAGAAGATAAGAACATACCATTTGCGTAGTGGATTGACCAAAAACAGACACCTAGGGGTTGCTACACCTTAGTACATATAACTCTTTAGTTTAGTTTATAAAATTAAATGATAGGGATATTTGGTGATGAGATGACATTCATGGATTAATGTTTATTAAGTAGATAAGAACATCTAAAAAACAATTAGGAAAGAATTTTACGCAGTCATATTTAGTTGTTACCTTAATATTTATTGTTTCAGTATACTCTTTGTTTTTTTTGTAGATTTGCCTGGCTTACAGCTACAGTCTTTATCAATGCTGATGTACCAGTCTATCTGTTTTCTAAAATGTGTCCAACTCCATATGTGGTAATTATTATTAAATAATATGAAAAACTTTTTAAAATGTAAATTTTCATTGAATTCTAACTTAACCCATGATTTTTATGCATTTTTATATTGTTTAGTTTCGAGTGTTCTGTTTAAAACTTGTGAAACAAATATTGGTGGAATAAGCATAAAATATCCATGAGAGCGTGTCATTTTTAGCTCACCTGGCCAAACGCCATGTGAGCTTTTGTCATCACTTGGCGTCCGTCGTCCGTCTGTAAACTTTTACATTTTCATCTTCTTCTCTGAAACCCCTGGACCTATTGAACTGAAACTTAGCCTGTAGCTTCTATGGAAGGTCCTTTACAAAGTTTGCATAAATCATCCAGGTCCATGAAACAAAATGGCTGCTATGAGTATTTACATGTTCTGATTGGTAGAGATTTAAAACTTCTTCTCCTCTGAAACTGTATAGCCAAATGAACTGATTTTTGGTATAGAGCATCTATGGAGGATCCTTTACAAAGTTTGCATAAATCATCCCGGTCCGTGAAACAAAATGGCCGCTATGATTATTTACATGTTCTGATTGGTTGAAATTTAAAACTTCTTCTCCTCTGAAACTGTAAAGCCAAATGAACTGATTTTTGGTATAGAGCATCTATGGAAGTTCCTTTACAAAGTTTGCATAAATAATCCAGGTATGTGAAACAAAATGGCCGTCATGAACATTTACGTTTTCTGATTGGTCGAAATTTAAAACTTCTTCTCCTCTGAAACCGTAAAGCCAAATGAACTGATTTTTGGTATGGACCATCTACATGTATGTAAAGTTTGCATGAATCATCTTGGTCTGTGAAACAAAATGGCCATCATGAGCATTTACATGTTCTGATTGGTCGAAATTTAAAACTTTTTCTTCTCTGAAACTGTAAAGCCAAATGAACTGATTTTTGGTATGGAGCATCTATGGAAGATCCTTTACAAAGCTTGCATAACTCATCCCGGTCTGTGAAACAAAATTGTCGCCATGGGCATTTACATGTTCTGATTGGTCGAAATGTAAAACTTCTCCTATGAAACCTTAAAGCCAAATGAAATGATTTTTGGTATGGAGCATCTATGGAAGGTCCTTTACAAACTTTGCATAAATCTCTCTAGTCCGTGAAACAAAATGCCCACCAGAAACCTTTATATGTTCTGATTGGTCGAAATTTAAAACTTACAAACTTAGAAGATCATTTACAAAGTTTCCAGAAATCAATCTAGTCTGTGAAATCAAATCAAAAGTTTGTGACTGCCAGTTGAGCGATATAGGCTCAGCATACTGAGCCTCTTGTTATAAAGTTGTAGCACTTAAAGTTTAAAAGATAAGTAAACCAGAAATGTGATGGACACAAAAGGGCAACAAATTTTGACTGCAACTAGAAAAAAAGTCAAGATTGGTAGGGACATTAATTTATCCGGCTGTTATGGCCATTAGCGTACTATTTTTTTTAAACTGTAGAAGTTGTCTTTTGAGTACAAGAGGAATGGTATTTTTGAAACACATTAACAACTTTATTTCGCAGTCAAAGATCTCCCCTGTTGGTCACCTAAGAACATGGTAATCAGTTCTGTACATTGAGATAATGTTGTAAATGATGGATATTGAGGTTTTTAAATTCAGTTTGGAGATTCGAACTTGTAAAAGAGTGGATAACACATTGTTTTTCATCAAATATATATTTATTTCAATTCAATAAAATTTTATTTGAAAGTTCATATAGGCCAAGTGTTATGATGTTCTTAATTGTTTTTTTCAGGCATATTCTGTGAATTATTACAAAACAGAATGCGGTATAATGGTAACAGCTTCACACAACCCTAAAGAAGATAATGGATATAAAGTGTACGGAAGTAATGGCTCACAGGTAAGTAGGATGTCAGTTTAAAAAAATCTTAAAGTAGTTAGTTGATATATATATATATAGTATGTGGAAGTAATGGTTGACAGCTGAGTAGGGTGACATCTTCACAAAGTCCTAAAGAAGATAATGGATATAGAGTATATACGTAGAAGAAATGGCTCACATATAAATAGGGTGTCAGCTTAAAAAAAGTTTATTAATTTATATTCAGTATGTGGAAGTGGTGGGTCACAGGTAAGTAGGGTGACATCTTTACCCAGTTCTAAAGAAGATAATGGATATAAAGTGTATGAAAGTAATGGCAATCAGGTAAGTAAGGTGTTAGCTTAAAAAAATCCTAAAGGAGTCCATAGATTTATAATTACTAAACTGTACAGTCACAGTTTTATTTTTGAAATAAATCCACCTCATATATTATATAAATTGCAATACATTATCTGTTTTGATTGAACAGGATTCACAAATTTAAACATTGAATTCATTTGCAAATGTTGAAAAAAAAATTTCTTGGTTCACAGTATATTGAATTAATGGTTCACAGGTGAGTAAGACTTTAATACTGTAGTAAGCTACATGTATATCTAGACATATTATTGACCAAAATTTGAGTTATTTAAGGAATAAGTAAACATAATGTTATATGAGACTCTTGTGAGAATTACTCATATAACATAATGTAACAAAAATAAAAGAAAGCATAATAAATGCCAAATTGGCAAAATGGTGCCCATCTTTCTATACATGCTTCTGGATGTTTGTAGATAGATTGTATATATTGTGTTATTCCAATTATAATTTCAGATTATTTCTCCTGTAGACCAACATGTAGCAAAATCTATTGAAGAAAATCTACAGCCATTGGTAACCTCATGGAATGCTTCCATTGTAGACAACAGTCCTCTGAAGAAGGATCCGTACAATGATATACTTAAATGTTACAATGAAGATCTGTCAAAGTTATGTTTTTTTAAGTAAGTTGTAAGGTGCTATATTATTCATCTAGGGTTGATATTTGATTGTCAGACATTGGTAACTCTTTTTAGAAATTTTAAGTTACACCAGTAAGTACAACATATTATGTGACAGAACATATATGTTTTACTGATTATAGACTTTGACAGTTTCTGTACATCGGTCTTAGATCTTAAGCAACCAACAAAAATAGTTGAAGTAATGGAAGTTATAAATTGTGGAAAATTCAAAGAATATTATGTATTTCAAGGTATCTATGGTGTTCTATTTAAACTTGAATAATAAACTTAAATAACCTGAAACTTATTGGTCGATTTTGATCTTATCTTACTCAAACATATTGTTTAGATGAGCTGTTGTGCTCAGTTTTGGTCTGTTATTCATTCATAAGTCTACAATATTAATTAAAATGAAATTTTCTCTCATGGAAATACTCAGTTGCTTCAATCCAATGATATATATGATTATTGTGGTTCTTTAGTTCTTTGTCAGAGATTATGACACCATGATGTGTATTATGACATTGGGAGTCCTAAGGTACAACATCAGAAAAAACAATATCAGCAACACTCACATGCTAAAATGGTTTCATTAAAATGTACCAACATGGTTAATTAAATATTAAGGTCATTGTTTTAATATGCACTTGCTGGTTATTAATTACATGTATATTATTAATTTATTAAATATACGTAATGCAATTATAAAGAATTTCTGATTTAAACAAAATATTTTCAGGGAGAAGAATGCCAAGACAGCAGTTAAATTTACATATACAGCAATGCATGGTGTAGGTTATCCTTATGTTTTAGAAGCTTGTAAAACATTTGGATTTAGTGAACCCATCTCAGTAATAGAACAGGTCAGTATACATGGGAGTAGATAATTAATATCAGATACATGTATATAGGTCTGTATATATACAAACATTTGGGTTATAAAGAACTACTGTGAATTCATTTCATTTTTAGGGCATCCGTTTTCATGCTTTGATGAAACTTTTTATATTTCATGTACACCAAATTACATACTTATGTCATTTTCTTCTAATAAAACATTATGATAGAGTTATTTTGTTCAATATCTCCATTTGTAGTTTCTTTGCACCTATGAAAACCATGTAAATTTGTTTCAAACAGCATACTGGTATAATAAATTCATGGCTCTATGTTGATCCCAATTTAGTTGCCATAGCAACTTAAAAATACGTTTGGCACCTTGTAATTCATGTAAGTCGCCAAATTGGTTATTTAATCTTTGAATTTGACAAAACTTTGATGATCTTTGAAATGTAGCTTTTAGTCTGTCTTTGACTTTGGTCCTGCGTGGATTTGAATGTTAAGAGAAAAATGATTGTCCATGACACACATTAATGACCACAATGTCAGTTCAAAAAGTATTATTTTTTGTAATACATGTATGTTTATCAGTTATTGGCACATAGAAATTTATCATGGCGACTAAAATGTTTGATTGGCGCCTTAAATTTTTACTCTAGAAGCCAATGCCGCCTTGAACAAAAGCTGTACATAGAGGCCTGGAATTGACACTAAATTGTAGAAAAAAGGGCAGATTGTGACTGTAATATATGTTAGTAGTAACGAAGAGTACTATGACAATTTTTTTCCTTGACAGATTATGCCTGACCCAGAGTTTCCAACTGTACGTTATCCAAATCCAGAGGAAGGAGAGGGTGCATTAGTGAGTAAACTGTCACACCATAAGATTTAAATTTAAATTTTCCTGATCACTTTACTTGGCATCATACTCAATTAAAAAACTTAAAAATGATAGAATTTTCATTTAGAATTGTTTAAAATACATGTATATATTTCTATTTTTATAGGAGGATTTTTCAAATATCTTTTTTACAGTCATTATCAATAGACACAGCTGATGCAAACAACAGTACTGTTATATTAGCTAATGATCCAGATGCTGACAGATTGGCTGTTGCTGAAAAACTAGACGGGTAGGCTATATATTTCAATCTGATAAATAATCTTATGTTTTTCTATCATGAAGTTTAATGTATTTATTCAATACATTCATTACTGGTTTTAGCAATATGACAAAATCTTGAAGTTGATAAATCAGTAGATACGTGTATGTTGTAACCAATCATCAAATATTTTTAAAGAAACACACATTTTTGTGTCGCCTGCGGAACGCATGGTCGACACATAGGGATCACTATCTGTAGTCTTGCATCTTGTGTCGTCACACTTTTCTTCTATCCTCAACTCCTCCTAAACCGCTCAAAGGAATTTGATGAAACTTTCTCTGTGCATTAACCTTAATGCACAGGTGTGCATATATATTTTATTTGTAAAAATTTTACTTTTTTTTGTGTAAAAATTGACATTTTTGCAAAAAAAAGGGGGGGGGAAACTTCTATCCTCATCTACTCTATAACCACTCAAAGGAATTTGATTAAACTTTCTCTGTGCATTGACGTTAATGCGAAGGTGTGCATATATATTTAATTTTTAGAAAATTTTAATATCTTTTGTAAAAATTGACGTCCGCAGGCGACACGTCTTCCTTGGAAGACTCACACATTTTTTTATTTTTTCTATGGCCCAGTTGGCACTGTAGGTTATGTTAATCGGGATTATCATTTACATGTACTTACCACTAAAAATGATAATTTTTGCCTTTATATAAAGACAGTAGTGAACAACCCATATTTACTTACCGTGGGCTAATAATCCATCTTTCAAGTGCTATTCAAACAAACTCAGGCTGGTATGGCCATATTAGACTGGGTGCATTCAGACATATATACTTATGCTGTACATGATTAACAAATTAACACTAGACCTAATTCATATCTGACCGAGTATCATCTTTGGACCTATGATACACGGTCAGAAATGGATTTGGCCATGTATTAATCTGTAATAAACTTAACCCAAAACATAAGTAAGTTGCTGTAATCATGCTATGCTAAGTACTGTGGGCAAGGGTTAATCTGACCTTTTACATATAGGGGCCTGTACCCATAAGATTGGGAATTTTATATGCGATTTGTTCAAAATTGGGAGAATTTGTCAGAGTTAAGTTCAATGATATTTCTACAAAAAAATATTATGTTTAAATCTCTAATGTATAGATCCTTGCATTTTCTATTAAAGAAATCACATAGTTGTATGTAGTTTTTATTTATTTCTCAAAATCTAAAGTTCAATTTTCCTGGGCATTTTATATTTGAACATATTGACTAGTTGATCATCATTCTTCTGAGGTATTTTAGCTGGTATTTCATGTGTTTCCGCTATTTCAGGATTGTAAACACTTGACAGTAATGTCCTGTTGACAAGAAGAATGATCGGTAGCTGTTTCAGTTGTCGGTGACTTGTTTTCTGGGGGCTGCGTGACATTCACATTGTCCGTGAAATTCACTTCGGTATTTCTGTTAGTATTTTCCACAATAACGGCTTTAATTGCTGGTCTAAAAAATCCGAAGGGTGAGGACAGGGTTTTGATCCCAGAAGGGGCTGATTTTGGCAGTTTCTTTTTGTAGTACTTTGAATTGTGGGACATTATTTGTCACACTACACAATCTGGACGAGAAATGAGTAAACGGAAAACGAACCGATAATATATAAACAAGATTCATTACGTTGTGACTGGTTGCCGCTTACAAGGAACTTTTAGGGACCAGTATATCATGTAAACAAAACGAAATTCAATGCGATCTTCGGTAATATTTATACAAAATAGTTGAACACTATAGGATTGGGAATTTTATTACTTGACATTGGGAAAAATAAAAAAAATTTCCAATTGGGGATGGGGCTGAAATTTGGACCCAAAATGCATTACAGATTAGGCCCTGGTGGGTTAAGTTAATCTCTGTGTGAATGTGACACAGTTTGACATGAGCTAATCACGATCAATGTTTATAGTGAGAATTTGCCCCAAATCTAAATCAAATACCGGTAGTCTGTTTTGTAGTGGTAAATGGAAGATATTCTCAGGAAATGAAATAGGAGCTCTGTTGGGCTGGTGGAGCTGGCATGCCTACAGACAGAAGAACCCAGATGTACCAGGTAATGAATATAGTATATATTTATATAGGCATGTGTGTAGGCTGTGGTAGAAATATTTCCAACACTTGTAGATTTTAAACATGGCACAATGGTATGTCTATTGTCTGTTAGATAGAAGTATGAAAAAAATTAACCAGGTATTCTTTTGAAATATCAGACCATTTGAAAAACAAACTGAAAGATAAAAATTGCCAGTTATGAACTTTGCTCCAATGTGAATAAACTGCATCAGTGGTCTCGTGGTAGCATGCTACCCTCAAAAATCTGTCTCAGTGTGTTGGACTAGTACAAAGCAGGGTTAGTATTCATATCATACCACATGTTGTTGTCTGGATATGCATGTTATAATTGCCACTGGATGTTAAACAGTAATTCATTAATGATTAGCTTTTATGATTTACTACTGTTTCTATAAATATACATGTAGCTTAATGGGTGCATTTCAAATATTCTCTTTGATGTACTTTTTTTACAGCATCTGATGTATATATGTTAGCAAGTACAGTGTCATCAAAAATACTACAAACAATAGCGAGACAAGAAGGCTTCAATTTTGAAGTAAGTTTATACAAAAACTCATGCTAAATGTTATTAAGATTCATAATTTCTACATTTTGATTTTTTGGAACTTCCCTTCCATTGCTATTGTACAGATTGAACTCGACATTCACAACTTCAATGAGGGAAACATCGATTGAAACTTATAGGACTGGTACTGCAGTATAAACAGACATGGGATGAATATTTGGTAACCCAGTATTGAAACGCTTCCTGTTTAACAGTGCCACCTAACGAAAAAACATCAACGTGCCGCAATATATTGTCGCCAAATAGTCCCTACTAATATTGTTTGTTGTTTTTGTTGTTTATGAATATTTACCAGTAATAACAATTGAAATCTTTAAATCAACTTGGTTTGTCCTTTCGGAAATTGGAAAGATAATTTTTGACCAAATCACTGTCTGTAGAAATTTGTAATACACAGGCATGGCTATCATACTTTGTCAACAAAGGAAGAAGCATTTGAAAGCTTGGAAAATACTTCCACAATTACTCTTTTATGTGGCCCGGTCCGACCGCACTGGGCTTCGCCAATGTCACAAAATGCGATTTTTTTATTCAATCTGGCAACAGAATTTTATAGTTGGCGATATTTCAGACGACAGAATTTTTCAATCTTTTTTAAAAAAAACTGACACTAATGTGAAAACATTTTAAAATGGTGACTAAGAAACATCATTTGTCAGTTTTATATAATTATCTATGATAATTGAACAGTTTACATCAGGCTAATAAATACGGCAGGTGATTGAACAGTCAACAAACACATAATCAATAACTCGCACTTGCTGAGATCTTTTACACTTGACTGCTCAATTGATTGACCACCCTCTGAGGACAATTCAATTTATACACTAAGACAATATTATATTACAAGAATTTTCATTACCATAATGACCCTTATTATTCGACTGCCTAATTATTCGAAACTTTTGAAAATTCAAGCAAAATTGAATTTTTTGATAACTCTTATTATTAGACAGTTTTAAAATTGTCAAAGTTCCGATCGTTGTTATCAGGTGGTGACAGTTGGTAAATGTAATTTCTTAGGTAAGTTAATTACTTTCGGTCCTTATTGAGTGTTTATTTCATCTTTCTAAACCATTTCAACCATCTATCTTAATAAATTTAATTAAAACAAGGTAGATTTTTGAGTAAATTTTATTGAATTTTTCCTACCGGGAAGTTTACTTTTGAAAAGAAATCCAAAACAAGTTCAGAACAGAATTGTGTATTCAGGTTTCTGAGAGAAATAAATATTAAAATTTTCTAATGAAATGAATAATGTTTTGACAAAATGAATTCTTTAATCACTGTTTACTAGACATTTAAAAGTTATAGTTATAATATATTCTGAAAAGACGACGAGACAACAAACGTTGACCATCTATTGTAAAAATCATTTCTGAGATGCTCCGAATCCAGGTCGTCAACAACATGGCAAGTCATTTGGAGTTTACTACTGATTTCGTTTTCAACATTAAAACAACTATTAATTTTAAGGTACAAAACGATAAATTCATGAAAGAAAAATGAAAAAACAATACCGCATGTATGACTTATTATTTTGATTGCTAATCCTTAAGTACATTGTCCAGGTCGATCTTATGGAGTCAAAAAATGACAACGATGTGGACACAAATACAAAAACTATTTTTTCGACGATTTTCCAATTTTCATGAAAAATATGTGTATTTTAGTGTCCAAGAATTAGATTAAGTACAGTAGTGAATTTTATTACTCATGAAAATAACTTTACATGCTTTTAACACATTTAACAGGTGTTTAAAAGCATTATATTATAAAATTTCCAATCAGCAAAGATTGTGATATTACTTCCGTTTTAACATCAACAAACACATGTGGAACAATCAATGTTTTATTAGGCATGCCATCAAAATAAAGGTCATTTCAGACAAAAGATAGGAAAGTTAACTGTCATTAAAACTATATTTCATCAAAACTACTTTTCAGGTCATGTTATTTCAAATAGTAATAAATAAAAGTACAATCTTGTATGTTTCAAAAATAAGGGGGGGTAGGGGTGTCTTTGCAAACAAATTTTGAAACTGGTGACAAGAAGGATGCTTTGGCAATTTTTTGGTGACAAGTTTTTGAATGCAAGCGCGACCCCAATTGATGCTCATAATGTGGAAATCCCTAGATGTCACTTAATGGATATTCATTTGTTGGGAAGCTATGTTGTTCAACATGGAACTCAGTAAGGGTATGCAAAGGCTTAACAGTCAACTCTTGTTTAAATGTCCACACTCCAGAAGAAAGCTGTAAAGAAAAGTAAATACTGTGGATTTATTTATTTTCGTGGATACCAATTTTCGTGGATAGCGAAAAAAAGGCATTTTGTGGGATAAGTAAATTCGTGGATTGCTGGCTTAGAAAAAAATATATAAAAAGTTGTTGAAATACTGAAATTCATGGCTTGACATATCAGATATCATGAACTGCGACAAAACGTGCCGATCAGAAATTGATATTGTACAGTAAAGTACTGATTTTAAGCGCTTATCAAACAAAAGTCTTAACAAACAGATTCTTCAAATTTTGTACGGAATAAAGCTTGTCATGAATTAAACAAGATTAACAAAATCCGTAATTATCTACTTGTTAGGTTAATCAGGTGTGAAATAAATATTGACAAAATTGCAATCACTTGTCACCAAATACCTCGGGGCATATACATCCATAGTTTTTAATCCAATTACGATAATTTCAATAATTTCTGCTCATATCTTTTTACAAGATGTTCTTACGGGTACTGTAATTTATGAGAAACTCTGTATTGTTTTGGCCTACTTGGGATTACTATTTTTCTTGAATGTTTGAATTAAAAAAAAAACTGAAGTGAATTCAGCAACAATTTACACAGTCTAAATATTTTTAAAGAAAACTGTTTGAGCTTTATATGTTACCAAAGACAAAATTACATGAAACACTGTATCATATGCGGATATAGCTAACTCATCATATGTCAGTATCCAAGTACATGCTGTAAAAAATGCAATTGTTCAATGTTGTCTCGGATAGGTACATCAAAACTCCGTGGTTTCAAACTTGAGTGCATTTAAGCTCAAGTAAAAATATTATTTTTCGTTGGATATTTAAATTCGTGGTTTACTGGGACCCACGAAAACCAGGAAAATTGGTATACAACGAATTTTAATTAATCCACAGTATACAAGAGAACTTCCACCAGTGCTTTCAGCACATTGATTTTACAGATTGAGAGTTAAAAAAATTCTTGTTTTCATCTAGGCATAAAGTACTGAGAAGTCTGTTCAATATATGATTGTATTGAATATATAAAATGTCATGGATAATGATTTATTTTGATAAATTAGCATTAAACAGTAATAATTAATTGAATTTTGTGTATGGTGGGGTAAAAAATGCCATCAGAAAACATAAGAATATTGCATATAAAAAAAGAATGACGATGGCAGTAATTCCTGTATTAGTGATGGACAGTTTTATACATTTACTGAACGACATCATTGATGGCTAAAATAGGTACACCAAATTGTTTAAATTAAAAAAAAACCAAATTTACTGGTTCATTAACTTTGTAGTACCGGTATTTTAAGTGTATTCTTTGAATCATATCATTTATAAATGTCCCCTCCTTGAATTTACCTTTTTCTTTCTGTATATCAGTTAATTTGGTTTGATTTAGTTTTTACGTTTTGGTTCATTTCTCGAAAACCCATTGAGAAAAATCAATGATTATCCCAGAAATTCTCTTAAAACAACACAGTTCATCTGGGTCACTTTTACATAAATTTTATGCATAACGTTTTGCATTTATTTACATATCCTAGGATTCCATGGTATTATATGAATGACACTTGATCACTTTAATCCTCTTATATAATGAGTTTTTCCAACAATTTGGTCATCATGACCTACATTTCATGTTTGAGTGATTCAGTTAAGTTTTTGCATTTAAGTCTCTTTTTCAGAAACCTATTATATCAATGATATTACACCACTTTATTCATATTGTATAGTGCAATAAGAGTCAGGAACTCTTGAGTTACCAGAACCTACATTTTTATGTTTGAGTGACTTTAGTTAAATTTTTGTATTTTTAAAGAGCCTATGGTGATATATTATTGATATTTCAAAGAACTTTACAATCAATTTATATAGTAAAAAATAAAACATAGAAAGTTTGAGTCATTATGAACTACATTTTAGTTGAATTTTTGCATTTAGATGTATTCTTCAATAACTGGTAGTAATATATTAATGATATTTCACAACTACAATCATCTTACAGTCTTTAAGAAATTGTTTTGTGGTTTGTCTAACAGAAACCCAAATTTGGTATTTTGCTCCTGTATGTTCAACTGACGAATTTTTGTCTGACCGACTGGATTTTTGTCTGAATTTGTTCGATCAGATAGTATTTCATAATTAATGACTGCTTACATAAAGTACAGCACAGCTTAGTAACATTTTTGTCACCACAACCCACATTTTATGCTTCAGTGACTTTGGTTAAGTTTTTGCATTTTAATCCATTTTCAAAAAACCAATGATGACAATAATATTGTAAAACTGCAACCATCTTTTTTAATTCAACACATATAAACAATATATGAGCCAGTATAACCTACATTTCATGCTAGAGTGACTCAAATGAATAGAATCCTCTATAATTTTAAATGGAATACCAACTAATATATTATAATGTAAATCTTTCATATATCTAAAATATTTCTCAAAATGATTTACTCCCATAAATGATAGAATGGAATAATATGTTCTGAGAACAGGGCATCTGTGTCTTTCAGACACAATTTGTAATTATATTAATGTGTTAACTCTTTTAATTATATTTTAGGAAACATTAACAGGTTTTAAGTGGATGGGAAATAAAGCAGATGAACTATTACATCAGGGGAAAACAGTTTTGTTTGCCTTTGAGGAGGCAATAGGTAGTAATCAATTAATTAAGCTAATATTGATTTGCAGGTTCTGAATCCTTCCCCTAATCCCTTATCTTATATATTTGAAAATATAAAGGAATATGGTGGAGTATCAACGAGACAACATCCCACCAGACTGAATAAGGAAACAAATATTACGTATAGCTGATTTGATTTTCCAAGACTTCCAAAAATGCACTCAATAATTTCTGAATTATAGATTGACAGATAATTTTGGTATAGAATCCAAATATTAGAATTACAAACAAAGACAATACAATTTGGTAACATGACAACATGACAAGGAAAAATTAAATGTATATAAAAATCCTTATCACAGAGATGTTTAATAATTATAACAGTTATCTCCCATAGAACACCAGATTCATAGTTTAATTTCTTATTTATTTCTATTATAAATCTTAATAAAAATGTTTTAAAGTGCAAGTGTACCACCACTTTTATGTATACAAATTTTGTGGATATCAAGATTGTCAGGAAAAATATATTTAAAACTTCTTTAGACATATTTGTAAATTAAGGGACAATAAACATGTTAAATAAACATGAAACTGCAAAAAGGATATTTAATTTTCACTGTCGAAAAATCAGCAGTAGAATCCCTTCCCTTATAAATAATGTTAAGACACTAATTCTACATTCTATACATACATGTATATATTAAAAACCTAAAAACCAGGAATTCAGGACAGTGTAAATTTAGATTTATTCAAGAAACAAAAGCTAATAAAACATGGCAGAAAACTTTGCAGATTTACTCCATAGCTCATTGAATTTCATTAATTATCCTTTCATTGTAAGTAGTTGTTAAAGATTTACAATAAACTTGTGCATCAAAATTGTTATAGCAAATATGTTATATTTGAAATCATTATTTCCAGAATTAAATAGTGATAGTATTACACAGTTTTATTTAAATTATATACTTACTATCATTTTAGGTTTTATGTGTGGTTCCAATGTTTTGGATAAAGATGGAGTTAGTGCTTCCATGGTAACTTCAGAAATGGCTGCCTACCTGTATGAAAATAATCTGACATTGAACAAACAACTAGAGAACATCTATCAAAAGTACTTATATTCTTCACAATACCACCTGGATAATCAAGGATGATTGTGTTCCATGTTTTAGTGAAATTCCAATTTTTGCAATACAGATTTTATTTATTACTCATAGCAACTTGGCTTCTGTTACAGCATTTCCACTTTTCATGGCTGTCAGAATCATCCGTGGATAACTCAAAAGTGCTTTTTAACTTTTTTTAATGGTGATTCTTGATTATTGGCTGAAAAAAAGAAATATTCTGATAATTTTTTTTCTTAGAAGTGTTGAAAATTATAGCTGGCCTAACAGCTTGCAATAGGCTATTTTTTCAGTCTTAACTCTTACGATGTTTAGTGAAACAGTACCCTGGTGGTCAGGTAAAAAAGATCTTGCCTTCATTGACTATATCAGCCTGCTCATTAACAGAAAAATATGTGTGACTGAAATGAGAAAACCTATGGATTTATTATTGATGTGAGAAATGATATGAATGGTGTCATAGTTGAAATATGCAACAAAACAAATCAGCTAAAATGAATTTTAAATTATATAGCAGTTTTTACCTGCCTTTTCAATGGTGAAAGTATGTCTAGTGGCCACTCGTCTCCGTCCATCCGTCATGCTTGGGGGTACATACTTTGTGTAATCTGAAACTTGGACTGTATTGAACCAATATTTTTAAAACTCTGCATAGTGTTTATATACATATTGAAGATGTGCACCTCCTATTTTGGACAAATTTGACAAATTTTGACTATGAATTTTGCATGTTGAACTTAGCCATTTTCAGCAATACATGCTATGAACAGTGCATACTTTGTGTAATATTTTACTCCGACTGTATTGAACCAATATTTTTCAAACTTTGCGTAGTGTTTAAATACATATTGAAGATGTGCATGTCCTTTTTGGGGGCAAATTTGACAAATTTTTACTATGAATTTTTGCATGTTGAACTTAGCCTGACAAACATATGAAGGTGACGCAGGTCCAGACATGTAATTGGTCTTGTTTTAGTGAGTCAGAATGTACTGTTATGCTTTTTTTAGTCAGAAAATTTTGCAAAAAATTAGGCTTGTGTCTGGTATATTTTCACCAAATTCAGATTCCTAATGTAATAATGTTTAAAGATGCAGTGATTTTTTTTCATATGTAATGTTACCACCCATTTGAAAGGAGTAGGGGCATTAAGGCCAGTTTTTGGCCTACAAATATTGACATTTAAGGAATGGATTCAAAATTAGCCTGAAGTTGGTGAAATATATAAGATGCTTGAAAAATAAGTCAATTCAGTTTCATTTTCAAGCATTGTGATGTCATATAATATTGCTACTTTGACCAAATATTTTGAAAATGGCTGATTTTTAGCACTTTTCCATGCACATTTTGCTTCAGAAAACATTGTACGCATTCCAGAAACAAAAAAATATTTCTATATGGAATGTTAAATATAACGTTGTTTCTTGCATGTGCAGGCAATTTCCCATTGCAAAGTTTGTGTAAATTGGCAAAAAAATCATAAAAACTAGAGATTTTTATGAAATTGCATCATTTTGGTGATGGTTTATTGACATAGTAATGTAAGAAATACGGTACTTTTCTTTATTTTTAACAAAGTAGATACTTTTAAAAGCTTATTTTTACAAATATATTTTTTTCCTTATCTGGAATTGTATTTTTGGCCATATTTTAGGCCAAATATGGGCCTTAAATGAATACAATACAGTAGCAGGGGGAGGTGATAACATCGCCATGATATACACATTGTGAAGTCATAGTATCTGTCAAGAAAAATCCTTTAACATTCTAAAATTTGACATTCTTTTCAAATATCTCCATAATAAGCACATGAACCCCAATTTCTTTCCGTTGGAAACAGACGTCCATTACTTCAAGATATTTATACCAAAATTTAAAGAATAAATCAGTAGAGGATTTTTTTCTAAATGCATCTAAAGTTACCAAATGATCATCAATGTTCATTATTTAACCAAAATTTGCATAATTTTCTAATTATTTTATTGATATTTGCCCCAGTTATTTATCAGAGAACAATGCCTATGTATTTGGGAATATTTTACAAAAGCCCCAGTTAAGTTGTCCATTTAAAGATTTTTGCTCAAATATATCAAAATCAGTGTCAAATATCTTAAAAACTAAGTCATGAAAGTATATTTTTCTTTGCATATGCGTAAAAATTGACCATATGGTAAAATTTGAGCAAAAAATCAGTAGAGGAAACTTACTGTATCGTATTCCCTCAATGATTCATGTCCTTTATATACACAGGGTGATATTTGTCAGATTTTCTTCCATATACATGTAATATTGGGTGGAAGAAATTTGTCGTAAAAATTTCAAAAGTTGAATGATTAATTTCAGATGCCATATTTTTCATTTGACTGAACTGATAATTCATATAGTACAATAATCATAAATAATATGATTTAATGATTAAAGAAAATGGTGCGTGATTTATTGAAAATATTATTGTTTATAAAAATCTAATCAACTCGGTTAAGAAGAAATTACAACTGGTGTTCAGTTCAAAGTAATTATGAATATGATGGTAGAGGGTTACTAGTTATTTAGATTTAAAATTTCCTTTAAAGGTCTTCTTCTCTGAAACCACTGGCCCATTTGGAGCAAAACTTGGCAGCAGTGGTACTTAGTGGTCCCCTTTCAGAAGGATATCCAATGACACCTCCAGCCACCCAAGATGGCCACCAGAGCTGAACATAGTTTCACATAAGACCTTCTTGGAAACCACAAAGCCTATTGGCACAAAACTTGGCAGTAATGGTCCGTAGGTGGTTCTCTTTCAGAAATATATCAGATGACCCCGCCCGCCATCAAAGATATCTGCCAGAACTGAACATATTTTAACATAGGACCTTACGGGAAAATTCACTGAAGGATCGTTTTGTTTGAAACCAGTGAGCCAATTGGAACTTAACAGTAATGTTCCTGACTGCCAGTCAAGATGGACATAGTCAAACAATTTATTCAGCAAATGATTTCCAGATGAGCAATACAGGCTCCTGGGAGCCTCTAGTTTGTTTTTTGTGGTAGATCCAATATTTCTGTGTAATGTATATTATAGTATTTATTTTTATTATATTCTTACAGATATGGATACCATTTAAGTTTGAACTCGTATTTTATTTGTTATGACAAGAATGTGATAGCACAACTATTTAGTGATCTTAGAAATTTTAATGGATCTGGCAAGGTAAATTATTATTGGTATTTCTACTCAGTAAATTTTGCTTCCTACAAAAAAATTCTTCTGTAAACTATTTTACTCATTATTATATGATTTCTGTTTTTAAGAGACTTTTAAGGGGCTGACATTTCAAACAACAATTATAACAGTTTGTCAGGGTGTGTCCTAATAGATATAGCAATTATATTTTTGTAACCATCATGATCCAAAAGCCTGTAAAATATGTTAATTCATTAATTACTGAGCTTTAGCAGTGCAATATTTAAAACTCATATTTTAATTCTTGCACATAATATTGTATTCCATTTTAGTATTTAAAATTATAGATTTCTGGACTTTAACCAACCAGCCTATTTAAATCTACAGTTTTAAGACAATACCTATCATATTACATAAATTTAATTTTGAAAAAAAAACCTGGTTCATCTAAATCTTATTCAATTACAATTATAAATGATTTATGATTCTTTAGCATCCTGATACCTGTGGTCCATACAAAATTCAATATGTTAGGGATCTGACAACAGGATTTGACAACAGTAAACCAGACAACAAACCTGTAAGTAGAATTGTCTCCCTTGGTGTGTAAAGAAACTTTCACGGTTGTTAGTTAAATTGAACAAACCACCAAACTCTGTTTCTTACTATATTAAAGATTATATGATGACCCGATGTTGATATTTGATCAATACAGAGATTTGATATCTTCTTGAAATTTATGTCACACCCATTCTTTTTCATATCAATAGCACACATATAGTGAGAATATCCCTGTTTCATTATAAGAAAATTGCTCCATTGCCAATTCACCATTTGTCAAAGAATTAGCCACTTTCATCAATGGCATGGAGGCATGAAATATAAACAAAACCTTCTAAAAATTCCTACCCATTGCATTATTGACTTTGCATATTGTTTCTATTCTTTCGACAAACTGATCAGAATTTCATATTTTGTGAAAAAAAAAAGGTTACGACTACCTTCGGTCCTTGTCCCTTGAGAGACCAGAAATATTTAACATGAAAATTTATTCATATGCAAAAACAGACATTTCTAAAAGGATAATTTACCTGAAAAGTATTTAAACCTAGGACATGGTACTGCACACAATGTATTTCAATGTAAAATAAAAAGTTTTGTTTGTTGTAACTTATTTTAAGTTTGTATCCCTTTTAAAGGAGATAATCTCATTATAATTTACACTATACATATAAAAATGCTAAGATCCAGGATTTTTATCTGTGAGAAAACATTCCACAGGTTTGAAGATGGGAAAAGACTAACTCAATAAGTGTTTGTAAATGTATACATACAAATGACTTAAAATAAGAAAAATATATAAGTATTCATTTTCCAAAAAAAAATTGAAACCTCATCAGTCATGTCAAATTTCTATTATATGACACTGTAGAAGTTTTGAAAGTTTTTTTATTATCTTTTTTCAATACATAGACACTACCAGTGAGTAAGTCAAGTCAGATGGTAACATTTACTTTTGAGAATGGTTGTGTAGCCACCTTACGGACAAGTGGCACTGAACCAAAGATTAAATATTACACAGAACATAAACCAGATCCTCAGAAAGGGTGGGTATTTTATCAACTTTATTTTCTAAAACAATGACCAATCAAACAGTTACTTGTGGGTGATTTTTTGGATCCTAATCATACTGGAGCATAGGATCTATGAGTTTCTGGGTAGAAAGTTTGTTTAAGTTCAAAATTTGTAGGAAATATAATGCTTTTTAATTTATTTAAGGAATGTTTCCAATTTTTTAACAGGTAATATGGTATAACCTGGTTTGGGTAAATTTACTCATAATAAACCATGAAGAGGTTTATGGATGTCATAAACTGACCCAAACCAGGTTATTGAAGTATAACCTGTTCAAATTTAATTTCCAAACAGAACTACAATAATGACATGGGAATATTTACATTTAAAAGTGACATATTAATCCGTGATGTCACAAGATCAAACCGGGTTATACAGTATAACTATTGTTGCTCTGTGCTGTTCAGCAAATTAAAATGCAGTATTCAAATCAAATTAAATTATTTTGTATTAATTGATCAGTTTACATTGCAAATTAAAATGAGGGACCTCAATGGAGTAGGTAAGGTAATTTGTTCACAAGTACTAATGATCACCAGATTGTCAACATAGAGGCTGTGAAACACATGTCTTAATTAAGAAGGATTTCCAGTTTTCCTACCTAAGATTGGCACTTCTCTGTAGGTATTCTTTCTTTCTGCATCAGTAAAAAAAATCGTAACATATTAATTCTTTATTCCTAATTAAAAGGCCCAATACAAGCATATAAATACACAATATCCAAACACACATATCTATAACATGCAATGATTTTGAAATCAATTTAAAATTATTCAAAGGAAGAAGGAAACTGAAAAGAGGAGGAGAGAATCAGTACTAAGAGAGATAACTCTGAATACTATATATATTTTAAGTTTTACAACTTGTTTCTGTGTGATATATATTTTCAGATTAGACAAGGTTTCAGCCCAGCATGAGTTAGAAGACATTGTACAGTGCATAATAACCTACTTCCTACAGCCAGAAAAATATAATCTGCAGACAAGGGTTGTTTAAACAGCCAGACTAAGTATGATGCCAAGACCTTATGTTTTGAGTTGCTAAGTTTTGTTCTGTATTTCAATGATGCTTTTACTATAGGAAGAAAGTATATACCTTTGTTTAGGTTTAATCAATAATATTATGATATTTGTAAGTAAAGAAGTATATGTATAGAGGCTCAATCTTATTGTAATAATTTTTATATTTTTGTATAATCCAGGTTAAAAAAAGTTGTGGTCATGATGTTTGCTGAAGGTTGAATAAAATTTTGAATGTAAGTGAAATATTGTTAATGTAGAAATCATTTCATGTATAAAAATTTTGTTAATGAAAAGTTATGAAGAATAAACAGTTTTTTTTTAAACAATAACTTTACTCCTTATATTCTTTTTAAACATCCACTGCTATTGTATTATTGCTTTGTTATATTACTTCACTTGTCAAAGAGTGACAAAATATAACCACATATATTAATACTCCAAATTACAGAAGTACATGTATGTGTTCCTTAAAATACTACAACCAGTAGTTAATACCTTTGTATCTTAATATGATGCTTAAAAACATTTCTGTTCATTGAAATATTTGCAAAGTTCATAAATTTATCGATAACTTAGCAAGGCAGCCCAATGCTGTACGGCTAGAATGATCAACATCGATTGTATTACAATAGAGTTGTTAAAAATAAAGTCAAGAGGTTACTCTAGATATTTTTTCATTTATTTTTTTGGCATCCTTTGTTATAATTATTATTAGAGAAAACTGCAGAGTTACTTCCCATGTTAGAGTCAATATTTTCTGTTCTGGATACAACTGAATAACTAATTTTATTATGCCCCGTCACGAATGTGGCTGGGCATATAGATTTACCCTTGTCTGTCCTTCCGTCCGTAGGTATGTACGTCCCGATTCGGTTAAGTTTTGCGTTTAGCTCCATTTCTCAGAAATGATATTTCACCACTTCAGTCCTCTTGCATAGTACAATGCAGTTCAGCAACACCTTAAAACGGAATTACATGGATACATCTTTCTTATGTTGACACTAACTTAACACTGTGTATGCAGCATATATGAAAATAAGTTGGGTATATGGTGTTTCCAAAGTTTGCTGTTCATGACGGGTTCTTCCATTATTTTGCATGGAACATGCAGGACATTTTGAAATAATCACATTGTCATTTGCCATTTTTATTGTCCAGATACCTTAAATAAAATTTTGTGCAATTCATAATATTTTTGCGTTGAAATTATCTACCCACATGTTACTATGGTAGCTCAGATTTTATCGTATGATTTAAAAAAAAGAAAAATTTTTGGAAGGAGGATGCATCTTTGTGGAAGCTGTGTGTTGAAATTTATTCTTTAACATATCTTTTATATATTTTGATATCATACTGTAGTTTTAAGAAGAGAATTGTTACAATAACTCAGCCTGCAGTATAATGCAGATAATGTTGAAACTACCTCTGTATTATTAATTATTCAGTCCTAATATTTGTAAAATTCTTAATTGTATTGAATTTATTATTTGTATCCATTTTATAAACTATTTTATTGTTGAATTATTTTTATTATGACAATATGAAACAAATTATATAATATTGTTCAGCATGTTTTTTTGCCAGATACTTATGATTCATGTCAATAGAATTTTCGTCCTGCAGTATTTTTGACATATGTTTGATTACAAGTCTTGTTGTTGTTTTTATAAGCTCGTTAAATTTTCAGTTTTTAAAAAGTTTTAATTTGGAGAGTTTTTTCCTGTTTTAGAATTAAAACCAGCAGACAAACCCAAATAGAGTGTTGTCTTTATGTGATTTAAAATGTATTATGTTATTTGTACAGTTGGATCAGGCAGCTTGCTTTATGAATTATGTAATGATTGTTAACAATATAAACCATTAAATTATGTTAGATGTATTGATATTCAGAAAAATATTAAATTATGAATCAAGATTTATGATATTAATAAAGTGACATAGTATTTGGATATTTCAAGTAAACAGTGGTGTAAACCTATAATTGTAGTCTGTAAACACGTTATATAGTCAGATCTATCAAATGTTGTAGATAGTTTGCATATTATGACTTTCAGATAATATTTGATATGGATGAATTATTGTCTAATATCCATTGGCAATCATTTAATCCATACCAGGATGACAACATATAGATATGATATGAATATGAACCCTACTTTGTACTAGACTGACATGCTGAGCTGGATTTTTAACGTGCTAAGTCTGCAGGAAGACATATCACTACACCCGAACACATTATACTGACTCCAAGCTGACCATTCTTTTGCTCTTACTCCTAAATGACACATGCTTGGCAGAGAAACAGCAAATGCCAGTTTTAATGTCTTTGGTTTGATATGGCCAGGGATCAAACCCCACCCTTCCTCACATGAGGCAGGCACATACCGGTAGTTGACAAGAAAAAAAAGTATTTTTGGGGTAATGTATATGAGAGACTTATCAATGTTCTGTTGAAAGTTAACATAAAAAGTTACTGGGCAGCACTTTATTATTATATTAAATCAAATCTTTACCTAAAAACAGCCCCTGTTGGTGCAGTAGTTAAATTTATTGTCTGTAAACCATGGTCCATGGAACAGATTTTCAGTACCTTAATGAATTTGAATTAGCTAATTACTTATCTGGCAGATGCAATTAGCCAAGTCAAATAATTTTGTTCAGTTGTTTCCTCTAACACTTGTCCTATGGAATTTTCAATGTAAAAGGGAGATAATTCTTTTGTGAGATTTCATTTTGTTTCTGTAGGAAATTCCCCCATACAGAATCATATTTGGGTTTAAATATATAATCTGAATAGACCTTAGTAAAAGTTTCCTTTGATGACTCAACAAGATTAATTAACCAACAAAGTCTTATTACTCCAGCATTTAGAGATTTAAAATTCCAAAATTCCATTCCGTAAACTGAAATTCACAACATAAATTTCTTGTATAATATGTTCATATTCATTTGATATAATTTTCCGGACAGAAATCCAATAAATACTAAAGAGGAAATCAGTCACAAAAATGAATTAATGAACTGAAAAAGTAACAGTAATAAAAATTTACCAAATTACCATTTAATTCAGGTAAGTCTAGAGACAGATGTCCAAGGAGGATCACAACAAAGATTTCTGTTTACAATTAATGACTGGTGTTGTGGATAAAATGTTTGAGACCAAAATAATTGAAATGGTTAAGGAAATGTTACATTCACTTTAAAATGTGCAAAACAGGAAAAAGTACTGATAGTTCAAAAGAGTAGAGGAATTTAATATATATATATATAGCTTATTGTCAATAATCAAAACATAACATACATCATGATAAAAACTGAACTGATAATAAAACATCACTTTGAATACCTACCATCAAACCATATTATGTAAGGGCAGAAGGCATAATATTATTTCATCAACATAATAGCCAGTATATAGAAAAACTATTAATAAAAATGATAAAAACTGATCAGGTTTATTTTAGTAAAATCCCAAGATCAATATCAATTTTTGCCCTTTTTGCACCTATTTCAATGGCATAGTCCTAAACAGGCATCACAGCATTGCATGCATAATGTATTCTGACTGTTAATTTTAATGTAGTCAAACTTTATTCTTTACAAACAATGATCTGTTTTGGGGGGGGAGGATGAAAGTTAATATAGACATGTATTATTTCCCTTTTATATGTGCACAATATACATACATTTGTGTTAAGTTTTCCAACAAATAAAAGATAACAAATTTATTTGTGTTTTTTTATTACAAATGATCAGGTTTTATGTGCATCATATAGTATAGAATAGAGAATGGAAATGGGGAATGTGTCAAAGAGACTACAACCCAACCAAAGAGCAGCACCCGGCGGTGGGCTTCAGCTGGCCCATAAACAATAATGTATACTAGTTCAGCAAAATGGATGGCACACTTAACCCCGAAACATAAAAATGAACCAAAATTAAACAAACACAAAAGACTAGAGGTTCCTGACTTGGATTTGCATATATAAAAGACATATTTTTCTTAATTTTCAAGACTTTTCAAAATTTTCCTTGAGACTCGCAGGAGTCTGTATTGCTCACATAGATTCACATAAACTTGCTAATCAACAGTACATGTAATTAGAAAAGTAACTGAAATGCTGCTTGAGTGGTGATTAGCATAAATGGGCATTTTTTTCATATATATTTACAAATACCGGTACCTTTGTTACCCGGATTTGTTCAAACTGGATCAAGTTTCACAGAAGACTTTTTGAAGTGAATTTTATAATTCAGACCTATGTTAGGCAACGGTGATAAAATTTACTTTTGTCCTGTCCTTATACTCAACAAAACGAAAAAATATGTCTTCCTCATTCTGCATCAATGTTTTACCTCAATATATCATTTCAATTAAAATTTCCATAAATCATAATTATGTAATGTGTATAGGTCACTGGAAGTGCTCAAGGCCAAAATGAATGGAAAGCAGACATAATAACTTGCAAGAAGCCGTCTGATGACACCACCCCCCCCCATCCCCCATTACCTGGTCTTTACCACATTCTCATCACTTCAGACCAGATCAAAATTCCTCGTTCTTAACTGGTAAAATTCTATTTCAATGTAATTTTTACAGTCTAATCTGTATATCAATAAGAAGGGCGAACTTCCTTCTCTGTCCATATCTCAATGTTTTGGTCGGTTGCCTCCAAAAACAATGAAAAAATGACATTTAGTATTATATTAGGTATTTTCCATCCGGTTTACATTAAATTTATTTAAATTCATATAATATTTATTCAGGGTGTATTTACAAAACTTTGAGAGCTATTCAATTCCTCAGATATTTGTATATAAATATCCGGGCTGTTTTTCCGGGAAGGTATTTTCATCAAAATTATTTTTCCGGTATATTACTGACATGCATTCTAGTATTTGCTCGGGTACCTTTCCTTAAGCCTTTTCCGCACACCCCCATAAAAAATCCAGAGAGTTAAACACCCCCCCCCCCCCCGGATTTAGACATGCAATATACTGATATCTCGGTGGGGGGGGTCACTCAATATGTTTTTTGGTAGGGTTGAGCAGCTGGCACACCAGGACCCCCACCCTTATCATATATTAAAAATCTAAAAAATGTATACCTTATCCCATATTTTTAGCAGAAAAGTATACCTAATCATATATTTATACCAAAAAGTATACCTTTTCATATATTTGGATCAAAACGATTATATTAAATGAACAGAAATTCTTTATTTTCAAGAAAAACAATGTTTGATTTATACTGCAATGATTGATTATACACATAAACTGTCAGACTGAATGATATTTTATTTAGACTAGACATTGAACCCGCGCGAGCGCGGGTTCAATAAAAATGTTTTTTTTTTGTGGTGGCCATATTGACTATAAAAAGTTGTTGCGGCCATGTCATTCATGGAACAGGAACTCAATATGGATGTTGTGGCAGGCTTCCCATAAACTTTCCTGTCAAGTAGGTGGTATCATCTGATAGTTTCATGTAAATATATGCAGTAGTATTCCAGAAATGGATGTTAATGCAAATTTTAACAGAAGTCAATGAAGCGTGAAATGTAGGTCAGCGTGACCCAATTGTCATATGGCTGTTCGTTACTACCGAAGATGTATCCACTGATGAAGTAGACTGTATGCCACGTAGAATTACCAAAATGGAACTTCAGGTTCCATCAAAGTCCATATGACGAAAACACAACCACATAAATTGTCATTATTTTTATTGTTACAATTAATTCTTAACTGGAACTTGATGAAAAGCTTTCATTAAATACACATTCCATAATGCATTACCTTTTCCCTTCAGAATATATATGAAAATGAAATTGTAGATGTAAACATTTCCTTAGTGACGATGAATTTTTCAAAAGATGCCGTGAGTTAGGTAGAGCATATTTTTGGAAAATAATTGTTCCTATTGTTCCATTGTCATCATGGTCAGGGCTAGCAAAGCTTAATTTCACAAATATATCCAATAATCAGACGATAAAAAGCAGTTTTAGTGACAGGGGCCCGACTTCTGGAAATTTATTTCTTTTTTCTTTTTATTTTTTTTTTTGGTTGTCTTATTTCATGAATACTTTTAATAAAAAATTACTATAACAACGCAAATTATGCGTTTATTATCAATGTGCTATACACTATCCACGTCCTTATACTAAAAAATCCTAAAGGGATATAAGCCGCCATTTTGGATTTCCTACCTCTGCCACGATTAAAATCAATTAAAAATACTTCTATGTGACAATTTATTTTATATCTGCCCTCAATCTCCTCCAAAATGAATGATCTTCAAAATCCAATCATCATTTTACCAAGCTACGACATTAAACTCGATAATTTGACGAGCGAAGTCAAAACTTATCATATTTTGCGTCGAAAGCAACGTTCCTCGTAACTTCACTATTGAAGTCAAAGGGACGCAACTCTGATTCTCATTGACTTAGGTTGCACTCCACAAATTAATAGTACCATTTTCTATGTGAAGTGAGCTAACAAATGTCATGGTCTTGTGCCATCTTCAGAGTAAATAATACCCATATACATATATATATATATATATATATATATATATATATATATATTCTGAAAGGCCATTATGTTAGCATTGTTTCAATCATGATAAAATAAATAAAAAATATCCATGGAAACCTAGTTGGCATAGCAACATTTCAAAAATGTTCATAAAAAAGCTTTAAAAATGTTAAATTTCACTCCACGTCGGCTTAAAATTGAGGTCTGATGCAGCGTTTCAATCCAATTGAGACTTAATTTTTCAGATTCTGCATAAAATTCCATTACATATGTGGGGAAAAAAAGGTTTACTTTTCCGGCTCTTTTTTTCGCAATTTAACTTACCAGTGCAGGTGACGATTATCACTGTCAAAGTTTTACACACCACATGTCAATTCACAAGTCCCAATTTATGACCTCCCATTACTTGTCAGAAGCAAAATCAGTTAATGTTTTCGTCAGTATTTTTTTAAACTAAAATCTATCCTCTTTCAGTCAATATTACAATTTTGAGGTTAAGACATTTGTTATTTATTTATCATGTAGTCAAACTTTACCAACTCTAATAATTAATAAAATTCTGGGGGTGCATTTCTTTGAAACTAAGATAATGCATTAGTGGAGTGTAACCTTATACATACTGTTATAGACAGTAACGTTGCTTTCGACCCGAAATACGCGAACTTTTGACTCTGCTTGTCGAATTACAAAGTTTGATGCCGCATCTTGGTAAAATGGTGACTGGATTTTGAAGATCATTCATTTTGGAGGAGATTGAGGGCAGATATAAAATAAATTGTCACATAGAAGTATTTTTAATTGATTTTAATCGTGGCAGAGGTAAGAAATCCAAAATGGCGGCTTATATCCCTTCAGGATTTTTTAGTATAAGGACGTTGATAGTGTATAGCATACTGATAATAAACGCAGAATATTCGTTGTTACAGTGAATATTTATTAAAAGTACTCATGAAATAAGATAACCAAAAAAAAAAAAAAAAAAAAATTAAATAAAATAAAAAAGAAATAAATTTCCAGACGTCGGGCCCCTGTGGTTTTAGTGTGTGGCTGCGTGTGTTGTCCACGTTTATAATTATCAAAGATGCCCGAGATAAATTTCGTCATTAATGTTGTTAAAAATATTTTTATCTAGGGTATGGTAGAGATATATTTAGACAGGTCATATGACAAATAATGTAAAAATAGATAATGGTTGGTTTTATCACTTTGTGCAAGGTAAACATCCGAGCAATCCACAAAAAACAACTAAGTTAGTAATTCCTCTGACCTTTACCTTCCTTCTTCATAATCTTCAAAGTTCATAACCTTTACAGTTAGGAGAAATTGCGTTATAGTAGAAAAACAATCCTGAATACATGAAGCGGAAACATCCCACTCGAAGGAGAATGTTTTTAATTTGTTTTATTCTTCTTCTTCCGTAATTGCAAACAGAAATACATTAAAAATATGTGTATACTTGTTTATTTAAATCAATGTGTTAAAATGATGCATTCGAGAACCTTCTAAGGGATATGTTGGAAGAATTCATATTGGAAAAATGCATACAAATTCCATTTGCACATAAACAAAGCTGCAGTTTAAATTTATAAATGCAGATTGTCAAATCCGATAATAACCTTTATAATCTGAACCATACATCGTTTATTTTGAACCACGCGTTTTGCCGCCTATTCGGCTAATTCGTAAATTTAGTATAAAAGATGCAACATATTGACCTTATCACATAATCCCATCATTAATTCCTATCCTTATCGCATATTTTCATCTCAATTGCACACCCTTATCATATATTACGAAGCGTGAAAAAGGTACCTATTCCAGCGGCTCATCCCTACCTCATCATATATTAAAAGTGACCCCCCGCCCCCCCCCCACCCCCCCCCCCCCCCCGAGACTGATATATATGTGTGGTAATATGAGATATGGATTCCGTATATACAAAGTACCTAATACGTTTCTTTCATTTAGTCTCACCTGTGTTTACAACACGTGTTGTGTATTCACCTTTGAACAACTTTTGTATGTATAAATCGTGGGTTCTTCAAAAATCGAAATGAATTTACATGGTGATTTTAAGAAACAGGCGCTACATTTAATTACACCGACAGTTTATAGTCCACCAATATCCAAATTATCTGGATTATCGGTATATCTTAAATTAGAAAATATACAGATACCCGGTTCCTTCAAAATACGTGGCATCGGAAATCGGTGTCAAAAAGCAAAAGAGAAAGGATGCAAGCGTATTGTTTGCGCCTCTGGTGGAAATGCCGGTCTCGCTGCGGCCTATGCGGCGCAACAGTTAGGATTGCCAGCTACCATAGTTCTTCCAAAAAGCACACCGCAATTTGTAGCTGATAAGCTTAAAGATAATTTCTCTGCAGAAGTTCTGTATCACGGCAGTGTGTGGGATGAAAGCAATAAGCACGCGTTAAGTATGGCAAAGGATCCAGATTGTGTCTATATTCATCCGTTCGAACATCCAGATGTTTGGGAAGGACATTCAACCATTATTACAGAAGCTAAAGAACAACTCGAATCTAAGCCGGATTTGGTAATAACGTGTTGTGGGGGAGGAGGTTTGATGAACGGGATCCTTCAGGGAATGTGGAAGGAAGGATGGGGTGACATTCCATTGTTAGTGATGGAAACATTAGGTGCTGACAGCCTAAATGCCTCTGTCAAAGCCGAAAAATTGGTTACACTGCCAGGAATAACTAGTGTAGCTAAGTGTTTAGGGGCGTGTACGGTTAGTGAGACTTCCTTTCAGTATTATTCCAAGCATAAAGTAATATCATATGTTGTAGAAGACCGAGAAGCCGTCAGTGCGTGCCTTCGATTTGCTGACGACCACAGAATGTTGGTTGAACCTGCTTGTGGAGCTACGTTGGCTGCCCTGTATGGTGATGTTTTACAGAAACTTCAGAAATCGGGAGACCTGGGACCAGTTAAATCTGTTCTTGTAATAGTTTGTGGTGGCAGCTCAGTTTCTCTGAATGAACTACAAAAATGGAAGGATCAATTCGGTCTTTAGGTTGACTACATATGTATACTTGTATTCAAGTTTTCAGTATAATTTTATGATTTTCACCAAGGAACTGACTGGGAGTGGACGAATTACTACTAGTACAATTTCATTTGGCTAACATATTTAGTGAAAAATTCTTTCTTTTACGAAGTGCATTTGTACATATACACGTGTATTATTAACAAATTAACAAAAAAATATTGATTCAAATCGTATCGAACACAATCATGTCATTAAATGCTATGCTGTCAGTTGAAAATTATACTAGTACTTTAAGACTAAGTAGGTGAACAGTTTCCATTATTGTTTGCCTAACCGGCTAAAATACATTCTTTTATTGCGCTTTTTACGTGGGTCGCAAACGGCAAAAGCAGGTCTAGTAACCGCATGATTCCGCCCGCCCGTCCGTCATACCGTCCGTTCGAAAGACCTTGGGTAGGAAACTTTCGTCAAAGTTTTCTTGGCTTCTACAGAAGGTAGAAGGGAATTATTTTGTATTTTGTCTGCAGCTTCATAATTTTGAGTTGTAGCATTAAAGCATTTTTTTAATCTGTCGTGCAGCCAATTTCTGTTTGCCGATAGTTTAAAATTCAACAATACTCAAAACACTAGAAAAATTTTCGTGAAAGTTTTCTTGGCTTCTACAAAGGGGAATGATTTTATATTTTGTCTGCAGCTTGATAATGTTGAGTTGTAGCATATATTATAAGCAATTTTTTAGAACTGTTACACATGCAACCACATCCTGTTTGCCGATAGCTTAAAATTCAACAATACTCAAAACACTAGAAAAATTTTCGTTAAAGTTTTCTTGACTTCTACAAAGGGGAATTATTTTATATTTTGTCTGCAGCTTGATAATGTTGAGTTGTAGCATGTATTATCAGCAATTTTTTAGCACTGTTGCACATGCAGCCACATTCTGTTTGCCGATAGTTTAAAATTCAACAATACTCAAAACACAAGAAAAATTTTCGTGAAAGTTTTCTTGGCTTCTACAAGAGGGAAAGATTTTGTATGCAGATTGATAATTTTGAGTGATAGCGTGTAAGCAATTTTTGGATCTGTTGTGCAGCCAAAATCCTGTTTGCTGATCAATGAATTGCATCCTGCGACGCAGATCCAGACCCGGTTTTGGTCTTGTTTTTATGTATAGAGGGCAAGTTGAAAATTGAACTCGGTGGCCGAGTGGTCTAGGTAGTTCGTCATGACTACTAATGATCACTAGCCTGTCAGCACTGAGGTTGTGAGTTCGAATCTCACATGTGGCGGATTGTGTTCGACTCCGATCTTAATTGGGAAGGATTGGTATTTTTCCTACCGAAGGTCAGTTGTTCTCTCCGGGTACTCTGGCTTCATCCAACAATAAAAACTGGCCGCCGCGAAATAGCCAAATGTGCTGAAAACGGGGTAAAACCCCAACTAAAACATACAAGCATATGGAGGCGGTAAACTTTGTGCCCGATCATTTTGCTTAATGTTAAAGTATGGTTAATACAACATCATAACACTGTGTTATGATATAGTACATCTGGGCAATATAATATTTTTGGTATCAGAAAAATACTAGACAAGTATACCTTTTACTGTTTCATATTTTTGTACTATGTCATACCACAACTGGGGCGGCGCCGATGTACTATATCATAACACAACTGGGGCGCCAGATATAGTACATCGGCGCCGCCCCAGTAGTGGTATGACATAGTACAAAAATATGAAACAGTAAAACATATACTAGTATTCTCTGATACCAAAAATATTATATTTATTAATCAGACATAAATCAATTACAATTTCCAGCTGTATTCATCTCATTCATCACACACTCCAAAAAATCGTTCTTCTTTCAATCGGATTTGAATTATTGGTTGAAAACAAAACCCAATACTAACAATAGGTGCATTACATCTGCGCACTTTTTGTATTATATCTGCACCCCTTTTTCATTACAACTGCACATCTTTTTAATACAACTGTACAATGTTTACTTTCATCGGGACTATCAGATTTTATATTTCTATCAAGTCACTGTACTTCTTCCGTTATTCGGAATCAGTGTCCCTTGCCCCCAGCTAAACTGCTAGTTGAAGTAGGATTTTGACAGCAGAAAATTAGTTTCACGTAAAAGTTCCAACATACATAAATACACGCAAGACGTAACAATTGTAATGTCGGCGCATATAAAAGAATTCCAGTAGTAGTTAACTCCAGGTAAAACCTAGTAAAATCTCGAAGAAACTGATGTACAAATCCTTTGAGGCTGTAAACTTGAATCTGTACTCTATCGGATTCACCTCGCGAAATTTTTATACGCAGATGTAAGGAAAGAACTGCGCACTTATTAATTACAAGAAGTGCACAGGTGTATTGCAGTCCCGACAAGTACATAAGATGCAAATAAAAGGTAGAGAAAAATTAAAATAAGGAAAGGTGATCTTTTTTCTTTTTTTTTCTTTTTTTTTTTTGGGGAGGGGGGGGGGGGTGGGTTAAATGCCATGATCCCATAATTCCAGTATAAATAACTATTACATAGCTTTACAAGTAGATATAAACAAAACTATGATTTTGACTTACAGACAAATTAGTACAGTGTTGCAACAGTCCCTGGTCGTTTCACAAGGACTCGTTTCTATCAATATTGGTGTTTAACAACATTCGAGACTGGGGCGGCCCCGATGTACTTTGTCATACCACAACTGGGGCGGCCCCGATGTACTATATCATAACTCAACTGGGGCGGCCCCGATGTACTATCATAACTCAACTGGGGCGGCCCCGATGTACTATATCATAACACAGTGTTATGATAAGTACATCGGGGCCACCCAGTCTCGAATGTTGTTAAATACCAAAATATCAATAGAAGCGAGTCTCTATGGTTGTACCTTTCACTTTTTTTTTATCATTTTCCTTTTGAAATACGTTGACAACGCAACCTTCTAGCGCTCTTGTGTTTTCTCTTGTATGAAACCGATTTTCATTGAAGGAGACCATTTTATTTTTTAAGGGGTTAGAAATGTAAATTTAATCTTAACTTCATACAGCCGTGTACAATCAGCCTTTCATTAATTATGAATCTGCATCTGATCAAACAAAACCCCATGGAGTGGTAACTTTTATTTTAAAAAGGCTTTCTCTTAAATATTTGAAGATATCAAAAATAAATCAATATATCATTACAATGATACATATTTAGTCATTTATGTATAATTCAGTGTTTAAATACATCCAAATGATACTTATGTGACTGTCGTGGAAATGAAATTCCATGAAAACATTTTGTTTACATAAAGCATATATGATCTTGGTTTGGTATAGATGAAATTGATAAAATCGGTTATAATTGATTTTCATAGTTTATCTTTAGTTCTTGATAAATAGAAAATGAGTGTGTTAATTCTGTCTATAGCTATTACTTAATTTTTTTCTTTATTAAATTTTAAATTGCAGTGACTGGTCTGGAAAAGGTCGCTTATATCTCTTTTTTTTTTTTTTTTTTTTTGGGGGGGGGGGGGGGGGGGGTTTAAAATGCCAAATCTGAAGCACGATCACATAATTCCAGTGAATAACTATTACATAGCTTTACAACTAAATATAAACAAAACTATTATTTTGACTTACAGTGTTGCAACAGTCCCTGGTTGTACCACAAGGACTCGTTTCTATTAATATATTGGTATTTAACAACATTCGAGACTGGGGCGGCACCGATGTACTATGTCATACCACAACTGAGGCATCCCCGATATACTATATCATAACACAACTGGGGCGGTCCCGATGTACTATATCATAACACAGTGTTATAATAAGTACATCGTGCCCGCCCAGTCTCGAATGTTGTTAAATACCAAAATATCAATAGAAGCGAGTCCCTGTGGTTGTACCTTTCACTTTTTTTATTCATTTTTCTTTTAAAATACGTTGCCAACGCAAGCTTCTAGCGCTCTTGTGTTTTTCTCTTGTATGAAACCGATTTTAATTGGAGACCATTTGATTTTTAAGGGGGTAGAAATGCAAATTTAATCTTAACTTCATGCAGCCGTGTACAATCAGCCTTTCATTAATTATGAATCTGCATCTGATCAAACAAAACCCCATGGAGTGGTAACTTTTATTTTAAAAAAGGCTTTCTCTTAAATATTTGAAGGAACGCAATTTTCAAACAATAAATCAATATATCATTACAATGATACCTATTTAGTCATTTATGTATAATTTAGTGTTTAAATACATCCAAATGATACTTTTCGTGACTGTCGTGAAAATGAAATTGCAAACCATGATGTCACCATGCATGCAAACATTTTGTTTACATAAAGCATATATGAGCTTGGTTTGGTATAGATGAAATTGATAAAATCGGTTATAATTGATTTTCGTAGTTTATACTTTGTTCTTGTTAAATAGAAAATGAGTGTGTTTATTCTATCTATAGCTATTACTTAGTTAATTTTTTTCTTTATTAAATTTTAAATTGCAGTGACTGGTCTGGAAAAGGTCGCTTATATCTTTTCTTATTTTTCTGGGGGGGGGGGGGGGGGGGGGGGGGGGTTAAAATGTCAAATCTGAAGCACGATCCCATAATTCCAGTAAATAACTATTACATTGCTTTACAACTAAATATAAACAAAACTATTATTTTGACTTACAGTGTTGCAACAGTCCCTTGTTGTACCACAAGGACTCGTTTCTATTAATATATTGGTATTTAACAACATTCGAGACTGGGGCGGCACCGATGTACTATGTCATACCACAACTGAGGCATCCCCGATATACTATATCATAACACAACTGGGGCGGATCCCGATGTACTATATCATAACACAGTGTTATAATAAGTACATCGTGCCCGCACAGTCTCGAATGTTGTTATATACCAAAATATCAATAGAAGCGAGTCCCTATGGTTGTACTTTTAACTTTTTTAAATCATTTTTCTTTTAAAATACGTTGCCAACGCAAGCTTCTGGCGCTCTTGTGTTTTCTCTTGTATGAAACCGATTTTCATTGAAGGAGACCATTTGATTTTTTAAGGGGGTAGAAATGTAAATTTAATCTTAACTTCATACAGCCGTGTACAATCAGCCTTTCATTAATTATGAATCTGCATCTGATCAAACAAAACCCCGTGGAGTGGTAACTTTTATTTTAAAAAGGCTTTCTCTTAAATATTTGAAGGAACGCAATTTTCAAAAATAAAGCAATATATCAATACAATGATACATATTTAGTCATTTATGTATAATTCAGTGTTTAAATACATCCAAATGATACTTATGTGACTGTCGTGAAAATGAAATTCCATGCAAACATTTTGTTTACATAAAGCATATATGAGCTTGGTTTTGTATAGATGAAATTGAAAAAATTGGTTATAATTGATTTTCATAGTTTATACTTTATACATAGTTTGTTCTTGTTAAATAGAAAATGAGTGTGTTAATTCTGTCTATAGCTATTACTTAGTTATTTTTTTTCTTTATTAAATTTTAAATTGCACTGACTGGTCTGGAAAAGGTCGCTTATACTTACGAACTTAATTGACAGCAAATGGCTGGAAATGATTTATTTTCAGAGAATGTAATAATATATTATGCCATTCAAGTAATATATTTTCAATGAAATTATAGTTTCTTCATATATCTCAATTTGAATTCATTATTCTTTAATATTCATATGATAAAAATCTATAAAAATGTATATTAATGGTATATCTAAACTCCTTTTTACCTATAAGTTTGTTTTCATATGATAGAAAACTGTAAAATTGGCCGATCTATTTAAGATTTACACGAAAATATATATCATGGCATACATTTCTGTATTTTCTTAAAATTCTAGAGAGTTTTATAGCAGAACACTTTGTTTGTCTTCAAAGGTATCAACATCGCGCGTAACGTCATCTGACAGCCTTTCTACTTAAAAAAATGAAACTTTATTAATAAGTACATGAACACATTTTTCTTATTGTTTCCAGGGTAAATATTTATAATTATTCTAAAAAACTTAAATCATCCTTACTAAAATGGTGAAAAATGGTTACAAAATATTGCCAAGTTGTTTGTATCTGTGATCAAAGTTTGAAGTTGCTAAAAAGACTCACTAGACTGAAATTTCCTTAGGCTCCTCTATCATGTCTATACTGTTACCGTATTAAAGTCAGATGTTGATCTGGAGTTATGTCGCCTTGTCCGTAAAAAAATCAAATGTGCACGAAAAATCACAAAATTAACAATTTTTGGGTAAATTAAAAATCGTGTAGACTTCGATGTGCTCAATATATCTTGTTAAAATTTGAAACATACTTTGTTAAGATAAGTATCTTTTAATGGTCAACTGCTAATCAATGCTAAACATATAGCTTCAACTCCTATTTTGTGTTTTAATTTAATGAAGTTTACTCTTCACTAAATGACAAACGTCAAGTAAAAAGCCTAGATCTGTAATTGACTATTTTCAAAATAAAATATTGTTTACACTAAGAAATTATTACAGTACTTGTTGTTTAATTCCACCTTATATAAGTATGCTGTATTTTGATTGGATAAGATGAATTGTATTTATTTGCAAATTTAATGAATTGTATTTGTTTGCAAATTTGATGAATTTCAATCTTTTTGTCACTGTTCCATTGTATTTGCTTCGAGGGAATTCCACAAAGCGTGGTATTTGTGAAAAATATGTAACGCTAAATGGAAAATACCATGTCTAAAAATAGCGACCACGAAGTCTCAACGAAAAATCAACATTTGTTCCGTTTAAAGATGTCCGCTGGTCATGTTTTTGAATTTTTGTCAGATGTTCAGATTCATCTGGTTTTATCCATTTGAATGCTGTAAATTATTTTTCCCGCTAACACCCATTTTTATTTTCACAAATCTTTTGCATGCAGAATAATAAGCCATTTGTAAAAATCTTAATAATCATTATTATTATTTAATGGTTTTTAAGAAATAAAACTTGTCCATTATAAAGCTATGTAAAATCAAGAGAGCATATTTTTCCCGCCAAATTTTCAATGGCTTACATATCTCGTAAACAAGCACACGGACTTATATTTTTTTTCGCTTTTTTAGTTCCTTTATTAATCCACTATCAATATTTACCAGTGTTATGAAAAGCTTGTTATTTTGAAACTGAGCAGCAAAAATCCTTAACAGCAAGATAAGAATATTCGGTAGAAGTAAAAGAAATATATCTTGTTTGTGCGTGGTATTAGCCCCCCCCCCCCCAAAAAAAAAAAAAAAAAAAAAAAAACTGGTTTCGAGAATTTCCCTCGCCTCACCAGCCTCTCAACCGGTATTTTTTGGCAAATACCACGCACAAACATGATATTTTTCTTTAAAATTTGAGAAGTAGATGCTCTCCATTGTTTTATATCTTTCTTCTTAATTTTAGTAGCTTGGACAAAGTGCTATTTTTATACGTTTTTAGTCATTAGATAAATACTGAATCTAGAAAAAGGTAAATTTCTCCAGAAAATATCCGATGAAAATTTATCATTCATAGCCAAAAGCAATGGCAATTGCAGAAAAATTATATGTACCCAAAAAATGATTAAGTACTATATTAAAGGATTTAGGTTTAAAACGCATAAATTCCTCATAGAAACACGACGTTACAATAATTACGACACCCAGAAATGAAAACAGTGAAGATTATAATATTCTACATTATATAGTGTGTCGGTAGATCCTTCATGAAACCTGTCCTAATTATATTGCTTGTAGCAGATACAACATCAGCCAATTGGAACCGTTTGATGTCAGAGGAGTCAGGCATGAGCTATTGTTCGTAATGATCCTCCGGAATCGAAAAGATTATTCGCAATTTACTTTCTTGAAATTGATTTCTAAATTGAAAATCATGTACTAGTTTTCCATTTATAAAAAATTTTCTTTTTTAAATTGTTTGTTCAAATCACTTAAGAGATGTTGATCTCTCTTAACTCTAGACCAGCTTTAGCATACGCACTGACGTCTGAACTTCCAGAAGCTTTCTATACGTGACAATTAATGAAACAAAGAGATGGACAATCGGACAAATACAAAGGAGAATAAATATAGATTTGTTTTAAGAAGTCTTCAGCACCAGCAATTCATGCCTTCTCAAAAAACTGGTAAGGTTGTTGTTAATGAAAGATACGAGAACCTTTGGAGGTTGAGGATACATCTGCAGTAACATTCATAAAATGCCATAAAATACATGTTAAGTTCTATTTGGATAAGTTTTCATTTAATGTTAAACAGAAACGGAAAATTGAAAGAAAATGTGACTTTGTCTTATTACCTTATAATCTTTTGAAAAAGGAAACGTGGCTAACATAATTGTAGAAACTAACCAATCAGAAACCGCGATTTAATATCTATTGACAGAATTTTAATTTAAATAGTTTTATTCTTACCTGGCGTTCGGTATAGTTAATGATCACTTCAATGTGTAAAACCAGTACAAAGATGGTAATGCTTAAGCTATTGGTTGTACATTGTTTTTTTCGTTTATCTACTGGAAATAAGACAGAAAAATTTGCTTCCGAGGTTGGGAAAAAGATTTCAGGAAATACACATGTAAATTTACAAACTCGTTCCAACATTGAATGCGTCAGTATATGTTTCCAGAAAGAGGATTGCTGTGCCTGTAGCTATAACCAGTTTGATAAGACATGCACAATAGATATTTCCGGTGGTAAATGCATCCTGAATGAATTATCTGAGGGTTTCGTCACACTAAAAAGAAAATGTGGAGGTATATATAATTATAACTTAAGATAAAATGAAGTCATTTTTTTTAAAGAAAAAGATGCTTAATCTAATATACATCTAAGTTTGTACAATTTGTTTTCAAAAACAAAATTTGGCAGTTTATTTAGCCTTAACTTTTGGCTTATTTCCTTCTTTCAAAATTTAAAACATATGCTAGAGACGGTCTTAAACTTTTCTTTATATCGGAGACCATGCTGTATTTTTTTAGTTGAAGAACAGCAATTAAACGTAGCTATTCATTTGAGTATTCTTTCCCACGTAAATGTAGAATAGATAATGGAAAGGGGGAATGTGTCAAAGAGATAACACCCGACCAAAGAGCAGAAAGCAGCTCAAGGCTACCAATGGGTCTTCAACGTAGCGAGAAAATCCCGCACCCGGTGGCGGCTTCAGCTGACCCCTTAACAATAATGCATACTTGTTCAGCGAAATGGACGCCATAATTAACTCCGAAACATACAACTGAACCAAAATAAAAAAAACACATAAGACTAACAAAGGCATTTTGTGTAAAGAATAGTCCATCATATACCTTTATATTATGAGATTTGATCAGGATTAATTGACTGATTTAATAATTTAGTTTTTTTTTTCCTGGACCCAAATGACTGTGGTGAAAAACACCTGAAATTATTCTTTAAATCCCTGAAATTACATCCCAAGGAAGATTAATTCAGTACACACCATATACACACAACATAATGTTAAATTTAACACTCTTATGCTATTTATTTAAATTTAAAACAAATAAAGAGGACGGTAAAACGGAAAGAGGTACGAAGGAAATCAACAGAGATTTGAAATTCTTTCTCCTAAAAAAATGTCAGCATGTGTAGTCATGAGAAGCAAAGAGCAGTATGAGTATAATTAGGAGAAACGGTGGGGGTACCCCTCAGCGAGAGAATATTCCAACATACTCATTTGCAACAGTAGCATTTCCCTCCATCACTGAGTTGGTCCTCTTCCTCTGACCTCCTATTTACGATCAGCAGTAAAATAATGACTACCCCTTTCATCAGCATTGCTATCAACAAACACAGCAAGAGAAAACAGAGAAAGGACAAACGATGTTGATAGAAATAGCCTACACCCATTTTTGTCAGAAGGTTAAGAGATCTAACCACTCAGCAGCACAAGAAATTGCGACAAAGGTATTATCAGCATGATGAACTATCGAGATTAAAAAAAAATCAAGAACACTAGAGGCTCCCAAGAGTCTGTATTGATCACCTAGATATCTTTTGCAGACGTAAAGCAGAATGAATTGTCTAAATGTATGTCCAACTTAGCTGGCATTTTGGGTCATGGATACAATTCTGAAAGACCACTGCAAGCGATTTTGGTTGCAATTATCAAAGTGATGTCAGACAATTGGATCTTTTAAGAATTTTTCCTGTGAACTAATTTCAGCAGTGGCGGACATTTTCGTTGGCGGATCAGATCATCTTGTACATTGCTGAAAGAGGATCACCTAAGGACCTTTCTTATTAACTTTGGTTCTGATAGACTTATTGGTTTCAGACAATAAGATCTTAAAGTGAATTTTTTCCAAAGGATCTTATGTTACAGTAGGGTTGCCTGTGGCTGCCATCTTGGATTGCGACCCGAGTAATCAGATGGTATTCTGAGAGAAGACCATCTTAGTTGCCAAATTTGTTCCAAATGGACCAGGTGCTTTCAGACAGGATTATTTTTAATTTAATTTTCCCATAGGGTCCTATGTTAATCTATGTTCGGCTGTGGCGGCCATCTTGAATGGCATGGAAGGTCATCGGATATAGAAGGCACACCACTAAATAGAGCCCCGTTTACTTCAATGTTAATTTCGTCACTTTCAAAAATTAGAGAAAAATATAAAATGAATTTTCCCAAGTAGGGCAATTTGTTGACATGTTTTTCAAATAAAAGCTATCTTAGAAAATTGTACTTGAATTGTACATTGCTTACCAAATAAGAATTTTTTTCTCGTTTCAAATTTCCCGGTGAAAATTTGCCCAAACACTACCGAAAATTACAGGCGCATTAATATGTCCAGTTCACGAAACTTTTAAGGGTTATTGACATGCCGCAAAATGTATTTCGTAGGGTATTCATTCGTTTCCAGAATAAATTCACTTGTTTATGCTTTAGATTGTGGCATTAGTTGTGACAGATCGACGCCGAAACCCATAGGAATTATTTTGTACTACTTTCCTAATCTGTCGAAATTGCTCCAGCTATTTACCGAAGTGCCCCCTTAAATTCTAATTTGTGGTCACTTGCAAGACCTGAGAAATACTAAATGAAAACTTTTTATATACTAGTACTTCCAGTAGCAATTTATGCAAATGAGTGAAACATCACTTAATTGGCGTGGAAAAATCTCAAATAGGAGGTGCACTACAGCATCATGTAATAAAGATCGTCTGAAAGTTTCATCAAATTCCATTCAGTGGTTTAGGAGGAGCTGCGGATGGCATCATGGTAGCCCTATCACAATGAATGTCAAAGTACATGTTTTGGTATGGGTAACCCCAAATATTCATCAGATCAAAATCTAAAATAGGAGGCGCACAATCCCATCATGGGATGAAGATTCTCTGAAAGTTTCATCAAATTCCATTCAGTAGTTTAGGAGTTGCGGATACAAAGGTCAGACGAACGGACGGGCGGACGGACGGACACAACGAATACAGAAATGCCAAAATGCCAAAATGACCGAAAGGGTGTAGCCACAACCATCTTAGAACAGAGCTATGCACGACGGAGAAATGATTTCAGTGAAGGCTTTATATTGACGAAAAAGCAGATAAAATAATATTCAAAGGCTTAGGAGAACTAAATTGCATAAAGATGGATTACAATTAAAAATTGCTTCAAATAAAGCAAATGAATTGCGCTGCGCAAAAATAATCGTTTAGTTATTAGATTATGCCAATATGTGTGAAATGATTAGTTTATCATGTTGTACTTCCACAAATAATTGTTTAAGAGATCTGTAAAAAAATATGTTCTTTATCCATATGACCGGCACAAGACATGGACTTTTCAAGTCCAAGTTATAATTTCATTTGAGCTGTATTTGTAACATTGGTATGCTGGTGAATAAACATCATATTTATTCAGTGTTATGTTTTGTCTATGACCTTTGACCATGCTACTAGTATCTTATAAACTTTAGAAGATATCTTATAAAGTTTAATAAAAAAAATATGTACAATAATACAAAATTAACTTTATATTTATATTTTTTGTACTATACTGTTTGAGAGTCCAGCCATAATACATGTATGTCACCTTGACCTACATATTACGTATCTTGTTAAGTTCTATATGTTCAGGTCTATAAATGCAATCTGATAAATCCTGTATACTAGCATTCTGCTCCTTTGATGCTTCATTTTTATAAAGCAATCAAATGATTCGTTACCAAATTAAAGTGAAGTCTATTAGGGATCAGCCATTTGATTTTAATGGGGAGGGGTTACATGGACCCACTCACTCTAAAATCGAAAAAGCTTGACTGTTCAATGTACGCAGATGATATTGTTATGTTTTCTATCTAGGATGAAATGTTTGATCCTGCCTATTTTTTTTCGGTCGCTATAGCGTCCTAAATGTTGTTTGTTTTAAACTCAAATTTCCTGAATAACACATGTATTGCATTTTTTCACACCTGAAATGATACCGGCATTTTATTTTGCCAAAACTCTGGTCCTACCTTTTTATTTCAAATTTCATCCTAGCCCTACCCTCCAACCCACCTCCTCTCCCATAAAAATCAAATGGTTGCTCCCTTAGTGAAATTTTAGACGGAAATATAAGTTAAGTGAATTAAATAAAATATGTTAGCTTCATGCATGATATTTAGGAAGATGAATTACATACAAAGATTTGTTGAATTAATTGTGTGACAGATTTCAAATTTGCCTTGTTTAGAATTGATACTACTCCATAAATCAAGTTCAGTTCGAGTTTCCGGTCGATGTAAAATACATCTGTGTAAATGCATATTTACAGGTTATATAATGTTACTTTTCAAATCTTTGTTATTCTGGATAATACCGTCCAAGTTTCTCTCATGGTGACAAAGATCAACAGAGGCTGAAAATGAAAATCAACTAGTAAATATTGCAAAGAATTATCAACAATTAAGCCAGCAATATTATAATTTTAATATTTCCAGAAAAAATTTTAAAAAATCAAAAACATTTGTATGGATTTTCAAGGAATAAATTAAACTTTTGTATTCATTAATCTTAAATAATATACAATTACTGTCACTTACTATGAGGTAAAGACAAAAAACGTCACTAAAAAATTGTGGATTGAAATTTCTGGAAACATAAAAAGAAGGATGTGCAATATTAGCCAACATACATCCTGTCTCATGGACAAGGGGCAACCTACAATAATGTTCTCCAAGTGTGGGAAATAAATTTATAGAAAAAACACGTAAATTTTCTCATTTAATATTTAAATATAAAATACTATGATTTAGTTACTAATTACATGTACATACAATAACATAACATATAAATTGCCTCACTTTCACATGTCTAAATAAGGACTTTTGGAGCGTTATACACGTAAAATATCAATATTCTATTTACGGATATGTAGTTGTGTATGATTATAATAATAGCCATATTTAATGACCTTAATATACATAATTAGACATGTTTATTACTATTGGGTATGATTTTGCCTATTCCCTGAAAAATTTTCCATTTTTTCCCCAGTTCCTTCAAATTTTTGCCCTTTCCCCCTCAATTTTCCCCAATCCCCACCCCCTAAAATTCCTTTTTTCCCAATTCCCAAAACCTGTGTAACCTCCAACACTATTGTGCTACAAAAAAGTTTAAAAACATGATAGAATTTGTTACTTGAAATACTTTTTTTACCCCTAATAATATTAATTTTTTCAGACAGCATCAGTAATTTGCTCTACAAAATAAATAAAATATATTTCTGTAATCCAGATTTTTCCAGCTAATTTTTAGGCATCATTCTGACAGTCAAATCACCCAATCACACATATAAATACATTCTTAAAGCATTACTTCTAAAATTTAACCCGCTCCTCCAAAAGTATACTGGTAGCTCGTTATATCGCAGTACTTAATGATGTCAAAATGGCATCGAATTAACGTTGAAAAAGCACATGAATACCACGATATAATGGAACCAACGATGCAATGAGAATGTATTATACTTGAACTTCCAAAAATTTTTTACCCTGGACCCCCAAAAAATACATTTTGATTTTAATATATGAAGATAACAAAAAGCTATTATTTAAAACCAATTTCCTACAGAAGAAAAACAAATTGAGAATACATCCAAAATTTCTAATTTCTTGCCATAAAAAAATACTGTTTGAGATTCTCTCTTTTGGGGAGGGAGGTCTTGAATTTAATGAATATTTGTATCTATTCAAGTTGAATTTCAACCTTGTGTGAATTTTCTCTGAACCACACTATTTTTATCCAGAGATTCCATGGACATTACTGCAGTCTGCAGTATATTGAGCAGATATTGGGGGGGGGGGGGTATAAGTGTATAACAGGCTCTGGGGAGAATCTCAAAGTTAAGTTTTGCATTATTTTGCACATATTCCTTCGTTGTCTACTGTCCCATTTTAACTCGGTATCCCGTCGAAATAGCTGATAACGGACGGGTGCTGAGTGATGACTTGCATCTTTTCGTCTAAGTTCATTTGTTTGTTGGGTTATTACTTCATTTTAAGATATCTTACCGTTATACCAGGAGAGCACAAACAAGTGCATGAGTGAGAGGGGTGTGATTAAACATCGAGTTAGAGTTCGAGTAAAAGTTAGAGTTCAAATTGAAGTTCGAGTTAGAGTTCGAGTTATAATTCGAGTTCGAGTTGAAGTTCGAGTGAACTCGAGATATTAATTTCTAATGTCATTTATCGAGTTACATTTCGAGTTAAAGTTACGGTTCGAGTTAAAGTTCGAGTTAAGATAAAGGCATTTGTTCCTGGTAATTTTATTGTACAAATAGCGATGCCAATATTCTTAAAAACTTTTTTTTTCTAATACGGAAATAAGTGACAAATTGGAAGTGTGGTTCAACAAACATTTTATTCACAGTTCACATGATGAAATCCTGCTATATAGGCCTTTAGAGTGCTTCATCTGCTAATAATTTTAGATTTTTTATTTTTCAATAAAATGTCAATGAGAATATAAGCGGTCTTTTATTCCGGGTGTAGCAAACAAGTTTACCAGACTCTACCATACGATCTTCAACATGTGGACGGATGTACATACACACTATATTTGCCCCAAATTTAGAAAAATGTGAACACGACATATCAAGCCTACAAGTACTCTATACTACAAACAGTATTTCAAACAAACTAGAGGCTGCAAGGAGCTTATATAAGCTCACCTGTAAACATTATTAGTTCGGTGCATCCTTCGACACAATTTTGAAACTGGACACCCCTAATGATGATTAAGACCAAATTCCCCAGTGGATTTAGAGGACTTGTTAAAAGTGAATTCACATAGGGACTAATGTGAAACTAAGTTCGGCGGGGGTGGCCATCATGGTCGCGGAGGTCGGAATTACCGGACACCGTTTTCGAAGGGTAAAGTTTGGTTGATATTGACTTTGTAGTTTCAGAGGAAAAGATTTTAAAAATTGCCTTCACCCTTTTCTATAATAAGCTCCGGCAACTATCTTGGTTGAAGGTCAAGGACAACAGATATAATTTAAGGAGGGGGATCACCAAAGGACTATTCCACCAAAGTTTGGTTCCAACTGGCCCAGCGGTTTCAGAGGAGATCTTAAAATTGTATTGCCCATCTTAAGTTTAATTATGTCGGGCCGTGACGGCAATCTTGGATGACGGACGAACGCCCCAGATAAGAACTTTAAAGGGGACCATCCCATAACTATTATAACCAAGTTTCGTTCCAATCGGCCCAGTAGTTTTAGAGAAGATTTTTATATTAAAAAAAAAAACAAAACAAAAAAACTAAAAATCGACAATTAAGAGGCAATAACTCCAAGACGGGTAATCCGATTTTACGAAAATTGAAATGCAAGTAGATCTTGTCCTCCTGATCGATTTTCTCTAAAAGGCAATATTTCTTCTGAGATAATTTTCAAAAACTACTGTCTGACCCATATCCTCTATTTTTAGTAACATAGATTATGAGGCTTGACTTGCAGCATCCTTTGACATTTTATTCTACTAGACACCCTAGTGATGACCCGGGCCATGTTTGATTCCGAGTGTTTAAATTTCAGCTGATTGATTGGCCAAGTATGAAAAGCCATACAATTAAACTTTGACCCCTTTTGCTCTCCATAAAAAGACATACCGAGCCATCCAATTTTAAACGTATCCGGTGTTACCGATGTCTCAGGTGTGCCGGTTGTACAACGTAGTTTAAGTTTCGTCTACTTATACGGTTCATCGACGATATGAAGAAAACACCAAGAAAGCCCATCAACATGCACAGGGAAATATACAGAAAGGCAGACAGATCAGTATATTCCCTACAGTTTAGTTGTGTTTGTCATTGCAATGAAAAATGTATGTACTGTGGCTAAGCGGGCCACAAATATTCCTGCTCCTCTAGGAGAAAAACGTTAAAATTGATGGCGGTACATTACAACTCATTATTATCAAGCTTCCAGACCAAGTATTAATCAATTCCTACATAAATACAAGCTTGGACTAAAATTTTCATCCATTATGCTTGACTGTAAAATTTCAAAGTCTCAGCAAACTGGAAGTAGATGGGAGACAGACCTAAAATAACTTACACGGTATAAATCATCATTATCAAACGATTTTTATGATAGAAATGCACCGTATTTAATCATGTGTGACTTAAACTTAAACTTAAAAAAGCAATGTGCCTTGATATCAAAATTTTTTATTAACCCGACTTCAATGGAGATTTTTTCTTTTAATTCATCTTTTTTTTTCGTCATCAAATTTATTTAACAACTAGAACTTAACTCACAATTTAAGGAAATAATATACCATAGAATCATATTAATGTGCATATGATATGTATTCGGATGTCTAAAATGTATTTACCAAACTCAAGTGCATTTTTAATGTGGAAGAAAAAAGAACGACCTGAAGTCCTTCACCTGTGAAAATGAATGACACTAAGCATGAATGAAAAGAATACACTGTGCTCAAGCTACATCAGGATGACTTGAAGTAACTTTTCTCTCTGAGGTTAAAGAAGAAGTAGAAAGACAACAGGAAGAAGTCACTGCAAAGTACTATAAATGAACATGCTTTTTTAATAGCTGGTAAAAAACGACGGTTTACATTTAATTTGACTAGATTTTTAGAACAAGACTTTTGTTTCATCATCAAATCAAATGCATTTCTACAGGCTTTCTGGTTGCTGTTAAGGTCGTCTACTTCCAAACGATTTTCTTTACCTGTCATACATTTCAAAGTTCTGTCGAATTTATGAACGACATTTATCGTCACAAACGGAGACAACAACTTCATCAAACTGCTTCAAATGAATCCTTCTGCCGGTTACATCTTCAAGAACATCTTTCAATGTATTGGTTTCCAGAAAGAATATAGTTTGTTATATACAATATTTTGTATTTTTCCGGTGTCAGAATATCAGATTTTAACACAGGATAATGGATTATAAGGCAATTTTGCCATCCATCTTGAAAATTGAGTCAAACATTTTTTTACCTGGCCCCTTATTTAGACACAACATGGACCAAAGGAAACAAACATATTTCTGGCCTCATCAGCGGTGGCGCTGGCTATCAAAAACTTGTCACCAAAAAATTCCCAAAGTATAATTTTTGTTTCATAAAACTGTTCGCAAGTTACCCTCCCCCTTTTTTAAACACACGTTTGTTCTTTTATTCATTAATATTTGAAATAATCTAACCTGAAAAGTAATTTTGATGAAATCAAGTTCTACATTCAAACAATGATCTGTCATCTAACATGACTTATATACTTTTTCAGTTGTTTGATAGCAAGCCTAATAAAACATCAGTTTCCACATGTGTTAGTTAAAACAGGAAGTGCAACACACACTGCAGGTTGGAAATTTTATGATTTCACTCTTTTAAACAGCTGTTTAAAGTGACAAAAGGCATGCATATTTATTTCATGACTAAGAAATTAACTAATAACTAGTCTGTAAGTCAAAGATGCCCGCCTAAAATGTAGGTCATCATGTATCCAAGGCACACGTACTGATGAAGTTTCGTTGATACACTATGCTTAGTTCCAAAGAAATGAACCTAAACGTAAAATTCACCAAAGTTGCTCAAGCATAAAATGTAGGTCATAATGACCCAACTACTGTATGACTGCTCAGTACAATGCAAAGCACATCCACTGATGTCGTTTCATTGATACACTATGCTTACATGTAGTTCCAAAGAAATGAACCTAAACGTAAAACTTAATCAGTCGCTCAAGCATAAAATGTAGGTCATAATAATTATTGTAGGACTGCTCAGTTCTATCCAGGGCACATGGAATGATGAAGTTTCATTGATACACTATGTTTCGTTCCAAAAAATAGTTTGGATTTAAGGGTAACTCTATACATGTTATACATGTATGTCCCATCCACATTCATGGGTAGGGCATCAAAATTTTGATAAAATAAATATAACCTCAGAGTATAACTAGATGTACTGTGAGCAAAGCTCATAAAGGATACCCCCCGCTTTGCCAAAAAAAAAAATAGAAGTCCAATTATCTCCCTTGTGTGATATCGGAAAGCAAAGATTTTTCTTCATGCACATCTTTGGATGATGTACATCCTTTCTGTAAAGTTTCGTTGAAATCCATTGAGCGGTCTAGGAGGAGTTGCGCTTACGAGGTTCATATATAATGTATAAGCCAAAATAAATAGGAGTCCAATTATCTCCCTTGTGTGATATCGGAAAGCAAAGATTTTTCTTCATGCGCATCTTTGGATGATGTACTTCCTTTCTGTAAAGTTTCGTTGAAATCCATTGAGCGGTCTAGGAGGAGTTGCGCTTACAAGATATATGGACAGACGGACAGACAGACAGACGGACGGACAAGGTGATTCCTATATACCCCCCCCCCAAACTTTGTTTGCGGGGGGTATAATAACACAGACTGAACTTAATGTCACTTTAAAATTCCAATCATCTCATACATACCCCCTGAATAATATGTTATGATGAAAAGACATGTAAAGTATGGTTCATTTATTACATACATGCTGGTAACGAAATCAAGTTTTTCACGAAGTAAGGAGTGTAATTCCCCTGTCCTATTGCTACGTAAACGGTGTATTTTTCGAGGCATATTGTACATTTTTTTTTAAACAAAATCAGGCTTATAACCCAAAGATTTTTTTTTATCTCCAAACAACAATTCAGCATTTTATCAAGTGATTTGATATAACAAATTATGAAATAATTTTCCTAAAAAAAATGATTAATTTTCTGCTTTTACGGACATTATCAGAAAATCTGACTTTGGTGTTACCAGAATTTTTTTCTTCTTTTTCTTTTCTTTTTTGTGAAGGCGACTTGGTCAGCTGTGGCTTATATGTTTTTGAATATAACTTCAAAACTTTTTGCTTCATTGATCGGAGGAATAATGTTTTATTGGATGGATTTTGTCATATAATGAAGCTTGCCGTTACCATTTTATATCTATTGTTCTGATATTTTATTATGTTAGAGTTGCTGCATTTTGATAACTAACCAAAGATAAAGTTTCTTAATTAAAATTTAAATATTTATACATTTTTGTTTTTGTACAATGAAATTTTGTTCTTTGACTACCGGATGCGCATGATTGTAATTATTGTTATTTTTGTTTTACTTTAATCAAAAATTGCATAATTAATGTTTTGCTGTTGGATGTAATTGCAAAATTAAAAAATTTATTATGGTTCCTAGAACTTTGTATTATTCCCAAAGGCTGTTATTTAAAGTTTAAAGAAAAACTGTATTGCAGTAATAATATTAAAATCAAATAATTTTATAATTTGTTCGGTTGGGTTTTCTTCTATCTGCTTTTAGAAATATATTGGTAGAAAATATTTCCCTTTAGCATTCCAGCTATCAATGGGTTCATTAATAATTCGGTATACAAGTTTTGTTTGTTTGCTTTCTATGAAGGATTCTAAATTTACCATACCCATACCGCCTTCATTTTGGCCAATTCAACATACTTTTCTTTCTAATGGGTTAAAGTCCCTTCCCCATATTGTTATGATATTGTAATTATTATATTTATTTATCTTGGCCTAATTTGTTTTGTGTGGCCTTATAACATGTATAATATGCTTACATAATACTTATAGTTGTTTACCAAATATTGTTATAACTGTGCAGTTTAGAAATCAATGGAACAATCATAGATACTGATGGAATGATTAGAACTCATTATTTGACTTACATATTAATTCTGGAATAATCATAATATACGATGTGTAATTCAAACTTCTACCGTATTCTAGAAGTTTCCCTTCTACAGTCTTCTATAGATTTCCTTGATAACTATATATACGGACACGAAAGTTAGACTTTCAGATCAGATCAGACATTAACATTCTTGTGTTATTGACACAATTTTATTTACGTTACACACATCATACTAGATTGTGACTTATTGGACATAATATTCTGTTTGGATTCCCGCAACACTGACGAGAAGAATTCCGGATAAAGAAAAGACAACGGATCGGACATATATATTTTAAACAGTTAAGTTGACATTTCATTTTGTATAATATTTCTTGTAAACTTGTGTATAATAAATCTTGTGAAATTTTATTATCGATTTGTGTCTTTTGTTGGCTACAATTAAAAGGTGATTTCTGGCCGTAACAATATAAAATTCCAAATTAAACTATTTTTTTTTGGCACAATTCGAATTTCGATTTCATAGCTACAAATTGAAAGCAATAATGTTTTTACAATAAGAGTTTTTCCAACATTAGTTAATTTAGTACTTTTCCACATATAAATACAGTTTTTCATTTTTTTCAATAATATTGTCCCAACTTTGATCATCATCGATATTGTATCCATGATGAATATCTAAGGTTTTTTAAAACGTTATCTTTTGTCCAACTAATTTTGTCAGATTAAATTCTTTTTCTTTTAGAAGCTCAAATACAAAGTCCTTTAGTTTTATTATAATTAATTTTTGAAGCCGATGCTTTTATATTAATATTCACAATAAGGAATGAATTTTCCAGAGAGTTTACATCCTTATTGAATAACTGTGTGTCATCAGCGAACATGCACAGTTTGATTTCAAGATATTCACCCTCCCTCTCCCCGGATAGTTTTATTCCCTTTATACTTTCATTTCCCCTGATTGCAAAGGCCATTTGCTCTGCTTGTATAATATAGTAGGGGAGCTATCGGTCACCCCTGTCTGTCGGATCGTGAAATAGTAAAATATCGCGAAACGAAGACATTTGTTTTGATACAGGTTACAGCATTTTTTAGTAACATTTTAACCCTTTTAGTACTTTCAGTAGAATGTCAACAGATTTTTACTATATTTCACAGTTCTTGAGATACAAGGTGGCAAAAAAGCATGTTGCTGTCGTATCATGCTGCGCTTAGCGAAGCTCTTTATTGTGTTTATAATATCATTTTATAATTTTACTTGTTTTACACAAAAATTCCTAAGCCGTGAATTTATGAATGGCAACTTCTGATGGGAACACCAATTATGACGTAACGTCATTCAACGTTTTTTCGAGAAAAAATAACTTAAATCATCATAACAATTATTGAAAAATGATTAAAAAGTAAATTTCCTTTCTTAAAAGGCCGGTGACATATATTTTATAAGAGCTAATTCGTTAAAGAGAGCTATCATCCTCTTCCACGCCAACTTTAAGAAAATTCCTAACATCAGAATTTAGTACTAAAAAAAATACGACTATTTTATTGGCGGGAAATTAAATATTTTACTATTTTCCCAATTAGCTCAAATAAAAATATTAAATGAAAACCAAAATCTTAAAATTTGAAAAATTCTGGAAATTCGGATACCAAAATGTACAATCTTAGTCGTGTTTAAGAAAAATAACAATTCTTTGAAAATTTTACCTTATTTTTAATGATTTCTGAAAACGAGTAAAGTTCGAGATGGAATAACAAGAAAACGAGTCCGGTGACCTCATTTTGATCAGTACTACTTGAAATACGTTAGGTTCGATTTTAAAGAAATTCCAAACGTCAGAGGTGAATAGAGGGATTTGTCTTTAAGGAAGGTTTGAAAAAACTTTTTAAAATTATATAGGATCCACATGCATTTCGCTTTAGGGAGAACATCATACTCAAGGCGAGTTGAACAATATAAATGCACGTATTTCGGATTGGCTACTACTCTTTTGGGGGGTCAAATTTCTCAATTTTGCTATATTTTTTGGGGTCCTAAAAATTACAGGTAATTCCAATGTTGTTTTCAAAACATCAAATGAAGTAATTTCATTGGCTAACAGCAACTTCCTTTAAAAGGTTTATAACTTGATAAACTCCTCTCATGACGTCGTGCATGAATACGCGCGCATGCAATATAGTGCATGAGGAAAATATTAATTTCAAATGGAAAACGTCATATATATTACTGCATTACTTTGGAATTATAAGTAATAAATGTTATTTTTACGGAATTTATCAATGTGTAAACTCGGTCTTATCACTCGAAAACTTTGCATAAAGTCATTCGGACTTTATTTAGTTTGTGAGTGAATCCCGAGTTTACACATTGATAAATTCCTTCAAAATTACTTTTATTACTATAATATCTCCATTTAACTAGAAGTTTAACTCGAACTCGGAACTATAACTTGAACTGTAACTCGAATTTTACCTTTAACTCTTACTCGAACTCGATGTTTAGTCACAACCGAGTGAGAGAATGATCCCTTTAAACCAATAACAATTCAGCTTACATCTGTGCATGTGGTTCAACAGCTGCGATGTCAAAATCTTCAAGCTTCTTGTGGATCCAGTTTTTCCAAATAAGGAAAATAGGCCCCGCCTATCTATTGAGACGGACAGCTCCCAATTTTACCACTTCGTTGACTTTTCTGATAATATTGGATACATTTTAACACTTAAAACGGAAGATGGTATGCTTATACATCATACACTATCACCGCCGACAAAAAAATCATCAAACTCTTATGCAGTTTATAACAACGACGCGAAGACTGACGTCAGTGACGTTGCACACGCTACTATTCTGGATTACAAGAGTTACTTCCCCCTGGAAAAACAGCCTTAACCTACCTGCGTATGCGATACTTTAGCATGTTTAGCAGACAAATATCTACTGGAGCATACATGTATAATATGTAATTCCGAAGCTAACGCACAAAAATGTCGATAACCAGGTGAATCGCTACGGATGAGAATTAGTAATTCTATATAAAAATTCCATGAATAAATTATAGCTATGTCAAGTTCAAAGTACAATAGGCTAAAATTCAATGAATTCGCGAAAAATGTCTGAACTTAATGACTAAACCCTTAAGCAAAGAGGGGATTAGAATATGAATTCAGAGAACATTAGAAATAAACAGAGAAACGATGAAAAAACATATAACCCCGGGCGTGTACTTACATAATATTAGGGCCTTGCGTGTGACGGTTATGCGAAATATTTGTCAGGTCTGAGTGACATATATTACCCGACGCGAAGCGGAGGGTAATATGTCACTCGGACCTGGCAAATATTTCGCATATAACAGTCATAAGACCCTAATATTGTGATTATTATACTTGATGCTAAGAATTCATCTAATTTAAAATTAATTCACTTTTCTCATGTAAATAGGCCCATCGCTGACTGAAACATTTCTTACAGTAAATATTCATGAAAAGCGCTCTTTTTGTACACAAAAACTCACGTGACATATAAAGCCACACGTGGACATATTACTAGTTCATATGCCGTATTTGCCAGCTAAATGTACACAAAAACTCACGCGACATATAAAGCCGCACGCAGACATATTACTGTAGTTCATATGCCGTATTAGCCGGATAGGTTGGAATTTATGTGCAAATTATTAACGTACCAAAATAACAATCCAAAGATACTAATATTAGATATAGTAAATTTATACTAAATATCACAGTAGTTTCTGGCATGAAGTATAATAATGAATGATACCTCGACAACAGAAGACAGCAACAGATCTGTGTGATGAATGCAGAAGACAAACTTTAACATATAGGGAAAAAAATAAAGGATAAAAATCCTTTGCAAAACTTAATTTGGAATATATAGCCAGTTACAAAGCCTGGAAAAATGCAGAGCAGTCTGCCTTTTTTAATGATCCATTTGTTTTACTCATATATTTATCCGTCTTCAACACAGCCATTGTCAATGAACGAGACCAATTAATATATGGTTAATGAAACAAGGACAAAGGCAAGGCCATAAGGACAGAAACATTCATCCGCCTACCCTGAAAAATACTAACCAAACTTAGTCCTCCTCCTCGACAGCAACAGCAACCTTTCTTCCTCCTCCATATGTTTTAGACTAATCACATTTCTTTAATTCTGATCAGCAAGAGCTTCCTTTTGAGCAGAGATTAGAATAGCCATGAACCGTGATAAGAATTGACTTCCTCATCATAATCAACATTAATAGAATCAGGCCTCTTCTTTTCTCCATATACCGAGATGAGCACGTCTGAGTAACACTGAGACAGGACCTTCCCTCCTTCCTCAGATATCTTTAATTTTATGAAAGTAGAAGAAAAATATAAATGACCGTTGACAGTGAGACCAAGAGAATCTACCTGTCAGTAAGCTAGGATAAAGAAAACAATCTTACAAGTCGTTGCCAAGTATGCATCTCGCACATTCTCTAGAGCGAGAGCCACAGAAAGGAAAGGTAGAAAAACTTACGACTTGTGTTGCAAAGGCAATAATGCAGGATGTGACTCTTGTTGTTTTCGTTGACACAGATAAGCGATTATACACTCCAATTTGATTAGAATTATTAGAAAAACGAATTTCAAAACGATCCTTAAAGATATTAAATGATTCAAAATGCTTTTTGTGTTTGGAAACCATTCAGTTTTAATAGTGAATGAGGAGAAAGGTGATTGTAAATATTTAAACCACTGCTGTGACGTCAGCCTATTCATTTACCGTGGTTTCTTTTTCTAGAATCAACGCTTCTTTTAATCCGTCACTGAAATGAAGTCATCAAATTATATTCAATTGTTCCTTTTGTGTACTTAATGTCATTAAGTTTGAATTGGCTAATTTACTGATTTCTGTTCACAGCTGGTATTAGTTTAAAAATTTACCTTTGATTTTTTGCAAAGTTTTATTTGCCGTGACTGGGGTTCGAACTCCCTCCTTGAAGTAAATAATGTGTCATAGTTTAAGAACACATCGACGAAACCTCTCGGCTACCAATCGGATGAAATCTAAGTGGCGTTTTTACATATATCAATATAATACGGTACAATATATACATAAGGCTTTCGCCTTTATATATATATTTAAAAACGACGTTTGTATAATATAAGATGGTAGCGGCAAGGTTAGGATGAGTTGAGAGTAACACTTGTAGACATAGTTCAAATCTCTGTTTCGGTGTTCCCTTTTTTTAAATCTTTGTGTTATAATTGATACAACTTAGTAATAAGAAAAGATCTTTATTTTTTTTATTTGATTACAAATGTATTATCGATAATTTCATATAATTCAATAAAAAATTAGAACATTGTTATTTTGATGTTTATGGCAATTTCATCTTTTTCACTGCATATTTTGACATATCTTTAAAATATAAAAAGTGTAAATCGAGTGGATTTAAACTATTTTTTTTTATTTCAGTAGCATTATGTTTTACTGGAAAATTATTTGGACTATGCTTTATTTTGTCAATAATGGACAAATTTCTGAATCATATGCCTTATACTGTAAGTCCATACGGTTTTGTATTAATCTTCATTTACCATTAAAATCATCAACGTCCCTATATATATATATCTAATTGAATAGTAGTATAGAGAATTAAGTTAATTTAAACTCACACATAATAGGGTCTAATTAAGAAAGGAAAGGTAATTGGGAAAAGTCGTCACAACAATAGTTTAAGTAAGAGATACAATGGATAAGCGTTGGTTCATGAAAAACAAACCATTCGCCCTCCGGGCTCATGGTTTCTTTTTCAAGAACCAACGCTTATCCATTGTATCTCTAATACTGATTCACTTATCGTAATTAGCTGTGTATATTAAACTTATCTTTTAAACATTACAATAATTCTTACATGTTGTCTGATAGTTGTATATTTATTATTATCTTGTCATGATAGTTTATTTATTTTTTAATACTTTTTGGGGTGTTAAGCGGAAACAGTTCCAGATGTGGATTATATAAAGGATGTGGCTTATAAGAAGCCTACTATTGCAAGTTCGACTTTGGGCCATTATTATTCTGACCGTGCTGTTGATGGAAGTTCAAGTTCGTTTTTCCATTCTCTTTGGGGAAATTCTCCTTACTGGGAAGTTGACCTGACAGATTTATATGATATCAAACGAGTACACGTCATCATAAGAGCAGATTGTTGTGGTGAGTTTCTATATAGAGATAAATTAGAAAAGAGCCGACAGAACTGGTTAATGTTAAGCGTTGTATTCGCTTTGCAAACAAGCCATGAGCTAATTAAAACAAATATGACTGTCAAAATTGCAGGTAATGCTAAATCCTCAGTCAGAAAATGAAAATTATATTTTAAGATGGAACTAGAACGCTTTGGTTTTGGCATTAAAATTTCGCAAATTAACGTAAAAATTAAGTCGATCATAATATCTTCATTTCAAAAAAAAAAAAAAAAAAAAAAAAATTGTAACAATTCTGCAAAAGCCTTCGCATTGTCAAAATCTGACGTGATATTGTCCTTTAACTTATAGATTTGTAGCATGCTTTATTTTCATTTTAACATGAGCATACATTATGTTTATTCATACTGCCATGTATTTCACAACTCGCTATCGCATGGTTACAAATATTTACATATACACACAATGTCAAGTAATGACATATAAACATGAAAACTCACACAGAGCATGCGATCATTGAAATATTTCTATCCCCGCAATACCCACCGTCTGTTTTTCCGTCCGTCACACTTTCTTTGTGACTTCAACTCCTTTTTCGTTTTTACTTCATTCATCTTATTTCTATACAGTGTTAACACACAGTATGGATATGCAAAATAAGGTTGAAGAATTTTGATTTTCAAAGCATGGGTCACACAGGGGTCTATTTTTAAAAATTGTTAATATAAATGTGCCCTAAATTCTTCTTTCATTTTAAGCAATTTATTTCTATACAGTATTAATTGTCATACACTATAGATCCACAATAAGATTTTAGAATTTTTATTTTTAAAAGCCCATCGGCATAGAAATATGAACGTTCCTCTATCAAAATTGTAATCGGGGTGAAGACCAAACCAATATGGCCCCGTTAGCAAAAATTTAAAATATGCAAAAACAATATTTCAAAAATATTTCCTCACATACTCCACGGCCAGTTGGAACAAACCTTTAATTGGTATAATTATGGTCCTTGGATGGTCCTCTTTCAAATTGTATATGGGGGTCAGACCTCCATATCAAACATGGTCGTCATTAATTATTAAAAATGGAAGTATAGCCGAAAAAGAACAGAAAAGAGGAAACAGCAATAAAAATCTCTGAATTTTTATATTTTTATTTTGGTCTGTGGATGACACATTAGTTATAGGTGAGCTGAACAGGCTACTCGGAGGCTCTAGTTACATTTGAATTTACTATCAAGTCATCTGTGCCTTGCGTTTAAAATTGTAAATCATGCTCAATGAATATATACAGTGGAATAAAGTATATCGGTCGCATCTAAAAAAAATTAAAACTTTTATCATAAATTTACTTTTTGATTTCCACAGGTGAACGTTTCAAGAATATAAATGTCACTGTCGGACTCTCCAATGACAGAATGTCCTTCTGCAATTATTATAAAGGACCCAGTTACACAAGGGCTCTCGTCGTGATTGATTGTGAAGGAAAACAAATCGGGCGTTATGTCAGGATTACAAGAGAAGGAGAATATATAACCCTAGAACTTGCAGAAGTCAAAGTATATGCAGAAAAATGTTAAAGTTACATGTTTAGCATGAAGTCGACACGTTTTTCAATTTACCCGAAAATTGATAATTTTGTGATTTGTCGTGCACATTTCATTTTTTTAATGGACAAGGCGACTTAACAAGCAGAACAATATCTGACTTTCATAAGTTGACGGTAGAGGAGTCTATGGAAATGTCAGTCTAGTGAGTGTTGTACCAGTCTTTTTAGCAACTTCAAACTTTGATCACAGATATAAAGAACTTAATTATTCTGTAACCATTTTTCACCATTTTGGTAATGATGATTTAAGTTATTTTTTAAAATAATTATACGCTAGAAACAATAAGAAAAATGTTTTCATGTACTTATTAAGTAAAGTCAAGAAATACCAAAGGGATATTTGTGGGCGGAAAAAATCGAAACAACTGACAAACTCCGGAGAACAACGAAGACAAGACCAAAACAATACATGATTTACAATTAAAAACTAAAAACATATGAACATGGACCCCACCAAATAGCGGGGGTAGACTCCGGAAGAGTAAGCAGTCTGCTTCCTGCAGTACACCCCCAAATCCGGTATAAGGAAGGGTATGTGCGTCATAAATATTTATTTATATTTAAATATTTATGACGCACATACTGCGAAATAGATAACATCAATGGAACAGGTCCATTTTCATTTGGGAAACGGTTTTTTTCATACCTGTCAACCAAGTCGTGATGACGTCCATAAAACTTTAATAAGGATGACTCCAACTTAGGAGCAACATACCCCTGTCTGCGTAACTTTTCTGTCAGGAGCCGGGCTCTGTCCAGGAAGTCAATGTATATGTCACAAGCTCTGGAATAACGTATGAGTTGTGATATATATATACTAGTACTCCATACACCGGCCCTTCTGGAATATTGCCGCTAAAAAAGGAAATTTGACGATTGGAAAGTCAAAGTCATCCTGTTTGTCGTAAAGTTCTGTATTCAACCTTCCTCTGGTGTCAATTTCGGGGTGAAGGTGAAGATATGATGCAGACTTCATTTTTTTAAGTAGAAAGGCTAAATGATATTCCTTTTTAGATCGAAAATGGAGAGACGGATACTAAGAATTATGATAAAAGGGACGGCTTTAATTTTCCAATTACCAACTTCCCCTTTCTTCACGGAGATGTGCCTGGGCTGTATAAATCACAGCTTGTACGTTTTGCATGAATTTGCTCAAAGTTAGATTATTTCGATCGAAACCATACGATTACTAAAAGAGATCTTTTACAGGGTTATAGATTTCACAAGCTGCTTAGCTAAATTTCCAGAAAGCATCTATCCTAGGGTTTTCCATCTTAGTTTCTATTGTAATATCGCGAATAAAAGCTAGGTACTTAAGATCAGTAAGGGCTATAAATAAAACATTTTGTGTAATTAAGTAAAAATTACTCTTTCTCCCAATGACATGGAAGACATTAAATTTAAATTTAAGCGGTCAAGGTACTTGTTGGGAATCATAATGTAGATAAGGAGTGAGGGACAATTAAATCGGTTTATCACCACGACTGTTCAGTGTCTTTACCAAGGCAACTAGCCCGACTCTCTGTTGTGTTTATGTTTGTATTTTTTGCTTTATGTTATTTTTGTCCGGGATTATGCCTGTTGCATTGGGTAGAGTTGATTGAATGGTACATGTATGTTATTGTTGACCTTCCTTGTTATCAATTTTGTTGTTTACTGATATTTGAGTGTAAATAGATATACGATGTGCTCGCTTTAAATAAAAATGTACCGCCATGTTATAAATATATATATGGATACAAAGTGCACTACCTTAGAAACAGACTTGTTTCTATGTTGTTATGAATCCTAGTTCTTAGCAAATTTTCATAAGGAATTAAAAACACAACGTCTTATAGAAAATAAAAATATTAGAAGATATTTATACGTTACAAAATTGCTACATTAGTTCTGCTACCACGTAATGCAGAAAATTTATTTTATAGCTAGACTTTTAGAAGGTTTTCTTTGTTGTGTTTAACTTATTTATTTTTCAATAAAAAAAATGTGAATACATGGCACCTATTTTGTGTAGTCCTTTAGCCCATGACAGAATGTTTATTAACGTTGAAGATAGAAACTAAAGATATTAATGCCATTTGAAGAATATGATTTTATATATGTTTTAAATTTTTAACAAAAAAAGTATTTGTCAAGTTTATTATGTCATAACTGTACCTTTTCGTTATTGTTTTTTAATGACACAAGATATGTGTGCTTGATTTTAGGATTTAATACATGTAATGTTTCTTTTATTATATAACATTTCACATTAAATGTACGCATGCCGGCCTATTGAGTTTTTTACACATTTTATGTTCAGCAGTTTTAAAGAATATCGCTATTTTTGGGCCACATATCCCTATACATTTGGCCCTAAAATATCTCTTAATTTTCACCAAATGTTGCTTAAAAGCCTGATATAGGGAAAAGGCACAGATATATATTATTACACGACCTTAATGAATATCATATCTAGTGTGGCTGATAAATCCTAGCATTAATCTCATCAGAGTCAATAATTGTTTCATAACGTAGAATTCTATTTTATCATTTGTTATTTTAGCTTTTACATTAATCAAGTTGCCATTTATTCTAGGGTATACTTATTAATACAGTTTAATCAAGTTGCCATTTATTCTAGGGTATAATTATTAATACAATTTCCTTGCACTTCAGGTTCTGAACTATTAGTGTAAAATTCACAGGGAGACGCTAAATTTTATGTAAGAAAACTTGATTTTTGTGTCGCCTGCGGAACGCATGGTCGACACATAGGGATCACTATCTGTCGTCTTGCGTCGTCACATTTTTCTTCTATCCTCAACTACTCGTAAAATGCTCAAAGAAATTTTATAAAACTTTCTCTGTGCATTAACCTTAATGCACAGGTGTGCATATATATTTCATTTTTAGAAAATTTTAATTTTTGTTGTTGTAAAAATTGACATTTTTGCAAAAAAGAGGGGGTGTCAAAACTTCTATCCTCAACTACCCCATAACCGCTCAAAGGAATTTGATGAAACTTTCTCTGTCCATTAACCTTAATGCACAGGTGTGCATATATATTTATTTTTAGAAAACTTTAAATTTTTTTTGTAAAAATTGACGTTTTTGAAAAAAAGGGGGGGGGGGGTCAAAACTTCTATCCTCAACTACTCCATAAACGCTCAAAGCAATTTGATGAAACTTTCTCTGTGCATTAACCTTAATGCAAAGGTGTTCATACATATTTCATTTTTGAAAATTTTAATATCTTTTGTAAAAATTGACGTCCGCAGGCGACACATGTCTCCCTTGGAAGACTCACACATTTTTAAGCTGGAACTTATTATTTAAGTGTTTGTCATTCGGTTCAAGAGCCAAACTGAGAGTTTTTATTCGTTGATCATTTTTAATGTCTGTCCATTTTTGTCTAGGTGTTCCGTTCATGTCACTGGTGGCAGGAAAACGGCTAGGTACTCATTAAACTAATTTAATCCTCCATATTTTTTATTTGCCTATCCTTTGACAGGTGTTATATGTTTCTTATTGTTGTTTATGTATACTAGTATTTGGGTTATGATATCAGTTTCAGACATTTTGTAGTTTCGGGTGAAAGTTGTATTTTGTACTTGTTAAAGTTGCATGTCCGCATTTTTGGCTTTCAAATGCCAGAGTAACCTGCTGAAACAAATATTGATCAACGAAATGTATATTAGATTTTAAAGTAATTGGAGGATTTTTAACATTGTTGCAATAACTGTCTTTTTTATTGTAAAATTATTTATGTTAGAAATAAACATGTCATCTATTTGATTTCTGTGCAGTCTTCGGAAATTAATCATGAACAGAGCAAAAAAAAATTAGAAAAAGCAATAAGACCACAGTCCAAAAAAAAATTTAAAAAAACCAAAAAGAAAAAAAAATAAAAATACAAAACAAAACCAAACTGGTTGGCGGCAATTGGAAACGACAGCTATATACATTTAAGTTGTATCTGTGTATATCACTTTCACAATCTTATGTTGAATCTTGGTCCCATGTGGGAATGGCGATCATATGCGACTGGGGACACGGAACTCGGAAAGTTGGTGTTTCGTCGCAGATCTATTAAAACAATTACGTATTTGAACAAAACAAGTAACACAGCGGAACATGATGGTTATGCACATGCAAAGTTCGACTTGTAATGCATTCGCAAATAGTCCTGGAAATCATTAAACGTTCCGACACTATCTTGGAAGGGTTGTCAAAATCCGAAAGCACGGTACCGGCTTTTTTTGCACAGTTAAATCTTGCCTATATTTTTATTTGTGTTTGTTGTTATATAGAGTGTGGAATATTACTGACTTATAGCCACAACTGTGGTAAAATACGCTAAGACCAATATATATATAAGATCTTAGAAAAAAACTAAAAAAAAAAGGAATAACAAGAAGGGGAAAAAACACATGACAAAATGGGTAAGATCTTCAAAAGTGGTCTGATAAAGCGAGTTCAAGCAAAAGCACTTCTATTGAATGATAGTCACAGTAACGCATTCAGGACAGAAAAAAAGTGATCTCAGGAGAATACCATCCTCCAAAGTCAGGGGTTCTGATTCCGTTTCGTTCCCGCTGACCCGACTGGATGAATAAACAACAAAATAGATAACAGGAAAGGTCGATGACATATCAATCAATCAAAGCAACCCAAGTGACAGAACTCCGGACAAAAAATAACATAAAAGAGTACAAAACACAAATATGAACACAACAGAGAATCATGATAGTCTGACTGGGTACAGACAGGTTAAACCGGTTTTATGGGTACTCCCCAGCCCCCCATCCCCCCTATATATCCTGACACTTTGGTGTATAAAAAACACTATAATAACCAATACAGTATGATTACCAACAAGGTGACCGCTTGCTAGAATTGCAAAATTAAAGTGGACGGTACATAATTTAAAAAGCGGGGTTAGAATGTGTTCATTTTAACTGTACAACTAGTTATGGCTCTCAACAAGAGGCTCTCAAGAGCCTGAATCGCTCACCTGGCAAACAATGCACTATAAACTAAATTAATATATTAATGTTTATTGTAAATTAAACTGAGTATTAAAGGTCATGTAAAATGCTGAAAATACCTTTAAAAGCCTTTCAAGAACCTCTGGAAAGAAATGGGCAGGAGTTCTCCCTACGCTTGATTAAGATACAGTCATGGTCAATCTGATGATTCACAATACAAAATACAAGCTTTAATTCATCTTTAACAATCATGCTAAGTTTCATCCAAATCCCCCTAGTAGTTTCAGAGGAGAAGATGTTTGAAAATTTGTTAACAACGATGATGACGGACACCAAGTGATGGCAATTAAAAGCTCACATATTATGAAGTTTAATCATTGTTATACAACATTCTCATCATCACCATTCACTAAGGATACCATGTTTACTTTAAAAACTAAATATTGTTGAAATCCGAGTAAGTGTAAAAAATGGTGGGAAAATGGCAGCCATTTTAAAAATGGCCGTCCAAAACAAACTTTCATCATCACCATTCAACTCGGGATACCATGTTTACCTTGGAAGTAGCTTTCATCTTCATTTTATTTCTATAATTCAAGATAAAATAGCAAAAAACAGCATTTTGACCCCTATGTTCTATTTTTAGTAAGGGCGGACATGTTTTTCGACCAATCAAAAATCCAAGCATTAACTTTTTGCAGGATACCCTATGGAACAATCTTACCAAGTTTCATTTGATTTTGAATAATAGTTTCAGAGAAGAAGATTTTTGAAATAATAACATAAAAAAAAGCCAAAAATGTCAAAAAAGGGCAATAACTCTTAACATCAGTCGACAGATTTTCACGAAAATCAGCACACAGGTAGCTCTCATCATGCTGAACACATTCAACCTGTCAGAATTTGCCGTAACCTAATAATTTTTTAGATATTTGCGAAAAACTGTTGTTTGACCCCTATTTTCTATTTTTAGTAACAGTGGCCATGTTTTTCGACGGATCAAAAATCGAAGCATAAGCTTTGTGCAGGATACCCTAAGGAACAATCATGCTAAGTTTTATCCAAATCCATTCAGTAGTTTCAGAGGAGAAGATTTTTCAAATAATAACATAAAACAAGAGGCTCACCAGAGCCTGTATCGCTCACCTGGAGTCTGGTTTTCATTGGACAATTAATCAACTATTTGACCAAGTTTGTTGCAATTGGTTCAATTGTCCAGGGAAAATTTGTTTAAGATTTATTTTTCATAAGGTTTAATGTTAAAATATGTTCCCTGATGGTGTTAGTCCTGGCAGGAAGTTGATAAAATTGACCAGGAATAAGGGTGAACCTTAAATAAATATAACAGAACCCGACCTCAAATTACACAAACCAATAACTCCTAAATAGAATTTGGGAATCCCTTAAAAATTTCAGGGTATGTAGATCTCAACATGGCAAACATTTTTCAATTTACATTTCACTTCTATCTCAAATAGTTTTGGAGATAAATGCAAAAATGTTAAAATTTTGAAAATTTGACCAAAAACAGGGCAATAACTCCTAAATGGGTTTTGGGATTTCCTTTAAAATTTCAGGGTATGTAGATCTCAACATGGCAAACATTTTTCAAATTTACATTTCACTTCTATCTCAAATAGTTTTGGAGATAAATGACGAAAAATGTTAAAATTTTGAAAATTTTACGGAACTAGAAATAGAGATTCTGAGTGATTTAAATGCAGATTGTAAGTGGTCATCCATATTCTTACCTTTCAAGGGCAAAAAGACTGATACTTGATTTGAGTGTCATTGGAAAAGATAACAACAATTGAGCAGGTAACCAGTTTGGGAAAAGGTTAAAACAATGAGTGCTGACCACAGCCAGTTTCAAAACTAATTTCACAAAAAATATATAAATATATACATCTAATGAAAGTTATTTTTAAGTACTATTGTATATTGAGGTAACATTGAATTTATATTTTAATAAATAGCCATTTAAAAACAAAAGCTTTTTTTCATTTTCTACAGTTTGCCATCTATAAGGCATCAACAGTTATTTTGACATTTAAGGGACAAAACTCCTAAAGGGCTCATTTAAACATTTTGCAAACTAAGAAAAAATGCTGTGAAAATGGTCAATTTTGATGTTCTAAGGGGAATAACTCCTAAAAGGAATGATCATACAACTTAATAAGTACAAATTTAAAAAAAAAATCAAGAAAAAGGGCAATAACTCCTACATGGGTGGTTACATCTTCTTCAAAATTTCAAAGCAGGTAGATCTTGAGGTGTTGAACACTTTAGCTTCCCATCAGAATTTTGATATCTGTCACCATTTTTGAGTTATTTGCAAAAAACTGCAATTTACCCCCTATGTTCTATTTTTAGCCATGGCAGCCATGTTTTTTTACAAATCAAAAATCCAAACGACAGTTTAGTAGCACTCATGCCAAGGAACAACTACACTAAGTTTGGTTGCAATTAAACTTATGGTGTAAGAGGAGTTAACGATTTTATTACAATGAATAAAGACTGCAAAAATGGTCAATTTTGACGATCTAAGTGGAATAACTCCTAAAAGGAACGAACCTACACCTTCGATCTTGTTACAAATTTTGTAGATCTTTGTGTGCCTAACAATATGAAATTTAAATTTTTCAAATTTCCTTTATAGTATCCAAGATATTGAGCTTAATAAGTGCAAAATTTGGTAAAAATGCAGAAAAAGGGCAATAACTCCTACATGGGTCGTTGGATCTTCTTCAAAATTTCAGGGCAGGTAGATCTTGAGGTGCTGATCACTTTTACCCTATGCCAGAATTTTGATATCTGTGACCGATTCTGACTTATTTGCAAAAAACTGCGATTTACCCCCTAGGTTCTATTTTTAGCCATGACGGCCATGTTTTTATACGAATCAAAAATCCGAAAAATAGATTTGTAGCACCCATACCAATTAATAACTGTACCAAGTTTGGTTGCAGTTGGACTTATGGTGTTGGAGGAGTTAACGTTTGAAAAAGTTAACGGACGATGGACGGACGGACGGACGACGGACGCCAAGTGATAGCAATAGCTCACATGACCCTTCGGGTCAGGTGAGCTAAAAAGCCAAAAATGTCAAAAAAGGGCAATAACTCTAACATCAGTTGACAGATTTTAACAAAAATCAGCACACAGGTAGCTCTCATCATGCTGAACACTTTATACCTGCTAGAATTTGCCATAACCTAATGATTTTTGAGATATTTGCGAAAAACTGTTGTTTGACCCCTATGTTCTATTTTTAGTAACAGTGGCCATGTTTTTCGACGGATCAAAAATCGAAGCATAAGCTTTGTGCAGGATACCCTAAGGAACAATCATGCTAAGTTTTATCCAAATCCATTCAGTAGTTTCAGAGGAGAAGATTTTTCAAATAATAACATAAAAAAAGCCAAAAATGTCAAAAAAGGGCAATAACTCTAACATCAGTTGACAGATTTTAACAAAAATAAGCACACAGGTAGCTCTCATCATGCTGAACACTTTATACCTGCTAGAATTTGCCATAACCTAATGATTTTTGAGATATTTGCGAAAAACTGTTGTTTGACCCCTATGTTCTATTTTTAGTAACAGTGGCCATGTTTTTTGACGGATCAAAAATCGAAGCATGCTAAGTTTTATCCAAATCCATTCTGTAGTTTCAGAGGAGAAGATTTTTGAAATAATAACATAAAAAAAGCCAAAAATGTCAAAAAAGGGCAATAACTCTAACATCAGTTGACAGATTTTCACGAAAATCAGCACACAGGTAGCTCTCATCATGCTGAACACTTTCAACCTGCCAGAATTTGCCGTAACCTAATGATTTTTGAGATACTTGCGAAAAACTGTTGTTTGACCCCTATGTTCTATTTTTAGTAACAGTGGCCATGTTTTTCGACGAATCAAAAATCGAAGCATACATTTTGTGCAAGATACCCTAAGGAACAATCATGCTAAGTTTTATCCAAATCCATTCAGTAGTTTCAGAGGAGAAGATTTTTGAAATAATAACATAAAAAAAAGCCAAAAATGTCAAAAAAGGGCAATAACTCTAACATCAGTTGAAAGATTTTCACGAAAATCAGCACACAGGTAGCTCTCATCATGCTGAAAACTTTCAACTTGCCAGAATTTGCCGTAACCTAATGATTTTTGAGATACTTGTGGAAAACTGTTGTTTGACCCCTATGTTCTATTTTTAGTAACAGTAGCCATGTTTTTCGACGGATCAAAAATCGAAGCATATACTTTGTGCAGGATACCCTAAGGAACAATCATGCTAAGTTTTATCCAAATCCATTCAGTAGTTTCAGAGGAGAAGATGTTTGAAAAATTGTTAACGACGACGACAGACGACGATGGACGCCAAGTGATGAGAAAAGCTCACATGGCCTTTTAGGCCAGGTGAGCTAAAAAGCTAAGAAACAGAACAATAACAATATGTCATCCTGACCACGTCTGGGGGGCGACATAATAATAATAATAATTGGAAAAAATCAGGAAAAAGGGTTATAACTCTGAAATGAGTGGTTGGATCTTCTTCAAAATTTCAGGGCAGGTAGATCTTGAGGTGCTGATCACTTTTACCCTATGCCAGAATTTTGATATCTGTGACCGTTTCTGACTTATTTGCCAAAAACTGTTTACCCTATGCCAGAATTTTGATATCTGTGACCGTTTCTGACTTATTTGCCAAAAACTGCGATTTACCCCTATGTTCTATTTTTAGCCATGACGGCTATGTTTTTATACAAATCAAAAATCCAAACAATAGATTTGTAGCACCCATACCAATTAATAACTGTACCAAGTTTGGTTGCAGTTGGACTTATGGTGTTGGAGGAGTTAACGTTTGAAAAAGTTAACGGACGATGGACGGACGGACGGACGACGGACGCCAAGTGATAGCAATAGCTCACATGACCCTTCGGGTCAGGTGAGCTAAAAAGCTGCAGGTTTGATACTGTCGTCGTAGAATTCCATATGAAAACAAAAATACTTGTATATATCAGTCAATTTTAATTTATTGAAAAGTTTATTTCTAATACCATACAAAGGGTTAATTCTTGGAATTAATAATGTGAATATTTTACTGAATAATGAAATAAATATTTTATGAAAGAAATTTTGATGTAATGAATTTCACAAGAAAAAAAGTTCTATGGTAATTCAGTCTACAAAAATATATCAAAATAACTGTAAATGTGTTGACTGACCTAACAAAAATATTAAATACATGTCATAAAAAAAAGCACCAAAATGTAATCAAAACATTTATTTCTAATCTGATTATTATAATCAGTTATCTTTATTAAAAAGCAGGAATAACTTACTGTGATAAAGACGAAATAACAAAAGTTCAAATATCAATAGAATACATTCTAATGATATAAACATCTTTTACGCATTTAAATTAATATATTTATTTTTCAATAATGGAAGTAATGAGAGCATAAAGAGCACATTGATTTAATGAGCAGGATATAAAAATGTATAGATAAATCAATCTGATTTATTCATAAATATTTTGTCATTTCATCTAAATAGATATACAAAGATCTTGGTACACCTCAACCTATATAAAACCTGTTTAGTATGTGAAACTGAACCCATCTTTAAATTCTCAACTGTCATATTCTATATGTATTGCAACTGTAAATTGCATTGCCATGATATTGGCTGCAATATTGTCAGCTTGGTGTTAAACAATATTCAATCAATCAATTTAAATTGCAAATACCTGTGTTTTACCATTATACCTCTTTTTTAACCTTGTACTGACATATTTTATAATTTGACAAACATGCTTCAATAGAACTTCAACTTAGCAAGCTTTTTTTTTTACCTGCACATTTTTAACCTCTGTAAACTTAACAGCTATGGGACAGTTTAAATTGGCTGGTTTTCCGAGGTGCCGGTTTTGAGAAGTTCCAAAAAATTACCAGAAGAAAATAAATTTGAATATGGAAAGGCATGAAAATTACATACATACTGCATTTCTTTAACTCTAACTAGATCTTTAAGTCTTCAAGCTTCATTGTAAGTTTTGGTAGAGAGAGAAGTTAAAATCTTTCAATTGAATGGAGTTTTCCCTGTATACATCAATGAGACTTTGTATAAAATATTCCAATCACAGTTCTGCCAGTTTTTAGAGGTGTATTTGACACGATAATATGTTTTGGACAGGAAATGATCTCCATATTCAGAATTCAGAGGAGAAGGTTTTTGGAGGATTTTTTTACTTGAAAATATAAGTGTAAATTCCAGTCCAAAAGAAAGTGTTCGGTTTGCGAAGGATCTGGTTTTCAGTGGGGCCCGCTTTGGGGAGTTCCAATGTACTATTATTTTGTATTTTGACACATTTGTCACACGTTTTTACTAATTATTTTATATTTGCAATAAACAGAATATCATATACACAAGAAATGAGTTTTCAAACTGAGGGTAAATCAGAATTTCTTTCATCACTGTAGGAGATGCCATCCCATATGTCCACTATACATGGACAAACAAATTATAATATTTTTACTTTGGAAAATTTGGTTTAAAAAATTGTAACATATTTTATATTGAGTGTGGTGAAATACCAGGATTTTCGAGTGAAATCAAATTCGATAATTCACCCAGTGAAATCTCAAGTCATATTTCACTCTAGGAAGTGACGTAACAATAGCAGTCGCCAACGACGTTGCTATACAAAGAAAGGTGGAAGCAAAAAACTGAATCCCTTGTATTTTCTCATTTTAAAAATCTTATGAATACGTTGTAGATTTGTAGGTATTCAAATTTCAAGATTAGTTATTCTATAATTATTTGATAAGAAATTGTAACTATATAAAAAAGAACTACTCAACAGTTAAAAAGTTATAATACTCAGTTTATATAATAAAGAATGTATAAATAAAACTGATTTCATAGTTACACTGAACACAATATAAACATAGTAGTATTATAAATGTAATACATCACACACCAGTCAGCTCTATTACTGTAATAAACCAAGTAGTTTGTACATGTCCAATATTTTAGTACAAAATAATGAAACATAACCCGAAATGTTTCTTAGTATCCTGCGTTATTGTTTTAATGGGTTAATCTTCAGATCTAATGCTGAGATTCACAGGGTTTGTCCTGATTCTTAAATAATTTTTTTAGAATTGAAAATGAATGAAATATAGTCACATCACTTTTTGAATTAAATAGTAGTTGCTAAGGATTGGTGGATAGGAGGTTGGAAGCACCTGACATGTTCTACTGACATACTATCTGGGTCATTTGTGTGTAGATATTTATTCAGTACAGCAAATATTTGATTGTTCAGTATCTGGAATTTTCTGATTCTGTCAACCATTTTCTTAAGTTGCTGAAACAAACAAAGATATTCCATCATTAAATAATTCAGAAATGTCCATTACAATTAATAACAGGATCTATGTAAACATATGCAAGTCAGAAATTTAACCAAGGATAACTTGAATAATCACGTTTTTTTCTATTCAAAAATTCCACTTGAAACTAAAATATAAACATATTTTCAATGCATTTTTATCAGAATTAAATGTGACATAGGTACACACTACCTGCCTTTCTCCAGCTTTTTAACACAAAAAAATGTTGAATTTCAAACAAACATTCCACCAATTATCACAGACTTGTGTTAAAATGTCCCCTCACAATTTTTCAAACTTACAATTCCTTTAACGTTTTCATCCTTCATGTCAACCCTGTTGACCTTTAGTATGTGGTAACAGAAATCTAACGATTCAAATCGTTTCTGTTGGTCCAATAACACTATCAGTGCACATCCAGACCAATTCAATCCCTCTCCATACAGTTCCCTGATAAACAAAATAAAGTATTTAAAATGAAATACGGTCGACTCTTGTTATCTTGAAGTCCTTCGGACGGCAAAAATATTTTGAAATAGAAAAAATTCGACTAAAATGGAGCGACAAATTTTCCAAGTTACGAAGGGGAGGTAATTTACTATTTCCGATAATTCTAAAATCTTTGTAGGTGTCGGTAAAACGATAGATGACGATTAATTTGTTGATTAAAAAACCTCTGTAGGCAAACTGACACTAATTAATCTACTCAAGTAAATTGTTTTTACAACCAGTGTGAATTCTTTATAAATCAATAGACACCGATTGTGAATTACCGGAAATAAAACTTATCTGTGAAGAAGATAAATCTGCAAGTTAACGTTTTGATGACGATTATTCGACATAACAAATAAAATTTTCCTTGTTTTTATTATTTGGAATTCAAAATTTATTTCGAGAAAAGAAAATTTGACTCATGCAAATTCGACTAAAAAGGAGTCAAACTTGCACTGTAAAACATTTTGGACCATATAAAAAATTTGACTCGCGCCAGTTTGACATAACGAGAGTTGACTGTATAAATATATGAAGTACTTTGAAAGAAGTCCATTTAAATTCTTCTTTGCACTTAATATGAAAAAGTTTAGTCCATCTAAACATCAGTTGTATCCCACAAAACAACACATGGTTTTAATAATTCTTGTTATTCTTCAGGAATCTTACAAATATCTGCAGCTTGTTTGTATCAGAATTTGCTAAGAAAGTACAATTATCACTAAACATTTCAAAATATAAAATTGTCATATGTAGTTTTGGATTCTGAGTTGTTGTCTAAATAACATTTAACACATATCTTTATATCTACTGTACATTAAAGGTATCAGAAATTATTGCCACTATCTTACATACTCTATAGTGAATTCATTATCTCCGACAGGAATACAGAACACAAACTGTATCGCACTCCACAATCTGTGAAACTCTGTACATTCATCAATGTTCATGACACCATTAGCTGGAGGTTGGCCTTTCCATAGGGGATCATCAATAAATTCTTTGATTCTCTTCAACACAACTTCAAACATAGATAGGCCACAACAAAGTCTTTCTCTGGTTAACAAGTCACCTTCTCCAGCTATTGATATTTGCTGGAAATTTTTAAAACCAAAAATGAATGGTCTTGTGAATTTTTAACACAATGAAAAATTTTCTGATGTTTTCTATTTTTGTAAGGAAGAAAAGTGATCTCTCAAAAGTCCCCTGGATTTGAAAGATGAACTTTGGCTTAACTTTAATTTTTGGTAAAGTAAATGTTTTGTTGGTCTCAAAGGATTTTCTGGGGCTAAGCCTGAAATATCTTGAAGAGGAATGCTAATCTTAAGATAATGATACATGTAATAATTTTACAATACGAACCACCAAAGATGACCCAAATGTGACAATGCACATGTACAGAAATTACATCTCTCTCAAACAGTTATCTCTAATCTGTTTGCTAAATTCTTTATTCTTCATTACATGTACTCAAAGAACACAATATCATAAATTAGAACTCTTTTTATCACTGCCTTAGGAGTTTTAGCAAGCCATTTCAAATGTTCTATGATTTGGACACATCTTTGGCTTATAAAACATCTTATTTTTTTCTGAATCAACATTTAGCTAACTCAACTAAATTTGGAGATTTTCACCACAATTGCCCCTAAAAAATTGTCTCACCTTTCAAAAATTTCCTTTTTATGATTTTTGAAAACGTATATGACAATAATGTTTTCATAAACTTCCTGTTGTAATTTTCACCAATTTGTTGATAATTTGATAAAAAAGAAATATAAAAAGAAAATCCTCCATGTTTTTCTTGTTGAGGGTAGATGAATGTCTACAGATAAAGTATAATTGGCCAATTACCTGTTCTGTTCCTATTTTCTCTATGACAGGAACCACCTGTAATGGTGCATACTTCTGCTCCAACTTCTTCATTACTAATTTTAGTTCTTGCTCTTTTTCTTTTCTACTATCTCCCTCTGTAAACAAAAAATATAAAGGTAATTTTCAATAAACTGTAAAAATACTCATGTTACCTACACTCTAATGATGGTTTTTATTTAAATTTCTGTACCTAATTGGTAACAAGAGTGGACACACAAAAATGTCTCGCCTGTCGTGTATTTCTAATGAAAGTAAATGCTATCAGTATTCGAAAAACAGAGCAAAACACAAAAACTTAACTATAACCACTGAACCATGAAAATGAGGTCAAGGTCAGATGATTCATGTCAGTTGGACATGCACACCTTACAATCCTTCCATACACCAAATATAGTAGACCTATTGCATACAGTATTAGAAAAACAGGTCAAAACACAAAAACTTAACTATAACCACTGAACCATGAAAAGGAGGACAAGGTCAGATGACACTGCCAGCTGGGCATGTACACCTTACAATCCTTCCATACACCAAATATAGTAGACCTATTGAATACAGTATTCGAAAAACAGGCCAAAACACAAAAACTTAACTATAACCACTGAACCACAAAAATGAGGTCAAGGTCAGATGACACCCGCCAGTTGGAATGTACACCTTACAATCCTTCCATACACCAAATATAGTAGACCTATTGCATACAGTATCTGAAAAACAGGCCAAAACACAAAAACTTAACTATAACCACTGAACCATGAAAATGAGGTCACGGTCAGATGAAACCTGCCAGTTGGATATGTACACCTTACAATCCTTCCATAGACCAAATATACTAGATCTACTGCTTATAGTATCTGAGATATGGACTTGACCACCAAAACTTAACCTTGTTCACTGATACTTGAAATGGGTCGAGGTCAATTGAAAACTACCTTGTAAGGTATGCACATACCAAATATAGTTATCCTATTACTAATAATAAGAGAGAAATTAACATTACAAAAAATCTTCACTTTTTTTTCAAGTAGTCACTGAACCATGAAAATGAGGTCAAGGACAATGTACATATGACAGACGGAAACTTCGTAACATAAGGCATTTATATACAAAGTATAAAGCATCCAGGTCTTCCACCTTCTAAAATATAAAGCTTTTAAGAAGTTAGTTAACGCCGCCGCTGCCGGATCACTATCCCTATGTCGAGCTTTCTGCGACTAAAGTCGCAGACTCGACAAAAACGATACATGAGACTACATGTATTACAATTTGACATTTCACAAGTTACACAAATCTAAAATGAATTTTACCTTCAACTCGTACAAATGCTTTTGGTATGATATCCTAGAATTTTACCTTTGATGGTGTTAACTGTATTTCTACTATTCTAGACTTGTTTTTATTCGGTGGGATAAAAAACATAATATTTTTAACCACTTCCAGGTGATTAAATTTCTACATGGGAATTAGAGCCGTTTTTTCTACAATTTTTGGAATGATAAACTAGAGAAGTCCCGAAATGACATCTATGTAAACAAACTATATAGCAACGACATTTTCTTGAGGTTTTTGTCAAAAATCATAGTAGGAGAAACAGATTCTCCTTCAATTTCCTCGTGAGTTATGGAATTTCTCCACCCTCAATAGTTAAATTTTAGATTTTAACACGTTCACAAAAGCTCGCGTGTTGAAAGTCGAAAGTTTAACTACCTGGGGTATAGAAATTCCATAACTCACTCGTACCTGAAGGAGAATCTATATGTAATTGTTGACTTTTCCTGATATATGTTTTATTATTTTTCTATAAAAGGTTTTTTGTTCTGAAATTCTAACTTTGGCAAAAATTTTTTTTTACTGATTTTATTTTAACATGCAGTAGCAATTATAATCTGCATACCCTAATGTAAACCTGTTTTGTACTAGACTGACCTAGACTTTTAATGTGCTAGATAACAAAGGTCCATAAAACGAAATACCACTCCACAAGGACACATTATAAAAGTTTATATTTACTTGGTATAAGGTGTTTTAGCCTGAAATTCTAGAAATTACCTTTGATTGGTATGAATGGTTTTGGTATGATATTTTGGAAGGGTGCTGCATGCTTCAGATCATTCACCTCTTCTTGAGTCTGAAATAAAAGAAACCAAATTAATGAAAGATGCTTCATCAATGTTTGTCTTATCTTTTATTTAATGTGTAATAGTTTTCCAATGGGTTTTATGGACATGAATGACTGATCAAATCCATATATGTAAATTGAACAATTATCAATATCAATCATTGCTATCTGCTCTGAACTGAGAAATTTTTTTGACATACATAAATATGAAACAAATATAGGAAACTGTTATATATGCAATAGCATAAAGAAACATGTGCATATATGCATTCAACTGCCTTCAATTTTGAGGGTATAAAACTAGGTTTACTATTGGGGATACCAGTATATATCTAGGTTTACTTTTGGGGGTATATAACAAGGTTTACTTTTAGGGGAATTCAACAAAGTTTACTTTTGAGGTGTACAACTAGGTTTACTTTCGGTGATAAACAACTAGGTTTACTTTTGGGGCATACAACTAGGTTTACTTTTGGGGTATACAATAGGGTTTACCTTTGGGATATACTACTAGGTTTAGTTTTGGGGGTATATAACAAGGTTTACTTTTGGGGGAATTCAACAAGGTTTACTTTTGGGGTGTACAACTAGGTTTACTTTTGGTGATATACAACTAGGTTTACTTTTGGGGGTATACAACTAGGTTTACTTTTGGGGGAATTCAACAAGGTTTACTTTTGGGGATATACAACTAGGTTTACTTTTTGGGGTATACAATAGGGTTTACCTTTGGGATATACTACTAGGTTTACTTTTGGGGGTATATAACAAGGTTTACTTTTGGGGTGTACAACTAGGTTTACTTTTGGGGGTATACAAGAAGGTTTACTTTTGGGGGAATTCAACAAGGTTTACTTTTGGGGTGTACAACTAGGTTTACTTTTGGGGATATACAAATAGGTTTACTTTTGGGGGAATTCAACAAGGTTTACTTTTGGGGATATACAACTAGGTTTAATTTTGGGGGTATACAACTAGGTTTACCTTTGGTGATACACTACTAGGTTTACTTTTGGGGGAATTCAACAAGGTTTACTTTTGGGGTATACAACCAGGTTTAATTTTTGGGATATACAAGGTTTACTTTACGGGGTATATAACAAGATTTACTGTTGGGGGTATAAAACAAGGTTTACTTTCACATTATCTGACCAATAAAACATCTAGCTGGTAAATTCATTTCTTTTTCATATTCATTCCAATAGTGAAAGTCTTTCTAAAGGTAATTTGCCCAAATGGTGGTTCCAAAACCACAAATCAAAGAGATGGAAATCACCGCTGGAAAGATTGCAACTGCAGTTGTGTATAATTTCATATGGAATTTTATGATGCCTCTGCTGGTGGACGCTAGGTCCCCGAGGGTATTCGCGAACCCAGTCGTCAGACTTGTCTGACATGTGTTACATAAATTACCAGTATTTAGCAAAATTCAAAAATAGTACAAATACTAAGGGTTCATTTCTTGTATTGCACATGGTAGATCTCCTTAGCTGAAATTTGGCTTCCTATTTTGGTATTTTTGGTTGAGTACTTCTTTTTTAATATAAGTTTGGTTTTTGGTCTTCCAAATATTTTGGTTTTAATGCTGCTGATGAGAGGTAACTCCTTGAAATGCATCGTATACAGCATAGTATAAATTTAATATATCTAATATTAGTATCTTTGGATTGTTATTTTTTTATCACAGCTTTCTTCTCTGGTATGTGAGATCAATTACAATGAATGTATTCCTTTTTTCATGAAATATTGAGTATTTTTTTTATTCAAAATCAATGTAAATTGGGGATACGAAGGGAGTTTTCAATAACAGTTCAATTTGTTCAAGTTTACTAACTAAAATGTTTGTTATTTGATCGTTTTTATTCAAAATCAATGTAAATTGGGGATACGAAGGGAGTTTTCAATAAGAGTTCAATTTGTTCAAGTTTACTAACTAAAATGTTTGTTATTGGATCGTAATTTTACTTGACATGACTTAAAAATTTAGATTCATGCGCATGTCTGTGTTAACAGATAATCGTAAGGTTTTTCTCAATTAAAGAAATAATCGTCATACATTTGTATTAGTAAATACACAATTAATTTTGAAAATAAATTAATTTAAAAGTAAATTCCCAAGAACGGATGATAACTCGCTAGTTATTAAATTTACAGTCAACTCAAACTTCGCTTTTGACGATAGCTGGGTCAAAGTCAAATGAAACACTACAAGGAAACTTCTTTGCCCGAATCGCCCTGTTAACTTGGGACAATACTAGTATGTTATAAATAGAGAAAAGATTAAACATTCATTCTTATTTTTCAAATTTCATCACCTTGCCAATGTGTATGTTTGGGGATTCTAAGAGATATTTTTGGGTTCTGAAATAACTATATCCATTCTTCTTTATAAATTCTTGATTCATTTCATCGTCAATATTTTTATATTGTGATATACATAATTATCAATGGAAATTTAAGCAGAGATTTGGTAGATTGATTTTTTATAATAAACAATTCAACTGATTAACGTAAATGCCTACAGCCTGTTTCTCAGATGGGAATGTAAACATACAAAATGGCTGAAAGTTCAAAACATGCATAATTTAAAAGGTTCAATTTTTCGATAACATTTATAAAAGCAACATAATACTTTTTATTAATCGATAATCGATAATCTCAAAAAAAATGTGTGAGTCTTCCAAGGAAGACATGTGTCGCCTGCAGACGTCAATTTTTACAAAAGATATTAAAATGTTCTAAAAATGAAATATATATACACACCTTTGCATTAAGGTTAATGCACAGAGAAAGTTTCATCAAATTGCTTTGAGTGGTTATTGAGTGGTTATTGAGTAGTTGAGAATAGAAGTTTTAACCCCCCCCCTTTTTTTTTCAAAAATGTCAATTTTTACAAAAAAAAATTTAAATTTTCTAAAAATGAAATATATATGCACATCTGTGCATTAAGGTTAATGCACAGAAAGTTTCATCAAATTCCTATGAGTGGTTATGGGGTAGTTGAGGATAGCAGTTTTGACCCCCCCCCTTCATTTTTGTTAAAAAAATGTAAATTTTTACCAAAAAAAATAAAATTTTTCTAAAAATGGAATAAATATTCACACCTGTGCATTAGGATAGAAGTTTTGTCCCCCCTTTTTTTGCAAAAATGTCATTTTTTACCAAAAGAAATTTAAAATTTTCTAAAAATGAAATATATATGCACACCTTTGCATTAAGATTAATTCACAGTGAAAGTTTCATCTAATTCCTTTGAGTGGTTATGGAGTAGTTGAGGATAGAAGTTTTGACCCCCCCTTTTTTTCAAAAATGTCATTTTTTACAGAGAAAAATTTTAAATTTTCTAAAAATGAAATGTATATGCACACCTGTGCATTAAGGTTAATGCACAGAGAAAGTTTCAACATATTCCTTTGAGCGGTTATGGAGTAGTTGAGGATAGAAGTCTTGCCCCTCCTTTTTTTGCAAAAATGTCTATTTTTACCAAAAAAAAATTTTAATTTTCTAAAACTGAAATATATATGCACACCTGTGCATTAAGGTTAATGCACAGAGAAAGTTTCATCAAAATCCTGAGCGGTTTACGAGTAGTTGAGGATAGAAGAAAAGTGTGACGACGCAAGACGCAAGACGACGCAAGACGCAGGACGACGCAAGACGCAAGACGACAGATAGTGATCCCTATGTGTTGACCATGCGTTCCGCAGGGGACACAATAAAACTATGAATGTAAAAGCCTTATATATCTGTATATATGCCCTCAGTGGAAATGTAAAAGCCTTCTATATCTGTATATATGCCCCCAGTGGAAATGTAACGGGAAGTCATAGATTCTTTCTGATAAATTCATCCGACGCGTGTCATGTCTTTGAAATAATGTCCAGGAATTCATTTTATTTTCTTGGAAAATTCGGTAAATAACAAAGGTTATGTTTAGTTAAAAATATTAGTTCAGATATTATCAACAAGAAAGTACTCGTAATTTAATAAATGCTGTCATCATCAGAACTAAACTTTATGTACTAATGCCTTATAGTATCGAAGAGGCCACACTTCCGGTTTTGGAGACAGATGCCATAGGAACGATTTGCAATCTTTCAAAAAGTACTGGTCTGAATTATCAATTAAAGTTGTTTTGTTTCCTAATAAAAATTAAGAAAGAATATTTTAAAATTCAAAGAAACCATGCCAGGAAGAATCGTCTGTTTTGTCTTTGTTATAAACAGGTTAAAATTGACATTTGTCAATCTGGTTGTTAAAATCCAGGGCTCAGTTGTTCAACTTATTTAACCCCTAGGTTAAATCTAACTGGGGTTATTTAATATAGAAATGCACTATACTTAAATTTAACCACCAATTAAAAGAGTTGAACAACCGGGCCCAGAAATTTTATGGGTTTGTGTGCAATAAAATATTATGAAAATAAAATGACAAGTCTACCATGTATATATACATAAGAGTTGACGAACAATTATCTTCATTGATATTTTATAAATAATGAAATCTACATTCTCTGCAATACTTATTACTGATATTTACTATGATAAACAAACATTAAATCAATAGCTAGTACTCAATGAAGTATAATTAGATGATGTCCTTTACAATTAAAACTTGGAAAATGAAAGATATCCATAAATGACTTTCTCACCTTGTAATCTAATTTTAAATATAAACAAACGTGACCAACTGGTATTCTGTAATTAGCCTAATCAGTTCGTGTATTTCTATTTAGGATAAAATAAATATTTCCTGGTTTATAGATGGACTGCTAATTTGATAAATAAACAATGTGTTATAGGAGGGTCACCAGGGTCAACAATTAATATTCATTTGAACATCTGAAACATTGAGAAGTATGACATTTTGACCCAAATGAAAAAGAATGAAAAACTTCAGATACATTAATTATTAACTTCATGATATTCTCGTCTTTAATTTTTAAATTTACCTTTTGTTAAAAATAAAAGATGCAAAAACTTTAAATCTGTGTTTAAATAAAAGATGTTGTTGGTTTTTATATATGCAAGTTCCCTTAAAGTGATGATTCCATATTTCAGTCACTCAAAGAAACACGAAAAAGTAGAAATAAAGAATACATTGTCAAATTTATATTACATAAGCATTCACAATTAAGTGTGTTTTGATACTTAACAGGTGTGTACATCTGGACCACCTACATTATACCCCTCCCCAACCCATCTATACAATACTGGTATAAACATTTCATATGTTCTAACACATTAATTTTGTTATCAAGTAAATTGTTTTGTAAATATTTCGAATGAAAAGCTGTGGACATAAGGCAACTGGGGGTGAAGGAGTGGAACATTTTGTATTGAAACAAAAAATCTGTTGGACATAATTTGAATGAATACAAAGAACTGGATGATTTTATTCTGAGATCTGACAATCTGCAGACTTGCTATGAATGGATGTGAAGAAATAGAATGTTTCATTCTGACAATCTAGATCTCTGTTATCTTGCGCAGAAAAAACTGGCTCCAATTTATGTCATATCATACATCATTTAAATCTAGCAACTAAATTATCTCAATGACTTAAAAATCTAGATTCCTGTAGTGAAGGTCCATCATTGTGATTTAAAGAGATTGTTTTATAGCCAAATTTAGGTAAGTTAATGTATTTAGTAAATTTGTGACTCTATCAGAGATTTATTATAAAAGCCAAGTTTAGGTAAGCCAATGTTTTTAATAAATTTGTTACTCAATCAGAGATTTATTATAACAGCCAAGTTTAGGTAAGTAAATTTGTTATTCCATCAGAGGGATTTAGGCAAAATTTTGGTAAGTTAATGTATTTTGTTAATTAATAAGGGGAGTTAGCACAGACAAATTTAGGTAAATTAATGAATGTATTTAGTAAATTTACTCTAAAGAATTATTACAGTCATATTTAGGTAAGTTAATATTCTAGTAAATATTATATCAGAGGAATTATCATGGCCAAATTTAGGCAAGTTAGTGTATTTAGTAAATTTTTTCCCTGGATTAGAGGAATAATTACAACCAAATTTAGATAAGTTAATGTATTCAGTAAATTTTGTTCCTCAGAGAAATTATTAGATCCAAATTAAGGCAAATTAATTTAGTAAATTATGTTTCTCGATCCGAAGAAATGTTATGTTTCTAACTTAGGTAAGTTAATGTATTCGGTAAATTTTGTTACTTGATCGAGGAATAATTACAACCAAATTTAGGTTAGTTAATGAACTTAATAAATTTCATTACTCGATCAGAGGAATTATTTAGTTCAATTCTAAATAAATACTTGATCAAAGGAATTATTTACTTTTACATTTAGGTAAGTTAATGTAATCTGTAATTTTGTTTCCCAAAGGAAATTTTACAGTCAATTTAGGTAAGTTAATGATTACATTAAATTTTGTTTCTTGATAAGAGGAATTAGTATGTTCAAATTTACATAAGTTAATGTATTTAGTAAATTTTGTTACTCAATCAGAGGAATCATTACAACCAAACTTAGGTAAGTTAATGTATCCAGTAAATTTTGTTACCCAAAGGAATTATTATAGTCAAATTTAGGTAAGTTAATGCACATGTATTAGTATTTTTCTATGCAATGGAATTAATATACTGTCAGTGTGGCCAATGATACATGCACAGCAATAGACCTTTCCAGAAACTCATTTCCGGTATCACGATTCTGACTCTAAAATTATAATTTGAAGCAAGTTATTTCCCTTACTTTACTTACTTCCGTTTCTGGCGAACGAAACTTTTTCTAGCCTTAGTTATGATGTAGCACAATATGGCTGCCCCCATTAAACAAAGACTATAGCGCTCGTTTAAAATGCTATAATTGTTTTGTATTAAAATTTCAGAGAAATGACTGAGTGCAACATCAGCTCAATGACAATAAATTTTCTACAGCCAAATATTTCAAGTCTGAACACTGTGGTTCGATGGATGAAATTCTGTCAGTTGGTTTATATAGATCACTGTGACCTAGTTTCTCTTGAACCATCACTGACTAACATTGAGTATCTGAAGTCTGAGGCAACCTATGGAGATTGTTTTAATACAAAACAGCTGGCATCATATTGTATTTCCATTATACTAAGTGCAGCCATTTTGGTGGCTAATTCTATAATCATAGCAGCCTTCTACACCAGCAGGAACTTACTGACAAGTTCAAATCTGCCAATTCTTAGTCTGGCATTTTCAGACCTTCTAACTGGATTAGCTTTTATTTATCCTACATCATGGGGATTTATTATCTTAGTGACCGGCTACGACTTTGACTTGTTCCAACTTTTACAATATGTTGAAAAGAGACAGAATTATTACTTGTGTCTGCTGTTAGACGGACCTGGTCTGCTGTTTGCATGCATGATGTCATCAATACTAAGCCTGGGGATAATAGCTGGTGAACGATACGTAGCTGTATTCCATTCTTATAGATATCCCTTCTGGATCACAACAAAACGAATGGTGGCAGCCATAACATCATTGTGGGTAATCTCACTGATTGTTGCCATTTTGCCCCTTTGTGGATGGAATAACTGGCAAGGAAGTTGCCAACTGTTAAGTATGATGCATTCTGGATATTTAATTTTTTGGACTATAATTTGTTTTTCATGTGGATTCTTAATCTTATTTGTGTATATTCGTATATTTTGTCTAGCAAGAAAGCACAATCGACAAATTGAGGCTGCCCAAGTTACAAGTACAAGCATGATTAGTCTGCGCACATCAACAACATCTTCAAATGAAAGACGACGCTCAAGGAAACTGACCTTGAAAACAGATGTTGTAACCTTGACAAAAGATGCTAGGAAAATATCTTCATCAGATGTCATTCCACCAGCCATTACTATTTCTACTATACCCAGTAATAACATGGACAATCAAACTGAATCATCAAATTCACAAGATTTTAAAAATCAGAATGTTTTATCTGATTCACTTCAAAACACAGAAGATAAATGTGAAACTCCAAAACAAACAAACAAAAGACAGTCTACTCATTGGAGAAATTCCCCAAGTATTTTCAAAACAATCAACATGAAAGCCATTCGCACAACTTCCATGATACTTGGAGCATTTTATATATGTTGGAGTCCATTTTTAATTTATATGTTAGTATATGAAAGTAACTCTGATACAAGTTTTAACATAACAGCTTATTACTTGGCAATAATCACACAACTGAACTCGCTCTTTAACCCCATTTTATATGGATTTCGACACTTGGAGATTAAACAAGCTATTAGAAAAATGTTCAAATGTAAAAAATGTAGGAACAATATGTAAACTAATTATATATATTAAAAAAATCTGTAATCTCTTTTATGTTTCCTTGGTTTTAGACATTTATTACAATTAAATTCTTTGAGATGTGCACATTTCGTCACTACAATGTTATTTTTTACTAAATAAATAATCTAAAATTACAATAAACTTTGAATAACAAGACAATTGATAAAATTATTAATCATAAATGATAAACAATTACTTGTCAATGAACAATTTATTGAAACAGCTGCATCTTCAATATAATCAATAAGGTAGGTTACATATAACATTTGTGATTACTGGTTAATCCTGAGTGACAACTTATCAGTCAGTTATTACTATCAAATTTGTATTATATAGTTTTTAATAAGTTTCTAAAAATCTACTTGAAGACATTTTTACCAAAAATATATGGATTTACTTATCAATGTGATTTTAAGACTTAGTTTAATACATAAAAAACTTTCTTACATTCTTTAATTTTTTTCTTAGAAAACCCTCCCCCAACCTTAAAAAACAAAAAAAAAAAAAAAAAAAAAACAACTAATGCTTTATAACAATCAGACTGAAATAAAATAATAATGAATATTTGTTTTAACCCAAAGTCTTTTGTTCCTATTTGATGTTTTTGAAGGACACATGTATACCAGCTTTTAAATCATTTGTTTCAAGACAATAATAAGAACTAATGGTTTACTTGTTATTTTAATGTGACATATTATTATATACATGTAGATTTTTGAAATGATATCAATGAACACTTGTTCCTCCATTTATTTCCATACTAAAATTTGATTCTGAATGTTTATAAAATTAACTGCATTCTTCAGCATCATTTTGTTAATGTCTCCACAGCTTTCAAAGCACCTTCTATACATATTACATTCATTGTACAAGTAAGTCAGCGATTCCTACGATATACTTTTGTTGTATTTTCCTTCACTGTGGGACATCAGAACAAACTTCATACATAAAACTAGAAAATTCAATGATTCTATCCAGTGCTGGCACTTATCAGTGTTAATACTGACACATTTATTTTCTACCAAGAATACCTACAAACAACTTTCTATTCAAAAGGTTTATTGTTATACATAGGGATTCCAAAACTTTCTAAAGCCAACTGTACATTTTTATACAGAAACATTTGCACTTTACCTCTTGTACACAAAAATGTGTTTTGTTTGTTTAGATGGGGTTTTACGCCATTTTCAGCACATTTGGCTATTTTGTGGCGGCCAGTTTTTATTGGTGAAGGAAGCTGGAGTACCCGGAGAGAACCACTGACCTTCAGTAGGAAAACTGGCAATCCTTGTCAATTTAGATTGGAGTCGAACATACCCCACCACAGGTGAGATTCGAACTCACAACCCTGGTGTTGACAGGCTAGTGATCATTAGTAGTAATGACGAACTACCTAGACCACATGGCCACCACAAAAATGTGAACAGAGCTGTGTTTTCTTTGTAATTAAAAGATTTGTTGTAGACACAGGTGTTATATAATGAAAAAAATTATGCAGTTTCAATACCCAGTTTATATAAACAACATCCGACAAAAAAGCTACTGGTACGTTTTCAGCCAGATATTTTTTTCTGAAAACTGACATGTCCTGCAGAAATCCCTCTTTATACGCCTTAACTACACATTACAGATGGCACATTTGTGTCACCTACATGCAATTTTAAAGATTATTATTCAAATGGTTATAGACAAGGGATCTGGAAATTTCATCAGCCTCTGCTTGACATTTGTTCGATAGTCATGAATTATCAGTTTGCACTCCTTTCTAGCAATCTTAACATACTGCCTTATTTAATAAAGGTGTTATGTTTTGGGTAGGTTCTGTAATAATTGTCATGTGTATCTGCTGCTTTAATGTTATGTGGGTTGTTGTCTGTGAATATTTGACTACCGGTACATAATGCAGTAGAAATGAAAAAAAAATTAAAATAAAATAAATTCAAGTAAAAATACTTTGACATCAATCTATCATTACTTTTTTCATATTTAATCAGATGTAAAACCCTGCAAGAGGACCTCACAATGACTCATGCATGCTCAATGATTATTTACTAAACTACACATGCAGAAAATAGCAACATTGTTGGAATTTCTTATTATTACCAAATTAAACTACTGGGGCATTATTATCTTCCAAGTTTATAATTGTGAACTGTTAGTTCATCAAATTCAGTCAAACCTGTGTATAAAGAGCACCCATGGGACCAACGAAATGTGTCCTTTATAGTGATGTTAATTTTACAAGTTTTGTTCATAATGGGGACATTTTCACAGTGCCCTTTTACAGACAATGATTTGGTGATTTAGTACCCTTAAAGAAGGTTTGACTGGACATTCCTTGTATGGAATTGTTTTTAATTTCAAAGCAGAAAGGTGTGAAAAATGCCTGAATGATGGTCACTGATGAATGGCCTTGATTGAACTTTGGAAATTGTTGACAGATGTACAGTAATTACAATTAAGCATAATAAAGGCACCAAACCCAACACCTTTGTAAATTACAGCAATTGCTGTTAAAACAATCAGTAAAGATTAGTCAACTATCGGGAGGAAATAACCGCAATGAGTCTACCATTCTGCCGAAATTTTGGTGACCTTTTATCCTTTTTTATAACGGGACAAATAAAAATTCCCTGTCATGTCCAGAAAAAAAAAGGCTTTCTGGAACTTGTTACAGACCCAAAGCTTATAACCGTTTTATCAATATGAAGTTACTCAGAAATCTGAAATCATGGTTAAACAAACTTCCAATTTTATATGTGTAAAATGTTTTTATGCCACATAGCCCAATACAACAAAAGGTTGTTTGATACCAGGGGTACCTTGGACTATGCACCTTAATACATGCTTTATCGGGAAGACAATCTAATACATGAGGTTGCACGTGTTATTGTGCAAAGTATACCCCTTCTTCAAAAATTTTATGTAAACATAAGGTATTTTAAAATTTCTAAGTACAACAAACAGGAAGCGGTTCTTGACAGACCTGAAAATAGGAGAAACTATACAACTCATGGTCATAAAGCTACAGCCCTAATATCAAAGCATTCCGTTGCACAGAAGCCGAGATAAGTGTGACGAAAAATTTCAGTTTGAACGGACGAACGTAGAGTGGGGGTATAATATATATAAAAAAAATGAACTGTTTATAGGCAATAAAGGATTAGCATTGACAAAATGATTTACAACCTCCTTAAAGTTTGCTCTTTGGTCCAAGCAAATTAAAAGAAATTTTTTTCACTCTGGTTAATTTATACTATTCATAGTGAACTAATTCTTTGTTTATTGGTATGATCAATCCTTTAATTTACAAAATGCTGCCAAATTGGCAACAAACTTAATTTTCCTTCTTCAATATTTGGTGATCCCAAATAAACAGCTTACATTTTGTTTAATTCTAAATTCATTAATTTCCGGACCCATAAATATAGATTTCCACCTTCTCTACAAAACTGGTGACAATAATACATGTAATCAGATTCACAGTATATAATGAGTAACACACACGCAAGAAAGAAATAACTGAAAAATCACCAAAAATTATTTGCCCAAAGTATCATACATGTATATTGGAGCTGTTTAGCCTGCATGACTTGTGTCAGTATTCCAGCAGTGAGTTGTCAGTATAAAAGAATGATATACATTGTAACATAATAGGCAATTCGCAGTTAGGAAACACCGTTTTCATATGATTGAATAACGCCTGGTCATATGAAGAAGCAATAGCTGGTCAATTTCCTCTATCTACTATTCTTGTCCACATGATATGCATCTCGCTTTGGGCTTGCAAGTTTTTTTCCTAAATTACTTACATTTAATTTGAAACCAATTGTGCGTTTAAATCGATGGTTTTTGCTGAGAAGCTTCTCTCTAATACCAACCAAGCACATTTTGGAAGAAACTACAATTTTTTTCACCGGTTCGCAGGAATCGATAGGTTTTTATTGTAAATCTGTAGTGCATATTTTCAATCAAAAATCGATGGAAAATACAGACATTCTATACAAATAAACAGCTCTGATAAATACACAAGACTTGGTACTGTTAACTTGCATCTGTAATATTTTACTTCAAGAAGGCATTACAGTGTAAAGCAGTCAAATCAATGATTGTTCAGTAACAAAGTTTCATGGAAATCCATTCACAGGTTTATAATGTGTTACGAGAAAATATGACAACCACAGCGTGAATGCTGATGTAAACGCCAATTCAAGATGAAAGACAGTGATTCCTATATGCTAACACTGCTATACAGTTAACAGACAAAAATCCTGTGTTGATATTAACCTCAATTGATTGAGGCCACTGCCTGCCATGCAAGTGGATTATTGCAGGTATTTCTCTCTCACTAATACTTACCAGAGCTTGTTCTATCAACATGAAGAAAAGTACACTGTTTCCTATCTCTCTAAGACTCTGGAAAACTTCAGTTCTCAGATCTGGATATTGTATCATGTCATTTAACTGGGCTTGGTAATATCCCATCACACCTGAAATTTTACATAAATTATACATTTCTAGTTGGAATTATAAAAAATTACAATTGCATGATTATAGATTCACAACCTCATATTAACTCAGCTGGTAGGTAAATATTGTTCTATCAGATATCTTTTGCATTTTAAATAAGTTTAATTTTTACAGTTTACATTTTAGCATGGTTGGGATTTTTAAAGGAAAAGTAACGTAAATGGCCAAATACTTTGTATATATCTAACTACCCTAGGTTATAAAAAATTAAAATACTGTCCAATTTCATACATAAAATCAGTGGTTTTGTCATTTTTAGACTTTTTTATCTAGCTTTTCAAGGTAAAACTATCTATACTACATATCTTTATTTATCATATAATTATAGAAAATAAAGGTAAAATTTTACCCTACGATAAAATTGGAAATTGTAAATATTTCTGCCCAAATCTTATAAGAATTGGCTTAGCCGGCTGATATGACTTTGTTATCAACTGTTTCCGGTTTATATCAACTGCTTCCATTTTATATCACACCCCTAATCCGTAATCATGTTATAAATCAGTCGTTTCCGTAATGGATTCTAAACTTACTAGCACACAGAAACACAGCAGACGATAGCAGGACGAAATTGTGGATTATATTGATTCGCTCAAAAAAACATTAAGTGACAAAACATTTGACTAAATGGATGAGGGACAATGACGATTTGCTGTGCGTTGAGGATATTCGGTAATACGGTAATGAAACTGAAATCACTGAGATAAGAATTTTCATAGATACCTATTAAACACCAGTGTTGAAGTATATGATAAAAATATCATAACATGTCATTATTCATATTAGACCCATTATCAGCCCATGGTCAAAATCATCGCCCAAGCCTGGCACCTTGGGCTGATATCTTGACCTAGGGGAGATAATAGATGTGATATGAAAAATGCCATGTTTTAATCTATATATATCAGACCTATTGTGATACATGAAGTACTCTTCAATTAGCATTCAAAATACATGTATATATATGGGTGAATTGTTGTTTAACGTCCAGTGGCAGCCAGGTGCATATCAGCTTTGTACTAGACCGACCCGCTGAGCCAGATTTTTAATGTGCTAGCTCACGAAGTAACTGTCTGCAGGAAGACAAATCACCCCACTCGGACACATTATACTGACTCCGAGCCGACCAGTAGATATTTGCTCTTACTCCTAGATGCCGTGTGTTTGGCAGAGAAGTAGCAAATACCAATTTTAATGTCTTTGGTTTGACCCGGACGGGGATCAAACCTGCTACCTTCTGCACTTGAGTCAAGCACGCTACCAAGAGACCTCGGAGGCAGTCTGTTATTTTGAAAAAACATGCACAGAACATTTTTAAATGGGGGAAATAATTTTAGTAGCAATCAATCTATTCTTTTCAAGATTATTATAACATGTTAATTCATTATATATGAGAGGTTACCATTAAAACTTAACTGAAGCTAATAAGAAAGCCTATATCTCTCACATGGAACCTTAATATCAATCTGACTTACTTTATCAACAAAAATATTTAGAACAAAGGATCATCCATTTGGGATCATAATCAAAGCTAGTTAATAACCAAAACATTGATCTTTTTATTCTTTGCCTTTTATTGTTGTTTATTATTGTGATTTGAGTCAGTAAATTATGACTAATAGTTTTTTACAAACTTGGATCCTACATGGCCATTACATGACAAATTTCTCTATTGACCAGTAACTCAGACAGAAATATATTTTTAAATATTGTCAATTCAAAAGTTAATACATGCAATTAGTATCGAAAAATTTGACAACCTACAACAATGTGAGTTAATATGGTATAATTCAATTTGTTAAGGTAAAAGATATGTTGGAATGGAATATCAACAGTATAAATTTATTCTGGAATTTAAATTATTGTTATGATGTTTATCCTGCATTTTTTTTTCACGAAGAAAGAATACTGCATTCATTCTGTATTATTTCCTGACTTTCCCTTTTTTTATATTGATACTCATAGGTTTTTTCCCCTGGACGGTGCGGGTCTTACAGCAAATGGGAAGGTGGTAGTAATACTTAAAATTGTAATGAAATATAATGAATCCATAAGGGGCGGAAGGAACTTTTTCAGGACGCCAGGATTGGCCATTTTATTTTACGGGAGTTCAGGATTTAATGAAATAATCGACAGGACTTCGGGATTTACTCGGAGCGGGATCCGGGAAAATGTCTTTAATTCAACAGGAATTTGGGATTTTTTGCTAACGGGAAAGGATTTTTCGTCAGTAAATATTTTTTCTTCATTATTTTTACGTGAATCAGGTTTTATCTAAAACTATTTGATAACTAGAGAAAAAGACAAATAGATACATTTATGTCATCTCGTATGAGGGTCTTGTATGAATTAGGTAAGAAATCAGATTTTTTCATGTCTTTCACCAGTACCGTACTTACTCTATTTATTGGACACTAAAATATACCTATTTTTTAGGAAAATTGGAAAATTGTCGAAAAAATAGAGTTTTCCTATTTCCATCCTCACCATTGTCATTTTTTGACACCATATGATCGACCTGGTCAATGTGCTTTAAAAATAGGCAATCAAAATAATGGTTCATACCAGTGTATTGTTATTTGAGTTTGCTTTCATGATTTATCTTTTTGTACCTTCAAATTAAGTTAATTTAATGTTGAAGACAAAAACAGTAGCAAACTTCAAACGACCCACCATGTTGTTGACTAATATGTGAACATCTCAAATTATTTTTACGATCTGGATTTGGAGTATCTCACAAATGATTTTTATAACACATGTTACGTTTTAGTCTCATCATGTTTTTAGAACATACATGTATTATAACTATTACATTTAAATGTCTTATAAACAGTGATAATAGGACTTGTTTTGTAAAAAACGTTATTCATTTCATTTCAAATTTTTAAAATTTGTTTCTCCGAGAAAAGCTAATACGCAATTCCGTTCCGAACTCGTTTCAGATTTCTTTTCAAAAGTAAACTTCCAGGTAGGAAAAATTAATTAAAATTTACTTAAAAATCGATCTTGTTTCAATCAAATTTATTAAGATGGATAGTTTAAATGGTTTAGAAAGACGAAATAAACACTCGATGAGGACTGACAGTAAATAACTTACCTAAGAAGTTAAAATTACTGGCTGTCACCAAATGAGAACAACGATTTTTGAAATCATCGAAAAAAAATTTTCCTTGCATTTTCAAAAGTGTCGAATTATTAGGCCATCCAATAATTAGGGTTGTTATGGTATCTTTCATTTGCTTACACTACTTCCGGTAGCAGATGAATTTTTGAAAAATGGAATTTAGTTGTTTTTTACGGGAGTTCTGGATTGGCCTGTTTTTTTGTCGGAAATTCGGGATCCATCATTTATTTTTACGGGAGTACGGGATGAGACCCCTGCAAAATACAGCAAAGACCAAAAAACATACCTGGTGATCCATAGTCATATCTTAACAGGCGGCAAACTTGTGGCATAGCTTTAAACAATGTCTCAATGTATTCTCTTAAGGTTCCTTTCAACTGAAATTACAAATTGTATAACAGAAAGCAATCGCAGCATAATTGACTATCTACAGTTACCTTAGTCCACTGAATCAAGACAAGATCTTAACTTAACTTTTCCTGCATTGAAATCTGCTCTGCTTTAACAGACATTCTGGTTATCTATATTTTTGGAGGCAAAGGAAGGAAAAGTATATCAATAATTTAGTTTTTATACTGGTAGTTCACCATATCAAGGTATTTAATGACATCAAAACTACATAAAAAAAGCATTTGAATTTCAAGATATCATGGAACCCATGATAAAAAGAGAATGGAGTACACTTGTAGTTAGCCATCAACTGATAATCAGTGCTGTTCCAAATCAGAAACCTGAATTTATAACTGATTTTTTTTCCTTATTGTTTAATGTATATCTATATGTATGTTCCTTTATCAAGTCAAACATGTAAATGTCTGCTACTGAAGTTAACATATTGCCCTAAAGTAATAAATGGTGTAAACTTACCAAAGCTTTAACAATTTTCAGTAATTCCTCTATAACAACAGCTATACCCTGGTACCCTAGTAGGCGACACATGGCCCTGAAGTGAGGTGGTCCCACAAATCCATGGTATAAACTGTATATTGCACTATATGAACTGGTCAAGGCCTGTAATACCACACAAAATTTTAATTTGCTTTATTTATAAATAACTTTTCATTGGTAGCAAATTTCGTCAAATTTTTCATTTGAACACAATTAACTGCTTTCAACCTAGCCTGTGTATGGTATACAAATATACAGTAGTTGGCCATAATTATTTCATCACTTCATTTTTCCCATGTAAAATTACATTAAAAAAAAACAACTTTTGTGGAGTGATTTCCCTATCGATTTTACTGAAATTTTCATCATGTAAAAGAAGAAAACTAGAAATTTAATTCTTTATTTGTTTTTACAGAGATGAAATCTTTTAACAAAGTTAAACTGGTTTAATTATACATGTATAAAAATTATAACGTCACATTTTCCCCTTTATATTCAACCGAAAATTTGTGATACAGTTTTTTTTTGTAATTGAATTATTGTATAAACTTTGAAATGCTAAACTGCAAAACTATTTACAAATAAACACGGCAAAACTATTTACAAATAAACAATTAATCTTCAGATATTTCTCATTCTTTTGTTGAAAATTTCAAAAAAATCGGATGAGAAACAACATCACAGTAATTTTTAGAAATAAAAGAGGAATGTGTCTGAGCACATGAATGCGCCTGCTTAACCTGGCTTATAATACCTGAAAATATTTTTAGAGAGCATTTGATGTCACTGGTAGATTTTAAACAGGTCTATTGTTCTAGTCTAAGGTATTTGCAATTTTCCAAATAATAAAAGGGTAAAAATCTAGAATGGTAAATGACTCAATGCCCAAATTCGAATTCTGTCTGTGTGTTGTGGTTCTTAGCATTGTGCATGAGTTTTTATAGAATTTGGATGAGGCAAACTTAAGTTAGAGCACAGAAACTCTATTTGGAATTGACAACTCTCATATTGTTCATACCACAATTGTCATGATCCCATCTCAAATACTTTAAAAGGAATTAAGAGGACAATCAATTTTCTCTTTTTGGATCCCCTAAGAAATTGCCCTTAGTGGTAGCATTAACATTCTGAGTTCAATGGTCAAATTGGCATATACAGGGATCACCATGACCTATTCTAGCGTTGCGGTGCGCCACGCTTGGATTTTTCTCCGCCGCCTTCCATTTGCATGCGCCACGCTTAATTTGTTGTCCGCCACGCTTCAAAAATAAATAGATTGTAGTTAAATACCGAAACCTCTAAACCAATTATCACGTCAGTGGCAATTAGACAATCTAATTAACATTTAATAGTGTGAACAGTGGCAATGCCTCCGGGATGTGTACAACAGCTGATTGTAAATAGTTACATTGTTACGCGTGGTTGAACAAACGACTTGTACAACATACACGGAAAAATAATGTTGGCAATTTAGATGAAAAATAAATAAAACAGGCTTAAATGTAATTGAAATGAATAAATATCGTCATTTTAGATAATTAAAAGTTATTTTTAAACAGATTTATATATTTCTAATAAAAATATTGTATGTTGAACATCGCGCTAAAACTACGAAGTGAACAAAATGCGAAAAATCCAAAAAGTTGAACTGTTTTTTTCCTTCATCCAGGGAAAGAAAAGTTATCAATCTACAATCAATGTGATTAAGTGATGATTACACATTGTTATCCTAATGATCTCCATATCAGCTGATTGAAAAATTAATTGTAACAACTGTACACCAAATCTGAACTTACCAACCTGACGTTTAATCGTCCAACCCGACATTCCTGAACATTAATTTCAGAAATATCAAAAACTGTTAATTATTTTAATCAAAATTATGATTTGGAATAAATAATGGACAGTTACTAGACAATTCAGTAATCATGAAGAGATCTTCAAAACAAGACATTACCACTTTCTTCAGTGCGAAAGTAGGGAGGGTAGAAACAGACCAAGAATGTACCACTGTAATAGACTTTTAACTACCAAAGAGCAGCTACTTTGTGGAACAACATTACAAACAAAAGCATAGACCTTGGTGAACTGAATGAAGACACAGACAGCAGGGACAACTGAACAAGACATGAGTTAGAAAACATTTGTTAGTGCTCAACATGACAATTGTGCTTACTGTGCTGTTATGTTTTATCCTTGATATATATATATAGTAATATAATAAAGATGTATATATATTTTTTTTTCTTTCTAAGGACACATTTATGCCGAAGGAGGGATGCGAACGAACACGACACAACATCTCTCCCCCACCCTTGATTTTCATTCTGTGGTGATCCCTGATATATAATAGTAGTTGTGATTAAAGTTTAAACTTTCTATCCCTAAAGGTTTATCTTTCACTAGTTACTGGGTAACTCGAAATACATTTTCACCCATATTTCTGGCCGCTGGGCAAATATCAGTATTCATAAAACCATGCATTGACAACTCTTGTAGCGTTCTTTGGGACTTTGATGGGGCAACATGATGACCAATATATCAATCTATCATCATGTATAGTCTAACAATATAATATCCAACCTACATGTAAAATTACATTTTGGAATTTCCTAAATATCTTCACAATTATACACATACCTTGGTGCCCCAAATATAATATGGAGAGGGATTAGGAGGTTTATCTCTCTGGCTGGCAGGAGCAAATGGTAACTTTGTTTTTACAAATCTGAAAAGTAAAACTTCTATTATTCTGTATCCAGATAATATGAAGTGAAAGAATTTTCTTTGTAACTGAATACCAATGTTATGTCACTACACTTTGGACATAAAATTTTTTCATCAGTTAATAATTTAATATTTAGATATTCATATGATGTCTTTATAACTCCTAAAAGTTTGACACAGTGGTTACCATGGTTACTGCAATAATTAAAACTCACACTTTGATTTCATGAACATAAATTATTAATCTTACAACACTGTCTCTTGACAAAGATTAGTAACGATAAATGCATGCAAAAATTTCCAAATATACAGTACTTCTTATCAATACTATCAATAGGGAAAATATGTGAAGCTTTATTTTCAGCAGTAAATAAACATTAAAAAAATATTGAAGAGTTAACCATGGCCCCAAAAATATCCTATGTTACATGGTCACCTGAAAAACAAATCTGTTTCAATAACTACAAGCTCAGAAGGCTGAGCCTGTATTGCTCACCTGGCATGAAAGCCATTTTTAGTGATGTACCTCAAGGACAGATGTCACTTCTCCCTATCATTATGAAGTGTGGTAAGCTTTGTAGGAACCAAATTTTTCTTTATCAAGGTCCTTCTACTTACAGGTCAGCATATTCTCAAATTTGGCAGTTCTCCAGAAGATTTTTGCATGTATTTCCCATAGGGTCCTATGTTTACCTAAGTCCTCAGCTGAAGGCCATTTTGAATAAGGGATCAGAATAAGGGATTTTTGTCAAGTTTGGCTCTATTTGGCCAAGCAGTTTAGGAAATTTTTTTTTTTTTAAATCAACCAATCAGAAACAAGAATTGCCCATGGCGGCCTGATCTGGACAAAACGAGGAAACTTTGTATAGAACCTCCAAATTGGATGCTTTCTTTCAAGTTTCGTTCCATTTGGCCAAGCAACTTCAGAGGAGAAGATTTTTTTATATCAGCCAATCGGAAACAAGAACTTTTCGTGGCGGACATATTTGTTTTCTGATTGGGACAAAATGAGAAAACTTTATAAAGGACCCCCATATATATGCTTCCTGTCAGGTTTCGTTCCATTCGGGCAAGCGATTTCAGAGGAGAAGATTCTTTTATATTAACCAATCAAAAACAAGAACTGCCAATGGTGACCATATATGTATTCTGATTAGGATGAAATAAATTTTGTAAAGAACCTCCCATAGATGCTTCCAGTTAAGTTTCGTTCCATTTGGCCAAGCAGTTCTTGAGAAAATTTCTTTTTTTAAATCAACCAATCAACACCAAATCAACCAATGAGAAACAAGAATTGCCTATGGCAGCCATGTTATTTGCAAGATCGGGACGAAATGAAGAAACTTTGTAAAGAACCTCTCACAGATGCTATCTGTCAAGTTTCGTTTCATTTGGCAAAGGGATTTCAGAGGACAAGATTTTTTTATATCAAGCAATCAGAAACAAGAACTGCCCATGGTGGCCATATTAGTAGTCCTATCAGGACGAAATGAGGAAACCTTATAAAGGACCTCACATCGATTGTCAATTACAGGAAATTAAACTTACCTGTGAAGATGATAAATCCACAAGGTGAAGTTTTGATGATGATTATTCGACATAACGAATAAATTTTCATTGTTTTTATAATTTGGAATTCAAAACTTTAGTTCAAGATAGAAGAAAATTCCACTCATGCAAATTCGACTAAAAAGGAGTCAAACTACATAGGTTTGCACTGTAAAACATTTGGGACCATATAAAAAATTTGACTCATCTGAAAATTCGACTCAAGCGAGCCTGACATAACGAGAGTTGACTGTATTAATATGAAGGTACAAAAAGATAAATTCATGAAAGCAAAATGAAATAACAATACAGCAAGTATGACCCATTATTTTGATTGCCTATTCTTAAAGTACATTGACCAGGTTGATCTTATGGAGTCAAAAAATGACAATGATGTGAACGGAAGACAAAAACTCTAATTTTTCGATGACTTTCCAGTTATCCTAAAATATAGGTATATTTTAGTGTCAAATAATTAAAGTACGGTACATTATAATGTGTTGACACATGTAGATGTGTGAGCCCTTACAAAATTTACAAATTAATGATCCGAGAGATTAAAAAATATTTTGCCAATAATACAGAGTTTGTTTTTATATACACATGACTTCTCTAATGTTCAACACAGGAAGATATATTTACATGTATACAAAACTTATCTACATGTATGTTGCACTGCAACAGTAATTTGGTAGGAAAGTGGGAAGTCATAATTGACCTCCCAGAACACGTTATTTATTTTTCCCTTACCTTGAGTAACAGTAATTTGGTAAATAGTCATAATTGACCTCCCAGAACACGTAATATATTTTTCCCTTACCTTGAAAGTAGGAGCATTATAGCAGTAATTTGGTAGGAAGTCATAATTGACCTCCCAGAACACATGTAATGTATTTTATCCTTACCTTGAAGTAGCAGCATTATAGCAGTAATTTGGTAGGAAGTCATAATTGATCTCCCAGAACAGTTGTATTGTATTTTATCCTTACCTTGAAGTAGCAGCATTATAGCAGTAATTTGGTAGGAAGTCATAATTGACCTCCCAGAACACATGTAATGTATTTTATCCTTACCTTGAAGTAGCAGCATTATAGCAGTAATTTGGTAGGAAGTCATAATTGACCTCCCAGAACACATGTAATGTATTTTATCCTTACCTTGAAGTAGCAGCATTATAGCAGTAATTTGGCAGGAAGTCATAATTGACCTCCCAGAACACATGTAATGTATTTTATCCTTACCTTGAAGTAGCAGCATTATAGCAGTAATTTGGCAGGAAGTCATAATTGACCTCCCAGAACACATGTAATGTATTTTATCCTTACCTTGAAGTAGCAGCATTATAGCAGTAATTTGGTAGGAAGTCATAATTGACCTCCCAGAACACATGTAATGTATTTTATCCTTACCTTGAAGTAGCAGCATTATAGCAGTAATTTGGCAGGAAGTCATAATTGACCTCCCAGAACACATGTAATGTATTTTATCCTTACCTTGAAGTAGCAGCATTATAGCAGTAATTTGGCAGGAAGTCATAATTGACCTCCCAGAACACATGTAATGTATTTTATCCTTACCTTGAAGTAGCAGCATTATAGCAGTAATTTGGTAGGAATTCATAATTGACCTCCCAGAACACATGTATTTTATCCTTACCTTGAAGTAGCAGCAGAACACATGTAATGTATTTTATCCTTACCTTGAAGTAGCAGCATTATAGCAGTAATTTGGCAGGAAGTCATAATTGACCTCCCAGAACACATGTAATGTATTTTATCCTTACCTTGAAGTAGCAGCATTATAGCAGTAATTTGGCAGGAAGTCATAATTGACCTCCCAGAACAGTTGTATTGTATTTTATCCTTACCTTGAAGTAGCAGCATTATGTAATGTATTTTATCCTTACCTTGAAGTAGCAGCATTATAGCAGTAATTTGGCAGGAAGTCATAATTGACCTCCCAGAAAACATGTAATGTATTTTATCCTTACCTTGAAGTAGCAGCATTATAGCAGTAATTTGGCAGGAAGTCATAATTGACCTCCCAGAACACATGTAATGTATTTTATCCTTACCTTGAAGTAGCAGCATTATAGCAGTAATTTGGTAGGAAGTCATAATTGACCTCCCAGAACACATGTAATGTATTTTATCCTTACCTTGAAGTAGCAGCATTATAGCAGTAATTTGGTAGGAAGTCATAATTGACCTCCCAGAACACATGTAATGTATTTTATCCTTACCTTGAAGTAGCAGCATTATAGCAGTAATTTGGTAGGAAGTCATAATTGACCTCCCAGAACACATGTAATGTTATCCTTCCGTAAGGTGCTGATACATTGTGATTTGCTTCTCTCATCATGGCATCAAAGTCATTCAAGGTCAAATATTTCCCCATAAGTTTATGTGTAAGTCTGTTGCACTCTATAAGTCCTTCAAGTTCCTGAAATTACATGAAAATAATTGTAATCTCTGATTTAATATGAAATTTGAATCAATTCTTTAATAAATGATAAGAATTTAAGGTACTTTGCCTTTGGTGTGAGCTGTTGGCACTCACAGAAGGACTCAAGTTTTTATCCTATTACCAGCTGTATCAAGAAACATCTATTTTAATAGAAAAAAAGCTGACAGCAAACCAGATTTTCCTTCACCAAGAGCTGTAAAAAGACACCTCACTGACAACCTGCCAAAATTATAAGCAGATTTTTTCTGTTAGAAAGTCTGGTTAAAATCAATGACATGAGAATTTACATAACCAACACAATCATCAAGCAAGATTTCTAGTTATCTGAATTACTTACAACAACGCCAGTTATGTCTCCTGCTTCAAACCTGGAGATGGCTACATCTAATGCTTTCTGTAAAGAGGCATTTACCCTCTGTCCTATCAATTTGTTCAGATCAATCGATCTTCCCAATATCTTAAATACATGTATATGTAAACTTAAGATAAGAAATAGTGAAAAGTTAATTAAATTACATAATATATCTTAATTTTAATGAAGAGTAGCTGTATATACATGTACCATACATAGTTTATTTCATTAAGGTATCAGGACCATAAATGACCACGTGATTATTTAAAAGTTCCCGGATGTTCCATACAACGCAATTGAAATGACGTCGGTAATTATCAGCAAACTTCGGAAATGTCAATATAACTAACTTATTTTTACAGACTGCATATAAGCAACAAAGTGTGTTTCAACTTGAGAAAAATATATATACAAAATTCCAGCTTTAAATTGTTTGGTTCAGCCATTCACGGTCAAAAAGAAATACAATTTTCGATCATTATCTATTATGGTCCGGATACCTTAAGACATTTTCTGTTTAAAGTCAAAATATATTTTTTGCACATGAACATTTTTCTTCAAACACATATATAAATTTTGTATCCTTTTATTACAAAGATGTTAAATGTTTCTTCATGCATAGTTCTGTCCTTTTGGCCATTGTGGTATTTTTTAACATTTTGGATGAGTTGTAAATCTATGCAATGCGTACATCTTGTGTATCAAAACAGGTATCGTGTGTTTTTTAATTCTGGTTCATTTTGGTTCATTTATATGTTTCGGAGTTTAGTGTGCCGTCCATTTTGCTGAACAAGTATACATTGTTTAGGGGCCAGCTGAAGCCCACCTCCGGGTGTCGGATTTTCTCGCTGCATTGAAGACCCATTCGTAGCCTTGAGCTGTATTCTGCTCTTTGGTCGGGTTGTTGTCTCTTTGACACATTCCCTGTTTCCTTCTCTATTCTATCATACAATTTATTATTGATATCTCTGCTGGTGGACTCCAAGTCCTATCAACAGCTCAGTTGCTAGTATTTCGATAGTAGCCATGAATTGAAACCATAAAATTTCCGTTACAAAAATGTTAAATTTTGTGAAAACTAAGGAGTATCTCCATTGTGCACATTTCTGGCCTTTTGTCAGTTTTGGCTTTTCTCTTTTGGTCAATTTGGGGTTTTTTTCACATCAATATTGTGCAATACTGTTTTAGTTTTCAACATTTCAGGCCACTTACAACTGATGAGCTGTAAGCTAAATCAACGAAATTTTCTACATATTGCGCATCAAAGATCTTAACCAAAGAATTAGAAATAAAAAATTATGTGGTTTCATTTGCATTGAGTCTATGTGATTCTTACACTTTAAAACTATTTGGGTTTGAACTAAAACCATCCAAAAATATTTTTTTTATCCCCGGTATATTATTATGCACAAGTACCTGCACATGTCTTTGTTTGAGCAGTGTTTCATATCTGTTGGCCACTGGGTAGTTAATTTTCACATTCTGACTAACACACTCAGCTCTAAATCTCTTGTCCAACATTATACTGAAAAATAAAGGGAACATAACTCAAACTGACTGACACACATAGCCCTAAATCTTTTGTCTAATATAATACTGAAATATAAAGGGGACATAACTCCAAATAACTGACAAACTCAGCCCTATATAATACTGAAAAATAAAGGGAACATAACTCAAACTGACAGAGGTCTTGTATACCTTTTGACGTCATTAACATATTCCTGCAAGTCTTGGCCAAATTTCAAACTGTCAGCCTGAGAGTATAGGTGTAAAGTTCTGAATGAGACATACCTCATTGCAAAGCAAAAGAATAGCAGATTTTAAAACTGCTACAAATATGGTATGATCATCGTTTACTTTTTTTGCAAAATGAGTCTGAAGGCAAAGTTTCTCTGATCACCATGTGTTTAATTTTGGAGACAGAGAAAAGGGATGGACATTAGTCATGTTATTACTTCCTGTACCATAAATTCCTACTCATGGGTGGAAAGGGGCAGTTATTTCTTTAAAACAAATATCCTCAGCTTTCATTTAAGCCCTTAAATGTTACTTTTACCATAATGGTATTGTATTAATTCACTCAAACAAATTTACTTCAAAGTTCAACTTTTTAAAGAACTATGGTGCTCAGTGGCCACTTGACCTGGAAATGTATAACAAGACCTTAAGATTTTGACATATTGTAAAAATAACTATTTAAGCCTACAAAATGAAAAAATACATTATTATGAACAAAATATATGCTCATTTGTGCTCGTACTGGGTGGCTATGCATTTCTATGGCTGTTTAAAGATGGACCATAAAATAGTAAAATAGCAAGATTTGACATGAAATTAACAAAAACAGACTGAACTGTAAAACTAGGCCTCTATGCTACTTAAAGTGATTTTGTGATTCTGACGAGTACATTAAGCTTTGTTTTAATATCCAGATGAAAAAAATTAAAACAAAAGATTTTTGTTTATGTGCAGTTTTAGAATGTTAAAAAAAACACCTGGAAAATGAAAAATGCATTGAATTTTTTTCTTTTAGCAGAAGTAAAAACAATGAAGACATGGGCAGTTACCATATGATAAATAAGTTTACATATTATTCATTTCAAACATGAAAATAATGTACCAAAAAAAATTTAGAAAAAATTGGAAAACACTTTTAATTTTTATGGTTAAGGGGGGACAATTCAAAGGAGATGAAGTAAAATTTTTACAAGAAGAAACTTGAATAACAAAACATGATTGTATGTATATAAATGTGATTTTTTTCCCCTGTGTGCCTGGTAAAATTAATCCTCAAAGCAGAAATACTTCATTAAGAAATATGACAGAATCAGTGTGTGAAGCACTCTGTACAGTTGCTGAACATACTAATATATTGGACGTCATAATGTATTAAATGCTTAGCAACCGCCAAGATCAAGGAGTACTTTTACCTTTTTTAGAATAAAAAGGCCAGGCAACTTAAAAAAAATCAACAATATATTTATTTTCTTTTACCAGCCAGCAACAATGGTGTTGAATACAATATTATTGAAGTAGCAAATTGAAAATGTCTCAAATTATCAATTAATACTAAGTACTGTCAATTTTCGAGAATAAAAATATCATCTTATCTTGCGATATGGTAAAAAATAAAAACTTGGCATATTATGGATACAGCTGCTGACTTTAAAAAATATATTTATATGAATATAGATACAGCATTATTTAAGCATGAATCAAAGAGCCACAAGTAAGCTCTCCCATGTTTGAAGCTGATCTGTTGTATTTCTAGTATATGTGTGTGTGTTCCTCCAATAAAGAATTCTGTTGTATGATTTTCAAAATGGGTATAAGAAAATATTCTGAATGACATTTTCTTAAATATTAAAATAGAATGAATCCATAGCAGATCAGCAAAACTCTTATAAAATGTCCTTAAGGTCTTGTATAACCTATGAGGTCATTAACATATTCCTGCATGTTTTCGCCAAATTTCAACTTGTCAGCCTGAACGTATAGGTGTAAAGTTGTGAATGAGACATACCTCATTGCAAAGCAAAAGAATAGCAGATTTTAAAACTGCTACAAATATGGTATGATCATCGTTCACTTTTTTCACAAAATGAGTCTGAATGCAAAGTTTCCCTAATCACAATGTGTTTAATTTTGGAGACAGAGAAAAGGGATGGACATTAGTTATGTTATGTTATTACTTCCGGTACCATAAATTCCTACTCATGGATGGAAAGTGGCAGTTATTCTCAGCTTTCTTTTAAGCCCTTAAATGTTACTTTTACCATAATTGTATTATATTAATTAACTCAAACAAATTTACTTCAAAGTTCAACTTTTTAAAGAACTATGGTACTCAGTGGCCACTTAACCTGGAAGTGTATAACGAGACCTGGTACTCTATTGTCTAACAGAATACTGAAAAATAAAGGGACTTAACTCAAAGTGACTGACACACACAGCCCTAAATCTGTCTAAGATGAAGAATAAAGAGGGCACCCTCAGTCCTAAATCTCAAGTCTAATATGAAAACAATTACTGTGTAATTAGGGATATATACCTTCCACAAAGATGTTTATAGTAAGCAAATATCTGGTCACTGAGTTTGTATACAAACTGATCAAAACAAAGGTTCACCTGAAAAATAAACAATAATTATACAGAAGAAATCAGAAACCAATTCCCTGGACATGTGTTTTACCTTAAAAATATAAATAAAAAAAATTAAAAAAGATGACAAAAAATATTCTTTAACTGATCATTATCCCATGTTTCAATCAGATATTGATATCTTTTTTTCATCCGAATTTTATCTTAGACTAGTTATATACATACTCTGATTAAAAAATTTACCAAACTGAGCAACAAAAATGGTTTTATTTACTTTCAACTAATCAAAATCCTAAGAAATAAAAATGGACAAACGGACTTGCTACATTACCTCAGCTTCAACCTCATCATACAGAAACTGCTGTGTAAACTTTGTCAAGGCATAATTAGCACTGTCATTGTACAGATCTAAGGGATACAGTATATATCTGGAATATAAAACCAAATATCATAATTATAAAATCATAGATGGATGGACTATTGTTTAACATCCAGTGACAATTATATTACATGCATCAGGACTAGAATAAGTTGATGTGATTTGAATATCAACCCTGCTTTGTACTAGGCTGACACGATGAGTAGAATTTATAATGCGCTAGCTCATGAGGTACATTGTAACAGTCTGCAGGAAGACATATCACCTCACAGTCCAACATTAGGATGTATACTGACTTTTCATGATTGATCTTATAGTTTTTTTTATCTTTTACTGCGAGTTTTTTTCAATAAATTTCAAAAGAAAATCTGTTTTGTTTCCACAATTTATGTTTATGTGTCTTGAACTGTAGGTAAAGAAAGGACTAATTGATTGTTAATTTTAATGTGCTTTGGCAACTATTTAAAGTGGATAAATTTATCAATAGATAATAGGTACCCATGAATTAGGATAGATAATTTAAATTGCCCTAAGAACAGCTTGGCTAGCATCAGTACTTTAGCCTTGCAACTGGCCAATGATAGTTGTAGGTTTTTTCACCTTAGGATGATTGAACACTCCCAAAACCATACAGCATAACAAATAGAAAACAAAATTTTCCAGGAAACATTATACATATGTACTTACTCCATCATGGATGATTCCTTTGTTTCTAGAATGTGATCTGTAAGTATCCAGGGCATTGACATTTCTATAGGAAACTAGAAAAATTTACAAAATGTATTCATGAAACTAAATTCAGGGGGTTTCACTTGAATTTTGAAATAAAAATATTAAATCAACATCCATGCAATAACCCTTTTATTGCACAGTAAAACTTGAATGACAAATATTTTTACTTTCAACATCAATGACATCACTTTTTCAAAGTGACTTTGCAATGAATGAAATATTATTGATTTAGACTGCATGTTTTTTTCTATATAAAAATTGACACAATATTTTTATTATTTTGTCAATTTCTGAACCTGGAACTGTTGGCTGGTCTTTAGCTTCCATCATTATTGACTGGCAAATAGTCTTTCAGTATAAAAAAAAAACACTGGATAACTGGATATTAGGGAATAGTAAGAAGTTTACTGTTCCCTTGATACCAAATACTGACCTCGGCTAGTAAACTTACTATTGCCCTCACACCTAGTCAAAACGTACATAAAATATAATGTTGCTACACATGTATATGCAATTAGCTAACATCCTTCAATCGTTATGTGGTATAAACTGTAGTTACCTGTATTCTTCTACCCATTGTCATCTCCAGGAAGAACTCCCTGTACCATAACTGTGACAAGTCACAACATTTGTGTAGAGATTCTGAAAAGTGATCCATAATAAACTAGAGATACTGTAACCATGCTCACAACATATTATTCCACGACTCTAAAATATTATGTTGTTCAAGTCAATTTATCTTCCCTTCTAGATTCAGGAATTGTTATGTTTCATACACATTGTCAACCCACCTACATGTATGTGTGATGTTTCACTGAATTCTATTATATAGTGAAGGAGGAGTTGCGTTCACAAGATTCATAGACAGATAGACTGGGGCTATAAAAATTCAGTTTTGTAGATTTTTTTCTATGGATATAAATCTTTGTAGTTAAAAAAAGTTGCTAATATAGTTAATTGTTAATATTTTCCAATGATTATACAAAATGGAAATGATTATAACAGTAGGACATATGTGGATTTAACAAAAAGGTACCAACAAAAACAGTAATATGGAGTAGCTGTAAATATAGCAGTATTAGTCATTCAAGTTTGAGGACACTAAATTCTCTCTTCCCATGGTAACCAACAAAATATAATAAATAAACAGTATAATATAAAATGTAGAAAGTTTAGCAATGAAATACAAGTTGTAATTAGCTATTTTGGGTATTTGCTGTACATGTAAATATACAATACAGATTCATTGTCAGAATATGGAAAGTTAATTTGTACGAGCCTTAGAAACGGGTAGAAATGTGAGGTTTACTGAGTATTTCTCACATGATTTGCTTCATGTACAAATAAACTATATTTTCTGACAATGTAACTATATTGTGTTTTTCCGGCAACATTAAATTGTTATTTGTTTTAGGGAAAAGGCAGGAAAATGGGATATTTAAGCTGATTTGAAGAAGGTGTTTTTGGCCTGTAATCAGGGGAACATGACGTCATAAACAGTGTGAACCAGAACACAGTATAAACTATTGTTGAATGTGAGGAAAATGGTACCTGGAGACTTTATTAAGCTACTGACTAAATATCAAAAACAGTATTAGGCAGGCTATATCGGTTAGCTAAAAGCGTTGTTGCAGGATAAAAATTTTTATATAGATAATTACGCAAGTTTTCCTAGGCAAGGAAAACAATCACACTGTTCACATTGGAATAATTACTCATGTTAAAAGAAATTTCATTTCCACATTTAATCTATAAAGCGGTGTATTACCTACCATTAAAATTAAGCAAATAATTCCAGAAGAATGAAGTTTTATGGAAGTTGTCAATAATCTGTAGATGGTTTATATCAATCTCCCTTCTCAGTGTTTTCTTCCCACCACTTTTGTCGGCTATTAGTGATTCTAACATCGTACGAACCATATACAGCTACAAAATAATAAATTTCAATGGGAATTTATCACTGCACATCTTAGAAAATTAACAGTATTTGAAGAATATTTTATACAGTTCATGTAAATGCAGCAATACAAAATTTGACAATGAGAGTTTTAATTTTTTAATTATCATAAATTTTTACCTTCAGAAACCATTATATTAATTTCTAAATTTACAATATGTTAATAATACTCTGGAAATTTACAAGCATTATACAGTTCCTCCAAATTCTGAAAAGACTGACAGTCAGTTTCAGAAGAAGTACGGTTGATTACATCAATTAAATTAAGGTATCCAGACCATAAAAGATCATGACTGTAAATTGTATTTCTTTCTGACCAAAAATTTAAAGCAGGAATTATGTAGACTATAACAATCCTTCATACAGAGAGATGTAGGATAGTTGAATTCCATCCGAGGGGTCACATTTTTGTGTCAGACACGAGGCTTGCCATTTATTTGGTTACAGAATTATAACCTTTTTCAAAAAATTTTAAATCTCAACTATTTATTCTGCAAAATATTTTCCATAAAAAATGCTGATTTTCCTCCCCTGTTACTAATCAAGCCTTAGAACTATCTGAATTTCACAGTGTGGAGTAAAACTGTTTGTTTTCAACTTTGTCAAACAAAATAAACTGAGCTGCACAACCAATCAAATTTTTTGTAACATCCCAAATAAAATTAAAGTCATTTAAATAAATACCTGGGTGGAAGAGGGACCAACGTTACGTCTGGGAACTTTTAGATTAAATCCTTCATCTTCTTTTTTTCCTTTAAGAGCTGGGTCATCATGAGGTTCTACTCCTCTCAACCAATCAGCACAGGTATCTCTGACTGCCAATATGATTCTGATAATATCCAAAATGATATTTTAACTGATAGTCATGTTGTTATACAACATTGAGAAAAGATAATCCCTATTTTTTATTCATAAGTCAAAACAGAGAGTAGGAACATTTCTACCACAGAAAAATTTTCAGCAATTATCTACAAATTGATATACATGTATGTAAGAGAATCAATATGAAACATACATGTACATGTATGATATATCCCCTAACCATGTACATGTGCATTTCATATATTTTCTTTTTTACAATAAGCTTCAAAACACAACCTGACATGGTTCAAAACTCATGTAAATGTGTAAGAAAGGACTGGTGTGTAAAAAATTCTAGATACCAATGCAAATCCACACAGGTATCTGATTAAAGGTTCAAAATAACCATAGCACCTGTTTAAGCAGAATTCTTTGCTGAATTATGTTCTAAATACATCAGAGATCCACATCATGAGATCACAGTGCATTTTATTTTCTCTGTGCATTGCTAAATAGTTAATCTTACTGACTTAGTGAAATCTGTTTATCATTGTTTACTTACACTTTTATAACATCATTTTTCTTCCGTACAGACTTCCTCAGTGGTTCTCTGACAGTTATTTGTACAAACTTCTGCATTTCAGCATAGATATGCCTTCGTATGGCATCTAGAAACACTGATTCCATCCTGGCCATCAGGAGTTGTAGACCTTTGATCATAGCTATAACCTCTATAATGGCAAACTTTTCATCACTGGAGTAGTTATATCTGGTGGACTGTCAACAAAATAATGTATAATATAAATGATGATTAAATACACAATATTGATATTTTTGTTTTCTAATACTGATTCTAATGCAACATAACATATAACGTCCTTTTTGATTTGATAACGTCCAGTGTAAAATCCACGGTTTACCGTCGGAACCATTGACGACAACGTTGCGCAAACGCATTTGACGTTTCCTGTTTACTTTTTATTCTATTTTTAACGTTTAACGGAGGTTGCATTAGAATGGGGATAACTGTATTGTATTTTATCAGTTGCCGACATAAACCGGTGGTTTTACCATCGCAAATATCCGTTTACCTGGCTCCGCTATGCGTCGCCAGGTAAACTCAATTTGCGACAGTAAAACCAGCGGTTTACGTCGGCAACTGATAAAATACAATACAGTTATCCCCTAATTTACATGACCTGCTTTTAATAGACTGTAACATGTGTTACAGTCCATATGAGAAAACAAACAAAAATGCCAGTAATATTTTTCATTAATAGTTTAGGACTGAAATCTTGTGACCTAGAGTTAAGCTTACACATGGTCGTCAACGTCGTATTTTTATGAATAAAATTTTTATCAATTCCTTCAAAGATACAGACATTATAAGGTTAAAGGTATCATGCAAATTTACATCACACTCTGATAAAATTGTAAATAAAATTATATCATTGATCAAAATTTGACAAATCCATGACAAACGGATGATTTAGAGAGGCTAAAGCATTTTTCAGGTATACATGTATGATTTGTATGCTTAAATGCCCAAGCACCTGAATATAACCTAAAAATATGCTGCTCCTGTACAGTTTCTAAAATTATCAATCTACCTAGAACTTATAATAGAACATGATCGTGGTCAATTAGATATTATAAACATTATAAATTACTTAGTCCCTACCGGATATTAAAAATTTTGACATAAATCATTACTTATTCAAATAAATACCAACTATTCTTGCAGCTTTTCTCTTTTTTAAACTATAGATAATATTTGTATTGGGGAATAAGAAATCACAGTACTCTCTGAGACCTACCCTTAGTTATATAATGAAGCTGATTGGATCAAGAAAAGTGAATGCATGTTTTTAGACCTGCCCTTATATACACTGAAGTTAATTAGGACAAGAAAAATCACTATATTTTGAGACCTACTATTAATTATACAAGATTGCTACACATAGCCATATGTCCCCCGCTGCAGAGAAAAGTCGAAGCCCCACAAGATATACAAAATGTGTATTACTGAAATGGCGACACAGTATGGATTTCAATACATAATAAAAACCAGAGGCTTCCAGGAGGCTGTATGGGGATCATGTTGGATAGAAAGCAGGGCTGATTGATATAGGTAGGAAAGGGACCACTCAAGGACTATTTGAGTTAGGTTTAACTTGGTTCATTGGTGTTATGTACCTACAGTTTTAATTGATGCTGCCGGTAAAGCTATGCATATGTATTGCCTTCTTGTTGCAGACGAGAAAATAAATCCCCAACAAGAAATGCCCATGGCGGCCATATTTTTCACCCAAACAAGACAAAATGAGGAATGTTGGCCATCTTTATCCCACGATCAAGACCAAGGAATCTATGTTAAGGAACTCACAAAGATCAATTATACCAAGTTACAAATCATTTGCTCTTGAAGTTTCAGAAGGAGATGATTTTTCAAATTTCAGCCAATCCAAAACAAGAAATGCCCATGCGATAGGATCAATTACAAGAGGTGACTAACAATCCTTCAAAATCTGAACAAAATCCGATCAGCAGTCTCAGAGGAGTTGCGCTGACAAATAACTGACAGATGGACAGGAAAAGTTAAAGTCCCATAACCCCCAAAAAATTTGTCAAGTCAAAATGGCGGTGCAATAGGATCAAGTACATGTGGTGACTAACAATCCTAGAAAATTTGAACGAATTCCAATCAGCCGTCTCAGAGGAGTGCGCTGACAAGTAACTGGGATGGACGGATAGGAAAAAGTTAAAGTCCCATAACTCCAGTAATTTGTCGAAATTGAGATGTGATACGTTTAAGTACATGTGGTGACTAACAATCCTAAATATGAATGAAATCCGATCAGCTATCTCAGAGGAGTTGTGCCAACAAATAACTCTGACGGACGAGAAGGAAAAAGTTAAAAGTCCCATAACTCCCATAAATTTGTTGAATCAAAATTGCCGTGCGATAGGATCAAGTACATGTGGTGACTAACCATCCTACAAAATTTGAACGAAATCCGATCAGCTGCGCTGACAAATAACTGTAACAGACAGATGGACACAGACCATTACTAGGTCACTCCATTGCATTGGGGCAGGGGACAAAAATGAAGTAGATTGGGAAATGAAAAGTCATTGTATGTTTTAAGATCTACTCTCAATATTATATTGAAGTTGATTGTGATGTCATTGTGTATTTCAAGACCTACTCTCAATATTACTTTAAAGTTGACTGGGATGTCATTGCATGTTCTGAGACCAACCCTTAATGATTAGGAAATGAGAAAGTTACTCACAGTATGTTTCGAGTCTTACCCTTTCATATTCTTCAGCATCTGGTGGACAGTCCTTGTTCTGATGTTGGTCTGTAGGGTGTAATAGTTTCCATGAATACTAAAATATATATTTAAATAAACATGTGTATGACAGAAATCATTGTTTATACTGTATTTGAGCCATACTAGGTTTTTCAGATAGAAAATATATCTAAAAATTATTCAGAAATGGCTTTATGCTCCCCAAGCTAGTCTGCTCACTAAAGAGCTATTGACATCACAGGGTTTCGGGATACTATAAATAGAAAGTGACTACTTATTAAAGTAGATTGTATAAGACTTACCAGTTCCATGACTTGTTGTGTCCAGGCTGACATTAACTGAAGTCCCCTAAGGGCCAGGTCAGTTAATTCTCTGTTTTCATCATCTGTCCGAGGGGCTTCTCTTGTTGTAGTTATTGCCTAAAATCATGAAAATGTTTAAACTTATTAAATGAAAGGATATCACTTTCACAATAATGAGTGTGGAATGAAACTAATACTTAAAATTCAAAACTGAGTAAGATTTGCCAAAACTTGGAATCTGTAATTATTATTTTTACTTAACTATAAAACACACTTCATGACACTGATAACAATAACTTTACTAATTTAACAAAGACAAATTTTTTAAAACAACACTAGTCAACTATCAGTATGTAAAAACACAACAAATCTTCAATGTGAAACAAATGAACATTTCAATGTGAATCATTGGCATTAAACAGAACAGTGATTTGGTGTTGGACTGCATTCAATGGATCAGTTCCTTTACAGTCAGCAATATGACAGAAATTCAGCTGCATTCATATAGAATTTTGTTTGAGGAATCAGATAAGAACTGTTCATTCAAAACCTTAGGAAGATTAACACAGTATTAAGAGAAAATGTCTGGGATTAAACATAAAGAAAATGCAGAATAACAATAAAAGAATTCAATTCTAAAATATTTAAATATGTAATCATTCACAATTATTATTTTGGACATTTAAGTAAGTACAACGGCTGAATTACATTTGTGCACTATAATATTGCATGATTGTACACATTTTACCTCAATTTCTGTATTTTATTTGGGCAAAGTAAAAAAAAAAAAAATTTTATTATGACTGTGCACTTAACTTTGACATAAATTTATCTGATAAAGTTTCTACTTTATATTAAAGGCCTGACATATCTTAAATCAGTTTCAAAATCCATGCATCTTTCACCTTCCCTTACTGAATTGTGGTTCAACAGATATAAAACATACTGGTTCAGTTTAATACATAATTCATGGCTGTAAATTCTGTATACGGATAACAGAAGAGAATCTCATGACCTCAAGTGCAGGCAAAGTCTAAAATGCCATTCAACTTCAAACAGTAAAGGGACATTTTTTTTCTTTTTAATATCACAAATTTCTCATTAGTTATTTGGAAGATGAAATAAAACTAGAGGTACTGTTGTCACAGGAGTCCAGCATGCTGGACTGTTTTAGCACGCTAAAACTGATGTCTCCCCTTCCATACCCATAGTTTTTTTAACATTTTTTAGGGATCATCAAGGTGGCAAATTAAGAGCTATGGTACATAATACATGTAGTTACCTACAGATATGTGCTTCAACAAGGAATGAATAAGGTAATATATAGTTTTGGGAAAGGGATCTGAACCATTTTTAAGATAAATTAAGGTTTCTGATCTTGAGGGAGGTGGGGATGACCCCTAGGGCTAAGATGTATATTGTCCATACAACTCTTCTTGTAACCATGAGTAGTACAATATATGGTTTAGGGGTGGGGATTCCAACCATTTTTAAGATAAAATAAGGTTTCTAATCTTGAGGGGGTGTGGATGATCCCCAGGGCTAAGATGTATAGTACATTCAACTCGTCTTGTAACCATGAGTAGTACAATATATGGTTTAGGGGTGGGGATTCCAACCATTTTTAAGATAAAATAAGGTTTCTGATTTTGAGGGGGGTGGGGATGACCCCCAGGGCTAAGATGTATATTGCATTCAACTCATCTTGTAACCATGAGTAGTACAATATATGGTTTAGGGGTGGGGATTCCAACCATTTTTAAGATAAAATAAGGTTTCTGATTTTGTGGGGGTGGGGATGACCCCCAAGGCTAAGATGTATATTGCATACAACTGGTCTTGTAACCATGAGTAGTACAATATATGGTTTAGGGGTGGGGATTCCAACCATTTTTAAGATAAAATAAGGTTTCTGATTTTGAGGGGGTGGGGATGATCCCCAGGGCTAAGATGTATAGTACATTCAACTCGTCTTGTAACCATGAGTAGTACAATATATGGTTTAGGGGTGGGGATTCCAACCATTTTTAAGATAAAATAAGGTTTCTGATTTTGAGGGGGGTGGGGATGACCCCCAGGGCTAAGATGTATATTGCATTCAACTCATCTTGTAACCATGAGTAGTACAATATATGGTTTAGGGGTGGGGATTCCAACCATTTTTAAGATAAAATAAGGTTTCTGATTTTGTGGGGGTGGGGATGACCCCCAAGGCTAAGATGTATATTGTATACAACTCGTCTTGTAACCATGAGTAGTACAATATATGGTTTAGGGGTGGGGATTCCAACCATTTTTAAGATAAAATAAGGTTTCTGATTTTAAGGGGGTGGGGATGACCCCAAGGGCTAAGATGCATATTGCATTCAACTCGTCTTGTAACCATGAGTAGTACAATATATGGTTTAGGGGTGGGGATTTCAACCATTTTTAAGATAAATTATGGTTTCTGGTCTTGAGGGGTAGGGGATGACCCCCGGGGCTCAGATGTATACTGCATTCAACTTGTCTTGTTATCATGAATAATAAAATATATGGTTTAAGGGTGGGGATTTCAACCCTTTCCAAGATAATGTAGGCTAGGGGGTGGGGACTGACAACCAGGGACCCAAATGTGGTACTCTGCACTCCGCCTTGACCTGATGCATATACCTTCCAAATATCATGAGGCTAGCTCAAGAAACAAAAAAGTTATGTTCCGGACAAAAAATTTGATTAGAAGAGGAAGAAGAACACTATTGGGATCTCAATGGTTTTCAGAATATTTAGTATTTTATCGTTTGAGGGGGTGGGGCATGACCCCCCTCAGACCCCACTATGGTACCAAATGATTCGTCTTATCATAAGGAGTAATAATATATATGGTTATAGGGTGGGGATCTCAATGGTTTTCAGAATATTTAGTATTTTATCATTTGAGGGAGTGGGGCATGCCCCCCTCAGACCCACCTATGGTACCAAATGATTTGTCTTATCATAAGGAGTAATAATATATATGGTTATAGGGTGGGGATCACAATGGTTTTCAAAATATTAAGTATTTTATCATTTAAGGGGGTGGGGCATGACCCCCCCCCCCCCCCCCCCCCCCTCAGACCCCCTATGGTACCAAATGATTCGTCTTATCATAAGGAGTAATAATATATATGGTTATAGGGTGGGGATCTCAATGGTTTTCAAAATATTAAGTATTTTATCATTTAAGGGGGTGGGGCATGACCCCCCCCCCTCAGACCCCCTATGGTACCAAATGATTCGTCTTATCATAAGGAGTAATAATATATATGGTTATAGGGTGGGGATCACAATGGTTTTCAAAATATTAAGTATTTTGTTATTTTAGCCTACATTTTACAGGCTAGGGGGTGGGGACTGACCCCCAGGGACCCAAATGTGGTACTCTGCACTCCACCTTGACCTGATGCATATACCTTCCAAATATCATGAGGCTAGCTCAAAAAACAAAAAAGTTATGTTCCGGACAAAAAATTTGATTAGAAGAGGAAGAAGAACTAGAATTGCAATTGCGAGCAATAGCAGATGTCGCCCCTGGCAGCCATCTTGAAAATGGCGGCCATTTCGAAAAAAAAGTATTGATTGCACACCTTCACATAGTGATCTAACTTTCTGCCAAGTTTCATTCAATTCTATCACGGCATCTCCGAGAACTAAGCCGGACAAAAATCATTGGAAAGAAAGAATAATAATTAAAATTTACGTTTCGCGAAACGTGAGATGTCCCCTCCCGTGCCCATTTTATGCCTGTTCTCTTCAACAAGTTGAAGAGTCGCCATCACCGATATACACTGTATACCAAGTTTCGTTAAAATCAGACTTTATATTTTTTGCCATTTTCAGCAGCCATCTTAAAAATGGAGGCCATTACGGAAATTCCGAAAATGCGCCGTGAGTCGCCATCACCCATATACCCTGTATACCAAGTTTCGTTGAAATCAGACAATGTTTACATTTTTCACCATTTGGCGGCCATCTTGAAAATGGCGGCCATTACAAAAATTCCGACAATGCGCCGTCAGTCGCCATCACCCTTATACCCTGTATACCAAGTTTCATTGAAATCGGACAATGTTTACATTTTTCACCATTTTCGGGGGCCATCTTGAAAATGGCGGCCATTACAAAAATTCCGACAATGCGCCGTCAGTCCCCATCACCTATATACCCTGTATACCAAGATTCGTTGAAATCGGACAATGTTTACATTTTTCGCCATTTTCGGCCGCCATCTTGAAAATGGCGGCCATTACAAAACTTCCGACAATGCGCCGTCAGTTGCCATCACCCTTATACCCTGTATACCAAGTTTCATTGAAATTGGACAATGTTTACATTTTTCGCGATTTTCGGCGGCCATCTTGAAAATGGCGGCCATTACAGAAATTCCGACAATGCGCCATCAGTCGCCATCACCGTTATACCCTGTATACCAAGTTTCGTTGAAATTGGACAATGTTTACATTTTTCGCCATTTTTGGCGGCCATCTTGGAAATGGCGGCCATTTTGAAATTATAAACCGCAAAAAACACTGTAGGACCTTGGGACCTATCACCCCTCCAAGTTTCATATTGATCGGTCCATCCATTTCCGAGGAGATAGCCGGACAAGTTCGTGCATCAGGTTGACGGAAGAAAAAGAAAAAAGTATAATAATAAGAAAAATAAGAAACGGAGTAAAAACAATATGTCCCCGACGACACTTCGTGGTCGGGGACATAACTAGAATTGCAATTGCGAGCAATAGCAGATGTCGCCCCTGGCAGCCATCTTGAAAATGGCCGCCATTTCGAAAAAAAAAGTATTGATTGCACACCTTCACATAGTGATCTTACTTTCTGCCAAGTTTCATTCAATTCTATCCAGGCATCTCCGAGAACTAAGCCGGACAAAAATCATTGGAAAGAAAGAATAATAATAACTAGAATTGCAATTGCGAGCAATAGCAGATGTCGCCCCTGGCAGCCATCTTGAAAATGGCGGCCATTTTGAGAAAAAAAGTACTGATTGCACACCTTCACATAGTGATCTTACTTTCTGCCAAGTTTCATTCAATTCTATCGATGTTAAGTTTTTCGCCATTTTAACATCATTTTTCAAAATGGCCGCCAAACGTCTCCAACCGATCGCCATTTTTTTTCATGAGTTTGTTCTTCTAATTGTACTTTACAAACATACGAAGTTTAATGAAATTCTATGGTACAGTTTTTGAGATATAAACGTTTTAAATTTTCGGAGGGTACCGATCTTTGAATGGCGGCCATCTTGAAAATGGCGGCCATTTCGAAAAAAAAAGTATTGATTGCACATCTTCACATAGTGATCTTACTTTCTGCCAAGTTTCATTCAATTCTATCCAGGCATCTCCGAGAACTAAGCCGGACAAAAATCATTGGAAAGAAAGAAAGAAAGAATAATAATAATAACAAAGAAACGGAAGAATAACAATATGTCGTCCCGTGACTACGTTCGGGGCGACATAATTAAAATTTACGTTTCGCGAAACGTGAGATGTCCCCTCCCGTGCCCATTTTATGCCTGTTCTCTTCAACAAGTTGAAGAGTCGCCATCACCGATATACACTGTATACCAAGTTTCGTTAAAATCAGACTTTATATTTTTTGCCATTTTCAGCAGCCATCTTAAAAATGGAGGCCATTACGGAAATTCCGAAAATGCGCCGTGAGTCGCCATCACCCATATACCCTGTATACCAAGTTTCGTTGAAATCAGACAATGTTTACATTTTCCACCATTTGGCGGCCATCTTGAAAATGGCGGCCATTACAAAAATTCCGACAATGCGCCGTCAGTCGCCATCACCCTTATACCCTGTATACCAAGTTTCATTGAAATCGGACAATGTTTACATTTTTCACCATTTTCGGGGGCCATCTTGAAAATGGCGGCCATTACAAAAATTCCGACAATGCGCCGTCAGTCCCCATCACCTATATACCCTGTATACCAAGATTCGTTGAAATCGGACAATGTTTACATTTTTCGCCATTTTCGGCCGCCATCTTGAAAATGGCGGCCATTACAAAACTTCCGACAATGCGCCGTCAGTCGCCATCACCCTTATACCCTGTATACCAAGTTTCATTGAAATTGGACAATGTTTACATTTTTCGCGATTTTCGGCGGCCATCTTGAAAATGGCGGCCATTACAGAAATTCCGACAATGCGCCATCAGTCGCCATCACCGTTATACCCTGTATACCAAGTTTCGTTGAAATTGGACAATGTTTACATTTTTCGCCATTTTTGGCGGCCATCTTGGAAATGGCGGCCATTTTGAAATTATAAACCGCAAAAAACACTGTAGGACCTTGGGACCTATCACCCCTCCAAGTTTCATATTGATCGGTCCATCCATTTCCGAGGAGATAGCCGGACAAGTTCGTGCATCAGGTTGACGGAAGAAAAAGAAAAAAGTATAATAATAAGAAAAATAAGAAACGGAGTAAAAACAATATGTCCCCGACGACACTTCGTGGTCGGGGACATAATAACTAGAATTGCAATTGCGAGCAATAGCAGATGTCGCCCCTGGCAGCCATCTTGAAAATGGCGGCCTTTTTTAGCCATCTTGAAAATGGCGGCCATTTTGAAAAAAAAAGTATTGATTGCACACCTTCACATAGTGATCTTACTTTCTGCCAAGTTTCATTCAATTCTATCCAGGCATCTCCGAGAACTAAGCCGGACAAAAATCATTGGAAAGAAAGAATAATAACTAGAATTGCAATTGCGAGCAATAGCAGATGTCGCCCCTGGCAGCCATCTTGAAAATGGCGGCCATTTTGAGAAAAAAAGTACTGATTGCACACCTTCACATAGTGATCTTACTTTCTGCCAAGTTTCATTCAATTCTATCGATGTTAAGTTTTTCGCCATTTTAACATCATTTTTCAAAATGGCCGCCAAACGTCTCCAACCGATCGCCATTTTTTTTCATGAGTTTGTTCTTCTAATTGTACTTTACAAACATACGAAGTTTAATGAAATTCTATGGTACAGTTTTTGAGATATAAACGTTTTAAATTTTCGGAGGGTACCGATCTTTGAATGGCGGCCATCTTGAAAATGGCGGCCATTTCGAAAAAAAAAGTATTGATTGCACATCTTCACATAGTGATCTTACTTTCTGCCAAGTTTCATTCAATTCTATCCAGGCATCTCCGAGAACTAAGCCGGACAAAAATCATTGGAAAGAAAGAAAGAAAGAATAATAATAACTAGAATTGCAATTGCGAGCAATAGCAGATGTCGCCCCTGGCAGCCATCTTGAAAATGGCGGCCATTTCGAAAAAAAAGTATTGATTGCACACCTTCACATAGTGATCTTACTTTCTGCCAAGTTTCATTCAATTCTATCCATGTTAAGTTTTTCGCCATTTTAACATCATTTTTCAAAATGGCCGCCAAACGTCTCCAACCGATCGCCATTTTTTTTCATCAGTTTGTTCTTCTAATTGTACTTTACAAACCTACGAAGTTTAATGAAATTCTATGGTACAGTTTTTGAGATATAAACGTTTTAAATTTTCGGAGGGTACCGATCTTTGAATGGCGGCCATCTTGAAAATGGCGGCCATTTCGAAAAAAAAAGTATTGATTGCACATCTTCACATAGTGATCTTACTTTCTGCCAAGTTTCATTCAATTCTATCCAGGCATCTCCGAGAACTAAGCCGGACAAAAATCATTGGAAAGAAAGAAAGAAAGAAAGAATAATAATAATAATAATAACAAAGAAACGGAAGAATAACAATATGTCGTCCCGTGACTACGTTCGGGGCGACATAACTAGAATTGCAATTGCGAGCAATAGCAGATGTCGCCCCTGGCAGCCATCTTGAAAATGGCGGCCATTTCGAAAAAAAAAGTATTGATTGCCCACCTTCACATAGTGATCTTACTTTCTGCCAAGTTTCATTCAATTCTATCCATGTTAAGTTTTTCGCCATTTTAACATCATTTTTCAAAATGGCCGCCAAACGTCTCCAACCGATCGCCATTTTTTTTCATCAGTTTGTTCTTCTAATTGTACTTTACAAACATACGAAGTTTAATGAAATTCTATGGTACAGTTTTTGAGATATAAACGTGTTAAATTACCGATCTATGAATGGCGGCCATCTTGAAAATGGCGGCCATTTTGGAAAAAAAAGTACTGATTGCACACCTTCACATAGTGATCTTACTTTCTGCCAAGTTTCATTCAATTCTATCCATGTTAAGTTTTTCGCCATTTTAACATCATTTTTCAAAATGGCCGCCAAACGTCTCCAACCGATCGCCATTTTTTTTCATGAGTTTGTTCTTCTAATTGTACTTTACAAACATACGAAGTTTAATGAAATTCTATGGTACAGTTTTTGAGATATAAACGTTTTAAATTTTCGGAGGGTACCGATCTTTGAATGGCGGCCATCTTGAAAATGGCGGCCATTTCGAAAAAAAAAGTATTGATTGCACACCTTCACATAGTGATCTTACTTTCTGCCAAGTTTCATTCAATTCTATCCAGGCATCTCCGAGAACTAAGCCGGACAAAAATCATTGGAAAGAAAGAAAGAAAGAAAGAAAGAAAGAATAATAATAATAACAAAGAAACGGAAGAATAACAATATGTCGTCCCGTGACTACGTTCGGGGCGACATAATAACAAAGAAACGGAAGAATAACAATATGTCGTCCCGTGACTACGTTCGGGGCGACATAACTAGAATTGCAATTGCGAGCAATAGCAGATGTCGCCCCTGGCAGCCATCTTGAAAATGGCGGCCATTTCGAAAAAAAAAGTATTGATTGCACACCTTCACATAGTGATCTTACTTTCTGCCAAGTTTCATTCAATTCTATCCAGGCATCTCCGAGAACTAAGCCGGACAAAAATCATTGGAAAGAAAGAATAATAACTAGAATTGCAATTGCGAGCAATAGCAGATGTCGCCCCTGGCAGCCATCTTGAAAATGGCGGCCATTTCGAAAAAAAAGTATTGATTGCACACCTTCACATAGTGATCTTACTTTCTGCCAAGTTTCATTCAATTCTATCCATGTTAAGTTTTTCGCCATTTTAACATCATTTTTCAAAATGGCCGCCAAACGTCTCCAACCGATCGCCATTTTTTTTCATCAGTTTGTTCTTCTAATTGTACTTTACAAACATACGAAGTTTAATGAAATTCTATGGTACAGTTTTTGAGATATAAACGTTTTAAATTTTCGGAGGGTACCGATCTTTGAATGGCGGCCATCTTGAAAATGGCGGCCATTTCGAAAAAAAAAGTATTGATTGCACATCTTCACATAGTGATCTTACTTTCTGCCAAGTTTCATTCAATTCTATCCAGGCATCTCCGAGAACTAAGCCGGACAAAAATCATTGGAAAGAAAGAAAGAAAGAAAGAATAATAATAATAATAATAACAAAGAAACGGAAGAATAACAATATGTCGTCCCGTGACTACGTTCGGGGCGACATAACTAGAATTGCAATTGCGAGCAATAGCAGATGTCGCCCCTGGCAGCCATCTTGAAAATGGCGGCCATTTCGAAAAAAAAAGTATTGATTGCCCACCTTCACATAGTGATCTTACTTTCTGCCAAGTTTCATTCAATTCTATCCATGTTAAGTTTTTCGCCATTTTAACATCATTTTTCAAAATGGCCGCCAAACGTCTCCAACCGATCGCCATTTTTTTTCATCAGTTTGTTCTTCTAATTGTACTTTACAAACATACGAAGTTTAATGAAATTCTATGGTACAGTTTTTGAGATATAAACGTGTTAAATTACCGATCTATGAATGGCGGCCATCTTGAAAATGGCGGCCATTTTGGAAAAAAAAGTACTGATTGCACACCTTCACATAGTGATCTTACTTTCTGCCAAGTTTCATTCAATTCTATCCATGTTAAGTTTTTCGCCATTTTAACATCATTTTTCAAAATGGCCGCCAAACGTCTCCAACCGATCGCCATTTTTTTTCATGAGTTTGTTCTTCTAATTGTACTTTACAAACATACGAAGTTTAATGAAATTCTATGGTACAGTTTTTGAGATATAAACGTTTTAAATTTTCGGAGGGTACCGATCTTTGAATGGCGGCCATCTTGAAAATGGCGGCCATTTCGAAAAAAAAAGTATTGATTGCACACCTTCACATAGTGATCTTACTTTCTGCCAAGTTTCATTCAATTCTATCCAGGCATCTCCGAGAACTAAGCCGGACAAAAATCATTGGAAAGAAAGAAAGAAAGAAAGAAAGAAAGAATAATAATAATAACAAAGAAACGGAAGAATAACAATATGTCGTCCCGTGACTACGTTCGGGGCGACATAATAACTAGAATTGCAATTGCGAGCAATAGCAGATGTCGCCCCTGGCAGCCATCTTGAAAATGGCCGCCATTTCGAAAAAAAAAGTATTGATTGCACACCTTCACATAGTGATCTTACTTTCTGCCAAGTTTCATTCAATTCTATCCAGGCATCTCCGAGAACTAAGCCGGACAAAAATCATTGGAAAGAAAGAATAATAATAACTAGAATTGCAATTGCGAGCAATAGCAGATGTCGCCCCTGGCAGCCATCTTGAAAATGGCGGCCATTTTGAGAAAAAAAGTACTGATTGCACACCTTCACATAGTGATCTTACTTTCTGCCAAGTTTCATTCAATTCTATCGATGTTAAGTTTTTCGCCATTTTAACATCATTTTTCAAAATGGCCGCCAAACGTCTCCAACCGATCGCCATTTTTTTTCATGAGTTTGTTCTTCTAATTGTACTTTACAAACATACGAAGTTTAATGAAATTCTATGGTACAGTTTTTGAGATATAAACGTTTTAAATTTTCGGAGGGTACCGATCTTTGAATGGCGGCCATCTTGAAAATGGCGGCCATTTCGAAAAAAAAAGTATTGATTGCACATCTTCACATAGTGATCTTACTTTCTGCCAAGTTTCATTCAATTCTATCCAGGCATCTCCGAGAACTAAGCCGGACAAAAATCATTGGAAAGAAAGAAAGAAAGAATAATAATAATAACAAAGAAACGGAAGAATAACAATATGTCGTCCCGTGACTACGTTCGGGGCGACATAATAATAATAATAATAATAATAATAACAAAGAAACGGAAGAATAACAATATGTCGTCCCGTGACTACGTTCGGGGCGACATAATTAAAATTTACGTTTCGCGAAACGTGAGATGTCCCCTCCCGTGCCCATTTTATGCCTGTTCTCTTCAACAAGTTGAAGAGTCGCCATCACCGATATACACTGTATACCAAGTTTCGTTAAAATCAGACTTTATATTTTTTGCCATTTTCAGCAGCCATCTTAAAAATGGAGGCCATTACGGAAATTCCGAAAATGCGCCGTGAGTCGCCATCACCCATATACCCTGTATACCAAGTTTCGTTGAAATCAGACAATGTTTACATTTTCCACCATTTGGCGGCCATCTTGAAAATGGCGGCCATTACAAAAATTCCGACAATGCGCCGTCAGTCGCCATCACCCTTATACCCTGTATACCAAGTTTCATTGAAATCGGACAATGTTTACATTTTTCACCATTTTCGGGGGCCATCTTGAAAATGGCGGCCATTACAAAAATTCCGACAATGCGCCGTCAGTCCCCATCACCTATATACCCTGTATACCAAGATTCGTTGAAATCGGACAATGTTTACATTTTTCGCCATTTTCGGCCGCCATCTTGAAAATGGCGGCCATTACAAAACTTCCGACAATGCGCCGTCAGTCGCCATCACCCTTATACCCTGTATACCAAGTTTCATTGAAATTGGACAATGTTTACATTTTTCGCGATTTTCGGCGGCCATCTTGAAAATGGCGGCCATTACAGAAATTCCGACAATGCGCCATCAGTCGCCATCACCGTTATACCCTGTATACCAAGTTTCGTTGAAATTGGACAATGTTTACATTTTTCGCCATTTTTGGCGGCCATCTTGGAAATGGCGGCCATTTTGAAATTATAAACCGCAAAAAACACTGTAGGACCTTGGGACCTATCACCCCTCCAAGTTTCATATTGATCGGTCCATCCATTTCCGAGGAGATAGCCGGACAAGTTCGTGCATCAGGTTGACGGAAGAAAAAGAAAAAAGTATAATAATAAGAAAAATAAGAAACGGAGTAAAAACAATATGTCCCCGACGACACTTCGTGGTCGGGGACATAATAACTAGGTATGATTGTGATCGCAAGCGAGTCACAAGATGTCTCCCAAACCCCCATTGCCACTATCTAGAGCTTATCAGTAACCCCCTAAATTCCCTTTTGCTCTATTCACCTACAAAATTTCAGAATCCTACCCACCTAGGTTACAGAGATATCGCAATGTCCTATATAATGACCTTTTCCTGTTTCCATGGAAATAGCGGCCATTTTGATTTTTTTTAAGCCCTTTGCAATCGCCATCATTTAAAACCCCTAAATATCAATTTTCATTGAAATCGAAGCACTTCGAAAGAATTTCGAATTTTGGGCCCGAAAAATCACATTTTCGTAAATAACGCGAAAACCGTAAATATCGCTTCAAATTTTTTTTTCGTATAATTAAAGAGCACCTTTTGCTCTATTCACCTACAAAATTTCAGAATCCTACCCACCTAGGTTACTGACATAAAGCAATGTCTCCTATATAATGACCTTTTTCTGTTTCCACGGAAACGGCGGCCATTTTGAAAATTTTAAAAGTCGTTTGCAAAACTTCAGGTCACCCTTAACATATTCCCAAAGTTTCATATTGATTGGACATTGCATCTTTGAGAAACGTCGCGGACAACATTGAACGGAAAGAAAAAGGAAAGAAGAAGAAGAAGAAGAAGAAGAAGAAGAAGAAGAAGAAGAAGAAGAACTAGAATTGCAATTGCGAGCAATAGCAGATGTCGCCCCTGGCAGCCATCTAGAAAATGGCGGCCATTTCGAAAAAAAAAGTATTGATTGCACACCTTCACATAGTGATCTTACTTTCTGCCAAGTTTCATTCAATTCTATCCATGTTAAGTTTTTCGCCATTTTAACATCATTTTTCAAAATGGCCGCCAAACGTCTCCAACCGATCGCCATTTTTTTTCATCAGTTTGTTCTTCTAATTGTACTTTACAAACATACGAAGTTTAATGAAATTCTGTGGTACAGTTTTTGAGATATAAACGTGTTAAATTACCGATCTATGAATGGCGGCCATCTTGAAAATGGCGGCCATTTTGAAAAAAAAAGTACTGATTGCACACCTTCACATAGTGATCTTACTTTCTGCCAAGTTTCATTCAATTCTATCCATGTTAAGTTTTTCGCCATTTTAACATCATTTTTCAAAATGGCCGCCAAACGTCTCCAACCGATTGCCATTTTTTTTCATCAGTTTGTTCTTCTAATTGTACTTTACAAACATACGAAGTTTAATGAAATTCTATGGTACAGTTTTTGAGATATAAACGTTTTAAATTTTCGGAGGGTACCGATCTTTGAATGGCGGCCATCTTGAAAATGGCGGCCATTTCGAAAAAAAAGGTATTGATTGCACACCTTCACATAGTGATCTTACTTTCTGCCAAGTTTCATTCAATTCTATCCAGGCATCTCCGAGAACTAAGCCGGACAAAAATCATTGGAAAGAAAGAATAATAACTAGAATTGCAATTGCGAGCAATAGCAGATGTCGCCCCTGGCAGCCATCTTGAAAATGGCGGCCATTTTGGAAAAAAAAGTACTGATTGCACACCTTCACATAGTGATCTTACTTTCTGCCAAGTTTCATTCAATTCTATCGATGTTAAGTTTTTCGCCATTTTAACATCATTTTTCAAAATGGCCGCCAAACGTCTCCAACCGATCGCCATTTTTTTTCATGAGTTTGTTCTTCTAATTGTACTTTACAAACATACGAAGTTTAATGAAATTCTATGGTACAGTTTTTGAGATATAAACGTTTTAAATTTTCGGAGGGTACCGATCTTTGAATGGCGGCCATTTCGAAAAAAAAAGTATTGATTGCACATCTTCACATAGTGATCTTACTTTCTGCCAAGTTTCATTCAATTCTATCCAGGCATCTCCGAGAACTAAGCCGGACAAAAATCATTGGAAAGAAAGAAAGAAAGAAAGAAAGAATAATAACTAGAATTGCAATTGCGAGCAATAGCAGATGTCGCCCCTGGCAGCCATCTTGAAAATGGCGGCCATTTTGAGAAAAAAAGTACTGATTGCACACCTTCACATAGTGATCTTACTTTCTGCCAAGTTTCATTCAATTCTATCGATGTTAAGTTTTTCGCCATTTTAACATCATTTTTCAAAATGGCCGCCAAACGTCTCCAACCGATCGCCATTTTTTTTCATGAGTTTGTTCTTCTAATTGTACTTTACAAACATACGAAGTTTAATGAAATTCTATGGTACAGTTTTTGAGATATAAACGTTTTAAATTTTCGGAGGGTACCGATCTTTGAATGGCGGCCATCTTGAAAATGGCGGCCATTTCGAAAAAAAAAGTATTGATTGCACATCTTCACATAGTGATCTTACTTTCTGCCAAGTTTCATTCAATTCTATCCAGGCATCTCCGAGAACTAAGCCGGACAAAAATCATTGGAAAGAAAGAAAGAAAGAATAATAATAACTAGAATTGCAATTGCGAGCAATAGCAGATGTCGCCCCTGGCAGCCATCTTGAAAATGGCGGCCATTTCGAAAAAAAAAGTATTGATTGCCCACCTTCACATAGTGATCTTACTTTCTGCCAAGTTTCATTCAATTCTATCCATGTTAAGTTTTTCGCCATTTTAACATCATTTTTCAAAATGGCCGCCAAACGTCTCCAACCGATCGCCATTTTTTTTCATCAGTTTGTTCTTCTAATTGTACTTTACAAACATACGAAGTTTAATGAAATTCTATGGTACAGTTTTTGAGATATAAACGTGTTAAATTACCGATCTATGAATGGCGGCCATCTTGAAAATGGCGGCCATTTTGGAAAAAAAAGTACTGATTGCACACCTTCACATAGTGATCTTACTTTCTGCCAAGTTTCATTCAATTCTATCCATGTTAAGTTTTTCGCCATTTTAACATCATTTTTCAAAATGGCCGCCAAACGTCTCCAACCGATCGCCATTTTTTTTCATGAGTTTGTTCTTCTAATTGTACTTTACAAACATACGAAGTTTAATGAAATTCTATGGTACAGTTTTTGAGATATAAACGTTTTAAATTTTCGGAGGGTACCGATCTTTGAATGGCGGCCATCTTGAAAATGGCGGCCATTTCGAAAAAAAAAGTATTGATTGCACACCTTCACATAGTGATCTTACTTTCTGCCAAGTTTCATTCAATTCTATCCAGGCATCTCCGAGAACTAAGCCGGACAAAAATCATTGGAAAGAAAGAAAGAAAGAAAGAAAGAAAGAATAATAATAACTAGAATTGCAATTGCGAGCAATAGCAGATGTCGCCCCTGGCAGCCATCTTGAAAATGGCGGCCATTTCGAAAAAAAAGTATTGATTGCACACCTTCACATAGTGATCTTACTTTCTGCCAAGTTTCATTCAATTCTATCCATGTTAAGTTTTTCGCCATTTTAACATCATTTTTCAAAATGGCCGCCAAACGTCTCCAACCGATCGCCATTTTTTTTCATCAGTTTGTTCTTCTAATTGTACTTTACAAACCTACGAAGTTTAATGAAATTCTATGGTACAGTTTTTGAGATATAAACGTTTTAAATTTTCGGAGGGTACCGATCTTTGAATGGCGGCCATCTTGAAAATGGCGGCCATTTCGAAAAAAAAAGTATTGATTGCACATCTTCACATAGTGATCTTACTTTCTGCCAAGTTTCATTCAATTCTATCCAGGCATCTCCGAGAACTAAGCCGGACAAAAATCATTGGAAAGAAAGAAAGAATAATAATAATAATAATAATAATAACAAAGAAACGGAAGAATAACAATATGTCGTCCCGTGACTACGTTCGGGGCGACATAATAACAAAGAAACGGAAGAATAACAATATGTCGTCCCGTGACTACGTTCGGGGCGACATAATAACAAAGAAACGGAAGAATAACAATATGTCGTCCCGTGACTACGTTCGGGGCGACATAATAACTAGAATTGCAATTGCGAGCAATAGCAGATGTCGCCCCTGGCAGCCATCTAGAAAATGGCGGCCATTTCGAAAAAAAAAGTATTGATTGCACACCTTCACATAGTGATCTTACTTTCTGCCAAGTTTCATTCAATTCTATCCATGTTAAGTTTTTCGCCATTTTAACATCATTTTTCAAAATGGCCGCCAAACGTCTCCAACCGATCGCCATTTTTTTTCATCAGTTTGTTCTTCTAATTGTACTTTACAAACCTACGAAGTTTAATGAAATTCTATGGTACAGTTTTTGAGATATAAACGTTTTAAATTTTCGGAGGGTACCGATCTTTGAATGGCGGCCATCTTGAAAATGGCGGCCATTTCGAAAAAAAAAGTATTGATTGCACATCTTCACATAGTGATCTTACTTTCTGCCAAGTTTCATTCAATTCTATCCAGGCATCTCCGAGAACTAAGCCGGACAAAAATCATTGGAAAGAAAGAAAGAAAGAAAGAAAGAATAATAACTAGGTATGATTGTGATCGCAAGCGAGTCACAAGATGTCTCCCAAACCCCCATTGCCACTATCTAGAGCTTATCAGTAACCCCCTAAATTCCCTTTTGCTCTATTCACCTACAAAATTTCAGAATCCTACCCACCTAGGTTACAGAGATATCGCAATGTCCTATATAATGACCTTTTCCTGTTTCCATGGAAACAGCGGCCATTTTGATTTTTTTTAAGCCCTTTGCAATCGCCATCATTTAAAACCCCTAAATATCAATTTTCATTGAAATCGAAGCACTTCGAAAGAATTTCGAATTTTGGGCCCGAAAAATCACATTTTCGTAAATAACACGAAAACCGTAAATATCGCTTCAAATTTTTTTTTCGTATAATTAAAGAGCACCTTTTGCTCTATTCACCTACAAAATTTCAGAATCCTACCCACCTAGGTTACTGACATAAAGCAATGTCTCCTATATAATGACCTTTTTCTGTTTCCACGGAAACGGCGGCCATTTTGAAAATTTTAAAAGTCGTTTGCAAAACTTCAGGTCACCCTTAACATATTCCCAAAGTTTCATATTGATTGGACATTGCATCTTTGAGAAACGTCGCGGACAACATTGAACGGAAAGAAAAAGGAAAGAAGAAGAAGAAGAAGAAGAAGAAGAAGAAGAAGAATAATAATAAGAAACCGGACAAAAACAATATGTCTCCCAAAACTTTGTTTGGGAGACATAATAATAACTAGAATTGCAATTGCGAGCAATAGCAGATGTCGCCCCTGGCAGCCATCTTGAAAATGGCGGCCATTTCGAAAAAAAAAGTACTGATTGCACACCTTCACATAGTGATCTTACTTTCTGCCAAGTTTCATTCAATTCTATCCATGTTAAGTTTTTCGCCATTTTAACATCATTTTTCAAAATGGCCGCCAAACGTCTCCAACCGATCGCCATTTTTTTTCATGAGTTTGTTCTTCTAATTGTACTTTACAAACATACGAAGTTTAATGAAATTCTATGGTACAGTTTTTGAGATATAAACGTTTTAAATTTTCGGAGGGTACCGATCTTTGAATGGCGGCCATCTTGAAAATGGCGGCCATTTGGGAAAAAAAAGTATTGATTGCACACCTTCACATAGTGATCTTACTTTCTGCCAAGTTTCATTCAATTCTATCCAGGCATCTCCGAGAACTAAGCCGGACAAAAATCATTGGAAAGAAAGAAAGAAAGAATAATAACTAGAATTGCAATTGCGAGCAATAGCAGATGTCGCCCCTGGCAGCCATCTTGAAAATGGCGGCCATTTTGAAAAAAAAAGTACTGATTGCACACCTCCACATAGTGATCTTACTTTCTGCCAAGTTTCATTCAATTCTATCGATGTTAAGTTTTTCGCCATTTTAACATCATTTTTCAAAATGGCCGCCAAACGTCTCCAACCGATCGCCATTTTTTTTCATGAGTTTGTTCTTCTAATTGTACTTTACAAACATACGAAGTTTAATGAAATTCTATGGTACAGTTTTTGAGATATAAACGTTTTAAATTTTCGGAGGGTACCGATCTTTGAATGGCGGCCATCTTGAAAATGGCGGCCATTTGGGAAAAAAAAGTATTGATTGCACACCTTCACATAGTGATCTTACTTTCTGCCAAGTTTCATTCAATTCTATCCAGGCATCTCCGAGAACTAAGCCGGACAAAAATCATTGGAAAGAAAGAAAGAAAGAAAGAAAGAAAGAATAATAATAATAACAAAGAAACGGAAGAATAACAATATGTCGTCCCGTGACTACGTTCGGGGCGACATAATAATAACTAGAATTGCAATTGCGAGCAATAGCAGATGTCGCCCCTGGCAGCCATCTTGAAAATGGCCGCCATTTCGAAAAAAAAAGTATTGATTGCACACCTTCACATAGTGATCTTACTTTCTGCCAAGTTTCATTCAATTCTATCCAGGCATCTCCGAGAACTAAGCCGGACAAAAATCATTGGAAAGAAAGAATAATAATAACTAGAATTGCAATTGCGAGCAATAGCAGATGTCGCCCCTGGCAGCCATCTTGAAAATGGCGGCCATTTCGAAAAAAAAAGTATTGATTGCACACCTTCACATAGTGATCTTACTTTCTGCCAAGTTTCATTCAATTCTATCCATGTTAAGTTTTTCGCCATTTTAACATCATTTTTCAAAATGGCCGCCAAACGTCTCCAACCGATCGCCATTTTTTTTCATCAGTTTGTTCTTCTAATTGTACTTTACAAACATACGAAGTTTAATGAAATTCTATGGTACAGTTTTTGAGATATAAACGTGTTAAATTACCGATCTATGAATGGCGGCCATCTTGAAAATGGCGGCCATTTTGAAAAAAAAAGTATTGATTGCACACCTTCACATAGTGATCTTACTTTCTGCCAAGTTTCATTCAATTCTATCCATGTTAAGTTTTTCGCCATTTTAACATCATTTTTCAAAATGGCCGTCAAACGTCTCCAACCGATCGCCATTTTTTTTCATCAGTTTGTTCTTCTAATTGTACTTTACAAACCTACGAAGTTTAATGAAATTCTATGGTACAGTTTTTGAGATATAAACGTTTTAAATTTTCGGAGGGTACCGATCTTTGAATGGCGGCCATCTTGAAAATGGCGGCCATTTCGAAAAAAAAAGTATTGATTGCACATCTTCACATAGTGATCTTACTTTCTGCCAAGTTTCATTCAATTCTATCCAGGCATCTCCGAGAACTAAGCCGGACAAAAATCATTGGAAAGAAAGAAAGAATAACTAGAATTGCAATTGCGAGCAATAGCAGATGTCGCCCCTGGCAGCCATCTTGAAAATGGCGGCCATTTCGAAAAAAAAAGTATTGATTGCCCACCTTCACATAGTGATCTTACTTTCTGCCAAGTTTCATTCAATTCTATCCATGTTAAGTTTTTCGCCATTTTAACATCATTTTTCAAAATGGCCGCCAAACGTCTCCAACCGATCGCCATTTTTTTTCATCAGTTTGTTCTTCTAATTGTACTTTACAAACATACGAAGTTTAATGAAATTCTATGGTACAGTTTTTGAGATATAAACGTGTTAAATTACCGATCTATGAATGGCGGCCATCTTGAAAATGGCGGCCATTTTGGAAAAAAAAGTACTGATTGCACACCTTCACATAGTGATCTTACTTTCTGCCAAGTTTCATTCAATTCTATCCATGTTAAGTTTTTCGCCATTTTAACATCATTTTTCAAAATGGCCGCCAAACGTCTCCAACCGATCGCCATTTTTTTTCATGAGTTTGTTCTTCTAATTGTACTTTACAAACATACGAAGTTTAATGAAATTCTATGGTACAGTTTTTGAGATATAAACGTTTTAAATTTTCGGAGGGTACCGATCTTTGAATGGCGGCCATCTTGAAAATGGCGGCCATTTCGAAAAAAAAAGTATTGATTGCACACCTTCACATAGTGATCTTACTTTCTGCCAAGTTTCATTCAATTCTATCCAGGCATCTCCGAGAACTAAGCCGGACAAAAATCATTGGAAAGAAAGAAAGAAAGAAAGAAAGAAAGAATAATAATAATAACAAAGAAACGGAAGAATAACAATATGTCGTCCCGTGACTACGTTCGGGGCGACATAATAACTAGAATTGCAATTGCGAGCAATAGCAGATGTCGCCCCTGGCAGCCATCTTGAAAATGGCGGCCATTTCGAAAAAAAAAGTATTGATTGCCCACCTTCACATAGTGATCTTACTTTCTGCCAAGTTTCATTCAATTCTATCCATGTTAAGTTTTTCGCCATTTTAACATCATTTTTCAAAATGGCCGCCAAACGTCTCCAACCGATCGCCATTTTTTTTCATCAGTTTGTTCTTCTAATTGTACTTTACAAACATACGAAGTTTAATGAAATTCTATGGTACAGTTTTTGAGATATAAACGTGTTAAATTACCGATCTATGAATGGCGGCCATCTTGAAAATGGCGGCCATTTTGGAAAAAAAAGTACTGATTGCACACCTTCACATAGTGATCTTACTTTCTGCCAAGTTTCATTCAATTCTATCCATGTTAAGTTTTTCGCCATTTTAACATCATTTTTCAAAATGGCCGCCAAACGTCTCCAACCGATCGCCATTTTTTTTCATGAGTTTGTTCTTCTAATTGTACTTTACAAACATACGAAGTTTAATGAAATTCTATGGTACAGTTTTTGAGATATAAACGTTTTAAATTTTCGGAGGGTACCGATCTTTGAATGGCGGCCATCTTGAAAATGGCGGCCATTTCGAAAAAAAAAGTATTGATTGCACACCTTCACATAGTGATCTTACTTTCTGCCAAGTTTCATTCAATTCTATCCAGGCATCTCCGAGAACTAAGCCGGACAAAAATCATTGGAAAGAAAGAAAGAAAGAAAGAAAGAAAGAATAATAATAATAACAAAGAAACGGAAGAATAACAATATGTCGTCCCGTGACTACGTTCGGGGCGACATAATAACTAGAATTGCAATTGCGAGCAATAGCAGATGTCGCCCCTGGCAGCCATCTTCAAAATGGCGGCCATTTTGAAAAAAAAAGTACTGATTGCACACCTTCACATAGTGATCTTACTTTCTGCCAAGTTTCATTCAATTCTATCCATGTTAAGTTTTTCGCCATTTTAACATCATTTTTCAAAATGGCCGCCAAACGTCTCCAACCGATCGCCATTTTTTTTCATGAGTTTGTTCTTCTAATTGTACTTTACAAACATACGAAGTTTAATGAAATTCTATGGTACAGTTTTTGAGATATAAACGTTTTAAATTTTCGGAGGGTACCGATCTTTGAATGGCGGCCATCTTGAAAATGGCGGCCATTTCGAAAAAAAAAGTATTGATTGCACATCTTCACATAGTGATCTTACTTTCTGCCAAGTTTCATTCAATTCTATCCAGGCATCTCCGAGAACTAAGCCGGACAAAAATCATTGGAAAGAAAGAAAGAAAGAATAATAATAACTAGAATTGCAATTGCGAGCAATAGCAGATGTCGCCCCTGGCAGCCATCTTGAAAATGGCGGCCATTTCGAAAAAAAAAGTATTGATTGCCCACCTTCACATAGTGATCTTACTTTCTGCCAAGTTTCATTCAATTCTATCCATGTTAAGTTTTTCGCCATTTTAACATCATTTTTCAAAATGGCCGCCAAACGTCTCCAACCGATCGCCATTTTTTTTCATCAGTTTGTTCTTCTAATTGTACTTTACAAACATACGAAGTTTAATGAAATTCTATGGTACAGTTTTTGAGATATAAACGTGTTAAATTACCGATCTATGAATGGCGGCCATCTTGAAAATGGCGGCCATTTTGGAAAAAAAAGTACTGATTGCACACCTTCACATAGTGATCTTACTTTCTGCCAAGTTTCATTCAATTCTATCCATGTTAAGTTTTTCGCCATTTTAACATCATTTTTCAAAATGGCCGCCAAACGTCTCCAACCGATCGCCATTTTTTTTCATGAGTTTGTTCTTCTAATTGTACTTTACAAACATACGAAGTTTAATGAAATTCTATGGTACAGTTTTTGAGATATAAACGTTTTAAATTTTCGGAGGGTACCGATCTTTGAATGGCGGCCATCTTGAAAATGGCGGCCATTTCGAAAAAAAAAGTATTGATTGCACACCTTCACATAGTGATCTTACTTTCTGCCAAGTTTCATTCAATTCTATCCAGGCATCTCCGAGAACTAAGCCGGACAAAAATCATTGGAAAGAAAGAAAGAAAGAAAGAAAGAAAGAATAATAATAATAACAAAGAAACGGAAGAATAACAATATGTCGTCCCGTGACTACGTTCGGGGCGACATAATAACTAGAATTGCAATTGCGAGCAATAGCAGATGTCGCCCCTGGCAGCCATCTAGAAAATGGCGGCCATTTCGAAAAAAAAGTATTGATTGCACACCTTCACATAGTGATCTTACTTTCTGCCAAGTTTCATTCAATTCTATCCATGTTAAGTTTTTCGCCATTTTAACATCATTTTTCAAAATGGCCGCCAAACGTCTCCAACCGATCGCCATTTTTTTTCATCAGTTTGTTCTTCTAATTGTACTTTACAAACCTACGAAGTTTAATGAAATTCTATGGTACAGTTTTTGAGATATAAACGTGTTAAATTACCGATCTATGAATGGCGGCCATCTTGAAAATGGCGGCCATTTTGAAAAAAAAAGTATTGATTGCACACCGTCACATAGTGATCTTACTTTCTGCCAAGTTTCATTCAATTCTATCACGGCATCTCCGAGAACTAAGCCGGACAAAAATCATTGGAAAGAAAGAATAATAATAACTAGAATTGCAATTGCGAGCAATAGCAGATGTCGCCCCTGGCAGCCATCTTGAAAATGGCGGCCATTTCGAAAAAAAAAGTACTGATTGCACACCTTCACATAGTGATCTTACTTTCTGGCAAGTTTCATTCAATTCTATCCATGTTAAGTTTTTCGCCATTTTAACATCATTTTTCAAAATGGCCGCCAAACGTCTCCAACCGATCGCCATTTTTTTTCATGAGTTTGTTCTTCTAATTGTACTTTACAAACATACGAAGTTTAATGAAATTCTATGGTACAGTTTTTGAGATATAAACGTTTTAAATTTTCGGAGGGTACCGATCTTTGAATGGCGGCCATCTTGAAAATGGCGGCCATTTGGGGAAAAAAAGTATTGATTGCACACCTTCACATAGTGATCTTACTTTCTGCCAAGTTTCATTCAATTCTATCCAGGCATCTCCGAGAACTAAGCCGGACAAAAATCATTGGAAAGAAAGAAAGAAAGAATAATAATAATAATAATAACTAGAATTGCAATTGCGAGCAATAGCAGATGTCGCCCCTGGCAGCCATCTTGAAAATGGCGGCCATTTCGAAAAAAAAAGTATTGATTGCCCACCTTCACATAGTGATCTTACTTTCTGCCAAGTTTCATTCAATTCTATCCATGTTAAGTTTTTCGCCATTTTAACATCATTTTTCAAAATGGCCGCCAAACGTCTCCAACCGATCGCCATTTTTTTTCATCAGTTTGTTCTTCTAATTGTACTTTACAAACATACGAAGTTTAATGAAATTCTATGGTACAGTTTTTGAGATATAAACGTGTTAAATTACCGATCTATGAATGGCGGCCATCTTGAAAATGGCGGCCATTTTGGAAAAAAAAGTACTGATTGCACACCTTCACATAGTGATCTTACTTTCTGCCAAGTTTCATTCAATTCTATCCATGTTAAGTTTTTCGCCATTTTAACATCATTTTTCAAAATGGCCGCCAAACGTCTCCAACCGATCGCCATTTTTTTTCATGAGTTTGTTCTTCTAATTGTACTTTACAAACATACGAAGTTTAATGAAATTCTATGGTACAGTTTTTGAGATATAAACGTTTTAAATTTTCGGAGGGTACCGATCTTTGAATGGCGGCCATCTTGAAAATGGCGGCCATTTCGAAAAAAAAAGTATTGATTGCACACCTTCACATAGTGATCTTACTTTCTGCCAAGTTTCATTCAATTCTATCCAGGCATCTCCGAGAACTAAGCCGGACAAAAATCATTGGAAAGAAAGAAAGAAAGAAAGAAAGAAAGAATAATAATAATAACAAAGAAACGGAAGAATAACAATATGTCGTCCCGTGACTACGTTCGGGGCGACATAATAATAACAAAGAAACGGAAGAATAACAATATGTCGTCCCGTGACTACGTTCGGGGCGACATAATAATAATAATAACAAAGAAACGGAAGAATAACAATATGTCGTCCCGTGACTACGTTCGGGGCGACATAATAATAATAATAACAAAGAAACGGAAGAATAACAATATGTCGTCCCGTGACTACGTTCGGGGCGACATAATTTACGTTTCGCGAAACGTGAGATGTCCCCTCCCGTGCCCATTTTATGCCTGTTCTCTTCAACAAGTTGAAGAGTCGCCATCACCGATATACACTGTATACCAAGTTTCGTTAAAATCAGACTTTATATTTTTTGCCATTTTCAGCAGCCATCTTAAAAATGGAGGCCATTACGGAAATTCCGAAAATGCGCCGTGAGTCGCCATCACCCATATACCCTGTATACCAAGTTTCGTTGAAATCAGACAATGTTTACATTTTTCACCATTTGGCGGCCATCTTGAAAATGGCGGCCATTACAAAAATTCCGACAATGCGCCGTCAGTCGCCATCACCCTTATACCCTGTATACCAAGTTTCATTGAAATCGGACAATGTTTACATTTTTCACCATTTTCGGGGGCCATCTTGAAAATGGCGGCCATTACAAAAATTCCGACAATGCGCCGTCAGTCCCCATCACCTATATACCCTGTATACCAAGATTCGTTGAAATCGGACAATGTTTACATTTTTCGCCATTTTCGGCCGCCATCTTGAAAATGGCGGCCATTACAAAACTTCCGACAATGCGCCGTCAGTTGCCATCACCCTTATACCCTGTATACCAAGTTTCATTGAAATTGGACAATGTTTACATTTTTCGCGATTTTCGGCGGCCATCTTGAAAATGGCGGCCATTACAGAAATTCCGACAATGCGCCATCAGTCGCCATCACCGTTATACCCTGTATACCAAGTTTCGTTGAAATTGGACAATGTTTACATTTTTCGCCATTTTTGGCGGCCATCTTGGAAATGGCGGCCATTTTGAAATTATAAACCGCAAAAAACACTGTAGGACCTTGGGACCTATCACCCCTCCAAGTTTCATATTGATCGGTCCATCCATTTCCGAGGAGATAGCCGGACAAGTTCGTGCATCAGGTTGACGGAAGAAAAAGAAAAAAGTATAATAATAAGAAAAATAAGAAACGGAGTAAAAACAATATGTCCCCGACGACACTTCGTGGTCGGGGACATAACTAGAATTGCAATTGCGAGCAATAGCAGATGTCGCCCCTGGCAGCCATCTTGAAAATGGCGGCCATTTTGAAAAAAAAAGTACTGATTGCACACCTTCACATAGTGATCTTACTTTCTGCCAAGTTTCATTCAATTCTATCGATGTTAAGTTTTTCGCCATTTTAACATCATTTTTCAAAATGGCCGCCAAACGTCTCCAACCGATCGCCATTTTTTTTCATGAGTTTGTTCTTCTAATTGTACTTTACAAACATACGAAGTTTAATGAAATTCTATGGTACAGTTTTTGAGATATAAACGTTTTAAATTTTCGGAGGGTACCGATCTTTGAATGGCGGCCATCTTGAAAATGGCGGCCATTTCGAAAAAAAAAGTATTGATTGCACACCTTCACATAGTGATCTTACTTTCTGCCAAGTTTCATTCAATTCTATCCAGGCATCTCCGAGAACTAAGCCGGACAAAAATCATTGGAAAGAAAGAAAGAAAGAAAGAAAGAAAGAATAATAATAATAACAAAGAAACGGAAGAATAACAATATGTCGTCCCGTGACTACGTTCGGGGCGACATAATAACTAGAATTGCAATTGCGAGCAATAGCAGATGTCGCCCCTGGCAGCCATCTTGAAAATGGCGGCCATTTCGAAAAAAAAAGTATTGATTGCCCACCTTCACATAGTGATCTTACTTTCTGCCAAGTTTCATTCAATTCTATCCATGTTAAGTTTTTCGCCATTTTAACATCATTTTTCAAAATGGCCGCCAAACGTCTCCAACCGATCGCCATTTTTTTTCATCAGTTTGTTCTTCTAATTGTACTTTACAAACATACGAAGTTTAATGAAATTCTATGGTACAGTTTTTGAGATATAAACGTGTTAAATTACCGATCTATGAATGGCGGCCATCTTGAAAATGGCGGCCATTTTGGAAAAAAAAGTACTGATTGCACACCTTCACATAGTGATCTTACTTTCTGCCAAGTTTCATTCAATTCTATCCATGTTAAGTTTTTCGCCATTTTAACATCATTTTTCAAAATGGCCGCCAAACGTCTCCAACCGATCGCCATTTTTTTTCATGAGTTTGTTCTTCTAATTGTACTTTACAAACATACGAAGTTTAATGAAATTCTATGGTACAGTTTTTGAGATATAAACGTTTTAAATTTTCGGAGGGTACCGATCTTTGAATGGCGGCCATCTTGAAAATGGCGGCCATTTCGAAAAAAAAAGTATTGATTGCACACCTTCACATAGTGATCTTACTTTCTGCCAAGTTTCATTCAATTCTATCCAGGCATCTCCGAGAACTAAGCCGGACAAAAATCATTGGAAAGAAAGAAAGAAAGAAAGAAAGAAAGAATAATAATAATAACAAAGAAACGGAAGAATAACAATATGTCGTCCCGTGACTACGTTCGGGGCGACATAATAATAACAAAGAAACGGAAGAATAACAATATGTCGTCCCGTGACTACGTTCGGGGCGACATAACTAGAATTGCAATTGCGAGCAATAGCAGATGTTGCCCCTGGCAGCCATCTTGAAAATGGCGGCCATTTCGAAAAAAAAGTATTGATTGCACACCTTCACATAGTGATCTTACTTTCTGCCAAGTTTCATTCAATTCTATCCATGTTAAGTTTTTCGCCATTTTAACATCATTTTTCAAAATGGCCGCCAAACGTCTCCAACCGATCGCCATTTTTTTTCATCAGTTTGTTCTTCTAATTGTACTTGACAAACCTACGAAGTTTAATGAAATTCTATGGTACAGTTTTTGAGATATAAACGTTTTAAATTTTCGGAGGGTACCGATCTTTGAATGGCGGCCATCTTGAAAATGGCGGCCATTTCGAAAAAAAAAGTATTGATTGCACATCTTCACATAGTGATCTTACTTTCTGCCAAGTTTCATTCAATTCTATCCAGGCATCTCCGAGAACTAAGCCGGACAAAAATCATTGGAAAGAAAGAAAGAAAGAATAATAATAACTAGAATTGCAATTGCGAGCAATAGCAGATGTCGCCCCTGGCAGCCATCTTGAAAATGGCGGCCATTTCGAAAAAAAAGTATTGATTGCACACCTTCACATAGTGATCTTACTTTCTGCCAAGTTTCATTCAATTCTATCCATGTTAAGTTTTTCGCCATTTTAACATCATTTTTCAAAATGGCCGCCAAACGTCTCCAACCGATCGCCATTTTTTTTCATCAGTTTGTTCTTCTAATTGTACTTGACAAACCTACGAAGTTTAATGAAATTCTATGGTACAGTTTTTGAGATATAAACGTTTTAAATTTTCGGAGGGTACCGATCTTTGAATGGCGGCCATTTCGAAAAAAAAAGTATTGATTGCACATCTTCACATAGTGATCTTACTTTCTGCCAAGTTTCATTCAATTCTATCCAGGCATCTCCGAGAACTAAGCCGGACAAAAATCATTGGAAAGAAAGAAAGAAAGAATAATAACTAGGAATGATTGTGATCGCAAGCGAGTCACAAGATGTCTCCCAAACTCCCATTGCCACTATCTAGAGCTTATCAGAAACCCCCTAAATTCCCTTTTGCTCTATTCACGTACAAAATTTCAGAATCCTACCCACCTAGGTTACAGAGATATTGCAATGTCCTATATAATGACCTTTTCCTGTTTCCACGGAAACAGCGGCCATTTTGATTTTTTTTTAAGCCCTTTGCAATCGCCATAATTTAAAACCCCTAAATATCAATTTTCATTGAAATCGAAGCACTTCGAAAGAATTTCGATTTTTGGGCCCGAAAAATCACATTTTCGTAAATAACGCGAAAACCGTAAATATCGCTTCAAATTTTTTTTTCGTATAATTAAAGAGCACCTTTTGCTCTATTCACCTATAAAATTTCAGAATCCTACCCACCTAGGTTACTGACATAAAGCAATGTCTCCTATATAATGACCTTTTTCTGTTTCCATGGAAACGGCGGCCATTTTGAAAATTTTAAAAGTCGTTTGCAAAACTTCAGGTCACCCTTAACATATTCCCAAAGTTTCATATTGATTGGACATTGCATCTTTGAGAAACGTCGCGGACAACATTGAACGGAAGAAGAAGAAGAAGAAGAAGAAGAAGAAGAAGAAGAAGAAGAAGAATAATAATAAGAAACCGGACAAAAACAATATGTCTCCCAAAACTTTGTTTGGGAGACATAATAATAACTAGAATTGCAATTGCGAGCAATAGCAGATGTCGCCCCTGGCAGCCATCTAGAAAATGGCGGCCATTTCGAAAAAAAAAGTATTGATTGCACACCTTCACATAGTGATCTTACTTTCTGCCAAGTTTCATTCAATTCTATCCATGTTAAGTTTTTCGCCATTTTAACATCATTTTTCAAAATGGCCGCCAAACGTCTCCAACCGATCGCCATTTTTTTTCATCAGTTTGTTCTTCTAATTGTACTTTACAAACCTACGAAGTTTAATGAAATTCTATGGTACAGTTTTTGAGATATAAACGTTTTAAATTTTCGGAGGGTACCGATCTTTGAATGGCGGCCATCTTGAAAATGGCGGCCATTTCGAAAAAAAAAGTATTGATTGCACATCTTCACATAGTGATCTTACTTTCTGCCAAGTTTCATTCAATTCTATCCAGGCATCTCCGAGAACTAAGCCGGACAAAAATCATTGGAAAGAAAGAAAGAAAGAAAGAAAGAATAATAACTAGGTATGATTGTGATCGCAAGCGAGTCACAAGATGTCTCCCAAACCCCCATTGCCACTATCTAGAGCTTATCAGTAACCCCCTAAATTCCCTTTTGCTCTATTCACCTACAAAATTTCAGAATCCTACCCACCTAGGTTACAGAGATATCGCAATGTCCTATATAATGACCTTTTCCTGTTTCCATGGAAACAGCGGCCATTTTGATTTTTTTTAAGCCCTTTGCAATCGCCATCATTTAAAACCCCTAAATATCAATTTTCATTGAAATCGAAGCACTTCGAAAGAATTTCGAATTTTGGGCCCGAAAAATCACATTTTCGTAAATAACACGAAAACCGTAAATATCGCTTCAAATTTTTTTTTCGTATAATTAAAGAGCACCTTTTGCTCTATTCACCTACAAAATTTCAGAATCCTACCCACCTAGGTTACTGACATAAAGCAATGTCTCCTATATAATGACCTTTTTCTGTTTCCACGGAAACGGCGGCCATTTTGAAAATTTTAAAAGTCGTTTGCAAAACTTCAGGTCACCCTTAACATATTCCCAAAGTTTCATATTGATTGGACATTGCATCTTTGAGAAACGTCGCGGACAACATTGAACGGAAAGAAAAAGGAAAGAAGAAGAAGAAGAAGAAGAAGAAGAAGAAGAAGAATAATAATAAGAAACCGGACAAAAACAATATGTCTCCCAAAACTTTGTTTGGGAGACATAATAATAACTAGAATTGCAATTGCGAGCAATAGCAGATGTCGCCCCTGGCAGCCATCTTGAAAATGGCGGCCATTTCGAAAAAAAAAGTACTGATTGCACACCTTCACATAGTGATCTTACTTTCTGCCAAGTTTCATTCAATTCTATCCATGTTAAGTTTTTCGCCATTTTAACATCATTTTTCAAAATGGCCGCCAAACGTCTCCAACCGATCGCCATTTTTTTTCATGAGTTTGTTCTTCTAATTGTACTTTACAAACATACGAAGTTTAATGAAATTCTATGGTACAGTTTTTGAGATATAAACGTTTTAAATTTTCGGAGGGTACCGATCTTTGAATGGCGGCCATCTTGAAAATGGCGGCCATTTGGGAAAAAAAAGTATTGATTGCACACCTTCACATAGTGATCTTACTTTCTGCCAAGTTTCATTCAATTCTATCCAGGCATCTCCGAGAACTAAGCCGGACAAAAATCATTGGAAAGAAAGAAAGAAAGAATAATAATAACTAGAATTGCAATTGCGAGCAATAGCAGATGTCGCCCCTGGCAGCCATCTTGAAAATGGCGGCCATTTCGAAAAAAAAAGTATTGATTGCCCACCTTCACATAGTGATCTTACTTTCTGCCAAGTTTCATTCAATTCTATCCATGTTAAGTTTTTCGCCATTTTAACATCATTTTTCAAAATGGCCGCCAAACGTCTCCAACCGATCGCCATTTTTTTTCATCAGTTTGTTCTTCTAATTGTACTTTACAAACATACGAAGTTTAATGAAATTCTATGGTACAGTTTTTGAGATATAAACGTGTTAAATTACCGATCTATGAATGGCGGCCATCTTGAAAATGGCGGCCATTTTGGAAAAAAAAGTACTGATTGCACACCTTCACATAGTGATCTTACTTTCTGCCAAGTTTCATTCAATTCTATCCATGTTAAGTTTTTCGCCATTTTAACATCATTTTTCAAAATGGCCGCCAAACGTCTCCAACCGATCGCCATTTTTTTTCATGAGTTTGTTCTTCTAATTGTACTTTACAAACATACGAAGTTTAATGAAATTCTATGGTACAGTTTTTGAGATATAAACGTTTTAAATTTTCGGAGGGTACCGATCTTTGAATGGCGGCCATCTTGAAAATGGCGGCCATTTCGAAAAAAAAAGTATTGATTGCACACCTTCACATAGTGATCTTACTTTCTGCCAAGTTTCATTCAATTCTATCCAGGCATCTCCGAGAACTAAGCCGGACAAAAATCATTGGAAAGAAAGAAAGAAAGAAAGAAAGAAAGAATAATAATAATAACAAAGAAACGGAAGAATAACAATATGTCGTCCCGTGACTACGTTCGGGGCGACATAATAATAATAATAACAAAGAAACGGAAGAATAACAATATGTCGTCCCGTGACTACGTTCGGGGCGACATAATAACTAGAATTGCAATTGCGAGCAATAGCAGATGTCGCCCCTGGCAGCCATCTTGAAAATGGCGGCCATTTTGAAAAAAAAAGTACTGATTGCACACCTTCACATAGTGATCTTACTTTCTGCCAAGTTTCATTCAATTCTATCGATGTTAAGTTTTTCGCCATTTTAACATCATTTTTCAAAATGGCCGCCAAACGTCTCCAACCGATCGCCATTTTTTTTCATGAGTTTGTTCTTCTAATTGTACTTTACAAACATACGAAGTTTAATGAAATTCTATGGTACAGTTTTTGAGATATAAACGTTTTAAATTTTCGGAGGGTACCGATCTTTGAATGGCGGCCATCTTGAAAATGGCGGCCATTTCGAAAAAAAAAGTATTGATTGCACACCTTCACATAGTGATCTTACTTTCTGCCAAGTTTCATTCAATTCTATCCAGGCATCTCCGAGAACTAAGCCGGACAAAAATCATTGGAAAGAAAGAAAGAAAGAATAATAATAACTAGAATTGCAATTGCGAGCAATAGCAGATGTCGCCCCTGGCAGCCATCTTGAAAATGGCGGCCATTTCGAAAAAAAAAGTATTGATTGCCCACCTTCACATAGTGATCTTACTTTCTGCCAAGTTTCATTCAATTCTATCCATGTTAAGTTTTTCGCCATTTTAACATCATTTTTCAAAATGGCCGCCAAACGTCTCCAACCGATCGCCATTTTTTTTCATCAGTTTGTTCTTCTAATTGTACTTTACAAACATACGAAGTTTAATGAAATTCTATGGTACAGTTTTTGAGATATAAACGTGTTAAATTACCGATCTATGAATGGCGGCCATCTTGAAAATGGCGGCCATTTTGGAAAAAAAAGTACTGATTGCACACCTTCACATAGTGATCTTACTTTCTGCCAAGTTTCATTCAATTCTATCCATGTTAAGTTTTTCGCCATTTTAACATCATTTTTCAAAATGGCCGCCAAACGTCTCCAACCGATCGCCATTTTTTTTCATGAGTTTGTTCTTCTAATTGTACTTTACAAACATACGAAGTTTAATGAAATTCTATGGTACAGTTTTTGAGATATAAACGTTTTAAATTTTCGGAGGGTACCGATCTTTGAATGGCGGCCATCTTGAAAATGGCGGCCATTTCGAAAAAAAAAGTATTGATTGCACACCTTCACATAGTGATCTTACTTTCTGCCAAGTTTCATTCAATTCTATCCAGGCATCTCCGAGAACTAAGCCGGACAAAAATCATTGGAAAGAAAGAAAGAAAGAAAGAAAGAAAGAATAATAATAATAACAAAGAAACGGAAGAATAACAATATGTCGTCCCGTGACTACGTTCGGGGCGACATAATAACAAAGAAACGGAAGAATAACAATATGTCGTCCCGTGACTACGTTCGGGGCGACATAATAATAACTAGAATTGCAATTGCGAGCAATAGCAGATGTCGCCCCTGGCAGCCATCTTGAAAATGGCGGCCATTTTGAGAAAAAAAGTACTGATTGCACACCTTCACATAGTGATCTTACTTTCTGCCAAGTTTCATTCAATTCTATCGATGTTAAGTTTTTCGCCATTTTAACATCATTTTTCAAAATGGCCGCCAAACGTCTCCAACCGATCGCCATTTTTTTTCATGAGTTTGTTCTTCTAATTGTACTTTACAAACATACGAAGTTTAATGAAATTCTATGGTACAGTTTTTGAGATATAAACGTTTTAAATTTTCGGAGGGTACCGATCTTTGAATGGCGGCCATCTTGAAAATGGCGGCCATTTCGAAAAAAAAAGTATTGATTGCACATCTTCACATAGTGATCTTACTTTCTGCCAAGTTTCATTCAATTCTATCCAGGCATCTCCGAGAACTAAGCCGGACAAAAATCATTGGAAAGAAAGAAAGAAAGAATAATAATAACTAGAATTGCAATTGCGAGCAATAGCAGATGTCGCCCCTGGCAGCCATCTTGAAAATGGCGGCCATTTTGAAAAAAAAAGTACTGATTGCACACCTCCACATAGTGATCTTACTTTCTGCCAAGTTTCATTCAATTCTATCGATGTTAAGTTTTTCGCCATTTTAACATCATTTTTCAAAATGGCCGCCAAACGTCTCCAACCGATCGCCATTTTTTTTCATGAGTTTGTTCTTCTAATTGTACTTTACAAACATACGAAGTTTAATGAAATTCTATGGTACAGTTTTTGAGATATAAACGTTTTAAATTTTCGGAGGGTACCGATCTTTGAATGGCGGCCATCTTGAAAATGGCGGCCATTTGGGAAAAAAAAGTATTGATTGCACACCTTCACATAGTGATCTTACTTTCTGCCAAGTTTCATTCAATTCTATCCAGGCATCTCCGAGAACTAAGCCGGACAAAAATCATTGGAAAGAAAGAAAGAAAGAAAGAAAGAAAGAATAATAATAATAACAAAGAAACGGAAGAATAACAATATGTCGTCCCGTGACTACGTTCGGGGCGACATAACTAGAATTGCAATTGCGAGCAATAGCAGATGTCGCCCCTGGCAGCCATCTTGAAAATGGCGGCCATTTCGAAAAAAAAAGTATTGATTGCCCACCTTCACATAGTGATCTTACTTTCTGCCAAGTTTCATTCAATTCTATCCATGTTAAGTTTTTCGCCATTTTAACATCATTTTTCAAAATGGCCGCCAAACGTCTCCAACCGATCGCCATTTTTTTTCATCAGTTTGTTCTTCTAATTGTACTTTACAAACATACGAAGTTTAATGAAATTCTATGGTACAGTTTTTGAGATATAAACGTGTTAAATTACCGATCTATGAATGGCGGCCATCTTGAAAATGGCGGCCATTTTGGAAAAAAAAGTACTGATTGCACACCTTCACATAGTGATCTTACTTTCTGCCAAGTTTCATTCAATTCTATCCATGTTAAGTTTTTCGCCATTTTAACATCATTTTTCAAAATGGCCGCCAAACGTCTCCAACCGATCGCCATTTTTTTTCATGAGTTTGTTCTTCTAATTGTACTTTACAAACATACGAAGTTTAATGAAATTCTATGGTACAGTTTTTGAGATATAAACGTTTTAAATTTTCGGAGGGTACCGATCTTTGAATGGCGGCCATCTTGAAAATGGCGGCCATTTCGAAAAAAAAAGTATTGATTGCACACCTTCACATAGTGATCTTACTTTCTGCCAAGTTTCATTCAATTCTATCCAGGCATCTCCGAGAACTAAGCCGGACAAAAATCATTGGAAAGAAAGAAAGAAAGAAAGAAAGAAAGAATAATAATAATAACAAAGAAACGGAAGAATAACAATATGTCGTCCCGTGACTACGTTCGGGGCGACATAACTAGAATTGCAATTGCGAGCAATAGCAGATGTCGCCCCTGGCAGCCATCTAGAAAATGGCGGCCATTTCGAAAAAAAAGTATTGATTGCACACCTTCACATAGTGATCTTACTTTCTGCCAAGTTTCATTCAATTCTATCCATGTTAAGTTTTTCGCCATTTTAACATCATTTTTCAAAATGGCCGCCAAACGTCTCCAACCGATCGCCATTTTTTTTCATCAGTTTGTTCTTCTAATTGTACTTTACAAACCTACGAAGTTTAATGAAATTCTATGGTACAGTTTTTGAGATATAAACGTGTTAAATTACCGATCTATGAATGGCGGCCATCTTGAAAATGGCGGCCATTTTGAAAAAAAAAGTATTGATTGCACACCGTCACATAGTGATCTTACTTTCTGCCAAGTTTCATTCAATTCTATCACGGCATCTCCGAGAACTAAGCCGGACAAAAATCATTGGAAAGAAAGAATAATAACTAGAATTGCAATTGCGAGCAATAGCAGATGTCGCCCCTGGCAGCCATCTTGAAAATGGCGGCCATTTCGGAAAAAAAAGTATTGATTGCACACCTTCACATAGTGATCTTACTTTCTGCCAAGTTTCATTCAATTCTATCCATGTTAAGTTTTTCGCCATTTTAACATCATTTTTCAAAATGGCCGTCAAACGTCTCCAACCGATCGCCATTTTTTTTCATCAGTTTGTTCTTCTAATTGTACTTTACAAACCTACGAAGTTTAATGAAATTCTATGGTACAGTTTTTGAGATATAAACGTTTTAAATTTTCGGAGGGTACCGATCTTTGAATGGCGGCCATCTTGAAAATGGCGGCCATTTCGAAAAAAAAAGTATTGATTGCACATCTTCACATAGTGATCTTACTTTCTGCCAAGTTTCATTCAATTCTATCCAGGCATCTCCGAGAACTAAGCCGGACAAAAATCATTGGAAAGAAAGAAAGAAAGAAAGAAAGAAAGAAAGAAAGAATAATAATAATAATAATAATAACAAAGAAACGGAAGAATAACAATATGTCGTCCCGTGACTACGTTCGGGGCGACATAATAACTAGAATTGCAATTGCGAGCAATAGCAGATGTCGCCCCTGGCAGCCATCTTGAAAATGGCGGCCATTTTGGGAAAAAAAGTATTGATTGCACACCTTCACATAGTGATCTTACTTTCTGCCAAGTTTCATTCAATTCTATCCATGTTAAGTTTTTCGCCATTTTAACATCATTTTTCAAAATGGCCGCCAAACGTCTCCAACCGATCGCCATTTTTTTTCATCAGTTTGTTCTTCTAATTGTACTTTACAAACATACGAAGTTTAATGAAATTCTATGGTACAGTTTTTGAGATATAAACGTTTTAAATTTTCGGAGGGTACCGATCTTTGAATGGCGGCCATCTTGAAAATGGCGGCCATTTGGGAAAAAAAAGTATTGATTGCACACCTTCACATAGTGATCTTACTTTCTGCCAAGTTTCATTCAATTCTATCCAGGCATCTCCGAGAACTAAGCCGGACAAAAATCATTGGAAAGAAAGAAAGAAAGAAAGAAAGAAAGAATAATAATAATAACAAAGAAACGGAAGAATAACAATATGTCGTCCCGTGACTACGTTCGGGGCGACATAATAATAATAATAACAAAGAAACGGAAGAATAACAATATGTCGTCCCGTGACTACGTTCGGGGCGACATAATAATAATAATAACAAAGAAACGGAAGAATAACAATATGTCGTCCCGTGACTACGTTCGGGGCGACATAATAATAACTAGAATTGCAATTGCGAGCAATAGCAGATGTCGCCCCTGGCAGCCATCTTGAAAATGGCGGCCATTTTGAGAAAAAAAGTACTGATTGCACACCTTCACATAGTGATCTTACTTTCTGCCAAGTTTCATTCAATTCTATCGATGTTAAGTTTTTCGCCATTTTAACATCATTTTTCAAAATGGCCGCCAAACGTCTCCAACCGATCGCCATTTTTTTTCATGAGTTTGTTCTTCTAATTGTACTTTACAAACATACGAAGTTTAATGAAATTCTATGGTACAGTTTTTGAGATATAAACGTTTTAAATTTTCGGAGGGTACCGATCTTTGAATGGCGGCCATCTTGAAAATGGCGGCCATTTCGAAAAAAAAAGTATTGATTGCACATCTTCACATAGTGATCTTACTTTCTGCCAAGTTTCATTCAATTCTATCCAGGCATCTCCGAGAACTAAGCCGGACAAAAATCATTGGAAAGAAAGAAAGAAAGAATAATAATAACTAGAATTGCAATTGCGAGCAATAGCAGATGTCGCCCCTGGCAGCCATCTTGAAAATGGCGGCCATTTCGAAAAAAAAGTATTGATTGCACACCTTCACATAGTGATCTTACTTTCTGCCAAGTTTCATTCAATTCTATCGATGTTAAGTTTTTCGCCATTTTAACATCATTTTTCAAAATGGCCGCCAAACGTCTCCAACCGATCGCCATTTTTTTTCATGAGTTTGTTCTTCTAATTGTACTTTACAAACATACGAAGTTTAATGAAATTCTATGGTACAGTTTTTGAGATATAAACGTTTTAAATTTTCGGAGGGTACCGATCTTTGAATGGCGGCCATCTTGAAAATGGCGGCCATTTGGGAAAAAAAAGTATTGATTGCACACCTTCACATAGTGATCTTACTTTCTGCCAAGTTTCATTCAATTCTATCCATGTTAAGTTTTTCGCCATTTTAACATCATTTTTCAAAATGGCCGCCAAACGTCTCCAACCGATCGCCATTTTTTTTCATCAGTTTGTTCTTCTAATTGTACTTTACAAACATACGAAGTTTAATGAAATTCTATGGTACAGTTTTTGAGATATAAACGTGTTAAATTACCGATCTATGAATGGCGGCCATCTTGAAAATGGCGGCCATTTTGAAAAAAAAAGTACTGATTGCACACCTTCACATAGTGATCTTACTTTCTGCCAAGTTTCATTCAATTCTATCGATGTTAAGTTTTTCGCCATTTTAACATCATTTTTCAAAATGGCCGCCAAACGTCTCCAACCGATCGCCATTTTTTTTCATGAGTTTGTTCTTCTAATTGTACTTTACAAACATACGAAGTTTAATGAAATTCTATGGTACAGTTTTTGAGATATAAACGTTTTAAATTTTCGGAGGGTACCGATCTTTGAATGGCGGCCATCTTGAAAATGGCGGCCATTTGGGAAAAAAAAGTATTGATTGCACACCTTCACATAGTGATCTTACTTTCTGCCAAGTTTCATTCAATTCTATCCAGGCATCTCCGAGAACTAAGCCGGACAAAAATCATTGGAAAGAAAGAAAGAAAGAAAGAAAGAAAGAAAGAAAGAATAATAATAATAACAAAGAAACGGAAGAATAACAATATGTCGTCCCGTGACTACGTTCGGGGCGACATAATAATAACAAAGAAACGGAAGAATAACAAAATGTCGTCCCGTGACTACGTTCGGGGCGACATAACTAGAATTGCAATTGCGAGCAATAGCAGATGTCGCCCCTGGCAGCCATCTAGAAAATGGCGGCCATTTCGAAAAAAAAAGTATTGATTGCACACCTTCACATAGTGATCTTACTTTCTGCCAAGTTTCATTCAATTCTATCCATGTTAAGTTTTTCGCCATTTTAACATCATTTTTCAAAATGGCCGCCAAACGTCTCCAACCGATCGCCATTTTTTTTCATCAGTTTGTTCTTCTAATTGTACTTTACAAACCTACGAAGTTTAATGAAATTCTATGGTACAGTTTTTGAGATATAAACGTTTTAAATTTTCGGAGGGTACCGATCTTTGAATGGCGGCCATCTTGAAAATGGCGGCCATTTCGAAAAAAAAAGTATTGATTGCACATCTTCACATAGTGATCTTACTTTCTGCCAAGTTTCATTCAATTCTATCCAGGCATCTCCGAGAACTAAGCCGGACAAAAATCATTGGAAAGAAAGAAAGAAAGAAAGAAAGAAAGAAAGAATAATAATAATAATAACAAAGAAACGGAAGAATAACAATATGTCGTCCCGTGACTACGTTCGGGGCGACATAATAACAAAGAAACGGAAGAATAACAATATGTCGTCCCGTGACTACGTTCGGGGCGACATAATAATAACTAGAATTGCAATTGCGAGCAATAGCAGATGTCGCCCCTGGCAGCCATCTTGAAAATGGCGGCCATTTTGAAAAAAAAAGTATTGATTGCACACCTTCACATAGTGATCTTACTTTCTGCCAAGTTTCATTCAATTCTATCCATGTTAAGTTTTTCGCCATTTTAACATCATTTTTCAAAATGGCCGCCAAACGTCTCCAACCGATCGCCATTTTTTTTCATGAGTTTGTTCTTCTAATTGTACTTTACAAACCTACGAAGTTTAATGAAATTCTATGGTACAGTTTTTGAGATACAAACGTTTTAAATTTTCGGAGGGTACCGATCTTTGAATGGCGGCCATCTTGAAAATGGCGGCCATTTCGAAAAAAAAAGTATTGATTGCACATCTTCACATAGTGATCTTACTTTCTGCCAAGTTTCATTCAATTCTATCCAGGCATCTCCGAGAACTAAGCCGGACAAAAATCATTGGAAAGAAAGAAAGAAAGAATAATAACTAGAATTGCAATTGCGAGCAATAGCAGATGTCGCCCCTGGCAGCCATCTTCAAAATGGCGGCCATTTTGAAAAAAAAAGTACTGATTGCACACCTTCACATAGTGATCTTACTTTCTGCCAAGTTTCATTCAATTCTATCCATGTTAAGTTTTTCGCCATTTTAACATCATTTTTCAAAATGGCCGCCAAACGTCTCCAACCGATCGCCATTTTTTTTCATGAGTTTGTTCTTCTAATTGTACTTTACAAACATACGAAGTTTAATGAAATTCTATGGTACAGTTTTTGAGATATAAACGTTTTAAATTTTCGGAGGGTACCGATCTTTGAATGGCGGCCATCTTGAAAATGGCGGCCATTTCGAAAAAAAAAGTATTGATTGCACATCTTCACATAGTGATCTTACTTTCTGCCAAGTTTCATTCAATTCTATCCAGGCATCTCCGAGAACTAAGCCGGACAAAAATCATTGGAAAGAAAGAAAGAAAGAATAATAATAATAATAATAACTAGAATTGCAATTGCGAGCAATAGCAGATGTCGCCCCTGGCAGCCATCTTGAAAATGGCGGCCATTTCGAAAAAAAAAGTATTGATTGCCCACCTTCACATAGTGATCTTACTTTCTGCCAAGTTTCATTCAATTCTATCCATGTTAAGTTTTTCGCCATTTTAACATCATTTTTCAAAATGGCCGCCAAACGTCTCCAACCGATCGCCATTTTTTTTCATCAGTTTGTTCTTCTAATTGTACTTTACAAACATACGAAGTTTAATGAAATTCTATGGTACAGTTTTTGAGATATAAACGTGTTAAATTACCGATCTATGAATGGCGGCCATCTTGAAAATGGCGGCCATTTTGGAAAAAAAAGTACTGATTGCACACCTTCACATAGTGATCTTACTTTCTGCCAAGTTTCATTCAATTCTATCCATGTTAAGTTTTTCGCCATTTTAACATCATTTTTCAAAATGGCCGCCAAACGTCTCCAACCGATCGCCATTTTTTTTCATGAGTTTGTTCTTCTAATTGTACTTTACAAACATACGAAGTTTAATGAAATTCTATGGTACAGTTTTTGAGATATAAACGTTTTAAATTTTCGGAGGGTACCGATCTTTGAATGGCGGCCATCTTGAAAATGGCGGCCATTTCGAAAAAAAAAGTATTGATTGCACACCTTCACATAGTGATCTTACTTTCTGCCAAGTTTCATTCAATTCTATCCAGGCATCTCCGAGAACTAAGCCGGACAAAAATCATTGGAAAGAAAGAAAGAAAGAAAGAAAGAAAGAATAATAATAACTAGAATTGCAATTGCGAGCAATAGCAGATGTCGCCCCTGGCAGCCATCTTGAAAATGGCGGCCATTTCGAAAAAAAAGTATTGATTGCACACCTTCACATAGTGATCTTACTTTCTGCCAAGTTTCATTCAATTCTATCCATGTTAAGTTTTTCGCCATTTTAACATCATTTTTCAAAATGGCCGCCAAACGTCTCCAACCGATCGCCATTTTTTTTCATCAGTTTGTTCTTCTAATTGTACTTTACAAACCTACGAAGTTTAATGAAATTCTATGGTACAGTTTTTGAGATATAAACGTTTTAAATTTTCGGAGGGTACCGATCTTTGAATGGCGGCCATCTTGAAAATGGCGGCCATTTCGAAAAAAAAAGTATTGATTGCACATCTTCACATAGTGATCTTACTTTCTGCCAAGTTTCATTCAATTCTATCCAGGCATCTCCGAGAACTAAGCCGGACAAAAATCATTGGAAAGAAAGAAAGAATAATAATAATAATAATAACTAGGTATGATTGTGATCGCAAGCGAGTCACAAGATGTCTCCCAAACCCCCATTGCCACTATCTAGAGCTTATCAGTAACCCCCTAAATTCCCTTTTGCTCTATTCACCTACAAAATTTCAGAATCCTACCCACCTAGGTTACAGAGATATCGCAATGTCCTATATAATGACCTTTTCCTGTTTCCATGGAAACAGCGGCCATTTTGATTTTTTTTAAGCCCTTTGCAATCGCCATCATTTAAAACCCCTAAATATCAATTTTCATTGAAATCGAAGCACTTCGAAAGAATTTCGAATTTTGGGCCCGAAAAATCACATTTTCGTAAATAACACGAAAACCGTAAATATCGCTTCAAATTTTTTTTTCGTATAATTAAAGAGCACCTTTTGCTCTATTCACCTACAAAATTTCAGAATCCTACCCACCTAGGTTACTGACATAAAGCAATGTCTCCTATATAATGACCTTTTTCTGTTTCCATGGAAACGGCGGCCATTTTGAAAATTTTAAAAGTCGTTTGCAAAACTTCAGGTCACCCTTAACATATTCCCAAAGTTACATATTGATTGGACATTGCATCTTTGAGAAACGTCGCGGACAACATTGAACGGAAGAAGAAGAAGAAGAAGAAGAAGAAGAAGAAGAAGAATAAGAAGAAGAAGAAGAAGAAGAAGAAGAAGAAGAAGAAGAATAATAATAAGAAACCGGACAAAAACAATATGTCTCCCAAAACTTTGTTTGGGAGACATAATAATAACAAAGAAACGGAAGAATAACAATATGTCGTCCCGTGACTACGTTCGGGGCGACATAATAACAAAGAAACGGAAGAATAACAATATGTCGTCCCGTGACTACGTTCGGGGCGACATAATAATAACAAAGAAACGGAAGAATAACAATATGTCGTCCCGTGACTACGTTCGGGGCGACATAATTTACGTTTCGCGAAACGTGAGATGTCCCCTCCCGTGCCCATTTTATGCCTGTTCTCTTCAACAAGTTGAAGAGTCGCCATCACCGATATACACTGTATACCAAGTTTCGTTAAAATCAGACTTTATATTTTTTGCCATTTTCAGCAGCCATCTTAAAAATGGAGGCCATTACGGAAATTCCGAAAATGCGCCGTGAGTCGCCATCACCCATATACCCTGTATACCAAGTTTCGTTGAAATCAGACAATGTTTACATTTTTCACCATTTGGCGGCCATCTTGAAAATGGCGGCCATTACAAAAATTCCGACAATGCGCCGTCAGTCGCCATCACCCTTATACCCTGTATACCAAGTTTCATTGAAATCGGACAATGTTTACATTTTTCACCATTTTCGGGGGCCATCTTGAAAATGGCGGCCATTACAAAAATTCCGACAATGCGCCGTCAGTCCCCATCACCTATATACCCTGTATACCAAGATTCGTTGAAATCGGACAATGTTTACATTTTTCGCCATTTTCGGCCGCCATCTTGAAAATGGCGGCCATTACAAAACTTCCGACAATGCGCCGTCAGTTGCCATCACCCTTATACCCTGTATACCAAGTTTCATTGAAATTGGACAATGTTTACATTTTTCGCGATTTTCGGCGGCCATCTTGAAAATGGCGGCCATTACAGAAATTCCGACAATGCGCCATCAGTCGCCATCACCGTTATACCCTGTATACCAAGTTTCGTTGAAATTGGACAATGTTTACATTTTTCGCCATTTTTGGCGGCCATCTTGGAAATGGCGGCCATTTTGAAATTATAAACCGCAAAAAACACTGTAGGACCTTGGGACCTATCACCCCTCCAAGTTTCATATTGATCGGTCCATCCATTTCCGAGGAGATAGCCGGACAAGTTCGTGCATCAGGTTGACGGAAGAAAAAGAAAAAAGTATAATAATAAGAAAAATAAGAAACGGAGTAAAAACAATATGTCCCCGACGACACTTCGTGGTCGGGGACATAACTAGAATTGCAATTGCGAGCAATAGCAGATGTCGCCCCTGGCAGCCATCTTGAAAATGGCGGCCATTTTGAAAAAAAAAGTACTGATTGCACACCTTCACATAGTGATCTTACTTTCTGCCAAGTTTCATTCAATTCTATCGATGTTAAGTTTTTCGCCATTTTAACATCATTTTTCAAAATGGCCGCCAAACGTCTCCAACCGATCGCCATTTTTTTTCATGAGTTTGTTCTTCTAATTGTACTTTACAAACATACGAAGTTTAATGAAATTCTATGGTACAGTTTTTGAGATATAAACGTTTTAAATTTTCGGAGGGTACCGATCTTTGAATGGCGGCCATCTTGAAAATGGCGGCCATTTCGAAAAAAAAAGTATTGATTGCACACCTTCACATAGTGATCTTACTTTCTGCCAAGTTTCATTCAATTCTATCCAGGCATCTCCGAGAACTAAGCCGGACAAAAATCATTGGAAAGAAAGAAAGAAAGAATAATAATAACTAGAATTGCAATTGCGAGCAATAGCAGATGTCGCCCCTGGCAGCCATCTAGAAAATGGCGGCCATTTCGAAAAAAAAGTATTGATTGCACACCTTCACATAGTGATCTTACTTTCTGCCAAGTTTCATTCAATTCTATCCATGTTAAGTTTTTCGCCATTTTAACATCATTTTTCAAAATGGCCGCCAAACGTCTCCAACCGATCGCCATTTTTTTTCATCAGTTTGTTCTTCTAATTGTACTTTACAAACCTACGAAGTTTAATGAAATTCTATGGTACAGTTTTTGAGATATAAACGTGTTAAATTACCGATCTATGAATGGCGGCCATCTTGAAAATGGCGGCCATTTTGAAAAAAAAAGTATTGATTGCACACCGTCACATAGTGATCTTACTTTCTGCCAAGTTTCATTCAATTCTATCACGGCATCTCCGAGAACTAAGCCGGACAAAAATCATTGGAAAGAAAGAATAATAATAATAATAACTAGAATTGCAATTGCGAGCAATAGCAGATGTCGCCCCTGGCAGCCATCTTGAAAATGCGATTTTTTTTCATCAGTTTGTTCTTCTAATTGTGCTTTACAAACCTACGAAGTTTAATGAAATTCTATGGTACAGTTTTTGAGATTTACCGATCTATGAATGGCGGCCATCTTGAAAATGGCGGTCATTTTGAAAAAAAAAGTATTGATTGCACACCTTCACATAGTGATCTTACTTTCTGCCAAGTTTCATTCAATTCTATCCATGTTAAGTTTTTCGCCATTTTAACATCATTTTTCAAAATGGCCGTCAAACGTCTCCAACCGATCGCCATTTTTTTTCATCAGTTTGTTCTTCTAATTGTACTTTACAAACCTACGAAGTTTAATGAAATTCTATGGTACAGTTTTTGAGATATAAACGTTTTAAATTTTCGGAGGGTACCGATCTTTGAATGGCGGCCATCTTGAAAATGGCGGCCATTTCGAAAAAAAAAGTATTGATTGCACATCTTCACATAGTGATCTTACTTTCTGCCAAGTTTCATTCAATTCTATCCAGGCATCTCCGAGAACTAAGCCGGACAAAAATCATTGGAAAGAAAGAAAGAAAGAAAGAAAGAAAGAAAGAAAGAATAATAATAACAAAGAAACGGAAGAATAACAATATGTCGTCCCGTGACTACGTTCGGGGCGACATAATAACTAGAATTGCAATTGCGAGCAATAGCAGATGTCGCCCCTGGCAGCCATCTTGAAAATGGCGGCCATTTCGAAAAAAAAAGTATTGATTGCCCACCTTCACATAGTGATCTTACTTTCTGCCAAGTTTCATTCAATTCTATCCATGTTAAGTTTTTCGCCATTTTAACATCATTTTTCAAAATGGCCGCCAAACGTCTCCAACCGATCGCCATTTTTTTTCATCAGTTTGTTCTTCTAATTGTACTTTACAAACATACGAAGTTTAATGAAATTCTATGGTACAGTTTTTGAGATATAAACGTGTTAAATTACCGATCTATGAATGGCGGCCATCTTGAAAATGGCGGCCATTTTGGAAAAAAAAGTACTGATTGCACACCTTCACATAGTGATCTTACTTTCTGCCAAGTTTCATTCAATTCTATCCATGTTAAGTTTTTCGCCATTTTAACATCATTTTTCAAAATGGCCGCCAAACGTCTCCAACCGATCGCCATTTTTTTTCATGAGTTTGTTCTTCTAATTGTACTTTACAAACATACGAAGTTTAATGAAATTCTATGGTACAGTTTTTGAGATATAAACGTTTTAAATTTTCGGAGGGTACCGATCTTTGAATGGCGGCCATCTTGAAAATGGCGGCCATTTCGAAAAAAAAAGTATTGATTGCACACCTTCACATAGTGATCTTACTTTCTGCCAAGTTTCATTCAATTCTATCCAGGCATCTCCGAGAACTAAGCCGGACAAAAATCATTGGAAAGAAAGAAAGAAAGAAAGAAAGAAAGAATAATAATAACTAGAATTGCAATTGCGAGCAATAGCAGATGTCGCCCCTGGCAGCCATCTAGAAAATGGCGGCCATTTCGAAAAAAAAAGTATTGATTGCACACCTTCACATAGTGATCTTACTTTCTGCCAAGTTTCATTCAATTCTATCCATGTTAAGTTTTTCGCCATTTTAACATCATTTTTCAAAATGGCCGCCAAACGTCTCCAACCGATCGCCATTTTTTTTCATCAGTTTGTTCTTCTAATTGTACTTTACAAACATACGAAGTTTAATGAAATTCTATGGTACAGTTTTTGAGATATAAACGTTTTAAATTTTCGGAGGATACCGATCTTTGAATGGCGGCCATCTTGAAAATGGCGGCCATTTCGAAAAAAAAAGTATTGATTGCACATCTTCACATAGTGATCTTACTTTCTGCCAAGTTTCATTCAATTCTATCCAGGCATCTCCGAGAACTAAGCCGGACAAAAATCATTGGAAAGAAAGAAAGAAAGAAAGAAAGAATAATAATAATAACTAGAATTGCAATTGCGAGCAATAGCAGATGTCGCCCCTGGCAGCCATCTTGAAAATGGCGGCCATTTCGAAAAAAAAAGTATTGATTGCCCACCTTCACATAGTGATCTTACTTTCTGCCAAGTTTCATTCAATTCTATCCATGTTAAGTTTTTCGCCATTTTAACATCATTTTTCAAAATGGCCGCCAAACGTCTCCAACCGATCGCCATTTTTTTTCATCAGTTTGTTCTTCTAATTGTACTTTACAAACATACGAAGTTTAATGAAATTCTATGGTACAGTTTTTGAGATATAAACGTGTTAAATTACCGATCTATGAATGGCGGCCATCTTGAAAATGGCGGCCATTTTGGAAAAAAAAGTACTGATTGCACACCTTCACATAGTGATCTTACTTTCTGCCAAGTTTCATTCAATTCTATCCATGTTAAGTTTTTCGCCATTTTAACATCATTTTTCAAAATGGCCGCCAAACGTCTCCAACCGATCGCCATTTTTTTTCATGAGTTTGTTCTTCTAATTGTACTTTACAAACATACGAAGTTTAATGAAATTCTATGGTACAGTTTTTGAGATATAAACGTTTTAAATTTTCGGAGGGTACCGATCTTTGAATGGCGGCCATCTTGAAAATGGCGGCCATTTCGAAAAAAAAAGTATTGATTGCACACCTTCACATAGTGATCTTACTTTCTGCCAAGTTTCATTCAATTCTATCCAGGCATCTCCGAGAACTAAGCCGGACAAAAATCATTGGAAAGAAAGAAAGAAAGAAAGAAAGAAAGAATAATAATAATAACAAAGAAACGGAAGAATAACAATATGTCGTCCCGTGACTACGTTCGGGGCGACATAATAATAATAATAATAACAAAGAAACGGAAGAATAACAATATGTCGTCCCGTGACTACGTTCGGGGCGACATAATAACAAAGAAACGGAAGAATAACAATATGTCGTCCCGTGACTACGTTCGGGGCGACATAATAACAAAGAAACGGAAGAATAACAATATGTCGTCCCGTGACTACGTTCGGGGCGACATAATAATAACTAGAATTGCAATTGCGAGCAATAGCAGATGTCGCCCCTGGCAGCCATCTTGAAAATGGCGGCCATTTTGAGAAAAAAAGTACTGATTGCACACCTTCACATAGTGATCTTACTTTCTGCCAAGTTTCATTCAATTCTATCGATGTTAAGTTTTTCGCCATTTTAACATCATTTTTCAAAATGGCCGCCAAACGTCTCCAACCGATCGCCATTTTTTTTCATGAGTTTGTTCTTCTAATTGTACTTTACAAACATACGAAGTTTAATGAAATTCTATGGTACAGTTTTTGAGATATAAACGTTTTAAATTTTCGGAGGGTACCGATCTTTGAATGGCGGCCATCTTGAAAATGGCGGCCATTTCGAAAAAAAAAGTATTGATTGCACATCTTCACATAGTGATCTTACTTTCTGCCAAGTTTCATTCAATTCTATCCAGGCATCTCCGAGAACTAAGCCGGACAAAAATCATTGGAAAGAAAGAAAGAAAGAATAATAATAACTAGAATTGCAATTGCGAGCAATAGCAGATGTCGCCCCTGGCAGCCATCTTGAAAATGGCGGCCATTTCGAAAAAAAAAGTATTGATTGCCCACCTTCACATAGTGATCTTACTTTCTGCCAAGTTTCATTCAATTCTATCCATGTTAAGTTTTTCGCCATTTTAACATCATTTTTCAAAATGGCCGCCAAACGTCTCCAACCGATCGCCATTTTTTTTCATCAGTTTGTTCTTCTAATTGTACTTTACAAACATACGAAGTTTAATGAAATTCTATGGTACAGTTTTTGAGATATAAACGTGTTAAATTACCGATCTATGAATGGCGGCCATCTTGAAAATGGCGGCCATTTTGGAAAAAAAAGTACTGATTGCACACCTTCACATAGTGATCTTACTTTCTGCCAAGTTTCATTCAATTCTATCCATGTTAAGTTTTTCGCCATTTTAACATCATTTTTCAAAATGGCCGCCAAACGTCTCCAACCGATCGCCATTTTTTTTCATGAGTTTGTTCTTCTAATTGTACTTTACAAACATACGAAGTTTAATGAAATTCTATGGTACAGTTTTTGAGATATAAACGTTTTAAATTTTCGGAGGGTACCGATCTTTGAATGGCGGCCATCTTGAAAATGGCGGCCATTTCGAAAAAAAAAGTATTGATTGCACACCTTCACATAGTGATCTTACTTTCTGCCAAGTTTCATTCAATTCTATCCAGGCATCTCCGAGAACTAAGCCGGACAAAAATCATTGGAAAGAAAGAAAGAAAGAAAGAAAGAAAGAATAATAATAATAACAAAGAAACGGAAGAATAACAATATGTCGTCCCGTGACTACGTTCGGGGCGACATAATAACAAAGAAACGGAAGAATAACAATATGTCGTCCCGTGACTACGTTCGGGGCGACATAATTAAAACTAGAATTGCAATTGCGAGCAATAGCAGATGTCGCCCCTGGCAGCCATCTTGAAAATGGCGGCCATTTCGAAAAAAAAAGTATTGATTGCACACCTTCACATAGTGATCTTACTTTCTGCCAAGTTTCATTCAATTCTATCCAGGCATCTCCGAGAACTAAGCCGGACAAAAATCATTGGAAAGAAAGAATAATAACTAGAATTGCAATTGCGAGCAATAGCAGATGTCGCCCCTGGCAGCCATCTTCAAAATGGCGGCCATTTTGAAAAAAAAAGTACTGATTGCACACCTTCACATAGTGATCTTACTTTCTGCCAAGTTTCATTCAATTCTATCCATGTTAAGTTTTTCGCCATTTTAACATCATTTTTCAAAATGGCCGCCAAACGTCTCCAACCGATCGCCATTTTTTTTCATGAGTTTGTTCTTCTAATTGTACTTTACAAACATACGAAGTTTAATGAAATTCTATGGTACAGTTTTTGAGATATAAACGTTTTAAATTTTCGGAGGGTACCGATCTTTGAATGGCGGCCATCTTGAAAATGGCGGCCATTTCGAAAAAAAAAGTATTGATTGCACATCTTCACATAGTGATCTTACTTTCTGCCAAGTTTCATTCAATTCTATCCAGGCATCTCCGAGAACTAAGCCGGACAAAAATCATTGGAAAGAAAGAAAGAAAGAATAATAATAACTAGAATTGCAATTGCGAGCAATAGCAGATATCGCCCCTGGCAGCCATCTTGAAAATGGCGGCCATTTCGAAGAAAAAGTATTGATTGCACACCTTCACATAGTGATCTTACTTTCTGCCAAGTTTCATTCAATTCTATCCATGTTAAGTTTTTCGCCATTTTAACATCATTTTTCAAAATGGCCGCCAAACGTCTCCAACCGATCGCCATTTTTTTTCATCAGTTTGTTCTTCTAATTGTACTTTACAAACCTACGAAGTTTAATGAAATTCTATGGTACAGTTTTTGAGATATAAACGTTTTAAATTTTCGGAGGGTACCGATCTTTGAATGGCGGCCATCTTGAAAATGGCGGCCATTTCGAAAAAAAAAGTATTGATTGCACATCTTCACATAGTGATCTTACTTTCTGCCAAGTTTCATTCAATTCTATCCAGGCATCTCCGAGAACTAAGCCGGACAAAAATCATTGGAAAGAAAGAAAGAATAATAATAATAACAAAGAAACGGAAGAATAACAATATGTCGTCCCGTGACTACGTTCGGGGCGACATAATAATAATAATAATAACAAAGAAACGGAAGAATAACAATATGTCGTCCCGTGACTACGTTCGGGGCGACATAATTTACGTTTCGCGAAACGTGAGATGTCCCCTCCCGTGCCCATTTTATGCCTGTTCTCTTCAACAAGTTGAAGAGTCGCCATCACCGATATACACTGTATACCAAGTTTCGTTAAAATCAGACTTTATATTTTTTGCCATTTTCAGCAGCCATCTTAAAAATGGAGGCCATTACGGAAATTCCGAAAATGCGCCGTGAGTCGCCATCACCCATATACCCTGTATACCAAGTTTCGTTGAAATCAGACAATGTTTACATTTTTCACCATTTGGCGGCCATCTTGAAAATGGCGGCCATTACAAAAATTCCGACAATGCGCCGTCAGTCGCCATCACCCTTATACCCTGTATACCAAGTTTCATTGAAATCGGACAATGTTTACATTTTTCACCATTTTCGGGGGCCATCTTGAAAATGGCGGCCATTACAAAAATTCCGACAATGCGCCGTCAGTCCCCATCACCTATATACCCTGTATACCAAGATTCGTTGAAATCGGACAATGTTTACATTTTTCGCCATTTTCGGCCGCCATCTTGAAAATGGCGGCCATTACAAAACTTCCGACAATGCGCCGTCAGTTGCCATCACCCTTATACCCTGTATACCAAGTTTCATTGAAATTGGACAATGTTTACATTTTTCGCGATTTTCGGCGGCCATCTTGAAAATGGCGGCCATTACAGAAATTCCGACAATGCGCCATCAGTCGCCATCACCGTTATACCCTGTATACCAAGTTTCGTTGAAATTGGACAATGTTTACATTTTTCGCCATTTTTGGCGGCCATCTTGGAAATGGCGGCCATTTTGAAATTATAAACCGCAAAAAACACTGTAGGACCTTGGGACCTATCACCCCTCCAAGTTTCATATTGATCGGTCCATCCATTTCCGAGGAGATAGCCGGACAAGTTCGTGCATCAGGTTGACGGAAGAAAAAGAAAAAAGTATAATAATTAAAATTTACGTTTCGCGAAACGTGAGATGTCCCCTCCCGTGCCCATTTTATGCCTGTTCTCTTCAACAAGTTGAAGAGTCGCCATCACCGATATACACTGTATACCAAGTTTCGTTAAAATCAGACTTTATATTTTTTGCCATTTTCAGCAGCCATCTTAAAAATGGAGGCCATTACGGAAATTCCGAAAATGCGCCGTGAGTCGCCATCACCCATATACCCTGTATACCAAGTTTCGTTGAAATCAGACAATGTTTACATTTTTCACCATTTGGCGGCCATCTTGAAAATGGCGGCCATTACAAAAATTCCGACAATGCGCCGTCAGTCGCCATCACCCTTATACCCTGTATACCAAGTTTCATTGAAATCGGACAATGTTTACATTTTTCACCATTTTCGGGGGCCATCTTGAAAATGGCGGGCATTACAAAAATTCCGACAATGCGCCGTCAGTCCCCATCACCTATATACCCTGTATACCAAGATTCGTTGAAATCGGACAATGTTTACATTTTTCGCCATTTTCGGCCGCCATCTTGAAAATGGCGGCCATTACAAAACTTCCGACAATGCGCCGTCAGTTGCCATCACCCTTATACCCTGTATACCAAGTTTCATTGAAATTGGACAATGTTTACATTTTTCGCGATTTTCGGCGGCCATCTTGAAAATGGCGGCCATTACAGAAATTCCGACAATGCGCCATCAGTCGCCATCACCGTTATACCCTGTATACCAAGTTTCGTTGAAATTGGACAATGTTTACATTTTTCGCCATTTTTGGCGGCCATCTTGGAAATGGCGGCCATTTTGAAATTATAAACCGCAAAAAACACTGTAGGACCTTGGGACCTATCACCCCTCCAAGTTTCATATTGATCGGTCCATCCATTTCCGAGGAGATAGCCGGACAAGTTCGTGCATCAGGTTGACGGAAGAAAAAGAAAAAAGTATAATAATAAGAATTAAAATTTACGTTTCGCGAAACGTGAGATGTCCCCTCCCGTGCCCATTTTATGCCTGTTCTCTTCAACAAGTTGAAGAGTCGCCATCACCGATATACACTGTATACCAAGTTTCGTTAAAATCAGACTTTATATTTTTTGCCATTTTCAGCAGCCATCTTAAAAATGGAGGCCATTACGGAAATTCCGAAAATGCGCCGTGAGTCGCCATCACCCATATACCCTGTATACCAAGTTTCGTTGAAATCAGACAATGTTTACATTTTTCACCATTTGGCGGCCATCTTGAAAATGGCGGCCATTACAAAAATTCCGACAATGCGCCGTCAGTCGCCATCACCCTTATACCCTGTATACCAAGTTTCATTGAAATCGGACAATGTTTACATTTTTCACCATTTTCGGGGGCCATCTTGAAAATGGCGGCCATTACAAAAATTCCGACAATGCGCCGTCAGTCCCCATCACCTATATACCCTGTATACCAAGATTCGTTGAAATCGGACAATGTTTACATTTTTCGCCATTTTCGGCCGCCATCTTGAAAATGGCGGCCATTACAAAACTTCCGACAATGCGCCGTCAGTTGCCATCACCCTTATACCCTGTATACCAAGTTTCATTGAAATTGGACAATGTTTACATTTTTCGCGATTTTCGGCGGCCATCTTGAAAATGGCGGCCATTACAGAAATTCCGACAATGCGCCATCAGTCGCCATCACCGTTATACCCTGTATACCAAGTTTCGTTGAAATTGGACAATGTTTACATTTTTCGCCATTTTTGGCGGCCATCTTGGAAATGGCGGCCATTTTGAAATTATAAACCGCAAAAAACACTGTAGGACCTTGGGACCTATCACCCCTCCAAGTTTCATATTGATCGGTCCATCCATTTCCGAGGAGATAGCCGGACAAGTTCGTGCATCAGGTTGACGGAAGAAAAAGAAAAAAGTATAATAATAAGAAAAATAAGAAACGGAGTAAAAACAATATGTCCCCGACGACACTTCGTGGTCGGGGACATAATAAGAAAAATAAGAAACGGAGTAAAAACAATATGTCCCCGACGACACTTCGTGGTCGGGGACATAACTAGAATTGCAATTGCGAGCAATAGCAGATGTCGCCCCTGGCAGCCATCTTGAAAATGGCGGCCATTTTGAAAAAAAAAGTACTGATTGCACACCTTCACATAGTGATCTTACTTTCTGCCAAGTTTCATTCAATTCTATCGATGTTAAGTTTTTCGCCATTTTAACATCATTTTTCAAAATGGCCGCCAAACGTCTCCAACCGATCGCCATTTTTTTTCATGAGTTTGTTCTTCTAATTGTACTTTACAAACATACGAAGTTTAATGAAATTCTATGGTACAGTTTTTGAGATATAAACGTTTTAAATTTTCGGAGGGTACCGATCTTTGAATGGCGGCCATCTTGAAAATGGCGGCCATTTCGAAAAAAAAAGTATTGATTGCACACCTTCACATAGTGATCTTACTTTCTGCCAAGTTTCATTCAATTCTATCCAGGCATCTCCGAGAACTAAGCCGGACAAAAATCATTGGAAAGAAAGAAAGAAAGAATAATAATAACTAGAATTGCAATTGCGAGCAATAGCAGATGTCGCCCCTGGCAGCCATCTAGAAAATGGCGGCCATTTCGAAAAAAAAGTATTGATTGCACACCTTCACATAGTGATCTTACTTTCTGCCAAGTTTCATTCAATTCTATCCATGTTAAGTTTTTCGCCATTTTAACATCATTTTTCAAAATGGCCGCCAAACGTCTCCAACCGATCGCCATTTTTTTTCATCAGTTTGTTCTTCTAATTGTACTTTACAAACCTACGAAGTTTAATGAAATTCTATGGTACAGTTTTTGAGATATAAACGTGTTAAATTACCGATCTATGAATGGCGGCCATCTTGAAAATGGCGGCCATTTTGAAAAAAAAAGTATTGATTGCACACCGTCACATAGTGATCTTACTTTCTGCCAAGTTTCATTCAATTCTATCACGGCATCTCCGAGAACTAAGCCGGACAAAAATCATTGGAAAGAAAGAATAATAATAATAATAACTAGAATTGCAATTGCGAGCAATAGCAGATGTCGCCCCTGGCAGCCATCTTGAAAATGGCGGCCATTTCGAAAAAAAAAGTATTGATTGCCCACCTTCACATAGTGATCTTACTTTCTGCCAAGTTTCATTCAATTCTATCCATGTTAAGTTTTTCGCCATTTTAACATCATTTTTCAAAATGGCCGCCAAACGTCTCCAACCGATCGCCATTTTTTTTCATCAGTTTGTTCTTCTAATTGTACTTTACAAACATACGAAGTTTAATGAAATTCTATGGTACAGTTTTTGAGATATAAACGTGTTAAATTACCGATCTATGAATGGCAGCCATCTTGAAAATGGCGGCCATTTTGGAAAAAAAAGTACTGATTGCACACCTTCACATAGTGATCTTACTTTCTGCCAAGTTTCATTCAATTCTATCCATGTTAAGTTTTTCGCCATTTTAACATCATTTTTCAAAATGGCCGCCAAACGTCTCCAACCGATCGCCATTTTTTTTCATGAGTTTGTTCTTCTAATTGTACTTTACAAACATACGAAGTTTAATGAAATTCTATGGTACAGTTTTTGAGATATAAACGTTTTAAATTTTCGGAGGGTACCGATCTTTGAATGGCGGCCATCTTGAAAATGGCGGCCATTTCGAAAAAAAAAGTATTGATTGCACACCTTCACATAGTGATCTTACTTTCTGCCAAGTTTCATTCAATTCTATCCAGGCATCTCCGAGAACTAAGCCGGACAAAAATCATTGGAAAGAAAGAAAGAAAGAAAGAAAGAAAGAATAATAATAACTAGAATTGCAATTGCGAGCAATAGCAGATGTCGCCCCTGGCAGCCATCTTGAAAATGGCGGCCATTTCGAAAAAAAAGTATTGATTGCACACCTTCACATAGTGATCTTACTTTCTGCCAAGTTTCATTCAATTCTATCCATGTTAAGTTTTTCGCCATTTTAACATCATTTTTCAAAATGGCCGCCAAACGTCTCCAACCGATCGCCATTTTTTTTCATCAGTTTGTTCTTCTAATTGTACTTTACAAACCTACGAAGTTTAATGAAATTCTATGGTACAGTTTTTGAGATATAAACGTTTTAAATTTTCGGAGGGTACCGATCTTTGAATGGCGGCCATCTTGAAAATGGCGGCCATTTCGAAAAAAAAAGTATTGATTGCACATCTTCACATAGTGATCTTACTTTCTGCCAAGTTTCATTCAATTCTATCCAGGCATCTCCGAGAACTAAGCCGGACAAAAATCATTGGAAAGAAAGAAAGAAAGAAAGAATAATAATAATAATAATAACAAAGAAACGGAAGAATAACAATATGTCGTCCCGTGACTACGTTCGGGGCGACATAATAACAAAGAAACGGAAGAATAACAATATGTCGTCCCGTGACTACGTTCGGGGCGACATAATAATAACAAAGAAACGGAAGAATAACAATATGTCGTCCCGTGACTACGTTCGGGGCGACATAACTAGAATTGCAATTGCGAGCAATAGCAGATGTCGCCCCTGGCAGCCATCTTCAAAATGGCGGCCATTTTGAAAAAAAAAGTACTGATTGCACACCTTCACATAGTGATCTTACTTTCTGCCAAGTTTCATTCAATTCTATCCATGTTAAGTTTTTCGCCATTTTAACATCATTTTTCAAAATGGCCGCCAAACGTCTCCAACCGATCGCCATTTTTTTTCATGAGTTTGTTCTTCTAATTGTACTTTACAAACATACGAAGTTTAATGAAATTCTATGGTACAGTTTTTGAGATATAAACGTTTTAAATTTTCGGAGGGTACCGATCTTTGAATGGCGGCCATCTTGAAAATGGCGGCCATTTCGAAAAAAAAAGTATTGATTGCACATCTTCACATAGTGATCTTACTTTCTGCCAAGTTTCATTCAATTCTATCCAGGCATCTCCGAGAACTAAGCCGGACAAAAATCATTGGAAAGAAAGAAAGAAAGAATAATAACTAGAATTGCAATTGCGAGCAATAGCAGATGTCGCCCCTGGCAGCCATCTTGAAAATGGCGGCCATTTCGAAAAAAAAGTATTGATTGCACACCTTCACATAGTGATCTTACTTTCTGCCAAGTTTCATTCAATTCTATCCATGTTAAGTTTTTCGCCATTTTAACATCATTTTTCAAAATGGCCGCCAAACGTCTCCAACCGATCGCCATTTTTTTTCATCAGTTTGTTCTTCTAATTGTACTTGACAAACCTACGAAGTTTAATGAAATTCTATGGTACAGTTTTTGAGATATAAACGTTTTAAATTTTCGGAGGGTACCGATCTTTGAATGGCGGCCATCTTGAAAATGGCGGCCATTTCGAAAAAAAAAGTATTGATTGCACATCTTCACATAGTGATCTTACTTTCTGCCAAGTTTCATTCAATTCTATCCAGGCATCTCCGAGAACTAAGCCGGACAAAAATCATTGGAAAGAAAGAAAGAAAGAATAATAATAACTAGAATTGCAATTGCGAGCAATAGCAGATGTCGCCCCTGGCAGCCATCTTGAAAATGGCGGCCATTTCGAAAAAAAAAGTATTGATTGCCCACCTTCACATAGTGATCTTACTTTCTGCCAAGTTTCATTCAATTCTATCCATGTTAAGTTTTTCGCCATTTTAACATCATTTTTCAAAATGGCCGCCAAACGTCTCCAACCGATCGCCATTTTTTTTCATCAGTTTGTTCTTCTAATTGTACTTTACAAACATACGAAGTTTAATGAAATTCTATGGTACAGTTTTTGAGATATAAACGTGTTAAATTACCGATCTATGAATGGCGGCCATCTTGAAAATGGCGGCCATTTTGGAAAAAAAAGTACTGATTGCACACCTTCACATAGTGATCTTACTTTCTGCCAAGTTTCATTCAATTCTATCCATGTTAAGTTTTTCGCCATTTTAACATCATTTTTCAAAATGGCCGCCAAACGTCTCCAACCGATCGCCATTTTTTTTCATGAGTTTGTTCTTCTAATTGTACTTTACAAACATACGAAGTTTAATGAAATTCTATGGTACAGTTTTTGAGATATAAACGTTTTAAATTTTCGGAGGGTACCGATCTTTGAATGGCGGCCATCTTGAAAATGGCGGCCATTTCGAAAAAAAAAGTATTGATTGCACACCTTCACATAGTGATCTTACTTTCTGCCAAGTTTCATTCAATTCTATCCAGGCATCTCCGAGAACTAAGCCGGACAAAAATCATTGGAAAGAAAGAAAGAAAGAAAGAAAGAAAGAATAATAATAATAACAAAGAAACGGAAGAATAACAATATGTCGTCCCGTGACTACGTTCGGGGCGACATAACTAGAATTGCAATTGCGAGCAATAGCAGATGTCGCCCCTGGCAGCCATCTTGAAAATGGCGGCCATTTTGAAAAAAAAAGTACTGATTGCACACCTCCACATAGTGATCTTACTTTCTGCCAAGTTTCATTCAATTCTATCGATGTTAAGTTTTTCGCCATTTTAACATCATTTTTCAAAATGGCCGCCAAACGTCTCCAACCGATCGCCATTTTTTTTCATGAGTTTGTTCTTCTAATTGTACTTTACAAACATACGAAGTTTAATGAAATTCTATGGTACAGTTTTTGAGATATAAACGTTTTAAATTTTCGGAGGGTACCGATCTTTGAATGGCGGCCATCTTGAAAATGGCGGCCATTTGGGAAAAAAAAGTATTGATTGCACACCTTCACATAGTGATCTTACTTTCTGCCAAGTTTCATTCAATTCTATCCAGGCATCTCCGAGAACTAAGCCGGACAAAAATCATTGGAAAGAAAGAAAGAAAGAAAGAAAGAAAGAATAATAATAATAACAAAGAAACGGAAGAATAACAATATGTCGTCCCGTGACTACGTTCGGGGCGACATAATAATAACTAGAATTGCAATTGCGAGCAATAGCAGATGTCGCCCCTGGCAGCCATCTTGAAAATGGCCGCCATTTCGAAAAAAAAAGTACCGGTATTGATTGCACACCTTCACATAGTGATCTTACTTTCTGCCAAGTTTCATTCAATTCTATCCAGGCATCTCCGAGAACTAAGCCGGACAAAAATCATTGGAAAGAAAGAATAATAATAACTAGAATTGCAATTGCGAGCAATAGCAGATGTCGCCCCTGGCAGCCATCTTGAAAATGGCGGCCATTTCGAAAAAAAAAGTATTGATTGCACACCTTCACATAGTGATCTTACTTTCTGCCAAGTTTCATTCAATTCTATCCATGTTAAGTTTTTCGCCATTTTAACATCATTTTTCAAAATGGCCGCCAAACGTCTCCAACCGATCGCCATTTTTTTTCATCAGTTTGTTCTTCTAATTGTACTTTACAAACATACGAAGTTTAATGAAATTCTATGGTACAGTTTTTGAGATATAAACGTGTTAAATTACCGATCTATGAATGGCGGCCATCTTGAAAATGGCGGCCATTTTGAAAAAAAAAGTATTGATTGCACACCTTCACATAGTGATCTTACTTTCTGCCAAGTTTCATTCAATTCTATCCATGTTAAGTTTTTCGCCATTTTAACATCATTTTTCAAAATGGCCGTCAAACGTCTCCAACCGATCGCCATTTTTTTTCATCAGTTTGTTCTTCTAATTGTACTTTACAAACCTACGAAGTTTAATGAAATTCTATGGTACAGTTTTTGAGATATAAACGTTTTAAATTTTCGGAGGGTACCGATCTTTGAATGGCGGCCATCTTGAAAATGGCGGCCATTTCGAAAAAAAAAGTATTGATTGCACATCTTCACATAGTGATCTTACTTTCTGCCAAGTTTCATTCAATTCTATCCAGGCATCTCCGAGAACTAAGCCGGACAAAAATCATTGGAAAGAAAGAAAGAATAACTAGAATTGCAATTGCGAGCAATAGCAGATGTCGCCCCTGGCAGCCATCTTGAAAATGGCGGCCATTTCGAAAAAAAAAGTATTGATTGCCCACCTTCACATAGTGATCTTACTTTCTGCCAAGTTTCATTCAATTCTATCCATGTTAAGTTTTTCGCCATTTTAACATCATTTTTCAAAATGGCCGCCAAACGTCTCCAACCGATCGCCATTTTTTTTCATCAGTTTGTTCTTCTAATTGTACTTTACAAACATACGAAGTTTAATGAAATTCTATGGTACAGTTTTTGAGATATAAACGTGTTAAATTACCGATCTATGAATGGCGGCCATCTTGAAAATGGCGGCCATTTTGGAAAAAAAAGTACTGATTGCACACCTTCACATAGTGATCTTACTTTCTGCCAAGTTTCATTCAATTCTATCCATGTTAAGTTTTTCGCCATTTTAACATCATTTTTCAAAATGGCCGCCAAACGTCTCCAACCGATCGCCATTTTTTTTCATGAGTTTGTTCTTCTAATTGTACTTTACAAACATACGAAGTTTAATGAAATTCTATGGTACAGTTTTTGAGATATAAACGTTTTAAATTTTCGGAGGGTACCGATCTTTGAATGGCGGCCATCTTGAAAATGGCGGCCATTTCGAAAAAAAAAGTATTGATTGCACACCTTCACATAGTGATCTTACTTTCTGCCAAGTTTCATTCAATTCTATCCAGGCATCTCCGAGAACTAAGCCGGACAAAAATCATTGGAAAGAAAGAAAGAAAGAAAGAAAGAAAGAATAATAATAATAACAAAGAAACGGAAGAATAACAATATGTCGTCCCGTGACTACGTTCGGGGCGACATAATTAAAATTTACGTTTCGCGAAACGTGAGATGTCCCCTCCCGTGCCCATTTTATGCCTGTTCTCTTCAACAAGTTGAAGAGTCGCCATCACCGATATACACTGTATACCAAGTTTCGTTAAAATCAGACTTTATATTTTTTGCCATTTTCAGCAGCCATCTTAAAAATGGAGGCCATTACGGAAATTCCGAAAATGCGCCGTGAGTCGCCATCACCCATATACCCTGTATACCAAGTTTCGTTGAAATCAGACAATGTTTACATTTTCCACCATTTGGCGGCCATCTTGAAAATGGCGGCCATTACAAAAATTCCGACAATGCGCCGTCAGTCGCCATCACCCTTATACCCTGTATACCAAGTTTCATTGAAATCGGACAATGTTTACATTTTTCACCATTTTCGGGGGCCATCTTGAAAATGGCGGCCATTACAAAAATTCCGACAATGCGCCGTCAGTCCCCATCACCTATATACCCTGTATACCAAGATTCGTTGAAATCGGACAATGTTTACATTTTTCGCCATTTTCGGCCGCCATCTTGAAAATGGCGGCCATTACAAAACTTCCGACAATGCGCCGTCAGTCGCCATCACCCTTATACCCTGTATACCAAGTTTCATTGAAATTGGACAATGTTTACATTTTTCGCGATTTTCGGCGGCCATCTTGAAAATGGCGGCCATTACAGAAATTCCGACAATGCGCCATCAGTCGCCATCACCGTTATACCCTGTATACCAAGTTTCGTTGAAATTGGACAATGTTTACATTTTTCGCCATTTTTGGCGGCCATCTTGGAAATGGCGGCCATTTTGAAATTATAAACCGCAAAAAACACTGTAGGACCTTGGGACCTATCACCCCTCCAAGTTTCATATTGATCGGTCCATCCATTTCCGAGGAGATAGCCGGACAAGTTCGTGCATCAGGTTGACGGAAGAAAAAGAAAAAAGTATAATAATAAGAAAAATAAGAAACGGAGTAAAAACAATATGTCCCCGACGACACTTCGTGGTCGGGGACATAATAACTAGAATTGCAATTGCGAGCAATAGCAGATGTCGCCCCTGGCAGCCATCTTGAAAATGGCGGCCTTTTTTAGCCATCTTGAAAATGGCGGCCATTTTGAAAAAAAAAGTATTGATTGCACACCTTCACATAGTGATCTTACTTTCTGCCAAGTTTCATTCAATTCTATCCAGGCATCTCCGAGAACTAAGCCGGACAAAAATCATTGGAAAGAAAGAATAATAACTAGAATTGCAATTGCGAGCAATAGCAGATGTCGCCCCTGGCAGCCATCTTGAAAATGGCGGCCATTTCGAAAAAAAAGTATTGATTGCACACCTTCACATAGTGATCTTACTTTCTGCCAAGTTTCATTCAATTCTATCCATGTTAAGTTTTTCGCCATTTTAACATCATTTTTCAAAATGGCCGCCAAACGTCTCCAACCGATCGCCATTTTTTTTCATCAGTTTGTTCTTCTAATTGTACTTTACAAACCTACGAAGTTTAATGAAATTCTATGGTACAGTTTTTGAGATATAAACGTTTTAAATTTTCGGAGGGTACCGATCTTTGAATGGCGGCCATCTTGAAAATGGCGGCCATTTCGAAAAAAAAAGTATTGATTGCACATCTTCACATAGTGATCTTACTTTCTGCCAAGTTTCATTCAATTCTATCCAGGCATCTCCGAGAACTAAGCCGGACAAAAATCATTGGAAAGAAAGAAAGAAAGAAAGAATAATAATAATAATAATAACAAAGAAACGGAAGAATAACAATATGTCGTCCCGTGACTACGTTCGGGGCGACATAACTAGAATTGCAATTGCGAGCAATAGCAGATGTCGCCCCTGGCAGCCATCTTGAAAATGGCGGCCATTTCGAAAAAAAAAGTATTGATTGCCCACCTTCACATAGTGATCTTACTTTCTGCCAAGTTTCATTCAATTCTATCCATGTTAAGTTTTTCGCCATTTTAACATCATTTTTCAAAATGGCCGCCAAACGTCTCCAACCGATCGCCATTTTTTTTCATCAGTTTGTTCTTCTAATTGTACTTTACAAACATACGAAGTTTAATGAAATTCTATGGTACAGTTTTTGAGATATAAACGTGTTAAATTACCGATCTATGAATGGCGGCCATCTTGAAAATGGCGGCCATTTTGGAAAAAAAAGTACTGATTGCACACCTTCACATAGTGATCTTACTTTCTGCCAAGTTTCATTCAATTCTATCCATGTTAAGTTTTTCGCCATTTTAACATCATTTTTCAAAATGGCCGCCAAACGTCTCCAACCGATCGCCATTTTTTTTCATGAGTTTGTTCTTCTAATTGTACTTTACAAACATACGAAGTTTAATGAAATTCTATGGTACAGTTTTTGAGATATAAACGTTTTAAATTTTCGGAGGGTACCGATCTTTGAATGGCGGCCATCTTGAAAATGGCGGCCATTTCGAAAAAAAAAGTATTGATTGCACACCTTCACATAGTGATCTTACTTTCTGCCAAGTTTCATTCAATTCTATCCAGGCATCTCCGAGAACTAAGCCGGACAAAAATCATTGGAAAGAAAGAAAGAAAGAAAGAAAGAAAGAATAATAATAATAACAAAGAAACGGAAGAATAACAATATGTCGTCCCGTGACTACGTTCGGGGCGACATAACTAGAATTGCAATTGCGAGCAATAGCAGATGTCGCCCCTGGCAGCCATCTTGAAAATGGCGGCCATTTTGAGAAAAAAAGTACTGATTGCACACCTTCACATAGTGATCTTACTTTCTGCCAAGTTTCATTCAATTCTATCGATGTTAAGTTTTTCGCCATTTTAACATCATTTTTCAAAATGGCCGCCAAACGTCTCCAACCGATCGCCATTTTTTTTCATGAGTTTGTTCTTCTAATTGTACTTTACAAACATACGAAGTTTAATGAAATTCTATGGTACAGTTTTTGAGATATAAACGTTTTAAATTTTCGGAGGGTACCGATCTTTGAATGGCGGCCATCTTGAAAATGGCGGCCATTTCGAAAAAAAAAGTATTGATTGCACATCTTCACATAGTGATCTTACTTTCTGCCAAGTTTCATTCAATTCTATCCAGGCATCTCCGAGAACTAAGCCGGACAAAAATCATTGGAAAGAAAGAAAGAAAGAATAATAATAATAACAAAGAAACGGAAGAATAACAATATGTCGTCCCGTGACTACGTTCGGGGCGACATAATAACTAGAATTGCAATTGCGAGCAATAGCAGATGTCGCCCCTGGCAGCCATCTAGAAAATGGCGGCCATTTCGAAAAAAAAAGTATTGATTGCACACCTTCACATAGTGATCTTACTTTCTGCCAAGTTTCATTCAATTCTATCCATGTTAAGTTTTTCGCCATTTTAACATCATTTTTCAAAATGGCCGCCAAACGTCTCCAACCGATCGCCATTTTTTTTCATCAGTTTGTTCTTCTAATTGTACTTTACAAACCTACGAAGTTTAATGAAATTCTATGGTACAGTTTTTGAGATATAAACGTTTTAAATTTTCGGAGGGTACCGATCTTTGAATGGCGGCCATCTTGAAAATGGCGGCCATTTCGAAAAAAAAAGTATTGATTGCACATCTTCACATAGTGATCTTACTTTCTGCCAAGTTTCATTCAATTCTATCCAGGCATCTCCGAGAACTAAGCCGGACAAAAATCATTGGAAAGAAAGAAAGAAAGAAAGAAAGAAAGAAAGAATAATAATAATAATAACAAAGAAACGGAAGAATAACAATATGTCGTCCCGTGACTACGTTCGGGGCGACATAACTAGAATTGCAATTGCGAGCAATAGCAGATGTCGCCCCTGGCAGCCATCTTGAAAATGGCGGCCATTTCGAAAAAAAAGTATTGATTGCACACCTTCACATAGTGATCTTACTTTCTGCCAAGTTTCATTCAATTCTATCCATGTTAAGTTTTTCGCCATTTTAACATCATTTTTCAAAATGGCCGCCAAACGTCTCCAACCGATCGCCATTTTTTTTCATCAGTTTGTTCTTCTAATTGTACTTGACAAACCTACGAAGTTTAATGAAATTCTATGGTACAGTTTTTGAGATATAAACGTTTTAAATTTTCGGAGGGTACCGATCTTTGAATGGCGGCCATCTTGAAAATGGCGGCCATTTCGAAAAAAAAAGTATTGATTGCACATCTTCACATAGTGATCTTACTTTCTGCCAAGTTTCATTCAATTCTATCCAGGCATCTCCGAGAACTAAGCCGGACAAAAATCATTGGAAAGAAAGAAAGAAAGAATAATAATAACTAGAATTGCAATTGCGAGCAATAGCAGATGTCGCCCCTGGCAGCCATCTTGAAAATGGCGGCCATTTCGAAAAAAAAAGTATTGATTGCCCACCTTCACATAGTGATCTTACTTTCTGCCAAGTTTCATTCAATTCTATCCATGTTAAGTTTTTCGCCATTTTAACATCATTTTTCAAAATGGCCGCCAAACGTCTCCAACCGATCGCCATTTTTTTTCATCAGTTTGTTCTTCTAATTGTACTTTACAAACATACGAAGTTTAATGAAATTCTATGGTACAGTTTTTGAGATATAAACGTGTTAAATTACCGATCTATGAATGGCGGCCATCTTGAAAATGGCGGCCATTTTGGAAAAAAAAGTACTGATTGCACACCTTCACATAGTGATCTTACTTTCTGCCAAGTTTCATTCAATTCTATCCATGTTAAGTTTTTCGCCATTTTAACATCATTTTTCAAAATGGCCGCCAAACGTCTCCAACCGATCGCCATTTTTTTTCATGAGTTTGTTCTTGTAATTGTACTTTACAAACATACGAAGTTTAATGAAATTCTATGGTACAGTTTTTGAGATATAAACGTTTTAAATTTTCGGAGGGTACCGATCTTTGAATGGCGGCCATCTTGAAAATGGCGGCCATTTCGAAAAAAAAAGTATTGATTGCACACCTTCACATAGTGATCTTACTTTCTGCCAAGTTTCATTCAATTCTATCCAGGCATCTCCGAGAACTAAGCCGGACAAAAATCATTGGAAAGAAAGAAAGAAAGAAAGAAAGAAAGAATAATAATAATAACAAAGAAACGGAAGAATAACAATATGTCGTCCCGTGACTACGTTCGGGGCGACATAATAATAACTAGAATTGCAATTGCGAGCAATAGCAGATGTCGCCCCTGGCAGCCATCTTGAAAATGGCGGCCATTTCGAAAAAAAAGTATTGATTGCACACCTTCACATAGTGATCTTACTTTCTGCCAAGTTTCATTCAATTCTATCCATGTTAAGTTTTTCGCCATTTTAACATCATTTTTCAAAATGGCCGCCAAACGTCTCCAACCGATCGCCATTTTTTTTCATGAGTTTGTTCTTCTAATTGTACTTTACAAACATACGAAGTTTAATGAAATTCTATGGTACAGTTTTTGAGATATAAACGTTTTAAATTTTCGGAGGGTACCGATCTTTGAATGGCGGCCATCTTGAAAATGGCGGCCATTTCGAAAAAAAAAGTATTGATTGCACACCTTCACATAGTGATCTTACTTTCTGCCAAGTTTCATTCAATTCTATCCAGGCATCTCCGAGAACTAAGCCGGACAAAAATCATTGGAAAGAAAGAAAGAAAGAAAGAAAGAAAGAATAATAATAACTAGAATTGCAATTGCGAGCAATAGCAGATGTCGCCCCTGGCAGCCATCTTGAAAATGGCGGCCATTTTGGGAAAAAAAGTATTGATTGCACACCTTCACATAGTGATCTTACTTTCTGCCAAGTTTCATTCAATTCTATCCATGTTAAGTTTTTCGCCATTTTAACATCATTTTTCAAAATGGCCGCCAAACGTCTCCAACCGATCGCCATTTTTTTTCATCAGTTTGTTCTTCTAATTGTACTTTACAAACATACGAAGTTTAATGAAATTCTATGGTACAGTTTTTGAGATATAAACGTTTTAAATTTTCGGAGGGTACCGATCTTTGAATGGCGGCCATCTTGAAAATGGCGGCCATTTGGGAAAAAAAAGTATTGATTGCACACCTTCACATAGTGATCTTACTTTCTGCCAAGTTTCATTCAATTCTATCCAGGCATCTCCGAGAACTAAGCCGGACAAAAATCATTGGAAAGAAAGAAAGAAAGAAAGAAAGAAAGAATAATAATAATAACAAAGAAACGGAAGAATAACAATATGTCGTCCCGTGACTACGTTCGGGGCGACATAATAACAAAGAAACGGAAGAATAACAATATGTCGTCCCGTGACTACGTTCGGGGCGACATAATAATAATAACAAAGAAACGGAAGAATAACAATATGTCGTCCCGTGACTACGTTCGGGGCGACATAATAATAACAAAGAAACGGAAGAATAACAATATGTCGTCCCGTGACTACGTTCGGGGCGACATAATAATAACAATATGTCGTCCCGTGACTACGTTCGGGGCGACATAATAATAATAATAATAACAAAGAAACGGAAGAATAACAATATGTCGTCCCGTGACTACGTTCGGGGCGACATAATAATAACTAGAATTGCAATTGCGAGCAATAGCAGATGTCGCCCCTGGCAGCCATCTTGAAAATGGCGGCCATTTCGAAAAAAAAAGTATTGATTGCACACCTTCACATAGTGATCTTACTTTCTGCCAAGTTTCATTCAATTCTATCCATGTTAAGTTTTTCGCCATTTTAACATCATTTTTCAAAATGGCCGCCAAACGTCTCCAACCGATCGCCATTTTTTTTCATCAGTTTGTTCTTCTAATTGTACTTTACAAACATACGAAGTTTAATGAAATTCTATGGTACAGTTTTTGAGATATAAACGTGTTAAATTACCGATCTATGAATGGCGGCCATCTTGAAAATGGCGGCCATTTTGAAAAAAAAAGTACTGATTGCACACCTTCACATAGTGATCTTACTTTCTGCCAAGTTTCATTCAATTCTATCCAGGCATCTCCGAGAACTAAGCCGGACAAAAATTATTGGAAAGAAAGAAAGAATAACTAGAATTGCAATTGCGAGCAATAGCAGATGTCGCCCCTGGCAGCCATCTTGAAAATGGCGGCCATTTCGAAGAAAAAGTATTGATTGCACACCTTCACATAGTGATCTTACTTTCTGCCAAGTTTCATTCAATTCTATCCATGTTAAGTTTTTCGCCATTTTAACATCATTTTTCAAAATGGCCGCCAAACGTCTCCAACCGATCGCCATTTTTTTTCATCAGTTTGTTCTTCTAATTGTACTTTACAAACCTACGAAGTTTAATGAAATTCTATGGTACAGTTTTTGAGATATAAACGTTTTAAATTTTCGGAGGGTACCGATCTTTGAATGGCGGCCATCTTGAAAATGGCGGCCATTTCGAAAAAAAAAGTATTGATTGCACATCTTCACATAGTGATCTTACTTTCTGCCAAGTTTCATTCAATTCTATCCAGGCATCTCCGAGAACTAAGCCGGACAAAAATCATTGGAAAGAAAGAAAGAATAATAATAATAACAAAGAAACGGAAGAATAACAATATGTCGTCCCGTGACTACGTTCGGGGCGACATAATAATAACAAAGAAACGGAAGAATAACAATATGTCGTCCCGTGACTACGTTCGGGGCGACATAATAACTAGAATTGCAATTGCGAGCAATAGCAGATGTCGCCCCTGGCAGCCATCTAGAAAATGGCGGCCATTTCGAAAAAAAAGTATTGATTGCACACCTTCACATAGTGATCTTACTTTCTGCCAAGTTTCATTCAATTCTATCCATGTTAAGTTTTTCGCCATTTTAACATCATTTTTCAAAATGGCCGCCAAACGTCTCCAACCGATCGCCATTTTTTTTCATCAGTTTGTTCTTCTAATTGTACTTTACAAACCTACGAAGTTTAATGAAATTCTATGGTACAGTTTTTGAGATATAAACGTGTTAAATTACCGATCTATGAATGGCGGCCATCTTGAAAATGGCGGCCATTTCGAAAAAAAAAGTATTGATTGCACACCGTCACATAGTGATCTTACTTTCTGCCAAGTTTCATTCAATTCTATCCAGGCATCTCCGAGAACTAAGCCGGACAAAAATCATTGGAAAGAAAGAAAGAATAATAATAACAAAGAAACGGAAGAATAACAATATGTCGTCCCGTGACTACGTTCGGGGCGACATAATAATAACTAGAATTGCAATTGCGAGCAATAGCAGATGTCGCCCCTGGCAGCCATCTTGAAAATGGCGGCCATTTCGAAAAAAAAAGTATTGATTGCACACCTTCACATAGTGATCTTACTTTCTGCCAAGTTTCATTCAATTCTATCCATGTTAAGTTTTTCGCCATTTTAACATCATTTTTCAAAATGGCCGCCAAACGTCTCCAACCGATCGCCATTTTTTTTCATCAGTTTGTTCTTCTAATTGTACTTTACAAACATACGAAGTTTAATGAAATTCTATGGTACAGTTTTTGAGATATAAACGTGTTAAATTACCGATCTATGAATGGCGGCCATCTTGAAAATGGCGGCCATTTTGAAAAAAAAAGTACTGATTGCACACCTTCACATAGTGATCTTACTTTCTGCCAAGTTTCATTCAATTCTATCCAGGCATCTCCGAGAACTAAGCCGGACAAAAATCATTGGAAAGAAAGAAAGAATAATAACTAGAATTGCAATTGCGAGCAATAGCAGATGTCGCCCCTGGCAGCCATCTTGAAAATGGCGGCCATTTCGAAAAAAAAAGTATTGATTGCCCACCTTCACATAGTGATCTTACTTTCTGCCAAGTTTCATTCAATTCTATCCATGTTAAGTTTTTCGCCATTTTAACATCATTTTTCAAAATGGCCGCCAAACGTCTCCAACCGATCGCCATTTTTTTTCATCAGTTTGTTCTTCTAATTGTACTTTACAAACATACGAAGTTTAATGAAATTCTATGGTACAGTTTTTGAGATATAAACGTGTTAAATTACCGATCTATGAATGGCGGCCATCTTGAAAATGGCGGCCATTTTGGAAAAAAAAGTACTGATTGCACACCTTCACATAGTGATCTTACTTTCTGCCAAGTTTCATTCAATTCTATCCATGTTAAGTTTTTCGCCATTTTAACATCATTTTTCAAAATGGCCGCCAAACGTCTCCAACCGATCGCCATTTTTTTTCATGAGTTTGTTCTTCTAATTGTACTTTACAAACATACGAAGTTTAATGAAATTCTATGGTACAGTTTTTGAGATATAAACGTTTTAAATTTTCGGAGGGTACCGATCTTTGAATGGCGGCCATCTTGAAAATGGCGGCCATTTCGAAAAAAAAAGTATTGATTGCACACCTTCACATAGTGATCTTACTTTCTGCCAAGTTTCATTCAATTCTATCCAGGCATCTCCGAGAACTAAGCCGGACAAAAATCATTGGAAAGAAAGAAAGAAAGAAAGAAAGAAAGAATAATAATAATAACAAAGAAACGGAAGAATAACAATATGTCGTCCCGTGACTACGTTCGGGGCGACATAATAACAAAGAAACGGAAGAATAACAATATGTCGTCCCGTGACTACGTTCGGGGCGACATAATAACTAGAATTGCAATTGCGAGCAATAGCAGATGTCGCCCCTGGCAGCCATCTTGAAAATGGCGGCCATTTCGAAAAAAAAAGTATTGATTGCACACCTTCACATAGTGATCTTACTTTCTGCCAAGTTTCATTCAATTCTATCCATGTTAAGTTTTTCGCCATTTTAACATCATTTTTCAAAATGGCCGCCAAACGTCTCCAACCGATCGCCATTTTTTTTCATCAGTTTGTTCTTCTAATTGTACTTTACAAACATACGAAGTTTAATGAAATTCTATGGTACAGTTTTTGAGATATAAACGTGTTAAATTACCGATCTATGAATGGCGGCCATCTTGAAAATGGCGGCCATTTTGAAAAAAAAAGTACTGATTGCACACCTTCACATAGTGATCTTACTTTCTGCCAAGTTTCATTCAATTCTATCCAGGCATCTCCGAGAACTAAGCCGGACAAAAATCATTGGAAAGAAAGAAAGAATAACTAGAATTGCAATTGCGAGCAATAGCAGATGTCGCCCCTGGCAGCCATCTTGAAAATGGCGGCCATTTTGAAAAAAAAAGTACTGATTGCACACCTTCACATAGTGATCTTACTTTCTGCCAAGTTTCATTCAATTCTATCGATGTTAAGTTTTTCGCCATTTTAACATCATTTTTCAAAATGGCCGCCAAACGTCTCCAACCGATCGCCATTTTTTTTCATGAGTTTGTTCTTCTAATTGTACTTTACAAACATACGAAGTTTAATGAAATTCTATGGTACAGTTTTTGAGATATAAACGTTTTAAATTTTCGGAGGGTACCGATCTTTGAATGGCGGCCATCTTGAAAATGGCGGCCATTTGGGAAAAAAAAGTATTGATTGCACACCTTCACATAGTGATCTTACTTTCTGCCAAGTTTCATTCAATTCTATCCAGGCATCTCCGAGAACTAAGCCGGACAAAAATCATTGGAAAGAAAGAAAGAAAGAAAGAAAGAAAGAAAGAATAATAATAATAATAACAAAGAAACGGAAGAATAACAATATGTCGTCCCGTGACTACGTTCGGGGCGACATAATAATAACAAAGAAACGGAAGAATAACAATATGTCGTCCCGTGACTACGTTCGGGGCGACATAATAACAAAGAAACGGAAGAATAACAATATGTCGTCCCGTGACTACGTTCGGGGCGACATAATAATAACAAAGAAACGGAAGAATAACAATATGTCGTCCCGTGACTACGTTCGGGGCGACATAATAATAATAATAATAACAAAGAAACGGAAGAATAACAATATGTCGTCCCGTGACTACGTTCGGGGCGACATAATTAAAATTTACGTTTCGCGAAACGTGAGATGTCCCCTCCCGTGCCCATTTTATGCCTGTTCTCTTCAACAAGTTGAAGAAACCCTTAATATTGATTGAAAATGGCTGCAGTTATGTATTGTATTTATCTGGCCTTAACTAGCAAATGACAGCTTTCATCCTTATCAAAGAGATTTTATACCTCCCCTACAGCCATGCCTATAAATCTCTAATTATAATGAAAGTGATAATTTCATTACAATTCACATAAATCTATGTATAAAGGAATTTTCATATGTATTATAAATTTATCCCCAAAAAAGAATGTTATCAATGGTCGCTGCCACCCCAACATTCAATGAAAAGTTACTGAGATATAGATACAGTTTTACATGATCATGATGATGATCAAATCTTTATGAAATTTTGTACAACTTCCGAAATATAGCTGTTAAAATCTTCATGAAACTTAGCACAATCTGAGCACAATAAACAACTAGTATCTTCATGAAACTTTGTACAATGAAAGCATGAATAGCTGTTCAGATATGAAAATAAAATCAAAATTTAAACCCAATCTGTTGAAATCAACAACAGAAAATGGGCCATGAAAAATACCATGTCTTACCAAGTCTTTCAATCCTAACCTATTATAATGTCAATTTACAACAAGAAATTGGACATGAAAAAATATCACATCCTATTCAGTCATTCAAACTTAACTTTAAAAAATACCTACATTAACAACAAGAAATAGCACATGGAAAAAAAGCTGAAAAATATCACATCCTTTCGCCATCACCCTTATACCCTGTATACCAAGTTTCATTGAAATCGGACAATGTTTACATTTTTCACCATTTTCGGGGGCCATCTTGAAAATGGCGGCCATTACAAAAATTCCGACAATGCGCCGTCAGTCCCCATCACCTATATACCCTGTATACCAAGATTCGTTGAAATCGGACAATGTTTACATTTTTCGCCATTTTCGGCCGCCATCTTGAAAATGGCGGCCATTACAAAACTTCCGACAATGCGCCGTCAGTTGCCATCACCCTTATACCCTGTATACCAAGTTTCATTGAAATTGGACAATGTTTACATTTTTCGCGATTTTCGGCGGCCATCTTGAAAATGGCGGCCATTACAGAAATTCCGACAATGCGCCATCAGTCGCCATCACCGTTATACCCTGTATACCAAGTTTCGTTGAAATTGGACAATGTTTACATTTTTCGCCATTTTTGGCGGCCATCTTGGAAATGGCGGCCATTTTGAAATTATAAACCGCAAAAAACACTGTAGGACCTTGGGACCTATCACCCCTCCAAGTTTCATATTGATCGGTCCATCCATTTCCGAGGAGATAGCCGGACAAGTTCGTGCATCAGGTTGACGGAAGAAAAAGAAAAAAGTATAATAATAAAATTTACGTTTCGCGAAACGTGAGATGTCCCCTCCCGTGCCCATTTTATGCCTGTTCTCTTCAACAAGTTGAAGAGTCGCCATCACCGATATACACTGTATACCAAGTTTCGTTAAAATCAGACTTTATATTTTTTGCCATTTTCAGCAGCCATCTTAAAAATGGAGGCCATTACGGAAATTCCGAAAATGCGCCGTGAGTCGCCATCACCCATATACCCTGTATACCAAGTTTCGTTGAAATCAGACAATGTTTACATTTTTCACCATTTGGCGGCCATCTTGAAAATGGCGGCCATTACAAAAATTCCGACAATGCGCCGTCAGTCGCCATCACCCTTATACCCTGTATACCAAGTTTCATTGAAATCGGACAATGTTTACATTTTTCACCATTTTCGGGGGCCATCTTGAAAATGGCGGGCATTACAAAAATTCCGACAATGCGCCGTCAGTCCCCATCACCTATATACCCTGTATACCAAGATTCGTTGAAATCGGACAATGTTTACATTTTTCGCCATTTTCGGCCGCCATCTTGAAAATGGCGGCCATTACAAAACTTCCGACAATGCGCCGTCAGTTGCCATCACCCTTATACCCTGTATACCAAGTTTCATTGAAATTGGACAATGTTTACATTTTTCGCGATTTTCGGCGGCCATCTTGAAAATGGCGGCCATTACAGAAATTCCGACAATGCGCCATCAGTCGCCATCACCGTTATACCCTGTATACCAAGTTTCGTTGAAATTGGACAATGTTTACATTTTTCGCCATTTTTGGCGGCCATCTTGGAAATGGCGGCCATTTTGAAATTATAAACCGCAAAAAACACTGTAGGACCTTGGGACCTATCACCCCTCCAAGTTTCATATTGATCGGTCCATCCATTTCCGAGGAGATAGCCGGACAAGTTCGTGCATCAGGTTGACGGAAGAAAAAGAAAAAAGTATAATAATAAGAATTAAAATTTACGTTTCGCGAAACGTGAGATGTCCCCTCCCGTGCCCATTTTATGCCTGTTCTCTTCAACAAGTTGAAGAGTCGCCATCACCGATATACACTGTATACCAAGTTTCGTTAAAATCAGACTTTATATTTTTTGCCATTTTCAGCAGCCATCTTAAAAATGGAGGCCATTACGGAAATTCCGAAAATGCGCCGTGAGTCGCCATCACCCATATACCCTGTATACCAAGTTTCGTTGAAATCAGACAATGTTTACATTTTTCACCATTTGGCGGCCATCTTGAAAATGGCGGCCATTACAAAAATTCCGACAATGCGCCGTCAGTCGCCATCACCCTTATACCCTGTATACCAAGTTTCATTGAAATCGGACAATGTTTACATTTTTCACCATTTTCGGGGGCCATCTTGAAAATGGCGGCCATTACAAAAATTCCGACAATGCGCCGTCAGTCCCCATCACCTATATACCCTGTATACCAAGATTCGTTGAAATCGGACAATGTTTACATTTTTCGCCATTTTCGGCCGCCATCTTGAAAATGGCGGCCATTACAAAACTTCCGACAATGCGCCGTCAGTTGCCATCACCCTTATACCCTGTATACCAAGTTTCATTGAAATTGGACAATGTTTACATTTTTCGCGATTTTCGGCGGCCATCTTGAAAATGGCGGCCATTACAGAAATTCCGACAATGCGCCATCAGTCGCCATCACCGTTATACCCTGTATACCAAGTTTCGTTGAAATTGGACAATGTTTACATTTTTCGCCATTTTTGGCGGCCATCTTGGAAATGGCGGCCATTTTGAAATTATAAACCGCAAAAAACACTGTAGGACCTTGGGACCTATCACCCCTCCAAGTTTCATATTGATCGGTCCATCCATTTCCGAGGAGATAGCCGGACAAGTTCGTGCATCAGGTTGACGGAAGAAAAAGAAAAAAGTATAATAATAAGAAAAATAAGAAACGGAGTAAAAACAATATGTCCCCGACGACACTTCGTGGTCGGGGACATAATAAGAAAAACTAGAATTGCAATTGCGAGCAATAGCAGATGTCGCCCCTGGCAGCCATCTTGAAAATGGCGGCCATTTCGAAAAAAAAAGTATTGATTGCACACCTTCACATAGTGATCTTACTTTCTGCCAAGTTTCATTCAATTCTATCCATGTTAAGTTTTTCGCCATTTTAACATCATTTTTCAAAATGGCCGCCAAACGTCTCCAACCGATCGCCATTTTTTTTCATCAGTTTGTTCTTCTAATTGTACTTTACAAACATACGAAGTTTAATGAAATTCTATGGTACAGTTTTTGAGATATAAACGTGTTAAATTACCGATCTATGAATGGCGGCCATCTTGAAAATGGCGGCCATTTTGAAAAAAAAAGTACTGATTGCACACCTTCACATAGTGATCTTACTTTCTGCCAAGTTTCATTCAATTCTATCCAGGCATCTCCGAGAACTAAGCCGGACAAAAATCATTGGAAAGAAAGAAAGAATAACTAGAATTGCAATTGCGAGCAATAGCAGATGTCGCCCCTGGCAGCCATCTTGAAAATGGCGGCCATTTTGAGAAAAAAAGTACTGATTGCACACCTTCACATAGTGATCTTACTTTCTGCCAAGTTTCATTCAATTCTATCGATGTTAAGTTTTTCGCCATTTTAACATCATTTTTCAAAATGGCCGCCAAACGTCTCCAACCGATCGCCATTTTTTTTCATGAGTTTGTTCTTCTAATTGTACTTTACAAACATACGAAGTTTAATGAAATTCTATGGTACAGTTTTTGAGATATAAACGTTTTAAATTTTCGGAGGGTACCGATCTTTGAATGGCGGCCATCTTGAAAATGGCGGCCATTTCGAAAAAAAAAGTATTGATTGCACATCTTCACATAGTGATCTTACTTTCTGCCAAGTTTCATTCAATTCTATCCAGGCATCTCCGAGAACTAAGCCGGACAAAAATCATTGGAAAGAAAGAAAGAAAGAATAATAATAACTAGAATTGCAATTGCGAGCAATAGCAGATGTCGCCCCTGGCAGCCATCTTGAAAATGCGATTTTTTTTCATCAGTTTGTTCTTCTAATTGTGCTTTACAAACCTACGAAGTTTAATGAAATTCTATGGTACAGTTTTTGAGATTTACCGATCTATGAATGGCGGCCATCTTGAAAATGGCGGTCATTTTGAAAAAAAAAGTATTGATTGCACACCTTCACATAGTGATCTTACTTTCTGCCAAGTTTCATTCAATTCTATCCATGTTAAGTTTTTCGCCATTTTAACATCATTTTTCAAAATGGCCGTCAAACGTCTCCAACCGATCGCCATTTTTTTTCATCAGTTTGTTCTTCTAATTGTACTTTACAAACCTACGAAGTTTAATGAAATTCTATGGTACAGTTTTTGAGATATAAACGTTTTAAATTTTCGGAGGGTACCGATCTTTGAATGGCGGCCATCTTGAAAATGGCGGCCATTTCGAAAAAAAAAGTATTGATTGCACATCTTCACATAGTGATCTTACTTTCTGCCAAGTTTCATTCAATTCTATCCAGGCATCTCCGAGAACTAAGCCGGACAAAAATCATTGGAAAGAAAGAAAGAAAGAAAGAAAGAAAGAAAGAAAGAATAATAATAACAAAGAAACGGAAGAATAACAATATGTCGTCCCGTGACTACGTTCGGGGCGACATAATAACAAAGAAACGGAAGAATAACAATATGTCGTCCCGTGACTACGTTCGGGGCGACATAATAATAATAATAACAAAGAAACGGAAGAATAACAATATGTCGTCCCGTGACTACGTTCGGGGCGACATAATAATAATAAGAAACCGGACAAAAACAATATGTCTCCCAAAACTTTGTTTGGGAGACATAACTAGAATTGCAATTGCGAGCAATAGCAGATGTCGCCCCTGGCAGCCATCTAGAAAATGGCGGCCATTTCGAAAAAAAAGTATTGATTGCACACCTTCACATAGTGATCTTACTTTCTGCCAAGTTTCATTCAATTCTATCCATGTTAAGTTTTTCGCCATTTTAACATCATTTTTCAAAATGGCCGCCAAACGTCTCCAACCGATCGCCATTTTTTTTCATCAGTTTGTTCTTCTAATTGTACTTTACAAACCTACGAAGTTTAATGAAATTCTATGGTACAGTTTTTGAGATATAAACGTGTTAAATTACCGATCTATGAATGGCGGCCATCTTGAAAATGGCGGCCATTTTGAAAAAAAAAGTTTTGATTGCACACCTTCACATAGTGATCTAACTTTCTGCCAAGTTTCATTCAATTCTATCAAGGCATCTCCGAGAACTAAGCCGGACAAAAATCATTGGAAAGAAAGAATAATAACAAAGAAACGGAAGAATAACAATATGTCGTCCCGTGACTACGTTCGGGGCGACATAATAACAAAGAAACGGAAGAATAACAATATGTCGTCCCGTGACTACGTTCGGGGCGACATAATAATAACAAAGAAACGGAAGAATAACAATATGTCGTCCCGTGACTACGTTCGGGGCGACATAATAACTAGAATTGCAATTGCGAGCAATAGCAGATGTCGCCCCTGGCAGCCATCTAGAAAATGGCGGCCATTTCGAAAAAAAAGTATTGATTGCACACCTTCACATAGTGATCTTACTTTCTGCCAAGTTTCATTCAATTCTATCCATGTTAAGTTTTTCGCCATTTTAACATCATTTTTCAAAATGGCCGCCAAACGTCTCCAACCGATCGCCATTTTTTTTCATCAGTTTGTTCTTCTAATTGTACTTTACAAACCTACGAAGTTTAATGAAATTCTATGGTACAGTTTTTGAGATATAAACGTGTTAAATTACCGATCTATGAATGGCGGCCATCTTGAAAATGGCGGCCATTTTGAAAAAAAAAGTATTGATTGCACACCGTCACATAGTGATCTTACTTTCTGCCAAGTTTCATTCAATTCTATCCAGGCATCTCCGAGAACTAAGCCGGACAAAAATCATTGGAAAGAAAGAAAGAATAATAATAACAAAGAAACGGAAGAATAACAATATGTCGTCCCGTGACTACGTTCGGGGCGACATAATAAGAAACGGAGTAAAAACAATATGTCCCCGACGACACTTCGTGGTCGGGGACATAATAATAACAAAGAAACGGAAGAATAACAATATGTCGTCCCGTGACTACGTTCGGGGCGACATAATAATAATAATAATAATAACTAGAATTGCAATTGCGAGCAATAGCAGATGTCGCCCCTGGCAGCCATCTTGAAAATGGCGGCCATTTTGGGAAAAAAAGTATTGATTGCACACCTTCACATAGTGATCTTACTTTCTGCCAAGTTTCATTCAATTCTATCCATGTTAAGTTTTTCGCCATTTTAACATCATTTTTCAAAATGGCCGCCAAACGTCTCCAACCGATCGCCATTTTTTTTCATCAGTTTGTTCTTCTAATTGTACTTTACAAACATACGAAGTTTAATGAAATTCTATGGTACAGTTTTTGAGATATAAACGTTTTAAATTTTCGGAGGGTACCGATCTTTGAATGGCGGCCATCTTGAAAATGGCGGCCATTTGGGAAAAAAAAGTATTGATTGCACACCTTCACATAGTGATCTTACTTTCTGCCAAGTTTCATTCAATTCTATCCAGGCATCTCCGAGAACTAAGCCGGACAAAAATCATTGGAAAGAAAGAAAGAAAGAAAGAAAGAAAGAATAATAATAATAACAAAGAAACGGAAGAATAACAATATGTCGTCCCGTGACTACGTTCGGGGCGACATAATAACAAAGAAACGGAAGAATAACAATATGTCGTCCCGTGACTACGTTCGGGGCGACATAACTAGAATTGCAATTGCGAGCAATAGCAGATGTCGCCCCTGGCAGCCATCTTAAAAATGGCGGCCATTTTGAAAAAAAAAAGTACTGATTGCACACCTTCACATAGTGATCTTACTTTCTGCCAAATTTCATTCAATTCTATCCATGTTAAGTTTTTCGCCATTTTAACATCATTTTTCAAAATGGCCGCCAAACGCCTCCAACCGATCGCGATTTTTTTTCATCAGTTTGTTCTTCTAATTGTACTTTACAAACATGCGAAGTTTAATGAAATTCTATGGTACAGTTTTTGAGATATAAACGTTTTAAATTTTCGGAGGGTACTGATCTTTGAATGGCGGCCATCTTAAAAATGGCGGCCATTTTGAAAAAAAAAGTATTGATTGCACACCTTCACATAGTGATCTTACTTTCTGCCAAGTTTCATTCAATTGTATCCAGGCATCTCCGAGAACTAAGCCGGACAAAAATCATTGGAAAGAAAGAATAATAACTAGAATTGCAATTGCGAGCAATAGCAGATGTCGCCCCTGGCAGCCATCTAGAAAATGGCGGCCATTTCGAAAAAAAAGTATTGATTGCACACCTTCACATAGTGATCTTACTTTCTGCCAAGTTTCATTCAATTCTATCCATGTTAAGTTTTTCGCCATTTTAACATCATTTTTCAAAATGGCCGCCAAACGTCTCCAACCGATCGCCATTTTTTTTCATCAGTTTGTTCTTCTAATTGTACTTTACAAACCTACGAAGTTTAATGAAATTCTATGGTACAGTTTTTGAGATATAAACGTGTTAAATTACCGATCTATGAATGGCGGCCATCTTGAAAATGGCGGCCATTTTGAAAAAAAAAGTTTTGATTGCACACCTTCACATAGTGATCTAACTTTCTGCCAAGTTTCATTCAATTCTATCAAGGCATCTCCGAGAACTAAGCCGGACAAAAATCATTGGAAAGAAAGAATAATAACAAAGAAACGGAAGAATAACTAGAATTGCAATTGCGAGCAATAGCAGATGTCGCCCCTGGCAGCCATCTTGAAAATGGCGGCCATTTCGAAAAAAAAAGTATTGATTGCACACCTTCACATAGTGATCTTACTTTCTGCCAAGTTTCATTCAATTCTATCCATGTTAAGTTTTTCGCCATTTTAACATCATTTTTCAAAATGGCCGCCAAACGTCTCCAACCGATCGCCATTTTTTTTCATCAGTTTGTTCTTCTAATTGTACTTTACAAACATACGAAGTTTAATGAAATTCTATGGTACAGTTTTTGAGATATAAACGTGTTAAATTACCGATCTATGAATGGCGGCCATCTTGAAAATGGCGGCCATTTTGAAAAAAAAAGTATTGATTGCACACCTTCACATAGTGATCTTACTTTCTGCCAAGTTTCATTCAATTCTATCCATGTTAAGTTTTTCGCCATTTTAACATCATTTTTCAAAATGGCCGTCAAACGTCTCCAACCGATCGCCATTTTTTTTCATCAGTTTGTTCTTCTAATTGTACTTTACAAACCTACGAAGTTTAATGAAATTCTATGGTACAGTTTTTGAGATATAAACGTTTTAAATTTTCGGAGGGTACCGATCTTTGAATGGCGGCCATCTTGAAAATGGCGGCCATTTCGAAAAAAAAAGTATTGATTGCACATCTTCACATAGTGATCTTACTTTCTGCCAAGTTTCATTCAATTCTATCCAGGCATCTCCGAGAACTAAGCCGGACAAAAATCATTGGAAAGAAAGAAAGAATAACTAGAATTGCAATTGCGAGCAATAGCAGATGTCGCCCCTGGCAGCCATCTTGAAAATGGCGGCCATTTCGAAAAAAAAAGTATTGATTGCCCACCTTCACATAGTGATCTTACTTTCTGCCAAGTTTCATTCAATTCTATCCATGTTAAGTTTTTCGCCATTTTAACATCATTTTTCAAAATGGCCGCCAAACGTCTCCAACCGATCGCCATTTTTTTTCATCAGTTTGTTCTTCTAATTGTACTTTACAAACATACGAAGTTTAATGAAATTCTATGGTACAGTTTTTGAGATATAAACGTGTTAAATTACCGATCTATGAATGGCGGCCATCTTGAAAATGGCGGCCATTTTGGAAAAAAAAGTACTGATTGCACACCTTCACATAGTGATCTTACTTTCTGCCAAGTTTCATTCAATTCTATCCATGTTAAGTTTTTCGCCATTTTAACATCATTTTTCAAAATGGCCGCCAAACGTCTCCAACCGATCGCCATTTTTTTTCATGAGTTTGTTCTTCTAATTGTACTTTACAAACATACGAAGTTTAATGAAATTCTATGGTACAGTTTTTGAGATATAAACGTTTTAAATTTTCGGAGGGTACCGATCTTTGAATGGCGGCCATCTTGAAAATGGCGGCCATTTCGGAAAAAAAAGTATTGATTGCACACCTTCACATAGTGATCTTACTTTCTGCCAAGTTTCATTCAATTCTATCCAGGCATCTCCGAGAACTAAGCCGGACAAAAATCATTGGAAAGAAAGAAAGAAAGAAAGAAAGAAAGAATAATAACTAGAATTGCAATTGCGAGCAATAGCAGATGTCGCCCCTGGCAGCCATCTTGAAAATGGCGGCCATTTCGAAAAAAAAAGTATTGATTGCCCACCTTCACATAGTGATCTTACTTTCTGCCAAGTTTCATTCAATTCTATCCATGTTAAGTTTTTCGCCATTTTAACATCATTTTTCAAAATGGCCGCCAAACGTCTCCAACCGATCGCCATTTTTTTTCATCAGTTTGTTCTTCTAATTGTACTTTACAAACATACGAAGTTTAATGAAATTCTATGGTACAGTTTTTGAGATATAAACGTGTTAAATTACCGATCTATGAATGGCGGCCATCTTGAAAATGGCGGCCATTTTGGAAAAAAAAGTACTGATTGCACACCTTCACATAGTGATCTTACTTTCTGCCAAGTTTCATTCAATTCTATCCATGTTAAGTTTTTCGCCATTTTAACATCATTTTTCAAAATGGCCGCCAAACGTCTCCAACCGATCGCCATTTTTTTTCATGAGTTTGTTCTTCTAATTGTACTTTACAAACATACGAAGTTTAATGAAATTCTATGGTACAGTTTTTGAGATATAAACGTTTTAAATTTTCGGAGGGTACCGATCTTTGAATGGCGGCCATCTTGAAAATGGCGGCCATTTCGAAAAAAAAAGTATTGATTGCACACCTTCACATAGTGATCTTACTTTCTGCCAAGTTTCATTCAATTCTATCCAGGCATCTCCGAGAACTAAGCCGGACAAAAATCATTGGAAAGAAAGAAAGAAAGAAAGAAAGAAAGAATAATAATAATAACAAAGAAACGGAAGAATAACAATATGTCGTCCCGTGACTACGTTCGGGGCGACATAATAATAACAAAGAAACGGAAGAATAACAATATGTCGTCCCGTGACTACGTTCGGGGCGACATAATAATAATAACAAAGAAACGGAAGAATAACAATATGTCGTCCCGTGACTACGTTCGGGGCGACATAACAATATGTCGTCCCGTGACTACGTTCGGGGCGACATAATAACAAAGAAACGGAAGAATAACAATATGTCGTCCCGTGACTACGTTCGGGGCGACATAATAATAATCACTAAAACAATATGTCCCTTCGAGAAGGGGAGACATAATTACATATCTCTTTTAATTCTTTCTTATCTAATACTGAAATTATCATTTAATGGCAAACTTGTGTCTTTCAATTACAATCACTGTCATTTTTTACTTGTTATTTTTTGTATTTAAACAAAATTGTATTACATGTATCTCCCTTGTTTAAGTCAAAATTTCACAAAATTGTTAATAAGTATTTTCCTTTATATAAAACTGTTATAAAATTGGTAACATTTGATTTTATCACTTGTTATTTGTTTTAAAGACTATTAGCCTTATATAGGAAGTTAATATAAATTAGTATATAGAACTTTATGAAACAAGTGAAACACTGCTTGCTGGGCTGGGAAGATGAATTTTGCCATAGAGACCTTGATTATTGGTGTTGACTTTAATCATTTTCCTTGTATATCATTTAATTTTTACAAGTATATGATTGTACAGAGAATAATAATAGTAATTATAAAAAAATTAGTAAATAACAAAATAATAAAATAGGAAAATGTCGATATCAACAAATATCTCAAACATGTGTACAAACGTGTTACTCCTTGTTCACCAATTAAATGTAAGAATAATGCAAAGTCAAAATATTTTATTACATGTATATGACATGCCATGCTACATAAGGTCATATCAAACCTCATTTTGCATTTGTACTTTAATCTGAAAGTTATTTTTGATTTTTAATGAGTTCTGGACTTTAATAAAAGTAAAAATATAAAATAATATTAAAAACAGACAACTGCATTTATCAGACTGGCAACACTGATGCTAGGAATATGAAATTGCTTATAAATTGTTTTCAACTCAACATAAATAATAAGAACAGCATTACAACATAACATACATATAGCTAAATTATTGCTGAAAGTTGTTCTTAATGCCATTAAATAAATCAAGTTTGTTTCTGACACAAAAACGCATGTCTCCTCATTCCTTCATTAACTGCAAGTATTATGCATATAGTGCAATACATCAAAGTGTGATTCAATATACGTAAGTAGATCTGAACATGTTAATAAAACAATGCTTTGAGAAACCCAGAAAAAATAACTACAAAATGAAGCATGAAAATGAGCTCAGGGACATGGAAATCATATTCATCCAAATAGCAAATCTAGCTGACCTACCATCTAAAGTAACAGAGAGTTTTTTGTGTATTTTCAATGAGTCAGGGTCCAATAAGTGCAAATAAAAACCTAGCAAATATATAAAGCATATAATAAGCACCAGCAAAAATGGAAATCACAAATTAAGCCTTCAAAAATAATAATAATACATTAATGAAACCGGAGCAAACAAAAAGCTAAACAATGACCCTAGCAAAAATAATAATGCACCAATCAATTCTATAAGTAATAATTTCACATTACTCCTAGCAAAGAAAAATGTATGTGGAATAACAAATACTGCCAAGATTGCCATAGAAATATTTTTACCTCATTACTGTGTCTGGCCAATTGACTGATATATGACATGTGGTCCTCTCGTATGGCCTCTAGATTAGCCAATAAGTTGGACTGTGGACTTGGATGAGATGATTCACATGCTGGCCATTTGGAGGGATCAAAGTTCATACTGTACTTGATATAGTGGTACGGGTTGATCTGCATGTCTCCATAGAGAGGAACTACTTCTAATTGCTACATAAATTTTACAAAACAGATGTACATGTATTAGTTCTTCCTCATAAGAGAATATCTTGTTTTATTATACTTTATGTAAATTTCTCTACTTTTAATGCATTTTCATTGGTATACAATGTTAGTTTACTCAATTATCTGCAGGAAAAGAAACAGCGGGTGAAAATTTTTATACTGTCACCCGCTCGTAAAATTCAAGACATTCAGTTTACCATCTTTAGGTGTGTATTAAACGCACGTATGTCTTACACGCACCCCCCTTTTGGACCTTGAAAATAATTCAAACTTCAAAATCAACAAGGTTCCCATTGAAGTCGGTTGTGGTTTGAGTAGAAAAATGTGTTCCACAATAAAGAATACAGCAATAAATTCTTAAATGTTAATAAATATTAAAGTACAACAAACACATTTTGAAGAACAGGAAGCATAGGAATGTTGTGTAAATTTAAAACGTAGTCAGAATACTCGAAACCTGAAATGGACTCCAATATCAATAAATAAAGAACAAAAAATTTCAAAAAGATGGATTGTAATTAAATTATTGCAAAAAATAATATATCTTCAAAACCTTTTTCATTAAAATAATATCTTAACAGTCTGAGGTTCAAAGAGATGTTAAAACCAGGTTAATGTAAAATCAACACTTTACAAGGATTACAGTCACATGGCACATGATAAGATGGAAATAAAAAAGGGGTGGTTCATTTCATACAAAAACGTGTTTCAATCAATTTTTTTCAATATATCATCTCTATATGCGCTGTAAGATCAAAATGATAAAGTAAGTAATGACTAACTTCTACACTAATGAGACAGTGTGCAAAATGGGGTTTCCGAATAGAGAGTCATCATCCTGTCACACTTTGATTAGAAACTGAACCTAAAAAGAGATGTATTGGAATGTATAGTATGCACCCCCCTTATCAAAAACACATTTAAGGGTAAAAAAGTGTGTAATACACACCAGAAGACGGTAATGAAATGAATAAATTTCCAAGAGGGTGAAGGAGTATACTGTAACCCCCCCTGAAAACATTGTCAACCTCAGCTTCGGCTTGATTGACAATGTTTTCTCGGGTTACAATATACTCCATCACCCTCTTAGAAATGTGTCATTTATATAACATCCCACAACCTTTGTTTTGTCAACATGACTGAATGAATACTTTCTTAAGCTTTTGTAACTGTTCATTTCTCAAAATTCCTTTAATAAGTTTATGTTTTTCAGTTAACCAAAACAAATCTTCAGTAGCTCTTTGATTTACTGTTACATTTGTGCAAATGTTGCAAAATATCAACTATGTAAATTATCTAATCTTTTAAGTATCAATTGATTTTTAGCAGATTTATCCCTTTGTCCTGTTACATCTAAGACCTCCTCAAACTTTTATCTTGAAATATTTATAGATTTTATAATTCATCCCCTGTCTTATCACAATCAATTCCTCCTAACTTGAGCTTTTGAATAAGATTTACCTCCCCTGTCTTATTGATGTCATATTCTTTACCTTTAGATATTTATCTATCTTGGACAAATTTATCCTCTTCTTGGAATCCATCTTGTAGATGTTGTTCTGTTCATTGTCAATCATAAACAATCCGCAAGCCATAACCTGACAGGAAAAAAATTAAATTATATATTTTTTACTCACACAGAGGCTAATTCAAGCTATCAAAAAAAAATTGACAATGCAGGTACTTTTATACATGTATATACATGTACTATTTGCTAAGTTTTTCAGATTTAATTAGAAGCAAAATTTGTCTCACCACCAAATACATTTGTGACTGTAGATTTTGTTTTACTTTACACAGGTTTATTTGGTGAAGAATACACCCTTTTAAATGCTTTCAGTTTACTTGAGTTTTTGATAAAAAATACAAAAAGACAGGTTTCTGGTTTATTATAGATTTGGTTTAAAAAGCTCATAACTTTTCACAGGATTTAGTTAGCTCAGATATCCAGTTTACACATGATCCAGTTCATACAGGTCTCTTGTTTATAATGGATTCAGATTAGATAAGTTTCTGGTTAACCCTTTCGCTGAGGAGTCCCGCTTTACCCGGATTTTCACATAGGTTTTATATTTCCCGCTCTTGGAGCAAACATCACGAGTTATCTTTCTTATATTTTATACCCGGATGGAGATAAAAAAATGGTGGATATTTTACAAAAAACTGCATGAAAAAAGACCCAAATTTGATGATTTTATGGGATTTTTTGAAGTTAGGAAAATGAATTTTAGAAATTTTTTGGCAAGATTGGATGCCAGCAGTATGTATTTTGTTTAAAACATGCCAAATCTGTCCAAAATTGATTGGAATGGACATCGATGATTGGAACTTTATTTCTTGAAATAATTTTTATAATTTTTAATGACAAAATTATATATTTAGAGCAATTTTAACGATATTTGGAGAATTTCAACATATCCAGGCGCGGAAACCTTTGTTTGCTGCCGAATCTTCGCATTTTCATTCAAAAACTAAAAAGATCGTGAAGAGAACATATTTTATTAACATTTTTATTCAAATAAAGAATAAATGGCCCAAAATTAATGCTCTAAAACATTAACAAAGAAGTAGCCACTAAGTCTGCCATTTTTTCAGGGAATCCATTGTGCAAGGGTTACTTCCTGCGAGGATTCCATCGGTGAAAGGGTTAATAAAAAGTTCAATTCACATCTGTCATTCCGGTCTTGTTGTTTATTACTTTGTCTTAATTTTCTGCTACACCATATTCTCAATCAAGGTAAAGATAACAAGATCAAATCATGACATGCTGTCTTGCAGTCAATCAATATTGGTCAGGACAAGTTTAAATCAGTTCAGCTCAGATAAAGTCAAACATTGATAATTCATTCCTAACATTTATGAACTGCTATTATTCAGTCTTGATTGACTGTAAGCAAATATGTCTTGTTGTGAACTCGTTATCCTGATTTTGTCTGAAATTTTAGAAATTGTAAGTCAGGATTGGACAAGACAGAAATGGCTGTTTCATATCAAAAGTGTGTTACTAGCGTTATAAAGGGTTCATATAAGACAAATTTCTGTTTTGAAAGGGGTAAGTTTAACAAACTGCACAGTACCAATGACACTGTATATTTTACCTTAACTAACATGTACTTCTCAGCTGGTTCTAAGTACAGTCTACTTTCATACATATTCAAGCAAATATTTATTACATCAGCCAGTAATTCCTCATATCCTGGTGTAGACTGCAGTACTTCTTTTAGCATGTCTCTAATTTTGTTCTGTGTAGCCAGGAACATGGATAAGTTCTGAGATTCTTGTAATGCTTGAGGGTCTGCAATCACTTTCAAAAACTGTGCAGCTCTAAAGATAACAAATAAACAATGATTTATTTGCATAAAAAATCTAAATATTTTTTGCAGTTTCTACAATTGATTTAATAAACGGATTAAAAAATCAATTCATTTCAGTAAGACAATCAGAATATAGAAAATGTTAAAATTGTCAAATTTTCCATCTCTTATACTAGCAGCAATACCTTTCTATTTCCAGGACTTCAATAAAATTTATTTTAACTGACTGTATATCAAGCATACACTGTTTGTCTTTACAAATACTACCATTCAAATTAATCAACCAAAAAAGCCAAATCTATAAATTTTGCGTATATTCTTACTGCAAGCATGTATTCTGATAAAAATTTCATGTCAATATAGAACTGTATAAAAGCTTTATTAATACTGTTAAATCAGAAATTAATCCATTTTTTTGTATTAGTGGATAAAACCACTGCAATAATTAAAAAAACACATTAAAATTTTCCCCATTACTCTCAATTTGTACATTAATATTGCATGAACTACTGCATTACTGTCGATTGTTTACAATAATACAATGTAAATGTACGCAATAATTTCTGAATTGACAGTATTTATTTGAGGAAGAAAGAAAGAAATGCAGCTGTTCCATGTTTATTTTGTTTAAAGCAAAAATACAAGAAGATATCTGAGTGACATGGAAATAGTTTTTCTTCCGTCACTGTTTGGAGCTGCCAGCCCACAGTATAATGCCAAACTAGTAACTAGTCATAAAATCTGGATAATTACATGTACTTACCAAGAAAATGAGTAACATTATGTAATATTTTTATAATAAAACTTTTAAAAGGGAATTTAAAATGTCACTGTAAATGTCTGCAAGTATAAGTATTCACAACACAGTAAATACAAAACAAAATCAATTGTTACGTTTTTCACAGCAATAATATAAACAGATGTTTAAACAATGTTCATATAAATCAATCAATCACCTTTCAGTCAACTAAGGACTAGAATGTGATACGCTTCATTTATTTTTGCATGACGGTGTTTCAGTTATTGACTCTTTTCTGGCAAAGCAGCCTACTTTTTCCATACCAAATGACATAATTTATTTACTTATATACATGTAAATTCGGTGTTCCAGCTAGGCTATTACTTTTAGGATAATATACACTTTACCATGGTTTTAAGAACTAAAACAAGGACATACTATATGGTGTCACTTGAAAAAGAAATATCCATTAAACAATTATTATTTTTATATATTATTAAATTCTCTCCCTATTTTAACACATTTTCAAGTCACTCAATTTTTTTTTATTTACTTGAAAAGTGCTCTGTTTTTTAGGTAAGGTGGACACTAGGAAAAATGTTAATACAAAGGTACATATGTACTTATTTTAATTATCAGTCTCCTAAATTTTGATATGTGACAAATCGTAAGGAAATATCATCTCATCCAGAGAACAAAGTCTACCTTCTACAGAAAAACTGCTTCAATCCATGTATTTCCTGAGGGAAGATGTGGATTTTATTTTATAAATCTGCATTAGTTCACATATTATCCCGTTAGGATTCACATCAAAGGTACAGTCTTTTAAATATATCTAAATACAAAACCCATATATCTGATATGATATCAGATTAGGAATAACAGAGTGTTTTCAAAATTAAAAGATTATATGATATATAATTGTTCCTAAATATTAATTTGGTGATTTATATGGATGTTACACTAAGTGCTTTTCACAATATTGTCTAACAAATAAAAAGCATGGAACTCAGAACTTGAAGAATTATACTTTGAGAGGCTAATACAAAGAAAGATAAATTCACCCAGATAACACCACAATTTAATTGACAAAACACACAACACACAGGCATGTTTGTTTTGAACTAATAACTTTTATAGATGGTAACATAAAATAGTTTAATCTAAAATTAAGATAGCTCTGAATTCTTTGATTTGAAATGACAAATTAAAACACTATAGAACTTTTGTCATTAATACATCCAAACAGAGGAACAAACACAGTATGAGTGATTACTGTTTAAGTAGGAACTAAGAAGGTAGATTGATATATTCCAATAGTCATGATAGTGTTTCATGACCAGGATTCCACAGTAACGGGAAATGTTAACATACATACCTGTTTTAATTTAAACATTCCCTTTCCCTATATTTGTCTTAGTCTAACGTAATCAGAACAAAACAAACATACACGACGGAAAAACAACATTTCCCTCACCTCCTATAAGCTGAGTAATCATTCCTAATACTGGCCTTCATGTTTTTTAACTGATCTAATTCAGCAAAAGTGTTTATAAACTTTCCTAAGGTCAAAAGATAGGCCTCTGATACAAAATCATTTCTTTTCTGTATGTGACAAAGACGCTTGACTTCACCTCCAAATCTTTCAATGGATTCTCGCTGTAAACAACAACCAGCTATTAGAATCTACTGGTAAAACCTTCCTTACTCTGGTAGATGTACCTGTACATACTCAGGTAGATTTACAAAAGTCTACCCAGGTTGATGAACCTGCTCTATTCAGGTAGACGTACCTGATTCTACTGTCAATACTCAGAGTGGGGAAAATAAAACTGCTCACATTATTTACAGTTGTATCTCAAAATCTCAAAGTTGACATACTGTTGACAAAATTGTGTGAAATCAGTAATTTTGAGATTTCATCAGTAAATAAAGTACAAAATGTCTTGAACAATTTACTTTAATTTTATACATAATGAATTATAACATAAAAGAGTTTGATTTGAGACTCAACTGTTTTAATAAATCCATTTATTTTCTCCACTCATATCTCATTTTCTACAATAAAAGTTTTTTTCCAAATATTTTCATGAAATAATACATTTCTCAAATATTAATACAGAAATTTGTTTTTTTATTGTTGTAAATACTGAAACACTTAAAACTGATATTTTTCAATGAAATTTAACTTCCAAATATTACTATTGCTACTTTTCATAACGAAGTGACATACCAAAAGCAAAATTCCTTTGATGAAAACAAATGGGATAACTTTTATTGTAGATATTAATGTGGATTCATTAATTTTTGTAGATAACAATTTTGTTTATTCCAAAAATAATAAATTTCCTAGTTTTAAGGTCTCTGTGTGATAACATAAAATGATATATGTATTTTGTTTTATCCTTAAATCTGTGATTCCCTTGTTCGTATCAAATCTACAAAATTGATATCTAACAACCATAATGAACCCACACTATTAATTGCTATCTTCCAATGAACTGGACTGTGTATAATACATGCAAGTCTGTATAATATAAATTATATAGGTTTAGGTATTATTGGTGCTAATTAGCTCATATAGAAAAATATGTGTAGCAGAGAATATTAAAGCTTCAAGGAATAATGGAATGCCTAAATACTTTTCACACAGACTGAATAAAAAAGGTAAATTTAAATCGGTTTTTAGAATCTGCTTTGAAGTTTGATGTGCAGAAAAATATTTAGGATTCATTGTCTTGAGAGCTATAATGATACAAGTTATTGGGAGGCTCAGCTGGAATATTTAACAAAGGAAAGATTCTTATACATAGAAAATTTTTTTTCTGAATTATGAATCATGGAAAAAATAAAATATTAATTTCGCTGTATCAGATGTTCACAAAAATAAATAGCATTATGTATTAAAATAAAAAATGACACTTTTTTAAATGACTTATATGCACTGTTTCATGTCTTAACCTTTTCATAAATAAAATCTTTCCCATGTTTTAAAGATGATACAAAATGGTTGTCAGTTTCAATCAAAGTGTATGAAATAAGCATGATTACTTATTCTCTACATCTCATTTGCGATGTTTTCTTTTTATACAAAATTACTTCTTTTAAAAAAGTCTCCATATGTAATATACCCAGTGACTGAAACATCGGACCGTAATACATGTATTTGTATCTTTATACAGCCTAATGCAAGTTTGAATAGATAATGATTTATATCTTCCATATAGTATTGGCTCTGCTTTAACTCACCTACGATATGCAGAGTAATCATTACTGATGCTCGCTTTCATGTTTTTTAATTGATCTAATTCAACAAATGCATTGATGAATTTTCCGAGAGTCAATAGATATGCCTCAGAAACAAAATCATTTTTCCGCTGAACATGACAAAGTCTTTTTATCTGATCTCCAAACCTCTCTATTGCTTTTTGCTAAAAATTCAAGAAACATTTATTTGACAGTTCTTTACCTAAAGATTAAAGTAAAAAGATAACGTGTTATGTTTCAAGTCAAATGTCAATTTGAAAATTCATACCCTTTTAATGTCCAAATGTTCTACATCATCTCCCCCTTTTGAATATATCACTCTAATGACCAACACAAGAGCTAAAAAGAACTGCAATTTTTGCATTAAATACATAAACATGCTTCAATGTGTGTTTTTTTTTCTTATCACAAACTCCAGTCTGTACTCTGAGGTAACATCCAAGATACTTTTGATTCAAGACTGCATTTATTTTCATTAAGAGCATTGGATTTAACTGACATTTTGAAAATAAAATGATTATTAGAACTGCAGGCATCTTGTTTTATTCATACAGATATATATTCTACTTACTACAAAGTACATAAATTCCATCAATTTGGAAACCTGAGGATCTAATACTTCCACAATCTTATTGTAGATTTCTGATCTGTTTGGCTGTTCATTACTTTTAACCTGAAATAAATTATTATATGTAAAACTTTTATTAATTCAAGTATTCATGTCATATTTTAGTTTATTCAAACAACAGAGATAAAAACTTATAATACATTCCTATTCCTACTGTCTGAAATGCAAGTTCTATGATACTGCAGTGTTTTCCCTAGAAGGTTTATGCATGGTGGTACCCAATGCATTAATTTCAGGCCCCCATTCTTGAAATTTTAAAATTCCTTATAAGGCCAACTAAAATTAATTAGTAGATTTTCATCCAACTTTTTGAAAACAATGGGGCAGGTGGGAGGATTTTATTTTTTATTTTTTATTTCATATGAAACTATTTTGTAAGGTGTTATTAATATGTAAATGTTATAAAATGACTTATACCGCTTACTACTCGAAGAATCACGAAAACCACGTTGAATTGATACAGGAAGTTAACAAAAAACGAAATTATTGACACGGATACCGGTAACGGAGATAAACAAAATCTGGAAATCGTATATTTTAGAAATAAAAAAAATCGGGGCGGCACGATTTTTGAGGGGCGAGCAGGGATGAAAATCTATCAATTAATTTTAATTGGCCTAATACTATATACAGTGGAACCTCTGTAAACCAAACAGCTGTGGGACTGGAGAAATCGGCCGGTTTTCAGAGGGTCCGGTTTTAGGAGGTTCCGGAAAAGATGTATCTGATCCGGAGAGTGAAACCGGAAGTTGCTATTATAACGATGTTGTAAAATTGTGCCATGTGCTTACATATGTACATGTTCCACGCGCATATTATTTTAATACAATTAATTGTTTTTAATTTCAATCCGCCTGATTATTGTTTGATTAACGACTTTCACACCTTTATTTAAAATGGTTATTTAGTTTAATGATGTCAATCATCGATCGATTAAGGATGACATGTATTACGGTTCACTGATTTTCCAGGTAATACATTGTTTCGGCTGGTTTCTGGAGGTAAAATTGAAATGTTTTGTACCGGAAAGTACGGCCGGTGTTCGGAATTCAGAGGGTCCGGTTTTCAGAGGATTTTTTTACTTGAATATATAGGCAAAAATTCCGGACCGAAAGTAAAAGTTCGGTTTTCAGAGGGGCCGGTTTTCGGGGGTTCCACTGTAATTCTTTTTACCCACATGCTTCAGAAAACTTGACTACCATCCTTTCAGTCAATCCCCCTATGCTTCAAAAAATTTGTAGGGAAAACACTGTACTGTTAACCTTTCATGTGATCTGACAGCCTGGCAAATAAGAATGTTTTGGTGGATCTTGAGAGGGTCCAAAAAGGGTTCAAAACTGCATAATCTAAAAGCTGCTGATCATGATTAACTATAAATTGCCAGTGTGGATTCCAGTTTATTCTGACAGTGGCATTCTTTCTTTCCTGTTAAAATATTTCCAAACTACATGTGTAACTTTACACATTCCTCACAAATGTAAGGTTTTCTGTTATAGTTCTAGGATTCATATTCTCCATTCAACCAAGAATGTGCTAAGTAAATGTACTACGTTTATTTAGCACAAACTATTCTGTTAAGGTACCAACACAACGTTCACAGTATGCTGCTAGAATTCGATTTAACCTCAATGGTCTTGATTTACTTAATGGGGTAAATATAGTTTGCTGAGTCATTCACACAAACATGTATATAACTAAGCTATCGAAATAAGGCAACTAAATAGAAAACCAGTTAATCTTGTTTCAAACATGCTACAGGAAAGTTGTGAAACAAATAGTAACTTTTTATACCACTTCAGTAATCATTTTAGAAACACAACCGAGAGATATACCACTGCAAGAAGACCATGTAAAGGTCTGGGGTAACACTGGATATTACTGAAAATTAAAATTCTAAAGCCTTATTGCACATCTACATATTGTTCATGACACTACTGTATAGAAATAAATTGTATAAATTAACAAATGAAAGAAGAGTTTACTATGTCACAAGCTTGAATTGACAATATTGGAAATTAGTCCCATGTGAGCCTAGATTTAAGAAAATTAAAATTCTAGAACCTTATTGCACATCTATATATTGTGCATAACACTACTGTATATGAAGTGCCTAGGAAATCTGAATGATACATTTATCTCCATATGTACAAAAGCACACAATATTACCTGTGGCAATGCCCTAGAGCAACATCTCCATGTGTATAAAATTGCAGCGAATTCCTGGCCTTTCTCCAAGAGTTTGTTCTGAAACAATCAAAAGCTTTATTATCGATACTTTCTGAAAATAAGTTAATGAATCTCTCTCAAACTAAAGACATAACAGTATGTTGTTGATGTCAATTTTTGATAAAACGTAAGTAGAAAGATTTTATTGCATTAGTATTTTAAATAAAAATACTATCAAAAAAATAAATAGAAATTAGTTAATAATTGTGGTTACTTAAAATACTTAATTTCTAACTTTGATCAACAATAATTTATTTATTTATTGTATTATTTTCGTTTTAAACTTTATGGTTTGTAAAATAAATTACTTCATTGTTTAACTATTGTGCATCTTAAATTTAAACTGTATACACATATTTGTTCACAATTTTTTGTTGTGAAATTTTGTAACGTGATGGATTATTTCTAGACATGAACTATTTATAACAACACTTTTATTCCTATTCTTCATCTTAAAATTACAATATATTTATTTACCAAATCAGCATGAACAGTGGCTTCCTCTATATACTTTGCTACACCAGTTACGTAGGCATTTCTGTCTTCAAAGTTGGTGTCAAAGTTTGCCTGATAGTGTATAGAAAGAGACAGTCCCTCAATGCATGGCTGCTGATCTGGCAATGGGAGCTCATCTAACACATCAACATTCTGTAAGGCATCCGTTAAGGATACCTTGTCCCCTGACATAATGTTGCTTGTTCCTGAAAATTGCTTCAAATGTAAAGAAGGAATCAACTTATTATACACCACCTAAGGAAATAAACAATCATGTACTGAAAAGTCTCTGGGTATGTGGGACACACACTATTATCATTTTTTTTCTTGTTCATCAGGGTTTAAAATAATTTTGGTAAATCTAGCACAGATTTATGTAAATTGCATTGATGTACCCTTTCGATACCAGTCATTACCAAAGTCTTCCATTTGAGTAGGTCAGTTGTTTCACACAATAAAAAAAAATTAAAAAAAAGACCGACAACAAGGATACCTGTCCCTTGCTAGCCAATGAAGAACATAAAAAAGGACCAACACTGGCAACAGGAAATTTTTCTCGGTCTACAGTATAACACTTAATTTCAACAAAATAGACGGGTACGAACAGCGTGAACAAAAATATTTATCCCAGAATTAATGGATATTTAGATGTTAAGCTTTGAAAATTCACAACAGCCTGCAAATGAACCTTATTCAATTTCACATCATCAAAACCATCAGGATATCATTATTGACAGCAATTAGCACTTCCGGATTGAAATCTTCGGTAGATGTCGCTGTGAAAAAGAGGAAGTAATGCACGGATCGCTTGCAAAAAAAAACGCGAAAAAAAACGGAATTTATCGGGAAGATAGATGTACAGTAGACTGTGTATTGGGATAAGGGGGGACATCAGCTTTAAAAAAACATCAGCATCTAATTAACTAAATCAATAACTAGGATAATTATACATAGTTGAGTTGCCTTCAAACAGGGTCGTACAGGCGGAATATACATCAGGGATCATATAATACTATCCTGTATGCATGGACACGTCTCGACACGTGCGAATGAAAAATAAAAATGTCATTCACAATAAACGAAAAATTTGGTCTGCACGTTGAACTTTTCTCAGAAAACGGTGAATAACGACCTATCAGCACGGTCACATATAAAAGGATTATTTTCTTTGTACTTATTTCTTTTGCAGTTTATAAAGCCGCAACACATGTAACATGATCAAATAAAAATTACCTGCTGTTTTCTTGTACATGACTAAAAATGTCTCCCTTTTTAATTTGTTCTTATTATTTCTAGGTTACAAATGCACAGTATATAATGTCCTTATAAATAAAATATACTGTTGAGATTAAAAATCGACGCATCGCCTTGTATTACGAATGTTAGCTATGAATCAGACACCTTTTTGGCAAGTTTGAAGGATATTAAATGACAAACAAACATTGAGTTTAAAATTTCGTTTTGAAAGTTTCCCGATTGCTCAGATGTCATACTAAAATTACATGTTTGACATAAGCTTAGATACATTGTCCATTTTAGATTTTGCACCAGAAAAAAATCGAAAATTTGATAGATTTGAGTAATTGATGAGAATATATCAGTATAGCAAACCGTGTTGGTACATTCCGGACAAATGGACTATTTATTGGTCACTTGTTATCACTTGGCTGTGGCGATCGGCTCCGTCGTCTGCTATAACTTCTATGAAAGAAGTTGACATTTCAATATGTTTGTATTATGAAAGGCTCTATCTAATGGGAAGATTTTAGTAAAGCATATTGCGGCATGAAATAATCAAAATGGTGTTGAAATCTTCCAATCATTATCAGTTGAGCCTTTGAATCTATTCTCCTGCATTCAAGGTTTGCCAAATATGAACTGAAACCTACAATTGTATATACATGATATAGTTAAAGACCTTGTTCAATTTATTGTTAGCTGTATTAATTTGGGACAAAAATAAAGACGTTAAAACATGGAGATGGGTTAAGAAGACAATACTCGGACTGAACATAGGAGATTAGACACATTTATGCATGGGTTGTCGAGTGGATATAAAACCCCACTATAAAACATTGGACAGACACTAAGTAATCGTTTAAAAAAATCAACAAACACAGGAAGAGCTACCTAGGAAATCACCGATAAACACAGTATTTCATATACATTTAATAAACATGTTTATAAGTGTACCGCGATAACCAAGAACTAAAAAACCTGACTGTCGGAATCGAGTTATCTCCGTACCCCTGCAATTAGTTGAGACACTTACTTGAAATGCAAAAATCTATAAAATCGTATGCCCATTTAAAGATGTTATGCAATCATATCCTATAAAGAAAATAAATCAATAGCTCCAATTACAAATGAAAAAAGTGTAGGTCGCAAGCTTAAATTCATCCTTTTTTTTTAAATTCACCCCATTGACCCCAAGTTTTGTAAATAAAAATTTTAAAAATCTTTTTGCAAATTTACATATTGTGCATGACAATAATGTTAAGAAAACTTGAAATGCATACATTGGAAAATGAAGTACAAGTTTATGTCACAAATTTAAATTGCCAATTTTTGAAATTCGACCCATGCCAATTTTAGAAAATTAAAATTCTAAAGCCTTATTGCACATCTCCATATTGTTCACGACACTACTGTATAGAAATAAATTGTATAAATTAACAAATGAAAGAAGACTTTACTACGTCACAAGCTTGAATTGACAATATTGGAAATTAGACCCCTGTGAGCCCCAATTTAAGAAAATTAATATTCTAGAACCTTATTGCACAAGTCTACTTGCACATCTATATATTGCGCATAACACTACTGTATAAAAATAAAATGCATCAATTTATAAAGAGGACTTTAAAAGCCCCCTTTACACTGAACGAAGACTGCACTACGACCATAAAAAATGTTTTCATCGTGGAACATCTTAGTGGGGTCGTACTGAGGTCTTCAAGTAGCGTAGTGTGGTCGGCATTGCGCGTGATAGGTCGTAGTAGAATCTCCAGGTGCCACGACTGTTTTGAACATGCTCAAAATTTACGTAGCGAGGTCGTCGCCACTTTTGAACGTACAGACATCGTACCGCTGTCGTAGAGGAAGCGCAGAGACATCGTAGTGAGATCGCAGTGAGACATCGTATATAAATTCAAGCAAGAAATTGTCCTTTTTATATAGTTTATTTGCTGGTCGTAGAGGAAGCGCAGAGACATCGTAGTGACATCGTAGTGAGACATCGTAGTGAGAACTAATATACATTCAACATGTTCAAGCAAGAAATTGTCCTTTTATATAGTTTATTTGCTGATCGTGGCTAGATCGTGAGAAAAACGTAGCAAGGTCGTAATACTCGTGGTAGCAGCGTAGTGACAACGTATTACGATCGTCAAGCGCGTATCGATGTCGTGTCACAATCGTGAAAGGTCGTACAACAGGGGTGTCGTGAATACCTTTACACTGAAGATGGTATTCCAATTTTTCCACGACCCTGCTGCGATCTTGGCGATCGTAGAGGTCGTGGAGAGCGTAGCACAGTCTTCGACCAGTGTAAAGGGGGCTTAAGTTTAAATTGTGAGCCCCTATTTTAGAAAATAAAAATTCTAGAACCTTTTGCGCATCTGCACATGGTGCATGACAATACTTTGTAGAAAATCGAAAATCTAAAACCTTATTTGCGGATCTACAGTGGGTATGCAACCATCCTGTAGAGAAATTAAATGCCTAAACACCAAAAAATGAAGGAGGAGTTGATGTCACAAGAAGGTGTGACAGCTAGACAGACGGACGGACGGAGACAATCGCTATATCTCCGAACTTTCTTCGAACGTGCGGGATAATATAACCAGTGAAAACAACATCTTGGACAAGGACACCAGAAAATGTATTTTTAGAAGGCTGTTAATTGTTTTTATTTTGGATCTATTCCAATGACATTCTATATAAACAACATTTCACATTCTATTTATATCTAACATACATATACTATTTATAAATTTTAACCTCTATATCGGAAAGTAAAATACAGTATCTTCTGAATGTACTTTGTGTTCAATTGATTAGTGTGACCGATGACCCTATGTGGAAGGTTTGACAGAATGAGCTACATATGTAATTGGTAGGTTACTGTTTGTCATTTATACTTTTCATGAATTCGTTTTTTGTTTAGCTTTTGATAGAGGTTAAAACAGAAACTGTACAAATTTGACAGCCCATAATATTTTTTTCATATTTCATCATAAAACTGTAATACATCACGTTAATTTTTACAAGATGCACAATGAAACAATAGTCAAGTATATACACAAAAATGCCTCATTTTAAAAGCATGTAAAACTTAATATATACATTTGTTAAGGTCATATATCTTAATACACATTAAGTATACACGCATTTATACATTCCAGTGCCTTTGTGGATACATCCCATTTATTCTTCATGAAAAGCTGACCCTCGTCAGCTGCACTTGATGCTGCATAATTTGCAAACATAACAATTCTGACTTAACTGCTACGAAACAGCTAGCTTTATAGAAAAGCTAATACATGTACTTGTAAAATATGTATCAACAACGAAGCTATAGCTTTTCAGAAATGCTAAAACTAAATACATGAAAATGTATTTTTAGAAAAAAAACTATTTATATAATATGCATATCCAAGCATTGTGGTTCGTGTAAACTACCATAGGCGACCAATCAAAACACGGTATGATCCGCATGATGACTGATCTTGAAGAAAAGCTGGACATACACACATCATGCACATGATAAAGTGTACTTGTTAATTATGATACCAATTCATGAAAAGCTTTAAACATTTTTATTGTTACAAAAAAACAGCAGACGGACCACACACAAGTACTAAAATTTGTAATAATATTAGCTAGAGTACACACACAGACAGTGAATTTGGTCCAGTTTATACATCAACACCCCCTGAAAGAAGTGTTATCTATAACAACTAAACATAACAACATTTACAAAATGGAGGGGGGAAAGGTATAGAGAGTTACATGTAAAAGAGAGAGAGATGAGTTGGAAATCAGCGATAAATTAGACGAATCTGTTTGATAGGAAAGTAAGACTATGTTTTATCACCTTTGTTGTTTCCTAGATAATGGAAAATGAATCACTAAAAGAACCTCTGGTGAAAAGGAACGAGGCTGCTACACTATATAATACCATTTATTCAAATAAGGAAGTGACGGTTGTCATAAATGACGACGGAACTCCAGATGTTGCTGTTATAAACGAAGTTGGAAATGCATTAACAAAGCCAGAAACTAATGTTTACAAAAGACGCTGGTATGTGCTTCTGGTGTTTTCATTATTTTCATTAATGCAAGGTGGTTTATGGAATACCTGGGGACCGATTGCAGCGTCTAGCGAAGAAGCCTTTGGTTGGACAGATGGTGATATTGCTTTGTATGCCAACTGGGGACCCATTGCATATCTTATTACAACTTTTCCATTTGCTTGGCTTATCGACACAAAAGGTGAAAATCGTGTTAGTTAGTGATACAATATTATACACACACTGCCTTCATACTGCCTTCAGTTGAGGGTGGTAGGCCAGATTTTTAAAATTGAAGGCAAAACATCTCCCGAGATGTAGTCGATGGTGTTATTTTTTTAGTGTGGTAATCTGGCATACCACCCTCAACTGAAGGCAGTATGTGTTATAATATACTGAATGCCAATTATCTCCGCATACGGAATGGAGAGGGTACGTAGGGTGGTATTCCATCAAGAAGGTGTCATTCTCCCATGTGGTATTCAGTACTGTCGCAAAAGATGGAATGCCAGCCTTTGTTCGTCAAGTGGGGTGGATGCTAGTTCAGGATGAATTGAAATATCACATCTCTGTCAACCAATGAGATATCAAGATTTTTGCATAAAGTATTTGAAAATAACACCCCATCCTTTTAAAAACCATATAAACAATAAACCGATAAACAAACGTTCAAACCTAAACATTGCTGAAAGTGACTTTTCTAAATTTATTGTGGAATAAATCAATGTTTGATTTTAATGCACCTTGGATACTTACGAGATTGTTCATGTAATGATGACTTTTTAACCGATATTCACAGGAAGAACGTTTAATGTTGTTATAGGCTGTATTTTCCATTTTGTAAATTTACAAAATGGGAAATATAAAAATATCACTTCAATTAGTTTTTCTGTAAAAACATTGCGCATAACAATGGCTCATTTGTCCCAATACAATATTACAACCGAAGGTTGGTGGTTCTCTCCGGGTACTCCGACTTCCTCCTTCAATATAAACTGGCCGCCGCGAAATAGCCAATTGTGCTGAAAACGGCGTAAAACCCCAAATAAACAAAATAAACAAACCAATACAGTATAACTGATTTGTTTTGAAAACTAGGATTAAGACCAGCCACTTTGTTAGCAGCTTTGATGGTTGCAGTGGGATCTGGTGTTCGTTGTATTACAGATAATCCCGATTATATAAAATGGTAAGTTTGTTATTCACGATTCGTGATAATATCTTTAAAATCAATTGTTTAGTAGACTAAAACAGCAACTGAAGGGTATCAATTTTGAAAAATTGTCAATTTTCTATAGAATATCAGTTGTGTTTTATGCGTTATAAGATATGGAATCGTAAGAAGGACGATGCAATATGTTTAGAATTGCTTACCCTGACGACATACATTTGTAGGTGGTCTTATTTTGGAGTTACGCCTAATTTTGTTTCGATATTTCTGATGCAATAATAGGTAAGAAATGATAAAGTAGATAAAGTCTCCATATGCACGTGAAAAAAAAGTGAGACAAGTGAACAATACCTTCATTGTTATTCCGCTTAAAGTCAAATTTAGGCTTTCAACGGTTCTTCAACGACGAGAGAAATTTCATACCTCAATTCTTGATATCGATTTCTTCTATACATGCGTATTTTGAAGAAAAAACACACAGACGTGCAAATCAGTTTTATAACCTACAGAAACTTGGAAGTTTCTAAGGGCTTTTCTCAGTAAGGCTACAGATTTGAAATTTTGTATAATTCTGTAAAATTGCCTCTCACGAACAATGTCGATTTATATTGAACACTATGACGAGATACATGAAGCATTAAACCCCTTATCATGTTTATGGGAGTGTTATTTCTGACGTTTTCGTTTAATAGAGCGACAATATCCAACCATCAGCTATGAGACTCTAGTTTTTCAGTTAAAACGGGCACATTCTGACCCTGCTATCTAAATTATGTACCGTCTAACCATTTTTTGAAGTTAACAAGCGGCCACCTTGTCGATAATCATTCTGTATGTTTTATACACCCGATAAGAGGGGGTTTGAATATCTGTTAGGTTAATGTCTGCTCTTTTCTGTTATTTTTTGTCCTGGATTTTGTCTGATGGGTGACTTTGCTTGACCTTTCATGTTATCTATTTCGTTTTTTATTATATTACTGGAATGTTTATATCTACAAATAGGACAGTAAATATCGGACAATTACTGAATGGTTTGGCCGGGCCTGTTGCCATGGGCGTCCCTCCAGTTCTGTCGTCATTGTGGTTCCCAGCCAATGAACGGACAACATCAACAGCAATCAGTTCTATACTGAACACACTTGGTGTTGGCATATCGTTTATAATAGGTGCGTTTTCATATTTGTGTTTTTATAATCATTAATTTCTTTTTAGCTCACCTGGCCTAAAAGGCCATGTGAGCTTTTCTCATCACTTGGCGTCCGTCGTCGTCTGTCGTCGTCTGTCGTCGTTAACAATTTTTCAAACATCTTCTTCTCTGAAACTACTGAATGGATTTGGATAAAACTTAGCATGATTGTTCCTTAGGGTATCCTGCACAAAATTTATGCTTCGATTTTTGATCCGTCGAAAAACATGGCCACTGTTACTAAAAATAGAACATAGGGGTCAAACAACAGTTTTTCGCAAGTATCTCAAAATCATTAGGTTACGGCAAATTCTGTCAGGTTGAAAGTGTTCAGCATGATGAGAGCTACCTGTGTGCTGATTTTCGTGAAAATCTTTCAACCGAAGTTAGAGTTATTTCCCTTTTTTGACATTTTTGGCTTTTTTATGTTATTATTTCAAAAATCTTCTCCTCTGAAACTACTAAATGGATTTGGATAAAACGTAGCATGATTGTTCCTTAGGGTATCCTGCACAAAGTTTATGCTTCGATTTTTGATCCGTCGAAAAACATGGCCACTGTTACTAGAAATAGAACATAGGGGTCAAACAACAGTTTTTCGCAAATATCTCAAAAATTATTAGGTCATGGTAAATTCTGCAGGTTGAAAGTGTTCAGCATGATGAGAGCTACCTGTGTGCTGATTTTCGTGAAAATCTGTCAACTGATGTTAGAGTTATTGCCCTTTTTTGACATTTTTGGCTTTTTTTATGTTATTATTTCAAAAATCTTCTCCTCTGAAACTACTTAATGGATTTGGATAAAACTTAGCATGATTGTTCCTTAGGGTATCCTGCACAAAGTTATGCTTCGATTTTTGATTCGTCGAAAAACATGGCCACTGTTACTAAAAATAGAACATAGGGGTCAAACAACAGTTTTTCGCAAATATCTCAAAAATCATTATGTTATGGCAAATTCTGCAGGTTGAAAGTGTTCAGCATGATGAGAGCTACCTTTGTGCTGATTTTCGTGAAAATCTGTCAACTGATGTTAGAGTTATTTCCCTTTTTTGACATTTTTGGTTTTTTTTTATGTTATTATTTCAAAAATCTTCTTCTCTGAAACTACTATTCAAAATCAAATGAAACTTGGTAAGATTGTTCCTTAGGGTATCCTGCAAAAAGTTAATGCTTGGATTTTTGATTGGTCGAAAAACATGCCCCCCCTTACTAAAAATAGAACATAGGGGTCAAAATGCGGAGGTTCTTGAAAGGCTTTTAAAGGTATTTTCAGCATTTTACGTGACCTTTAATACTCAGTTTAATTTACAACAAACATTAATATATTAATTTAGTTTATAGTGCATTGTTTGCCAGGTGAGCGATTCAGGCTCTTGAGAGCCTCTTGTTGTAAGATCTTGCAATATACGATACTATTGTCTAGTTTTTTTTCAATTTTGTAGTCCAATCGATCGTATTAAATCGGGGATATTGACATGAGTAACAATTGTGTATCAGAAATATAAGGGTTAAGGCATTATTCAGGCAAATTTTTAGATTCCGCCGACGATACATGCTACATTTAAATCGCTGAACATGTAACAAGCTTTCAGCAAACTATTTGAATATATAATTTTCCAGTTTTTATTGCATTCCGCGACTTTGATGGTCATCTTGTTGATTATCATTCTGTATTGCTAGTGTCTGTACCTCGTCAGACTATCCTGACTGATGGCCACCTTGTTTGTTATCATGCTGTATTGCTAGTATCTGTACCGCGTCAAACTATCCTGACTCTGATGGTCACCTTGTTGATTATCATGCTATATTGCTAGTGCCTGTACCGCCTCGTTGATTATCATGCTGTATTGCTAGTGTCTGTACCGCGTCAAACTATCCTGACTCTGATGGTCACCTTGTTGATTATCATGCTGTATTCTAGTGTCTGTACCGCGTCAAACTATCCTGACTCTGATGGTCACCTTGTTGATTATCATGCTGTATTCTAGTGTCTGTACCGCATCAAACTATCCTGACTCTGATGGTCACCTTGTTGCTTATCATGCTGTACTCTAGTGTCTGTACCGCGTCAAACTATCCTGACTCTGCTGGTCACCTTGTTGATTATCATTCTGTATTGCTAGTGTCTGTACCGCGTCAGACTATCCTGACTCTGATGGCCACCTTGTTTGTTATCATGCTGTATTGCTAGTATCTGTACCGCGTCAAACTATCCTGACTCTGATGGTCACCTTGTTGATTATCATGCTGTATTGCTAGTGCCTGTACCGCCTCGTTGATTATCATGCTGTATTGCTAGTGTCTTTACCGCGTCACACTATCCTGACTCTGGTGGTCACATTGTTGATTATCATGCTGTATTGCTAGTGTCTGTACAGCGTCAGACTATCCTGACTCTCTGTTAATTTTATGTTTCTATTTTATGCCGTTTAATGTTATTTTCGTGTACAAGTCTATCGATTGGATGATAAATTGATTTTTCATTTGTGGCCTTTCCTATTATCACCTTTTAGTATGTATTTATTGCATGTCATAAACATAAAAAGGGAACAGGGTGGCAAGGTATTGGTGGGGTGGGTATCCATAAATCCGGTTTCATTACTTCATCTTTTAGTCCCTACACTAAGTTGCGTTCTGTATTTTGTATACTTCGTGCCAATTTTCTTCAGGAAATGGGTGTTGTTTTATTTGATATGCCATTAGTTACCTTTTTTTTCGAGATCCATAATTTTGAATATATTATTATGTTTTGTTAGGGCCATACTTTGTTCCTGACAACACTAAAGTAAAAGTTAACACAAGGTAATTAGATAAACCTGACAACACTACAGTAACACTTAACACGAGGTAATAAGATAAACCTGACAACACTACAGTAACAATTAACACAAGGTAATAAGATAAACCTGAAAAAACTACAGTAACAATTAAAACGAGTAATTAAATAAATATTACAACACTACAATAACAGTTAACGCAAGGCAATTAAATAAACCTGACCACACTACAGTAACAGTTAACACAAGGTATTCAGATAAACCTGATAACACTTCAATAACAATTAACACAAAGTAATAGATAAACATACAGTAACAATTAAAACAAGTAATTAGATAAACACTACAATTACGGTTATTGCAAGGCAATTACAGTGTAGATAAGCATGAAAATACTACAATAACAATTAACATAAGGTAATTAGATTCTCCAGACAACGCTGCATTCACAATTAAAACAAGGTAATTAGATTTAATTTGTATAGATTACATATAGAGATCTATTAAGAAATGTCAAAACGATATGAACGAGATTGATTGGTGTCCAAGTGATATAATTGTACCTAGAAACGCTAAAATATAAAGCTTAATACGATAAAAAAAATATTTTAAACATTTTTCAATATTTCAATATGAAATCTTCTACTAAATGAGAGAAAAGTTATAAAAGTTTGCACGAATGGAGATTGGTGTCAAATCCATACAAACATACGACCACCATGAAAGTAGAGTGAAAAATAACATTAAAAAACAAAACAAAAGATACATGTATGTCTATTAAATTGTTCACACACTATATGCATGTGACAGTCGTTGAAGGAATAGAACTTTTCTTTAATTGTTGTTTTTAATTCTAACATCTTTATATATTTTGTCATTTTCAGTACAGTTGAGAATTTAGAACTATGGCACAACCTTTCTGATATAAATAGTAAGTATATTCTTTATTAGCTCACCTGACCCGAAGGGTCATGTGAGCTATTGCTATCACTTGGCGTCCGTCGTCCGTCCGTCCGTCGTCCGTTAACTTTTTCAAACGTTAACTCCTCCAACACCATAAGTCCAACTGCAACCAAACTTGGTACAGTTATTAATTGGTATGGGTGCTACAAATCTATTGTTTGGATTTTTGATTCGTATAAAAACATGGCCGTCATGGCTAAAAATAGAACATAGGGGTAAATCGCAGTTTTTTGCAAATAAGTCAGAAACGGTCACAGATATCAAAATTCTGGCAAAGGGTAAAAGTGATCAGCACCTCAAGATCTACCTGCCCTGAAATTTTGAAGAAGATCCAACCACTCATTTCAGAGTTATCACCCTTTTTCCTGATTTTTTTATGTTATTATTTCAAAAATCTTCTCCTCTGAAACTACTGAATGGATTTGGATAAAACTTAGCATGATTGTTCCTTAGGGTATCCTGCACAAAGTTTATGCTTCGATTTTTGATCCGTCGAAAAACATGGCCACTGTTACTAAAAATAGAACATAGGGGTCAAACAACAGTTTTTCGCAAGTATCTCAAAAGTCATTAGGTTACGACAAATTCTGGCAGGTTGAAAGTGTTCAGCATGATGAGAGCTACCTGTGTGCTGATTTTCGTGAAAATCTGTCAACTGATGTTAGAGTTATTGCCCTTTTTTGACATTTTTGGCTTTTTTTTATGTTATTATTTCAAAAATCTTCTTCTCTGAAACTACTGAATGGATTTGTATAAAATTTAGCATGATTGTTCCTTAGGGTATCCTGCACAAAGTTTATGCTTCGATTTTTGATCCGTCGAAAAACATGGCCACTGTTACTAAAAATAGAACATAGGGGTCAAACAACAGTTTTTCGCAACTATCTCAAAAATCATAAGGTTATGGCAAATTCTGCAGGTTGAAAGTGTTCAGCATGATGAGAGCTACCTGTGTGCTTATTTTCGTGAAAATCTGTCAACTGATGTTAGAGTTATTGCCCTTTTTTGACATTTTTGGCTTTTTTAGCTCACCTGACCCGAAGGGTCATGTGAGCTATTGCTATCACTTGGCGTCCGTCGTCCGTCCGTCGTCCGTCGTCCGTCCGTCCGTCGTCCGTCCGTCCGTCCGTCGTCCGTTAACTTTTTCAAACGTTAACTCCTCCAACACCATAAGTCCAACTGCAACCAAACTTGGTACAGTTATTAATTGGTATGGGTGCTACAAATCAATTGTTTGGATTTTTGATTCGTATAAAAACATGGCCGTCATGGCTAAAAATAGAACATAGGGGTAAATCGCAGTTTTTTGCAAATAAGTCAGAAACGGTCACAGATATCAAAATTCTGGCAAGGGTAAAAGTGATCAGCACCACAAGATCTACCTGCCCTGAAATTTTGAAGAAGATCCAACGACCCATGTAGGAGTTATTGCCCTTGATCTGCATTTTTTCCAAATTTTGCACTTATTAAGCTCAATATCTTGGATACTATAAAGGAAATTTGAAAAATTTAAATTTCATATTGTTTAGCACACAAAGATCTACAAAATTTGTAACAGGATCGAAGTTGTAGGTTCGTTCCTTTTAGGAGTTATTTGACATTTTTGGCTTTTTTTTATGTTATTATTTCAAAAATCTTCTTCTCTGAAACTACTATTCAAAATCCAATGAAACTTGGTAAGATTGTTCCTTAGGGTATCCTGCACAAAGTTTATGCTTCGATTTTTGATCCGTCGAAAAACATGGCCACTGTTACTAAAAATAGAACATAGGGGTCAAACAACAGTTTTTCGCAAATATCTCAAAAATCATTATGTTACGGCAAATTCTGGCAAGTTGAAAGTGTTCAGCATGATGAGAGTTACCTGTGTGCTGATTTTCGTGAAAATCTGTCAACTGATGTTAGAGTTATTGCCCTTTTTTGACATTTTTGGCTATTTTTTATGTTATTATTTCAAAAATCTTCTTCTCTGAAACTACTATTCAAAATCAAATGAAACTTGGTAAGATTGTTCCTTAGGGTATCCTGCACAAAGTTTTTGCTTCGATTTTTGATTGGTCGAAAAACATGGCCACTGTTACTAAAAATAGAACATAGGGGTCAAACAACAGTTTTGCGCAAATATCTCAAAAATCATTAGGTTACGGCAAATTCTGGCAGGTTGGAAGTGTTCAGCATGATGAGAGCTACCTGTGTGCTGATTTTCATGAAAATCTGTCAACTGATGTTAGAGTTATTGCCCTTTTTAGCTCACCTGACCCGAAGGGTCATGTGAGCTATTGCTATCACTTGGCGTCCGTCGTCCGTCCGTCGTCCGTTAACTTTTTCAAATGTTAACTCTTCCAACACCATAAGTCCAACTGCAACCAAACTTGGTACAGTTATTAATTGGTATGGGTGCTACAAATCTATTGTTTGGATTTTTGATTCGTATAAAAACATGGCCGTCATGGCTAAAAATAGAACATAGGGGTAAATCGCAGTTTTTTGCAAATAAGTCAGAAACGGTCACAGATATCAAAATTCTGGCAAGGGTAAAAGTGATCAGCACCACAAGATCTACCTGCCCTGAAATTTTGAAGAAGATCCAACCACTCATTTCAGAGTTATCACCCTTTTTTTTGACATTTTTGGCTTTTTTTTATGTTATTATTTCAAAAATCTTCTCCTCTGAAACTACTGAATGGATTTGGATAAAACTTAGCATGATTGTTCCTTAGGGTATCCTGCACAAAGTTTATGCTTCGATTTTTGATCCATCGAAAAACATGGCCACTGTTACTAAAAATAGAACATAGGGGTCAAACAACAGTTTTTCGCAAATATCTCAAAAATCATTAGGTTATGGCAAATTCTGGCAGGTTGAAAGTGTTCAGCATGATGAGAGCTACCTGTGTGCTTATTTTCGTGAAAATCTGTCAACTGATGTTAGAGTTATTGCCCTTTTTTGACATTTTTGGCTTTTTTTATGTTATTATTTCAAAAATCTTCTCCTCTGAAACTACTGAATGGATTTGGATAAAACTTAGCATGATTGTTCCTTAGGATATCCTGCACAAAGTTTATGCTTCGATTTTTGATCCGTCGAAAAACATGGCCACTGTTACTAAAAATAGAACATAGGGGTCAAACAACAGTTTTTCGCAAGTATCTAAAAAATCATTAGGTTAAGGCAAACTCTGCAGGTTGAAAGTGTTCAGCATGATGAGAGCTACCTGAGTGCTGATTTTCTTGGAAATCTGTATACTGATGTTAGAGTTATTGCCCTTTTTTGACATTTTTGGCTTTTTTTATGTTATTATTTCAAAAATCTTCTCCTCTGAAACTACTGAATGGATTTGGATAAAACTTAGCATGATTGTTCCTTAGGGTATCCTGCACCAAGTTTATGCTTCGATTTTTGATCCGTCGAAAAACATGGCCACTGTTACTAAAAATAGAACATAGGGGTCAAACAACAGTTTTTCGCAAATATCTCAAAAATCATTAGGTTACGCCAAATTCTGCAGGTTGAAAGTGTTCAGCATGATGAGAGCTACCTGCGTGCTGATTTTTGTGAAAATCTGTCAACTGATGTTAGAGTTATTGCCCTTTTTTGACATTTTTGGCTTTTCTTTATGTTATTATTTCAAAAATCTTCTTCTCTAAAACTACTATTCAAAATCAAATGAAACTTGGTAAGATTGTTCCTTAGGGTATCCTGCAAAAAGTTAATGCTTGGATTTTTGATTGGTCAAAAAACATGTCCGCCCTTACTAAAAATAGAACATAGGGGTCAAAATGCTGTTTTTTGCTATTCTTTCCTGAATTATAGAAATAAAATGAAGATGAAAGCTACTTTCAAGGCAAACATGGTATCCCGAGTTGAATGGTGATGATGAAAGTTTGTTTTGGACGGCCAGTTTTAAAATGGCTGCCATTTTCCCGCCATTTTTTACACTTGCTCGGATTTCAACAATATTTGGTTTTTAAAGTAAACATGGTATCCTTAGTGAATGGTGATGATGAGAATGTTGTATAACAATGATTAAACTTCATAATATGTGAGCTTTTAATTGCCAACACTTGGTGTCTGTCATAATCGTTGTTAACAAATTTTCAAACATCTTCTCCTCTGAAACTACTTGGGGGAATTTGATGAAACTTAGCATGATTGTTCCTGCAATATTTCCTTTTCAAGTACAATAAAAAGCCTTAACCCACAATTTTTACATAACTTCTTTCAAACATTTTAAAAACGAAGACAACATATAGACCAAAAGATTTATACTTGTATTTGAAGATTAATTAAAGCTTGTATTTTGTATTATGAATCATCAGATTGACCATGACTGTATCTTAATCAAGCGTAGGGAGAACTCATGCCCATTTCTTTCCAGAGGTTCTTAAAGGTTTTTAAAGGTATTTTCAGCATTTTACGTGATCTTTAATACTCAGTTTAGTTTACAACAAACATTAATATAACAATTTAGTTTATAGTGCATTGTTTACCAGGTGAGCGATTCAGGCTCTTGAGAGCCTCTTGTTTTATGTTATTATTTCAAAAATCTTCTTCTCTGAAACTACTATTCAAAATCAAATGAAACTTGGTATGATTGTTCCTTAGGGTATCCTGCAAAAAGCTAATGCTTGGATTTCTGATTGGTCGAAAAACATGTCCGCCCTTACTAAAAATAGAACATAGGGGTCAAAATGCTGTTTTTTGCTATTTTTCCTGAATTATAGAAATAAAATGAAGATGAAAGCTATCTTCAAGGCAAACATGGTATCCCGAGTTGAATGGTGATGATGAAAGTTTGTTTTGGACGGCCATTTTTAAAATGGCTGCCATTTTCCCGCCATTTTTAACACTTGCTCGGATTTCAACAATATTTGGTTTTTAAAGTAAACATGGTATCCTTAGTGAATGGTGATGATGAGAATGTTGTATAACAATTATTAAACTTCATAATATGGGAGCTTTTAATTGCCATCACTTGGCGTCTATCATCATCGTTGTTAACAAATTTTCAAACATCTTCTCCTCTGAAACTACTAGGGGGATTTGGATTAAACTTAGCATTATTGTTACTGCAATATTTCCTTTTCAAGTACAATAAAAAGCCTTAACCCACAATTTTTACATAACTTCTTTCAAACATTTTAAAAACGAAGACAACATATAGACCAAAAGATTTATACTTGTATTTGAAGATGAATTAAAGCTTATATTTTGTATTGTGAATCATCAGAATGACCATGACTGTATCTTAATCAAGCGTATGGAGAACTCATGCCCATTTCTTTCCAGAGGTTCTTGAAAGGCTTTTAAAGGTATTTTCAGCATTTTACGTGACCTTTAATACTCAGTTTAATTTACAACAAACATTAATATATTAATTTAATTTATAGTGCATTGTTTGCCAGGTGAGCGATTCAGGCTCTTGAGAGCCTCTTGTGTTTTTTCTTAATACATATGCCTTCCTTTCTTTTGATTTAATTGTTATTTTGAAAAAAAAGAAATGTAATTCGGAGGTGAATTTTATACGTATTTTAATGCTTTACAATAATTGTCATGTTTACTCACATGGTCAGTAAAGCACAATATATAGATCCAGGTAGGTTTTCAAATCCAGACAAGAATCTATCATATAAAATGAAAAAATGCATTTCAAAATATCATATTTTAAAGACAAATCGATGTACATGAGAAAATAACCCATGTTGTGTATAAATTCTGCTCTGTAATATTGCTGTATAAACAACAAAATGGATAACAGGAAAGGTCAATAATGACATAACAATCAATCAAAGTAACCCAAATGACCAAACGCCAGACAAAAAAAAAACATAAAAAAGTACAAAATACAAACACGAACACAACAGAGAGTAAGGATAGTCTCCAAACCTCCTCTTTATCTTGACACCCTGAAGTATGAAACACATTATAAAAACCAATACAGTGTGATTACCAACAAGGTAACCGCTTGCTAGAACTGAAAATTACAGTGAACGGTACATAATTTAGATGACAGGGTCAGAATGGGCTCGTTTTAATTGTATACCAGTTTGTTTGTAAAGTTTTGCCTAACCCACTTGGATTTATAATGCAAATAAAGTATTGAAATAAAATACAGAGCAAGACAACAGTACTTTCACTGGCAGTCTTCGTTTTGATTGTCACTTGAAGGCCTTCAGTTTTTGCAATTTTTAATAAACACAGTATGTTTTAGCTAACGTTGATGATTTACTTACTTTTAATATTTTCTTGAGACACTAGAATTCACCATGAAAGACAAGAAATTATGAAGCTTATGTACTGGGGTAAGTTATTATGAAGCTTATGTACTGGGGTAAGTTATTATGAAGCTTATGTACTGGTGTAAGTTATTATGAAGCTTATGTACTGGGGTATGTTATTATGAATGGTTGCTATAAATAGTAAAAAGGCTAATTACACCATGCTTAAAGAACTTTTTTGCATGAAAACAACTTTCGTTATTCGCCAAAGGACAAAAAACAATCTGTATGTACACGTGTTTTGTACGTTCAACATACATAATTATGCAAGATATAATGACCAACCTACATAGATAACCTGATTATTTTACTTTATCATTTGTAATGTGTATGGATAAATGTATTTGTCATCCTTCTTTACGTTTTTGTCAACCTGTAGGGCAGCTCTGTTTTAAAATTTTTATGGAAGGGCTCTTACTCTGAGCCGAAGTTATTTTTGACGATTCAGCAGGAGTTATCTCCTAGCGTTTTAACGCTTATTAATGATTTCAGTAACTTGAAACTGAGGTAAATACTTTATTTGATGTATATAAGTTTTATGGCGGTCAATATTACTGAAAATAAAAAACTAAGAAAATTCTTATGCAGAGTAAAACTACTCAAAAAGTTATATGGCGCCGGGGCCGGACTATTTTTCCTTATATGTTAAAACAAGTAACTTTATTTCATGATTAAATAAATTCCCGAAAAAGTTGTGTGGATGAAGATTTTCCAAGCAAAATGGAAATATTTATTTTGGTTTGTAGAATTGTTAACTGTTTTGGAAAAAAAACTAGATTCAACATTTCCGTGTGATGAAGAATAATTTTCAATAGCATTATTGACTATTATAAAATTCAAGTATTTTTTCTTTAAATATTTGAGAAGATGTATGACATCCTAATTTTTACCGATAACATAATGAAAAGTCTCATTTCATTTGACAGGATATGAAGCTTTGGAACTCATTCGCTGTAAGATCACTCGCCCCAAAACTTCATACTCTGTCTGGCTCAAAATCAGGACAACAAATTCATATTCGATTTGTGAATTATTTTCCAGAGTGTGGTGCTTCAGTTCTGTCGTTATTATTGGTTCTTATATACTTTCCCAACAAACCTAAACTACCACCCACCTTGTCAGCTTCAGTGGAGAGAGTAGACTTCGGACAAGGAATTAGAAATCTTTTGAAGTAAGATCACATCAGAGCGAATTACTTTATCTATTATTTTCCAATTTTATTCCGAACTGAGTAATATATTATTCTACATAATTTTATATCTTATGTATATGAAATATTTTAGTTATCTATGTTTGGTTTCTTTTGTTGAATATTTGGCACCTCTGTTCTCGTCTTGTGTAATGTTAATCCTGTTTGAAGACTACATGGAAATCATAGATGTTACCAATCTTTTCTTATGACCATGTCTCATTATAATGTATAATACTAGTAGTAAAAAACATACAATCTTTTGAAAACATTAGGTCTCAATGTCTCTCAATAGACTGCATGAAAATAATGTTTCATTTAGGCCTATAAGTAGTGCAAAAACACAAAGTAATCATGGTGCCCTAAAGAAATTGTATAGAAAAAAAGATAAATAATCTTAGATTCTAGTTTTGTTATGTTTTTAGCTATCTTCATTGATAAAATTTTTGTTTGACTTTATCTAAATTAGATGCAGTTGATATTTAGTTTCACGAGTTCGTCATTTTTTCTTTCTTATATAGTATTTTATGTTTGTTTTTTTTGTTGTCTTATTCCCATTATTGTCATTGTCTCTGGACTAAATTTTTATTATTCATCAGAGTTGCACAATAATTGTAAAGATTAACATGTGAATTATCTTAATGGTCTTCTTTAGGATCTGAATTAATTATAGGAATATCAAATTTTGGATGATCTGCCTGACCTACGGAGTTTCACTGGGTGTTTACAGCTGTTGGAATAGCGTATTAGATGTTATACTGAAACCGCATGGAATATCAGAGGTAATATACATATACAAAACATAAATAATATTTAGAAGATGTAAGATATAATTCAACAGCACAGGCAAATAGGTTTAAAGAAAATAATGTACAAGCAAATGTGAACTCGGGCACTCTTAGATGACCTATTACCAGCTCAGTAAGTTTCTTTTCATGTCAAAAGGTCTAGTGTTCAATTCTTCAGAAATTACTACGGTCATCATTATAGACAAATAGTAACTTTTGATCCATTATTTTCCCTATCACCAAACATGACTTTTTACGGTATACGATTCTGAAGCAGAACAGCAGATGTTTTCAAATAGGCAAGACTGATTACTTTTTCGAAAATAATGGGCTAACCATCGGGTTCATATGACCATCTATTTTTTTTAGGTTTTCAACACCTAATGATACATTGGAGTAAAAAATACAAAATGAGCAAATTTGAATAAACATATATCCTGTCCTGTCCTGTCCTGGTACAGGCAGATATTATTTCCTAAATAACTTAGTAGCTTTATGGATGAATTACAGATAAAATGAAAATGTCTGAATACGTAAATGAATACTTAAACGCCCTGGTCGATATCAGGATGAATTATAGAGATAATGAAATGTCGTGAATTGGATTTTTAAATGCAACATTAAAAATTAAGCTGATACAGTACTAGCATCTATTAAAGTTAGAGATGAAAGTACTTTCATTTCTTATTACTTATTTGATGTACTGCTTCTTATTCCTGGTTAAAATAAGAAAAAAACTTGGCAATTTTTTTTCATATAAATTGTCTGAAATGAGGTACTATTGTGTACCCCGAACAGTTGCAAAATAGTGTTTATGTTTTATTTTACATGTATAGGATAAAGCAGGATGGCTAGGATTCTACTCGCTGCTGGCAGGCTGTTTTGTAACTCTAATTATAGCAAAGTAAGTGTTTTCTAATATATTGTTTATCAGTTTATGAAATATTCTCATTTCTGAAATTTATAGTTGAAAACTTTGTTGCAAACAGTAGTAGACAAACATTGCTACCAACAATGTATAATATATATATATAACATTAATACTTACAAAAATTTATTAACGATTACTTTGTGCATTTTTGAATTGTTTACAATTAAACTAAAATCCTGAAGTCGACCATAAGTGTTGTCTTGATCATGCTGTAAGCCTACAGCGAAACACTAGATTGAAAATACAATAAACACTCTGTTCATTTCCTTTTCTATTAGGTTCCGGTATTGAATGGGTAGTTTTTGACGTCATTAACCTCATATCTGATACATGTATTTTTATGTCTTTAATAACTGTAATGAAACAAATATCAAAGTATAAAATTTTTATAATAAATTGTAAAACACCAAAACATTTTGTTGTGTGGTGCAGGTTTGCCGATGTGTTTGCCAAACATATACGGATGTTCCTATTAATTCAGTACGTTGGTGCCGTAGGCTGTCTCGTCTGGTTTACCTTCTTAATACAGGGAACCATTCATAGTTCTACAGGTACAATTATATTTTAAGAGTACTTGTAGTTTTACACTAGATGTGTTAGTACCAAGTTAGAACCAAGAAACTAGTATAGTATATCACTGTGTAAGGGACGAGATCAAAAGTTCAATGTCGGATAAAAAACTTAATTCACATAGTTTTTTCACTGACCCCCCCACCCCCCTCTTAACTTAATTTGGGAAAAATTGATTGACCAATATAGGCGTGTACAAAAATCGATGTCGGATAACAAAACTTCCAGTGATTTTTACCCTCCCACCCCCAAACTATTTGAATTAAGTTTTTTATCCGACATTGAACTTTTGATCTCGTCCCTAATAGGTTTGGTGAGGAACATAACATACAATTGATTTTCATGTATAGATCAATTGATCAGTAGAATATTTCGCAAATAAGTCTGTTTCCTACATCAGTGATCAATTTTTGGCCGGGTTACACGGAGTGAAATCCGGGATATAGTATGGTGAATGTCGGGCGGGCGGGGAACCTGTTTTGTGTAATCAACTATACTCCTACAGTTTTCAATCCAGAGCCTTCAAACTTTATAGAGTGTGTTTTTATACAATGGACATGTGCATCGCCTATTATGGATACCTTTGGTACATGTTTTTGCGGATTTTCCGGACTGTGAAACTTAGTCAATTGTTAGCAACATTCTTAAGGAGGGTACCTATTTTTCGTGTAATCAACTCCTCCTACAGTTTTCAATCCAGAGTCTTCAAACTTGGTAGAATGTGTGTATATGCACGTATATTAGACATGTGCACCTCCTATTATGGATACGTTTGGAACATTTTTGCGGAATTTCCGGATTGTGAAACTTTGTCAGTTTTTAGCAACATTCTTTAAGGATGGTACCTATTTTGTATAATCAACTCCTCTTACTGTTTTCAATCCAGAGCCTTCAAACCTGGTATGGTGTTTGTATATATAATAGACATGTGCACCTCCTATTATGGATACATTTTTAATATTTTTGCGGAATTTCCGGATTATGAAACAGTCAATTTTTAGCAACATTCTTTAAGGAGGGTACCTATATTGTGTACTCAACTGCTCCTACAGTTTTCAATCCAGAGTCTTCAAACTTGGTAGAATGTTTTTATATATATTGAAATGTGCACCTTATATTATAGATACATTTTGAACATTTTTGCGGAATTTCCAGATTGTGAAACTTGGTCAATTTTCAGCAACATTCTTTAAGGAGGGTATCTATTTGGTGTAATCAACCCCTCCTACAGTTTTCATTCCAGAGTCTTCAAAATTCGTAGAATGTTTGTATATATGTTGGACATATGCACCTCCTGTCATGGATGCATTGGTTTTGCAGAATTCCCAGTTGCTGTAACATTACATATTCTTATAGTCTTCATTTCATCAATTACAATAACATTTATAAATTTCCACTCCTTTGTCATTGTTAAGTAATATAACCCGGCCATTTGATTAGTTGGCCCATTTTTAAAGCAATGTTGCATGGAGTGCAATATCGTAGAATATTGCAGTCTAAAGTTTGGTTACGGTCTACGTGGATTATTATATAACTTTCGATTAAGGTATCCGGACCATAATAGATCATGATCGAAAACTATATCTCTTTTTGACCGTGAATGGCTGAACCAAACAATTTAAAGCTGAGATTTTGTATATATATTTTTCTGAAACACACTTTGTTGCTTATATGCAGAGTATGTAAAAATAAGTTAGTTATATTGACATTTCCGAAGTTTGCCGATAATTACCGAGGTCATTTAAATTGCGTTGTGTGGAACATCCGGGAACTTTTGAATTATCACGTGGACATTTATGGTCCGGATACCTTAAAGCATACAATTTACGCATTATGAATATGCTATGCATGTGTATATGATGACTATACATTTATCACGAAGTAGTTTCTTTCATTTCTGTTACAGTCCAACTATATGTATCTATTATTCTGCTGTCAGTGTTCCTTGGCTCTACCAGTCCACTGTACTTTGAAATGGCATGTGAAGTGACTTACCCTGTGGCGGAGGGTGTAACCAATTTAGTTTTAACATTAGTCAATAACATTGGAGGGTTGATATTCCTAGTGGTGCTAATGATACCAAATATAGGTCAGTAGAATGAAGCGGATACCTTTAAAACGGCTGTTATGTGCATGTATTTTCAAGGTCAGATTTTCTTGAGTCTTTTTATACCCCCGCAAACAAAGTTTGGGGGGTATATAGGAATCACCTTGTCCGTCCGTCTGTCTGTCTGTCTGTCTGTCTGTCTGTCCGTCCGTCTTTCCATATATCTTGTAAGCGCAACTCCTCCTAGACCGCTCAATGTATTTCAACGAAACTATACAGAAAGGAAGTACATCATACAAAAGACTTACACATTATATATGAACCTCGTAAGCGCAACTCCTCCTAGACCGCTCAATGGATTTCAACGAAACTTTACAGATAGGAAGTACATCATCCAAAGATGTGCATGAAGAAAAATCTTTGCTTTCCGATATCACACAAGGGAGATAATTGGACTTCTATTTTTTTGGCTTATACATTATATATGAACCTCGTAAGCGCAACTCCTCCTAGACCGCTCAATGGACTTCAACGAAACTTTACAGACAGGAAGTACATCATCCAAAGATGTGCATGAAGCCATTCGAAACATGAACAGATATATCATGTTTTGGAGTAGTAAAGGCAACCATGAGTATGCTTAAATTGATGCAAATATCTTATGAAACTTTACCCTGGGCAAGGCAAAGCGGGGGGTATCCTTTGTGAGCTTTGCTCACAGTACATCTATTTTATTTATGTTTTGGCATCTTTTTTTGTGCTGACAGAGGTATGGTGTCGTTCAATGGTTGGTATTTGATTGTTGTTTTTGACGTCGTTTTTAATTGTCAAATGTTAAATTTGTTTCAATCAGTGCATAACCTTCGACAAATAGATTTTATGTTCATAATAAATACTTTGGATTGCAAAATGATCAAACCATTCTAATGGGATTAATGATGGTCAAATAATTTTTGTTTGACGGAGCCGAAACCTTAATTTCGACAGAATTGTACAATTTAAATCGAAAAGTATGACCGCCAAAGTCTAACAACGGACCACATTGCACAATCCACATTTTAATGGTATCTTGATATTTGGCAGATAAATTGCATGTTGGTGTTTTGTTCTCTCAAGATGGTGTTAGTTCAAGAAAGGAATATACATGTAGGACACAGTCAAAAAGATGTAAAAAAAAGACAGATAATATGTGAAATACAGACGGATAAATTAAAAGACAGCACAAAATCGCAGAAAACTATAACCTATGGAATATTTTATTACATTTTTGTGACATAAAAATAAGAAATTAAATAAAATCTTTGAAGAAAAAAGACCAGCTTTGTTTGTACTCAATTTACAAAAAAGTACATTACATTTAGGCCTGATGTAAATACTTTATTGCTTTTTCAGGTTCCAATTGGGAAAACTGGTGTCTTCTTGGGGCCATCGTAGCCTGTATACCCGTTCTTGCTTTTCTCAAAGAACGGTATAATAGATTGGAAATTGATGAAACTGAGATTAAAGTGGAATAATAGATTTTTTTATATTGTATGACACGAAGTGTTCAAAGCTTTTTGTTTCAATTACAACTATTTTCTTACAATATGTTTTGTACAAGTCGTAGTATAGAGTATTGAGCAAATGTCTGATTAATGTGAAAAGTAAAATTTCCTTATTATAAAGCCAAATTTCAAAGTGTACACAGATAACCTTGTTTAAAAAAACAATTAATGATGTATCATGTGAAGTGGATCAAAATAATTATTATTGTTAACACTGTGTGAATGTCTCTCCTGGTCGGCCTTTTGTGTGGAACGGAAGCTCAATAAGAAATGACATACCATTCAATTAGTGTCACTCAACAAACAGAACCCCGGACAAAAATAACATAAAAGAGCATAAAACACGAACATAAACACTACAGAAAGTTGGGATGGTTTGAAAGGCATTAAACTGTTGCAATAATTCACTATAAGGCCTTTTATTTTTAATTAATTGGTTTACAGATTTTTAAAAAAAAAATAGGGTCAGTCGGTCGGGAAAAAAAAAGAAAAAAAAGAGGGCAAATCGTGTACTTTTGAACAATCTTGGTTGTATTGCCAAATATATAAAGGTTGCAAATGATTTGAAACCCAAATGTCAGAACATCTATCTTGAAAGTTGTTGTTAAGTAGACCATTCCCTTTTTAAGGGATCCGACTCGTCAACTACATAAGATAAAATGAGTGGATTCGATATCTTACGGAATCAAGATATTCATACAAAACGAACTTAAAAGCCGCATGGATTGTAATAGGAAATTCGTTTCATAAAACTTGTTTCGGAAATTGGCATCACTAACGTGATCATGTTTGCAAATATTTTCTTAACGGATAATCTATTTTAAGACGAATTGGAACATCATCTTTTATGACATTTTGATGCAAAAGTTTTTAAATTTATTTTTATTTTTGGGATGGCTGATTTCAGAGGGTCGGCGGTAATAAAAAACCAAAATTTTCAATTTTATTTTTTTTCTTCAAATGGACAAAATCGGGTCGGCGGATCCGTAAACCAACGAATTAAAAATAAATGGCCAAACATTCAATCATAACATAGACATGATTAACACAATATACTGTTCAGAGGGCATTAACCCAAAAAATTTCATTGTAACAACAGTAACTACCTATAGACTATTCAGTTATTTAATTGAAAAGCAGTAATTGAAATTCTATGAAATATAATTTATTAAAAATAAAACTGATTAATAAAGGTTGCCTGTTTTAAAAAATCAAGCAAGCTTTGACATAAAGCACATCACTATTAACATTAACCAAATGCTGGAAAGGTTAGTTTTGTCATTTTGGAAGAATGAAATTCAAAATTAGGACATTTCTATAAAAAGTAGAACATTTTCATATTGAACTAATTAATGATCAATAATACAAAATAAAACTAAACACACATAAAAGGGACACACAAACACACATTGTTTTGTGGAATAAGGGTCAAATATATGTAGTGTCCCTCATTTACTTAAGCAGAATATATTATAACCATAAATAGAAGAAGATAAATAGTAAGTCCTGATTCAATACTTAATAATTCTCTGCATAAACCCTATTACCAAATAAAATGCACATCAAAATTAGTTTAAAACAAAACTTAATACAATCATTCCAAAATTACTGAAAACATGAAAACATTCATTCTACCTCTTAACACATACATCATGAAATTATTACTCACTTTCAATGCTAAATTTATAGGAGAAAAGAAAGGGAATTACCTGATGCATTGATAATTTCTGACCTTCGATGAAATTACAAAGTCTAAATATTGAGCTGATGGAAGTATTTCGCACAATTTCTAGACTTCCACCACTTACAAGAGCAAACCTGTGCAAGCAAAGTTGTTTGCAGGAATCAAAGTTATATGTTCGCAGATGTTTGCAGGTAGCCGCAACCTTTTTGCCAACATTGCTGCAGACTTGCTGCAATGTCACAGAAACAACGCGGGAAATCAATGTTAAAAGAACATCGCAGAAAAACTAATTAAACCTGTGCATGCTTAGTTTCTACTTCCTGTTAGTTTAAATTTGAAATTGGTGGGAATAACCATGAGCTAAGTTGTTCTATGGCAAGCCGTTTTACTATTTATTCTAACTTCAAGATATCTAATAAAGTTTATAAGATATCTCATATAGTTTATAAGATATCTTATATAGTTTATAAGATATCTCATATAATTTCTTTATAAGATATCTTATATATTATATAAGATATCTTATAAACTATATGAGATATCTTATAAACTATATAAGATATCTTATAAAGTATATAAGATATCTTATATAAAAAATATTTATAAGATATCTTATAAACTTTATAAGATATCTTATAAACTATATGAGATATCTTATAAACTATATAAGATATCTTATAAATTATATGAGATATCTTATAAAGTATATAAGATATCTTATATAAAAAATATTTATAAGATATCTTATAAACTTTATAAGATATCTTATAAACTTTATAAGATATCTTATATACTTTATGAGATATCTTATATACTTTATGAGATATCTTATATACTTTATAAGATATCTTATAAACTTTAGAAGATATCTTATAAAGTATATAAGATATCTTATAAACTTTATAAGATATCTTATAAAAACTAGATTATATAAGATATCTTATATATTATATGAGATATCTTATATATTATATGAGATATCTTGAAGTAAGAATAAATAGTAAAACGGCTTGCCATATTGTTCTATGAATAAGTGCATAATTTGAAGAAACAAAGATGGTATTCCATGAAGTAAGATGTTTCATTTATGTTGATTTATACACAAAATTCATTGTTAAATGTTATATATATATAATAATGTATAATTATGGCAATTACAGTTGCATGCATGTATAATTAAAAACTGAAATCAATATAAATATATATACCACATCTATAATTTGTATTACGGAACTTCATTTTTTTTTAATTTAGGACAATTAGCAGCTAAATGAAATGGCTGCTAATTTTTGTTGCGAATTTACACATGCAGACAATTGTGTCTTCACAAACTGAATTCTTCTAACAAAAGACTTCAGACACATCATAAGTGCACATATATTATGCAACTGAAATATTCATGCCCACCTAAACCATTTATTTCTTTATTTTCCTATTATACAATAGCCATGTTTTGATGAGCATTGCCAAGTTCGATAATTTAATCCATACAAGAATTGATTTGTATTATGTGAATAGAATTCTATTTTTTATACATATAGTGTAGTTCCTGCAGTCTTGCTGCGATATTCACTGGAACCCATACAAGGCTATCTATGTTTGCAGCAGATTTGCTGCAACTTAAATTTGTATTGGTCAAAATATTTCTGCGACCTTGCTGAGATGTTCGCAGAAACATCGCAGAAGCCATATAAGAGATTTTATTAGTTTGCGACAATTTTGCAGCAATACTAATTTGCATGGTAAACATATTGCAGCCCGCCTGCCGCAAAAATTTGCTGCAGCCTTGCCGCAAGCTTGCTGCAAACATTCGAGGAAGGCTTTTATTTTGGTAAGGAAAAATGGACATAATTTTCAAATATATTGATTAAGTGAAAAATAAGAATTTTCTTTATAAATCTGGATTGATAATAATGAATTAACACAATTGAATTATATTTTGATTAAGTTTAATTATGTGTAATCTAGCGAGATCATGTCAACATACCACCAGTCAAGCTTGTTCGTGTTAAATTATAACTATCATAAAAAGTGAACGTTTTCTAAGGAAGGACAGTCGGAAACCGGCATTGAAATACGGAACCCGTTATAGAGATATTTATGACATTTTTCTATATTCTTTATACTGCGTGAATTTATTAGACTTGTTGTATTTGTGAAAATAGTTATTGTTTTTTCAAAGTTAATACAGTATTTTTTTTTCAATGTGACTTCAAAATAAAAACACAATATTTAATGATCAAATGTTATAAATGATAACCCACATACTACTTCTCTAAGGAGATACCATGTTTCGAAATTTGAGAAAACGGGTAGGAGGATTATTGCTGTCATTAAAACTTCTTTACCACAGGTTCACAGATTGATGTCTTCAATTAAGGATAATTCTGTGTGAACATAAGGGTACTGACCTGTACAATGTCTCAATATAATTTTTTTACTTATTCTCCTGTCGCAAAATTTTATTGGACTCATTTTCCACTAAACAAAAAAAGGCATAATTTACTCTATAATGAAAAAGCAATAATCGCAACATTCAAACTTGACTATAATATTGTATCTATTCGACTGATCAAATAAAAATTCCTTGAAAATTTCTCTATAGTTTCCGTTTCGAATCTATTCGAAGCCAATGATTTGTCTGTATCAACATGATCAAGGTTTGTTTGTTTAGTTGGGGTTTTACGCCGTTTTCAGCACATTTGGCTATTTCGCGGCGGCCAGTTTTTATTGGCGGGGGAAGCCGGAGTACCCGAAGAGAACCACCGACCTTCGGTAGGAAAATTTGCATGATCAAGGTAGATATCACGGAAATGAGAATAGTGAGATTAAACATGACCTATATTTTTACACTAGAAACAACATATATATAATTATGCTAAATTTAGAACAATATGATTTCCGAATTTCACACATGCTTTAGTGAGAACCCTGAATTATTACTATTGTACAAAAGCCCCCAAAATTTATTTTCTCTCCCTATAACTTCATGAAGAAAAAAATTGATGATCACCCTTATTTTGTCGCTTGTCAAAACATATTCGAAAATAAAATATCCCGCTGTCCATTTAATTAAATTTTACATCAAATTTGTATATACATGTATTTTTATCATGGTCTTGTCCTTATGACTAAGATTTTTACGTCTTTCTATCGCTTTAATCATTTCAAATTTCATGCTTTTATTTTATTGTTAATAACATTTGATAAGAAAAAAGTACGAATAAAAAAGATTGAAGTAGAACAACAGAACAGATTATACGGCGACCCAAGTTTTTGGCAATCTGTATATTTCCACACCTGTACTTGGATACTGTAAGCTTAACATATAGGTCTATCGCAAGAATGTATGTTGAGTTTTGTTTTCTTTGTTCTTTAAATTCGCTTTCAATCACCTAAGTTCTTTTTTTCATTTCTGTTCTCTCTTTTATAGAAATGTTGTATTCTTTTCATGCCGACCTGTCAATTTGTATGCATGCCAACCTATCGGCTAGCTGACCTACAGATCTGCCGACCAGCCGACCTGCCGATTTGTATACGTACCGACTAGCCGGATATTTTAAACTTCTATCAACCGATTTACTCCTTAAATCCGTTCTTGCGCATTTTCGGGGAACTATATACCCGTATACTACAGTTGATACAAATGTAGTTACAACATGGTAAAGGTCGATACCTTGCATTATATATAGTTACTATAACTGTGAGTAACCTCACTGTGATATCCCCCGCTCACAATACTAGGAGTTACGCTTACAAGCTTTAAACATGTAAAATCCTTAAGTTGGATTATCTCCCTTTGCATGCATCCGACGTTAATTATCTTGCTTCATATACATCTACATATGATATTTTCGGGGAACTATACTGAACCGCAAAAGAAACGTCGCACAAAATGACATGTTCACATACATTTATTTCAAAGTGACATTTATATATTTTAAATTAATTTTTACAAAATTTAATGAATGATTTACAGTCTTTTGGTTACAATGTTCACAAAAACGTCACAATTGTCGCAACGTCACATGTTTTCAATGCTGTGCTCCCACGTCCGTTAATAACGTGTATGTCCTCCACCGGCACCAATTACTGCGGCACATCTTCGGTACATGGAGTTGATGAGCCGATTAATAAACGCCATCGGAATACGTGCCCATACTCTCTGAAACGCTTGTGAAAGTTCAGCTGCAGTTGTCGGACTTGGCTGCTCATTATTCAACCGTCTTTGAACTTCGTCCCATAAATGTTCAATAGGGTTTAAATCTGGACTCAAAGCCGCCCAATCCATAACATTAATGTTATTCTGCTGTAGGAAGTCTCTTGTGGCTCTTGCGGTATGCGCACGTGCATTGTCCTGTTGGAAAGTCTTGTTTTGATGACGTGCGAAATGGGGCTGAACATGGGGTGTCAAGACTTGGTCGATGTAACGGGCAGCTGTTACGCCATTTCCTCTGCCTGGGCCAAGGTTCTGAAAGATGACTGGACCAAGTTTAACGTTAAGGCCGATTCCACCCCATACCATGATGCTAGGTCCTCCCCACGCGTCTGTTTCCAGAATGCAGCTGTCTTCGTAACGTTCCCCGCGTCTTCTCCACACTCTGGTTCTGCCATCGGCTGTTGAAATGCAGTAACGGCTTTCGTCAGAGAAGATGATGTTACGCCATTGTCGATGTCGCCAATTCTGTCGCTGACTGGCCCACTGAAGACGAGCTTGACGGTGTCGAGGAGTAAGAATAGGTCCTCTTGCTGGACGGCGACATCTCATGTTTCTAGCAGCTAATCGCCGACGAACCGTATCATCACTTATGGGTCGTCCATGTGTTCCAACAGTGTTTCTGGCAGTTTCGGCAGCTGGGGTGAACCGATTCATCAAATGGTGACGAACAATGCCTCTATTCTGTCTAGGGGTAGTGACTTGGGGTCTACCACTCCGTGGACGGTCATTTGTGCTGTTTGTTGCATTGTACCGTGTCCGTAGACGTTCAATTGTTCGAACAGCACAGTTGAAGTCGTTGGCAATAACTCTGGCAGATTGCCCAGCATCCAATCGACCAATGGCCTGTTCTCTCTGTTGTGGAGTCAGACGTGGCATAGCTTCTGTGTCAACACTGATACTAACACTCTTTAATTTTCTCCGGCCTTTTATACCCATAAAGGAGCATGAATTTCACGAACATTTAAGATTTAAGAAAAATTACCGCCAAGTGTGTCCCACGAGCGGTTTTAGGTACGGTCGCTCTACGATATCAACTGAAAATTATTCAACCGAAAATTTAATTCACAGGTAATTTAATCTTACCTGGTGATGTAATCGTAATACTGATTATATAAAAATCATGAATTAATATTTATTTTGAATTTTGCTAACATTTTGAAAAAGCGACGTTTCTTTTGCGGTTCAGTATATATACTATTGACTAACAATAGACTATAAGCCTAAATATGATAAACCTGTCAATACAATATAAGTAGTAGTATATGGGGACAGTTCAGTTAGTATTTGAGGAGGAGCGATGAGGAGCCGGAGGTGACGTCACCGGAAGCGGAAACGACGTCACCGGAAGCGGAAACGACGTCACCGGAACCGGAAATCACGTGACCGGAACCGTAAATGGTTTGTGCACAACCGGAAGTAAAGGGTCAATTCCGTAAACAAGTGGCGGGAAAACCAACTACTTCCGGTTGCGCATGCGCGCAAACCACTTCCGGTTGTGCATGCGCGCAAACCACTTCCGGATACAATAATTTACATTTTTCTTCAACTTTTACTGGTATACTGTAGTATTTTTGCTAAGGTGCCGTAAAATAAACATAGCCCTGTTTGTGGCTATTTTGTGAGTTCCGGTCAAATAGTCCCTGCACTATTTAGGCGGATGCGGTCAAATAGCCCCGGTACTATTTAGCCGGATGCGGTCAAATAGCCCCAGTACTATTTAGCCGGATGCGGTCAAATAGCCCCAGTACTATTTAGCCGGATGCGGTAAATAGCCACTGCTTTTTTTGTTTGTTTTTGTTTTTTGCTTATACTTTAGTTTGTTTTGTTTTTCTTTTATTTTGTTTGTTTTTCTTATTTCATTTTTTAAATGAAAATTGAAACTTCAGTATATAGTAAACGATTTAAAAAATATTCAGAAATGTTTAGAATCTTTAATTCTGAACAAAGGGATATTCTGTAAAATGGCGAGCTTTAAACCGCCGATAAACGTAAATTGTCCTGATGATTGAATTTTTGATCGACAACATATTTGTTCAGTTTGGTGGACATGTTTTCCAACAGACAATTGGCATTCCTATGGGTACTAATTGTGCGCCACTACTGGCCGACTTGTTCCTTTACTCATATGAGGCAGACTTCCTTGACGGGCTTCTTAAGGAAAAACAGAAGAAGTTAGCCCGTACCTTGGGTATTAGCTTCCGCTACATAGATGATGTTTTATCACTCAACAATTCACGTTTTGGGAAAATCTTACATCTCATCTATCACAATGAGCTCGAAATTAAGGATACCACAGACACTGCCAAGTCTGTATCTTATCTTGACCTTCACCTCAAAATTGACACCAGAGGAAGGTTGAATACAAAACTTTACGACAAACGGGATGACTGACTTTCCAATCGTCAACTTCCCATTTTTGAGCAGCAATATTCCAGAAGCGCCGGTGTATGTAGTATATATTTCACAACTCATACGTTATTCCACACCTTGTTACATATACACTGACTTCCTAGACAGAGCCCGGCTCCTGACAGAAAAGTTGCTCCTAAGTTGAAGTCATCCTTATTAAAGTTTTATGGGTGTCATCATGACTTGGTTGACAGGTATGAAAAAACCGTTTCCCAAATGAAAATGGACCTGTTCCATTGATATTATCCCTTCCTCATACCGGATTTGACATGGGAAGCATGGCAGGTGTCCTGCAGGAAGCAGAGACCGCTTACTCTTCCGGAGCACCTGAGTCTATCCCTGGTTTTTTGGTGGGGTCCATGTTGTTCATATGTTTTTAGTTTTTAATTGTAGTGTATATATTGTTTTGGTCTTGTCTTCGTTGTTCTCTGGAGTTTGTCAGTTGTTACGATTTTTCTCTCCTTCGAATATCCCTTTGGTATTTCTTGACTTACTTATTCAAGCAACTTGAAAATACGGCCATTAAGGACTTCATGTGTAATAATTTATTTACAGGAATTTCAAACTCATTAATTCCCAATTTTTCATTTCATTTTTTAACTGAAATTAACAAAATTACGCAGGAAAATACCTCTGATTGAAGTACAGTAGAATTAATTATAAGGTAGATATTTTGTTAAATAATATCTGCTGATAGTTAACACAAACATAAGGTATTCTGTTTTTCTTCCCCTCTACTTGTAACTGACTCGACCAAAGCTCACATCCTAAAGTAAACTGGCCTCCTCTCGTTGGCTAACTGGTGACAATAAAAAAATAATAAAAATAAAAATCAGGGGGAAAACCCACATAGATAAAAAATTCAAGACTAATATGTTATACAAAACTAACCAATGAACTTTGATAAATGTGGAGTTAAAACAAACACATAGTTAAATAAAAGAACGTTAAAGGGTAAATATTGATCACCAGGGGCAGCGAGAAGGACTCAACATAGTGGGTTATTTTATAGAGTATGTAATTGAAGAATGATTGTGGTACCCACATACATTTCTTGTTTTGTGTAAATCATAAAATGAATCATTGTAAAAAGACTGTGAGATTGCCAGCATTAAACCATCCAATATGTAAAACTATATCAAGACTGAAATATTGTCTACACAGTTTATACATAATCTGAAATATAATGATATAAAGGCTGAAATATTGCCAACAATCAATAAATCAAAATATAAATTTGTAATAAGTCTGAAATATAGTAGACACAGTTTATTTATAAAATAAAAGATTATAATAAAGCTGAAATATAGCCAACAGTCAATCAATCAATCAAACAATATTTATTTGCTCTGTAATCCACCAAACTAAATACAGACAAGACATGTATGCATACACTATCATACACAAAAGGAAAAGCTATATAATAATTGTCTTTACGGCTGGCAACACTCACACTAGTAGTATATGGGCAAAATACATAGCAATATATACACTGAATTAAATGATAGTATGATCAGCTGGCACTGCATCATATCTGGAAATGATAATTTTAATACCACTCCATTTGATATACATGATATTGACATATCCAACAATAGCTTTTACTCGCTTCAAAATCTTGACACATCCAGTCCACAAACCCCTGGTACACCCAATAACACATCAGCTAAACCACTACATCAGTCAACACACATAAGGCGAAACACACAGAAAACTAGCTGCAAAAAACCACTAAGAATCATCAACATTAACTTTCAGTCCATGAAAAAGAAACAACACCTAGTCCAAAATGTTATAGATAGTGTAAAACCGGATATCGTTATAGGGACTGAAACATGGTTAGATAGCACAATAAAGAACAATGAAATCTTCACAGATGACTACAAAATATATAGAAAAGACCGTAAAAACAAAACAGGTGGAGGAGTTATGATAGCCATAAAAAATGACATTATAAGTGACGAAGTTGAAGAGCTATCAACTACTGACCACTGCGAGATCATATGGGCAAAAGTTGAAATTAAGGGCAACAGAACAATATATGTATGTTCATACTATAACCCCAAAACATCGGATCAAAAAAGCCTTAAATCATTTGACAATTCAGTTAGAAGAGCATCACAAATAAAAAATGCTGCACTTCTCATAGGGGGTGACTTCAACCTTCCAGGTCTGGACTGGAATACTAAATTACTTAAACCCAATTCTACTCATCATAAAATACATGAAGTTTTCATAAACACCTTAGATGACACAGGTCTATCTCAACTCATAACTCAACCCACTAGGAAAGAAAACACCTTAGATCTTATGATAACAAATTTACCAAACCAGGTGCCCCGCACTGAAATACTACCAGGCGTCTCAGATCATGATATTGTTTTCATAGAATTTAATGTCACACCATCCAGACTAAAACAAACACCAAGAAACGTACCAATTTACAGTAAAGCTAACTGGGAATCTATGAAATCAGAAATAAAAACCTTATATGAATCGATCCAAAGCAAAATACACCATCAAACTGTTGAAGAACTTTGGTATGACTTTAAAACAAACCTAAATCATATGATAGACAAATACATTCCTCATAAAAAATTGTCCAAAAAAAGCAAACTTCCTTGGATAACACCAGAAATAAGAAAACAGATAAAATCTAAAGACAGATTACATAAGAAAATGAAGAAAACTGGCAACAGCGAACTTAAAGAACGATATAAAAAACTAAAACATCATATACAAAAACTTTTGAAACAATCATACTGGCAATACATCGAAGACATTGTTACACCACAACAAAACTTCAATGAAGGTACAAACACAATGAAAAGATTTTGGTCTTATATCAAGTGCAAAAAAACAGACTATGTGGGAGTTGGACCACTCAAGAAAAATGGACAAATAATTAAGAGGACAAACAAAAATCTGACGCTTTGAACAGCCAATTCCAATCAGTGTTCTCAACACCAAGCACCGTTAATGACCAAGAATTTATAGATCAAAACTACATGAGTGATAATAAAACCTACCCTGTAATGAACGATATCTCAATTACAACACCAGGTATCACAAAACTTCTCAAAAATCTCAATCCTTACAAAGCTTGTGGACCTGACCAAATTAAATCCCGTATCCTAAAAGAACTAGCAGATGACATCTCACCAATCTTATGCCTGATATATCAAAAATCCCTTAACACCGGTGAAGTACCATCAGACTGGAAAACAGCACATGTAACACCAATTTACAAAAAAGGCTCGAAGTATAATCCAGAAAACTATCGTCCAATTTCCCTAACATGCATATGCTGCAAAATCTTAGAACATATAGTAGTCAGCGCAATCATGACACATGCAGATAAAAACAATATTCTCTATCCACTACAACATGGTTTTAGACGACAAAGATCTTGCGAAACACAATTAATTGAATTTATAGATGATGTTACCAAAAATCATGAAAACTCAAAACAGACAGACGTTCTAATTATGGATTTTAGCAAAGCATTTGACAAAGTCAGCCACAACCTACTCACACTAAAACTCAAACACTATGGAATTCAAGGCAAAACAAATATAACTGGATCAATAGCTTCTTAACAAATCGTACACAAGCAGTCGTTTTGGAAGGTGTGACTTCAGACTATGTTGATGTCCAATCAGGAGTGCCCCAAGGTTCTGTCCTGGGCCCAAGTCTGTTATTGTTCTATATCAATGATATTCCACTCGGAATAATGTCCACAATACGTCTTTTTGCTGACGATACTATCGTATATCTAGCCGTCAAATCCAATTCTGATTATAATACATTACAAAGTGACCTCGATAAATTAGTGGGAGAATAAATGGCACATGGCTTTCCATCCCGAAAAGTGCAATGTCTTATCAATATCCAAAAATAAAAACCCTATCGAACATACTTATACATTGCATGGCCACAACCTCGAACATGTTGAAAAAGCAAAATACCTTGGCATTACAATCCAGCAAGATCTGAAATGGGATAACCACATAAATAATATATGCAACAAAGCTACCAACACTCTCAGCTTCTTAAAACGAAATCTTAATATCAGTTCTACTAAGGTTAAGGAGCAGGCATATAAATCACTAGTTCGTCCATCGCTAGAGTATGCCTGCTCTGTGTGGGATCCATATACAGGGGAAAATATAAACAAAATTGAAATGATCCAAAGACGTGCAGCTAGGTTTGTAACTAATAGATACCACAACACCTCTAGCGTATCAAACTTGTTAAACCACCTGAACTGGAGAAGCCTTGCACATAGAAGATCCGATGCACGACTTATACTCCTTTATAAAATACAATACCACTTAGTAGCCATCAATAAAACTGACAGACTCATACCACCTCTCAGACAGTCTAGAAACATGTACTCCTTATCCTTCCAAATTCCTCAATGCAGAATACAAGTAAGACATCAATCCTTTTTCCCAAGAACCATAAAACTCTGGAACAGCATCCCTGTAAACATCTAAATGAATGATTCTATCGAATCATTCAAATCCACAATAACTCAATACAACTACAGCCATTAAATACAGTTTTTATGTAAATAGTTTTAACCTATATAGCTAAATATTTTTCTAAAATGTTCAAAAAAAAAAATAAAAAAAAAAAATAATGATTAAATAATAAAAAAATAGTCAGTTATTTTTATTCTACTATCACCTGTTTACTTAGAAGTTTTTGTTCTTTCACACAAATCACTTTTTAAATTGTTTATATGCATGCGCAGAGAATGGTAGTCTCTTCATCCTGTTGAAGTTGGCCATCAGACAGTAGAAGTAGAAGTAGAAGTTCAGTTATCATTTGAGGTGGTGGGTGTGGTGGAGGATCATGAGGATCCGAAAGTGACGTCACCGGAAGCGGAAATGACGTCACAGGAAGTGACGTCACGGAACCAGAAGTTACGTGACCGGAACCGGAAGTACCCGGAAGTGGTTTGCGCGCATGCGTAACCGGAAGTGATGGGTTTTCCCGCCATTTCTTTACGGAAGTGATGAAAGTCACGTGCTAGGACCCGGATGTGTGGTCTGCGCATGTGTAGGAGGAACCGGAAGTACCCGGAAGTTGTTTGCGCGCATGCGCAACCGGAAGTGACGTGTTTTCCCGCCACCGTGCAAGGACCCGGATGTGTGGTCTGCGCATGTTCAGGCCGAACCGGAAGTACTCGGAAGTGGTTTCGCGCGCATGCGCAACCGGAAGTGTGTTTTCTCCATGATTTGTTTACGGAAGTGACGTAAGTCACGGACCAGGATGTGCCAAGCTTGACCAGATTGAATTATCTCCCTTTTCCCGCACTTCTCGGTCGTCTCTGGATCTTTCATCGGTCTCTAGGGTCTGATAATCTCACTGTTATGTCGAAATCCGAGAGTATACGAAGTACACTATTGGATTATCTCCCCTTATCCCGCTCTTTTCATTTGGGGGTATTTTCTGTGAGGACCAACGGTAGGATTGGATTGTGTCCCCTTACCTCCAAGTGATGCTGTCACCAATGGAAGGGTGTCCTTAGCAATCGCCTGAGCAACGGCGGTCCATTTCTATGATGCACTTCGTTTCTCTTCTCTTGCTCCATCCCGCTCCTCGCTGCTCTTCTCTTGCTCCGTGCTGCTCATCGCTGCTCTTCTCTTGCTCATCGCTGCTCATCACTGCTCATTGCTGCTCATTGCTGCTCATCTCTTACTCATCGCTGCTCATCGCTGCTCATCTCTTGCTCATCGCTGCTCATTGCTGCTCTTCTCTTGCTCATCACTGCTCATTGCTGCTCATCTCTTGCTCATCACTGCTCATTGCTGCTCATCTCTTGCTCATCGCTGCTCATCTCTTGCTCATCGCTGCTCATTGCTGCTCTTCTCTTGCTCATCGCTGCTCATTGCTGCTCTTCTCTTGCTCATCGCTGCTCATTGCTGCTCATCTCTTGCTCCGTGCTGCTACTCAAGACCTTACTCGCGTGCTCATTTCGCTCCTACTGCTTGTCACTGTTCGTCATCGCTGTTCATCTCTTGATCCACCCTTTTCCCACACTTCTCGGTCGTCTCTGGATCTTTCATCGGTCTCTAGGGTCTGATACTCTCACTGTTATGTCGAAGTCCGAGAGTATACGAAGTACACTATTGGATTATCTCCCCTTATCCCGCTCTTTTCATCTGTGGGTGATGTTTTCTGTGAGGACCAAAGGTAGGATTGGATTATGCCTCCTTACCTGCAAGTGATGCTGTCACCAATAGATCAATAGAGGGGTGTCCTTAGCAACTGCCTTAGCAACGGCGGTCCATTTCTATGATGCACTTCGTTTCTCTTCTCTTGCTCCACCCCGCTCCTCGCTGCTCTTCTCTTGCTCCGTGCTGCTCATCGCTGCTCTTCTCTTGCTCATCGCTGCTCATATCTTGCTCATCACTGCTCATTGCTGCTCATCTCTTGCTCATCGCTGCTCATCTCTTGCTCTTTGCTGCTGATCGCTACTCAGGACCTTACTCGCGTGCTCATTTCGCTCCTGCTGCTTGTCACTGTTCGTCATCGCTGTTCATCTCTTGATCCACCCTTTTCCCGCACTTGTCGGTCGTCTCTGGATCTTTCATCGGTCTCTAGGGTCTGATACTCTCACTGTTATGTCGAAGTCCGAGAGTATACGAAGTACACTATTGGATTATCTCCCCTTATCCCGCTCTTTTCATCTGTGGGTGATGTTTTCTGTGAGGACCAAAGGTAGGATTGGATTATGCCCCCTTACCTGCAAGTGATGCTGTCACCAATAGGTCAATGGAGGGGTGTCCTTAGCAACTGCCTTAGCAACGGCGGTCCATTTCTATGATGCACTTCGTTTCTCTTCTCTTGCTCCATCCCGCTCCTCGCTGCTCTTCTCTTGCTCCGTGCTGCTCATCGCTGCTCTTCTCTTGCTCATCGCTGCTCATTGCTGCTCATCTCTTGCTCATCACTGCTCATTGCTGCTCATCTCTTGCTCATCGCTGCTCATCTCTTACTCCGTGCTGCTCATTGCTGCTCATTGCTACTCTGGACCTTACTCGTGTGCTCATTTCGCTCCTGCTGCTTGTCACTGTTCGTCATCCTGTTCATCTCTTGATCTACCCTTTTCCCGCACTTGTCGGTCGTCTCTGGATCTTTCATCGGTCTCTAGGGTCTGATACTCTCACTGTTATGTCGAAGTCCGAGAGTATACGAAGTACACTATTGGATTATCTCCCCTTATCCCGCTCTTTTCATCTGTGGGTGATGTTTTCTGTGAGGACCAACGGTAGGACTGGATTATGTCCCCCTACCTCCAAGTGATGCTGTCACCAATAGATCAATGGAGGGGTGTCCTTAGCAACTGCCTTAGCAACGGCGGTCCATTTCATAGCACATCTGTTGCTCATCGCTGCTCATTGCTGCTCATCTCTTGCTCATCGCTGCTCATTGCTGCTCATCTCTTGCCAATCGCTGCTCACCACTGCTCTTCTCTTGCTCATCGCTGCTCATCTCTTACTCCGTGCTGCTCATCTCTTGCTCTTTGCTGCTCATCGCTACTCAGGACCTTACTCGCGTGCTCATTTCGCTCCTGCTGCTTGTCACTGTTCGTCATCGCTGTTCATCTCTTGATCCACCCTTTTCCCGCACTTGTCGGTCGTTTCTGGATCTTTCATCGGTCTCTAGGGCCTGATACTCTCACTGTTATGTCGAAGTCCGAGAGTATACGAAGTACATTATTGGATTATCTCCACTTATCCCGCTCTTTTCATCTGTGGGTGATGTTTTCTGTGACGACCAACGGTAGGATTGGATTATGTCCCCCTACCTCCAAGTGATGCTGTCACAAATAGATCAATGGAGGGGTGTCCTTAGCAACTGCCTTAGCAACGGTGGTCCATTTCATTGCACATCGCTGCTCATTGCTGCTCTTCTCTTACTCATCGCTGCTCATTGCTGCTCATCTCTTGCTCATCGCTGCTCATTGCTGCTCATCTCTTGCTCATCGCTGCTCACCACTGCTCTTCTCTTGCTCATCGCTGCTCTTCTCTTGTTCCGTGCTGCTCATTGCTGCTCATCTCTTGCTCTTTGCTGCTCATCGCTACTCAGGACCTTACTCGCGTGCTCATTTCGCTCCTGCTGTTTGTTGCTGTTCGTCATCGCTTATCTTCTCTTGCTCTTTGCTGTTCATCTCTATTCAGGACATTACTCGCGTGCTCATTTCGCTCCTGCTGTTTGTTGCTGTTCGTCATCGCTTATCTTCTCTTGCTCTTTGCTGTTCATCTCTACTCAGGACCTTACTCGCGTGCTCATTTCGCTCCTGCTGTTTGTTGCTGTTCGTCATCGCTGCTCTTCTCTTGCTCTTTGTTGCTCATCGCTACTCAGTACATTACTCGCATGCTCATTTCGCTCCTGTTGCTGGTTGCTGTTCGTCATCGCTTATCTTCTCTTGCTCTTTGCTGTTCACCTCTACTCAGGACCTTACTCGCGTGCTCATTTCGCTCCTGCTGTTTGTTGCTGTTCATCTCTTGCTCCGTGCTGCCCATCGCTGCTCTTCTCTTGTTCATCGTTGCTCTTCTCTTGCTCATTGCTGCTCATCACTGCTCATCGCTGCTCATCTCTTGTTCTTTGCTGCTCATCGCTACTCAAGACCTTTCTCGCGTGCTCATTTCGCTCCTGTTGCTTGTTGCTGTTCGTCATCGCTGCTCTTCTCTTGCTCATTGCTGCTCATTGCTACTCACGACCTTACTCGCGTGCTCATTTCGCTCCTGTTGCTTGTTGCTGTTCGTCATCGCTGCTCTTCTCCTGCTCATCGCTGCCATTCTCTTGCTCTTTGCTGCTCATCGCTACTCAGGACCTTACTCGCGTGCTCATTTCAGTTTTGCTGCTAGTGGTGGTCGATTGTCGTTATTCAAAGATGGGATCTGTGCGAGAGCACCATTAAATTCAGGTCATTTGAAAGGGCACTCTGCATTTATCCAGGCTTGTGACTGGCTATCATAAGATAGGCTGCATTAATCCCCCTCAATTTTTTAAGGCCACTCTGCATTTGTCCAGGCTTGTGACTGGCTATATATATGTATAAACATATATAGGCTGCATTACCCTCCTTCCCTTTTTTTTAATTTTTTAAAATTTTTTATTTATTTTTTTTTCTTTGTAATATGTTCCAATTCCTCTGTCACATAGAGTCATTGCTGTCTTCAGCTGGTGGTGGGTCGTAGTCGTTCAATACACGGTTAAGCAGATATTTTCGTTTTTCTACGGCATATTCCCATGATTCTTTTGATTCGTAGTCTTCCTCTTCTCTCAAGCGTTTAGCCGTTTTCTTGATCTTTCTATGTACGGGGTCTTTATTCATGTCTTGATGCCAGGACAATAGTCCGACGTAATGGTTTCGCATTTCGTCTCTGTATGTGTCAAACATGTCTCGATATGCTGCCAAGCGTGCCTCGTCTTCTTCCATTCCGGCTTCGACAAGTTTGTTTACTTTCTGTGAGTATTCCGATTGATGTACTTGAAATGTTCTTTTCAAAATGACTTCCCCTGGAGACTGTTCGCATTGCTCTTCGGAGTCTTCGTTGGACTCCTGTTCACTACTTTGTTCGGATTCCTCGTTATCGGCTTCTGTGGTGGTATCTGAGACTGAATCACTATAGTCTGTTGAATCCTTCTGCATACCGTGTGCATTCTTTTTGTGTCGCACTATGTTGAAGTTTCGCTTGGACTGGTATCCACATATGTCACAGGTATACATTTAAGACGTCTTTCTTTCCTTGGATTCAATAGTAGAATGAGCTGCGGTCGTCCTGCAAGTGCTTATATTACCTACAGGTTCCTCAACGGCTTGTTGATTCATACACAAACGTTTGGCAAAGTATTCGTTTCGAGATTGTTGCAGTTCAGATTTCACTTTTCTGATGAGGTCTCTATTAAGTCTTGTCCACTCGTTGTTAAACCTTCTACACCCCTTGCAGACATTCATGTTTTTGTAGAATTCCCCAAAGCTCTTGTTTATTTGACACTTTGTACATTTCTTGTTTGGATCTACTTTGCTGGGTCCTCCACTTGTGTTGTCCAGCCGTTTGGTTCTCTCCATTTTGGTTGGAAGTATTTTCCTTTTCACTTCTGGTTTTGCTTTGGTCTTTGAAAGATCCACAGGAATTAAGTATCTAGCAGGAACCAATAAACCGAGAGGCGTTTTCGACTCCATTGGTACGTGTGTGTTGTTTGACCGTCTTCAAACAACTGACGAAATTAAACAAAACCTCTGAATATATTTTCGTTAAAAGCTTTCCATTGGCGTCATGGTGGCGAAGATTGTTTTTGTCTATTCATTCAGACAACACAGTTCGCACGAAGATTGCTTTTTTCTATTCATTCAGACCTCACATTTCGCTGTTCGTTGTTCGTTGTTGTTGCTGGTGTGCCGGGGAGAAGGTGGGATTCTCACTGTATCGTTATAAGATAACAATCCAAAGATACTTATATTAGATATAGTTAATTTATACTGTGCTGTATACGACACATTTCAAGGAGTTAACTCTCATCAGCAGCATTAAAACCGAAACATTTGGAAGACCAAAAACCAAACTTATATTAAACAAGAAGTACTCAACCAAAAATATCGAAATAGGAAGTCAAATTTCAGCTAAGGAGATCTAAATCACCTCTTGGTCTCCATGTAACACGGACCTGAAAGAGAGCACCCTTATGAAATAGAAGTTTTAGAGTCTTTCCGGACGGGAACGAATTTTCTCGGTCTCGTTGATGTTACGATGGACATCAAAGATGGCTGCGCCCAAGTAACGCGGACCTGAAAGAGAGCACCCTAATGAAACGAAAATTTTAGAGTCTTTCCGGACGGGAACGAACATTTACGGATTTCAGTCCTAACCATTACCCTAACTCGAGTTCTAACCCCGACCCTAGTCCTGCCTCTAACCCTTATCGTAGGTCTGTCTCGCACTCCTACTCTAACAACTCATACCCCACTGTCGGTGCAAGCGTGACAAACATGAGGCAAACAGTCACGCTTGCTTAGGTGAACCACAAACGTGGGGTATGAGTTGTTAGAGTAGGAGTGCGAGACAGACCTACGATAAGGGTTAGAGGCAGAACTAGGGTTAGGGTTAGAACTAGGGTTAGGATTAGTTAGGGTTGGGGTTAGGACTCGAGTGTGATGTTCATCGTAACATCAACGAGACCAAGAGGTGATTTAGATCTCCTTAGCTGAAATTTGACTTCCTATTTCGATATTTTTGGTTGAGTACTTCTTGTTTAATATAAGTTTGGTTTTTGGTCTTCCAAATGTTTCGGTTTTAATGCTGCTGATGAGAGTTAACTCCTTGAAATGCGTCGTATACAGCACAGTATAAATTAACTATATCTAATATAAGTATCTTTGGATTGTTATCTTATAACGATACAGTGAGAATCCCACCTTCTCCCCGGCACACCAGCAACAACAACGAACAACGAACAGCGAAATGTGAGGTCTGAATGAATAGAAAAAAGCAATCTTCGTGCGAACTGTGTTGTCTGAATGAATAGACAAAAACAATCTTCGCCACCATGACGCCAATGGAAAGCTTTTAACGAAAATATATTCAGAGGTTTTGTTTAATTTCGTCAGTTGTTTGAAGACCGTCAAACAACACACACGTACCAATGGAGTCGAAAACGCCTCTCGGTTTATTGGTTCCTGCTAGATACTTAATTCCTGTGGATCTTTCAAAGACCAAAGCAAAACCAGAAGTGAAAAGGAAAATACTTCCAACCAAAATGGAGAGAACCAAACGGCTGGACAACACAAGTGGAGGACCCAGCAAAGTAGATCCAAACAAGAAATGTACAAAGTGTCAAATAAACAAGAGCTTTGGGGAATTCTACAAAAACATGAATGTCTGCAAGGGGTGTAGAAGGATTAACAACGAGTGGACAAGACTTAATAGAGATCTCATCAGAAAAGTGAAATCTGAACTGCAACAATCTCGAAACGAATACTTTGCCAAACGTTTGTGTATGAATCAACAAGCCGTTGAGGAACCTGTAGGTAATATAAGCACTTGCAGGACGACCGCAGCTCATTCTACTATTGAATCCAAGGAAAGAAAGACGTCTTAAATGTATACCTGTGACATATGTGGATACCAGTCCAAGCGAAACTTCAACATAGTGCGACACAAAAAGAATGCACACGGTATGCAGAAGGATTCAACAGACTATAGTGATTCAGTCTCAGATACCACCACAGAAGCCGATAACGAGGAATCCGAACAAAGTAGTGAACAGGAGTCCAACGAAGACTCCGAAGAGCAATGCGAACAGTCTCCAGGGGAAGTCATTTTGAAAAGAACATTTCAAGTACATCAATCGGAATACTCACAGAAAGTAAACGAACTTGTCGAAGCCGGAATGGAAGAAGACGAGGCACGCTTGGCAGCATATCGAGACATGTTTGACACATACAGAGACGAAATGCGAAACCATTACGTCGGACTATTGTCCTGGCATCAAGACATGAATAAAGACCCCGTACATAGAAAGATCAAGAAAACGGCTAAACGCTTGAGAGAAGAAGAAGACTACGAATCAAAAGAATCATGGGAATATGCCGTAGAAAAACGAAAATATCTGCTTAACCTTGTATTGAACGACTACGATCCACCACCAGCTGAAGACAGCAATGACTATATGTGACAGAGGAATTGGAACATATTACAAAGAAAAAAAAAAATAAATAAAAAATTTTAAAAAATTAAAAAAAAAGAGAAGGAGGGTAATGCAGCCTATATATGTTTATACATATATATAGCCAGTCACAAGCCTGGACAAATGCAGAGTGGCCTTAAAAAATTGAGGAGGATTAATGCAGCCTATCTTATGATAGCCAGTCACAAGCCTGGATAAATGCAGAGTGCCCTTTCAAATGACCTGAATTTAATGGTGCTCTCGCACAGATCCAATCTTTGAATAACAACAATCGACCACCACTAGCAGCAAAACTGAAATGAGCACGCGAGTAAGGTCCTGAGTAGCGATGAGCAGCAAAGAGCAAGAGAATAGCAGCGATGAGCAGGAGAAGAGCAGAGATGACGAACAGCAACAAGCAACAGGAGCGAAATGAGCACGCGAGTAAGGTCGTGAGTAGCAATGAGCAGCAATGAGCAAGAGAAGAGCAGCGATGACGAACAGCAACAAGCAACAGGAGCGAAATGAGCACGCGAGAAAGGTCTTGAGTAGCGATGAGCAGCAAAGAGCAAGAGATGAGCAGCGATGAGCAGTGATGAGCAGCAATGAGCAAGAGAAGAGCAACGATGAACAAGAGAAGAGCAGCGATGGGCAGCACGGAGCAAGAGATGAACAGCGATGACGAACAGCAACAAACAGCAGGAGCGAAATGAGCACGCGAGTAAGGTCCTGAGTAGAGGTGAACAGCAAAGAGCAAGAGAAGATAAGCGATGACGAACAGCAACCAGCAACAGGAGCGAAATGAGCATGCGAGTAAGGTCCTGAGTAGCGATGAGCAACAAAGAGCAAGAGAAGAGCAGCGATGACGAACAGCAACAAACAGCAGGAGCGAAATGAGCACGCGAGTAAGGTCCTGAGTAGAGATGAACAGCAAAGAGCAAGAGAAGATAAGCGATGACGAACAGCAACAAACAGCAGGAGCAAAATGAGCACGCGAGTAATGTCCTGAGTAGAGATGAACAGCAAAGAGCAAGAAAAGATAAGCGATGACGAACAGCAACAAACAGCAGGAGCGAAATGAGCACGCGAGTAAGGTCCTGAGTAGCGATGAGCAGCAAAGAGCAAGAGATGAGCAGCAATGAGCAGCACGGAGCAAGAGAAGAGCAGCGATGAACAAGAGAAGAGCAGCGGTGAGCAGCGATGAGCAAGAGATGAGCAGCAATGAGCAGCGATGGGCAAGAGATGAGCAGCAATGAGCAGCGATGAGTAAGAGAAGAGCAGCAATGAGCAGCAATGTGCAATGAAATGGACCACCGTTGCTAAGGCAGTTGCTAAGGACACCCCTCCATTGATCTATTGGAGGTAGGGGGACATAATCCAATCTTACCGTTGGTCCTCACAGAAAACATCACCCACAGATGAAAAGAGCGGGATAAGGGGAGATAATCCAATAGTGTACTTCGTATACTCTCGGACTTCGACATAACAGTGACAGTATCAGACCCTAGAGACCGATGTAAGATCCAGAGACGACCGACAAGTGCGGGAAAAGGGTGAATCAAGAGATGAACAGCGATGACGAACAGTGACAAGCAGCAGGAGCGAAATGAGCACGCGAGTAAGGTCCTGAGTAGCGATGAGCAGCAAAGAGCAAGAGATGAGCAGCAATGAGCAGCACGGAGTAAGAGATGAGCAGCGATGAGCAAGAGAAGAGCAGTGGTGAGCAGCGATGAGCAAGAGATGAGCAGCAATGAGCAGCGATGAGCAAGAGATGTGCAATGAAATGGACCGCCGTTACTAAGGCAGTTGCAAAGGACACCCCTCCATTGATCTATTGGTGACAGCATCACTTGGAGGTAGGGGGACATAATCCAGTCCTACCGTTGGTCCTCACAGAAAACATCACCCACAGATGAAAAAAGCGGGATAAGGGGAGATAATCCAACAGTGTACTTCGTATACTCTCGGACTTCGACATAACAGTGAGAGTATCAGACCCTAGAGACCGATGAAAGATCCAGAGACGACCGAAAAGTGCGGGAAAAGGGTGGATCAAGAGATGAACAGCGATGACGAACAGTGACAAGCAGCAGGAGCGAAATGAGCACGCGATAAGCAAGAGAAGAGCAGCAATGAGCAGCGATGAGCAAGAGAAGCAGCAATGAGCAGCGATGAGCAAGAGATGAGCAGCGATGAGCAAGAGATGAGCAGCAATAAGCAATGATGAGCAAGAGATGAGCAGCAATGAGCAGTGATGAGCAAGAGAAGAGCAGCAATGAGCAGTGATGAGCAAGAGATGAGCAGCAATGAGCAGTGATGAGCAGCGATGAGCAAGAGAAGAGCAGCGATGAGCAGCACGGAGCAAGAGAAGAGCAGCGAGGAGCGGGATTGAGCAAGAGAAGAGAAACAAAGTGCATCATAGAAATGGACCGCCGTTGCTAAGGCGGTTGCTAAGGACACCCTTCCATTGGTGACAGCATCACTTGGAGGTAAGGGGACATAATCCAATCCTACCGTTGGTCCTCACAGAAAATACCCCCAAATGAAAAGAGCGGGATAAGGGGAGATAATCCAATAGTGTACTTCGTATACTCTCGGACTTCGACATAACAGTGAGATTATCAGACCCTAGAGACCGATGAAAGATCTAGAGACGACCGAGAAGTGCGGGAAAAGGGAGATAATTCAATCTGGTCAAGCATGGCACATCCTGGTCCGTAACTTACGTCACTTCCGTAAACAAATCATGGAGAAAACCCATCACTTCCGGCTGCGCATGCGCGCAAAACCACTTCCGAGTACTTCCGGTTCCGCCTGAACATGCGCAGACCACACATCCGGGTCCTTGCACGTGACTTGCGTCACTTCCGTAAAGAAATAACGGGAAAAAACGTCACTTCCGGTTGCGCATGCGCGCAAACCACTTCCAGGTACTTACGGTTCCGGTCACGTGACTTCCGGTTCCAGTGACGTCATTTCCGCTTCCGGATCCTCATGATCCTCCATTACACCCACCACCTCAAATGATAACTGAACTGTGCCCATATACTACTCACACTAATCGACAAACAACACTATAAACATATAATATATAAGCATTATTGGAATGATAATACATGTAGTAATATATGTAATATATTATAACTGTATTATCAGTGTAACTGTAATGTTTTTGGTACCCAGTCATGCTTAGCTTGTTACCTGTATTTTCTAATACAGTTTACAGATTGAAGATTTTCTCCTCACTACTACCTCTTATAATTGACTCATAGATATATATAAACTTTGAACACTAGAGAAGAGTATAATAAACAACTTTGTACATGCTTTTGACTTACACGTTCATACATTGTAAACATCCAGTAAATATTGTAGGAAAAGGGCAATAACTCTGATTTCATACGTTTAGAAAGAGATTCTTCATCTTTGGCAATTTTAAAATTTAGATTATCCGAGCTGGTAGTGAGGATTAAGAAACCTAACAATTTTTTTTCAAGAAAAAAGATAAATGTGTTCAAAGTGAAAAACGCGTTCATTGTGAGAATCCCTGAGCATATTTAACTTATTAGAGCACATTCAGTCTAGTTAGTTACCTAAAATCTTTTAAAAAATAGATTTAGATCTAAAACACATACAAATCTGGAACAAATCAGGATTGTCATATTCCTTAAAATACAAATGATGATTAATCATTTGATAAAGGAAAATATATGAAATAAGAATAAAAACTCGTAAGGTAATCTGGCGCAATACCATTACAGGTCAGCGTCATCAAAACAAAATGGGCAATAGACAATTATGAAAGTAGCCGTATAACATTGGCAACATTTTAAGGTTTTATCATAATATGATAAAGTACATTTGACTAAGGTTAATATAAATTAAAATATTATAACCAAAAATATATATACATAGACTAAAGTGAAATTAGAGATATTAAAACAGAACGGGGAAACTGCAATGGGGATTGGAGAGATTCATGGTTCACATTTCTATTATATTCACTTGATTGCTCAAATCCTTTTGTTCTCTTAATGAAAGTATGTATTATAGCTGTGTGTGTGTTCGTTAAAAATACTTTGGATGCAAAAATTATTAAATATGTTGAGCATTTAACCCTACCATTGAATCTACAAGGTTTAAATATAGTAGTCAAAAACAATGTTAAGTTAGCTTTGGATGACTTGATACCAGGAGTTCAATAGAACTGCAGAATTAAAACCGAGAGTTATTACACCAAACGTTTAACAAAAGACATTTTTCTATATTGTAAGGATATCCTTGTTGTTTTTGATTTCAACATTTTATACCTTGAGCACAAGTGATGAGCTGATAGACGAAATGTACACTTCTTGTGCATCAAAATTGGTATCACAGAAGTTTATTTTTACCACGGAGTCGATGCTGATGCTGGTGGTCTCCAAGTCCGCGAGGGTATCCCCAGCTCAATTGATAGTATTTGGATACTAGCCCGAAATTCCTATTTGAAATTTACTTTTTAAAAATTGTAAAATTTGTGAAACTAAGGAGTATATCCCTCGTTTGTAACTCTGTCCTTTGGTTTTTGATTTACAATTTTTTTTTATCATTTTGGCATTTTTAAATTTGTTCTTCAGCGTTTTTGGATTATTTTTACAACATTTTAGGCCTTAGGCACAACTGACGAAGAACAAAATGGATAACAGGAAAAGTCGACAATGACATACCTATCAATCAGAGCAACCAAAACGACAGAACGCTGGACAAAACTAGAGGCTCTCAAGAGCCTGTATCGCTCACCTGGATTTAACTTTTCACCTTGAGCAGACCTAAAAATTTAAGTGTTGCAGTCAATTTGGCTGGTTTTTCTATAGGATTCTATGTTAAAGTAATTTCAGCTGTGGCAGTCATCTTGGTTAACTCCAGATCAACGGATACATTTCTAAAAGAGAACCATCTAAGGACCATTTCTGCTAAGTCTTGTTCCAATTGGCTAAGCAGTTTCAGACAAGATTTCTAAATGAATTTTCCTATAGGGTCCAATATTTAACAAAGTTCGGTGTGGCAGCCATCTTGGTTGACAATCCGGGTGATCGGACAAATTTCTGAAAGAGGACCCCCTAAGGACCAATGCTGCCAAGTCTGGCTCCAATATGTCAAGTGGTTTCAGACAAGAAGATTTTTCAATGAATTTTCCTATGGGGCCCTATGTTAAACTAAGTTCGGGTGTGGCGGCCATCTTGGTTGACAGTCTGGGTCATCGCACAAAATTCTGAAAGAGGACCATCTAAGGACCATTGCTACCAAGTCTAATTCTAATTGACTAAGTGGTTTCAGACAAGAAGATTTTTGAGTGAATTTCCCATAGGGTCCTATGTTAAACTAAGTTCTGCTGTGGCGGTCATCTTGGTTCACAGTCCATGAAATCAGACACATTTCTGAAAAAGGATCTCCTAAGGACCAATGCCGCCAAGTCCTGCTACAATATGTCAAGTGGTTTTAGACAAGAAGATTTTTCAATGAATTTTCCTATGGGGCCCTATGTTAAACTAAGTTCGGGTGTGGCGGCCATCTTGGTTGACAGTCTGGGTCATCGCACAAAATTCTGAAAGAGGACCATCTAAGGACCATTGCTACCAAGTCTAATTCTAATGGGCTTAGTGGTTTCAGACGAGAAGATTTTTGAGTGAATTTCCCATAGGGTCCTATGTTAAACTAAGTTCTGCTGTGGCGGCCATCTTGGTTCACAGTCCACGAAATCAGATATATTTCTCAAAGAGGACCTCCTAAGGACCAATGCCGCCAAGTCTGCTCCAATATGTCAAGTGGTTTCGGACGAGGATTTTTCAATGAATTTTCCTATAGAGCCCTATGTTAAACTAAGTTCGGTTGTGGCGGTCATCTTGGTTGACAGTCCGGGTCATTGGACACATCTCTGTAAGAGGACCATCTAAGGACAATTGCTGCCAAGTCTGGTTCCAATTGGTCAAGTAGTTTAAGACAAGAAGATTTCTCAATGAATTTTCCTATGTGGCCCTATGTTAAACTAAGTGTGGCTGTGGCGGCCATCTTGGTTAACAGTTCGGGTCATTGGACATATTTATGAAAGAGAACCTCCTAAGAACTATTACTGCCAACTTTATATAAGATTTTTGAAAGTCACCCCTCCACCCTTTTTTCTATTTTTAGTAACAGCAGCCATCTCAGTTTGGAGTCGGGAATGTCAGACATAATTTTGGAAGGGGGCCACCCAAGGACCATTCCAACAAATTTTGGTCTCAATTGGCCCAGTGGTTTGAGAGGAAAAGATCTTTAAAGGAAAGTTTACGCTGGATGCCGTCTTTAAAGGGCAAAAAAAGGGGTCAATCAATGATTTTGGTCATGTTCACTTATTTGTAGATCTTACTTTGTTGAACATTTTTGCTGTTTACAATTTGTCTTTATCTATAATAATATTCAAGAAAATAACCTAAAACTGCAAAATTTCCTTAAAATTGACAATTCAGGGGCAATAACCCAACAAAGGGTTGACCGATTCGTCTGAAAATTTCATGACAGGTAGATCTTGACCTGACGAACATTTTTACCCCATGTCAGTTTTGCTCTAATTGCTTTAGTTTTTGAGATATAAGGCAAAAACTGCAGTTTACCCCTATGTTATATTTTTAGCCATGTCGGCCATGTTGGTCGGCAGGCGGGGTCATCGGACATATTTTTTAAACCAGATACCCTAATGATGCTTATTGCCAAGTTTGGTTCAATTTGGCCCAGTAGTTTCAGAGAAGGTTTTTGTAAAAGTTAACGGACGACGGACGACGACGGACGATGGACGCCAAGTGATGAGAAAAGCTCACTTGACCCTTTGGGTCAGGTGAGCTAAAAATGACATAAAAGAGTACACAAGAGTGGACACACAAAAATGTCTCGCCTGTCGTGTATTTCTAATGAAAGTAAATGCTATCAGTATTCGAAAAACAGAGCAAAACACAAAAACTTAACTATAACCACTGAACCATGAAAATGAGGTCAAGGTCAGATGACATCTGCCAGTTGGACATGTACGCCTTACAATCTTTCCATACACCAAATATAATAGACCTATTGCATACAATATTCGAATAACAGGCCAAAACACAACTAGATGGAACTTTATACACAAAGTTATACTTCCCCCCCCCCCCCCCTTCCTGTTTGTCTATCCCCTAATTAAAACATTAGTGATCAATCTGAAAATATGAGGTGGGCAAGTTCTTATATATATGGCGAGTCTAGATATTGCAGTTGCTGAAAAATGGACTGTAAAAGAAAAAAATTGACAAAGTCACTGAACCATGAAATTGAGGTCAAGGGCACATGAAAGGTGTCAGACTGGCATGTACCCATACAGATCTTGCTATAAGCCATGTATGATGAGTCTATTCATTGTAGTTGCTGTAAAATAGACTTTAAAGAAAAAAATTGACAAAGTCACTGAACCATGAAATTGAGGTCAAGGACACATGACAGGTGTCAGACTGGCATGTACCCATATAGATCTAGCTATAGACCATATCTGATGAATCTAGTCATTGCACTTGCTGAAATATAAACTTTTGAGGAAAAAATTGACAAAGTCACTGAACCATGAAATTGAGGTCAAGGGCACATGAAAGGTGTCAGACTGGCATGTACCCATACAGATCTTGCTATAAGCCATGTATGATGAGTCTATTCATTGTAGTTGCAGAAAAATGGACTTTAGAAGAAAAAATTGACAAAGTCACTGAGCTGTGAAATTGAGGTCAAGGACACATGACAGGTGTCAGACTCCCATGTACCCATATAGATCTTACTATATACCAAATATGATGACTCTAAACATTACAGTTACTAAGAAAGGGACTTGAATGTAAAACTATGTCGCAGATTTTCGAAGTTCACTGAACCGTGCAATTGAGGTCAAGGACAAATGACAGGTGTCAGACTGGCATGTACCCATATAGATCTCACTGTAGACCAAATATAATAACTCTAGGTATTATAGTTTCTGAGAAAAGGATTTGAATGTAAAACTATGTCGCAATGTTTATGTGGGTATTGAACCATGAAAAAAAGGTCAAGGTCATCTAAAAATGTGCTGCTGAAAAGGTCATCACTTCATGCACCTGTGGACCAAAGATGAACATTGTAAGTATTATACTTTAAAAGTTATTAAGGTTTTACAAAAAGTTAACGCCGTCGCCGTCGCCTTCGCCGTCGCCGCCGGATTACTATACCTATGTCTCGCTTCCAGCGACTTTCGTCGCAGGCGAGACAAAAACACAAACATTAACACAACAGAGTCGTAAATGGACAAAATAAACACTTTTTGTGGATCAGAAAAGTTGGTATCAAAGACGTTTATTTAGACTTCAAACAATACGAGGAAGATAAACTTTTCTGAACTGTATCCGCTGACCGACATACCATATAAGATGATATCTAAATATACAACAGACTATAATGATATTAGTGTATAGTACATGTACTTTAAAGATATGGTTTCAAGAAAAAAAGTTTTCAGCTTTAAGACTGATAATATTTAGATCGTATGTTGAAAGGTTTAGTTAACTGTACTTTCAGGTATAAAGTGGGAAACCTGGTGCCTTCTTGGTGCAATAGTAGCATGTATACCTGTTCTTGTTTTCCTCAAAGAAAGATATAATAGACTGCAAATGGATTAACCTGAGATTAAAGTGGATTAATATATTGTTGTTTTTATTATATGTGACAAGAAGTGTTCAAATTTATTTTTCTTACCATGTTATTGTTGTACAATTCCAAGTGACAATTTAATGAATTTATCACTGCTGGTGTAGCTTCAAATCTCAAAAGTGCACAGATTAAAATTGTAAAAAAAACAATTTAATATAAAATGGATCAAATTTTCGAAAATAATGTGGGGCCGACAAAAGCAATGACACTGTGGCTAGCATGTCGGTTCTGGTGTGGAACTTATACTCAATTATGTTATTAAAATTTTGAGTGCATACGTGTAGCACTAACATGAATTATTTTCGATTTAAACCTTTTAATAACTTTGATATTATCACCTCTTTTTCGTTTTTCCCGAATTTGACTACAGTGATTGACTACTGAAAAGATTCAATATGTAGAGATTTGATAAATTGTTGTCTTAGAATTTTTATATACTGCAACGCATAACACACGTCCATAAAGAGAATGCAGCAATTTAAAATCAGTAAGATGGTTACATCCAAAGTATAAAACTAAACGCTGAAAGTTTTTAACAAACTCCCAGTAAAGTTAAATAAATTATTTACATTGTCAAGTCATTTTTGTTCACCGAAAACTTATAATACGCAAAAAAGCAAAAACCAAAAATTAAATAAAACTAAATTAAAATAAATCCGCCTTATAATAACAAATCTTTGAAGTCTTTCTATTAACTCTTAAACAAATAAGATAAATGAAATAAAAATAGAAAATATAAACAAAATTGTAAGGTGTCCTTGCTAGCATCTTTTTTCTGTCAAACTGCTAATGAAAGAACACGAACCGAATTCTGCATGATGCCCGTCTGCACAAACATTTCTGGCGCTGTACATCAATCTAGTATAAAACACAATATATTTCTCTTAGATCATTGTCATACATATCTTGATGTTTAAATGTACTCTGTATATCGCTAAAGCAACGTGCAACATCGATGTCCCCGACGCTCTAGCAATTCAACAACATGATATTGTTCGGCTTGCTTTGCAATTTCAGAAAGTGAACGTCCGGTCTCATCTGTCATGTTTATATTCGCGCCAAAATCGATAAGTAAATCGATTGCAGTGTAACATTCTTTCTCACATGCCAACTTTAGAGCAACATCCAAATTTGCATTTTTAGATATAAGCAAGCGTATAAGTCCCATGTATCGATTGTACTTTATCCCCTTCTGCTTATGCTCATGTATAATGTAACATACCCAAAAGAGTGGAGTCCATCCATTTTCGTCTTCCATGTTAACATCAATGCCATTTTCTACTAGATAACACATAAAATCTATATCAGAAATATTGCAGGCCCATCGAAATGCATATTCGATGTTTGCTCCTTTTTGTATAAGTAATTTTGTGATTTCCAAGCTTTTCTGCTTGTAAGCTGTAATAAGTGGAATGTGCCCATCATCGTTTTTGGAATTTATATTTATATAACCTTTCATTTTTCCAAAATCGGACAAATCTTCTCTGTTTAACACAGTAGAGATGGAAATCACATTCTGTGGGTCTAGTAGAACAATAACCAACCATAATTGGTTGTTTAAACATGCTTTAAATAAAACATTATTCAGATTTATGCTTTTGTTGAGAAGGCAACGAATAAGAGAGTTGTTTCTTAATTCATATGCTTTGCATATTGATCCATGTGTATCCGCTCCATTTTCTTCTAATATATCAAATATTTCATTGCCTTCAATGAAACAAGCTTTCATAAGAGGGTTCCATCCATATTCATCACAAGTATTGATGTCAGTAAATCTAATTAATGTTTTAACTGATGCTTCATTGTTCTTTTCACAGGCAATTAGCAATGCCTCACCAAGGTCTACGCCATCCTCCATCAACGACCTTAGAACTTTTGTGTTGTTTTCACAAGCTGCTAAATATGAAACCTCCAAAACCGTACCACCCAATTCATAAATACCCCTGCAGATATCATGTTTATTTTGTTCATAAGCTTGTAGTAAAGTGACATCAGTCCTTGCTCCATTCTGAATTAATATATCAATAAGTGCTTGGTCTTGATGGTGAAATGCCCACATGAGAGCTGTCCAGCCCGTACCCGTAACATGGTTTATATTAGCACCTTCATTTATAAGTATTTCTATAGCTTCTCTGTCCAATGTCTCACAGGATGAAACAAGACATACGCTAGTGTCCGCTCCGCGTGCAAGAAGCAAATCTGTTATTTTTTTATTTTTTTCTTTGTATGCACAAATCAAATCTCTATTGACATCAATACCTTTTGAAACAAGAACGTCAGCTACTTGCCAGTTTTCTCCTTCTAATGCCCAACGTAAACAACTCCAACCGCTGGAATCAGTAAATTGTATATCAGCGCCATTGTTTAGCAGCAACATAACTACGCTTTTGCTCATTTGATAACTTGTCACTATAAGAGGACTCTGATTGTTATGATCAATAACATTTACATCTGCTCCAAGAATTATCAAAGATTTGATCATTGAATAATGTCCTTTTTTACAAGCCAGTATTAAAGCTTTGGTTGGGTCAACACAATTTGATAACAAGAGCAACTCTGTCCTAGATTGGTATCTACAACTATATATTGCCCCGTTTTCAATTAGAATGTACGCCAATTGTGAATTTTTGTGAAAACATGCCGATATTAGAAGATTGTTTAAATTTTCATGTTCCTTGATAAAAAATTCCAAAGTTGTGTTATCCCCTCTTTCACATGCATTAGAAAGTTCACTATAGCAATTTGCACCATATTCCAAAAGTTTTTTAAACATGCCTATATTTCTTTTTTGATATGCAATGGTCAGGTTCGATTTACCATTATTAACTGCATTTACTACAGCCCCTTTTCGGATCAAAAAAGAGGCTATTTCATCATGTTCTAAATAGATTGATCTACCTAGACATGTCCAACAAGTGGAATGTGAATCATTAATATTTGCTCCATTTTCAATAAGTAATTTAACCATTTGAAAGTTGTTATTTTCACAAGCATATCGAAGAGGGGTCCAACCATAACTGTCTGATATATTTATATTAGCATCTTTTTGTACAAGATATCGAGCAACATCAACATGATTGAGTTCGGACGCTTTCATTAAAGGAGTTTGATCTTTATTGTTTGCCCAGTTTACATAGAAATTTGACGGGTCGTTCTTACCTTCTTTTTGACAATAATCAATTAATAATTTGATGACTTCTAATTCCCCGTTCTGAATTGCGTTAGCAAACTCCGGCCTTCCGTCGAGTCCATTTCGTACAAGTAAATTTAATATATCTAATGACTTACGATACAATGTTTGTAGAAATATGGATTTTCCGGACGAATTCTTATGATTTAGATTCGCACCATTATTTATTAGAATCTCTGCTATTTCCAAAAAACAGCCCAAACAAGCATGCATCAATGGGGAAGAGCCTTCTGCATCCGACTGTTCAATATTCGCGCCTTTTTTAATAAGTGATCTTACAATTTTGCGCTGGTTTTCTGTAGACCTCCTGTAAACGGAACCTTGTTCATTTATCTTGTTCTCATAAATATGATCACCATGACTGTCCATCGAACTTTCAAGATTGTTAATTCTATTTACTCCACAGGCAATTATAAGTGCAGTCTCTCCACTATTATTTTTTACATTTAAATCGACACCTTTTTTAAGTAGAAATATTACTATTTTGAAATGGTTTCCCCAACACGCTGCCATAAGAGGATTCATGCCATTATAGTCAGGTTTATTACAGTCTGAACCGCAGGCTACTAAATATTTCACAACTTTCATTTTCCCTTCAAAGCAAGCGTTTATTAAAGGCGTTAAACCATACTTATCTGGTGACTCAATATTTGCCGAATGAATAATTAGCATATCAAGAACTTTAAACTGATTATTCGCACAAGATATTGCAAAAGCTGTTCGTCCGTATTTGTCACTTTGATTAATATCAATATCTACGCCTTCTTCAATCAGCAATGATGCTATTTCAACCCATCCACCCATACCTGCTACCATTAGTGGTGTGATTCCTAAATTATCGGATTGATTAATATTTGCTCCTTTTTTTATCAATACTTGAGCAGCACTTAATAACCCATAATGGCATGACCATATCAGGGGAGTCCGTCCATTGATGTCACTTTTATTTACGTTAGCTCCTCTGCTTAACAATAAATCAAAAATATAATGTTGGTTGTTCTTACGCGACCACATTATTGGAGTTTGCCCAAGATAATCACTTTTATTTATATCTGCTCCTTCATAGAGTAATAGATCTGCGATTTCCCTGTAATTCTTCGAACACGCCCACATTAAAGGGGTTGGTCCATTATCAGTCCTCATATTTACATCAGCGCCTAGTTGTATTAGCCATTTTATTGTTGTTTTTTGTCCACTTATGCATGCAGCTATCAATGGCGTATGGCCACTCTTATCGCGATGATCAATATCAAATCCCCGACTTAATAGAATACTTATAACCGAATTCTTTCCATATTCAGCTGCGGCATTTAGCGGGTAGTAATCGGTGTCTGTTTGTAAATGTGGTATTCCAAGGATGAATTCGACGAAATCTGTGTATCCAACAGAAGATGCTAGATATAATGGCGTTACCGGATTTCTACCTTGCTTTTTTTCTTTTTTAGAAAAAAGTGAATTGATGTCAATTTTCCTACTTTTAATAAAATCAATTAACTTAGATCTATATGTTTGAAATTTCATTTGATTGTTGTAGAAAAAATCATAGACGTCACCGTTGAACATATCTGTAATAACTCTTTCAAAATACATTAGTTCATTTGATTCCTCTATAAATACCGCAAAACAACTGTCCGCACAGATTGATCTAAAAATAGTACGATCACGAATTACCGTGCCATTTGCAAATCTAATGACCAATCGCTGGAATCGTTTACCGAAAAAAAAACACAAAAAATCAAAAAGTTTATTGTGAATCACCTCAAAAGAGTCATCGGTTTTTACTAAATATGTACTATCTAAAGATTCGAGTTGCTTAAGGATACTCGTAATCGATGTACATAGATTCAGACCACAAGATTCAAATATAATTTCCAAAACAGGTCTGGATAGTTCAATTTCCATTTCGGGAATGTTAGAATATCCACTTTCCCGTTCATGGACGTTGAAGATCGACTTGATGCAACCATTTAGTAGAACAAGAATAAGAAGACCACAAAATTTTCCTTTGTCAGTTTGTAAGCTAAATTCTGTCAGTTCATTTTCGAAAAGGTCAAACGGATTATTGAAAAAGTCTGAAGCATTGCTAATTGGTCGAATACTATAAAAGTAACACATTAAAGGAAAAAAATCGTATTTATCTATTTTTTCAGAGATGTTCTTGCAAATGTCTTGAGGGAGATATTGTTGTGCAATTTTCATTTTTTCCTGACAGGATACGGAATTTTCACCTAGCGACATATTGCAAGAATACTTCTTGAACAGTTCTAATCTTTGAAAACCTTCATCATTAAAGATGTACGAACGGCTTGAGAGCACTAGTCTTATATGCTCGTTCTCGAGTAATTTAACTAACACTGGTTGGTATTTTAACCAATCACTCACTTCCTCGGGATTGACAGTAAAACGACCACAAATATCGTCTACAACAAATACAACCTTCCTATCTTTGTCGCGGTCGTTGTAATGCATTTTTATATCTGAAGGACTGTAACACGGAACAATATTGAATCTTTCCTGGTCACGTAGGTATATTGCAATATGGCGCATTGTGACTGTCTTACCTATTCCCGAATTTCCTGTTATAGTTGCGATATGGAACTTTGTCAACATATCTTTTATGACGTTAACTGTATTCGTTTCTACAAATTTTTCATTTATTGTCTCCCAATGCTTAATTTCCATTTGATGATGATCTGCAAAAATAAACGTAATAAAATCATAATTATAAACTTGAAAGCTAATATCAGAATCGACATTAATTCCCGCAATAATTTGTGACGCTTACCCAAATTTAAACATAATCCTATGGAGAAATCAATTCATTAAAACCAATGAAAATTAAAATTAAAACGTTTTATTACGAAGTAATTCAACGCCATCTGCTGGATCATTTGTTTACCAAAATTTGAACGACGTCTGCACAATGTCTCACTGTGATGTTCTGTTTATAACTTAATTCAACACGTCTTGACTAGGGATTGTCGATTCAGATCTGCTGGTACATGATAGTAGTACTTATACTGGATAAGCTAATGAGGAACACTTTATTTCATTCAGTGGGATCAATAAAATTTCAAATACTATTGGAAGTATAATGGACAAAATCTTTATATTTCGTCGGTCTATCATGGTTCTATAAATTGCATTAAATTTTATTATAGTTATGAAAAGCTCATAATTTCGGGAATAAAATTTCATGAAATAGTTCCTAGTTGTATTAACCCACTTGTTAATTGTTTAAAAATCTGTTTCGAACAAATAATGAAGAGAATTAACAAAGAGATTGTAAATTAGTTCAGAGCGGGTTTTGTACTTCTTCTCGCATGTAATGTCAATGTAACTAACGTTGAAAGCACACATCGTCATAGACTTTTCAACTTGTCTTATTCGCAATGACAAAGTGTATAACATAATTTTGTTTTCCAAACATGCAGGGTAGAGGAAAGGACCCCATTTCATTTGTCCGCTTTCAAAATATATGTACCATATTCAGTGATCTTATGTACACTCAAGGCTACAAATACTATGAGTGAGGATGTTTATGCGCATATAAAAATAAACATTATTACAGAAAATACAGACACAAGATAAACATGATAAATGTACCGACGAGTCCCCTCTCCTGATCATTTAAATCACTTAAAGGTAAAACTAGTCATTTTAAGACTCCTGTTTTAATGTTCCTTACACAAATCTGTCGTACATGCGGCATGCTTGCAAAAGTCTTCGACAAAATCTTCAGATTTGACTAACAGAATTGTTATATGCAAGAATTTTTCGCAAAACGCAAATATAGGTAATTTTATTTTTTTTAAAATAAAAGAAAACAATAAACATGGCGAAAAGAAAGAATATGAAGGAAAATAATTGGTCTATTTATAATTTTTGAGTCATAATCGTGACACCGGAAATGAGTTTCTGGAAAGGGCTATGTATCCTATGTAAAATGTGGACATAACAAGGTATTTTTAAAGGGATATAGCAAAACAAAAATCACGGGTACCCCCTTTTCCTTCATATTTCAATGTATATCGATTATCTCAACCTACTGAGAAAACTGTAGGATACTTTCAATTACTTCGACTTGATCTTAAATTCATCATTTCTTAAATCACCCCTGTGGGGCCCAATGTTAAACGCTGTTTTAAATTTTAGTTTGAATTTAAACACCTTTGAAATTGAATACATTTTGAAATTTCCAGAAATTCTAAGCTTAAATTGGGACGCTCCGTATTTATTCCATCAATTTCTCCATCACAACTAATCTTTGAAAGGAGAGCATCAGGTGAACAATAAACCAACTTCTGTACAGTTCGGCTTGTTCCTAGTATAGGGGAGGTAATTTTCATGCCATTTCTGACGTCGTCGTAGACATCTATAGTTCTAATTAGATTATCTCCCTTTTTCTTGCGTTTTGGTTTTTTTTACTTTTTAATCGTTCATTGGACTGATATATCCAATCAGTATATAGTCTTCCTTCGAGCTCTCTAGACTCGGACCTATTGCTGGAATGTTTGATACCAAGAGGTTTCGGGTGACAGGAAGTCCATGTCTGGATCAAATTATTTCCCCTTTTATAGGGGCTCATACCATAATACCATCACAAAAATTTGAGATCATGTAAAAACGGTGCGAAATTACCTCCCGTTTAATTACTTTCAAATATGGGGAAAAGTTCATCACTTCCGGTTGAACATGCGAACAAGCCATTTCCGGTGATATCACCTCCTGTTGCGTCATTTCCGTTCTGGTTACTTCCTTTGTTGTCATTTCCGGTAAGACACTTTCGGCTCCTTATCGATCCTGTTCAATTGATAACTTATAACCTCTTATATACTACTCCTACACTTTGTTTGCATATAAGGTCGATGTTCGAAAAATCATATGATATTTTCATATGATATACATGTATGGTTAATTACTCAAACCAAATATTTTCGTACTATTTTCATGGTTTTAGGTGAATTTTGAAATTGCAAAACCTTTATTTTTGTAGATAAATTTCTGAAAGTGGGGACATGCATATGGCTCACGTGTTACAATTGATCTTATTTCTATACAAGATATATCTATGGCTATTTTAGTTTACATGATATTTATATTAATGGAAATAAATCAATTTTCCTAAAAAGAAATTATATTTTACCATAATTATTCGACATTTTCTTTAAAACATTTACAGTGAAACCACAGCGTAAATAACATTTTTCAGAGACTCATAAAAGCTCCTTAAAATTTGAAATAAAATACAATTATAGCAGGAAAATGATTACGGTGACATGAGATTGTAATTGATATAACTTTTCAACTCCTGCTCACATAAGTATATATTCCATGTATTCAGAACAAAAATAGAAATCTTATCAAAACATACCATGACAAGGACAATTCGAAACCTCTTCTGACATGTGTTGACTTCTTACATTATTTAAAGGATTGACAAATGATGGCGTTGCTGGACTAAGTCTAGAAATTGCCTGCAGTATAAAAGATTTAAAATAAAACTAAAACTATAAAATACTCATCTTACTAAGGGTGTTAATGTTTATGATGAAAAGATCCTTATATTCCAACGTCAGCTGCATATTTAATGATGTATCTTGTGCATCAAAATTGGTACCAACGAATTTTATCAAATGATTCTTTGATCAGTGAAATCAGTGTAATGGAGCTAATTGTCAACTTTTCCTTCACTTGCTTTCGTTAGTAAAATTAATCTTGATTCTTAAACGAGTACTGTGTTTCAGGAATAAGTCACCATCTTATAACAATTTTTATTCATAACTATGTTTGTATTTTTATCTAACCCTCCACACAAAGGCTATGGATTCACAATAGTTCCAACGAATAACCCTTGCCTTCAATTCCTTTCATTCACTAAGGACTCCAAAACATTAAATTATGACGAATACTAATTCGTGATCAACGTCACAATAAAAAAAAAACAATGTAATGAAATGTTTTATTATGATGACAACTGTGACGTAATCTCATTCTGTTGAGTTGGCGTATTTCGAAGTAATACATTGTAACCCATTGGATAAATGATATATTTCTCAAAATTAAATATTTTTGGAAGGAGATATGTAAATAACTTTATAAAGTTATCAAGAAAGTGAAAGGTTATTATTCATATTCAACCGTAACAAAAAAAAATCGTCAGTAGAGTTCGTGCCTGAAAACATACTGAAAAATTAAAATATAATGTAAGGCCACGGGAGAAACAAATTGTGTATTTGCAGTAGCTGACTCAAACTTGTTGAAGTGAGTCGGTCAGTTAACAATTTTTTTAACAAGCAAAAAAAAAAAAAAACAAAAACAAAAACACCCCCCCCCCCAAAAAAAAACCCAAAAAAAACAAAAAACCCAAAAAACAAAAACAACTAGATGTACCGTGAGCAAAGCTCACAAAGGATACCCCCGCTTTGAAGTCCAATTATCTCCCTTGTATGATATCGGAAAGCAAAAATTTTTCTTCATGCACATCTTTGGATGATGTACTTCCTTTCTGTAAAGTTTCGTTGAAATCCATTGAGCGGTCTAGGAGTTGCGCTTACAAGATATATGGACAGACGGACAGACAGACAGACAGACAGACGGACAAGGTGATTCCTATATACCCCCCAACTTTGTTTGCGGGGAGTATAAAAACAAAACAAAACAACAAGAGAGCTGTCTGAGTGATAGCAAACCGGGTTTTCCTTCTATCATCAAAGTTTATTTTTACTGAGTAACTTTTCTCCAACAAAGAAGTCAAGGGTCAACGGTCAAGGTCAATATGGTACGCGACACACCATCTTGAGATAACCTACCTACACACCAAAAATCAAAGGCCTAGGTCTTTAGACAAAAAATGTTACAGGCCGGACACGATGATTTAAAATGACCTATTTATTCACCCCAAGGTCAAGGGTCAAGGTCATAGGTCAACATTTTTGAAACATGACACATCGTGTTGAGGTGACATATCCACATACCTAGATGTAAGGTCTAGGTCTTAAGACAATAAAGTTATAAGCCGGACATGATTGACAGCCGCCCAAAAATGACCTATTTATTGACCTTGAGGTCAACGGTCAAGGTCAATATTCTTGGTACGCGACACATCATCTTGAGATAACCTACCTACATACCAAAAATCTAAGGCCTAGGTCTTTAGACAAAAAAGTTACAGGGCGGACACGAAGATGATCTAAAATGACCTATTTATTCACCCCAAGATCAAGGGTCAAGGTCATAGGTCCACATTTTTGAAACATGACATATCGTCTTGAGGGGACATATCCACAAACCATAGATCTAAGGTCTCGGTCTTAAGACAAGAAAGTTATAGGCCGGACACGATTGGCAGCCGACCGCCCGCCCGATTAATTCAATAACCGGATTTTTCACGAGGAAAACCCGGTTAACAACAAAAAACAAGAAAAACAAAAACAAATTGCTATCCAGGTTTGCCAGAAAATTGTATCCAGTGGAAACGATTTTTGCAGATTAATTGCAAACAAACATTTCTTTTAAAATTCCAAAGATACTGGATAGTTAGAAGTATATTATTTAATAAACATGAGTCTATTGGTTTATGTTCAAAAATGTTAAATGCAATATATTCATTATATGATAAAGTTCAAGCATGTGTTAAAATAGATAGTTATTTAACTGATTGTTTGATGTAACTTGTGGATTAAAACAAGGGTTATCTTATATTCTATGTTATTTAAAATTGATGTCAATGACCTAGTGATGAAAACATTTGTATTCTGATTTATGCAGATGATGTTGTATTTTTAACTGAGAAAGAAAAAGATTTGCAAATTGTTTTTAATGTGTTAGATAGTTGGTGTATTTCAAATAAGCTTACAGTGAATTTAGATAAATCTAAAATTGTACATGCCAGAACACCTTCAGCGGACAGAACAAATTTTTCATTTTTATTAAGTGGTTGTGAAATGTCTATAGTTTCTCAATTTAATTATTTAGGCTTTCTTTTAACAGAGTTTTTGGTGTTATGATGATATGGCTAAAGCTGTGGCTAAATCAGCTAGCAGATCACATGGATTACTTATTGCTAAATATAAGGCAAATGGTGGATTTCAGTATTCAACCTTTACAAAACTTTTCGAATTACTCGTTTGGTCAGTTATAGATTATGGTTCACCAATTTGGGGTACAAAAGAATTTTCATGCATAAACAGTGTAAAACATAGAGCTATGCGTTTCTATGTTGGTGTAGGTAAATATACATCAAATTATCTTTGTATGGAGATATGGGTTGGAAACCATGTATTATTAAACAGTCATGACAGTGGCCGGAATGGTGTATTTAGAAATTGGTCAAGATTTACTAAAATGAGTCATAATAGAATGAATGAAAAAGCATTTTGATGGCCGAGAGATATTTCCAACAGAAATGTTAGAACTTGGCATTTTCGAGTCAAATGTAAATTTAACAGTCTTGGTATGAATTTTGTTCTTTTGAATAATAATTATATTTTGCGTAAACGTTTTATTAAGCAAATTAAAAACTATTGTTTTGATAGTTTTAAACAACAATGGTATAATGATATAAATTCAAATTGCGAACCTATAGGCTTTTTAAAACTTTTTTTGGTGTTGAAAGTTATTTAAAGTATACTATACTCGTAAATACAGATGTGCATTTGCAAAATTCCGGTGTGGTGTGGCACCTTTGAAAATTGAAACTGGTACATTGTAGATACGAAAATTTATTGTTACAAAATCGAGTATGTTTTAATTGTAATGGGAATATTGAGGATGAAAAACATGTACTGTTAAATTGTCCAATATATGCAGATCTACGTGATGCTTTTTTTTAATTAGCTTTTTACGTTGATAACAATTTTATTAATTTGTCTGATGGCGGGAAATTTGTTTTTATCTTTGCTAATGAAAACATGTATTATTTTACAGTCAAAATCTGTCATGAAGTTTTAATTAGGAGAAATGTTTTATATTTAATATTTTTAACAATAGTCTCTCATAACTTTTATAAGAATGGCTCTTAAATGTATATTTGCTGTGTTATTTTATGTGAATTGATATTTATTACATTGTAAGAGGTAAGACTTTAATAAAGTATTTGTTGTTGTTGTTGTATATACTTATGTTCTTTTTAGAACAGGAATTATTTGTGTTATGTATTATGCCATGTAAACCGAGGAAAGCATACATTTGTGTACAGTTGAGTTGTATTATCATGATTATGTGCAAATAAATCAATTAAAAAAATAGTGTAAGTGCTTTTAAATTTATATGTGAGTGAAGCAAACTCTTTGTGTAATAGAGGGTTGGGAAAATAAACAAAAATATGAACAAGCTTAGAAATCTCAACTCTTTGTTATGGCGACTGCAGTTGTAGTTATCTGATTATAGTTCCAGTGTGAACAAACTATTACTGGATAATTATAATGTTTAGAATATTTTAACACACATGTATCTGTTTATTTCCAAAAAAATGTTTTACTCTGATTTAACTTCTGATTAAATTTAATTAATGTTTCTGGACAGGTCTGAAATCGACACAGCCTTCGGTAATACGATGAATATGACAAGTATGAGTTACAAAGATACAGATTATATGCAGATTGGTAGATTCTGGTGAAATGGTATAATTTTGTAAGCATTGTCTGCCTACATATATTTCATGAAATAATTATGCTGCAGTTAGCCTGCTGTCAGGAAGTTAATCTGTTAAATGCAAGAAGCAACTTGACAATTTAGTTTATTTGTTCAGTGAGAGTCTGTATACTCTATGTTATATGGAATAGGTGTGAAAACAGGCGACAAACTGTAATGAACGTTTTCTTCATCAGTAATATGTGTGGTTGTTACCAATCCGTATTGTTTTAAAGAAAACTATTCATAGGCCTCTTTTGGCAACATAAGCAAATGAACAGGAAACATATAGACTTATTCCCCCTCAAAATGTTATTTCTGTGAAAAGCTTTCTTATGACAAAATGTTCAAAAGATCATGAATAGGTCACATTTCATAATTATTTCCATTTCGAGAAAAATCCATGCATACATTTTTATAACATACATGTAAATGATCAACGCACAGTGTATTTTGTCGTCACCGACTTTGATGATCTGTTTTGGGGTATTTTGAGAGAAAAACGGAAAATTACCAGACTGAGTTTGGATAGACAGTCCTTCCTGTCGCGCGACTCTGAAATTGTTTCCGGTCTTCATTTCCGGCTGTCACTCATTTAAACGGGTACATGTTAAAACACTATATTCTTTGCACATCCAATTTGCATTCAGATAAACCATTCTTTTGTTTAAATTTTAAAGTTTGATATTCCCAAACAAGTATTTCCGTTAGTTAATCAAATACAATGTACCAGCCATTTCGGCACCTGGTCATCTCGAGACTGGTCAAATTAGTACCTGGTTAAAACGGCACCCGTACGGAGTCATATCGGCACCTATCCATATTACTAAATAAAGAGACTCTAAATTGTGTGTCCCTTCTTTTGTGTGTAAAATCCATGAATATGCTTTTATAACATAAATGATCAACGCACAGTGAAGTTTGTCATCACTGAGTTTGAAGATCTGTTTGGATAGATGGATGGATGGATGAATTGTTGTTTAACGTCCAGTGGCAGACAGGTGCATATCAGGACGAGAACATGTTGATATGATAATGCAATGAATATGATCCCTGCTTTGTATCAGACCGACATGCTGAGCCGGAATTTTTAATGTGCTTGCTCACGAGTTAACTGTCCGCAGGAAGACACATCACCCCACTCGGACTGACTCCGAGTCGACCAGTAGATCTTTGCTCTTACTGCTAGATGCCGCGTGCTTGGCAAAGAGGCAGCAAATAGCAATTTTAATGTCTTTGGTTTGACCCCGCCGGGGATAGAACCCGCGACCTTCCGCACTCGAGGCGAGCAGGCTACCACGAGACCACTTAGGCGGTCAAGATCTGTTTGGGGTATTTTTTGTGTGCAGACAAAAATGCCTGGACGTGAGATTAAAAACAAACGGGTCGATTAGGTTATTAGAAATAGATATTATAACTTCGTGACCACAATTTTGCGTGTGTTATCTAGTAAATATTAAAATAAATTAATCGGTTTTGAAAGAAAAAGTAAACAGTAATACTCAACTGCAATTTCAATTGTTACTGTTGTAACTGAAGTGTCGAAAGGGTAAACTAAATGTCAGATAAAACTGCCAATATATTTGCTACAGTAAAATGATTTAACGTTGTTTACAACTTTTCAAAAACAAAACATTAATCAAGAAAATAAAATGTAATACTAACAAATAAAATGGCAGCAGCTAATTTTACAGAGTCCATCAAAACAAAAAATTATACCTTTCAGTGAAAACTGAAGTAGAAATTAGCATGAAAAAAATAAATGCTAAATATCTTTTTATTTTTGAGCATTTTGAACGTTTTAAACAACCGCATTTCCGTGATTTTTGGAAAATAGAAAAACTAAGAAACATTTCGACACCCAGTAATGCTTATACAACATGTACAATTGATTTGTACTATGAGAAATAAATACCAAAAATAAACACTACATAAAGTTATTCTTTCTCAAAATCGTGCACGTACGATATTTTTAAAACAAACCATTTGTTGTTTTTGTTTTTTTTAATTAAGGTTCGTTTAAGGTTTGGCTTTTACTATATTATTCAACATCAGACTGAAGTAACCCCTTTTCCACGTGTTTGCTTGAAAATTTAATAAATCTTAATTTAGGAATATGACATGAACCCTTCTTCTGTTTATGTTTGGCTTACTATGCATAATAATCGCGATTTCTACAGTTTTATAATAAATGTGTGTTTGCATAACTTGATATTTTAGCCAAAACAAAAAGTTCAATGGTTCGTTGTTTTTTGCCCACAATATTATAATTTATCTGTATATTTTTAAACTTATAAAATATGTTTTTGTTTTGTATCTATACAAATTAAACACAGAACACATATACATTAATATTGTTTTTTATCCTGCAATATCGATATCGAAATCATTATTATTTTTGAAAAATGATATTTTCTAATAACCCCTTCGGGCATCATGAGTAAGTCTACATAATGGAGTGCTTATGCGGTGAACTATTTACCTGATACATGTCCAACTGAGGAAAATACAATGACAATTTGTCATTTTTGTATGGGTGACGAGGTGCAAATGTATAATTGATTTGGACAAAGCAGGAATAATTATTTGACACATGTTTTATTTTCTTAATCTACCTCAGTTCGTGGTGAATGATGAATACAGCTTTGAAATATTGGACACCTGTTATTTTGTCTGTTTTAACACTGATTGCAGGATAAATATATTTGTATCAATATAGATAAAGTTAAAAAATACAATGTACAAAAGGGATATTCGAAGGAGGGAAAAATCGAAAACAACTGACAAACTCCGGAGAACAACGAAGACAAGACCAAAACAATACAAACACTACACTTAAAAACTGAAATCATATGAACAACATGGACCCCCCAAAAAAACCGGAGGTAGACTCAGGTGCTCCGGAAAAGTAAGCAGTCTCTGCTTCATGCAGAACACCCGCCATGCTGCCCATGTCAAATCCGGTATGAGGAAGAGACAACATCAATGGAACAGGTCCATTTTCAATTGGAAAATAGTTTTTTCATACCTGTCAACCAAGTCATGATGACGTTCATAAAACTTTAATAAGGATGACTGCAACTTAGAAGCATCATACCCATGTTTGAGTAACTTTTCTGTCAGGAACCAGGCTCTTTCCATGAAGTTAATGTATATGTCACAAGCTCTAGAATAACCTAGGAGTTGTGAAATATATACTCCATACGCCGGCGCTTCTGTAATGTTGCCGCTCAAAAATGGGAAGTTGACGATTGGGAAGTCAACATCGTCCCGTTTGTCGAAAAGTTTTGTATTCAGCCTTCCTCTGGTGTCAGCGTATGATGCAGACTTGGCAGTGTCTGTGGTATCCTTTAATCTCGAGCTCAGTGGGAGAGATGAGATGTAAGATGAATTGTTGAGTGATAAAACATCATCAACATAGCGGAAAGTGAAATTAAATAGTATAAATTTACTATATCTAATATTAGTATCTTTGGATTGTTATTTTGAAACTCTTGGGACGATGCCTCTGCATGGTGGATCCTAGGTCCCCGAGGGTATTTGCCAACCCAGTCGTCAGACTTGTCAGACATGATTATAAATTGATTTGTTACAGAAATTACCAGTATTTAGCAAAATTCAAAAATAATAGAAATACTAAGGGTTCATTCCTTGTATTGCACATGGTAGATCTCCTTAGCTGAAATTTGGCTTCCTTTTTCAGTATTTTTGGTTATGAGTACTTCTTGTTTAAAATAAGTTTGGTTTTTGGTCTTCAACATGTTTCGGTTTTAATGCTGCTGATGAGAGGTAACTCCTTGACATGCGTCGTATACAGCATAGTATAAATTTACTTTATCTAATATTAGTATCTTTGGATTGTTATTTTGAAACTCCTGGGACGATGCCTCTACATGGTGGACCCTAGGTCCCCGAGGGTATTCGCCAACCCAGTCGTCAGACTTGTCTGACATAATTATTCATTGATTTGTTACCGAAATTACCAGTATTTAGCAAAATTCAAAAATAATAGAAATACTAAGGGTTCATTCCTTGTATTGCACATGGTAGATCTCCTTAGCTGAAATTGAAATTTGGCTTCCTATTGCGGTGTTTTTGGTTATGAGTACTTCTTGTTTAAAATAAGTTTGGTTTTTTGGTCTTCCAAATGTTTCGGTTTTAATGCTGCTGATGAGAGGTAACTCCTTGAAATGCGTCGTATACAGCATAGTATAAATTTACTATATATAATATTATTATCGGTGGATTGTTATTTTTAATGGCACGGGCTAACTTCTGTTTTTCATTTAGAAGCCCATCAAGGAAGTCTGCTTCATATGAGTAGAGGAACAAGTCGGCCACGGGACGTGCACAATTAGTGCTCCTAGGAATGCCGATTGTCGGTTGGAAAACAAGTCCACCAAATTGAAAAAACTATGTTGTCGATCAAAATTCAATCATCAGGACAATTTCGTCTTCTATATTTTTTTGTTAAAATTTGAATGGTTTCTAACAAAGTAGGATTTATCTCTACCAATGACACGGTATTTGTATCTGCTGTTGTCATTTTAATTTTGAAAGCATCAATGGATTAGATCTTTCAACTTCTCCTTTGGCGTTTAGTCCGTTTTTCTGTTCTTCCTTGCGTCCTTGACGCACTGGTTTCAAACAAGATGTTTCAGTGAACTTTTGCATTAGGTCCTATGTTAAACTAAGTTCCGCTCTTGCAGCCATCTTGGATGGTAGACATGGTCATTGGATATAATTCTAAAAGATGACCAACTAAGGACAATTGCTGCCAAGTTTCGTTCCAATTGGCCAATTGGTTTCAGACAAGATCTCTTTAAGTAAATTCCCCATATGGTCTTATGTTAAACTATGGTCGGCTCTGGCGGCCATCTTGGGTAGTGGACAGGGTCATCAGATTTAAATCTGAACTAAGGACGATTGTCGCCAAGTTTTGTTACAATTGGCCAATTGGTTTCAGACAAGAAGATCTTTAAGTAAATTCGCCATAGGGTTTACTATTATAGTATATAAAATGTTTCTTAAATTAAATAATTATATAACTTTTATAGAACATTAGCAAATTAACATAGATTTGGACTAGAAATATCTTAAATTATTCTTAAAATCTGGCGAAGTTTTTATATTTTTGACAAATGTCATGTATTAATTGATATCTCAATAGTACATCTTTAACATGAGCAGTTGTTTGTTTATTATGTACCCACGACATGGTGTCTTTCGTTTTTAAAAGGCCATAAAATATTGCGGTGTAATAAACAACAAAATGGATAACAGGAAAGGTCAACAATGACATACCAATCAATCAAACAACCAAACCAGAACTCCGGACAAAAAATAACATAAAAGAGCGCAAAACACCAACAGAGAGTCAGGATAACAGTGGAGGGGTTAAACCGGTTTTATGGGTAACCTCCCCTTATCTATCCTGACACTTCGGTGTATAAAAACCAATACAGTAGGATCACCAACAAGGTGATCGGTTTCTAGAAGTGGACGGTATTTAATTTAAATAGCAGGGTCAGAATGTATTGATTTTACTGTACAACTAGCTAATAATGTCATAGCTGCGGGGCGGATACTGTCGCTTTCTTTTGGTAAAGAATTTACACCTATGTTTTCAAGTAAATAAATCCTCCAAATACCGGCCCCTCTGAATTCCGAATAACGGAGATAATTTCCGGTCCAAAACATAGATATTCCTGTAATGTGTACAGGAAAAACTTCGTTCTAATAAATGATTTTAACTTGCCGTTCTACCAAAAACTAACGACGAATCTTTAAGACTAAGATTTAGTAACAATTAAAGAAGAAACTAGAGGTAGGGGCTGTCGGAACGACAGCTATACCCGCACCCACATTTATTTGTAAACAAATATTCTTAACATTTTAAGTTTCCATTTCATTACAGTTTGCATCTGTAACAAATAACCTTTGCAGAGATATATCACAACCCACTTTTACTGTAATCTAAATTTTTGGCCTCTTTTCCCATTTTGGCCCTTTAAATCCTCAAAATGCAAAATAAAAGCATGCTTAGAATTACAGTTTGCATCTGTAACAAAAAATCTTTTCACAAATATATCAAAACCCACTTTTACTATAATTTAACTATTTGGACCCTTTTAGGGACCTACAGCCCCTTAAACTGAAATTCATAAATTTCTTAAATTTTTTTTTTCTTTAGATAAAATTTTTTGTAATTATGGTCTTTTTCTGTTTCGGCCCTTTTTGGTCCCTCCCACCCACCTTTAAAAAAATTTAGTGTTCCAAAACCTAATTGCGCATCTACAGTTGGTAAGCAAAAATATGGCAACAATAAAAATGATTTAAATTCAAAAATAAAATAGGAGTTCGCGTCACAAGGCTCTTTGTCTATTTTGGCCCTTTTGGGTCCCTCCCAGGCCCCCTTTAGAAATTTGGAATTCCGAAACCTTTTGCGCATCTGCAGTTAGCAAGCAACAATCTGACATAGTTATTTTAATAATTATTCATTCGAAAGTGCGGGTATAAAAATGCAAATGTAATTTTTATGGCTTTCGATATTATAATAAATTTACTTCTGGTCGGATTTCAGGACAGTCCGGAACCTCTCAAAACCGGCACTTCCGAAAACCGGCCAATTCTACAGTCCCATAGCTGTTCGGTTTACCGCGGTTACACTGTATTACTAACAACTTTATTATTATCACATCAATTTTGGTTAATATGCTTAAGTTAATTAGGTAAAAATAATATGAAAAGGTTTATGATTTTTAATAAATCTAAAATATAATTTTACGGTTCCGTCATTAAGGGTTAAATACATTTGCCATTAAAGAACAGCAAATGCAAATAAATATTTTATATTATGAAAAAGTTCAATGTCGACCGTATTACACCGGCTTCCTTTTATCGTACTTATATATTTAAAATCCAATGTAATATTAAATATTTCCCTGCTATTCATATCCGGCATTCAATTTCATTACTTCGTTTTGTTATATTCCGTTCGTATCTTACAAATACAATATTTTGAAATTGAACGATCGGAAATCGTATAACGTGCCGTGTGCATGTATCGTGTGAATCGTGTGCGCACACATATGGAACTATATCGGTCATAATTAAGTTACGTAACTCTGTTTAGACTTATTAACTTGTTACCCAATTATCGTGTACTGGTCCAGTTCATGCTAGGCATTTATCGTACTTCGATAACTCTGCATGTAGCCCTCGTCTTAGATGCCGCGTCTTCACTTAAAAACTTTCCATTTGAAATATGTAGTAACATTTCACATGGATTATAATTCCAATATATGAAATTGTGACAATAATTAATAATATGAAATTTATCACCAATTTATACAAACTGGCAAACGTTCATAATTACACGTGATATAGGGTTATATGGTGCAAGTTGTTTTGTTCATTTTTTAAGCCACACGAAAAGCTATATTTTTTTTGGTAAAATTTATTTGTGTTTTATGTAAATTTACATGTAAAGAAATTTGTTCTCCGCAATTACCATACTGTGTGTTTCAGGTATATTTTATTATAACTAATTAACGATTTGACATGTATACTGAACCGCAAAAGAAACGTCGCTTTTTCAAAATGTTAGCAAAATTCAAAATAAATATTAATTAATGATTTTTATATAATCAGTATTACGATTACATCACCAGGTAAGATTAAATAACCTGTGAATTAAATTTTCGGTTGAATAATTTTCAGTTGATATCGTAGAGCGACCGTACCTAAAACCGCTCGTGGGACACACTTGGCGGTAATTTTTCTTAAATCTTAAATGTTCGTGAAATTCATGCTCCTTTATGGGTATAAAAGGCCGGAGAAAATTAAAGAGTGTTAGTATCAGTGTTGACACAGAAGCTATGCCACGTCTGACTCCACAACAGAGAGAACAGGCCATTGGTCGATTGGATGCTGGGCAATCTGCCAGAGTTATTGCCAACGACTTCAACTGTGCTGTTCGAACAATTGAACGTCTACGGACACGGTACAATGAAACAAACAGCACAAATGACCGTCCACGGAGTGGTAGACCCCAAGTCACTACCCCTAGACAGAATAGAGGCATTGTTCGTCACTATTTGATGAATCGGTTCACCCCAGCTGCCGAAACTGCCAGAAACACTGTTGGAACACATGGACGACCCATAAGTGATGATACGGTTCGTCGGCGATTAGCTGCTAGAAACATGAGATGTCGCCGTCCAGCAAGAGGACCTATTCTTACTCCTCGACACCGTCAAGCTCGTCTTCAGTGGGCCACTCAGCGACAGAATTGGCGAAATCGACAATGGCGTAACATCATCTTCTCTGACGAAAGCCGTTACTGCATTTCAACAGCCGATGGCAGAACCAGAGTGTGGAGAAGACGCGGGGAACGTTACGAAGACAGCTGCATTCTGGAAACAGACGCGTGTGGAAGACCTAGCATCATGGTATGGGGTGGAATCGGCCTTAACGTTAAACTTGGTCCAGTCATCTTTCAGAACCTTGGCCCATCAGAGGAAATGGCGTAACAGCTGCCCGTTACATCGACCAAGTCTTGACACCCCATGTTCAGCCCCATTTCGCACGTCATTAAAACAAGACTTTCCAACAGGACAATGCACGTGCGCATACCGCAAGAGCCACGAGAGACTTCCTACAGCAGAATAACATTAATGTTATGGATTGGGCGGCTTTGAGTCCAGATTTAAACCCTATTGAACATTTATGGGACGAAGTTCAAAGACGGTTGAATAATGAGCAGCCAAGTCCGACAACTCCAGCCGAACTTTCACAAGCGTTTCAGAGAGTATGGGCACGTATTCCGATGGCGTTTATTAATCGGCTCATCAACTCCATGTACCGAAGATGTGCCGCAGTAATTGGTGCCGGTGGAGGACATACACGTTATTAACGGACGTGGGAGCACAGCATTGAAAACATGTGACGTTGCGACAATTGTGACGTTTTTGTGAACATTGTAACCAAAAGACTGTAAATCAATCATTAAATTTTGTAAAAATTAATTTAAAATATATAATTGTCACTTTGAAATAAATGTATGTGAACATGTCATTTTGTGCGACGTTTCTTTTGCGGTTCAGTATATATTGTACCTTGACTATCCGGATGTTTATTGTTCCAACCCTAAAAACAGCGTGATTTCATTTTTAACGCCAAATTTTTATTATAATTGATGCAGCATTTAAATAAAGACACGAAAGAGCTGTGTGTGTAAGGGGGGATCACAAAGAATGCAGAGATGAAATATAATTTCAAATGTAAGATTCACTTTAATTAATAATTTATCTTTTTTGGTATTTATATATTGTAAACATTTGACATATTATATAATTAATTCTATTTACTCGTATGAACGATATTTATATATACTTGGGATGGGCGCTATCTTGAATAATTTGAGGCAAAAATGTTATGCCCTGGACTAATTTAAAGAACATATCGACAACGACCAAGTGATAAGTTTTACAACGAGGGGTTGGATGGGTTCAAACACACGATAACAAATCAGTTTTGGACATTTAATTAACAAGTCCCATTGATTTGTATTGATAAATCGACAGCCATTATTTGATACCTATGTACTACCAGAGGTCACGTGATGACCGAGATAGCTGGATATGATTAACGTCATGTAAAATGAAGATGTTATGTCCATACAGTTAATTTTGTGGTTGATTGACTGGTATGTCAGTGTTGACCTTTCTTTGACCCGATTTGTTGTTTAAACACGCGTGGAAATGGCAATATCCGTGTTTTCTATGGCAAACTCTAAAAATAAAAACTCCGTCATGTAAACCCTCTAGATACACATTTGTTCCAATGGAAACTGTAGGGATGTTTTATTTGCTCCTAGGTATATTTGTCCTCTTTATTCGAATCCTTCCTCATATACTGTAATGGAAAAGTCTATATTTTTCTACGGGGAGGCAGTCTGAATCGTCGGCTATCCACGCAAATTGGAGTTTAGGTTACAAGTTTAAATTAACTGCTTTAATATTCAACTCATGCGGGCCTTATGTTTGAAATTAAAATTCTAAAATCTTATTGCGCGTCCACATATAGTGTATGACAATATTTTATAAAAATAAAATTCACAAGGCGAAAACTTAAATAGGAGTTAAGGTCACAAGCTTAAATTAATAAATTCAAAATTAAACCCCTGTGGTCGCCAAGTTTTGAAAAACAAAATTATAAAACGTTAATTCGCATCTACATACAGTTTATGATAATGTTATATAGAAATAATATTAGCCCATTAAAAAAATTAAGCCCAAGGCTGTTAAAAAATACTGAACGTGTCAAAGAGACCTTGACAGTTGACCCTTGACATAAATAGGTGGACCATTTGCATATGTCCTTCCATATATCGTTCCTGCGTATAATTCCTGAGCAAACCACAAAAAGTAAAACCCCATATGGTTTCCATGAACACTTTAAGCAGCAGGAGCCGTAAAATGAGGAGCCGAATATCAACTAACAGTCGTTTGAAGCGGTCATCAATCCTGCAAGTTTCAAAATATTTTATAATAAAGTTTTAGAGAAGATTTTTGAAAATGGTTCAATCAAAACTTAAAGTTGGTTTCTGACGGCCATGTTGTTCATTTAACCATAACCAAAATCGGATCACCTGCAGATCATTCCTGTCAAGATCCGTAACAATCTGTCAACTGCTTCCTAAGCAGCAGGAGCCGTCGGGTGAATCTAAACTGTATTTATAGAGGAAGTTGCTGTCATCAATTCTGCAAAGGTTCAAAACCTTTCTTCATGTGGTTTAAAAGGATAAAAATCATTGAAAATTGGCTAATGTAAATAACAAAAAATTGCCTCTGGCGACAATCTTGTTCATTCAACCGGAACCAAAGGTAATCCTTTAGAGAGTTCCTTCTATACATCAGTAACTCCTAGTTTGGTTACAATTCTCTGTGCAGTTTCAGAGGAAAAGATCAAAATGGAAAAACTGTATGGACACCGGACGACAGGCGCATCATTTAAATTGTAAAATGTCAGAGATTTTGATATCAAAACCTTTTTTACAGACAGGCAGACGTACAGGACAAAAAAATATATCTTACATTGGACAGGAGGGGACAGAATAAGAATTATATTTTTACGCGTTTCGTGGTATAAGCGTAAAAATGTTGTCTTTAAGTGATTTTTTATAATTATGGTATGAAGGTTAGTTGTAGCCAATAGAAGTTAAGGTAGATAAATCATGTGATTTGTTGACCAATGAACTTACATCATGATTATTCTAGCAATCCAATGTACGGCAAAATGCTATATTTTGTTTTAGTTTTTATTTAATGAAAACAGAAGGACGTGGGATATATGTCAATGAGATGACATTTATTAGTTAAGTAAAGACTTTACATATCCATAGAACAATTCAATAGTATGTTACATACCCCAGTTAAATCTTGCAGAATATTTTGAAAATCTGAATTGGTAACTTTATTAAGATTTCCATGTGCAAGTTTGTTTCTGTAGTATTTAATTCTGGCCAGGTCAGCTCCCTCAGTCTGTTCGTTCGCAGGTGGAAGGATGTCGAATCCATTCACGGGAGGCTGGATGTTCGTTAGATTTCGAATAAGACATACCATTAGAGTTATGTCAAAATCGGAAGATGCAGGAACACCTGTTTGAATTAAAATATAACTTTCATGAATTTAATTATACAAAATCTGGCGTCAAAATTTTATCCCTAAAATATTAAATCTAAAAAAGCAGAATACATGTATTACTATAAAAGAATGTTTTTGCATAAATTTGAGATAATGACATTGGTGTGTTATGAGATTGATAGGATGTCATTCTCCCATGACGTCTACACAGAAAAGGCAGAAATCATGTATCGACCGAAAACAACGTCCTTTAATAATGCTTTCTTATTTTTCAAACTACATGATCTGCATATGTCCTTCCATAGCAGTCAACCCTATATGAACAATATATCAATGTCAATGCCTATGATGGCTTCTCCGATAGTGACTTCGACAACTCAACAATTTCAGTATGGAGGTCGATTTACACCATATCCCGCTCCCCCTCCCATTCCAGTAAATCCAACTAGTAATGCTACCCCACAATGGGCAAGTGAATTAATGTCGAAATTTGAATCTATGTCCGTGAAAATGAATTCTATTGATGAAATTAAACGATCAGTTGGACGTATTGACAGTAAAATGTCGGAGATGAAGCGTGATATAGACTCTTTATCGAAACGAGTGACGGATGTAGAGAGTAGTCAAACTTTTATATCGAAATCTTTTGATGAAAACATTAAATTGAACAAAGAATCGGGTAAAAAACTTGAGAGTTATATGAAAAAAAGGAGGGCTGATTTTGAAGTTTTGAAAAGAGATTTTGATTTTATGAAAGCTAATACAAAAAACATTGACGAATCAAAGTATAAATTTCAAAAGATAGTAAAAGCTAACGAAAAACTTAATAGTGACATAGAAAAAATTCAAAATGAATCCACGCGGGACAATTTGCTTTTCCATATAATTAAAGAGGAGGAGGGGGGGATTGCGTTGCGTTAGTGAAATCCTTGTGCGATAGTCATCTTTCGGTTAAAGACGAGTTATGCATTAATTCCGCGTTGGCGAAAATGCGATTAAGCCGATCAGACCGATACTCGTAAAATTCGGGGACAGACAGAGGCGTGATGATGAAAAGTTTCAAACTAAAAGGTACTGCGATTTCAATAACGGATCACTATCCAAAGTCCGTGGTCGATAAATGGAGATCATTAATTCCTTTGCTGAAAAAGGCCAGGGATGCCGATGTGAAAGCCTTGCTGATTCGCGATAAGCTGTTTATAGGGGGTGTTCATTATGCAGGTGATGAATCTATATAGGTAGTCATTGAAAACGCAAAGAAGCGGAAACTGAAGTCGTTAAATGTCAATAAAACCCTAGAAAGTAGTGATCAAATGGATGTTGGGGCCGAAAGTGAACATCCCTTTGATGATTTAGTGAGGTAGGATGCGTCGGAAATTTATGTTTCAAATGTTAAGTGCTTATCATGGAATATAAACGGCGGTTTGGAAGCAAAAATTAGTGATGATAAATTTAGAAATTTTATAAGTACTTACGATATAGTTTTCTTAAGTGAATGCTGGATAAATAATACATGTGACGTAGAAATTGAAAATTTTATTTGTAAACCAATTCCTTTAGCAAGAAAGAAGTACAAAAAAGGCTGTGGGTTGTATGTTATGATAAGAAAATCCTATGCATCTTATATTAAAGTGATTGACGTTTTATATGAAACAATTATATGGGTACGAATATCAAAAGAATTGACTGGTAGTGACAGTGACTACTTAATAGCTAATGTTTACATTCCTCCAGTTAATTCATCGTTTTATAAAATTTATGATATTGATATTTTCTATGTTTTAGAAACACAACTTTTTAAGTATTCTAATGAAAGTCCTAACATTTTTGTATTAGGTGATATGAATGCACGCACTGGTAAACTTATTGATTATGTTAAAAATGATGTATTGCATAATAATATTTTGGATAGGTATGGTGATCTGTTTGCGTATGTTGATGATGAGACTTTGCCCGACCGTATTAACCCTGATCTTGCAACCAACGACTATGGTATAAAATTGAAAGTCTTTGTAAGAGTAGTAGATTACGGATTTTGAATGGTCGCCATGCAGAGAATCTATCCAATGACTACACATACAGCGGAGCCAGAGGTATGAGTGTTATAGACTATGTATTGGCTAGATCTAGCAATTTCAATATCATATCAAAATTTATCACCAGTAACTTTAAAACTTTTAGTGATCATGCACCCCTACATGTCAATTTTAAGTGCCATCCATTAACTCGTATACAAGGAAAACATTTACCGAAGTCAAATGTTATGAGTGGTGAGGAATCTAAATTTTTGAAATGGAATACAGACAATAAAGATTTGTGTTTTAATGCACTGAAAGTTAATTCCGATATTATACAAAATTCATTAAATGTTGATGATATTATAAATCAATAACAAATGGACATGTGTACAGATAATTTTTCCGAGACTGTCATAGGTATAATGGCTCCATTCTTTGAACAAAAGAAGCCAGTGAAAACCGATTTTAAAAGAAAAAGACTGATTTTGATAAACCTTGGTTCGACATAAGTGTAAGAAACTGAATAGAGAATATTGCAGAACTCTGTCGACTTTTAATGGTAATAAAACCAATCTGAATCATAATAACTTAAATCGGGTGAAAAAGGAATACAAGACCTACGAACGCAAAGTTAAGAGAATTTACATGAGAGAAGAAGGAAATAAGATATCCAAACTGAAAAGTGACAATCCGAAACTTTTTTATTCTTTATTCAGAAAAAAGAGAACAGTTAAATGTGATTTATCTACAACAGACTTTTTTGAATATTTCAAATCATTAGTGTCAGATGTACCAACACAAACGAGTGATAATCCTGAACTTGAAAATGACTGTGTTTTTTTTCCGTCGTCTGGTCCGATGCTATTTTAGTTCCAGTGTTTAAGTCAGGAGAAGTCAATGATCCATCGAATTACCGGGGTATAAATCTTATCAGCAATTAAGGTAAACTGTTCACTACAATTTTAAATTTAAGATTATTAAGATGGGCATCTATTAATGAAATTTTGACTGATGCACAGTTTGGGTTCAGACAAGGTTACAGTACAACTGATGCTATTTTTTCAGTTTATTCTTTAATACAAAATACATTTTGTAAAGGCAAGAGATTATATTGTTGCTTTGTTGATTATTTGAAGGCCTTTGATTCCATTGATCGCCTTTGTCTATGGTATAAGCTTGCAAAATTAGGAATAAGAGGTAAACTTTTAAACGTTTTGAAATCTATGTATAGTAATGTAAGAACATGTACCATATTTAATGGTTTCACTTCGAAGTATTTTATTAATAATCTGGGTGTTATGCAAGGCGAGGTTTTGTAACCTATACTGTTTTCCTTTTATGTGAACGATTTTGAATTGGAGTTTTTAAAGAATAATGATAATGCTATTGAATTTCAAGATTTAGCGCTGTTTCTGTTAATGTATGCAGATGATATGATATTAATGTCAGAATCAGTCGAGGGTCTATAAAACATGTTGAATACTTTATCAATTTATACAAATGAATGGGGTTTAAAGGTGAATACAAAGAAAACAAAAGTTGTTGTTTTCCTTAGAGGCGGAGACGTAAGAGTTAATGAAAGATGGTCTTATAATGATAAACTGTTAGATATTGTTGACCAATTTTGCTATTTGTGAGTTTTATTTAATTATAATTGTAAATTTTTGAACACTCAACAGCGTTGTTCTGAACAAGGGAGGAAAGCTATGTTTTCGGTTATGAAGAAATCTTCTTCCCTATATTTGAATACATTTACTAAATTAAGTTTATTTGATACTTATGTTTGTAGCATTTTAATGTATGGATGTGAAGTTTGGGATGTTCACAAAGCACCAAAGGTTGAACAAGTCCATTTAGATTTTTGTAAAATATTACTTGGGGTCAAAAGATCAACTAATAATGTTATGATTTATTATGAACTCGGAAGGTTCCCACTGACGTATGAACGTAATTTTAGGATGCTAAAATTTTGGTTGAAAATTTTGAAAACTGAAAATTGTATACTTAAATCTTGTTATAAGGAATTAGTATGTAATAGTGAACTCTATGTAAATTGGGTGACATACGTGAGAAATTTGTTATTTAATTTAGGTATGAATGATCTATGGATCAATCAGTGGTCACTAAATTTATTAGAGTTGCCAACTTATACAGATTTATTAAATTAACGTCTTTATGATCAAGCAAGACAAGATCTTCACATATTGTTAGAAAATTCTTCTAAATGTAGATTATATAAATATGTGGTTAGCAATGTGGAACTGCAGTTTTATTTGCAGAAATGTATACCTAATGCTTATAGGAAATGTATTTCTATGATTCGTTTATCTGCACATAATCTCTGTATCGAAACTGGTCGTTACTATGGTATTAGTAGAAATAGTAGAAATTGTATGTTTTGTGATTTAGATATTTTAGAAGACGAATTTCATTTTATTTTACAATGTAGTAGATATGTAGAATTACGAAGAAAATATATTAAAAAATATTATTGGTCTATACCGTCTGCTTTTAAACTCGTACAATTACTTTCTGTAGAGAACACTAAAGAACTAAGTAATTTGGGAATATTTTTATTTAAGGCATTCCAACTAAGAGACAATGGATAATATGACATATTTCATAAGATTGATATTATATGTATGTTACACGAATTAACAAATTATATCAGTTATATAGCATAACACATACATATAAATAGACGGAAGCATGTCAGAAATTCGTGTAACACGTGCTTCCGTCTATTTATATGTATGTGTTATGCTATATAACTGATATAATTTGTTATTATGTACTGATGAACTGTATTGTTCAAAGTAATAAAGAATTGAATATATCGTTCCTGCTTAATATTCCAATTAAGTCTTAAAAACAATAAATTACCTAAGTAACAATTTAACAATATAAATAAATTTTTAAACAAAATGATGTTGACTTGTTTTGCTAGTTTTATTCCAAATAAAATTATAACCTTATTCATCACGTTTTATATTAATACAAAAACCATATTAGTTATTGGTCAAAGACTGTAAGTGGGATATTCAAATATGGTTATTTTTGGAAATTCCCAGTGCGTAAAATATACAAAAAAATATTAAATATATTTTGATTAAAGGGTTTATGCAATATTGAAAGGATCAATTTTACATAATGCTACAGTAAAGAAGGGTAAATTACGATCTTATTTCAAAGTCAATGATATTTATTTTTAAAGAGGAGATTTACTTAAATGTTTTGTTAGTTAGAAAATATCTTATGCAACGTAGAATTGGTGCTCATAAAATTGGTTATTGAGCAGGGTCTTGACAAAAACATAGATAAAGACAAAACAATTTGTAAATTGTGGTCCTTAAATACAATTGAAGATGAAATGCATTTTCTTTTAGAATGTCCCATTTACAATAAAGAGCGAAAATCCGTTTTCTGTGCAGTTTTAAAAACTTGCATTTGTTTTAAAAATTAAGATGTAGAAAGGAAATTTATTTGGCTCCTTTGTTGTGAAGATGAACAAGCATGTGTATTGTTATCCCGGCACTTCGAATGAAGTTCGAGGATATTTGTAATCGGTCCGTCTGTCCGTCCGTCCGTCTGTCCATCGGTCCGTCTGTCCATCTGTCCGTCCGTTAGATAATCTGGTGTCCAGAACTCCTCGTTCATTTTTCATGTCTTGCACAGGGGTCGAATTTCTAAAATTAGAAATTTAAGCTTGTGACCCCAACTCCCTATTCATTTTTTATTTTACGCTTTTAATTTCTATACAATATTGTCACATACTGTATGTAGATGCGTAGTAAGGTTTTAGAATTTTGATTTTCACAAATTGTATTTCCGAACCAGGGAATTTAAGCTTGCGACTGGAACTCCTCTTTAATTTTTCATTGAGATTTAGCAAATTTATTTGTATATTATATTGTTCCTTTTTATCTGTAGAAGTGCGAAATGGTTTTGAATTTTGGAAAGCGATTAAGGGTTCCAATTTTGGGACAGAAAATGGTGAAATTGCTAATTTTCCTTTGTCCCTGGAATACTCATTCATTTTTTGTTTCAATGGTTTTATTTGTTTATAATATTGTTCTTCAATATGTGTAGATGTGCAGACTGAAATTGTGAAATTGCTAATTTTTCACTGTTTGTGCAGTGCGGGGATAGACATCGTTTATGATGGCACCAATTTCTAGCTGTAACTGTTTTGAATTAAGAAAAAACATGAGCTGGGACGAGCTGTGTTTAACTATGTAATTGTCGTTATCTGTCTTATTTATACTAGTCAACAAAAGTAACGATACATGAGTTAAGAACCAAATATCTTGGTAATTCCGAAAAAAAACTTAAGTATGAGCGCAACAGTAGTTTGCTACCTCATTTCTTGATCTAATGCGTATCATTTTGAAATTTGGATAAAACATGAAATGGTGGGAAATTAAAAATTCCAAAAAAAGGGTTTAATTAAATTTGCGAAAAAAAGAGAAGAAAATCGACACACATTTTGTAAAATGAAAACCCAGTGGCTGAAATCAGTAGAAAAAACTCAAATCTTTTGTCACTCAGACATTATTATTCACATAACGGGGTAAAAATACTGATTTTTTAATTTTGTGTTGAAAAATGTGATTTTTGAAATCTAAAAAATTGGTATTTTTTATTTCAAACTTTTTGCACAAAATCCATGCTTTTGACGACTAAACAATTTACTATGAAAACCGACGTGTATTTTTCTGCCTAGTACGCACAGCTATTTGAAATTATAAATATATGAAAAATACATTACCCTTTATTGTTTCCTTTGTTGACTAGTATATATACATTTACAAATTTAAATCAGCGTATGTAACATGCCCTCTACGGGCCAATGATTAGAAAAATAAAGTATTCGCATTCTTATTAGTTTGTATCTAAAATCCTTCTTTTTTTAGAACAGATTTTTTTATAGGAGTTCGTGTTGTTCATTGTTTTTTAGTTTTCAGTGTTATTTTTTGTGCTTGTGGTTGTTCATTTGTCTTCCAGGGTTTGTCTGTCTAATGGATTGTGTTTTTTGGTTTGTTCCTTAGGTATATTTGTCCTCTTTCTTTCATGGTGGCCATTTTAACTTCCAAACTAGTTCCTTTGAACAAGGCTTTGCAACCAGAGCAAGAATTTCCTGAGTTTCAAAGAGTCAACATCCTTTTTTTCCCTTCCTGCTTGTGAACAAGGCCATATTGACCGAACTGTTGTACAATTTTGACTTTTAACTTTTTATCCCACACTTCGAAGAAGTTCGAGGATATTGCTATCGCCTCCGTCCGTCACACTTTCTTGTGACCTAAAATCCTCGTTCATTTTTAACTTAATGCATTTAATTATATTAACAGTGTTCTCACATACTGTAATAATGTTTCAAACAGTGGGACCCACAGATGTCGAATTTTGAAAATTAGGAATTAAAGCTTTTGACCTAAACTCCTCTTTTATTTTTCATTTTATGCATTTAATTTCTATACAGTATTATCACAAGAGTGGACACACAAAAATGTCTCGCCTGTCGTGTATTTCTAATGAAAGTAAATATCAGTATTCAAAAAACAGAGCAAAACACAAAAACTTAACTATAACCACTGAAACATGAAAATAAGGTCAAGGTCAGATGACTCATGTCAGTTGGACATGTACACCTTACCATCCTTCCATACACCAAATATAGTAGACCTATTGCATACAGTATTCAAAAAACAGAGCAAAACACAAAAACTTAACTATAACCACTGAACCATGAAATTGAGGTCAAGGTCAGATGACACCTGCCAGTTGGACATGTACACCTTACAATCCTTCCATACACCAAATATACTAGACCTATTGCTTATAGTATCTGAGATATGGACTTGACCACCAAAACTTAACCTTGTTCACTGATCCGTGAAATCGGGTCGAGGTCAATTGAAAACTGTCTGACAGGGATGAGGACCTTGCAAGGTATGCACATACCAAATACTAATAATAAGAGAGAAATTAACATTACAAAAAATCTTAACTTTTTTTTCAAGTAGTCACTGGACCATGAAAATGAGGTCAAGGACAATGTACGTATGACAGTCAGAAACTTCATAACATAAGGCATCTATATACAAAGTATAAAGCATCCAGGTCTTCCACCTTCTAAAATATAAAGCTTTTAAGAAGTTACTTAACGCCGCCGCATCACTATCCCTATGTCGAGCTTTCTGCGACTAAAGTCGCAGGCTCGACAAAAAATTGAAATTGTACAAAAAAAATTGAAAATTTCTAAAAATGAAATATATATGCACACCTATGCATTAGGCCTTTTATTTTTATTTAATTGGTTTACGGATTTTTTTTTTAAAAATAGGGTTGGTCGGTCGGTAAAAAAAAAGAAAAAAAAGAGGGAAAATCATGTACTTTTGAACAATCTTGGTTATATTGCCAAATGTACAAAGGTTGCAAATGATCAGTTAATTCCCTCTTTTGAAACCCAAATATCAGAACATCTATCTTGAAAGGTGTTGTTCAGTAGACCGTTCCCTTTTTAAGGGACCGACTCGTCAACTATAACATTCAGTGAGTGGATTCGATATCTTACGGAATCAAGATATTCATACAAAACGAACTAAAAAACCGCATGGATTCTATTAAGAAATTCGTTTCATAAAACGTGTTTTGGAAATTGGCATCAACTAACGTCTATAAATAAATTTTTTTTTGGGATTATGTTTACAAGTATTTTATTGATGGATAATCTATTTTTAGACAAATTGGAATATAATCTTTCATGAAATTTTGATGCAAAAAAGGATTTTAATTTATTTTTATTTTTGGGATGGCTGATTTCAGAGGGTCGGCGGTAATAAACAAAGTCACTGAACCATGAAATTGAGGTCAAGGACACATGACAGGTGTCAGACTGGCATGTACCCATATAGATCTAGCTATAGACCATATCTGATGAATCTAGTCATTGCACTTGCTGAAATATAAACTTTTGAGGAAAAAATTGACAAAGTCACTGAACCATGAAATTGAGGTCAAGGGCACATGAAAGGTGTCAGACTGGCATGTACCCATACAGATCTTGCTATAAGCCATGTATGATGAGTCTATTCATTGTAGTTGCAGAAAAATGGACTTTAGAAGAAAAAATTGACAAAGTCACTGAGCTGTGAAATTGAGGTCAAGGACACATGACAGGTGTCAGACTCCCATGTACCCATATAGATCTTACTATATACCAAATATGATGACTCTAAACATTACAGTTACTAAGAAAGGGACTTGAATGTAAAACTATGTCGCAGATTTTCGAAGTTCACTGAACCGTGCAATTGAGGTCAAGGACAAATGACAGGTGTCAGACTGGCATGTACCCATATAGATCTCACTGTAGACCAAATATAATAACTCTAGGTATTATAGTTTCTGAGAAAAGGATTTGAATGTAAAACTATGTCGCAATGTTTATGTGGGTATTGAACCATGAAAAAAAGGTCAAGGTCATCTAAAAATGTGCTGCTGAAAAGGTCATCACTTCATGCACCTGTGGACCAAAGATGAACATTGTAAGTATTATACTTTAAAAGTTATTAAGGTTTTACAAAAAGTTAACGCCGTCGCCGTCGCCGTCGCCTTCGCCGTCGCCGTCGCCTTCGCCGTCGCCGCCGGATTGCTATACCTATGTCTCGCTTCCAGCGACTTTCGTCGCAGGCGAGACAAAAAACTGTATGTAGATGTGCAATAAGGTTTTAGAATTTTGATTTTCAAAAATTGGGGTCCACAGGGGTCGAAATTCTTAAATTCGCAATTTAATCTTGTGACCTAAACTCCTCTTTCAATTTTTATTTTATGCATTTAATTTCTATACAGTATTATAAAAAACTGTATGTAGATGTGCAATAAAGTTTTAGAATTCTGATTTTTAAAAATTGGCTCTCACAGGTGTTGAATTTTGAAAATTGGGATTTGTGACCTAAACTCCCCTTTCACTTTTCATTTTATGTATTTAATTTCTTTACGGTTTTGTCACACTTTGTATATAGATGTGCAATAAGGTTTTTCAAAAATTGGGGCCTTTAGGGGTCAAATTTTAAAAATTGGGAATTATAAGTGGGTGACTGAAAGTTTTCTTTCATTTTTCATTTTATACATTTTAGTTCATTAAAGTATTATCATACACTGTATGCAGATATGCAATAAGGTTTTAGAATTTTATTTTCCAAACTTTTGGCCTGTATTCAAAGGTATAATTGTGAAAATGGTGCACAGGGATACAAATGTGGGAATTGTGGGGGTAGCTGTCGTGTCCGACAGTCTGCCTCAGTCTAGTTTTTCATTGTTAATTGTTTTTTAACTTGTGCAGTGCGGGGATAGACATCATTTATGATGACTCTAATTTCTAGTTTATTTTTTGTTATTTTCTTTCTGTAATCAGTCTATCTCACCGTCCGTTTCTCCGTCTGTTTGCCCGTTATATAATCTTGTTTCCACAACTCCTCGTTCAATTTTAACTTCTATTTAATTTAATTTCTATACAGTATTATCACCTACTGAATCTAGATGCGCAATAAGGTTTTTAGAATTTTGATTTTCAAATTTGGGGCCGACAGGGGTCGAATTTCAAAAATTGGAAATTTATACTTGTGACATAAACTCCTCATACATTTTTCAATTTATGCTTTTAATTTCTATATATTATTGTCACATACTGTATGTAAATGTGCAATAAGGTTTGAGAATTTTGATTTTCTAGAATTAGGGCCCACAGGGGTCGAATTTCAGAACTTGGAAATTTAAGCTTGTCACCTGAACTCCTCATTCATTTTTAATTTCCTGCATTTTAATTTCTGTACAGTTTTATCACATACTGTATGTAGATGCGCAATAAAGTATTAGAATTTTGATTTTCAAAAATTGGGGCCCACAGGGCTCGTAATTTGAAAATTGGAAATTTAAGCTTGTGAAGTAAACTCCTTCTTAATTTTTAATTTTATGCTTTTAATTTCTTCACAGTTTTGTCACATACTTTATGTAGATGGGCAATAAGGTCTTAGAATTTTGATTTTCAAAATTTCAGGCCATAGGGGTCGAATTTCGAAAATTAGAAATTTAAGCTGGTGACTTAAACTCCTCATTCATTTTTCATTTTATGCTTTTAATTTCTATATTATATTGTTCCTTATTATCTTTAGATCTGCGAAAAGGTTTTGAATTTTGGAAATCGATTAAGGGTTCCTATTTTGGAACCGAAAATGCAGTGCGCGGATGGACATCGTTTATGATGGCACATAGGGTGAAAAACACTAGTTGTCTCTCATGATTAGATATAGAGAGCGTCTATCTGTATAAACCCATGTAGAATTGTCATGAAATTGATTCGCAGACGATCGCGGGACACTTTATGCTGACAAGTTGTGCCTTTAGAATAACTCGGTGGTTTTCTTTGGTTGGAAAATATTAGAATACAGTACTATTAATAAGATACAAGTAGTAAACTGTATATTTTTCTAAAGTCACTGACTAATATAATTTTTGAGCGAAATATATAGTATCAATTCTAAAATTGTTTAAACGAAAAGAAAACAATGTAAAGAGGACAAATATATCTAGTTAGCAAATCAAAAAACGTAATCCATTGGACAGACAAACGCGGGAAGACAAGTAAACAACCACAAGGACAACAAATAAACACTGAAAACTAAAAAACAATGAACAACACGAACTCCTATAAAAACCAAGAGTGATCCCAGGTGGTTGGGAAGGGTATGCCGTTCATGATCCGTATACGGCACTCGTCGTGAAGTTCAACAAAGTCAATTCGGCGGAAGTCATCTTAGATATTGGAACACTGTAACGGTCAATCAATTCGTGATGACGACCGTAAAATTTCCTAGGTAATGACATCAACTTATCCCTGATAAAACCATGGTTAAGAAGCTTTTGTGACAGCAGTAAGCCTCTTTGTCGAAAGTCAGGGTAACTCACGCATGCCCTTGACAATAGGATAAGCTGAGAAACGTAGACGTTTTGTCTTCAAATGTACCTCATTGTATATTTCAAGAAACAAATCCAAATAAATGTAAATCTTGCGGGTGTAAACATCAGGCAACATTACGTACATACCTAGGACCGTTTGTGTGAACATTTGGCGTATGAAAATAGCAGAGGAAAGCAATAAACATCACACTGAAATTAAACTTATTTATTTACAATGTATTACCTGATTTAGGAAAAAGTATACTCTTCTGTGTATTTGTAAGAAAAGGAAACCCCTTAAGTGTGTTTTCGTGCTGGCTTAAGGTAAAAGTTAGGTTCGCTGGTGGAAAGTAGTAGTTAAACCTCTCTCTAACAGCCTTTTCTGCGTCACTGCTAATAAGCAAATGAAGACTTAAAGAATTCAAGATTTCTTCTGAAACGTCTGTCATGTTGAGGCCCGAATATCTGAAAAGATAAAAACTTAAAAGTGACTACTTAATCATTAACGGTACCCGTTATCTATCCCGGCTGTTAAAATATATATTACACTCTGGCCTGAATTGGTAATATTGGGTAAACATTGTAATTTCGGCATTCGTGGTCTTTTTCACTTTAAATATAAGCAGATGGAAAAAAATTTAAATACCTAGATATAACTAAAAGGGATAATAATATTTAAAAAAACAAGAGTGAACACACTGAAATGTCTCGCCTGTTTTAGTATTCATAATTGAATTTATGTTCAAAGTAAAAAAATAAGTTTATATAAGCTTTACATTAAATTATCATCCTGAAACCTATGATCAAATTTTAGTTTTTTTTAGTTACCTTGACCTTAGACTTAAATATAGGCCTGTAATGCTTTTACATTCATGTTGAGTAGCATGTTATTAGAAAAAAAACACCATCATAAAATCACATGGGATACACTTTTGGCTAATAAATGATAGGCAAATATAGCAACAGCATTTGAGTAAATAAGATTGCATTATACAAATGGCCACAGAGAAATAAACTTCAACTATATGATGTTAAGTTAGAGCTTGAGAATACTACATGTGTGTAAATAATCCTGACACCTTGTTATTATTCATATATGCTTTTACAAATTGAGAAAAAAAACTGTTATTGAAACATTAACATGAATTAATTGTTCATTTTTTATTTAAGGTTTATCAGAAGGGATTGACAAATACATGTATGGCCTTTTTTTAAATTACTCTTGAGTACAGACAAACCTATGGAAAAGGGAAAGTTTTAAGGCGTTGCAGAAACTGGATAATAGTTGTCAATTCCTTGAGATGAACCTGAAAGAACCTCCCCCCCCCAAAAAAAAAGAAAAAATTTTTATCTTCAATCTTTGATCAAAACATTGTAAAAAGTCATATTTTCATATTATCTAATTATGTTGCTATGCAAAAAATAGTTTGTACTTATCTCAATACTTATCTTATTTCATATGTATAAAAAAAATCAGTAAATGTGATTCCGCTGTGCAAACGAAATTTCAATCTGTACATATTCAGCCAATTAATCTTTATAAAGATTGTTAAACATTCATGCATGAGTGACCTTATTTTTCACACCTTCCAATGTTTTTGTTAAACACTGTTTTGTAATGATCCCTTAAATATTAGTATTATTTCTCCTATTCCTGACGTGTTTAATCGGTGGGATAAATTTACATAATATCTTTAACCACTTCCCGGTGATTAAATTTCTACGTGGGAATTACCGCCCTTTTTTCTACAGTTATTAGAACGATAAACTAGAGAAGTTCCGAAATGATGTCTATGTAAACAAACTACATAACTTGAGGTTTTTGTCGAAAATCATAGGAGAAACAGATTCTCCTTCAATTTATTCGTGAGTTATGGAATTTCTCCACCCTCAGTAGTTAAATTTTAGATTTTAACTCACTCGTATCTGAAGGAGAATCTATATTTATAATCCCCGCATTTTCGAAGAAAGTTCGGGGATATAGCGATTGTGTCCGTCCGTCACACTTTCTTGTGACATCAACTCCTCCTTCACTTTTGGGTTTAGAAATTTAATTTTTATATAGAATGGTTGCAAACACGTCTAGATGCGCAATAAGGTTTTAGAATTTTGATTTTAAAAACAAGGGGCCCACTGGGGTTGAACATCGAAAATTTGGAATTCAAGCTTGTGACCTAAATTCGTCTTTTGTTTTTCATTTTATTTATTTTATTTCTTTACAGTATTGTCAGGCACCATATGTAGATGTGCAACAGGGTTTTACAAGTGTTATTTTCTAAAATAGGGGCCCACAGGGGTCGAATTTCAAAAACTAAATTTAAGCTTTTGACATAAACTTGTTTTTCATATTCCAATACACAATGTATGCATGTTTTTTCTATACAGTATTGTCATGTACAATATGTATAGCTCCACTGTGGCACCGTTTAAGTCCACAATTAGACTAAAGACCACAACACCGCTAAATTCCACAACAAATTTCCGCTAAAGTCCTCAAACTTTCCACTAAAGTCCACAAACTGACGTCCGCTAAAGTCCGCAAAATGGCGTCCGCTAAAATCCACAAAAAACACCGCTAAAGTCCATGGTTTCGATATAATGGTTTTTAAAAAATTATAAGTTCAGTGTTTAATAAGTATCGAAGTCTACATGCATAATATAAAACTAAGTATGTTGCGAAACAGCTCATTCGACAATAGATAACAAGAAAAAAAATTCTGGTCCAAGAAAAAATTCAAATACCCCCTTAAAGTTAAATACTTGGTCGCTAAACATTTTTCCGACCCCCAAAAATAGTACCAGCCTATGTACAGAAAATTTTAGGAGTATCCCCCTGCAAGAAACAAGGGAACCTAAATAAGAAGCTACATTGGATCAGGGCTCCTAATAATCAAATGCAAGGTTAAGGGGCACTCCATACATGTACAATGTACATGTATATCCATGGCCAAGTAGCTCAATAAAAATGAACAAGTTCAGGGGCCCACAGGCTATCTTATTTCTAACACAAGGAGCCCTTCTTAAATTTAAGGGTTATAAAATTTGCAAACTTTGATATACTAAAAAAAGATTTTACATTATAATAATAATTTTCTTTAACAAAAGTTATAAAAAAAAATCACAACATAATATTTTGACAAATACGAAGAAACATTGGATTAATTAAAATTTAATACATTTTATATTTTTGAAAAAGGGGAAGTAATTCAGGGGAGGAGGGATAACTCTGTACACTACGATTTACAAAAAAAATCTGCATAAATGTAACATGTGTAAAGGGCTGATCTACCTAGTTTAAATCATAAGTTTTACTGTTGCAAATTGGTCTTAATGGCCATTTTTTGATCCAATGAATAACGCAGAACTTGCTGATGTAGATCTGATGGAGGCGGTTGAAATAATAGAAAGTCAATCAGAAATTAATGATTCAACCAGTGAAACCAAAACACGATTTCCTGAACTAGATCCTTCTGAAATGGAAACCCTTTTAGAAGATGCCACCAGTAAAGGAACCAAAAAAATTACAAAATATGGTGTGAATATTTTGAAACGTATGTGTCAATTACATCTACATGTATATGTGTACATGTATGTTAACCGAACAGAAGTCTAATATCAAATCAATTCTAAATTTATCAATAACTGTTAGTATGTTCTTCTTATCTGTCCTAGAAATACATTTTCTATACCAAACATCTATTGAGGCCGACTTCGTTGATAACAATATATACTCTATATATTCAGCAAATTTCGGATTAAAAACATACAACACATAACGATACTGACACTCAATACTAGATGATTTGTTTGATCCACCATTTCATCGATGTTGCCTCTATGTTTTGTACATTTCGAACCATTTTGTTTTCTTCTAAATACAGTAGATGTTCTCAAATTGATTATCAGTGCAGCAAACATTCAAATATCAGCATAATTATCTTTGTGGTGTTCCTTACAGCTTGCAGCTTTCAAATTCCTTAAACGTTGTTGCAGTGTCTACTGAATTATTACAAATATTATACTTCACATGCACACTACCGTTCCTGATCCACTGTGACTTGTATGGTGTTTTGGTATCTTCTGACAATTTTTACTTGACTGTTTAATGTGGATGGAGCAAATAGTTAATTTATTCTTGTGTTCTGACAATAAAATGTTCACATCCTCATGATAATCAAGAGTACATTTTTATCCAATTACATTGCTGTTGATCAAATGTTGGTGTCATCTCATCACTATATTCCTGTAAAACAAAAGAATATATTATTCAAAACCTGTCGTGAATTACATGAAATATTTTAAACTAATGATAACTATTAAATTATAAAATGCAGTTCCAAATATTTCGGTATTCATAAACATTTGAATAATTGCCACCGTTCAATCATTACTAAGACAATGGATTTACTGACGATTAAAATTTGTGACGGTAAAGTTGAGAGAACTGTGTTTTATTTGTCGCCATAAATCTTATGATTTTACAATCACAAATTAATTTTTTTTACAATAAAATTGTAATAATAACTTTCATATTTGAACATATAAACCATTACTCTCTATATAGTTTTACTGCCTCAAATTTAGTATACTTTGTGATGCAATGCACAACCAGGTTTACAGATATTTCAGGCAGTAAAAGCACCAACTTATGCTAGCAAGTTTTATTGCTTGCCTTATATTACTAATAAATTAGCATCAGTAAAAAAAAACCATTAAATACCTAATAATTATACATGAAATATGCTCAAACTTTCCTTTTCGCCCTCCTATAGTATTTTTTTTTAAATATTACAGAATGGTTACAGGAAAGAAAAAAGGATGTTGCTTTTGAAAACTACACCACAGCCCAGCTCGACAATACCTTAATTGAATTTTATGCACAAGTCCGTAATACTGATGGAAATTTTTACGCTAAAAGTACATATGTTGGAATACGTGCTTCAATAAGTCGCTACCTTCGTGCCCCCTCCCCCCCCCCCCCCCCCCCCCTAACAAAATTTTTTCTATTCTTTCTGACAAAGAGTTCCACAAATCAAATCAAATGCTTTTAGCTATGTTAAAGAAATTAAAACGTGAAGGAATGGATAGACAAAACATCACCCCTCAATTACAGAAGGTGATTTGGAGAAATTACGGAATTCTGGCGACTAAATGATCCAAAGAGTCTCCAAAGGAAAATATGGTTTGACATTATGTTAAGTTTTGGCAGGAGGGGTAGAGAAAATCAGAGGAATTTTACAAACCAAACATTTGAAATTTTGAAAGATGACCGTGACCATGAATTTGTTCAAATGGAGTGCAGCTAGGTTACCAAAAATCACAACGGCAACATTGATGACGATGATTTTGAAACGAAACCTAGGATGTATGCCACTGGAAAGGAGGACTGTCCTGTTGCATACATGTCAAAAAGGAGTCCGAAAACCACCCATTTTTTCCAACAGCCCCGTCAAAAAATTAAGGAAACTGACGAAGTTTGGTATACATCACGCCCTGTCGGCGACCGTATATTAAACGATATTATGAAAAATATGTCAAAAGATGCTGGCCTAAGCAAAATTTACACCAACCATTGCACCCGGGCTACAACTGTTTCTGTTCTGGCTCATGCTGGAATTCCAAACCGAGAAATTATGAAGATCACAGGTCATAAGTGCGAGGCCAGCTTGGACTCCTACAATGCCGATAGTTCTGACAAACAACCGTGATTACTCCTCAATTTTACAGGGAAACAAGCCACCATCAACTGAAGTACCCGCGACTGTTCAAACAACGTCTCCAGCATTTCCAGTACAAACTGCCAACATACCTCCTCACATCATGGTTAATCCTACTAACAATTGCCCGGTTTCTACAACCCCAGCGTGTCCAGTGGCAGGGCAAATGCCTCCCCTACCATGGTCAATCCTCCCGTGCATTTAAACATGAACAGTACAAAAATTAACAATCAATTATCACAAGTTGCCTTACCTGCCATGTTCCAAAAACAGTTTGAAGTTCATAACTCGACCGTACAGGTGTTTAACTACTTCAACCATCCATAATTCTGTAATTTCTCCCCGTGGCAATGACTCCGTGTTTGTCGCCATCTTGGTTGAACACGCTTCGACCACAGGAATCGGAAGTTCTATCAATAAAATTTATTGATAGAACTTCCGATTCCTGTGCTTCGACGGTACAAGTGACAGACTTTCTTATTTTGTTTTTGTTGATAAATAAATGTTGATATTATCATTTCATGACATTATTTTCTTTTTTGTGTTAAAAAATAGCTCTATAGTTGAAATACCTTATTATTCATTTCAGAAATCTATCGAAATGCTGAAATTGATTGATTAAATCAGCTGTTGTTTGTAAACAAACATCGATGTTTGGGAGAATTTCATTAGAATGGGATAACCGTATTTGAAGGGTTGCCGACGTAAATCGTCTGTTTTACTGTCGCAAATATCGCTCCGCGTCGCCAGGTAAACTCAATTTGCGGAGTCAGTATAATGTGTCCGAGTGAGATGATACGTCTTCCTGCAGACAGTTACCTCGTGAGCTAGCACATTAAAAATCCGACTTAGCGTGTCGGTCTAGTACAAAGCAAGAATCATATTCATTATCATATCAACATGTTCTCGTCCTAATATGCACCTGGTTGCCACTGGACGTTAAACAATAATTCATCCATCCATCATTTACTTTGAAAAAGGTTATGATGGGCTGAATTTCTGAACCCAACCCAAGATTTTATCTTTAATTCGACATTTTTCAGAAACAGACTATAGAACGCCCATCGAGTGATAAAAATAACAGTTTCACTTTAACAAGAAAATTGTGAACAAATTGTCTTTCAAGGGCAATGACTCCTTTAAATGGTCAATTGACTATTTTGGCCACGTTGACTTATTTGTAGATCTTACTTTTCGGAACATTTTTGTTATTTACACTTTCTCTCTATCTATGATAATATTAAATATAACCAAAAAACTGCAAAATTTTCTAAAAATTAATTGGCGGAACTGGAAGAAATAGAGTTGACCCTAAAAAATCATGGGTTTTGGATAGAAATATAGTGATCTATGGACTAGTTTTTCAAAAGCGTGAATATAACTATATTAATTTACTTTTGTTCGTAGAGACCCTTTTTTCATACCAGTAAAAGTGAATTGAAATATTGAAAAGAGATCATAGAGACCTGTCTAGTTCCCGGGGCTTAACTACACCAGAAAAGAAAACTACTCACAACGGTCTGAATGAAATTGGACTTTGGACTTTGTAGTATTTATAGTTTGGTTTGGTTGGGGTTTTACGCCGTTTTCAGCACATTTGGCCATTTCGCGGCGGCCAGTTTTTATTGGTGGAGGAAGCCGGAGTACCCGGAGAGAACCACCGACCTTCGGTAGGAAAATTGGCAATCCTTGTCAATTAAGATCGGAGTCGAACACACCCCGCCACAGGTGAGATTCGAACTCACAACCTCAGCGTTGACAGGCTAGTGATCATTAGTAGTCATGACGAACTACTTAGACCAATCGGCCACCGACGCCCCAGTATTTATAGTATTTCATTTATAAACTAATGTAGTAATAGCAAAACACAGAACTTACGACCTTTCAACTGACCAATAGTGAAGTAATTTAAAATGTCGCTGAAAGAAACGTCACAACTCCTAGAGGAAAGTAGAAAGATAGTAAAGGCTACTCGAGAGGATAACATGAATTCAAATGCGGTGTTAACAATGATACTCAATAAAGTAACAAGTATGGAGTCGAGTATGAGAACGATGGAAAGCAACATTGACCAAAAGTTAGAGGGTATAAGACAGGAATTTTTAGCTGTATCGTTAAGAGTACGGACGCTAGAAAATACAGTTGCTGGTTTTCACAAGAAGATTTCAAAATGAGAGTCAAGCTTTCAGAGTGTCAACAATCTGTTCGATAAAACTTAGAAACAAATAAAGGCTGCTGAAACACAGATAAAAACAAACACCCGTAATATTATCCATCAAGACATCAAAATTTAGGAGTTAGGAAACCTGTCCTTCAGCCAGTTATACAGCCTGCTGTTGAGTCGGAAGAAATAAGAAAGTTCAAAGATGCTGTACTGGACCTTAAGTGTAGATGGATGAAATACAATTTGATCTTTACGGGTCTGCACCCCGTAAGAGATGAGGACACTGAGTCACTTCTTCGTAGTTTCCTCTATAACTAGCTAGGTATTAAGCATCGTCTTGAATTTGGAAACGTGCATAGGTTCAGAACTCCTAATGGTGACAACAGAAGACCTCCTATAGTTGCTAGATTTCTTTATCGGAAAGATCTAGAATTTGTCCTTAGTAGCGCCTACAGACTCAGAGGTAAACCGTACGGTATAAAGGAACAATTCCCGCATGAGGTTGAGCAAAGACGAAAGGAGATGTATCCGGTAATGAAACAGGCAAAAAAGGACAATAAGCAAGTTACCATGGTAAGTGATAAACCTTTTATAGACAATGTGCTATATGTACCAGATGATTCAGAAACCGAGATAATAGATGAAAGACTTAACAACAGTGGTCTCGTTAACCATCAGACAGTCCCAGAGGTTTCGTTTCCGACTGTTACACCGCCTAGCAAACGACAGAGACAACAAGGACCGTCTCCTCATCAAACACATGCCAGATCTGGACATACTTAGGGACTCGGTGCAAGGGGACAGCCCAAGCAAAATGTCATAAACAATAAGATTGTTAATAACAGTATTATTGTTGACCTGAAGTGCTGCTTTTTAAATGTCTGTGGCCTTAAGAATAGATTGTTATCCTCAGATTTTAATGAGTTATTGTGTATTTTTGTCGAAACAAAATTGACATATTTAGACGTCTTAAATTTACCATATGATTACGAGTACGTAACAAAAAATCGAAAAAAAATTAAAAGAGCGCCGGGGGGAATAATAGTCATTTTCAACATTTCTTCGAGTATTTCATATAAAAATAACGATCCTGGTTATCCAAGATGGAAAAATAAGAAAACCGAATATAAAAGTCGTATAAACGAAGATCCCGAAGGAATATTATCAAATGTTTTAACCAAACTTGATGAGTTATCCGCAAATAACAATATAACACAAATAGAAATGGACAACATCGTGTCGGATATTGTTAAAAATTCATAAATGCGGCCTCTGATACTTTGGTAAAATTGGTAACCATACACCATTTAATAAACACGATAATTCTAAACCGTGGTATAACAGAAAATGTGCTAAATCTAGAAAAAAATTTCATAAAGCACGAAAAAAATATTATATTTTAAAAAAATGCTGATAATAGACTTCATATGAGGCAAGCCAGTAAAGAACATAAAATAACCTTGAACAAAGCTTTCACTGACTTTCAACAAAAAGCTGCCGATGAAAATATCCAAAAAAAAAGACTCGAAAGAATTATGGAAAACACTCCAATTATTATTATATGAGCACTTCAGAAATTTGAACGAAACTGATGGCTTAGAAAACGATATTGACTTCCAGAATGAAAATATTATTGAAAATATTAACGAAGAAGCTGAATTTCATTTGAATAGTCCAATATCTGAGACAGAAATTAAAAAGGTAGTTTCAAACTTGAAAAAACGGAAAAGCATTTGGCAATGACAAAATTTTGAATGAATATATAAAAAATACTCTTGAGGAAATGATGCCAATATACGTTAAATTATTTAATATTATTTTAGACACAGGTATAATACCCGATAGCTGGTTGACTGGTATTATGATAGCTATTTATAAAATTAAAGGTTCCAAAGACGATCCCAACATGTACAGGGGAATTACATTGAACTCACGTTTTAGCAAAACTTTTTCTGCGGTCCTAAATAACAGGTTTAATAAATTTTCAGAACAAACTAGTCTCATTTCTAATGCACAGGCAGGTTTTCGCAAAGGGTATTCAACAATTGATAATCTCTGTTTTATATTTGCTATTAACAATTTATTTTTTCTTTTGGTAAAAAATTGTTTGTACTTTCGTAGATTTCAAAAGTGCCTTTGATACGGTCTGGAGGGCTGGATATCGTTTGCTAAATCCACCTTGGACGATATAGGCCTAAGTTTTATGTGGAATGATCAAATACCTATGGATAGAAATATTTTGAAAAACCTTGTCGATCGGCAGTTAAAGGATCAATATTTGTTAAAACTGAAACAAGATGACACATACCAAATCGCATAACTGAGGTGTTCAAATTTGAAAATACCCATGGAAACCGGTAGATGGACAAGAACACCAAAAGATCAGAGAATATGTAATCTTTGTGGACAGGGAATTGGAAACGAATTTCATTATCCCTTTTTATGTCAAAACGAAAATATTAAAGAAATTCGAGAAAAATATATACAGAGCTATTACATTGTAAACCCACAAGGTTATAAATTAAAACGGCTTCTTACATACTGTCACAAAGAACTTTATAAGAATCTTGCTTCATTTATTAGAAATCTCGCTAAAGTACTGTAAAAAAAACCCAGCTTTTTCCCGTTTAATTTATTTAAAAGTGTATTATATTGTAAATGGTATTGGTACTTGTATTGTGGTTATGTGTAATTGTGAATTGCTAAGTCATTATATTGTCCTCTTGTACACCTATGTGTCTGAGGTTATCAATAAGGTTGTCTTGTATTGTCTTGGGACTGTTACACAACAATTGATTGTCCAATTGGGCTGAATATATCTTGACCTGTTAATCACTTTAACCCCTATCATGTTTGCACTTACTGCTTTCGTTTTTGAGATATAAGCCAAAAACTGCATTTCACCACAATGTTCTATGTTTAGCAACGACAGTCATGTTTGTTGATGGATCAAATCCCATGATATACTTGTTTTACTAGATACCCTAAGGAACATCCAGGTAAAGCATGAAAGCATTGGGCCAGGTGAGCAAAAAATAAGAAAATTTTACGAAGGTGTCTGAAAACTCAATATAAAGTACGCGTCGAAACATTTTTAGCGATAGTTGAGTCTAGATATTTCCAATATTAAATTTTTCTTTCATCGCTATGGATGAAAATAATAATTTTTCCTTCAGGACTCCTAAACTGATCGCTTCCCTATTAATTGCTTCATTTCTTTTTTTTAACATCTTTATTCTTTATTTCAATTTTCAAAGATGAGATATTGGCATTTTACTTTTCCCAATGTTTCCAGGTGACAAATGAAATCTGCACACCTCTTATCATTCGATGCATCCATCTTCCAAAAGTTAATACGAATTTGATATGCGATGTTTCCAATGTTACGGGGTAAAACCTTAAACACTGAAACAAGATTTATGCAAAGACTTTTGTACTCACACTGCAGCATTTATAAAGTTTGAAAACTGTGTGAGGCAAAATATCTAGAAATTCCCTGTTTCCCTCGAAATGAAGCTGAATTTTTTGAAGGCAAACTGGCCAGAAAACTTTCTCTAATTTCATAACATACATGTATATTACAGACCGGCGATACCCTGAATGTTCCGTATATTACATGTTTTCAGGTAAACCATAATTTTCTTTTTTTTGTATTTTTAATGACGTCATTAGATATGACATGTGACTCCTACCTGTCCTTTTTCTACATATGATTTTTTGTAACCTTTGTAAGAACGACAAGAGAGACTAGTCCAAAAATTCCAATTATCAAGTTTTCTGTATTCGAATAGGTGACTGTAAGCCTCTCTCTGACTTCAGACAAACCAAAGGAAGATGGCCATCAAAGCGTATGTTCATTTAACAGTTTAATTGTTCGTACACCAGTTGAAATCAAATCTTGCAGCAATAGTCCTTATATTTCTCTATTAAAATGTATCCATAAAAACACCAACCAAGATGGCTGCAACACCTGATATTAGTATAACATAAGACACAACGGAAAATCACTTAAAGATCTTGATTTTAATCACGCATCCAATCGAAGAAAACTGACAATTGGTCGTTTTGCAAAATTATATCCAATGACCTCCATCCCAAACCAAGATGGCCGCAATAACCTAACTTAGTTTTCACAGTATTTTTTAAATGAATGTTTGATAGATTGAAACCCTCCGACAATTGGAACCGAACTCGATTGCAATGGTTCTTCGTCTGTCCTCTATCAAACTAATATTTGATAACCCAGACAACCACCACCTAACATTGAACATCTTAATATTTTCTCAACAAATTGGAACAAAACACAGCAGCGATACAAAGTCCTTGTTTAGTCCCTTTTCTAAATTTCATTCTTTCGCATTGAGAGCGAACCAAGATGGCTGAAATGCCAAAGTTTAAAAAGACTCTGTTAACATTGAACACTAACACTAAAACACACATATTACAACAAGTATCAAAATAAATACAAAAATTCCAGTAGAAGCATGATACTCAAATTACATCTGACGTGGATGATAAAATAATCTCCTTTCTTTTAAAGATAGTGATTCCGCTAAGTTCAAATATGGTACCTTTGGCAATATTATTTCAAGAGACCTTAGCACTGTCAAAGACTGACTTTCACTATCCGACGTTCTCGCAAAGGAATCTACATTACACCGTCCTCATTCCAAAATTGACTGGAAACGTGTCGAAAAGTCATCTCTTATACTTTCACTTATTATTGTAGGACCTGGTGCAGAAGAAACGCTCATGAAAAAAACACGTTTAGCATTTTGTTGCAAAAGTGGATACTCGAAAACTATAATTATCCAAACCACAATGGAACATTCAGTGTCTACATCTTGGGATGCGGTATGCGTTTCTTCATGCTGTTTAGGATCGTATTCATTACGCGTAAAGTGATAATTTAGTCTACACAAATTCACACAGATTTTCGTTTTTAGTGAAATGATGCTATGAATGGTCTGGGTGTGTATATATCTGATGTAACAAGTATAGTTCATTTTTCAGTAATGAACCTTTGCACATTATATGCATTGACATATTTGGAAATTGTTTATGCAATAAATTGATAAAAATATATATGTTCACTTGGGAAATACCCTGCCTTTTAAAAAAAATGTACCATTATTGAATTCTACGTAATATCCGACTTCGTCTTGCTTTTATCACATTTTTTAGCCTGTCCGTTTTTTTTTTGCCGAATTTGGGGGTTTGTTTTTATAAGCATTCCTTCCTTGCGTCCTCCTAAAAATCAAATCGATTTTCCATTAGATACAATGGTCCGCCATCTTGTCCATTTGAGCCCTCATTTGAATAAACAATTTTAACTATATTTGATACTTACCTATTATGCTTCCCTTTTTCACGATATCACACTTTAAACCACAGAAAGTTTTGTTACAGGAATATAATTTACTGGCATGCACATATACAAGCTAAAAAAATTGTCCACACTAAACACTTCGTAAAAAAATGACCGAAATGTCCGCCTTTTGAAAAAAGATTAGCCGAACTGTCCTTGTCCGAAATGTATTCAGAAATGGCCGCGCACCGGTTTGAATATGATGCATGTGATATGTAAGGTGAGTAGATATTATGTATGTAAAACTGATTATTATCTATATATAATTTCTTCAGGTTTTGAAATACCTGAAGTTTGAATAACAAAAAAAACCTCCTAGTATACAAAACACATTATCTTGAATATTTAATCTATTATAATTTAACTTAAACATCAATAATTTTTGTTTGAAAAAGACATTTACCGAGGTGAGTCATTTAAATCTATAGAAAGTGTGTTTTAATTGACAGACTACAAATTTGAAAGCCTAAATAGCGTGTTATTTTTTTCTTCTCAAGAATGTATTCTATAAGATATAAGGTAAAAATATATGGGACCTGTTCCCGTTGGCATCAGTTTTGAATATTCATGTGACATGATCAATTACACTGGAAATGTTATTTATCCATGTAACACCTCACCAACTCGCCCCAACTAAGAAAATATTAGTTTCAAACTCGCTCCAACTGTGAAAATCGTCATCACCAACTCGCCCCAACTTGTGAATGTATTAGTTACAAACTCGCCCCAACTTTGAAAGTAATGATTTTATACTAGCTCCAACGGTGAATATCATATTTACCAACTTGTCCCAACTTAGAAAATGTTAGTTCCAAACTAGCTCCACCTGTCAAAATCATCATCACTAACTCGCCCACCTAGTGAATATCATATTTACCAACTCGCCCCAACTGGTGAAAATATTCGTTACAACTGATAGAAATAGTATAGTGTCATTATCATAAATAAAAATCTGAATTTACTTTATAATCTTTTATTTATCATCATCATTATCAACATAAAACAACAAATGCAACAATCAAAAACAAATGGACACATGAGCACTAAAACATATCATATCATATAATTACAAGAAAAATGAACAAGTAAAGTCTCATGAAAATTCGGAAAAATGTCTCATTTCTTTGTCGGTAATCTGGCTTCTTTGTCCTTTGGAACCGTAGAACTGGTAGTTTTGTTTGCACAAACACAGTTCCTTTAATCTTTGGTTAATGAGCAATCATTAACCTTAATTGTTTTGACAACTTCGGAAATAGAAAGTAATCTAAATTTCTATTGATTATATGGCTTTAATCCAATGACTAATTATTATTCAATCACGTCTTCAAAGGCTGAATAAACAAGATGTAATTGGTGCAAGTTCTACACTTGGAATTAAAATCGTTATTGTAATAAGTTGGGGCGAGTTTGTAAGTTGATATTTACGTGTAGCGAGAATGGAATTATTGTTTTCATAAGTCGGGGCGAGTTGGTGACTATGATATTCACAGTTGGGGCGAGTATGTAACAATATTTTCCGAGTTGGAGAAGAGTTGGTGCGAGTTGGTATGGGGCGAGTTTGAAGTGGGGCGATTTGTCCTGCACCCACACCTTACATAAGATAAAAATTAATAAATTTGTTTCAAAATATTAAATAATAAGCCAAAGAACTTCTATGTTTTGTTTTAAATAATTATTAAATAAACGACTTAAAAGTTGAATCTAATAAAAAAAAATACCTCAGTTTTTTCTACATTCAATAAGATATGCACTAAAAACAATAAAATAAAAAGAATTATATCTCATTATATCATTGAATTTAATAATATTGTTTTATTTCTTTAATCAAAATTTGGATATTCTTTTCTTTCTATTCTCCATTTATTTCTTCTTATAAAGGTGTTAATGACAAATTTCTAAATATTTGTGATAAAAATATAATAATATATTTTAAATAATTTTATACTTAATATTTGTCTTACTATTTCTCTACTGAAAAACAACTTAAATGACACGCCTTGGTAAGTTTATAAATACTAATTGCATTTCTACCTAAATAAACATTTTCTCAGCTTGGCACCTGTATATGTGTGTACATTATGAGCAATTCAATGATATTTTAGATTTTAAAGTGTTGAAAATGTCAGACATAATTTAAAACAAATTGTTCAGAGAACAATTGAAGGTCTTTCCACCTCAATTGCACATATGTTGATAAAAAAATTGAGGTTTAAAATGTAATTTTTGGTACATACCTAAGCTTTCAGCGATTGCAAAAATATATGGTTTTATGTACTTTTGATTGAAATAAGGGAGGCATTATGCTACTTCCAGTATTACAAATATCACTTCTGGTTTGATATGATAGGTAATTTCACAATTTTTATAAAAATATTAGGACTGCTAGTGTGAATCACCAAGAAAAATGGTTATTTCTGGTTAACTAAATGTTTGTGGTGAATTATACTGCTTTGCCCTATAAACATCAAAAACGTCATTAGGGAACGACCATTTGATATTCTGGGGGGGGGGGGGGGGGGGGCAGGAGGATTTGTTTTGGATGGGTTATTCATTTTTGTGGAAAATAAAGACAGATTATTTATTTTCTGCACCGTTGATTTTTCATTTTCAGTAAAACAAGGGACTGATTATTTATTTTCACAATTATATTTATAATATTTGAAAATACAAAATTTTTAAATTCATGTTTTTATTCTTAAATAAATAACATAGTCAAGGTTGTATCTTTTCGGAATTTTGGCTGTTCCACCTTGCAGTCTCAGTCCCTGTCCAGCACTGTGGTATTCTTTAAGACCATCATAAAGATACTATTTGTTATTGTGTTTGATGCAAGCCCAAAAATGGCCACCATTGCCATAAATCTGTGCACCCAGTTCATAACTGCCAAATCAAGAAACTGAATTGTAGGTGCAAATAGAAATATGCAGGGTTTATAATGCATGCTTGTACATCCATGTTGTATTGTGCATTGCTCTGTTTAAAGTAAAGGAGAAAGGAAAATCAGGGGCGTTTCCAGGATATTTGAAAGGGGAGGCGTATATTAAAAATTTGGCCGAGCGTAGCGAGGCGAAAATTTTTTTGGACTTTTTTCCTAAAAAACACAAAATAATTGTGAAATGCACTAATGTAACAGTTCCTGACTTGGAGCATGTATATTTTATAGTTAAAGTGTCAGGGTTTGATATTTTTTATGCCGAATTCTCTCCATTAATTGTCTATGGTATATTAAAATGATTGGATGAATCTTAACAGCAATTACGCCTATAACGAGACCAATAACGAGAAATTCCAAATTCTAGGGTATAGTTACTTAACATTTCAATAGTCTTTTAAAGAAATCAGATTATGTGTTGAATTAATGAATATGATAAATTGCCATATTCAATACAATATAAGCAGATTACGATAGTTTTTTTTTTGTTTTGAAAAGGGGGGCGTACGCCCATTACGCCCTCACTTGGACCCGCCCATGAACATGGAATGCAGATATATATTTCTGAAGTTTAAGTTAAATATACCAGTGTGTTGCATATATATATATCAGTATAATAAGTTTATACTTACATTTTATAAATTCAATGAGATGAAATACATTATGTACCATTTAATTGAAATTAATCATCATCCTCTGGAAGTGAATCTTCTGAATTCAAAACTGCATATATTGCATACGTACAAAAAACAATATAGGTTAAAATGCGAAAAGGTATTAAAGTGAGGTAAATGTTCATGAGACAATATACCTCAAGTGAAATGAAACCCATTTTCAGACATATATTATTAAAAGATTTTGGAAGTTTTTCCCGAAAAAAATATGAAAAAAGACGAATTTTGGTAGAATCTGGTGCCATCTCATGCTTTAAAACATGCATTTATAAAATGGTTTAAAAGACCTGCCGAGTTATTTATTTTCAATACATTGTAGGTGAGGTTATTTATTTTCAAACTACCACAGAACAAATCATTCATTTTTGTTATTATCAAGGCTGAGTTATTTATTTTCAAAATCCTCCTGGCCCCCACCAGAATATCAAATGGTCGTCCCCTTAATATGACCTTAGAAATTGAAAATTCTTGACGTTTTCATGGGTTGTAACATTGTCACATTAATTAACATTCCAATATATTCAAAACGTCTAACAACGTCTTACAGAAATAACAACGTTCCCTGAAATGACGTCATCAAAAGTAGTGCCTGAATTTCACGCTTTCAATAACTTTAAGGGGGTAGGCCTGGGTTAGGCCAAAATTTTCCACTCGTTTAATTTTTTTCATATTTTCGTCATGCATTATATATGTCTCAATACACCACCTGAGAAAATTTTGTTGAAATTCAACCACGCGTTTCTTCACAGGGTTCATTGAAAATGGGCATTTAAGGGGTACCCTTCATTCCATGAGATTACACAAGTTAATGAATATTACTACCTCTCATAGGACATATGTTTGATAAAAAATAGTTTTAATTGTTGAACTGAAGAACAGGGATATAGTCTTAATCAAAAAAGAAATATGATGGTTAAATTCATTCTTTATATGCAAATTCAAAGGTAAAAAGTACCAGACATGTTAGGAATTTTGTTCATTTTCAATTGCCTCATTAAATATTCAAACACTGATGTAAAAAAATTCTATCGTTTAATTCTTACAAACAAGAGTTGACACACAAAAATGTCTCGCCTGTCGTGCATTTCTAATGAAAGTAAATGCTATCAGACATATTGCATACAGTATTCGAAAAACAGGCCAAAACACAAAAACTTAACTATAACCACTGAACCATGAAAATGAGGTCAAGGTCAGATGACACCTGCCAGTTGGACATGTACACCTTACAATCCTTCCATAAACCAAATATAGTAGACCTATTGCATACATGTACAGTATTTGAAAAACAGGCCAAAACACAAAAACTTAACTATAACCACTGAACCATGAAAATGAGGTCAAGGTCAGATGACACCTCCAGTTGGACATGTACAACTTACAATCCTTCCATACACCAAATATAGTAGACCTATTGCAAACAGTATTCGAAAAACAGGCCAAAACACAAAAACTTAACTATAACCACTGAACCATGAAAATGAAGTCAAGGTCAGATGACACCTGTCAGTTGGACGTGTACACCTTACAATCCTTCCATACACCAAATATAGTAGACCTATTGCATACAGTATTCGAAAAACAGGCCAAAACACAAAAACTTACCTATAACCACTGAACCATGAAAATGAGGTCAAGGTCAGATGACACCTGCCAGTTGGACATGTACACCTTACAGTCCTTCCATACACAAAATATAGTAGACCTATTGCTTATAGTATCTGAGATATGGACTTGACCACCAAAACTTAACCTTGTTCACTGATCCTTGAAATTGGGTCGAGGTCAATTGAAAACTGTCTGACAGGGATGAGGACCTTGTAAGGTACGCACATACCAAATATAGTTATCCTATTACTCATAATAAGAGAGAAATTAACATTACAAAAAATCTTAACTTTTTTTTCAAGTAGTCACTGAACCATAAAAATGAGGTCAAGGACAATGTACATATGACAGACGGAAACTTCGTAACATAAGCCATCTATATACAAAGTATAAAGCATCTAGGTCTTCCACCTTCTAAAATATAAAGCTTTTAAGAAGTTAGTTAACGCCGCCGCCGCCGCCGCCGCCGCCGGATCACCATCCCTATATCGAGCTTCTGCGACTAAAGTCGCAGGCTCGACAAAAACTGTTAAAACAAATATCATATATGTATGTGTTATATGACAAAATATTATGAAATTTTAACCACAAGTTTTCACAAAATACTCGATCAATTTTGATATTAAGACATTGAAAAAAATAAAGATTTTCCCATAATACTATTTGAAGCTGCATTATCATTCATTATATGTAGTTTATATATGCTATACGACAAATCATGGTTACTATAGTATATGATTTAAGGCAGAAAATATCGCTAAAACTTTCGATTCATTCATCAATATATCAGATCCTACGTAATTATCAATTTTGCACATATTTCGAAAAAGATTTAGATTCGTTACGGAGATGCCCCTTACCGAACCTCTTCACTTCGTTTAATGCAAGGAAATTTGGTACGTCATAGTAATGCCACGTCATTCCTATTGTTTGACGTCAAGAAAAAAAAACATCAATAGGAGTTATCTCCCTTACCCCAAGCCTACCCCCTTAATTGCTTGAAAAATCTGAAAAAACCTTATAAAGTGTGAAAAACTGCAGAATATATAATCTAGGTCATGACCTTGACCTTTGACCTTGTGACCTATTTCAAGGTCATTGGTCGCTGAGGTCATTGCAGAAGATCCCATGCCATTATTATGTACCATCGTCAAGTTATAAACGAAAAACCTTAAGTTTCAACGTTCTAGGCGCAATTTCTCCCAAAAGATGAAAAAAAAATTAAAAAAGAAAGAAAAAAAATTATAATGAAGTAGCAATATCTCTTTTTCGGAAAGCGGGGCAGGCTTTTTTTTTTGTTTACATGTTTGTTTGTTTGTTTGTTTGTTTATGAATAATTTTTTTTTTATTTATCGATTGCAAGTTTTCCAAGGACTGCTGAATACAAGTAGGGGGGCATTGTATTTTTATTTCTCTAGATACACAAGTGACAGTAAAAGTACATTTCTACTATAATGTTTACTTCTATTTTAGGAAGGCTGTATGACGTTGTGTAAGTCACGTGACGTCCATTTATATATGTCTGGACTTAAGTTATTTCTTTCTTTTCGAGAGAGGACGTCGTCGGGTGAACATGGCACAGGATAATGCAATTTGCTGTTTGATGTGGAAATAGTCATTAATAGAAAACTGAGTGTACGTGTACACATCTACTTATGTCAGAATGAAGATTCATGTAGAAATTTGATCTCACGATTTATTTATTTCGATTTCCGCTGCCATTTTCAGAGGACGACATCTCCGTAAATAAAGTAATGTTAATTTCACGCGAAATTTTTACATTCGGATGCAATAAATTGGTAACGTTTGGACGAATCTTGTGTCTTCTGGCGGAAAATAGCTTTTTATTACTGCACTGCGCGAACGCTATTTTCAGGAAATTGGTTGGAATTAGCGTCATAATTTTTTCTCATTAACAAAGCCCTTGATATCCCCTAGCTGTCTACATGTACTTTATATGCATTTACATGTAAATTCAGTAAAATCAATGTAAATTCGCTCAAATCGAAAAGGGGGGGGGGGGGGGGGGGGGGGGGGGGGCTGTATTTACACATAAAAAAGGTCATTTGTGACTCTTAGATATTTTTGAAATCTAATCATCACTGTCATCAATTTGCCACACTTTTTAAGTTGATATCATGAAAAAAAGCACTTCCGGTTGATATTTTTAAATTTTCAATTTTTGAAAGGCCAGAACTCTTACTATATTAAATCAGATTTAAAACTCTTCATAGTTTTGAGATGTGCAAAGACCCATTCTACCCTCCGGTACCCATTTTATATCAATAAGAGGAATGTTTTTCTAATTATTAGAAAAAAAGTTTATCTCAACCTATGTTGGAGATCTATAATTTTAAGAGATACAGCTAAAAGTTGAGGTAATTCTAGGAGTACTATAAAATACCAAAATGCTACATCAAAGACAAATATGAAATACTGCCAAAACAATTTTGTCTTACGAAAATGGAAAATAACATATTTTAAATGATTCCTGCTAAAAAATAATGCATTTTTGAAAAAAATTCCATGTATTACACTTCAAATTAGAAAAACATCATTTTCTAGAACATGACCTTGACCTTTGACCTTGACACCATTTTGAAGGTCATTTGTCCCTGGTGTCAAAACAAAAGACCCCATGCCTCTATCTTGTACCGGTATTAAGTTATTAGCCAAAAACCGAAAATTTAAACGTTCTAGGGGCAATTACGCCTATAAAATGACGTCATACAACTTTTATGCAAATGTAACAAAGCTAGGTCTCAACGTCCTCAACATTTTCTCCATTACATTTTATCAGCTATCTTTTACCGTTTCAGAGGAGAAGCGATCACAAGCAAAAGTCAAAATTTAGAACGTGACCTTGACCTTTGACCATGACATCATTTTCATTTTTATGGACCAAGGACCTCAATTCAAAAGACCCTAGGCCTCTATCACTTATGGTTTTCCAGTTAAAATACATTTCACTTATATCAAATACAAAAGGGGAAATAACTCTCACATTGAATCTCTATACGGCTTCGGTCAAAATAAAACAGAACATCCTGAGGATATAATGAGCAATTTGGAAAAATAAATTTGTCGGTTTCTTATTCGGTTGCGAAGCCTTAGGAATAACAAGAAATATATAAAAAAAAATATATTGGAAAGTATTCGGTTAAGCGGTGTCAGTTTCAAAAGCGTATAAACTGTTCGATATCATATTCCACATATCTAAGCGACATCTTGCGAAACAAAAAAAAAACAGCGAAGGAACAAAATTTGGCGGAAGAAAAAAAATAATAATCAGAAGAAAACCAATAGGTCTTTCCACGGAAAGTGGAAAGACCTAATAATAATCAGAAGAAAACCAATAGGTCTTTCCACGGAAAGTGGAAAGACCTAATTAATCAAGTGAATTACAACCCGGACAGAATTCCGGATATTTCCATTTTGCTATGCGAAATTAAAGTCCCTAAAGTAAGTAGTGAGAGAAATTATTTGCAATCTACCGATGAACCAACGTTAAATTCAAGAAAATACGGGGTGAATAATATTCCTGATAATTTTCTGTCGGATAAAGCGATAAGAGACAAAATCAACGAAACCAATGACCGTATCCCATATACAATCAACGTGGAAAACAACATTCAGACAGCATTTTACGAATTTTGTGTATTTTTAAAGGATGAAATTGATAACAAACTTCCAAAGATTAAAAACAAAACAATGAATACGGTAAATCAAAGTACAAGCCATACTGGAATTATTTTTACAAGGAAACAGGTGAAAATCAACCGGACGTCACAGAGCTGAACGAACCGATTTCACGCGAGGAACTTTTTGTTGCTGTTGAACGGGCAAAGCTCCGTAAAGCTGCTGGCTTTAATGAAATACCTGCTGAAGTTCTGAAAAACCAGATAGCAACAGACCTTCTATATATAATGTGCAATGGATGCTTCGAACTTTTGAAAGTGCCGGGTAATGGACCAAAGGAATAATTAATCCTATTTTCAAAAATGTGTCAGACACTAGAAATCACCCTCTGAACTACCGAGGAATAACACTCATCTCTGTTCCGATTAAAATTTACTGCTGTTTTAAACGCTCGACTTTCAGGGTGGCTAGATGTAAATAATATTTTCTGCGATGAACAAAACGTATTCCGGCAAAAACTTAGCTATGAGGAAATATTTACACATGACACGCCATCATCAACGATCGTAAAATATCTAGACTTTCAACGTATGTTTGCTTTGTGGATATGGGAAGGGATTCGACACTGTCCAAAGAAACCTGCTATGGTATAAATTTTTTTAATTCAGGTCTACGGGGAAAATTCCTCTCTGCTTTACAGTCGCTTTACGGCAACGTCTCCTGTGCAGTTCGAGTAAATGAACAATTCACCCCATGGTTCAATGTTGATGCATGACTTAAGCAAGGCTGTTTGATTTAGCATAGCTTGTTTGCTGTATATATAAACAACCTAATCCAACGGATTAACGAGCTTCAATATAGACGACATTATCTTAGGCATTTTGCTTTATGTTGATGACATATAGCACCCGATGAACCGCATGTTCAACGAATGTTGGAAGTAGTAACATCTTGGTGTAACGAATTGAAACTTCATATTAATGCTGTCAAAACGCAAGAAGTGCAATCTGTTCTGTCATTAAAGGATTTTTTTTTATCTTTCAATGATTCAAAACAAAACAAGAGGCTCAGTCGGCTGAGCCTGTATTGCTCACCTGGCAGTCACAAACTTTTGATTTTATAGACTAGATTGATTTCTGGAAACTTTGTAAATGATCTTCTATAAATGCTTCATACCAAGTATAAGTTCATTGGCCAAACGGTTTCAGGGGAGGAGTTTTAAATTTTGACCGATCAGAACATATAAAAGTTTCTTGTGGCAATTTTGTTTCACGGACTAGAAAGATCTATGCAAAGTTTGTAAAGGACCTTCCATAGATGCTCCATACCAAAAATCAGTTCATTTGGCTTTACGGTTTCAGAGGAGAACTTTTAAATTTCGACCAATCAGAACATGTAAATGCTCATGACGGCCATTTTGTTTCACAGACCAGGAAGATTTATGCAAATTTCCTAAAGGACCTTCCATAGATGCTCCATACAAAAAATCTCATCATCACCATTCACTAAGGATACCATGTTTACTTTAAAAACCAAATATTGTTGAAATCTGAGCAAGTGTAAAAAAATGGCGGGAAAATGGCAGCCATTTTAAAAATGGCCGTCCAAAACAAACTTTCATCATCACCATTCAACTCGGGATACCATGTTTACCTTGAAAGTAGCTTTCATCTTCATTTTCTTTCTATAATTCAGGAAAAAATAGCAAAAAACAGCATTTTGACCGCTATGTTCTATTTTTAGTAAGGGCGGACATGTTTTTCGACCAATCAAAAATCAAAGCATTAACTTTTTGCAAGGATACCCTAAGGAACAATCTTACCAAGTTTCATTTGATTTTGAATAGTAGTTTCAGAAAAGAAGATTTTTGAAATAATAACATAAAAAAAACCAAAAATGTCAAAAAAGGGCAATAACTCTAACATCAGTTGACAGATTTTCACGAAAATCAGCACACAGGTAGCTCTCATCATGCTAAACACTTTCAACCTGCCAGAATTTGCCGTTGCCTATTGATTTTTGAGATATTTGCGAAAAACTGTTGTTTGACCCCTATGTTCTATTTTTAGTAACAGCGGCCATGTTTTTCGACGAATCAAAAATCCCCACATCAGTTCTATGCAGGGTACCGCAAGGAACATTCATACCAAGTTTGGTTCTAATTAGTCAAGTAGTTTCAGAGGAGAAGAGTTTTGTATAATTGTTAACGACAACGACGACGACGACGGACGCCAAGTGATGGCAATAGCTCACATGGCCTTTGGCCAGGTGAGCTAAAAAAGTGAAATTGCTTGTGGATTCTGATGCAAATCTACTAAAAAATCAAATCAGTTTCATTAGCTCAATTACGCCCGATTTAGGGCAAATAGCTTACAAATAAACATTAAACAACAATACAAGTGACATAATGAAGTAGTAATACATGTTATAATACAATAAGTTCACAATGTACCTATCAAATAATTTAATCCTCAAGACCAACAAAATAGACCCAGGGCGAACAGGTATTAGGGCGAACGGGAATTAGGGCGAACGGGAATTAGGGCGAACAAACCTAGATTCGATAAAACTTTTTTATACATCACAATTATTTCAATATTATACATGTTTTCTTACACATTTATAATAGAGGAATACCACATAAAAAGAGATTTAAAAAAAATCACCTACATTTTTTTATGAAATTCGAATTTTGATGGTTATGCTTATTAGTTCATCACTATATCTTTAACCGGATTTCCAATATTTTGATCTCGAGCACTGCTGATGAGTTGTCAGTCAACGATATGGCCATACAGTACATCAAATTTATTTCGGTATTTTGTGATACAATATACGTTTTATTACCATTGAAAGTGGACAAATTTGTACAATTTCAGTGTGACGGTGTAAGAACTTCAGTTTATGATGCCCCTTTGCCTTCTGGTAAAACTGTTTTTATACAGGACAACTGTTTCAATACTATGAGTGTTTTCTTACACCTTTATAATAGACGTATATCAAATAAAAACATAATTAATTTTTCACCTATTTGATGACATTTACCCTTGAAAGTGGACAAATATGTACAATTTCACTGGACGGTGTATGAGAACTTCAGTTTATGGTGCCCCTTTGCCTTCTGATAAAACTTTTTATACAGGACTATCATTTCAATATTTGCAATAGAAGAATACCAAATAAAAAGAGATACTTTTAGTTTAATTATTATGTTACATGTACATATTTCAGGATGCCAAAAAGAAGAAAACCCTCGGTATCTCAGACTCAGAAATATAAATGAAAGAAGGGCTTTTGCATAAAATCTTGTATCTGTACATTATTTTGAACAGTTTTGGCAATTTTCACAATATCTGATTCACCAAACAGGTTATTAATTGGATCTTTTTACACACTTATTAATGTATTTTGAAAAGCTGTGTCGAACACAAAGTCAAGAATGTTGTTCAAAGTACCACCCCTTGATTATGTTGTTCTGTGACTGTGTTACATTGTATTTATCAGCCGGACCGCCAAGTCAATAATGGCGTCGTTTTTATTTAGAGTCACGTGACTTTTCATTTGAAAATGGGTCATTTTTTGTAACGTCAATCACCTGCCGGTTTTTTTTGGCCATACATGACGTATGTTTTGAGTTGGGGTTAGGGGATGGTATTAAACGATTTCTGGGAATATTTTCTTTTCATATTAGTTTAAAACAGATATTTTAGCGTGCTTTCATACAAAATTTTACAATCAAAGTTGGCAATGATGCCGACGATTTCGTCACCGTTGGTCAGAAAAAGGACAATTTCTTCATTGTCAGATCTCGGGACGGGGATTTTTAAATCGGAAAAGGTGTGCTGTTCCTTTTCTGACGAACAGTTCAAATATTTCTCCGCAAAACCGAGTGAAACGCAATTCGAGCGAGCTTTTTCTGTGAAAATTACGTGATAAAGGGGGATAATCAACGTTGACGTCAATAAAATGTAAACAAAGAAGGTATGACGGTAGCCATCGATAAAAAAGGAAATTTAAATAAGTTTCACGCTTGGTTGTCAAATGATACAATAAATATGTGTCAATAAACATAAAAAAAACATATTTAAGAATACATAATGTACCAGGGGAAAAAGGGGGGTGGTCAGGTAGGTGCTTCCACTTACTTCTATCATTTTCTTGTGGAGGGGTTCAGGATCTTTCTGTTGAATGGTAGAATGTGCAGAAATGAATTTAAAATTATTTTCCATAGAAATTAACAACTGAAAGCCTGGGGAGTAGCTGAAGTACTGGTATGCAATGTAGGTCTATTTGAGTAATGACAAATGTTTATATTTTTTTTTCAAAAACAGGACTGAATAATTTTTTTTTTCACTTTAATTTTGAAAAAAGTTACTTGCTCCAATTTCTATTTAAATTGTTTGTGCATTTTGCAATGTGGAAGCTATTAAATAATGGATTTTTGTCTTTATCAGGACCTAAATTGTGAGTTTTTGGTTAAAAAGTAACAAATTACAAAAAAAAGCATTGGAAAAAAAAAGAAAATTTTATTAAAATTAAAATAACCTTTATCCATTACTCAATTGTCAAAAACTGTAAGGATCTGACATGGACAGATTTACTTTTGCCAGCAAATCACATGAATCATATGCATATTCTTTTCAACAAAAGGAAATTTTACATTTGTACATTAAGTTATGCCTTCTCAATCTTGTTTTTCATGAATTAATATTTATTGTATTGATTAAGGATAATTATTATTGCTTTTTGTGTATTTGACCTATTTCATCTCCTGTAGTGCCAAAATTGGTAAAACAAAAATATACATGTGATTTATAGACCAATTTCTCATGCTTATTATTGAAATTTGCTGACTTTCCATGTAAAAAAGTAAAAATCTGGACATGAACATGAATTAAAAATCATGAAATAACAAAATAAAATCATTTGTTTAAGAAAAACTGTAATGTGGAAGTCTAACCCAGGATCCTGGATTTTGAAATTAAAAGCAAAGCACAAAAAAAGATAATAGGTCAATTAACATGATTGTACATAACATAATGAAATTCATGTGAATGTAATGAATATTCTTTGAATAAGAGAACACAACCAAATATAATAAAACTGAAAACTATTACTTGATTGAATCATAGGACTATTCTAACTAAATAGTCTAGATGACACCAGAGGGTCAAAAAAATTAAATCATAAATGAAAAGAAATTAGATAACCTTACTTAAAAAAGTGGTTATAAAATTTGAAGTTGTAGATATCACAAGATTACTATTTTGACAAAAATTTAAGAAATTATACACATAGAGACATATGAAAATCATACAATATTTTCCATCCAAAGTAAAACAAATACACCTAAAATATATATTTTGATATACAGTTATTTACTTATAGTTTTCCTGTACATTGCCAATGATAATAAATAAAACTGGTAGCTCATAGGTTGAGTATTTAATATGCCTAATTTCACAATATTGTAAAGACTAAAAGTGTTCCAACACTATTTATTCAAATGTTGTCAGTGAATCTTTTTTTTATTATCTTATTTTTAAACAAAATCATGCATCTTATCATGGATTTTTTCTGTCCATAATGTAACCTATTAGATGAACCTGAGTAAATTTAAAAAAAACAAAAACGTGTATCATCAACCACAAAAATGGGAAGGTCCCAGGGCACTTTCCAGGTGACTGATCTTGAAAATAGACACTCATTTATAATTTTATGCAGAAAATTGAATATCCAACATACAAAATACTTCAATCGTGTCATTATGTGATTTAAGAAAAAAAAACACTTCCGTTTCTTTGCATATTTTGATACCCCTGGATATTGAGTAAGAACTATGTAACGGAGTCTCGGGACAGCCTTTTTAACTTGAAAATGAAAGACCCGATACTATATCTATTTGCTAAACAAAACATTATAGGCTCCTCCCAGTGAAACGGTAAACGAGCGAGATCTGTTCATTGGCTAAAAAGTGGCAACGTGTGTCGCCGGCCATTTTGAGGTGCGCAAAAATACTCACTTTTGATGTCTCATACGTTTATAATTTTCAGTGTCAAGTGAATCCAATAGGCCAGAGTGTTAACGAAATAATTTTTACACATATTTTCATCCATGTTATTTGAAAGTCAAAAACTAGCACAACGATATTTACACATTTCACACACGTCATGTCAATCAAAAATTCGAGGCGGGACTAAAAGCGCCATCTAGTGTAAAAAATTCTGAAATTATCTCCACCTGTTTCTCTGTAAATAGAATGCACTAGCGTAACGGTCAAAATGGCACTTGGCGGTCCGACTGTATTGTTGCTTCAGTGACTGTGTTATATATATATATAATTTCTGCAATTTTCGTTGTTTTGGGGCCAAAAATAGTAATAAACTGTTATCACAGAGATATGTCTCGCCTTTTTGTAATTTTGATTATGCAAATGTTGAAATCATAATAGCAATACCTTAACATCTTACACAAGTTATGCAAATATTCAAAGTCAATGAACCATGACTGAGTTACATGGTTAAACAATCTCCATTTAAATGAGATGTGTGAATGCTAATACAACTGGATACCAAATACCATTGACTTTGTGGAAAAAATTTGGTTGATTATATAGGGAATCACTGATGCGTGACTGGAGTGGGGCCCCCTTAGGTCAGTGAGCGCCCCCCCCCCCCCTTACAAAAAGTTCTGGATCCGCCACTGATAGCAATAATACTTTAACATGTAAGTTATGCAAATATTCAGTCAATGAATATGCACGAATTAGCATACCTATGTGTAGCTTTTCAACCAACCTCATTATGGCGAGACAAAAATCTTTTTGCTTGGCTTTGTGTCCAATAAAATATAATTTTGTTTGTTTACTTATAGTTACTTATAGTTGATTTCCAGTACAGGATCCCTCAAGGTTCCTCTTCACCAGACTCATAATATATGTAAAGTAAGCAAACCATTCAAAGTCAATAGACCATGACTGAGGGGGTGGAGCCAAATAATCTCCATGGCAATGAGATGTGGCAATGATAATACATCTGCATACCAATTATCATTGACCTACCACTAGTGGATCCCCATAAACTGACCTAATCACAAACTAATACATGTAAAGTAAGCAAACCATTCAAAGTCAATAGACCATGACTGAGGGGGTGGAGCCAAATAATCTCCATGGCAATGAGATGTAGCAATGGTAATACATCTGCATACCAATTATCATTGACCTACCACTAGTGGATCCCCATAAACTGACCTAATCACAAACTAATACATGTAAAGTAAGCAAACCATTCAAAGTCAATAGACCATGACTGAGGGGGCGGAGCCAAATAATCTCCATGGCAATGAGATGTAGCAATGGTAATACATCTGCATACCAATTATCATTGACCTACCACTAGTGGATCCCCATAAAACTGAGCTAATCACAAACTAATACATTGTTGACGCCATCGCCGCCGCCGCCGCCGCCGCCGCCGACGCCGGAAACAGCATACCTATGTCTCGCCTTTTGACTCCGTCAAGGCGAGACAAAAATGAGGAAAAAACTCAAATTTCTGGATTTAAAAAAAAAAAAATTTTCATTGGAAAGAATCACGGTGTAGAATGGTAACGGACTTATCGGGTTTTTTTCGGCGTTTCCGCACTAATCGGGTTCGGCAACGGACTAATCGTGCTTTGTTTCCAGACATTGTGTCACAAAAATGAACCAAATTGACGAAAAGAAGTCGTAAGTGTTTATTTTTATATGATCACGGAAGGCACCGATGATCTAAGTTTGCGAAATTTTTCATTTTACTTCGGTACAACTCATGGTTTTTTCAAAGAGCTCCACACTAAACAGGACAACCGGCCGAACACTGTTACTAATGGTGTGGTTTCCGTTCAAATACGCAGTATATTAGAATGTGGACTTTTTGGGCTCCTTAATTTCATGCAAAATACATATTAGAACCACTTGTGTGCATTTAAAAGACTAAAAATATCACATATCAAAGCTTTTTCAAAATTCTTTGGCAGCGGACTAATCGGGTTTCCAAAAAACGACGTGTTTTTTGGCACCGAACTGTTGGGGTTTATTGAGCACAGGACTTATCGTGTTTTTGTTTTGTTTTACCAGGGTAAAAAGCAAAATTTTAGAATAGCCTTCCTAGACGTCATAATTATTTGGACTAGAATGCCACCTGCTATGAGGACGAGATACTGATAGAATCCCACACATTTGTTTGTGGATTAATAAAGTATATTATTGTGTGATTAATGTATAAAGAAAGAAGTGTTGAACAACACAGGAGGAGTAAACAGATAGACTGACTTAGAAGATATGAGTCTTCTTATTCATTTTCGCACAAAAAGTCCGATGCCAATAACACAAAAAGTCCGGTGCCAAAAATTTTCCAAATTAACCATCATTTAAGACCTTAATAGTGCATGAAACAGTTCCGAAAGGGAAAATGTCTACATTTAATGAATAATCACCAAAAATTTACTTGGAAAAGAAAACAGCATGCTTACAACACGCTTCAATTGGACATTTTTTCATGAAAAATTTTTGTTTCCAAGTTCAGGTACCACGTTGGTGGAAACAATTTGAAATAAATCGTATCTTCCCATGAATATATGAATATATGATTAGATATCCAAAAAAATAAATAATTTCCCCATTCCGTGATATTAAGCTGATTAAGTGAGAATTTCTTTTCATTTAAATGTCCACTTAAGAAGTGACCATAGATCAAAAGTTTGGTTGTTTAATGGACTTTTATGTAAAATATACGATTTTTATTTTAGAGTAAAACGTCAAAATTGAAAAAAAAATCACATATTTTGGGAAATTCTCAGTTTTCAATTTTTTGGTTTGTAGAGTGAAACAGTTTGATATTCACAACAAAATAATCAAATTAACAGGTACAAAAACATATTTTAAAAGTCAATTTCCGCAATTTTCGTTGTTTTGGGGCCAAAAATAGTACAAATGGAAAAAAAAACTCAATATCTGAATTTTTTAAAATTATTTTTTTTACTGGAAGGAATTTCTTTTCATTTTAATATCCACTTAAGAAGTGCCCATAGATCAAAAGTGTGGTCATTTAATGGACGATTTTTGAAGTAAAAATTTCAAATTGAAAAAAAAATCACATATGTTAATGGAAATTCTTATTTTTCTATTTTTTCGCTTGTCGAGTGAAACAGTTTGACATTCACAACAAAAAATCAAATTGTAGTTTGTTATATGAATATTTTAATAATTCAAAACTCTATATTTATTTCTCAGATGCATTTTATATATATATAAGTCAATCATTGGTTAGTCACTGTTCATTTCCTTTTTCAACGGCAGTTGAATCATTACCTCACTGTCAAAAGAGCAGCAAGATGTCTACGTACTAGTCTTACGCGAAGAAGGTGATCTTGGTCCTTATGTACATGGATGTCACAGTCACCTTCTATGTGTTCTTGTATATAGCTTGTGCCAAGTTTGGGCTAGTTTGTTCCACATGTTAAGTTTAATTGGTCTTCATCTAAAACTAATTTTGGTGGAAGGCTGTATTTCTCGCCGAGATGCATCCTCACACCAATTAATATGATTGTAGGTCCTTTGGTATCGAAGAACTGAATTCTGACGTAAAACTTGACCTAAGTCAATGAAGCACAATAAGTAGATCAGAGTGACCTAGTTTTGGTTGGAGGATTTGTGACTCCCCGAGATGCACCCGCACACCAATTAATATGGTTGTAGGTCACTTTGTATGTTAAAACTAATTTTTGACATACTAGTAATACTTAAAAGCGAGTCAGCCGTGTAATATGGGTCATGTGACCTTGGAATTCATCTTATGTCGAATGGTCAGACTTTTCAACGTGCAATGCACACTGAAATATATGACCCTATGTCAACTAGTTAACTGCGAACTGGCTACGGACGCACACGCGCACGCAGACGTGGACGACGGGGTACTCCATTAGCCCCCCTCAACTTCTTTGAGGCAAACTAAAAATTAAGAAAAGATCAAGAATAAATATGTATCCATAGGATACTATGTCCCGCTGTCACTTTCATGTTGGTGTTTTGTTAAACATGATCATAACATCTTTATAAGCAAAAACGTTCATCTGATACAGGAAGTACTAAAGAACAAACACATGGACACACAGTCCAGAAAACAAAGTGCCCCTAAAAACCATAGGTGGAGAATACAAAGTATTTGGTTTTTCTAGTTTTTTTAAAGACTTTCCCTTCTGTATTTTCTTGGACTGGAGTTCGGTATTTTTTATATTTAACTTTTGTATAACGTCCCAACATTTCGTTGATGTCGGTCAAGACATTTTTAGGGGAGGAGGTACTGATAAAAAAACTGTGTCATGGACGATGCAAACGCAAGACAATAGACTGACGTGATCATCCCTATTATATACTCTGGGTGACCAAAAACTGCCACCCCAAAAATCGCGATATTTTTTTAAATACTCACGAGGAAGTTTTCAGATGGACATTTCCTTGTAGCGTAGCGTATTCCACGACTAACTACAAACTTTCCAGATCAATTAATTTCTCCATATCGGTAATCGTGCAGTTTTTCCAATGTCTACGAGGATTTAACATTGCAATGACGCCATTGTTTTTTCCGGAAACGTCACTCGGGAGAAATTATAAAATTACGTAAATTGCACGCGATGGACAACGGGAGATACCTCGCATTGTAGTCAGCGACACTTACTACACTGAGTCTGAAACAGAACAGCTAGAATAACAGTTTATAGAAAGAAGATGACTAAAGATATAAGAAAAATGGAGGTAATGAAAAAGAAAAATAAAAGAAACAAGTATCTCTGTATATTTTAGGGAAAGCAAATTAAATTATTACACTTCAACACAGAGATTCAATATTTGCCAAATCCAAAATTCAGAAATGCTTGTTTCACAGCTATGGCCAAATACAAACTCCTTATACTTTCTTACAACCCTCTTTTCACCACAACAGTCCCAGTAATATCAGAATATGATTTTTTTTTTCATGTCGTATATATTTTCAATAATACAATGCATTAATGTTAAACCTCACATGTTTCCTTATTCTGAATGTTCAAGTATGCATACAACGTACAAGTGAATTAGTGGGGGTTATTTAAACTTTTCTTTAAACTGAGTTCTGGTGTGTAGAATATTAAACCAAAGTAAACAAGCCGCCTAAAAAAATAATGACTTGATTTCAAACAGAAAAATACTGAATTAAGATACTGAGAATTAGTACATTAAATACATTGTCATCTGGGGAGGTATGTCACGATCTCAAATTTAGATATTCCGCAGATTTATTTACCATTAAAATAACTATTTGTGTAATATGTCTGAAAACGGCGGCTAACATTACTAATTGATCAAAGAAAGACGACTTTGCAATAAGTAGAGGCTTGTATACTGTAGATAAATCTATCATTGACGTATCAAAGCTTCAAAATTCCACTGGTTTTGTAAAATGGAAACTATATTACCAAGATGACTTATTCCGGTGGGCTGCATCTGTATGAACCCACGCATCCCTCCATCCTCAGTTTTTGTTTACTTAAAATCAAATATATAAGCAGATATCTGTCAAACTGACACGCAATGTGTCAACTACTCATAAATTAAACAAAACATGTTCTAAAATATTAATCCCAAAAATAAAATTTTCTTACCCCAAAATGTTACAAATACCTAAAAGGGGGAAGGTTCTCGCGGTTAAATTCCTCCCATCCTACTCGTATGCATAAAGAAAGAATTTTCTTACAAATGGTGACCAGAAACACGTTTGTTGGATTAATAGTCCATACTTAGTTACTGGTCCACATCTTCAACGATCTTTTTCCGCAATAATTTTTTCCTGCTTTCCGTCTGTATCTGTATCGAGATAAATTCTGCCAATATAGGCACACCTCCAAAGGAGTTGAACACACATAAAATCCTTCACCACACAATATGATAATACGCAATGAATGTCTAATCCAATTATAAATACTTAGTAATATATCAATAAAAATGACATCTGTACCGCCACCGTTATGTACAGTTAATATTTGAATTGACAATAAAAGATAAAATTTATCTTTAATTTAATTTGTATGCGCCCATATAATAACCAAAATTTATTATTGGTTGATAACCGTCTATTAATACTACTAAAAGAATGAGACAATTTTTGTTAGCCGGGTTGCCGTTTCAACAACAAATGCGACGTGCGATCTTTACATATCAGAAGTATGAGACCATTGTGCAGTTTAAAACTTTTATCAGTACATACGCAATTGTTTCCGCGTTTTGCTAATTACCCCTAATTAATTAATCCGGATCACGATAACCGATACCGTTCCGGAAGTATACATCACAAGAAGTTTCCGGTATCGACCGAGGAAAAGTTTGTCTAAAGACAGCTCGACAGAAAACGGTTTAGGATTTCGTTGCGTAAGTGTAAAGAAAAATGCACAAAAGAAAATGAACAATCGTCTTTCTATTCAATCATCTGCACTGGGAATTTAAAAAGCGACCACATTCCCAAAATGAATGAAAATAAAAAAGGCAAATATGCTTGCTTTCCCGTCTTATAAAGAACACTTCACCCAAGGCTCCAGGGATTAAATATCCAAAAAGAGAAGATGCACATCGCGTCTTTATATTTGTAAAAACAAACATTTTGTCGGCAAATGGAAATTTTAAAAACAGAAAGTGACCACATGCCCAACTTGACATGCATGAAAATAAAAAAGGCAAATTTGCTTCCCCGTCTAAAAACACTTCACAGGTTACTACCCAAGACAACAGAAGATGCACATCACGTCTTATTTATTAAAAAAAACTATCGTCTGCAATAATGTGCGTACATTTCGAAACTTGAGTTAGGGCACCATAGCCTAAAATCAATTTTAAAATTCACCATTTTTAAACGAAAAAAGTAAAACCATGAAATTTTCTCTTGACTCGCGATATTGACCTAAACGACGTTACGTATATTGCAGATTTGACAATGATATACATGTATTCAGGTATAGTATATCAGCCTGTAGTAGGGGTTAGCCTACAGGTTGAAAAACATACACAGACTAACCCCATTTATCTCGACAAAATTTAGTGGCAGATGAGAATAGTGATCAGATAGATGTGGCCAAGTTCCCAATGGAATTGGCATATTTAGTAAAATCACATGTATGATTTTGCTTCAAACCTATTTTTGTTTGGGTTATAAAATGGTGAATGTTCGGCGGGCAGGGAAAAACAGACATGAACTTCCATAACAGTTTTCTCAGCAACTATCAGTCAGAGGCTCCTGATATTTGGTATGCAGCCTCAGGTGAGTGACCCATACTATATATGCAATTTCAGGTCTGTCGCTCATCAACTTTCTGTTTAAAAAAATTCAGCTTTTTCTGACTTTGACCAATTTTTTTTATTTATCCTACTGGAAATTACATACTTATTGCAGATAGAAACATGAAAAATTTCAAAAGAATTTCTGGCATTTTATCAGTATTTGTTATTAACTTGACTAACACTGGAAATTTCGTTTTCTTTTACTTAGGTAAGGCCAAGGGAAAATGATGGTTGGTTTCCCCTAACCTGCTCGGGTCAGTTTTGTGGTGACAGGTTGTTATTTTTTTGCCACTTAAAAAAAAAAATTAAAGCCTAATCTGCCAGGTCCTTTCCAGATGCTAAGTTTTTATTCAATGTAACTTTAAAAAAATAATTTTAATTACTTTTGAACTTTAAAGTGACATTACATCGAAAAAGATTAAATGTTTCTTTTATTCAAAAGACATTTAATTTACTGAATTCATTGAAAATATTTTCATTACAAAAATTTTGAAAATGAAATAATTTTACAGGCAACAGGGTCTATTACGATACATATTGTCGCCGCCATCAATTTGTACTTATTGTCATCTTGCACATGTGCTGCAAAAATTGACGCCATGACTATGTACCGTAACGGTCCCTGATTTGAATACCCATACAAAAAAATGTAGTTAATCTTATGACAATATGTACCGTAACGGTCCCTAATTTGAATACAATAGATCACTGTGACTTGCATTTCACGACTGAGTGACTTGCCAAAAGTTTACAGCCAATTTATCCATAACTCGGCAAGTACATGATCTAGAGAATATAAACTGTCATGCCACAACATATATGGTGATTTGTCAGTACTCCGGCAAATAAGTTCAATGTGACCTCATACTGTTGCATTTATGGTTGATGGACAGCATCCAGGTGAACTTAAGTAACTGGGAGCACTTTTACTTCTTCCATTCATGACTTTGTGCCTTCCGTCCATATTACGTTCACTGCTTAGTACTTCAGCTATGAATGGTGCATTAATCATATATCATCATAAACCACGGGTTTCTACTAGTTTGATTAATAAAAATGACTTCTGTACCGCCACCGTTATGTACAATTAATATTTGATTTGACAATAAAAGATAAAATTTATCTTTAATTTTAATCTGTATGCACCCATATAATAACCAAAATTTATTATTGGTTGATAACTGTCTATTTGATTCGATTACAACTGATGATACCTGTGGAGATTCCCACCCTGATCATCAGCTTAATGTCATAGTTTACTTTATATTTACTCCACATTGTATCTGAATGCACCTATCCAGCTGAACCACAAAGGAGACTCCGCTACTCTCATGCCACTCATGGTCACAGTGAGCATGATCAGAAATAGTACATAAAAGCTTGTTTACCTGTGAACATGGTCGTGTTCTTAATAATCTGACAAGTTGAATTACATTTAACATCATTAATCAAAACTTTGCATTAATTATTTCCAGATAAATATCATAACATTAATAAAAATAGTCGGTTTATACGTCACTATACCTTAAAAATGTGTACGTTACCACAGATAGTGTTATTGACTGTTCAAATCACACCAAACACGAGCCTCCAAACACGCTTAAATCCCTCGTCTGCAAACAGAAAGTAAATTTTCTTGAAAATGGCGCGAAAATACGCACGGATCGGTAAATTGATTATTGATTGGCTACCGAGTTTTTACGGACTTTCACGGAAGTACAAAAACAACAATATCCCTGCTGTTGCTAGCAGCTAAAACATGGCCGATTTTATAATGGAAAATCTCCGTAAGGATTAAAGAACGACAATCTCGAAGGTATCTTAGGGGGAAATCAGTGTGTCAATACGAAATATAACTTGGAACAACCATAATCTTTCATACTGCACTGATAATTTGGACGGTTTTTACCGCAAATAAAAAATATGGCAATTCAAAGTGCGGCAGTTTTACCTGACCCAGAGTATAGTTCCCCTGCTAGAAGCTGTCAATTTTATGTAGATTGTGTATCCAGAGCGATACACGCTGATTTTTGGTGTGAATATCAACGCACAGTTTGTCTGTTTATTATACGATGAATTATTTATAATTATGTGTAAATCATTAATCTTAAATCATTTATAGAACTCCAATTATTAAAAAAACAACATTTATTTGAGGAAAATCTCCCCCCCCCCCAAAAAAAAAAAAATAAAAAATTACCGACCAAAGACCAGTGTGATGAAGTAACGTATATTTGATACGACGCAAATCTTGTACGCTTGCTAAAACCATATATAAAATTTGTTTTATGTTTTTATTAATTTAGATAAATATGGCATCATTTTGATTTCTTTTACGTCATAATAGATTTATTAATTTTTAGGGCTTTCTAGCCCTACGTAGCAGCTAGGATAGCAATGTGATCAATAGTAAAAAGCTACGTAGTCATAGGTAGCAGGTACGATATTGAACGCGCCCATGTGTGATCGCATCCCAGATCGCATCGGCTTGCATAGTTACAGTTACTGTTGACTTGATGGCTTGTCATCTGCACCTTTCATTTTTCTGACTTGTTTGTACTTAACCAACACGTATATACTGTATAATTTTTTTTTCGTTTAGTTTTATCAATTTGCATGCGGGGTTTTTTTTAATATTAAAGAATAAAAATAAAGTATAATTTCAAGCGATAATATAAATAAATGTACATGTACTCTCGTTTTCCGGATACCGGCATTTTCTATAAACTCGATTTTAACAAAGGCCGCCCTCTATGATCCAATGTTTCTTTATGAATTTGAAAAGACAATTACATGCGGAATGATAAAAAGGCAGAATATTTTGGATCATGATTGGCGGCCCAAGTAAAAATTGCTAATATATACGGAAAATTGCAGAAAAATAGATGTTTTCCGTAACTGTACCCGATTTTAGACTGCTATTGGGCTTTGTTATGGGTCCGTGTATCACTTAACAATTTAATAGTTTAAAACGTTTTCAAATTTTACAATTTTCAATTCTTGATCAAAGTTTTAAAATATCAACTTTTCAAAATTTTGAAAATGTGAAATTTTCACCAAATAATTAAAATTTTAAGATTCTAAAACTCGTATGAAAATTTAATATTTTACTTTTTTAATCAAACTTTGAAAATACTAAACTAAATGTACAGTTTTGATAATTTCGCTTTTTGAAAATTTGAATTTTTAATTTTTTGTTTAAAAATTAAAGAATCGAAAATGGACCAAAAGGGTCATTTGTATCATTAGGCACCGACCATATTATTCCTGAGTGGCTGGGTTCCCCCAAAAATATGTCCAGCTTGGTCTGAATTTTTTTTATATTAACTTCCCACTATATTGCAAAAAATCAAATAAGGCTGAATATTGAAGACAAAAAAATATGCTACGTGGCATAAATTCCAAAATAAAGTTTGTAGTTGAACCTTCAAGATGTGTGTAAAGAGTAGACCTAGAACAAGCAGAAGGACGTTGAAGAAATTTTCAACTATATATTAAAGAACTATTGAATATTTTTCACAAATTTTAAACTCCTGCTGTATTTCCCTTTCGCTTAACTGTGTGGTATTGGTCGGGAGCTTGCATAGCATTTGACTGAGGAAGACAAAATGACGTCACAGTTTTACATGGAATTGTGTGTTTGTCTCCCCCCCCCCCCCCTTCCCGCCAGAATATTGTAGTCCGTAGCAAGAAAAGCACTTTACTGGCCTCATAATATCTTAAAATTTGAGATTTTTTCTTAAATATGTCCGTGATAAGCACGTGGAGATGCCCATAACTTCAGTATAATAATACTAAAATCTGAAGAAAAATTTAATGTTGAGTTTTTTCCAATTTCTCAGCAACTGTAATACCTAGACCCACCGTATTTGGTCTATAGATAGTTCTTAATGGGTACATGCCAGTCTGACACCTGCCTCCGGACCTTGACCTCAATTTCATGCTTGACACCACTTTACTAAGTGGCACAAAATCTGGTTTACAACAAATGTTGAATGTTGTTAATGAATATGCATATACATGGCGGTTGAAATACAACGCAACTAAGAGCAGTCATCTTCTTTTCAAACATCAAAATCTACTACAAAACATAATGAGTCAAAAGTATGAATTTTGTCTGGGTGAAACAAAGGTCCCTATGAAGCAAAGTATTATTTATGCTGGATATTTAATTGATAGCAATATGAAATCATACGATCGTACTGAAAAGGCGTGCAAAAAGATGAAAATGAATCTACATTCTCTATACATATAGGACTTAATCGGAGTGGCATGAACTCAAATACTATTATTTGGAAACGTATTGTGTTACCAACTGCACTTTACTCGTGTGAGCTTTGGGGTCAGTTAACATTTGCTGAAACTAGAATGTTAGAGCAAACACAACGATACTTTGTATGATTTATATTAGGTCTAGATAAACGGCCGCCAACTGATTCTTGTACAAGTACTGTCGGACTATGGTCTATATAAGGACTCATCGATAAATTCAAATTATTGTTCCTCGGACGGTTGTTCAGATCTAATTCCAATACAACTCATAAACAATTATTTATTCTACGACTCAGTGAACTGTTGCTTGGCGAAACCAATAAACGGTCAATAACATATGACTTAATAAAAACTCTGATTAAATATGACAGGCATTCCTTTCTTGAGAGTTACATGGATGATTTGTATATCCCGAATAAAAAAATATGGTCCAAAATTGTGAATCTATCAATTGAAATCCGGGAAGAAAATATTTGGAAATCATCTATACAGTGTCGACCAGAACTTTGTCGTTACTACGAAATTCAAAACTATTCACAGACTTTAACGTCTTGCCGTTGTCTATCCGCATTTAAATTATAAATTATTAGTCATGGTAAAACTGTGCTCAATAGCAATAAAGGATGGCATGCACTGCTCTTTATGCGGATGTCATTCCACAGATGTCGTTCAACACTTAATTTTATACTGTGAAAAACTTTTGGATGCAAGAAATAACATGTTTTACGGAATTGTTGATGTTTTACCAGTGCAGGAATCTGTACGCTTTTTTCAGCAAGATGATAGTGATATAATTGTAGCCTTACTTGGTGGCATTACAGATTTTATGCAATCTGTGAACTCTGACAACTGGAGAAACATGATGTGCTGCTTGGCAGATCATATATTTCATCTGTACGGAAAATTTAAAGGCGAATTATCTCAGCATAAGTTTAATTTTGGACACTAAAATATTTGCATCAAACAAATTAGCAAATAGATATACATATATATATATGTTAAATGTTGTTTTTTTTTGTTTGTTTGTTTTTGTATGTGCTTTGTGGTTTGTAATTATATGTTGTTCATTTCTTGTAATTAGTATACTTGTGTTTAAAAATGTAAATCTTCAGTATAATGAAGGAAATAAAGAGAATCAATCAATCAATCTCAATCAATCAAGCATATTTGGTTTGTAGATAGTTCTTAGTGGATATGCCAGTCTAACACCTGTCACCTGAACTTAACCTGAATTTCATTCCTGAGTGACTTAATGTACATTTGCATTTTGAAATTAGTCTATTTCTCAGCTATTGTACTATCTAGACCCACAATATTTGGTTGATAGAAGTTCTTAGTTGGTATATACCACTTTAACATCTGAAACCTTACTTTGACCTTTATTTTATGCTTGAGTGACTTGTTAAGATACAATTATTTTGTTGCTTCGCGTATGAGAAACAATGCTACCCCCCCCCCCCCCCCCCCCCACCTCAATATTCAAATGGTCGCTCCCTTATCTTCATATGATTATAAACTATAAGTTAGAACTGTGATTCATTCATGTAGGTGGAATTTGTGTTCTCAAAACGGATTCTTCAAATCCGCATTTTTTCTTCCAATTTTAACCATAAAATTTTGTTGCCTACCTTGAAATCGCGCTTAAAAAATGAAAACTGTATAAGGTTATTTTTGGAGCTGAATTCAAAAGCACATGTCTCTTGTTTATTATCAATGTGGGCTCAACTGTCAAAGTGTGAAACTTAATAATGGTCCCAATGACCCTTTTTGGTCCGTTTTCGATTCTTTACTTTTTAATCAAAACATTAAAAATTCAAGTTTTCAAAAAGCGAAATTATCAAAACTGTACATTCAGTTTAATATTTTAAAAGTTTAATTAAAAATATAAAATATTAAATTTTAAAACGAGTTTTATAATTTTAAAATTTTAATTATTTGGTGAAAAATTCAAATTTTCAAAATTTTGGAATGTTGATTTTTAAAACTTTGATTAAAAATTGAAAAATATAAAATCTGAAAACTTTTTAAAATATTGAATTGTTAAGTGTTACACGGACCGTTATGTAAGTAATAATATGGAAAAACATCTATACTACTAAATCTAAAGACCGTTTTTTGTTCACCTGATAAACGTATAACCGAAGAAAGCTACAAGTCAAACTTATATAAGGGTATATATACTTGATAGGGTATACTGAAAATTTTATCCTTTTACATCGATTACTGTTTGAAACAATAAGCAATTAGACAAATTAATAAGTTCCGGAACTATCCGATGCGATTTCCTTTTATTCATGTCATTATATTTCCGGTCTAATGAAAGCAGTTTAACATGTTAAAGAACAAGTAGTATAGATATCATCATTCATGATGAAACAAAATACTTGCCCCATTGTACACTAATCATGCTGTACCGAACTTGAAACAAAATACTCCCGGCCCCGATATTTATAAACTGTACGTGTACTCCCTGCCATGTAAAAACATTGTTAAGAGGTTAAAGGCGGTTTGGAGAAGATATCATGTGTTATGAATAACAAAAATAATTTGTATATATTGAACTTCCGATGTGTTCCATAAGAAGGACTTTCACCATGGCGATAATGAAATTCCAATTCCGGTCAAGTTTTGGTTCCGTCATGTTTTATCGTATGAAAAAACTATTACTCAAGTTAAACAAAAGGAAATACACATTAAGAAATATCTGCAATTTTCAGGCAGAAAATGAGGTCTACGCTTCTGCAGCCCCCATAGTTGAAGTTCCCCCTTTTGCAGACGATTTGTTCAAGTCCGACTTTGATCGCTCGGTAAATGACTCGATTACGTGTGGGAACAGCCTAATAACCTCTATTCTATAATACGCAAATCAAATAAACACATCTTTCATTGGTAAATTTTAGCTCAAATTTGTGAATTTAAGTGCACAAAATCATACTTTGTAGAATTAATGTGTTTAAAGATATTTCTTACTTTAACTAACATAACACGTGCATAAAGCATATTTCAACTTTAAATTGCAACAAAGAACTATTTGACACTTATTGGCATGCAGGGGTTAAAGCTAACTAACTATACACGTGACTGACAATTTTCCACGGCTTTTTCCTAGTCATATCAATAAAAGAAACAGATAACTATCTTTTGGCGAGAAATGAAATTCCATGGTTGAATTTCAAAATCTGACAAAAAAAAAACAGGGCCTTTTCGATACTTCGTGAACCTTCTCCAAAAACTAACCATTATTTGTACTGACATTCAGGAGGGGGGCAAGGGGGGGGGGGGGTCCAATAACAGCAAAACAGCAAAACAGCAAATTGATTTGGCTTAAAACAGATAACAAGGAATCGAAAGTGATAAAAACAGATAACAGTAAATGAAAATCAATAACAGATAACAGTAAATCGAAAATGGCTAATAACAGTTTTAAACATCATTAAAAGTATGTTGATTTCTGTTTAATAACTGATCATAACTAAAATAAGAAAGCAACATTTGAAAGTTGACATGTAGACAATGAATTTACTTAGGTACAGGAAACTTTAAACAGAAATATGTACATGTCCGTATACTCGTTCAGAAGTGTTCTACTGGAAAATCTTCCAATCCTTTTTTAAATTCAGAGTTCCCCTCGTACCGCTTCTCTCCACTCAGTGAAGGCCTGCATTTTAAGATTTTCCCGAGTTCACTTTGAACTCGTTTTAGAACCTACTAATCTTTACTGTATATCAGTAAAATCTATTTTAAAGATGCCCAAAGATCAAACAATATTGTGGATTTGATGGTTGCAAATTGAGGTCACTAATGCAAATAAATGTTGAAATATATTAAGGATGCTCGCTGGTCATGTTTTGGTCTTTTCGTCAGATTTTCGGAATCCTCGGGTTTTATCCATTTCTTAAACATGAAATTTTTTGCCCATGAACCCCTACTTTTTCTTTTATAATTCAATCATATATACCTTAAAATGGTATTTGACAAAATTTTATGAAATCCTTTTTATTTTTTCATACATTTTTGAGAGATTGAAGTTGCCAATGCAAAGACAATGAAAAATCCAGAGAAACCCCATTTCCTGCAAATTTTCAAGGCCTTATAGCTCTAAAATGAGCACATGAACCTATATTTTTGTCTTGCTTATTTGTTTACTATTCATATGTTCTCTTAAACTAAAACACCTATTTCAAATACAATTTATCTAATCTGTCCTATTAGACCAGCGATCATCCTTAATACTATTACAATTTTAATACAAGGGTTAAGATTGAATTTTTTTAACAAAAGTAATTTTGGATTACGAAAGTGACAAGTTGCAAGTGTCGTCATCTCATGGGATATCGACTGCAGAATTGATGACTTGAAATTTTCAAAATTATCCAGTGAAAATCCAGGTTAAAAAAACAACATTGGATTAGAATCTAGAATAAAGAATGTTACTTTTAAGTAGGAAAAATCACAAGGTTTCATTTCGGACTGCCGCACCATTTTAAACATCTGTTCGTTGTATATATCTGTTTGAATTTGGAATTACGCAGAAGAAACATATGGTGCACAAGTGTAAGATATTCTGATTGAATATTGAGTATTATCCATGTGCAAACAACAGAAAGTAAAAAATTATTAAAGTCAGATATGAACAATGTATATTTCAAGTTTTGATAACATATTCTGTTGACTAAAATTCGGAAAGCCAAAAAAAAGATACATTTAATCATAAAACTTTGCGACCAGAAGAATTTTACAATTTTTTAACAGAGTATCAAGAAAAAAAAGACTAAGTATGGTAAACATTAATTGAGAAGGTTGAAAACCACCGAGTTCCGAATTTCTATAATGCTATCAGGACTATCATCTTGGTTTGCCGCCTCACTTTCTGGCATCCATGTTTTGGTGAGGATCAATAACAACAGGGGAAAGAAACGTGTGTTTAAGTGATAGTCTTTGATGGGTATCCTTCTCCGAGTAAGGAGCACTATATTAGCAGTGGTAGGACCCCAATTTTCAGTGATCTTCAATTTCTACCTAAAATTGGCTGTCGAAATTCTAAAATTCCAATTTTCAATAACCGATAACAGCAATTACATTCTCACAATAACAGATAACAAAAAAAAATAATTGTCCTATAACAGCTAACAAGGAATAAGACAATAACAGCTAACAGCAAACATATTTCAGGAATAACAGATAAGAAAGAATTAATTTGCCCTATAACAGCATAACAGTTATACCCCTTGCCCCCCCTCATTCAGCCAAGGTATATCATTTTCAGCGGTGCTACAAAATTAAAAAGACCATTTAAGGGGTAGGCCTGGGGTAAGGGAGATAACTCCTGTTGATGTTTTTTTTCTTGACGTCAAACAATAGGAATGACGTAGCATTACTATGACGTACAGAATTTCCTCGCATTAGACGAAGTGAAGAGGTTCGGTAAAGCCCCCTTTACACTGGTCGAAGACTGTACTACGCTCTCCACGACCTCTACGATCGCCAAGATCGCAGCAGGGTCGTGGAAAAATTGGAATACCATCTTCAGTGTAAAGGTATTCACGACACCCCTACGCTCAAAATACGTTTTTTTTTATAATCTTTCACGTTGCTACTACGCTCTACTACGCTCTACTACGTTTTCGCTACGATGCCTGCGTTTGTGGTACGTTCAAGCTACGACAATAACACGATCATACGACGCCCCTAGGCCGATGTTGTACGACCTTTCACGATTGTGACACGACATCGATACGCGCTTGACGATCGTAATACGTTGTCACTACGCTGCTACCACGAGTATTACGACCTTGCTACGTTGTTCTCACGATCTAGCCACGATCAGCAAATAAACTATATAAAAGGACAATTTCTTGCTTGAATGTATATTAGTTCTCACTACGATGTCTCACTACGATGTCACTACGATGTCTCTGCGCTTCCTTTACGACCAGCAAATAAACTATATAAAAGGACAATTTCTTGCTTGAATTTATATACGATGTCTCACTGCGATCTCACTACGATGTCTCTGCGCTTCCTCTACGACAGCGGTACGATGTCTGTACGATCAAAAGTGGCGACGACCTCGCTACGTAAATTTTGAGCATGTTCAAAACAGTCTTGGCATCTAGAGATTCTACTACGACCTATCACGCGCAATGCCGACCACTCTACGCTACTTGAAGACCTCAGTACGACCCCACTAAGATGTTCCACGATGAAAACATTTTTTTATGGTCGTAGTGCAGTCTTCGTTCAGTGTAAAGGGGGTTTAAGGGCATCTCCGTAACGAATCTAAAACTTTATGTGCAAAATCGAAAATTACGTAGGATTTGATATAATTGATGAATTATTGTTTAACATCCAGTGTCAATTATGAAATGCATATTACGATGATGAAAAAGCCGCTCGAAATGAAGAAAATGCTGAGTCAATATTTGCAATAATTTCATAAATCCCTATTAGAATTTTCCACTCGTCCCATAAATTCGTAATATATAATCTAGAATTAGTCCCCCCCCCCCCTCCCCTGAGAAAGGGTGTTTGCTTATCTCGTCCTCATATCAGTGCGTGGTTGCTTATATCACATTATCCTGTTAGTCTTATACTGTAACAGTGATAGTCCATCACACATAAAATGTTACACTCCTGACAGGATTATTTTAAATAGCATTTAATTGATGAATCGAATGTTTTAGAGATATTTTCTGCCTTAATTCATATACTACTAACCATGATTTGTTGTATAGCATATATAAACTACATATAATAAATGATAATGCAGCTTCAATTAGTATTATGTGAAAATCTTTATTTTTTTCAATGTCTTAATATAAAAATTGATCGAGTATTTTGTGAAAACTTGTTGTTAAAATTTCATAATTTTTTGTCATATAATACACACATATATGATATTTGTTTAAACAGTTTTTTGTAAGAATTAAACGACAGAATTTTTTTACAGCAGTGTTTGAATATTTAATGAGGCAACTGAAAATGAACGAAATTCGTAACGTCTGGTACTTTTACCTTTGAATTTGCATATAAAGAATGAATTTTACCATCATATTTCATTTTTGATTAAGACTATATCCCTGTTCTTCAGTTCAACAATTATAACTATGTTTTATCAAACATATGTCCTATGAGAGGTAGTAATATTCATTATCTTGTGTCATCTCATGGAATGAAGAGAACCCCTTAAATGCCCATTCTCAATGAACCCTGTGAAGGAAACGCGTGGTTGAATTTCAACAAAATTTTCTCAGGTGGTGTATTGAGACATATATAATGCATGACGAAAATATGAAAAAAATTAAACGAGTGGAAAATTTTGGCCTAACCCAGGCCTACCCCCTTAATACAATGAATACTCATACACACATTTCAAGTATTGTTTAGTTAAATATTAAAATTCCCAAGATACAAACAGAATTTTCTAATAAAAAAAATAAAAGGAATATTGGATCAACAAGGCCAATGACACATCAATCAAGAAAAACAAATATTACAAATAACACAAAATTACAGAGGCCAGGATATTTTTATTTGTACATGCTAGCTGAAGTTACGTCAGTTTTTTGGTACCCAAATGCCCTCCTTATCTATCCCTACCATTACAGTGTTTGCCATTACACCATAAAAATAACAGAAAAATTGTCATCAAATATGGTAAAGGGTGAAATCATTTATCTGCTAGTTGTAGATGGTCCCTTATAAAAATATTGTAGCAAACGTTTAATAGGAAAAAACCTTTGTACGAGCCAGGTTACCGGTTAAAACTGAATATTGTAGTTATGTGAGAAATGATATTATTATTATCGCGGTAATAAGATAATATCAAAGCAAAACAGTAAAACGATACCAATAGCTGAAAAAGTTCCTTTGTCTAGATATGGTTCTGTTGAATATTTGACAACCTCAAGTTTAGTTTTAAACTTACCTTATATTATACATGGTAACAGACTTAAACTTACTTTGTATTATACATGGTAATAGTCGTAAACTTACCTTGCATTATACATGGTAGCAGTCGTATTATCTTTATCATCTGGTTCGAAATAAGGACCTAATGCAAGTAGAAAGTACATTATTAGTTAATTATTGATATCGGTAACATAAAAATATATAAATAATGTGTATTACAAGCACTGACCTTCAGAAAATAGGAATTTCTGTTGATATCACTATTAGGATATGCTTACCCTTCCATAGCATTATCGGTTTATCTACGTTATAGCCTTGCATGGGCATTTAGATTGTATATCACCATGAACCACTTCTGTGCAACCTGAGACAATGCCGTAGGCTGTACAGTAGTGATGAAGGGTGGTAAAATCACAATTCCCACGGTTATAAACGTAAATAACGGATTTATCTCTAGGTTAGCCATTCTTTAGTAAAAATATATGATAATCGGTCGGAAAATGCGACGCCATTTTCAGGACGCATTTTAACTATTAGATTTATGCTTTCCACGTCAAGGATGGTATTTATGGTAACATGTGTCTTTGTTTAGTTTTTTTGTAACTAAATACATTTGTAATAGTGGCGTTTTACATCAGAATATCTTTGACGTCACTGCAAATACTTGGTATTGAGCAACATAATGTTCAAATAAATAAATGTGGTGTTTACAAAAGCAGAGAAAACACAAAAAGACAGTTTAATGTGGTAACCAGGATACTCAACGACGACCCAGGATCATGCGTTTTTAAGGTCACATACATGACATAAGCCAATCAACTGCCGACATTTATTCCAAACCAGGGATAATCGGTCACTTTAGATTTTTTTGTGGAGTTCAAATTGCTGACGCTTTAGTCGTTTTGTGTTTTCTTGTCGTAATTAAGGATGATCGCTGGTCTAATAGGAAATAAATAGGATTTGAAACAGGTGTTTTAGTTTGAGAGAACATATGAATAGTAAACAAATAAGCAAGAAAAAATATAGGTACATGTGCTCATTTTAGAGCTATAAGGCCTTGAAAATTTGCAGGAAATGGGTTTTCTCTGAATTTTTCATTGTCTTTGCATTGACAACTTCAGTCTCTCAAAGATGTATGAAAAAATAAAAAGGAGTTCATAATACAAATACAATTTTTAGGTATATATGATTGAATTATAAAAGAAAAAGTGGGGGTTCATGGGCAAAACATTTCATGTTTAAGAAATGGATAAAACACGAGGATTCCGAAAATCTGACAAAAAGTTCAAAAAATGACCAGCGAGCATCCTTAAGCTTGATTTAGTCGTGTTAAAAATGATTTTAAGTTTGTTGTTTATTTTGTGAAATATTGAGTACCTTAGGTCCCCCGAGGGTATTCGTCAACCTTGTCTGACATGATTATTCATTGATTTGTTACCGAAATTACCAGTATCTAGCAAAATTCAAAAATAATAGAATTACTAAGGGTTCATTCCTTGTATTGTACATGGTAGATCTCTTTAGCTGAAATTTGGCTTCCTATTTTGGTATTTTTGGTTATGAGTACTTCTTGTTTTAAAATAAGTTTGGTTTTTGGTCTTCCAAATGTTTCGGTTTTAATGCTGCTGATGAGAGGTAACTCCATGAAATGCGTCGTATACAGCATAGTATAAATTTACTATAATCTAATATTAGTATCTTTGGATTGTTATTTTACTGTTATATAAACCCAAAAAGCAGGTTAAGAAAAAAAGTTTAATTCTAGAAATGTTTGGCTCCTCAGAGGTGTACATCCTTAATGCACTAAGACTTGAATTTATTTCTTCAAAGTATGATAACCTTTGCTCGAAGTCGCTATAAATGGTACATGTATATAAGTCACGAGATGAGACAAAGATGGGTTTTCAATTTGTTTCAAATGATGCCAGTGTGAAAAACTGAATCTAAACTGAAATATAAATGTTTAGAATATATTAACTGTATATTTATGTAAAAATCACAAAAAGCCACCAATCTGTATACAGGTTATTAAACTCAATTCACGCCCAAACGGGACTTATCTAAAATCAAAATACAACGAAAAGCGTTATACTCCCTAAACGTCTGACGATAATCGTGCCCAAACGGGACATAAGTGAAAATAAAGTCGTGCCCAAAGGACTTAAGATAAATCTTTAAAAAAATAAGAAAATAATGGGCGTATTACGTTTCCGCATTTTTAGCAAAAATCCAGTTTCACGTTTCCGCATTTTCGTGCATTACTTTTCCGAAATAAATAGATACCACCTTTCCGCATTTTTACCTGTATTTCACCTGTAAAAAAATGGTAATAATGATATATAAGACTTTATTTTATTATAGTATTATTTCTTAATTTGTATTTTATTATGATAATATAATTCCTTCAACAGGCAGATTATATTCAGATTTAACATTGTGAGTACTTTTCAAAATTCACTACGTTGCCGCTGATTCTAAGTTTTCACCGCAAATATGGACATCTCCTCCCGACACAGAAGCCAAAAGAACCACAAATGGGCCGGAATCGTTTTATTCTCATTTTAACTCTCAGTTCTATGCATGACACCAAAGTATATTTATTTTTATGGACGTTTTGCAGAAGATCCAAACAACAACTTACATCAAAATTCGGTCTTTATCAGCAATAGCACCAGTTCGTAAAAATGACCCCGAACGAATTGAATTCGTATCCGAACAGTTTGTCAAGTATGGTAGAGAAGAGATTACGAGGTTAGACTTCATAAAGTCAGTTGACTACAAGTGGTGAGCAGGGGGCAACATGTTTACGTGGCAAACGGAAGAGGCATACATTAAAAATTAAAATGCGGAAACGTAAATAACCTTTAACAAAATCAATGTAGAAACAATGCGGAAAAGAGTACTATAAAAATGCGGAAACGTAGGAATTTTAATGCGGAAACGTAGTGCCAAAATGCGGAAACGTAAAACGCCGAAAATAATATCTGTCCAAACGGGACTTATCAGGAATCAAAACATAATAAATCTATATTCATGCCCAGACGGGACTTACAGAAATATAATAGTTGTGACTTGAATTAAAGTCCAAACCAAAATGTCAGCAATTTATAATGATATTACAATGTGGGTGCCCAAACGTGACTATCAAAATTCAAAATAGAATATTAAATATTTAATGATGCCAAAACTGTACTAACAGGAATATAATTATTGTAAATTATATTCACATCCAAGCAGAATTTACCAGAAAACTATATATCTATGGAAGGGAATTACCGCCATAATGATAACGATATATTCTTGTTGTATTATTACTATTCTTATTCCTATTATTGTAATTGTCAGCTGTATTATGATAAATCTTATTTTCTAATTTCATAAACATCTAATTTCTATTTTATATTATTAAATTTCTAAATTGTTACAGGCCGATTATTAATTTTTTATTGTAACTTTTCTACTTTCATGCATAAATTTTTAAATTTTATTTTCCAAAATTATACTTTTAAACTTTACAACCTCAAGCTTGTCAAATCCTGAAATGAAAAAGATCAAATATCCCGTTTCCATAAAAAATACACGAATTAGAATTTAGAACTTAGAACTTAGACGAATAGCAATCAGCATATTGGAATTTAGAACTTACGAATTGGAATTTAGACGAATGCGAGTTAGCATAATTGAGTTGGCATAATTTAATGTCACATTATGACGATCAGTGGCGCTGTCGTCTGTACAATGAATCTCCCTCATCATGTGACCTTGTTTACGACAACTAGAACGATAGCTGAGGGTCTTAAAGAGGGGGTATGAGAACGAACAACGTGAAATAAAAACATTTTCGCTGAAATCGAATCACGAATAATAAGCAACGTTCTAAGGAAAAGAAAACGGACATATACAATTTTTTTTTTTTAATATTCACTTCTTTATTAAATTGAATATTGATGGAACTGATTAGCCTATATCAGAATTTCCCGTATCTTCAATACCGTAACACGTAAAATAACGAATCGCGGGCAATAAAAAGAACTGGAAACGCCCAAAGATCGAAAACACGAGAAATGAAATGGGGAAAACGCAGCACGATAAACACGCTGTACGTTACCTCCCTCATAACTCTGGGGCCGTCAGATTTACGGCTGTGGTTCACTGTTTACCCAGTAAGTTTTAAAAGAAATATTGGATGGACACTGGTGGATTTAGAGAAGTGGAAGGGCCCGCCCCTTTTTAGCCGAGACCATATATTATGTATAAAAGTCCCATAAAATTATCCCGGGTCTCCTGTTGTCTTCGGGGCCTGTATACGATATTTATTGTGGGTAGGCCTACTCACAATAACTATCGTATTTTACAGGCCCTATGCTTTTTCACTAAAGAATTGTCAGATGCCGTGACCCGGATCCGACACTGATCACAGGGCTCGTATCAATATAGTCTTTCGATCACCAATCATTACTGGTTGATACGAGGGAAGGGGGAGGCTTTTCATAAAACTTTTCATATTGAATCCTTGAAGTCCTCAGTGGGTGATGTGAAGCCCCCGGAATTTCCTGGATTTTCTGAGATAAATTTTAGCATAAAAATAAAAGTTTTATGCCCCCTGACAAAAAATTGGGGGTGGGGTGGGTGTATATGCCGCTTTGTTCGTCCGTCTGTCTGTCTGACCCAAAGCAAATCGTTTCCAGATGATTACTCAAGTTTCCTTTAACCAATCATTCTGATATTTGAACACAACGTTACTGGCTTATATTAAAATACAGGTCAAGTTCTATTATGGGAGGAGCAAGGAACCCAAAATTTAAACCTCACCCCTGTTTTCTCATAGCATTTTTATAACAGAAATTGACCTGTGTTTTTTTATAAGTAACATTGTGTTCAAATATCAGAAGGATTGGTCAAAGGAAACTTGAATAATCATCTGGAAATGGGACAGACAGACAGACGGACGAACAAAGCGGCATATCCCCCCCCCCCACACCCATTTTTTTTTGTCAAAATTTATCTCAGAAAATCCAGGAAATTCCGGGGGCTTCACATCTTGGATATCCAAAACGGCTTCGCCCTGGACCAACTGAGGACTTCAAGGATTCAATATGAAAAGTTTTATGGAGAGCCCCCTCCCCTTTCCCCAGTATCAACCAGTAATGATTGGCGATCGAAAGACTATATTGGTACGAGCCCCTGTGATCAGTGTCAGATCTAGGTTTTCGAAACGTTGGGACACGGCATCTGACAATTTTTAGTGAAAAAGCGTAGGGCCTGTAAAATACGATAGTTATTGTGAGTAGGCCTGCCCACAGTTAATATCGTATACAGACCCCGAAGACAACAGGAGACCAGGGATAATTTAATGTGACTTTTATACATAATTTTATATATGGTCTCGGCTTAAAAGGGGCGGGCCTTTCCTCTTCTCTAAATCCACCAGTGTCCATCCAATATTTCTTTTAAAACTTACCTTGTGTAAACAGTCAACCGCAGCGCACCAGTTATGAGGGAGGTAACGTACAGCGTGTTTGAACTTTTTTATTTATCGTGCTGCGTTTTCCCCCATTTTATTTCTCGTGTTTTCGGTCTTTGTGCGTTTCCAGTTCTTTTTATTGGCCGTGATTCCTTATTTTACGTGTTACGGTATTGAAGATACGGAAAATTTTGATATACGTTAATTTTAGAAATACATATGTAAATTATATCAATATTTAGTACCATCATTATTCAGTGTAATTAAGAAGTGAATATTATCTAAAACAATGTATATGTCCCCTTTCTTTTCCTCAGAACGTTGCTTATTATTCGTGATTAGGTTTCAGCGAAGATGTTTTATTTCACGTTGTCCTTTCTCATACCCCCTCTTTAGGACCCTCATATATCGTTCTACGTAAACAAGGTCACGTGATGGGGGAGATTCATCAGACGACAGCGCCACTGATCGTCATAATGTGACATTAAATTATGCTAACTCGCATTCGTCTAAGTTCTAAGTTCTAAGTTCTAAATTCCAATATGCTGATTGCTATTCGTCTAAGTTCTAAGATCTTATTCATGTATTTTTATGGAAACGGGATATTTGATTTTTATCATTTCAGGAGTTTGACAAGCTTGAAGGTGTAAAGTTTACAGGTACAATTTTGGAAAATAAAATTAAAAAATTTAGGCATGAAAGTAGAAAAGTTACAATAAAAAATTAATAATCGGCCTGTAACAATTTAGAAATTTAATAATATAAAATAGAAATTAGATGTTTATGAAATTAGAAAATAAGATTTATCATAATACAGCTGACAATTACAATAATAGGAATAAGAATATGAATAATACAACAAGAATATATCGTTATCATTATGGCGGTAATTCCCTTCCATATATATCACTGCCTAAATAAATTAACGAAAATCTATAAATGGCATGTATATGTTTGCTCAAGACGTGACTTAAAATATGAAAAATGGCAAGAAATATTCATAGTCAAAAAGAAAAGTAAGGAAAAAAAGGTTAAATGATACGATTATAATCTTGCCCAAGGGAAACTGTCAAGAAATAGTTAAAATGCCTGTAAATATGCCCAAAACAGGACCTATCTTACTTTAGAAATATGGCAAGTCGTTTTACTATTTATTCTAACTTCAAGATATCTAATAAGCTTTATAACATATCTCACATAGTACATAAGATATCTTATAAAGTTTATAAGATATCTTATAAAGAAAATTATATGAGATATCTTATAAATGATATAAGATAGCTCATATAATATATAAGATATCTTATAAAGTATATAAGATATCTTAAAAGTTTATAAGATGTCTCATATAATTTCCTTTATAAGATATCTAATAAACTTTAGAAGATATCTTATAAAGTATGTAAGATATCTTATAAAGTATAGAAGATATCTTATAAAGTTTATAAGATATCTTATAAAAACTAGATTATATAAGTTATCTTATATGTTATATGAGATATCTTGAAGTTAGAATAAATAGTAAAACTGCTTGCCATGTAGACATACAAAAATAACTTATTCGGAGCAGAAAATGCACAAACCACTTTGCTTTAGACAGAGATAAAAAAATATATAGTAAAAATGTAGTCATAATACAGAAAGATGAAAGAGGTTTGATCAACAAAATATTTTAATCATGAAATTGTAATTAAATACAGAAAAGGAGTGCGAGTTGTTTTACATGTTTGAAAGTTATCTGCACTCAACTCAGAGCACTACGTAGAACATTGGACGTCAGTTTATGCGAATCAAAAATGCCATTTTTGTCTGAACCTGCAACATAAAATCGAACATATTAGACTCGATCGGCGATAAACTCGTTAACTGGTTTTCTGCTGACCATAACAAAGTTTAAAATGATGTAGAGATCAACTTCGGCATAACAAAAGCAGCGTGTCGTTTACAAAGTTTTAAATTAGCTAATTAGCTAACGTTTAACGTTTGAGATGTACAGATGGTACTAATCAACAATTAAAAGGAGACCAATCTTGACCAAATGCATTTACTTCGCTAGTTCCAGGGCACCGATAAGGAGAATAAAATATAGGAAGCTTACACTTATTAAAATCTGCGAACACGTCACAATCAACCTGACCAATTATTAAAATCAAAACCTTTACTGTAAAAATCAGCAGTTAAATTAAGTTCACTCGGGACCCTTTCAACCTCTTGTGTAATCGATATTTATAAATTAAAGATAGATGTTGCAAATTAATTAGATCGTACTTCATACTGCCGACCTGAACTATTTTCACTACATTTTTATTATCAGTATACAGCTTGACCAAACGATCAGAAAAATCGTCTTATAAAGATTCCAAAGTAATATAGACTGCAAGCAATTCTCTGTGAGTCGAAATTTTCGACGCTTCGATATCTGACCACATTATATACTTATTGACTGAGTAAGAGGGGAATAGTAAGTTTATTGTCCCGAGGAATAACTATTGCCCCGAGGCAACGCCGAGGGGCAATAGTTGTTCAGAGGGACAATAAACTTACTATTCCCCGACTACTCAGTCAGTAAGTGTTTTATTATACCGAAAGAAACACAAGAGATAATTAAGGCAAAATTTAAGTCATGTGTACGTACCCGAGATGCATGATCGAGTGACAGAGTCCATTATTTTTTTTAAATTCATGTTCTCACCATGACATAGGCCTATCCCTTTTTCTAAATACTTAATTACATCTCGGGATTCAGCATTGACGATAACCTATAACGCGGGAGCTTCCGAACGGGTCGGCTAAAACCTCCCAGCCAATCCCGTGCCCGGGATTAAAAATCCGCGAAACAACGTAACTTGAAGAGGGAAAATAGTTTTTTGAGGGAAAATAGTTTGGAAACTATTGACCGGTGACCGGGGAAAATAGTTAAATCACTGAAAATGTTAAAAATAGTGAAATTATTGTGCATGTATTTATTATAGAAAAATATATCTAAGGTATAATAATTTATAATAAACTGTATCACAAAATCCCGAAATAAATTTGATGCACTGTATGGCCATTTCGTTGACTGACAACTCATCAGCAGTGCTCGAGATCAAAATGTTGGAAAATAAAATAACAATCCAAAGATACTTATCCGGTTAAATATATACTGCCGAATTAATTAGCACATTTTCGAGCGCGACTCGATTGAATAACCTGCACACGCATAATTACTAGAATAAATATATACAATTTTATCGGTTATTTTTTTATGAATAAATAACGTTTGGGATTAATACAATGCACACTTAACAATCAGAATTCTAACTCAACCATTGCTTTTTCTGAGAGAAATATTTTTTGATCCGAATTATTTGAGGTTACAATAAACATCAACATATTTCTAGTCATTATTCTACAAATACTAGTATTACCAAAACTAGGCATGAATGAAATTGTTTTACCCGTTAAGCTAGGTTCACACTGCCGATCTGATCAACTCGATCAAGCCCGATGAAGACAGATTAAGCGATCGGCAGACTGGTCTGATAAGAAAGTTCGGAGTGGTCTACCTCGCTCGACATCGCTCCGACTTTCTACCCGACAATTTTTGACATGTCAAAAAAATTCACAGTCAGTTGTGTTCATGTTTGTGTTTTTCTTTTATGTTAATATTTGTCCGGGGTTCTATCAGTTTGGCTCCTGTAATTGATTGGTATGTCATTTTACCTTTCCTGTTTATATAAAAAGGACAAATATACCTAAGGAGCAATAAAAAAAAGGAATCCATTGGACAGACAAACCCGGGAAGACAAATGAACAACCACAAGCCCAACAAATAAACACAGAAAACTAAAAAACAATGAACAACACGTACTCCTATAAAAACCAGGAGTGAACCCAGGTGCTCCTATATCCATTTTGTTGTTTTTCAATTATATTAAAAAATGATTAGCTCGCAAAATATTTTCCAGAAACCATAATTCTTGAATAAATTATCAACTAAAAATTGATTTCTTGTATTACAAAAATCAAAATAATGATCCTGTGAAATTAAATGCAATTTATACTTCCTACTAGGAGTAGGCATTGCTCTGTGACAAACGGGGTTTGGCTCTGACTGCTTGTTTGTTCTGTAAATGTAACGCTAGGTTGACGAAAAAGATCTGTTGTAGTAGGTTGTTTTGTCTGTAATGTGATAAGATTGGGAATGATTTTTGAACTTATCTTTACGCTGATATATTTGGCTCTGTATTTTGATTGTCGAAAGTTGGTAGCATCGTCCTAACCCCTTGTAATTGGATTATCAACATATTCATCCACCACACCCCATCGGTTTTTATCAGCAATTATAAAAATCTTGTAACGTTCTTTTAAGGCAGAGATTTATTTTTCAAGGCCAGAAATAACGTTGGCATTAGACACGTGGCTCAAAGTATAAATGGCTTTATTGATCTCCTCAAGTCTAGAGGTATTTATTTCGAACTGCTTTGAATTACCCTCGTAACGAAACTAAGTAATGCTCTTACATTGTGTAAATCATGCCAAGTTAGATGGGTCACTTACTTGTGGTCCCATACGGATTTAAAATTCAGTAAAAATATTTTGTTTCTTCTTTTCTAGAGCAGAACCCAGCTTCCTTTCGAAAACGGATAGGGCATCTTAAAGAGAAAACCTTTTTTTATGCCAATATTTGATAGTCTGGCCAGGCACATACGCTTGTAAGGTCAGATTACATACGGGTATGCTTATCATATTATATAAAAGGCTCCTTGTACGTAATAATGTATCTATCTTTGGAACGTATTGCAGCTGAAAACGCACGACACAGTAATACAATGTAGTCCAGTGACGGAAAGGAAATTTTCTTGGATACATGTCTTTTTATTCGCAGAATCAAACGAAGAGCCTAGGTAATAAAATATATACTCTCCCATCAAAGAAACACAACATCCTAAATGGTTTTCACGTGCAAGTCATGGTCTGATTTTATGATCGCACTAATGGTATACACCTGTTTAAATGTCTGCACGTGTTAGCACAAAGATAAAATAACTCCATGCTTAAGTAAGACTCGGCTAACCGGATATGTATATCTGCCGTCTTGAGTCCGGAGAGTCCACGAATGCAGTTGCTCAATGATATAATGTTCACAGAAACACAATTTCACGCCGCACTCGTTTTTATAGACGTCGCAATGAACGTTTTACCCTTAACTGCGTGGTAGAAGTTGACAGATTCGGCGAGGGTAGTGTTATTGTGTTTGCAGGTATATCCTACAACCAAAGAACACAGTTGGTTCACATCCAGGGCAATTAAACAGCTTTGCGCTATCGAGAAAAAAATCTACCTCATTTTCTGCCATTTATAGACACTAGGACGAAAATTTTTCAACACGAGAACACCAGGCAACATACCGCAACGTCAGTGGACAATTTAATGTATGAAAGTCACTCCAGAGGTGGTAAAACATTACAACACTGCTCGCCCGCGCATCGGTGCCTGTGGCATTCATTTGTTACATGAAAACACAACCGCCCACAAATCTGCTGTATTCCAGACCTCACCCTACGTGACATTGGGCTGAACCCATTTACCAAGGACTGCCTTAGAGGCAGACGATTTGAAACCCACTCAGTCGTCAGCATTGCTATTTATCAGTTTATGAACAGTATCCCACAAAGTGAATACAAATCAGCGTTTCCTAAGTGGATTGTAAGATCCCAAAAATGTATAGTTGCAGAGGGAGAGTACTTTGAGGGAATTTCATAATGATTTTCAGTTCACATAATTAGTTTGTTTCAATTCGCCAATCCTCGGAATTTTCGAAACGACCTTCAATTGTTAAAAATAGATGTTCACGAGAGTATTCAATCCTTCTTTTATTCCTGAATAATTAACTAGTTAACTAGTTGATCCGTAGCTTGAAATGATCAAAATAGGTCACATGATACAATTTCAGGTGTAGTGAATTTAGATAGGTAACTTTCGAAACGCCCCTCGTATGTTAAAAATAGATGTTTAAGATAGTATTCAATCCTTCTTTTTTAGCCATATGACCCCGCCCTTTATTAAAATCAACCACAGAAAAAATCGAATGGTTATTCCTGAATAACGAACTAGTTGACCATTAGCTTGAAATTATCAAAATAGGTCGAAGGATAACATTTCCGGTGAAATGAATTTAGCTAGGTAACTTTCTCATAGCTGCTGGTTGAAATGACATGACATTCCCTTAATATAGGATTGAATAGTATCCCGCCATAAAGTTGTAACGAAAAAGGCAGCCTGAATTCGAATCTTCACTAGATTTTGCACTGATATAGTGTTGCTCATATATTGCTCCATTCTAGTTTTCTTCGAATTTTGGATTTACCTGTAAAAGTTTACATGGTTTAGATTTGTGTTATATGGTTAATTCTGCTTTTTCTAGTTACAGGTTTCATTATTTTTTAATGTCCATTTTAGTTTTTGTTGTCCAAATTCTTTGTAATAAATTTTCCTGACACATTTTTAATTCACAAGATACATGAAACTAGCAGTTGTGTTAAAAGCGGAAAACATCGAAATCTGAAAGAATAACCGAAACCTAACAAAAATTGCCACGCCCGTTAAAATCATGTTAGGACAAAACTATGAATTCAGAGATACTCTATTTTTCACAAAATATAACAAGTTTAGAATAGTATCTTTCAAGTCAGTATAGAAATACTAGGAACTGAGTTTGTGGTATTCTCTGCATATAAATGTATGTGTTTTCGCCAGACACTCAACAGTACAGGTATAAATATACATAGTTTGTCGAATTTATATATCACCCTAAATAAAACAAACAAAAAGTTTTATCTATGACTGCATTACAAAAAGTAAGAGAGAAAACAAGATAACACAAAGACACATATACATAAAAACTAACGAGTGGAAAATACAATTGAATACAAATACATACACTTGTTGTCTGTGTTAATTCCACAAAGTGACATAATCTTTCTGATAATTATTGTAGCTTGTAAAAAAAATTGTGAAAAGCAGTTACAGTAAACCAAAAGTTGTGGAGCCCATTCAAATCAAAACGAATTCAGCTAGAGGGCACAGCTGTGTCTGTAAGAGTAAGTCCATTAGTTTCCCGCCAGTATCGAGATACAAGCAATGATTACCGCCTTGCAATAAGTATATAAAATTAATTAATCTACTCTGATCTCTATCTCATCAACCTTTAACCGATTGTAATGTTCCTTTAGAAAAGCTAAAACTGGTATACAGGATCCAATAGCTCCCAACAGACACCAATTTTCCCATGATGTTCCTGAAAATATATAATTATATATCACAAGGGTACAAAAAAGGCTTCGTACCCATCCCTCATCGATCCCCAAAAAAGACACACAAAATATGCAATAAATTTGGTACTAGTATCTGAGTTTCTATATATTTAGTTACTACTTACGGAATACCGCATCTAGTGGATTTTAATTTGTATTTCAAGGGTAGAGATCAGTAGTCAATGCATTATAATAAACGTGAAAATTTCAAAAACAAAGTGATTATTGGAGAGCTCAAAAATGAGACCCTCACGTAAAATCAATAATATAAACGATGATGAAGTCAGTAGTCCGTATCCGTAAGTCAAAATCCAAGACAGCGCGAATTCATTGGAATAGTTAATACAGAGAAGGGTAAACATGGAGCGGCAAGCTTAGCCTGGTTGTTTGGTTGTTTTGATTTTATTGCAAAGAACATGCCTTTTAAGAATCGAATGAAGTTTATATATTTATATCACTAGAACTGAGCCGAATGATTGGCTGCATGCATGCAAAAGTTTCATCCACTTATGCCTATTTGTAATAATCAATGTTTTTGTGACACAGTCTTAAGACACATGGGAATAAACCTTCAGTTGATGCACTCCCTATTAGCTTAATAAATGAGAGCGTCAGATATTAATCTAAACATCTTGTAGATCTGAGTTGTTGGTTGTTGAGTTTTACAGTTTCCTCTGCGGAAAATTTAATTCTTCGCTTTTGTCTTATAAAATGTAAAATAAAAAAATGTTTTTTTTTTATTTCCACCTTTTCTATCTTGACCAGATACTGAGGATGATACATACATTGTAAGTTATTGAATTGGGTTATGTAACAGTACATCGAATTGTGTATATCTATAAAAAATTTAAGTAATAAGGTTTAAAATGACTGTTAAAAAGTACCTATATTTGGCATCATCTGGACCAGTAAGAATATCAGACCTCCTATATTATTCATTAATGTCAACACTAGATTTGTTACGCCTTCCGCTATTGGATAAGTAACTTCACATGACATTTCCAAATACAATGGAGCTGTTGATCCCAGCAGCATACAAAATATTATTATCGAAGCATACAGTTGCACTGAAATAAACATTACAAATAGAATATGATCCGTAAAAATGGAAACTTAATTTGTTTTTTTTTGTGTAGATATGTATTATCTTCAAATTTTTCCTTTTTGCTTTGGTTTCTCGTGTGTTTTACTTTTAGCTCACCTGTCTCAAAATTCCTTGTTTTATAAAAAAAACGAGTTAAATTTAGTGTTCTAATATATTGTCTAATGGATAAAAATTTTTAGTTGGAACATATTATATTTGCAAAATAACAATAAACCAAAGGCTCCTAGAGCCTGTATCGTTCACCTGGTTCACAAATAGCCCAAAACACCTCATTTAAAGACTAGCCTGTCTATTTTGCCCTTTGAAGATGAAATGATAAATCTTTGTAGAAGACCTCAAACACACCATTTGTACCAATTAACAAAGCTTTAGATTTGTTCAATTTGGAAACAAAAATTTCCAATGGCAATGTTTTAGCCATATCAAGAAGATTTGAGGACACTTTGTGGAGGACTTCACAACAATCATTTGTACCAAGTTACAAATCATTTGCACTTATAGTTTCAGGACAGAAGATTTTTAAAGTTTCAGTTAATCAGTAATAAGAATTGCACATGGCAGCCATGATTTTTGCCGGATCAAGTCAAAAAGAGGGATCTTGGTAGAAGATCTAAAAAAATCACTTGTATCAAGTTACAAATCATTTGCACTTGTAGTTTCAGAGGAGATTATTTTTCAAAAGTTACAGCCAATCAGAAACAAGAACTGCCAATGGCGACCATGTTTTTCGACCAATCAAGATTAAATGAGGAAATTTGTAGAATACTTCATTAACACCATGTGTCTCAAGTTACAACTCAGTTGCACTTGTGGTTTTTAAAGTTTCAACCAATCAGAAACAAGAATTGCCCATTGTGGCCATGTCTTTTACCGGATCAGGTTGAAATGAGGAATCTTTCGTGAGGGTATAATCTAAACAAAGTTTTAGCTTGTTTCTTATTGTTACCACAAAACTGATAAATAGATTGATCAGTATATTTGTTTTCATTATGAGCTTTTCAGTTCTGCCTTAATTATTCAGATTATAAAGTTTTCACCTGTTGAGGCATGAAGCATTCCTTGAATAAGAAAAGTAAACCAAACTAGTGAACCAGCTGCACCAGTGTACAGAATCAGTAAGAAAAATCTCATGTGCTTGGAAAAAACATCAGCAAATCTGAAAAATTCAGTTAAAATAAGTTTATTAGAAAACGAAAGGAGATTTCAATTAAATGTCAGGTAGGATAACAATCCGGAATCTGAAAAGTTTATTTCCATTTTTTATCTTTTTTGCTCACTCGTAATTATGTATATCAACATTATTTTTTTATTAAAAAAAATAATTTTATAATATTAACGTACATAAAATTTAGTAAATACAATAATTTTGTATGTATTTGTAGTTATTTGAGTTAACCACAAGACATAAAACTAGTATATATTAACTTACTTGGCAACGACTAGAGACGTTATACAACCTGCCAATAGAGAATAAAATCCTAACCAACCTGCTTCATTCTGAAATATAAAAGTATACTTAAGAAGTTTACAAAACTTTTCACAAAATAGATATACATCCCCTTCTAGATATGTGCAGAATTCCAGTCATATCGATACCTGTATTATACAAAACATTCAGAGAAGACCTTTATATTTTTTGAACAGTTGTTCCTGTAATAATATGCATGGCGAAACAGATCATACACAGCACAAAAACGACTTTTTAATGCGAAAGCCGCTAAAGGCTAACGTATTCTGTAGAAATGGTAATGGCTATTTTACCATAAATTATTACTGCTGATTACAAATGGCCATCGAAGAAGGCTTTACAGAAAAAAAATCGTGTTACATGAAAGCAACTGCATGTAGGATGATGGTCTCCAGACCTCTATCCGCAACCTATGAATGCGCCCGGTTAAAAGAAACTATCAAATTATGAGCAAGATATTTTCTGTAGAAAAATATCACGGCCAGCTTTGATTTGTTTTATTTTGCAAATTTTTTTTGGAGGCAACTGTTTCCACTGCTTACATTACGCTACGCTCGAGGTATGTTTATTGAATGCTGCTAAGGGATTTTTTTTATATGTCGTTGCTTACTTTATTATTAACTTTTTTTTACAGGAATTGAAGGAGCATAGGGTAAATGCTGATGAGATAACAATCTTGAAACTTCTTTAAAAGTTGTTTTTCTTTCAGTATGATCGTTATTCACAGGTTACATATTTACAGTAGCTTGACGTTGGTAAGTCTAACTTAAATACGTGCCTAGTTATTTTTACCTCTAATATTCCATGTGGTTTCAATATTACATCTAAAATACTCTGCCAGCAATTATATACTCCAAGTGAAACTCCATAGGAAAGAGCAATCATCCAGAACTTAATATTTCTGGAAAAAAATTGATAGTTAAGAAAAAAGAGCATGCTATTGATAACATAAATAACGGCGTTATTGCTAAATATTTCACCAGAAAGCAACACTTCGAATACAGGTTAAATAGTATCTTTAGTTATTGAAATGTAGATTAAAACAATAAACAACGATTGTTTAACATTCTCATCTAGACTTTTTCAAATTTCAATTTCCGATTTTTTTCAGAACAACAAGAAGGAAGAGAAGTGGCTGTAAAGATAAATTACAAAACAGAATAATGACTATATACCACTTATTTATGTATTTACTGTTAGTAGAAAACCGGAATAAACAAAAACGTTAGTGTAAACATATTTTATTAATTAATTCAAATTATTTAGTACATTTGGACAACAAAAACATACATACAAATGTACTAGCCCGAAACTGATGCTTAAAATTTACTGTTATAAAATATTAAAAGGAGATGGTATGATTTCTGCCGTTATTTGGCCCCATCTGACATAAAAAATCAAAATTAAGATTTCAGATTCGAACTTGTATCAAGTTTCTTTCATAATATATCAATCATTGTAAAACAACCCTTCCCATGATGCAACAGTGATGTTATGAACTTTAAAGAACAGTAGATTTTAGTCAAAACAACTGTGAGCAACAGCATCGCCCAACAAGATTTTTAATATAGTGTTTGTCTTACATAAAGACACATTTCAGTGAAATATCTTTTTGGGCAAGGCTGTTGCTCATATCAAAATTTTAATTCAAAGGTCCAAAAATGAGTGAAATTTGGTGGTTTTCATTGATTTATTCAAAATTCGCCATCGTTGACAGCATATTGCCGCTATTACAGAAATATCTTATTGAAAACAAAATATTTTCCTTAAAATGCAACATTTTAACAGTACTTATTAATAGCCGAGAGTAATTTTTTCATTACTTTTTAATTTTGAATTCAAATATCAGGCCAAATCATACCTTGTCCTTTGTGAAAACTAAGGAGTATCTCCCTCGTAAATATCTCTGTCCTTAGATGGTTTTGGATTTATCCCTGTTGGTCATTTTGGCATTTTTGAATTTTATCTTCAAATTTTTGGATAGTTGTTTTGGTTTTCAATATTTTAGGCCTTGATCACATCAAATATGTCGTAAATCGACGAAATTTACACATCTTGTGAATCAAAATTGGTATCAAAGAATTTTATACGAATACATCAAACGAAAGAATCAATTAAAGGGATTCGAAAACAAGCCATAAGACTTAAATCAATTAGTCTCCCCAAAGTTTTTAACAAAAACGTCAAAGAGCAGACTCAAATCAAGATATTGCCAAAAGTGGGATATGATTTGTTGTATGGAATTCTTGAATAATAAAAATTCACCTTGTAAGATCCTTAATCCCTTGTGTAAAGTTCATTCTTTCTACAGAGGCTGATTTACTTGGAGGTAGCTTTGGTTTATTCGGAAAGTACATCAAAACTAACAGAAAAGCAAATACTGAAACACCACATTCTGTAACAGATCAGAGATTATATATATACATGTAACACACTTAATAACTGGAAAACAAAGTAAAATTGATAACTTTCTGTGAAAATTGCAAATATTTTTGTAACTGTGTTTTTGCTGTATGCCGTTGTATTCCTTTGAAGGGCTTTTAATTGGATATCATTGTTGGTATTCAGTTGCTAATATTTTGGTTTTTTTTTAATTATCAAAATAATATAAAAAAATTATTCTTTTTTCAAATAAATACTATAAATTCACAAAAAACACTAATATATCTAGTGCAATACAATAATTACCTACCCCAGTACATGAGCTGCATTATTTGCCGTCGTTCGTTAAATATTATTGTATCTGAAAGAAATTTTGATTTACAAATGACAGAACATGGTGGGAGTCGTCTGCAATGCCTTAATGCTAAACATAAACTATACAGAAAAAAAAAGATATTGATCCGAATTTAATTTAAAACATATAGAGATTTTTTGGTTAAAATGCTTAAACATATATTGTACGTGTACGTTAAGAAAAAAAGAAAGATCGTATTTCAAGCTTTAAACACATAAACTACTGCAGGAAAAGTATATCTTACCTGGATTTTCTGTTAATGGCCGTTTGATTCTACTTTTTGATTGTATGCAAAGATTATAACATGCCTTTGAATGTATATCAACACAATCAATATTTTCATTAATTGAACTAACCGTTACTTGTACTGACATTAAGCCAAGGTATATCAATTTCGCCTGTGCTACAAAAAAATGAAGAGACTATTTAATAAAATGAATACTCATACAAACATTTCAATTATTGTTTGGTCACATTTTAAAATTCCCAAGATACAAATACAATTTTACAATAAAAAAAAATAACAGGAATGTTGCATCATCAAGGCCAATAACACACCAGTAAAGAAAAACAAAAACTACAGAGGTCAGGAAATTTTTATTTGTACACGCTGAGCTTAAGTCTGCTTTTATGGTACCCTCATGTCCTCCTCATCTATCCCTACCCTCTAGTGTAGCCCAGCACACCATAAAAATAACAAGAGAAGTGTCGTCAACTGCTAGCTATAAATGGTACAAAGGGGAACCGGTGTAATTGTTAATTGTTGTTCAAGCGTGGTCTCTTCATAACGAAATAATGGTAGCAAACGTTTGCTAGGAAAAACCCGTGTACCTGCCGGGTTACCCTAAAAAATTTAATAATGTAAGAGAAATGATATTCGATGTTATAACAAGAAACTTTAATAATCCGCCAACAGCGGCAACAGCTGTTTTGTCGGGATCTAGTTCTGTTTAATATTTTAGTTTTAAACTTACCTTGTAACATACATGGTAACAGTCGTAAACTTACCTTGTATTATATATGGTAACAGTCGTAAACTTACCGTGTATTATATATGGTAACAGTCGTAAACCTACCTTGTATTATACATGGTAACAGTCTTATTATCTTTATGGTCTGGTACGAAGTAAGGACCTAATGCACGTAAAAAGTATGTATATAAAATATGACTTAAAAGTCATGTGGATTCTTTGATTGGTTAATTATTGACAAATATTGAAATAAAAATATGTAAGTTAGCGTAATTTACAAGCAGTGGCCTTCAGAAAATAGACATGTACATATTATCAGGTTTTCTGCAAACGTATATCGTAAAATATCAGCCGCGAGACACAGTGTGAAGCTTTTTCGGCGAGTGAGCGTAGTGAACGAGCTAAAAAGCTTCATATTGTGTCCAGCGGCTGATATTTTACAATATTTGTTTGAAAAAAACTTGATGATAAATTTATCGTATTGTTAACTAGCAATCGTAATGGAATTTCTTACTTTTCAATGGCCATCTGCCTATAACGGGATGTTTTCCTGAGATATTCGGGTCAACGTTGGGTCAAACATTATGACGTCGCTGATATATTCGGGTCAGCTCATATTAGGGTCGGGTCAACTCTTTACGACGTCACAGTGCCGAAATACGGGAAATTGTGAAGGCCTCAGCAGGTCGATATAGGCATGGGGAAATACGATAATGTAAAAGTATAAATGGTATATGAACTATATATAAATAGGTATGTGGAAATATTACTATTTATTATCGGAATAGGACATGCTTACCCTTTTAGCGCATTTAATGTTACTCTAATTTTTGTTTAGGAGTCCACATTGCTACATGTAATACGTTAGTCTTTGTTTTATGATCATTGATTCTGCTTGAGTTAGCCCTCTTGAAATTGTTTTAAGTTTGTTATTTACTTTGTGAAATGTTGAATATATTACATATATAAAAATCTAAACTTTCATCCGCAACGTCATCGTCATGCGACAGAAAACTTTTTCATTTAATATTTAGATTTTACGTTATACTATTTTTAGGAAACATCCTTATAGATTTTAGCTAGTGTTTGCTTCCTGTTTTATATTGTTGTTTGTTTCTCCAAATCTAATAATTATCTTTTGCAAACAATACCCATTTGGGTCATAACAATACAAATGTTACATACAAAAAAAACATATTTGAACATCAATTTATTATACATGTATAAACAGATAACTAATATAGTCAAGAGTCTCCTTTTCTCAGTTCTAATGACTGTTTTATAAAAGAAACTACCATACTGATATCTTTGGGCGTTGGTGGGTTTAATATAAGTTTAAGTTTTGCAATGTCATTTAAATCAAGGAAGTTGTCGTATATTTCCAAGAAGTATTCTATCATTTTTTGTCTATAAATATTATTACTATTGCATTCTAGGAAGAAATGTTTTTCATCGTCAGGTTTCTGACACGTATGACATAGTCTTTGATTTCTGGGAACTTTATTATATCTCAAGAGTTCTATTAATAATTCATGGTCACTCAGTCTAAATTTAGTGAGAATTTTACGTGTTTCTTTATTAGGATGGGACAAGTAGTATTCCATTTTATATTCTGATTTTATAATGTTGTTATTAATCTTTGTACAAAACTACATGTACTGGAAAATATAGAATCATATGTCAGTGTATGTATGAACATAATTCAATGTCGATTCGTTAAATTTTGAAGGAATTTTAATTCAAATTATATGCATTTTACGTTCTATTGTTATTCAGTTGAAAATTTTGGAAGCCTGTACAATAGCAAAAATGATTATAAGATATATTTGAAAACCCTTAATTCTGGTAAATATTTTTTGAAAGTTGTAAAAAAGTATAAAAGAACATTTTAATGTCACTACATTAAACACGTACCTACAATAAAAGATATACCAACACCAAGTATCCCGGATGTTACACCTATGGCTGTCGATGTGGTTCTTTCATCAGCAGGAAACCAGAGTGCCGATACAACTGGAGGTCCTCCCATGGGAATAGGGCCAGCTAATCCAATAAGGAACTGTCCAGTATGTATAGTCCTACAACAAATGACATGTGAATAGCAGATATTTTGGCCTTATAAAGTTGTTTTACCAAAACGGACCACACCGCAGCCGACTAAAGAAAGAGTTCTAATGATACAATATATTCTAGGATAAAAATGATAACCAAGAAAAGCTTACTTTAGCAAAAAACTAGCAGTTACAAGTATACTCCAATGTCTGAAAATAGAAACGGTAAAAACTTTGGCTTAAATGATTTTTTTTGTATTAAGCTTGTTTTGTAAGATAACCACAAAAGTTAACCTTACCATTTTATATAATCAGGGTTATCTGTTATACATCTAACAGCAGACCCAGCAGCCACCAGAAACGAAGATATTAATGTGGATGGCCTTAGTCCTGTAAGAAGTAATATTTGATTAATAATATGGCTTGTTGTATTATGGGTTTACGCCACTTTCTGAACAGTTGGCTGTATCATGGCAGCCAGAAGCAGGATTATCAGGAGATCTTCGCCGACCTCCGACAGGAAAACTGGAAAATGTTTGTCAATTACTAGTCAAGCACACCTCCCCAATTGTTGAAATCGCAACATCAGTTTTTGAGACACATGTGTTCATCAGTTGTTATGACATAGACCACATTACAACCATTAATATATAAATGTAAGTAAATGTGGCACGATAGAGATTCACCGACCTCCGACAGGAAAACTGGCAATGTTTGTCAATTAAGAATCGAACACACCTCACCAAAGATTAGATTGCACGAGACAGATTGTCACGCTGACAAGTTCCCATGAGGAATCAGTCCGTAGTGATTCCCTCAAGGAACATCGCGGATTAATCCAAAAATAGTTCGTATACTCTTATGGCTGAAGGTACAAAAGTAAATCTTCTAGTTTAACTTTCACTTTCAACTTTGGAGCAACACTATAAACAGCATATATATATGGTACTGTATGACTGGAATATACTGAATTGAGAATAATGAAATTTAAAAAAAAAATATGTATTCAAACATGTGTATAATCTGATTGTCTTCAAACGTCAATATTATTTGACAGTATAGCACAGGTTTGGTATCAAAATGCTGTCGATATAAGGGTAAAGGGGGTACTTGGACGAACATGACGTGTTTTTCACGTTGAACCTGATATAATTTCAGTCAAGATGAACATTTTGACGTGAACTCTGTGTCTGATTCAATGTCTTTCAGCCACTATACATCTTACTATACTCTTTATTTCTGATTAAGTACCAAAGCCCTTTCCACTATAACAAAATATATAGACTAAAAAAAATCTTGGAGATCCAAGACAAGTAGCAACTTTATTTGAAAAGTACACAGCATGCAACATAATAACTTGCAAATGATGAGCACGAGTTAATCGAGTCAACAGCCGCATAAGGGTATATGATTTTTTAAAATTTTATTTTTGTTGATTCAAATATTTTATTTTTGTTGATTCAAATATTTTATTTTTGTTGATTCAAATATTTTATTTTTGTTGATTCAAATATTCTATTTTCTAATATTCATACTACATAAATATCACTAATTTTTTACTGACTCTGACACAACCCTTCACTTTACTATCCCTACTAATGAACACTAATGATATCCTATCCTAGGGTATATGTCTTACTGGGGATGTCTTATATAATGATGCCAAGAGGAATAGCTTTGTATGATAGTGCCCTAGGGGGAAGTATTTATATAATGATTCCAAGGAAAATGTTTTTATTTAATGATACCCTAGGGGTGTCTTCTTTTAATGATGTCCAGGGGGATGTCTTTATAATAATGCCCAGGGGATATTTCTTTATATAAGGATGCCCAGTGGAATGCTTAATATAATGATACCCTAAAAATGTCTTTTAAAATGATGCCCTAGGGGATGTCTTCTTATAATGATGCTCATGTGGTGTCTTTTTGTAATGATGACAAGGGGAAAGTCTTTATAGTAATGCCCAGGGGAATTTTCTTTATATCTTTATATATAATGATGCCCAGGGGAATGTCTTTTATAATGATGCCCAGTTGAGTGTTTTAATGTAATGATACACTAAAAAAATGTCTTTAACAATGATGCCCTAGGGGATGTCTTTTTATAATAATGCCCAGAGGGATGTCTTTTTATAATAATGCCCAGGGGATGTCTTTTTATAATGATGGCATGGGGGATGTCTTATATAATAATGGCCAGGCAAAATTTCTTTATATAATATCGCCCTATGAGATATCTTCTATTAATGATGCCCTAGGGGAATGTCTTATATAATGATGCCTATGGGGAATGTCTATATAATGATTTACAGGGGAATGGCTTTATATAATAATGCCCTTGTGAGATGTCTTAATATAATGATGCCCAGGGAAATGTCTTATTTAGTAATGCCTGGGCAAAATTTCTTTATATAATGATGCCCTAGGAGATGTCTTTTTATAATGATGCCCTAGGGGAATGTCTTATATAATGATGCCTTAGGGGAATGTCTATATAATGATTCCCAGGGAAATGACTTTACATAATAATGCCCTATGGGAATGTCTTATGTATTGATCCCCAGGGCTTGGCTTTACATAAAGATGCCCTATGGGCATTTCTATATATTAATTCTCATGGGAATGATTTAATATATTGATGCTCAGGGGAATGTCTTTTATTCCCTAGGGGGATGTCTACATAATGATACCCCGGGGAATGTTTTTTATAATGATGCCCTTGGGGAATGTCTTATATAATGATGCCCTTGGGGAATGTCTATATAATGATTCCCATGGGAATTGCTTTATATAATAATGCCCTAGGGGAATGTTTTATATAATGATCCCCAAGGCTTGGCTTTACATAAAGGTGCCCTTGGGCATCATTATAAGAATACATCCACTGGGCATCATTATATAGACATACCTCTAGGGCATTATTATATAAAGCCATTTCCCCAGGGCAGTATTATATAGACATACCCCTAGGGCATTATTATATAGGACATTCCCCTAGGGCATTATTATATATATAAGACATTCACCTAGGGCATCATTATATAAGACATTCCCATAGGGTATTATTATATAAGACAATCCCCTAGGCATCTTTATATAAGACATTTCCCTATGGCATCATTATATTTATAAGACATTCCCTTGGGAATCATTATATATACATTCCCCTAGGGCATCATTATATGAGACATTCCCACAGGGAATCATTTAAAAAAAACCATTCCTCGGGGCATTATTATACAAGGATATTTAGCCTTGGCATTATTATATTAGATATTCCCTAGCGCATCATTATATAAGACATTCCCTGTGGCATCATTATATAAGACATTCCCTTTGGAATCATTATATATACATTCCCCTAGGGATCTTTATATAAGACATTCCCCCAGGGCATTATTTTAAAAGAAACATTCCTCAGGGGATCATTATATAAGGACATTTAGCCTGGGCATTATTATATAAGACATTCCCTAGCGCACCATTATATTAGATATTCCCCTTGGAAATCATTATATAAAGACATTCCCTTAAAATTATTATATAGACATTCCCCTATTGCATCATTATATAAGACATTCCCTTGGGAAATATTTTATATACATTCCCCTAGGGCATAATTATATTGACATCGTTAGGGCATCATTTTATAAGACATTCCTCGGGGCATCATTATATAAGGGAATTTCCCTGGGTATCATTATATAAAGACATTCCCCCAGGGCATTATTACATAATGAAAATTTCCCCCGGCATTACTGTATAAGACATTCCCCTAAGACATCAATATATTAGACATTCCCTGGTTATCATTATAAGAAGACATTTTTGTAGGGTATCATTACATTAAGAAATTCGACTGGGCATCATTATATAAGACATTCCCCTTACTCATAATAAAGTACATTTTTAGGGTTACATTACATTCAGACATTCCACTGGGCATCATTATTAGGAGACATTTCCTTGGGCATCAATATATGAAAATATTCCCCTGAGAATTAATATACACACATGCCCCTAGGGTATGTCTTTTTAAAATGACATGTCCGTCTTCTTAAAAATGGTGTCTTCTCATAATGTTGCCCTAGGGAATGTCTTCTTAAAGATGCACAGGGGATGCCTTCTTATAAAGATAACCAGGGGAATTTCTTTTTATAATTATTTCAAGGGGTATGTCTTTATAAGTTGCCCAGGGAAAATGTCTTAATATAATGATGCCCAGGCGAAATGGCCATATATATTGATGCCCCGAGGATTCTTTTTAAAATGATGCCTTGGGTGAATGTCTTATATAATGATGCCCTAGGGGAATGTATATATAATGATCCCTAAGGGAATGTCTTATATAATGATGCCCTAGGTGAATGTCTATGTATTGATTCTCAAGGGATTTTCTCATATAATAGTGCCCTAGGGGAAAGTCTAATATAGTGATGCACTACGGAATATCTAATATAATAATGCCCAGGCAAAATGCCCTTATATAAAGATGCCCCGAGGAATGTTTTTTTAAAGTGATGCTCTTGAGGAATGTGTTATATAAACATGCCCTAGGGGAATGTATATATACTGATTCCCATGGGAATGTCTTATATAATGATGCCACAAGGGAATGTCTTATATAATGATGTCCTGGGGGAATGGCTTTATATAATAATGCCCTAGGGGTATGTCTATCTAATAATGCTCTTTGGGAATGTCTTATATAATGATTCTGAATGGAATGTCTTATATAATGATGCCCAGGCGAAATGCCCTTATATAATGATGCCCCGAGGAATGTTTTTTTAAAATGATGTCCTGGGGGAATGTGTTATAAAATGATGCCATATGGGAATGTATATATAATGATTCTCAATGGAATGTCTTATATAATGATACCGGGGCCTCGGTGGCCGAGTGGTCTAGGTAGTTCGTCATGACTACTACTGATCACTAGCCTGTCAACGCTGGGGTTGTGAGTTCGAATCTCACCTGTGGCGGGGTGTGTTCGACTCCGATCTTAATTGACAAGGATTGCCAATTTTCCTACCGAAGGTCGGTGGTTCTCTCCGGGTACTCCGGCTTCCTCCACCAATAAAAACTGGCCGCCGCGAAATGGTCAAAATGTGCTGAAAACGGCGTTAAACCCCAACTAAACAAACAAATATAATGATACCATAAGGGAATGTCCAATATAATGATGCCCTGGGGGAGTGGCTTAATACAATTAAGCCCCAAGGAATGTTTTTTAAAATGATGCCCTGGGGGAATGTCTTATATAACGATGCCCTAGGGGAATGTAATACAATGATTCCCAATGGAATGTCTTATATAATGATGCCCTAGGGGAATGTCTTTTATAATGATGTCCTAGGGGTATTTCTATAATATAATGCTAATGGGGATGTCTTCTTACAATGATGCCCATAGGGATGTCTTCTTTTAAGGATGCCCAGGGGTTGTCTTCTTACAATGATGACCAGGGGAATTTCTTCTTATACTGATTTCCATGGGTATGTCTTTATAAGTTGCCCTGGGAAAATGTCTTTATATAATTATGCACAAGGGAATATCTTATATAACAATGCCCTAGGGGAATGTCTTTTATAATGATGACCTGGGGAAGGTCTTTTATAATGATGCCCTTGGGGAATGTCTTATATAGTAATGCCCAAGGGGAATGTATATATATAATGATTCCTTTATTTAATAATGCTCTAGGAGGTGATATAATAATGCCCTAGGGGGATGTCTTTATATATTGATCCCAAGGGAAATGTCCTTATATAATGATGCCCTAGGGGAATGTCTTATATAATAATGACCAGGCCAAATTTCTCTATATGATGCTGCACAGGGGAATGTCATTTACAATGATGCCCCGGGGAATGTGTTATAAAATGATGCCCTAAGGGAATGTCTATATAATGATGCCTTAGGGGAATTTCTTATATAACGATGCCGTTGGGGATGTCTTCTGATAATGATTTTCAGAGGAATGTCTATAAGTTGCCCAGGGAAAAAGAGATACTTTGCAGTGTTCCATAAGCATGAAATCTTATCAGCACAACTCAAGTATGCATATATAATTCCATTTCTATGTTCTGTTTAAGGTTGATAATGCAATTTTAATAAAAGCATGGGGCATCTTGCCTGGGTCTTTGTCATAATTGAGGGTATTTACAGTATTAAAATCTAGAAATACTATAATTAAAGATACAAAATGTATATGTGTAAAGAGTATGAAGTGATCTCTTTATACAAGTATGGCCTTCATTAAAAGTTAATGTCCAAAATTATCAAATGGGAAAAGGGGTTATTTTCCTCGAGGACCGTAGGACCGGTGGAAAATTTTCTGTTTTCCGAAATTCAATAATTTTGGATATTAACTTTTATGAAGGCCATAATTGTATTATTATTCTGAATTGAGCATTAAGTTGTTATTTTTGTTACGTTTTGGTCGGGTTGTTGTCTCTTTGACAAATTCCCCGTTTCAATTCTTATTCAATTTGAAAGACCTCGTCCAAATTGCCACCAAAGGAATTATTATGCCTAGGCACTCATTCCCACACAGTTTTTTGCCTACGCACTGTTGCCCATTGTAAATATGGGGTTATTTATATTCCTTAACGGTGATTCTGCTTACGGGCAGTTATCTGCGTGAAAGACGGGTTATTTGTGATAGTTTTGTTATTTTAGTGGTTACTATTGTCAAGTATAATAATAGCTATTGTTTTTGTGTTTCAGGTGATATTTTTTATTTCGTTACTTTTATAGCAATTTTATCAATATTAAAAGCAAGATCTGGCGGTAAGCAATTAATTTATAGAGATCTTCAACCAGCCAAAAATTGAAATTTAATATCATACATGTCAACCAGTCCAAAATCAGAAAATAAAATAAAAAACTACAGGTCATATCCTGTGCGACAGTTTGTTCTTATTAATTTTTATATAGTATAGAATATATTTACATGTGATAAAGCCATTGGTAATAACAAGTCATACTTTACAAGGCTCTCCCTGACTATCGTTCATTCAGTCTGGTGTTTATACATTGTTAATTTTTCCAACTTATAGTTGTGAATCAGAAAAAACCAGTCATTACTAAGCATGAGCTAACTTTCCCAGTTATTCTATTACCTACAAGGATATGTTTTATAATCAGAAATTTCTGAGGTCTTATGTTATATTTGCAGGGGTAAATTTTGACACTAATGCATTATTTATTATTGTATTTGGAGTGTTAACACACTTCAATTTGGCAAAATTATTTTGATAGTCAAAGAATTGAATGAATATAATAAGTAGATGTTTATTTAAACTGAAACCAAAATAACGAATAAAAGAAATACAGCACATTCTGACTTTATTGATCATAAAGTAAAAAATGTTCATCGCTTAATGCATATCATTAGCTCACCAGGTTCGCTTGATAATGTCCATGATAAAAGGTCGATTACAAAAATACAAAATTCCAAGGAAAATTATAAAAAGAAGAGTCTGACCATAAACAAATTGCAAAACCAAATGCTCGAACATACCAAATAACGAAACAACTGGTAAAATGTCAGTCACAAAGAAAAAGTCCTATTTTTCATGTATATAGAAATTTATAACTAGACCAACCAGACCAATATATAACATAAAGAGTTCACTTTATACTATATATATATGTATATTTCCTTTTTATATTTTACTACAGAAGTTGTTGATTTCATATTCAAGCAGTATAAAGAGGTTTTGGGCACCATTGCTAGAAACAATATGTTTATTCGAGATATCCAATCAGTTGCCAACAAGTTGAATGACCAAGTATGTGCCATTTATATTTATCGTGATATGTAACTGGTAAAGAAGGTGTTTGACATGTACAAATTGAATGAGATAACAATTTTTGACTTAACTTTATAAATTCAAAACACTTTCAATTCTGATTGTAGTTGCAATATTAATTGTGTTTCATTCAAAGAAAAGTCTCTCTGTCTGACATATTCTTAAGTTTTGTTTGCCTTTTTAATGCTTTCAGAGTTACAAATTTATTTCATGGGGAAAATTTGGAATTAATTCTGAAATGACACACTGTACTTGAGACTACCTTGTTTAATTCAGCTTTACTTAGTCATGGCACATCTGTTTATCATTTTATACATTTTGATAAAAAGGTGGAAGGGTTATGGAGCTTTTACAATACTTGTACTTATTTATTTTACTGCAAGTTTATTTTTAGGTTATAATTCCTACTGTGGGCTGTTGGCTGGCCAGATTGACCAGACTGAAAGGGTGAGAAAATACAAATGTAAAAATTCTCTTTTGAATATTCCATTATGAATATTAAATGCAGAAATGTAGTTACACTGAATATTGTGATATATAAATATATAACAAACAAAAATAACTGATACATGACTTTTCTAAATGCTTTCAGATATTGAGCAATTGTATTATTATACCTCCAAAAATAAAGTTTTGGGGGGTATATAGGAATCACCCTGTCCGTCCGTCTGTCTGTCTGTCCATCATATGTCTTGTAAGCGCAACTCCTCTTTAATGGATGGACCAATATTGAAACTTTACACAGTTGTAGTACACAACCTTAGGATGTGCTCGAAGGAAAATATTTCTAGTCGGAATTATTTCAAGGGAGATAATTGAATTTACTTAGTTAAATATAGCAATAAATGGCAACAAGTCTTATAAGCGCAACTACTCCTAAACGGATTAATCAATATTGAAACTTTACACAGTTGTTGTACACATCCTGTAGATGTGCATGAGGGAGGATATTTCTGGTCAGATTTTTTTCAATGGAGAAAATTGAAATTACTTAGTTTAAATATCGCAATATGTGGCATTAGGTCTTAGCACAACTCCTCCTAAATTACTGTAGTAATATTAATGAAACTTTACATAATTCCAGTACATGACCAGAGAATGTGCATAACGGAAGATATTCTTGGTCTGAAATATTTAAAGGGAAATAATTAACTTACTTTATATAGATGTAGTTATTTTTTTTGTTTCCACACACTTACTTAAAATATGCAAAGAGAGACAACTCTAATCATTATTTATTTTAACTGTTCTTTCAGTTTAAACATAGCAATATGTAAATGTATGTGTATTCCTTTTATTAAAAGACATTAATAGTAGTTACACATTCATTCTGTGTCAGAAACCTATGCAGTGTTAAATATTTAATCACAATCCAATTTCAGAGCTGTATCAAGCTTGAATGTAGTGAAGTAAATATGCCATAATGGGATGGGGGTATCCTTAGTGAGTTGACTCACAGTTTTATGCAATACTCTCATAATGCATAATACTATCCACACTCATCTGTGTCCACTCTTGCTTTTTTTTTTATAAGAGTTTTAATTGATGATTTAAATAACGTACAGTTCTTTACTTGTTCTCAGCTTCTATTTCTCTGAAAGCTGGTCACAAATGAATTTAAACTACCGGTACATATTGTACTTTCCTTTTTTTTGGTGCTATTATATGTGACTTCACACTTCAACTTTTCCAGCCAGACAACATTCTAAAGCAACCACAAAAATAATAAAACAGTGTGACAAAAAACAAAATGGACTGCCTCAGGAAATATGTTGTAAACTAACACATTATTGATTTCATTGTAGCATGTAAAAGCTGTAGATAGCTTTTCTTTAGCTGACATGTTTCATCCAAGGAAAAAGGTGTCATGGGGCATTACCAAGGTATAATGTTATTTTATTTCTTAATATACCGTGCTGTATATAATTTGTTATTTCATTTTATATGTATTGTCTATCATTTGTTGTTTCGTTTTATATGTATTGGTCTTTTGGTGGGCAACGTCTGACAAATATATGTTGAAAAACCTCGCCAGTTATTATAATTTATATCATTCATTGTCATATTAGCCGCGATTGTTATGTTTCAAAATTACTGCACTTTTCTTGTATCCCTGGTGCTTTCGACTGGAGAACCGTCGTATACAAGCATTGCACAAGTTGGCACTCCAAGGCGAATGTAAACACGAAGGTGAACTGTGGTTTATTTTTATCAATAGTACTGCTTACCGTCTTGACCTTGTTGTGGGGTATAAATGATTCGTTCAAAGTTGAAGACCCTATTCTACTGTCAAGATGAAGAACACGAATAAAACCTCTGTTCACTGATCATTCATATTTTTTCTATGTATTTTGTGCGATTTTGTCCCATGTACATTTACTCAATATCCTTTTATTTGCTATTATAAGTAAACTGGTTATATATAGGATGGCAAATGGGAAAGAACTGTCTGTGTGGGTGATGTACAAAAATAGAGCTAAATGGCATATCAATATAGGAAAAACATATATTGTTTATGCAAAATATTGAATAAAATGGAGCGCTTTTACTCTGAGTGGTTATTTGAGGCATGATTTTATTTTGTAGTCTAAATTGTCAATGAATAATATATTTTGAATAAAAAGTTAACCTTCAACTATTGTTCTTGATTGTAATTTCCTAAAGTTGTTTAAATGAATCCCTTTTTTTCAGGAGGATATTTCAACCTATGACATCCTGTTCGGATGTCTCAATGAATCAGGACGCCACTGGGTGGCTATAGTAAGGATTATAGTAGAATATAATACTTTACTAATTCAATCAAGGACCCATAATTCGACATATACATACATTCCAAAAACAATTATAATAAAACATTGAAAATTACACATACAATTTACTACAAACTAGTATTATTATCACTGGAAAATATAACATTCTTGTTTTTTCTAAGAATTATGAATAAAAAGTGACATAGAATAGCTGACACACAAATTATTGTCATTATTAACATTTTAATTTCTTAAACAATATTTCACAACATATTCAAGAATTTTTTTTCTGTCTGTGACATATGTTTGTTAATTTAACAAGAAATACCATTAATCCTCTGCAACATTATTGGAACATTATTTACAAAGTCTTTTTTCAACATCAATATTTGTATGTCTGCCATGTTTATTTGATCACTATGTCTTAACTGTGTCAGGTTTTTCTGTTTCGAAAATATGTAATAGAATTAGGCTATTGTTTTTTTTTAAAGATATTTTTTTTATTTTCCAATATGTTCTTTAAATTTTCTTTGTATTTTATATAGATTCTCTTGTTTGGTTAAGATAATTAAATAGATAATCAATTTAAAATGCACAACTTCATTTATTCCTGTTTCTTTTATCATTGTAATGAAGTTCAATGTATTTTAAATTCAGGGGAATTGTTATTCATATGCTGATGGGCATACATGTTTGTAAGGTAAATGGACAGAAAGTCACAGGACATAAAGTCACAAATTTGATAGGACAAAAAATCACAGGTGAAAAAGTCACAAACAATTTGTTCATAATTGTTTCAAAATTGATGAGAAAGCTCTTGAAATAAATTATATTTATTACATTTATTCATTTTACAGTTTAGGAGATTGTTCATAAGCCTTGATAAAAACATATTTATCAAATTTTAATTATGCAAAGGATATATTTCTTGGCACCATGAAGCCATTTAAGTACAGATCCACTTTGACATATTGTTTTCTTAACAATTATTTGATCATTATTGTTTTTTTATCATATATTTTGTTAAAAAAGTTGAATTGTGACTGTTTTGTCCTGTGACTCTAAGGCATCATTGTATAAAGATATAATGTATGACTGATTCCTCTAAGGCATTGTTGTATGAAGATATTATGTATGACTGATTCCTCTAAGGCATTGTTGTATAAAGATATAATGTATGACTGATTCCTGTAAGGCATTGTTGTATGAAGATATCATGTATGACTGATTCCTCTAAGGCATCATTGTATGAAGATATTATTTATGACTGATTCCTCTAAGGCATTGTTGTATAAAGATATAATGTATGACTGATTCCTCTAAGGCATTGTTGTATGAAGATATAATGTATGACTGATTCCTCTAAGGCATCATTGTATAAAGATATAATGTATGACTGATTCCTCTAAGGCATTGTTGTATGAAGATATTATGTATGACTGATTCCTCTAAGGCATTGTTGTATGAAGATATAATGTATGATTGATTCCTCTAAGGCATCATTGTATAAAGATATAATGTATGACTGATTCCTCTAAGGCATTGTTGTATGAAGATATTATGTATGACTGATTCCTCTAAGGCATTGTTGTATGAAGATATTATGTATGACTGATTCCTCTAAGGCATTGTTTTATGAAGATATAATGTATGATTGATTCCTCTAAGGCATCATTGTATAAAGATATAATGTATGACTGATTCCTCTAAGGCATTGTTGTATGAAGATATAATGTATGACTGATTCCTGTAAGGCATCATTGTATAAAGATATAATGTATGACTGATTCCTGTAAGGGATTGTTGTATAAAGATATAATGTATGACTGATTCCTCTAAGGCATTGTTGTATGAAGATATTATGTATGACTGATTCCTCTAAGGCATTGTTGTATAAAGATATAATGTATGACTGATTCCTGTAAGGCATTGTTGTATGAAGATATCATGTATGACTGATTCCTCTAAGGCATCATTGTATGAAGATATTATGTATGACTGATTCCTCTAAGGCATTGTTGTATAAAGATATAATGTATGACTGATTCCTCTAAGGGATTGTTGTATAAAGATATAATGTATGACTGATTCCTCTAAGGCATTGTTGTATGAAGATTTAATGTATGACTGATTCCTGTAAGGCATCATTGTATAAAGATATAATGTATGACTGATTCCTGTAAGGCATTGATGTATGAAGATATAATGTATGATTGAGTCTTCTAAGGCATCATTGTATGAAGATATAATGTATGACTGATTCCTGTAAGGCATTGTTGTATGAAGATATAATGTATGACTGATTCCTCTAAGGCATTGTTGTATGAAGATATAATGTATGACTGATTCCTCTAAGGCATTGTTGTATAAAGATATAATGTATGACTGATTCCTGTAAGGCATTGTTGTATGAAGATACAAAATGTATAATGTATGATTGATTCCTCTAAGGCATTGTTGTATAAAGATATAATGTATGACTGATTCCTGTAAGGCATTGTTGTATGAAGATATAATGTATGATTGATTCCTCTAAGGCATTGTTGTATGAAGATATAATGTATGACTGATTCCTGTAAGGCATTGTTGTATAAAGATATAATGTATGACTGATTCCTGTAAGGCATTGTTGTATGAAGATATAATGTATGACTGATTCCTCTAAGGCATTGTTGTATAAAGATATAATGTATGACTGATTCCTGTAAGGGATTGTTGTATGAAGATATAATGTATGATTGATTCCTCTAAGGCATTGTTGTATGAAGATATAATGTATGATTGATTCCTCTAAGGCATTGTTGTATAAAGATATAATGTATGACTGATTCCTGTAAGGCATTGTTGTATGAAGATATAATGTATGATTGATTCCTCTAAGGCATTGTTGTATGAAGATATACTGTATGGCTGATTCCTGTGACGCATCGTTTTATACAAGTGACAGGTACGATAGATTCTTCCCATGCATCTTTGTATTACTCGAAGTATTTAACTTGGTGAGATTGGCTTTATGTATTGATGTAATATTAAATTAATATTTTTGTAAACGACTAACAATATACAGTTTATCAACCTGAAAATTCTCTGGACTTCTGATACTAATAAAACGGAGACCTTCACTGAGATAGCTGTGTCAGTGGAGTATTTGTTAACAGCGTGTGCAATATTGTTGTTGAATAAAAAAAAAAAAAGAGATTGGCTGAATGTATGGTGGTCATGATTTCTGAAGGATAGGGCTTGTATAGATTAATAGGGATTTTAAGGTTTTGATGGATAGGGCCTACATAAATGCATTGGTGTACCACCATCCATAAACCCTCTAGGGAAGACACTAAAACGTATCACAAAATCCTACAGCATTATTATATGAAGGACTTAGGTATTATATATGAAAAATTCATCATTTATTAAAATATGATAAAGTTATAATGGATAACAGATTTCTCCGTTGGTATCATAGTTTAAAGGTATCCCAGTTGATAGCTTCCTCTAATGCATCTATGTGTTTTAAGGTATCATGTCTGACAGATTCCTCTAGGGCATCTGTGTATAAAAGTATGTCTGCGCTGATTCCACTAATGCATCATTTATGACAGATTTCCTAAAAGCATCACTATATAAAGATATAATGTCTGATAGATTCCACTAAGGCATTGTTGATTAAAGGTATCATACAATATTGATGACAGGTTCTATAAGGCACCATTCTATATAAGGGTTTTGTAAGACAGATTCCCCAAAGGCATCATTATATAAAGGTATCATGTGTGATAGATTCCTCAAAGACATCATTAAATTAAAATAATATATAAAGGTATCATGTCTAAGGTATGACATATTCCACTTATGCAGTTATCATACAATACTACATGTCAGAATCCTCTAAGACATCACTGCATAAAGTTATCATACAAGACTATATACTACTATGACAGATTCCAATAAGTCATCATTGTATTAAGGAATTAGTGTATGACAGCCCCCCCCCCCCCCCAAGGCATCACTGTATAAAGGTATCATACTATATTACATAACAGATTCCTATAAGGGATCATTGTACTCAGGAATCATGTCTGACAGATCCCCCTAAGGCATCGTTGTATAAAGGCATAGTGCTTAAAGTTATTATACAATTTTAGTGTCAGATTCCACAAAGGCATCATTATGTAAAGATATCATGTGTGACCTGTTCCTCTGTGGCAGCATTGTGTAAATATATCATGTATTACAGATTTCTCTGAGGCCACACCAAATAAATTACTTGTTCTTTAGATTCGCTCGCCCCTAAAAAATCAGTTTCAAAGTAAAAATAAAAAATTCTACTCATGATTTCTTCAAGATTTCGCGCTTCATTTTTATTCAGCATTACTGTATCAATTTTTTCAGTACATTTTACTTGTATCTATAAATTTTTATTTAGTTTCAATTAAAAATTTTACAAGTGTTATCAGATCTGGCTCAGATCATCCCTGTTGACACAAAGAAGCTAGGATGTTATAATGACAGATTCCTATAAGGCATCATTGCATAAAGGTATTATGTCTGACAGATTCACCAAAGGCATCATTATGTCTGATAGATTCCTCTAAGGCATCTGTGTATAAAGTTTTCATATCATATACTTCATGACAAATTCCTATAAGGCATCATAGTATTAAGGAAAAGTGTATGACAGATTCCCCCACGGGATGGGGGTAGGGGGGGGGTCTTCGGTAAAAAGTGCTTAGAGGTGTGTCGCTGGAATTTGAAAAAACACCTCCAATTCATATATTGCCCAAGACCAAAATTATGACCCATTCATATATTTGTGCATTAAGTCATATACTTATCTGAAATTGCCGGCCCAGTTATATAGTTGGCTCTAAATTGTATGCCCAGTCATATATTATGCTCTTAATTTTCGGCCCAGTCATATATTTTGACCTAAATTTCCGACCCAGTCATACATATTTGACAATTTGAAAAAGCGACACATTCCAGCGGCACGTCTGTATATACCTTTATATAGGTAGTGACCCCCGTGGATTCTCCTAATGTATCGCTGTATAAAGTTACCATACAAGACTGCATGACAGATCCTAATAAGGCATCATTTCATAAAGGTATCATGTTTGACAGATTCCTCTAAGGCTTCATTGTATCAAGGCATCGTGTCTTATAGATTCCTCAAAGGCATCTTTGTATAAATTATTATACAATATATACTATATAAAGGATCCTATAAGGCATCATTGTAGCTATTAAGGAAACGTGCATGACAGATTCCTCCAAGGCATCGCTGTATAAAGGTATCATACTATATTACATAACAGATTCCTATAAGGGATCATTGTATTCAGGAATCATGTCTGACAGATTCCCCTAAGCCATTGTATAAAGGCACAGTGCATAAAGTTATTATACAATATTAATGACAGATTCCCCAAAGGCATCATTATGTAAAGATATCATGTGTGACCCATTCCTCTATAGCAGCATTGTGTAAAGGCATATGAAAATATCATGACACTCTCAGTTCCCGGCCCTCTTACTTCTCCTCTCCACCCCTTAAAATCTATGTCAGATAACAAAACTTGCAGTGATTTTTACCCCCACCCCAAACCATTTGAATTAAGTTTTTTATCATACATTGAACTTTTGATCTCGTTCCTCAAGGTAACCATTCAATTTCCAAAAATGGAATTCCAAATTTAGTTAATTTCGTGAAAGAATCTAAGATCTGATTTTTTTGGAAATGTATCTAGCAACCATGCATATTAATAACTATTAATGTCACAAGACCTAGGCTTACCGTTCAATTTCCAAAATTGATATTCCAACTTTGGTAAATTTACACTTAATTAGTAGAACATGTAAGCATAAAAACAGTTCACTATATGTATTTCATTGGTCATTTGTGTTTTGCCATTCATAGCACTGGCTGAATTAGTTAAAAAGAAGAAATGGTAGTGAAACAGTGAAAACATGTTACTGTTCTTTTGTGGACGAGAATTAGTTTAATTCTGATGTTTGGAAAAACTTCTTTGGCTAATTTGCTGCTATGTTCAGTTGGTGAACTGTCAACCCCTCCCTACATGCCAACCTCTGGAACTGCCAATGTGGGAGGTCTCCCGCTCAGCAAAACTGCTCAGGGGGAGATTTTTTGTAGCGATGTTTTTTCGCAGTAAAACCAGCATTTATCACCTGTATTCAATCAAAAGGGCTATTAAGAATGCATGCACATCCACAAGTATTCGTGCATTTGTATTTTGAACTATACATGCAATTTTACAACAATGGTTTGTTTTGTTTTGTGATTCCTAATTTGTTTTATCATAAATAGTGTACAGCCTAGCTTTACTAAATTCTGCGTGTGTTTAAAGGGAGATGCTAGGTGATTTTTTTAATCTTTATTCAAGAGATGCTAGGTGATCGTTTTGATTAGATACATTAAGTCTACATAAATTTAAGGTTCTGTATAGGGTCTATAAAACTTTCAAAATCTAAAAACAAGTGTAATTAAAAATCCAGATTTACAAACTTAAGTCTATTTTTTTAGTGGGAAAAATCTCAACTATAAGTCAACTCCTTCGAATGCTTATCTTCACACGTCGATATGCAACAATATACGATTTGAACTTTAAAATTATCAGAAAAAAACGTATTTATTCAAAGTGAATTATCAAGGGAAACAACTCGAAATTAAACTTTAGACATACCATAAATTTTACACAAAAAACGTAGTTGTTTCATGTTATACAAACTCTTTTCAAGTTATTATTGAAAGAAAAACTTGTGATTGTTGAATATTTTTTATAAAACAAAAGCCCCCCCCCCTACATTTTACAAATTGTATGTAACTGTATTATATATAACGACAGTTTTCTCTACAGCATCTATGGTTTAATTGTTTGCAGACAATAAAACAAAAATAATAATATGAAATACAAAAAGATTTTATATGGTCCATTCTGGAAAATAATATTCATAGAAAAATATCAGAATCACACGTTAAAGCATTTTACACAAGCTATATAATATAGTATATATATAGCGATTCTATCAGAATTTAATTTCCTTACCATCGCACATATATTTGCTCATTTGAACTTCTAGTTTGAAGACGTTTACACAATCTTTTGTAAAGGTCTATTTCTTGGAGTAATATTACTTTTTTTAGTGAAGCAAAATTAATCAATTTCCATTTCCGGTTTATCAATGGTTCCTTGAGGGAATGACTATGGACTAATTCCTCATGGGAACTTGTCAGCGTGACAATCTGTCTCCTGCGATTAGATTCGAACTCGCAACCTCAGATTTGAGACATATGTGTTAATTAGATCTATTTCTTTGCGTTCCGTTATATTAAGGGGGTTTCCCTTACTTGGTATAATTTCCCGGGTTATGTCTTTGCACGGGCGGTTTCGGTTGAGGGTATATAAGGAATTTGTATGGGTCTGTTTGATTAATGCGACGTTTGTTACAAAGTTAGAAAGGACGTGTTGTTATATATTCCAGTTGTTTGCGTTAGCTTTCTAGTTAAAAGTATTCGGTTAGTGAAATGTCCGTTTCAGGTGATGAAATAACTGTCGATAATCATACAAATGTGCAGAAACCAAAAGATGCTAATGAGTTCAGTGCAGTAGACGCAGTAAGTTTATTCAACACCAAGATAGACATTGCTTTAGACAAACAGCGTTCCTCCATAGTATCAGAACTGCAAGAAAAGCTGCAGGTAAACACGGATATTAAAGCGGGAGGGATAAAAATCCAGTTTTCTTTCAATCAAGAGAGACTCAGTAATCTTGACCGCCTCAAAAACTTTTTGTCAAGGGGAGCGTGGAAGTTTTCGAGTTGATCGATTCAGAGAAGAAGGCCCTTTCTCATCGTAATAAATTACTCAGAATAGCAGACCGACATGGTTGGGGACGGTTAAAGAATACGCTGATAATGATCTTATTGACAATAGCGAGGACGCCTCCAAGTTACGGGCAGCCATTTTTAGAGCCTCCAAGAAGAGGCAGACTCCCTATGACAGAAATCAACCCACACAGTCATCTTATCGGCGTACTAGACCAGGAGTTTTCGACGGCATGTCGAATAACCAGCTTTTTCTCGGCTCTCAAAACTACGGCCAGCGCCAAATCTTCACTCCAAGACCACAATTTCCAAACTACAGACAAAACTTCGCTCCAGGTGCGAACGTTACCTGCCACTACTGTAACCTGCCCGGGCATTTCGCCAAGTTCTGCCCCTACACAGCCCAATTGCAACGTAGACAACCAGCTGCCGCTACAGTCACCAGCCCAGAACCTTACAACAAACAGCAGTAAAGTTGAGTATTCTAATTTTATACTTTTAGATGAACTATCCGAGTTTGACAATAATTTTTGTTTAAAGTCGAAAACTGTTAAAAATAGTCTTAAGAATTGTTTAGAATTTTGGAGAATTATTTTAAAACCGTCAGACTAAAACTATATTCAGACAATCAGAATGTGATTAGAATTGTTCAAGTGGGCAGTATGAAGTCACCGCTTCAGTGCCTGGCGTTCTCTATTTTTAACACCTGTCTTCTTTTTAATATTGATTTATCAGTTGCATGGGTGCCCAGACTCCAAAATTGTACAGCTGATTTTGAAAGCAAGTTCTTCGATTTTGACGATTGGGGCATACATCAGCGTATATTCAGATATTTTGAAAAATTATGGGTCCCTTTACTTGCGATCTATTTGCTAAGAGCAACAATTACAAAGTTGCAAAATATTATTCTTTATTCTGGACGCCAGGCACTAGCGGGGTTGACGCTTTCGCTCATAATTGGGCACTTGAGAATAGCTGGATAGTTCCACCTGTACATTTGATCAAAAGGACTATTAGATATCTAATTTTTTGTAGAGCTAAAGGTGTACTGGTTTTACCTAAATGGATATCAGCCTCTTATTGGCCATCGATTGTTGATATGAATGGAAAATATTTACCTTGCATTGTAGACTCCGTAGAATACAAATATCCTACGAACTTTTTTACACCAGGTTCAGATAAATCTAGCATTTTCGCTACTCAGACTTTTCAAAGTAGCGTTTTAGTATTACGTTTTGACGCTAGTAGCATTTGAATATTTTTCATGTTTATTAACGCACTTATGTTGGTTTCGAGTTAAGTATAACAAGAGAGGACTGCACTCTATATTATTGCCAAAAACTAATAATGCACGTATATTGACACGAAATATGAAATATGAAATATTTGTGGAGAACTGTGCTCCCTACAAGAGAAGACTGCACTCTCTATTTTTGCCAAACACTAGTATTGCACGTATTTTGACACGAAATATGAAATATGAAACATTCGTAGAGAACTGTGCTTCCTATAAGAGAAGACTGTACTCTGTTTTTGCCTAACACTAGTAATGCATGTATATTGACATGGAATATGAATATGAACTATTTGTGGAGAACTGTGCTCCCTACAAGAGAAAACTGCACTCTCTATTTTGCCAAACACTAGTAATGCATGTATGTTGACACGAAATATGAACTATCCTGGAGAACTGTGCTCCCTATAAGAGAGGACTGCGCTCTCTATGGTTTTTGTATAAATGGAATATGACAGGAGAACTGTACTCCTATTAAAGAGAGTTTTGCACTTTTATATAGTTACAATTTATGCACGATTTCACATTCTGATTAATGAAAAGATTGTTTGCTTTGAGCTATCTTGCCTATACGTTGTTGTTCTTTTGTATATTCACAAATACATGTACATATTTATATTATTTTCCCTTATGGTTAACTTTCATATGCCTGTATCATTTATTATTCTGATAATTTTTTACAGAATCTACACGCTTGGTAGCCATTGGAAAGACATGAAAAGATACAAGTCTCATACTAATTTGTCTGGATCTGTACACGCTCTTCCTGCCATAGTTAAAAAACGCTAGATCTACTGCAACGAACAAAAAATATGACTTATATTTTGAAAAATTCCGAAAATGGTGTATTCAGAACTATTTTTCTTTTTTACCTGCATCGGTGTCTTCAGTTGCATTGTTTTTAGGAGGACTTATACAACAAAAAGTTTCCGTTTCAGTTTTGGAAGCTTATTTTTATTCTATTAACTGGCAACATAAGATTTCCCTCAACATCAATCCTTGTTAGATGATTTTATTACACTTATTCTGGAAGGCGGAAAACGGATGTTGGGCAAACCTTTGAACAAAAAGGAGCCTATTACAAAAGATATTTTGTTAAAATTAGTTCAACACTATACAGTAGAAAAACATAATTTATTATTTTTGCGCACTTGTGTCTTGTGTCTTCTAGGGTTTTCTGGGTTTTTAAGATATAGCGAGCTAGCAAATATTCGGATGTCTGATTTGGATTTTAAATTAAATTTTTTGGAGATTAAAATTCCAAAAACTAAAACTGATTTATACAGGAGAGGTAATTCAGTTATTATTGCGAAAACACGCAACGAGCTTTGTCCCGTTTTCTGGTTAAGGAAATATATTGCGTTAGCAGGTATTATAGAGAACTCCGACGAATTTCTTTTTACTGCCATAAACTTTATGAAAATTTCTGGCAAGTACAAAGCTAATAAGTCTAAACCCCTTAATTATACCAGATGTAGGGAGATTCTACGGTCAGCACTCAAAGATATAGGTTTGGATAGTTCTCTTTACGCCCTTCATAGCCTTAGAAGTGGCGGGCAGCTGCTAATAACAAGGTTCCTGACCGCCTACTCAAAGTTTATGGGCGTTGGGCTACAGACAGAGCTAAGGACGGCTATATCAAGGTTAGCATTGAACAAAAGCTTTCGGTATCCTTAAATTTGGGTTTGTAATTTCCTCTTTTTCTTATAACCCCCTATGCTATGCGATCTTTGTAACGAACGCACAACCTATTTTCTTGTTTGTTGTTTATTTTAGTTAGATCAGAAAATATTTATTTTAGTACGAATGAAATGAGGTAGAAAATAATAATAATGATCTAGACCACGTTACATGTAAGTAAATGAGGTATGGTAAATGAGTCAACATTCTACCAGACTGAATATGGTAACACATTTATATTTTCAAGAGGTTTTTGGATGGTTTTCAAATACATGCATGATTATTTTTAATCAATAGAGCTAGTACATATATAATATTGCTGGCAGTAAACAGTTTGACGCTTGTTCTTATGTTCTTCAAGCGTTTGCCTTTTAACATTGTGTAATAATTCACTCTACATTTAATTTCAAATAATCCTTTCTCTTTTTTTCCTCGTTTCATGTATTTTGATTTTTCTCTCTTTACGATAAGGGCCTCGGTGGCCGAGTGGTCTAGGTAGTTCGTCATGACTACTAATAATCACTAGCCTGTCAACGCTGAGGTTGTGAGTTCGAATTTCACCTGTGGCGGGGTGTGTTCGACTTCGATATTAATTGACAAGGTTTGACAATTTTCCTACCGAAGGTCGGTGGTTCTCTCCGGGTACTCCGGCTTCCTCCACCAATAAAACCTGGCTGCCGCGAAATAGCCAAATGTGCTGAAAACGGCGTAAAACCCCAACTAAACAAACAAACAAACCCTTTATGATATGATTAGTTAATAAGATAAGTTTATCAGAGGGTTTCGTAAACTATTTAAGGTAATGTTTTGTTGTAAAAATGATTTTCAGCATGTTTGTATAATTTATTTATTAAAATCAACAAGATATTGGGTCAGCATCCCATGTTATAGATTCATAATCTCTACAGATCATTGATGATTAATATCGTATATCACAGTAAGCGGCCTCCGGCAATATTGGTGTAAAAATCAAAATTCGGGTTTAGTAATCCATTGATGAATTTATTACCTACTACATGTAGATGAATAATATCGGATAGGGGGTTAATATTAAGGTGAAACATTATTCTCCAAGCGATTTCCCGTCCTGTATGAAACCAACCCAACTACACACTTTGGTGTGCCCTAAATGTCATCGACAAAATAAAGTGGATGATTCAACGATACTTACAGAATAATACATGGTGAAATCCGTATCAACCCGAGTAACCCCGACGACTGATATTGGTCGAGGGTTGATACGGCATGTTATTAGGTTTTTGATATGTATCGTTCACTTTATCATATATTTCAAATGGAGACTTGGTCAAGAGTATGCGATACGAGGTATGTGATACCGTATATATAATACAGGGTATGCAATACAGTTTTAAGTAAGCGTATGTATTAAGAGATTGACAATTCTAAGAAAAACTACTAAATATATGTAATATGTAATAAAACTCTATATCCAACAGATGATTAATTATAGAAATTAAAAAGGACTTACCTTTGTTAACAAGGAGCCAGGCGAATGGAAACGTAGATATGACATAGGTTATAGGTCCCCAGTTTACAAATAGAGCTATATCACTATCAGTCCAATTAAACGCCTCCTCGCTTGACGCTGCTATTGGACCCCAGGTGTTCCATAATCCTCCTTGCATCATTGCGGACAAGCAAAACACAATTAAAATATACCATCTTCTTTTGTATGTTTTTGTTTCCAGTTTTTTGTTTGTAGCATCGTTTGTTTGTATTGGTTTGGTCGTATCTATTGTACAGTGTTCGTTTATTGATATTTGTAAGTCTACTTCCGGAGATATTGAATCATATACATCTCTACTGTCTTTTTGAATTAAGGGTTCTTTCAGGGAATGATCCATTTTTGTCTATTCCTAAATGAAAAAAATATCAAAAAGATATACAATGTATAAATGATGGTATTTTGATATATCATGTTATTTCCGTTACATTTAATAAGTATTTTTCCATCCCCTCTCCTTTTCCGAAGATTTAACTTTTAAAATGTATTCCTGTATTCACCAGGTACATGTGCAATAGCTAATGCCGCAAAGGCGGCATATTTTGTTTTTATTTCTCAGTAAAAAATACTTTAATGTAGCTTATTTGGATCGAAAAGAATTACCTTTCCTTGTTAAACGGCAGGACAGTCCCCTTAATTCAATATTTTCTTACACAACTGTATATTGATTGTTTCAGAAACGACCGATTTCTAATAAATATTGAACATGCGCCTTATTTAATAGTCCAACTCACAAAAAGTGTATCCTTGTTGGAAGCATATGTATATGTACAATACTGAGAATTATTTCATATCGGTTAAAAATAAGCTTCTCTTATTGGATAAAAAGAGGCCACATGACATTCATTATTCTTCAGTAATAAATTCCAGCGGTCATTATCAGAACAAAACGGACCGGAAAACCGGTCATTATCAATCACTTTTATATGATAATGACCGGTGGGGCGTGGTTTGTCTATTTGAGTGACGTAACGTAATAAAACGCAATAAAATTATAGAAAACTTTATTTTGTATTTAATATATTACTGAAAATTGCACTCAAATGAATGGCAGTGACTTATAGTCATTTAAAACTATGACCGGTCTTCACTCTTTCCTATATAAATACATAAAGTTGAGGTTACTTTAAACAATTTGAATTTATGAATTATTATTAAAACATGGTTTCTCAATGAAATAAACATAATAGTTATTGAAAACTGGTCATTATCGTGATATATGGACAGCCCGTAGGACAGTGGTATTGACTGCGACAGTGATAATGACCTCGCCTTCGGCTCAGTCATTATCACTGTCTCAGTCAATACCACTGTCCTGTGGGCAGTCCATATATCACGATAATGACCAGTTTCTCAATAACTATTATGTAAATAAAATATTTTGCCGTCTAACCAGCGTTACCGGTTGAAAATGGTCGTATTTCGTGGGTATATTGAATAAATGTAAGGATATAAGGTAAGTATGAAGTTGCATCTCTTCTAGTCTAGAAAGAATTGTTATTATGACATACTAAAATATCACAATTTATTATCAAATTCATATTATATACAATATATAACTAATTTATGCATATTTCTTATAATCTCGTGATTTCTTATTGTCAAATATGTTACTGTACCTGACCATGATGAACAACTGTAAGATTGCTACGAAAACCATGTTGAAGCTGTTATTTTCAGGCTGTTATTGTCGGTTAGCTTCAACATAGACAAATCCGCACACTACTGGACAAGATAACTTCACGGAAATAATATCAAAATAGATCTAGCTTTAGAAAGGATATGGAAAGAAACTCCAATGAAGGCATACAGACAACTTAATACAAGGAATATAAATGGAAATTGTGCGCTGTTACAGAACGACTAAAACGAATTAACTACAAAAGTCTAACAAAACCAAATACAAAATATAAACAAAACAAAAACAGTTAAAAGTTAAAATTACTCAACGTTTCGGCCTATATGGCATTGTTCTAGGGCAGGAAGAAATTAACTAGAGGCTACAAGGAGCATGTATCGCTCAACTGGAAAACTTTTGCGAAAAGTTGACGAAAAAACCCGTAATATATGTAAATAAAACTAATCATGTATCTACAGGAAAAATTTGAGCCACTAACAGCTTCAAATGAAGCTATATTCAACTTGGCCATTTAAAATGAAATTTATATTTTTTGTAGCGGTGGGCATTTTGGATGGAGGCCGGATACAAATCTGAGAGGGGACTACCCAGGGACCATACTGGTGAAGTTTGGTTTAATTTGGCTTAGTGGTATCTGAGGAGAAGATTTTTAAATGAAAAGCTAACGACGACGAACGGACGACGGACGCCAAGTGATGACAACAGATCAGCCTGGTCTTTGTCCAGGTGAGTTGAAAAGATGTCGAATCTTTGAAAGCCAGAGCAAGACTGAGTCCGTACATAAAAAGTAAACAATAAGAAGTACCCAGTATAATCATGATATACAGTAACCATTTTGTCATTTTTCTGGAGAGAGGATCAAGTTGTCTCTGTGTGAAACATAAAACAAAAATTTAATATAGACTGAAATAGTTAAAAAAAAAAAGTAATGACTTTGCATCCTTACCTGGTAATCATCTGATGTTTTATTGACCTCACACATGTCCCATACAAATAGGCCAGATACATCTAATTGTCTGAAACATTTTAAATGTGCTTATCTGATGTATCAATATTATACAGATAACATGACCCTGTGACGTTTCTATAATCTGTCACTATTAAAAAAAACAATTACATATATATTAATAAAAAATGCACCTGTTAGGTACACTTGCATGGTAAAAGAACAACGAAAAAGTACTGGACAGCAAAGAACCAGTAACTCAGGTTCTGTAATATTGACGGAATGAGACGATGGGTCATCATATATTTGAATATAATTGACCCTTTGTTTTGTTTCATAATCAATTCTCACTCCTTCTTTTCTTAATTGATGTGATAATTCATTTTGGAACTTCGAGAATAAATACTTTTTTTTTTATTAAAATTTCGTGAATAAATTCTAGTTTTGTTAAAATATTTAAAGTGGTTAACTTAAAAAAATTACATATTTGTGTTTTAGATTTTGAAAAAAAAGTAACTGATCAATTGTTACTTATACATTATATTTTATTTATTTTATTTCAGCCATTATGCAAATTGAATAAAGAATCATTTCAGCCTTATCTTGGCAACCATTTAGGAAATTCAAAATTCAGTTCAGTTTCTAAATTCACTGACAGATAATATCCCCGAAATGCAGCTTATCTGGTGCACAAAATGATCATTTTTGTAGGGATACTTAGCATTTGACCTATAATAAATTAAGGTCATTGATAATTTTAGTCTGTTTACCTCAGATAAGAGTGATACGCAGTAATTTTATACAATATCATAAATGTCGAACTCACGTGTCCTACAATAAAGATTTTAGGTAATTAGTTAATTGAACACATAGTTAGCAAATGAAAATTAAAAATTAATGTGAAAGACTTATTAAACGTCACCTGACATTCATTAGAGAAGTTAAGTTTAGAATAAATACACGTACGTGGTATTACACGTACATACGTTTACAGAATTGAGATTTAAAAAAAAACGCATTCGTGTAAAATTAAAACTTGCATTGGCCAACCTGCCAGTGAATTACAGATTTTGCTTGTTTTACTCGCCACAATCATGGTGACAGTGATATTTTTAACCTGAATAGCTTCACTAATAGCTAATGAAAAACAATTTTTCGTTTTGAGAAGTAAGACTTGGGTAGAATTGTTCAGCTCTTGGAATTTAACTTTGTACCAGACAAATAAAATTCTTTGATTCCAATTTTGATGCACAAGATGTGCACATTTCGTCGATTTAGGACTCAGTTGTACTCATGGCCTAAAATGGTGAAAACCAAAACAACAATCCAAAGAGTTGAAGAGAAAATTCAAAATGCCAAAATGACCAAAAGGGCTAAAGCCAAAACCATCTAAGGACAGAGCTACCAAGTTTAAAATTGTACATGTATTTTTCTAACTAAACCAGCTAAAGTAAACTAAATATTACGAATTAGCAGAAATGACATCTGTGGGAATGTCCCAATCACCATCAAAATTCTTTATTTTGGTTCTGTTTTGCTGAACCTGTATTATTCTAAAGCCTTTTTTGCTTGGCCTCTTTTTACCATCCATGTCCATTAATGAACTATCATTCCTCTATGATTCTAACTGCTTAGAATTAGAATATACATATATTTGAGCTTAAACTTACAGTTAATGAGAAACGGACTCAACCAGGAAACTAAACGCAATCACTAGACCATAAAATGAGGCCAAAGTCAGGCGAAATGTGTTAAACATTAATATATATTAAAATTACGTGTAATTTAATAATCTAAGATACGTTGCAGGCATTATGATAGGTAGAGAAATCTAACACATACTTACAATATTAATCGAGAAAAACAACAGATATATATTTATATGTCGAAGTATATGTTAGGTAACTTTGCAGAGAAGTACGATTTCGGAAAAAAGTGAAAACATAATATTGTATACTTACGAGAAGTTATGACAAGAAGACAAAATACCACACTCTAAACAGGCTTCATAATGTTTTTTCGTGTAGAAACGGTTTATCGTATAACATGAGGGTTAAGTATTAAAGTTTTAAATACAGTATAAATATCGCAATGAGACAGTCCTCTATTTCCAGCTGTTGGGTACAATGTATACGACAGAAAGTAGTCTAGTCCTTTAGGTTTTCTTCTTCGTTTTGCATATAGCATTTTGCATATCATCAATTTAAATGAGCTTGAACTAAAAGATACTACAATTAACTTACATGTACTTGAATTTATTTTTCGAGATTGAAAACCTTGGGCAAAACAATCCGGCAAACGTGAGGACTTCAACTTTCTTAGTTTTTTCGGTCAAAATAAAAATTTGTTTCATTTTTAAAAGTAGAAATTGTTAATAATTCTGAAACTATTCATAATCTGATAAACATCACATTGCATGCTACAGCATAACTTGTCAAATATTTCCAGTATAACGTTTTAGAAACAATTTTAGGAAATTAAAATCTCTTGGGAAAGGTTTGGAGAGACTCAAAATCTTAATAAATTAATAAATTGGTATTGTATAATTCTATACATTGTAGACATTAAAAATGGGTAAGAATGAAAATTTAAGGTAAGAAAGCGTTGTTAGAAATCTTAAAAATACAAAGCGGATGTTAATATTTTTTCATGAAATGAAATGAAATTATTCACCTTAAGCATTTTTGTCAAGTGTAACATGGTCGTAGTAATGGATATGTAGTTCGTAAGGTTTATATAACCATACGAAAACAAATATATATCAAAAATGGAACATTAAGCAGATAAATCGTCATATCAAATCGAATAAAGATATCAATATACATGTATTTATCAATACACATATGTTATGTATACAAATGTATTGCAGTCCTATCTCTCATTCGTTATTCATTGAATATGATTCTGTTTATATTTTGCTTATTTACGTTTTGTCGGAATACAAATGAATAAATGAATGTAAATTTATCCGAAGTTTAACAGGATTGTGACAAAATGGAATCAGAAGCTGATTCACTGCTCCCAAATAAAAAAGGATTTAAAGAAGACGGTGCGTTAATCAATGCAGACGACAATTTTCCCAAAACCAAGGTATACAAACGTCGTTGGTATGTAATGGTGGTGTTTTGTTTGACTGCCATGTCTCAGGGAGGATCCTGGAGTGTTTATGGACCAATTTCTGCTAGTACAGAACGTGCATTTGGGTGGAAAGATTCTGATATAGCACTACTCACAGCATGGGGACCTATATCATATCTGATATCAACGATTCCGTTTGCCTGGCTTATAGAAGCAAAAGGTAAAGACATGTACCTAGTATTCTACCTGTACCGTTTGCATGGTTACAAAGAAAATATAAATGCCGACATAAAGCCCTTTTTATTATAACATAAACATTTGCATCATATATAATTCAAATCACTCCAACAACGTTGGACTTTCAAAGGTAACATTTAATGCTTAATATATTGATATTAATGACAATAAAATTAAATTCTCTGTAGAAATAAAAGATAATTTATTTTTTAAAATCCATAGACACAGTTCATTACAAGTATATAAACTTGAACTATGTAAATTCAAGCAGACTTATATATTAATATTATTATGCTAGTTATAATTTATACACTGTGACAAAGATAAAATGGACATCAATTATACAAGCCTCGGAAAAACAATATTAAAGCAATGAAATAAAGACGATTAATGATTACAGCAAAATAAGGAAAAATGCCCTAAAGGAGACACAGAACACGACAACACAAAAGGTAAAACATTTTCAAGTTATCAACCCAGCCGCCCAAATAGCAGCACCGCCAAAGTGATTGCAAATACATGTGTAAAATATGATTGTTTTAACAAACTGGTCAATGAGAATTTAAACAACGTACCAGAGCAGCTGTATATAAAATGAAACAAATTAATATAAATGTAATTTTTGATATTGAGAAAGATATAGGACACATAATCTATCGTTTCAATCATTTTTCATCGCAGGCATTAGAGTAGCGTCCCTTACAGCCTCTCTCTTAATCGTACTCGGTGCAATAGCAAGATGCATTACAACAACAACGCCATATGTTACCTGGTAATTATTTTAGCTTTATATGTGAAGAAACATTTGTTTTATCTGTACTGTTTCTGAAGAAAATTTCCTCAAAATTTCAATACAAACAAAGTCATACAATTAGTAAATATAAATATAAAATACTAGTCAGTGTTTCATAGAAATAGAAAATAAAGTGTTCTTTAATGATATTAACAATTATTATATTATACATTTATTACACTTCTATGAGAACAAAATGAGGTTTTAATGGGCAAAAAAGTAATATTGAACGAAGCGTAGCTGAGATCAATATTACCTTTTGCGCTCCGTAAAACCGGCTGGTATTTTTGGTTATGAGTACTTCTTGTTTTAAAATAAGTTTGTTTTTTGGTCTTCCAAATGTTTCGGTTTTAATGCTGCTAATGAGAGGTAACTCCTTGAAATGCGTCCTATTATGGCATGGTATTGGTTGCAAAAATTTGATATTTTTCATTTAAATGCAATAGTTTTTATTTAATTGGTATATTTCTTCATTTAAATGCAATATTTTTTATTTAAATGGTATATTTTTTCATTTAAATGCAATATTTTTCATTCAAATGGTATAATTTGTCATTCAAATGCAATATTTTTTATTCAATTGGTATAAATTGTAATTTTAATGCAATATTTTTTATTCAATTGGTATAAATTGTAATTTTAATGCAATATTTTTTATTCAATTGGTATATTTATCGTTTTAACTTTAATTTGCAATGTTTCGTAGTTTTTTTTATTTATATGCAATAATTGCATTATGGGAAATTGTTTGAAGTCACAAGGTCAAAAATGCCTGAACGTCTGGGGTAACCAGGACGATTTTAAAGTGGCCTCGCGCCCCGGATACGGCGCTGCATTCTTATTATATTTTCTTTCGTTTTTCCTATCGCTGCGTCACGCATTCTGGCGAAGGGTAGCCCTCGAGCTTTAAAAGAGCCCTTCTCGCCCGCGTGTCGGAGTGACGAAAAACTTTTTTTTTCCTTTCGAACACACAAAGAAAATCACTCGAGGGTGGAGCATGGTCTCCGATGCCGTATTTATCCTCCAGGCCAGTCCGTCGTCTCTGTTGCCAGCGACGAGACCCGGCCGCAAACATGAGAAAGAAACTACTCTAGGCGGTGGATCACTCGGCTCGTGTGTCGATGAAGAGCGCAACCAGCTGCGTGAATTAATGTGAATTGCAGGACACATTGAACATCGATATCTTGAACGCACATTGCGGCTTTGGGTCACTCCCGAAGCTACGCCTGTCTGAGGGTTGGTTGAACATCAATCGCAAAGTTGCCTGTGTCTTTGCGCCTTGGGCCGTCGAAGCGACCGTACTCGGTTTCGCTCCGACGCCTCAAATACAGACCGGTGTCTCCTTTCCGTGCCGAAGGGACGCATGCCTATCGTCGATTGCCTATTTTGTCGACGCATCTTACTCCCAATTTTATGGTGCACGGAGTCGGCGTTGCCTGGGGGAAATGTCTGGAGACCCGACTACTGCCGGGGGAGGGAGAGAGAATCTCTCTCGCTCTCTTTTTTCCATCTCCGACCTCATATTTCATTTAAATGAAGAAATATACCAATTAAATAAAAAATATTGCATTTAAATGACAAATTATAACATTTGAATAAAAAATATTCCATTAAATGACAAATTATACCATTTGAGTAAAAAATATTGCATTTAAATGAAAAAATAAACCAATTGAATAAAAACATTTAAATGAAGAAATATACCAATTAAATAAAAAATATTGCATTTAAATGACAAATTATACCATTTGAATAAAAAGTATTGCATTTAAATGAAAGTATCAAATTTGTGCAACCAATACCATGCCATAAATAACGCCGATTTTGCATATGTAATACAAGCATTATTTTATTCTTGGTATTTGCCCCCGGGGCAATAACATCACACGAGGGCAGATAGATAACACGTTATCTACCCTCTAGTGAGAATCACCGCCTTCACTTATGCTCAGTTGTAAATAATCGTCTGGTCATTATTTATGGTGAATTAACCGTTCATCAATGTTCTAAGCAATTTCAAAAAGGGGCTTATAAAATCTTTTTGTAGATCTCGAGGAAAAACACAGGAACTGAAGTTGCATTCATTTGTTTGACTCTATACTCCAAGTGAAAGAAAAAGCACTGTTTAATAGCTGTAGCATTTTGTGAATGTGCACCTTATATTCAGGGAAGTCAAAAACCTGAAAAACGTGCTTGAAGACTGGAAAATCTAATTCAACAGTAAACTTATTTCTTGGTAGTGGCAAAATATGTTATAAATAGATTAAAGCATCGTCTTTCATATTGCCCGTGTTATCAGCCCTCGACTGATATTGTTCCTTGTGCTAAATCCCTCGGGGCCGATATCAAGATCTCGGGTTTATAACAGGGTCAATATGAAAAAGACCATGTATTAATCTATTAATATTGGAACGAAATTCCGAATTCCTCCGACGTCAAATGGTTTTTGTCGTATTGTTCCACGGTCAACGCCTATATTTTTAACAAAAAGGCCGCTTGGGAATAATACAGAAATACAGTTTGAAAGGTATATCTGATAAGTATAGAATATCTATCTATTCTACTGTACGGATAGGATATACGATAACGACAATTTTTGATGATTCTGATTTTTTTCCGATACGAATTTATAATAACAATGGTATATTGTACATCGTTAAATGTTTTTTTTAAAGGGCAAGTAATATTGGGCAGCTGTTAAATGGTTTAGCAGGTCCAATTGCATTTGGTGCCCCTCCAGTTCTGTCGGCTTTGTGGTTTCCAGCAGATCAGAGGACAACAGCGACAGCGCTAAATACAGTTTTAAATAGTGTTGGAACCGCTGTTACTTTTATTTTAGGTATAGTCCTCATTATTAGTGAATAAAATACATGTCTCCCAGTGAGAGTTTAACTTCAAGATAGCAAATAGCTGGCTACAACCGCTAGTTGCATTCAGATTACAGACAACGATAACTAGCTTGGTAGCTAGGGGTCAAATTAACAGCCCATTTACCACCTTTTTCTGAAAGGGAACAACCTTCAACACGCTTTTCAACTACATGTAGCTAGTTATCCTAAACTATTAAAGTTACCTTTTATTGAAAGCTAGAAGGCTTACTTTTACATGTTTTACTCTAAATAACACGTTTTATCTGTTAAAAATTTATTTCATGGAACAATTTCTTAAAAATATATTAGACAAATTTGTTTCTATGTGTATAGTATTGATAACTTTTTTATATATATTTCATTAGGCAGTTGTATTTATTTTTTTCGTCATTTTGAAATGCAGCCTTATTGATAGATTTTTTATTTTCTTTCAAGAGACGCATTTCAATTCATAAATATAATGGTAGCCTCGTAGAATGTGCTCAATATCTCCTTATCCGATGCTTTCTGTTACAATTTTACTATCTTATATCATTAGAATATGCGATTACTTCTATACAGTTTTCCTTTTGATCAAGTTTTGATATAGTAGGCTAAAAAAAGCTTTCTGACTAGTGTTCATCGATTGCTCGGCAATTATTTTCGGCAGGCGAAACCTATCCAGTCATTGAAAGCCTTTTGAAACTCAGTATTTAAAGTTACAATGTAGCTAACTATTGGTCAAAACGGGATTTCAATTTGATATCGTTTGCTACAAATGTAGCTATTGTTAAATTTAAATAATTTGCAACGTTCATTTAGCTTTGCTAAAACACTCTCCTTTTCGGAATCAACAAGGTAAAAAAACCATGTTAATACTTTCTTAATATGTTTCAAATTAAATCAAGTAAAGTGTAAAAAAAGCCTCTCAGACTTTCAAATTGGGAATATATTTTTTAACAATTAAAACGGGAAATTTATGAAAAAACAATTTATTATCTTTAAAGGTCCTGAATTGGTCCCAGAGAGAAAGGCATGTCCTGAAAATCAAACACTTCACAATAATAGTAGGTAAAGTTGATTTATTTCTATTTATTCATTAAATTCAATTTTTTACATATATGTATAGTTGGCTTAAGATAATGTCAGTATATGTTTTTTATTATATTGACCACGACTTTTTTTTTCGTTCTGCAATGCACTGCAAGGCATATGAAAGATTTGAAAAACATACAGTCTTTTGGTTTTCATTAATACACTTTAAAATAGCTACTTAATAATGCTCATTATTTAGGCCCACAGTCACTTTTTCTTAATATATAAATATATTGTTTCTTTCATATTACTTCATCCGAATGCAGTAAATAAATTGCGACTTTGACAAGATTATTTTTTTACCTAATTTTTTATTTAAACACAGCAAAAATGGTGAATCAAGGAACTACAGTTGTATGTCTAACTGTAAGTAAAATGTTAAAAATATATACAGTTTACAAGGAGTTAACGTAAAAAATGTTATAGTTTATATAATGTTTTATCAATGGTAGTTTTAATATTTTTTCTATAAATGTAAGATTTAAAAATAATTGTAATATTTGAAATTAAGACATACAAACTAATATTTACTAAAATAAAAGTACGTGAGTCGTTGTCTCCTATCCATATTTGATGATTGGAGATAGCATATATAGTGTCCGCTGGATTTTTCCCTGTTGCCTAGTCAATGGAACATGTATCAAAGATCCTTTGCCTCGAGTGCAAATTTTTTTATTTGACCATTTCTTTTTTTCTTCTTTTTTGAATGGTATACAATTTTTAAATATACATGGATTTCTGTTCTAGTTCTGCATTTTATCTTACCAATGGTCTCATTCCTTTATATTGTTTTAATATTGCAAAATTTTATTGAACATCTTGTTGACTGTTTTTAACTTACAGATACAAGAATTAAACTAGAACTTGATGATATTCAACGGTACATGTTATATGGTATGTAGTGTGTATTTTTTCCATATTCGCAAAGGGGTTATTCTATTCTAATGATCGTCTAAAAAGGCACAGAATAGACACAAAAGAAAAAAAGTATTTCAAAGGATGTGGACAACTCTTTATTTAGTGTTTGGGTACCCATAAAACCGGTTTTACCACATCACTATTCAGTGTCTGTACAAAGTCAGAATACCCTAACTTTTTGTTTTTCTGATGCTCTTTTATGATGAAGTTGCGTCATTTATATGGTGTTGATTGATTGGTATGTCATTTTGGACATTTCCCTTTGTCCTTTTAATTGTTCCTGTAATATAGGTATCATGACGAGAAAATGGCGATCGGTGCTTCTTGTAAAGCATGATGTTTTGAAATCAATTCTAGTATTGTGAAAATTCCACGTGTTTTCTCAAATGTGGGTATTCTTGATTTCTTGGAGTTATTACATATTTTGGTTGAATATCGGTATTGATAAAAATTTGGATTTCCAACTTACATCTTCAAAATGTTTTGTATATTAACATTATATTCGCACATACACGTTTCAATTGACTACTAGCTACATGTATACATTTTATATTAATTTTATTTAAGTCACTGTCTTATCAACAATAACATGTTGATTTTTTCCGTAGATTTAGGGTTTGTTGTGTTTGCTTTTTTGTTGATGTTAATATACTACCCAGCCAAGCCAAAACTTCCACCAACTGTGTCAGCATCTGTAGAAAGATTAGATTTTACAACAGGAATAAAAGATCTGATACGGTAAGACCACAACGAGTTTTTAATGTTCTGATTTGACGGTGGCTTTATTTGTGTACTAATTGTTATATAAATCATCAAAATCAGCCACATACATTTAATATTAATTAACTGATTCTTTGGAACTACTTATATAAATGTTGTAAACCTTATGACAATCTTAGCTAGTTTTACAGATAAAACCAACAACATTTAATCCTGTTATCTAAATTATGAACCGTAGCAATCTTTTTATTGTTTCTAGCAAGAAATCATCTTGTTGGTAATCATATTGTATTGGTTTTTTAGTGTGTTTTTTTTACACCAGAGTATGAGTATAGACCATAAAATATGTGTCAGACTGTCCAAAATGTCTGTTGATTTTATATTTGGGTTTTATGCAATTTTGGAATATCCGTGGATTGGATGGCGTTAATTAATTGATGGATGGATGGATGGATGCATTATTGTTTAACTTCCAGTGGCAACCAGGTGCATATCAGGACGAGAACGTGTTATGTTAATGAATATGATCCCTGCTTTGTACTAGACCGACACGCTGAGTCTGGTTTTTAATGTGCTAGCTCACGAGGTAACCATCACTCCACTCAGAAACATACTGACTCCGAGCCGACCAGTCGATCTTTGCTCTTACTCCTAGATTCCGTGTGCTTGGCGGAGAAGCAGCAAATGCCAATTTTAATGTCTTTGCTTTGACAAAGTCGAAGATCGAACCCGCGACCTTCCGCACTCTACCACGAGACCACGGAGGCGGTTGTTTAATTGATACGCCCCTGTTGACACTTTGTGTTATCCATTTATTATTATTTATTTATAGATTTAACAAAATTGCACAAAAGTGAGCAACGGGATTTGCATATTAGTTTGGTTTGGTTTATTAGGATAATTCAGAGTAATAGGCTTCTGTACTGTGGTATCAAGTTATATTTGATGGGGGAGCTTGAGTGCCCAGAAAGAAAATTTACCTTCTACAGGAAAACGGCAACTCTTGTCAATTAAGATATTATCAAAACAAAGAGAAAAATAGAAAACACACAGTTGATTCCATGAACTAATTTTGTACTTTGTTTTCTTTAGATTTTTGTTTTGCATTATTAAAATTTTGATTTTTTTCAGTAATGTAAAATTTTGGTTGATCTGTATGACATTTGGGCTGTCACAAGGTGTTTTTAGTAGTTGGCAAGGGGTACTTGATGTCAACCTTAAACCACATAATATTTCTGAGGTATGATACATGTAGATTAAAGGTTATTCTAAAATGAAACACAGAAAAAGTAAAATATCAACTGAAGGGAGCAACTATTTGATTTTTAGCGGGATGGGGAATAAAAAGACAGGATAACTTTAGGTGTGAAAAAAAAATGCAGGACCTGTGTCTATCAGGAAATTTATTGTTTTAAATTTGAAAATAAAATTTAGGTCGCCAAAATTTCGAGGAAAAAAAATAGGCAGGATTAGACATTTGACCTAGCCCCTCATAAAAATCAAATGGTTGTTCCCTAAGGAGAAAATGATCGGTTTGCTTCTGATGCCACATCACATTTAGGAAATATATTATACAAATGATTTCAATTGCATCTTTATTGTTAGCAAAGTTTTTTTTTCTTTTATTTTTTGAGTCTTTGAAAATTTTTTCATACATGTGTATTAGTAATACTTAAAATACGTGGAAAAAGTTGATATCCGACTTTATATTCAAGACGTTTAAAAATTAGACCGTTTAAATAAATAATGTGCTGGTTGATTGCATATACAGTCATCCTTCTGATTTCTGACCAAGCTTAACTATTGCTACTTATAACCGATTGCTCTAGTCTGCTGAACGAGCAAATTTAGCTGGTTTGCTTATTATAGAATCTATGCAATAAATGTTTTATTGTTTGCCACTATGTGAGCATTTTCCATCGTTGTGCAAATATTCTATCTATGGGTTTTATGTGAAACATTTAAAGAGGAAATAAAAAGCTCCTAAAGATATGATCTCGTATAAAACAGATGGAAATCTTGGAGACTAATTCGGACATGTTTGAAGTGCAAATATTTTTTTACTTTTAGACAGAAGCAGGTTGGCTTGGATTTTATTCACAGATAGCTGGATGTATTGCATCGTTAGTGTTCGCAAAGTGAGTATCAGAGCCTGAATATTTTTTATCGGGAATCATACAATTATTTTTATTCACATGTACAATGTGTTACGTAGTCTTGCATATCTTAATATCATGGTTGCACTACCGTAAATTGGGATATTTTGGCTGTGGTTATATTTTGGTTTATTTGGCGCTTGTTGCCAATCCGCCAAAATTAAACAAACCAAAATAAAAATAATCCAAAAAGATAAACTTCCAAAATATTTCAGATTCTAGTTCATGTAGTTATATGTAAAAATCATTAACTATGACTATAGTTGCAACATTGTGATTAATTTTAATAAATTACTGTAATCATATTTGTAAAATCAAAACAAAGGAATGATTTTATTTTATCAATTGTCAATCACGACAGCTTGCACGGTGACAACATTATTAGAATTTAATCATGCAGATCAAGAAATTTTACCATAATTTTATTTATTTAACTTTCATTTATTGTTGAAATTTTTTCCGAGAGTGCCAAAATTAATCACAGTACTGACACAAAGTGCCAAATTTTAACACAACAAAATTTAACGCCCATGTTTTTAGCAAAAACCGCCAAAATATCGCTACACCAAAATATCCCAATTTACGGTATTTTGTTTATCGGTTGATCGATACCTATATTGGACAACATCATATAAATCATTTTGCAATTTTGGGACCAAATCTTATTTTGTATTCTGGAGAATGAGGTATAGCTAACATAGACAGCCTAGATTGGAAAATGCAAGAACGGTTGGAAAAAACATCGAATAACATTTCGTCATTATACTCTCTCAAAAAAGAAACGCAACATCAGATTATCTTTTTGAAATATTATTTTTCCGGACAAATAACCAATAAATATCAAAATATATGTACACATGATCATAATTACACCTTCATAAAAAGTTTCCAGGTACAATCATTTAAATTCATCCACCCGTAAACGACTTTGGTCGCAATCTGGGACACCCTACGATTTACGCATTGCCAAAAACTGGGTCGACTTTCACGTGCAAATCATGGGTTATTTTTTAGCTCAGTCAGTCGGTATAAAAACCCGGTATTTCTTTTCATGAATGCATTCGTAAAAAAAATTCTGATGAGGTGACGCTATGCCAAGGTTAGACGCTGCTACCCGGAATATCGCTATCGGACGACTAGAGGCCGGAGAATCACAGAATGCTGTTGCTGTAACGTACAATGTTCATCGTAGCACAATTTCACGCCTTTGGGGACGCTACCTGCAGCTTGGTACTACGACAGATCGGCCACGTTCAGGGCGCCCGCGTGTTACAACCAGGGCGCAAGATCGTTACATCAGACTTTTCCATCTGCGGAATAGGACTATTGCTGCAACAGAAACAGCTGTAAACGTCCCTGGGTTGCGCCGTATATCAGCACAGACAGTACGCAATCGGTTACGTTCTCATGGATTGAGGGCAAGAAGACCTTACTTTGGAGCAACACTGAGACGCCAACACCGCCGAGCGAGGGTTAGATGGTGTACTACAGTTCGTGCATGGAATTTACAGAACTGGAGAAGAGTATGGTTCAGCGATGAGTCACGTTTTCAACTGGAAAAGCGAGATGGTCGCATACGTGTGTATAGGCGCCGAAACGAACGTTTTGCGCAAAACTGTGTTGTGGAGAGAGACAATTTTGGCGGAGGCAGTGTTATGATGTGGGCCGCTATTTCTTATGCCAGAAACACACAGCTGATACATATCCAAGGCAATCTGAACGCTGTTAGGTATAGAGACGAAATTTTACGACCTCATTTATTGCCCGTAATTGACATTCGGAGAGAAATTTTTCAGCACGACAATGCCCGACCACATACAGCACGTGTAACAGTAGACTTTTTAGAACAACAGAATGTCAATGTGATCCGTTGGCCGTCACGATCACCCGATCTTAATCCAATTGAACATTTGTGGGATGAAGTGGATCGGCGCGTGCGCCAACGACAACCACCACCGCAAAATCTGCAACAATTACAGCAGGCACTTCAGTTTGAGTGGCAAAGGATACCGCGTGTTCGAACTCAGCGTTTAATTCAATCTATGCCAAGAAGAGTCGGGGCTGTGTTACAAGCAAATGGTGGACATACCAGATATTGACAATTTATGAGTGATTTATTGACAATATGTGGCAAACTGTGATATTCCAAGGTAAAAGAACTCATGAACAAGAAGTGTGCCAATTTTTGCATTCCTGTGTAAATTATTTATATCATAAATTATGAAAATAATATATGAAGTAAATTTCCTATTTTCTGTATGTTGCGTTTCTTTTTTGAGAGAGTATATATAAACATTTAACAACACGCACAAGAGACAACAATTTAATGTTCATAGGATACTGGATATGTGTAATAAAAAATTGTGAAATTGACAACATTAGTAGTTTTAAGAGATCTACACTATTTAACAAAACCCAGCGAGACGTAAATTAAAAATTCAATTTTTCATCTTTTCTTTTATATCCTCAATGTGTTTTTTTTTACTTCTTAGTGTTGTTTTCAGCATTTTGACACTCAGTTTTACTTGTTATTGTATTACATTTTTGATATACCTGTAACCACATCGAAGCAAAACTTTAAAATTTTCTTTATATGTTTGATATCTTATGATGTAGTTTTACAAAATATAGGCTTTTTCTTTTCTTTCAGATTTTCAGATGTATTTTCCAAGCATATGAGATTGTTTCTATTATTTCTATATGTGTGTGCATCAGGATGTGTTCTTTGGTTTATTTTAGTTCTGGAGCGAGTAATACCGAGCTCTACATGTAAGTAGTTCATGGAAGGTCGTTACACGATAATCAAAGTTTTTACCACATCCTCAAACCTCCTTACCTTAGATGTAAAATATCTTTTTACAACCTCACTACCAAAATGTGTCATTGTCTACAGAAATGTAAGTATATATGGAAAAAATCAAGTAAGACTACAACGGAATTCAAGGGCAGGGTATTGGGGTGGTGTGCAAATAATGTATAGTAAGCTTTAAATTGCTTTTATAATACACGACTATAAATAAATTCCAAACTTGCATGAAAATCTTTTTTTTTAATCAAATATGGATAAAAATAAATTACAATAATTCAAAAATTATATATTTACATGAACATGTAAAAAATGGTATAAATATGTATATTTAAAACACGTAATACTCTTAACAACGCGCGATGAATCATGAAAAAGCTTGATGCGATATTAGTTTGGTAATTTTTAAAAAGCACTCTGACATTCTTTATAATTTTGCTGTACAGCCCAGTAATGTTAAATACGTTGTAATATAACAATATTTATTAAATATGGTTAATTAACATATTTCTTGTTTTAATATTTCTGGAGAAGAATATTTTTGATTTAAAGAATGTTTAATTTTACTATTGAGTGGATGGCTCTGCTGGGGAATTTAATTTCCCGAGACTATTACAGACTTGGTTTTTATTTTATTTTACTTTAAAAAAAATTCCCATTTGTTTCTGGCTTTTAGATTTTTTGTCCTTGCATAAATAGATATCAAAATTTTACCAATGTTAATTGTTATAAAATTGCGGAATTTCTGAAAATGATTATTATTATCCCCAGGCAAAGCAATGTTTCTAAATATTTTTTTGTTTATATTTTTGAATTTGAGTATGCTAGACGTAAGTTTTGCTTTTGCTATCCACGTTTGTTTTTTTTTTGTTTTTTTTTTGATAAACATTGACAAAGTTAACGCAATTGTCTCCCGTTGATTCTCAGGGATAAAGGGATAAAGCTATTTTGTTATCCCCCTTTTGTAATTTGGTCAATGGACGTAATTGACTGGTGTTTCTCATGCAATGTTTCTTTGCATACTTGTAATAATTTTTAAAGATACTAAGTATGTACAGTAAATCAGTTGCATCTTTTCTTCAGTATCATTGTATGCATCCATCATCATGGGTACTATGTTTCTGACATCTACAATGCCGTTGTTCTTTGAATTGGCCTGTGAGACAGCATACCCTGTACCAGAGGGAATAACAAACTTGGTACTAACACTAAGTAGCAATGTTGGAGGACTGATATTTCTACTGCTACAGATGATACCAGGCATAGGTATATGTTAAACATTATTATGATCACTCAGTATATAAATAAATTTGTCGGTCAGACAATAACCCACTCCATTAAAACATGGTGGAAATTGATTGATAACAACTACCGCTCATTGTGTTCACTTCAACAATAAGTAACAGCTCATACCACGAGAAAAAATTTTAAAAATACAAACACTCACACAAAACCCCTCCTCGTACATATTGGTGTTCATCTAATAATTCATCATAAGTTAGACGCAGACGTGTATTAGGATTTCTGTAAAAAATCCAGAATCTGACATTCCATCAGACACTATTATTTGACAATCTAATTGTAAAAATGTAAGTGTTTCTGGTTATCTAATTTTCTTAATACTATAAAAAGAAGAGAAAAAAAAATCGTTTTCCCGTTTTAAATGTTTTAGTTTTTATCCCCACACTTTCAAGAGAGTTCTGGGATATTTCTTTGTCTCCATCAGTCCTGTGAAATTTAAAAATTATCAATCTAAGCTTGAAACTTAAAATCCTCTTTTATTTTTAAATTTATGCAGTTTATTTCTTTTATACAGTATTGTTATAAACTATATATTGATGCACAATATAGTTTTACGATTTTTGGGCCAAATTGGTCAAATTTCAAACCTTATGAATGTAAGCTTAAGACCTAGAAGTTTTTTATTTTTCTTTTTTATTTTCATTTTTTAATAAAATAATTTAATGCTATTTTATTAAGATTTTAAACTTTTGGTTTTTTTTTTGTAATTATCCGCAATACTGCAGGGGGAGGAGGTGCAGGGATCATTGTTGATTCCAACAGTAGCTTTCTGGTTTTATTTATTTCTATTTTGGAACCAAGTCAGTTTTCTGCAGATTAAAGATATATACTTAAAATTCAAGTTTAGACTTGTATCTTTTATATACAATGAATATATATTGTTCAAAGTTAAAAAAAGGTTTGTATTACAGGTACAACATGGGCAAATTGGTGTATGTTAGGTGGAATAGTTTCTTGTATACCAGTTCTAGCTGTACTTAAAGAAAGATACGATAGATTAGAAATCGATGAGACGGAAAGCCATACATAATACATACATACATACATACATACATATATACATACATACATGCATACATACATACATACATACATGTATAATAAATAAGTATATATATAAATTTGTCGATCAGACAATAACCCACTCCATTAAAATCAACGATCGGAATATCAGATGTGTCATTTCTGAGTAAAATGCTTTACTTCGTGACCAAAAGTACAGTTCTCTTATTATAAAAACAAAACATTGTTTATTTGTAGCAAGTTTTGATTGTATCTTGTACATTAATATTCTGTTACACTTGTCAACATTGATACATCGGATATATATCTCAACAAATCTCTCTAGAAACTTATCATTTTGAACAACCATTTCTGTGTTGTTTATTCTTTCTTGATTAAATCAATGAAAGTAAGAAAATAAATCGGCATTTCCAATTTGATAAATTCTAGTTATCCCTCTTTGCACACAGAACTTTCAAAGCACGGCCTTCATTTTTCATATTTCTAAGATGGCACACTTAATGCAACATATGGAATAAAATATATTTGTTTGTCTAGATGAAAAAAGACCGGGTGGGACAAGCAGATGGAGATAAATGATAATGAGAATAATATGACAAAAAGAATACATATTTGTTATTTTCCAATATATTACATATAAAACCACAACTGGTCGTAAAAATTCATAGTTATAAGATAAAAATAACATCAGGACAGTATTTTGAAATAAAGTAGTTCTATTGTATAGGGAAATTCACAAGTGGGAACTCATTTATGTCTACTGAGTGTACATCATACCTATCTGACAAGGGCACACTATTATACTGAAAAAGGGATTATCCAACCTGACCTACGAAGAGTATGAGTTGGGATTATATGAACTTATGACAAGAGAAACAAGAATAATCGTGTTTCGGCTATTTTTATGATTTAAAAGACATGAGCAACAAAAGCATCATTACCAAGTTTATATAAAAGATATTTGGCACTAAAAGGTGCATTTGAAATAGAAAACCGAAAACCGAAAACATGCGTTATTTTCTGAAAAAGCTTCATATAATGCCTCGATGCTGATATTTTACGAAATAGGTATGCCAGAAACCTAATTATACTCATTGTTCAAAAATGCATTATAGAACCGCAACACTAGCAATATGATAATTACATAAGAAACAGTGAAAAAATCACAAAATGTATGCTGACAGTGCATAATCTTTTTTCACGACTGATCGGCTGACTTTAAAAGGAAATTATCAGGTATTAAAGGAATCATTAGCACAAGACATTTATGTCCTTTTTCGATCGTTCTTTCGGAACCGTGCTATTTTAACAATATGTAATTTGTCCTCGGAGTATTCTTTGAGAAACAACAGCACTTAACTTACTATAGGCAAAACCGTATTGACAATAAAATCGTCACGTTAACACTAAAATATTTTTAAAGAATGCCACGTTTGCTGAAAACGGATACAGACCTGTCAGATTTAGCTTAACACAATTATAGGTTTAATGACATTTTGATTATTTATTAACCATTATCTGACTCGCCATAAAAGCTTAAAAAAGATATTCTAACTGATATCGCGAAGGTATCTACTTAAATTGTCGACTGTTTGTGTTGAAAAAAAATTGTTTAATGAGGTTCAGTAATTACTGCAGCAACTGCAATCCATACACGAAGAATTAGATGTATAGAATAACATGATTTAGTGTATATTGCATAAGATGTCAATGATGGGTGATACATGTAGGTTTATTATTGTACGTAAATTACAGAAAAGAAAACACAAAAAAAGAAGATTGGCTTTGTAAGCTTTAGAGATATACTGGATACTTTTTGGAGTTAATAAATAGTTAAAGATAGGGTCGAGCGCACGCGATACATCACAGATGCCTAGCATTTTAGTATAAAACGCTTCTTACAAAATCTGCTTCAGTCAACGCTTTTATACACCAATGAAACTACGAAAAGGAAACACTCACAAGGATGCAAACCAAAAATGTACTATGCGAAATTGTTCTAATTGAGATATGTTACCTCTTTTCGAAAAATAAGTGTAACCCTGAAGCAACCCCACAACTTGTGTGACAATATTATGAAGAGGGAGAGGTCATTGTAAATATACCGAAGGTTATAGATTACTCTCGCTTATTATCTAACCCTATTGAAGATTAGAATATTTTAAACTTTATACGTTATACACATACAAGAATTAATTTGTTCTCAAACTCTTGAGATTTAATGGTTTTGACGGTTAATGGTGTACAAGTCTTAATCAAATACATCTCTCTCATACAGATCTATTGAAAGTAAACAAAATATTGTTTACATTGAAATATTTGAATGATTTCTCTAAATAAAATGAAGTAGACAAATTTGCTCGCCTGTTTTTGTCACACCTGCTTGGTGGTGGCTGTTAAGGGCCACCTTGATCTTGCTGTTGTAAGCTATTGGCTCACACGTGAAGACCTTTCTGCAAATTTCAAGGTGAAGAACAGCAAAAAAGCGTTGTTTCATTTTTTTTTCGAATTCTTCTGCTGTATTGCTGTAATTTACATAAATTCCTTCATCGTATTTTACATAACCATCGGAAAGTTCATCAATAACGAGAACAACATAAATGTGTCATATTTATCCATTTCACTTTTAACTTCTGAAAACCTATTTGAAAGAAGATTCGTGCAACTGTGCATATGACAGCTAATTAAAGCTGAAGTTAAAGATAAAAAAGTTGTCTATAAAGGAACGTCCTTGAATTGATATACAGACAAAGTTTTATATGATGTTGTCAGATTGACGAAAGATTTTTCAAAAAAGGTAATAATATGTCTGTCTCAAAATTTGACCCTATAAGGATATAAGTATTTGATATTTGATGGGGTTAAAGATAGAATATTAGAATATAAGGCGTGTTAATTTTTCCAGTCACCTGGGAACAGTGGGAAATAAAACAAAGCCGAATGCCATTGAAGTAGAGGTAGAAATACCCTAACCTATCATGCATCTGTGTTATCGGCACAAAAAGAATACTGAAGCGACAAAACAGTGGGAAAAAAGAATACTGAAGCGACAAAACAGTGGGAAAAAAGAATACTGAAGCGACAAAACAGTGGGAAAAAAGAATACTGAAGCGACAAAACAGTGGGAAAAGTCCGTAAGATCCAACTACAAAGGAAATACAAACTCATGAGAATGTAACAGGGCAATACATGTATAACTACTAAAACGTAAACTAAATAGAAGAAGAACAATAAAGCAAAGATAATAGATGAATTATTGTTTAAAGTCCAGTGACAATTATTGACGAGAACATATTGATATGATGAAGCTGAGCCAAATATTTAACGTGCTAAAAGTCCATAGAAAGACATATCACCCATCCGGACACATTATACTCACTCCGAGCCGACCAGTCATAGATGCCGCATGCTTGACGGAGAAGCAGCATATACAAATTTTAATGTCTTTGGTTTGACCCGGCTGGGGATCGAACTCGCGACCTTCCGCACTCGAGGCGAACACGCTACCACGAGACCACCGATGCTGTCAAAACAGCAGAGAAACTAAAGCACTAGCAATACCTGGTGTGGCATCAAGTGGTACGGAATGGTAAAATTGATCGTTAATGCTAAATGGAGTTAAATGTACAAAATGATTAAATGGATAACAAAGTCAAAGGGCTTTCATTTAAATTCATGAAAGTCATTTAATGTAAAATTTAAAATATTTAAATTTCAACAAGATATAAACTGAATTCACAAAAGATAAAACTTCTTTAAACTTTTTCCCATAAGTACAACGACCTAAATCATCCAAACATTTAATTAAAAACAAGAATTTAATTAAACATCACATTGTAATACTAAGTGTTATTTGTTGACATTTGTATGCCGAATTAATCCTTGTCAATATACAATGATACAGTCACATGATACTGTCACACTGTATTTAAATGTCAGAAAAAAAAATCATAAATATAAAACAAAATTTTAATAAGATTAACCTCTTGTATAAAAAAAAACTTTAGTAAAAAGTCCGTTGCTTGTTCCACGTTTCACCAAAGAATATAGGGAATATCTTGATATTATAATTTAAGATTCTGGGGCCTGATTCACCAAGCTATCCTAAGACCTGTCATACATGCACATCTCTTAAGACATATCTTAGATCCTCTTGTGACTATCTTAGGACATATCTTAGACCTCGTCTCGAAGCTGTCTTAGGATGATCTGAGCAAAGATGTCCTAAACATGTGGAAAGTTAAATATTAACATGAATTTATGAAAAAAAAGAATACAAATGTAGTATGTATTTCCCAAATATTGCTAATTGTATTGATGAATATTCCCTTATAAGATTATTAAATAAACTTTAAAATTTATTTTGAAAAGAAAAAAAAAATGAATTGTAATTATAAAAAATCTTTTAATTAGACACCAATTATATATGAACATTAAAATACAAAATGAAGGGGAAAAAAAGAAATTAAAGAATACTACATTTTTTCTACAAGTGAGTTGAGTTCAATTTGTCAGTGTATCTGTTATAGAAAGATTAAAGGATAAAATCGTAGATTTGTTCCCAGAGGTATAGTTTAATTTGTTTACCAATCAGATATAATTTGCTCTAACTTGTGGTTTTTTATTTTTTATCTAGTAAGATCTACATGTATATCCAGCTAGTTTTTGTTTTGTTTCAAGTTTGATGTTTTTCAACTGTAGTTGTTTTACACAAAGCTATTCTTGTTCGTTTTATTTGTAGTACGTAGTATATTATTTGTTTATAGCTAGGTTTTGTTTTAAGCAAGATGTTTTCTCAGCTTATTTTGTTTTGTCTCGTGTGAGATTTCTTCCCAAACAGTTGTAAACAAGCAAATGGGTAACAGGAAAGGTCAACAATGACATATCAATCAACTAACGCTACAAACAGACATAAACACCGAACATAAAATAACATAACAGAATACATAACACAATCATCAACACAACAGAGGTAATTTATTTGATCTCCTGTCGTATTTGTTCCAATCCGTTGCAGTTTTTGTTCATTATGATTTGATAAAAGGTATATGGTCATTAAAATTTGTATATGCTAATTTAATAATTGCCACTGGGCGTTTAACAATAATTCATCCATCAATCTATCTTTGCTGTTTTGTTCTATTTCCTAAAGCTTATTGCTTTATTTCTATTAAATGTTCTAGGTTCTATGAGTCTATGATCTAAGTCCATAGAGGTGCCCAGAGTGCGCCAAGTTGGCGGAGAGGGTTGTCAGGTTATAATATGGATTGCATGACCTTGGACCACAGTGGGCGACGTGTTTAGAGAATGTCACCTTTCTTTTAATACAGACCCTTTCTGTAGTTCCTGAAAAGGGGTGGGCTGATGATCGCTAAAGAAGATTAAAGTATCTGTCCCCACCCAATTCTCCTCACGTGTCCATTGGCCTTGAAAATGTGTTGCCCTGTGTCCCGCCGTACCCCATTTCTGAATGATTACCTTGATGTGCCAACTTGTTCTTGTCCAGAAGATATAAAGTGCATATTTAATATTTGACACTGAAAGTTAAGCAAACAACAAACTATTAATTCATTAAATTTTAATAATTTGTTTCGTTGCACGTTAGATTCGTTAGTATTGTAGGAATTTGTTCCGTTTTCATTCGTGCAACAGATTTTAAAATCGTTCTTTCTGCTTTTTTCGTAGCGTTTTCTATATTGATACGTCGTGTCATTTATAATCAGCATTTTTTTTTATTCTTCTTCTATAGTGTTGTATCTTTACTAAGGTGTTGATAGAATCTTTTTACATTGCTTTCCCAGCAGATAGTAATTTCCTTCCCATGAAATCAGAATTGTTTTCTGTTTCCGTTCTTTTAAAAGTATTTATATATTTTTCAAAGTAAATACTAGTAATACTTGTATTCACATCAACAAATGTACACGATCTCCAACTCTCTTCCCGTTGTCTGCACATGATCATTGCGAGAGAGAGACATGAGAGAGTATATCTGCTTATATATTGACTACGAAAATGTTGAGAATGAGATTAAAAATCTCCAAAGCATTAGGTACTGAGATGCAGAATACATCTTGCATTATGAAATTACAAAGCTACAGTGAATGTGCATTATCAAAAAGTCAAGAGAAGATGATATGAAAACTAAAAATTGCCATGTTCATTTGGGGACAAGAGATCAAAGTCTATATATGGACATTTGACATACCTTCCATTCTTTTGTTTACTTACATATAGAAAATAATAGGATTAGAAACCGTTATGAAAAACAAAATTTATTTATTGTACTTTGCTTTAACAGTACCTTGGTGGAAGATTTTCATTTGCGTGTATATGAAAATCTATTTCAATTACGATATATAAAGCAAGAGTTTGGTACGACCAGAGATTTTAAGGAGTGATAAAGGTTTAATGACCAAAATTATTTGTATTAATTTTGAGTTTTATAGGACCATTACTACACACATGGGTGGTTTTAATTGATTTTGTACCATTAACGGCATAAATTGATATGAAAATAGTTATATCTATTTTGTGATACATCTTAATTGAAAAATGTCACAAATGTTACTTTTTATACACTACTAACAAATATTCAATGCTTTTAAAATGATTGATATAAATTATTACTACAGATTTATCATTAACAAACATATTAATAAATTCATTTCGTGCTTATTACGGTAATAACGAGTATTATATATGATAACTCTATACTACTTTTATTATTATTACTACCGTTACATGTACTACTGCTACTACAAGAACTTATTTTTCTTATGAGTCGTAAATCTACGAAAATTGCACATTTTATGCATCAAAATTGGTATCAAAAAATTTATCGACACCAAGTATAGTGGACTCCAAGTCCACATCCCCCCCCCCTATTATACCTTTATATTTTTACTCTAATTATTACAAAAATAAAAAGTAACATTTTAACGTTTTTAAAGTGTTCTATCATTATCCTGTATGAAGTGACTGTTGTAAGGCAACAGTTTCGGGAAACTGTTTGTTCTTTGGGTCATTGAAAAAAGCTGTTGTTCTCGGACCCAGTCAATAACTGTATACTGCTACTATTACTTATACTGCTACATATGAATAACAACTATAACAAAAGCTACTACGATTATAACTACCACCACAACCACTAATTTTTTCCACTACCACCAAAACTACTGCTACTTCTGCCCATTGTATTCTTCTGCTTCTACTAAAACAAGGATAGCTCTACATAACTGTTTCTACAAAACAGCTACATCTAATGATACCGCTGCAGTTGTTACAACAAACAGCAAATACTACAACTATATACTAGTATGCCTCTAACACTAGAGCGTAACATTTGAACATGTGCAAGTTCTGCTCCTAGAACTACATCTAATACTTCAGATGAAAAAGTGCTAAAATAAAATAATTATAAATGTTAATGTAACGAAACTCTTACAAAACAAAACCAAGTAATTCTTGCGCAGAATCAACCAATTCTACTACCATTATCATTACATTTCGTACTTTTATATTTATATACAAATGTAGAAACAGTGTATTTCAAACTAGTCCATATTTTGTGATATTGCACGGTGAACTATTTTTAGAAACAGGTAATTTACAATTCATGCTCATTAAAGTGAAATGTAATAAAACAATTATAGCACTTCACTATCTGCAACATCATGTTTTACGGACCACTTAAACCAATATTTCCCGCCGCCGTTGGCCCTGAGCAATATTACTGTTAAGTGGTCCATAAAATATGATTGACTTTGTTAAACTTCACGGCGGGTGTCGTATACGGAGCGGAAACGGCTTACCCTTTCGAAGAACCTGCGTTCACTCCTGGTTTTTATAGGAGTTCGTGTTGTTCATTGTTTTTTAGTTTTCAGTCTTTATTTGTTATGCTTGTGGTTGTTCACTTGTCTTCCCGGGTTTGTCTGTCCAATGGATTACGTTTTTTGATTCGCTCCTTAGGTATATCTGTCCTCTTCATTGCGCTCAGTAAAGTGCCATAATTATATATAACATCTAAATTTACGCCACAACTATTACCACACGTAAAACCACAATGACTGCTACTCAATTCTACTACAACAACTACCAATAATTGTATCTTCTATTTTACTAACGAAGCGCTACTTATGCAGTACTAAAACTTCTTTCCACAGCTCCGTAATAAGAACGTGTTTAGTGTTTAGAGAAAGAACATCTATGTTACGAAGATGGCTTATACTATTGTTTCTTTTTTTTACTACTTCCAACTGCACTTTTAAATTATAATTGTTATTTTTCTACCGACAGACTTACTACAACTTCTGTTAGGAATATAAGGAAATCAAGTCCAGAAAGATACTGATTGCCTATACCAATTACATTTTTTTTTTAATTGCCTTCGTCGAAACCTACCAATTACATTTTTTTTAATAATTGCCTTCACAGGAATTGAAGTCCTATAGTATATTTGATAAGATTAAAAGAAATAATTAAATAAAAAAAGACAAATTCATATCTAAACACCTAGAATCAATGTCAGCTTAAATAGTATTTTCTTCAAGAAACTAAATAGGATTGGGCAGCATGCTGAGTCTATGAAAGCTCACTAGAGCTCCCAATCAATGTTTAAAATGTGATCGAAATGAATATTCTTCATACGTAGAATTCTTCAGTTGTTATTTTTTTGTCTATTATCACATTTATGTTGTTATTTAAACGATATTTCTAATTTTCGTGGTACAAATATCAATACTTAAAAAGTGGTTTACAGCGCATTTCCCCTTTAGATGGTAATTAAATCGCTATGATATAAATGCACCGTTAAAGTAAAATATGCGAAATGTCTGCTTTCCTTGTTTTTTATTTTCTCTTTTTTTTTCTTTTTTACCTTTTTAAAAATAAATTTGTTTAAAGATAAACTAGAATATTGAAATAAAAAAAAAGTATTATTGTACGGGTATTTTAAGTATGACTAATTAATACAATTGTAATGTAATGTGAGTAGTCCCCCGGAAATTAAAATCTCACATACTCAAATTCATTGTAAAAAATCAGTACATGTTTTGTTCTCATATATTCAATTATATATGGCTGTTAGATACTTTTCTAAAGAATATAGATCAGAGAAACTCACAGGAAATTATTTTAATCAAAGTACTGAAGTACTGAACATCAGAGGACCTCAAGTTATGTTGGATTATTGATAAATGACAGGTGTTTATATAGTACCTGCCAGACAGATCTTCACCTTACAATATAGTACACATAATATAATTTGCTATCATATCTGAGATACTGTCTTATAGTAAGAAACTTATCTTTGTGAATTATCCATGAAATGTTGACGTGGTCAAATGAGAACTGCTAGATTGGCATTATGACCGTATAGTTGCACACTTGCAAAAATCTTTAGCTTATTACTTATGACAGAGAATCAACATAGCAAATATTTTTTGACTAGTCACTGAATTATGAGAAAGAGGTCAAGACAATCATATTAAAACAGATAAATTGTAATATTTGGGTGAAAGATACCACATGAACAGTAAACTCATATATCAATAATATTATGTCTAAAACTGAAAAAGACAATTAGGAGTACACTAGAAACAACATAGAAAACTAAAGCCTGAGCAACTTAACCCCACCAATAGTTGGGGTGACCTCAAGTGCTCTGGATGGGTAGTAGCAATGAGATGATTTTGCACCATACATATAGATCACAACTACAATATGAATGCGTCGGTCCTTAGAGGCCTGTTAAACAGGGCTTGTAATTCTTTGGTGTATATCTTTTAATTTTCTGTTTGTACATTGATGTGGCCATTAGTTTTCTGATTTATATTGTTTAATATTTGTCATTTCATGGCTATTTCTAACAGATTTTAGTATAGTTTTTTTCTGATTGTAAAGATAATGTATGGTTAGCTTTATTTCTTTTTCATCATTTTGTTTCTGTGTCTGATTACCAATCATACCTCCCTTTTCGTTTCTTTTTTTTTAATAATGACAACAGTTTGGTTTCAATTTTCATTTATATATGTAACAATATAAAACAGTATATATATAATCTCATATTACATCATTAATATTGGTCATTGTTGGAATGTATTCATTTTTAACAATGTACTGTAAAAGTGCTATTTTCTAACAGGTACTTAGTATTATGGTTATTGTGATATCACTTATTCAAAGGACACAGTTCATTTATAGCCCAAAACGGTCTAAAATATAAATCTTACAATTAAACTCCAAATAGTTCACAATTTGGTTCGTAAATTGGTCGATTTCAAATGTATTAACGCTCAATAAATCAGTTCTTTCATAATAGTACATTACATTCTCCAAATTAGGCCCATTTTGTCCAAATATAATGATTTGGTGCAATTTTCAGACATGAAAGCTTTAGGAAAATTTGGTCACCATCTACAATCCAAAATGTTTTGTAACCAAAAGACTCAAAATTTGATAAAGAATTCATCAAAATAAAAACTTTTCGGAATTGTATGGCAGCCATGGTTAATTATGCCAAAACATATAAATTTCAGACAAAATTGACCAAAAATACAAATAATGTATAATTATGGGGTCATAGCTTCAAGATATTTAATAGTAGGTGCCAAAATAGTATATTTTAGTCTTAATAGAATTATCACAAGTATTTCTATTTGAAATTTGTAATCGCTTGACCAATTTAGGGCCATTCTAACCCTTCGTGAACCTCTCTTTTACTATAATATGTAGTAAATTTCTATTCGATATTCCTTAAAATATTCACATATACCAAAATACATTTTTTTGTATTACATTTAACAAAAACATTTTACATGATCCCATATATTTGATTTACTCCAGTTATATATATGCTAAGCATACAGTTATAATGACTTTCAAATGTAGGACTATATTATATGAACAGAATTGAGCATTTTATTATTTATTTAGCATATCTGTTATGTTTTCAAATCATTTATCTGTATGCTGAGCTAGCATTTGTATAGTCCCTTAATATTCTAAAATGGATTAAAAGGATCACATGTGTTACAATCAAACTTTGGATTAACCATTAGATAACTTTAAAAAATTTCATAACTGGTATATATAAACATTTGGATTTATTATTGTATTATCCATTGAATTCATGCTATTTCCATTTAATACAGTTCAATAGACTATGTATACCTATTATCAATATATTTTTTTTTGTGGGAATGAGCACTTTAAAATAAATAGTGTTTTGTTTAACATTTGTCTGCGGCAAATAAGAGTTCGAAATATTATTAAGATAGTAAAAATATTTCCACATATAAATGGAAATATAACTATAATGATAAGAGGGACACAATCCAAATTTTAAATTTATCTGTTTTTTTTTTTTTTTTTTGTGATAATAAACATTGTTTATATATTTAATAACATTCAGTTGAGCCATATTAATATTATAAAACGGAAATCACTTTCATGATGAACAGAGATTTACATACAGACAGACAACGGTAACATTGACTGCCCCCATCGGCTTAGCAAAAAGGGCATTAACATTGTAATGATTAGTATAGATGCATTGGGAATGAGAACAGCATTATTCATGCATTGACAATCTTGTCTACATATATATATCCAAACAGTAGTTCATAGCATACAGTTTTAGTTCAAAAAAAAAAAAAAAAAAAAAAAAAAAAATATATATATATATATATATATATATATATATATATTCATCCGCAACAACAATTTTTCGATATTAAAGATTGTTTGATTAATATACTAATATTTCTAACGACAAAACATTTTCATATTATTAATTTGGATTTAAAAAAAAAAATCTGAGTATTCATTGAAAACATGAATTTAAAAGAAGCGATAAAGAATTTTATTTTGCACTATATAATGTCCGCGGGTCTATAATTTTTATAGGTCGGTTATCATTCCAAAACTAATTTAAATATATGCATATATGCAAATAAGCGGGAAATTTAGGCGATGGCAATACACCCGAGGCCCTGACGGTCCTCTGATGTAAAAATTGTAATTGTTGGATTTTGGTCATCTGATTTAAAAAAATATATGGTTGCTAGGTACTCTTCGAAAAGAAAATAGTCTATTAGTCTTTTAGGATATTTACGATAAATGAAATCTGAAATTAGATATTTTTTTTAAATCTAAAAATCCGTTAAAATGCTGATGTTACCCTCATTTAAACAATATATAATATTGCTTGGAGTGATGGAAGCATTGAAGTCGTAAGAAACATGTGAAAGGAATGAAGTCAATAAAAATTGCCTCGAATTTTCTCATTTTTTATTTTTATTTTTCGTATTTTTTATTCTAAGTACTGCTGCAAAAGAGACAACAGTTATTGGAGTTTGCAAATAAGGTGGAAAATAACTATAATATACAAGTTTAACTACATTGTATACTTCAAAATATAATTTGTGTCCAAAAAGGTTTTTTTTTCATTGTGCCAAGCACCAAGAATTAATTGTTTAGAACGCCTTAACTATGAACTTATAAATTAGAGTCATTTCTCTCAGATTAACTAGGATACAGTAAAGGACAAGGTGTCGTAATACCGTCTAAAGCATTTAACATTGTCCGTCTGACTTTTTGTCCTGTTTGTTTTCGTATCAACATGACTTTCAAACTAATGACGTGTGATGTTTAGAAATGAAGGCCGTACGGGGTAAATGTCCGTTAAAACGAAATAATATCTGTAGAAAGTTAGTCCTAAGATGGTTTTGGCTTTATAGTTTTTGGTCATTTTTGCATTTTTGAATTTGCTCTTCAACTTTTTGGATTGTTGTTTTAGTTTTCAATATTTTAGGCCTTGACCGGAACTGAGTCGTAAATCGACGAAATATGCACATCTTGTGCATCAAAATTGGTATCAAAGAATTATATTTCAAAGATTGACTTTCTTGGTACCCTCGCCAACAGTACATTCGCAGTATTCCCAGTGTTTAACTGTTTGGTTGTGGAATTATACATGTACATGTTGTATTGTAAATTATAAACTTTTTTAATGAGAATTATTTCATATTCATGCCACGATGCAAGGAACCCAGCATTTATCATATTGCATAGTATCCTATCACAGAATTTAGTTCAAAATCCAAAATTTATTGGAAACGGTGGCATACGTGTCGGGTTAATGTCCTCCTTGTTATAATGTATATTACATGAATAAAGATATGAGAATTGAAACTAGATTACAATATATTTTCAAAAACAAAATATACACAAAAGATGATTGCTTTATGATGGCCTGACACACTTTGAGTTGTTATACAACCATATTGTGAATTTGATAAAAATCTTAGTAAATAATCAGATTTACAACAAGGATCAATATATGAATTATAACAGACATAATTCATTGTTGACCTATATACCCAATAAATTCAGAGGACACCTGCATATCTTTTGTTATGTATATGTTTATCTGTGGTGATATTACAAAAATGTCTCCATCCTATGAAAAATCCAGAACAATTTCCCCCTCATCTATCAAAGTTAACGATCAATGGAAACGCATAACTGTTACAATCAACAACAGTAGAAAATTTATTGTAACAAGGAATTAATTCGTTGTTACTAAAGTATGTGGTATTTATGATCCGAGAAAGTCCTACACATAATCCTTTCTAACGTAAAATTCCTGCATCGGAAGGATTTAAAACTCGCTTTCATTTTTAAAGCACTATAACCATCCTGTGTTATAACGTATATAATTTGATGTTAAATTTACCGTTACTTGATTTTTTGTAAAGAGCATTAGAGAAAAAATTAGACTTTTAATCGAACTTTATGTTGAAATTGCTTTGAAGGACAGCAGAGATATAAACATGATAAAAGTAAAACAGTAATCATCTTCCGGGTGAAAGACGCAAAACGTCTGTGTTTATAAAAAGAAGAAGCACGTGTGTACTATCTTACTGTCATATGGTGATTGTTTATAGAATAGGGAAGATTTAAACAGTGAGATCCATAATTATCTTCTGTTAGGCAGTAAGGTGTTTACAATCACTAGTATTAAATACCATTAGGAATTTAATATCTAGAGTATTCCATTGATGGACAAAAATGATCGATCTGGTATAGATACAGAGTGAAAGCTCAAAATGAGTTGTCCGTTTAAAACAGCAGTGAAAAATGAAATTGATGTTATCAAAAAACAATCTCAGTGCAATGACGGATGCAACGGTACTGAAAACTGTGTAGAAAATAATAATCCAACTGGGAAAACATGTGACAAGCATACACCAAAAACAAATGGATTGGGAGTCTCTGGACGTGACATATCACCTTCGTCAAAAAATCGGAAGGAAAGTGGGCTTTCACTTTGTTCCCAGACCTCGTCAGATGAACTGGACGGTGGGGAGGAGAAAAAGTTAGGACTTGTCGGATTGATAGAAAGTGTTGGTACTCTTCTTCTTCCTTCAGTGAGTATATTACTATATTCGTACTATATAAATGGAAAATGTGTGTGTGTTGATAATTTTGATGAAAAACATAAAATATAACTGGAAGCGCGACAGGGGTGATAACTAGGTTTTTATTATTACGACGTTATAATTGGATAAGATACACACCCGGGATACAAACAAACCATTATACAATATTCAATATTTTATTATACCAATTATGAACCCATAAGGGGCAAGTTATAGATAACAGTTATAATTTGAGATAAACACCGACATACACAATACATGATATAAACAACTGGATAAAAAGAACAATAAATTTCACTAAAACTTTAATGTCACTAGTGACCTTTGTACCTAGCTACACACATACACTTCTAAAATTGTAGTTATTTCAATATATTGTTTATACCCTAGTTTGTTTTCAATAGATACCTGAAAGTTGTATTAGGGGGAATAAAAAAAGGTTTTCCATATTGTATTTTGTTAATCAATATGAACCCGTTTCAGTTTCTCTTAGAACCAGCAACCATTGTGTAGTGTAGTGTTACACAACAGGGTTATTGTTAATTATTTGATGGAGATCAAAATCGTTATATTATAGACAATTGATATTATTCACTATAATCATCGACTTCATCTATTTAATATCAGTACTACTGAGATTTCATTGTACTTTCATGACTTTCGTTGTTACCGATAACATCTATTGTTGCATCGTTTGTAGAGATTCTCAGAATGGATCTCCACGTGCCCCTTTAATTGCATTTAAAATATTTTTTATAGATCGTGACATTATTCAAAACCTAATAGTAAATTACAACAGAAACCCTATAGCGCAATGTTAACATTTGATTACGGGGATAATATTTAAATAACGTGATTCGGGAGCAAAAAGATTTGTTTGAGCAGAATTGATGGCATTTTACAACCCAGTTGATAAGAGGGTGCATTTACAAGTATTTTGAAGTTTTATTTATACAGTATTAATTCATTTTGTAACCAATATTTACTTTACATTATATTGCACTAGATTTATTTACATTACATTAATTTTCATAAATTTTATATTAATTGATACATGCAATTCACTTTTAAGTATACTCTTCCAATAAAGAATATTCATAATGGACGTTTGGAGATTCATTGAACTTCGTGGGGGTTAAGTGGATAGCGATGTTCTTTCAAAGTTTTGTTTGCTAACATGAATTTAATAACGCCCGGTTATTATATATTACAAAATTATGAAATGAAACGAACATGACATACGAGTTGGTATCATAAAGAAAGGATTAATATCCACTTTATGTATTCTGTTATCTATAACGAAATGCAATAAAATTCGTATCTTTTATTTAAAACTTTAATATACAACAACATTTAAAATTGAGGTTCAAAGTGGTATAACAGTGACTTCTATAATTCTTAATAAAACTGAAGATGATTTGTCATCATTCGTTTTGTAATAAAATGAGTTTTAGAAAATTTAATGTTTAAATGAAAAAAGCATTTAATATATAATTTTTACGTCTGTATATTTTCATGGTATATGGTCGATTTAATTGCGTTATTTACTAGTAACCAATATATTTACACGAAATTACATATTTATTTATTTTTTTAAATCAATATATTTCGAAGTGTGATAAAATTTTGTAATGATCTGTGTAATCTTAAATGATATAATAAATATTTTTATTTGTCAGTTTTATAGACATGTATTTAGTTTTCTGCATGTTTCATATTATATACAATAAATATGATTAATGGGAATGTTGATAAGACGTATATATAGATCCAGACAAATGAAATGTGACAATTTAACAACCAATAACAAATAAAAATGTAAATATCTCTTCATAAAAAGATCTGATTGCAGCTTCTACACTATTATCATCCAAGTCTACTGTAGTTTCATTTTTATATAAGTATTAAATATCGAGCGAGTATGTTAGGGCTGCACAATGATACTATGTTAGCTTTCAGTATTTTAGGAAAGGCGTTTTTTAGGATCTTTTTGATCTTATTGAATGAGAAAGTGTGATAGGTACATTGTACGCGGGATATATGCAGGCTACATGTATCTGATTTACATTTTATATGACATCATATATGTTGATATTCGTTCAATATTTAACATAGCATTTTGTAAAACAATCTCACAAATTAAATTCCTTGCGTACTAAGCTCATTTTGTAAATTAATCATTTTTTAATTTATTTTACATAAATTGTTCAAAGAATATTTTGTATTTTTTGTGTTTTACTTTCGTTGCTGGAATGGCGTAAGAAATATCATAGTTTCAACTACATAATATATAACCCAGGCTATAGTTTCTATAAAAGTAATCTATAGTACAGATTCATACACACGTTCCCTCAAAATTATGCTCAGTAATTTTCTATTTACGTTGTGTGTATTCTTGCTGTGTAATCCTATTGACTTAAATTGTTTGTACCTGTTTTCAAGTACATTAGATTAATTTTTGTAGCAAAATATTACTATGTCATTAATGGCATTAAATTTTGCATTAAACAACCCCAACATTAACATAATCGAAATTTTCGCATTCAAATTATCTTTTTGCCATTATATATATTTATGACACTTGATTGTTATATACTTATCATACAAACCCTAATGGAAACTAGATTTAATAATTACAATTTTTAAAACGAAATAGAGAAAAAAAAGGTGGGTTTTTCACTTAAAAGTTTAAATTAATGAAAGGGTGTACCCCAATAAAAAGTACCAACAATTTCGCCTGTATATTTATAATAAAATTAGTTTGAACTTTATTACAGTATTGTAAATCCATTTCATTATAAAAGGATTATTGATATTAACCTCGGCTATAACAAGATCTCAGGATAATATATCATTGTTTGAACTACAGATATTGTACAAATATTGCTACCTGTGAACTCAAACATCGCCGAGTGTCATCCCAGTAGGACGCTATGGTCATGTATTTATCCTTAAAGTAATACAAAAACTCACCTTTAATTAAATATATAGACAACAAAATACTGCGTAAGGAGTAGTATTCCTGCGTCAGGACAAACGAATGCTCATTCCAATTTTAAAATGTTCATAAACTAGTATGCATTATTGTTTATGGGCCAGCTGAAACCCGCCTAAGGGTGCGGGATTTTCTCGCTGCGTTGAAGACCCATTGGTAGCCTTGAGCTGTTTTCTGCTCTTTGGTCAGGTTGTTGCCTCTTTGACACATTCCCCATTTTCATTCTCTATTCTGTAAAGGCGAAATTGGGCCAAGGTCAGCGCAATTACAAGACAAAATTTTAAGGATTACATACCAGAAGTTTATATCTGTGCAGAAAATCCGAAATGAAACTTGATTGATTGTGTAAAGAAGGAAGTGGGGCTCAAACAAACAACAATATGGATACTAGTAACAGAAAGGTAACAAATCAAGGCCACCAAAAAGACAGAACCTTGACATAAAATTGTATACATAAATTCAACAGAGGGTCGGAATAGTGTGACTTGCTACATAAGACAAAAGGCATTTTATTTCACTAAAGCTCCCACATAGGTTATGTTAGGTACAGACACTGAACAGTGGTGGGGTTCAAGTTAATTTCCCTTGATTTTAGAATCTACATTGAACAATAGGTTAAATGATATCCTTTGATGACTCCCTTCATATTAGCTACACGATCTTTATTCCATTTATTTGGTTTTGAGATGCTCACGTCTCTTTAGGATTAATCAGTTATGTTTTAATGCTTTGTTTTTGAGTTGTACGTATTGGTATAAAAATTTATAATAGCAATAACCAATTGAAAATATAAAGGTACTTTATTTTTAAGAGAAAGAATAAAAGCCTTGAAAAGGTCTTTAATAACCAGTCAATGCTGAGTCATGTCCGTTTTAAGTCTCTATTATTTACTGAATCACAACCTGATAGCCTTAACAAAATCCTATTTATCAAATGATAAATATACTAGTATTTATATTTTGTATAAGCTTAGAAAACCGCATTTTCAGTCAATATATGATTTAAGCAGAATTTCGTTATATTCAACTCCAGTGCCAGTGTAATGTATATAAGGCACCATCATAAAATTGAAACTTAACTCTAATAAAATAGACTTTTATGGGCCGGTCAAAGACATTACAGACTCTGGTATTTTCCTTTTATGAGCCCGTACGCACGCCCGTAGTTTACCTTCTCCAAATGACCTCATACCTTTTACTTAACACTAAGATTGACGGAAGAACTCTTGAATTTAAATTTTGATGATTTCCAGAGTACTTGGAATTCAACAGATAAAAATTTAGAAATTTTCGTATATCGTATGAACTGATAATCCTTTTAACTGGAATATCCATAATTAATCTGACTCATGCTCTATAAATTGCGTTTAAACAATTTTATGATTGTGCTTAAAATTATTTAGAATCTATTAGTAAATTATAACATAAACCTTATAGAGTTATAACATTTAATGACGGAAAATATAACGTGATTGGGGAGCAAATAGATTTGTTTGAGTAAACTTTATTGCATATTATATTAAAAGGGATAACATGAAAGGTCAACAGTGCAAGGTTATCAACTCAGTCTACCAAAACAAATCGCAAAACACAAATAAAACCTCCCAAAAAGTAAGAATAGACTTTGTTTAGGCTCTAAGCATTGGTGATAAGATTTGTTTAGGCTCTAAGCATTGGTGATAAGACTTGAGCTTTATTTAAAGCATTGGAAATGTATAATAAGCTAAGAGCTACTCATCTTTCCACTGAATCTGATCTCGCAGTGAACAACTTTTGGGAATAAAGATATTCAAGTTTTTAAAAGATCAAATTAAATGTTTTATTCTATCGTCACTATATATATAGTTACCAGCTTACCCAAATAATCGGTTTAAAAAACGAGAAAATAACAGACATTTAGATACAAAGTTTTGAAGGAATGATTCAGAATGAGATAGGCAATTTAAACTCTTAAATTCGAATATCTACATTTGTACCAGGTTTATATAATATAACATTTAAGAAATTGATCATAAAAATTTACTAGGAGAAAAAAAGATTTCTTAATGTTTGTGAGAAATAAAGTTTCATAAAAAAACATGGAATTTCAAGGAAAATGTCACAATCAAAGTTCGCCAAACTGGCAAAGCTGAGAGGAACGTAAATATAAAGAACAACTGGAAAGCAACAGTCATACTCTTGACTTGGTACAGGCATGGTAGGTTAAACCAGGTTTTACAGCATGCCAAACATCCCAGTTATATGACAGTTACTTCTGAGTTATTTATTTATTGCTGAAACAACCGGCTCATAAATCACATCAGTAAATGTTGGTCAACATAGCTCAAGGAATTTCATCAGGACTATCCTTTATAAATTGTGAAATAGGAAATGAATAATTGATATCTGCCAAAGGATTTTTTGAAGGAACGGAGAAGGCGTTATTTTTGTATAGCCTTGATTCATCAGTCTGCTACTCGGAAGCCTATGTCTTATTTGAAGAAACCCATTCAATTCTGAAATATGACAAAAGTTCTTATTGCCGTTCTTTATGTAAAAATGGTGAACAGTTCTAATAACAGGATCGAAGTGCTCTTTAGCACTATATATGCTCTATTTTGCAATTTTAGAGACATGTATTTTGTACGTCGTATTTATGATATGATGTTACGAAGGTTTCTGTAATTACACTATAAAACTTTTTGACGAGTCTGAAGCCAGGACTAAAGTTTTGCGAATCATTATCGTTTTTATAAATTGTGAGAATATTGTGCATCTTAAAATAGTACTTTCGGAGACTTGCTAGTATACACAAATCTGACTTGATTCCTTAAATATATCGTAATATTTAAACATCACTTAAAAATAAAAATTCTATGATACTTATTTGATGCATAAGATATGTATATTACCAGTGATCAGTTGTAACCAAAGCCGAAATTGTTGAAATCTGGAACAAAACCTCAAAATGTGTTAAGACTTCCATTTGAACCCCCCTTCATGTATATATTTATTTATGCCGTCATTTGAGGGGGGTTCAAAAGGAAATCTTTCCAAACATGTTAAATAACACGTTTTTGAAGTAAGTTTTTTTGCCAGTAAGAGATCAAAAATTGATCTGTAGGACTTAAAAAATATTACACTTTTTTTAAAACATCTTCTAAGAAAACCTGGCCTTGAACACTACCTTTTGTTTATGATTAGATCGTGCTTTACAGGATGCAAATTTAAATATTATGAGTCATTGCACGTTACTATATTCTTTATTTCAATCTTGAAGCCAAGTTGCGTATATCAAACTAAGTCTTCAAATAAATAAAGAGATATGTATGTCTAAATTTTATACCGAGTCAGAATCTGATATCTCTGAAAAGGAAATAATATAAAAAAATTAAATGCAGTTAAGCTTTACTCGATAATAATCTGTAGTGGAAATTTTCTGCAAATAAATCCCAATAGACACGCAATATACATATCATTCCTAAAACAGAAATCAAAAAATAATTAATCAAATATTGTATTACAAAAACATGCAGTGAAATTTTAATATTTGGACATTGATTTTTCTGTAAAGATTTTTTCTATTAGTTCTGTTAATAATATTACTATAGTTGTACATTAAAATTAGGTGGATTTATTTTTTATTGTAATTACCAATACAGGGTTCCTTTGATTAAGGGTATAGGAAAGTTTGTATCCAAAAACAAACCTATTATTGTATGATCTTATTTCAAATTCTGATATGTCATTGGTTATAAAATCTGGCATAAAAATCAGACCAGCCATGCTTCATCATAAAATTTTTACATCAATACAAAAATACGTACGAAGAAGTCATTAGAATTTTCTTTAGTTTATGTTAATGGCAGTAATGAAAATGGGTATGACTTGACTCTGTTGTTCATTGTTTTTAATCAGTAATTAAATTTAATCACTCATTAAAGTACACAGACTAAATGCAGTAATGAATAATTAAGTCAAACATTGACTGAAGATTTTGAACCACAGTCTTGTTATTGTTTCTAATGTCATATCGTGAATAAATGCAACGTCTTGTCAATACCTACATAAACTCGGAATAACCTTAAGATCTTTCGTCACTAAGGGCTACAGATATTTTGTTTAAGTCTGTAAAAATTCCTCTTTCTCCAAATGACTTGAAGACTTTAAATTTAAACTTGCCTTTCACGAATACTGCCGATTTATATTGAACTCCATAACGAGATAGCTAGGAGTGTTATTTCATTGTTCGATCGACACCTACGAGAGCTTAAGCTAGTTTTACAGTTAAAACAAACACATTCTGATCTTGCTATCTGAATTATATACCGTCCAACCAATATGTTCATTTCTAATAAGGGGTCACCCTATTGGTAATACTGTATTGGTTTTTATAGTATGTTTTATAGACCAGAGTGTCAGTATAGATAAGGGGAAGGTTTCCGTAGCAATAAAACCGGTTTAACCCCATCACTGTCCAGTGTCTGTACCAATGTTATGTTATTTTTACCAGGATTCTGTTGTTTTATTTTGGCCTGGATTGATTGGCATTTCATTGTTGACCTTTCCTGTTATCCATTTCTAGCTTACCTGGCCTATAGGCCATGTGAGCTTATTTTATCACTTTGCGTCCGTTGTACTCTCCGTCCGTCGTCCGGACCTCTACAAACGACCCACCATTGGTTCCGGTTGTATTAACGGCATGGCCGCTAGAGGCTCTCTTTGATTTTTATTGGTAAATTTTCAAAAATCTTCTCCTTTGAAACTACATAATGAAATGTTTTATGAAGACAACAATACACTCTACAAACGATCCAATTTTGGGTGAGATTTATCTGCCCGACCGACGCCTGCGGCTGTTCAAAGTTTCCATTAAGAAACCATATGGGAAAAGACTTTTTTGTCAATTACTCAAGAACTAATGGGCAGCTTGTAACCAAAGTTGGCAGAAATGATGTATGTAAAGACCTCTATTAAAATTCCAACTTTGGAGCCAGATTGATCAACAACAAATCGTTACGATTGCCAGTTTTCAAAAATCTTTTCCTCTGAAATTCCATGAAATTTTTGAAACGGTGCAGGATTGATGAAAACAATATCCTGTATAAACTTTCCATTTTTCGTTAAAATTCACCTGATCAACCGACGGCTGCGGCCGTTCAAAGTTTCTATTGAAACCATATGGGAAAAGACTTTTTTGTCATTTTCTCAGGAACTAATTGGAGGATTATAACCAAAATTGGTAGGAATGATTTAGGGAAGGACAGATGAAAATTTTTCCCATTTTTAGGTTAAAGGTCAAATATCAAATATCATTTTGCCTTTCTTTAACAGCCTTGTGGATACAAAAGAGGTTACATTTTCAAATGGAATATTAAAACCCAGGCTTGCGTTTCACAAAATTTCGTACGATAAAAATTCATATGACTAATCTTACGATTTTTTTGCGTTTCACAAAGAGTTTTTTCAGAAATCGTACGATTAAAACAACAGTAGTGCCATGATCAGTCTTGGGCAGTTAATCGTAGCATTGTTTCAGCAAATATTTTCATATTTTGAGGGGAGAACATTAAGAAAAAGAAATGTCAGCCAGGGGCCATTCTCATCCATATATTAATTGAGAAATATCGTTTCCCAATACATGTAATTTTAGAAATAACTGAAAACCTTATACAGGACATTGAACACACACCATCCAGATAATGTCACTGCCATTTTTGCACATTTTCAGGTGACAAATTGAAAATAAAGATTCATATCTGTTCGAAGTATCCCAGAGGACCAAAAGCTATGATTATGACATTTTCAGATTAAATGGCATCACGAAAAATCAACTCTTATTACAAACGCAATGCTCAAACAATTTGTAAAATTGCACAATCTATCTAATTCCAAAATTGTCGTCTGCTACAGCGGATGTTTTCAGAAATATAAAAAATATAAATTAGAACCAATTACGAATTGGGAGAAGATAATTTCCCGTTTCTTTTCCATAAATGAAATAAACTAATAACTACACTGATATAATAATTTGGAAATCTAATTGTACCCCTTCATTTTACGCCGAAACTATTATGAGAAGATTTTACTATACTATATTGACGGGTAATTCGGCGTAGCGTTTAATTAGGCGCATTCAAGTCATTTTCATGTTAATGCGCCGAATAGGACGATGCGCAGAATTATCCGTAATGACTGTATATTAAACAAAAATTAAGATACGATTCGTCTTCTTTAGATTTTATTTGTTGTATAATTCAATCGTGAAAAATAGATCACGTGAAGTACAGTTTTGTACAATGAAATACAGCCTTAAAGGATACACTATGACTTTGTAATAAAAACAGTTTTAATTTCAATACAAACACCAAGCATGTGTATTGTCTGAAACGTGAAGTAGATTTTTTTAGCTGTTGGAGAACCGTTACTAAACCTACACGTTTCAGCTGTCACCAAAGCTGAAATGTAAACTAGTTATGTTGTAGATGTTTTTCTTTTGAACGCAAAAGAGTTCTCCACGATAAAAAAAAATCGTACGATCACATTATTTTCTACGATCATGTATGTGAAACACTAGAACGATTTCCCTTACAACCATCATAAGATCAACCGTGAATCATAGTCGTTTGATGGCTTTGTGAAACGCTGGCCAGGTGAGCGATACATGCTGAGGTGAGCCTCTAGTGTTGTTTATTGTTAGAACGTAACCATAAAATGATGTGATGTAGACATATAAGAGGAACCAATATTCATGGGGAGTTGTATTATAGGTCTTTACTGCTATTCATTATATTGAAAATTGATTAAAGGATTTCAACAATGAGCTAAAGGCACAGAAGGAGATAAGGAGAATTGCTAACCTGTACATCTTTTTCGCTCTTTAAGGTAGGGATGTCAATCGAATTATTCCTACTACAATGCCGGCTAAAAGGTTTCAACAACATGGCGGATTCCACGCAAAATCTCGTCCCGCTATTGCTTCCGTCGTGATTACGTGAACAGAGATTATCTTGAACAAAATATGTTATTTATGGACTTACCTCGACTTTTTTAACATGTAGTGTCAAAAAAATCAAAATAAATACGAAAGAATTGACATGGAATCAAATTTGACAAGAAAAAAAGACGTAGGCCCAGGTGTCACATTTTACCGCCACGGTAACCGGACAAATCGACCCGCGGACCACTCGGATCGTGTTATTGGACAATTCGTACCATGTGAAGTAACAGCATTGATAATGATGAACTTAATACTTTGAAGTGAGATTGTTACGGTATTACGATGTTTTCACTAAATACAGACAAAGCAAACGTAGAAACCGTACGCTTCGCTCGCTTACCAGGTCATACGTGTTTCATATTCGTTATAAAACTAACATAAAACCGTATAAATTAAACAAATAGCTGATTATACACAGTTTTTATTTTATAGTATCATGATCAGATTTCCTAGTCTAATAAAAAGTATTTCAAAATAGTAAATACATACACGATATAATTAGCAGTATTTTTGGAAAGATTACGTTTGTTTATTCTATATTTAAATAGTCAATTTGCATGGTAAGAACTGCCATTTGCACCGGAAGTCTCTCATTCTCAAGGTAAAGTGTTGAATAAACAATTTTGATCCATATGTCAAAATCAATCAGAGAGCTGTCTTATAGGTCGACAGTTTACAAACATAAACTCCTACATGATATATCATTTAAAATGAAGTTTCGCAAATAGTAGAAAACATGCGGATTCAACAATCTGTTTTTCATCTACGCCATATCTGGCTACTATCCCGGACGGGGCCCATATCTTCCGGTATTTCCTTTGTTAGTCACCACAAAATGAATATTGATCATAAGGGAACAACTATTTAACTTCAATGGTGGGTTATTGTTTTTTTTTTTTTTTTTTAAATATTCTGATTCCAAAGGGAAGGAAAAAAAATAATCCGTGCAACAAGGGTAAAAAAAAAATAATCTGTTTTACAAAACTATGGAAAAAAAATTTTCTGGTTTAAATATATTTTAAAAAAAATTGAATCCGAGAGTTGATTTAAAAAATCACAAGCATTACACGAAAAGCTTTCAAGCATTACAAGAAAAACTTTAGGTCACCATTTAATACAAAGCTGACTTGATTTATTTTGGACATAATAAAAGCTTTTCCTTATTTTTTTCAGTCATACTTGACCTTTCAGTGATTTACCTTCAAGATGAAGAGCAACAATCATGACAATCAAAGCATTGTTCCTTTTTTAAATATGCAAACATGTACATATAGCCAATGTGTGTCTACTCAGTACTGTGTGGAATTATGATTATTATAATTACAAAGTACAGAGAAAATGATGTTATATTCCATTTCTTAAGGAATTAATATACAAAAAACAAAATAAAAGCCATTAACATATCAGAACACAATTTACAAATGAAAAGTATATGCAAATATTTTATTATAAAAACAAATTCATAGTATATACATGATATACCAGTTTTATTTACTGCTAGTGATTTCATAGGAATAAATACACCTTTTATTTTCTGGGCATTGCTAAAAAAAAAATTCTGATTCGACTTTGTAAGAAAAAGGATAATTTGGTGAAATTGAGGTGGGAAAAAAATAAAATTGTGTCCATACCTTGAAACATTTTTTTTCAAACCAATATAAAAAACCATACCCCCAATGACGTTAAATGATTGTTCCTTATAATCTACCAACATTACAAATGACATCGGAGTTATTTTTACTGTCCTAAGACGTCATGGTCATCTACCTTATTTATTTCTGACTAATACAAGATTGACTTTCTTCTTGGACAAATGGGTGCCGTATATACATTGGAAATGGATTACTCACAAAAACAGTACAATATACAGTGGAAATTGATTTATGGGAAGCAATTGTTTAACTTATGGTTTTATAGAAGTGTGTGTTGTCATAGGTTTAGTTTTCAATGTTTTTGAAGATCTCTTTATTATCTGTATTTTCGGTATTGTCTGTGCCTTAAAATCACTTCGATTCCTCACAAGAAGTTCTGATGAAATGGTAATCTCCTTAACGTTTTGATTGAATGAGACCAGTGTATGGTAAACATTTCCTTCCGTACATACATCGTTCATCATGACAAAATTTAAGACCAAGTACATCACAGACTTTTAGGAAATCAGACAATTCAAACATGTTGTGGATTAAGATCAATCAAGGGTTGTAATGGAAAAATCTATTGAATATGATACTTTGACTTCTAGCTGTCAAGTTTTAAATTTGATGACTTCACTTTTAAGATATGGAATTTTGTCCTGTTGTCCTCTGTGAGTGTACCCCCTTCTTTTTCATATGCATTTAAAACGTAAGAAAAATTAAAGTACATTAATGTAAAATGAAGGCCAATGAAGGAACGTAGTAAAAAAATGAATTATAAAACACAAGTTATACGTACATGTATACGTACCATAAATAAAACTTCTGAAAGTTAAATAGTATACTCAAGTTGTTGAAACCGTAAAATGTACTTGGGATGTATTGTATTGTAAATATTGCTGAAATTTTAATGTGTAAAATAAATTTAGACTGTCGCCTTGAAAAAATTTCAAGTACTGATAATATTTTGAATTAAAAACGAAAACACGAAATGAAACAGTAAATACATTTATAAACTATGTAAATATTTATCTCTTTAGCTGTTTAGTTAATCATTATATTGATACAGGAGAATAAACCGCTATATTTGTTCATAAAATAAATTCATGGATCATTTTCACTGTATAATTAAGTTTCCGCTATTTAAAGAATTTGTACATTTTAGGCATCTGTCCCCTGAAATTACACATTTCTGAATTTTAAATCATTGTAAAAGTTTGTTCTTTCTTCGATATAAAGTACCATGATCGAGTTAAGAGTTAGGACCAAAATACATTTATACAGATAAAGTATCTTGTTACTACAATTTGTTTTTTTTTTTTTTTTTTTTTGTGTGTTATTTTTTTGTAAATTTTTTATGGTCTGTGAAATATTTACACAAAACCAATAATTACCGTACCAATATTTTAACCAATACATTTGGACTGATTGTAAGAACATATGGTACTGTTCATTGCTGTACAAGGACTCCGTTATTTTTTCTTAATATGTACGATAATTTTTCATCCTGTTTGTAGATTCTATGTAAATATCTATATTTGTATTACCAAACCAATTTATTTAAGATCCGATTCATGGGAGTTACTTTTATTGTTTAATCACTGAGGTTTGAAACTCACGCACCTGTTTACACTCGCATCGTAAAGGTGACTGTCCCATCGACTATTTTTCTAGTGACTGTCCTTGTGTACTTATTTTTATGTTTATTTTGAATTAGCGGTTACTTTGACGGAACTTATAACTCCTGTTCCCGGGGCTGTTTCGTTCTCGACTTTTGACGTTGGCTGTTGCTCTTTCTTAAAGACCATACATTGACCTCTAGCCGTCATGTTTAATACTACGGAAGGTTTTATCATTAACTATATCAAATAATATCATATGCTGCAATTCAACAATTCCTTGAGATAAAATATCTTCATTATAATTCCGAATATTAGCTTTTAACGAAAAAGGCCCATTTATATACTTTATCAGAAGAATTTTATTCAAATTTACATTTATTTGATAAAGGCGAACAAATAGAATTTACTAAAAAAAACTAATAATGCAATTACCTGTAGGTACTTGGGGTTAGGAATATGTTTTGTAGTAGTAAATTGTTATTTAAACATTTTATTTCATTTACATTTACAAACTAAGACGATTTTATGGGGAAATCTAAAAAAAGAATAATTTGAAGAAAAGCTTTTAAAGACATTTTACTAATATAAACAAAACACTTATTCGTGATTCAAAATGAATGTGATAAAACGGATGAAAATGTATTACCTGGTATGTTTCTAAAAGCACTGAATGTCATATATTCATACATATATAACGGTTTTGTTTTTTGTTTTATGGTTCAATAAAAATGATTAAACTCATCTTGCAAAAACTGTAAAAAAAAAATATATCATGTACAGGCGTGTCCTACTAGAAAATATAACACTATAACTCGATTACGTTATGTCCTATCTATTAACCCGAACGAATTATTTATTAAAGCATGTTCACCGCAAATCAAAACATTACAATAAAGCAAAAAATCAAAGAAAATTAGAATTAAATTTACATAAGTATGTATTAAGTATTTTCCCCATCTTTATTGACTAAGGTTGAGTGGTTAGAAAGCTTTGAAGAATCGGGTACTGGAATGATCTGATCAATAAATGAAACATTATAATTATTCACCAATTTACACTTATTACATTCTTTAGCATTACCTCGTATCTGCTGTCAAGGTTTAGTTCTTCAACGTTAGTTTATGACAATTAATTTATACGATTTTTATGATTTTTTAAGTTGTAATGCAATGCTGCAAAAATTACCCCCCCCCCCCGGTTATCTTTATCCAATTTAACGAGTTTAATCATTATCGTTGAATACAACTGATGAGTGGTAAATCGACAAAATATGCACACATGTGCATCAAAATTGGTATGAAAGAATTTATTGAATTATGATTTTAATCGTAAACATGTATTTAGATGTATTGAACGCATTTACCTTGTGTTTGTCTTTATATTTAAAGTGGACTTTCACATTTTGTCAGAGTACAGTGGACTGTCAATTTCACGTGAATCTTCATTCTGCCAGAGAACAGTGGACTGTCACCTGAATATTCATTCTGTCAGAGTACAGTGGACTGTCACTGTCACGTGAATCTATGAGTATAGGGTATATTGAATGAATTCTTCCTGTGTTGGCCTTTAACGTGTAAAGTGGACTAAAAATTACACCTAAATCTTCATTCGGCAAGATTAAATGATGTATTGATCGAATTCTCCTTTTGTTGGTATTTTTGTTTATAGTGTAATGTGATGGTCACGTAAATCTCCATTCAGCAAGAGTACAGGATGTTGTTCCAATACTTCCTTGTATCCAAGTTTGGAATTATTGAATTTTCTGGAGAATTATAAAGACATGAAATAATTTGTTATCCGGTACATGCGATGATTTTAATTTCCTGGGTTCATATTGTTTACAAATTGAGTTTATTCAGTTAAGACTGATACCCTACGTTAACGATTTCCATATTGGTAATTTTCTGGTCCTAATGTTTAAAGAAGGATTTGTTTTTGACTCCATCAATGAAATATGCTTCTAAGCAAAACATGACCCATCACGGAAGTTATCCATTATTATTATGTTAACTTGGAAACTAGTAAGTTTGAAAAACAAATCTCCACTGTGTTTACAAGTAACAACTGTTTTAGTTTTTGTGCTGTGTTGCTACGTTTCTCTTTTGTTTGGTATACAATGTATGTTTTCCTTTGATTGTGGCTTTGTATTATCTGTTTATTGTGTTAGTATTCTCACAAATTTGCATTGTCTTTGCATTTTGGTATTTTGGAGTTTTTCCATTGTCTTATTGCTTTGTATTCTTTTTCTTATATTTATACACAATAAACAAATGGAATCTCAAGAGTATTTATTGATTTGTTGCTTGCTTAACGTCTAGTGGCAAACATTTCATGATTCTTCAGGACGAGAACCAGTTCAACAATTTATCAAACAGGGATGGGACGGGACACAGAGGGGAACCAGTTATGACTGCCACTGCAAAAGGGTGGATGGGTGTGTAGGGTCGGGTAATTTAGACTTCTATAGCAACCATCAGCCTACTCTTTTTACGAAAATGACGAAAGGGTTCTTTAGCGTGCAGGGAGTGTGGCATTCTCCAAACACGCTACCCACTATGGTCCGCGGTCAGGCTTTCCGTATTATCACCTGACAACCCAACGAGAGGGTATCCCTTAGCCGCCACCTGGGGACGCGGTAGGAGGCTCTGTGGGTTGATCTCCCGTGATCCGTCACAGGTGCCTAGAATCTCACGAGTATACATTATACAGTTATTTAACAGTATTGAGGTATATAGCCATTTTATTTGTTCCGAGACGTGGACTATTTTCCCGAAGCAACAGTCAATATGTGGAGGGGACAAATAAAATGGTTATATCCCAATATGACTGTTAAATAACTGCTTTATTATACCGAAACACTTTATCGGTCAATAGTTTCCAGTACTAATCAGCAGTCACTATTTACCGGTTATGTGTCTTAGAAACTAATCACCGCTAAAAAAAAAATATAGTAAGATTAATGTCTTGATTTATATATAGAAAAAACATACTGAGGTATAATAATTAAAAATATTTACCTAGCCAGTTACACTGCTTAGTTATGTCTTGTTGTATCTTGTTTGCAGTTCATAATGTTTTCAATACATGCATCTGTTAAACTGTATATTACCCTGACCAGGGTTTATATATAAATGACCAGGTTTTTCATTTGTCTGGAGAGAGCAGCTGGCATATTGTAAAGTCTGGATAGAATGTTTACAATTCAAACTCAGATACGAGATTTCTTAAAAGAATACTGAATTTGAAAATTAATAGCTTTTCAAAATGTCTCTCAAAATGTGTACGTTTATGTTATTTTTCTTGACCCCCCCCCGGGTTTAATTGTTCAACTTGTTTAACAAATGGTTAAATTTAATCACAGAGTAAACATTTAATTTAAACGTTTGTTAAATAAGTTGAACAACTGATATATTACCAATAAGCTAACAATCATTAATTATGCTGACGGAACATAGATTGCCGGATCAAAATGTGGCAGTTACTAGTATCAGCTTTGTTCCAATGGGTAGATTTCATGTTTGGTCCTGTTATATGACGACCACATTTTGCCATACCAATGTGAACTACTTTGGTAGTTTTCTACGGGGACTTCGGTAGCATTCATTAATAAAATATGGCCGTTAGGACATAGTCTTTTTTCTTAAAGGGACATAAAGTATAAATAGATGAAAGCATTACAGGCCCCATTCTAAATAATTATTTGCGTCATTTTAAGTAGGCGCAGTATATTAATGGAACTAATAGTTACCATAATCAGACAAAAAATCAAACGACAGAAAACACAGACCCATTTATAAAACTTCCATTACCAATTAACTTAAATCAATGAAAGGATTTTGACTTTAACGAGTGTTAATGTGAAAACAGTGTATAATGAATGTTAATGTGGAAAAAAAATAAAAATATAGATACATTTAAGATTTTATTTGTCGATAAAATATGTTGTCTCCAATGCCTCCCTTTTATCATATACATATTATTTACGTGCAAACACAAGCAGTTTGATTACAAACATTTTATGAAAGGATCATCGTAGGATATCGTTGCTTTGAATATTAACCTATCTGAGTCAGCAAGACAAAATAAATGGTATCTAATGTTTAGTCAGTATACTAACACAATGTGGTGATCGTCACCAGCGGGATACATAGGACAAACACTGATATGACCACGTTATATGCATAATAGAAAGCAATTTTTGTTTCCTCTACCCTTGATATATTTGGGTCTGGTGATTTCCATTAAAAGGGCGGAAAATATCTTGAATACAAATTTTATTTATATTTAGTACAAAAAATACATTTCCGAGGAGGATAAAAAATTAAAATATATGTTAATACGTACAACTCTTTGATACTAATTTTGATGTTCAAGATGTGCACATTTCGACTTAATAATTATGCTCCACGCCAAAACTGTTGAAAACCAAAATAACAATCCAAAAGGCTGAAAAGCAAATAAAACAAATTCAAAAATACCAAATATCAAAAAAAAAAAAAAAAAAATGTAAAGCCAAAACCAAGGACAGAAGTATGCACGAGAGAGATACTCCTTAGTTCTCACAAATTTCACAATTTTGAAACGTTACAGTAAATTCGGAGTATTAATTCGGGCTAGTATCGAAATACCTAGCAACTGAGGTGGCGATACCCTCGGCGACTATGAGTCCACCAGCAGTGACATAGACTCAATGGTTAAAATACAATTCTTTGATAACAATTTGGATGCACAGGGTGTGCACATTTCTTCGATTTACGACTCATCAGTTGTGCCCAAGGCCTAAAATGTTCAAAACCAAAAGAACCAACCAAACACTTGAAGAGTAAATTCACAAATACTAAATGACCATGTGTGTACATGTGTATGATTGATACGGACGCTTTTCCACAAATCTGCAGCGAGGAAAGAAGTGTTAATACATGCAGGTACTTGTATGATTGAGACAGACTTTTTTTCGCTGCCTTGCAGTAATGTTCACATGTGCACATGTAAATGTGTATGATTTATACGAACCCTATTCCACAAACTTGCAGCCAAGAAAGAAATGTTAATACATGCATTTAAATATTTATGATTGTGACGGACCTTTTTTTACTACCTTGCAGAGAAGAAAGAAATTTAAAAATTGTCTATAAGTTGGTTACTTCATCATATACTAAGTGTTTTTATTTACTTGTGGTTTCGAAAAAATATATTAAATAAAGTTTTGTACGTATGGTAAATAAAATCTGATTTTATATATGAAATTTTGTCCTAAAACAACTGGGGCAAAAAACTTTTACATAATGCAAAGCTGATACATAGTTATACGCCATAGAGTATAGGTTTTTAAAAGTATATTTCAAACAACCAATAAAAATTTAATACATATAAGTCTGCTTACTGCTCAAAAATAAATTTATCAATCAAGTAAAGGTGCAATTCAAACGAGTTTCCATGTTATCGTTGAAGACTTCACGTCCCTAGCTAAAATAGACAACTTGTTTTGAAAACTTTAAGGAAATCTGTTGACGTGACAGCAATTAGTGAGTTAACCAGTAGACTTGAGGCGATTTCCCTGTAAACATTAAACCTTTGGCAGGATAATTGCCAGTAGAAAAGTAGTTTGTTATGTTGTAAAGCAAATACTTCTATATATAAGTACCCAATTATCTTAACAAAAAACGTCGATTTTTATAAACTTTCAAAATCTTTTATTTAATACAGGGATCGTTTTATCTAAATACCAGATAACTTAAAGGTCAAATAGCGATATACCACTTAAAGAATATTTCACATATAAAATAATACACCAGTATAAAAAATAAAAAAACTTAGAGCTAGGATTGTCTAACTGGGAACGTATGGACCGAAAGTCCACCAAATGCCTCCTTTCCAACTTGGCAGTGTATTTTAAAGTATCCGAATGTTCGTTGTTTTCTATGGGAACCTCTCCGTAATCCTTCCTATTCTATAGAGATTTAGGGGGTTTAATAATCTATATTTATTATATATTTATCATTGATGTAGGTACATTATTTCATATGATTCAGCCGGAAGTGAACTTGCCCTATCAGACGCTCGGGACAAAAATCCATATCAGGGCAGTATGGTGACGTCATAATTGTTGCGCCATAAAATTCCAGATCAGACTCGTTACTTGCAGGGGTTTCATTTCTGTACGCTGAAGGCACTATATTGCAACACATTGTATCTGTATAAAATAAAAAAAATGGTAAAGTTTTCAATGATGTAGCTGATGATGTAAAATAGAATAAATATTCAAAGCTAGACGTCTAATAAGACAAAAGATAAGATTTGGTGATGTACATTGGAAACTTATCAATATATATATATATATATATATATATATATATATATATATATATATATATATGTTATACTACAAAAAGCATGTGAAAAGCGCTTTTATTGCTGTTCTTGATCTGGTAGATGCGGCAAGGTATTAACCTTATAAGTGACAAGTTTTTATCTGTGATGTGTTGTTGAAAGGAACGCACAGCATTTACTTCATTTACTTTTAGTTCTAAGTACATCGATATGAGAAAAAAAAATGAAAAATGGCATGGCTAAAATTTTTATTGGCATTTCAGTATATTATGAAAATGAGATTGGCACAGTGTTGTCAGAAGCTTATTCTTATAAAAGTCCTTCTATTGTTGGGAATATGGATATGTCATAATGAAAATCTCAGATAGAATGCTGGAAGTGTAATGAATCTTTGTATTGTTACGCATTAATGATGTCTTCTTATTTCACACATGTAGTGGGTTTGAAAATGACAAGCGCAATCTTTTTCTAACATAAAATGAGGGTCGTTTAGTGTTTGAAGTGCGATATCATTATGAGAAAATTAATTTATAAAACATCATTGTCCAAACCAAATGGCAAACTCTTTAAGGAGGGATAGGGTAATTTTATTCTATAAAGTAATGACCCGAGGAGTTAACTCAAAACTTTTATTGAATTGTCATCTTTGTCTCCTTATAACCTGTTCAAATGAAAACGAAGTGTTTTGGAGTTGATCTTGTGATATGTTGACCTTGTTTTGAACCTTCATTACGGAATAGTTCTAGCACAAGCATGCCAATTGATATCTTGATAATACCCATTTCATGTACTTTAGTAATGACATTAGGGCCAGTATGCACTGTCATCAGCTTTTTGACAATCCCTGTGGATATAGTTCAAAGGCGTCATACACAAACAGAGAACTCATTGTGTTGTTCTGTCACCAGCCTTGTCCAATTTAATGATAAAGCAATTGGAAATCGAGGATCGAATTGAGACTGTTGTATTTCTTAACTGAGCAGTGTTTTTTCATATTACTTTTATTTAATGCATGGATTAGATCCTCATTTACATCGCATTTATTTTTTATCTGTAAGATACATACAACATAATTAAAAAATGAGATAAATAATTTATTTTAGCTTGTGGACACCTTTTTGGTTCTGAAATAATGAACTAGGACAGTTATATAGTTCATTAGCACTGTTAACAAGCTGAAAGACATATATCTATCCTGTATTGGTTTTTAATTTACCACTATTGTACTTCAGGAGTATAATCAGGTCTTATTGTTTATAGCTGTTTAAATTGATATTGTATATGACGCTTTGTGTGCTTAAAGCAACTCTTAAATATGTAATTCATAGATCAAAGAAAATTTGTATTGTCCCTCGAATAAAGGTCTTTTTCACACATACATTACAGTAAATAATACCAAGTATATGACTTGTATTATAGTTGCACCACAACAATGGTCTTTACATTTTTCTAACAGAACAACGTTAGAATAACATTTGAAAACGTAATGATAATACAAAAACTAATGATTCAGTACCTAATAATCTGAGATTCGGACAGTAAATATGACACTGAAATTTATTATGTGATTCGATACACGGCCTGCCGGACAGAAATATTCTTATATAAATTATAAAGTGTAATGCTTTTTTTCTTTCTTGGCCTTGGAGTTTTTAGCTTCGGTTAAATTTGTTCCTTTTAAAGAATACCCACTTCTTTCAGTAGTGAGAAACTTTCACCTCAAGAGTATAGTATTGTACTTTGTATATTAAATAATATTATACATGTATTAGTAGTTGTCAATTTCCACTATAGGATCTCGCGATATTTCCTGTGATAAGGGTTTGTCCAGCGTACAATGATATGCATAAATGGTCTTTTATTTTGCAGATTTATTTGCTCAAATGTCCGTTTCGATTAATCAATGTCAACTACCGTTTTGTACCTTGTAATTGGATTTATTAACGGAAATGAAAGAAAAAAAAAACAGAAACATGAAACGCAAAATAGTAAAAGAAACACAACATGTAGATATCAAAATTCAGTCATCACAATTCAGTAAATATTTTTATCAGTGTCGTTTGATTTGTATATAAAACATTAAAAGAAACACTGCATCTACATGTAGATATTAATTCAGTAAATATCTGTATCAATGTCGTCTAATATATATACTTTTGATACAATGAAGGGTCAAAATCCTCACGTTCTACGACACTGCTATGTCATATATCTCTGTAGAAAACTGGACATTTAAGTAATACAGAAAACTTGATGCTTCATATGGGTATACTTAATAGCATATAAACAGATAATAAACGACTTCCATTTACGACAATAATCAAATTGTCTTATTTATTGTATTCGATCAGATTGTCTAGCTAGAAAGCTATCATGTCTTCGGTTTCTAACAGTATGGCAAGCAATAATCATCGATAATATAATTGCACAGATAACGCAATCTCTGTTAATAAATTCATTTTTTGGTCAGCTGGAAGTCTTTAACTAGAACGAAGACTTAGTGTATATTTTCATGATGATTTCCTATTTTATAAATATTTTAGCTTGAATTCAGATTGCTTTTCGTGTAGTGTGCATTTACACACATATGATTTGCCGTCAAAGCTTGTTCTGTGTATTGGGTAGAAAAATAATTTTACGGTGTAGTAGGAATGCCGTTCAAGTTCTATTGCAAATATCACGAATATGTTACTTTGAATAGTTGATTGTAAAAACCCTTAACTTTTTTAATCCCACACTATTCCCTGTTATAAGAGATAATTTTTGACACTAAAACACATCCTTGTGAGATGCTTTTAATCAAATAACTGGATAAATTCATTTCCAAATTTACTGTAATTTCTATAGTTTTTAAAATTTCGGAAATGAATATTAACGTTTCTTTGGAAAGGGACAGTTGGCATTGTGAATCAAATATAACCAACATGCCCAATAAATTAATAAATGATTGAATGGAAATTACAAAAGTTTGACGAATGTTTAAATCACATGTTAATTTTGCAACGAAATCGGTAAGTTGTGGTTATATGAAAGACGTTTATGCATTGTAAATATTTCTTGATTGATTTCGAATTTATTGTTGCAAGAACAAAATAAAAAATATACATAAAAGACAAATACGTTTAACGTTTCTCAAAATAGTTCGTTTTTATTTTAAACGTTCTGCATATTTATTTTATATGAAGCGGTTTTAGCGCCGTTTTGATCTACAGATGTCCAAAACAATTATATTAATGTTTACTTAGTAGCCATCTGGGAACATTAAAGCGTATCTATCGGCTCAGCCAACATTATATATAGAACTTTGTTTAGTTTATTTCTTGCCTGGCATTTGTAAGATAATGGGCGAATTGAACCACCCGCATAGTTCAAGACAACAAACATTAGTCATGCTTAGGAAATTCTTAGTAAGTCGTGTACGTTTTTCAATAACACTACACATTTCCAATGAACATGTAGACTATACCAAAATTCTAAAATATTTTATAGCTCGTTGTTTTAGAACTAACTTTAATAATTTAACATGATTGATTGTTTCACACGGCAACTCATCCAGTGTTTTGTCAGAGATGGGTTGTTGTCACCACGTCTTGCTTGATCGTTACTGTGTACCAATATGACGTTGAACTTGTTTTTGTTGTTGTAACACAAATAAAGCAAAGCGTCCGGAAACAGCTTACCCTTCCGAAATACCTCAGTTATTTTATATCTCTGTGCTTTCCATACATTGTATTTTGTAGTCTTGTGGTGTGTTTTTGTTATCTTTTGTATATTGTTTGTTGTTTACAATACCATGGCCAAAATATGACCAGAAAAGAACTAACAGTACTCATTTACATGTATATCATTCAAAAAGTCATTCCCCCAGAAATTCGTTTTGTTTTTTGTTCACTCAATTTTTAGAATATTAATATACCTTTTTGACTGTTCATGGTTTTAAAAGGCCATGTGAGCTATTGCCATCACTTGGCATCCGTCGTCCGTCGTCCGTCGTCATCGTCCGTAGTAAACTTTCCCTTTAAAGATCTCCACTGAAACCACTAGGACAATTGGAACCAAACTTTGGTGGAATGGTCCTTGGGTGGCCCTTTTACTAAATTAAGTTTTGCATCTCCAACTTCCAACGGACATGGCTGTTACTAAAAATGGAAAAACATAAATTTCAAAAATCTTCTTCTACGAAACTACATGGACAATTGGACCCAAAATTGGCAGTAATGGTCTGGCGGCTATTTTGGTTGACAGTCCGTGTAATCGGACATAAATCTGAAAGAGGACTATCTAAGGACTATTGCTATCCAGTCTAGTTCTCATTGGCTCAGATAAAAAGATTTTTAAATGAATTTGCCCATAGGGTGCTACATTGTATGTTAAACTAAGTTCGGCTATGGCGGCCATCTTGGTTAACAGAACTCGTTCAGAATTGTGTCCGATGACCAAGATGTTCGTCACAGCTGAACTTACTTCAACATAGGGCCATATGGGAAAATTCATTGAAAAATCTTCTCTGAAACCACTTGACCACTTAGAACCAGACATTTCAGCAAAGGTCCTTAAGAGGTCCTCTTTCAGAATTGTGTCCGATGACCCGGACTGTTAACCAAGATGGCCGCCATAGCCGAACTTAGTTTAACATACAATGTAGCACCCTACGGGCAAATTCATTTAAAAATCTTTTTATCTGAGCCAATGAGAACTAGACTGGATAGCAATGGTCCTTATATAGTCCTCTTTCAGATTTATGTCCGATTACACGGACTGTCAACCAAAATAGCCGCCAGAGCCGAACTTCGTTTAACATAGGGAAAAATCATTGAAATATCTTCTTGTCTGAAACCACTTGGCCAATTGGAACCAGACTTGGCAGAAATGGTCCTTAGGAGGTCCTATTTCAGAAGTGTATCCAATGACCCAGACTGTCAACCAAGATGGCTGCCACATCCGAACTTGGTTTTACATGGAACCCTATGGGAAAATTCATTTAAAAATCTTACAAAACCACCGGCGCGATTGGAACCAGACTTGGCAGCAATGGTCCTTAAGTGGTCCTTTTTCAGAATTGTGTCCAATGACCTGGCTTTAGACCGAGATGATATCCACAGCTGAATTTAGTTTAATATAGGACCTTATGGGAAAATTCATTTAAAAATATTGAAATCATTTGAAACCACTGAGCCAGTTGGAACAAGACTTGGCAGAAATGGTCCTTAGACGGTTCTGTTTTAGAATGTGTCCATTGACCTGAACCGTCAATCAAGATGGCTGCCACAGCCGAACTTAGTTTAACATAGAACTCTATCGAAAAACCAGCCAAATTGACTGCTTCACTTAAATTTTTAGCCCTGCTCAAGGTGACAAGTTAAATCCAGGTGAGCGATACAGGATCTTGAGAGCCTCTAGTAAATCTAGATTCATTTCTAAGTTATATTACAAATCTTATTACATCTTATAAGATTTGGCTTAGCGGGCTGATATGACTTTGTTATCAAATGTTTCCGGTTTATATCAACTGCTTCCGCTTTATATAACACCACTAATCCGTAACCTCCTTATATATCAGTCGTTTCCGTAATCGATTCTAAATTTACTAGCACATAGAAACACGGCAGACGATAGCAGGACAGGACGAAACTGTGGTTTAACTTAATTCTCTCAAAATTGTTATTACAAACAGAAAAAAACATAAAGTGACAAAAACCTTTGAATGGGTGAGGGACAATGACGATTTGCGACGCCTTGAGGATATGCGGTAATACGACAATGAAACTGAAATCACTAAGATAAGAATTTTCATGGAGACCTAATAAAACACCAGTGTTGAAGTATATGATAAACATATTATTCATATCAGACCCATTATCAGCACGGCGGCTCTCGGGCTGATATCTTGACCCGGGGGTGATATTAGGTGTGATATGAAAAATGCCATGTTATAATCTATATATACCATCTGAACTAACCGTATTATAAATGACAAAAACCATTACGAAAGGACAGATATCCAAATACTATCTGATTACAATAAAATGAGAAAATGGGCGTACGTAAGAGCGTAGCAATGTGGTCCTCATAGTTTAATTTATATCATGATGCCATATTAATATGTTGCCAGGTGTCGTGCAGTATTCATACTTTATCTTTGTAGAACATGTGTATAATGTGAAATTTCTGAGAGACCCCCCCCCCCCTTAATTCCAAATTATTGAAACTGTAAATTTAGCTTTTCAGAGTATCGTGATATGCATGTATATCAGGGTATGTACACTGCATATTTGTACACTATAAATACTTGTAGAAGTAGAGTTATCTGCACTTTAAACAATGTATAGTAGACATCTGACGCGACATAGGTTTGTTTGACACCATATGTTTATTGTTTTATATCTGAAGAGGTAAACCAATCATATTATGTTTATGATAACTGATAAAACCATTGCTGTTTCAAACATTTCGAAACGACCAAACTTTGTGTTCATTCATGCTATATTTGAAACCTAACATTTGATTATAGGTACCTGTCGTACCTGGACGTTTTTTTATATCTATCTCCTGACAGTACCGTAACTACATATAAGCAAATGAGCCAAATGCCTGATGCTGAATTTGACCAAAAAAAAAAAATAATAATAAAAAATAAAAAATAAAAAAATAAAATAAAAAAGAAATTTTGTTTAAAAAATTAAAAATATAAATATGATATCCGCTAAATATATTGATTTTGATGTCTACGGTAAAGGTGGTTACCGTTTGAAGTCTTACTACTAATCTTGAGTTTGTGTAATTTCTGCGAGTGAGACTGCTTTTCGTCTTAGTACTTGTTATGTGGAATTGTATGTTGCTCATGAAGTCCACACGTCGGCGACTCCAAGATAACGGCATTTTTGCCGTGTTCTATTTTATTCTGATGTTGTCTCATTAACGCATACCCGGTATCCTTTCTTTTACATAACAAATGCAAACTGCTTTTAAGACTTATTGTGAATAAGTTTTATGAATTTCTAGGGTATATGGATTCCGAAATGCATCTTATTGCATGATTCAGTAGAAAAAAAAGAAAATTAAATCATCAAAAAAATTGTAGTACTAAACCAGATAAAAGATGTCAGGAAATGGATAGAATCGAGGATTAAGCATTATTTAGGACAGAGCTTCTTTGGGCCTTATGCGGCCCCAGACCCCTCGCAAAAAAAAAAAGGATTTATGCCTCATAGAAAAAAAGACCATAGTTACAGCCATGCTCCACTTTGCTTTTTCGATAATTCAGCCGTCTTTACTGATTCTTCTACTAACCCCGTATTTTGTGCTGCCATTCAGAAGTACCCGAACATTGCAGTTTTAACTTTTGATATAGTTCCTCCTTTCTTATCGTAGCTTTTTAGCCCATATTCTCCATTCCCTGATCAATTGACAGATGAAAGGGATAATAGTAGAAAAATATTTTTTGTTATTTGGTAAAATATATTATATACGCTTAAATTACAGTAAAAGAATGAGTCCATTAGAACTTGTCAATAACAACTGAGTGGTCAATAAGATTTCATCAAGTCCTATTGTAATAAATAAAAGTTAATTATTAGCTTCTACCTCATTAATGATCTTTATATCCCCGCAAACAAAGTTTTGGGAGAGTATATAGGAATCACCCTGTCCGTCCGCCCGTCTGTCTGTCTGTTTCTTCATATGTCTTGTAAGCGCAACTTCTCCTAAACCGTTCAATGGATAAGATAAATATAGCCGGATGCTTGCAGAGGGAGATAATCCAACTTAAGGGTTTTACATGTTTAAAGCTTGTAAGCGCAACTCCTCCTAAACAGCTTATTGGATTTTTGTTACACTTCACACAGTTGTAGTACACTACCTGCAGATTTGCATGAAGGGATATGGTTGCTGTCAAAATTTAGAAGCATGATAGCAGTATTGCAAAGTTTGAACATTTATAGTATTGCAAGCGGGGGCATCACTCAGTGAGGTCACTCACAGTTCTAGTTTGCTTTGGCGTCATTTTTGTAGGGAAATTAAAACCAAAATACGCTCTAAGTGTCCACTATAAATCGAAAAAGGAGGACAGTAGAAAGTCCGAATAAATAAAATTAAATGCAATTACATTTCAGTAATTAAAGATATCTATTACTCAATTTTTTGAAAATTCATTTAATTTTTGTTACACTTTGATTATGGTCTTTCCATGACAAATATCGATATTTACTACGTGTTAACAGTACCAGCTGTAAAATACAATGCGCATTTGAGGTTAAACCCCATAAACAAAAATTTGGAAAGCCAACATGAAAATAAATAAATAAATAAAAATTATCAAAACATTGTGAGCCAAATGGGTCTTAGAAACGTAGACAGAATACAGGAAAGATCGAATTTTACTGGTTGGGTATTGGTGCTGTCATCCCCTGAAAACTTCATGGACTACTTATTTCATGATATTGTAAAATATAATCGTTTGTAATGAAGGATATGGAGAAATACAAGTTATAGATATATTTCTTTCTTTAGGCAGGATTTATATACAGGGCGTATTCAAACCTTTTGGAGAAAAAAGGACAGGATGCTGTACAAGTTGTGAAGTAAGTATAATTCAAACAAAAAAGTAAAAAGAACTAGTCAGAATAAATTGGACAATTCTACAAGATTTCACTTTTGTGCGCAGTCTGTATAACAACTATTCTGTTGCTGTGCATTTAATATAGAATCTTACATCGGAAGTATTTAATTATCGTATTTTTATTTCGAGATAGCTAAACCTTCAAATCTCGAGCCTTGGGAAGAGATTTGAAAGTTCAACTATCGAGACTGTAGAAATACGATATGTAAGATTTTGTTTCCCCAATTCTTTCAACAGTTTTAAATTATCCATAATATTCACAATTCGCCATGAAACCCGTATTGACCCTCTCAGATGCATGTATTTTGTATGACGCAACATATCTATACTTCACATTTGGAAACCGAAGTGTTTGTGTATCGGGGACCACGTTTATTCTCAAGAATTATTTTTTCACTGTACATGGAATAGTTTTTTGTACAAGTTAACACAAATTCATATTTTGTTTTATTTTCATATAAACTTTCATGCACCTGATACATGTATGCATTTATACATATTCACGATATTCGGTCTCGATAAAAACGCCCTCAAGATCCATGTACCAATGCCAATGCTGTTCACATTCCAGTCTTCAGAGAAACTTTGAACATTTTAACATAAAACAAAAATGCAGAATCTTAAACAACACACTGACATGCATGACAGTTCTTACACAATTCTGATCTATTTCTTTTATATCCAAACAAGATGATTATAAATTTTGTTTCACATTAATCAATCTTTATTTTTTTTTACCTTTTTTTTTAAATTTTTCCAGAAAGCATATTGATAGCTGTCTTACAAAATTAATTGATTTTCGTTTTAATAGGAATTGATGGGTACCATCTATTATCCATCCTAACACATATCTGCATTTCTTTTTCAGACAGGCATGCGAGATTGATGAAGTAACTTTCTGCACGGCATTCATTGATAGTGAACTAAGACACAATCCCGTCGACGAAGAATCTATCTTAAGACTAACACAAGCAGCTTCCGATATATTACGTAAGTTAAATTCCAAGGTCTTAGTACGATTCTAAAAACAACCCTTAAAAATCATCAAGAATTACTGGTAATTAAACAGATTGCATTTCTTTAAATTTCTGTGAACAATGCTTCCCAGCTTGATGGTACAGAGTACATTTGGAAATTATTCTTTATCAGGAATATATCAGGAACAGGGCTGATTGACAAACTACGTTATTCTACCTAAAGACTTTATTCACGATATTACAAAACCGTTCACGACAAGTACTTTGATGGAAGCCTTGTATTTAGCTAGAAGATGTTGATAGCTCTTATAAAACTTTTATTAAGCACTATAACTATGTAATAAGCGTTTTTAGTAGTCTTATAGCAACTGTTTTGAAACTGACTCAGCACAATATTCTGTATAGTTCAGGATTGTCTCCTGGCAAGGTTTTAAGTAAGGTGAAAATCAAATTTGTCATAAGAAAGACCGATAGTAGACGACCATGATTGATGAGTAACACTAAGGAATACATGTTATATTCAAGGTATTTATTGAAAAGAATAACTTATTTCTGAATAAAGAAAACCATTCATGGGTACACGTATTAAAGTATAGAATAGGTGAATTCTTAGATTTATTGATCAACCTTTTCTTACAGTTGACCTTCAATGGAATATTGAGACATTTAGAGAAAAAAACTATATATATGATGAAACAGAAAAACGATTGAAGAATCTGAAAACTAAATTTAAATAAGCCTACATCTATTCATGAACTATAAGTAATAAAAAAAAATAATGGGGGGGGGGGGGGGGGCACAGATCAATGCTTATTTGTTTTCATGTATTAACTTTTGTGATTAATGAAAATCCAAGAGTAACAATTCGATAACAAAATGACTTCCTAAGCCAACAAACATTTTTAAATGAAAGAAAAACGAATATAAATGTAGTTTACTGTCATATTACATCTGTTGATCTATGTTATTAACAAATCATTTGTCAGTTAATGCAGTCTGTTTTTATTATCAAATCATTGATACTGTAGAATTATTTTATCATTTGTATATCGGCATTTAGTATATAAAACTGGTGTTGATAGTAAAGAATTTAAATATAATGATAATAAAACACCTGTGGTTTTCAATCACACTTAAAAATATAAGAAAGTGGACAGATAATGTTGTTATAGCTTTTAAAATTTTGGACATCAGAAATATGAACTATAGTATACACAGGTATGGATATTTGCTTATTAACTACTTGCCTGATGAGTGATCCCTGAAAAACTATATATGTTACTGCAATTTTCAATTTCAATATAAAGTAAGGGTTTCCCAGAATAAATCTCAGATATATACAGTGTACCATATAAAGACACAAAATGTTTGTTCCCTTGAGAAAATATACCATATATAGACTTGGGATTCCCGTGACTTAATCCTGGATGCGTAATATTTGTACGATTTCAATGCGAATGGAGGGTGTATATTCTTTTTCCCGTTTCTTTGTCCGACATACACTTAAATGGGTCAAAATTTGCTGCAAGCTTTGACTAGTCGAGCTTGATAATTGGTATTTTTCTTTATATGTCTGGTAACAAGACGTCAATTTTCTTGAACTAATAATGATAATAACGACAGGATTGGCGGTAACAATTATTTCAGTGTCGATCTTCAAGGTCTTTGTTATTCTTTATCTGTATAATAGTGCTATGATCTTAATTCTTGTCCAGGTTATTGAATAAAGTATAAGGCGTTATATGTCCATATGTTGGCCTTTGTAGTTTTCCGGTTTAATATAAACCATATTGATTCTCTCATTAAGAAGAACAAGGAATTCCTTTTGCATATTTTAAAGATGTTTTCGGCCATTTTCCCGATTCTTTGATTGTTGTTGAATATTTAGTGGTGTTATAGTTTTCTAATTAGAATATAAATTGATTTAAGTCATTTAACACCTCATCTGTCTGTAAACCGAACCCAATATCTGTTTTGTTTAAAGAAGAATTAAAAGCATGTTTCCTTTAAATGTCAACATCTTCTTTATTTAACATAATCATCCAAAATTTGATATTCCTGGTAAAATTGACTAATCATTCTCTAAAAGAACGCATAGACGGTATAAACGTAGAAAAATTAAATGGGAGCAGCTGTTTTGGTAGTTTACAATTTCTTGGATTATGACATTAGCTTGCAGCAGGCAAATTTTATTACAGAATTGTTTTGCAAACCAATTCAATATTTGAGGTACATGTACAGTTGCTGGTTTAATCTAAAACCTAATTTCGAAAGACAAATGTAATTGTAAGTTATCTTTGCCAGTTTAAAAAGGTCATTAAAAATAAATGAACGACCGAAAAAATCTTTTTCTTGTAACCATTAAATAATAATAATATCCAAGATACTCAGACAAGGGGAATATCTTATAAAACGTTACGATTGGTATTGGATATACACCCGAGGGCATAAGCCTGACATGGTATATCCTATTTTTATCATGATACTCTGAAAAGTTCAAATGATAGGTTTTAATAATTTAGAAATGGCGTCTCTCATGCCACAATGATATAAATGTTAATATTTTAACATTATTACATTAACATGTATAATATATAAATATTTTTATCATGATGCCATAAAATGTAACCAGTTATTCTGCCTTTGTCATACTTTTATATTCTCACAAGGTGAAATTCTTGAACCCCCCCCCCCCAAATCCCTCACAAATTATTAAAACCTATAATTTGCATTTTTCAGAGTATCATGATATAAATAAGATATACCCATGGCGGGCTAACACCACTAGGGGTATATCCAATACGTAAATTGGTGAGTCATTGTAACTCTAGTAGAAGCCGTAAGAAAAGTGGTAGGGAGAACAGTCGTAAAATAGATCTGAGCTTTTTTCTATAGCTAATTAAAACTGTATGCGATGTTAGGTTTTGTGGCATATTTTCCACATGGAGACAATCGAATTATTTTTAGTGAGTTACAATTCAAATTAAACTATATTCTTTTGCATGATATAATATATTACCCATTTAGCTATTAATCAATTACAAAAATCTATTTCGGTAAAACATAACCAGTTGTATATTGTTAAATAACCAAAGGTTAGTCTTTGAAATAGTTTCATGTTCCATTAAATAGAAGGATATTTTTTTTCAGAAACGCAAATCCATTATCCTTAAGGTTATTCCCACAGAATTTATATCTATAATAAACCTGAAGGTTTGTTTGATCTGATTGATGGGGAAAATATATGACATGAGTAGATTGTACTTGCAAGGTGTACAGTTATTTACAAATTATTCATTTAAAAATCGATGCTGCAAGGCTGTTATTAACGAAAATTAAAACCCTGAATAGGTTATTTTACAAATATCTTGACTAGAAGAAAGCCATAAAAGATGCATGTACACTTGGATGACCAGTTTTTCGAATTCCTTAACTAGGTGAATTTTTGTTATAATTTGAAGAAAAAAAATATGTTTAATAAATTCGTGAGACAAAATCTACAAAAGTCCAGGGAAGGAACATTGAATTATTAAAGTTCTGTATAAAGTGACAGTCACGGAAGGCTTCAACACGGAGAAAAATATGATCCCTCACTAGAAGTCCAAGACTCCGTTTGCATACACATTTGTAACATTTTAGACAATTACCGGTGTAAACTGCCCTTACCTCTGACAATTATATATAAATCTTGTAAAAATTTAAACATTCCTTTACGGTTACTACATTTTGTATTCTTGAAATATGTTATAATGCTGACTAAACATGACAGGTAACTGTTTTTAATATAACATGATAGATTCTACGGATTGTCAATTAATGTAAATTATTATTGGTTCCACTGGGGATGGGTGGTGTTAGCTTATTCTAGATTGCATTTTTTTCAATTGGAGAAAGGCAATTTACATTCACGATAAAATACCATATCAGTTAAAGTGAGTGATCTGTCTATGTAAAAGAGGAAGATAGATACCTTTATTATTGTTTTGATCACGGACAACCAAACTAACTACGATCCACACTGTGAAATTAGTTTTCTAATCATGTTTTATGCATTCGTTTGATTTGGACCAATTTTTCTAAATAGAAAACATCTAAATTAGAAGGCGGACGGTAAATTGGGTTCTATGGCTAATGAGAGTTTATCAGTAGGGTTGTATAGGGTATGATTGGAAAGTTAACGCACCAGAAACAAAGGCTAATGATGTTATGGATTATGGTTCAAATATAATACACCTTTAATTATTTCTGGTGTGAAAAATACACTTCTTCATATGTTTTATAAGAACTTTTAGTATATCATTTTTGTAATCTATATTGAAAAACAATAACAAGATACATACATGTAACCAGCAATGGTGGAACAGAAATACATGTAATAATATAAACGGTAATCTTACACGACTTCCAGTAATTGTTATTGTTATACAGTTTCACCCGCGGTAAAATTTCCAACAAACAAATCTGTTTAGTACAAGTTGTCGCATTTCTCTGTAAACCCTTCTTAAGATATGTTGTTTTTTTTTTTTTGTTTTTTTTTGTTTTTGTTTTTGTTTTTAATTTGTTTTTGTTTTTTTTTGTTGGGGGGGGGGGTCTTAAAATATGATTGACCTAGTGTACGTTGATATATCTTGCATTTACATGGAAATGTAGTCTCCTCAATAGATTCTTATTTCTGATTGGCTGTAACTTTGGGAAACTTCTTCTCATGAACGACCGATTTGATACTGAACGGAATACAGTACCAAGCAAGTTTACATGAACATTAGCACCATAAAATAAGCTACATGTATATAGGCAATTCCCTATGGTTATGTAAAGATAATTAACAAATACAAACATCTCATTTGTCTCTCATAATTTCACCTAGTAATATTTAGCTGTAATTTATCAATTTTGGACACGTGGTATGACACCGACTTAACTTTCATTTTATATAGGCGTTATATAGGTTATATTCCAACTTGAATAGCAAATTAAATCAAGGTGGGCGATAGTGGCCTCTGAGAACCTCTAGGTTATTTTCCGCAAGTTTTATTATTTCGTTTAATTTATATGGTATTTGTTATATACGTGTACGTGTTACCACGTATCCGCCTTAGGTTCTGACCATGTATTTCTGTGGTATTCATTCGTCGAGATTTAGAGTTCCGAAATCATGATTTCAAACTTCAAGTCAGAACAACAAAAAACAAAGGACATTGTAAAATATGGTACCTTTAAACCAATCTGATACAAATCATAAACAAAGAAGAAATGAATCTTGCGTTCGGATATTTTTTCGAATTATTCCTTTCGTGATTGACTGAACAATCAGTATATTTGTTGATCATGTTTCTCACGAGAAATTAATTTAGATAATCAGATTCCAGGATTAATCATACTAAAATTATTATAACTGTATTATAGAAAATAAAATATTTGTGATAAGCGGATATATAATATTGTTCAATAGCTAACCCACAACTTGATACTACAACTGAACGTTATTAAAAGGTGAAGTAAATGCACACAAAAATATGTCTCCATTCATTTACAGAATTTATACCTTCATGTTGTGAAATGTAACCAGATATCCTGCATTTTTTGTCATAATTGATCTTGTATTTATCTTAATTTACCCCCCCCTTTTCCTTAATTATTTAAGGCAATTATTTGCACTTTGCATTAGATGAATCCCATGGTATATTACAGTGTATTATTTACGCCTGTCCCAATTCAGGAATATTTCGTTAAATATCCACTTTAGTTCATTCGATACGATAAATAAATGGAAAATTTCTGACATTTTATAACTGTAAATAAAAATATCACAAAAATGAAAAAAAAATCATAAACAGACAAACTAAAACCGACAGAATCATCTTATGCAGCTTCTTAGTCCGCTTTCCTCAGTAACCAAGGCTTCTTAATAAAGGGACCAACATAGCACATCAGATCTTGGTCTGTTAAAAGAATATTAGTTTTTTGTGTTATCATTCATTTTCAGAATCTTCATAATATTGTTTATAATTCTGAAATAAATCTTCTATCAGTTATAAAAATTGCTAACTAAAAAATTTAGGCTTGCGATGGTGGAAACAAATTGTACATGTAATTAAAGATCTAAAGATTTATATCTTTAAATCATAAATGTTATCTTTTGCAAGACAAACTCAGAGGTTAATTCTTATTACGAGAGATCTAGAACATACGACCCCGTACAATATTGAAGGGTCGTGGCTTCACGTTATAAGTTGTAGTATATTGACATACCACTTCAGCATTCCTAGATTGCTCTTCTGCATTTCACTCTAGATAATCTTGTCATCAAAAATCAATCGGACATGAAGGCTATTAAACTATTGATTACACAATATTGTCACTGACATATGCAAACAAAACTAAGGCAGCCATTTTGTACTTTTCGGATTCCATTTCCCCATATTTGATTTTTATTTCTATTTGATTTCTATGAATAAAGAAAAAAATCATCTTAAAAATAAAGAATAAACCTAAAGATTGAAAGTATCATCATCATGATCATATAAACATATATCCTCTCCACTGTTAATTGTAATATTGTCGGGCAATATGACAGAATTTGTGCGATTTCGTTGCCTACCTGGTATGATTTTTACATTGTTGACATAACCTTGCATCTTCTTCGTTTCTTACATTTGAATATTCCATCTTTTTCAGAGACTGATTTACCGACATGCCTTCTTCAGTTAGGTCGGGAATATGTCAAATTATGTCTGGACGAGTATGGAAAATCGTTGGGTATGATGGGAAGCAATATGGTGGAGTTCTTCAGCAATTTAGATGGATTACATGAAGATATTAGTAAATCTCCTCAATTCCAAAATCAGACACCCCCGTCATTTCGATGTGAAAATAAACAAGATAAAGTAGAGATGCACTTTTACTCAGACGAACGTCATTTGTTGTCATACTATTCTGGAATAGTACAAGCCATTGCTGAGTTTTTGTTTAATGTGAGAATAGATATTGTGATCCAACCTTCAGACTCGCCTTCCGGAATCCATCACGTCTTTCATATTAATTCTTCACAACAACGCATGTCTAGTAATAAATGTACATTATGTGTTCACCAATCCACCTATTCGAACAGACCGTCCGATTTAAAAATAGGGGTTTCTACTTTTTGTGAGACATTCCCCTTTCATGTGATTATTGATAGGAATCTCAAAATAGTTCAGATTGGAAAATCGCTAATGAAGGTCATATCTTCGGACATACAATCAAAAGGATTGGACTTTGACGTGTACTTTAACATTGTTAGACCAAAGCTTGACCAGGTTACTTTTTCTAAACTGCTTTCAAGAGTGAATTTTTCCTTTGTACTGGAAAACAAATGTGGATCAAAACTGCAAAAGGTGAATTATTTTACATATTTTTTTTTACCTATTATTATACAGTCACAGGTTTTACCTCAAAAGAGGAAAGTCAATAATATAGGGCAATGCAACTCAATTTTATATTGTTCTGTAGAAGATCTATTACAAAGTAGATAACCTTCCATATGTACATACATGTATTTCAACAAATCATGGTTCATTGGATGTTTTCAATATTGAAATTGCAGAAATTCAAACGAATGACCCAATTTTTTTCCAATCTTTAATTTTGAAGTCAAAAGATATTTGTGGTCAAAGCTATCCCTAGGTAAATTTTAAGTATACAATGCCAGTACCAAAATATGAAGCCAGTGATACACCCCAAAAGTTCAATCAGTGGTCATAAAAACCGTCTCCGAAGCAGTTGTCAGCCAGAAATGTGAAAGCAGTAACCCGAAATATTGTAGAATTTACAAACAAAATTTCCCCAGATAACTGAAAAATCGAAAACCCATTTCAAAGACGTATACATGTACCCAGTAGATACATATTTTAAAATTTTACAGCAGTAACTGATAGATATAAAGTCACACCACTATGAGAATTATACCAATTGAAATCAACTGAGCTTATGACTGTATGATACATCTTGAAACTTGAGTCTATCAGCTTTCAGAGAGCATTGTTTTTCATTGACGTTCAATTGTTATAAAACATTCGCTCGTATTCATTAAATTAAAAAAAAAAAGATAGAATGAAAGTCTTTACAGTAATAAAAATAAAATAAAGAAATAAAAGTCTTCTACAAGCAAATAAATTATGACAGAAGTGTTTAATACTTTTACAAAAAAAATCATATCATTTACGGGATGTAGGTCGGAATTCAAGAATAATCAATTATTATCACCTATGATTTGTAACAAATTATTATATTGTCCCCCCAGAAATATCGTATCGGGGACAATATTTGATATTAAATAGTATCCCTGATAGTATATCATGTGAATATGTGTCGGAGACAATATATTTTATCTTGAAATAGTGTCCACTGCCATTGAATTATCTCACCTTCTCTGTTACTAACATAGTTAATTTTATAGAAATTTGATTAATGTGCTATCAGAAACACTCATTAGCTGGAAAGAAGAAAGTTTCACAATAAATGCTTAAAAAGCACACAAGTGCATTAAAAGATAAATAGATAAGAAATACATTAAACATGTTAAAGTACTTAGTTTAATAGTATAAAATAAATGCTGTTCTCTCTGTCTTTTCTTCTTACATGTTTTGGAGGTGATATTTATAGCACTTTTTCGGACCCACTTTCATTTACATCATCTGGCTTAGGCTTATTTATAAAACATTGTCACGTTATCTCCCGTAGTAAACATCTTATTTCATTGGTAATACAATTCAATGAAATATATACATGTATGTAAAGACAATGTTTTATGTGAAATATTCTTTACTCTCAGACGAAATTACATAGAGGCTGGCAATTTTTCATGATGATTAACTATGAAAATTAAAAGGGACAAATAAAAATGGGACAGCATTTTGCTTTATGTTCCATTTTTAGTGACATTTAACAGTCACTGTGTCTTAAACAAACTTATTCACACAGCTGTAAACTGATTCATACGCTCTACCTTGCCAATTCAATTCAAAATATTAGTAATATTTATAAAGTCATTCATACAAATTATCAAATTTATTGAAATATTTAATATCCGTAGAGGTTGTTTATAGATGAACTAGGAATGATAAGTTTATACAATCATTAGAAGGACAATGAGATTTCCCTCTGGAACCGTTCCGCTTAAAGCTTAATCCTATTACATCACTGTGTATTATGAATATTAACAGCTTTACCAGCTGGATACTTTCATTTTATAGATAAGTAATAATTCTATTTAATACATATTTTATGGTTCGTGTCATAAATAGTCTTCTTATCTTGCCAAAAGGTATCTGGATCGATTCAATAAATTTGTACTCTATTACTGTTATTAGGAATTGTTATGAATTCACATGTCGTTCAGTACAATTTTGTTTGTCACAATAAGTGTGATATCCTCCTTTCTGTGCCTTTAATGCAGTTTTAATCTGTTGTAGAAATATATCCGGACCTTTTATACACATTTATCGGCCATTCTCATTATATGATAACTTTGTGGATGTACGTGAGCTGAATCTTTCCAATACACAGTATTGTAAAAATTATAATAAAAGTTTTCGCTTTTTGTCCCTCGCAAAGCGGAGCGTGGATTTTGAAATCTCACCATATGACTGACATTATAATAACTCTCACGCCTACAGGTCTTAACAGAGTTTAATGGAATTTATACCAAAGATTAACATGTTCGAAAATTACAAGCTGCCAATTAATATAAGTTTTATGCCCCTTTGAAAACTAAAAATATGGATAATTGACGTCAGTAAAAGTTCTCACTTATGCATGTCTCATCAATCATATTTTAATTATAGACGGGGACATTGTCTGCTTTATATCAGTCTTGTTTTTTTTACCCAAGAACCTACCAAATGAACGTTTTCCTCGGAAATTAAAATCATGGTCTGATGACAGTTCAGTATATCTTGATTAGAAAAAAAAATTAAAACCCGCAGAAAATACAAGCCAAATTAGAGATAAATCTTGTAATTACATGAACATGATGAAGGACAACAAGTTCACTATAAGATGAAATAATAACCTTAGAAATGAATTCCTGTTAATTAAGAATACAGAGGAAATACGTTTGTAATCGAAAGGACTTCAGCAGTTGCATAATGACTGTTTGACGAGTAAGTGTGTGGGATGTACTAAACAACTATTTTATAGCCTCCGGAATCCGGAAAAAAAGACCATTGATTATGTTCTTATAACTCACTTCCGGGCTATATTCATCCATCATAGTACATCATGATAAATGAGAGACTCGTCACTTTCCCAGCACACTTCTCGCAAACTAAGGATCAATTTATTTTTTTAAATTGTACCAGTAATGTTAATTTTATGTATTTATCTGTGTATTTATACTCCTGAACATGTAAAGAAAATTTTCCTGTAAGAGACTTTTTGAGGGAACACTTTACTTGTAGTCTAATTATTATTAATTGATAACCTCTGCATACATCTAGAAAGTCTACAATATACATTTATAGAACGTCGTGATCTTGATGTGAACTTTCGGCTCTTTGAAGACCTTTTACTTTTAAGTAATATATGCATATGTACCTTCAAGTTGAAGAACAACAGTACAAATTCTGTTCACTTGCTCATAACAAACGACTGGTAAATACACGAAGGAGTTTATAGTATAAATAATTTACCATAATTCTATTAGTTAGTACAATTTTAATTCAAATATTAAAATGATAATGCTACAAGTATGTGTTCAAAGTAGATAAACAATTATAAGATTGTGCTTGAAAATGACTGTATCCTGCTATTATAATTACAAAACACTAAATAACATGAAAAATTTTAACAAAGAGGAAATATGCATTAAAATACGATAATAGAACTAAAGACTAATTTACCACTTTAAATCTCAGTACAGGAAACAGTACTTTGAACTAGGATCAATAATAACGTTTCGGAAAAATCACGGTTTTGAAATTGATTGGAAATAAAAAATTAGAATTCTTATCGCCCCTTTCTGTCAATTAGAATAGGTGAACTCGAATGACAGAATAATTTACAAACATATTTTTTTTTGTATTTCAGCACATGCAACTGAAAGGCCAGATGATATATCTACAGGAATCTGACAGTATTCTTTTTCTTGGTTCACCTAGCATAGAAAAGTTAGACGAATTGATAGCTCGAGGTTTATATATTTCTGATCTTCCAATACACGATGCTACCCGTGACCTCATATTAGTGGGAGAGCAGACAAAAGCACAGGTATTCATATAGAATTAACTAGTTAGTGTGTATATTATGATGTCATATAATAAGAAAAAAATATTATACTTTAGAAAAAAATGATATTTAGTATTGACAAAGGCTAATACAGAGGATGCACTATATACGCTAATAATTTAATATTGGATGTAACGCGTCATTGCATTGGTCAATTTTTGTTCGTCTGTCATATCTGACTAAATTTTCTTTTCTACTATGACGTCATTAAAGGGAATCCCGGCGTTTTACATGTTAAATCAAACGTTGAAACTAAATTATAAGAAATGACAGTAATTTTTCTTTCAGTCTATTCGAAATAACCTCAATGCACATGGTGCACACTTTCAAATAATCCGCTACACTAAGTATGTGTTCTCTATGTTGCAGTTCTAAACATAATTTATCTGGTCTTGATTTTTGATGTTAAGGAATTTCCTTTAACTTATTACTTTTTCATTCTTTTGTCAGTATTTGTACTATAAATTACAGCGTGTACATCAAATTTATATTTTGTGAAAACATTCTCTTTTCTTTTTATTCCGTATGTATACTCTGCGTCAAAAGTTTATTACCCCTAGCCTTTATTATGGTAAAAAAATATCACTAGACAGTTTACGGTCAAATATTAACGCCAAAACGAGACTAACAATCCCATAGTCTTAGTCAGGATTACATATGTAATAATGTAATAATAATGTAGCTCTCTAAAGTTGAATGAAACAAATAAAAAGGATGGTAAAAAATGATATAACAATCAACCAACGAAACCCTGGACAAAAATGACATAAAAGAGCACAAAATACAAACACAACAGAGAGTCAGAATAGTCTGAATTGGTACAGGCACTGAACAGTGGTGGGGTTAAACTAGTTTTATGGGTAACACCCCCCCCCCCCCAATCTATCCTGACAACGACAGTATGATAAAAAACAAGATCATCGCTTGCTAGAGTTCGGACGGTACACAATTTAGATAGCAGGGTCGGAATATGCTCATTTTAACATTAAGACCAGCTAAGGCCCTCATAGCTGCTGTTCAAATGCGATTAATCCACAACAGGTAAGTATATTGTCCGACATACAGACATGGAAGTAGAAATGTACACAAATATTAAAAGAGAGTAAAATTAATTGCACTGGCAGGTTAGCCTCTCTTGATTCAAAACTCTTGTCCAAGTTACACTTATCCTTCTGGATCACCTATTATCATTTTCAGAATTAAAGTTAGCACTTTCCTGCGTTTATTTTAAAGTGGGGCTATTTTATGTGTGGTTGTTATTTTCAAATAATAAAATTTAATTTGGGGTTTGTCCCTTCGGTATTCTTCGCATTTTACATTGAGTGGTGAGGTAATGGGTACCAAATACTCCTTGTTTACCGGCCTGAATTTAAAACTACATCTGTGTCACCGCATTTCAGTACAATGTCCAAATTGATATAATTTTATTTTTTAAACAATTTCATCGGCCGATTTATGCCCCGCCCACAAATGTGGATGGGGCATATAGAGTTACCCTTCTCCGTCAGAACGTACGTCCGAACTATGTGGTTAAGTTTTGCGTTTAGGTTCATTTCTTTGGAACTAAGCATAGTGTATCAATGAAACTTTACCAATGGGTGTGCCTTGGGTAGTACTGAGCAGTCATACAATAGTTGGTTCATTATGACCTACATTTTATGCTTGAGTGACTCTGGTTAAGTTTTACGTTTAGGTTCATTTCTTTGGAACTAAGCAGTGTATCAATGAAACTTCATCAGTGGTAGTACTGAGCAGTCATACAAAAATTGGGTTATTATGACCTACATTTTACGCTTGAGCGACTCCGGTTAAGTTTTCCATTTAGGTTCATTTCTTTTGAACTAGGCATAGTGTATCAACGAAACTTCATCAGTTGATGTTCCTTTGATAGTGCTGAGCATTCATACCTGATGACCTACATTTGAGGCGGGCATCCATGTCGTACAAACACAATTTCCAGTTTTATTAAGCATTTTACTTGTACATGGTGTCTGTAACCTGCGATTCAATAATTAGATGAGATACATTTATCTGAGCATAAGCTTCAGAACAGCAGAAATGATCAAATATCTAAGTATGAGTCTTGTTTCTATTTGGAAAAGGCCTTTTGTGGGATAAAAGACTCATTATGTGTAATATTTATAGGATGGACTAAAAAAGCGAATGGAACAGATGAAGAGAAGTATTTTAGAAGGATACGAAGCCGTAGAGGCTGAGAAAAAGAAGAATGTTGAATTGTTACATATGATTTTTCCAGAAAAAATAGCCTCCAGGTTATGGCGCGGTAAGTAATTTTGAGAAAATCTTCCATAACAAGAAGAAAACTATAAAAAGTGTTATGATATTGTATTATTATATTTATTTTGTTATGATATTGTAATTATTATATTTATTTATCTTGGCCTAATTTGTTTTGCGTAGCCTTATAACATGTATACTATGTTTACATAATACTTATAGTTGTTTACCAAATAATGTTATAACTGCGCAGTTTAGAAATCACTGGAACCATAATGGATACTGGTGGAATAACTAGAACTTTCTATTTGACTTACGTAATAATTATGGTGTGATTCGAACTTCTACCGTATTCCAGAAGTTTCCGTTCTACAGTATATATATGGACAAGAAAGTTAGACTTTCAGAGCATAGCATATTGGACCGTACATAGACATTCTTGTGTTCTCAGCTGTTGGATTTATTTACGTTTCATACATCGTACTTGACAGACTGTTATTTTCATTACATCATACTAGATTGTGACTGATTGGATATAATATTCCGTTTGTATTCAGGCAACAGTGACCAGAATTCCGGATCGAGAAAAAACAGGATTTTGAACAGTTAAGTTGACATTTTAGTTTTTTTTTGTAATATTTTTGTAAACTTTGTATATATAATAAATCTTGTTAAATTTTATTATTGATTTGTGTCTTTTGTTGGCTACATTTTAAAGGTGATTTCGGCCGTAACAGAAATTGGGGGCTCGTCTCGGGAGAACGTTAATATCTTAATAAATTTTTTCAGTATTTTTATTAGAATTAGCCAACAAAATTCTACAAAATGGAATTTGATGCTGATAAATTTTTGAAAACGCCAGACCTGGAAGGGTTTGATAAATTAAAGAAAGAAGAATTAGTGTTGCTTGCTAAACATCTAAAAATAGATTTTAGAACATCTATGAGAAAACAAATTATAAAAAATTTGGTAATAGACAATTTAGTTGATTTTGAAATTTTTGGTGAAGAGGCTCTTGACCTCAAGGTCGAAAAAGTTGATGCTTTCAAATTAAAACAGCTTGAATTAGAACATGAATTTAAATTAAAACAATTACAGGCAGAACTTGAAATGAGGGAAAGGTTAGAGATGGAGAAAATAAAAATAGAAATGGCTAAAGTAGAAAGCAACACTAAGTCAAAATCAGAACATTTTGAGGCAGCAAAAAATATACGTTTGGTTCCGAAATTTTGTGAAAAAACGGTGGATAAATTTTTTCCACAATTTGAGAAAATTGCTCAAAATTTGAAATGGCCAAAGCCTTATTGGACTACAATGTTGCAAAGTGTTTTTGTGGGCAAGGCCGCTGAAATTTACTCAGCACTTTCTTCAGAAAAAAGTTCTGATTATGACACTGTTAAACAGGAAGTTTTGAAAGCTTATGAGCTAGTGCCAGAAGCATATAGACAGAAATTTAGGTCTTATAAAAAGTTTGAAACACAAACCTATGTTGAATTTGCTAGGGAAAAAGAAGATTTATTTGATAAATGGCTTACGTCAAAGAAAATAGATAAAAATTTTGATAAATTAAGACAATTAATGTTATTAGAAGAGTTCAAGCAGTGTGTTAATTTAGACTTAAAAACACATTTAGATGACAAAACTGTTGAGACATTGCAAGACGCAGCTGTTGTTTCCGATAATTATACCATTTCACATAAAAGAAGTTTCAAAGGTCAAAATTTTACTTCAAGCGGAAACTACAAAAATCAAAGCACTGAGCGTACTGATATTAAGCCTGTTGCACAGAATAAGAGTCCGTCTAGTTATAATATGTCTGGTCCAAAATTTGATACTTTTGAGAAGAAGTCACTAACTTGTGCTTATTGTAAGAAAAATGGTCACCTGATGGCTGATTGTTTTAGACTCCAGAAGAAGAATGAAAGAGATCATAAGCCCAAGTCCAGTGCTTGTACGACACCCGTTTTTACCAATAAGTTGGAATGTCCTGCGAGTCAGGCTTTTAAGTCCAGTTTTTGTGATTATATGGAGGATTATCAACCCTTTATGTCTGATGGGTTTGTTTCTATTGTTAATAATACTACTCCTCAGCCTATTAATATTTTACGGGACACTGGAGCTTCTCAGTCTTTGTTGTTAGAAGGTGTGTTGCCTTTGTCTGAGGAGACGTCCGTTGGTGCCTCCGTTTTGTTACGAGGGGTGGAGTTAGGTTGTATAGATGTTCCCCTCCATCGTATTTATTTGAAGTCAGATTTAATTACTGGACCAGTTGTGGTGGGTGTTCGTCCTACTCTCCCCGTTGAGGGTGTTTCATTATTGCTAGGAAATGATCTAGCTAGGAACAAAGTGGTTGCTGAACCAATTGTTACAAGTGAACCGGTGGTGGATGTTAAATCACCTGAAGATGATGCTGAACTGTATCCAGCTTGTGTTGTTACTAGGGCGATGGCAAGAAAACAACAAGACGAGGACTTACAAGAAGGCCAATATGATTATATGGACCTTTCTGACACTTTCCTTGCCGACATTGAAGGTCCCGATAGCTCAAAAAAGGCCATAATAAGACCACCTGGTACTAACAAGCATGTAATTATGCCATGGCAAGACGTGAACAGCCATTCATTAGACAAAAGAACATTTAGGGAAGAACAGAATAAAGACCCTGAGGTTCTTCAGCTCGGCAAGAGGGCTCTACCCCAAGAAGAAGCAGACAAAGTGGCCGAATGTTACTATCATCAAGACGGCATTTTGATGAGGAAATGGAGGCCCCCTGATGCTATCCCAGAGGAGGAATGGAGAGTGGTATACCAAGTGGTGGTGCCTAAAGTCTATAGGCAAGAAATTATTGGTCTTGCCCATGACACCCCCTTGGCTGGACATTTAGGTATAAGGAAGACTTGCCTTAAGATCTTGCAACATTTCTACTGGCCCAGACTAAGAAATGATGTCACAGAATACTGCAAATCATGCCATATATGCCAGGTTGTTGGCAAGCCTAACCAGAAAATACCACCAGCACCACTTCTGCCAATTCCAGCCTTTGAAGAACCTTTCAGCCGAGTACTTATTGATTGCGTTGGACCTTTACCAAAGACCAAGACTGGAAATGCTTATTTACTGACGATCATGTGTACATCCACTCGCTTTCCTGAGGCTATTCCCTTAAGGAATATCAAGACACCAACTATTGTCAAAGCTCTTATCAAATTTTTCACATTAGTAGGGCTTCCTAAGTCTATACAGTCCGACCAGGGTTCAAATTTTATGTCAGGTTTATTTCAGCAGGTTGTTTACCAGTTAGGGATTGCTCAGTATAGATCAAGTGCTTATCATCCAGAATCTCAAGGTGCCTTAGAACGTTTTCATCAAACATTGAAGAACATGATTAAAACTTTTTGTCTTCAATTTGACAGGGACTGGGATGATGGTGTTCACTTTCTACTTTTTGCGATCCGAGAGGCTGTTCAAGAATCCCTTGGTTTTAGCCCCTTTGAGTTAGTGTTTGGTCATACTGTAAGGGGACCTTTGAAATTGATTAAGGAAAAATGGCTTACTGAACACACTGACTTGAATATTCTAGACTATGTATCTAGATTTAAAGAAAAATTGTATACTGCTTGTCAAATTGCTCAGAAAAACTTAAAAACTGTACAGAATAAGATGAAAATATGGTATGATAAAGATGCCAGGGACAGAGTTTTTGAGCCTGGTGATAAGGTACTTGTATTTTTGCCAGTCCCTGGGCATCCTTTACAGGCTAAATACTGTGGTCCTTATACAATCGAGAGTAAAATCAATGATTTGAATTATATTGTAAAAACTCCAGGTCGGCGTAAACAAAATAGAGTGTGTCACATTAATATGTTAAAACCATATTTTGAGCGTACTAATGAAGGTGAGAGTAAACCAGTTGCCACTTTAGCCATGGTTAAATCGGAGAACGATCATGACAAACCAAATATAATTGAACCATCTTTTGATTCGAAGACTATGGAACAAACTGTTAGATTAAAAAATTCTGAAATTTTGTCAAATTTAGACTCAAAACTTGCACATCTGACTTTCGATCGCAGAGAAAAATTGAAAACTTTGGTATTTTCTTTTAAAAATCTTTTTCCAGATGTGCCAAACAAAACCACTGCCGTTTGTCATGATGTTGATGTAGGCGATGCTTCTCCAATTAAGCAACATCCTTATCGGCTCAATCCACTTAAACTTGATTTGTTTATGAGACGAGAAATTAGATATATGCTTTATCTAGATTTTATTAAAACACTGTATGCATACTATATATTTTTGTATATATTGTTCATGCGAAGTTCTCGTTACCCTCCAACTTCTTTTAAGGGGGGAGGTGTTATGATATTGTATTATTATATTTATTTTGTTATGATATTGTAATTATTATATTTATTTATCTTGGCCTAATTTGTTTTGCGTAGCCTTATAACATGTATACTATGTTTACATAATACTTATAGTTGTTTACCAAATAATGTTATAACTGCGCAGTTTAGAAATCACTGGAACCATAATGGATACTGGTGGAATAACTAGAACTTTCTATTTGACTTACGTAATAATTATGGTGTGATTCGAACTTCTACCGTATTCCAGAAGTTTCCGTTCTACAGTATATATATGGACAAGAAAGTTAGACTTTCAGAGCATAGCATATTGGACCGTACATAGACATTCTTGTGTTCTCAGCTGTTGGATTTATTTACGTTTCATACATCGTACTTGACAGACTGTTATTTTCATTACATCATACTAGATTGTGACTGATTGGATATAATATTCCGTTTGAATTCAGGCAACAGTGACCAGAATTCCGGATCGAGAAAAAACAGGATTTTGAACAGTTAAGTTGACATTTTAGTTTTTTTTTGTAATATTTTTGTAAACTTTGTATATATAATAAATCTTGTTAAATTTTATTATTGATTTGTGTCTTTTGTTGGCTACATTTTAAAGGTGATTTCGGCCGTAACAAAAGGAAATGCAAATACCTTCATCTCGAGATATCATATAAATTATTCCACGTGGACAAATTGACCGGTTACTTCTGCTACAAGACATCTTTATCTGTATTTAAGTTATCTCAGGAGGATAAAAAAAAAGTCCAGACGTCTTAATGGTAATAATTATCGTTTATGCAACTGGAATGAGGATTTATGTTTGGAAGATTAACTCTATAATCCGGTATTTTGTTTTTAAAAACTGAAATAAATTTGAATGATAATGATGATATACTGACTATGTGTATTTATAGGTGAGACGATTGAACCGATGAAAATCGACGAAGTGACGATGCTATTTAGTGATATCGTCGGTTTTACAGCTATATGTTCGTCTTGTACACCTCTGACAGTTATTAACATGCTGAATTCTCTATACACACAGTTTGATTACTTCTGTGGAGAACTAGATGTATACAAGGCAAGTTTATTTCATATGTTTACATAGTCAGCTGCATCCAGGATAAATTAGGTCGAAGGTTGGACTTCATGAAAGCACTGTACGTTGCCAATCACTCAAAGAGCTTTTAACATGGCTCATCAGCTTCCTTTTTATTTCAGTGTTAAGATTGTTCTTAGCACTATATAATCATCACTACAATCCATCATATTTAAAGATATTCCTATGATCAGAAAGAAAAATATCTTATCCTTACATTTTACGTTGTGCTGTTTTTATACAAAATACCTCATATCAGTATTTTATCAACGAGCATCTTCCATGATAACGATAAGCTGGTCTCTTTTTAATCGAACCAACATAGTTTTTTTTCGAATATATAAAAATGCACCTGTTAAATTTGTACATTTCAGTGTTATCAAAAAGGAAAAGACATAAAAACTTCTTTTCCAGACTCGAGTAAACCAATCCAAATTAAGCCCTTATGTCTGTGTAACTTAGCAACGAATTAACTATAAAATGCCAGAAATCAAATAATGTCGGTAATGGTATGAAATTTTTGATTAAAAGTTGTAAAATATTTTAAAACTAAGAGGTACCCTTTGTCGTTATGCATTCTTTCTCTGAATTTATGGGCTGTTATTTCGTTATTGCCCATTGTTTTGCCTTGAACAGGAGTTTTTGAAATCTGCAGATACAGCGAATCGAGAATAGTATCTCTGTGGAATGCAAAATATATAAAAACATGTTAAATACATTGTAGGTTTCCATGCATATTTAGAGGTATGATAAACTGTAAAACATATATACATACAATGTATCACATTTTATCGCCAATTTCGTGCTGCATTAATTCAAGTAACATTTCAAAAATAAAAGTGACGATGAAATAAGATTATATGGGATATCAGTGAATATCTAGGAAAAGAAGAATCCTGGCTATGTATGAAGATTATATTGGGAATATTCATCATCTGATGTTCAAGATACGACTTTTTATCATGTTACTGGGTAAAAACCAATAAGGTGAAAGACTGATGAGAAATTAATGTACGTGAGAAAATAACGTGTATAATTGTGGAACATATTATGAAATCCAAGCCTGTTTCCAAGATTTAGCAAGGATTATGTATTATTATGGGTCGGAATGGAAATGTAAAACAAATTACCACAGTCATATTTTACCTTTCATGTTGACTTTTTTCAAAGTGATTTATATTCATTCGGTTTCGGTGGAAACACTTCTCTAATAAGTAAACAGTCCTATCTTGGCAACGATTGTACGAGTCGAGTAGATAATACTGTACTACATTTATGTGTACAGATAAATCGCAACCTTTAATAATTACAGTCCCTAGTCTGCTTTTGGCATTTTAGATGGTTATCCTGTAAATGTTTCAGAGTCTCCAAAACATTATAAACCTTATCTTAATGCTCCTTCTGGTACCAGGATAAAAGTATAAGATTAGCAAGGGAACAATCCAAAAACCCGTCAGTCTTTATCGGTAGTTAAGTTAATTGTGGAATATTAGTTTTATAGATTTCATACATTTTGCGTACCGTTTCTCTCTTTCTGAAAATAGTGAGAATGAAAAAAGTCCTTATTTTCTAAAACTTGGGAATACTTCCTCCAATTTGAAGGCATTTTGAAACCTGGAAATGAAATTATGAGACTTTTATAATTAAGTTTGCACTCTACTTGCGTATAGTCAGATATAACTAACTTCATTTGTATCATATGAAAACCTAATAGAATTTTCCTATTGGTATATGACATATCTAGTTTAGCAAGTATCTGCACCAGAGTGATATGATTAATAACACCAACAGTGTTGTTGTTATCGTGCGTTTTTTTCTAATGTTGTCCATTATTAGCCGGTCAATAGTAAAAATGTCACCACGTGATTGAATAAGATCAGATTAACACTTCGGCTGTCAGATATACTCTATCTTATGGAAATGGTTTGTCATTGTAGTGAAATGGATGTTAATTGTAGTAATGTTTACATTTCTTTGGTTTATAATCTCATACAGTTATTTGGTAAAATATATTACAGTACTTTGTGTACGTTGTCATAATGTATTTATTCTTCATCTTTTGTCCGTTTATCCAAAGGCAGGATTTCATTAACCGAATTTGTTCCATTATGGCATAATTTCACTCATATAGTAATGCTGTAATCTGATTGGTCAAAAGTTAACCACAATTTCCAGTTTCAAATTTTCGCTTCTTTGATTATGCCTGAGGACTGAAAATTTTGTGGTTGGTTAATTCCATGACTTTGTGTGTCCATGCAAAATCCCGTAAAGGAATATTACTTAACAATCGAAATAAATGAAAGTGAAAGAAGTGATTATCTTTTGAACAACTGGGCCCAGACCAATATTTAAAGTGTTTGGTCTGGTCACTTTGGAAATAGAACCAAAAGCCCTGTCAACGACTGTTTGGTGATAACCTCTCATTCGGAAGAAGGTGGACATCTTGTCACACTGCTGTCTGAAGTCCTCAGTTTCATTGGTATAGATGCGCCTAAGTGAAAGAAACTTTTCTAAGGGTCCTTACTTACTATGCACCAAAATCGGTGATGAAATTCCCTGCTTAGGCCACTACATTGAATTCAGGGTCAATGTTGATGAAAATAAAAATGTTGAAAGCTCAAAAATGAAAGCCCTTAAAATTTTGCAATCAGTTCGAGCTTGTAAAGGCATCACTTTGCATTCCATAATCTTTTATCCGAATAGACATTTGTATAGTTCTGGTATTCTCCTCTAGAATTTAGTTTGAGCAGAAAAATATCCTACTATTTGCTGTTTGGGCAATCTGTGCCCTCAAAATACTTCAAATGACAATTTTTTTCCGCATCTCATATTCTAGAACAACTAATTAAGAATATGAAAAAAATGAAAAATTAAAATTAAAATAATCCTACTCGCCCCACTTTTTTTTTTGGATGAAAATCTGGTTATTGAATTTAGTTGGCCTTTGTAATAATTTTAATTATAACTATTATTAATCGTTTTCTATTGTCGTATGAGCTGTTTCGCAACATACATTGTACTTACTTTAATATTCTGATACGTTTGTTAAACAATAGACTGTGCTTTCCATTGGTTCACGACAGGGGTATCTATTATACATAAATTATGATGTACCTAAGGTAAAAATAAACATTCTGGACTTACAATATCAATGTGCATATTTCCAAATGGAATGTAGTATGAGCAATTCAGAAGGCCGTGAAATGTGCAGGATGTAACCATTAACCCAAAATGCTGTATTACAGCTTTAGATTGAATACATTCCTTGATTGCAAAGAACTTTGCCATTTTATAATAATAAAGTGAACTTTCGATTGGTAGAGCAGTATTAATTCTGATTAGTTTAGGTTTTTAAAAAATTACCTAAGTTTATGAAGGGTAATCCAGAATGTGCACAACTTTAATATCTATGTTCATTTAAGTTTCAATACATTAATTTTACAGGTTGAGACAATAGGCGATGCTTACTGTGTAGCCGGTGGATTACATCGTCCATCAAAATACCATGCTCAACAAATTGCATGGATGGCCATGAGGATGATGAAAACAGCTGGTAAAAAAAAGTCACATGATGGCAATACCATTCGAGTAAGTGTAATCACGTAAAACAATGGGTGTACCTACTAAGAAAAAGCAATTGTTGTTCATTTATTTGTGTGACACTGTTGACCTGTCCTTTTGGCTACCTTTTAAAAGAAATCGCAGCTGTAAACTTTAATGATATACAACTTATCGCTTAGTTTAAGGATGAACGCTGGTCTAATAGGAAATAAATGTGATTTGAAATGGGTCTTTTAGTTTGAGAGAACATATGAATAGTAAACAAATAAGCAAGAAAAAAATATAGGTTCATATGCTCATTTTAGAGCTATAAGGCCTTGAAAATTTGCAGGAAATGGAGTTTCTCTGGATTTTTCTTTATCTTTGCATTGACCACTTCAGTCTCTCAAAGATGTATGAAAAAATAAAAAGGATTTCATAAAATTTTGTCAAATACCATTTTTAGGTATATATGATTGAATTATAAAAGAAAAAATGGGGGTTCATGGGCAAAACATTTCATGTTTAAGAAATGGATAAAACCCGAGGATTCCGAAAATCTGACAAAAAGACCAAAACATGACCAGCGAGCATCCTTAAGCTCATTTCAAGTATTTGCTTTTCATTTTTCCACTATCTTAAACAAGCCAAAAGACTGAAAGATTGATTAGCATCACATGTGTATACGAAAGGACATGTGTCAAGTTTATCCTTTTAAATGATTTTGATAACTAAATTTTTTTGTCACATTTGTTTCTCCCAAAATAAACAAAAGTTTTTTTTTTTGTTCTGTTAGGGTTTTCAGCGCATTTGGCTATTTCGCAGCGGCCAGTTTTTATTGGTAGAGGAAGCTGGGGTACCCGGGGAGAACCACCGACATTCGGTAGAAAAATTGGCAATCCTTGTCAATTAAGATTGGAGTCGAACACACCCCGCCACAGGTGGATTCGAACTCACAACCTCAGTGTTGACAGGCTAGCGATCATTAGTAGTCATGACGAACTACCTAGATCAATTGGCCACCGAGGCCCAACAAAGGTTTGATAAACATGACCCGTAAGCCGTTTTATATTTTTTTCGCAAGCAACTTAACCAGTTAATATTAAAGAAATAAATTTCAAGTGAACCAAAAATGTGTATAAAACGTATATACGTTATTACACAAAATATTCAAAATATTTCAAAAGATGAACTTTTGCCTTTCAGATGCGGATAGGCCTACACAGTGGATCAGTATTAGCAGGAGTTGTAGGAGTACGCATGCCTAGATACTGTTTGTTTGGCAACAACGTGACCTTGGCAAATAAATTTGAATCTGGAAGCGAAGCAACGAAAATAAATATCAGTCCAACAACGCACAGGTAATAATTGAAGAAACTGTTCTACAAATGTATATTATAAGTGTTTACAGCAGTATGTGATGATAGAATGTATCTCTGATCTTAGTGATCATGTTTGTAAACTGAGGGACAGCGAAAAATAGGGCACATGTTGCGGTCATTGGTAAATGACAAAACGTACCAGTTTTGTAGACTTTAAGGGCAGTCTTGAAGTTGATGTCAGATTTAGAGCAAATCTTCATCTGACTGATACACTTTTGGATTATTTTTAAGAATTTCAAGATGAAGAACAGCAAATTGTTAGCTCCTACACATTATGTTTCATGTTCCAGTATTACATGGTTTAGTTTTTCATGTATATTAACCCAACATCCGTACTTCACCTAATTTACTAAATTGATAATAAAAAAAAAAGAACTGAATAACAATTATAACTGACATCTGTATTCTGGTTTACCAATATTGATTCAAGGAATATGCATATTTAGTCAACTCATCAGATCGACAATGTTGAAAGCCGAAACAGGGTATGAATTAATGTTAGATCTGCAAACCATGTAAACGGTAATCACTCTAGCATAAGGTTAACCTTGTGTCGCACTGACATCATATTTGTAGGAAAACCAAAATTTATGAAAATATTTATATTTTAGATGCTTAGAAAATGTAGAAGGATTCCAATTTACGCCCAGATCTCGGGAGGATTTACCGGCTGGATTTCCGGAAGATATTCCAGGTATCTGCTATTTCCTGGATGACTACACATATCCGGGGGCATCACAAGATTCAGACCATATAACACTAGGAATGAAATCGTTGTCAATTTGCAGTGGCAAATAGTAAACTTATGCAATTGAAGTTTGACGTTAATTCTGTAATTTTTGGTGTTTTCCATCAGGTTGTTTACTAAAGATCAAACAAACGTTTGTTCAAAATTCTGCAGTTATGTGCAGTTTTACAGTATTTGATTGGTTCATTATTAAAACAAAAAGTCTCTAACTCGACAATACTGTGTGAGGTACAGAAGATATTTAGTTGATGTTGATAAAAAAAAGCATTAAAATATAGAAATGATATAATGTATGTATTTTATTTATATTATATATTTTATTATATAAAGTTTTATTTAATACATTTTGTTCATGTAGGTTTTATAGGATTACGACAATCAACTGGCACATTGTTGTAAAAGATACCTCAAACCATTATCTTAGAGTTACTGTATATGTATATATACATGCATACTTGTACAGGATATACATGTATGAAGTACATACTATCTAAATTAGCTCTTTCTACAAGTACATTTTATCATTTTTTATTTCTCATATCAATGAATTAATTTATAGATTTTAGATGACTAATTCAATATTGTAAATTTTATTGGTCGTTGAAGAAATCTTGTTAAAAAATTAAAAAAAGGTTTTTCAGGTGGTTTTATTTGTTTAATAAGTTGTTTGATCAAAACCAACATTGCGAACTAAGAATAATTGTGATTTTTGGAAAAGTATGCCACTAAATATAGCCCAACATGTATTCCAACATATGACGAATCACTTTCATATATAACAATTCCCAGAAATCCTGACACTTACATGTTGGTTTCTTTGAGATAATCTCTTCAAATGATAAAACATCTAGAGGATGATAAACGATTTTTTCTTAGTTTTAGAGGCAATAAAACCCTTGAAATCTTTATAAGGTTGTTTCGAGTTTTTACTTCGTTAGATCAAATACTTACATAACAAGGTGTCCCTTTCTAATTTAAACATTTAAGGAATCAATTTATATTTAATTTACGCTTTATCTCAGAATAAAAAAAAATGCCTAATAGAAAGAAGCCTGTCACATAAACTTTATACATCCATGGCTACAACGTGATGAGATTTTGATATTTTCATCACATATATTAGAATACATTAGATATTAATAACCTAATTATTATTCATTTTTTTACCGATTTTAGTAGTTTGTTATTTTTATATGGTTCAATATCAAAATACCTGATAATTTCGAAGTGACTTGAAATATAAGTTACGTTTATATACACAGTGTTATAATTTTAGTGCAGTGTGAAAAGTTAAGTTTTAATTTGTTGTAATTAATATTTTTGTATTGTAATTTATATTAATAAACTTTTCGAAATTCATATTTTTTATTTACTGCTATTCCACACAATCGTAAATCTTGGAAACTTATAGTCGTATACAACACCCAATCCCGACATCTAACAAAGAATTGTAAGATACAATTGTTGGGCGTCTTTTCCATATTCAACCCTATCATTTCCTATTGGGTGTTGTCTTGTTGTATAAAAGCGTAGCCATGCCCTTAAATGGTTTCTTACCTAAACAAAATGGCAACGTTGGTTCAACGTATCTTTAAGGTTTACATTTAATACAATTCAAAAATTTATTAAGAGAAAATTTCAACAGACGCATCATAAAATACTGAATACTGAAACAATAACGACACAGCAGATGATACGACCGGAGTTCAACGTACCACAAGCAGCGGATGATACGACCGGAGTTAAAAATACCACCAGCAGCGGATGATACGAACGGAGTTGAACATAACACCAACAGCGGATGATACGACCGGAGTAGAACATAACACCAGCAGCACGGATACGACCGGATTTGAACATACCACCAGCAGCGGATGGTACGACCGCAGTTGAACATATCACCAGAAGCGGATGATACGACAGGAGTTGAACATACCACCAGCAATGGATGATGCCACCGGAGTTGAACATACTACCAGCATTGTATCATACGACCGAAATCAAACACCGCCATGTGCTCTATCTTAATACGTTTTGGTTTTAAGTGTAGAACTGTCAAGTTGTGTCCCTGCTGTATTAATTACCCCGGATTATATTTTGTAGTTCGTTTTTTGCATTCACCATTATCAAAGGAAATGAAACCTAATGAAGAGGATCGTTGGTAACGGTGTCTAGACTGCGAGAAGAGCAATTAATGATTACATATAATTTGAGTCCTTGATAATGTTCTATTTTGCAATATGTATAATTTTGGGGACCTTATTCAAAGCAACATGACAATAAATTGTATATTTTTCATCAAAATGATTAATAAGTGATACAAATTTTACTACAAATTGCAGGGTTTTAGTATAGCGTGTAGAAATGTTAATAGCTTTGTCTCATCAATATATATAATAAAAAGGTTATTAGCTGGTGAACTTTAAATAATTGAACCAATCATACAATATGGCTTAAGCAACACCTGAACATTAACTGTTAACACGCCATTATTGTGACCGACGAATTCATAACGTTAATTAACTTTAACATGTTTAAAGGATAAACTTATCACGGTATGTAAGATATGCACTAATAGCAACTTCCGAGAGAAAGAGGGCGAGAGATTCCGAGACAGAGACAGACAGACAGAGTGTGAGAGATTCCAAGAGAGGCGCTGTCGTTTCTTTCTGCATTATGTTCCAGTAATACAAGGGTTACTTTTCCATGCACATATAAACACCAAACCACATCGGAATGTGATTTGGGATGTTAACGGAACAAGACGCCTTTCCTCAGACAAAATCATGAGTGAACGTGTTATGGTGTACATTGCTTGCTTTATTTTTTTTTGTTGTTCTATATTTTTCAATATATCTTGATCCTATTCTTCTTTTTGACTTTTGTTCATTGTGTATCTTTTACGGATTTTGAAGTATTAATATTGTATGGGGACTTTGTTCTTTTTATTCCTCCCTTTAGTTAAGAGATTTGGTATTCCTTTGCCTATATTTCTTTTATTATTATTTTCTTAACAATAAGTTTAAAACCCTTGAAGGTTCGAGATGATTTTCATTTCAGAGAGTCGCCAATATTGTTACAATTATTATGATATAAATAGTTCACTAGACAGGAAACTGAAAATAACTATGTGTTCAGAGAGAAGGGAAATGCAACCACAGCCGCTATCTTCATAAAATATCGTCATAATAAATTAGACTAAATTCAATTGTGGTCATATTTGAACTTAGATTGAGTTGAAGAACATAATATATTTTTTTCTTTTCATTTATGGTATGTACGGAAATAATATTGTTATTTTGCATACTAGTAGATACAAAGGTAAATGTCATTTCTGTAAATGTATTAATGAAAATCTGACGATTTTGTGGGAACCAGTAATAACAGAAAATGACCACAATACGCCCTCTTCTGGATGAATGAAGAAAAAATCATTCATGTAAGGATTACAGCAATCTAACTGTTGTAATATTATGTTAAATTAAGTTCATTAAAGGAAGTCGAATAACTAATAATATATTCAGAAAAATTCACGAAACGAGACAATCCCATTCTCCTTTGAAAAAAATATTTGTGAAGTGTTCATTATGGTGCAAAGGATATTAATGGAAAATTTATTCAAAATGTATTTTTCGTTACAGTAGATACGAGGAATTTACAATACATAAATACACCCGAGGCGATTGTTGGTAAAAAAAATATTTCAAGTTTTCTATGACTTTAGCAAAGGGGTTAAAATGTCATACGCGATTTAAACATTCTCACTCTGTATTTGGCTACTAAAAGAGAAAATGTTAAATTTGTAGGTATTTCATGCAAAAAATATTTCAATTAGACATATTTCTTTTATTATAGGTAGCAATGTCAGTAAACGCCAGGTGAAGCTGTTTTGGGGGAAGTTATTTGAATACTGGATTCCGCTTCTTTACAACCTTTTCCAGCATAATTTGGGACCAGTATACTGTAAACAAACTGTGGTTTCCGCCCAGTAGCACCCCTAGTGTTTACTGACGTTGCTATTATAGGATACATTTATATGTTCGTTTTTTGACATGCATGCATAGTATGTTTTGTACACCATAGTGTGAGGATAGGTAAAAGGGAGGTTCGGGTACCCATAAAATCGGTTTAACCACACCACTTTTCAGTGTCTGTACCAAGTCAGACTATCATTTTACTTATGAAAAATGTACGGTGTTTCGAAAAAGAATCCGAAAAGGTACTATCATTATCTTGTAACGAATAATAATCTTGTTAAATTTTGAACACTAGATTTTTCGTGGATCGTTTTATGAATGTCTTTTTATAGTGGTCTTGACTTATTAATTAAAGATTGTTATATGCACGTTTACAAACAGAAAAATTACCATATATTTGCTTTAAAATAAATTAGCCACATGTACAAAAATGTACATATTATTTCTGTAAATATTTGAATTAAATCTATTGTATTTTTGTTTTTGTCAACAAACGAAAGAAAGAACGGAAAAAGAATGTTGGGCGAAAGTAAAAATTGATGAGAAGTTAACTCGTGGAATTCAGGAACTTAATCAAACGTAAAGTACCAAGGTGGCAGGACATGTATTGCTTCTTCTTTGAATTCGGAAAACAAATATTTTGGATAATATAATTTTATCATTCCGAGTTCAATGGTGCCTAAAATAACACCCAAAATAGCATCATTTTAAAATGTTCTTAATGGTGTTTTGTTGTTGTCACTTGTTCGGATATATCTGTCCAAAAACAAACAAAAATATCAATAATTTAGCCTTTATCTGATTGCTTGTATTTACACATAAATAAGTTAGCATTCCTGGTGGAAACCTGATAAAAGACGCAATTAATTGGACATGATGTCCGTCCTTCTCTTGAGATATGACAATATATAATTGTAGTGTTTTTGATTAACAAACGAACTTTGATTTGTAGAAATAGATTGTGTTCATTAGGGAGTTGGAGTGAAGAGGTTTAACAAACATGGACCAAATTACTGGACTTAAAACACTTATCCTGATCAATAGTTTATTACAGAATTCGTTCCAATCAACGGGACAAGGGCGTCTATCTTAAAAATCTACATTTACTTGCTATATATCCCCCTTTTAATATTTGTCAGATGATCAATTTCTCAAGAATGATTTACTGTTTTCAATGCACAAAACGTAGATAATTTTTACGTAGGCAGTCGTTCAAAACTACATGGTATAATTTGTTTAAAACATTACTATTTTAGGAACCATTAAGTTCTTGCCTTGTGGCTGTTGGTCATCTTTGAAGGCCACATAACGAACATTAGATGCGATGAAAGTTTTGTCATGCATGTTAAATATACATTATAGATTCTCACTGTTGATGCAGTAAATTTGCTTATTTTGGCCAGTTATATTCAAATCAGTGATCAAGGTCAAAATGCTGAGAGCCAAAATAGACTTGCTACAAATCTCTTTTCTCGGTTTGCCTATTAATTTTACTCTGCATTAAATAACATATAAGCTACCAGAGAGTGCACGTTTTACTTATACATTTTGTACAATGTAACTGCTGTATCATTGTGCCTTGCGCTACAACAGTACCCGTTTTATTAAGTGAAAAGGAGACAGAACTAGAAAAATATAAGTGACTCGTAGCAAGTGTAGATTCAAAACAATAACCAGACTATTGAGATCCAGTTCAAACACCAACAGACCAAGCAGATAAAATCATTAACCATCTAAAAACATTGCTTTAAATATCTTTAAATTTTCTGTTCAAAATTTGACAAAAATTACCAAAAATTTCTATGGCTCCTCCTTTTGATGCAGAGGTAACCCTTAGCTGAGTTTGGATTTCTGTTTGTTTTAATTGTTTTGGTTTTGTTGGTTGTGCTTATTAATTCATCATTAACAGGTTTTCAAACATTTTGATCTCGGGCACTGCTCAACGAAATGGCAATACAGTGCATCAAATTTATTTCGGTATTTTGTGATACATTTTATTTATATGACATGAGATATGTATTTTCCAATATAGGACGCTACCAGGGACAGAAGCGTTTACAATAATAGTGGCGTAAATTATATAAGGCAAAAGGGTGTCTATTCAATCTATATGTATAAATAGTAAACTATATCAATAGATAAATTATAATAATTATTATTATCAACTGGTATATGTACTCCCAGTGCCATGAGCACATGTAAAAATGATCTTAAGTTGCAAATATCAAAGGTGACCAACCGCAGCTGCTTCAGGACTATTTAAATGTTCTGTAAAACCTACGCCCCAAGTAAATTTTTAATTAATATCAATTTCACGAAAGTATCAAAATACCAGAAATTGATTGGAGATACATGTACCATTAGGAAGTTAAGTCCACCAGTAAGCAATGAGTAGTTTATGTATATAGTTAGCAGTTGTATATCTATTTTGAGACTGTAAAATTAGCAGTTTTCAAAATGTTGTATTACAGAGTTAAATGCCAATAGCCGAAATCTTAAAAACATGCAAAATGTAAATCGTAAATTGTATAATATCAATTTGATGGGATTTTATTTTATTGACGCATATTCCACACCCTTTCATTTGCCTATGTTATGCTTGTTATCTAAATGTTTCAGTCCACAAAATCTACGGTCAGATTATTACTTAAATTAAGACTAGCCAGCAAAACTATATATAGACGTTTTATAGGTTACAGATACGAAATTTCAATAACTTCCAGTCGGTAAATATAATCTTTACGCCTAGAGTAAAGTAACATCATTCCCACTGGATAATAGCCTTCACGTCAACAAATCATGCTGGACTATTACTAGGGGTTAACTTACACTGATCTCTTCACAGCCCCAGACTGATTAGCTGTTTACGTCAAACAGAGACGGCATTAGTCAAAAGCCAAAAGTACGTTAAATTTGATAATCTGTCGAAAATTTGTCATTTGACAATGATTACGGATGGAACTGATTGATATAACATTTAGTGCAAGTCTAAAGTGTTTTACCAATAATAAAGAAGTGCGCATGTCTTCTATATACTACCATTAACAGTCTTTAAACATGTTAAATCCTACAGGACGTTGCATCATTGACTCTTAATCTCGATAGTATATTGTCTTATTCATCTGATCTGCATGTCAAGAATTAATTGACTTAGTTCCTTTCTGCATTTTACCATTTATAAAAAATTTAATACATTGTACATATTCCAGCACGTCCATGGTTTCTATAGAATTGTTTTCTCCTTTCATAATTTTATCAAAACGCTAAAGATATTGTCTTACTGATTAATATTTCGGTCTGTGTACATTGCATTTTACCTTAGCATACGATTAAGGTAGAGTATTCGTAAATCAGCGCCACCATGCGGATTCCGCGAAACGACACGCATCTGGTTGGTTAGGTTACGGGAGTTAGTTCCCTTTGACCAGAGGTCGTAATGCCATAGGAGAATGTACATTCACTACAAAATTTGATGCGTACCGCACAAACCTTTACAGTAAATTCCCAATCCGGTCGGAATTTTAGCTAGACACTTGCAATACAAAAATTTATACACTGATAAGAATTCCTGAATCGGTAATTTTTAAAGGAATGCTAAAGAAAATATCCCAGTCTGGACTAAGTCACACACATTTAACTCTAGCTTGCAAATGTGGAGGTCTTGATGGAATTATGTTTGTTGTCGGAGAAAGTTGAGGGAAAAGTACACGTAAAAAAACCAGAACATTTAAACATCCATTGTAAACTATATCCAATCCATTAAAATGTAAAGTAACATTTATTAATCATGATGTAGTGTATTTAAATTATATTCTGTACAAATAGTGTTTTTTAATGGCAAGGGCCATTCGTCTTTTGTGGGGGAAGGGGGGACATGGGTTTTTTTCTGGGGTCAAATTTTTTTTTCAACAAAAATTTGGGACAAAATCTTTTTTTCAATATCAAGTAAGAGCAAAATATTTTTTTCCACTTGTTTAAAAAACAAACTTTTTTTACTGATTTTTTAAAATTAATTTTTCTAACATTTTACTGGTAAAACAGAAAATACATAACAAATAAATTACTGCAACAATGTTTTGATATCATAAATTACTTAAAAAATGACTTTTATTTACAACAACTTAACTTGCAAACCTTATGAGAAAGGGAACATTGTCCATAAAACATTCATATTTAAAATATGTCGTTCTTAGTATATGCTTACTTTGAAATAACATACATGTATTTGAAAACACAACATGTATATCGTTTATTATAATATCAATTTTAAAGTTTTGAGTGTTTTTGGAATGGAAAATTGATTCTCTTATGGTATTGCACTAAAACATTATTATTCTATTTTTTATGATGTTTGAAATCAGTTTTGAAATACCACAGCTGATAAAAACAAGTATTCTCATTTTTAACTTTCCCAGACCACAGGTGCTATATTGCCGTATCCTGGTATGTGCAAACGGTGTCGCCTATAAAATTTTGTTTTAATCCACTGGGTAAATTGGACCCACACTTTTGGGGGAAAATTGTGAGAAATCCGATGTTTGCATTCTCACTAAAAAAATACTGAAAAGCCAACGTTGATAAATAATGATATTTTACACATTAGGGGGAATACAAGCCTATATTCCCCCAAAAAATGCTTACATTTCTTTTAAAATTATTAGTCTCACCCTTAACCTCAAATTATATTACATTCTTTGTAAATTTTCAAAAGTTTAAAAGAAACGTCTCAGTGAAGGATCATACAAATGCCAAGACATCCATAGGACATGACTTAGTTTTTCCTTTTCTGCTTGACAAAAAAATATTCATGCCGTGCTATGGCATCTATTTCCTTGATTTTGTTCCAACTCCGATATTTTAAAAGTGTTTATCCATTAATTGTCCGTCAGTTTTGATGGATAAAGTATTGTTTAAGGTCAAGCTGAAATTATTTAATGCATATCAGGACGAGAACATGTTGCTATGATATGAAAGGGAACTCTGCTTTGTACTAGACTGACACGCTGAGTCGGATTTTTAACATGCTAGCTCACTAGGTAACAATCCGCAAAAAGACATATCACCCCACCTGGACACATTATACTGACTCCGAGCCGACTTGTCCTTTGCTCCTGCTTGGTGGAGAACCAGAAAATACAATTTTAATGTCTGGATTGATTCCTGTTCTGAAGAAAAATTAAAAAGACTGATACCAAGCTTTATGGATTTGATACGAACGAGGACACGAATAATTCTTGTTACTTTGGTGCCATTCTACCAGCAAACATGACTGACAGGCCCCAAAAGGCCATTTCCGATCGGTTAAATTTCTAAGATCTTGAGAAATGTACATGTATATAAAATTCTTCTTCGGACGAACAATTTAATGGTATGGTATGAAACTTGATGGAAGAGATACTTATGAGGAGTGGAAAAATCTTCTTCTTTTTTACTTTGTTGCAATCTTGCTTTTCTGATTAGTTAAATTTCCTAGATCAACTCTCATTTTCCCATGGGATTCATGAATGATCATTGCAGGGTACTATCAAAGAGTTGTAACTTTACTTTTTTCAAATCCAAGATGACTGACACTGCAACTTGACTTACTTAACATTGACCATAGTTGTTTCTCTTTTATAAATATCTCCATTGACACCAAATGTTAACTTCGATTCCAAATAAAATCCAGTTGAGCAACACAGGTTCATGTGAACCTCTAAGTTTACTCATAGTAGTTTGGTTGGACCTACTATATGGAAGGAGATTACAGTATCATATATCGCATTCAAATATTGAAAGTGAAAGCAGAAATGTGAGAAACTAGGTCCAGTGGTCCATTTAATTATTTCTATGCCCGCCCGCGAATGGGGATGGGGTCGTTGAAATAGAGTTACCCTCGAACCTCCGTACAAACTATGTGGTTAAGTTTTGCGTTTCTTTTCATTTCTTTGGAACTAAGCATAGTGTATCAATAAAACTTTATCAGTGGATGTGCCTTGGAATTGGGTCAATATGTCATACATTTTATGCTTGAGCGACTCTGTTTAAGTTTTGCATTTAGGGTCATTTCTTTGGAACTAAGCATAGAGTATCAATGAAACTTCATCAATGGATGTGATTTGAATTGGGTCAATATGGCCTAAATTTTATGCTTGAGCGACTCTGTTTAAGTTTTGCGTTTAGGTTCATTTCTTTGGAACTAAGCAAAGTGTATCAATGAAACTTCATCAGTGGATGTGTCTTGGGTAGAACTGAGCAGTCATATAATAATTGCGTCATTATGACCTACATTTTATGTTTGAGCGACTGTGGTCATTTTTTTAGAACCCCCACCCCCACACAAAAGATGAATGGTCCGTGCCTAATAAACTAAATACAACTTTCGGTAAATGCAAATTATTCTACGAAAGGCTGATAAAATTTACAACATATCCATTAATATTATTATTTCCTGCCCTTAAATATAACACACACACACAATCTTTTTATTTTGTGCGGGTAGATAAATTTGCATTAGAATTAAGAAAATTGCATTTGTGTTCACATTACTTGAATTTCAGAATTCTGTAACAACTATAACGTGAAATTACTGAATGATATGTTGGTGCGGACAGTTTCATCAAAGACTCCAAATAAAATTGGAGTCTTATCCGAATACTTCAATGTTCAATCTTAAAACTACTTAACATCGGCTTGTTATTTGGGTAACTTTTTCAATTTGAGAGTGAAAAAAAAAACAATATTTGTGCGAGTTCGCATATAGTATACAACATGTACAAGACGAAATAACTATGAAGACAAAATTACAAAAATGAATATGATTTTTAAATTATTTCAGTATGGTTTATAAAAATTAAACGCACTTTAACTTGTACATGTGTATGTTTAATCACACTTAGCAGCCTTCCATCGTAATGTATATGCAATGATCCAAGTTTAAAGAAATCCTGAATTCACGGTCCGTCGTATTTGTATTTGTTTTACATGCAGTGTTGTCCACGCTTTTGTTGGTTTAAGAACATTTTGATAATCCCTTTCATGTCTCGCTGAGACAATTTATTTTAACTATTACATTTTAAATTTTAATGTATAGTAACATGGCATGACTGTTTTTTTTTAAAGTTTGCGTCAGGTTGAATTCAGTCAAATACTATTTCTGAATCAGGGGGAAAATACACACAAAACCCTAAAAGCTTTAAATTATACCCCTTTCACCCTCCTTAACGCACAAATCGTAGTTAATATTATAGGACGTAAAACCTGCAATTGTTCAACAAGATAATGCAGGTAAGATACAGCAAGAGAACAGTGAGATAACCTACAACGTTGCTAATCCGCAAACGTCGTGATAGTCATTATGAACGTCATTGAAATTTACTGGGATTTTATATTTCTAAAATCTGAAAGATTAAAATTTCAATTTAAAAAAAAGTAATTAGAAAATGCCTGATGAATGGAATTTCGTAATTTCCCCGCCATTTCCCCGTATAATCTGTGTTAAATCAGCTAAACTTCAAATTGCTATATTTTAAAAACTAAGCTGGTGAGCTATATGTTTTTTGCATATATTGTTGTCTTTTATCTATATCTAATCACATGCAAAATTTAAAATTTTTCGTAGGACGGGTCATTTACGAATACTTTACCGTAAGTGCATTCCTGTCGGCCTGAAAAATCTAGCTTCCGGTTATACTTTCTCAAACCTAGTAGTTACACAGATTGCTTCGGAAGGGTTACATCGGTTAAATGCAAAAGTGTGAAATAAGATACAGTATCAGTAAGACGTGAATGAGAGATAAAATGACTAGGGACCTCAACTTAGTTACTCATATTGAATAAGGAATAAGTATGTATAAGATTACAAAAATAATTTATCTATGTCATAACATCCATTAAAATTGATAAATAAGTAAACAAGTAATAGTATATAACAAGAAAAAAAATAACTGTGACACTCGTGTACTTCTTTATATGATTTCTGGATGTAAATCTCTGAACTTAACTACATATACAATTCTGTATATTCTAAATAACGATTAGATATGTATATGTCATTAAAGTCAATGTGGTTAAAAATTTTGAAACAAAATTTAGAATAATGCCTTTTTAATTCCTTTAAAAGAAATGTTTTAGATTATAGACTATATCTCCTTTTTCAATTGCAATAACAGTTATGTATTGATAATCAGCGGCATATAGAGATTGTAAGTCAAATGATTCTCCCATAACAACTGAACAAAAGATATTAAAAAACATAGAATGAATTGCTTATGGTAATACAACTTATAACAAACAAATGACCGAGAAAACAATCATGAATATATTACAGAAAATTAAGGTTATAGTATACCAGGTCAATCTGATAACCAAAAATATCTAAAAGGGAGATAAATCATGTACCTGAGTATAAAGCTTTCTAATTTATCACAGTTCGGTACGGAATTCATTATTAATTGAAAAAGATTAAATTAAAGCATTAACCCCACACACCATGGACATTAAACAAATAATGTCGGTATTGTATCAAGGAAATTGGCCAAAGTCAATATACATTTCCATTTTGACTTTGGCATGAACACGATGAAAAGTATTTATCGTTCATCTTAATTCCAGAAACCGACATACGAATATTTTCTTAAAGGTCAAAATTTCTTTTATAAGAACTGAAGTAGCTTTCTCCACGACAGGAAATTCACCCATTACTTATCTTGTTTCCGGTCCTCGTTAGTGCACTACTAAACCGGAAGTTAACAAATGTATATTGTAGCACTGAGCAATTAAATTAATTAACGCAAGTGATTGGCATAATTTGTGAAGTTTCTGTTTACTAAAGAAACATAATAAAATTTGCTTTTCTACGACAGACCAGAATTAATATTCTATAATTAGCGGGACATAGTGCTTAATGTTTTTATGGCATGAATCCAAATAAATTGTTAATTAATTAATCAGTGGACAAATTTGTTAGTTGCATTTATGTCTTCAAAGTAATTTTGGACCGGAACATAATTACATAGTAATAATATGGTATATATTATGTAAATTTACTTCACAATTAACAGATTCTAAAACGCAAAATAGGTAACAATCAAAATAAAAAAAAATAAAAAATAAAAGTAAAAAGTTAAAATAGGTAGCTGAGAAAAAATGTTAACTTAATATGTAAATATTCCCATGTTTACACTAAATTCGCATAATGATTACTATTCGTGATATTGTAAAAAGAAGTGTTATTTTGAAATAGTTTTTAGACTGAGTACAATATTGACAAGTGTACTTATTACAGGCAAATAGCAAGTAATACTGGTGAAAAAAATTCTATTGTTCGCCATAAAATCTATGTAAAGTGTGAGATTTTACTCATTGCCTTTCAGTTAACTGAATTACCACAGATTGTAAAAACGTAATGTTTGTGTCACTTGCGTTGTAAGAATGAGAAAAATAGATGTCACATGATATAGAGCAACCAAAAAAGTGTTTGTCCCAAACCATTTTGCACCGGTCCCAATCCCCTGATAAATTTTGCATAGTTCTTAATCATTCAGTTTGCTATCAACCAACTCAATTATTGTTTATTAATATTTTTTGTTACAATATTTGAACATGTAATTTTTTATTGTTGTTTATTTTACTACTGTCATGACTGTAAGCAATAAACGAAGTAATTAATCTAGCCTATCATATCATGCAATCAATCTGGATATAATATCATTACAACTCTATTTCTAGACGTATAAAAGCCATTGTGCTTTGTTTCATTACAATAAAACAACTCAAAAATACACAACACTGACTTTTATAGCCTATATTCTTTATTTATACGAATAGAATCGGCATGTTCTAAAACCTGGTCTGGTCTCACTGGTCTGATCTTAGATATTGGTATATTGATGTGCCTTTAAATTTTGATTGGTTTGTTTCGGGTTTTTTAAATTAAATTAATCATTTGAAAAATAGAAACATTCCATAGAAATTCAAAATTCTCTTTTCGAAAGAAGTATAATTTCTTTTTTAATTATAACAAGTTTAAGATACTGAAAGGATAATGAGTCGGAAATATTTTTGGACAAATTATTAAGAACAAAGTAATACAGAGCTCCCAGAATTCTCTATGCATAACAAAATATGTTTGCGTGTACATAAATGATTGAAAAGCGCATATATGTCACTTTTTTGCAGTAAGGAGATTTACTTTCTTTTACTTCCCCACGCAAACTCTTTTTGTATAAAAAAAACTAATAAGAATGCCAAAAAGTATCTTACAGTTTTATATCTGTTCTAACTGGGGGGAGGGGTGCTTGGGTTCGGGGGGGGGGGGGTCGGAGGGGAGAGGGATCATTTGAAGAAGAAATTATGACCAGACCAGACCACGTTTTAGAATATGCCAATAGAATGGTATAGTATGTACAAAATGTATGTAAGAGTTTTTTAAAGTTGAGAATTATGACCGTTAAACTTTTGATGAAAGAATTCTTTGAACATTAACGACCTTCTACAGTTTCTGTAATTGTACTAACACAATTCATCGTATAAAAATAAATATTCAATGCATAATACAAAGGTCAATGCAGTAATGTAACAAATAGAAAGATCTAAGGCACCAACAACTTGCTTCTCAAGGGATGACTTGGATGTTATATGAATTATTTACACATTATATGTAGCCTTCACATGTTAACATATTTAAACAAAAAAAGCGAGCTGGCGTGGTGCAGAAATGGCATTTTAGCCGACACATATAATATGAAGCTTTAAAACCGAAACCGATTTATTTCTTTCACAAATAAGTGATTTGATAATGTTTAATTCTTATATTAATATTGAGATTAATATCTAAAAGAAATGGTGTGTAGACGGTGATAATTATTATATAATTCTTTTTTATTTAATGAATGCACAGATTTAAGATGTGAACTGGTTCATTTACATTGGAGTAGCATGTTTCAGAAAACAAAGCATCACAAATATCTGAATTATGAGGTGGAGCTTTGTCGATGGAATAACATCAGATTTTACATGTTATTCAAAGGTTTTGCTCCTTCAACATCCATTAAAATATAAATGTTCTCAAAATGATGGAATAATATTATAATTAGCATATTGTACCATGATTTACGACTCCCTCAAATGTTGAGGATTTATTACAGAAAAAAGTTCAAATAAAAACTTTGTTACAGTGCTTGATGTTTTTTATGTACAAGCACGCGTATACAGCAACATCAATGGAAGATAAATTATTTTTTTCTATATCTATTCAGAAAGATCCACAGTAATGAAATATATAACGTATACTTTTAGAGAATTTTCCATCAATTTTCCATCATGTTCAGTATTTATAGAGTTCAATTTCAAAATAAAATTACTTTGTGTACAGTAGTAGTTCTAATTACAATATTCTTTTTTCGTTAGTATATATATATATATATAACAAAAACTCTATTGTAAAATCCGGAGCTTTCGACCAGTCAAGCCGGCCTTCTTCAGCGGAACTTTATTAGTGGTATGGTTACAACATTTAATCCTCACAATGAATATACGTACAATAACTTAACGTCACTGACAGAAAAAAAGACCGGGATGAGACGTCAACCTTTTGTGTTGATTCCGTACGGCTTGTATGTGCGTAGTTTTTCAATCCAAAGTTGTTCAATTGTTTGCCGGTAAATGTCATTTCCGCATATTTTTTCTAACGCAACAACTTCAAAATCATCTACTGAGTGTCCATTACTGTTGAAATGTAGTGCAACGGGATCGGGTTTTTGTCTACGAATAAGCGATAAATTCAAAAGGTGCCGTTGGTAAAGAGTGTCGCCAGTTTCTCCTACATATACAAATTTGTCGCAGTTCTTACAGAAAATTGCGTATACAATATTGGCTGTCTTACAGTTTATGTAATTCTTAACATTAAACGTTTTTCCTTCAAAATTGGTAAACGAGTAAGTGTTGCGCATAAAAGGACATAACGCACAGTTTTGTCTACAAGGTTCACATTTATTGGGCTGTTTAAAATACATTGAATTGTGTTTCTTGTGTACCAAGATGTCTTTAAGATTTTTGTCTCTTCTAAACGCCAAAATCGGTGGTTTGTCAAAAACTTGTTTCATTTTCTCGGATTTGTATAAAATATCCATATTTTGTTTCACAATTCGGCGGACGCTCGGTAATCCTTTTGAATACGTTAATACTAAAGGCACGCGGTCAGTATTAGATTCTTTCGTTCGGTATTTCAGAAGATCGTTCCTATTTAAATTGTCCACTTTGCATAGTTCATTTTCAACAGATTTATTAGTGTAGCCGCGATTGCAAAGCTGTTTCTTTATTTCTTTTCGTTGAATTCGGTATGCGGATTCTTCAGAACAGATGCGTTTAACCCTCACTCCTAGGCCATAAGGTATTGATGTTTTCATGTAATTAGGGTGAGACGAACTAGAATGTAGATACAAGTGTTTATCTGTAGGTTTTGTATATAAATCCGTTTTGATCATTCCGTTTTCTATTACAGTTAAAACATCCAAAAATTCCAATTTTTCACAAGAGTGTCGTAAGTCCACTTGGATGCGCGGATGTATCGAATTCGCTATCCGGTGAAATTCCGTAAGTTTGTCGAGTTCCTCTGTCCATAATCCCCATACGTCATCCACAAAACGAAAGTATGCAAAAGGTTTAACTTCCGATTTTAGAAGCAAAGTGCGTTCCCATGATCCTAAAAAAGTGGAGGCATAATTCATTCCTAGATGTGAGCCGATGGCAGTCCCTTCTGTCTGGAGATAATGTTTTCCGTCAAAAGAAAAATTGTTGTTCTCTAGAACCATATCCATCATTCGAAGAACCTCATCTGTAGGTATGTTTTTGACCGTTCGTTCTTCGAGAGCTTCCCTTACTGCTTCACGGGCTTCCTTTCTAGGTACACTGGGGTATAACGATTTTACATCCATACAAAACATAATGCAGTTTGAAGGTAATGGCTGTTGTATACTAGAAAGTTTGTTTAAAAAGTCGGTGGTATCTTGTATGTATGACGGTAAAGAGCGGACATTTTCAGCAAGTTCATTCTCTACAATTTCAGCCATTTTAGCAGTGGGGTGGTTTCCTACATTTACAATCGTTCTAAGCGGTATATCTTTCTTGTGAACTTTGGGGTTTGCCTGCAATTTGCCGAATTTTACATCTGTGTTAACCAAATACCGTTTCATGTCTTGAGTTATGGATCCTCTTTTGAACATATCAGTTGCCAGTTTTTTTACCTTGTTTTCAATTTTCCGCGTAAGGTCAGTTTGTACTTCTTTGTAAGTGGAATTATCAGTTATTTCTTTATGTAAATTTTCTTCGTAAGAGGAAGAGTCTAAAATAACAATACCTGATCCCTTGTCAGCCGGTCGAATTATAATTGATTGATCATTTAGTAGATTTTTCATTGCTTTTTCTTCCGCTGGGGTGATGTTCATTTTGAATTTACGGTGTAATCCATTTATGATGTCGTCTTTCACTGTTTGTATGTAAAGGTCTAGCCAGCGATCACGTCCTTTATCAGGAGTCCATGTACTAGGCTTTTTAAATAGAATTCCATCTGATTGAAAATCATTTGTTTCCGAATGGAAATATTCTTTTAGTCGCATGCGTCTTTCCCATATCTTGAGATCTGTTAGCAATTTCCCAATGTCAATTTTCCGTCGGGTTGGTACAAATTTAAGTCCTTTAGTTAATAACTTCTTTATACAAATCCGAGAAAATGAAACAAGTTTTTGACAAACCACCGATTTTGGCGTTTAGAAGAGACAAAAATCTTAAAGACATCTTGGTACACAAGAAACACAATTCAATGTATTTTAAAAAGCCCAATAAATGTGAACCTTGTAGACAAAACTGTGCGTTATGTCCTTTTATGCGCAACACTTACTCGTTTACCAATTTTGAAGGAAAAACGTTTAATGTTAAGAATTACATAAACTGTAAGACAGCCAATATTGTATACGCAATTTTCTGTAAGAACTGCGACAAATTTGTATATGTAGGAGAAACTGGCGACACTCTTTACCAACGGCACCTTTTGAATTTATCGCTTATTCGTAGACAAAAACCCGATCCCGTTGCACTACATTTCAACAGTAATGGACACTCAGTAGATGATTTTGAAGTTGTTGCGTTAGAAAAAATATGCGGAAATGACATTTACCGGCAAACAATTGAACAACTTTGGATTGAAAAACTATGCACATACAAGCCGTACGGAATCAACACAAAAGGTTGACGTCTCATCCCGGTCTTTTTTTCTGTCAGTGACGTTAAGTTATTGTACGTATATTCATTGTGAGGATTAAATGTTGTAACCATACCACTAATAAAGTTCCGCTGAAGAAGGCCGGCTTGACTGGTCGAAAGCTCCGGATTTTACAATAGAGTTTTTGTTATTTACCTCATTTTGAGAGACTTTGATTATATATATATATATATATATAAGTCTATAAAAAAGACCAACCAGCAAATTTAATATGTACCGGATCGTCTAGAATAGACGATACTGCGCAGATAAGGAAAAAATTATACAAGTCTAAAGATTTGCACAACGGTACTAATATAAGATGGTAATATACGAAGATGATGTTATAAAATCGTGTTGACAAATATTTCAGCTTAACAAATAGCCTTCGTCAGTGTCGATAGTTTTTACAATACTGTATCCGTACAGTTGTATTGAGATTTATTGAGTGACAATCTAATGTCTACCATTGAACAACTAAAAAAATTCTTTGATGCAAATTTTTGAACCACAACATATGCTCATTACGACTCGTCAGTTGTGTTCAATCTGAAAAAGTACGAAAACCGAAAACGTAACCCATAAAGTTGAAGAGAAGATTCTAGCGTCAAAGTTGCAAAAAGGGTCAAAAATCCATCTAAGGATAAATTTGAGCATCAGGGACGTATTAAATAATAAAATCTTCATGCCAGCGAAGATATACTGGATGGACTTGGATTGTTTATAGTTTTTTTTAACACTCTATAGTTTTAACAGAATATCATCTTTGCATTTATTGACGAATTCCTGACAGTATTGTTAACGTTGGTAATATTGTCCTGGAGCAGTCTGTCTTCTGTAGATAAATGTTTGACAATGATTAATGGTTTTATACTTATTTCAGACAACTCTACGATAACATCATTTTCTTTTGTTAAAAGAAGTCTCATAACGAATACGATATTAAGGCATTAAAGTCTTACTAATGCCACACAGAAAAATGCCTATTTAGTTAAATAACCAAGCATTGTCAGGAAACATGTCTTACTAATGCCACAAAGAGAAATGTCCAGCTAGTTCAATAACCAGGCATCACCAAGAAACGTGTAAGAGACAGTATAGTGATTTTAATTGATTAATAAATTATACTTAGACGACTTTTCTATCAAAGTTAATAACATTCATTGTCGTTTCTGAGTTATAAATACATAAATAAATCTCCTTGAAGACAACAGAAAAAGGGTTAAATACACACTGTGACAGAAAGTAATTTTTATTTCTTTTCAACACTATAACTGTATTACCCAAGCTTCGCTAAGCGGAGGGATATATATATAGTGATAAGAATTCCGTTCGTCCATTTCGTATGTCCGTCGTTCGTCTCTCTACACCTATTTACTGCAACTACTCCAAAACCAGTGAATAGATTTCTGGGAAACTTTCATGGAATCTTCAGTGTACATTGTAATTGTGCATGACCTATTTTATTTTTGATCATAATGATTTTTTTAGGTTTTCCTCAGACAAATATGGACTTATACATTTCTTGATATTAATGTAGCTATATTTGGGGATATACATTTGTGAGCTGTGCTCACAGTACTTCAAGTTTATATGTTCGTGTTAAAAAGGATCCACAAAAAATTGTGGCCAAACTTTTAGTGGGACCTTTCACGAAACGAATTCTACCAGCATCGATTGTGACGTTTATTAATAATGTCCATTAGATACAACTTGGTAGTATTTACTGCATTCTACCCCTTTTTACAGTCATAAAATGTTGAAGAATTGTAAAATTCCAACATGACCAAAAATGGAAAGCCAAACCCACCAAAGGACACTGCTATGCACGAGGAAGATACCACTCAGTTTCACAAAATTTTACATTTTCATAACTTTCAATTTAATGTATTAATTTCAGGTCAGCATCGAAATACTAGCAAGTAAGCTGGTTATAACCTTAAGGATTTTGATTCCACTATCAGCAGTATCGACTCAGATGTTATAATAATTATTTGGTAACAATTTTGATGCACAATATGAGCATATGGATTTCGTCGACTCCTTATATACATGTAGTAATAGGCAGTATAAGACTCCATTATCTAGTTGCTGGGCGATGTTTGTTGTTCTGAATTTCATAGAGTATGATTTCCAATGTTTGCCTCTCAGACTGTTTCTTACATTTTGATCACCAGTGTGTGATATTGAGTACCATGTCGTTTATTGTGTTACATTTAATTTGAAAATTCGAGTTTATTCACGACTTTCATTGGTGGACGTTCCCGAAATTCATGTAACAAAAATCCAAGAAACGGAATACTTCAAGTTGCAGTTGGATTTCAACCCAGAGAAAATCATGCACATCACTGTAAAGATATGTGTATGCATGCGCTGTACAGAGGAAAATCCCCTGTGCATCTGAAAGTTTATTTCTTTTTAATAAATTCTAGCTGCATTCGTGAAAAATATCCTGTCCTTGAAAATTACTTTCACCTCATTTAACGAACACAGTGTAATCCTGTTTCGTTCATATTACCACTAGATTCCCTTTTGTTATATTATATTCATTATGATATATGTCCTATGCAAAATCCTCCGTAATCCTTATGTCAACATGCGTGGGAAATTGACAAAACTATTTATCAAACGCATACTGTATAATAAAATCAGTTGTTATAAACCAAAAATCTGTTCAACAGATCACATTAATTTACCAAATGTCGGAATAAGACTAGAACCTAATATTATTTATCACCCAGTAACGAGAATATTTACGTCCAGTTAAAAAAACAAATGTATCGATTTGTCCCTTAACATTTCACGTCCATATATCATAAACTTATCCTCAAAAAAGGCTCTTAAAAATGCAATAGACCATGCTTTCAATATTATTTAAAGGATGAAGTATAACAGGTCACTCCTCTCAAGATAAGATATATCGATAAAGGACTCATTGGCAACCTAATTTAGTCCAAGTACATTTTTATCTGATTTACTTAAAATGGCGCACTAACAATTTTTCCAGATGTTCTCCCCCATTTTTTTAATTAAATATTGGCAATACTTAAAGTAAGACGTGAAGGACATAATGGTTTTATCAAAATTCAGATATGCAGTTTGGATGTTCTAATTCTTCACAACAGGTCTTAGAAAACGCTGCCAAAGCATTGTTTTGAAATGGTGCAAGACAAATCTCCAACAGAGCTGTAGTAAAATAGCGTTGAACTGATCCATAACTCCTACAATGTACAACGGCTTAGGTAAAATGGCCTTGAGCCGCTCCATTTTAGTGCTACTAAAGCAGGGCTGCCCTAATCAAGAACAATGTTTTAAGGGAAATCTGTTCGCGAGGTAAACCAGTTCTGAACTTACAAATGTAGAAGTAGAGCGATTCGTTTTGAGGTCAAATCTTTCGACATGTCACATTCGATATTAAATATTTTAAAATTATATAATTTTATCGCAATAACATTGTCGTAAAATATTATAGTGAAAACGTTATCACAAACTGTTCTGGAGTAGAGCTGGCTTTACTTAACTAGTAAAAAATTGTCCGGAACTTAACTAGAATCACTGGAAATCCGGTCTGGATTAGAACTATTACAGAATCAGTTGGTTTAAAGCCATCAGGACAAGTTTTTCGAACAGCTGTATCCTGGCAGATTCCGGGAATTATAAGCCTAACAATCACCTTATTTTACTCAAAATATCATCTACGACATTCTTTGTTTATTTTATAGAAAAAATTACTACAAGATTGCCATGCTAGGATTGTTAAATATCGACATATCGAAGAATACCACGCAATACGATCAAAATCAGAACAGGGGCGAATTTCGTGAGAAAAATAACACTAAGAAAACTATTACATAATAGTATAACCAACAAGAATGAATAACGCATAGCAAGTAATAGAGAATTTGAACAAGACAACACAAAAAAGTAGAACGTAAAATGTAAACTGTCAGTAAAATCCGTCAGAGATACATATATCAGATGTTCAGAAACAGTATATTTGGAAGGGGCTGTTGCATATTATAAGTGAGATATCGTCTTTCAAAACTAAATAAGAGGGGAAAACCATATGTTTTGTAATTCCACACCAACTCTGTAAAGTAATTGATGAAGTACATGTAATATTGATTCTTATACCTAAAAGAAGGAACTATGTAGACGTACATGGCAAAGACGGTACTTACTCTTCGCTCTTTTGTTTGGCGTGTTTCACATTTTATATATATATAGTTTAATTCCTTTATTGATGGACGAGATATCTTGAAAATAATACCAGCCGATTTGCTTTGCTTTTGAAATTTCATCATCGAACAGTTGCCACCTATTTTACAAGTGATGTTAATATTTCCAATCTGTCTTGATTTTCGATCTAAATCAAACAATTAAAGACTAAATGAAAGATAAATTGTAACATATGCAGCATAGATGTAAAGAGTTAAAACGAGTGTTGATTTCTTGCTTATACTCCTGTTTTTATTTTTGGTTTATTTTTAGAAAGTGTATTCCAAGCTTGATAAACTATTCATATGATAGTTCTCTTATAACTTTGATATGTTTTTGTTTTCTATTATTTACGTTTTATAAATGAAATGGATAACACCCGGTTTAAATTTCGTATCGTTCCTTTGTCGTTTTAACCCAATTGATGGACATTTCAATGATTTTTCATTTAGGTTTATATTTTATAATCTGTGTTGAATTGCTTAATTCCAGTCCGTGCATTGTATTGTGGAATAGAATTGTGAAATCCATTATTGTTAGCAAATAACATGATTGATAAGGTTTTCATTTATTGTTCAGAAAATATATTGTCACCATCTGGACTATATTTCCAGTTAAATGTCTCACCATGACTTCAAGTTGAAGAACAGCAATATAAGCACTGTTCCTGTGTTTGAAATTTCGTAATATGCATGTACGAATTGACCATTAATATTATATAGAAATATTTATCATAGAAAGACAAACAGCTTCGTTTTATTACAGAAAATTAAGTGAATCTTCAGACACATATGTTGTTCGTAACGATCTGCAAGATTACGCAATCTGACAAAGTGACAAACGACAGTTGACGTTTTCTTTCTAATTAATTTGGAGCTTTCAATGGTCTAATTAAAACGTAATCAGTGAAATTGATGTTGTAAATCAGACTGTAACAAATATCTAAAATCAACGTGCAAGTCCAAGATAAATTTCACATTTCTTATATTACGTCCTTGCTTGTAAAACTGATAAACTTCTTCGTTCTATGTAGTTTTTTGTATAGCGAATTGTACAATCAAATGGACCTTGATACTGCATGCGTTCATCAAACACAGGAAACAAAAATAAATTGCTTTATTCGCGACGTGATTCTTATCAATTTGATACATTTAAGTTTAATTAACAAAGGAAAAAATCAACAGATTATATGCTCGCCGTTTTCTTTCAGAGTTTGTTTTGTTTGTACATCTTTCCCCACTCATCAAGACAAACGTTTATAAGAATTGAACGACAATATGTCGAACAAACAATTTTTTAAAAGATTTTACATAAATGAACCGTTAATTAAAAACGATTTTAAGATATAAATCAGTACAAGTTATTTATAAATTTCTCAAAGGACATTTTTATTTTGTTTTTGTTATCATGTTTGTGTAAACCGACTTCCAGAATCATAGGTAGATAAGGACTTTCGAAAAACGACGTTTTACCTTGTAAAATAAGTTCATCTGTTGAGGAAGATCTTGAAAATCTTAAATCAGCAATGGCAATTATGTTTGCTGAAGACTGTAACATTGCCAGGATAACCAACAGAGGGATTATATACTTGATATCATGTTGCATTAGAAATTTTCTCATTGATTAAAATCATCCGTATCGAATATAGCTTATATACATGTTATCTACATACATGACATACACGTATATGTATGAATGAAGCTAAATAGTACATTTATATTATTATTTGTATATGTAATATATCCCTCTGTATAAGAGATATAGTTGTATTCTCTCCTTCATACCTAAACTTGTACATACATGTAGAAGACAAAGGGTGACGGAAATAAAAAAAAATTATGACAAACAACTTTTCAATTGTAAACTTCATCATTCTAAATGATAACACACACAAATCTCCAGCTTATGGTGTATGAATTTCACAGTTGAATCGTTTTCATTATGCATCTGGTGTGTTAGATGTGCTTCCCAAGAGAGCGGTTTTACTGTCACAGACAAGATTATGTCACAGACAGGATTATGTCACAAGATTATGTCACAGACAGGATTATGTCACAGACAGGATTATTCCTTGTTGATATAATCACGCCAAGGTCTTACCGTCGTTATCACGAACTGGTTGGTTGATACAAATATGGACGAAATATCTTCCATCAGATTTCAATTTTTGCCAGAATTGACGCTAAAATAGATATTATCCACTTGATATATGACGGTGCCGTAGACGGAGTAAGACTTGCTTACCCTTTTCGATATCTTTTTGTTGAACTTACTTTAGTACTTTAGTTCTTTGTGTTCTGTTCTGTATTTTGTTCGCTTTGTGTTTTTTAATCTGTTCGTTATATCTTTGCTACGGTATTATTTTCCGACGTATATTACATATGAAAGAAATCGTAAAGGTATGATAATCGGATATTCTTGGCATAATTATGTAATTTACCTATGACTTTCCATATTAAATCCATACGCGTTGATCATAGATTACACATTTAGCTTTTGCCAATATTAATAGATAAAACAATAAATGCTATAATTTATTGTCATATTTACCCCATTTTTGGTATTTTCAAAAACATATTGCAATACCAAAACAGAAATATTTGAGAAAATCATGGAAACGTCGGATTAAGTTTATCTTTACAAATCTGAAAATAATCTTTCTTATGAAAAATGCACATGCCTACGTTTTGCATTACATTAATCAATTTGTCAAGTCACAGAAGCCTGAAGATGAATAATTGCGCAGTAGGGATTCAATTGTGTACTGGTGTACAACTGACAGATGGCAACACAACGATCAGTAACAGTAATACCTATTGTATTATGTAAAAATAAAAAAGGGTAAGTCTATTGTGCGCTGTCATACAGGAATATACTTTGAATTATGTTTTTCCTTTCTCTTTATAACAATTACTTTCTGTTATGTAGGTTTCACACTGGTTCATAAAATGAAAAAAAGTATTACACTGGTGTATTAAGAGAGGAATTAGATAATTCTAGCACTTTCCTTGGAACTAGATTTCTAGAAAAAGACATAATTGAACAACACATTAAAGCTACTGAACAGTTTCAAGCTCCCCCCATCACAACAATGTTCCTACGATTTACTGGCTAACTAAATTACATAAAAATCCATACAAATTTCGTTTTGTTTCTGCCTCTAGCAAATGTACCACCACTAAATTGTCTGTTTCTTTTAATAAGTTCTCTTACTTGTCATTATTTATTGTAACAACGTTTATGAAAATTCGGACATAAACCGTTTTTGGAGCGTAAACAAATCTCTGAACGATTTGGATAAATTGCAAACAATAAATCATAAAGTAACTGCTATGAAGTGTTATGATTTTTGTACATTGTATAAAACACTTCCTGATGACCTTATCAAAGAAAACTTGAGTGCACTTATTAACTGGTCTTTTGCATTTTGTGGTTTAAATGATATTTGTTGTAACAGTTTTAAAGTATTTTTCAGTCATAAAAAGTATGCGACTTACGGTTGTTGGACAAGCGATGACATGATTCTTGCTGGATAACATTTTTCTTCGTTCTGACTATACTGTCTATCAACCTGTGTGTACAAACTGTGCTCCTCTTATTGTCGACTTATTTTAATATTGTTATGAACAGTCTTTTGTGAAAAAACCAATTAAAGGTGAAATACAGAATCGTGATAGATATCTTGATGGTATACTTACTGTTGATAACCCCGAGTTTATTAAATATGCAAAAGAAATTTTTATCCAAAAAAGCTACATTTGAACAAAGCTAATAGAAAATAATTGCTGTTCTTTTTTAGATCTTACTATAAATATCGAAAATGGAGAGATAATTCCTAAAATTTATCATAAAAGGCACGATTTTAGTTTTGCAATTATTAACTTCCCCTTTCTTGACGGAGACGTGTCTGTGTGGCACAACCGTAGGGAATTTACATATCACAGCTCGTACGTTTTGCATGAATTTGCTCAAGGTTGGAAAGTGGGTGTCGTAGTAGAAGTATTAGTATATTTCTGTTACTCTACATGCCCAATAACCTCGGCATAGAATTCTAATTACGACAAACTAGGAAGTAATTATGGAAATAAAGCTTTATATTTGTCTTGTAACCATTTTGTTGCTTCTCTTATTTTTCGGTCACAAAGTGCATCTTCTTGTTTGTTTGATTAAACCTAAAAACACTCAATTTATTTGTGGTATTTTGCAGTTGGAGTAGTTTTTCTGTACTTTGGGGTATATGTTCTGGTTTTGTTAGTGATGCTTTGTTACAAAATACTTTGATAAAATTTACAATGAGTGTTAAATTTCGGTCAAACTTAACGCAATTTGAAAAATGTTTCCTAAGTATGTATTTTTTTTTAAGGTAAGTTCTAACAATGCGTTGGCAATGTGTGCTCCCGTATCTCTATTGTCTCTGTATTTCGGTGAATTTGTCGTTGTTCCCACCCCTTGTCTCCGGATTTCGGTGTATTTGATCGGTCTATGTTCTTACTTTTTCCTCTTGTTTCTGTATATCGGTCTTTGGCTGTTGTATCGGCTAAAGACTACCGAAAAAGGGCTTACTTTACACTTTGTTTGGGATGTAGTATAGTTTTCTCATTTATTCAATGTTTTTTCCTTTAAAATTGATTTACTATTTATTATTATATATTATATTATGATGCTTGCAATAATAATTGTATGTTATACTATTTTCGGCAGATGACTTTGTAAATTGGTAAAAATATTGTCTAATTTGAACTCCAAAAAAAAATCTTACACTAAACAATGAAGATATATCGAGTGTAAGCAATGGACGTGAACGAAGTGAAAAAGTATTTTATTTCTTGGTCAAATGCGATGACTCAAAAGAATACATATGGAAACGCTGTTGTGTTGTAACTAACAAGTTCACTTTTAGTTAAACTTCGAGCACACCAAATAGTACATATAAAAAGACTGTAGCTCTGTGAATGATTAAATTACCTCCTCTACAACGCTACAAGTTAGATTGGGTATGATTAATTAAAGACAGAGAAAAGTTTTAGTAACTTAATTTTATAGATTTTACTAATCTCAAACAGAATGAAATTGGCAGTATAATTTAATAAACACTCTCTGTGCGACGTTTTAAAGACAATTCTGTTACTTGACAAATTACATTTGGTTACAGAATTTTAATTAGTCATTTATTACTGTAGTTTATTCTGTCTTTTTTTTTCTTTTGTGCGTGACATGTGTATTACTTGCTTTTGACATTTTTAAAGCAATCTTACATAATAATAACATGGAAGTCATATTTCTGACATTCGACGTTTACCAGTTTATCAATTTTCAAAAGAAGTCAAAATCTTTGTTTTAAAATTGAATAAAAACTAATAAAAAATAGTAATAGTTAAATACAAAATAAATTAATAAAAATGGGAATAAAAATAACAGGAATCAGGACAACAAGACAACTTTATGTTTCCTAAGTGATTAGGCTTAGACCGACGTACAAATTTAAGTTTGGTTTTATTGCCCTCAAACCTACACGTATGGTTTGGATTTCTACTATGACCTACATGTATCTAGGAGGATATATCAATTTCGAATACACAAAAGAGTGCATAAGTTTCTTTCGTGGTACACGTGTGGTGTTATATTTTATCCCGTTATGCATAACTCTGCCCTTCAATTAATTAATTTTGGCACTCTTTAACGTTTTCAATTATTGTTTGACATTTCCGACAGTGAAAACTGCGGATGGGACTTTCTTGTAGTGCTGAAAGTGCAGACCCACAGAGAAACTGTAGAGTGTTCATTATTAATTACACACGTTACCCTGTACTTGTCAGTTCAACAGAAAAACCAAACCTACATGCACATCTGCAATGCATAGAAAATAGGACCACAGAGTGTTTATTAAACAATGTCAGTTCAAGAGAAAAACAAAACCTACACGTACACTTTATAGCTATAGTGCATAGCAAATTGGACCGCAGAGTTTTTATTAAATAATGTCATTTCAAGGGAAAAACTAATCCTGCATATACACCTACAGTGCATACAAAATGGAACCCCGCAGTGTTTATTAAACTTGTCACTTCAAGATAAAAACCAAACATACATGCACATTTAAAATGCACACAAAATGGGATCCAAGAGTGTTTATTAAACTTGTCACTTCAAGAGAAAAACCAAACATACATGCACATTTAAAATGCACACAAAATGGGACCACAGAGTGTTTATTAAACTTGTCACTTCAAAAGAAAAACCAAACATACATGTACATTTGAAATGCATACAAAATGAGACCACAGAGTGTTTATTAAACTTGTCACTTCAAGAGAAAAACCAAACCTACATGTACACCTGCAGTGCACAGAAAATGGAACCACAGAGTGATTATTACACTGGGAATGTTCGAGAGAAATACCAAAATTTACATGTACACCTTCAGTGCATAAGAAGGGACCACTGAGTGTTTATTACACATGTTAGACGACACTTGGCTGTTCATGAGAAAAACCACACCTACAAGCACACGATCCGAGTACAAAGCAATCTAAATGATTGACTAAACATTAGATGGATTAAAAAATATTAAATATTTTATGACACTGAAACTTCCACAAATAAATGCATAAATAAATGTTTTTTTTTTTAAATAGAACTAACCAGGAAAGTCGACTGTGGTGCGTGCAAATAAATGTTCAATTAAGAAAATGTGCCTGTCGTGACAAACTTCACAATTTGACTTCATTATAGTTACTTTTACGCTACCTTATTGTACTGCTGTTTCTAATTAATTGTTTATAATTGTGAACTCCAGCTGATCATTTAAAATTAAAGCAACTTCTGCAGATGAGGAGTACAGTGTTTATCTTTCTTGAAAAGGTAAACCGAGAATATTTAGGAGTAAACTGTAAATGAGTTAATATTTTTCATTTTTTTGCTCTTCAAGGTCTAGTATAACCCTTTTCCGAAAGTCATTGTCGCAACAAGACTTCGAATCGAGCACCAAATTCGACACATATAAAATTTACTGTCAAACCTTTATCATATTTTGACCCATTTGGAGCCTTCCTAAAAATTTATGGCCTTTGATTAAGATACAACATGTACGCTGTGCCATGAGCGATGAGTACTGCAAATATTTTTATTCTATCCCTATGACGCACCCATTTCATCTATTTCATAATTTTATAACGACCAATTTATCATGTTTATAGTGTCTGCTTTTAACAAAAGTTGAATTTCCTGTCTTCTTTACAAATAGAAACAACATTTTAACAGAAGGAACATGGTTCCAGAAAATTAAAATGAAATTAGTTCATTGTACAAATAACTTTCCATTTATTTATTAGGGCTTGGTAACCGTCTTTTACCGGAAGCAATTTAACGACATCAGAGTTTAATGTAGAAGACAAATTTAGAATCAGCCATTCTGCCAATGATTTAATGTCATCAATCTTCATTTTTAAAATTCAGATTTAAGTGTTAATCAATAAAATGTATTTAGTTCAACAAAATACTGCAATAAATGTAAAACCTCGTAATCCCATAAATGTATTTCTGAGATTCTTTGATTTACTTGTATCAGAATTAGTCAAGTTCTTTAGCTTAAAATGTGCAGTCTTACATGTAACTTGGAATTAAATGTTTGGTCTAATATGCATTATAACATATAACATGCTATAGCTATAGGTAGTTGATATTAATCGGATACTATATTTAATTGCATTGTATAATATTTATAACTTCCACCGCGTTGAGTATTTCTCTTCTGATCTCCAAGCACCTAAAATTTACTGAAAGTTATAATTATTTTTCTAAAGATGTTATGGAAAGTAAGGAGTATCTACCCTCGTGCATAGATTTGGATTACTTTTCCGGTGATTTTGACAATCAGTGAATCTGTTCTTCAATACTTTATGTTATTTATGTTATTGTTTCGGGTTTTAACATTTTCAGTTTCATTAGTCATTATAAATTTTTTGATACCATTTCGGACGCACAAGATGTGCACATGTCACCGATTTACAACTCATCAGTTGTGCTAAAAGTCTCAAACATTGAAAACCAAAACAATAATCCAAAAGCTAGAAGATCAAATTTAAAAATGCCAAATGACCCGAAGGGGTTATGACAAAACCATCTAAGGACAGAGTTATGCACGAGGGGGATACTCCTTAAGTTTTGCAAATCTTACAGTTTTAGAATAGTAAATTTAAAGCATCAATCGAAATAGTAGCACAAGAGCTTGGGTATTTGAAAATATGCATATCTTTGCATCAAAATTGATTTCGAATAATATATGTAATTTTGAAATGAATCGCATTTGATGCATTATATAAACAAAGATGAATTCTCTGTTAACCTTGTTTGACCTCACCTCCTCCATATCACAGGAATTTCAATAATACTTTTATACAAAAATGTTTTTATTGCCAATTACGTTTGTACTTGTATGTGAATCTTGCTTTTCACATTTATTCCAGATAACCAAGCAGGTTACTGACTAAAGCAAAGATTCCTCAAAAATGGACTACAGGACATTTGCTGACCGTCTGACGTGTAAGCAGAGAGTTCAGTTAAGTCTCTAGGATTTAAAACTAGCAAGTATAACAAATTCTGATACAGGTCCATCGATCCAATAAAGAGTTCAAAAGACCTTACTTCAAACTATATAGATGTAACTAGTAAGAATAATACATTTTGATCCAATAAAGAGTCCAAAAAGACCTTACTTCAAACTGTACCCTTAATTTGATTGATACAGATTTGTAATTTTGTACAAAAGGTACGACGTACACTTAAACAGTAACTGAGAAGAAAAAACTAGTTTTATTTATAAAGACAACATATACATTTTTAATAAATAATGATATCACAGTTTATAATGATAAAAGTAAAATAACATTTAACGCAACTATCTTATGCAAATAAATTTACATAATTGTTGCTCTTTTTACCAGATTTCCTGGTCTAAAAATAGGTTTTCGAGACAGAAAGTAACATCTCATTGGTTCCGGTTTCCCTTTCATTTTTACTGACCCCCTATATTGTAGGTCGAATTCTGGATCAAAACAGTCTTCTGTCTGCAACAACCTGAGAAGTATCAAAAGTCATGAAATTTTAATGACCAAGATAAGCATTTCTAATAATTTTATAAATCTTACAGCTTTAAGGCAAAGGGAAACTGAAGCAATTAGCAATAAATTCACCTACATGTACTATAACTTGAAGTTAATAGCTTATTTTGTTTTTGTCTATTATTGTAGATATAATGTATGACACGATGTACTCCGTATTCTCACTTTTTACGTATAATATATATATATATATATATATATATATATATATAGTGATACCGTATGTGTCACATTTCTGACGGCTTATACATGAACAAATGTACAAACATGTACATTGTATGTTTCAGTATCTAATTGGTTGATTGATCATCTTTATTTATCTCACAGTCTGGTGTTGTCTTGAATGTATATTCTTCACTGTCAATTTGTATTATACCTTCTTATATACATGCATGTGCAGACACATTTTTCCAGTAAAATTGCTATAATATTTGTAGATTTTATGTACAAGCCATACGCACTTCTTCGCAATGTCTACTATTGGGTTATTGCACTAATAAACATACCCCGTGTTGTCATTCTGAGATGTTCATTGTGAAATTAATTGGTGTAAATGTACGATTAAGATATTGGGAAAGATTTTTATTGTCAGGATCATCTTCAATTGCCGACATCATTCCACTATCTCTGCCCATCATTACATTCACGTATGAATCGTTTACAGAAAAAGGCAAGTATATAATAATTGACAATAAAAACTTTCAACTTATTTGAACCACGAAAGACGACCAAAAGCATGCAATCGTCTCGCTTGTTTCGAGTCGAAAGGCAAGTCGAGAAATCCCAAAATAAAACATTCGAGTATTTATATTCCGTATTTTAAATGCTATTCTTGGACAGTATTGCATAAACTACGTAAAGTCAAGAAATACCAAAGGGATATTACAAGGGAGGAATCGAAACAACTGACAAACTCCGGAGAACCACGAAGACAAGACCAAAACAATACATGCACTACGATTAAAAACTAAAAACATATGAACAACATGGATACCACCAAAAAACCGGGGTAGACTCATGTGCTTCGGAAGAGTAAGCAGTTTAACGTTCCTTTAATGATAATTTACTGATGACAATCTGGGCGTCTAAATATAGGGGTATAATAATAATTAGAAAACACCACGAAGTTTCAGGGCAGGAAAACTCATTGAGGGATTTGTTGGTCAAGTGCATTCCGACCTTTTCCTGGTTTAAACAAAGTGGTGAGTACATGATTATACATATAAAAGATTTCTTAATGTTACACAGTGATAAGAGGAACTTAGGTTAATTTGTATTTTGCATGGCATTCATATTTAACGTTTGAATGTCAGTGGTAATGAGGGATAATAGTAGTCACAATTACAGCTTACAATCAATACGGACTCACTTAAATAGCTGGAATATTACAGCTTTTATCGACAGCGCTATAGTATCAAGAGTTATTAGAGCGCAAGTAAAGTCGAATTTCCTACCACGTTACATCAAATTGCCATGTATGCTAGAACAGCTCGCTCTTTGACATTATAAATAACACATACATGCCGTAAAGAACGACTTTTTCGTCTGTGTTAATTTTATTATAAATCTCTTTTGTTGTTACTGTTTAAACTTAAATTTGTATATTGATCTTCTTTTAACATGTTTAAGCGTGGTAAACACTGTATAATATATATTTATGTTAGCTACTAAAGAAAAACAATTCGTTGGGAAACCTTTATTCTTATCAATCTTCCCTTTGATATTGGTAAATTACCTTAATACATGTATCTGGTCCCTTATACGTGTCTGTATATACTCAACACTTTTTTAAAATATGTTTCTTATTGTGTTCAAACATTCCTACTGTGTACGTTATCGAAAATAGAGATAAAATTTACATACTTGTAAGCCGAGTCCGAAACATTTATTCGACCTTTAACCCCAGCTGTTTCTGTTCTACTGGTTAAATTCACAGTATTACCAAATAAGCAATATCTTGGCATGCGTTTTCCGATGACTCCGGTCATTACTTCCCCTGAATGTATTCCAATTGTAATCTGAAAAAATATTTTCCTGGCATTTTCCGTCTAACACGCAAAATATTATTATTTAAAACAAAGATTACATCAGATACAGATAAGGATAAAAGACTGTTAGCTTAATGTACACGATATGACAATAAATAAAAGTAACTTTTATATTACTGAAACATGCTATCAAATACAACTTAATATTATTATTGCTGTTCTTTAAAAAAAAATCCTTTTAAGATTCATATTAGCAAAATAAAATGTCCACCCTTTATAGGACAAGTCGCTTAGAGAGTCAACTTTTAATAAGTACACCCAAGAAAGTATTGGCACATGTTATACATGAATTGAATTATACCTAATGGTATATTTTGTTTCAACAAATGTAAGTCATATTAGTAATATGCCTACCATTACTCTGTTGCCTGTTGGATCTAAAATATGCTTTGATATTGCCATCATATCTAGAGCTAGTCTTGCTATGCTTCGCGCATGATCTTTACAGGCTTCTGGAAGTCCACTAACTGCCATATATTTGTCACCCACAGTTTCTACCTGAAAAAATTTCCGTATTACATTTCATAAATATTATAATTTGAAAAGAGTGACACCTGCAATGTAAGGTTCTTACCAAGTAACATTCCGAATGATGTTCATTAAAGATAAGAAAGGAGCGATTTTTTCCTGACATAGGGAGCCCATTCTTAAATGTTTAACATGTATTACATACTTACAGAAAATAATGCATATAACGTTAAGGATATGGCGTTAATGTCACAATATAGTATAGATTACTCTTTAGTCTGTTCTTCCTGTAAACTTTCTTAGAATAGAGAATGAAAACGGGGAATGCGTCAAAGAGACAACAACCCGACCAAAAAGCAGAAAACAGCCCATGGCCACCAATGGGTCTTCAACGTAGCGAGAAAATACCACAACCGGAGGCGGGTTGCAGCTGGTCCCTAAACAATAAAGCATACTAGTTAAGCGAAATGGACGCCACACTAAACTCCGAAACATACAAATGAACCAAAAACAAAAAAACAAACAAAAAAAAAAAAAAAAAAAAAACACAAGACTAACAAAGGCTAGAGGTTCCTGACTTGGAAGATGTTTTGTGAGATCTCAACCCTCCACCTATACCTGTAGCCAGTGTGAAATAAACACGCAACACTATGCACAGTAAAACTCATTTCAAAAGAAGTCCGAGTCCAATGTTAGAAAGGCTAACAGAAGAAACTAAGCAAAATTACAATGGTCCATATAAATTAAAAAAGGACTACTAGCAGTTACTGACATGCCAGCACCTAACCTCAATTAAACTGATCGAAAGATTATATCTTTATCATATAGGAAATCAGCCAAATTCCCTCCAGTTAGGGGTTTAGTATCATGCCATCATAAATTATACCAGAACACAACCCGTATCATGCCAACAACTGGTTTTAGAATAAATGTGTTTATTTCCCATACAAATACCCTATGAGTGAATCAATATTAATTCCAAAAATGCCATAGTACATTTGTGTGGTATGGTACATATTGTAGAGTTATACGAGTTAAACATATCACTTGACTTTGATAGAAAATTCGGCAGATTTCGACCACTTACTCTCCTGGACAAACTTGCACGCCGACTTTTCTCTCTCATTCACAACAGTTGGTTACAGAAAATGTTTTACAATATGCTGAGTGATTTAAAATTTGAGGAATGTGATTCGGTGAAATAGTTCTTGTTTGACGTGTATATATTATGTGAATTCAATAGATGCAATATTCTGTCAATAATCTGTTCCGACTAACACAGGTTATGAAAGAGACTGGAAATTAGTTAACTAGAATTCAACAAACACATTAAGGAAAAAACGTTACTGTGAATTGCATTTTTGGATTTCTTTAAATAAATCAGAATAATGTGAATATCTAACATTTAATGGTTATGAATGAGAGTGATAACCAGGTTAAATCCTACTTTTAATCCTTCTTGGTATTCATGATTGTTTGTTTGCGAGTGGCTTGTTTTTTTTTTCATTTGTATTCTATGTTAATTTTTGTCCACTTGTTTGATGTATTTAGCCTTGATCCCAAGAATATGTTATATTTTATAAAAAAAAAAATATTTCATTTACCTTATAAACATTTGGATTATTCTTGAGTAGGTCGTCAAATTTAGTATATACATCATTCAGATATTTTACGATTTTCATGGCACCATGAGCATCTGAATGGTTCTGGCAAAACTCGCTGAAGCCCACTATTCCACTGAACAGTATAGTAACGCATTCAAATTTATTAGCCGCAACTGGTCTCTGATGACGTAATTCATTAGCTACTGACGCTGGTAGAATAGAGTACATCAACCTGTTACAATATATATTGTATAACTAATATTATTTGACTCTTAAAAGGAAACGATAACAATTTGTTTGTAAGAAAATCAAAATGTGAAGATATGGGTGATACTGGACATGTCCCATCAGTGTTATGGTCACAAACTTAATTGTCGACAAATCAAAATTATACAAACACAATATTGGTGTAAGAGATAACTCTAATGCTAAGGGCCAAACTAATAACATCTGTGATACAGGTCGATATATATCGACCTGTGGTGACAAACTTGGTAGTGTTTAGGGACAAACTAATAGCATCTGTGTCACACTAATGACTAGGTCATTAATGTGTTCCCTAGGTCACTACTTTGGCATTTGTTATCGCTGTTTCAGTAGCAAGTATTTATTAAATATTTCTCCTATTCTTGACGTGTTTAATCGGTGGGATAAAAATACATAATATCTTTGACCACTTCCCGGTGATTAAATTTCTACGTGGAAATTACCGCCCTTTTTTCTACAGTTATTGGAACGATAAACTAGAGAGTCCCGAAATGACGTCTATGTAAACAAACTACATAGCAACGACATTTTCTTGAGGTTTTTGTCGAAAATCATAGGAGAAACAGATTCTCCTTCAATTAACTCGTGAGTTAAGGAATTTCTGCACCCGAGATAGTTAAATTTTAGATTTTAACACGCTCGCTAAAGGCTCGCGTGTTGAAAATCGAAAATTTAACTATCTCGGGTGCAGAAATTCCATAACTCACTCGTACCTGAAGGAGAATCTATATTTATTACTTCTAATAACACAGAAAATGTTACTTTTAATTTTACTGACCACCAAAAATGTGATGACAAATCAACTGCATTCGATGATGTCAAGACTTTAACAGTGCCTATTGAAAAATGTCCAAATTCAGTAAGGCAGATGCTATAAATAGTACAGGTAGCTATAGAGTAAGTGAACCGCACATATGTTTTCATTATTTTGCCAACTGAACTTGTTGTTTACACTTCATTTAGGATTCAGGGAAAAGTATGGGGTGCACTATCCTACTTTCATCTAGCAAACTGAATTTTAATCAAATTTGATATTAAAATGTAAAGTCAGGAAATACCAAAGGGATATTCGAAGGAGGGGAAATCGAAACTGACAAACTCCGGAGAACAACGAAGACAAGACCAAAACAACACATGAACTACAATTAAAAAATAAAAACTTATGAATAACATGGACCCCACCAAAAAACCGTGTGTAGACCCAGGTGCTCCGGAAGAATAAGCAGTCTTTGCTTCCTGCAAGACACCCTCTATGCTGCCCATATCAAATCCGGTATGAGTAAGGGACGGCATCAATGGAACAGGTCCATTTTCATTTGGAAAACGGTTTTTTTCATACCTGTCAACCAAGTCATGATGACGTCCATAAAACTTTAAATAAGGATGACTCCAACTTAGGAGCAACATACATGTACCCCTGTCTGAGCAACTTTTCTATAAGGAGCGGGGCTCTGTCCAGGAAGCCAATGTATATGTCACAAGCTCTGGAATAACGTATGAGTTGTGAAATATATACTCCATACGCCGGCGCTTCTAGAATGTTGCCGCTCAAAAATGGGAAGTTGACGATTGAAAAGTCAAATTCATTCAGTTTGTCGTAAAGTTTTGTACTAAACCTTCCTATGGTGTCAATTTCGAATATTAATAAATATTGTTGTTTTATGTAGATAGAAACTGTAATTTATATCTGGTTTTTAAGTTTCCTTTACTCTTCATCTTTTCTTATTTTGAATTAAAGAATTTTTTTTTAATCACTTTGAATCGATGGTTTTTAAATAGCAGTTAAGTGAATGCTTCTATTTTTTTTAATGAATTTAATATTTAATTGAAAATGATGATACATGTATGTCCCCCACCAAATATTGTAACAAACATATTCAAACCTGGAGAGTAAAAAATCAGGTAAGGTTAACATAACTTGACCAATTTTGTCAAGAAACAGATTCTTAATTTTGACAACAGAAGATTATAATATAAATATGGAGCTGGTGACAATCTGCTCGAGTGAAATTAGCATGATCTTACTTATCTGTTTTCTTCTTTTCGTCCTCAAGTTCAATATATGTTTGTTGCAGTTGGTCATTCAGAATCTCTAATTTTCGTGCCAATTTATATTCGGCTTCAAATTTCTCGGACAACAAGACAAGATCCCTTGTAGCGTCATGAAGAGGTATATCGCTGAGATACAAGTTGCGGCGAGACAGCTCATCTAAATTAGCAACACTCGGAGAGCAGAGAAACAGCATACAGTTTGATTCAGGTACGTATATCATTTGGCCTTTCAATCTTAAATGGGAATGATCCTGTGGTTCACCTATGTCATGGTCTATATAGAGGCCACTGGAATCTCCGCCAATCGATGTCTTAGTTTTTAATACATACACAGTGTTAATATGTGATAACAGGTGGTTAAATTCAAATTCCATGTGTGGTCTTACCATTTCAAAAATGTTATCAATCTTAGACATCCCTATTTGAAGTCTGGGTATCACTCTCATTAGAGACGTTCCTGCTTGTTGGATTATCATATTTTCATCAAACATAACATGGAACGGAAATGCTCGACAAAACGTGGCAGGACTAATTTTTGGTTCTGCCGACAAACTATCTTCTATCTCCTGCTCCGACTGGCTATATCGTTGTTTTGGACTTTTGTCTGTTATTGCAAACTGTACGTGATCACAGCTCTCTCCTTTTGTTTGTATGACGTCAACGTTGACTTCTGCATTGTGTAATTTCATTGCAACCTCTTTAACAATGCCTATCACAATTGGTTCTAAGCCGTCCCGCTCCGAGTAGTAGTGCAAAATTGTAGCACTATCCGATTCCCTTTTTGTACACCGGAAGGAAGGAGCACGCATGCCTGGATATATTGTTGCCAAGTGATCATGTAGTGCATCAAGGTTTTGTAAAAAGTCTTTGGTGGTTCCTCCAAGAACTTGTAATATTGTATCATAACCCGATTCTTGACAAAAATCGAAAAACATTTTTCCAAACAATTCCAGTATATGCCCAGCTGGAATATCTAAAATAAACATATGTTTTAGTAGAATTTTCTTTGAATCACTTGCAAATAAGGTAATACAATATGAACAATATTTAGAGTTTTTATATTTTTAAGTATGATGTTCTAAAATTGAATTTGGTCAAAATATAAATATTAAAATCGGTTATAGGGTAGGTGTCAATGAGAAAACATCCCGTTATATCAAGTACTTTAATAATTAGGTCGTCAACAGTCCTCACAATAAAACAAGTACTAATTATATATAATTAGTCCCTCAAATACTGGTGTCAAACGTTACAAGAAATCCTAAACTTAACACAGCGGTCCATTGAAAATACAGATTTTTGCCTTAGAATATATAGAATGTGGTGTATTTTACCCATAAATTCTGGGTCAAAGATTAAACAAATGTAGGCAAACAAAACAAATATCCGAAAATAAGTCCTCAGTTCTATTACAGAACAGACAACTACACATAAAAATCAAAGTTCGTTTTTATCACTCACAAAATTAAAAAAAAACAAATAAGAAAAACAAAAACTTTTGTCTCCCCTTTTCCTTCTACATGTGTATTGTCATTATTAATTAAACAGACGTATGATGCAAACAGTGGAATGCAAAAGTTAAAATGTGCTGATGCATACGTAAAAATATGTTAATAAAACAATTTCCTAAGTCAACACAAGAAACAACTACACATTGTACGCAGCAATTCTGTCAAATATTGTTTCATTCCAATGTACATGTAAACTACAGGAGATATTATGTTCCCAAGCTTACATACAATGTACATGTGATATTTGCAATGTCCGTGTTTTGATTATGGAAACCTTAAAAGCTATTTTGCCAAGTTTAATTTCATTACAATGTAAAATGTTGGAGATTCTGATATCGCAAAATCCGTGACCGACAGACAGACGGACAGACAAATAGGACATTAAATACATGTATGTCTCTCCATGGAAGCCGGGAAAAATAATGATACGTGTCTTCCAAACAATATAGCTTTCTAACGTATAAAACTAAGTGTTACAATACAGTTTTACAATAAAGTTTCTCTGTTGTGTTTTTTTTTGTCCGGGTTCTGTCTGTTGGATGGCGTTGATTGATTGGTACAATGTATGTCATTGTTGACCTTTCCTGTTATCCATTTTATTGTTTATTAAGCTTTATCAAAACTCAGCTTAAAGTTAACATCAATACTTGACCAGTTATATATATTGACCGCAATTCATCAAAAGGCGCCTAAGTCATGTACGTGTGATAAGTAGCTGTATATTGTAATACCATACTTTGTGTACGATACTTTTCAATATTTGCCATTTTTGCATTGACAAAGTAATAATTCTCAATGGACATGCAAGGTCTGTTGTTTTCCTGTTTTTTCGTTGTGTAGGATTAAGATAATTTCAGTTTCTTCGTAAATAAAATATCAACAATATTTTGAATATAGAATATTGATATGATATAATGACTATAATCCGATATTTATCACCAATGATAGTGATTTTATCCAGATTTATTATATCATTTATCACAATTATATCAGTAAATCTCGGTTTGATTGTACTTATCAGATCCTATATCAATCAAAATGCCACAATTCCAATCGTCTCAAAATTATTTGTAAAATTGATAAAAATCTAAATACCAAAGACGTTTGAAAAGTAAAAGTAAGTATAAACTCATAGACTTCTGTATGAAAAATAAATAAAAATAAAATGGAAAAAAAATAGATATGCTATTAATAAACCTGCAAACATGCTAAAAAATCAAATATAAGTTGGCCTTGCATGCTTTGTGCAGTTAAGTTCAGAGTAATGTTCAGATTGCAAGTTTGGTAAATTTGTCCATGTCCTCCTTATGTTTTCAGTATATAAGAGTCCATTTTGGTAACTTTATAAAAATGTCGTTCAGTCCTACATTTATAGTAGAAAAAGACATTCATTCGAAAACAGTTTCAGAACTACCTTAACACAAACCTCAGATCCAAATGTCTATGTAGTTATGGCCGCGGATGATAATTGAGGGAAAAAAAGTCGACGTTTAAGGTAGTTTTGCGATACGGACATGCAAATTCATTACAGAAAGGCAGGCAATATTTTCTAAAGAAAATGCCTTGCACAAATGGACCATACATGTACATTTAAAAGTTCAAACTTGTTAAACAGAAAAATCAGGCTGGAATAGGGCAACACTGAGAACTGAGGCCGTAACATTACGGAATATGCTAATATTAAGTTATATGTAAAGACGGAAAAATCATGTCAATGTTATAAAATAGCCTTCATTCTAAGGATAAGTTAATGTTAACCTTTTGTTATTGCTTACTTAATACTTTAGAGGCAGCACCAACCAAGTCGTAGGACAAAGAATCTTCGTAAACCATCCTTACAAGGAAATGTCCTTCCATCTCTAACTCTGCTTCTTTCCTGAAATATACAATAGCAGTTATGGAAGTTAATTATATTTTACAGGAATTCATAACGATATATTGTAGATTCATTCAATTCCGTGAGTTTAAATTTTTGCGTTTTGTTTAAAAAAATTCTTTATTCCTGGATTTTTTATGAACACTGTCTTGAACCTTCACTTATGGAAACCACTGAAATAAGTATCAAACGAAATATAATATATTCACAGTATTTAGATATACCATGTAGGCAATACACCTTAGGTAAATGGATCAAAGATACTATAGGAGGGTTTTTATATGTTATTTAAGTAACTTAATTATAATTGTATCTTAACATTGTTACATTTTTTACTTTTGTGCATGGATATTTTAAATGCATGTAGAAACCAAGATCTACTTACAGAACTTTTCTTTTAAAAAAACAATCACAAAAATTTCTCAACTATATACGTTCTAGTTTTGTTTTATGCTTTGTTCATCTTTATTTAGATTTCAAGTCGACATTGCTTTGTGTTTGGATTTGCATTAGACCACCGTGATAGTTCACAGAGAAATGATTTATTTATTATTCTATGTGGGTCTATAGGGAAAACGACTAAAAAGTTATATTACATTCTAGGTCTCTGTAAAAGATTAATGCTGATGTTTATTTCCTACGAAAGTTGCATGTAGTCTACCATTATCATATTTGTATTACCAATTAAATTAACGATATTTATCAATCCATTTATTTAAAATATGCAATATGAAATAAAGAAATAATGGCATTTTTAGATAACTTGTAATGTTTATTGTTTAAGCTGAATGGGCGATTCCACCAGTGGATTATTCCCCAACAAGGATACTAATAGTTCAGCTTCTAGTATTCGATATTAGCATAAGTCGCCATAAACCAAGACTTTGGCAAACATAATGCATTGCCCGAAAGTGGTTTTGGCTACATTTTACATTTGAGCTAATCCACGACCAAGGAAAACAACGGATACAGGGTTATTGTGCTTCCCATTATTCAAGAAGAATTTTGTTAAACAATCCGTCATATGATAAGTACAGGTATTGTATAGAATTGCAGTGCTTTAAAAGATGGGTCTGATATTAATGTACACAGAAATCGTATCAAAAACGCTGCTATTAGCAAACTTTGTCAACTGGCATTGAGGTGCGTGGTTTTTCTCCGTCTGCATATAGAGTAACAGATATGACAAACAAAATGTATGAAAGCACTGTTCTCTTGTCTATGCATGTTTGGATTTTAGATCAAGAATTTACCCATGAAAAATGTTCTTGCATACACATAGATGTAAATGACAGTATACACTTCAAGAACAAATACGTCAATGTTATACACAGTGTTCACAATTTTATGATTCCAGATGCATGCGTGGTTTTGGGCAGCAAGAAAAGCTAAATTCGATATTATTTTCCACAAGAGAGAAGGGAAATTAGTCTTCACAATGCTTTTAGTCTCATTGTTGTATTGTAATTACTTACTTAATTGTCTCCCATGCTTCCTCACCAAAGTTCCGGAGAACTAACAACTCCAAGGCATAATTTACAAAGCCATACTGTATAATAAAAATAATCTGTATCACAAAATACCGATATCAAAATGCTGGAAAACCGGTTAAATATATAATGATGAATTAATAAGCATAACCATAAAAAAGTATAAAGAATGGAAAAAAATGTTTTGAGAAACAAAATAAGGTTTTTATAGATATAAACAAACTATTTTTTGGTGTCTGCTTATGTTGGGCTTTTTCTTATGGCATTAAATTTCACAAGTCTTTTCTACTATATCTATTCAAATCTAAGGTGGACTAACAAGTCTTTACTTTGGCAGAAATTTCCTTGATGAACCCTGCATGATCATTGATTTTGGAATTAAAAACTGGTTTGAAAAGGGGCGATTTTCTTCTAATAACAAATAAAAGACAGAAGGAGTTGTTCCTCATAAAAATATTTTGTCTCAAGTTTTGACCAAAACGAGCAACGGGAAGTCTCACAATACTACAGTCGAGAAGCTATAGCGTCATATAATAATGTCAAGACAACACCATTGTTTAGAAACATGTTATTTGTCAGTTAGCCTCATGAATAACCAAGATAACACCTTAATGTGGAATCTTACAGATTACTGATTCATATAAATAAAATAAATCACAGGGATTTAATTTCTAAATTTAATCATATTTTATAAGTTATCCGTGACAGGCCAAATAATGGCATCGAGGCAATTTCCCTTTAAAATCTAAACAACTTTAATAACATCTTTTAACTGTAAAATGTATGTTCAATTTACTTAATATGTACTCAAGGAAAACTTCAATGTCTGTAATAAAGTTCTGTATTTAAATTATTCCGAGTGATATATAACATACTAAAGTACATACACACATAGTACAAACTTTATCACCTGTAACTTTCTCCAAAAACATGTCTTATCCCGTTATTAATAATATCATACTTTATCACGAAAAAAATTGAGGAAATTTAAAATTAAAAATAAAATAAAATAATTTTTGTAATGAAAATTTGTTCTAATAATTGTCTCCGTCAGAAAAAAAGAGTATTGTAACGAAAAACAGAAGAATTATTATATATTCGTTATCTGTTGGCGATTGATTTGCAGCAATTTTAATAATAGTTCATTATATATAACAGAAGATTTCTCTAAAGTAAGCCTCTCTTATTACAAGAAAAGATTTGTACGAAAAAATGCGACTTACCATGCTTTTGATCCTGAGTGTAGTGTATATCGATTTGTGGTCACATCTATTGACTGAGATTCAGCATAACAAAATATTCTCCGTCGTACAGGTACGGTCAGATATAAAATTCCTCTTCAATGTAAACACAGACTTAGGTATTGTTTAACAGAGGTAAAAGCCATGATTTACAGGAGGTAAACAAAATAGAAGGTGTGATGTGATGAAGGCTAAAAATTTAAATCGAATTATATATACAAATCTAAGCTTTAATGTTGAAGTAATTACATCGGACAAGTATTTTTGTAGAGGATAAACAGACCTATTGGTATATTGTGAATGATATTAAACACTTCGGAGGACCTTTTGGGAAAATTAATGTTTTACATGAAATCCTCGGAAAATAATATTAATAACGAAACAAGACGAGTACATATTAAAGAAAATGAGTGGAAAATTTAAAGAGAAAGGAAATGCGAAAAGTAAATTAAAAGGGGGTACTCAACACTTTGACTAAAATAGAATTGGCTCGTTTTTTGTTGACAAAAAATAAAAATTTAAAGATATTTGAACTACACAATTTACGGCATAATTCCAATGGATCTATAGCAGTTTGACAAACACTAATGTTGACCATTGATAAGCTTGATTTCTCTTTACTAATAGTATGTGATTAAAACGTTCAGCTGATTTTTAAAGAGTTTTGTACCCCCCTTTAAAACAGAAACTTTTCAATTTCTTTACAATGACAACTTATTAAGAATTATCGTGAGTTTTGTTACACTTGGTCATTATAAGTGGAATTGAACAGACATTACGATACAGAAGTAATATTTTTGGTGGTACAATAATGTATTGCTGGACATTCTGACAATCAATTCAAACTTTTCCTCATCTATTCAGAACATCGGAACATATCCATACAGAGGGGGTCCTTAAAGTGCGTTCGCAAGTTCCCGTTATTCAAGTTAGAAAAAAAAAACTGCCTTTAGTTATAAAACAACTCTGTTAGATAATATGTTAATTAACATCATGGCTTCAATTTTAAACAAAACGCACAGATAAATTTTGTCTGTTGACTCAGTGAACATTTAAGTTAATATCTAGAACAACAAAACAAACAATACTGAAATGAACAAATACTACATTCGGAAACTGATATGATGTTACTTCAATTAATAGATTGAACATACTAAAGTCATATTGATTCCTTCTTTAACAAATCAATGAACATTACTATTTGTAAAGGATTTCATTAGAGTGGAAAATTAATGATGTTTTAATAGAAAGTCAGAAACAATCTTGTCCCAATAATTAGTTTTTATGTTCTGAGAATATATGCTCCTATACTAGGATTAAAACTTTTTAAACACACTTCTGTGGAAATTTTAACTATCTACTTATTGTCTCTAAATAACTATAATTGCACAGTGAGAGAGAGTATGACAAATGTTATTGAAATGTACATATGCAGTAGTGCGTGTTTACGGCGGAAAAGTCAAACTTTTGAAGAAAAAAAACTTCGTAGAAATCTCTCAGAGAAATCTGACGAAGAGAACAGACAATAATTTCAAAGATGAAAGATATATTGCGGCTTTATAAACCGTTTTGTCTTATAATAAATCACACAGATGTTAAGGAAAGATAAACAAGCGAATATCTATAGATAAATTAGTGCAAAATTATCTTCTGATTTTTTATCTCTGTATATTTTCTTAATGTCTACAGGAGGAGATTATTTTAAAAAAAAAGTCGCGTTCAAACATATGGTAGGTATTAAAATATAGAACAGAAAATATAATTTGTATATAAAATCACTTTATATTTATCATCAATAGTGGGATAATTTTGTAATAAACAAATCCTCGTGTATACTTATATATTGTATATCTAGTTAATCTGTAAATTTACCCTTTGTGCTGTGTGGAAAATGCACCAAGAGCATTCAGTAGGGCTAATGTTGAACCTTAAGCTTCACTGTTCCGAGCTGGTGCATTACATATACCCCAGTCATCTGAAACAATATAGGCTTAAAGTTAATCTGTTTATCATCTACAGAAGAAATCCACCAGGGCTATAGTCCAAAATAGGTATATTTATACTTTATTCAGTGCCAATGATAGCTTTCAAGAACTGAAATGATGTTTCAGAATTGTATTCTATTATTAGGAACCGACCATTGCGAAAGAAAAATATGTTCCGCTCCGGTCGAAAATATTCTATTTTTTCGGAGAACAACCGCGGAAACAATTTTTTTTTGGGAGGGGGGATTCATACATAAAAACCTTTCTAAAAAATCTTAAAAATCAGACAGAGGGAGAGAAAGAAATTTTTCAGACAAACATGTACATATTTTCAGCAATAGTTCAAAGTATAATGCACTTAATTGTAACAAAAGGTAAGATATCGAAGATGCGTACGTGCTCTCAAGCAATTTCATTGTGTACTATTTTGAACTGCGCTATTTTTGACTTGGAATGTGTATCATATTTTAATCATTTCGAATTTAATACTCAATAAATCGACTGTTTGAGTAAGTACAATATGCTACAAAAAACAGGAATCAATCAAAATATGTATTATGTAATCCTCTAATTAACAAAAAACCGAATTCTCTCGGGTCTAAATAGGAGTTATATTTAACAGCTGTCTTACTTCACTGTCATTTTAAATCCCAGAATAATTCCGTCAGTGTTGAAAGTAAGATAAAAAGATAATGTTAAAAAACAGTTTAACATAAAATCAACAATAAATCAAAATAAAATAATAAATGCGTTGTAAGAAAGACAACTCTGGTGAGACGACAAAAATACAATGTACGTGCTGTATGTTTCAAGGGTAGTTACCTCCCCCCAAATCATATTTTTCTATCTAGTCCGTCAAATGGCATTTAGAATTTGCTACGCGGGAAGTCCGGGCTTATTTGGGACAGGACTCGCAATTGAAATAAAAGAAACGACAGTATATAAGTTTCTTTGAGGTATGACAGATGGCTCAAAACTTACACATTTTCAACATTATTTTTTCGCCCTTTCGCAAATCACAAGGCAAGATGAAAATTAAGTTTCGTAAAATTTCCCTCTTTAAAGTCTCCATCAAGAATAAAAAAATCACTTGGTATTATGTGTTTAATCCTTATGTTAATAAATAAGATTTTACTCAATATTTTTTTAGGGAAATTTGCTCAGTTTTATACAGTTTTAAATCAACACGTCTAGTTGAACTGCTTTGCTTTGTTTGTTTGTTTAGTTGGGGTTTTACGCCGTTTTCAGCACATTTGGCTATTTCGCGGCGGCCAGTTTTTTATTGGTGGAGGAAACCGGAGTACCCGGAGAGAACCACCGACCTTCGGTAGGAAAATTGGCAATCCTTGTCAATTAAGATCGGAGTCGAACACACCCCGCCACAGGTGAGATTCGAACTCACAACCTCAGCGTTGACAGGCTAGTGATCATTAGTAGTCATGACGTACTACCTAGACCACTCGGCCACCGAACTGCTTTGCCAAACCAGGTTTAATTACATGTTTCAACAATATTTATATTTTCGGACTTCGTTTGTGTCCCTCAGGTCAAAGGTGCCTCAGGTCAAGGGTCCCTCAGTTTAAAGTTCAAAGTTCATTGCAGGTCGATCCATTTGCTTTATCTTACGACTAAACATTTATTTTTTATCACGAAAACCTCGAGCAATTTGGTATGATTAATCTCTATAGCAATTTGTCTCTTCAAAAAAACTTTAGTTTTTTTTTTAAATATATACACTGTAACATATAGTTTTGATGTCCTCTAAACTTCATTACAACTGCTTGATAAAGCTGATAATCTTGTTCCATCTAATTTCATTTCGCCTGGTCAGGTTTCTCCAGTTGATGAAAACAATTTTTGGAGACAATTATTCAGATAGTTCCGGAAGTGAAACGTTCCTTTTCTTGACAGATAATCTATTTGAAATTCGTAAAACATTGATATATGTCTCTTGCAATATTTTGAAGTACATGGGGTGCCGAGCTCTGACATCCTACAGCAAGCTAATTCTAAAACAGGCAATTTGTTGTAAGCAGAATCTCAGACTTTCTTCTAACACACATATGCGAGCATTTTTCTGCAGAAAATGAAATATTTCTGTTTCACAGTATCAAATTACAACAAAATAATTTTTGTTTGCTAATTATTTCCAGTGGCAAATATTTTGTGCTTCTTCAGGACGAGAACTAGTTCAACAATTTATCAAACATAATTCAAATAGGTCTGGGATGGGAAACAAAGGGGGACATATTTTGACTGCCGCTGTAAACGTGTGGGTGGTTGGGAAGGGTCGGATAATTTAACCTCCTATACCCTGCTCTTTTTCGAAAACTTTAAGGGTGTTTAGTGTGCAGGGAACGTGACATTCTCCAAAAACATTACCCACTATGGTTTGCGGTCAGGATCTCCGTATAATGACCTAACAACACTCCAACGAGGGAGTCTCCCCTATCCGTCACCTCGGGACGCGCTAGATAGCTCTGTGTGTTGAGCTCCCGTGATCCATCATAGGTGCCTAGAAATCACAACAGATATCATGATTTTAATTACTTGTATTTATAATAGATTATACATTTGTACTGTGACCTCACGTATATTTATGTTTACTACTAGAAAGCGTAAAATATGTTTTTTTGTATGCATCCAAGTCAAGTGAAAGATAACTGCATATAAAGCCAACACACTAAAAAAATAATAATAATTTGGATAAACTTGGAGCGTTATTGAATTCTATAGTAGAAAAATCAAGTGGTATTTATCAATTATACAAATTATAATTAGAGTGACATTTTAATTTCAATTATAGTCACACTGGCACATTTCCTATCCCATCATACAGATTTATAACTGTTTAACATATTTTATAAACTTTTTAAAATGTTCACAACTATTATTTGTTTTGATCGTTTTAAATATTCATGTGCCCTCCTCGGCAATAAATAACAAAATATTCTAAACGTTTAAATAAAATGTATATATAACATCTCATTTGCTTTGTTAAATATAAATATACTTAGTCTATTGTATGCTATGCTGATAATTTCTTATAGAATTTTATTCGTTTCCGGATTAATACATTGGACTGAAGTGCTATCGATGCAGATACTAACCATTCCAAAAATCAGTAAAATTAACCATTTTTAACAAGATAAATGCATAAAAATGATGTCGAAAAAATATTTTTAAAAATAATCGTAATTAATATTCAAGGATGTTCGCTGGTCATGTTTTTGAATTTTTGTCAAATGTTCAGAATCACCTGGTTTTATATATCCATTTGAATGCCATAAATTATTTTTCCCGCTAACACCTAGTTTTCTTTTCATAATTATTTTGCATGCACAATAATAAGCCATTTATAATTTTTTTTATAAAATCATTGCTATTATTTAATGATTTTTGAGAAATAAAACTTGTCAATGATAAAGCTATATAAAATCAAAAGAGCATATTTTTCCCGCAAAATTTTTAATGGATTCTATCTCGAAAACAAGCACACGGACCTATAATTTTTTTTCGCTCTTTTAGTTCCTTTATGAATCCACTATCAATATTTACCAGTGTTATGAAAAGCTTCTTATTTTGAAATTGAACAGCGAACATCCTTAATAAGGCTATTTTAAGTAACATATGCTCAGAAGGTATCAACTTACATGTACATACATTAATAATATAATTTATCTTCTATCATTTCACAAATATAGAAACAAACAAAAAAATATTATAACTTCCTGGTCTGATAAAAAAAAACAAATGTTTTAATAGTTTTAAACATATACATGTACAAGCAACATCTGGTTTAAATTTACAGAACGTGTCCTCTTTTTGATCACACAGGTTTTCTTTTAAATAAATCTTAAAACATGAATTTTTTCTTGAGAATTAGATTTAAATCTCGATTAACACAATGATTAATGACACAAGTGGGTCGTCCTTTGTCGCAATTCTCAAACGCTCTGTACGCTATCTTTACTATTCAATTGGAAGAGAAAGATATTACTTAAGTGTGACTTATTGTTTACTGATCGTAAATTTTACATAAGATTTAATTTTTTTTTTATTTTTTCACGTGAAGTTCGTATTGATTGATTAGAATGTATTTACTGCTTATAATGTGACATCGTTACAATGTATAATCAATCACAATAACATAAAGCAGAATATTTGAAGGGAAAATGTTGGATAAAATATATTCGATTGTTTTTCTAACATCTACATGTATGTATGTTAATTTTTAACCTTAAATACCGTTGATTTATAAAAGTTGTTGAATTGAAACCATAATTTTACTGTCGATGTGCTTTTAGTCTTGAAAAGAAATCTTAGCGATTTATTTCGTAATGTAGTTATTACAGACGGGAAAAGAAAATAGTGAAGTATCTTTTTTAGACAAGTTTACGCAGACTGACTTTTGGGCGAACAAAATTTTAAAAAACTCGTGCTTCGCAAAATGTCTTTAATTGGCGTATCGTGTTTTTCCAGAAGAATAAACCCGTTTGGCGAGCGGAGCGACGCGAAAAAGTAGTGCCAAGGGTCTGGCCCTAGAAACGTTTGGGTAAACGCTGCAAAATTCTGCATTCTGAACGATTTCGTTGGTGTTTTGTTCGGAATCACAGGTTTCGTCCGGATAATTTCAGAATGAAAGGGCCAAATTCATCTCAAACTGACAAATACTTTTTAAGCAATATCACCCGAATGACATTTTTTCTAGGGACATTTTCTAATTGTCTAGTCCTTCAAATACAGGCAATATAACATCCAAAAGACAAGTCACGGAAAACGACAATTCGAACAGTATAATTGTACCAAAAAACACAAGTCCAGAGACAAAGAAAACAAGGAGACACGACATAAAAAAGATATCCGGATAATTTTTGTATATTACTTAAAAGCGATAGCGGGTTGATCGACAGTCACTTGCACAAGTATATCGTTGACTGACTAATGATAAATATTCACAAGAACAATATCCACGTTTTTTCAAGGGGGGAGGGGTCACGCCCCTTACGTACCCACCTGATCCGCCACTGGCCTTCGGCAGATCTTTGAATAATATACAATCTAGAGATATCTATCTTTTGTTTAGGCGCAATTGGAGTAACACAGGGTGTGACGTTTACAGGTCATTGCGCGCTGCCTTGTAGTCAACAAGCTAGAACATATTTGCCTACCGTTAAAGGTGATGGAAATCCATCAATAGTTACCAGTGAAGACCCATCACTTATTATTATAAACATTAATAATATGACAGTTCAGTGGGAATGTTATAGACGTTCTGGTCCGTTTACTGTTTTTCGGTAAGTCATGTAGATTTCATTTCTTTTTAATAAAGGTACATTTAGTTTATATTGAAAGAAGATTCATTTTTGGTGTTTAGCTTTAATTTTTTGTAATATTTGATCTGAAATTTCTCTACAATTTTTTAGGATATCTTTTGACTTTCTTTAATTTTGCCCTTGAGCTGTATAAAATATGTTTGTTTTTTTGCATATGTTACATAAAGCTTATCTGTGGGGCAATCTTGGCTGAAATCTGAGATTATTTGACATACATGTATGTATGTCGGAGGACCGTCTAAGACAGATTAGTGGCAAATTTGGTTTATATTTGTCCATCTTTTTCATGTGAAGAAAATTAAGATGTTACTGTTTATTCACGGCGAAAAGGGGGCAGGCTGAATGTTGAAGTATGTATTTGCAATGACCAGAAATTGGAATTTTAGACTCTTTATCTTTAATCACTCGGAAGTTACAAGATCGGGTGTCCAAAGAAGATGGATTTCTCTTGAAAATCATATTTAATCAACAATGCGACCTTAGAGTTTTTGTATGTAAAGGGGTCATCGAGGGAAATATACTCTCTCAAAAAAGAAACGCAACATACAGAAAATAGGAAATTTACTTCATATATTATTTTCATAATTTATGATATAAATAATTTACACAGGAATGCAAAAATTGGCACACTTCTTGTTCATGAGTTCTTTTACCTTGGAATATCACAGTTTGTCACATATTGTCAATAAATCACTCATAAATTGTCAATATCTGGTATGTCCACCATTTGCTTGTAACACAGCCCCAACTCTTCTTGGCATAGATTGAATTAAACGCTGAGTTCGAACACGCGGTATCCTTTGCCACTCAAACTGAAGTGCCTGCTGTAATTGTTGCAGATTTTGCGGTGGTGGTTGTCGTTGGCGCACGCGCCGATCCACTTCATCCCACAAATGTTCAATTGGATTAAGATCGGGTGATCGTGACGGCCAACGGATCACATTGACATTCTGTTGTTCTAAAAAGTCTACTGTTACACGTGCTGTATGTGGTCGGGCATTGTCGTGCTGAAAAATTTCTCTCCGAATGTCAATTACGGGCAATAAATGAGGTCGTAAAATTTCGTCTCTATACCTAACAGCGTTCAGATTGCCTTGGATATGTATCAGCTGTGTGTTTCTGGCATAAGAAATAGCGGCCCACATCATAACACTGCCTCCGCCAAAATTGTCTCTCTCCACAACACAGTTTTGCGCAAAACGTTCGTTTCGGCGCCTATACACACGTATGCGACCATCTCGCTTTTCCAGTTGAAAACGTGACTCATCGCTGAACCATACTCTTCTCCAGTTCTGTAAATTCCATGCACGAACTGTAGTACACCATCTAACCCTCGCTCGGCGGTGTTGGCGTCTCAGTGTTGCTCCAAAGTAAGGTCTTCTTGCCCTCAATCCATGAGAACGTAACCGATTGCGTATTGTCTGTGCTGATATACGGCGCAACCCAGGGACGTTTACAGCTGTTTCTGTTGCAGCAATAGTCCTATTCCGCAGATGGAAAAGTCTGATGTAACGATCTTGCGCCCTGCTTGTAACACGCGGGCGCCCTGAACGTGGCCGATCTGTCGTAGTACCAAGCTGCAGGTAGCGTCCCCAAAGGCGTGAAATTGTGCTACGATGAACATTGTACGTTACAACAACAGCATTCTGTGATTCTCCGGCCTCTAGTCGTCCGATAGCGATATTCCGGGTAGCAGCGTCTAACCTTGGCATAGCGTCACCTCATCAGAATTTTATTTTACGAATGCATTCATGAAAAGAAATACCGGGTTTTTATACCGACTGACTGAGCTAAAAAATAACCCATGATTTGCACGTGAAAGTCGACCCAGTTTTTGGCAATGCGTAAATCGTAGGGTGTCCCAGATTGCGACCAAAGTCGTTTACGGGTGGGTGAATTTAAATGATTGTACCTGGAAACTTTTTATGAAGGTGTAATTATGATCATGTGTACATATATTTTGATATTTATTGGTTATTTGTCCGGAAAAATAATATTTCAAAAAGATAATCTGATGTTGCGTTTCTTTTTTGAGAGAGTATATATCTGTTTCCAGACGGGCAAAACATCTCATGTCCTAGATATATTTCTTCCATTTCTATTGCCTTACATTTATTTTCCCAAAAGCGAAACTGTGTTAGTTTTGTAATACACAGGAAAAGAATACTTTTCCCGAGCAGCCGGAGTCACTCCGAGGGACAGATGGATTACTCATTCAATATCTTTAGAAAGTTTCCCTCGGGAATTGTTTTCAGTGCGGGTCTTCATCGTTAGTCCTGTTTCGGTTTCGTCGTGTTTTATGATTCCCCCCTTTTTACATCAGAATTTTATTGTATTTTTCAAATTCTCATTTGAGATCGTCATGGAATTTTGCTTAGATTTTAATAGTAAATAGTTTTTTTCTCAAGAAAAATTATGAAAAATGTTTACTTCCTGTTCCTTTAAATGATTAACAATGTTTCCTTGTTTGAAAGAAATGTTTTCCTTGGCTAAAGGTGTTCCTCCCAAAACATGAAGTGCACTCTTTCGTCTTAAAACAATAAGTAAAACCTTTGATATGACAGAATCTATCAGAGTATCCCGAATGAATAGTCAGTTGATATTACGAATTACTTCTACAAAGGTTCATTCATATTATTAATTTTGTTTGTTACAGTCGCCTAGGTGATGGGTGTTATGAGTACAGATGTGAGAAGGACGGTGGTTTTGATAGTTCATTTGAGATATATGTTTTATATGGTACCCCATTCAGTAAGTTTTATTTTGTTTGTACTTTGTTGATCGATATTTTATTCAATAAACTTTCCTTTTACCTATATATAATTATGCAGGCTTACCTTTGTTGTGTTAAGTTAGGTAAGAATGTATTGGAAAAAGCTTTAAAAAATCTGCTTATTATTATCATTGTTTTTAGTTATTGATTCAGATTTATATTAACCTACAACATTTAAGGATGATCGTTGGTCTAATAGGAAATAAATAGGATTTGAAATAGGTGTTTTAGTTTGATAGAACATGTGAATAGTAAACAAATAAGCAAGAAAAAATATAGATTCATGTGCTCATTTTAGAGATACAAGGCCTTGAAAATTTGCAGGAAATGGGTTTTCTCTGGATTTTTCATTGTCTTTGCATTGACTACTCCGGTCTCTCAAAAATGTATAAAAAAATAAAAAGGATTTCATAAAATTTTGTCAAATACCATTTTAAGGTATATATGATTCAATTATAAAAGAAAAAGTGGGGGTTCATGGGCAAAAAAAATCATGTTTAAGAAATGGATAAAACCCGAGGATTCCGAAAATCTGACAAAAAGACCAAAACATGACCAGCGAGCATCCTTAACCTTGACTTTGGTAAAGGTGCCTGCCCCTTTTCGCCGTGAATAAACAGTAACATCTTAATTTTCTTCACATGAAAAAGATGGACAAATATAAACCAAATTTGCCACTAATCTGTCTTAGACGGTCCTCCGACATACATACATGTATGTCAAATAATCTCAGATTTCAGCCAAGATTGCCCCACAGATAAGCTTTATGTAACATATGCAAAAAAATAAACTTAATATCTTACCCTGTACCATTGAGCCAGTTGGAACAATGGTGCTTATGTGAGCATATTTTGGAATGGTTGCTACAACCGAATTTTTTTCTTCTTTATTATTATTAAAAAGCTTTAAAAGTAAACTATGTTTTTTTTCCACTCATGATATTGTTACAGAAGTGCAATGTGTACGTATGGGAACCTAAAATGTGTTTTTAGTAAAGAGATATGAATATACATGTGACGTTTGTTACATTTTTGTTGTATATTACAGAAAAGTTTCACGGAAATCCAACTATATGTGATGTCTGCATTGGTACAAACTTCCTACCACCCAGAGTAATACACGGTTAGTTAATTATTTTTTGTTTCCTCTTTATTCTCCTTCAATTATTCAGTCAATAAGTCGTAGGCCTGAACTATCTACCGTATTTTACAAAATTTAATGTAAAATATTTAATTAATGGATACTGTATTTGATGAATAAAAAGGGATAAATACATGTACATATTGTATCTGTCTGTTAAATATTCATAAATAGCAGAAAGGGAGAGAATATACATATTTATAGCATATACGTGGTGTAATTTATTCAGATTGTCATTTTGTCTGGAACATAAGGGATTTGGCAATTTTTCGAGAAACATTCTGAAATTTCATTAATTGGGTAAAAAATTGATTTTAAACTAAAATCATTGTTTATTTCATACTGTGTATACTGCAAAACGACTGCTGATTCTTAAGGAAATTGTAACTTTTCGCTGAGTTGTAATATATTATGTTTGATTGTCCTCGTGTTTGATTATTTATAGTTACATATACAAACAGTTTTTAATTTATTTACATTTATTTTAAATAATATATTATTATTGTGATACTTTTTTTATATATATTACAGATGTAAGAACTGGTAAGTAAATATAATATATAATATTTCGGTCTGTAACAGCATAAAAACATTTGATTTCTCTACCCTCTATACCACCATTCCTCATTCACAACTGAGGGAGAAGTTGAAAGATCTAATCCATCGATGCTTTCAAAATAAAAATGGCAACAATAGATACACATACCTTGTCATTGGTAGAGATAAATCATACTTTGTTAAAAACCACTCTAAATCTAACAAAAAATATAAAGAGGACGATATTTTCCTGATGATAGAATTTTTGATCGACAACATATTTGTTCAATTTGGTGGACGTGTTTTCCAACAGACAATTGGCATTCCTATGGGTACTAATTGTGCGCCACTACTCGCCGACTTGTTCCTTTACTCATATGAGGCAGACTTCCTTGACGGGCTTCTTAAGGAAAAACAGAAGAAATTATCCCGTACCTTTAATTTCAGCTTCCGCTACATAGATGATGTCTTATCACTCAACAATTCACGTTTTTCGAATTTCTTACATCTCATCTATCCCAATGAGCTCGAAATTAAGGATACAACAGAGACTGCCAAGTCTGCATCTTATCTTGACCTTCACCTCGAAATTGACACCAGAGGAAGGTTGAATACAAAAGTTTACGACAAACGGGAGAAGCGCCGGCGTATGGAGTATATATTTCACAACTCATGCGTTATTCCAGAGCTTGTGACAAAAACATTGACTTCTGGACAGAGCCCGGCTTCTGACAGAGAAGTTGCTCAGACAGGGGTACGTTGCTCATAAGCTGAAGTCATCCTTATTAAAGTTTTATGGGCGTCATCATGACTTGGTTGAAAGGTATGAAAAAACCGTTTCCCAAATGAAAATGGACCTGTTCCATTGATATTATCCCTTCCTCATATCGGATTTGACATGGACAGCATGGCGGGTGTCCTGCAGGAAGCAGAGACTGCTTACTCTTCCGGAGCACCTGAGTTTACCCCCGGTTTTTTGGTGGGGTCCATGTTGTTCATATGCTTTTAATTTTTAATTATAGTGCATGTATTGTTTTGGTCTTGTCTTCGTTGTTCTCCGGAGTTTGTCAGTTGTTACGATTTTTCTCTCCTTCGAATATCCCTTTGGTATTTCTTGACCGCCCCGTGGTTTACTTCGTTCGTCCGTCCTACCATCATAAAATATTTTGGTCGCAAAATTCTCAGCAAGTATACATGTAGCCCAAAAGTAATTTATAGTTCATGTGATGAGTTGTAAATGAGTACCGGTTTCGTATCGGTGGTACATTTACTTCCTGATCAGATGATGAATTGTAAGTTGTGTACCAACTTTTACCATTGGCACAGCTACGTTTAATGATGCCATATTTCATTTTTCACTTTGCGGACTATAGAAAATGTTTGTTTAGAAATTCTCAGCAAGTAAAGGCCCCAGCTAATTCACGGCTGGTTTTAGCATGACCACGATCAGTTGTAAGCTCCAATTATTTACTTATTAGACAACTTGCTTCTTGTTTAATGATATATGTACCATATTAAATTTTGAACCTCTAAAGCGCTTAGTTTATACATTTGTAGCTCTTTTATTTGGGAACTACTTATTTTACAAACTGATCGGTAATATATATTTAGTTGATCCTTTTAATCACAAACAAAAGAGATTATAAATCGGTTCTCTTGTTATCGAATGGTTGTGTAGAATATACACTTAATTGTGTTTTGTGTCAATGTTTTGATAACACTTATTTCCAGTTTTGGTATAGATATTGGTTTTATGATATTGGTGTCATATTAACAAAGTAAAATTGAACTCATAAATCTTCTTGCTTTGTGCAATTATGTCATTTTCAGTTTTTTTGAGTGCATTTACTAGTATTTTGTCAGAGGAATTCCACACAGAAAATCATATTCGGACTTTTAAAATATAATCTAAACAAACAATTTTGAATTTTAAATATATTTGAAATCTACTACGGGTGACCGAACAATTATGCAGGCGTCACTCTGTACCAAAATTGACAGAATATGGAATTTTGAATTTCGCGTGAAGATGGACCCGTACTTGGTCAACAGCCAATCAACAGCCGAAGTAAGTACGATGCCTACAGAAAGTCACACGATGGCAACCGAACCAGACACGAAGACAACAAAAAGATTTCAATTTTTACCCATAGGACACACGAAGGCCATACGATGGGAGTTACACAATCCTCTGCTCTGTAGAGTTTCTCGGGACTGATTGAGGAAGATGCTGTGAGGCTGTGTCCACGTTACCATGACACATGTGAAACGCTTTGGCTACTCAAATTTGGATGTCATCGTACTATAATTTGATTGTCACAGCATTGCGAGGGCCTCACATAGTCGTGCTGCCTTCCGAAAACAATCGGGCAGCTTCCTTCGTATTGTCTTCATGGCACCGATGATCACACGAAATAAAGACAAAGATGACACGATTTGACAATATGCCTTCACAATGGCCTTACGAAGAGCAAAAAAAGGACACACGAATTCAAGACGAAAATGAACTTTCGCAAGGTCTTTTGGCAATTTTTTGGCATGCCAAAGATTTTGCCGCCGATCACGAAATTCCTGCCGGAGCCTGAGAAACTCAACCGATGGTTTACGATGCCCTCAGGCTTACGATGCCCTCACGAATGGCCCGATGTTTTTACGATTAGATCCGTATTTGAACATTTCCTTTATCGTGTGTGTACGGGTGTCAATTTCGGGACAGTGTGACGCCTGCATTACACATTTTATTCACGAATACGCGTAGTGTTGTTTGGTCACGAATTTTGGTATTGGAATTTAAAGATTAGTTAATATTCTGTTTATTTAAGGTGGTATAGGAGTTTAAATTTTCGCGCCTTCTGCGCAAGAAGTTGCGCATCTGATATCGACATTCGATTTGTTGTCGTAAATGAAATACTTTGTACCAAGATGAAAATAAAACATAATTTTCTTCATTCTGTCCTTCAATTATAATGGTTCACTGTTGTTGTTGAAAAAAAAAAATCAAATACGCAATTTTTAATAATAACATTTGGCAGTGATCACTTCCGGCATGCACGGAAAAGCAAAAATGGACAAAACGAAGGACGCGGAGATGTTTACATTGCTCAACGTTAAACTGCTTTTTACTATAACTAACTTGCTGCTCAGAAAATATAGAACATGAGCAGCATTTTGGTGTACTATGAGGCAGTTTCACCTAAATCACATACATAGAACGAACCCTCAAACAGTCGTGTTGACCTGTCGACAGAAGAAGAAAAAAGGTATTTTTCATGTTTTATGCGACTATCGTAATATCTTTATATGTCGTCTGCCTTTAGAAATGCCTACCATTAGGAGTATTAAAGGGCGCTTTTCAACTAAGAAACCTGTAGAAAGAATACATAATTTTATTGAAAGTAGACGAAAAGTTAAAACACAAAATTATCAAAGAAGTTCTCAGTCTCAGACATAGTTTTAGAAGACCACCCTTATTTTATTTCATCATCACTACCAACATCATCTACATTAACCAAATATCCTCCTGAAACCAACAAAAGCTATCACGAACATGACAGAGATTATTTATTTCATGAATATATTCCATCTGATCTTGTCCCCCTAGACCATTGTAGATTCCTGTGTGAATTAGAGTATTTCAACTATTTGGCTAGTCAGCTGAAAAGCTGTATAGGGTGTAACAAACCCCTTCATTTGCACAATGCCAGGGGTGTTAGATGCTATGGCGTTGCAGGAATTTTGTATATTATCTGCCATAGACCAATATGTGGTCGTTTAAACAAAATTAATTTAGGAAAGACTCATTACCCTGGTGAAAACAAGAGAGGCATAGGTGTATTTGATGTCAACACAAAAATAGCAACAGCTTAACATGCATTTAATTTTATGTCTATTACAGAAAGGAAATTTATGAATACACACATAATAGTGATAAAGGGACACCAGTTCCCCTACCAGGTTTTAATGGTAATGATATTCATGGAAGTAGGACAAATCGCCCCACTTGTGAAAAGTGTTAAATCCTATTAATTTTCCTTCTGCCAACTCGTCCCACTTAATGAAAAAATATAAAATCTAGATAAATATATAATTTTCATGTCTGCCAACTCGCCCAACTTAAAAATAAGTTGGAATTATTGTCAAAGAAATACTGATAGTCACTTATACAAAATAAATATAAGAAGATGTGGTATGAGTGCCAATGATGACATCCCTTCGCAGAACCCAGTGTCTCGCCTAATTTATGAAGCAAATAAATGTTGAGGAACTTTAACTGCAGATTGTGTGTACTGGAAACTGGAAGAAAAACCGCGTCCATATATAAGTAACATTATATTATACAAATATAAAATACAAATAAAAACTTTAACCTGGCACAGACATGACAGAGTGAATATTTATTTACATGTATCTAATGTTTTCATAGATCTATTGATTTTATTTATGATAAATGATAAATATACAACAGGATTGCATCTTTTTAATCAAGTGGGGCGAGTTGGCATTACTAAATTCATCAGGATTAATCTATTTTTCACAAGTGGGGCGAGTTGAATGACCTTATTTCAGAGGGATTTTTACTCTTTTCATAAATGGTGCAAGTTATACAACCTATTTTCAATCCTTTTTCAGAAGTGGGGCGATTCGGTAAACCTAAGTGGGTCAATTTTTCAGAAAGTGGGGCGATTTGTCATGGATTGGATACATGTATACATCTGGGAGATCCCAAATTTGTTTATACATGTGTATTATATGCCATAATTTCATGGGTATATTTGAATGTTCACTATGCTGAATTTAATATGAATGAAAAAAGTGGGTTTTTTTTAAGTGCAAGTAAAAAGTTGAAATCTGTCCAGATTTAAATGATTACTTTTATAGTTCTCATAATCATGATACATGTAATTGATATTTCAAAATGTGCATACATTTTGCTGTTTTTCAACTCTCCATGCTGGCAAAATGTTTCAAGAATTACAATGTATCACTGCCCAAGGTTTGACATATATTGAAGAGCATATCATTTTTTTGCAGATGCATTAAATTGTTCAATTTACAATTCAATAAATTAATAAATTGATATGTGTGAAACATGCTATGTCATGATCAGTATGTATTAATCAATCAGATATATATGAAAGAAAAAACACACAAGAACAATTATTAAATTACATCAAATTAAAAAAAAAACAACTACTATAAATGAATAGTAGATGAGGTTGTTTATGATTGCCAATGAAGTAAGAAAATTATATATAGGCAATAATAACCCCTTCACCAAAAATTGATAAGAAAAAGAAAAAGTGAAAAAACCCATACTGCATGTACTGTATGGTTGGCTATAAAAGGCTTACATGATAAATTTGAAATAATTCAATAGACTTTTTTTCATATTACCTTATTTTACAGTAAGTTACCTCAAATTATATAACTTTTAGGTAGGTTGCCTAGTCTTTGGTGTAACATCCTTGCACTTGGTCAAGTAAGACCAACCAGAAGAGATATAATCAGAGCAATTTGGGTAAAAAAGTGACTGTTTTCTGATGATTTTGTCTTGTATAGAAATCATAAAACAGTTATAATGTGTATAACATATATACATAAGTAAGCAATATCTAGCTCACAGTCCATCTTGTTTGTTTTTTTAAATCATTTCTAATATTTTAAATATGTAAGCTTACAACTACCATATTAACTCAACAGGATCAAAGAAAATGAAGTCAAGGTCATAAAAACCTGATAAGAAATTCATGTACACCCTACAATCATTCAATATACTAAATACAGTTGACCTATTGCATAAAGTTTCAAAGAAGCAGAACTAACCAAGAAAACAAAACATTGACCAATGAACCATGGAAATGAGGTCAAGGTCAAATGAACCATGCAAAGGCAGACATGTTCATCATAAAATATTTCCATACACCAAATATAGTAGACATATTGCATACAGTACAAGAAAAACAGACAAAAACACAAAAACTGAACTATAACCACTGAACCCCGAAAATGAGGTCAAGATCAGATGACACCTGCCAGTCTGTCATGTACACCTTACAGTCCTTACATACACCGAATAAACTAGACATATTTCTTCAAGTAGTCACTGAACCATGAAAATGAGGTCAAGGACAATAGACATGTGACAGACGGAAACTTCAAATGATGATCGAGGCATCTATATATATATACAAAGTATCCAGTATCCAATTCTTCCACCTTCTAAAATAACAACAGTCGCAGGCTTTACAAAAACATTTTCATCCAAATAATACATAATTCTGCCTGTTCCGGTTGTATATTACACAAGAGTTGACACACAAAAATGTCTCGCCTGTCGTGTATTTCTAATGAAAGTAAATGCTGTCAGACATATTGCATACAGTATTGGAAAAACAGGCCAAAACACAAAAACTTAACTATAACCACTGAACCATGAAAATTAGGTCAAGATCATATGAAAGCTGCCAGTTGGACATGTACACCTTACAATCCTTCCATACACCAAATATAGTAGACATATTGCATACAGTATTCGAAAAAAAAGGCCAAAACACAAAAACTGAACTATAACCACTGAACCATGAAAATGAGGTCAAGGTCAGATGACACCTGCTAGTTGGACATGTACACCTTACAATCCTTCCATACACCAAATATAGTATACATATTGCATATAGTATCTGAGATATGGACTTGACCACCAAAACTTAACCTTGTTCACTGATCCTTGAAATTGGGTCGAGGTCAATTGAAAACTGTCTGACGGGGATGAGGACCTTGTAAGGTACGAACATACCATATATAGTTATCCTATTACTCATAATAAGAGGGAAATTAACATTACAAAAAATCTTAACTTTTTTTTAAGTAGTCACTGAACCATGAAAATGAGGTCAAGGACAATGTACATATGACAATGTACATGGAAACTTCGTAACATAAAGCTTCTATATACAAAGTATAAAGCATCCAGGTCTTCCACCTTCTAAAATATAAAACTTTTAAGAAGTGAGTTAACGCCGCCGCCGCCGGATCACCATCCCTATGTCGAGCTTTCTGCGACTAAAGTCGCAGGCTCGACAACAACCTGTCAAGTTTCAACCTTCACACAAATACATGTTCAGTTTATTACACTCAGAAGTATTAGTTACAGGACATATTGGGATAGCTTGATGAGACAGCAATCAAGCAACACAAATATAAAACATAGAGTTTTAAATAAAATACATTGCAGCTGTTTTGTAATATGAATCATCATTTCTATTATTGAGCAGTATATAATAATATGTGTTATGACTGCCAATTAGAATATGTAACAAGAGAGCATGGTTCTACATTCAAAATAGGTTATCTCCTCCTGGACTCAAACCAATGACCTCTGTGACAAAAGGCAGCCTTTTTTTTAAATTTTCATAAGCTCAACAGGCTACGGCTGACTAGGTATTAAATAACAGGAAAGCAATCCTGTCAAATAGATAACTTTCCTTCACAGATACCAAATGACATAGCGGTAACTCTCCTTCACAGAAACCAATTGACATAGAGGTTACATCTAAAGGTCACAATAAGCATTCAACAATGAACCAAATCCATACTGCATAATCAGTTATAAAAGTCCCATAAATAACAAAGTAAAACAATTCATACCAAAAAATATATGGGCTGATATATTAACAATACACTGAACAAAAACAAATATGATTAACAACAACAAAAAATTCTCTAGAAAATCATCAAATTTCATTGAATTGCGTTTTCTGGTTTTTATATTTTTAGTTTCCCTAGTAACAAAGCATTCATATAAATACTTTTCCTTGATAGTTATGTCAACCAATTCATTTATTTAATTGTTTTTTTTTAACTCTTTTAAAACATCCATCTAGGTCATATGTAACTGCATTTTCAATTGAGTATTTTCATTTTGCATGTAAATATTAGGACAAGATTACCAACTTCAATGTGATTGTTTCATTGGTTTCCATAGCAACCGTTTTTTATTTGTGTTTTTTAAAGTCTATATTCTTGCACCTTTACATCATTGATAAAACATTAATAAAATTCCACTATTTGAGCCTGTAACTATCCCTTAAATGAATATTTTCAAGAAATATCGGTAAAGTTTCCATGGAAACCAAAATAAAATGATATTTTTCTTTCTTATATGCACGGTGACCTATATTTTTTTTCGTGTTTATTTAAAGCTTATAGTATCAGCACTTCATCTCTAAAATATATCAAATTTCTATCATTTGTTTTTTAATGAAAATATGACTTTAAGCCTAGAAGGTGACTAATTTCCCTATATATCTATACAAAATAAGCTGAAATTTATGGTTTTTTAAGGTTCGTGTAATTTTCTTATATGGCCGGTGACCCCCCATTTTCTTTTTATATTTTCGCTATATACCTTGTAGGGATCAACTGTGCAAAGTTTAAGAAAAATCTATCATTTTTATTTTAGACACCTATACCACCTTAATTGATAAATTTAGAAGTTTTAATGTTTTTATGTGACTACATCTACATGTCAACGTAACTTTATAAAGTAATAGCGTTGGTGACGACTGTTTTTACGTTAATTCCTAAAGTGAAATATCGCTTTTATTTTCATAGTGAATTATCGAATTTTCTTTCACTCGGAACTCTGAATATTTCACTAAACCCAATGCAGTAATGAAGATTAGCAAATGAATTATAACACGAACACATGTTTAAGGACATAGCGATATCTATGCCCGCTACTAAACTCTACATGTGCATTTCTTTTTATCAGGATGTGGCGTTGGTAAGTATTTATTACAATTTTCGGGGAATTACTTTGGTAGTCACCCATCAAAATGGAGGTCCAAAAGTAATACATAATCCTTTTACAAACAGGTTTTAAAAGTTGCATGTATTGCAATATTCGTTAAAAACATACAAGAGGCTCACCTGGCTTCTATTACCCATATGAAAATGTAAGCACTGTTGTATCCAAAAGGCTGTTAAAGAAACGCAAAATTTCAAAGTAACCCTGACATTTCACCTTTAACCAAAAAAAATTGTATCATTTGCATCTGTCCTTCCATATGAGATTCGTGCCAACATCGGTTACAATCTGCCAATAAATTCCTTGGCAAATGACAAAAAAAGTCATTTCCAGTATGGTTTACATAGAAACTTTGAGCAGAAACAGCCGCCAGATGAGCGAATGAATCTCAATCAGAGGTGTATATGGTATTGCTATAATCAGTTCTACAAAGTTTCAAAACATTTCATAATGTAGTTTCAGAGAAGATTTTTGAAATTTGACCAATAAAAATCAAAGATGGCCTCTGGCGGCCATTCTGTTCTTCCATGCCGGAACCAAAGATGAGTAGTTTGTACATATCCTTCCATACATCATTCCCCAACTTTGGTTACAAACTGCCCATATGCCCTGAGAAAATAACAAAAAAAGTAATTTCCCATATGGTTTCCATGCAAATTTTGAGCAGCCGCAGCCATCTGATGAACGTATGATTCTCAACCAAAATTTGTAGAAGGCAATGCTGTCATCAGTCCTGCAAAGTTTCAAAGCATTTCATAATTCAGTTTCAGAGGAGATTATTTTTGAAAACTGGCCAATAAAAATCAAAGATGGCCTCTGGCGGCCACATTGCTCATCCAACCGGATAGTACGTAGATATTCATCCAAACATCATTTCGCCCAAAATTTGGTTACAAGTTGTGCATAAGTTCCTGAGCCAATGACAAAAATGTCATTTCCCATATGGTTTACATGGAAACTTTGAGCAGGCGCAGCCGCGAATGAGCGGATGAATCTCAGCCAAAAGTAGATCGTTGGTAGAGGGTAATCATGTTATCAGTCCTGCAAAATGTCAAAACATTTCATAATGTAGTTTCAGAGGAGACTAGTTTTGAAAATTGGCCAATAAAAATCAAGGATCGCCTCTAAAGACCATGTTATTCATCCAACCGGACCCAAAGGTGAATAACTTGTAGATATCCTTCCATACATAACTTCCCCTAACTTTGGTTACAATCTTCCCAGAAGTTTATAACTAAATGACAAAAAAAGTCAAACCCACATGGTTTACATGGAAACTTTGAGTAGCCGCAGCCGCCGAATGAGCGGATGAATCTCAACCAATACATGCAATAGTGAATCGTTTGTAGAAGTCCTTACACGCATCATTCCTACTAAGTGTAGATACAATCCACCAAACTTCAGGGGAGATCAAAATGTGAAAAGTTTACGGACGACGGACGACGGATGACGGATGCAAAGTGATGATATAAGCTCACATGGCCTATAGGCCAAGTGAGCTAATAAAGGAGGTTCCTACTATCCTATTTAAATTTCAAAATGACGAGCAGATGCATAATATTTTCCAGAATTCTCTTAGAATAGCCTTACAAACAAACAAGCATAGAACCTAAAAAAAAAACTTCAACAAAATTAAAAGTTAAGATACAATAGAATATAAACTCAAATATAGACATGAAAACAAGTTATCGATATCGACAAAACAATACGGATCAATAAGATAAAACGGAAAATCCCACAAGACACCAAAGCTATTTATTTGATTGGCCTCTTGTTAAGTGAGAATTGCCAACCATCTGTTCTTTTACCTATTGAAACAAAATGCTGCAATAAACACACAGAGAATATCAAATTTAAATATGAAGAAACTAATACACACACAAATGTCAACAAAAATCATAAACCACACCGGATGCTTGGAACGATAAACTTGTTCCACACTGGTCACACTGAGAATCGGGTAATCCGGCGAAGTGTTAACTCCAACGAGATGTTAACGTAAAAGGTAATTCAAGATTTCTGGTGTTATCTTTATAATTTACTTAATTTGCACAGGTATGTTCGATTTTTCTCAGTGTCGAAGGTCTTATGGTAACTTCAGATGAAGATATTGATGTAAATATTATATATACCCAATTCTGATGCACAAGATGCCTAAATTTCGTCGTTTTCACTCATTGGCAAATATTTTGTAATTTGTATATACATATCTGTTATAGTATTAAAAATGATATCTTTGACTTGTTACATGCCCATTTACTTTCTTTTATTATCTTCGCTTTCATTCTGTTTTAGTTAAAATTCCAGGTAAGTACAGCACGTTTTGCCTTATGAAAATATAAATAAAAAAATGTACGTAAATGTCTATCCCCTCATCAATCCTTCAAAGGAAGAGACCGTTTTCTTCGAGCGCTAAAAACTCTGAAAACATAAAATATTGGAAATATTTGAGATATAAACTATAATAGTGACATCAGAAGTACCCAAATTTGCCCCAAAAGAATTCGTTTTCTTAGAATACTGAGTTTTGTGTGAAAATGTTCCAAAAAAACTGCCCCTCATTGTTCAACATTATTCAATTGTCATACAAACATGTATTCTGCCAAATTCTCCTCTTCGAAGGTTCGGTTTTAATTTATGAAGTTTAATCGAATATTTCAGTTTCTTAATTAAAATGTAGACTACATTAAAATTTGTCGCTAAATGTCAATTAACGGTACACTAGGGGCAATTGACGATACCTTTCTATTGATGAGATAATGCATTGGTTACCAGTAAATAGCAATATCTGGTGTACGGGGAAACACAATGAACACGCACCATAAATACCAAGTACACCAGTAAAGTACAAAAATGTATGCATCTTCTCCTCCTTAAAGACACACTGAGATTGTCGCATAAAATTGAAACTGTATTATCTTTGATATAGGTTTTTGTTCGCAATCTCCCTCTTAACATTTTTTTTTACTCTGCATCACCGGTACTGTTAACAGACTTCAGCTTTTCCCACCCTTTTTTACCTACCAAATATTGACTCCCTTAGTTCCTTCTTGTGTGTATAATTTCTAGTTCTATGATACCAATTTTGATGCAGACGATGTGCACATTTCGTTGATCTACGACTCATCAGTTGTGCTCAATGTTTAAAATTATGAAAAGCAGAACAATAATCCAAACGTTGAATTGATGCAGGGAAATGACAAAAACAAAAACTTGATTAATGGGTTTTGGGCAGTGACATACTTATACAATGCTTCTTTAACATATCTCTTAATTTAAAATTGGCAAAAATTAACCAAATATAAAACGTATAAAGAATGCAAATGGACGAACCAAAGCTATTCAACCCAAAATTTCAGCACATATTTCAAGAATTTTACCTTCTTTTTTTATAGCGGTAAATTTCAAATGGTTCAAAGACCCGATATGCAGTTTAGATAATGTTACATGCTTTCTTCCGATTTGATTATGAAAATTTTGGGGATCCATTTTCCTTAGAACCTGACATCCTCACCACTGCATTTGCGGTGCAAGTAGTAGACCGGATGTGAGCATTAAAATGAATATATTTATCAATAAACCCATTCTTAGTTTTGTAACTCGTGTAATGTGATGTCTTTAAAAAATAAACGTTTATCAGAGCCAAAAAAAAACTATAATTTTAGTATCTCAGAAATGGGTTTGGGTACACAACCAACTTATACACCCACTTCACTCACTAAAGAGATCCTTGAGACAATTCTAGAACTACAATAATCCATTTGAACAGAGATAAATAATAAACGGACATACTAAAACAAAAAAAAATGGACACTGAAATACATTGTGCCAATCTCTACCTTTAGGGGCCAATTTGTGCTATTTAAAATATTTTCGCTACATAATTAATAATACAAAATAAATTACAGGTGTCTATTAAAAAATGTGACAGATGACTATACCAATATTTGAGATGGCTGATTTTTATTTGAATTTTGTTTACAGAAATTGGATGTAATCTACCAAGAATCTGTCCTGTTACCAACGCTAAACAGATCAGATGTACTGGATGTGAGGTTTCTGGAGATGATGGCCTCTGTTGCTGAGTGAAATAATTGAACATTTATAGAATTGAGTAGTTATTGTAACCATTTGTTGAGAACATCAGAAAATAAAAGAATTTGTTGGATTTATTTCTTTAATTTGCATTTTGTGATTGGACTTGGATATAAAATATAAAACAAAGGTATTTGTGATCGACTAAAGATTGTCGTTTAATGTAAACAAAATCTTGTTTGTTTTGTCGTCAGCTGATTATCCTTTTGTCTCATTACTACATTACTAAATGAATATAATTTCAACATTCTATTCATATTGACATTTTTTAAAACTGAACATTTGCACATGAGTTAACATAACATACTTGTTCTAATTGTCAATGGATGCAGCTGTTATTTATCAATTATGGATTTTTGACGGGTCAGTGCGGTATAATTAGACCTTTTTCAGTTATATCAACCATGGACAAAGCCCGATGTCGACGTCAATTTAACAGCTCCTTAAATCTTTTGAACAAATAAAATATTAATTGATAGATATAACTCTTTAAATTTGATACGAAACGTATTGACCGAAGTTAAAATATACACCTAAGGAACTTGTGTAACGGAAGATCTAGAGACACGTCGTCAACATTGTGTTCAAAGAAAATAAGGGCATAATTGTTCTTGCACTTTCGGTGAAAGTTCGGGGATATTGCATTTGTCTCCGTACGTCTATCCGTCATACTTACTTGTGACAACAACTCCTCCTTCACTGTTGGGTTTAGGTGCATATCAACTCTCCACACGCAATAAGGTTTAACATCGATTTACAAAACTTGAGGCCCACAGGGGTCGAAATTTGTGAATAAAAGCATGTGACCTAAATTCCTCTTTTATTTTACAATAGATACATAGTATTGCCATACGTCATATATAGATGCACAACAAGTTGTTAGAATTTTTATCTTCAAGACTTGGGTTCCACAGGGGTCAAATTTTGATACTTGTAAGTTTAAGCTTGTGAAGGATTTTTTTTCAATTTTCATTGAGTTTAACGATTTAATTTCTTAACGGTTTTTTATATGGCCAATAAGTTCTTAATTTTTTAACAATGATACCCAAACTACTTCCCGGATCTTGCTGCACACGATGTGCACATTTCTACGATTTACGACTCCACAGTTACGCTCAAAGCTTACAATGTTGAAAATCAGAACAGTAATCCATAACGCTGATTAAATTAGAGAGGAGAATTTTAAAGCAAAAAACAGACTTTTTTCACCTTTTGAAAAAGACCCAACATTATATACAACTACCACTCAAGTCATTCTTCAGTTGAAAATTATACAAGATGTTTTATTCATTGCTATTTCAATCTGCCCTTCAACAGTGTAATTATTGTTTTGGCTTTATATTGTATTACATTTAGCATTGTAGAATTTGTATCAATGGTATTGCGTAGATAGCCCTCATGGATACCTCCAAGTCCCCGTGGGAAACACAAAATATTATTGAATTTTATGGAAAATAAGTATCTTCTTCGTGAATAGCCCTGCCCTTTGGTAATGTCTGCTTTAACCTTTGGATAAAAGTATTACTTAAAATTTATTACTTACTAATTACATGATGTGTTTGATGGATGTGTAAAAAAACGTTCAGATATGCAGGCTTAATAAAGTAAAGGTAAAAAGTCACAGAACAGGTATATTATTGATTATGTTGATTTTATATTTATGTAATTAAATCTTAAAAAAATGCAATAGATTTTATTTTCAATTTTCTCTTTAATCTTTGTACCTTGAATAACAAATGGCTGCATACTCGTACGAGCATATTTTTTCTGCATGTATATTGTTTTCAGGAAGCATATGATCTATTTTTTTCATCAGTTGTAATTGGTAAAGGAATATTGTGAATAAAATTATGCCCTGAATGTGCAGGTGTATAGGTATATCTATTCATCATTATTAAATGATAAGGAATTTTGCTTTACGCTGATTGGTCTAAACAGCTTTTTCTGAGTCGTACCTCAGAGTGAGTACACCTCGTCAGGCACATTGGAGGTATATTCGGGATTTGCTATTGACCAACCACAACCAATTATTCATTTCCAATCCGCCAGTCACAGGAACACTAAACTTAATCGTGTTCAAACATTTCAAACAGAATACCTTTTATGGCATTACCAGACACTGCAAACTATGGACAAATAACTATAACTTATAATGAGAAAAATTAAACTGAATTGAAACATTGTTGATATTTGAAAGTTGTTGAATATATTATAAAAACCCAGTAAAATTTCTTATCATTTAATAAAACAGTTATTGACCTTTCATGAGGTCTACTTGGCCGTTGGCCTCGGTCGACCAATGTCTGACCAGGTCCGTATAGTCATGAGTAGACCTCATGAAAAGTCAATAATTGTATATAGTTTCTTTAAAGAAAATTTATAGAACGATATACATTATGATAAATAACATAAGTGTAAAGACGGATTGATGTTAAATTGTAATACGTTTGTCGTCTTGAAAACTTAGATTATTTTTTTGTTTTTGATTTTATATTGTAACTTTACTCTTACTTTCCATAACAGAACCTTTCATCTGTAGTTTAAAGAATAAATTAATAAATAAAATGTGCATATTGAGTTTTATTATACTTTATGTAAATTTCTCTACTTTTAATTCATTGTTATTGTTTTACAAGAATGAGGTATTTTACTCGATCACCCGCTGGAAAGAAACAGCAGGTGGTATTTTATATTATTATACTTCAAACAAAAATCTAGCCATTTCATTGGATAAACAGCATTTGTTAATTTAATGTATTTTCTGCAAGGTTTGATGTAATTTGGTACTAATATGATAAGATCCACCGTTTCGTAGCAACATGTGATAACTTTTACCAATTCGTAGCAACGGTTGATATTGTATAAAATTATCACACGCTAAGACCGAATATTGCCGATCTGGAAAAAATAACAACCACTCCGGCCGAGGTTTCCCGATTCATCAGTTTACTTCCGCCCATTAAAGTTGTCAGACGACAACAAAACGAAAGGCAAAAATATGGCCTTTGCTGACATAACAGAAGAAAATATCAAATCTTTGGCTCAATTCCAAGGACAGACAACGAATCAACACAACGCCCTTTGACTCGCAGCATTAAGATGTTTAGGGAGTTTCTTGTGAAAAGGGGGGAGTCGGGGGACTTATTATTAAATGTTGTTATATTTCTCTTATTCACTTGTTCATTTTTCTGTTGTTTTTTATATATTTAGAGTTGATAATTTTTTCACTGAAATCAAAACATATAAGATAAATACAAAATGTGAAAAACAACAATTTAATCAACATACAAACCATGAGGCATTCAGTATAATAAATAACATACTGCCCTTGGATGCGGGTGTTATGGTGGATTATCAGTCGAGGGAAAAATATCACCCGAGACGCAGTCGAGGGTGATAATATTTGTTCAGAGCGTGATAATCCACCATAAGACCCTCATCCAAGGCAGTATGTTTATACTGTCACCCGCTCATAAAATCCAAAACATTCAGTATAATACAATAAATAACAAATTTCTAAGAAGGTGACGGAGTATATTGTAACTCCTCTAAAAACATTGTCAACCGATGCGAAGCAGAGGTGACGGAGTATATTGTAACTCCTCTAAAAACATTGTCAACCTCGGCTTCGCCTCGGTTGACAATATTTTCTCGAGGTTACAGTATACTCTGTGGCCCTCTTTGAAATGTGTTATTTATGTAATATAGTATGTCTCAGCAAGACTATTAATATTTTTACTTATATATTTATATATGGGAAAATACATGTACAATGTTTAGAATCGCAGGTTTTATATTAATGGATAGGTGTACGGATAGAAATAATCTTATTGAAACCTTTTATTTGTTTAATTAATGTAACTAATAAATATTCTGAGATACCAATTTTTATCCATGTGCAAAGTATATAAAATATGCGAGTTATGAATTTTCAGTTGTGCTAAAGGCCAAAATTTTTGACAGCCGAAAGAATAATTAAAATGAAGAGTATGGTAAAACGCCTTAATTACCAAAGGGTAAGGACAAAACCTAACGAAGGACACGGCTGTGCACGAGGGATGTGCTTCTTAGTTCTTACAAAATTAAACAAATTAAATCAGTACATTTTCAACAAGCTCCATGTGTAGTTCAAGACCACTAGCAATAAAAGCACTGTCCTATGCACCAATGTAGGCATTTTATTTCAATATTTATATCCAGTAGATTCTTTCTTATATTTTATAATCATAAAATTTATACAAAAATATAATAATTCACTACCTGATATTTATAATCAACATAACCTGAATTTAAAATCCATTCTTGATGTAAGCAAGGTAAGTACAAAAATCAGGATTTAAACATGCATGTACAAATGTACACTGTTAACATACAAACTAATTCTAGAGTTAATCTTGAACGCAGGGGAGGTTAGGGAATTGTCAAGCTCTATCCATTCCTTCAAAATAATAGTACATTATCATATGTTTTGTTGAAAGTCATGAACCTTTGATAGTGGTTTATATTTCTTTTCTTTTGTTTTATTTCTTCGCGTTTATATGCCGCCATTAAGAGACTTATGCCGTGTTCAATACATACATGTATACCTCATGTATGGATAACTTGGGTTGAAAACATACAGCCTATACGCGCTTTTTTAGATGGCAGATTGGGAAGATCATTTTGTTGGGGTTGTCAGGTTATAATAGAGAAAGCCTGTTCATGTACAATAATGGTCTAGGTGATTGTAGAAGGAACATATTGGTTCTAAAGTTCGTTGGCCACTGGGTCTCAAGGGGCCGCAAGTTTCTATCGATATACAATATATTGCTGACCTTTTTCTCGTTCGTGTTAAGAGGGTGCATGTAATGTCTGTTGTTGGACATTAAGCATAAAACAATCAATCAATCAACACATACTTCGTATTGACCTGACCTCTTTCTGTATTTTTCGGAATACCCTTTTCATCGACATCTACTGCTTGTCCCCTTTCTGGAGATGATGGTCTCTGTATTAAACATGTTAAACATAATCTTGGTGTGCATTGAGTCAGGTGTCACCATATCTTTTACTCCCTTTGTTAGGGGCGATTGGTGTTTATTTCACCCTATATCTACAGGCTTATGGAGATGAACATCTCTCAGAATGGATATCCCTAATGTTTAATGTGTACAGAAGCTGTATACTGTATATTATCAGTATCTTCAAATGTTTAATCCAATGAACAATAGTATCATATTTAAGGCAATGCTAATTCCATCTAGCTTATATTGGGGAAAAAATCAGGGAAAATCAACACTACAAAAATCAAAAGAAAAAAGTAAAAATCAAAATAAACAAGCAAACAGGAATAAGATATTGTAAATTTAAGTGAGGAAGAGGAAGAAACTGCAGTACTAGGAAATGATAGTGTTCTTTTTAAAGGTACATTGTACTAGGAAAGGAAAGCGTTCTTTTTAAAACTACTAGGAAAATTAGATGACAAAAATCCAATGGACTTATCAATATTCATACATCCATATAAAATACAAAAGCAGAATAAGCAAGGGTAAGGAGAAACAAAGAGTCAAATACTAAAACGTAGATAAGCAACACGGACTCAACTAGACGTCCAGGGATGTCCTCGGGTGGTTCGGAAGGGTAAGTGGTTCTCCTTTCCGGTATAAGAAGCCATGATCTTAAAACTTTGTGGATTTTGTTGAAATATAATGATCGGCGCATTATTTTTTTTATTTCATAGTTTTAAATCTACAAATTGGTCCTTGTTCTACCATGTCCTGTTACCATTTATGTCGTCACTACAGATTCTACAATACATATTAAAAATCGTTTAGAAAATAAAGACATTTAATAAAAATACAACTATACAAATACATAAAGGCAAAATAACGCATTAATGTTAACAGTTAAATGAACAGAAAGGCTTCATTGATTTTTGTTGTTTATAGTTTCACTAAAAACAGAAAAAAAGCCATACATATATCCTTACCAAATAACAAATGACTTTTAAGAAAAAGTATTTTTTTCTTTCTTGGTTCAATTCAAATATTATTTATTGCTTATAAAAGCACGTGAATCAGACAAAAGTAAATCATAAAAATAAATCCATTGATATAAAGTTACCTTTTTTTTTAATCGTATGTTTTATTTTTTTTCTTATCAACACAGTTTGTAAGCAATTAAGTGACCTCTAGATGTCTCTTTTTTCAAATACTAATTCTGTGCATGCAATTGGTATATTAGTAATAAAAGCTTAAAATATATAGCAAGAATTACAAAGTCCAGACCACTACTGAGGAATCAGCTCTTGCTTATCGTGGAATATACAAAGGCTATGAATGTCACCCTAGTCTGTAACACCGAGCAAAAAACACGTCTGCTGCCATTTCTAACATTTATTCAGACTCTCAAAAAATAATACGTCACATCACATAAACGCGAGAAAAGGTACATAACTCAAATTTACAAAAACAAATACGACCATACAACACAATACTTCATATCTTTATTTTACATTTAATAAATAAACTGTTGTCCTTAATCCACTTCCTTGTGCCGAAGTCTTTTAGCCTATTTGATCCTATTTGTCATAAAATAAAAATACAATCATGGTGCGGGAAAATGAGAATCGAAGATAACGGAAATATTACGTTTTTGGCTGGGGCTGAATGAGAGATATTTGATTTTTTATGGATCAAATATTTGAGGGTCCGGGTCGGATGTAAAATTTCAGTCTTATCAATTTTGAGTCAATGACCTATTGGCAGTCGAACAAATAGAACTGTGTGTAATGTTTTCTTTTCATATTCAATTTTATTTTTATCCGATTTTCCCACGTTTACCACAAAAATATTGATGTATCCTACTTAACTCTGAAAATTCATAATTGCATGAAAAGGACAGTAGTCTAGTGTGTTTAATGCACAAACTTCACAACTCAGTGATTGTATGATAACATCGTATGGATCATTTTTCTCTTCTAATAATGTCAAGGTTAAGCATTATTGACGAAAAACTGGGTCGTCGTAAGTTTTTTAGTTTAAAAAAGTCGTTTGAAATCTCATTAGAATCCACCGAGTTAGAATCAGAATTTTGACTTGTATTCTGGATAATTTATCTATCACGCCACGTGTTAATCAAAGACGCATATTCATCTGATAGATATGGAATTAAATGACCCAAAAATTGATGATGGTAAAATCGTGAAAAACATATCACCATGGAGTAAAGTGGTAGATTTTGAAGAACAATTTGCAGCCGAGAATCCACCCAATGTACCATTGCGACAAAAAGTGAAGGAAAAGGTCAGAAAATGTTTTACAAAGGAAAAAATGAAATCTTGTATGCACTCAAACTTTCCGTTTATAAACCTTCTGAGGAGATACAAAATATTAAAGGATTTACCGAGTGATATAATATCTGGGTTAACCGTAGGAATTATGCAGATTCCCCAAGGTATGGGTTTGTTGATGTAAGATTGTCAGTGTAATAGAATATATATACATAGTAAGTTTTAGTTTGTTCTACGCAAATCTATGCACTTCTTATCTGATGAAGTTTTATCTGTGAAATGGCCTACTTACACGTACTAATACACATGATTCCGCTTGACTTTTTGTGATCATCATTCTCAAAATAAACTCTTTTGCATATTAATCCTTCATGTCAATGATATTTTGTATGTAAATTTTCTACGCCGTGTACTGTCATTGAAACAAACTAGATCTCACATGTAACATATTTTTTCATATAATTATAGAAGACAAGATCAATAGAAACATTTTTTGTTGTTTGAATATATAGTATTTGGTTGATTTATTTAAAAGTAGGCGAGAGGATTTTAAAAGTGGGGCATGTTCGCTTCATTAAATTTTAAACTATATAATATTATCTTACTTATTTCGGTTTTTAGGAAGCGAAATATTATTATAGACTTTCACGCTTTTCACTCATTTACTTTTAAACTAATTATTTGACAAATTGTAAATAATTCATACATTTAATTAAGCACAATTTCTTTCGACTTTCCATTAAAAAAAATGTTAACAGATTACTCATAAAATTTTTGCGGTCGTATATTGGTATGACGTTGGCGTCGTCGTCGTCGTCGTCGTCGTCCGAAGACATTTGGTTTTCGCACTATAACTTTAGTATAAGTTAATTGAAATCTATGAAATTTAAACACAAGGTTTATGACCACAAAAGGAAGGTTGGGATTGATTTTTGGAGTTTTGGTCCCAACAGTTTAAGAATTAGGTTCCAAAAAAGGGCCCAATAAGCATTTTTCTTGGTTTTCGCACAATAACTCTAGTATAAGTAAATAGAAATCTATGAGATTTTAACACAAGGTTTATGACCACAAAAGGAAGGTTGGGAATGTTTTTGGGAGTTTTGGTCCCAACAGTTTAGGAATTATGGGCTAAAAAAGGGCCCAAATAAGCATTTTTCTTGGTTTTCGCACAATAACTCTAGTATAAGTAAATAGAAATCTATGAGATTTTAACACAAGGTTTATGCCCACAAAAGGAAGGTTAGGATTGATTTTGGGAGTTTTGGTCCCAACAGTTTAGGAATTAGGGGCCAAAAGGGTCCAAAATTAAACTTTGTTTGATTTCATCGAAAATTGAACTATTGGGGTTCTTTGATATGCCGAATCTAACAGTGTATTTAGATTCTTAATTTTTGGTCCCGTTTTCAAATTGGTCTACATTAAGGTCCAAAGGGTCCAAAATTAAACTTATTTTGATTTTAACAAAAATTGAATTCTTGGGGTTCTTTGATATGCTGAATCTAAACATGTACTTAGTTTTTTTATTATGGGCCCAGTTTTCAAGTTGGTCCAAATCGGGGTCCAAAATTAAACTTTGTTTGATTTCAACAAAAATTGTATATATGGGGTTCTTCGATATGCTGAATCTAACCATGTATTTAGATTTTTTATATTTGGCCCGGTTATCAAATTGGTCCACATTGAGGTTTAGAGGGTCCAAAATTGAACTTTATTTGATTTCATCAAAAATTGAATTATTGGGGTTCTTTGATATGCTGAATCTAACCATGTATTTATTTTTGGATATTGGAATACCACAAAGGGATGGTAAGAATTGTCTTTGGGAGTTATGGCTCAAACCGTTAAGGAATAAGGTGCAAAAAAGGGGGGAAAGGGTTTCCAGGTTAATGGACAATTACTTAAGTACAAAACATAATTTAAAAGGCAGTGTAAGGTTGGTAATTGAAACTCATTTGAATATCTCACCTAAACTGCTTTTAAATTATTTATATTGGAAATTTGCCAAAAACTTTATTATTAATAAATTCCATTGGAAATTTGCCAATAACTTTAGTTTAATGAATTTCATTTGAAATTTGCCAATATAAAATGTTGCTGTTGAAGCTTTTTTGTTTATCTCACCTAAACTGCTTTTAAATTATGTATATTGGAAATTTGCCAAAAACTTTATTATTAAATTTCTGATTTATATATAAAAGCAAATAATAATGATAAGGCAAGAGATTCACACCAAACAGGATGTGTAAATTATTATAATAAGTATTGTGCAATAGCAAGAAATTTTCAATTGCACAGTATTGCGAAATAGCAAGAAATCTTCAATTGCACAGTATTGCGCAATAGCAAGAAATCTTCAATTGCACAATTGTACTACAATGTTCCATATCACAAAGGGAAAGCTGGGTTTTAGTTTGGGGGTAATTGCCCTAAACGTTTAGGAATTTGGGGCCAAAAAAAGGCCTACAAACAAGCATTTTTCTAGTTTCCAGACAATAACTTGTGTTCAAGTGTATGGATCTCTCTGAAATTGTACTGCAAGGTACCATACCACAAAGGGAAGGCTGGGATTGAGTTTGGGGGTGATGAATCATAAGGGGGTTCAAAAAATTTGGGGGAGGGATTTTTTTTCCTTTTTTTTCTTTAAAATTTAAAATTTTAAATTGGTTATTTCTGATTTATATATAAAAGCAAATAATACTGATATGGTTTGAATAGGTAATTTAAAAATTTTTAAGTTCTTAGACCACATTCATTCTGTGTCAGAAACCTATGCTGTGTCAAATATTTATTCACAATCCAAATTCAGTGCTGTATCAAGCTTGAATGTTGTGTTCATACTTGCCACAACTGTTCAGGGTTTCGACCTCTGCGGTCGTATCAAGCTGCGCCCAGCGGAGCATTTTATTAATAAGTAAAATGTCTGATTTATGTAACAGGAATGGCGTACTCCTTACTGGCGTCGTTACCACCTATATGTGGATTGTACACTTCTTTCTTTGGGCCACTGATTTACTTTTTCACTGGAACATCTCGACATGCATCATTGGGTACGTACATGTATATTTTAGATGTAAATGTCCTTTTCTTGAATATTGTAAGTAATGTTTACTTGTATTATTTTTTATAAAGACTCAATGTATATGACATTTGCTTTATTGAAAAAAGCACCTTAGTCACAGGTACTGTGCTATCTTGCCGCATGTCATCTTTGATAAATGACAAATATTCGTCACAATTTGTACGATTTATATGAACTGAAGATTCAAATAATGAAAAGTATTGAAGTACAAAATGTATTTTAGTTAGATGAAAAGTCACATATACACATACACAAAAACCAAATACAAAACTATCACTTTTATCTAGCTGTCACAACTCTCTATTCTCGAGGGAATATAGTATAGACGCTACTCCACAAATCCCACCGTTTTTACATATGGATATATATATTTTTTTAATTTTCCGTAGACTAACTAAGACAGTGGAGTAAGTTCTTAAGTCCAAAATCCAAAATAAGGTGAATTCATGTGAACATTGCAAGCAAACGCCCCCCCCCCCAAAAAAAAAAAAAATAACCGAAGCACGAAAAAATAAAAAAAAAATAAAATAGAAAACCAAAACAAAACAAATAGTAAATAGAAGTAGGGTCCCACAGGAATAGTTACGCTATAAAGCGTTTGAAATTAACTTGCATTTAAATCAGAATGTTTTTTTAACAGGTACAATTGCCATTGTTGGTTTAATGATAGCATCAGTATTAGATACCAGTATAGGTAAGGATACATCTGACCTTAATACAAATAATACCAGCAATGACTCATCGGTGGTTGTACAGTCATCAGGAATGACAGAACACGAAATTAAAAAGATTCAGATGGCCACAGCGTTATCATTTATCTCTGGATTGATGATGGTATGTAACTTTTAACAGTTTCTAGTGAAGGATAAATACAAAGAATAAATTACAACAAATGTTTATTTAAGGACTCAACAAAACCTGAAGAATGAAATAGCACTTGCTGAGTACCATATCTCACAGGTACCAAATTATTAGAAATTTAATGAAGGTATTGGTTCCCTGAGATACAACATGTATTAATTGTACTCTATGAATAAAATTTCCATTGGACCTTACGAAGTTAACAGAAAAATCTTGAATGACTTACATGATAGGGAAGTCAGGTACGACTAGTGACAAATAACATCTTAACAGCTAATATTCGAGAAATAGAAATCGGTATGCCCTTCACATACTCTTAACATGTTTTAATTTTTTTTTTTTTTTTTTTTTTTTTTTTTTTTTTTTTTTTTTTATTGTCATTAAACTTTTAAATGTTTGTGACATTAACATATATATATACATTCAACAATACATATCAATACGTGCCCATACTCGACATATACCAACATTAATTTGTAACATATAAGGAAAAACAAGCAAATATTTAAGAGTCCCCTGTCCTCAGTGCTTTTGACTGTTTTATAAAGGATCCTAATTTATTTACTTGGGATGGCGTAGAAGGACTTAATATAATTTATGGAATAATGAATAATAAAAAATATATAATCTTGCAGTGATATTTTTGTTCCATAAAACTACATAAAAATTATATATTTTTGTTTTGATAATTTTTCTCATATTCAAGCTTACCTGTTCAATGTAATCAAGTGAAGTATTGCCTCAAGACTTTCAGACAAATATATACACACGTAGCTATCTCAAAACGTAAACAACTGAATGGTTGTCTATGAATTGACTGTGTTGTATTCTTAGAACAAACATATACAATTGTTGTCCAGTTGGTCTTTAGTCTCTGTTTCCATTTTAACTTCATCTGAACTTCCTGCATGTACAATTTATGTGTTTTGACGAAAATGTTATGTGTGGTTATAAAAATCTGATAGGATTGAACAAGGAAAACAGTCATTACATTTAAGGATCCACGTGTCTCCTTCAACAAGGAGCAACACCCCTTTCACAAGACAATCATTAAATGGCTCAGTTGTCTAACAAAGTAAAAACAAATCTCAAATAAACACAGTATTTGATACTTTTACACATTACTAATCATGTACAGTTTAATTTCTCATTGAAGACAACCTTTGCTGACGTAAGAAACCCATGAAGAATATCCCTTTCTTTATATCCTTCTGACTTTGTAGATCACACTAGGGAAGATGCGTTTAGGACTGGTGGCAACATATATGTCTGAATATTTAGTCAGTGGTTTTACCTCTGGAGTAGCCATCCATGTTGTAACGAGTCAGATGAAACATATACTCGGCATTAAAATTCAGAGACATAATGGCGTGTTTAAAATTATTAAAGTATGTTATTTAAAATTTTAAGAAAGCTTTTTAAGAAATGCATGTGTAACAGTTTTCATAGATTTCACGATAAACGTCCAATTTCAAATGTGCAATACATGTATACAATGCAATAAACAATAGAGATATTACAGGATAGGCTAAGGTAAAATTGTGAACTGCCGAAGTTACAGTGTTTGTGTTGTATTATGAATACAAGACGGTATTAGATCATTTATTTAATATCGTTCCAAGTATGTTTGCCACTCATTGTCATGATTGTTGTCAATTAGAGTATTCAGACTTTATTTATGAAATATAACGATCATATTAAATAAATTCTTTGATAGCCATTTTGATGCACAAGATGTGCACATTTCGTCGATATACGACTCATCAGTTGTGCCTAAAGATTAAAATGTTTACCCCTCCCCTCCCCCAAAAATTAAACAAAATAACAAATAGCAATACAAAACGCTAAAGAGCAAATTTAAAAAATTACAAAAATGACCAAACGTGTAAATCCAAAACCACCTAAGGACAGAGCTATGCACGAGGGAAATACTTCTTTGTTTTCATGCATATATCAAAATACAGTGATTCAAAGGTTTACTTGCACATGTTACATTGTATTTGAATGTATACTGCAGACTTAATTTCCAGTATCCAATGTCATTTCTTTCAGACCTGGAAAGATATTTTCATTCATATTCCTTCGACAAACCTGGCAGCTGTCTTGACGTCTATTGTTTCCATGCTGATTCTGTATTTGGTAAAAGTCCACATTAATCAACGATTTAAAAACAAGATGAAAATACCTATACCTATAGAGATTATAGTAGTAAGTTACTTATACAATATACATTTTATACATGTAGGTATACGTAGGAAGGGTATAAAGTAAAGGAGAAACCATTTCATTTTCATGTAAGGGGGGGGGGGTAGTGGGCAATATATCAGCCAAATATATTTTTTTAATTTGGTTTTCAATCTTATAACGTTTTACAAAAGTTTTAAACCAATTTTTGGAGTCTGCCTTTTTAGATTTTGCCTCTCATCCTCAAAGATAATTACATGGTTGTTTCCAGGTTTCTGATTTTACAATATTCTCTCTCTCAAATATCAGCAGTATATTATCAATGCAACATATTTACAGGTGACGGAAAAAACATGGTCCATATACAAGGCGAAAATGTGACAAAATGGCACTAAAAATTTAGCAACCATTAAAGCAACATATACCAATATGTTTAAAATGAAGAAACGCTCCATCTTAAGCCATGCATTATTTGTACATATATTACAATATATTATTGATCTTTTATAAACATGATAATGCTTTTTCTGATATTCTTTCATGGAAATATCGGATAATGAGATATGGCCAAACTAAATTCAATGAAATTTTCTTTTTCCATCAATGTCCTTATTGATAATTTTATTTTACTTTTTCATTTGCATGTACCTAATCTGATACTTTCTCATTCAATTTGTAAGTCAAAACTGAAAAAAAATAACACTTTTGTAGACATACCTTCTTTAATAACTGTCCAATGTATCTTTGTCAGGTTGCCATTGCAACGGTTATTTCACATTTCTGTCTTTTTAAAGAACGCTTTGATGTCAATGTTTTGGAAGAAATACCAGCAGGGTAAGTAAATAATAATCTAAATCTAAGATATTTATCATTTAATTAAAGATGAAGCCTGAAATTCTGTTTGACTATGCCTCACTAAATCACACGGTCACCAGAATTAAATGTATGTTTACAGCCTAAATTCCAGTTTGGTATAAAATAACTGCTCACATGAACTATTGGAGTTTTAGAAAAGAGTGAATATGGAGCCATTCTGGAACATCGATCTCAGGAGATTTCATAATTATGCAAATGCTTATAATGAATTTAATTACTTGCTGAAATTTAACTTATAAAATTTAAAGTTAAAATAACAATTGTTTACGAATAAATATGACACATTTTTTTCTAATCTGAAATCATTCAAGGCAGCTTGATTCGACCTTGACTTTAGTATGTTCTTGGATAAAATACCAGCTAGGTCACATGTAGGTGAAATACCTGAACGTGTTCAAAAGGAATTGCACATTACTTCAGCAATGAAATAAAAGACTCAAAATATTTTTGTATCTACTTATATAACAAGATTTTCAAGAAGCATTTTGTGATATAAAGTTTAATGCAAAGATCAAATTTCCTCGTCTTCAACATATTTTAGAATACCAGAACCAAACATTCCAGATCCTACCTTAATAACAGATAACGTAAAGGACGCAGTAATCATAGGAATTGTAGCCTTTTCTCAGTCTGTATCGATGGCAAAGATTCTTGCAAAGAAAAATAATTACAGGATAAATCCGAGTCAGGTAAAAAATACGTATGGTTTATTAAATTGTGATGCAACAGAAGTGCTTCATTTCGAAAATGTGGAAAGAAAAATATAATTTTGTAGAGCAAATTTAAATGCATTACTACTTACAAATTATATTGAAGAACTAACAAAACGATGAGGAATAGTTTTTTCATATACAAGCACTAATAATTAAATTAAAAGTGTAATATAATTTCATTACATGAAGGAAAAAAGATTCCATGCAATGTACACAAGTCATATAGAATTTTACAGTCTTCATGTTTGTACATGATAATTAAATAAATTGTACAGGAAATGGTAGCATATGGTGCTGGCAGTGTTCTGTGTTCCTTGTTCTCTGGGTATATCCCAGCAGCATCTGTAGCTAGAAGTATGGTACAGGATGGTGCGGGTGGCCATACACAAGTGGCATCTTTATTTGGCTGTCTAGTGGTATTGGTAGTTATATTGGCAGTGGGACCATTGTTTTATTCTTTACCCAAGGTATTTAACTTGCGTCATTATTTTGAACATAAATATGGGCAAACAAATTAAGCAATTAGAAGAAGAGAATGACCAGTACGATCACAATACAGACAGAGAAAAAATAGTGCAAAGGTTTATTTAAAAGAAGTTTATAATTCAAGAGAAACAAAATAATGCATTCCAGAACTAATGCACTAGAAATGTTGATACTAAAACAAATCAAATTGGTTTTAACCAAGTTTTAGGTTTTGTGGTCTATTACATACTTGTTGAGCCGTTATTAAATTTTCTTTCATCTTATGTGGAATTAGTTCCTGTTTGATTGGGTCACTTGTTCGATTAGTTGTTTGTATTTTACATTTGCTTTTGACATACAAACACCAGTATTTCTAATTGTGAGTATGATTATTTTGTTAAGAAGGCTGTATATTAAGTTCATTCAGTTGAAATAGATATTATAGAAATGTAGGGATTTATTTGTAGTAATCTACATGTGTAAATATAAAATTCTGAATAAAATGGCGCTACTAGACACATTTATATCAGGAAGTAGAGAGAACTACATATTAAATGGATAATACATTACATTAATTATGCTATTCAGAACAAAAGTTAGTTTCATCAAATACTTAAACGACATCTCTTAGGTGATATATTTTTAAGTGTTTACATGCGTATCATATTTCAAGAGACACACATTGTACAATAAGTGGATACATCTCACTAAACAGTCCTACATGTATATCTTATACATGGAGTTCATTTGTATGTGGGGCTTTTCTGTTAAATAATACTTTTGGTAGGGGTTCGAGGGAAATTTAAACTTTAGATGTTTTAGCTCATTTTCTAGTCGATAGGAATTAAACAATATTATATCATTATAAAATTATTTGTAAATACTATAGGTCTATGATTAAGACATGCTTCGTCCGAGTAAAACATCTAAATTTTCCCTCAAACCTCTAAAAAGTATATTTATCAGACAGGTGGTTTTTATACGACCTCAAATATTCGTGGTCGTATTATGATATGAGCCTGTCGTCGTCGTCGTACGTCGGCGTCCGTAGACAGTTATGTTTCCTCGCATTTACTTTTGTTCTATTGAACGTATCCTTATAATATTACCCCAATTTGAAATACAGGTTGGGGATGATTTTGGGAAATATGGCCCCTCCCGTTTTTTTCTGGGGGTCATTAAGGTTTTTTTTTGGTGTAAATTTTTAAATTTGTATCCGACTTTTATGATTTTTGGTTTATAATGTTCCTTGATAAAATGGAAAAACTTGTGGAAATCTCACTATCTCTTATCGTTTTAGAGATACAAGGGGACAAAAAAGGGACACACCTTAATTTTAGAAACTTTTTTTATTTCGTATCCGATTTTGATGATTTTTTTTAAATGGTTCTCCATAAGAAATTTTCAATAAATGTTACTCAAGGCGTGATGCCTTAAATTTTTTATTTTTCATCCAATTTCAATGCGGAGTTTTTCTTTGAATTCATCTTAATGAGTGTTTCCAGTGTTATGCCTACATATTTCTTCTATCCTTTACAGTTTTTGAGATAGAAGGGTATTAAAAGTGCCAAAATGTACCTTGATATGTAATTTTAAAAAAAATTTCATCCAATTTTAATGGGGAGTTTTTCTTTTAAATCACCTTAGTGAATGCTTTCATTAGTATATCAGCATTTTTTTCTATGTTTTATTGTTTTTGAGATACAATGGTCCAATGTTAGCAATTTTCGAGGAAACATAAAAATTTTATTTTTCATCCAATTTCAGTGGAGACTTTTGTTCTTTTAATCGATCTTGATGAGTACTTTCAGTCGTATGTCAACAAGTTTTTACTATCTTTCACATTCTTGAGATACAGGGGGTTAAAGGTGCAAAAAACATGTTGCGGTCGTATCATGCTGTGCTTAGCGAAGCCATTTGTTATGATGCTGTTCGGGTACATAACACCTATTGAAGAGTGTACGAATGGGCATTTTGAGTACATTTTTCTTATGCGAATTCTTGTATCTGGCGTTTACTCCAGTACATTCTTATGCAAAGTTTCAATTGATTATAAATCTATGCAGTCAAGTCGCATTTAGTACTTTTCAGTGATAACGAATGCATTTTATGACCCTTTATTTATGACCTTTTTAGCTCACCTGGCCAAAGGCCATGTGAACTTTTGTCATCACTTGGCGTCCGTCATCCGTTAACTTTCACATTTTAATCTTCTCCTCTGAAACTACTGGGCCAAATAGAATTACATTTTTGCAGGAAGCATCTATGTAAGGTCCTTATTTCGTCCCGATCGGACAACATGGCCGCCATGTGCGATTGTTGTTTCTGATTGGCTGAGTTTTCAAAAATCTTCTCATCTGAAACTGCTGGGCCAAATGGAACAAAACTTGACATGAAGCATATATGGGAGGTCCTTTATAAAGTTTCCTCATTTCGTTCCGATCGGACTAAAAATTTGGCCGCCATGGGCAGTTCTTGTTTCTGATTGGTTGATATAAAAATATCTTCTCCTCTGAAATCGCTTGGCCAAATAGAAAGAAACTTGAAAGATAGCATCTATCGGAGGTTCTTTACAAAATTTCTTTATTTCATCCCGATCTGAGTACATATATGGTCACCATTGGCAGTTCTTGTTTCTGATTGGCTAATATAAAAGAAACTTCTCCTCTGAAATCGCTTGCCCGAATGGAACGAAACATGACAGGAAGCATATATAGGAGGTCCTTTATAAAGTTTCCTCATTTTGGTCCGATCGGAATACAAATATAGCCGCCATTAGCAGTTCTTGTTTCTGATTGGCTGATATAAAAAAAAATCTCCTCTGAAGTCGCTTGGCCAAATGGAACGAAACTAAGCATCTGATTGAGAGGTTCCATACAAGGTTTCCTTATTTCGTCCTGATCAGGCAACAAACATGGCCGTCATGGGCAGTTCTTATTTTTCATGGGTTGATAATCTTCTTCTTTGAAACCGCTTGGCCAAAGGGAACGAGGCTTGACAGGAAGTATCTGTTGGATTTTTTTTTACAAAGTTTCCTCATTTTGTCCAGATCAGGCGACAAACATGGCCGCCATTGGCAATTCTTGTTTTTTTCTCTTTAACTGCTTGGCCAAATAGAGCCAAACTTGACAGAAAGTGTCTATGACATATAACAAAATCTACAGAACCGCAGAATTGTTTGGAACCAAACATGGAGTATGTTCCTCCTAAGGTGCTCACCAAGTATTGTTACTCTGGTGCCGGAGAAGTGACTTCTTTCTTTGAGGTACATCAATAAAAATGGCTTTCATGCCAGGTGAGCGATACAGTCTCAGCCATCTGAGCCTCTAGTTCCTCTTCCATTCTGTTAGATGTATTTTCCCCCGTTTCAATGTTAAGTAATAAATGCATTTTGCAACCCTGCCCTTTTTAGTTCTGTTAGATGTAATTTTTGGTGTTCTTTTTAATGGTGAATAACAAATGTATTTTGTGACACTTTCGTTTCAGTGGTACTTTTGTATAATTGTATTTTGTGCCACTGTTCAGTATGTTTTCACTGTCCTCATATGCAATTATAATTCATCAGATCTATAAACAGCAACATATTCATGCTTGCCGTATTTATTGTAGTGTGTTCTTTCTTCTGTGATATTTGTAAATCTCAGAGGAATGTTTCTACAGTTTTTGGAAGTTCCTGCGACTTGGAGAAAGTCTAAATATGATTTTGTAAGTATTGTCTAATTGTTTCTAAATCCATAAAAAGATTTAAAGGATACAGTCTGTATGTAAAATCCCGTTTGATGTAGGATATATTGAGTAAATCTCGATGAGCTAAGGAATCTTAAATTTGAAAAGTACAAAAATAGTTCATTTTAAACCTTTCAACACAGAGCATGTGCCCAAGTTGCTGTTAATGACCCTTTTATCAAATGAAATTCAAGCGAAACTGCAAAGTATCTGTAATAGAAACTACACTTCAATATTCATAAATAACAACAAAAACCGAACAAAATGTCCTGAAAAAGATTCAGACTTAGGGTGGCATATAAAGTGGACAAATATAATTAAGGATCAAACCAAAAAAAAAAAAAAAATATAAGACGCATTCCATCAGATAAACAAACCCTGGAAGACAAATGAACAATCACAAGCACAACAAATAAACACTGAAAACAAAAAAAAAACAACGAACAACAGGAGTGAACTCGGGTGCTCCGGAAGGGTAGGCAGTTCTTTCTCCGTATACGGCACCCGTCTTGAGGTTCAACAAAGTCATTCTAGTGGTAGTCACAAATCGGCGGAGGTACGTGAAATGTTACGAAAGTGGGAACCGGTCCAACATCATCTTCGATATTGGAACACTGTAACGGTCAATCGATTTGTGATGACGACCGTAAAATTTCCTACGTGATGAAATCAACTTATCCCTGATAAAACCCTGGTTAAGTAGCTTTTGTAACAGCAGTGATCACCTTTGTCGAAAGTCATGGTAACTCACGAATGTGATTGAATATCGGATAAGCTGAGAAACGTAGACGCCAGAAGCATACGATGCTGGTATATTGCTACTCAAGAAGGGAAAGTTAAAGTAGGAAAGTTGAAGTCATCACGTTAGTCAAGAAACAAATATGGATATGAAGCGGACTTCAAAGTGTGGTGTTTTAGATTACAATGTAGTTTAATGAGAATTAAACTGCCCCCCTGCATCTCTCGTGTGATACGACCAATAAACAAAAACATAAAGTAATTGTCAGTAAAGAACAACAACATATGCCTTTGAATTTATAATAACAATTAATATCTGTTACAGGCCATATGGATGGTAACATTCCTATCTACTGTAATACTCGATGCTGATATAGGTATTGCTGTTGGTATACTTTTCTCGTTATTTACAGTGGCACTTAGAACTCAAATGTAAGTTTTCAATCAAACATTGAACAAAAGACCATGCTAATGCCGTGAAATCGTAACATGTAATACAAGCTCTGACAGAAAAGATGATGGGAATGTCACAAAGACAATATTTAATTTAGGAGGAAAGTATTTTAAAGAAACCAGCAACAAATTTGCTAACCTCAATGTGTTTGTGATAATGCAGTATTTAAGGGTAATAATATAGTATTTGTTTAATGTTTCAGAAGAAATTAGCTACAATTTACATGTAATTACTTACTAGCAAAATGTACTTAATTGTTAGGTGGAGGCAATTTTCTCTAAAACTAAAAAAATAGTTGTATTTTTAGCCCCTTTGGCATGAATGAGTAAGGACAATAAATAGTTTAGATATACTACTTTTTCCCAATTTTTTCCACTTCAAAAATACCATTTAGTACATGGAGTCAGGATATATAATTGGACAAAATACAGTACTGTTACAATGGTACGTTTTATTAAAAAAGACAGATAAATGTAACAATTATTCATTAGTTAAAATATTTCATATTGGCAGCCCATTGTACAGCCGACTGGTGTTTATTGGAAGCACAGATGTAATGAAACCCTTCAAAGATTACACACCCGTAAGTATGGTATAGGGTTATTTTAAATATGGAGATGCAACCGTTTTATTTTTATTACGTACTTAGCGTAATGGGAAATTATGACACCTAGTGAATATTTTCGTACATTTCATCCGTTTATTTTATAGTTCATTTTAAAGTGGGAATCATTCATATTTCAAAATTTAAAGCTACAGTACAGATATGCTCCAAATGTCTTTATATTCTAAAGATCTAGTGTAGCCAACATTGATTTTATTTGTACAAGATTCGGTTATGTAAGTAATAACTCATCATTTTAACAATTCTTTGAAGTACTACATCGTTGGCCATTTTGTCTTCAGAGGTATAGATCGTAACGTCAAATCCTACATAAACTATCCATTAAATGAAAATTCACCGCACAATGCTACCATTTACATACAATTCAAAGCGTACAGTCGTGGACTTTATATATTTACAAAAAGACTTAAGAAGTATAATTATTGCTCTCCAATTCTCAACATCGAAATATTATGAACAAAATTTGAATTAATTTTCAACAGCGCACGGGTAACGCTAAATAACATATTTTGTGCTAATTTAAAGTAAAAATGATATCATCACCGAAAAAAAAAAACAGAAAAACACAAAACATTGTCTGTGTTGTTACAGTTATGTTTTGTTCATGATTATCAAAATTGTCTTTAATTAGTTAAAAACAAGCAATGAAAACAAGCCTACAGGTACATTGTATATTCATGAAAGCTGTATTTAATCAAACAATCAATATAAGCCGTACTGACAAGTTGAAATTTCTGTTGTATTCGTAAATCTTCTCAAGTGTAAGTTCAGCTTGCTAACTCCTACGTTAAGACATAACCCTGCAAAATACACATCAAGCATCTAAATGAAGCCTTAAAGTTATTACAGTGATCAAAAATATCTTGTCAGATTTGTTTATATCAAACATGTCTAATAGGCCGCAAAATGTCGGTTTCCTCGTTTGCAAATGTTAACCCAAGATAAAAAAATTGGGAACTAACTCTGTTTTTGTTTAATATTATGAGCAAGTAAGTAATGTACGTGATTATGATTATTTTCAGCAACGTGAAACATCTGGAGTACGTGTGGTCCAGTACCAGGCACCAATTTATTTTGCCAACTCAGACATGTTTGTTAAGGCTATATCAAAGACCTCTGGAATCGATGTTGAAAAAATTAAGAAGCAGATGAAGAAACGGGTCGAAAGAGACGGAATAAATGTTAAGGTGACTGTATAAACAAAAAACAATATTCTGTACTTTTATATAATTACCTATTGAATATAAAAAGCAATCTTAAAACAGTCAACTGAGGCAAACATCAATACATGTAAATCTCCAAATTTAAAATCAACCTCATTTCACATTATAGTGAAACATGTTAATATCTCTTGTGAAAATATTTCAGATAAATAAATAAGTTTACTTTAATTCACCATGTGCATGTCAAATTTGTAAAAGATTTATCATAGTGGTATGATATTAGCTCATAAGCATCGTCCATTAGTTGTAAGAAGGTTATTGAGTTAACATATTAAATGGAGGTAGCTGCGATCATGTACCATATTTATTTATCTACATTTTATACTCAGTGGCGTAGCTTGCCTCTTTCTAAAGCTGAGACAAATATTTCCTTCATCTTCCAAAAGGACGTGAACAGTGGGGACGTTTTGGCTCATTTCTCCTTCCAGCGTATACCTATAAGAGTCCCAGTAGAAACTATAAACTGTGCTTACAGTATTGCAAATAGCACTGGTTAAAAATTAAAATTTTAAATTTAGGTGAGGCAGCTGCATCACAGCCTTAACGGAAGCTACGCCACAGTTACTTACTTACAAACATCCGTTTGTGCATTCGGTTTGCTCGGCTTGTAAACAGCTCTGGGCAATCATTACTTGATTATGTTTTGTATTATATTACCAACTCGGTTGCCAGTATATCGAAACTGTCGTGAAAATGTAATTTAAATTAAGATTTTCTCAAGATGATGACATTTGGTATCTCGTGAATTCCTATTATCTGATCGCCTTAGTGTTTTTAATCAGATCTTTCATGTGAATATTATAGACGAAGTAGTATGTCTTGTATGTATAAATTGATATCGTAAATTAATTTTCTATTATCAGTAATAAAACGTATCACAAAAAGCGAAATAAATTTGATACACTGTATGGCCATTTCGTTGACTGACAACTCATCAGCAGAGCTCGAGATCAAAGTGTTCGAAAACCGGTTAAAGATTTAATGATGAATTAATAAGCAAGACCATTAAAATCCAAAACAATTAAAACAAAAAGGAGACCAAACTCAGCTAAGGGTTACGTCTGCATCAACATGAAGAAATATCTGATAATTTTAGTTTTTCTATTTAATTTCAAAATAATATTAAAATGCATAATTAATGATATAGAATTTTTTTTTGGCTTATTATAACAGTTTTGAAAGCCGACAATAAATCCAAATGATGAAGTAAAGACTCAAATGCCAAAATGACCGAACTAGTTAGACCAAAATCATCCAAGGACAGAACCTTTCCCTCGGAACATAAACCTCATTTTCCACATAAATTAACAATGCTATGACTGAAGAGCAGATTGCCAAAACGACCAAAAATGGTTAAGACAAAAAATTGAAAAAATTGAAAAACAGATACATGCTTAAAAAACTACTTGCATTTGTTTTGTAGATCTATTATCGACATTACATTCCAAACTTCTTTGTGACATAATTACCTCTTATTAATCTCTGTTAATTATTATGTTTACTATCAGTGTGACGAGAAAAAGGGAATAGTAGATGATAAAGAAACGACCGTACTTAACTGTGAAAAAGACACTTTCTGTGATGTACGGGTTATCGTTCTTGATTTTACATCCGTAAACTTTGTGGACCTAGTTGGAGTAAAGACTCTCCGTAGGGTAGGTACTTTGCTTCTACAGTTATATCTATTTACACGTATTTGTCATTATTTCTGCCTATTTGGTTCTTTGCCAACGGATTTTTTAATTACATTGTAGATTTTAAGGCAACAAAAAGTCGTTTTAAATTCATTTTCGTTATAATGAACAATCAATCACTGTTGTAAATTTTTGTAAATTATTTATTCATACATAAATATATAAGAACTTTATAATAATTTCACTGTTTTGTACTAATGTTTTTTTGTATGCAATGCTGTATATTGTTTGTATGTATGTATATATGGAAAATATCGGGTGTATATCAAATATACATGTACAATGTATTAAGGAGATAACATCTCAACTACGAATTAAACAGACCAAAAGTAGGCATCTAGTGGTAAACTTACGATCTTCAATGACTTTCATATCCCACAAAATGTAGCGAGCCTAAATGGCATCGACGAAATAACCAACTGTGTAGAAAAGTAAAAACAATACTACATCAAATCATAAAATGATGAGAACATAAAGAATTTTTAGAAAAGGCGATACATGTATATGTCGATGGCCAAATATTTCTGACAAGCTTTGTCAAATTTTCATCTATGTAGATGTACCTTTATTAGCTTAGCTGCCCCAAAAGGGCCAGGTGGGTTTTTTTTTCATAAAGTTTCACCCGTGGTCCTTCTGTCCGTTTGTCGTCAGAAAATGCATCATCTCCTCTAAAAACGGCTGGGCCAATTTGAACGAATCTTTGCAAGAAAATATATGGATAGGTGTCCAGTAGAAATCCTCATTGTATTCAGGTCGGATAAAAAAAACCATTGCCGAAAGAGGCAATTCTGATTCTGATTGGTCAAATTATCAAATTTCTTCTCCTATGAAAGTACAAGGCAAGTAATAACCAAACCTGGAAGATCCCTTATTGAATTTGCTTATTTCATTTGGATCGGATAATAAACATAGTCAACTTAGGTAATTCTTGATTCTGATTCTTGATTCTGATTTTTCAATTTTCAAATTCTACTCTGAAACTAGCTATTTTATAGGTATGATGATTGGGAGACCCTCTACAAAGATTCCTCATTTGGTTTTGATCGGGTGGCATACATTGCGGCTACGGTCGCACATACATGTGGGTTTGCATTGAAGCCTACACTGTAAAAAATGGGGAAAAACAATTTCATCATTTCCTCTCAAACGGCAAGGCCAGTAATAACCAAAACGTGTGGAAGATCCTTCATTAAATTTCCTCAACATAAACACCACAGGATATTCACGATTCTAAATTCTGATTGTTAAAATATTCCAATTCTTCTCCTCTAAAACTACATTGCCAAACCTTTTCACCCTTTTTTGGAATGATGATTGGGAGACCCTCTACAAATATTACCAATTTTGGTGTTGGTGGTTTTGGCATATATTGCGACTACAATGGCACATAGGTTTGTATTGAAACCTCTAGGAAATAACAATTTCATAAGATGACAACATGGCTGCCACGGGAAATTCTTGATTCTGATTGGACAAAATTTCAAATTCTTTTCCTCTAAAATTACAAAACATCTTTTCAAATTTTTTTTATGGTAATTATGTACTTTATAAAAAATAGTTCTCATTTCCTTCTTGTCGGCTAAGCCTTGATATACAAACAAAATTAAATATGCGGTATGTTACACGTATCTACTTCGTTATATAGATGAGCGATTCAGGCTCACATTAGCCTCTAGTTACATACATCTACTATAATATAAATCGCTGATAGTTTATCTTTTGGGAAATTTAATTTCAGCATTTTATCAAGGAATATCTGTTTACCCTGACTTTATAACTTTATCCTAACCTATACTTGTGCAATTTGTTGAATTTTGTTTCCCGTCTTTATAGATAAAAAGCAAAAATATCCAAATTCAGTTAAAAATTACAAATCTTTGATAACACTAACACAAAAATATACAGTACACAGCAAGTTTTATTTTCTAGTGCTTCATATGACAAAATCATATGAAATTTCATTCTGTTCTGATATAGGTTTTCAATGAGTTCAGCAGTATTAATGTGGATGTAGTTTTAGCTGCTCCAAATAGTAAGTATCAAATCTGTTTTCTGTACCATTCAAAATACCCATAAGGTAGCGTTTTCCAGGTCACATGATATACATTTGTACAAACTGTTTCAGTTTGGAATGAAGAATTGCATGACAGAACACGTTTCAAATGGAAATTACAAATAACCTCTGAATTATCAAATAATTAATATACAATTATACATTAATGACTTGAGACATGCTATAAAAACCAATTATTTACTGATTTATTAAGAAGTAGCGTTGTTTATAGTCAGAAAGAGTAATGAGTCGATATAAAAGCTGATGAGAGCTTATGTTAATTTTTAAATGTTTTTAACCCGACTCTAAATAAAAATTACTTACTTTATTTACTAAAAAAAAAGAAATCGCATTTTCGGATCCAACGTAATGTTGTCAACGCATTCTTAACATTTCCATGTTTATATAGTCTTAAACCTCACTGATATAATTATTTAATCAGGATCACAGAACTTTACGTCAAACCATTGAGAATCTGCAGTCCTTAAATGTTATCCAGTTTGAATGGAAGGTTATTGTCATATTTAAATTCTCGCTTCTCGACTTCAACCTTTAAACTGACATGTTTCAAGAATTGTCATTTATCGGGTTTAACTTTAAATGTTTCACAATTTACTACGATTGACGAGTCCGAAGCCCATATCATTGAAATCAATCCGGCTTCGTTAAAAGGTGGAAATCTTATTCAGTATATTTTGATTTATTTATATACCTTTTGTATTTAAATATTGTGGGCATTTTTACTACCAATTTTCTGCATATGCATGTATCTTATTGATCTTTCAGATAATGTTCGTTAATGCTTACATACGTATATAACTTTAGCAAACTGTTTTTTTTAATTACAGAAAGAGTTTTATCAATGTTAAAGGCAGCGGATTTCTTTGAAGAATATAAAGATAGTATTTATGTTGATGTAAAAAATGCACTGGATGCACATCTCGACATTGAATAATACAACAACGATTCAATAAGACAGTAACAATTATTATAGTACTTTTATTTAGGAAAAAATATATAAATATATGCAATAATAAAATGCAATTTTTACTGTGTAGTATCTATATCTTTAATTCATCCAAAAATAATAATAACTACATGAATTCACATTTAACGTAGCGAAAATGAAGATGGCAGTCTATTGAATTCTATCTAATTGCATATCTCTTTCTCCAAAATAGTTTAGTATGTATGAATATAGGGGTCGTCCATAATTGTAATCAGTTTTCACGAGTTTACAAAACGCATGGTGCGGGGGGGGGGGGGGGGGTTCCAATTCAACATTTTTTGCGTACGCTTTAAAAATCTGTATGTCACTTCCGTCTATACTTCGGTAAGTGGTGATATTTATAGAATTCATGATGCTGACAAAGCTCTGAACAGTATTGAAGGTGACAAAATGCAGACAAACGGGAAGTCAACTAAGCATGTCAACATATGATTAATGCTCTTAATTTTGTATGGTAAGTAATGATGTCTGTATATCCTTTTCCCGACAAAAAAGAGTGCTCTTTATAAATTTACATATATACAATGTATATGTGTGTGTGTGTTCTTATCAACATTCGCCATGGGAAGGCTATTTTGGTATGTAAAAGTATGGAACTCCAGAAAAACACTCATTCATGTTCTCCAAAAAATTAATGTTGATTTTGATGGTACGAACAATTCGCAAGTGAGCAAAGTACTTTATTTGGTGCCATCCTATGCAAAATTCTTCATGCTTCACCTTGAAGGATGACTCCTTTCTGGAGATTCAATAAAAAAAACCCGATTTCCTCTTTTAGATTTATTTATATCAAGTGGGGTTGGCATATATGATAAACTCGAACAATTTTTCGAGTATTGAAACACCTTGCATAGAACCATCAAAATTACCTACACTGATATCAAACTTTTCATCTTAAACGACCATTTATATATTGTTTTATCTTGACTGTCTTTAGTCTAACAGTTTCTGAGAGTTTATAAAAAATCAAGATAAAAAGGTCAAAACAAGAAATATTGCTCTGCAGTCAATCATTACTGTTTAAGACCTGTTTGTATCAGTTAAGAATTGGTCCATACAAACACCCAAGAATACCCAGGAATGCCCCAAAGTACCAAAGTACCAAAGAATAACTAAAAAATACACAAGCATACCAAAGACATCAGTAGAATATGAAAACTTCACTTCAAGGATCCGGTGCATATATTAAGAAATTCATAGAAACAATGTTATGTCTTAGTTATTAAACACTTCAACACTTCAAAAGCAAAACAAAACAAATCAACATTTTGTGTCATGTCATACATTACAGTAACAAAATTATTAGTAAATGAAAAAACGATTTTTTTTATATATATTTTCGTTTCAGATATATTAGTAGTGTACATCTTGTTTTCTCAAAGTTTTTATTCTGGACAAAAACTATATATCCATCGAAATAATCTCACTTAAAAATATAAGTAAATAAAATAAAAAAGTAACCCTATCTTTGCTTATTGTTGATGGCCACATGGCGACCCATATATGTTGTAATGATTTGGGTTACTTGTAATATATACCCATAGTGATATAAAATTTGAAAACTACAAAAGAAAGAGCAAGTCTATTGCAGAAATTCTTGAGTCCAGGTTTTAAAAAACCATAAATGTAGAATCTGTTACATCTACAGATGGTATTCTTACCATCCCTAAAACTGGTAATTGTGTCCGTAAACCAGGTATGAGAAAACGGTGTCTTGCAAAAAGCCGCGGTTTCTAGAAACACACTTATGCACTGTGTCTAAGAGTCCTACATTATTTGGATATATAGTATATATATTATTCTAATATATAATTTTTTTTTAATAGATTTGATGAACACTATACTATCTCAATCTATTTCAAAAAATGTTAATTGGATTAAGATAACAAGCAATAAACAATAACTTTATTACCCCACTGTGACAAGTGCCACAAATGATTGCACCTGTAAAAAATATCGCTAACATTGACTAATGATGAATATCTCTCCCCACACCATTAAAAAAGTATATATAAAATTATATATGACCTCAATGCCAGAACCAGTTGAGTCCCCAATAGGATCTCCTAACACCACCATCATTGCTAATCCAGACAGGACATCATCTCCAGTGTCACCAAAAGAAAAATTCACATCTGCAATCTCAAAACTACAGCTAGATCGTACAACTGTGTACCGTCAAAAGAATCAGGGGCACAAGGCTTTGCATTCACAACATCAGTCCAGTCCAGTTGCCACAGAAGCCGAAATGTTGAGACAAGTTAAAGCGTCCGATGTGTTTAAAACTCCCATTCAGAAAATTGATGGGTCATATTTAATGTCTGCAACAAGCATGAGCCATAATATACCCGCCACAAGTATGGCCACTAACGGTTCAAGTTATAACATGCCTGCTGGTGTCCAGGGACTCGCAGTCCCGGCACCAGCACTCTCAACTACAATAGCTACAGATTTAAGCAGGCCGCCGCCAAGTGCTTTTGTGCAGAATGTGATAAGTGTTTAAAATACCACCCAGGTATCCTCATTTGTAGCTGGTTTGAGGGAAATTAGGGCTGCTGGTTACAAGCCAGAACTAGGGAAGAAGACGTGCAGATCCAGCGAGAAGCATCCTCGTCCGATGAGGGGTCAATGTACAGGGATATTTCAAGGTGGAGAGACCCATGAGTTCGTGAACGAATTCGTAGCCCGCCATTTCCTAAGTTGCCCATATTTACTGGAAAAGGTGATTTGACATGGGAGTCGTTCATTTTCAGGTTTGAGAAGACTGCCACTAGATGAAATTGGGATGAAGGGAAGAAAATGAGTCGACTGCTTGACTGTTTGTCAGTCGGTGCACTGCGTTTGCCGGGATTATGAAGACATGAGAAAGTCGCTGAGGCAAAGGTTTTTTTTGATTGCTTCTTATGTATATTTGTCCTTTTTAGTAGGAAGGAGGAATCCTCATCAGCCAGGCGTCAGTTGCAGCATACCAGGCAGAATGATACACACTTGAGGAGTTTGCGGAGAGAGTACATTTCCTCACCCTAAATGGTTACAATGGTAGTGAGGGGGATATCGTAGATCAGGTTGGTACCGAGGCCTTCTTGTGTTGCTGCCGAGAGAAGGAAGCAGCCAGCCCGACATTTCATTGAAAAGAACCCGAGGACCAACAATGAAGCACTCTAATGGATAAAGTCGCCAATGGCTAATCATAGAGCCATATATGGTGCCCGGAGTCCTGGGCCACACACCAGAAATACTTTCAGCCATAGGCAGGTCATATTGAGGATAATGTTGAACCCGAACAAGTGCCCCGCCGGCTTCCAAAAAGTCTGAAAACGAATTGCAGTCCGACCTGAAACAGCTTGTGTCGTTGATGGGACAACTCATTCAACGAGAGAGAAGTCCAGCAAATAGGAGTTTTTCGGGATACCATGAAAATTAGCGATATAGTAGCACAGACATGTCACCCCAAGCGAGTAGGTTTCAGAGGAAAATCCCTACCACTTTATCCTAAAGACAGTTATGATCGCTATCTCCGTTCCGGAATGCGAGGGTCAAAAGGCTCGGATCCTGCCTACGTTAATAAGAACCTAAGAAGCATAATAGCCATGAGGGTTAAGGGTAGAAGTTTAATGGCACAGGCCGGTATAGGCTGCAATGATAACCTTGGCTGACGAGTAGTTTATTTCCCGAAATATCATCCGACTGTGAAATGGTTCAGCTCAACGGTATCGGAAGGCAGCCAATTCTATGAAAGCTTTTACAGGGTGTTTCTATAACTTTGATAAAATAGGATAATTGTGTTATTACAATGGCAGATAGCTTGATCCTTGGGTTGGATTTTCTGGATTCTTGTAAGGCAGTTGTGGACTTGTCAGCAGGAACAATCTCCTTGTGTGGTCAAATAATAAAGGCTACCCTTATAGATGACGGTAGCACACTAATCGTGTCAAGAGCCATTATCACCAGAGGAATTAGCCTTCCCTCAAATAGCATAACCTCAGTTGTTGTTAAAGTAGCACCAATCATTAGTTCTGAGTATCTTTTGGAACCAGCCAATTCCGCTTTACCCATACTGATATCAAGTGGTGTTAGAAGAAGTGAACATTGCACTGCGAATTTGATCAAAGACACTCCACACTTCGTTAAACTTAAAAAGGGTAGGTGGTTTGGACAGGCAGAAGCCTTCGGATGCCTACGATGTACTAAGGTTTGAAGCTCAAGCTGGGGAAAAGATGGATAATATTCCAACTCATTTAGTTGATTTATATGAGGATTCGATCAAGTCATTGAATCAAAAACAAAGGGAACAGCTACAAAAGTTACTATGTGAATTCGATGATGTGTTTTCGAAACATGACCCGAACCTAGAGTGTCTTACAGAGGTAAAGCACCACATTAACACCAACAATGCTATACACGTGAAGCATCGGATATGGAGGACTCATTGGGTTGGGAGCAACAACATTTGTAGAGGTTGCTGGATGCTGGAGTAGTAAGACCTTCAACATCAGAATGGGCCTGATGCACCCGTACTTATTAGGAAAAGAGACGGCTCTATACGTTGGTATAGATTATTGATCTTTGAATGATCGTTCCATCAAGGACTGCTTTCCCTTGCCTATTATTGAAGATTGTTTGAATCTTTTCAAGGAATTACTGCATTCTGTACCTTGGACCTCGCCAGTAGTTGCTACCCAATTAAATTGACAGAAGAAAGAAAACGCGAAAACAGCCTTCATCTCCCGTTATGGCTTATTCGAACATACTCGTATAAGGATGGATCTGCACACTTATAGGAATTGGCTCACTGCAAGGATAACCCCACTTGGGAACAGAAATACGAGGATGCTTTCCAAGATGTGAAAAGAGTACAAACATCAGCTCCTTGTCTGAAATACCCTAACCCATCTGAAAAGTTTATATTGGACACCGACGCTTCAGACAACGCAATAGGTGTTGTGTTATCTCAGATGCAAGACGATCGTGAAGTTGTCATATGTTATGCCAGTCACGTTCTCATAAAGGCACAAATAAGGTACTGCACAACCCGGAAGGAGCTACTAGTGGTGGTGAAATTTTGCAGGCATTTCAGGCATTATTTTTGGGTCGTAGATTTATACTTCGTACAGATCAGCTTGATCTGGCTAATGCGATTTAAGCATATCGAAGGTCAGTTACCGAGGTGGTAGGAAGAACTTTCCCAGTTTGATATGGAGATTGTACACCTTTCGGTTGTCCTCTAGAGGTGCATACGGACCAAGGACGTAACTTTGATGGGACTCTATTCATTGCTCTATGTGAAGCTCTCGAGATAGCTAAGACACGGACCAACCCGTATCATCCATCATCGAACGGACAAGTCGAGCATTTTAATACAGTTGTACTGCAGATGGTCAGGTGCTACATTGAGAAGAACAAACATTTAGATCGTGACCTTCCCCTGTTGGCAATGGACAAACTGGCTACACACCAAATCGTCTGATGTTGGGGCGTGACACAATCCAACCCATTTAAATCCTGTCTTGTACCTCACAGCACTGTTTGAGCAGATTTAACCTTAACTCCTACAGGAAACCTCACACAGTCTCTTCACGAAGTGCATGATTTAGCGCGTGAGAGCCAACTTGCGTGTTTCTCAGTAGAGAAAGAAAAGAGACTACGACATGCGCTTATTAATTAGTTCAGCATCAATTTTATTCTGGTATACAAGCTGGACTTACAAGCCTTATTTGGTAGTAGATGCTTTCTACCCCTATATTGGATTAAAAGCTGGAAATGTGATGCTGTAGTTCACCATGATATGGCTTCGATGGGCCCGGAATCAGTTGTTTGATCTCTCTTTTGTTGAGGAGAGTATCACAAATACGCCCTCCAATGACCCGGATGAGACTTTACCTTACACACCTACTCAACTGATGGTAATGGTAATATCCCAATTCCACAGTTGAGTAGGTTACTGAAGTGGCTGGGCCGGAAGAAGCTTCTGATGTTTGGTGCAAGACCTTGCAATTGGCCAGGAACTGATGACCTGCTCCTCCTCTAGTGCCGTAGGCACTGTTCAGGAATCAGGTCTTGAGGCCCATACTGCAGTTACTGTATTTAAGGATAGATTGCGCAAGTATTATGTGTGTGGTAAAGAACCCGGGAAAAGATGAGGAGACATGTCCTAAAGGCTTATTTGATATAGTATTGGTTGGCTGCAGCAGCTTGTTGGGAATGTGACCAGCAGGAGACCCAGGCTTCCTCTGTTAGTGCAAGCACACTTTCGATCATCATATTGGATGTATCTTTGATGACGAACATTTACATCATTGGTGCCTGCTCCTTAATGGATCAATGCATTTTCTAGCCTCCTGGTTGGGGTTGGATGACCTTTTGAATTATACCAATAAACGGGAGCTCTATCGCCCACTACAGAACGGATTCTTCAACCAGGAACACCAGTTCTCATGTTTTATGTGAATAATTACATTGAATACCATGTTCCACATCTGATTTTCAAACTGGGAAATGATGGCTTCTCTACTCCGCCGTGTCAGTTCTTCACATCAGCAGATATTCCAACATCAAACTCAATACCTGATATATGAAGAGAACAGTGTTATACTCCAACCGAACCTAGACCTGATCATGAGCTCTAGCCTCTCTTGTTCATCGACACTAATTTTCATTTAGATATAACTTTACGACGCCTCCGTTTCAAGAACTATGGCCATTTCGTTGACTGACAACTCATCAGCAGTGCTCGAGATCAAAATATTGGAAAACTGGTCAAAGATATAATGATGAATTAATAAGCAAAACCATAAAAAATCAAAACAATTAAAACAAACAGGTATCCAAACTCAACTAAGGGTTACTTCTGCATCAAAAGGAAGAGCCTTAGAAATTTCTGGTAATTTTTGTCAATTTTTAAACGGAAAATTTAAAGGCATTTGAGTAATGAATCATGTCAGGACAAAAGTTCTGGCTACTGGGTTGATAATGCCCTCGGAGACTAAATATTGTTTAAATTTAAATCTTATATTGTTTGTTTAGATTTCTATTTACAGAGCACGTTTCTTTTAAACTTTTGGGGGACTCGGTGGCCGAGCGTTGTAGGTAGTTCGTCATGACTACTAATGATCACTAGTCTGTCAACGCGGACGTTGTGAGTTCGAATCTCACCTGTGGCGGGGTGTGTTCGACTCCGATCTTAATTGACAAGAATTGCCGATTTTCCTACCCAAGGTCGGTGGTTCTCTCCAGGTACTCCACCAATAAAAACTGGCCGCCGCAAAATAGCCAAATAAACATCAGGAGATGGATGCATGCATGATCAACGGCCTTTCATTGGTCAGTCAACTGGAATAGCTGATCTGCGGATGCAACTCCGTACATGATTACGGGATAGCATCACCTAAACGAGGGAAAATCGTCAAAGGGTTGTACAACATTCAATATTTGTTCAGAGATTTAAATGTATCGCTGAGTGTCTAATAAAACACAGAACTTCATTTGTGTCTGTACCAAATCAAATAAGACTGATTTTATGTTGATTTGTGCACTAATTGTTATTATTTTTGTCTGAAAGGCTTATTTACATTTCAGTTCATTTTTTACTAATTTTCTGTTGATTTTATTGTCGTGGAATCTGAGTGATTACACGAGCGAAGCAACTAATTAAAGACTAACCTACCTGATAGATAATCTTCTGACTTCCCTGTACTTTATGAGGTAAGAAAAGCATAACATATAAAAGTGTATACTATACAAGTAATAGCTTTTCTAAAAGGCTAGCCGTCTCTTAGTTTTTTTTATTAATAAAGAGTATTATTTTTTATGTATTATTAAATTAAATGTTCGTAATGTCATCACATTAAACTTTCCCTTATTATATGTATTATTACTACCTTTCAATAGATATAGTACTACATAGGTTTTTAAATTCTGTGTTTTGATGGCTTTTTTGGGCGGCCTTTTTTTTTACTAAAGGATATTCAAAGATTTTAATTTTTCAGCTCTTTCAAATGAAAGACAAATCAGTGATCTTCCCTTGTTGGGTTAGCCAATCAGATCTATAGTTTTTCTTATTACAAAATAATGCTTTAAAAATGTATCTCGATATGTATTCAATCAATGTGTCTATAAATAGACCGCTATTTTTCTGTTAATAGAATGCAGATGTACCGGTAAGACAGTGTGAAACATGCTTTTTAAAGCAACAAACTCATTTTGAATCGCCTTACTACTTGATATTATAATAGTAATATGCAGTTAGCTAAGTCATGTAAGTCGTAGCGAAACCTGATTTTATTCAACATGTCTTCAAGAGAAACAAAGTATTCCGCCTATGGAATTTTCAATCTAAAAGGAAGATAACACGTCCTGTGAGATTTTATTAAATTAAGTATTTCATCCCTGGGTTGCACAAAATATACACAAAGTACATGAAAACTACCAAAAATAATAGTTTTGCAAATATTAGAACAGGTCTGAGTTATTCATTTCAAATTTGTTATCTTCTTGTATGCAATTATTTTTCCATTGAAATTTCCCCATTCAAAGAATGATTTTCGCGTTAAAATATTACATTTGAAAACGATTTAATTTTTTATTATTTTCTTGGACGACTCATTGAGATTAATTGACTGACAAAAAATTTTCCTAAAATTCTAACATTTAGACTTTCAAAATGCAAAAAAACATCCATTCCGCGAACTAAGGTTTATTTCATGCATAAAAAAACGTTCTTAAGACCACAAGATGAATCGATGTGGCTTCCAATGTATCCGACCATTATCCAATCAAGATCACACTTCCTTGTCAGTTTTTAAAGAAAGGCATATTAGAAAGTAATGTGCAAACAAGAATTAGATGGGACAAAGTCGATATTTATAAATATACCAATATCATAACACAAATAGAAAAAAAGGGAAAAAAAAAGAATCAACAAAATTCAATTACGAGCACAATTGAACATACCATGGAAATACTTTCAACTACTGCTAAGAAATGCTCTGTTCAAGAAAAATATGGGAAAAACAAACTGAAATTGAAACTCTGGAATCCTGAAATTAAACATACTTTAAATTAGAATAGAATAGCATACAAGAAATGGAAAAATGCAGATAGACCGAATGACCCTGATAACCTATTGGTTATTAATAAAAAGGAAACTAGAAAACTATTTAGAACTGAACTAAGAAAAGAAGAAAGCAAACATAAATATATAGAAAGAGACAGAATCATTACTGCAAACACGCAGAATAAAAGACTATTTTACCAACTAATTAAAAACAAAGAAATAACAAAAACAACTTTATTAATGATCTGCATGTATCAGATAAAACATATGAAAATGAGGAAGTGATCATTGGCTGGCACGAACATTTTAAAGCCCTGGCTGAACAAATCCAGAATAATTCATATGATTTTAAACACCAGAAACTCTGCGAAGTAGATTATCAGGCAATAAAATATCTATGCGATCAAGCTTCATCCAGAACAGTAACAAGATCAGAACTTGTTGAATCAATAAAATCTGCTAATACAGGAAAATCAGAAGATATTTTTGGTCTATCAATTGAACATATACTAAATGCAGGAGAAGACTTCACCGATTATCTACCTACCTTAGTTAATATCATCATACATAATAAGTTAATACCTGAAATCATCAAATTGGGATTAGTATCTCCTATATTTAAAAACAAAGGAAATAAGATAGACTCCAACAACTATAGGGGAATTGTTGTGTTACCCATTTTATGTAAAATCATTGAACACATCGCCAGAATACACTTTAGACCAATATTACTTGAGAAACAATCCCACTACCAAAAGGATTTACACCAAACACTTCACCTTTGAATGCAGCAATTATATTTGAAGGAATATACAGAGAATACAGCGACTGTAAAAGTCCTTTTTATATAGCGTTGCTCGATGCCAAATCAGCATTTGATGTTGTCATCATAAATATGTTAATGAGGAAGTTATTTTTACTAGAATATTATTCCATCAACATGGTCAATAATTGACGAACTACACAAAAATACAAGCTGTAGCATCAAATGGAGGAATCAACTATCCCAGGAATTTAATTCTATCAAGGGGTCAAACAAGGCGGACTACTAAGCGCTGATTTGTATATGTTATACATAAAGGACTTATTATCATTATACAAAAATTTGACGCAAGGCTGTAAGATAGGTGACATCAATATTAATATGCGCAGATGACATTGCAATACTTAGTGATAATCCATATGATTTACAAAGTTTGGTTAACCATGCCTTACAATACAGTCAACTATATCATTATACTCTACAACCACAGAAAAGTGTCATTATTCAAGTAAAGAGCAGAACAAAGAAAGCATCCAATCACAACTGGACTTTTAATCTTAATAATAAAGAAATGCCAAATGTGGACAAATCAACACATTTAGGAATAATTCGATCAACAACTAAACCAAAATCAAATACACTCCATGTAGAACAAAATATTACATAAGCACGTAGAACAGCCTACAGTTTACTAGCAGCAGGTTTTCATGGGAATAACGGTCTAGACCCAGTAACATTAATATCAATATACAAGACATATATCCAACCTGTCTTGACGTATGGTCTAGAAGTATTACAACCAAGTTCAACAAATATGCAAAAATTAGAGCAGTTTCAAAAGGCAACATTAAAGACAATTCTATCATTACCACCAAATACCCCAGATCCAGCAGTCTACATTATATCGGGTATGTTTCCTATAGAGGCACAAATAGATACAAAAAGTTCAACTTTGTTCAATAACATATGCAGACAAAGCAATAATTCAGTGGAAAAACAACTTGCATATAGACAGCTTCTTATTAAACCAGAAAATAGTAATAGTTGGTATATATAAAGAAATTACTATACAAATATGATTTCTCTAATATCATTCAATTTCTTGACAATCCACTGAAAAAATTTGAATGGAAAAATATGGTATAGGAAAAAGTTATGTATTAGATCCAGAAAATAATTCAAAACAGTAGAGCTTATTCCTCTTTGACATATTCAAACTGTGATGTATTTTTACCGAGAAAATGTTATCCAATTATCCGTCAAAAGGTGCATTATCGATTGCGATCAAACTTAAACTAGTCACAGGAACTTTTGTGACACAAAGGAAACGAGCAAGCTTTACAAAAAGCGAGTCCCCTCTATGTAAGGTCTGTGACGACGAAAACGAACATATTGAACATATATTACTAAAATGCAAGATTCTAGACTCTATACGATGTCCTTTCACAAATCAAATTGAAGAAACTATCTTTAAAGATACGTCCATTTCATTTTATGAACTGTCTACAACCATTCAGACACAATTGATTATTGATTGTATCAAATTCAGACATCAGAACACAGATCTAGTATTAGATAGAAATACAGAACAAAAATGTGAATTATTATCCAGAACATTATGCTATGCACTACACATTATAAGAGCAAGAACCATCAATTTGCAGAAAAAAACAATCAAAAATAATATACCCATTACTTCAGAACTAAAGATTTACCACATACAGACTTAAATAAACTGTATATACTTGCATGACTTGTGTGATATTCAGGATGGTGGAGGGTTTTAATATTGGTTTTTCTTATATACACTCTACTAGAGGTTGTCCTGAAGGACGGAAAAAGATTCAGCGGTAAGGCAAAGTACAGTAAGGTTAAAATTGTCTTATATATAGGATATTTATTACAACACATCAAGTGTTTTGCGTAAAAAGAAATAGCTTTTCTAAAAACCTAGCCGTTTCTTAGCTTTTTATTAATAAAGAGTATTATTTTTTTATATATTATTAAATGTTCGTAATGTCATCACATTAAACTTTCCCTTATTATATGTATTATTACTACCTTTCAATAGATATATTACTGCATAGTTTTTTTAAGTCTGTGTTTTGATGGCTTTTTGGGCTGCCATTTTTTACTAAAGGATATTCAAAGATTTTAATTTTTTCTAATTGATTTTTTCTAAATTGCCATAGAGATATATGTAATAGTCTTTACCTTTCAAGTTAACTTCCGAAACGTAAGGGTTGATATTTGACAATATTTATGTTGTGAAATGTATGATTGTGGTAAAATTTGTAAAATTTAACAATCATACATGTAAATACAATAAGGCTATTAATAAAAAGTACAAAGACTAACCAATTACCACGACCTGACTTGGGACAGGCACAGGAGACATGTGGTGGTTACTTGAAAGTATTTAGTACATTAGGAAGATTCGAAATGATATTTTTATAAATTCTAATGGTCTTAAATCATGAAGTATAAGTTGTTTCTGACTTTTGTTTAAATAAACCGATGGAGCAGTCGGAAACGACAGCTAATCCCCAGGCCCGTTAGTTTGTAATAGGAAATACACAAAATGTAATATTTAGAATCTTAGCAGTGGACCTTATTGTAAAACATATCCAGAATAATAAATAATGAATTGTAAATCTGTATTCAGTCAATGTGTCTATAAATAGACCGCTATTTGTCTATTAATGGAATGCAGATGTACAGGTAGGACAGTGCGAAACACGCTTTTTGAAGCAACAAACTAAAAGCGCCAAATGTAGTTCTGTGTTTTATTAGACACTCAGCGATAAGTTTAAATCTTTACTACGGTAAACTGAACAAATATTGTATGTTGTACAGCCCGTGGCGATTTTCCCTCGTTTAGGTGATGCTATCCCGTAATCATGTACAGAGTTGCATCCGCAGATCAGCTATTCCAGTTGACTGACTTATCAGAGGCCGTTGATCATGCATGCGTCCATCTCATGATGTTGGGACAGCCAACCATGAGACTTATTCTGGTCCTTTTTAACGACTGGTTCCCTCTGTTTAGCTTTTGATTACTTATCCCGTCTCGCAAAAATTGTTTTTATTGATGAATATTCACAAAAAACATTAAACAGACAAACAATTTTATTATTACTTTATTTTTCTGGGATATCTTGTTCATCAGTCTACATTTAGATTCATCAAATGTATAAATGGCCTTTCCAAAACCGTCATTTGAAAAAATGGCCATTGGAAATTCTGGAAAGTATTATTTTACTTTGTTGATATGGTTTAGAAATAGAGCAAGAGACTCCCAAGAGTATGAATCGCTCACCTGTTATATTTAGTGTACCGGTAGATCTTGCATCAATGATTATTTTTGCTATTTAACGTATAACGTCGCAATTTTCTTCTTAATATTGACCTGTACAGCTAAAATATAGAATCCTGAACCCAAATAGATATGGTTGCTAGGACTTTTTCAATGACCTTGACCGTTGATCTTTCTTTTTTACTTGTACAGGTAAGTTATAAGGTCCTTAACCCAATATATATGGTTGCTAGGGACTTTTTCATATGTTGCTAGGAACTATTCCATCGGTTGCTATGGAATTTTTCAATGACCTTGATGCTCCGTTTTACTTGTACAGCTACCATTTAATTTATTTCAAGTAATGCCCTAAACATCTGTGACAATGTCAGACCATTATTTTCTGTTTACATGTAAATAATCTTTCAAGGGCAAGAACGCCTATGAGGGGTCAATTGGCGATTTTGGTTATGTTGACTTAATTGTTGATCTTACTTTGCTGAACATTTTTGCTGTTTATAGTTTGTCTTTATCTATAATAATATTCAACTTAGCTAATAACCTAAAACTGCAAAATTTCCTAAAAATTAACAATTCAGGGGCAATAACCCAACAAAGGGTTGACCGATCCGTCTGCAAATTTCATAGCATGTAGCTCTTGACCTCATGAACATTTTTACTCCATATCAGTTTTGCTCTAAATGCTTAGTTTTTGAGATATAAGCCAAAAACTGCAGTTTACCCCCTATGTTCTATATTTAGCCATGGCGGCCATGTTTCTCGACGGACAAGAAAATAAAACAAAAAATTATTCTAGATACTCTAAGGATCTTTCATACTAAGTATGGCTGTAATTGGTTTAGTGGTTTCAGAGGAGAAGATCTTTGAAAAAGTTTACGACGGACGGACGACGGACGCCAAGTGATGGCAAAAGCTCACATGTTCTTTTAGGACAGGTGAGCTAAAAATATCATATCGAATCGCCGAAATTAAATATGGAGATACACAGTAGTAAAGTAAATTGCTGGTTTCTTCGTAAATAATTAGTTTTAAGTTTCCTACTGACTTAATCACTATACTTTAATTTGTTAAAATTGAATAGTTTAACAAGTTTAGGTTATATTCTCATCCAGGATATGCCTTCGGCGTTATATTCTATTTCCGCATCTTCATAAACATACGCATTGTGTCCTTAAAGGGCACATCTACCGGACCTAAAAAGTCTAAACGCCCTTTTTCTGCCATTTCACCCGAATAATAGTGCATCTGAGCCTTTCCTTCATTTCTATAGGCAGTTAAATATAGCCATGAGAGCAAATATTGTGCATTTGGATATTGTTTATCGCACATTGGCGCCTTTTCTATAAACTGATGTAAAAATGTTATAGCTTTATCGGCATTGTATCCCATATAATGATATGCTATTCCGTATAGTGCTGGTATATACGAATGGTCAAAATCGTAACATTTCTGAAAAGAATCCAATGCTCTCTCAGTTTGCTCCGTGATTGCATACATTGCTCCAAGTTTATAATACAAATCAATAACAATCTTTTGTTCTGTCGTTGAAAAGTTTTTCACTGGCAATAATCTGCTTATAAATTCTTCTCCAGTAGATATGATCAGTTTATTCATTTCGTAATGTGAAACTTCGCTGCTTGTATGCTGATCATAGAAAACAGTCATGACTTTGAAATATTCCACCAAATAGTCATTTGGTTTTATTTTCAAATACTGTATGGCAAGTTTCTCAGTGTATTTGGGTGGTCTCCTCTGGCAATAAAGTTGCCCCTCAAGTAAACAGCCAAAAGAGTATTCATGAAATGCTCTTTGAATGTTATCGCAGTCTCTAGAATTATCTACCTCATTTTTTTCATACAAACTGAATAATCTGAGGCCCTCAATGATATGATCAAGAGCCTCTCTGTATCGTTTTGCAGTAGGAGAATAAGGATATTTGTTTAGCATTTCCGTTGTAATTATAACTTCTTCTTCTTCACATAAAACATTCCTTGGATCGTGAGTTTGTTGCAGTCTCTTTAGGACCATACCTCTAATAAATTCTTGTATTTCAGACATCGACGGGTTTGTTTTGAAGCGATTCAGAATACCATCCATTTTGTTTCCTTTCTCTTTTCGGGTTGTTAAGGATAAACTCTGTCAAAAAATAATGCACAAATTGAAAACAAAGCGTGTTTGTCTTTTCTGTTTACTTATATCTTATCGTTGATACTTTTAATTTTCTGCTGTTAAAATGATCACAATTTAAGTATTGTGACTACTTTAGTTATTTTTACATTTAAGTCTTGTGCAAACTAATGAGTAATAACTCACTAAATGTGCAAATTGTATGCATCAAAATTGATATCTCAGAATATCAGAGTAGATTCCACTACTTGTAGGCTCTAATTAACAGATTCTTGGGTATTGCAAGCTCCAGTGATAGTATTCCATTAAAATCCTTGTATTTTATTGCCGAATGAGCTGTATTGCAACATAGTTTACATACTTTATTTGATATCAAAATATGCAAATTTTACCACATGTTTGGACCCAAAGCGTTCGGAGGGCGTCCTGTTAGAATTTGGCTTTACAACTGTGTTCACTGTGGCATTTGTGTCTGTTCTGCGTTTCTTCTTTTTCTTGTTAACATTCTGCATCAAAAAATATAATGTGGAATATATTTCCGTCATACATGTACATTTAATGTTAATATACTGCCTGTTGATAAGTATGGAATATGGATCATTTTATTATAGACATTATATAATGACGCCTGAATACCGGAGAGAAGTGTTAATACTTTGAGCCGCTAGCATTTTAAGTACAGTGTTTTTATTTCAGTAACAAAGACAATACTGGTCCAATGTTGTAGACTTTGAAACAAATTTTGGTCTCAGTTGCACATTATTTTCAGAGCAAAACATTTTTTTAAATATCATTTTGCAGATTCCCTATATTTACCAACGACCATATTACAAATGTATACTGGTCTATGACCAGTCTAACAGCCGACCGCAGATGCAATTCTGAAAAGGTTAATCCATCCAAGTTTGGCCTCAACTGCCTCAACAGTTTTAGAGGAGGACCATTAAAAAATATGCCTTTTCAATTTTCAGCTGGAATATTTGACTAATGTCCGGAACGAATTTTGAAAATTTCATTTAAATTTGCACCCTGAATTTGCTCTTAATACACATTTTGGACCATCTTCTCAGTTTGAAAAGTTTTCGTTGTTCGTTGTTGCATATCTTGTATCGTTATATGGTGGATTATCATCCTTCCCTGCAATTCTATCAGCTTGTTGAGCAGCTCCGTAAAATTCGTATCAAGAAGCGCGTGCGCTGAGCAGGAGTTATCAACAGTCAGCAGGCATTATCAACAAATTCTCCCAACGTTTGGCAGCTTAGAACTTATTAAATAACTTTCAAAATTGCAAAATATTAATAAATATATCAAGATCTGGTGTTCATATTTTATATTATGGCGTTTTATTTAAATGAATGATGGAGAAATTTATAAAAGTGACATCAACAAAATGTGTCTTTCCTCGATGCTGATAATGTCTGCTGGGACTTCTTTCCGCTCTTTCCATTGCATTTCATTATTTGCGATTAAAACAATTTATTAAATGTACGCATTATATTTTTATGTCCATATTTTCGCCTGAATTAGTACTAATACAACTAAATGATGTTTAAATATGTCGTGTCCTTGGTTAAAGTTGAGTGATTATTTTATGTTGCGCATATTTTAGTCAGAAGTTGTTTCGCGAATCGAGACGGACTATGACGTCACGAGGTTGCAAGTTTGAAAGCGGGTTCTTTATTTTCCCGGAAAATCATGAACAAAGATTTCCAGACTGATTTTCTTTTAAAAAAATGAAAATACACCCTAATGTATGTATTTATATCGTTTATAAGATATTTTACATGAACATTCAGGACATATATATATACTTATTGGTATGGTAAACAACGTATGTGTTGTTGTCGTTGGGATGAAGAATCCATACTTTTCCCGCGATAATTTGGGAGAATTTAGAAAGTTTACAAATATTTACGTTTCAAATTAGTAATTAAGATGATAAAAATATTATCTGCATTTTGACAGCTAGATATCGTAAAATATCATCCCGCTCGACAGAATATGAAGACTTGGGTCTCGTTCGCTACGCTCACTCGCCCCAAACTTCATATTCTGGCTCACGGGATAATATTTTACGATATCTAGCTGTCAAAATGCAGATAATATATACATATTTCACTATGCTATGCTTTATATTTTTCTAACGTCATAGAACCCAAATTGAGCCCACTGCATACATTTATCGTGAAATTTGAACACAAGAGAAATGTTGATCTTAAAACCTTACCATTTGCTTCTACATATAAAGACAATTTAACGGAATAAAATAACAGATGTTCGTTTTTATATTTTAACGCCCTACGGATATAAAAACTTAAAAACTTTTCTTCCCAGTTACGCGGCCATGAGACGTCAATGATTTTCCGTCCAGAAACATGCATTATCGAAAATCTAACGGATGACTTAATACAAGCATTTTTTCATATATAAAGTTAATTTCGAAGTTGATAAAAACAAAATATGATGCAATTTCAATTTATTTATTATTAACAATGCATAAAATGTCCCATTTGAATTCGTCATGGTCACAAACTCTTACAGTACTCGGATTCAAACTAAATATCATGTTATGAAGGTCTAAACCAGCACTGAAAATCTTGTATTTCAGTATTTTTGGTATGAATTTCACACATAAAATAGTGAAAGTGGTCGCAGTTTGGGTATCGTGACATTAATCAATGTATATATTTGAAATAATCGCACGATTGATTAGATATCTATACTACTAAAATTGAGGGCTCGATTTCTTTGGGCCGTCATCACGTAACAACTGCAATAGACATATTTCAGAATTTGAATGATTGAGGATGAATGTGTTATCTGAAAATTTCACATGTTTAGGTCGATACGGTTCCTTAAATGCTGGAATTATCGATAAGTTAATACGATTCGAACCAATTCGACATGTTTCCATGTTTCGTCATGTATCTCCAATTCCGTTTTAAGGATAATTGTTCAGCTATAAGGTGACCAGAGGTAATCGGACATGCTACTATTATGCGCAGTAATTATTCCGCAGATGATACTAGTAATAAATTACTTTCACGTCTAAATATTGAAAGAGTCGGTGGTTTTGACATGCTTTTTTATGAGGAATGACATAGAGATTATGCGCTGAATATTTTCACACAATAATTACTAATAAAATAACAATTAATCAAGAAACGAAAACTTTATTTCACACTTCGATATAACATAGAATTATAAAATTTAGTTAGCTTTCAAAACGAACATGCTTAATATAGCACATAACAAGAGAGCGTGTTTCTTCAATGAAGGGAATTATAGTACATGTGCATGTATTTCGGTTTACTCTTGAAGTTTTTACAATAAATGATTTTTAAAGGATATAGACAAGTCATAGTAACGACAAAGTAGTGCGAATTCGTTTGGAAAATGCTTTAAAGAAAATAAATATCTCACCCTCCGAAAATGGTGGGGTGCTCTGTCCAATGGGCAAGAAAAGCTATTCCACCTCTTTATGATACCCGTTCTAAACAGGTAGTTACCAAGTTCAAAAATATAATAGCTAAACAAAACGTTTAGCATTAACAATGATTAAATGTTTACTTTTTTTGCTTTGATTTTACATAGAATTTTCAACGAACAATATCAATATTTCTTGAATATCTTACATGTGATTTTCTTTGTCGTCATAAATAAGTAAACATTTAAATCCAATACAAGAAGCGCCATGTTGAATACGTTGGCTAGCAACAACATAAATATTGAGACGGACGATGTAAATTTTGCATAATATATTAAGCAGGTAAAACATTATTATTTCATTACATGGTCAGTAAACGAAGAAATTTTAGATAGGGTATTTTGTCCTCTGTTCGATGACAAGAAGTCTTGTGAGATCTTAACATTACATGTAGTCGCCACTGTATTTGATCACAGTATCTAGTTATTTACGATTTAAAAAAAAGCAATAATATATGTAGAAGTATACCAATATATTTTTAGCAATAAATTGTTATTTTGAGGAATGAAAAAGATTAAATATTCTACTTATTATTATATGTTTATATCTGAAAAATTTTTGAACGTTTTGTTATTTAATAATTAAGGTGTGGACGGGTACACTGTCAGTTAAATATTTCATATGGAAAACCAGGTAGCCATTATATTCCGAGGCTTTTTATTGTAAAATAATATAAAGGAATGTTTTAACCACCCGTAATTAAAATGTACCTGTGGATTCCTTGATCGATTTTGTGTGAGCGTCATATGTCCAATGATATATACATTCTATATGAGTAAATTGATTAAAAAAATAGATTTACAAAAACATAATCGATAAATATTCAACATAATTAGACATATAAATCAAGGTTTTATGTCGTGTAACGATATGCAGAAATTAGTGTTTTTATTCACAGATGCCAATATTATACGAAGCTACAATGTATGTTTTATGTCAGATGATTTTTCGTGTTTTAAGTTATATAGTGTCTTATAATTCTGTAAAGAATGGCTCTCTTTTTATACTTATAGATAGTTAATACGTTTTATGTATTGATGTTTTATTATATTATATATTAGAGAGATGAGACTTTAAAAAAGTATTGAATTGAATTGAAAAATATAAATGTACACTGAAACTGTGCCTTGACTACAACATTTACAACTGACGAGTGATCAAATCCACGAAAATATAGACTAGTCAACAAAAAAAATGATACACAGTAGTGCATTTTACCTAAAGCTTAAGAAACAAAAGATTTCAAATCTGGTCATATCGGTCTTTCTTTTATGTGGAAAAATTTTCATTTCGTGCAAAAATGTTGAAATTAAATCCATATCCTGAAGTTGAGATACTGAAAATCACAATTTTCAATTTTTTAAAACTTATATTAATGACTTGATTAAAATGTTGTGTTTTTCTAGAAAATCAAACTTCAGACGTTTGATTTAAAATTATTTGTGACCAATGTGTCTGACTTTTGTCATGTGTAACCAACTTGCCCCTAGCTAATGACCATGTGAACAATTAACATCACTTAAAAAAAGGGAAAAAAAAAGAATTGGATAAGAATTTCTGGCAGCGACAAAAGTCAAAATATTAAATCTGTATCTGCAGAGGTAAATCTCTCTATTTCAAGTCTGAGCTTAAGCTTATCTATATTACTAAATAAAGAGATTCGAAATTTTGTGTCGCCTTTTCTTCGTTCGAGCTAAATCCATGAACCTATGGATGAATTGTACCTTTTATAACAAAATGATCAACGGACAGTGTACTTTGTCATCGCCGAGTTCGAAGATCTGTTTTTGGGGGTGTTTTGGAAGCGAAAACGGAAAACAAACATGTCGGATATACAGTCCTTCCCGTCGACTGACTCTTTCCGGCGGAGATCGAAGCACGCAGTCAAATCATTTCAATGAACAAGTACACGTAAAAAACTATTTTGTGGTACAGTTGCTTTGCACCTCCAATTTGGATTTGGATAAGAAGAAGGCTGTTTGTTAAGTTATATGAAAAAACGGGTCGAATAGATTATTACAAATAGATAATATAACTTCGTGCCTGCGATTTCGCGGTGTGATTGCTATTATAAAAATGCTAATTCCAAAAAAAAGGTTAGAAAATGTCAAAGTTTGAGGAAAAAACCTTAACTTAATGATAAAAAAGTGCATTTTTGTAAAATTTGAGACAAACATGCAGATTGGTTGATTTATCCAAGCGTATATAGACATGTTTTAGCAATTATCTTTCCATTTACCCTTTTGGTAATTCTGGTAATTGAAATTGGTCTTTATGGGTTATGTGTTGGCTGTCAACAAACCCGGCCTTCAGGAGAGAATATGCATTGTTTATTATTAATCAAGTCCATAAATATAATGAATAATTACCAAATAATGAGTTCTTGTTTTTATCTTATCTAGCAACATCTAATACATTGATCAGAATGGCTGTTAATATACCAAGTGATTTAAATGCCAAACTGGTAGAGATTGCAAATACAGGACCGGCAAAAACAGGTATTTTATAAATGCATTTTTTTTAGAAATGAACAAGCCTGGTGTATATAAAACATTTAAAATGTTGCAAAACAACATCAAAATAAACTCGAAAGCTACTGTCGGAATCGAAAGTGATCCTCGCACCCAAATCAAGTAGTTTTGACACTTACCCAAGATCAACCGATTCTAAAACCTTATTGCGCATCTAAATAGTGTCTATGGCAATACCGTAAAGAAATAAAATTCATGACTTTACTTAATTAACTATTTGCGAAGTTGGACCCCCTGTCAGCCCCAAATAATGAATTTACACATGATCACCTTTTATCCAATGCGGATATAATTTGTTTTATCTGATATGAAATAAAATTGAATATAAGAATATGTATTTTTTCAAATGAAATTAAAATCATGGTGAATTTAGTAAATTTATAAGCTCTCAAGGAAGACAGTTAATTAAATAGCTGTAAAACATAGACAATGGGGTTGACGAATTTCCACCTTTATTTATTGATAACTGAGGCGTCTCTTCGTTCAAGTCTGTTCTAAAAAAAAATACGTCAGAGGCCATTTTCCACTAATGAGCATATTGGGGGTGACATTGTACATTTGGTTAAAGGGGCATGTGCGTCTTTTTGTGAGAGTTCACTTTGATATGGATGGATAGACAAACGGACTAACAGAAGAACTGATATACCTTTTCTTAGCAGCGAGTGAACCGTATAAAAAGTTGTTTCAGGATTTAAAAATTGTGAATGTTGAATTCTCTGTTAGATTTTCAGAAATTGCAGGCTGATAAGTTAATTTTTTTCTACATCACAGGTAGGTTGATATGAATTTGCACGTGAAGGCTGATGCATCCGTCCCATTGAAAAAACATAGGACGTCGATATAGCCTGCTGGTCTTGATAACTTCTGTCCATATCAGCAAAGCAGGAAAAAGGCGTATCAAAGGGAAATATGTGATAATCATAATTATCATGCAGAAAATTTTTGTTTTATTTTCAGTTCTAAAGTCTGACTTGGAAGACTCTGAGAAACGATGGCTGGTGATCGGAATTTGTCTCCATAACGTAATAGCTCCTGTACTACCAGATTATATAAAGCCAGAAGTTGAGAATTTATATGAAGAAATGAAACGAAATTCACAAATACATACACAGACCTATCGGCATCATATCGGTACATACATGTACAGGAGAGGAGGCTATCAAACACTAAACTATGCATCCATCAACAATAATTCTAATAAAGACCCTCGCCATTATGATTACCGTGTTCACTCTGCCTTGGATTTATCTAAGTTGTTCTTGTTGCCACATTTGGCAAAATATACAGATTTTGAGAAGACTTGTGATCTATCAGCTCTTCTTACAATTATAATTAATATCGAGAAATTTCAATGGAATGTGCAATCAGTCGCAGAAAAGGTATGTTAATAATTTATACTAATTTTATTTGTTCAAAAACAACAAAAGGGATACTAAGACACAAGTTATTATCCAACTTATGAGCGTCTTCTCCCAGTAATAATTGTTATATAATCTAAATTGTAATAGAGCCTGCATCTATCTATCTATCTATATATATATTTATTAAATAATACGATTAAAACAGCCATAATACTACCAAAACGGCATGTGTCATACTGGTGACGTCGTCCTGGTCATATAAATCACGTAATCTATATTGCTTTTCGGCCCGGTCCAATACCGAAAAAGGCCGTATGAGCCCTAGGGCTAATACAGCCTTTTCACTTCCGGTCGTTTCATTGCCAGTCCGTATTGGAAATATTGGCCCTATATTCACACTTGATGTATGTAATTCAGCATTCAGAACAAGTCTGTATTGAAAAAGTTGGATTATTTAATAAAAGTGTTATGAACTGGCTGTTTCTGTATTGGCACTGGTATAGATTTTCGGTCAGCTGTATTGGCCCTCGACCCTACGGGTCTCGAGGCCAATACAGCAAACCTTGAATCTATACCAGTGTCAATACAGAAACAGCCAGTTAATAACACTATAATATATGTGATTACATAGAGTCATAACAAAACGTAATATTAAGTAAGAAGGGTACATGTAAAACATGACATATCAAAGCTTCAGGTATTACGTTTAATTAAGTAATGAGGAAGCGTTTAGACTCTTTTATGAATATAAATACTTGTCTGAAAATATTTCTATTTTCATCATAGGTAAGTTCATCACTACCTTTAATAAGCAAGCTAACATCCATATTAACGGAAAGCCGGGACAAATAGTCAAACATATCTTTTCTGATATTATTGTATCTTGTTAATACATTGTAATATATGAAAATCTGAAATTGAAAAACAAGGCAGGCAAAATATAAGCAAAATAAAAGAAAAGTAATTGAGAAAATAAAAATTTATATGAAACGAAAGTTGAATAGAACAATTTAACACATCGCCAGATTTTTATATGCCTGTCTTAAGTCATATAGCTTTTGTCAGTTATCATGTCCATGTATGTTGCTTAAATGTATTTTACTTCCTTTTCACAATGTGTTTACACTGACCTAGTATTAAGAGTTTGTTATGGAGTTTTAAAATATGCCCCGTGTTGATAGCCATACGATGATCTATTTGTTACTTTTCGGATTCCGTTTCTGGGCATCCATATTTACCCCATAAGCTTCAATGTATCTATGTGAACTCTCATGCAGAGCGGTCTATGGCATTATATGCCCTTGAAGGGTAGGGCAAACGTCATTAGATGTACATTTGTACATAATCTGTTCTTCAACATTTCTATACGACCGCAAATATTTTATTATGTCGCCATTATTGGCGTCCGTTTAGAGTTGGGTTTCCACTCATTAACTATTTGATATTATATTGGTTATAGCTAACTATAATAGTCCGTTTACAACATTTTATAGCGAAAGACTGTCAACGATTACCAGTACGAACTCGGTCAGATATGGCCGAAAGTATGCTTGGACTATTACCAATTTTTTTCAGAAGTTGAAAAAAGAAAATTATACTTTTTTGGCAAACTATGTAGATTTGACTACAACACGTTACCAAAGAGTATTTTCTTGTTACGTCTTTTCAAATACTTCGAGTGTCCTGATCATAGTAGAGGGTTTATCCCTGATATTGTGAACATCTTGACGAAATATAAACTATGCAATTTCCTTGAAAATTATATAACATTTGGTGACTTTCCTTCTAAGCTTGAATGGAAAAGAATTGTGACATCTTCAATAAAATCAGAACAATATGTCTCTTGGCTCAATCGAATATCTATTGGTACAGACTTCTCCCGTTTCAACTATATTCACGTATCCATTACACCAGCAAATATATGGAAATTAGCTTCATCTGTGCTCCGTTTAGATACCGCTTTCCTGCTTGGAAAACTGATAACTGCTATACCTGATCAAACAAGCAGAACATGTTTGATATGTGGACGTCCATTTAACGATAGTATGGTTCATTGTTCTTGTGAATGTCCGGCAACAGCAGATCATCGTTACATTCTCACTAATATAATTATTGAAAACTTTGACTTAGACCTATATATAGAACTTAGCACCTATACAAGCGAAGAACTGTATACCGTTTTCCTCGGCAAGATTCCGACAACAGAATTAAAAGACAGTGAGTAGGCTTTTTACTTGACGTTTTTCATTAAGTCAAGGGTAAACTTCATTAAATTAAAACACAAAATAGGAGTTGAAGCTATATGTTTAGCATTGATTAGCAGTTGACCATTGAAAGATACTTATCTTAACAAAGTATGTTTCAAATTTTAACAATATATATTGAGCCCATCTAAGTCGACACGTTTTTTAATTTACCCGAAAATTGCTAATTTTGTGATTTTTCGTGCATATTTGTTTTTTTTTATGGACAAGGCGACTTAACTCCAGAACAACATCTGACTTTCGTAAGTTAACAGTAGAGGAGCCTAAGGAAAATGTCACTAGACAAGTCTAGTGAGTCTTGTACCAGTCTTTTTATCGCTTTTTAAATTCTGATCACAGATACAAAAAAACTTGGCAATATTTTGTAACCATTTTTACCATTTTAGTAACGATGAGTTTAGTTTTTTTAGAATAATTTTTAATATTTACACTGGAAACAATAAGAAAAATGTTTTCATGTACTTATTAATACAGTTTCATTTTTTTCAGTAGAAAGGCTACAGTGAGCTTACTAACTTTCGTTGCCTATGCTACGTTCACGTTATTAAATGCGCATCGTATTACAACAGAAACCTTCCGTCCATTGCTGAATAAGCATTACATATAATATTCTCAGCGAAAGTCATATGATTTTTGAATATATTAACCTCCTGTTTCATATTTCATTTATATCTTGATATGATTTTTCCCCGTTTTTTCATTGATTTTGTAAAGTCTGCATTCATGATTGATTTTCACACCTTATGTTTGTAAATAGTCACATGTGTAAATGTTTTCATATTTGTCATGAAATCTCTGTATTTAGAGGAAATAAAGACATGAATGAATGAATGAAATTATTCCTCATAAAATATACAATAAAAGTTACTCGAGTAATGTTTTATAACTTTATCAGTTTTGTAGATGAAGGGGTCAAAGGGGCAAAAAAGCAAACTTGCAGGATATGTAATCATTTATCAAATTTTATTGGGAACTTTTTCTTTTCATTCATTTGGACGAGTATGTTAACAGATGTTTCTATATTTTACGGTTTTCCGAATACAAGTGGCCAATATCTTATTGTCATTTTTATCTGATTTTCATGGAGAAACTGGTGTTGATTAGGGATTTCGTCTATCTTTTACAGTTTTTAGATACAATAAGTCTAACGGCGACAGAAGCAGTGTTGAAGGATATGTAAATGTTTCATTTTTCATCTGGATTTTTTCTTTCTTCTCAGTTCATCTTGGCAAGTCTGTGTTATGCTATTACAATTAGCTATTTTGAGAGGAAAAAAATCGTATCGATGGGACACAAACAAGCTATACGACAGAATACGTATTTTTTCTTATGTTTCATTCCATTTCAGAGTAGATATTTTGATGAATACTTTTAGTAGTATACCATCAGAATTTGCAAATCATTTACTTTATAAATAGATATCTTTAAATTCATCTTGATTTATTTCACAGATTTCTTTTATCTATTACAATTGCTGGTATTCATCGTGTCGAATTGACCAAAGTAAGAAATATCGCAATATATGCAAAAATTTCGGATTTTCGTGGCGAATTTTCTGTTTTTGTTGTTGTCCAATATATTACCCTATAATGAAGGGCATTTACAGTGTAAAATCCCCTCTTTAATTTATATTATAATATCCAATACTTTATTTGGCCAAGTATAATACAGTGTCCACGTCTAATCTATCACTAAATAATCCTCGATTTGGTTACTATCTTCACCTGATCTTTCCAAAAGACACAACAGATACACAGAACACTGACATTTATCTTGACCTTCGTCTCGAAATAGACAATGGGGGGGGGGGGGGGGTAAGTTAACAACTAAAATCTATGACAAACGCGACGGCTTTGATTTTCCCACTGTCAACTTCCCATTTCTGTGTAGTAACATACCAGCTGCCCCATGTATGGAGTATTTATCTCCCAACTCATACTTTGTGCTAGACATTGCGGCCATTATGCAGATTTTCTGGATAGGGCTTAGCGGCATACTCAAAAGCTATATGAACAGGGTTTTATCCATATAGATCCATAGATTGATAATTCTACGGTCGTTACCACCATCTGATTGACCGCTATGGAATGTCAGTTTCAAACATGACAAAAGGCCTCTATCTGCCATAAATTTTCTTTCTCCTTTACCGGACATGACCTTCACCGAGCAGCACGGCGGGTGTCTTGCAAGAAGCAGGAACTTCTCACTCTTCTGAAGCAAATGAGTTCATCCCCGGTTTTTGTTGGGGTTCGTGCTGCCCATTTCTGTATGTACTTTTTGGTTTTTTATGTTTTTTGTTTGTTACTTTGTCCCTTGTCGACGTTTTGGTGTTCCCGTTATGTTTTTTGTCCACGGACTTCCCCTCTTTTGACACTTCGGTATTCCTGCTATTTCTTTTTTTTCTATCTCAGTGAACGTGAAATTAAAGAGACCACAAAAATGCCCAATCCTGTGTCATGTCTAGAGTTGTACTTGTACATAGCTAGTTATATATATGGTGGCCTATTCCTGTCATCGAGATAAACTGGAGTCGCAATAATTTATTTTGGAAAGTCGATAATAGAATGAGCATTTTGTCGACTTAAACGAATTTCTATCTCGATCATCAGAAACATGGGAAGTTGACAGTGGGATTAGAATTCTGACTGCTCTAAGCTGTCATGGTAAGAACAGCTCTAACCTGTCATGGTGTAAAACGGCTCAAATCAGTCATGGTCTAGAACAGGTCTATAACTAGTCATAGTCTAGAACAGTTTTAGGAACAGTCAGGATTGAGAATGAATAAGAAATCCCAACTTAAAGTTTCAGTAAAGTCTTTTTGTAACACTATGAATAAAAATACCACACTGAAATAGAGCCGATGATCAAGTTGTAATTTTTGTCTTTTTATAGGGGGGAGGGGCTACTTTCGTGATGCGTGATTGAGGTATTTTCATGCGTCTTTAATAAACGAATAACACATCCAATGTCGAACTTCCACATTTGAAGAATAAAAACGAAAAAAGAGAAAATAATCACGAAGCACCATATGTGCAGAAAGCCAATTACACGGTAACGTGCATATAATTTTCCAATGGCGTATCGGGAAACTTTTACTCCCTCCGATTCTACGAATATCCGTTCTATTTCTACAAATGATTTGCAATATTTTGATCTCGAGCACTGCTGATGAGTTGTCAGTCAACGAAATGGGCATACAGTGCATCACATTTATTTCGGTATTTTGTGATATGTTTTATTTCCACTTTTCCGTAAATTTACAATCCTTTGTCTTATGTAGGGAGTCACTCTATTTAATTTCACAGGTGGCATATTTACATGTCGAGATCATTCGCATAAAATTGATGAAATGAAGCGATATCGTCGCAAAAGCAGTCGTTGACCAGGACTGCTCTAACTCTTGACCAGAGCTGTTCTACTTCCTGACTAAAACTATTCTTGACCAGTGCTATTCTTCTTCCTGGCTGCTCTAAGTTAACTTGAACGAGAGGTTATGACTTGTCGCAACTGTATATTCCCTCCTTAACAACGTTTGATGTTGGGCTTGAAGCACCATGTATTGGGATTTCAAATCATATGGCAAAAATATCTGAACACGGAAACGACAAAATTCTAAATTGTTAGATATAGAACGATATAGACCATGAAAAAATTGAACTTGAGCTGTGTATTGTAGTAAAATGTTTTTTTCGAAAGCAAACTAAAGCAAACCAAAAAATTACTAGTGTTGTAGGAAACGGTAAATATTTAAGAAAATTTATGTCATGTATGTTTAAACAAATCTAGTAATTGAGACTGTTCTGTCTCCTGTATAGTATTTTGTCTTGTTATCGACTTATTGGATTGAATTTCTTCCTTATAATATTTTGTGAAACCGCTGACTCGTGATTTAATGGAAGAGCAGGGTACTAGCAAACATGTTAGCAAGTAGGCGAGATGGGAAGATAAGGTACCTATTTTGTGTAATCAACTTCTCCTACATCATTTAATCCAGATTTTTGAAACTTTGCATTTTGTTACTGGTCATCGTAAACCTGCATGTTGTATAGGTAATCCTTTTATGCCATGTACAAACTCAGTCTTTGACCCATTTTTCCATTTGAATCGTAAAAGGGCAGTATGTAAATTCGAAAGTACCATTTGAATCGTAAAAGGGACAGTATGTAAATTCGAAAGTGCCATTTGAATCGTAAAAGGAACAGTATGTAAATTCGAAAGTGACCTGTGTATTGTTGTGTATGTTGGAAATAATCATTGCGTGAAAGATTCATTTGCTCAAGGTAATAAATAATTTGCCCATTGATAGAAGGATATCTCAGGAAAACCAAAAATAAACAAAATGGCTTTTCAAGACGGCATAATTATTTGTACTACGAACTCAGTTTAGAACACGGTTTGGAGAAGTGCATAAATATCAGTCGAGATCTCCTCATTCAACTGCTCATTGCTAAGTTGAAAAGTGGATGGAATAGTGTTGGGGGTGTCCGTTGAGAATATGATTGTTTTTATTCACATATTGGCTAATACGCGATAAACAGTAACTGTAAATGTGATAAAACGGGGAGTCAAAGGGAACAGGGAAGGGGACTGTCAAAAGGGCATTGAGAAGCGGAAGTAAAACATGAATCTGAATATGATAACGGAAAAGATATTCGTAAATTATTTATTTTTTAAATTATTTTCTCAGTAACCCGCATTAAACTAGAGGCCCAAAAAAGAGCCTGTATCACTCACTTGGATTAAACTTGTCCACCTTATGCATGACTAAAAATCGTAGTGTAACAGTCAATTTGGCTAGTTTTCCCATAGGGTCTAAATTCGGTTGAGGCAGTCATCTTGGTAGACAGTCAAGGTCATCAGGCACAATTCTGAAAGAGGAACCTTTTAAGAACCATTGCTGCTAAGTCTGGTTTCAATTGCTCCGCTTAGATTAGTTCCCGCCGTGATATTGGCTGAAATATCGCCAGCTCGGCGTAAAACAATATTCAATCAATCATAAAACCAATTGCTCCGATGGTTTCAGATATCACATTACAACAGCACTTTTGACAAAATTAAATTTTGGCCCCTTTGGCATGTCATGCTGTTTAAATGTTCTTTATTTCATCATATTAGATTTCCTCTTATTAACACCTTTCAACACATATACTACAACAATACTTTTCATAAAATATCAGTTTCGACCCTTTCTGGTCCTTTTTGGCCCTTTTAACTATATCAGCTTCCTTCAAAATTATAAATATCAACGCATTTGAATTCTACTGCCTTTGCACAGATACCTTACAACCTTTTTTAAAATTATGTGAATTTCCCAAAGACAACTACTTTAAACTAAGTTCAGCAGTGGAGGCCATCTTGGTAAGAGGTCGGGACCATCCGACAAATTCATAAAGATAACCATCAAATGACAAATCTATCAACTTTTGGTAACAACTGAACAACTGGTTCCAGACAAGAAGATTTTTAAGTGAATTTCCCATAGTGTCCTATTTTAATATAAGTTCGGCTGTGGCGCACATTTTTAGTCGGCGGTCGAAATCATTTGTCCCATATTTTCCCATACGATCTTATGTTAAAACTAGAAATACTGTGAGTAAAGCTCACTACTTGATACCCCCGCCTTACATAAGATACATGAAAGGAAATAGAAAACCCAAATGTTGGTCAGATCAAAATCTAAAACAGGAGATGCACTATAGCATCATGTAAAAAATAATCTTTTAAAGTTTCATCAAATTGGTTTAGGAGGAGTCGCGGATGGCATCATGGTACCCCCTATCACAATGAATGGCAAAGTCCATGTGTTGATATGGGAAACCCCAAATGTTTGTCAGATCAAACTCTAAAATAGGAGATGCAGTACAGCATTATGTAATAAAGATACTCTGAAAGTTTCATCAAATTCCATTCGGTAGTTTAGGAGGAGTTGCGGATGGCATCATGGTACCCCCATCACAATGAATGTCAAAGTTCTTGTTTGGTATGGGTAACCCCAAATATTCAGATCAAAATCTAAAATAGAAGATGCACAATGCCATCATGGGATGAAGATTCTCTGAAAGTTTCATCAAATTCTATTCAGTAGTTTAGGAGGAGTTGTGGATAAAAAGGTCAGACGAACGAACGGACGGACGGACGGACACAACGAATACTATATACCCCACTTTTTTCAAAAGCGGGGGTATAATAAGTTCGGCTGTGGCGGCCATCGTAGTCGGAGGTCGGAAATGCCGGACACAATTTTGGAATGGAACCACCCAAGGTCCTTTGCACCTTTAAGGCCTGGTGACTAACCAGAGGCTATCAGGAGTCTGTACCGCTCACCTGATATTTCCATTTCTTTATTGCTAAAGGACCCTGAGAGTAACATCCATGCAATGTTTGGTTTCAATCCATTCAATAATTTGCAAGAACAAGCCGTTGTATTTAATTCCCATAGGATCCAATGTTAAACTAAGTCTTCCGCTGACAGGCATCATGGATGACAGATTGGCACCAAAGTAACAGCACTTGGTCAGAACATCATAAGGAACATTCATGCTATGTTTGGTTTCAATCCATTCAGCGGAAGATTTTTGTATGCATATCTTATAGGGTCCTATGTTAAACTAAGTTCCCCACTGGCGGCCATCTTGGATGACGGATGGGCAACGATGTAATAACACTTGGTAAGAACCTCAAAAGGAATATTCATGCCATGTTTGGTTTTAATCCATTCAGCGATTCTCTAGAAGAAGAATTTTGTATGTATTTCCCATAGGGTCCTATGTTAAACTTAGTTCCCCGCTGGCAGCCATCTTGGATGACGGATCGGCAAAAGGTAACAGCACTTGGTCAGCATCTCATACGTAACATTTATGTCATGTTTGGTTTCAATCCATTCAGCGGTTCTCTAGAAGAAGTTCAAAATGTGAAATTTTGACAGACGGACGGACGACGGACGAAAAGTGATTGCAATAGCTCACATGACCATTTGGGTCAGATGACGTAATAGTGAGGATTACAAACTACACCATGCACGGTCTTTCAGAACAAACAGTAATATGGATTTTTATTTAATCTGGAAATTTGAGAACCGGCTGCCAAACAAAATACCTCATGTGTATTATAGGTACATGTATGCATCAACCTGAGATAATTAGGAAAATTGATATCCAAAGAAATTTAGCAAATTCAGAATATATCTTATATTTGCGGGATGCTCCAATTTAATAGTTTTCCTGCATTTACGTGTTTTCTGTTTTAATACCCTTTTTGTGTATAGAAATTGGTATCAAAGAGTTGATGCCGCTGCTGGTGATTAAAAGTCATCGAGTGTATCCCCAGCTCAGTTTCAAGGAATTTCTTATTTGGGTTAAAATATACGATGAAGGAAAAAAAATATAAACTCCTGGTCACTAATTACTAGTTACATGTAGAGTAATAATCTATTGAATCAAGGCATTTCTTTACTAACTCACGGCCAAGATTATTAGTAAGTCGTGCCACGAATTATTAAATGGTGCCCATGAGTTAATAAAGTGTGACCTCGAGTTGTTAAAATGTGGTCGCGAGTTAGTAAATCGTTGCCACGAGTTAATAAATTGTGGCCGGGAGTTGATAAAGCTTGATCATGAGTTAGGAAATCTGTCTTTTTTTCACCATCAATTTTTGTACAATTGTCTTCTCTACAGCAAGTATATCCCTTTGAAAAATGTTTTCGGTCTTGCAAAAATATTTCAAGGTATTGTAGAAACATCAGTCATTGTAGTTTTTCGAATCAAAAGGGGATACGAATTCTTTTATATGTGTGCACCACACTTCCCAAAATATCGTATAAAAAATAATAGGTGAAAAATATTTTCGAAGATTTTTGTGGTTTTTTGTGTCGCCTGCGGAACGCATGGTCGACACATAGGGATCACTATCTGTCGTCTTGCGTCTTGCGTCTTGCGTCTTGCGTCGACACACTTTTCTTCTATCCTCAACTGCTCGTAAACCGCTCAAAGGAATTTGATGAAACTTTCTCTGTGCATTAACCTTAATGCACAGGTGTGCATATATATTTCATGTTTAGAAAATTTCCAATTTTTTTTTTTGTAAAAATTGACATTTTTGCAAAAAAAGGGGGCAAAACTTCTATCATCAACTACTCCATAACCGCTCAAAGGAATTTAATGAAACTTTCTCTGTGCATTAACCTTAATGCACAGGTGTGCATATATATTTTATTTTTAAACATTTAATTTTTTTTTTTTTGGTAAAAATTGACATTTTTGAAAAAAAACAGGGGGGGGGGGGGTTCCAAACTTCTATCCTCAACTACTCCATAACTGCTCAAAGGAATTTGATTAAACTTTCTCTGTGCATTAACCTTAATGCAAAGGTGTGCATGTATATTTCATTTTTAGAAATTTTTAAAAAAAAATTCTAAAAATTAACATTTTTGAAAAAAAAGGGGGGAGGGAACTTCTATCCTCAACTTCTCCATAACCGCTCAAAGGAATTTGATGAAACTTTCTCTGTGCATTAACCTTAATGTACATGTGTTCATATATATTTTATTTTTAAAAATTTTAAATTTATTTTGGTAAAAATTGACATTTTTGAAAAAAAGGGGGAGGGGGTTCAAAACTTCTATCCTCAACTGCTCCATAACGGCTCACAGCAATTTGATGATACTTTCTCTGTGCATTAACTTTAATGCAAAGGTATACATATATATTTCATTTTTAGAAATTTTAATATCTTTTGTAAAAAATGACGTGCTCAGGCGACACATGTCTTCCTTGGAAGACTCACACATTTTTTTGCTGAGTGCAAGATTGCAGGGTGAAGTGGATGGATTTATAGAAGCGGGAATTGATTACCTATGAACAAATGCGGTTTTTTTTATCGCCCGTGGACTCTTTTGTCTATGTATATATTCATTGATTGACCTGTTTCAGGTCTCTCTATGTCTGTAACGCGACTGTAAGTTCTTCCACAACTGTTAAAAAATGATAAGCAATTAGTAAAAATAAACTTAGATAGCCAAATTCATGTTCTGTGATCTGTGCGCATTTATACATCACCGTTTGATAAATTCTGATATCCCCACACGTTGGATAAATACGGCTCGTGAAATTTCCCGCCAAAAAACATTCGGAAGACCTCTCGTAGATTGGCATTGTCATTAGAAAAAAAGATTCTAAAAACTTCACGCGTTAATTATGAAATTTATCCACTCTCGATATTTAAATTTTAATTTTTTACCGTTCCGGCCAACCTATCAGTTTAAAAATGAAAATTTAATTACCTCGCGTTGATAAATTTCAAAATCAACTGGTCATTGTTGTAAAATCTACATAATATATATGTAAACAATGCGTATATCTGGATTAACCTTTATCAGGTACAATCGTGACTCAACTTTTAGAAAGATTAGGAAAAAATCAACGAAACGTTGTGATCAATAGCATCAAAGGCTTCACATGATGACCAGAGTGTTGTACAGTCTTATTTGGAAAAATCTAAAACTGTTTTAGGGGGTAGAATAGCGTATAATTTCCATACAAGACTTGCACGTGTTAATCTTTATGCCTGCAAGTATAAAGGAGTCAAGTATTTAATATCCAAAACAAATATTAATTAACAAATAATCTAATATGAAAGGAAATTTTTTTTTCAGATCCGTTCATCTATTAGAAACCCATGGGCACTTTGTAAATTTATCGAATGGGACAGACTAAAGTATATGGAATCATTTCAATTAATGGATTAGTTGACTAGAAATTTAATGTTAAAAAAAAAGATTGAAGATGATACTATAAAGGACTTGGAAAAGTGGAAAATCAATGGTGAGATCAACTTCTCCTATATCTCCAAATTTTGTCTTTCATGTATTTCATATATTCTTTTATAAGAAAAGAAAACAAGTTAAATGTTTCATCTAATTTTATGTAACACAAACAGTATAAAAGGGTTAATCACTTTTACTTTGAGTTGGTAAAAGTATTGATACAAGAAGTAAACACATACATAATACTAGGAAATAAATATAATCAAGTATAACATTGTAAAATGTATGAAAACTACGGCTGAAAACCGGAAGCTGAAAGATCCAGACATTAAACGAGCATTTTATTATACCATTTCAGGGTTACAGTTTTTAACAGGATCAACAATTGGATTAGAATTGGCCCAGTCTTTTCAAAACGAAGTAAAGAATTTAGCAGAATACAGCTTGCATGTGAGTAAAGAGATTGACAAAAACTTTTCTCAGGTAAATACTGAATTGAAAAAGTTTCAATCAGAATTAACACTATTGTGCAAACGTATTGAACAATTAGAACACGACCAAAATTCAATGATGCAAGACCAAGAAATACTTCATTCGAAAGTCGAAAGAATGATTGAACTTCAAACCGACGATAGGCAGTCGTTGCAAGATTTGAATCACAGGGTGAACGAAATAGAATTGATATCAAGTGAGTTTAACAATTATATGTCAAACATCAAACCAAGAGGAAAAATATTCTTTTACCCACCAAATAGACAGGAATATTTCGTAGGCCGTAATTACGAATTAGAAACTCTCATTAAAGTTTTTGAGAATAAAAACATGGAACACTGTATACAAGCGATTTCAGGGTTAGGTGGATGTGGGAAAACGTCTTTATCCATTGAATTTGCCTGGCGATATCATGAGTACTATCCAGGTGGTGTTTTTTGGATGACTGCTGACTCAAGTGAATCCTTGGAAAATTCAATCTCTAAACTGGCCATTGACATTAATACACGGGGCAATAACTCAAAGGAAACTCAAAATCTTACGTTGCATTGGTTTTGTGGTTTGCGTGACAGATGGCTTCTTGTAGTTGATAATGTGGATGAACATGAACTATCGGGTAATATAAAAGAACTTTTACTGGGACCTTGGAAGAGAGGTGCGTGTGGACACCTGATTATAACCTCAAGAAGAAAACCAGGGGAAGTGGAAGAAACATTTGATATACCTTCAGACTACTGCATAGATCTTGAGGAATTATCAGTGCACGAGAGCATTTATTTTATTAAAAATCGAACCGGTATAAATGATACGAATGAGATTCAACAGATGAAAGTTTTAGCAGAGGAGCTAGGTTGTCTGCCTTTGGCACTTGAACAGGCTGGTGCGCACATTAAAAGCCTCAAGTCTTCAGTTCAGCAGTATCTTGATAAATTCCAATCAAAGCGATTGTTGCTGTTGCGTGCTGCAAAATCTTCATATGAAAAAACAAAAGAAAGACTTGCAGTTACAACTACGTGGCAACTAAATATGGAATACATTGAACTGCAATCCAGGGAAGAAAATCTGGGAACAGCTGCAATTACAATGATGAACATAACTTCATTCTTATTTGCCGATGATATTCCTGTCGCAATTATGAATGATGGTATGCCTCAAATAAATGATGCTGACGTGCAAAATGCCTTTGAATTTGAAATTGGTGTTAAGCAAATTGTGGAAATATTAACAAGATTTTCTCTTTTTCGTTTAGTTGGCAAGGATACACTTTCTGTTCATCGACTTGTTCAAGAGGTGATCAGGAATAATATAACTGACAAATGTTTTATTCTTCATTGCGCGACAAGGATGATCTGTAAAGCTTTGCACAATACAACATCACCGGAAGACGCATTAGATACCGTCGTTAGACAAAGAAATCCGACCGATAGTCTTGCTTTATGGATGAAGTTGGCAACAAATGCCAGTACCTTAAAAGAACATATCAGAACATATGCATTTATCGAGAATCCTAGTCTCTGTAACAATTTTGAAACATGTAAGTTAATGCAAGCCTCAGCTGTCTACCACAGCTTTCATCAGCGTCAAGATAATGCCCTTGCTGATCAACAGCAACTGCTTCATTTTATGAGTGCAGCTGATATAGAGAATGAACATTGCCAGGAACTGACAATAATCAAAATACCGTTATTAGAAACTGACAGAATTCGTATTCAGAAGTGGTTAACGCCCGTGTCGTGTGTAGATCAAGCTGAGTTTGACAAGGAAAGCAACGAATCAAATTATTTAACAGATCTTGACACTCTAAAACTCAAAGGAAACAAAGCCTTCAATCAAAATACATACCATACTGCAATTCAGTACTACTCTGAAGCTATACAAGCATCGCCAGAGGACAATATAGATGTTAAACTTTTAACAAACAGAAGTTTAGCTTACCTTAAGATAAATGACTTTGGTAATGCGTTGCGGGATGCAGACAGATGTATTCAGATAGAACCTAGCAACTGGAAAGCATATTGTAGGAAAGCATATGCTATAAAAGATTTAATACGATTAGATGATTTACCTTAAGATATGGAATATGTTGGCTTGGCTGCTGCATGTACAGCAGCATTTTTAAACCAGCAATGTCTTTTGGAACAGAAGATGAAAATTTATTACCCAATCATAACCTACAAGTTAGTAGAAGACACTAAAAGACTCGGACAAATTCTTCATGACTTAGCAGAAAGACCGAATACAACATTACTTTTACCAAAGGGCCGATACCTGTTGGGAGTATGTGCTATATCGAACAACGTACAGCTAATTGGAATTGATGGAGAAGTTGAAATTGACACGAGAGAAGAACTATTACACATTATAAATCTACCTTTCACATTTAAGAAAGAAAGAGATTTAAACGTATATTTTGAAAAAATTACATTTGTGAAAGAGTCCGGGCAAATATGCGTTCATGATAAGTCAAGAGTAGTTTTTTACTTGTGCAAATTTTCAAACGGAAAAAAGGCTTGCGATGAATTTCCAAAATGCAAAGGTGGTAAAGGATGTGTGAATCCTAAAATTTGCAAAACCCATGTCGAAGATTTAAGCCGACCGGGAAACGATATTTGTGGAGAAGTTGGACATGCAGGAATAGCTGCCATTGATGGAGGAATGGTTCTTTTGGAAAGCTGTATACTGGACCGATGTGGGGGTGGAGGGGTTGTTTCAACTGGTATTGGTTCTACAATTGAACTTCGTCACTGCACGGTTCGCAATATGCGTCAAATGGGTATAGAAGCAGTAAATGAGGGAACAATAAAGGCAGAAGATAATGTTATCATAAACAATCAGTTGCATGGGATAAATATAGGTCCAAAAGGTTATGGCGTAATAAGATGTAATACGATTCAAGGCAATGGTCAGGAGGGTATCTGGTGTGGAGGTGATAACCCAGAAGTAACGAGATACGGGTATTTTGTTGCAAAGAATGAATCGCGTGCTGTAATAGAAAACAATATCCTTTCCCAGAATGGACTTTGTGGGATCTCATTTGATGGTGGTTTTTATGTGGTTGATGGCAACAAAATTCTGGAGAACTGGCTGTGGGGAATGTACGTGAAATCAAGATCTGCAGTAGATATAACAAACAATGATATCTTTGAAAACAAATGCGGTGGAATACTCGTGGGTATGAATTTTTCTGCTTCAGTAATAGTAGACGGAAACATAATTAGAGATCATGTGGGCCCTGCGATTGATATAGTCCGAAATATGGATTTGCCACTAACAATAACGAGTCTACATTTGGTTGATGAAATGAGCGTTTATACAATTCCATCTTTGATAACTGACAGAAATGTGATTCAAAATAATGAAAAGTATATTCAACACCCAATGCGTGCGGTTAAATTGATCAAGACATGCTCATTTTGTCATGGTTTATCTTCCAGTCTCAAAACTTGTTCAACGTGCAAGACTGCAACCTATTGTTCGCTGAAATGCCAAAAAGAACACTGGATGCGGCATAAACCGTTATGTCACCTCATACAAGATAAATTCACACTAGAAATAAAAATGGAAAAGACCGTGTCTTATCGGGAATATGTTTCCACTTCAAGAGGAGGTAACATGTTGCTTTTTTCCTTTTTTATGGACTCGAAATATTTAAAGCGGGGAAATGTATCGGCCCCAGATACGAAGAGTTCGAATCGTTTTATTGTAAGAGTACAATCAGGTCAACGCTATACGTATTACAATCCAACAAATAAACTTATGCTATATGATCAAAGTCTAAGCTTGCATATCTTATTATCAAATCCTGCACTGTATCACCTTCTTCAAGAATGTGGTGTTCTAACCGGGGAAAAGTTTACAGAAAAAACGATGTTTTGTTTTGCTTCCTTTAAGCAGAATGGTTCAATTCTCTGCATTCACACTGATTCATTAGCCCCGTTTGATAATTGGTGACCATATGTATTCTCTGAAGTATAATCCAATGAAGAATTTTCTTTAGCTTTCGAATGTACATTTGAAATATAAATCCGTACTTTTACCATGTTACTATTAAGTACATTATTTTTATGGGAAGTTGTAATTTTGTAATATTGTAATATTATATGGTACGAGTCTGCGGCAGCCTAGGTTCTTTGCTTTTATTACCAATTAACTATTTGAGCAGTAACAATATAATATTTATTAAATAATGCCAATTACTTTATTTCTGTGTTATATAGTATTTGAACACATTTTGTTATATCAGATTACATCGCAATTACATGTAATTATATTATCATTGAACTTGACAACGCTGTTCGTAATGAACACAAATATACATCAGTTATATTCACCATATCAATTGTATATATTAAAATTCATTTTATATCAGTGTGGTACAATAATTTCATTTTTTTAAATTATACCCGTTCATAATGGTATGTAATTACAACTATACATTCACTTGTCTATGAAAAGACCAAAAACAATGTTTAATTCTGTGCAAACAGAATTGTCAAGTAAAAAAATCTGACATTGAAAACAAAAATTTCTATTCTCCACAACTCCGTTCCTAGTACATATGTAACAGAATTAAACGGTCAATTGTCGGTAATCGGGTAACTAATAGTTATCTTATGCAGAAGCTTATGATTTGATAATTAAACTCCAAACAATAGTTCCGCCCATAAAACATATTGTCGTGTCATGCAATCGCCTGTTTGTTTTTGTACAACCATGTATTACTGAAATTATAGCAATACAAATGAAAGATTCTTACATGAAGAAAAAAAGAAAAAATATATACCGATACATGTACAATAAGGCCACGTTACAATGTTGATTTATTTGTTCATTTTGATATTTTACACTTACTGCATGTTTTTAAAAAAAATTAATTTTGAAAAAAAGTAAGTAGTGTCTCCACAGTACTAAAGTTATGTCCTGTCTTTAAACCTTTTTGGTTACTTGAGTGTTTGAATCTATCTGCAATTTCTAAATTTAAGGCCTTGAACATCTTGCGTTCAAAAACTGGTATTCTAATATAGATTATTATACCCCCGTTTTGAAACAAGCGGGGTATTTATTATTCGTTGCGTCCGTCCGTTCGTCCGACCTTTCTATCCGCAATTCCTCCTAAACTACTGAATGGAATTTGATGAAACTTTCAGAGAATCTTCATCCCATGATGGCATTGTGCACCTCCTATTTTAGAATTTGATCGGACCAATTTTTGGAGTTTCCCATAGAAAAAACATGGATTTTGACTTTCAATGTGATAGGGGTACCATGATGCCATCCGCATTTCCTCCTAAACCACTGTATGGAATTTGATGAAACGTTCAGAGGTTCTTTATTACATGATGCCATAGTGCACCTCCTATTTTAGATTTTGATCTGATGAATATTTGGGGTTACCCATAACAAAACATGGACTTTGACATTCATTGTGATAGGGGTGCCTTGATGTCATCCGCAACTCCTCCTAAACCACTGAATTGAATTTGATGAAACATTCAAAGGATCTTTATTACATGATGTTGTAGTGCACCTCCTATTTTAGATTTTGATCTGACCAACATTTGGGGTTTCCCATACCAACACATGGACTTTGCCATTCATTGTGATAGGGGGTTCCAGTATGCCATCCGCAACTCCTGCTAAACAACTGAATGGAATTTGATGAAACTTTAAGAGAATCTTTTTTTACATGATGCTAAAGTGCACCTCCTGTTTTAGATTTTGATCTGACCAACATACAAATTTTAAAGTCATTGGTTTGACCCGGCCGGGGATCTAACCCACGACTTTCTGCACGCGAAGCAAGCACGCTAACCACGAGACCAAAGAGGCTGTCCTTTATCTTGCAAGTATCATTAAGTGAGCATTACTCAAAGCTTTTTAAAAATTTCATCTCGCTGCTGTTGGAGTTTTCCTATCCAAAATATTGACATTTCCTTTCATGTATCTTAGGTAAGGCCGGGGTATCAAGAAGTGAGCTTTGCTCACAGTATTTCTAGTTTATTTCAATGACCCTGAACATGCATTGTATCAACTTAATTTCGCTCTTTATAAATTGGCACATAACTTTTGTATGTTTTATTCTCTAATTTTTACACGATTTCCAAATCTCACAAAACATAGTTATCGTCACTTGTGAACAGAATCTTTTTCAGCTCCAGATTCTAAATTATTTCGGAATCGTTTCGTTGATTTTTTTCATATTGATAGTCCAGACAAATGTAGTTCCTTAAAAAATTTTAACATGCTTTTTTAGAGACAAAATTCTTCTCTGACTTGCTGCATTAGCATTGAATAAATTCATACTCGAACTACAATTATGACAGTCACACGAAATGACGTCACAATCTTAAATACAACGTCACATTTCAAACATAATATAAGTTTTAAAAACGATAGCAGATGAATTGTGAAACTGAAATTTATATGATGTAGAATGCTTGGATTTGCATTAAAATCTCACAAAAAAAATTTGGGGAAGGTTATCGCTTTGTCCATCCGTATGTTGAACAGAGGTGGTTTCTATATAATAAGATAAGAATTATTTGTTATATGGAAACGAAAGTTGAGTGAAGTATATGTCCCTATTAGATTCCGGTCATTAGGTGAAAGGTCAAGGTCATTGCTGATACCAACCATATAGTTTTTTGTCTATCCGAAACATGGTTTCCGGACAATTTTATCTACGGAAATCAAAGATGGGTGCAGTATGACTCAGTGAGAGGAATAGACCCCTATCAATATTAAGGTCCTTCGGTCAAACGTCAAGGTCACTAATACTAAGAATGCAGCCTTTTCGTTTCTAGGTGATAACTTCAGAATTGTATGTTCTATGAAAATAGAATGATGAATAATGCCCACTGGGCACTGTTGCATTTGGGTTTATATTGTCAAAGGTCAAAGACACTGTTAATAACAATAACTTTTTTAGGTGCATTGACTATGGTTCATGGATTGCAATGCAAAGCATACAGATGTATTCTTATTTTTGATTAAGAAATTAACTACATAAAATATTTAATAAGTCCCGCAAGGGGTTGTAATTCCAACCCCTCTCAATTTCATAAACATTTCTACATCTTTAAAATGGTTGGTGTCCACCAATAAACCACACCTATTGTTTCTCATAATAAATAAAAAATATATATATTGTATTTGGCAATGGGGTTCATTCGAAACCATAGCATTTTTTTTTATGTTTTATGTTTTTAAGTATGGCAGTAATCACGTAACTTTGTGGTGTATCAGCCTTATCTTATGATTGGAAGTTTACTTAAAAGAATTGTACAAAGGTACTTAAAATTGTCTATTAAACATAAACTAAATGATTTTATCAATAGTCGGTGTTATATGCAAGTAAATAAAACATTCCTTTACATATATATCGACAAGTAAACAACTTAAATAATGATTTAGACCCGTCCTATCGCAATTGAAATTTTAGTTTAAGATTTACATATGTGTTCGTTATCCCTATCGAAAGTGGCTGATTTTTAAAGAAAATGGGACGGACATTGATCTAAGATTTAACTATTTATGTAAAATTACCTTCAGAAAAACACATAATACCGACTAAGCGATATCGGTTATGTATTGGAAGAAGTTATTGGTATAATGTGGTGCTGTCATCAATTAATCCCTTTTCGCCTTAGTTGTAAATTTCGGAAAAAGAATTAGGCTTAGTCCCATTTCTCATTAGTTGTAAATTTCAGTTTTGTCTAATTTCAAAATGACGGCATTTAGCCGAATTATCTTCTTCCTTACCAAAACAAAGTACCTATCGTTCATATGAGCAATAAAATATCAAATGTAAACAATATATAAATTCTAAATAAATAAGATCCTTATCTGACAGATTTGAAATAATTCATCTCTGCATTGAAAGTTTGAGCCTCTCCACACACACACAACTTTATAAAAAAATGCTGCATTTAATTATTTAAAAATGTAACCCCGCTTGTTTTGTCATCAAAACAATTTACCTGTATACATATCTGTGTACCGTAAGGTTTGGAACAATAAACATCCGGACAGTCAATTTAAGATACAATATATATATATATATATCAGTGTATATATAGATTCTCCTTCAGGTACGAGCTAGAGTGAGTTATGGAATTTCTCCACCCGAGATAGATAAATTTTTGATTTTAAACACGCGAGCTTTAGGCAAAATATCACAAATTATACATGTTTAATGCATGTGATTTGCATCTTCGTATAATATGGTAATTTCATGTTATTAATTATTGTCATAATTTCGATCGCATATATTGGAATTACAATCGATTTGTACTGTTTAGTGTCATAATTTCAATCACATATATTGGAATTTGTAATTTTACTATATATTTCACGACAAAGTTTTAGAGAAAGATTGGAAAAATCGAACACGAATTGCTATAATTAATACAGAGTTATCGGACATGTAATAGTTGGATGTGTATCTTAAAAGGAGTCGGGATCCCCACCCCTAAAGAATGTGTTTTTATATTCTTTTTTGTCATCATGAGATAAATTCATTGAGTTACTTTTTTATTCCATAATGGTATTCAAAGAGCATATGTTGGCAATACCAACCTTTTACATGTTTTGAATATACAAGAAAACAGATAAAAGGAAGGTCAACAACAACAGCCCAATCAATTAAAACATTCAATGGAAAGACCGACTCTGGGTCAAAAAATAACATAAAGGGAAAAACATAAGAATAATATTTCGTTTCAGTGAAGTTTTAGATGTCATAAAAGCAACATAGCTGCCAAAAGAAAGCACCTTATTACATTCGCCTTTAATTGCAAAAAAGTTGTATAGTGTCCTATTACAATCGAAATAAAAAAAATAGATATTTATATAATATATATGTGTGTTATGATTTGTTGTTATGTGTATTAAATTCATGAATCAAATGAGTTTCATTCGTAGGTCGTCACTTTCAAAAGAAATTGCTGTCAATATAAATATAAACATATGAAAAGCATTTTTTTAATATTAATGGGAGTAGTTGTATTACTGTTCCGATATTTTACTTGTTTAAAAAATTAGAGAAACGGATTATTACATCTGTATGCACGGAATTACACCTTTATGCATAGGTTATCGGGTTATTCCAATCTCGCCAGGCTCGAACATAAAATTTTACAATTTAACTATCTCGATTGGAGAAAACCGATAATCTACTTGTAACGCAACGATCTTACATGTCTATCGATATGACGTCGAACACCTACCAAGAGAAAATATCGTTGCGTATATAATTGATTGATTGCTTGATTGATTGATTGACTACCGGTAAACGTTTGGAGGCGTTTACTGTATGTGCATGCTTATCAGGACGAGAACGTGTTGATGTGAGAGAATATTATGAATCCTGCATGTAGAGTGCTAGCTCATGAGGTAAACGTCCACGGAAACATTATTCTGACACCGTGCCAACATTCGCATGTTTAGGGGAGAAACGGTAAACACCAATACCGACCACGGATCCAATCCACGGTTTTCAGCAGTTGAGTAGAGCACGCTACCAAAACACTACCAAGGAAAGTTCATTGCATTTATAAAAAATAAAAAGATATTGTTTGTTTTCAAAACTTACTGAAACAGATATTGTGCAAATGAATTGATGAAACAAAACCTACATCTTGACATGCTGTATGTACTGTCTGTGTCAATGTTATTTTACATGAAGATTGTTGAGATTGAGCGATAAAAAAAGGTTTAGGCCAATTACATGTACATTGACCAAAATACTTGTACCTGTGTCTTCATATATTATATGACTCTGGTGATATTCGTTCCGGATTATCCTGTTATATTGAATATTCGTTACTTACTTAACTATTTGGAGATGAATGTAGTCCTAATACTATTTATACAATATGATATGTTGCAAAGTGTAATAATTGAGGAACTACTTTGTTGATTTTCCTTTCAGTAATAAACTGACGATTTCAGATACAGTGTGCTGTATAAATATATAATTAGAATAGAAAATGGAAACGGGGAATGTGTCAAAGAGACAACAACCCGAACAAAGAGCAGAAAACAGCTCAAGGCTACCAATGGGTCTTCAACGCAGCGAGAAAATCCCTCACCCGGAGGCGGACTTCAGCTGGCCCCTAAACAATGATGTATACTACATGTAGTTCAGTAAAATGGACGGCATACTAAACTCCGAAACATAAAAATTAACCAAAATTCAAAACACACACAAGGCTAACAAAGGCTAGAGGTTCCTGTCAGGTGCAAAAATGCGGCTGTGTTAAACATGTTTTGTGAGATATCAACCCTCCCCCATATTTTTAACCAATGTGGAATAAACAAACACACAGCGATACACACAGTAAAACTCAGTTCAAAAGATGTCCGAGTGGGATGTTAAAAAAGGTAACAAAAGAAACTAAGCAAAATGACGATGATCAATATATATTAACAAAGGACTACTGGCAGTTACTGACATGCCAGCTCCAGACCTCAATTAAACTGATCGAAAGATTATGTCTATATCATATAGAAAATCAGCCACAATCCCTCCCGTTAGGCTCTAGTATCGTGCCATCATAAATTATACGAGACGAACATAACCCGTATCATGCCAACAACTGGTTTTAGAATAAATGTGATTATTTCCGATGCAAAGACCCTATGAGTGAATCAATATTAATTCCAAAAAATGTCATCTTTAATGACTTGACAACAGTATTGTAACTATATCCCTTGTTGATAAATCTGTTTAAAGGTTTGTTAGCTTTTCAGGTGAATGGCGATATTTTCGTGCTTTATATAGAATATTAACGTAAAAGATGGGATGTGAAATACCTGAACATATAAGATGTTTGCACGTTGATATATATTTACGAATGAGGTCCTTGTACCGATGATAAAATTTAGTAACAAGTTTTGACAAGTTTGTGATATCGAAATCCCTGGCGTAATAATTTTTCAGTAATACATGTATTTAGTACATGTATTATTTTTTTCATAGAATAATGACATCTTTGGAACTAACGAATATGCTTTGCCTTTAGATGATTTTTCATCCTACGGTTTTTATCGAGTTGGCATGTGAATGTCATACAACGTATTGATTTAACACAGATCAAACAAACATCACCACGATTTAGATAAAAGAATTAAAACTAGAGACTCGAGTGAGTCTGAAGAACCCGTACGGAAAATAAAGCAGATAATTTACTGCGTATTACATTTTGTTTGTATATTAGTTAAACAGAACAAAAAAAAGGGGGACGACTATTTTATTCAGAGGGCGGGGGGAGGGGGGGGGGGGGGCTGGCAGTTTTTTCAAATAAATATGCTGGCCTCAATAATGATGATAATGGATAGTCTTGCTTGTGCGTCAAACGAAATAGACGTTTTGACCATGAAAGAAACCTCAAATTTCTTTGGCTCGCTTCGCTTCTACTCGAATGGATGATGTCATGTAGGCGACGAAACGTATACCAATTCATGGAATGCAAGTGCCTTTAATAAGCTATAAAAGTAAACTATATATGGATAAACATTTTATTTTATTATTGAAGAAACAAACTCAAACAAATCAGAGTGAACAACATTTCAACAATTTAACATCAATAACAAAAAAGAATCTTCAAGTTCAAGGAATTTGTATGGCAAGATATCAATTTGTGCACTATTATCCTCATTTTTATTTGTTGAATTACAGTGATATGTTTTAAACAATTTTCCATATAATGCTCAAACGATTATGTATAAAAGCCAGAAATTATTATATTTGCTTTTCTCGAAAGGATGGATAGTAGACATTGTAAAAATAATTTTGTCAAATGCACAATTAATACTTCTTGCAAACATGACAGTAGCAATGTCAGTTAACATTAGTTACACCACTGCTTTGATACAATAGACTAGTGGTTCCAAACAGTGGCACACATAGCTAGTGTTAACAGACATTACTGATAAGAGGAATAACTAGAAATCAAAGATTTCAAAATTCGCCGCGTTCCCTCACTAAATATGGTGTGTGGCTGTGTTACTCCCCGAAATGCACCCTTACGGCAAGTAATGTGATTGTAGTTCCCTTGGTATCGGAGAACTAAACTCGGACGTAAAACTTAAACTAAATCAATGAGACACAATAAGTAAGTCAGACTGACCTAAGGAGGCTGTGTTACTCCCCGAGATGCATCCTCACACCAAGTAATATGATTGTAGGTCACTTTGTATGTTAAAACTGATTTTTGACATAAAACCTAAAAGCCAGCCAACTGTGTAATATGGGTCATGTGACCTTCATCTTATGTCACATGGTCAGTCTCTTCAACGTGCACCTGTACAAAAAGGTATGACCATATGTCAACTAGTAACTGAAAACTGGCTGTGGACGCGCACGCGCACGCATACGCGTACTTGGACGTGGACGCCGTGGTACTCCATTAGTCCCCCTCAACTTCATTGAGGCGAACTAAAAACAAATACATATGCTTAACTCCTTGACTAGATTTAATTGCATACATGTACATGTACAACCAGCTTTTACATAACAATGAAACCAGGAATAACCAAGATAGTGATGATAGTAATATATTACTTTTGGTAAAAATAGAAAATTTGTCTAAATTGAATAAAACTGATTTTGCTTCTATTGTCATTGATCATATTTTAATACTAATAACACTATGTTGGTTCGAAATAAATATTCTGTCCCTCAGTCTTTGAAAAATGAATAACTGGACTTGTGTTTAGTGAAAAACAAACATTCTGTTAGAAGAAAATTTGCCAGCTACAAAGAATCAAATGATCGTCCCCTAACAGTTTTTTATAAAGTACATTTTATACACTGTTCCTGACAAAGGTTATTAAGTCTCCCAACGAAGTGGGAGACTTATTGATTTTGCAATTTTTATCGAACTTTTAGTTTCTTCCTTTCCGATTTTGTTTGTTCGAGTTCTCAATAACCGTCAGAGATATGGATCTGAGATTTTCCATGATGAAAGATCAATGTTGCTAGATGTGCCTAATACTATTCATTTTTCATTGGGGGTCACAGACAGGTATAATGAGCAGTTCAAATAGGATAGGAATTTATTATAGAACCCTATGGGGAAATTTTTTTTTCCATCGAAAAACTCTACGAGAGTGGCCAATAACCATCTCATATCATATATTTTATTATACACCGTGACAACACCTTTTTATACACCGTGACAACACCTAGTAAATGACATATACCTCGTTCCTCTAGGGGGGTCATCCCCACCCCCCCCCCACCCCCAAAGTCGATAATTTTGAAAAATATCATATGCAATTAAAATCCATAATTTTAAATCATATATTTTATTATTCTCCGTAACAAGACGCATTAAATGATATGTACCTCATTCTTTCAGTAGGGTGATTCTCACCCCCATAAATCAATAATGTCCAAATATCTCATAACCGTTAAAATCCCCAACCCTAAACCATATATTTTCTTATTCCCCATGGTAAGACTCACCAAATGACAAATACTTCGCTTCCCCAGGGTGTTATCACCACTCCCATCAAACCAATAAATTTCAATTATCTCATAAATTTTCGACGGTCAAGGAAGAAACGGCATAATAGTGGCGCTGAGAGCGATGCGTATAAACAATACCGTGACTCCCCTTTAAATGATACATACCTCATTATTCAATTATTAAGCCAATTATTTTGAATTATATAAAAATTAAAATCCCCAACCCGTCGAATCATTAGTCTTAATTATCTCGTAAAGCATTGAAATCGCTGCCCCTAAATCATATATTTTCTTTTTCCCCATGATACGACAAACATATTGATAAAAACCTAACACCCCCCACCAAAAAGGGGGTCATCCTCGTCCCTCAAATCAATAATTTTTAATTATTTCAAAATCCGTAAAAATGTTTATCCCTTTAACACGTTTTAATAAGCAATGTTCAAATCTCATAAACCATTTAAATATTGATACAAGGAAGACATCAATGTATCAGACATAATATGTAATAATAGATATTATTTCATTTGCTATGTCATGTATGTCAGAAATTAAAAAAAAATCTTGTTGTGTTGCAATATATTGTTTTATATAAATATGATTCAAATTACATTGACTTGATGTTGGGAGGACTTATCACAGCAGGTAAGAAGTATTATTATTATTATTATTTAATTAAACCGAATGCATTTAATTACACCATACAATAAAATCAGTTTTCGTAAACGGTTCAGAAATATTGGGATAGATCTCTGTCAATCATGTCAATGCAGCATGTCAACAAGCAAAAGTTGATCAAGTGTGACATTGTATGACTGTAAAACTCGGTCACAAAATATACCCATACCACGATTTTCAAGTAATCCTCTATTAAGTATGCATAAACTTTATAAGAACAATTCACCATTTCAGTCTCTGAAAAACAAATAATTTATTGAATGCAATGTAAGGCATTCCAGATATCAGTTACTTCGTTTGGGAGACTTCGTAACAGTTCACTGTTACAATTATTTCATCAGAGATGATGAAACGGATTTCTGGCAGGCTTCAAATTACATATAACTGTCATGATAGCCGACATGTATGCTTCCTGGTTAACGCCAAATGAGGAATCTTTGTCGAGGATCTCCCAATCATCATTCCTATAAAGTTTTAAAAGATTTGACATAATTGTAGTTGTATAAGATATGCCTCAGGTTGCAATGTTTTCATCCAATATGAATGAAATGAGGACTTATATAGGCTCCCAGCCATAAATTATTCCACGAAAATTTGGTTTAAATTGGCGTTGTCGTGTCAGAGGAGATAATTAATTTTCTAACGACGGATGGATGACAGTCGCCGGATGCAAAGTGATAAAAATAGATCAGGTGAGCTACAAAATCACAGTAAACTTAACACATACTTCAAGCAGGACAGTGCAAAAACTAAAGAACTATAATAAAAAAAACCGAGACTAACACACTGTGCTTTGTAACAAAAAGTAAGCATGTTATGTTTCGATGACGGCATCCATCACATTGAAAGGAGTAACATCCGTTGAAAGGTCAACGTGAGTGTGTTGTCGACTGTTGGAAGATATGAAAGTTGACCAACGATATCTATCTCATTGGTTCGATAGTGATTCGTATCAGCAAATAAAATCGTTATGACGACCGTAAAATATCAACATGAACTAAGCATAACCCTGTCCTAAATGTATATGTGACAGTAATTTCTCTCCACTGAGAAAGTCATCATAAATCATGTACATATCACGTGATATAAAACATTACCGAAATAACGATGAAATGTGCACACCATAGGCTGGAGACTTACTTGTATGTTATTGATCGGTTAAAGTATGAATAAGTACATGTCCAGGTATAAAGCTGAAGTGGATATCAAATAAAAGGATGCTTTGAAATTTATAACAGTCCCCTACAAATCTCTGGCTTTTACAACATAAGGTACAAGGAATACTCTTGGAATTAATTGAAACCTGTTTAATGGTAAAATGCAATGGTTATTAATATAAAAACTAGAGGCTCTCAAGAGCCTGTATCGCTCACCTGGATTTAACTTTTCACCTTGAGCAGACCTAAAAATTTAAGTGTTGCAGCCAATTTGGCTTGGTTTTTCTATAGGATTCTATATTAAACTAATTTTAGCTGTAGCAGTCATCTTGTTTTAGTCCAGGTCAACGGATACATTTCTAAAAGAGAACCATCTAAGGACCATTTCTGCTAAGTCTTGTTCCAACTGGCTAAGCGGTTTCAGACAAGAAGATTTTTAAATGAATTTTCCTATAGGGTCCAATATTTAACAAAGTTCGGTGTGGCAGCCATCTTGGTTGACAATCCGGGTGATCGGACATATTTCTGAAAGAGGACCTCCTAAGGACCAATGCTGCCAAGTCTGGCTCCAATATGTCAAGTGGTTTCAGACAAGAAGATTTGTCAATGAATTTTTCCATAGGGCCCTATGTTAAACTATGTTCAGGTGTGGCGGCCATCTTGGTTGACAGTCTGGGTCACCGCATAAAATTCTGAAAGAGGACCATCTAAGGACCATTGCTAGCAAGTCTAATTCTTATTGGCTTAGTGGTTTCAGACGAGAAGATTTTTGAGTGAATTTCCTATAGGGCCCTATGTTAAATAAGTTCTGCTGTGGTGGCCATCTTGGTTCACAGTCCACGAAATATGACACATTTCTGAAAGAGGACCTCCTAAGGACCAATGCTGCCAAGTCTGGCTCCAATATGCCAAGTGGTTTCAGACAAGAAGATTTTTCAATGAATTTTTCCATAGGGCCCTATGTTAAACATTGTTAAACTAAATTCGGGTGTGGCGGCCATCTTGGTGCACAGTCTGGGTCATCGCACAAAATTCTGAAAGAGGACCATCTAAGAACCATTGCTTCCAAGTCTAATTCTAATTGGCTTAGTGGTTTCAGACGAGAAGATTGTTGAGTGAATTTCCCATAGGGTCCTATGTTAAACTAAGTTCTGCTGTGGCGGCAATCTTGGTTCACAGTCCACGAAATCTAAGGGGACCATCTAAGGACCATTCCTGCCAAGTCTGGTTCCAATTGGTCAAATGGTTTAAGACAAGAAGATTTTTCAATGAATTTTCCCATAGGGCCCTATGTTAAACTAACTTCGGCTGTGGCGACCATCTTGGTTAACAGTCCGGGTCATTGGACATATTTCTGAAAGAACCTCCTAAGAACTATTACTGCCAACTTTGGTTCCAACTGGACTTGTAGTTTCATATAAGAAGATTTTTTAAAGTCACCCCCCCCCTTTTTTTTATATTTTTAGTAACAGCAGCCATCTCGGTTGGAAGTCGGGGATGCCAGACATAATTTTGGAAGGTGGCCACCCAAGGACCATTCCACCAAAGTTTGGTCTCAATTGGCCCAGTGGTTTGAGAGGAAAAGATATTTAAAGGAAAGTTTACGCTGGATGCCGTCTTTAAAGGGCAAAAACTCCTATAAGGGGTCAATCAATGATTTTGGTCATGTTGACTTATTTGTAGATTTTACTTTGCTGAACATTTTTGCTGTTTACAATTTGTCTTTATCTATAATAATATTCAAGGTAATAACCTAAAACTGCAAAATTTCCTTAAAATTAACAATTCAGGGGCAATAACCCAACAAAGGGTTGACCGATTCGTCTGAAAATTTCATGAAAGGTAGATCTTGACCTGATGAACATTTTTAGTTTGCTCTAATTGCTTTAGTTTTTGAGATATAAGACAAAAACTGCAGTTTACCCCTATGTTCTATTTTTAGCCATGTCGGCCATGTTGGTTCATTTATGAAACATCAGGCGTTATATATTAAAATGTTGAAAATTTGACAAAGAAAGGACAATAACTCCAAGATAGGTATTCAGATTTATTACAAAATTAGAGGGTATGTAGATCTTGACATGCTGAACATTTTGACAGTTAAAACTTAACCTCTATCTCTAATACTTTTTGAAATATAAGACGAAATATATTAATTTTTGGGAAAATTTGATAAAAAATGGCAATAACTCTAAGATGGGTAATCATATTTACTTCAAAATAAGAGGATATGTAGATCTTGACATGCTGAACATAATTGCAATTTAAACTTAACTTTTATCTCTTATAGTTAATGAAATATAAGGCAAAATATATTAAAATGTTGAAAATTTGACAAAGAAAGGGCAATAACTCCAAGATGGGTATTCTGATTTATAACAAAATTAGAAGGTATGTTGATCTTGACATGCTCAACATTTTTGCAATAAAACTTAACCTCTATCTCTAATACTTTTTGAAATATAAGACGAAATATATTAATTTTTTGGAAAATTTGATAAATATAAGACAAAATGTAAAAAAATTTGAAAATTTCACAGAAAAAGGGCAATAACTCCAAGATGGGTATTCCAATTAACTTCAAAATTGCAGGGTAGGTAGATCTTGCCGTGTTGATCATTTTTACCCCATGTCAGATTTTCGATATCTGTACAGGATTTAGAGTTATTAACCAAAAACAGCAATTTACCCCCTATGTTCTATATATAGTAACAGCGGCCATGTCGTTTGGTCCTTGGACTCATCGGATATAATTTTGAAACTGGGTACCCTGGTGATGATTCAGACTAAGCTTGGTTCATATTGGCCCAGCAGTTTCAGAGGAGAAGATTTTTTTAAAAGTTTACGACGGACGACGGACGACGGAGGACGGACGACGGACGGACGGACGCCGACGGACGCCAAGAGATGGCAATAGTTCACATGACCCTTCGGGTCAGGTGAGCTAAAAACTGGTTTCTATTTTATGAAAAATGGCCATCTCTTTTATACACCTGTAGATTGACATGGTGAATAGTAACCTTAAGCTTTAAGGATTGGTACAGCTATTTCAAACATTGCCAGAAGTCTTACTAAAGAAAACGATCATTAATGATCATTAATTAACCTTGCCTATTGGTTAAAAATTGATATTGTTTAATCTGACCATTCTTTACGTATACAGAATTTTACATAAAGCTTTTATGTAGATGAATGTTTATTCAAAATAGTGTTTGGCTTTAGAGATCTACTAATCGCAAATAGTCAATATCTCTATTGAGATGACAAAAATGTTTTCAAATAAATACCAGGAAAAGTATGTCTGTAAAACTTACCCTTAATCACTTATATGTCGGAGCGTTTTTGTTATCTGATCAATAGATGTGTTTATAGTCTGATTAAAGTAACATTATTCCTGTTTATATTATTTTTCAACCAAGTCCACCCATACACACATATTTTATTTCTAAATAATCCTCAAGTCCATATTTTCCTCCCTCACGTCCTAACCCAGATTCCTTCCAGCCTCCAAAGATAGCCTCTGGCATTGCAGGAAGTCCTTCGTTCACCCCAACAATACCAAATTCTAACTTCTCAGCAATCTTCCACATCTGGCTAATGTTCTCAGTAAATACATAACCTTGAAAAATACATATTCATACATTTTTAACACTATAAATACCAACTTTCCCACATGTGTGATATGATTGACGTTTAGCAAAGAATTCCGTGTAATCCGGTCCTACGTTCCGTATTGACATTTCAATAATTGCGAATTTTTCTCCATGTTAAAAGCCTTATAGTGGATTTAACACGAAGTGTTCCTTTGTTTTAACTTACTTGAATGTGAGAAGTTGTCCACGATATACCAATAAAGTAATAACAGATGTCAAATTTTGATAAATAAGCTAGCCACAGAAATACCAAACAAAACAAAACACTTATTAAAATAACAATAACAAAGGCAACGTATAGACAAACATCTAATTTGTGAAATAGAACCTTCATGCAGGAACATGAAATCGCAATGACGACGTTAACCCTTTTGAGTGATAGTAATAAATGCTGAACATAATCCTGCCCAAGAAGTTAAAGACTAATCATTAAGGTAAAGTACTTTTGCTGTCTTGGGTTATATCTCTTACAAAAATCGATAACATGAAAGTTAAAGTAGACCCCAAATTCTTCTGATGTTACTTACTGCCTTTTTACATTATATCTTTGTTATTGACTCACAATAACAACAAAGTACTCCTACTTGTAAATGATTTTCTTTTCATGAACAAAACATCATCTCTGTCCAGCAGTCAATAACTTAAAACAAGAAAAACTTAAGAATTTCATTTGAGAAAACAGTAATACACAATGCTGTTTGATTTGAAGAACACCAGGCAATTGACAATGTTACTGAACTGCAATTAAACTTGTACTTATTTTTCAGCAGTGCAAAAATTCCAATTTAAACTTTCTTTTATTACATGTACTTACCTGCTAATCCTGATGTAGTTGAATTTGCCATCTGAATTGCCTCTTCCTCAGTTTTGAACCTAAAATGCAATAAAATAAAATCAATTGTTTTCAATAATATATTTCAAACAATTGGTATATTAGGGAATATTTTAAACATAAATATGATATATATACACGAAGCACATGCTTACACTATAAATGAAATACATTAAGATTTAACTGCTTACATGTAAGATAATGTTGCTTACACTAACGAGAACAAATATACCTAATGAGCAAACCAAAAAACGCAATACATTAAACATACAAACCAGGGAAGACAAATGAACAACCACAAGCACAAATAAAAACTGAAAACTAAAAATCAATGAACATCACGACCTCCTATAAAACCCAGACTAACCTCAGGTGCTCCGGAAGGGTAAGCAGTTCATTTTCCGTATACGGCACCCATCGTGAAGTGCAATAAAGTCAATCCGATGGAAGTCACAAATCGGTGGATGTACATGAAACTAAACTAGCATGTAAATTTGGAGTTTGGAAATGGCAGAAATGTAAAACATTGCTTCACCTTTGTTGCCTTGGATCTGACGTCTTTATATTATTGACGGCAACGTCTGGGGGGATCAAAATGCATTCCAACTTCCGATATGAAGATAGTACAAGTTATTGCTAATATTAAAAAATTCTATAACAGTTATTGTTTACCCGATAACTGCAGCAAGTGGACCAAACTGTTCCTCTGTATAACATTTCATATCTGTAGTAATATCACGGATCAATGTTGGCTCGTAGAAGTTACCGGGTTTCCTTTCACCCCCAACGACGACCTTGGCTCCATTTGATTTCGCATCAGTGACTAAAGACTCGATCTGATAAAAATAAATGACCAAAAATGTATGTAAAATAACCATACATTCTGATTTGTAGAATCCAAATCTCTCTCATTATTAGTCAGTAAATCAGTAACTTTACTGTTATACTACCATTCGGGTGCAAGAAGTCATACCAATAACATCTAGTTCATGTATGGTTGGGGTTTTTTTCAGGAACAAAGATATGATTATTCCACTTTTCTATCTAAATGTTTTAGGGTCTTGACAGTTGGTACATATTTTGAAAAAATACACGTTTTGCATGTTAGATATCGGCAAAGAATACCGGAGCGACAAAACAGAGGGGAAATGTCTACAAATTCGAAGTCTAGGGAAAAGGCAAAGTCAGGAGAATGGAACACAACAAACACCACAAGGTCAACTAAAAGAATAAACTAAAAAATGAGTGCCATGTCAACTGTCACGACTCCCCTGATACATGTAAATGCCATCCTGTTTCATACAGTAGACATAATATAAACTTTGCGTAATGTCCCCTCACATACTACCAGAACATATAAATACCTTGTCTACTGCACGCTGATTAATCATCGGACCTTGTGTTGACTTCGGATCAAATCCATCACCAATCCTTAATTCTCGATTCATTGCTTCTGCTAAAGTTGCCACAAATTTTTCATAAACAGACTCCTGAACCATAACTCTATTTGCACATATGCATGCCTAATACAAAATGTATAATGGATGTTACATGTGCAATCATGAGAAATACACTACAGCTGTAATAGTAAAAGACACATACATTTTCTTATTACAAACAAATTGAAAGATTTTTAAAATCAACTTTGTTTCTTTTTGCAATACGGGGCCTCGGTGGGCGAGTGGTCTAGGTAGTTCGTCGTGAGAACTAAGGACCACTAGCCTGTCAACACTGAGGTTGTAAGTGTGGCTGGGTGTGTTTGACTCCGATCCTAATTGACAAGGATTGCCAATTTTCCTACCGAAGGTCGGTGGTTTCACTCCGGGTACTCCGGCTTCCTCCACCAATAAAAACTGGCCGCCGCGAAATAACCAAATGTGCTGAAAATGGCGTAAAACTCCAACTAAACAAACAAAAATTGTTTGCAATGTTCGTTAATTCGTAATTTTATATCTATATTTAGTATTATTGGTTAAGACCGGAAATCTAAAACATAAAAATAACACACAAACCTGTCCTGTATTTCTGAATTTACTACCCATAAGCCCTGTTACTGCTTTATCAATGTCAGCTGATTCAAATACAATAAAAGGTGCATTCCCTCCATTTTCCAATGCTACCCTCTTAACAGTAGATGCTGATTCTTCCAAAAGTATCTTCAGAAATGTAGTAAACGTAATTATTTAAGGTAGGAACTACCTAAATGGGTTGTGTTTCAGATTTTTATAAAATTTTGCATGCAGATATAGTATGTTGGACCGCATCTGAATATCAAAAACATAATGTAGGCCACTTTGTGTTAATATCTCCTGAAATATGATGTTTCAAGTTTTGGCAAACAGATGCGTAAATACACTGAATGCACGTCGATATCGCTAAACAAAGTCAAATATTTAGACTTTAAATTATGATTTCTCCAAAAGCGGTTCTTAGACTCTCTTTTTTAAAATGATATATTACTGCCATTGAAATTCTCTTTTTATTGATATAAATTTTATTAGCCGTCACCAGATTTGTTTTTTTTTTTAATTGATAACTATATTTAGAGTTGAAAACAAGCATCAAAAGGCCAAAATAAGATTAACGTCGTCACGACGTCGCGATGAAAAATGTAGATTTTTAGTGTTTTTGCTTAAAGGACATATACAAGTAGTTGAAAGATTTCCACAGCGAAAACGAAGCTGGGAACCCTACATTTATTTAGTACCAATGAAACGGAAAAGATGACAGCAATAACATTCCAGTGATTTGTTTTCGAGAAATGACGATTTAAAGTGAAATTGTTAATTTTTTCGCCAGTTTTTATATGAAATCTACAGTAAAAATCCTTTATATTAAGGATTTGAAATCGACCTTATTGAAGAAATATAAAAGCAAAATATACAAATTTTTCGATCGGATATTCCAACTGCATGTAAAATTTTATAAAAATCCATAATTTAGCGGATTTAGGTACCTCCTACCTTATATTATTATTTAAACGATATTTCGGCTCGGTTTGCAAAGAATGACATTTAAGGTAGGCCAGATTTTACCAATTGATTTTTAAGGGTAAGGAGAGGCAAGGATAGAATTCGAATAATTCAAAAAGATCATACAAAATTTGGTGAAAAAATCAGACTTTAATATAAAAAGTCGAGCTTGAAAATTAGCTTGAATCTAAGAGTTGTGAAGCCAAAAAAGAAATGCGTCCGCAAAAGAGAGGAAAACACCCTGGAAAATTTGAACTATAAAACGGAATTCGGAATTACCCTTTGCACATCCTGAAAAAAATATATAATTAATACCCTTTAACGACGATTTTGAAACTATTCATCGCCATTGTGATCAGGTAAAGTCGTGTATTTCGATACAAGATTTGAAGATTGAATGAAGAATAGTTAGTTGTCCCTATTGTAACAATAGTTATTCATTAAATTATATAGTACGGAAAAATATCGTAGTTAGGTACATATATAGCCTTCTTACTTTTCCAACGGCAGTAGACCCTGTAAATGAGATTGCTTTGACTGTAGGACTTTTGCACAAGGTTTCCCCAACAAAACTGGAATTTTCTCGGCTACATGTTACAACGTTTAAAACGCCCGGAGGTAGTCCTGCTTCTTCTGCTAACTTCAAAAGACAAAATTCCATTTTATAAGAATTCTGACATTCAAGTTATCTTCTAAGCTACATGTGTAACAACCGAAATTGGACGCTTTCCTATTGTTTTTTTTCTAATTGTTTAAATGCTGTTCTATGTATATTTGTACCTTAATTCAATACTACGACAAAAAATATAATTTGTTTTCCTGGACGAATCAAATATTGAACTCAGACCCTGATGTTCTGGATGGAATTCTTGAATTTATTTGACATTAACATTTCACAAACACTACAACCGCAAACTTATTCTGTAAACATACGTAAGCGAAATGATAAAATTATTTAAATTTTGTAGATTACCGGAAACAGACTAGATGAAAACAGTATGTCGGGTTTGTTACCAAATAAAAATCCTATAATTATTTTGGAAGTAAACTCTAAACAGAAATGCCTGTCTTTATGTGGTTATGCCTTAGACAATTGGAACCTTTCAGATCATAGTTTTATGTTTATATTATATGCATGTATTTTATATTACTGTTGACTTTTATAACAAATCACTTTGGTTGACAAAGTTCTCTAATCTAATTTTCAGCTTTTAACCCGAAAAAGTCTCCGAAACACACGTCCATATAACAATCTTTTATTTCTTTACTATGTAATGAAAGGCTAGAATGTGATATATTATCTACATGTAACAATTACCTGACATAATGCTAAGGCAGAGTATGGTGTGTCTTCTGCAGGTTTCAATACTACTGTGCACCCAGCAGCTATTGCTGGACCTGCTTTCCTGGTTATCATAGCATGGGGGAAATTCCACTGAAAAATAAACTCTGAAGTGAATTACCTTTCATGTTTTTTTCTAGATTTATACCCACTGATCAAAGTTTAAAAGAAGAAGATCATGATCTGAAGTAGTAGTTTTTAGCATTCTCAAATCACTATTCTAGTCCACAAAAAAGTTTCCTCTCGTGTTAGGTGTAATTAATAATTTATGCAGATTAGCTATGTTAATCTTACGGAAACCTACCGGTGTAATCATTCCAGTAACTCCTATAGGTTGTTTTAAAACCAGCAGACGTTTTGATTTGACCGGAGATGGTATAATATCGCCGTACACACGCCTAGCTTCCTCTGTAAACCATTCCAGAAAACCAATACCATAATTTAATTCACCAATTGATTCCTGCAAAGGTTTCCCCTAGAAGGAAAAGAAAAAAAATATGTGGTATAAATTCCTAAAGCTGATGTTTTCCGATCAAAAAACTTAAAATTAATAGAAAAATGTTACAAAACAATAGTAATACATGTCATAAAATCTGTTCAAAATAAAAATTCTTGACATTTAGAAATTTTATTCTGGATTTTCACATCAAATTAGAAACTCGGATTTTCCTCAATAGAGAAGCGAGTTCTTATTTGGTGATTACATGGAAAACAAACTTCTGATTTTAAACGAAATATTTATTCTCAAAGGGGCATCATTTACCTTAAAAACATCGAGTGATTCCTATTTCGATAAACTTTATGCCTCATCAGCAGCTTAAAAATTGGATACCAGAAACATGTAACAATCCAAAACAAACCGATTCAAATGCCAACATGACCGGGAAGTGTAAAAAAGACAAGATTTTAGAGTCAGATCCTAAATAATTTCTTATTAGAAAGACCGATTTTCTACATTCATGGAAAGTGCCATAAATTTGAGCACATACATTCATTCATATTAAATATTTAGTGTATCTTTGTCAAACCATACAAGTCTTACCATCTCAACAGTTAAAATTTTAGCCAGGTCTTCTTTGTTTTGGTTACATAGATCAACCCATCGTCTCAGTATGACACTGCGTTCCTGAAATTGTCCCTAGAAACTGTAATTATATCATTCTGGCTAGATTTGTCAATTGAAAATTTCAATAGGTTTCTTTTTATTCAATTTGTTTTTGTAAGCCATTAAAGAAAACATTTACCAAAGAATTACTGTTTTAAAACACCACTTTATCTGTACACAAAAAATACATCAAATGAAGCTTAATAAAAATCTCATAAAGTAGTTAACCACAGAATAATTAAGCAATTTTTTGTATATCATTTTGGAATTTTGACAGTGTAAAGTAAATAACACTCCAGTTCCAAAGCCATTATTTTCTCCCTACGGATCTATATATATACGGTTAAGTTCATATAATTTTGAATACATTTTCATATGTTTATAACATTTTTTAACTTGATAATTATCCATCATATGACTACCTTAGCTGTTGTTTCTCTCCAGGATTCAAAAGCTTTAGAAGCATACTGTATTGCCTTCTCAGTATCTTTAGAATCCATGTCTGGAACACATCCTATTTTCTCCCCAGTGGATGGATTAAATACTACATAATAAAAAAAACCTTGAAAACATTCTTAAATTTGTTTATGTCAATGCCGTTTTTGAATGTGTCCTAAGTAAAAAAACTTGACATTCACTTGTCCTAACCCTTGCTTCTAATCAACAGTTCAAGGAGGAGAAACTGGGAAAGTCTACAGATACTGATTTCAGGCTGGATTTTATCTTTTGTAACGAATGTTCTTGTTGGAAATATATATATATTTTGGCAAATAAACTGAATATATAAAACCTTTAAAAAGTTTACCTACATGTAAATGGGATCTATTCAATGCTTACTATGATATACTTGCTGTATATATCCACATCTCTGGTTGTGTTATACAAGTTTATCCACATGTTTGACTGTATTATACAAGTACATCCATATCTTTGGATATTTTATAAATATACATCCAGATATTTGGCTATGTTAATATACAAGTATATCCGAACCTGTCGGGTTTTCGTTTGGAAGTGGCAGTAAATAAATGAATAATTTGAATAGCAATTATATTGACCATATATTTCCAAAGCACTCAGCCATGCATCAGAAAATGTATGTTAACTGACTAAAACATGTTGCCATATTACCGATATACATAGACAATAACAGTGCATTGACTTGAAATAAAATCGATATACGGATGAGGCTTAGAATCGGGTGAAAATGCGGGGGTATACCATTGATAGTCGTATAAAATTATTTAAAATAAAAGACATTTGGCTGCAAATGTTTTTTTCAACAATAAAAAATAAGTAACAAGAGAATAAATATTGACATTTTAGTCTAAATGATTGAAATCAGTTTGTTCATTTCAGTCCAGTCAATCAGGTCAAGTAGGTTTGTTACTGTCAGTGGCCGTATATCACTTGTAAATATACTGTCAACGCATTTTGACTGCTCAAATAGAATGATTGCAGTATAAACATGATAAATGCTTGTATAAATGTAAGTAGTTGCGGAGAAAATGAATATTGAAATAATTTTTAACCTGATATCCAAAGATTTTGCAACTAAAGGGTGAATTTTATATCTTTTGTTAACAGTGAAATATATGTAAATATGATGGCTGTTGGTTTGTAATTTAATACACGTTTAAATATTTCTTTAAACTGATAACCATGTACATGTAACTAAGCTTTGTATTTCTTACCATCAAAAGTCTTTCCATTTTCTGCATCACACCAATGTCCATTAATGTAAGCCTTATTGTGTATCAGCTTATGATATGTCCTGTTTGTATCACCCATAGTTCCTTTAAACCTTATGGATACAGATCGCAGAAATAAATGTCCGTAACGGCATAACATATGGAACTTCATCAATAACTCCCCCACGAAAATTAACGCATACTGCTAAAACTAAATACATTGAACATGTAATTACGTATATTTAACTCTCAGTCAATCCGTTTTACAAAAGCTATCTAGTACATTTATTTAATGTTTAAAAAATTTCAACTAACCAACGACACCAAAATTAAAATATTTTTCTGCAACATGAATTATTAGCTTTATTGAGTTATCCCGCTTTGACGGTGAAATACATATTGATTTAAATCTAAAACGTAAACAAATCAGTTTGTTGGTACGATTGACTTTTGAAATAAAATATCATTGTTTTAGTTTATATTAAGAAAAATTGGTTAACACCTCCGAACGACTTGCACATAACAAATTGACAAAACGAACCTGCAATACGGTGAATTTCTTCAACGATTCCTGATATAACAAATTTCTCTTGTTTTATTTTCAGTATGTGAATATTTAATAATATGAAAATATAAATTTAACGATATAAATATATACATATATAACATATATCTATATATATTTAAAATTCACAAACTATCCAAATACAATATTCTTACTCACCTGGTTTGAAGATCTAATTGTCCTCAATAATGACCTGTGCGTGTGTACACATTATATACATAAGTTTACATTTTAAGTATTATTCATACCAATAAGAGCGTATGTGGTTAAAAAATTTAAACGCTTAATTAGCAACCATTTTTTTAAAGGGAGGTTAGAGCTTGGGGTTGGTGGGGGGGGGACACTAATAATACATATCGGCGATCTTTGGACTGCTTTCTTTGTCCCCACCCCCTCCTCCAAAAAAAAAAAAAAAAGAAAAGAAAAAAAATCAATTGGTTTCTCACCAGTTATCAGCCGATTTAATATTGCAAAGAATTTTATTCTATATATATATTAGTTTTTATATTATCTAAACGTTTTTTTCCCCTTAAATGTCTATCCCGTGATTTAAAGAACAACCATGGATTATTAAGAATTTTAAAAAAAGCTAGGTGGCCTAAAACAGAAAAGGCAGGATTAAGAACAAATGTAATCTTGAATCAGATCAAACGTAATATGTGTGCAAAACGTTTTGAATTAACTGTACGATCTTTCTTTCCCTTCCTATTTATATAGGATTCCTTTCCTATTTCAATGACCATTTTGCGATTTTATTTCATCGGTTCACCGGTTTTTTGGTGGGGGTCCATGTTGTTCATATGTTTTAGCTTTTAATTGAAGTGTTTGTATTGTTTTGGTCTTGTCTTCGTTATTCTCCGGTGTTTGTCTGTTATTTTCGGTTTTTCCCTACTTAATTCTAATATCCCTTTGGTATTTCTTGACTTCATATTTAAGAAATTCTGTGAAAAAACGAGTATCCAAGACTATCTGGTCTTGAGTTTGCTGTTTTTTGAAAGTCATATAACGAGGTTGGCATAATATCAGTTTTTTGAAAGTCATATAACGAGGTTGGCATAATATCAGTTGTCTCTTGAAAAGGCATGTATCTAATTTCCAATTTGAAGACATGACCTCACATGGCAAACTATCTTTCTGTGACTGAATAATCAACAAAAAGAAACTTCAGAATAAAATAAAGTCTATCCAAAATGAAGGAAAATACCTAAGTGTAAATAAAAATTCAGGCAATTATGTGCTGGGAAACAAGTTTTTAGTGTCACAGATAAATGAGAAAATTCCATTGTCTCTCATTGAAAACTGAATTCTTGCTCCTTAAAACACTAATTATATGTAAACGAGGAAAAATTAAAAGCTCAAGCCCAACAACGCAAAAAGAAAAACGATAACTAATTTTATATAAATTAAATAATCGCTCACCTGTATAATCTTAAAAACGCTACTGATAAAAATAGATTATTACATTGCATTTTTTCATATCAGATGTTTTATCAGTTCTATGTCATGGTATCAGCCCGAGAGCCGCCAGGCTCGATGGTTGATATATGACAGAGGGCTGATAAAGCATCTGATATGAAAGATGCCATATAAGGATCTTTTTATCATATACTTCCAACTGTAGTCACTTTTGTATTAATATAAGTCTTGTTGGTTTAAAATAAGAGGATGTTTCTTATTGTAATATCATGCTGTTGGCACGGCCAATGATGCGAGCACAGCTGAATAGCCCTTTTCAGAAACTCATTTCCGGTATCACGATCCTGACTCTAAACGATTTGATTCAAGTTATTTCCCTCACTTTACTTACTTCCGTTTCCGGCGAACGAAACTTTTTACAGCTTTTTTATGTAGCACAATAGGGCTGCACCCATTAAACAAAGACCCATATGCAGAAAATGCATATGCTCTTATAGCGCTCGCTATAATTATTTTGTTGCCTTTGGCATTTTCCCCATATTCACTTTGTACGGTAATATACAAAAATGTAGATGAACCACAACATCACTGCACCTAAGGGAAAGGCATGTAAAAATACTTATTTTAATTAATATTTTCAAATTCAGTAGCAGAAACAATTGCTAATATGAAAAACGGAGATATTGTCAAATGATATCAGTGGCAAATTTTCCCTTGAAATTCAATACCTGAAAAATTACCATCAATTATATAAAATCTTGATTTTAAATGAATGTGACAATTGTTAGTCTACCTTTTATTTTTCTAAAATGTCTTAATATTTTAAGAGAGCATATTTTTCATTTTCTTTGTGAAACTGTTTTGTTTTACGTAAAATATGAGGTCATTAGAAACAAATGTGACCCTGCTGGATTTTTATAGCTTTGTTTCCAAAAGTTTGAACCTTTTTAAACTTGAATTTTAGGACATACCTTTTTGTTACTTGAAGTTTACAGTATTGTAATAAAGTCCTGCGTTTTTCAGCAAGGAATCGATAACTTTAGTTAAACATATTTTATTCAGAAAAAAATCTGACAGGATCAGACAGCAGGCTAATGCCTATATAAGTCCTCTCCATACAAAGTTCAAGGCAACATGCAACATATAAATAACAACATAATGACATCATACATTTGACCCCAGAGCGAGATAATTCAATTCATTAAAGTGGAAATAACATTTTTAAACCAATGCATGATTTGTAAATTTAATTGAATATTTAAAGCGACTTTAAACAGTTTCAGTGTCAAGTAAGAATCATAGTAACAGCCAAATTTGTTACCTTTAAAAAAATATGTTTGATTGAAAGTTTTAGAACACTCAACTTAAATATTAAAATGGTTTTGTATATTATAATCAAATTTACAAAAGTTTTTTTAATGCTCAATATTTCAGTTTTGTAATAGAACTATAAATCATTACCAAAATTAATACATAAAACATCTTAACAGTACATATATTTATAATCAAGTCTGTCAATAGTCCACAATTTTATAATATTTGTCTCACATTAGGAAAATCTTTTACTATTTTTTATGAAACCATGAACAGCATATACCAACTTTTCATTATCAGAATAATTAATTTGATCATTTACATAAGGAATATTTTGAATGCTAAAGTCAATATTAAGTTCTGCACAAACGTTCTGCAGCGACCGTCTATGAAAATCAAATAAGGGACAAAATAGGAAAAAATGTTTAACACCTTCAACTTGATCTCCACAGTGTACACAGTTTGCATTGTCATAAAAGTGATGATGGAGCAAGTGTTTATTTTCATTTAAATAACCAATGTTGTACTAATCAGGTGTCTTCTGAAGACATTTACCTGATTATCAAGACACCCAAAATAGACTGAATGGTTTATAAAATTTCTCCTAAAAAACATTGATGATTATGTCTTAGATGGATTGAACTTAATGGCCAATTTTTTGCACCAATTAGATATATGTGATAAATCAGTTGTTACTCTGTCTGCAGCCTGAATATAGTCATCAATGTCTATGATGACAACAGAGATATATCATCAGAAAAAAGTTTAATATGACATCCTATGCCATCTACTTTGTCATAATATAAATAAGGAATAAGAATCCATCTAAAACAACTTTTTGTTTTCTATCACTGAGGTAGTCTGATATCCAATTAAATAAATTGCCTTGGATTCCATTTTTTTGTAATTTTAATAGAAATCCGCTGTGCCAAACTCTGTCAAAAGCCTTTGATATTTCGCAAACAACAAAGCGAACATCTTTTCCCACATCTAGATTGCTGATAACAGTATTATAAATATCCAATAACCGGTAGACAGTTGAATCTCTAGGCATAAACCCCGACTGGTGTTCCGTTATAATGTGATGTTCAAGAACATAGTTATACATATGCTTAACAATGATTTTTTCCATCGCCTTACATAAAACACAAGTCAAAGAAATTGGATGATAATTAGAAACTTCAGATGCAGAATCGATAATTTTCTCAACTCATTATTTTTTTCATTCCAATTTGTCAAGATATTTAAATCACATGTAGTTTTTCTGGTTTCGTTTGCATTTTTCATAGAATTTGTGATTGCGACTGGTCGTCTGCAGTATCCGCAGTTTATATAATAATGCTACTTTTCCGAAAATGATCGAAGAAGCATGTGATAAAGTTTCCGAACATTGGCGAAGAGCTATGTGCTCAATTCCGGAAGTTGCTTTATCGGCCCTCTAAAAAAGCTTTATCAGTCCGATTGAGTATTCTTACGAAAATTATTAGTTTATCGACTATTTGCGCAGTTTTATCGCAAGGTAAAATTAAGTATTTATTTTCAATAAGTATATGATAAATGAAATTAATCACATTTATTCTTGCAATATAAGTAATAAACTGGATAATGGAAATAATAATAATATACCAATTAATTAGCGACATTCCATCCACATACCTTCAGACTAAAACAAAATAAAATAGCACATAGAATTAACAGAGACTCAGGATAGTCTGACTTGGTTCGGACATTTAGCAATGGTGGGCTTAAACGGGTTTAGTTGGTACCCAAACCTCTCCTTTTTTATCCACACCCTCTATACATACTATATAAGCCGATGCAATATTATAACAAGTCATAAGGTAAAGCTAGCCAAATTAAATATTTATAATACCGAGGTGGCAGCTACATGTAGCTGGAAATGATGAAATTGGTTGAAAGGTACACAATTTGGTACTATATCTAATTAATGTGTCCAAAGCTGCATACAGTCGAACTTTTAAAGAAATATCATTTGTACAACAGAAATTTCTACATGAGAGGAACATTATATATAAGTTTCCATTACAGTAATATTACACTTCGTGAAATTCCGAGGAATATTTCAAGCAAAATTTTGAAATCATCAAATGCAGTTATCAGTAAATTTCCTTTTCTATCAGTAATATATTTCTAAACAAAATCTGAACTGATGTCAATGATAATCTGAAATAATATCGTAAAGTAAACCTACACATCCTACGTTCTATTAATGTATTAAAACAAGAGTAAATACATGTAATACTGATACCAAATATTTTTCTTTAAGTTTATTTAATATTCATAAGTAGGTCATGCAAAATATAAAGATACATGTATAGACATGTATAGATAGTATCTTTCTAACAGAAATATTAGAAATTGGCATGTAAATTTAACAGTCTTGGTATGAATTTTGTTCATTTGAATAATAATTATAACGTGTTATTAAGCAAATTGAAAATAATTGTTTTGATAGTTTTAAACAACAGTGGTATAATGATATAAATTCAAATGATAGTAATAAATTGCCAATCAATAGACTTTTTAAAACTTCTTTTGATGTTGAAAGTTATTTAAAGCATATTATGCCTCGTAAATACAGCTGTTGCAAAATTCCGGTGTGATGTGGCACCTTTGAATATTGAAACTGGTAGATATGAGAATATATTGTGACAACTCGAGTATGTTTTAATGGGAATATTGAGGATGAGAAACATGTACTGTTGAATTGTCCAATATATGCTTTTCATGTTGATAACAATTTTATTATTTGATCTGATGACAATAAGTTTGTTTTTATCTTTGGTAACGAAAATGCATTATTTTACAGCCAGGGTCTGAAACGAGGTTCTAATGAAAAGGAGAACTGTTTTGTATTCATGATATTTGTAATACTAATGTTTTAACAATAGTCTCTCATAACTCTTAAATGTATATTTGTTGTGACATTTTATATGAATTAATGTTTTTACATTGTAAGAAGTTAGACTTTAATAAAGTATTTTTTGTTGTTGTTGGGAAAACGGAAGGTATTTTAAATAACAAATTTAGCTAATTCTACATATAAAGCATGAAAGTGTCTTCTTTCCTTCAGTCTCTAATTCCTCATATTAATGTTGTCAGTTTGTAGAAAATACAGCAACTATAAAAGTATAATAAATGTCAATAAGTAACTTTTTAAATGACCATGTGTCAATAACAATAAGATAACAATATATAAATCTCAGCGTTAGGTGGACAGCAAGAAGCTTTCAGTAATACAAAATAGCATAAGCACTAACGAGCTCAAGGCAACATCTCGCTCTATAATGTTTTTAGGCTTAGCAGAAGTTCAAACTAATTTGTTTCATTTGTGTCGGATTTAATGCGTTAATAGTTTACAATGCAAAAACAAGCACAAACGATGTATGAAAATTGAAAAAAAATGTAAGGGAAATTTCATGCTGATTTTTTTATTGCGTTTGTTTGTTTGTTTTAAACCCTAAATGTTATTTACATCTTCACACATTATTTTATATAGGCTTAGGCACGTGATAATCCTTGTAGAATGTATATGTCTAACTTGTGAGTACCTCTGCAGTGATCTTCATCTTCATCACTTCCGTCTATACAATGTTGCCGATGTCCGTCACACAATGATTCCACTGGGAAACAGTGAATGCCATCCCGACATTTAGCATGGCCAGTGGGACATTTTTGTTCTGTAAAGTAAAATATACACATAAATTACAGGTACTTGGTCCTGTCAATACAGTGGTCCACTTTATTATTTGATAGATCAGCAGCAAGGTATTTATCGGTCATTTTACCATGTCTTGGTTCGACTCAATTTTTGTCACTATACAAGACAAATAAGAATTGGACTTAACTTGGCTACATTGTCTCTCTAAATATTTTTTCTAGTTAATTAAAACATTCATTTTTGTCGTCTGAAGCTGCTCCCAAACACTTTGGAAATATACATATTGATTTGGGGTGAGGGGGGGGGGTGGCTTTTTAATATTACAGTCACTGAGCACAATTCTTCCTTTGACGGAATATGCATATCTGCGCGCAAATTAAGAGGTTTAACTTTTTTATTAGTCCGAGATTCATCTGAAATCCAATTTGCTTAAGTGGTGGGACGTTAGAGCGCACTCCATACATGAAACTGGAAAATATTGCAAAGAACAATTTACAATGTTTTCACAAATCTTAAAAAAAAACAAATACAAACAAACAACAAAACATAAAGTTAACATGAATCTCTTTAAGAAAGACATTGTTGAAAAATGTATATAAGTAATGATAATGTATTAGAAAAACACAGTCTAATTTATTTATATTACTTATATAACTATAATTTTAATTCATTTTTGTTACAAATGAGAATTTCACACTATTTAGAATACTTACGTCTGCAGAAATCGCTATCTTCATCACTCCTGTCGGCACAGTTATAGATAGTATAAATTTCATTACTGTCACATAGCCCCGACAATGGAGAGCAGTGAACATCGTCTCTACATTTGACATGATCTGCAGGGCAACTCTGTTCTATAACAAATTGTTTTTAAATGTGTTTTACTATTCAGTTTCTCGTATATAAAAAAAAACCAAATATATGCTGTTCGAATACTGATTACTATCAGAAGTATTGACAATGAACGTCGACTAAAGTTTAAATGGTTTTTTTTTTAACTGAGGTTATGACATACTGGACAAAGCCTTTATATCAAATATATATACTAGGCACCTGTGATGGATCACGAAAGCGCAATCCGGAGAGCTGCCTAGTTAATTCCTAGGGGAGAGCCTCTCGCTGGAGATTTGTAAGGTCAAAATACCTTGGGCGATATTTGATACATCGTTAAACTTAATATAAATTGATTTTGGACCAAAAAGAAATAGTTTGTATTATTTAAAAAATTAAAGAAATAAGGCTTATTGATTGTCGATTAGAATATTTTTGTGAAATTTAAGATACCACATACATGTAAGTGATGCAAATAAATAATGCTGATTAAATTTTGTTGACTATATTTGGAGTGAATGCTTACGTCTGCAGAAATCGTTATCTTCATCACTAATGTCGGCACAGTCATAGACCGTAAACCTTTCATTACTGTCACAAAGTCCCGACAATGGAAAGCAATGAATATCGTCTCTACATTTGGCATGATCTGCAGGGCAACTCTGTTCTGTAACAAATTCGTTGAGAACATACGATATAATTAATTACGCCTTGCAAACAAATCCTGGATTCTGATTTGGTAATTGCTGGTGTATTTCTGGCATATCTTCGCAATTTCTATAAACTTCACCTGGATATACACTATTTTCCGCTCTACCGGGGTATGTGCAAAAACCTATATACACTTTTTACCCTGGATAAACATTTTGTACCCTCGTGAGCCTTAGCGCGTGAAAATTCAACTCGGAACTCTTCGAGTGAGATCTTTCTTCGTAAGATATACAATATACATAAGTTGTTGCGAAATTTAAATAAAACAAAATTTCGGTTGTTGTAGACGTAGGCAGCGTCCTCCAAAGATTTGGTAAAGCAGTACTTTTTTTCATTTCATTCACTGCATGAACATCACGTGTACGTTCTTCAATTTATATCTTCTTGACATTCGGTGTGATATAGAATGATTGGGAGGGGTTTATGCAAAACAATAACAGTCTCGAAACTGGTAGTTTTTACATATACGCCTCCCAGCTATTCTATATCATTTCAGTATTCCACTACTTTTATTTACAAAAAAGACAATATGCTGTTCAGATACGATTGAAAATTACTATGAATTACGTCAATGAAAACTTAATATGATTGAAGAAATGAGGTTATGAATTAATACCATATGAATAAAAGTATCTTGCTACAGACCATGTGAAAGAAGGGGTATGGTGATATCCCTACGTGAACTTAAAAAAAGTTCACACCTGCAAAACTTGTTTTTCCATCACATTTAATTCAAACCGTTTAGAAAACAATTGAACATATGACGTGATAAAGTTTCTTAAATTATTGGAAATGCTTACCTTTACAGAAATCTGGGTCCTCATCACTCCTGTCAGCACAGTTATAGACAACAAAGTTTTCATTGCTATCACATAGACCCGACAATGGAAAGCAGTGAACGCCGTCTCTACATTTAGCATAATCTGTCGGACAACTTTGTCCTATAACAAATCAGGTAAGAATATACAACAATTCTACTGCTTGCATATTTGTTTCGCAAAAATGGCGTAATAGATACAGAATAAAAAAGGAAATTACAATACCAAGAAAAAACTTGCGCAAAGATTAAATATTTAAAGAACCTATGTTATGAATTTATGTCGTACCAATAAAGTTAAACAGCTAAAGACAATACCCCTACATAAACTTGATAAAGATTAAACAAAGCAACAACACTTTTCATGCCGTTTCAACATCACATATAACCCAGCGTCTAGAAATGTCACGTCAACAGTTTACTTCTATGTCAACAAATGTTGATGCTTACCTCTACAGAAATCTGGGTCCTCGTCACTTTTGTCTAAGCAGTTATACACCGTATATCTTTCATTACTATCACACAGTCCGGACAATGGAAAGCAATGAATTCCGTCTTTACATTTGGCATGATCTGCAGGACATCTTTGTTCTATAACAAATCGTTAAAGTGAATCTGTAATTCTATAGGGCCTTGCAAAATCAAAATTTAATAATCCAAATTAAAAATTACAAAGGTTGCTATTGAAAAGGCAATTCCACATAACATTATTTTTCATTATGTCGAAGACTACAAAAATGCAAAACATAAATAATGTATACTTCTGAGTCAGCTGGATAGTGTTTATCATTATTCGCACTCCTAGTGAATGGATTTTTTAATGTAACGTGTAGCGTTATCTAGGTCTTCCCTTTCTGAAAACTTTACAAAATGTATGTCACCCCAATTTGTTTCTGCTTTGCCGCATTAATGAATTCGTTTTTTTCTGACTTGATGGCACAGATTTTCATCCATATGTTTCTATTCGTTTACCTACAATTTCGGATTTGGTAGATGTAACATTTTAGTATAAGTGTTAGCTTTAATTTTTTTATGACAAAATACCAAATATTGATTAGATTTTAAAACATTGAGAAGCTGTGATATCACCTTTTGGTCATTTTGGGTTGATGTATTTTTCTTCAGCTTTACTGATTCGACTAAATATGTCGATAAATACATATATATTGCGTCAAAACTGGTATAATAGACGATGGCTCTGCCGGTAGAATATAGTATTGCGAGCTCATTTGCAAACATGTAGATCTATGGGTGTGCTGTTCCTTGCCTTAAAATGGATTCTTATTTACTATAAAAAGTTTGGAAACTTCAGAAACTAGAAGATAACTCCGGTATGGTTTTGATTTTTTACCTGAATTTTTTTTATAATTTTATATTTGAATCTACTCTTCAGGATCTTAATAGCATTCTTCCCAAATTTGTCCATGCATCGCATGCTTTGTTCAAATAAGCCTATGAATTGAAATCAATATCAGAATGTTTGATAAAGGAAAATTTTCATTTTACTTCTTTCATATTAATCTCTACTGGATTTGCGATATAGAAATTAGTAGGAAAGTTTGGACCAATTTATATCAATATCATATAGAAATGCATTTTTTTGGTCAAAATGTGCGTCCATTCCAAACTTCTGCTCCCAACTTAAGTGCCAATTGGCTGAGTAGTTTCAGACGAGAAGATTTTTGAGTGAATTTCCCTTAGCGTCCTATGTTAAACTAAGTTTGGCTGTGGCGGCCATCTCGGTCCACAGTCAACGAAATTGGACATATTTCTGAAAAGAGGACCTCCTAAGGACCATTGCTACAAAGTCTAGTTCCAATGGTCAAGTGGTTTCAGACAAGAAGATTTTTCAATGAATTTTCACATAGGGACCTATGTTAAACTACGTTCGGCTTTAGCGGCCGTACTGGTTTACAGTCCCGGTCATCAGACAAATTTCTGACAGAGGACCATCTCAGGACCATTGCTGCCAATTGGTCAAGTGGTTTCAGACAAGAATATTTTTCAATGAATTTTCCCATAGGGTCCTATGTTAAACTAAGTTTGGCTGTGGCAGCCATCTTAGTTAACAGTCCGGGTCATCGGACATATTTCTGAAAGAGAACCTCCTAGGGACCATTACTGCCAAGTTTGGTTTCAATTGGCGTTGTAATTTGATGAAAGAAGATTTTTTAAATTCATCCCCCTTTTTTCTATTTTTAGTAACAGCAGCCATGTTCTTGAAGGTCGGGGATGCCGGATATAAATTTGAAGGGGGCCACCCAAGGACCATCCCACCAAAGTTTGGTCCCAATTGGCACAGTTGTTTCAACGGAGAAGATCTTTAAAGGAAAGTTTACGCTGGATGCCTTGCTCATGTTGACTTATTTGTAGATCTTATTTTGATGAACATTTTTGCTGTTTACAGTTTGTGTTTATCTATAATAATATTCAAGATAATAACCTAAAACTGCAAACTTTCCTTAAAATTAACAATTCAGGGGCAATAACCCAACAAAGGGTTGACCGATTCGTCTGAAAATTTCATGGCAGGTAGATCTTGACCTGATAAACATTTTTACCCCATGTCAGTATTGCTCTAAATGCTTTAGTTTTTTGAAATATAATACAAAAACTGCGGTTTACCCCTATGCTCTATTTTTAGTCATGTCGGCCATGTTGGTTGGCAGGCGGGGTCATCGGACATATTTTTTAAACTAGATACCCTAATGATGCTTCTGGCTAAGTTTGGTTCCATTTGGCCCAGTAGTTTCAGAGGAGAAGATTTTTGTAAAAGTTAACGGACGACGACGGACGACGCCGGACGACGGACGACGGACGACGGACGCCAAGTGATGAGAGTAGCTCACTTAACCTTTTGGGTCAGGTGAGCTATAAATGAGTGAATTCACTAAATAACAATCTCAAAGGACAACGCAAAACCTTGAGAGAGCAAACAAAAAATAACACATATAGAGAATTATTTAAAGAACGCCATGCCCCTCCACCTGCCCCACGAAAAAGGCCATGTAAACTAAACACTCGATATAATCAGTTTTACGTCGTATATTTACATTTAATGTTCGATAATTTATGAAACTACGGTTTTAAATTTGTTGTATTCAAAACCTCCAAATATATATATAACAATGTGTGTGTTAAAAGTTTACCATGCCACTTTACCATGATAAAAATATTTATGTATTTTTGTGGTGATAATTCTAGAAAATCTTCGATACTCATGGGTCCAGTTTGCACAATTATTTAACCGTTATATTCGCAATGACCATTTAATGGGAAACAGTGGATGTCATCTCTACATTTAAATTTGCGTGATCGGAAAATAACCTGAGATGAAGCTGCTATATTTTGGTCATCCTGCAGTCAATTGTATAGCCATTTTGTTTTATGGTGTAAGGCTTGGCAATGAAGGAAATTAGTAAATTCAAGGCTCTCAGCTTTTGTAAAAAAAAAACATCAATACTTTCCGAAATGGGCAAAAATGTAAAAAAAGAACGCATTGATTCCACGCACAAATACTAAAAAGAAAACCATAGGTTGTGAGTGCTGCTAAAAAAATTACAGGCTACGCTGTTGTTTCCTTCAACTCGATCCCCTTTCCAAAAAAAGAAAAATTGTTTCCCCAACAAACCTCTACAGAACTCCGGATCTTCGTCACTCCTGTCGGGACAGTTGTAAATGGTATATCTCTCATTACTATCACAGAGGCCAGATAAGGGAAAACAATGGATGCCATCTCTACATTTTGCATAATCCACAGGACATTCCTGTTCTGAATAGAATGATTAAAATACATTAATTTTTACAGGAATATTCTAAATTTGTAAAAGTATGGTCTAACTTGTTTAACTGCGAATTTTTCAAGATTTATGCACGAGCTTTTTCGTATCGGCTCTGGTATCAACCCCAAATCTTTGTATCGACCCTCGTTTTCGGATCAGCCTTGATATCAATCCGAAATCTGTGTTTCGACCCTTGTTTTCGTATCAGCCTTGATATCAACCCGAAATCCGTGTATTGACCCTCGTTTTCATATCAGTCTTGTATCAACCCGAGATCTTTGTATCGACCCTCGTTTTCATATCAGCCTTGATATCAACGCGAGACCTTTGTATTGACCCTCGTTTTCGTATCGGCCTAGATATAATCAATAAAACATGTTATATGTCTTATGATACCAAGGCCATTATGAAAATGGTCAAGTAGGATGATAGACATGGACGATATGACAAGGAAATGCACATTACTATAATTTACAAATACATGTATGTATAATTCAGTTACATCCAAAAATGTACATCTACAGAGCAGTTTCCCAAAACAGAAACCCAGAAGATCTGTCAACAAGTAAAAATTACCATGAATTTAAATCTCACCTTGACAAAATTCAGGATCCTCGTCGCTACCATCTTTACAGCTTAGCAACCTTCCATCACATAGAGATGAAAGATGAAAACATTGGATACCATTTCTACACCTAGCATAGTCCTTAGGACAATTTGGTACTGAAAATGAATTTATGCACGTTTTATTGGAAGGCATCTAATTTACCCGACCATACCCATCCGTCCACCCTATTAAAGTAGCAGTCAAAGTTGTTTCCCCTGTGTGTCCCATCCCAATCCTATTTGAATGATACAGAGAATTTATATTAATATTATATTTATTTTAAATCATATTGATAATTTATATTCTGATCACAACAAGGTCATGAAGGTAGAGACGACCATGCTTTGTTCTCGTTCTATATCAAAAAGATCTGTAACATACTGATACATGTAAATACTGGACAGAACATGAACTTTAAACTACAAGAAGCACCTGAGACAGGGTTCATTGGATTACATGTATTTGTTAACACAAACTCACACACGCATGTGACAAATAAACACACTTTTATACATGTAACTGTTGTTCATCAGGGACACTGGATTGCATATATACAGGATAAAAGAGCAAAAAATAAACAGTGCCTTTGTTCCCTTATTGTACAGACAATATTACCTGAAGTGTGAATGTTTGATGTGGCTTGAAAAGTGTAATTAACTGTCATTAGAAACGGAACGTATTCCATTCTTTTACCTGCAAATATATATAATAGTGTTATTCTTTATCAGAAAAGATCAACAATGAAACAGCAACCAGAGAGCAAAATGACATCTTCGTCCAAACCATAACACAAAAGATAAATGTGTATATATATATGGCAAGAAACAAACAACATAAAAGAGTAAATATCATAATAGTCTGACTTGGAAGAAAAAAACTGATTTGTATTGTTAGATAGTTTTATTACCACCGCATCATATCTGCTATCCATCTATCTAGTGAGGAAAACAAAATCCGAAAAACTAAATGAAAAAGGATGATATCCAACAATATGATCAATAAATAGAACAATAAAACGTATCGTGATCAACTATTGTAGGTTAAGCGTGTAAGAATGGTCAGTATTTCAGTTTCGCATGACTTCCTTATCAAATCGATATTTCATACGTTCCTAAGAATTACATTTGTTCATAAAGTAATATTATTTAAGAACACTGATATTTTCCAAAGTAAATGAAACATTAGATTTAGGTTAAAATGACCTAATCATTGCTAATTATGATTGGATCCGGTCAGATTCCCCCATATGTATCCCTATACCGATTTACATTATTTTAGATTTTGTAATACGTGTACTCGACGAATACTCTCAGAGGTAAATTGTAGACCAATGTTCGATAGGATGTGGTCAGACTCACTCATTTGCACCTCCATACCAATTCTAGATCAAACCGGATTGCCAAATTAGGTCGTTCAATGTGGATAAGGGAAACCCTCTCGTTCGGGTTCAGATATTTCTTGCATGTTGAAGCCTATCCTGTACTTTTCAAGAAAGAAGATTAAATTATCCGTCCCCATCTAACTCTCTACAGTCCCTTATGCCCTTTATATCCCCTTCTATCCCATTTCCGGAAAAAGTTGATCGCATTTGTTTTCTTCCCGAAAATGTATATAATATTTGCAGCAAGAACAACTAATATGTTCCTTTTACATTTTTTTTTTGTTTAAATTTTACTGATTATTTTTATTTTTGGTTTATCTTTAAACTTTTCAACATTTACGAAGTTACTTAATTTTCTAATAACTTTTTGTAACTTTCTGATAAAGGTTTTTTAATTTTTCCATATGGAGATTATATTTGATGTTTCAGCATACCTGAAATGATATTTCCATGTGCAGGAAAAGTGTATCATGAGACATCATATTGAAAAAAAAATATTCTACTAACCTCGCGTCTGCAACTCTTGTATCACATCAAAATAAAATGAACATAATGTCACGTTTCAAACATTTATATTCTTTTAATCATGCGTATGATTATATGAAATTGAAGATAATTGATTAAATAATTATTTTATTTGATAATTTCACTAAATTGAAAGTCCCAATTATGTTTTTCCCATCTGTCACGAATTACAAAATATAATTACATTTTTACATTCTAATGTTTAAATTCTTAGGGAAATTAACAATTTTATAAAGAATTCGTTTTGGATTAAGCATATTTATATCATTTCTACACTTGTAAATTTGTTTTCTAAATAGTATTTTTATTAAACACAGATTAACTGCGGAAATTTGACAGCACAAATTAGTCTTTTATAAAAACAAGGCATTTTGTCTTCTATGGAAATTTTGTTCTACACTTAAATTCATAAATTCCCATCTTACTTCAACGACCATTTCATTGACTGGGAAATTAACATTCTTGTTAGATGATTTATTCCGCTTTTTTGTTGGCATAAATATTCATTTGCTTACTAGATATTTCCATATTGTTTCTATTTACATTATGTTCATATATTTAGCACTGCAGAATATAATGCTTGACCAATATCGCCTTTTAAAAACTTCACATTTCAGGAAATTCTTTTGAAAACGCAATGTTTATGATGAGAGATGAGATGTTTTATTAACGACTAAAAATAGATACGGGAATCATGACATCTATGGCACGATGACGCTGACTTAGTAACGCGATTCATTTGCTAATTACATGTACTTTGAATCTAACGTTCATCACCATGTAAAAATTGAACACAGTATCTTATACTAAATGTATCTATAATACTAAATTTACGAAATAGCCGAATAGGCGGCAAAACTCGTGGTTCAAAATAAACGATGTATGGTTCAGATTATAAAGGTTATTATTGGATTTGACAATCTGCATTTATAAATTTAAACTGCAGTTTTGTTTATGTGTAAATGGAATTTGTACACTTTTCGGATATGAATTCTCCCAACATATCCCTTAGAAGGTTCTCGAATGCATCATTTTAACACATTGATTTAAATAAACAAGTATGCACATATTTTAAATCTTTTTCTGTTTGAAATTACGGAAGAAGAATAAAACAAATTAAAAATATTCTCCTTCGAGTGGGATGTTTCCGCTTCATGTATTCAGGATTGTTTTTCTACAATAACGCAATTTCTCCTAACTGTAAAGGTTATTTATGAACTTTGAAGATTATGGAGAAGTAAGGTAACGTTCAGAGGAATTCCTAACTTATAGTTGTTTTTTTTTTTTGGATTTCTCGGAGGTTTACATTATTTGTCATGTGACCTATCTAAATATATCTCTACCATGCAATTCACTGTAAGCCGTAGATAAACATATTTTTAACAAATGGTAATCTTTATCATTAATGACGAAATTTATCTCGGACATCTTTGATAAATATAAACGTGGACAGCACACGCAGCCATACACTAAAAATGCTTTTATCGTCTGATTATAGGATATATTTGTGAAATTAAGCCTCGCTGCCCTGCCCATGATGACAATGGAACAATTGGAACAATTATTTTCCAAAAATATGCTCTACCTAACTCACAGCATCTTTTGAAAAATTCATCCGCCACTAAGGAAATGTTTACATCTACAATTTCATTTTCATATTTATTCTGAAGGAAAAAGGTAATGCATTATGAAATGTGTATTTAATGAAAGCTTTTCATCAAGTTCCAGTTCAGAATTAATTGTAACAATAAAAATATTGACAATTTATTTAGTTGTGTTTTCGTCATAGATTTTGACTTTGATGGAACCTTAAGGTCCATTTTGGTAATTCTACGTGGCATACAGTCTACTTCATCACACAGGCGCTTGGGTACAGGTTGGTGTATTGAAATTATGTGTATTTGTGTAATAAAATCGTTATTTCTTTATTTGACAACATATGATACCATAATACGCATGTCCGACCTAGTTTTTAGTCATTTTAACATGTTTGATACAATCCCTTGTTTGTGTATCTATATATTATTTCCACAAGGCCACTCACTCGACGCCATTTTGTTTACATATAAATATTCATAAAACTTGACCTACCTGAGTTCATAGGGCAATTGCACTGTAAAAACGTGCTTCTCTATCCAACGTATGTTATTCCCAGTTCCAGTAGATGTAGTTGATATTGTCCATAACACTTATTGTCCGTGACAAGTATATTAAACACATTAAATCCATGATTTCATGACTAAATTTTATCAATTTGAATTTCCGTGGACGGAAGTAGCGGTAAAAACTCTAAGGGACATCATTCGTTTCCCGCGATTTTTCGAGGTTCTTCGGACGTTATTATCTGAAACGAATAAAAGATACCGGTGAGTTTCGATTGTAAATTATTTGGCGCAAAATACAATTTGTCCAATTTGTTGGAGAAAAAATAAGTTGACATGGAAGATTTAGCTACGGAAGAAGAAATCAACAAAGATAACATTGTTTCTTGGTAATTGTAATGGCTTCAACTGTAGAATGTATAACATAATACCAAATTTGAGAAATGAAATTTACAAAAAAAAAAAAAAAAAAAAAAAAAAAAAACATATAATAGGGAGAGTCCACTACATCATAGTACGTATTTATTTCAATATTTCTATTGTAATTTCAATTAAAATATATACTACTTTAACACCTAAATCATACTTCTGTAAAATCATTTATATAAAATGATTGTGAATCCCCCCCCCCCCCCAACAAACACACATCTTAAGTTATAACTAAATATGCTTTGATAAAATTCAAATTGAATGTTTGAATTTTCCTTTATGGATATGAGCATGCCAAACAATATGAAAATGATAATAAACAGAAATGTTTGGGTTTTTTCCTTATGGGTAAGGGTAAAGGGGAGATAATTAAACGTTTTCTCATATATATTTTATTTTACTTGGTTTTACGCCGGCATATTTTTAACATGTTATATCAAAACTTATTGGTGGTCTTAAATGTTTATTTTTTATACTTATGTTTCAATACAGATGTCACAAATTACAGACAATTGAATGTCAATTCTGTTTAAAGACCCAGTTTGTGAGTGAAATGTATTCAGGACAGATCCCTGTATCCAAATCTTTTTGAGAAAAGGTTTAATTATCTCCCCTTTACCCTTACTGTACTTCTGTACCATGATTTTATACTCAGAATTAGTTGGTGTAGACCTAACCTCAAAAGGGTTTGGGACACCTTGTCAAAAAGTTGACAGGTTGGCTCTTCCAGCACAATTGAACCCCCAACCCTTTCCAGACAAAATTTGACCATGTTACATATTACAGACAATCTGTGTCTAAAATAATACCCCTTAATTATAGTAAAAGCAATATTTCATTCAAAATGAACCATGTATTTGAATTTTAATTTGCTCAATTTAAATTTACTTCATCTTAAATGATTAGATAGAAAAATATATATTTAATCAAATGTAAAAATATCTTTCACAACAATTGTCATAAACATACATTTTCAGCTTTTTAAATTATAGTTTGTAAAAGAGGTTGTTTCCTTCAAATTATAACCCCATTCCAGATAGATATTATCCCTTGTGGAAAAGAGAAAATAAAGTATGTCCCTTTACAGTCATTTTGCCAAAAAAAAAATCCACCCCTTTATGTCAGAACATACTTAACACCTCATGTGTAGTAAGTGCCCCCCCCCCCCCACCGACCCCTATAACTGTTAATGAGGAATTTCTGGAAACTTGAGAAAAAAAATCCAAACATTTCTGTTTATTATCATTTTCATATTGTTAGGCATGCTCATATCCATAAAGGAAAATTCAAACATTCTATTTGAATTTTATCAAAGCATATTTAGTTATAACTTAAGATGTGTGTTTGTTGGGGGGGATTCACAATCATTTTATATAAATGATTTTACAGAAGTATGATTTAGGTGATAAAGTAGTATATATTTTAATTGAAATTACAATAGAAATATTGAAATAAATACGTACTATGATGTAGTGGACTCTCCCTATTATATGTTTTTTTTTTTTTTTTTTTGTAAATTTCATTTCTCAAATTTGGTATTATGTTATACATTCTACAGTTGAAGCCATTACAATTACCAAGAAACAATGTTATCTTTGTTGATTTCTTCTTCCGTAGCTAAATCTTCCATGTCAACTTATTTTTTCTCCAACAAATTGGACAAATTGTATTTTGCGCCAAATAATTTACAATCGAAACTCACCGGTATCTTTTATTCGTTTCAGATAATAACGTCCGAAGAACCTCGAAAAATCGCGGGAAACGAATGATGTCCCTTAGAGTTTTTACCGCTACTTCCGTCCACGGAAATTCAAATTGATAAAATTTAGTCATGAAATCATGGATTTAATGTGTTTAATATACTTGTCACGGACAATAAGTGTTATGGACAATATCAACTACATCTACTGGAACTGGGAATAACATACGTTGGATAGAGAAGCACGTTTTTACAGTGCAATTGCCCTATGAACTCAGGTAGGTCAAGTTTTATGAATATTTATATGTAAACAAAATGGCGTCGAGTGAGTGGCCTTGTGGAAATAATATATAGATACACAAACAAGGGATTGTATCAAACATGTTAAAATGACTAAAAACTAGGTCGGACATGCGTATTATGGTATCATATGTTGTCAAATAAAGAAATAACGATTTTATTACACAAATACACATAATTTCAATACACCAACCTGTACCCAAGCGCCTGTGCTTCATCAGTGGATACATCTTCGGTAGTAACGAACAGCCATATGACAATTGGGTCACGTTGACCTACATTTCACGCTTCATTGACTTTGGTTAAAGTTTGCATTAACATCCATTTCTGGAATACTACAGCATATATAGACATGAAACTATCAGTTGATACCACCTACTTGACAGTAAAGTTTATGGGAAGCCTGCCACAACATCCATATTGAGTTTCTGTTCCATGAATGACATGGCCGCAACAAGATTTTATGGTCAACATGGCCACCACAAAAAAATGCTTATTCTCCCGCGCTCGCACGGGTTCAATGTCTAGTTAAATCAAAATTGTTTGAAGAATATCACCATCTAACGTGTTCAGAATGTGTTATAATTGTACAGAGCTTAGTTCTGTATGAACTGTATCTTTGAAATCTAAACTGTTATCACTTTAATAGAATGTAAAGATATATTTTTTTTCAAACGTGCAAAATGTATAATTGAATCTGTCAAATCATTTTAGTAATAACACGAAACTGGTCCATAAACTAGGTAGGCAAACACGTGCGAATTACACTTTGACTTGAAACCTTTTTTCCCCAAACGCAAAATGAGTAGTTTCAAAGATTTATCAAAACAGATTCCGAAGCACAGATTTCTTTCATGAAATTTAGATATGAATTTAGTACACTTTTAAAGGTAATGATTGATTTTCATGTATTTTATTGCAAAAAGCAGTTTGAAACTGATTTTTTGTTCTAATTAATTTGATATAAATATCACTTTAAAAAGTAGTTTCTGGGAAATGTTTAAATCTCTAGATACATTATGAGAATTATCTGAAAAGGGTATTGAAAATTCTTAATTACTTTATTGATCTCTAGAATGTTTAATCAAGAATAACATTCATACGACCCAGATATCATGGAATATAAGTTGCAAGTAAATAGGAATTGTCGACCATTTAAAATTTATCTGTTGTCGGCTTGTGTGGATTGTTTTATCGGGGATTATTCCGTTCGCTTTACAATGGATCTACATGCCATTAAAAATTTGTGGAAGGACTTTCGTGAATATACTTCTCTTCACGGTGTGCAGTATATAAAGAGAGAAACTATGTACAAATGTAGATGGTGAGTACTTATCAACTTATCAGATATCTGTAAAACATATGCACAGTATGCATCTAATAGTTTGAAATAAATAAAGGAGATACGAATAAATATAGTAGTGTCAGAAGTTAAGAGATAGACGTTACCTACATATGCCGAAGTTAAGTATTTTGTACAGCGTGAAGTAAGTAAATAGTCGAGAAGATATGTACAGATGTCGCACCGCAACTATTTCTGTACAATGTGGAGTAAGTAAAGCGTCGAGAAGTTACATACAGATGTCGACGGTAAGTAATTCTGTACTGGTTGAAGTAAGTAAAGAGTTGAAAAGTTATGTACAGATATCGACGGAAGGTATTTTTGTACAGTTTGAAGTAAATAAAGAGTGGAGAAGATATGTACAGAGGCCGACAGTTAGTATTTCTGTACAATGTCAAGTAAGTAAAGAGTGGAGAAGTTACGTACAGATGTCGACGGTAAGTAGTTCCAAAGTTTTCAAAGATATGTAGATATTTTTAGAAAATGTGAGTTAATTAAAGAAAAAAGATACTTACAAATGTCGACAGTGAGTATTTCAGTTTGAAGTAAATGATAATTACCGACAGACGTCGAAGGTTAATATTGATGTTCAGTTTACCTTCAATAGAAAAGATACGTATATGTACAAATGTCGACAATGAGTATTTCTGTAACAGTGTAAAACAAATAAGCAGAGAGGATATATAGAGTATTCATGTGACGGTCGCATTAATTTAAGTATTAAATATTTTAAATTTCTACGGCGATAATTAAATAATATATTTTGAGTAATGTATTATCTTTTTGGAATATTGATATGTTTAAAAACAAAACAAAACAATAACAAGCGTTATAATATATTAAACATTCAATGATGCTAATTTTGATGAAAAATACAGACATATTTCAACATATAATGAATGTACTGAAGACCGAAGGTGTACAAAATCGAAAGAACTACCAAAAATGATTACAAAAGTACAATGTATTTGGAACATTCATTTTATGAAAAAATTACGCGCGAAAAATTAGGATTTATTAGTTGAAATTATCTCTGGTCATTATAATGTTGTTTTTTTTCTCTTTTCAGGATATTATGGACTATTGCTGGAATCGTTGTTCTAGGTCTACTGTTATGGAATATATCCAGTCTTTATGTTTACAGTGAACGTAAAACAACAATAACTATATACAGAAAGAAAATGGCTACCGAACTGCCCTTTCCTTCCGTAACCTTTTGTAAATATAGGTCAGACAGTAGCTTCTCTTTTGAAATGAATAATTTAAAAGAATTAGAACATTTTTATAAGGCTAATGCGAATGTTAATAAAGGAACAGAATTGGATGACAAATATTTATACCTTTATTTGTCAAAAAACAAGTCGCTATTAACAGATTTCATCCAGTACTGTGCCGATAATAGAAAATTAATTCAATGTGAACAGTATATCATTCCTAAAATAACCAAACTTGGTCTATGCTTTACATATAATAGTTTTCGACATACACAGGAAAAAGGACAAATATATGTTAGCACTACAGGAACACAAACAGCTCTGGCAATCTACTTCAATCTTGTAAACGCCAGTGATACCAGTGGCATAAGAGTAAGTATAACTTTTTGATTTATATCATAGACTTATAAACACCTTTGCGCCCTTGGTTAATTTCATTTGTTTTTATTTTCGTTATCTAAAACCGATTGTTAGAATTTATACCGGCCAAAAATGGTACTAACTTGGTTATACATTTGATAGATCTTGCAATTTGTATCTTAATTTACTCCGTATTGGTTGATGCAGTGGTTTAAGAATGTAAAACATTAAATTTGAAACCCTACAATACGTGAATTATGATAAAAACATGTTTTTTATAAGGTATTTTCTTGTTCTAAGATGGTACTCCATGAGCCTGGGGAAGAACCCGATGTTTTGAATAAAGGTTTTCTGTTGTCTGCAGCCTCAGCGTCATATGTTTCTATGGTTTTGACGAAGGTAGGTGGTACAGTTGCTATTGTCTCGTTAATAGTCATGAAAATTATACTAAAAAATTTACTGTTATAAAATAACTAAGGAGTATCTCCATTATTCATAATTCTGTCCTTTTTTACACTTTCAGGCGATTTGGCATTTAAATTTGCTCAACGATGTATTTGTTTGTTGTTTCGGAATAACTAAATAGAAATGTAATAAATATTATTTTAGTTTTATGTTAGGGAGTGTAATCTGCTGTATTAACTTTTTAACACGGTGACTAAAAATATTTGGTCAATTTTCATGAACATGTACATTCCAGTTTAAACATATGCCGGCACCATATACCATTTCGGAAAATCAGCATTGCATGGATACAAGAACATCATACACCAAAAACCCACTGAAATATTATCCTAAATATAGCTACAGTGGCTGCATTTTGGAATGTAGACGAAACATCATAGTAAGCCAGTGTAAATGTAGGCATATAACAGATCCAGGTATATATAGTGTTTATTGCTAATTGGAATTTTTCATATTTTCTTTCTATGTTTACTTTTATATAAAATAACAATCCAAAGATACTAATATTAGATATAGTAAATTTATACTATGCTGTATACGACGCATTTCAAGGAGTTACCTCTCATCTCAACATTTATTCCATACATCTTCATTTTTAGTAAGTGACCGAAGAATTTCTCTTATGCCTTCTTCGTTATTTGTACACGTATAGCAGACCAGAATCTCTAAATGGATGTAAAAGACCAGTCCTGTTCCATCATAACATTTTATAGAATCGAGATTCCCAGTATCATTTTAGTTTTTATCGTTGTTTTATTATTTGTTATTTTAACAACATTTGAGGAGGTTGTGTTTACTCAGATTATAAGTTGTAAGACAAATTGAAATACGTTTCCGCATACTATAAAATTAAAAGTAGGCGTTACTCTTTTTGAATGGGTGTATGTCTCTGTGAATAAGCATTTCAATAAAGGTCGCCAAACTATGCAAAACAATTTTGCAATATTTTTTAGTGTAATTTCCATTGACTTAAACGTATCAAAACATGTATTTTATACGATTGATGGAGTACAGTGTACATGTAGTATATTCAAATGTTTCAGGAACAGAAGAATTATGTAACAACAAAACAGATATTTCATGTTACAGTAATGCCGATCGTAAGTCTATTCTGATGTATCAATTCCGAATTAAATACATCATATCGAAGATTAGAATAGAGAATGGAAACGGGGAATGTGTCAAAGAGACAACAACCCGACCAAAGAACAGAAAACAGCTCAAGGCTACGAATGGAAAATCCCGCTGGCCCCTAAAAAAATGTATATTAGTTCAGCGAAATGGACAGCACACTAAACTCCGAAACATAAAAATGAACCAAAATTTTAAAAAAACTCGCAAGACTAACAAAGGCTAGGGACAGGCGCAAAAATGCGGCGGGGTTAAACATGTTTTGTGAGATCTCAACCCTCCCCCTATACCTCTAGCAAATGTGGAAAAAAAGCAAACACACAGCGATACGCACAGTAAAACTCAGTTCAGAAGATGTCGGAGTCCAATGTTAAAAAAGGTAAGAGAAGAAACTAAGCAACATAACAATGATCTTAGTATAATGACGAATAAAGTATAGGCCTGTTAAGACTGTGGCGTAGCTTCCATTGAGACAGTGAGGCAGTTGCCTCGACTAAAAACTGAGGAAAATGTTAGAATTGTAAAGAAAATAACAAGTTCCAATCAGTAGTTCCTGACATGAACCAAAATCTATGAATATTTTCAAAACTTTTTTTCACGTTGTGGGTTTTTATAATTTCCCCTAACTAATGTAAATTTGATTAAGATTTTTTCTTATCTAAAATAGTGTTCACGCGATACGTTTCCTACTCTGTAAACAGTGCTAAGGTAAACTTAGGATACATCAATTTACAAACTGAAAAGTTCAACGCTTAGCGTTACAGGCATAGGTCTAAAAAATAATTCTGGTTCATCATCAGCTGACGAACATGTTTGCTCACCTTCAGAAAGCGGCAAGCTACTCCACTTAGGTTATCACTTTGGTATTAAGATGATGGTGGCTATAATTCGTAGAAGTGGGCATCTTTAGTGCATCAAACATGGTTTTAGTAGTTCTGATACACATTGACCACATACACCATGTACACGTATATTTCACATTTTAACCATTTTCTTGTTTAGGTATTTCTTAAACTATAAATAAAAGGACATACCATATAAGCAAAAAATAATCAATCAATTTATACTATGGTTATTGTTATAACAACAAGCTTTATAACAGCTGAGCAAACATAACTTCAGTGTGAAAAAAATCGCCTGGTTATAATTAAACAGAAACTTCAGGTTCAAAATAATTAACTTTGTGTACCTTAAACAACTAATTGCCATACAAAAAACAAATATATAGGCTTACTATTAACTACTATTAACGTATTTCAATAATTTTGACAGTTGAATATGATGTGAACGTAACACTTAGAGAACAGTGTGACTGCCAATTGCCTTGTGAATATACGGAATATCAACACACCGTGTCAACAGCTGTAGCTCCAGCAAATATTTACCTTCCTTTATTGAAGTCCATCTTTCTAACTCCAAATTATACTGGGTATGTAATTATATATTGTTATGTAATAAATAGAATAAATAGAAACTGCTTGTTTTTTACTGCAAATTTCCAACTCTTTTTTAAACAAATTAGGTTTTTTTCACCTTATCAATTTTTCCTCACATTGCAATTAAACTTTTCGCAATTGAAACATTTACACGCTGTAAAACACTCATAGGAATCTCCATTCATATTTTTTCCTTTCAGAAAAGAGGGTTTGGAAGTAAGATTATTTTTTGATTCCCTAACATATAGCTCGATAGAGTCAGTTCCAGAGTACTCATTTTTGGATATAATAGGTATGTAGCAGACCAGCTTTGTTTGTAGTGGTCAGCCATATGGGATTTTCTCATTAATTACTACCCCTAGTATAAGATTCCTTTGTACTGCTGCATTTCTATAGGTAATTGGACAAAATTCCCAGTTTTGTATATGAAGTGTGTATTGATGTCTCGCAGCTAAAAACCCACACGGAAAAAGGAAATTTGAAATCGGAGAAATCTAAGAAATTATTTTTTACATGTTATTTTTATTATATATATGTTTTCTCAATTCCATTAAAACTGACCCAGCTACAATTTGACCGATATATTTATTTCTATCCTTATATATAGTTAAGTCATCAGAATGTATAATAGAACGGAAATCATGCTATTTATTAATGCAAGAAACAATTTTTAAAGTTAAATCTCAATTTTAGACACCATTTATATGTTTTTTGGTTTTCTTTTTCTTTTTTCAATTTTACCCCTACGATAATCACTGTTGTAAAACATGCATTAAGAATTGTTTATCATTTTACTTGTTTCAGGTATCTTTGGCGGATTGATGGGAATATTTCTAGGAGCAAGTTTGTTGACTTTGTTGGAGCTATTTGAAATTTTTGCATGGTCATTTGTTATTTTTGCGAAAACCTGTTTCCATTTTGTCATGAAGAAGAAAACATAGTTATATATTAAAAATGTTCTAGACGGTATTTTTTAAGACTACAATATATTTTGAAAACTAACGAGGATCTGGCTCACATGTACCCTTTAACCGGCAAAAAAGATTTTCCTTTTCCTTGTATATTTAATTTAGGGTTACGATCTGGTTATATAAAAATGCATGTATTGGCAAATTAAACATAAATAAATTAAGAATTTGCATGTTGGTAGACTAGTGTTTTATCATACTTCTGGATTTTACGGCAGTTTTTTTTCTGTTTTTGCTAGCTATCATATTTCTTCATTCTGAAAAATGTTGGGATAGTCCTTTAATATCAGCCTCTGGTATATGTTGGACGTATCATCCATACGGAAGTGCCATCATTATGTGTGTGTAGAATGCAAACAACAGTTTCGTATAAAATTCCAGTTATTTTCCCCTAAATATATTATGTCATAGGTATGGAATTCCCTCTATTTATAAGTTCTAGATATTGATTTCTGATTGTTTTTTGGTTTCATTATTTAAATTAGAGTCTTGGCTTTATTTTAAGTTTAAAAAAATGCATGAAATGAAAAAAAGTAATTTTTTTCAGAAAAGTTTTATTAATGGGAGACTACTCTGAAAACATCCAAAAATAGGGTAGGTGAAACCCAACATTTTTATACCACTTCATGTAGCAATTTTAAAAGTCGGTGAATGTACCCTGAAACTACATGTGCTGAAACCAGTTGGATGTGTACTTTGGAAAACACATATACTCAATTCTCTAAATTACGCAGGAATCCTTGCTAGGATGCCCTGAGGTTGGTCTGTTTTTGAAATATTTGAAGGGGGAGGCCTATTTTTTGTCAGTTATCTTTCTGTAATGGTAAGAATCTGGAAAGGAATTCCTTAAAAATACTTATATACAGTGAAAGCTTGAAGAAATATGTTTTATTTGATATATGGTTGTCTATGGGTATATGATACAGCCAATTGTCCAGCTATCAATCTTCTGAGTATGTTCCTTCAATTCATGACGTCATGAAAAGTACTAAGAAAAACTGTTGTGTGCACTCTGTATATATATATAAACGATTATGAGGTATGCGACCAAAGCTCAAAGATTAAAGACTGATAAGATAGATTACACTGGCAAAGTAAACACCATTTACCTTCCCGCATAGCTCTTTCCATAGATGGTTTTGGCTTTACCATTTTGGTCATTTTGGGTATTTTTTGAATTGTTGTTTTGGTTTTCACCAGTCAAGTTAGGCCTTGAGCACAATTAATGAGTCGGAAATCTACGAAATGTGTACGTCTTGTTTATCAAATTTGATATCAAATTGATATCACATCATACGAGGATATAACATGTTATATGAAGTTGCATTCATTTGTTTGACTCTATACCCCAAGTGAAGGAAATAACACTATTTTATAGCTGTAGCATTGTGAATGTGACCTTATATTCAGGGATGTCAAAAACCTGAAAAACTTGCTGGAAAATATAATTCAACAGTACAATTATTTCTTGCCGGTAGTGGCAGAATATATAATGTAATAACTATATTATAAGCACGAAAGACGATATCAGTCTAGGGCTGATAACACAGGCAATATGAAAAAGACCATGTATTAATCTATAATTATTATTATCACTGAGATAATACCGCTGCTGGTCAACTTCAAGTCCTGGAGGGTATCTCCAGCTCAGTTGCTACTATTTCTATACAAGCCTGAAAATGATATTTTGCACATAGTAGATCTGCTTAGCTGAAATTTGGCTTCCTATTTCGGTATTTTTGGTTGAGTACTTCTTGTTTAATATAAGTTTGGTTTTTGGTCTTCCAAATGTTTCGGTTTTAATGCTGTTGATGAGAGGTAACTACTTGAAATGCGTCGTATACAGCATAGTATAAATTTACTATATCTAATATTAGTATCTTTGGATTGTTATTTTACATTTTACTGTTACTAAACTGTTAAATGAGTAGCTCCGTGTGCCATATCTCTCCCGTTAGATGGTTTTAGCTTTACCTGTTTTTGTCATTTGTCATTTTCTAATTTTCTCTTCAACCTTTTGGATTGCTGCTTTGTTTTCAAAATTTTAGGCTTGAGCACAACTAATGAGTCGTAAATGGACGAAATGTGCACATCAAAGTTGATATCAAATAATTTATCATTACCACTAAGCGGATACCGCTGCTGATGGACTCCAAATCCCCGAGGGTATATCCAGCTCATTGCTAGTATTTCTATTCTAGCCAGAAATTGATACATTATATTTACTGCTACAAAATGTTAAATTATTGAAAACTAATGGACACCCCTCCCCCCCCTCGTTGATAGCGCTGTTCTTAGATGGATTCAGCTTTACCCTTTTGGTCATTTTGGCATTTTTGAATTTGCTCTTCAACTTTTTATACGACCGCAAATATCTGTGGTCGTATTAAGGTATGAGCCTGTCGTCGTCGACGTCGTACGTTGGCGTCGGAGTCTGTAGACAGTTAAGTTTCCGCTTATTTACTATTGTTCTGTTAAACGAATCCTTATGAAATTTTACCACAATTGTTCCCCATAAGAAATACAGGTTGGGATTGATTTTGGCAAATCTGGCCCACCTGTTTTTTCTGGAGGTCATTAAGGGGTTTTGATAATTTTGTTGTAACTTTTTTTTAAATTTTGATACGATTTTTAAGATTTTTTGGCTTTAATAATATTCCTTGATGAAATTGGAAAACCTCTCCGTTTTTCACTATCTCTTACAGTTTTAGAGATATAAGGGGCCGAAAAAGGGACTCTCCTTAATTTTGAAACTTTTTTATTTCTTTTCCGATTTTGATTCGATTTTGTTTTAAATGGTTCGTCATAAGAAATACAATAAAAGTTACTAAAAGCATTGTATGTTAATTTAGTCAATGCAGAGATAAAGGGGATTAAAGGGGCAAAAATTAGCCATTTTGAAGCACACCTAAAATTTATATTTTTCATCCACTATTTTTTAATGGGGATTTTTTTCACTCAATTCATGTTGATGTCAACAGATTTATTCTGTATTTTATAGTTTTTGAGATAAACAGGTCTAAAAGGACCGAAAATCATTGTGGTTTGATATGCTATTTTTTAAATTTTGTATCCAATTTGAATGGAGATTTTTTTGTTTTAAATTAGTGCTTTCATTAGCAGAATTTTTAATTTTTATTAACAGCACCTTTTATTTCAAGGACTGGAAATATGACCACAAAAATCCGTTATACTTCTCTGTCGTCTATATTAGATGTCTAACAGCTTTTGTCGTATTGGCTATACATGACATACTCTGATATTATTAGATAATACGATTAGATCAGCACTGCGTATCTGTTTGATTTTGTAAAATAGGATAATTTATTTTTTTTTTGGGGGGGGGGGGGTTATGAATAATAATTATGCTTAAAGTTTTCAACTGCAACAGAAAATATTCCACCACTCTTGAACTGGTTGTAGTTCAGCATGCCTGACCTGTATATTAGAATAAACTGTCGCGATCGGCAACGCCTATAAAATTAATATAATTATTGAATTTCGCAATTAAATAATAAAAGACGATCGACGTGTCATTTCCATCATGAAAGTGTTCTACGTACGAATTTTAAATTCTGAAGAAACATGTATAAAACTGTTCTTAAGAAAACGTAAAATTGTTTTAATGAAAGATACAAACATTTTAATTTTACTATGGTAGTAAATTAGATTACTTAATAGAAGTGTTATGAACTGGCTGTTTCTGTGTTGGCTTTGTATAGATTCTCAGCCACCTTCGAATCTATACCAATACAGAAACAGACAGTTAATAACACTATATCATTTGAAACAGTTGTATGGTAATTAAACACAAATGCTGTTCCGTGGTGACGTGAACTTTGTAGAAAGTCAACCTATTCTGAGGAATTGAATCTATTTTGTTTGTTAATTATACCTAATCATCAGCAAAATGTGAACAAGCCAGTGTTTAGAAAAATTATGATTAAGATGACATCATTTGAATTAATATCACAGTGATTTTTAGGCAGGAATTTCGCCTTGTCCTCTCTTATTCCTACCAATTTTATGTGTTCAAATATTAAGTAATTTGAATAAAATATTGAATATTATATATGACTTAGACGTCAGCCAAGCCTACAGGTTCAAATATAATCAACATAAAAACACTTTCTCAAGTGATCTGGAGGTAGGGCGTGCGATTGATTTTATACATGTCAATATAAATTATCAATAATGTATTATTTTTTATAATTATTCCAAATATGTTTTGAAATCATATATACCGATATCTAATCAACAAAGAATTTCTTTTCCAACTTTGTACAAATAAAATAGGTGCATTAAATATCGATTTAATGTCTGTTAAATTGAAAAATATAATAATTTTGTAAATTTTATGAATAAGGGGAGGTAACTACACTGAGAATCATATCAGTCATGTGATTTTTATAAAAATGTGCGTATTAAATATGAGGGGGTGGAAAGGGTATTGGGAGACAGGGAGAAAGAAGAAAGGGGGCGGGAGAAAGGAAAGAAAGTGTGGGAGAAAGGAGGGAGAACTATTAAAGGGAGACGAAATTTAATGTTGAAAAAAAAATAAAGAGGTAAAAAAACGAAAAAAACTGGATACTAAGGGAAGAGATCAAAAGTTCAATGTCGGATAAAAAACTTAATTCAAATAGTTTGGGGGTGGGGGGGGGGGGGGGTAAAAATCTCTGCAAGTTTTGTTATCCGACATCGATTTTCGGATTGAAAAATACGGATTCAAGTGATGTCCAAGTCAAAATACAGAAAAAACATACGTTGTTGAGGAAAAACAGGACCCTTGATACAAAAAGTATACACTCAAAGCATATGCCCATATTGGTCAATCAATTTTTCCCAAATTAAGTTAAGAGGGGGGGTGGGGGGGGGGGGGTCAGTGAAAAAACTATGTGAATTAAGTTTTTTATCCTACATTGAACTTTTGATCTCGTCCCTAAATGTTCTAATAAATGGACAAATCTTTGAAAAAAGGCAACATTTATATTTCCCAAACCATTTTTGCCATTTCCGAACATTTCTAGAAATCATCCTTTCAAAACGGAATTATCTCTCCGTTGCGTTTTCCTTTTTAAAATGCCCCCATCATTTCCGGTTTGCCTTCACATGTGGGTATCTGTTTCCTCTAAGTATTTGGCGATCTTCTACAAATTTAAAAAGAAGGGATGCTGACAATGTCAGAGAGATACACTCCCTCCTCTAAACAATATTACATGTACTTAACGCGTTTTCCAGGTTACCTTAAAATATTTACTTGACCATACAAAGTAAGGTGTTCTCGAGGACAGGGAAAAATAGAGATGACACAATAAAAAAACTATGTCTAATTTCATGATCCTCATACATGACCATACATATCAACAAGAGGCTCAGTGGGCTGAGCCTGTATCGCTCACCTGGGAGTCACAAACTTTTGATTTGACAGACTAGATTGATTTCTGGAAACTTTGTAAATGATCTTCTATAAATGCTTCATACCAAGTATAAGTTCATTGGCCAAACGGTTTCAGAGGAGAAGTTTTAAATTTTGACCGATCAGAACATATAAAGGTTTCTGGTGGCAATTTTGTTTCACGGACTAGAAAGATTTATGCAAAGTTTGTAAAGGACCTTCCATAGATGCTCCATACCAAAAATCAGTTCATTTGGCTTTACGGTTTCAAAGGAGAAGAACTTTTAAATTTCGACCTATCAGAACATGTAAATGCTCATGACGGCCATTTTGTTTCACGGACCAGGAAGATTTATGCAAACTTCCTAAAGGACCTTCCATAAATGCTCCATACCAAAAATCAGTTCATTTGGCTTTAAGGTTTCAGAGGAGAAGTTTAAAATTTTGACCAATCAGAACATGTAAATGCTCATGGCAGCCATTTTATTTCACGGACCAGGCTGATTTATGCAAATTTTGTAAAGGACCTTCCATAGATGTTCTATATCAAAAATCAGTTCATTTGGCTTAACGGTTTGTAAGGAGAAGAAGTTTTACATTTCAACCAGTCAGAACATGTAAATGCTCATGGCGGCCATTTTGTTTCACGGACCATGATGAGTTATGAAAACTTTGTAAAGGACCTTCCATAGATATCCATACCAAAAATCAGTTCATTTGGCTTGACGGTTTCAGAGGAGAAGAACTTTTAAATTTCGACCAATCAGAACATGTAAATGCTCATGACGGCCATTTTGTTTCACGGACCGGGAAGATTTATGCAAATTTCCTAAAGGACCTTCCATAGATGCTCCATACAAAAAATCTCATCATCACCATTCACTAAGGATACCATGTTTACTTTAAAAACCAAATATTGTTGAAATCTGAGCAAGTGTAAAAAATGGCGGGAAAATGGCAGCCATTTTAAAAATGGTCGTCCAAAACAAACTTTCATCATCACCATTCAACTCGGGATACCATGTTTACCTTGAAAGTAGCTTTCATCTTCATTTTCTTTCTATAATTCAGGAAAAAAATAGCAAAAAACAGCATTTTGACCCCTATGTTCTATTTTTAGTAAGGGCGGACATGTTTTTCGACCAATCAAAAATCCAAGCATTAAGTTTTTGCAGGATACCCTAAGGAACAATCTTACCAAGTTTCATTTGATTTTGAATAGTAGTTTCAGTGAAGAAGATTTTTGAAATAATAACATAAAAAAGCCAAAAATGTCAAAAAGGGCAATATCTCTAACATCAGTTGACAGATTTTCACGAAAATCAGCACACAGGTAGCTCTCATTATATTGAACACTTTCAATCTGCCAGAATTTGCCGTAACCTAATTATTTTTGAGATATTTGCGAAAAACTGCTGTTTGACCCCTCTGTTCTATTTTTAGTAACAGCGGCCATGTTTTTCGACGAATCAAAAATCCCCACATCAATTCTATGCAGGGTACCCGAAGAAACATTCATACCAAGTTTGGTTCTAATTAGTCAAGTAGTTTCAGAGGAGAAGAGTTTTGTATAATTGTTAACGACGACGACGGACGACGACGATGACGGACGACGACGACGACGGACGCCCAGTGATGGCAATAGCTCACACGGCCTTTGGCCAGGTGAGCTAAAAATGAGTTTCTTGACATTAGGGCATGCACAATGCACCATTGACAACATTCCTACATTGTGTATTAATTTGCGTACGAGTCGGAGGCAGGCCTTGCTACCTATATATGGTCATATATTAATTCAAATTTGTATTAAAATCGATTGATCTGAAAAAAGACGGTTGTTAAGGTGGGAGATGGAAGCAGAGGGGCGGAAGAAAGGAGAGAGGGGGCGGGAGAAAGGAGAAAGGTACCCCCCTTTCCACCCCCTCAAATATTACAAAAGAAAAAGAAAGAGCTGAATGTCTAAGGTAGATCAATACTAATATTTTTAGCAGATAGATTTTCCTAATTTTTTAAAGGCAGCATGTTTGAAATTTAAATTTAAAAAAAAACATTGGTCACCGTTCTTGATTTTGAGATAATTGAGTCTTAATGTTGGTAAATTTTATAAAGATTGTATAAGGCAAAACCAAATTTCTCGAACAATAAAAAAAAATAGCAAATAGAATTTTTTTTATAAAATTTTGAAAAGAACACTTATCTGACATCCTTTCATATTCTTAAAAGACAAATTGGAGTTTTAAAATTTCCTTTACATTTAATTAGAAATATTTTCCGCCAATTGTCTCCCTTGAAAAGGGTTCTTTTTTAGAATAACATTTTGTACTTTTGCTATTAATGCAATTTTTTATTTAAATGAACTTAAGATATAAATTTTACATTATATCAAATACTACTTGCTCGTTGAAAATATATATTTACAATGCAGTCCGCTATGTCTGCGCACCTGTAATAAATTGAAGACGGGTAGCGAAGAACGACGTACAAATCTTTCTTAACAACACAGAATAGTTATTCTTTCATGAAAACAACAGGCATATTAATTCAAATTATTATACATTTTCTGATAATTTATGTAGAAACACCATACCTCTCGTTTTTGTAAGCACTTCAAATGTCCCTCAATTTCGCCCACCTAGCTCAGAAATTTACATTGGCGGTCTTGTACTTCAAAACAGGAATTGCATCAGTAAAAAGCAGATGCAGAATAGTGGAAAAAGTTTAGTAGTCTAAATTATTTCATCAAAATGTTGCTTCAATTTGCCAAGAAAGACATTAATGGATGGGGTCTTAGCATTTATAAAGATTTATCAGAAAAACCATTACAAAAGACGATTGTTGCTTTACATATTGCTTGAATACAAAATGGAACAAAGTTTGTTAATGAACAGAAAATTATAAATATTTCTAAATATTCATCTGGAACGTATTTTTTTTTATTTATATAAGGGGCCAAAAAAATGACACTCCTTAAATTTTGAAACTTTTTTATTTCTTTTCCGATTTTTATGATTTTTTCTAATGGTTCGTCATAAGAATACAATAAAAGTTACTAAAAGCATTTTTGTTAATTTAGTCGTTGCAGAGATTTAAGGGGTTAACGGGGCAAAAATTGGCCATTTTGCAGGACACCTAACATTTGTATTTTTTATAGATTAAAAAAGTCAACTTTATAGCAGTTTTGGAGGAAATATAAAATTTTAATTTTTCATCCGATTTCTTTTAATTCATCTTAATGAATACTTTCAATAGTTTGCCAACAGTTTTACTTTCTTTTAGTTCTTGAGATACAGGAGGTTTAAGGTGCCAAATAAACATGTTGCGGTCGTATCATGGTCGGCTTAGCGAAACCCTTTATTGGATTGTTGTTTTGGTTTTCAATATTTTAGGTCTGGATCACAAGTGATGAGTCGAAAATCGACGAAATCTGCACATCTTGTGTTGTATCAAAGAATTTATTACAATTAGACAACACTTACATGTAATTGCCTTCTGAGATACTGATGTCCGTAAATCGACAAATGTAAATAAGTATATATTATCTGCATTTTGACATCTAGATATCGTAATATACCATCCCGTGAGCCAGAATATGAAACTTGGGACGAGTGAGCGTAGTGAACGAGTCCCAAATCTTCATATTCTGTCGAGTGGGGTGATATTTTACGATATCTAGCTGTCAAAATGCAGATAATATTTTTATCATCTTAATTACTTATCTGAAACGTAAATATTTGTAAACGTTCTGAATTCTCCCAAATTTTCGCGGGAAAAGTATGGATTCTTCATCGCAACGACAAGTTTTCCGTTACGTTGTTTACCATACCAATACGTATATATTTCCTGAATGTTCATGTAAAATATCTTATAAACGATATAAAAACCGACATTAAGATGTATTTTCATGTTTTAAAAAACAAAATCAGTCTGGAAATCTTTGTTCATGATTTTCCAGGAAACTAAAGCATGTTGACTGTTGATAACTCCTGCTAATTGCACGCGCTTCTTGATACGAATCTTTCGGTGCTGCTCAACAAGCTGATAGAATCAGAGGGAAGGATGATAAAATTCCAAACTCAGACTGAGACCGAGGACAAATGATTTATTTGACCCGAGAACTGAACTGTTGTCTGAAGTCTTAGGCTAAGTTAATCAGTACAGCTAGAGGGGAAAAACAGACGTTGTTGGAGGACTCAATCTATAAATTTATTGTTATATATTCTAATTTTCAAAAAGCATTTTCTTGCTATTCTCAGTCGAAGTGGAACAGCTAGACTACTCTTGTCAAGTCTTCTGTAAACTTTTGTTATAAATGTTACAGATGTTAAAATGCATTAATTTTCCTAAATCACTTATTCTGCATATCTGATCTGACAAGTGATAACACATATACGTATTTGTACAGCAGAACTATCCCCGCCAGGTTAGAACTCCCATTATATATTTACTTTCAACACTTTCTCGGTTTTTTTTTCTTTTTTGCTGTCAAAAAATAATTTATAGTTAAGAGAACCTGAATGTCACCATTTTTTAAAATTACGTTACTCAGCTGACGTTCCTGTGCAGCTTTTTGTAATAAACCAAAATCAACAGTTGATAAATAGGGGAATCGTTTAATTATTTAGTGATATTGGATCCTCATTTTGTGTATAGAAAATTATTCGGAAGATATATCAAATTGTCATAAAAAGCGAGAGGAAAAAGAACCAACCTAGTTTGAGACAAACAATTAGAAATCACAGGAAACAATTATTATCACACAATACTCAGACCTCGCCCTGAAAGTACCTAAAATTCTTAATTTTTATTAATGGCACCCTATTATTCCAAGGACGGGACTACCAGACAAAAATTTAAATATGACAACAAAAACCATTATACATGTACTTCTCTGTAGTCCATATTAGATTTATAGATGTCTAACATCTGTCGTCGTATTGACTATACAAAATATACTTTGATATTATTAAATAATACGTTTAAATCAGCCCTAATTTTGTGAAATCGGCATGTGTCCTACCGATGGCGCGTAGCCTGGCTGACATCAATATAGCTTTTCTGCTCAGGCCCAATGCAGAATCAAAATTAATCTGACAAAAAATTGCCCCGGTAAATAGTTGGTGTCTCGGGGGACAATAAATTTGCTATTGTCCCCATAGCCAGTAAATGGGTGTATAATAATCATGGAATAGTATTATTATTGGATGATAGACTTATCGCACTTTGAACATCCAAAACGTTGAGTTATACTTATGCATTCATCATCTCTTCCGAAAAGAAAATGTAGAACTATATATGTGTTTAATGTTTTAAAAAAACCATCCTCCCAAGTGTTAAGGTTTTGTATCCAAGTTATTTTCTACAAACCCCTGACATCACACATTCATATTTAACGGGTCGGAAGTGAACGATTTTCATTGGTTCTATAGGTCAAAAGAGAATCCATTTGCGTGGTAGGTAGTATTTTCTAGGTCACACACCAGGTGGCGATATGTTCCACCCGCAAAATATGAATGTGTGATGTCAGGGGTTTGTAGGAAGGAACGTGGATACAAAACCCTGACTTGGGAGGATGAAAAACCAAGCTTTGAAAAACATTATAAGATGGGTAAGAGTTGGTAAGAGAATGAGTTGGTAAAGTACGAGCTGGTAAAAATAAGGTACGAGTTGTCGTACACCTTGTCTGACTAGTTTGTCGAGTTTGTTGAACATAGCATTACCATAAAAAGACGTAAGGGGAAATCACTAGTATTGCATGTTTTAGTTCTCCGGTTCATCATCAGTTTCCTCCACCAATAAAAACTGGCCGCCGCAAAATAGCAAAATGTGCTGAAAACGGCGTAAAACCCCAACTAAACAAACATCAGTTATACGTTGGTTTGTCGTCCTAGATAGAACCGGAAGTATGTTTTTTCTGAATTATTGATGCGCAATGCGAAATATTTACAAATTTCGACTTACGTTGTACGCTTGATATTTTTTTCAACGGTTATGAATAATAATTATGCTTAAAGTTTTGAACTGTAACAGAAAATATTCCACCACTGTTGAACTGATTGTAGTCCAGCATGCCTGACATTAGAATTAAAAAAAAAAACTCCTACAAGAACAATGTAATTAGAATCAACTTAAGAATTTTGAAATTATGAACAAAAGACGATCCACGTGTCATTTCCATCCGCTTAGAACGTACGTGTGTAAAGCTGTTCTTAAGTAAACCATGTAAACCTAAACTTGTTTTAATGAAAAATACAAACATTTTAATTTTATTATGGTAGTAAATTAGATTATTTAATAAAAGTGTTATGAATTGGCTGTTTCTGTATAAATTCTCTGCCACCTTCGAATCTATACCAGGGCCAATACAGAAACAGCCAGTTAATAACACTATATTATTTGAAACAGTTGTAGGGTAAATTTTTGTAAATTATACCTAATCGCCAGAAAAATGTTTATGAAAAATAATGTATCAAATTACATATGTACATCAGTTAAATTTATATTACAGTCGGTTTTTTTGGGGGGGGGGGGTGGAGGGGGGAGATTTCGCCGTCTCTTATTCCTACCCATTTTATGTATGTAATCATTGAAAAATATATATGACTTGGATGTCAGCCAAGCCTAAGGTTCAAATATAAAAATGAACAACACTTTTTCAAGTGCTCCGGAATTTAGGTAAGCATGTCCTGCTAATCTTACAATGGCATTCGATTGGTTTTATATATACCAAATAAATTATCAGTAATGTATTATTTTTATATTATGATTCCAAATATTTTTTGAAAACATAAACAATGATATTTAGTCATCAAAAAATTTCTTTTCTAATTTTGCAAAATTAACATAAATTCATTAAATATCGATTTTAAATCTGTCACATTAAAAAAATAGAATAATTTGGTAAATTTACTGAATAAGGGGAGGCAACTCTATATCATAAATGCTGTTCCGTGGCTATGTGTACTTGTGGAAATTCAACCTATTCTGAGAAATTTAACCTATTTTGTCTGTAAATTATACCTAATCACCAGGAAAATTTGAACAAGCCAGTGCTTATGAAAAATTATGTATCAGATTACATATATACATCAGTTAAACTAATATTACAGTGCTTTTTTGGGGGGGTCGCCTTCGTCTCTCTTATTCTTGCCCATTTTATGATTGTATTCATTAATTTATATATGACTTGGATGTCAGCCAAGCCTAGAGGTTCAAATATAAAAATGAACAACACTTTTTCAAGTGCTCCGGAATTTAGGTAAGCATATCCTGCTGACCTTATTATGGCATTCGATTGGTTTTATATATATCAATATAAATTATCAATAATGTATTATTTTTATATTATGATTCCAAATATTTTTTTGAAAATATAAACAATGATATTTAGTCAGCAGAAAATATCTTTTCTAATTTTGCAAAATTAAAATAAATTCATTAAATATCGATTTAATGTGTGTTACATTAAAAAAAATTGAATAATTTGGTAAATTTAGTGAATAGGGGGAGGTAACTCTGAATCATTTGCAACACTAAATAAATTAGGATCTTCAGTTAACGCTAGGTGCAGCACTGGGCGGAAACATCGATTGTAAACATTATATCTGGTACCCAAATCGTTTTTCATGTGCTCCGGAATTTAGGTAAGCATGTCCTGCTGCCGATGAGTGGGCATTCGATTTGACATATAGACGTCAGTATAAATTATCAATAATGTATTATTTTTATATTATGATTCCAAATATTTTTTGATAACATATACAATGATATTAAGTCATCAAAACATTTCTTTTCTACTTTTGCAAAATTAACATAAATGCCCATTTAGGTATGTTGCAGTAAAAAAATAGAATAATTTGGTAAATTTACTGAATAAGGGGAGGTCATTCTATATCATTTGAAACAGTAAATAAATGACCGCACACAACTAAATCGAGCCCCGTTTACTTCAATGTTAAATTCGTCATTTTCAAAAATTAGAGAAAAATATTAAATGAATTTTCCCAAGTCGGGCAATATGTTGACATGTTTTTTCAAATAAAAGCGGTCTTAGAAAATTGTACTTGAATAGTACATTGCTTACCAAATAAGAAATTTTTTCTCGTTTCAAATTTCCCTGTGAAAATTTGCCCCATCACTTTCAAACTGAATACAGAAAATTACAGGCGGATTAATATGTCCAGTTCTCGAAACTTTTAAGGGTTATTGACATGCCGTAAAGTGTATTTCGTTGGGTATTCATTCCTTTCCAGCATAAATTCACTTGTTTATGCTTTAGATTGTGGCATTAGTTGTGACAGATCGACGCCGAAACCCATAGGAATTATTTTGTACTACTTTCCACTCTGTCGAAATTGCTCCAGCTATTTACCGAAGTGTGCCCAAATGCAGTTCCATGGCGATGTGTACTTGTGGTTAACACATGACATGAGCCAAACTCCTTTGATCTTTCTGTTCGCATAACAAACTTAATGCACAGGTCAGCTGTTCTATAAAGTCCTAACTTATACGGCATAGTTCATAGGTCATATATGAATTATGGAAACAATATGTAAGGTCAACTATAACTGATTCTATTGCTACAATAGAAATATTTTGTTAGAGTTAACAAGTGAATATTTCAATTAGAAATATTTCCGTATATATATATAAACATCAATATAAAGAATCCTGAAAATTTTTGCAGTAGCATTGAAAACAGTAAAGTAAATTACTTTTTATAATGTCTGCGAATGACTGATAGGCGACAGTTGCTAAGTGATGACAATATCTCATACTGCCACTATAATGTGGACCGCTAGGAATGGATGGAATGTGATGACATAAAATTCAGGGCAAATTTATAAAACAATTTTTCTTATCAACATTATTCTATCGACAATTTTATTGTCTGATGTAAAATTATTTGTACTCAAATATAAAGTTTCTTCGACTGAGCATTACCATTCTGTTCTGCATCCTGAAATAAAAATAAAATAAAAATAAAATATATTGATCTGCTCAAAGTTTTTTGCATCTTTGAATCAACATGCAATCAATGCATTGAAACTTTTAATTATTCAGGAAATAAAAATGAATTAATCACAATATTATACTTCTAATTTTTGGGGAAATAGAAATAAAATATAAAACTAACAACATTTAATTGTATACTTTTTCATAATAGGACATTTTGTAAAACTAATTAAAATATAAGATTGACGATACTGCCAAATAGTTTAATTATTTAGGACTGCAATCTTAAAGATAAATTTAAATATGACATTAACATAATAAAATTAAAAAAAATGTGTATTCATTATCAAAATACTGATAAAAAGACTAAGTGCATTAATTCTATTCTATTCAATATTTATTAATTCTGTTTAACTTACTACAGTATCATTATACAAAATTACTCGTGTGGAAAAAAACCTGCAAGTTGCGTTGTGAAAATGATCAGTACCCACACGAAACTTAGACTGCGCATTTTTAGAGCGTCAGATTTCGTGGAATTGCAGACACTGGACTGTCGCAGTAATTTTTAAAGCACTGCATTTTTTACCAGGATGAGAGGGGAGCTTTATGGATACGAACTATAACGGTCTTACACAATGTGGGGACCTAATAAAAAATCTTGGCCCAGCGAAGCAAGTTCGTATTTTTTATATATTTCATAATACCCCTTTTAATGTTTGCTTTCAAGGATCTCCAATTAAATCTTTCCCTGAAAAACTTTTGTGATCCAAGTGAATCGAATTTTATTTTGAAAACGAGCGGTCATCAAAAAAAATCCTTACCTGGACATTTTCAACGCTTGTGACCGGGTCCACATCACTACTGCGTTGATCTGTGTTTCTCCAAATCTCTGGGTGAAGAAATTTTGTCCCCCATGACCGTTCTATCAGATACGCAGCAGAAGTATATTTAGCGCGTGAAATCGCCCAATATCTGTGAGTCATGTGTTAAAACACTCATTGGCCAATCGGATCAGTACATGTTTTTTATTCTGCACTGATTGGGTGACCCATTGACCCGAGCAGCTACGTCATTCGGGTCAAGACCGTGCAGAATAAATGGCATATACCGACTAGATGAGTCAATAACTATAATAAAGTCAACTTATTCTGAGAAATTTAACCTATTTAGTTGGTAAATAATACCTAATCACCAGCAAAATGTGAAGAAGCCCGTGTTTATGAAAAATTGTGTATCATATTACATCATTAAAATTAATATAACATTGATTTTTAGACAGAAATTTAAATTTCGCCTGGTCTGTTTCGAATTGACCCTACCCATTTTATGTATTGAAATAGTAATAACATGGTTCGAATTTTATGTATGACTTGGATATCAGCCAAGCCTCAAGTTCAAGTATACAGTACAAACAACACTTTATCAAGTGCTCCGGAATTTAGGTATGCATGTCCTGCTGCCGTTTCAAGGGCATTCGATTTGATCTATAGACGTCAGTATAAATTATCAATAATGTATTATTTTTATACATAATGATTCCAAATATTTTTTTGAAAACATAAACAATGATATTAATTCATCAAATGTTTTCTTTTCTTCTTTTGCAAAATTAACTTATATGCATTTAATATCGATTTAATGTCTGTTACATTGCATTGAAAAATATAATAATTTCGTACATTTTATGAATAAGGGGAGGTAACTGCTATGTGAATCATATTGATTAGTCATTTGATTTTTTTTAAAACAAGAAAACAGGTTCTCTGGTGTATTAAATATCAAAATAAAGAAAAAGAAAGATCTGAATGTCTACTTCATGTAATATTTGATTGAAACCAACTTAGATCCTAATTTTACACACTGTTTGGATAGGAAATTGAATCCCAAAGGCAATTTTTTATTTTTTATCTTTATTTTTTTTCATTTTTTATTTTATTTTTATCATCATCGTTTATTTCCCCAAATTAAAAAAAAATCTAATTGCGATGCCACATTATTTTTGCGGAGGGGGGTTAGGCTGAACTTTGAAATAAAAAGGGCAGGACCAGGATTTTGGCAAAATAAAATGCTACGATCACCTTTAGGTGTGAAAAAAATGCAGGTCCTGTACGTGTCAAGGAAATTTTTGGTTTAAATAGAAAAAAAGGGCTGCGATTCCAGGGACCGGGTACTATCAATAATCATCTGTACGTGTGCTCGTACCCGGAAAAAATTTCAACATTCAAAAAAATATTAGGCCTACTTTTTTTTCAAAACACCAAAAAAATTTGTTGTCTAAATAAGCGACCCCATAAAAAATATCTAGAAAAGAATTTACCCCCCAAAATACAATTGATATTATAGCACAATTTACATCATGCTGTGATATAACCCCATAAATTCCTATAAATCTATATAGTGTCTTTAAAACTATAATACAGATGAGAGGTTATTTACATCATGTACATACAGACATATATTTGAATGCTGACAATCCTGTGTAAATGATCATATATACTGTACTTCAACTGGTAATAATTATACCTAAAATTTTAACACACAAGAAATATCACATAATTTCTCGACCCCAAAAATTGCTCCGAAATATTTAACCCCCAAAAATACTTTGAAATTCTCAGAACCCCCCAAAGAAGAAAAATTCAGAAAATTAAACCCCCCAAAAATAGTACGAGCATATATACGTACTTGAAAATTTTCAGATTAACCCCCTCCTTGGATTCGATAGGGGCCAAAAAAATTCAGGACCAAAATTTCGGCCAAAAAATATAGGCAGGATCAAACATTTCATCCTACTCCCCAGAAAAACCAAATGGTTGCTCCTTCAGTGGTATAGAAACATACTTTCTATATACCACAAGAGGACTTTTTCATCTAATATCGACGAAATATGCACATCTTGTGCATTAAAACTGGTATCAAATCATATTTAGTTCAGGGAATTTACAATCCCCTTTGATTGATAAATCTTCCCTTGCCCTCATAAATGCACAAAAATGGTCGGATCATTTAGAACAACTTCATCGTTATACATGTTATATAAATGTTACAAGTTGTTTATCAACCAATTATTGGTCAGAATGCAGTGGGATATGAATGACAAAACATTTTGATTATCCTACCATTGTCTGCCGGAACATCTTAATCTCCGCGTACGTTTTATTTGTTGTCGTACTATTTCTGGATCACCAAATGTTATATTTTGACTCATATTCTTGAATCATCCTTCGTTTTTTATCACCTTGTCCTGCATTTAATAAAAGTAAAGAAAATTTACTCTTGACAAGAATTGAATTTATGCTTTTTAATCACATGACAGTTTTCATCCAATGAGTGTATTTTAAATATTTTAAAAAATAATAAGATGATTTGGACCGCTTACGATGAGAACTATATATACTCATATACTCATACCTACAGAATCTGTTTTAATTCTTATATATGGTAATGTAATGTTCTATAGGTGTTTTTTTTTCTATTTTCAATTATTTTTTTTATTTTTTTTTTGTTTTAGCGGTTATTTGCAAATTAAGAAATCAAGTCGAGCGGCTATCTTGATCTTAATTTGAAGTTTGATATTGACTTTACATAGTTTCAGAACAGAAATAAAAGCCACTGTCCTATTGCTACTTGGTATTTTTGTGTGGTATCATATAGGCTATTATCTCATATACATTGAACCTACACCCGTTTCTTACTTTAAAGGACAAGTATTTAATGGTCATGGGAGAGGGGCAAGGAAGGATTTTGGAAAAATACCGATCCAAAATGTGGTAAAAAAGGGGGGCGAGATATGGATTAACTATCGCATGGAATAAAATTATGTTTTTCCCTTTTAAGTTGGGCGCGTTTGCTTGCGGACAAAAAACGCAGTATCAGGGATGTGGATGCCTTGAAAATATTCCAGAATCCAAGATAACTTCCTTTATGCCCCAGTACAAATCAAGCGTTTCTCCCTTATATTACATATAAGTATGTTTTAGTTTGTGTGTACCATTGTCTAAAAGTTCCAACGACCTCAAAGAAACACTTTTGATTCATTATCATTTGGATGTGACTTTTTTTTTTATTCTCTGTATCTATGAAACTATAATGTTTTGTAAAATGGTGCAATTTCAGTTAAAACGAGCTTGAACTTTTCTCCAAATCTTAAAGTGTACTTTTAATATTTTAATAATTGTAATATTTTCATTTCACAGAACGATTTTTTGAAATCATTTCCATCAAACGGTTAATCCCAATGACAATTAGTTTACATTTCCAGAAAATTAATATCGAATCTTTAATCAGTAATGCATACAGCACTTCATCCTGTTTTGAGTAAATCGACATTCACGTTATGAAATATTATTAAATTTGTATTCCTCAGACTACAGAAATCAATATTTCTATTTGAATTTTTTTTTTAATATATTATTTATATTTTTCAAATATTCCTGGTTGTATTTCAGTAATGAAGTTACATACGTGTATGACACGAACCATTGCAATTTTGTAGGCCAATCTCGAAATGCTCTATCTGTACTGTTATTGTTGTCTACTACATGTACTTGAGCCCATGTAAAAACTTTGTGAAGAAATTCAACCTAAACAACGAACTGTCCGAAATAAAAACTATACTTTAAAAGATATAAACACAAATGAAAGACTTGACTTCGTACAGGGACAAAAATATTGGGGCTAAACTTGGTTAGCTAGTACTCAAATCCCCCAACCCCAAACTTTTGCACCTGTGACACTAAGACCGGTGGCCGAGTGGTCTAGGTAGTTCGTCATGACTACTAATGATCACTATAGCCTGTCAACACTGATGTTGTGAGTGTGAATCTCACAAGTGGCGGGGTGTGTTCGACTCCGATCTTAATTGACAAGGATTGCCAATTTTCCTACCGAAGGTCGGTGGTTCTCTCCGGCTTCCTCCACCAATAAAAACTGGCCGCAGAGAAATAGCAAAATGTGATGAAAACGGCGAAAAAGCCCCAACTAAACAAACAAACAAACACTAAGACATTTGAAGCGAAAGACAGCCAAGTAAATAGCAAAAGTGCCAACTGACAGCGAGCAAAATTTACTAAAGCAAATTGGCTTATTTCAATATAAAGCAATTAAGAATGGCGTGAGTTTTTTTAATATTTGGTTGTTGTTCAGAAACTACATGTACTTTGGAGACTCATTCGTGTAGTAGATATGAAGTATTTCCACGTATATACGCCCGCCGAAGTCCAAGAAAGGACTGACAGAAAAATGATAAAATTGAAGTCCATAAAATTACAGTAAATAATAAATTTATAAGAAAATCATGCATAACTATAAACTCAAATTTATCTTTATTTTTTTCCAATAAGTTTAATCAGTGAAATAGTAACATTTAATAAATTATTTTAAAAATTTTTTTAAAATGAAAGCTTGTTTAAAACATAACGATCTCAATCTGAGTGTGAAATACCGTTTAATTTGAAATTAATATTTAGTACAACTAATATTTATCAATCGAAAAAGTTTTAACTAATTTGTGCTATTTTTTTTACATGGTTAAAATAGATGTCTATATTTACAGTTCTAAAATTTATTCAATTTAAAGATTCTTAAAGTTTTGAGTATGTTTGTGCTAATTTTGGAAATAAATAAACGTTGAATACAACCAGAAAAACTATTTTCATAGTATTTAGAATTATATCATATTTATTTATAAAGGTAGAAGAAATCGGTAATCAAGCTATTGTAACGAACTCGGTGAAAAGATGTTAATCAGGTTCAGATATATTGATCAATTTGGACTGTTAATTAACCTTTTAAGAACTTTAGTTATAAACAGAATTATGTTCCAAGTGTCTATTTGCTGCTAGTTTCTACGAAATGTTTACATTCCATATATTAATTTCTTGGAAAAAAATACGATTTCTTTTTCGTCCGTACTTTATAACATGTAGCATAACAAGAAATTTTGATATGAGTGCAGTGATATATATAATTTTCTTAAAGAAAAAGTGATGTTTTCAACATGTTCCATACTGCGTAGTGTTAGACCATACTAAGATACTAAGAAAGGATGTACTTTTCGTATTATTTTTTAAAAATGTATGAAATAAAGAAGTTTTTGATGTTAAAAAGATTAAAAAAGAATTATTGACATGGGTTATTGGATTTTTTTTTTTATAAAATCAAGGATAATGAATTAAGTGCTGCAAATAAATTCATTTCCAACGATATATGATATATTATAATTTGTAATTCATTTAAAATTATAGAAACAATTTTCTAGTCGCCCAAATCGTTTTTGGACTTTATTGTTTTATTCACATGTGTGTCAAAGGTTTCTCTGACGTCAAACAGCCTTTTTTGTATATGAAACTGACTGAGAACTCCGACCCTGAAGGATATCCTACCAAGTAGTTCGCCGTCTGGCGTCAAACGGTCCGTTTTAGAAACCACAAGGCAGGTCCGAGGGCACACCATATATTAAAAAAAACTGCAAAATGCGGATTCTGTCTGGCATTTATTAGTGTATTACAACCAATACGTTTTTTTTTACAAAAAAGAGGAGAAAAAAAGCGTGTACCCGTCACTTCTATAAACCATTTTCTTTTCAGAAATGTTCATACTTTTAGCTAATATCATCTATTGTATAAACAATAATAAGTAGCAATAGTTTCGTCTTCATTTTGCGACAAAAAAGGGACAATCTCAAGCTGAATAAAATAATTTTGGAGGTAATTATACAAATCGTTATAGGAAAAAAACATGCAAGGTTTTCTTTGCATAAAAAAATTTGCAATAATAAAAATATTTATCAATAATGTTCAAATACTTACCAGTTTTTATATATGGAGTGTGCTCTGGCGTCTTATGGCACCAGCAAATTCTAAAACATGCGGTTTAAAAACGGGCAAATATCGTATTACTACCCAAACAACTGTATTTGCTCACCTCTGTGTTCTCTAAATACTGCATTTTACAGATGACGTATGTGTAACGTCATCATTCAGTTTTCCTCACCAAAAATCGTCAATGAAGAACAGAAATTTAAATGAAAATTATTTAAGGATTGATTGTATTTTTTTTCCCAGTCTTTAAAGAAATAACCCCAATCACGTGGTGCACACTAAATAACCCGCGTAGCGAGTTATTTGAAAGTGTGCACCCTGTACATTGAGGTTATTTCGAATAGACTGAAAACAAAATTACTGTCAATCCTTATAATTTAATTCCAATGGTTGTTTTGACGTCTAAAACGTCAGGATTCCCTTTGATGACGTCATAGTAGAAAAGAAAATTTAGTCTGTGATATGATAGACGAAAATAATCTGACCAATCAAATACGCGTTACATCCAATATTAAATTATTTGATATTCGAAAAACATGGGTAAAAGTCATTCGATAAATTTTTCAATTTATTTAATGCTATGATGTTACAATGTCCAAGCCAATACAATATATAGATTTTAATAAAGACCTGGATACATTTCGACATGAGACAAGAATAAACAAAGTATAATAAAAATCAATAATACATTGAATGAACTAAATGTACGCAAGAGACACATTCTTATATTCACTTAACTTTCATATGTTTTTAGAATTGATTTAAAATTAAAATGATTATGATAAATGTAGAGCTTTGAGACACCGATGGGATGTAGTCATCGTGCAATACTTTGTGACCGTTCCAAATTACATGTTCATATAGTATGCCTTAATTAGAACTTTATAGTTCATTTTAACATTGACATCATTTCAACGATGAAGACATTTCCAGGAAAAACTCCTAAAACCCGGAAATTTCCCAGAAAAAATTAGCTATATTTGATTTGTTTGTTCGTTTACAACTATTATTTACTATTTGATTCCAACAAAATTATTATAACGATATATAATAAAGTCAAATGCTCTGAATAATTCCAATCGATCTGACAAAAACCAATCAGTGATGAGGATCGGTATAGTATAAAATGTGAAAACTATATAAGGTATTCACAAATTACAGTCAATAAGCTCAGAAACAATGCCCCTTGTTCAAGTTCGTCCTGCAAATGGAAAATTCGCCGTAAAAGACTTTACAACTGATGTTAAAAATGAAAATCAGAATCAGGCAACAATAGTGACACGTAATACCTCAGAATACACTAAAGGCAAACATGGAGATAACGAAATAAGTGCAAAGAAAGATATATTCAAATCCGAAAATACAGCTACTTTGGAAAAGTTATGGAAAGAATTCCGGGAAACTACCACCATGCACGGTTTAAAGCATGCCAGAAGGGAAAACAAATATCATCTAAGATGGTAAGTTTGTTATTTACAATGGTTTGTCTGTCTAATTGATGGTTTTTTTTTCTCCTTAGGGTATATCTATCCTCTTACATATAATCAGCAGAAACAGTATCAACATTGTTGCATGATGACAACCCAAACTATGTCTGCCCATATTTTATGAAGTTACGCTTTAGTAGTTATTTAGAACTTTTACTTTACAACAAGAAAAAAATAATGTGAAATCATAGTAGACTATACGTGCTGGAAATCTTCGTGTCATTAGTGAGATACGTTTACACGATTTCCATATCCGATTTCAGTTCGTTTTTATATTTATGAAGGACAGCAAATTGTTTGACCGAGTACCGTGCAAACGAGCCTTACATTGTGATTTTAGTTTGAATATAGTTACATGTATTAAATTTTATAATTCCTATAATTATCTCAAAGTCTGTATAATGATTTTTAAATTGAAATTTTGTGTTTTAATTGAAATTTTGAGTTATGAATCAGTCATGTATTTTTTAGAATTCTGCAATTTGTTATATATATTTCGTTTCAGTTTTTTTAACGTGTTTTTATTTTTATATAATCAGAAGTTTAGTCTAATAGGCAAAGGGAAGGAAATATGCCATATTTTTTACTCAATTTTGTGGAAAACGTGTTCTTGTCTAGTTGGTTTTATCCAGTTCTTTAAGATTGTCTGTTTAACTGTGACATTTTTGTTTTTGTCTTTAATATTCGAAACAATGTGAGAACTTATTTTAAAGAAGCTTTTCAGGATATAGTATAATGAACAGCGATACAGAATGTCTGTGAATCATAAACCTTAATTAAATCAGGTATGATGCTGACTAAAATATTTGAACCCCTTAAAAATGTTTTTCGTTATACAAAAATAACTTTCTTATGAAATCTGTTTCAGGATTATTTGGATATGCGCGTTACTTGTAATGGGAAGTTTTTTGGTATATACTGTTTACAATTTATATGTCTACTACAGAACGAATCCAACACTCACCAACATAAATGTCAAGTTCGTAAAGGAAATGTCCTATCCGGCCATAACTATTTGCAATATGTCACCATATAAAATATCAGCTGTGAATGGAAGCCAGATCATGATGTCACATTTACTACATGCTAGCAGACTGGGTGTGGTTATGCCAAAACTGAATTATTCCGATCCGATTTATAATGAACTACATAAGCCACTGCCGGAAGACTGGTTGGAAAGAGTTTCTTTTGGTTTGGAGGATATGTTTATTTACTGTGTAAACAAGAGGCACCTTGTCCCATGCCATGACATTTTGACGCCTAAAATAACTCAGTGGGGAAAGTGTTTTACCTACAGTAACTACGATAAGGTTCAAAAAGAAGGACGTGTAAGTGGTAGCATGACGGGATCGGCAACAGCACTGACATTTTACGTCAACGTAAAACAGGAAGAGTACGTTTTCAATTCAAATTTGGCTGCAGGTGTCAAGGCAAGTATTATTTAAAGTATAAAAATATCTAAAACCGCTTTGTTCTTCGTCCGAGATTCCTCTCACGTAAACTTCCGATTATAGAATAATCTGGTCTCGTTGGACGTCAGTGTGTAATGCATATTTCTCCAGTTCTTGACTGTTTAGTCGGTGGGAAAAAATACATAATATCTTTAACCACTTCCTGGTGATTAAATTTCTACGTGGGAATTACCGCCCTTTTTCTACAGTTATTGGCACGATAAACTAGAGAAATCCCGAAAAGACGTCTATGTAAACAAACAATATAGCAACGACATTTTCCTTGAGGTTTTTGTCGAAAATCATAGGGGAAACAGATTCTCCTTCAACTTACTCGTGAGTTATAGAATTTCGCGTGTTGAAAATCGAAAATTTAACTATCTCGGGTGGAGAAATTCCATAACTCACTCGTACCGGAAGGAGAATCTATATTTCTCCTATTCTTGGCGTGTTTAATCTGTGGGATAAAAATACATAATATGTTTAACCACTTCCGAATGAATTCCCGCCGTTTTTTACGTTTATTGGGAAGATAAACTATACAAGTTCCGAAATGGCGTTCATGCAAACAAAATGCGTAGCAACGGCATTTTCTTGAGGTTTTTGTTGTAAATCATATGAAAAAGAGATTCTCTTTCAATTTTCTCGTTATAGAATTTCTCTACCCTCGATAGTTAAATTTTAGCTTTTAACACCCTTTCTAAAAGCTCGCTTGTTGAAAATAAAAAAAAATAAGTATCTGGGGTGGAGAAATTCCATAACTCACTCGTACCTGAAGGCGAATCTATATATAAACGTGGGAATTATTGCAAACAAGATCTATAAATATTTTTCTGCACAGATATATATATCACTTCTGCAGCAGTATGTATGAGCAAGCGTTATCTTCAAAACTTCAGATTGTTTTTTTTTTACCGGGAAAAAAGAAAACAGACGACACAAATTCCTCACATACTTACCAAGCAATTGTTACACATTGACTTGATAATAATTAGGGGATGCTACTTTACACTATAAATTATTGGGTTTTTTTAGAGAGGGAGAGAACTTGTTATAAATAGAAGAATTAAAAGTTGTTTTCATAGAAAATAATTGTGATTTTTCCATGTCTAGTGCACTTTTTGCTGATCTAGTTGATGTAATGGGTTGTTTTCTCATGTACTCATAAGGTAAATGTACTCATTTTTCCATACAGTGTATGTCCGAGCCGTGTGTCTAACGATTTTTTTTTCAGGTGTTCTTTTGAATGATAGTCTATTGTTTATGTTGTAGCTTTTATTAAATAATATTATTTATAAACGGTATTGATTTCATAGATGTAAATATTTGTTCATTTATCGAGAACTCATAAAGTCTCTTGATGTTGTTTGAAATCTTCTGGACTTTGGTTATTAGAAAATCCTGAACTGAGATGATTTCTGACATGCAAAATTGAATATTATGCATGTATTTTTACTCAAACTTTAGCCAAGAATGCCTTTAGTATTTACACTTATTTTACATATGAATAAGTTCATCTTTCGCACTATTTCTTCAGATTGTTTTACATGACCCGGATGAAGAACCAGATGTAAACAACCAAGGTTTTATTTTGTCTCCAGGAATGTCAACTTATGTTTCAATGAAAATGACAAAGGTAAGTTATGTCTAAGCTACGTTTTGTCAGACTACACTAGTATCAGCTGTTAGGTTTAAATTTCAATGGCCAAAATAATTCAAGCCTAAATAATAACCCGAAACGATTAAAAAAGGCAAATTAAATGCTAAAATAACCAAACGGGCAAAGCCAAAACTACAATGTATCTATGAGCTTGAGAGATACTCCTGCGTTTCTTTTATAACTGCAAGTATCAATTTCACATTTGTATATAATATCTTCCGGGACTTAGAGTCCAGCAGCAGAGGCGTCAATTCACTGAAAGTAATAAATACATAATATATAGACAACATGCGAGACTGTCAGAACTGTTTTTGGGTTTATCGAATTTATATTTCAAGAATATATTGTTGCTGTTGATGAATCGTTTTCGTGACGTTTTGACCCTTTTATCGAAATTATACTCAAATACAAATCGTCAGAAGTATAAGACTCGCAGTAAGTAAGCCATAACCGTGTAATCCTTGTTTCCACTTACTGTCGTGTTACTTGTTTTGTTCACTATAAAATTGGCATTTATAATTTTCTCTAAATAAAAGTGGAACCAAAGAACGTTTTAATAAAAGAATATTGTCGAAGGGTTGGAAAATAATTTCGTTCTTGCCACATTAAATTTTAATACTTAATCGAAAACCAATTATGTTTCAAAAGTTGAGCAGAAAAAAAGTTATGGCGAAAACGGATTTAAAATTACATTTCAACATTAGCCAGAAGACAATATTTTAGTCACCTATCTTCAAGATATACTTACCCTTCCGTGATAATGACAAAAATATAAAGTAGTATGGGTATCTCTTACATATAAAGCTGATATTTGACTTTTATCTTTTTATATTTTTTTATTACAGTATATATATTATATATTGTCATATTATGTAATTTTTATCTCGGCCTCCCCCCCCCCCCCCCTCCCCCGGGGGATGTAACTCCCTATATAAACCTATACGGGGATGTGCGGAAAATTTGGGTGGGTTTTTCATGATATTTTGTATATAATTCGGGGTGTTTTTTTTAAAAATAATATTCATTCGGGTTGTAAACTGAGTGCTATTCAATTCCTCAGATATTTGTATATAAACATCCGTGTTAGTTCGGGTGTGCTTTTCGATATGGCTGTTTTGCGGGTCGGTATTTTCATCAAAATTATTTTTATTATTGACATGTATTCTAGCATATGCTAGATTTTTAGGTATTTTTAGGCCATTTCCGCGCACCCCCATAAAAAATCCATAAAATTACCCCCCCCCCCCCCCCCCCGTGCGGCCTTCCATCTGTTTGGCATTTGGCACCTCTGATTAGACAGTATTAATTGAAACATGCATGTAAATTGTACTGCATTGGACGTGTATATTGATATACTTATTAGTTTAGTCAGTGAGATATAACGGACAGGATCATACGTTTTGGCCATAGTTTAAATACAAATCTTTCAATGACATTGCCAATTATCGCCGAAATAATATTAGACACTTTGGTATATTTGACAGCCTGTTTATTTCTAAGCCTAGAAAATAAACTGCGATTAACTCCACAGTTTCAAGAAAGATTTTTAAGTGTCCACTTGTTAATTTTAGTTGAAACTTAAATCAGTTGTATGCATATTTGTAACATTGATATACAAAATCGTTATCAGTGTAATTTATGCAATTGTCAAAAATTAGGCGATGAGTACCATTTTATTTTGGAATGGGGAGCTTTAGATGGATATTGTAAACGCTTTTTAAACAAATATTACAATAAACGCCAAAATACTTAGAGATTTTCTCATCTGATGTCGTGCAAAAGTAAAAATATACTTAAGAAACTGTGTAAATTTATTAAATATATAAATGAATGTATGCGTACTCCTGGCTAGCCTGTAATGTAGCTATCTTTGTACTGTGTGTATATAGTGTAATTTATTTATTTTAACTTATTTGTTTGTCTGTCTGTTGTTTGTTTGTCTGTTGTTTATCTGCATTGTGTATTGTTATCTCTGTACTAATGTTATATTGGCTGTTTGAGAAATAAAGAAGAATAAGCTTACTATTTTTTGTTTTTGATCTTATCTATATCTATAATCCTATATAACAATGAAAATATTGAACAAATCAAAATATCCTTTATTTCTACATTTATCAGTATAAATACCTACCAGCTCCGTACAAAGCCGGAGGGAACCAGTACTGCATAAACACACAGGCTCCAGGTTATCTCAATAAATTAAAGTACTACCCGTTCTACAGCAGGACAGGATGTTTACTGGAGTGTAGGAGAAACTTTATTGTTGGTAATTGTGGATGTAGGGCAGCCACTGATCCAGGTTTGGTTTTATTCTCTTCTAAATTAATTTTGACCCTTAATCGTGACATGATTTGTCATTTAAATAAAAAGTTTTAAAAAAATAAATGATTTTATTTCAAAATTTCATTTCTCTGTACGAATGAATTGTTCAGTATGCCTTGTAACTTCAAGGCTGAAATCGGCATAATCTAGTAATGTGTTTAATTTTTTGACTCGGTTGCTAACTGTTTATTAAAATAATTGTTTTTGTACTTCGAGAACAAAATGATGTTTATCGTTTCATTTAATTTTAGGAAACGAGACACTATGTACCCCAGCTGAAAGTGCCACATGCTACTATCAACATGAAGGTACATGTATTCTCTGAACTTTATTTCTTCCAAGCTCTTCAACGTTAGATAAATTATATAATTTTAGTTAAACTTAACTTTTTCAATTTATATAAAGAATTTATAAATGAATACATAAACTCTTGAGAAATTAATATTTGTTGCAATATATTCTGTATATTATGTTTATTTAAGGATGTATTTTTTTACCTTCCACAATTAATGCTTTTTTACACAGGTTTAACTACTAACCACTTTATTTTACTTTTTAAAGTTGAGTTTGACTCTAGCGGCGAATTAAAGGAACAATGTAACTGTTTGATTTCCTGTGAATTTACCAAATTTGATCAATCTGTTTCGGCCGCTCTTACTCCAGCGGACGCTTACATTCCAGCACTACACACGATGGGATTTTCTGATATCAAGTAGGTATTAAGATTCTTTATATAAAATTCAGATACAGAATTTTATATAAAGGCTGAGGATTTATGTTTATATTTTGTCCTCTTTTTGGGGTTGAAGTTTGGACAAGGTACGTAATTGCTGTTCATTGGTCGGTCTCTCATTCTTGAACTTGTCTGCTATCTTCTGCTTTTAAATATTTTTTTTAAAAAGAAATGTAGACTTATTTAGCTAATGTCAGTCAGTAAAAATACCCTAACTCGTACAAACAATATATTTATTTTATACATGTAATTTTATTTTTTAGGAAAAATATTTTGGAAGTACGCCTGTATTACGACTCCCTGTCCTACTTATTAGTCGAGTCTATACCAGAATATAATCCGGAGGATATCGTTGGTAAGTTAAGTTCGAAAGATATTGTAGAATGTATCGTAAAATAAAACAAACTATATATATTGTTTTAAGGACGATAAAGCATAAACTATTTATGAAAGTTTGAATCAGTTTGTAATTTAGAGTTTTAATCCTTCTAAATATTTAACAAGATTTATAAAGGTAAAAAAGCAAATGTTCGTTGGCAGACTTAGCAGAAAACCATCAGCTTTATTTTTAGTATAATCGTGGTAAAGCTACGATTTTGAGCTTGACCTGACTATAAGTGCAAGAAAAGTACAGGAGCTGACTGCTAAGCGCAATTATATCTGGCTTCATAACAATATTAATCGTAGAGTCAAGCTAGTCCAATATAAAACATAATGAGTTTGTACGATATTTGCAAAAAATATTTTAATACAACGCACGTAGAATGATTTAGATTTTTTTATTTTATATTTTGACGACTTTGACGTAATACTTTTGTTAATTTTAATTTGCGAGAACAGTCCGACAAGAAGCGGTATAAATAGGAAAACCGGAAGTCTGAAATTATAATACTTGTCCCACGAACTAGTAGTCAAACCTGCTTTAAAGGGCACCTCTATATAGCAAATCACTGTTTATAAAGGGCACATCCCATTCATAAACAAAGTATATAAAATTAACCTCTGTATAAAGGGCACACGCTCTTAAAGGTCACTTTTTTCTGGTCCCTTGGATGCCCTTTATAGACAGGTTTGACTGTATATTGTCGGCTAGAAATTATATCATGTTTAAACATCACCTCTAGATACGTCTTCGTATAAGCATATGATTTTTAACAATTTAAGAAAGCCCTTGTCAATCCAGACGCAGTCTATCATAAGGTAGGGGAGTAAAAAAGATTAAACAATCGTATTTTTATACTTCAAAAGATTTGTATGTTGTTGTACGATGTACATGTATAAAAGGTCAGATATTAACAAAATTATAGTAATAAATTGTGTGGAAAATCAAGAAATTTGACAATTCAATATTACACTTATTAATGTAGAATAGAATATAATGAAGAGTTTTATATTTTATATAAAGTATATCTTATATTTGATTTCTTTAAGATGAACATTTTAACAACTCTAACCAAAAGCTGAGACTATAGCACTTATATCCCTTTAAAGATTTTTTTTTCCGATTCGCTGTGTGTATTTTAGAAATCTCATCTATCAATCACGACTTGATTGACCGATATGAAGTTTCTATCCCGCAAATGAGATTTTTATTTTTTGGTAAAATTTTACTTCATACTGGAATTGACTCTTCACTGGACTTTAAACTCTACGGGATTTTCCTCAATTGTGATATGACGTGTGCCGCACATGTACCTAAACTGACACATTACCCTTTATGAGCCCCTGGTGTCACTCTACTCCCTGTTCTTTTGTGGGAGTTCGCACTGCAAGCGCTGGATTTTTTTGTGCTGTTTTGTCCTGATTCTTCTTGGCTAGCTATGTTTTTTTGCTGTGTTAGTTTTCTCACGAATTCGCCTCGTCTTTGGTTTTGGGACTCGTAGAATTTGCCCTCCACCTTATTGTTTCGGAAATTCTAACAAGTGTGACTTAAAATTAAGTAATTTATTTAGTTTCGATGTCAATAATGCCCTAAGCGCATTAACGTATTTTACAATATAGCTAATACGGATTTGTGTAATCCATTTCAGTATTACTTTGAATCAAAGAAAGTTTTTAAAAAAATATCAGAGTTAAGAACCGGTATAAGATGCTTATACTTTTCATAGTAATGCAGCTTAATCAACTTAAATCGAAAAATGAAAAGTTCTTGACAACCTCGATCCAATCAAAGGTCACTTGGTTGATCATGTTTTTTTTTTTTATCAATAAACAACTTTTATGAAATTATATTATAGTTGATTTTTTTCCAAAGACTCCATTGTATAGATTCTTATTTCTGTTTTGATGAAATTGATTTAATTTTCTCCACATCTAGATTGCTACAGCTGATGGAAAAAGTTAGAATAACAGAATCATTGTAATCTCGTACTATGTAAAGACAAAAATCAAGAATAAATTTTTCAGCATCATCCACCCACCTCTTTCTTTCTCTCTCTCTGTCTCTGTCTCTTTCGCTCTCTCTCTCTCTTTTCACAATGTTGAAGAGAATGAAACTGCTTTAACCCACAACTACTCCGTGTCTATACCAAGTCAGACTATTCTGAACCTGTTGTTTTCACGTCTGTGTTTTGTGATCTTTTCTATTATTTTGTCCGAATGACTGTAGACTTAATTGATTGGTGTATCCTTTTATCCTTTTATTCATTGTTTTATCTATACGTCATGTATGTAGATTAATTAAACAAATTAAATTTTGACAGGTATACTTGGTGGACAGATGGGGATATTCTTGGGAGCCAGTTTGTTAACCATATCAGAACTCATTGAATTTGTTATTCTTGCCATTGCTGTTGGTTTGAAGAGATGTTTTTGTTTCATGATGCGTAGCAAGGAGAGAAATATCCAACATGAAGTATTGCAGTATAATTAAACAGTCAAAGACATGTCTGTGAATTAAAAAAACTATTAAACGGGAATAGGAAGAAAGATGGTCAGTCGCGAAATGAAATCCGACATTTAACATCAGAGTACCAAAATTGCGACCATTTTCACTGATTAGTGCGTAAAATTCAGAAACCAACGTGTCAATAAAAAAGTGGAAATGCAATATGTATAGTGCGGTTAAAGACCGTCATATCTGGATTTTTAGTTTGAACCCGTGTTTGTGCATGATCATTAAATGTGATCGATTTAAAAATGGGACCCAAAATTGCGACAAGACGCCGCATTATCAATAATAAACCTCCAGGGATAATTGAAATAGTATCATAGTTTGTCATTATCAAATTTAAGACTTTAAGAAAAGGAATGCTTATATTAAGTCATACATTAGGTTTTCGACAATCCATTTTGGTCCGTCAAAACTATCACGGAAAATCATTGACCGCGCTAAGGGGCATTTTTGGAGTATAATATTGAGCTAACGAACAACTTAAAGTTTTACAGTTAAATTGTCATGAAATTCACATACAAGTTATAGTTGTGAATATTTTACATTTTTTTAATTTTCACATTATAAGAATGGTCGCATGCTGGGTACCTTTCGCAATTTCGGTTCTCTGAAGTTACGCTGCCTTTCTATATTGTTTTATATAATTTTCAAAGGGGATTTTTTTCTGTATGGTTGTCTTTTGAATGAAATATCCAAGCTGATTATAGTACGAATTGAGATCGTATCACTATTACGACGAACATAAGCAGTTTGTAAAGTAAGGTGATATAGCTGTATATATACTCAGTCAACAAAAGTAGCAATACACGAGTTCGGAACCAAATATCTTGGAAATTCTTTAAAAAAAAACTTAAGTATGGGGGCAACAGTGGTTTGCTACTTCAGTTCTTGATCTAATGCGTCAAATTTTAAAATTTGTATAACACTTGAAATGTTGGAAAATGGAAATTTCCAAAAAGAGGGTTAAATTAAATTTGAGTAAAATCGAAAATAAAATCGACACACATTTTGTAAAATGAAAATCCAGTCGCTGAAATCAGTAGAAAAAACTCAAATCTTTTGACACACAGACTTTATGATGCAAATAACGGGGTCAAAATACTGATTTTTTAATTTTCGGTTGAAATATGTGATTTTTGAAATCTCAAAAATTGGAATTTTTTATTTCAAACTTTTGCAAAAAAATCCCTGCTTTCGATGAGAAAACTATATACTATGAAAATCAGACGTGGGCCTATTTTTCTGGTTAGTACACTATTTGAAATTATGAATATATGAAAAATGCATTACCCTGTATCGTTTCTTTTGTTGACTAGTATATAACATTAAAAGATATTTAGGATTTTTCAGGAAAACGCCTTAATAAAAGTGAATAAAATATAGTGTAAAATGTAAAGTATATTATCGCATTTGAAACGAAGTTCTGTCAATATAATCTTCGTTGTCGTTTATTTGCAAATGTACATTATATGCATCTCTCAAAACAAAATTCTCCTATCCTAGAATGTCGTCACGTCACACATCTTTGTGTACATGTGATTCAAATTCTCCCAACGAAATGTCGCGTCTTGCGACAATATTTATTTAGAACAAGCTTTTATAACTATCAATTTTTAGTTTAGTTTGTATATTGTAATCGCCTTAATTGTTAAATTTCCTGGTAGTATTTGTGAGGCCTGGAGGAATATACCGGAAGTGACGTTTTACTCGTCACTACACAAGTAGGTATATACATTGTAGCTCTGTATTATAAAAAAAAACCTGGGATGTGACTAACTATATAAACATAAATACAGATCTTTGACTGGAATCAGTGAACAAACCTTCAAAACGTTGTCGGGTCGACGAGTACCAAACTCCACCCGGCCACAAGGGACTGCTCCCGGCCCTTAAAATAGGTTACAATCCATGTGCCTTGGTGAGAAATGAGCCTTTTTTTCTAAAAAAACGCAAATGGATAGTAAACTTTTTGAGAACCTAGTAGCAAGCCCCTGTGACACTGCTTTAGTCAAATTATATGGCTCAATTTGAATTCAATTTGTCCATCCTGCACTGGTAAATTTTATCAGGTCTGTATTAGCAAATATCCCTGGGATATCACTAACTATATAAAGATAAACACAGACTCCAAAGTTCACAGATAAGTTCAATGAGTTTCAAATCTGAATTAATAAGACTACAATCAGAAAACCTGGAGTCAACTTTGGTGGTACAAAGCACACACAATGTTTCAATCATACTGGGTAAAAATCACGTTAACTAAGGAAGTGGCAGGTGTAAAAGCTGTTAGAGGCCTCTCTGATAGAACAATCTTACATATGTCCATCTTGCATTTTCATTTGAGAAAGTTATATTCCATAAGGCCTGAGATGTGTGTATTCGAACAAACTCAACAAATGCAATGCAATCGACAAAAAAAACAAAATAATTCTCATACTATTCAGTGTAAATTAGCAATTAATCGCTGAAATAACTATGACTTAAGTTCATTGTATAAGATAAATGATTCTATTATTAAGACATAGGGAAAATAACAGATGAAAAATCTATTGACAAAGACGATTTAGGTAACAGTTTAAACAAAACTACCAATAACAGAAAATCTAGACACAAAGAAATTATTGGCAAAAGATTAAAGGACCACAAAAACTCAAAAAAAAAAAAAAATACATCACCAAGATGGACTCGTCCAAAATAAGTCAATATGATTTTAGGCTTTCTAGAAGTGCGAGCATGCAATTCATGTCTCCTTAAGAGCATCCGGCCTTTCTGCCTGATGTAGGAAGTCCCGTAGGGCGATTAGCAATAACAAATTTTCAACAAACGGTAAAGATGAGTTTTATTTGATATCCAACGACTCCAGTATATGACTCCTACGTTTGACAGTTGATCCGTTATTTATTCCATTTTATACTTATTGTATAGGAATAACTGCTCATAAACATATTAATCTGTGTTATTAATAGTGCGCTAGTATCATACATGTACCATCAGCTATCACAACCATACCGGGTTTCAGAATATTAATGAGCACATTGTGATCTTTGTATCCAAATGTTTTACCGTATTTTTATATATATTTAATCCACATACATCAGGGAAAGGGAAGATTACATTATAAACCCTTCTAATACTACCGCCTTTTAATGACTACAAATTTAGACTATCAAGACGTTGTTGTGATTGTGCTTGTATTGTGTTCGAAATGCTGTTGCCATTTTTTACATTGCCTTATTTGTTGAATGCTTTATGTTTAGTTACTAGTGAACGTGATCATTATTTAATGAAAATTTCTACCTCACAAACGATGATAGATATTGTCAGTTGCATTTCTTGTATTACTGGAATCATTTAACTACGAGCCTGATTTCACACACGTGTGTTATACCGGGGTCTTCCGCTTACGGAAAGGGTCATGGTAAAGCCCGAGGATACTCTCTTTATGCAAGCTGTGATATTGCTAGTGCATCAGGTATATGTTTTTCGCAATGGATTTCGAATCATTTTATGCACTCTAGTAACGATGTGTGATTTCTGTGTTTTACATGATATCATGTTCTAGAGTGTATCTTGTTTCTGCTATTCTCTTCCCATTGAACTTCTACCTCGTTGTTCAATCGCTATTTGTTAGTTTAGTAAGTACAAACTGCATTTTATTGTAACATATTTCACATTTGGGAATTCTATTTTGTTCATTATTTGTTGTGTAAGAAAAATATAACAGAGGCAGCACGCATGTATTGATGTTACATTAAGGATGTATTCTTCTGATGTTTCAGTCTCGTTGAAATCTCGTTCGGGAATTATTTCCAAAACATGTAATACAAGTGGAAAATATTAATGAATTCAAAAAATATCATAATCCAACTAAACTCTGTGAAAAAATTATGTACTTACAATAAGTAGTTTTTGAGTAATAAAATTTTTTAATTTTATAACCAATCTGGTCAGTGTCATCAGCCAACTTTTGAGAAAATGGTTGAGGGGTTCAAAGAAATGATTTTACCGAAATATATACATCCAATATCAATTTTATCTTTTTAAAATTCTTTGAAATGTATTTTTTCAATCATTTATAACAAAGAAGTTGAAATTATATGCTCTTTGTTCTAAAAAAAAATGAGAAAAAACCCATATTTACTAAATTGACTGCATGGTCATTTTGACACGAAAAAACAACAAAATTTTATAAAACTTTCTTATATTAACACCTACCTATATTTTTTTAAGTTAAATTTATTCAGATTGGTCCACTTCATCTTTAGGGGAAGTATGAAAAAAAGTTTAATTGTGGAACTATGATTGTTTTCATGATAATAGCCCAAAAATGGGTAAAAATTGATGAAAAATGGGAAAATCATAAAAAATGGGGTACTTTCAAATGACTGTAGCAAAACAAGAGGTCCACCACCATATGATTTTTTATTCATAAATTACTTTCTAACAGTCATATAAACCCAAAAATCAGGTTAAGAAAAAAAGTTTAATACTAGAAATTTTTGGCTCCTCAGAGGTGTACATTCTTAATGTAACACATTTCGGTTTTAAAAACAGGCTTTGCATCGATTTTCTATGTTTTTTTTATGTTATTTAAATATATATGTATTTTAATTCGACAAAGGAACACTTCCTGGCTAAAAATTTTGCATGTTAATAGTATATATATTTGAATGCTTTTTTTCATTAAATACATGTGTCAGGTATCAGTCCTTAATCATGGAAATAAACTATTATCGTTTTCAGTGTATTTTTACTTGCCAAGCATGAACTTCGCCTTAACTTCTAACAAATCTCAGACTTAAGTCGCAAAAATACAATATCAATATAATTGTTAACTTTCTTTCGTGGATTTATCCACAGAAATTTATGTATTTATTCTGATAACCAAGTTATTACACTATAGTTGTATTTTTACATAACGACCAGACTTTGGTACAACTAACACTCAGCAGTTTCAACTAATGCTATATTTTAAAAGCCACTAGGTTTTTTTACATACAAAATCTTCCGTTTATATATATTTATTTGCTGCAAAACCCGATATTCTTTACACAAAAACTTATTTTAAGATATTAGACCTTTGCATGTTACTGTCAGTTCCTGGTGTGACTGAGCAGATAATGTCAACACAAAGAAAAGGTTGTCTTGAAAATTTTATTTGTATAATGTGAACTGTCACGTGTTACTAGCAACGTGACTGAGTATACCGTTTGTAGTATTTGTCCGTCCTAAATAAAAACTTTACCTTTTTTTCATGTATATTGATTTTGTATAGATCCTCTTCCAGTTAGTGTATTTAGGATAAAGAACTTCCGTTGATTTATTAGGTTTTAGGACTCATTTAAAATCTGGGCGTGTACAATTTTGAATACCCACGTGGTCTTTTAGTACCGGCAATGCATAAATTTCGGTCAAGATATAATTAATAATTCATTATGTTTGCTTTGGTAACAGATGAGTATTTCACATTAGAATGAGAGTTACATTTTTTTTTATATCAATACAACGTTTTTCACACAATTATCTTAAAGTGCGTAAATGATACATTTACAATGACATAAATGTAGTAAATTATCCTTGCATATGACATTTCATATCTCTTCACTATATCCTCACAAGAAATCAAAGAAACTTAATCTTCATCTTAAATTCGCAGTGAGGCCTTCGAAATTGAGAAAACTCTCGTGACAAGGCAAAGACTGTCTTTAGTAGCAGATATATTGGAATTCGGCCCAAAACAACCATTAGTTATGTGTATAGTCACAGGCCAAGAGTCTATTATCAATGCGAATGAAGCATGTAGTCATCTTTAATGTATCAAATTCTAAATTCTCTTCGCAACATTTTATTCATAGGTTTTCTCTAAGATTTTTTTTATTGTTTTCAGTTTTTTCCCCAAAGTGTATGTACATTTAGAAAAACTATCGGATGCAAAATTTCTTGTGTACGGTGCGCAGCTCTGAATTTACAGCTTCATTAGGTATACATATATGCCAATGGCCAAAAGTATGGAACGCAAAGCAAGCATCAAAATATTGTGAGCTACGAAATCATAAAGGCTTAATGAATAATGTCGGGGTAGTTGAAGGCCTACTCCATAATATTTTGAATACAAATTTCTTGTGATTCAATTTAGTATTTAAACACTGAAATGCAATTTGTGCATCGCATATAAAATCCTTCAATCAAATGTCGAAGATTCATGATAAACACAAAACAAGTCTTATTTAGCTATTCTGCTTGGCAGATTTTTCAGTAATCAAATTCATATTTTATCGGTACAGCTGTACGTAAACATGAATCTGCAGAAGCAACAAGAATCTTCGCTGAACATTATATTACAGAGTATGTAATGATGTAGTCTCGGCCTTTCACAGTCGTATTGGCTTGGGTCACCCGACGTCAGCACACTTTTTATAAATGTAACTGGGACATTTGTTGATTTTGTCTATAATTAGCACCTATCAGTTACTTAATTATTATGTCAATTAATATTAACTGTTTAATAGACGATTACGTATTTGTGTCATCTTCTGTCATTTCGTCTAACCAAATTCAACACTTTCAAGTTGACTGCCAGATTTTTTTTATTTGAAGATGATTATTCGAAAAGTTACAGAAGCGAATTTATAAAATTTTCATAGAAGGAAATTCATTTCAGACTAAAAAAATATTGAGAAACATTGTTTGAAAAAATTCTTAGTTTATACATTTAGCCGGATCTGGTAGATCTAGGCTTGAGCCAATATAATTGACGTCAGATTAATAAAAATGCCGGTAAATCGTAATATACATGTACAGTTTATATCCATTCCAACAGCGTCATATGTACAATTATTTTTTTTTATAATTTACATAGTGCATCAAATATTACCAACATTTAACTCTTAATCGGTGAGTTTATTATTTGTCAGAATGTTCGTCGGATTTTTTTCTTTTCTGGAACGGTACAGACGTCCAACATCGTTTGATAACAGCAGCAACTGCTAGGATAACAAACTCCAATAGTTCAGACATGGTTAGCAAACTAGCTCCAAGGAATATTCCCATCTGTCCTCCAAGGATCCCTGTACAAATATTAATATAAAATCAAACTCAAGGAAGCGAAGCGAAGTGAACTTATAAGATTTTATGCCAAGAGAGTTAATTTGAAATAAAAAAAAAGTGAGAAATATATTTTGAACATTTTCCTAGATATATGCATTGATGTCTCTACGACACAAATTATGTTCAATACAGCTCATAAATGTCCAATGCTGAAAATGGAGAAAGCCGACAAAAAACCTGAAATGCATTTTAAATAAATTAAGCATTGTCCTTTGTCTTTTATTTTTTAATGTTCTCTCTGTCTTTAGTTTTTCTGCTGATTTTGTGTTGTTTTTATTATATTCGTTAGGAGGGCGTGTTGTCTTCTTGTGCGACTTGCAGCTCGTGATTGAAAGTAACATGACACATCATCCAAGTTTCAGTCTTGCATTACTTTACTTTCCATACTTTAAATCATCTGAGGGTTTGTAAAATTAAAACGAAAGATCAATCCAGTGGTGGTGGGATTGCAAATAATATACACAAAACACTGCAAAAAATACATCCCAATCTTCCATACCCAAAATATAGATAAAATAAAAGGTTTTCCTAGTAATCGTCTGAGTCCTCCTATTTTTAAGCACGAGCATATAATCAGAGACCATCAGCACATTGGAAACTTGGCAAAGATTCATTTTTTTAATCAAATGTGGCTTTTTTCTTTGTATGCTATCGATTTGATCATGTATAAATGACATAGTATCGATATAAAGGATGGCATGAAAAAATTAGAGGATAAAAGGTTGTGATGTTTCAGAGACTTTAAAAGATTATAAAATAAGTACTGATTAATCCGATTTTTAACGTTATATCTCAATGGAATATAATTAAAACCCTTCACTGCATTATCAATAGAATTATAAGACATCACCAAAGTAATAAATATTGTTGACGTATTTAATTGAGTTTTCAAATTAAACGGAAATAAATCGGATTTTAAAGATTTTTTTTTTGTATTGTAGTGAGGTATAAATATGTTGTAAAATTAAATCCCTAAGATCAGGACGTCCTCTGTCTCCGGTTTAGAGAAATATTATCTATTTTAACAGAAAATCCGTCTATCACTTAAATGCGATCAACAAGTTTATAAAACAGCCAACCACTCAATCGAAATATGGACAAAGCAGTACCGAACCCATAAGATAGTGGAAAACGTCCGTAAGATCGAAATCCGAATATTTCTCTTAATAGCAATTGCTTAAATCATCATACAATATTAAAACAATGAGTTATGTGTATAGTAGGATTTTTATGTACCCTTTCATTCCATAATTAATCTGCTAGAAAGGCGGATATATTTTTGAAAAAATATCGGAAAACGAATACTGGATCAACAAGCCAGTGACCAAATTCTAAAAGACCAAAATTAAGCGAAAGGCAAATCCGATAGAAAACACACCAACAATATACAACAAAAACACAATGGAAGGAGTAATAACACATAGCTAACCAACGAAAATCATAACAAGACGGTACAGAAACTAAAGCACTTGCAATAATTTGTATGTAATGACATCCGAAATACTGACCGAAGGGCAAACCGCCTTTTAGTAGCTCTTAGTGCGTTAATGAGTAAGGTTGCCATAGATCACGAAATAAGGTTTAGTCAGCTCAACTTATTTAAGGTATCAAAGTACTGTCTAAGATTCAAAATATTTCGTAAAGTCAATGTAATAACTACACGTTCCTCTGTTAGTGAAAGATAAAATAAATGCACAATAGAGTTTTACACATGTATATATATCTTTTAACGAACAAGAATCTTTTATTTTCTCGAAAAAGGTGTTGTTTATATATCTACTATCAAAGGTACATGTATCATAAATCATACGAATCTGTTTTTTTCAACATCGTCACACTTTTGTTTATATTATATGCGTATATTTATGTTGTGGCAATTCGTCACTAAGTCGCAAAACCGGTGCCTGATCTCTTGTCATTTGTACTGCAATTAATGCTTAAACTAAACATTTCTAAATCAAAAATCTTACCTACGATGTCCTCAGTGTTGTATTCTGGGATTGATTCTACTAACAAATAACTTAAGGAATCGAAATATAATCGCACTTCTAGAATATTATTCCTAAAACAAACAGTTAAAAATGACATAGGTTGTCCAATATTATTATTATAATATCGTTTGATTCTCATTATAGATATGGTTTTTTAAATATTTTCATGAATATAAAGATGTCAGAAGTAAACATCTTGCATAATATTTCCTGGGGATCAAAACTTAATTGTTTTTATCGTGGGACCAAAATATTACTTTCTGTCGAGACTGCCACTTTTATGCAATTACCACTTCTTCAGATAACATAAAATCCAATTACACCTGATATTTTACCCACATAGAAATAATATGTATCAACAAACGATACACCCATGAATTGAGATTAAATATTTTTACATTATGTAAGAAATTAGTAACCTTCTCATGTTTAAATAAAATTTCACAATCTGTCAGGCTGACAAATAGACAACAAAATGGACAAGAAAGGTCAACAATGACGTAAACACATGTATATACCAACCAATCAACGCCATCCAACATACAGAACCCCGGACAAAGAATAAATTAAAAGAACAAACATAAGCACAACAGAGAGACATCATGATAGTTTGACTTGATACACACACTTAACATTTTTAAATGAGTACACAATGTAGGGTGTAATTTGTATTTTCATCGTTTACACAAACATACTTTATATCAGAGTATCCCATTTGTTGAAGGGCTGGTACGTAGACATTGGCAGGGAACATCGCTGTCGATATTGAGTGATCGAATGTTGTAAATTCGCAGGATATCATACATTGGCATTGCTCTTTCAGATCTCCACTTGAATCAAATTTAACTGAAACATAAATGATCAATATATGAACGTAACAGAAGTTGAAGGAAAGGAACAGCGCATTGATAACTATAATCTTATAACTGCATAGAGACCCTTCTCGTAACAAGAAGCACAAGCTGATACTGCTCACATGTGGTTGAAAACAATAACAGATGACATAATTTATCTCAATAATCCTACCTCATTCAGTGATCTTGGAAGAAAATGATTGAAAAACGTTGTAATTTTATACGTACCCTTATTGGTTCAAACATAATAATTTTTCTTCAGTTTTATGTGTAAAGATAGACTTATTTTCCCTTTCCTGAGAGACTTAAGTCACATTTCGTTTTTCTGTAGTAATACTAATTTAATTCGACTTTCCAAAGTTTTGGTCATAGAGCATATCTGATGGAAGACGCATTATACACACGAAATGTAGTATTGGATATTTTTTCAATTTGTTTAGGAAAAGAAAATATATTGGCAACCAACGGAATCTACTTTTTTAATTACCTTCATGTTGATAATAACATGTTGCACTCTCTGCTGGGGAACATAATGTTTCATTTCCTGAAAAGAATTAATCAAAATTCTTATACGTATATTTATCAGAATTTACGTATTTCATTAGTACAGGATACTTTGGTTTAAACAATATTTATTGGAACAATCCAACTATAATACAATGATACAATAATGTATATGGTAACAAGATTCAAAATATGTCTCCGAATAGTATTTCGACGCATTTGAATTATATATACCTTGATTTGCAGTGATTAAATAGTCTTATCTTATGTAAAGTCTTACCTTAAAATTTGATGTTTTCATAAAATCCAGATTTGTTCATAAGCCTGTCTGATAAAAATTCATTTTAAAAATCGTCCTGTTCACACTGTTGAGGGATATAAATGTTGAAAAGCGCACATAATATGTATTAGTATTTGTATCCGGGGATATTTTCTTTATGTTTACGTTATATAAATATGTATAACAAACCTGGATCAGTGACTGCCCTACATCCACAATTACCAACAATAAAGTTTCTTCTGCACTCCAGTAAACATCCAGTCCTGCTGTAGAACGGATAATACTTCAGTGTATTGGCAAAACCGGAGGCCTTTGTATCGATACAATATCTGTCACCGCCAGCCTTATACGGAGACGGTAGATATTTGTACTAAAATGAAAAATGCATTGGTCATTAAATTGCCTACATTAGAAGTTTGAGTTTGATAATACATGCAAAAAATGTATCTATGTAACTATATTGAACGCAGTTATATTAATTGTAAGAATTCAAACATTAATTAAATCAAGACGGGCCAATAAACTAGAGGTTCCCAGGATCCTGTATCGCTCACCTGGACTATGCCAATCTTGACTGGCAGCCTGGAACATTGCTGTCAAGTTCCAATTGGTTCGCTGGTTTAAAATCAGAACAAGAACAGTGAACTTTCCCATTATGTCCTATGTTAAAATAAGTTGTGCTCTGGCATCCATCTTGGATGGTAGACAGGGTCATTGGATATAATTCTGAAAGAGGACCACCTAAGGACCATTGCTGCTACGGTTTGTTCCAATTGGCGAAGTATTTTCAGAGATGAAGATCTTTAAGTAAATTCCCCACTGGGTCCTTTGTTAAACTATGTTCGGCTCTGGCATCTCTCTTGGGTGACAGGCGGGGTCATCTGATACAATTCTGAAATAAGACCACCCAAGAGCATTGCTACCAAGTTTTGGTCCAATTGGCCCAGTGATTTCAGAGGAGAAGATCTTTAAAGGAAGGTTTACTACGACGCCGGACGCCAGACGCCAAGTGATGGCAACAGCTCACTGGCCTTTTAGGCCAGGCGAGCTAAAATCTATGTAAAGTCAAATGGAGTTTCACATTAGTTGAATAGCACAATTTATCAAATGAAATTTTCAATATTTAGATTATCAATTCATGCTATAAATTCTTTGATACCAATTTTGATGCACGAGATCTTGTCGATTTACGACGCATCAGTTATGCTCAAGGCTAAAAATGTTTAAAATTAAAACGATCGATGTTAAATGATAGCGCCATGACAGATGGACATAATTCAAATTAAAATCGACCAAGTACTTGAAGTACACGATATGTAAGATATTTTGAAGCAAATTTGATAATAAAACAATTCTGTGTACTTTGTCTCAAATCTTTATGGAATTTCAATACATTAATTGTCATTTAAATAAATGACTACAGAAAAATAAATATCATGGTTGATAGGCTTACTTAATATTGTTGTAATTAAAAAGCAATTAAAAGGACCTAAAGAGAATAGAGTAAATATCGTGTGGAGATATTACATGCACACCATTTATAAAAAGGACAAATATACCAACAGAGCAATGAAAAAACGTAATCCATTGGACAGACAAAACCGGGAAGACAAATGAACAACCACAAGCACAACAAATAAACACAGAAAACTAAAAAACAATGAAAAACACGAACTCCTATAAATCATAAATGTTATATAAGTAAATTTTCAATGATACCAATTTTGATCATGCGGCACAATATAATGTATGAACATTTCTTCGATTTACTGTTGCGCAGAAGGCCTAAAAGCGTAAAAATGGGTAAAAACACAGCTACCTATGGAAATCGCTAAATACGAGGACGATACTGCTTAGTTTTCCCTAGATTTAACATGTTCACAACTGGAAAATTGATGTTATGCATTATTTCATTCCAGTATCGAAACACTAGCAAATATGCTGTTGATACGCCGGGGAAATCCGAGTCCATCGCACAAATATCGACTCAATTTTAATAATGATTATCCCATGATACCAATTTACGACTCCTCAGTCGTGCATTAGCCTAAACCTTCTTGATGAATACAAACTAGTGTTAAACCGGCTTAACTGTTTAAAATTTGTTGAATCAAAAATGTATTATTTGTTCAGACAATGTGAACCATGGTTGGTTTTGACTTCCTTTTTTTGTGATACGATTTTTTGGCAGGTCTGACTCTTTGAAAGGTAATTTCACTGAATTTAAATAGGTATCCATTGATAAACCGTATCAATTATTAAGACTTACCTTCGTCATTTTCATTGAGACATATGTTGATATGCCGGGAGATAAAATAAACCCTTTATTGCTTACATCTGGTTCTTCATCAGGATCATGTAAAACAATCTGAAAGCCACAAAAGACGACACTATATATATAAAATTCGTGTTCTGAAAAATACTTTGCCCTATGTGTAGTCCCCATAACTACAATTTCTATAATATCAAAATATATATTTCGACGGGCCTTTGTTTCAGACACTTTTCAATTTTGTTAAAATGACTGGCAAATGATTATCATTTTCCGAACTTTTCAGTAATTAGCCTTTTGTCTTTCGAAAAAAAAAATAGAATTGTTTCCTTAATTTTTTTTTCTTATTCTTTACCTTTCAAGTGATTTTTTCGTAGACCTATTTTTAGCGGCATTAACACTTTTCTGCGTAATTTTATCAGTTGAGATGTTTTGTTTGGGTCTTTTGATGTAAAGTCCAAAGTGTTGGCTTTTGCCAATGTAATAACTACATGTTCCTCTGTTAGTGAAAGATAAAATAAATGTACAATAGAGATTTCCACATGTATATATCTTTTTCCGAACAAACATCTTTTATTTTCTCGAAATATATGTTGTTTATATATCTACTGTAAAATGTATCATATACATTTATCATACGAATGTGTTTTTTTTAACTTTCAACATCGTCACAATTGTGTTAATTTTAAGCCCACATTGAAAAGTAATCTCAAAATTGTATGGCATTTGTTAACTTAGTAATTTGTTAAATTGGCGTTTTATATCCATAGAGAAAGAAATAAAGTCTAATAAAACAGCAAAATCGAAAGCCACATTTCTTTGGCAAATAAGAAATTTCCACTAGCAAAGTTTGATGCATTAATTTAAAAGAATAAAAAGGATTTTAATTGATATGAAGTATGGTGTTCCCGAACATTCAACTCCTTACAAAGAATCCTATGGTACGTAGATGTAGGTCAACAGCGACACACACAAAAATAAACAATAGCATAGACAAAAAATTAACACAATACAATCGTAACGGCTGACTAAGTGGAGGAAATAAAATGAGCTAATTGGTGGATTAATAACTAGGTGTTATCTTCTTGTTACGTTCGTTGTATACCTTGACACCAGCAGCCATGTTTGTATTTAGAACATATTCGTCGTGTTGTATGTGGATGTAAAATGTAAGAGCAGTTGCAGAACCTGTCATACTTCCATTCTCTCGACCTTCCTTTTTAACCTTTTCATAATTATCAAATGTGAAGCATTTACCCCACTGTGTAATTTTCTGTGTGAGGATATTTTTGCACGGAATAACATATCTTTTGTGTACACAGTACTGAAATAAGTCATCTAAATCAAAAGACACTGTATCCAGCCAATCACCCGGAAAAGGTTTGTAAAGCTCGGCATATATTGGATCCGAATAGTTCAAGGGAGGTAACACAACACCTAATCTGCTTGCATGAAGCAAATGGGACTGCATCTGAGCACTTGCATTAATGGCAGAACTTTTGTATGGTGACAAGTTACAGATAGTAACGGCAGGGTACAACATTTCCTGAACGAATTTTACGTTTATATTTGTCATAGTTGGATTAGATCTATAGTAAGCCAGTAAACTGAAAACGGTATACACTAGCAATGAACCCATGGTCAGTAATGCAGCAATCCAAATTATCCTGAAATATATAACAATATCTGTTCTAGTCTTGATAAGGTGCCAAATAATGACAGTTTTGATTTGAGTAATTTTTTCCCTCGATTCAAATAAAAAATGTTCTACTTTAAAATGAATATCATACGATTTCAGAGTAACATTTTAACCAAATTACAGTAATGTTCATACATTTGTTAAAACAATGTGAATAAAAAGGCACTATTACAAGAATGTTGATAAACAATGCATTCTAAAATGATGTGGATAAATACGAATTCCAACATATATGTGGCTAAATATATATTAATATGTAGAAAAAAAACAAAGTATTATACCTACCACCTGATCTGATATTTATTTTCCCACCTAGCATGTTTCAGGCCATGCATAGTAGTATTTTCCCGAAATTCTTGCCATAAATCCTGCATACTTGCTCTCTTCGCTGGTTTTAATATCTCCTTCTCATGACATTTTATGTCTGTAGTTTTATTTTCAGACTGAATATCCTCTTTGTTTCTGTCAGTTTTCTCTGTATCATGTTTAGTTTGTGTAATTGCTTTATCTGTTAAATCTATGACAGTTGTGTGACCATTAACTGGACACACCTTAACTAAAGACATATCTTCAGCGTGGGTACCAAAACATGTTCTACTTGCTTCAACAATTGACGTGACTTACCGTAGGTTCTTATTGATTCCTTCCTTAGTTTAAAATCGAACTAGATATTTAAATTTGAGTCACAATAATGAGTACAAACAAACAAAAACCTATGTGCGGAGGGACTACCTAAGGAAAATTCAAAAATTCAGTTCACTGAACAAAATATATATTTTCTAAATTCACTATAAAAGCATAAAAACATGACTACACTTTAAATATTCAAATCTGTATTGTCATAACTCTCAGTGACATTTTTTAGCATGTGAAACAACATAGCAAAATGAAAACAACAAAACATTTCACAAAGCAACGGAAGTGATATGAGGTGCTCTTGAAGAGTAAAGGTCGGTCTTGTCAATTAGAGTAGTGATCAAAATTAAGATATCATGTTCTAAAGGTGTTTTAACCAAAATTCCTTCATTAATTTATAGTGAATAATCTGAATAAATCTGGCGAAGTAAAATATATATCTGGCTATCCCTGCACTTTCGAAGACATAGCGATTGTCTTCGTCTGTCACACTTTTTTGTTACATCAACTCCTCCTTCACTTTTGGGTTTAGGAATTTAATTTCTATATAGAATGGTTACATACTACTTGTAGATTCGCAATAAGGTTTAAGAATTTTGATTTTCTAAACAAGGGGCCGACCGTTGTCGAACATTTTTAATTCAAGCTTCTGACCTAAACTCGTCTTTCATTTTTCAATTGATCCATTTTATTTCTATACAGTATTATCATGCACTGTATGCAGATTTGGAAAAAAAAACTGTCAATTTAAGCTTGTGACCTAAACTCCTCTTTCCTTTTTCAATTTATGCATTTTATTTCTTTATGGTATTGTTACACACCATATGCAGATGCGCAATAAGGTTTTAGAATTTTGATTTCTAAAATTTGGGTCTACTAGGATCAATTTTCAATTTAAGCTTTTGATGTAAACTTGTCTTTTGTTTTCCAATTTATGCATTTTATTTCTATACGGTATTTTCATACACCATATGCAGATGTACACTAAGGTTTCAGAATTTTGATTTTCTAAAATTGGGTCCACAGGGGTCAAAATTTTCAATTTTCAATTTAAGCTTTTGACGTAAACTTGTCTTTTGTTTTCCAATTTATGCATTTTATTTCTATACAGTATTGTCAAACACCATATGCAAATGTACAATAAGGTTTTAGAATTTTGATTTTCTGAAATTGGGGTCCACAAGGATAAAAATTTCAATTTAAGCTTGTGACGTAAACTCGTCCAATTTATGCATTTTATTTCTATACAGTATTGCCAAACACCATATGCAGGTGTGCAACAGGGATTTTTCAATGGGGGCTCACTCAGGTCAAATTTCAAAAATTGTCAGTTTAAGCTTTTGTTCTAAGGATTTTTCATTTTTCATTTGGTTTATTTATTTAATTTCTTTATAGAATGATTGCATACTATTTTTGGCTGGGAATAATGTTTTATAGTTTTGACTATAGGTAAGTGACCCAAATACTTACAGGGGGTGCGGGGATCACTGTCGATTCCGACAATACAGATTTTTAGTTATACATGTACATGTATTAATTTATTGTCAGAAAGATTTGATCCCAAATTTGAAACATAACTTAAGATTTTGAAAGAATTTTGAAAAATTAAACCATAAAATGAAGACTGAAAATTCGCAATTAGTGCACCAAGACTGGTACCATTAGGTGAGAATTTTTAAATTTAATCAAATCCAAATACACCATTTAGTACAAAGTATACAAATGTATTGTAAGGCATTAATCGGTCGAATCAATATCTTCCTTTTGATTTAATTATTTTTGGAGTCCAATGTACCAAGTAAACAAATAGTTATAATAGTATTTATTTAATGTTTCAAAAAAACTATTTCTTTTCAATATCGATTGCAGAAGTAGGAGTATTTCCTTCCACATTTGAAGAAGATTTCTATGGGACGAAGACTTGGTCAAAATTATATTCCGCGCTTTCGAAGAAAGCTCGGATATACTTCTGTCTGTCACATTTTCTTCTGAATTCACTTTTGAATTTAGGGATTTGATTCCTTTATAGAATGTTTGCTTACAACCTGTAGATTCACAATAAGGGTTTGGAATTAGATTTTCACAAAAGTGTTATACTGCGACGTTGTTCGTGTAACGTTCCGCGCTAAAAAAAGAAAACAATGTACAGCCAAAACCTATGAAAAGTTGCTTAAAACCTTTGAACTCTGAGGATGGTATTACTCTATTTTATTGAACTGATCGAGTGGAGTTTACCTATTAATTTGCAGAAGGCCATTGGATTTCATTTTGTGTATGTTCAAGACAACTCCCGTTACAAACGTTATTGAACTGTATTCAATAATGTGAGTTAGCTACTAAAGAAAAGACGAGACAAGGGTGCATGTATATCATGTGAAACAATTTAATTTCAAGCTATCTAATAGGTTCTATTAGAAATATTTTGTTCATTTTGTACAACAGATAGTTTTTTAACTCCCAATACAGTTACACATATACATATTTAAAAAGGAACAATCTCCATATACAAATGTATACAGGGCTAAAGATCAAGAGAATATTTCTCTCGTTGAAATTTTTATTTAGCAAATGTTTAGAGCGGAAACTACATATACGCATTTACCCATTTAAACTTTACATTTTTTTATTCATTTAATAAAATCAGTTTAGTATATTATAAATCTTGTGACCTTTCATTGTAGGATGAGGATAAGAATATTTTCTGTGTATTTTGTGATAATCTTATCTCTGATAGTAATAAGTATTAATAATGATAGAAACAATGTAGAAGCAATCGTCGCACCATCAGGTTAGTCACATTTTTATACATAAAGGACACCTGTATAATCTATACTACTAAACTAAGGGCTCGATTTTTTTCGACCGTCATCACGTAACAACTGCAATAGACACAATGTAAATCAGAATTTCACTAACTGAGGATGAATATTTTGTCTGAAAATTTCACACGTCTAGGTCGATACGTTTCTTTAATGCTGGAATTATAATTTATACAGACACAGTATAACATCTGATTTATGCATTGCTTTTATGTCTTTTATAAAATGATGAAAAATTTTAAAAATTACAATGAAGGTCGTATGGTGTTGCGGAGAAAAGAAGGGGGGCTGGGGCAGAGGAAAAAAGTAGGGATGCATCACACTAAATCCATTCCCAATATACTGTGTCATTCGCTGAAATCTGGACATTTGATTTGTGCTATGATATTGTGATATTGCATTCATTTCTTTCATAGAATGATAAAAGAATTTTAAAAATACAATGAAGGTTGTGGGGTGTTACAGAGAAAAAGGGGGAGGCAGAGGAACAAAGGGGGATGCAACACAATAAATCCATTCCCCAAGTGCCTGTATGACATACTATAAATTGTGCATTAAATGTAAAGGTACAGGTAAGTTTTATTTAACGTCGGTGTGTACACATTTGTGTACAAGTCAACAATCAACATAAGCTCTGTAGAGCTTTTTATCGACGGCGAGATTTACGACCGTTCTCGGATGGTCGCCAGGTTTGTGGGGGAGGAAAGCCCGATATTCCAGGCCGAAAATCGGTGAAACCCCCGAGCTAGGGTAGGTGCCTAGAAACCATGACACATGTGCATTATTCTAGGGTTGGAAAGCGGGAGAGAAGGGGTTAGAAAGAGTGATGTCAAATCGATAGATATAAAACCATGATAACATAATTTTCACACATCGCTGTATAAGAAAGAAAACTCTTGCTGTACCAAAATGTTGAAATTCACAATTAAAAGGATATAAAAAAAAGCCATTCCATCATTTTGGGATACCCGTATGTGCAGGGGTGGTTTCCTAGTACATGTATGCTTAATAATTATAAACTGAGTCGTCATTCATGTACATGTATCGTTAAAAATATTGGGGTACATTTCCTAAATTTTATGAAGGCAAGAAATATTTACCAACAAGATATACATGTAGGTATTATTTTATGAGTTTGGCATTGGTATGGAATTAGTAAGTACTCGTAAACGTCATCGACCTTGAACAGAACTGCCGAAAGGTGCACATCTTGAGCTTGAAAATTGGTATCAGAATATATGTATTACCACAGGGTCATTTTCCATACTGCAGTCTTCTTTGTACGTGACCAGAGCTGTTGATTGGTTGTTGACGTAGCTGTAGATTTAACATATAGAGTTAATACACAGATACGCCAACTGTTTTAGTCATAAATTTATTTCAATCTTTTGCAATGTTTAATTTCTTTAAAATTAAGTTTTTAATGTTTTTGCTATCTACAACTTTTAATTTTTTTTTCATTGAATCTGATTTTTTACATAAAAAGGGGATGTGAGTTTGGGAAAAATAATTACATTAAATATTGTACTATTGTAAAATCCATTATTGACATGTTGAATTAGTATTACAGAACAAATAGAATGCCGCTTTTTTCACAACTCGTCTTCCTATAATGAGAAACAGTCGTTTAATAAGTGTTTGAAACTCATAAATAAAAATACCATTTCATTTTGAAAATCTTATTGAAATTATTAACACACTTCATAATCTATACTATACACGCTATATGTAAAACTTTTTGAGAAGCAGGGAGGTTTAATCATTACTGTTGTTAATGCAACAGCCTAAATAGTCATTCAAAATGATATATATAATTATAAACTCCACGGTTCTCGGTTTCGCATGTTCAACTAACTGTAATATGAATACATGTTAAATAAATGAACGTTAAAATTGTGCATTTTTGTTTCAAACTGCGTTGTAACCCGATATTCCATGCCTTAGACTTGGTCATTTTGTAATTGTTTGCTATGAACATGGTGGGTAAATCCCCGTTTAGTGTTCAGTATACATTGGTTCAAAATCTTCACATTGATTTAAATACGTGCCCATTTTAAATATATTTGTTTTTTTTTTACATCCTTTCAAGACGTAAAATTTAGTCTTATTTGTTGTCACTTGCTGAAAACACGTAATCTGAAACTGCTAAAGTTCTAGGACATAATACCTCTGACCTCAATCGGCTTTTTCAGAATTGGCCGTGGGACGTTAGAGCGCACTCTATATTTCTCACATTTCTATGTGTTTGGGACAGTCATATTCAGTGTGAGACACCGGTGTGAGATTCATGCATCTCACATCACATGACCTACCTTGACGTATTAATGCAAAAAACATCATGTCACAATGCTAGAACGTCAGAAAACACACAACCTCGCACAAATGGTATGACAACGTCGAAATTAACATCGCTTCAATTTGAAAATCCCTGAAGCTCAACCTAAAAGATATCTTTTTAAAGTTTTGTACCTTTGGTACAAAACCAAAACGCATACGATCTTTTCAAATATGTAACTTATTTTGCACTAGGTTGTCTAGTTTAATAGAGCTCATTTTCGTATCATGGCGGCCATGTTTATTTCTTTAAATTTTCGGCCGAGAAATGTGAGAAAAATAATCAGTCATGGTAAAAAATGTGAGACTGGACAATTCCTCCCTCGGGTTCACATTTTCTATCATCAGAAACTCGGCAAGCCTCGTTTCTGACTGGAAAATGTGAACCCTCGGGTGGAATTGTCCCATCTCACATCTTAGACCATGACTGATTATTATAATATTATATACTCATATAGAAATCTTTAATCTGATTTGTTAAAACAGTGTCACGTGATATTTGCCCATTCGTTGAGGCAACCGAAAATCGTTGGGTCGCATAGTAAGGTCAACCGCTCGCGAGAGAACCCCATGGAAATCCCCTCATGAGCCTCACGTGTTTCCATTTATAGTTACTTCCCTTGATTCAGTAAACAAAAAAATGGCGTCCGACAACAGGTTGCTTGCGGTGGATGAGGCAGAAATGGAACGCCTGCTGTCTGATAAGGACTCCAAGAATACTAAACGGAAAATTTCGAGTGCTGTTAAGTTGAATATTCGATATAATATAACAGTTATCACCCTTGTTGGTGTGTGACCCGACAGTTTGTCTCCCCTCGGAAAATAAGGTCACCCTCGGGCAAGCCCTCGGGTGACCTTACTTTCCTCTGGGAGACAAACTGTCGGGTCACACACCAACAAGGGTGATAATTGTATATTCTCACATTTCTATGTGTTTGGGACAGTTATATTCCGTGTGAGACACCGTGTGAGATTCATGCATCTCGCATCACATGACCTAGACTGACGTAACAATGCAAAAAACGTCACGTCACAATGCTAGAACGTCAGAAAACACACAATTTCGCAAAAATGGTACGACAACGTCGAAATTAACATCGCTTCAATTTGAAAACTCCTGAAGTGCAACCTAAAAGATATCTTTTTAAAGTTTTGTACCTTTGGTTCAAAACCAAAACGCATAAGATCTTTTCAAATATGTAATTTATTTTGCACTAGGTTGGCTAGTTTAATAGAGCGCATTTTCGTGTCATGGTCGCCATGTTTATTTCTTTAAATATTCGGCCGAGAAATGTGAGGAAAATAATCAGTCATGGTAAAAAATGCGAGACTGGACAATTCCTCCCTCGGGTTCACATTTTCTATCATCAGAAACTCGGCAAGCCTCGTTTCTAACTGGAAAATGTAAACCCTCGGGTGGAATTTTCCCATCTCACATCTTAGACCATAACTGGTTATTATAATGTAGAATCTGAGACACTTTTAGAACGGGATTTACAAGTGTTTTTCAATTATAAATTAATTGTTTCCGAGAAATCTTTTTCGTCTATTTGAATAATTATTTCCAAAAATATTGTATCTCCACTTAAGATTGTAATGTCGAGTTTTACAAAATAAAACTGGATGACACAAATACATCATACATACATGTACCAAGGACCCAAATACATCATACATACATGTACATGTACCAAAAAGTATGTATTAAGTATACAACTGTAAATTTTGCGTTTTTGAAGAGCTAAATGGTTATTGAATCGCAAATTTTAGTCATAATATATACATATTTAGGTTCAATTGAATACTGAATAATAACGGAAATTTTTAATCAAACTTTAAATGGTTTTGAAGAGCTAGTGAACGTTAACACATGGTTAAAGAAGCGAAGTATATACATGATATATAAACAGCTAGAATAGGAATAAGTCATTTCTATATAATCTGACTCATAATAAAGTCAAAATTATTTTGTTATACAAAATATTAATTCCTTGCTAAATTTATTATTGAAATATATATTTCGTGCCTAAATCTTTGTTTCGTGCTATTATATTTAAAATGTGTTAAAATTTATTTGATTTTTTTATTACGGATTGGTGGTTACCAATTACTCCTGCCATATCAACAGCATAAATAAACATTCACATATCAAAAGAACTTAATTTTTTTTAAAGGTTATCCTGTCAAACAAACGGATAAACCTTTCCGTCCCAGGAAATAAGCGGAATTTTTAATCAAATTTTAAATTGTTTTGAAGAGCCAGTGAACGTTAAAGAAGCGAAGTATATATAAACAGCTATAATAGGAATAAGTCATTTCTGTATAATCTAACTCATAATAAAGTCTATTATATTTAAATTTTGTTAAAATTCATTTGATTTTTTTTTATTACGGATTTGTTTTTACCAATTACTCCTGCCATATCTACAGCATATATAAACATTCACATATCAAAAGGACTTAATTTTTTTTTAAGCGAATCCTATCAAACACACGAATAACCGTTTCGTTCCAGAAAATAAGGGGAATTTGTAATCAAACTTTAAATGGTTTTGAAGAGCCAGCGACAGTTAAAGAAGCGAAGTATTGATAAACAGCTAGAATAGGAATAAGACATTTCTGTTGAAAATTTGTTAAAATTCATTTGATTTTTTTATTACGGATTGGTGATTACCAATTACTCCTGCCATATCAACAGCATAAAAAAACATTCACATATCAAAAGGACTTTAATTTTTTTAAAGCTAGTCCTATCAAAAACACGGATAAACGTTTCCGTCCCAAATATTCATAACTAAATTCAGAAGAAAAACATGTCCTATGTTATATACAATAAACTGTTGTTGCTTGATACAACCAGATATGTGGTAATCGTTAATTGTAATTGTAATCAGCTGTAATTGATTACATTTTTTCAAGTGATTAGATTCAATCAGTAATTATCAAAAAAATATTACCTGTAATTTAATTTACATATCCAAAACTGCATGTAATCATGACTACTTTCCGATTGCTTTTGATTACTACATGTATTATAATTGTTATATTCTTATTTTCAACATGATATAAAAAGTTCCAACCTGAAGTTTCTTCTATCTATTTTGACATCTTCATTAAATGAGACTACCACATCATCACCAGTAAAAGATCAGACTTTTGATATGCTATTGGCGTGGCCAATGATGCGAGCACAGCAGTAGCCCTTTCCAGAAACTCATTTCCGGTATCACGATTCTGACTCTAAATTATAATTTGAAGCAAGATATTTCCCTTACTTCCATTTCCGGCGAACGAAACTTTTTCTAACCTTAGTATGTAGAACAATATGGCTGCCCCCATTAAACAAAGACTTTTCTAAATGAATCATATGTAGAAAATGCATATACTCCTAGAGCGCTCGCTGCGCTCGCTATTACTAGCTTTGTTGACACAGAAAAACATATTCTTCATTTTATGATGTAATTTACTTAAATTTGACAACAAACATAAAGTAATCAAACATAAACATGATTACAAGATGAAAGTAATTGTAATTTAATCAATTACATTGCAAACAAAAGGCTCAAGAGAATAGAGACGGTATAGCTCACATGACAGTCCCACAATCAATCCATTTATTTCAAGTGAAAATTGTAATGGACATTCCATAGATGTTTCATATCAAGTATCAGTTAATTTGGCTATAGTGGTTTCAGAGGAGGAGATTTTTGAAATTTTTACCAATCAAACATAAAAATTCACCATAGCTGCCATATTAGCTGTCAGACCGGGGCGAAATATGCAAACTTTACAAAGGTCCTTCCACAGATGCTTCATACCAAGTTACAGCTCATTTGGCTTTGCGGTTTCAGAAAATTTTTGTTGACATTTTGACCAATCAGAAATAAGACTTCATCATGGCGGCCAGATTAGTTCTTTAACCGAAACAAAATATGCAAAATGTATAAAGGTCCTTCCATGGATGCTTCATACCAAGTTTAAGCTCATTTGGCTTAGGGGTTTCAGAGGAGATTTTTAAAATTTGTCCAATCAGAAATAAGAATTTATCATGGCGGCCATATTAGTTGTCTGACCGGAACGAAATATGCAAACTTTATAAAGGTTCTTCCATAGATGCTTCACACCAAGTTTCTGTTCATTTGGCCTAGGGGTTTCAGAGAAGATCAAAATGTAAAAGTTTACAGACGGACGGACGGATGGACGACGGACGAACGAACGACGGCTGCCAAGTGATGGCAAACGCTCAAATGGCCCTTTGGGCCAGATGAGCTAAAAATAAATGTAATTGTAACTGTAATCATGAAAAGTGAAAGTAATTGTAATTCAATCAATTACTTTCTAATGTAATCGACCACGTGTCTGGATACAGTATGTCCGGCCGTCCATAGTTGCAATTCACAAACTCCCGAGATTATGTAAATTTCAGATGAATATGGTCAATAAATGCAACATACTGCCACACCTTGCCTACTATAATTAGCAAATCTTTCATCCAGATGATCCACTGGGCCAACGAGAAATTCCCTAAAACCTCACTTTATGTAAAAATTTGAAGACAATTGATTTGTTAAACATAAATTTTCGTATAAAGTGTGAAATTTATGAATTTTTCACAATTGGAGCTGAATACATTTAACCGAAGAATAACAAATCTGAAAGTCGTCAAAATTGAACTTGAAAGTTTTTTCTTTATTCAAAGTTCTAAAGGTCATCACCAGCTCAATATGAAACAAATAAACAGGTCACAAAGGTACATGTATACCGAGTATAAAGTTTGAATTGAAGTACGGACAGGTCACAAAGGTATACCGAGGATGAAGTTTGGATGGACGTACGGACAGGCCACAAAGGTATACCGGTTATGAGGTTTGGATGGAAGTACGGATAGGTCACAAATGTATACCGTAATAGGACCTATAAAATGTCAGTAACGTTTAGTTGCGTAGTTTGATACATGAATGACCAACAAAACTAACATATACATAAATGTAACTTCATAATCATTGCAATGTTTCTTAAATTATTTTTTAAGGCGCTTTCACACCTTACCGGATAACACATGACAAAATGATGGGTACTTTATTCATGGCATTTACACCTCGTGACTTCAGCCCTTTTAATCAAATTACCTCCCTTAGTTGTAGATCGAAAATTATTAAATTGTTTGTTTGATAATCGAGTGTTTTCCCGTCTCGGCTCTTTAACTAATGTGTCTATGAAAACTTCCTTTGGCGAATATTTACAAATTGTTTGTTTAATTCTGTGGGAAAATGCTACTGAGTATGGGAGACTTAAAATTATCATGTTTTAAAAACATTTTGGCGGAAACGTTATGAAAGCAGTTGAGATAAAAGTTATTTATTCTCCAAAGTGGTTCTACATATGCGGACAATTTATGTATGATCTCGCCTTGTATCTGTATTTGTAGTTTGAATTTGCATTTCTCACTAATTTTGGTTAATTTATTTAGCAGTTATACTACGGTTACGATTCAGTTTTTTTAAACTGAATTGGCGGATAATTTTCAATACTGACAATGTTCATTTGCACACGAAAAGGAAGGTAATATGGTGTAGAATGTACCTATATGCGGACAATTTGTTTATGAGTTATGAGCTACCTTATGGGGTTTTTGATTATGTTATTACGTGGCCGTTTTTTATTGATTATTTGATTACTAAACCAAATAATTTATGATTATTTGATTATATAGGACTGTATTTTTGATTAATTTATTACCGAGTCTAAAAATGAAATAAAATGTGAAGATAAAATATAACTACCTAGGATCACCTAGGTGTGAACGCACAGCAATCTCAATACACAGAAACAACACCCGATATTGGCTTAATTTTCCATTTTAATTTAATCTGGTTCCCGTTCTTTAGCGTTTTAAAGTATGAAGAACAGTAAGGGTACCAGTACACGAGATGTAGAAAGTTTAGAAAGAACATGACTTCAAACTAGGGGCTCACCTGAGCCTGTATCGCTCACCTGGCTTTTTATTAAGCCATTATAAAATGTACGCTCTTTTGTATCCGCAAGGCTTTTATAGAAATGCAAAATGTAAAAGTAACCTTGATATCTGACCTTTGACCTAAAAAAGTGGATCATTTGCACCTGTCCTTCCGTCAACTTTGGTTACAGTCTGCCCATTAGTTCCTGAGCCAACGACGAAAAATCATTTCCCATATTGATTCATTGGATACTTTGAACAGCCGCAGCCGTCGGTTGAGCGAATGAATCTCAACCAAAAGTGGATCGATTGTAGAGGGTATTGACTATTGTTGTCATCAATCCTGCAAAGTTTTAAAACATTTCATAATGTAGTTTCAGAGAAGAAGATTTTAAAATTGGCCAATAAAAATCAAAGATGGCTTCCGGCGGCCACGTTGTTCATCCAACCTGTACCAATGGTGGATTGTTTGTAGAGGTCCTTCCATACAGCATTCCTACCAAATCTGCCAAGTAGTTTCGGAGGAGAAGATGAAAATGTGAAAAGTTTACGAACAACTGACGAAGGACAACGACGGACGCAAAGTGATGATATAAGATCACATGGCCTATAGGCCAGGTGAGTTAAAAAGTTATTGCAGTAACATGCGCTATTTACAAAGCTTGTCAGGATAAAAGAGACCATTTTGTCCCATACATACATTTCATAATGACTGAAGTGCTTCTATATTAACCCTATCACCAATGATTTCCAGACAGGAATTAACAATAACAGGAAGGCTTCCCAGACAAGTTAGCTGAAGTTTGAGTGGCTATTTTGTTGTTAACATTGAAGATTTCAGGCCATTTACTCTTTATTTTATTCAAAATCTCAACAAAATATGTCCCTTTTGTTGGAATTTTGATTTTTAAATGAAAGCAAGCAAACATTGATTTTCACGGCTACATGTAGGTATGTTACAATTTTCGAAACTCTATAAAATTGTTCTGAAAACACGTTTTCAGTCATTCCTATTAAGAAAATCTTTCAGGATATAAAGTTTGAACCATAATTCGATTCCAATCAACTTTGAAATTTTTCTTTCATTTTTGATACAAAATATATTCATAACTTTCCTGTCATTGAATCTTGCAAAAAAAATTGAAAAATTTATTTCCTAAATCCCATAAAAACCTTACATTTGTTAAGAAAATCAAATAAACTTTCCGACTCATTTTCTCACAATTTAATTTACCGGTTCATGTCACAAAAATATTTTTCATCCATTCTCGTCAAAACAAAGTCTTAAGTCACGAAAGACTAAACAGAGAATGTTTGTTTTGACATAACTTTACAAAAGAACATTTGGAGAGGTATGAACTAAATATAGATGAATCCTTGTTTTTGTCACATGGATTCTTCATCTGATAAATGTCCCATCATCAATCGTTAAAAAAAATCTAGAAGTATTGTGAGCTAAGCTCACAATATATATTCCCCACCATGGCGACAATATATAAAGAAATGTATAAGCCTACGTTTGTATATGCCAAACTCCAAAAATCATTTTGATCAAAAAACATAATAGAAGGTCCACAATGGCAATGTAAACCGAAGACTTCCTGAAAGTTTCACAGAAATCCATTTTCTGGTTTATTGGTTTAGGAGTAGCAGATAAGGCATGCCTAACTTCCTTACATTACCATATTATGAAATCCATGCTTGTGTGTACTCTGTGGAAAACCCCAAAAGTCATTCTGATCAACAATAAAATAGGTGATGCATAATGCCACTTGTACTGAAGACTCTGTAAAAGTTTCAATTGAATCCATACACTGTCGTACAAGTAGTTGCAGGTAATAGGTGTGGGTGGATGAACGGGGGAAATAATAATTCTTTCTAGAATATACCAGAATATATCAATAATAGCTTCCTAAAAAAATCATAGAAGTAAACAAGCAAGACATGGCAGAGGAGACTCAGATTTCATTTACAACCGTTGAAGCTTTTTTTATCATTAACTATTTTACATTTAAATTCTTATTTAATGATTACCAAGCTTTTAGTTTATGATTATTTGATTTCTAACGAAAATCAATTTCTGATTACCAAATCAAATATTTAATGATTATCTGATTATATTGGCAAAAAATTGGTGATTACTTGATTACTGGGACCCCCATGAGGGGCCTCAGTTATAAGAATTTGAAGATTTGCATTTTTATTCTTTAGGCCAGTATAATGCATTGTAATGCATGTTGTCAGAGAAATCCAAATGCAAATTAGCAAAGTACCCACAAATTTGCCATATGAAGCAAACGAAGGATAATAGTTATCCCATGGTAAAAATAGTCTCCGTTGCTACTCGTGATCGGTGCACGAACTGTACAAAACGACCATTTACTGCATGAATGCCATACGCATACTGGAAATGAAACGTTCAAATAACGGACTAGTACTAGATTAAACGAACGTACAACGTAAATGTAACGGACAAGCACCGAATAAAACGGACTTACAATGCAAAAGTAACGGGCGAGTACCGGATAAAACGAATTTAAAACGAATTTACAAAGATATAATACGTATTTTTATCTGTCATTTGACACAAAAATTAATAAATACCCATTGGGATTAATTTTTAATTCAGTCTCACAATAAGAAATAAAATGCCTGCTTAAAACCCCTTTTATATCATCCAAATGTTGATATTTCTATGCGTTTTCGTCCGTTTTGTCCTTTTAACATACGGTCAGTATTCGGAATACATTCGTTTAATTCGTTGTCTGTCCTGTAATAGTCCATTTCCTGAATAAGGACCACCGTAAACCAACGGATGTGAACCGGACAAGAAAAGGAAAAGGAACGAACGAGCACCGCAAATAACGCATACGTATCGTACATTCAACGTCACTCTATTCGGTGATGGTCCGTTCCAAGTTTTGAAAATGTTCAAAATTTTCCACCGGGCTGAACGGACTTCACCGGACTTCCCCGGACAAGTAACGCATTCACCGAATAAGGAACGGACGACAAAAGTATGTTAACGGAGAAGAACGGATAGAAAAATGTTTGCTTTCCGTTCGACGTCCGTAAGCATTATGCGGTAAGGTGTGACAGGGGCTTTAATAACATTTTCATGATACGGTTAAATGGAGTATGGATATTTCCCAAACAATTAATACAGTAGAGTTCTATAAGAAATATTTTAATGGAAATGTATCGAAGCATTCAACGTTGGGTAGTTATTATAGGAGTAAATACGATTTTGTATGAGTTTATCGATGTGTAAACTCTGCCGATTCATTCATAAACTAAATTAAGTCCGGAGGACTTTATGTTGAGTTTGTGAGTGAAAAGGCCGAGTTTACACATCGATAAACTCATACAAGATCATATTTAATCCTTATAGTTCCATTTCAAACATCAAAAAGTTGTTCATAACCAAAATTTAAAAAAAATGACTTTGCCCTTTTCAGGCGACATTCATCTTGAATCTGGTACTATTTTTGGCAGCTAAGCAATTGAATAAAAAAGTCGACAAAGTCATTAACAAATCGAAAAAACAAAGAAACTTACGTTTTGATAAATTTTAACATAATCTGAAGCGTACAGAATCCACGCAATGTCCGATTTTTTCCGTTTGGAGAATCCAACTTGCGCTGTTTACAAATATGACGTTGCAATCTTGACTGTGACTTCCGTGCAGCAACTTTTCGCGGAATTTTTGAAAACGCAATTTTTATCAATTTTTAAACCATTTCTCATTAAATTTTAACTATTATTGTCAGTATCATCCTTAAAATTCATTCTTTTACAGCATTTTTCACATTTTATGTCCCATTTCAAACTTTAAATAATCAAGAATGCGCATGAATATACTTGCCAAATACGGGGTTATCGATGTATACACCCTATTGCCCTTCCGACAAATGAAATTCTTGTATTTTGTCATATGCAAATTAAAATGGAATTGTATGTATATAAACGTGTGTCCAGCAAACAAAAAATCAGTCAGGTTAATAGGTGTACCATATTTTATTATAGTAATGTTTGGTATAATTAGTGGTAGAACTTTTTCTGTATGTTTTTTAATACTAAGTTTATTTTTGTATAATATGTATGTATTGCTGGAGTAATAGCTTTAGGTAAGTAAAAATGGCTGAAAAAAGGTTATAATACACCTATTTACTGGCTATGAGGACAATATCAAGTTTATTGTTCCCCGAGACACCGACTATTTCCCGAGGCAACGCCGATCTAGGGAAATAGTTTGTTTCAAGGGGGAAAAAAACTTGTTATTGTTCGAATAGCAAGTAAATAGGTGTTTTATTGTACCGAGGGCATCCGAAGTATAAAAAGCGCAGGAAAAGGTGCGCTACTTTCGAACTATTGTCCCTAGGGAAAATAGTCATTTATTCACAAGAGATGACTATTAGAAAATAGCAAATGTATCTGAAATGTAGTTCATTTTATATAGATTATACATACTTAGGAATAATAAATTAATTCATTATACCTCAGTGTATACAATCAATCTATATTAAAGAGAATTACGAATGGAATCACTGTTTTCAACAATGCCTACAGCCGGTGAATAGTGTCATAACTATTATCCCGTGGGAATGTGTACTTCATTCGACCTATAACTACATGTAGATATTCAATGTATCGTTCCTCAACCTGCTCATTTTTGTTTGGAAAAATTACGAAGAAATTTCATGAAGACTCTCTTTTGTAAATAATTAATGATTTAATTCCTAAATTTATTACTATATTTGCTCCCAGGTGCAGAAGAAAATGTTTTTCATTTTCTTTTTATTCTTTTTTTTTATCTAACAAAGTGGTAGGGGATTCAGAAGAGAACAACATTTTGAAAAGGATGGCTCGTATGATATTTATAGAGTGCAATATAACGTTTCACCCATAACATTAAAAATGAATATCTAATCGGCAGTAATGTGCTACATGTATTGAAATATCATAGACTCGTCGATCTGAAATATTCCGAGTTTCGAAAATCGCAGAGTTGAATTACATTGTAGATACAGACAACCTTTCAATGCGATTTCAGTATTCAGGTGGATTTCTGTTAAGGCGTTTGATGTGGTTTTCCTCCACTGTTTAATAATGGTTACTGACCATTTGTATATAGGTCACGGTTTCCATTAACAGACAAAACACTGGACCTGTACAGCATTTTTAAGGTCTTTATACATCAATATATCGATAAATAAATTTCAGATTCACATGTGCGTGTATATTCTAATACATATGAATAAAATCGTGCTATTTCAAAACTATTAAATTGTTAACTTCTTCCTTTACTTACATTTCTCGCATGATTTGTGATTTGTGTTCCGACAATGTCACTCTGAATAATAAGATATTTGCATCATACATTTCATTTTCCTGGTTTATATACATACAACAATATCATCTATTATCATATACTTTGTAATAAGTATGAAAGTTTTTGCACATGTGTAACCACCGGAAGTGAACATCCCATATCTGCACGCTCCAGCTAATGGAACCTTATCCAAGTGCTATTTGAACGTACCCGTGTTGATATGGCCATATCCGACCTGCTGAGTTACGGGGTCAGGCTGAAATGGCTATATCAGACCGGGTGCGTTCGGAATAAGTACTTAGGCAGTATTTAATAAACATATAATACATGACCTAATCCATATCGGAAAACCATCATTTAATGGCCGAGCAATAGCTTATTTTTATATTCTTTTTGTCAAGTACTTTTACAAGAATCCTGATAGTGCCATGGGTTTGACATAAAATCTTTCTTTATTTTTATTTAGGAAGGAAGAATTTTATAATCGTATACTTTATAAGATAATAACTACAATTAAAATAGTGTTTGCAATAAAATTTGCTGTTAATTGAAATGAAAACTTTGTATGTAACTTCCAACTGTGAACTTCCCCTTTGTTAGCATTAACATACCAAATTCTGAATATTTTTTTCCAGATCCATGTAATCCAAATCCGTGCAACAATGGTGCCACATGCCAAAACAATGGACAATCTTATACCTGTGCATGTGCGACTGGTTATACTGGAACTATCTGTGGTAATTAAGTTCTCCATTTTGTTTTATTTCTTTTAATTGTTATAAAAGCACCTCGGTGAAGGACCTGTGTAATCTATGGTGAAACGTACTGTTTTTTTCTGATGTTACATGTGTCAGTTGCAAACACTAGGAGTCTTCATGTATGTCTTTGCAAATTTAGGTACACATGGTTGAACGTGTAACGCACATAACAACACGCACACGGTTCACAAGTTACATGCACACGATTCTCACGTTAACGCAAACCGCACGATGCACGTTACACGTTGCTCGATTCCGATCGTGCGATTTCTAAAAATTGTGTTTGTAAGATACGAACGGAATATAATAAAACGAATTAATTAACTTTTTTGCCAGATATGAATAGCAGTGAGATATTTAATATCGCATTTGATGTTAAATAAATACAAATTTTTATTTGCATATGCTCTTTTGGGAAATTTATTAAATCTAATGACAGAACTGTGAAATTATATTTTAAATTAACTAAAAATCAATAAACCTTTTCAAGTTATTTTTACCTAATAAACTATTGTATATTAACCATAATTGATATGATAATAATAAAGTTTTCAGTAAAACAAACATTACGCCACAATGTTTCATGTCTTCTTTTAAACAAAAAACATCACATTAAGGTATCCGGACCATAAATGACCACGTGATTATTTTTTTTTCTTTTTTCGCATAACAAATATTTTATTCAATATCATGTTACATGTACCTCAAACGCCCAGGAGTGCGTATTGAGGGTCCCTGTTTTACATCACTCCTTCCTGTCCAGGGTAAACAGGCGAGTAAAAAAATGATAACTTCAAAAAACTATTATTCAAAAAATACATATAGATTAACAGAATCAGTACACGCTATTAAGCTTCAAAAAAGCTATTATTTAAAAAAATACATATAAATAAACAGAATCATTACAATATATTACATTTGATAATTAATACACTTACAAATAAACAAGACAATTTAATGCAATAATTCTCTAATATGACAGTCAATATCAGGCTGTAGACCAGGTTTGTATTTTAAGCGAAGGTTTATGTTTTCATATAATTCATAATAAAAATTTTGTTTCATATGGTTAAATGAGAAGTTTCTTTCATCAAATTTTATTTCATTCCTTACTTTCCAAATTATCCATTTTGCTATAGTTATAATAATGTTGGCTACAATAATTTGTTTTATTTGCCCGTGAAAGAATCCAAGGATCATGTTTTTTTCTTCAAGTCTAAAAATATTAGTTATGTTTAATCTTGATAATAGTGATTGTATTTTAAGAATAAAGGGATAATTTTTTTTTACAATTGTAGAATAAATGACTCTGTGTTTCAAAGTGATTTTTACATACATGACAAAGACCATTCACTTGTGATAGGCCTATTCGTTTCAAACGTAATTCCGTATAAATAATGTTGTGTAAAGATTTCCAATGAAAATTACTAATTTTATTTTTTACGCCTAATTTTTTTATGTAGCCCCATACCTTAGGCCATTTGATTTCATTGTATTCCATTTCCCACTTCAGTTCAGCTTTAGGACTTGACACTGGGTTAAAAAGTTTTTGAATTTCTTTTGTTTTTAATTTATCATAACTTATCAGTTTTCCAGAATTATTATAAAACCCTACATTTATAAATTTAAAAGCAGTTAGCTTCTCGGTTTTAGGATTTGCTGCTCCCTTCAAGATTTGAATATATTCTTGAGGCACTGATTTTTTTATTTTAGAGTATTCTGAAATACAATTCCGTTTGTCAATTAGTGAGTTGTAGATTGTATTACAGTCATAAAAAGTTTGTGTTTCAATATTCCAGATATTTCGTATAGATTTAATATTACTCTGTAAAAAAGATTTAAAAAATAAGGATTTACCATCAAATTGTAAATTTTTATTACAAAATAAACTGGTATTCAGCACTTGCTCTGTACTATAGGGTTTATTTTGCGCCCTAAGTTCAGAAGCAGGAATTGAATTTAGATTGAGTGGGCGTAAATCTGAGCATTTGCATAAAAAAAAGTTTCATTGGCTAAGTTGTCGAATTTTTTTAACCACATTTTGCCCAAGATATTCCAAGATTCTTCATCTGAATGTATCAATTTGTATAGTATTTTTATTTGCCTACTTTTAACAAAAGAATATACATTAATCATACCAATGCCTCCCTTATCAGCGTCTAAGCAGCACACGTTTCTATCAATTAAATTCACTTTATTATCCCAAATAAAACCCCAAATTAGTTTATTTATTTCCTTTAAAATATTATCGGGTATTCCACGTATCCATTTCATATCCAATAACAGAAAGTATAAAACTTTTAATAATAAGAGTTTTCCCAATAAAAGTGAGATTGCGTGTTTTCCAAACAGCTAAACAACTTTTAATTCTGTTAATTTTTGGTTTCCAAATAATATTCTCGTCTATATCATAGCTATGATACACCCCTAAAGTTTTTATATTAGATTGTACCCAATTAATTTTTTTAAATCGCGGTCGTCTCCCTTTAAGTTTTCCTATCATTAAACCTTTCGTTTTGTCATAGTTTATTTTTGCCCCTGAGGCTTTTTCATAAATATTCAAAATTTCAAAAGATTTCTCAACAGATTTTTCATTTTTATTTAGTAACTGTGTGTCATCTGCGAAAAGGTTTAACTTAGTTTCTTTGTAACTGTTTTCACATGGTAGTTTTATTCCCTCAATATCCTTGTCGGCTCTTATAGCGCTTGCCATAGGTTCGGCTTGTAGTACGTACAATAGAGGTGCTATTGGACATCCTTGGCGAGCGGAACGAGATATAGATAAATATTTAGAAACAAACCCATTTGTTTTGATACATGTTTTAGAATTTTTAAGTAACATATTTATCCACCCACAAAAATTAGGCCCAAAGTTGAATTGTTTTAAACAAGCTATTAACCACCCCCATTCCATTCTATCAAAGGCTTTTTGTTGATCTAGAAAAATGATTACCCCCTCTTCATCATCTTCATTATCTACATAATGTATGATATCTTGCAATAATCTATTAGCATCAGATATATTTCGTCCCTGAATAAATCCTTTTTGATCTTGATGAATAATTTTTGGTAATATCTTTTTCAATCGCAATGACAATAATTTTGCTATAATTTTATAATCACAGTTTAATACCGTAAGGGGCCTCCAATTTTTTAATACTTCTCTCTCGCCCCCCTTAAAAATCAAAGAGATCATACCTTTGTATTGAGAATCACAAAGATTTTTGTCATTGAATATTTCCTTTATCAAAAGATTAAATATGTCTTTAATTTGATCCTAAAATTCCTGGTAGAATGCCGCAATTATGCTGTCTTCCCCAGGGGATTTGTGAAGTTTTAGGCTCTTTATGGACTTTTCAATTTCATCAATTGTTATATCTGAGTCACGTGTGGTCTTATCTTCATCATTTAACTTATTTTGTACGAATTGGAGTAACCAACCCCCCTTATCTTCGTCCCATCCTTCAGATTTAAAAAGATTTTCATAAAATTTTACTTGTTCGTTTAGTATAGAATTTATGTCTGATTTTATCGTACCATTTTCACATTTTATTCTGCCCCATAGTTTATCTTGACCGTTTTCCTTTTCAAGCTGGAAGAAATATTTAGAGGATTTTTCTCCATCTTCATACCATTTACATTTCGACCTTATCTTAGCTGCTTCAGCTTTTTTTTCATGCGCTTCTTTTATATACTGAACCGCAAAAGAAACGTCGCACAAAATGACATGTTCACATACATTTATTTCAAAGTGACATTTATATATTTTAAATTAATTTTTACAAAATTTAATGAATGATTTACAGTCTTTTGGTTACAATGTTCACAAAATCGTCACAATTGTCGCAACGTCACATGTTTTCAATGCTGTGCTCCCACGTCCGTTAATAACGTGTATGTCCTCCACCGGCACCAATTACTGCGGCACATCTTCGGTACATGGAGTTGATGAGCCGATTAATAAACGCCATCGGAATACGTGCCCATACTCTCTGAAACGCTTGTGAAAGTTCAGCTGCAGTTGTCGGACTTGGCTGCTCATTATTCAACCGTCTTTGAACTTCGTCCCATAAATGTTCAAAAGGGTTTAAATCTGGACTCAAAGCCGGCCAATCCATAACATTAATGTTATTCTGTTGTAGGAAGTCTCTTGTGGCTCTTGCGGTATGCGCACGTGCATTGTCCTGTTGGAAAGTCTTGTTTTGATGACGTGCGAAATGGGGCTGAACATGGGGTGTCAAGACTTGGTCGATGTAACGGGCAGCTGTTACGCCATTTCCTCTGCCTGGGCCAAGGTTCTGAAAGATGACTGGACCAAGTTTAACGTTAAGGCCAATTCCACCCCATACCATGATGCTAGGCCCTCCCCACGCGTCTGTTTCCAGAATGCAGCTGTCTTCGTAACGTTCCCCGCGTCTTCTCCACACTCTGGTTCTGCCATCGGCTGTTGAAATGCAGTAACGGCTTTCGTCAGAGAAGATGATGTTACGCCATTGTCGATTTCGCCAATTCTGTCGCTGAGTGGCCCACTGAAGACGAGCTTGACGGTGTCGAGGAGTAAGAATAGGTCCTCTTGCTGGACGGCGACATCTCATGTTTCTAGCAGCTAATCGCCGACGAACCGTATCATCACTTATGGGTCGTCCATGTGTTCCAACAGTGTTTCTGGCAGTTTCGGCAGCTGGGGTGAACCGATTCATCAAATGGTGACGAACAATGCCTCTATTCTGTCTAGGGGTAGTGACTTGGGGTCTACCACTCCGTGGACGGTCATTTGTGCTGTTTGTTGCATTGTACCGTGTCCGTAGACGTTCAATTGTTCGAACAGCACAGTTGAAGTCGTTGGCAATAACTCTGGCAGATTGCCCAGCATCCAATCGACCAATGGCCTGTTCTCTCTGTTGTGGAGTCAGACGTGGCATAGCTTCTGTGTCAACACTGATACTAACACTCTTTAATTTTCTCCGGCCTTTTATACCCATAAAGGAGCATGAATTTCACGAACATTTAAGATTTAAGAAAAATTACCGCCAAGTGTGTCCCACGAGCGGTTTTAGGTACGGTCGCTCTACGATATCAACTGAAAATTATTCAACCGAAAATTTAATTCACAGGTAATTTAATCTTACCTGGTGATGTAATCGTAATACTGATTATATAAAAATCATTAATTAATATTTATTTTGAATTTTGCTAACATTTTGAAAAAGCGACGTTTCTTTTGCGGTTCAGTATATTTTTTTCAAGTTTCTCTATTTTTTTATTACAGTTTTGAGGATTAAGCTTTAAGTTTTCTAACTCATTTTCCATAAGGAATTGATTGCAATTTTTGTAACATCCCACCATTCTTTTAAATTTTTATAATTATTTATTTTTTCTATCCTGCCTTCCCATAAAATAGTAAACGCATTTTTGAATTCATCACTTCTAACTGTGTTTTCATTCATAACCCATACCCCAGGGCCCCTTTCAATTTCATTCATTTTAATTTTTGATGTAATCAGATCATGATCACTAAAGGGGAAGTGAACGATTTTAACGTTAGAAAGAGAACTGACAAGACAATTACTAACAAGCATGTAATCTATTCTGGATTTTGAATTATTTCTCTTAAATGTATAACGTTTAATATCGGGATTAAATACGCGCCATATATCTGTAAAATTATTTGTTGACATAATGTGTTTAAGTTCGAGTAAACCGACATCTTCTCTCATGTGTGCCGGGTGGCGGTCTATTGTTTTATCCAAAGCACAATTAAAATCTCCAATAACAATGTTATGATTATTTTCAGAACTGTTCGTAAATAGTAGTGATTCAAAAAATTGTTTCCTCTCTACCCCGTCATTTAGACCGTATAAGCATTTAATCGTAATTTTGACATGAGAAGTAGAAATATCAAAGGTGATCAACCTGCCCTGATCATCTTTGTTAATTTCATGAAAATCAAATTGAAAGTTTCTTTTCAATAAAATACTAATACCCCTTGATGAACTTAGACCAAAATTCCAAATACTTGTTCCCCCACTTATATTTTTCCATTCATTAATCCACGAAATCTCATTATTAACCGTACAATGAGTTTCTTGGAGACATATAAGATCGTAACCTTTACCGTTTAACCAATTAAAAATACAGTTACGTTTCTTCTTTTGTTGCAAACCGTTAACATTGATACTAGCTATTCTAATCGACATTATTACTAATAATTAGGTTGATTGTTTGTGGATAACTGTAATTCTTATAATACACACCAAATCAGCACAGCTGATCAATAATATACATTTTAGTGTCACAAATGTTATGAGTATTTTTCCACACAGTTCTAACAAAATTCTTGGATAATTTGCATGATCCAAATACAGAATTTCAGATGACAAATACATGTATACAGATAAATAGACAATACATTAAAACAGATACACATTTTATACCAATATTGCTTTTTATTAGTATGATAAAAACTTTTTTTATATACATATGGTATATATATACAAGTAGGACTTTTAACATATTTAAAAAGGATTTGTGTTTTTTTTTTTAAAGAAGGTTTTTTTCCTAGACATTTTATTTAAAAGATCAATAAAGACAGTATATTATCAATTTATGACTGAATATATTGTTTGCTTTTGCGGTCGGCTGAAGCTGGTGTAGAAGTTGTGTCACTACGGTTCCGTTTCCTGTCGGTCTTTGGTGTTCCGAGCGGACCTGCAGGATTTTCGGAGGTGATGTATTTAGTATACATGGTAGTCAGTCTCTCTATACCATTGTTACTAATGTGCACACCATGCGGATCGTTGCTATCATATAAAGTTTTAATGGGACCGCTCTTGTCAACGAATACACTAGTAGTGTCAATGTATGTGAGCGACGGATCTCTAGTACACCATTTTTTCATGTAGCTATTTACTTTAGCTGTTGATTCGTTGAGCTTTGTGTTTTGTGGACCTTTGCCCTTTCGTGGTATCACACTGCTAATTCCAATGTAAGATTCGGGGAAGGCATCCGCTATACTAGCTATAGCTTTAGTAAAAGCAATCGTTACTTGGTCACTATCGTCCCTGTTTTTTGTGATATCGTTAGTACCAAGACAAAGTAATACTTTGTTAATTTTAGTCACAGGTGGTTCTATTTTCGATACGGCTAAATCTATACACTGATCAACGTTTTCAAGCGTAGCTCCGGATATCGAAGCGTTAATAATGTTTGGTGAAAATTTTCCCAATCGTTTGGTATTGGAAGCACCAAGAAGAACATCAACTGTATTGTTTTTATCTTTTTGAGATTCGCCAGACTCATTAGATAGACACTGTTCGATATTTTCGTGTTTGTCACCACTATTTTCACTCTCCAATTTTGAATTCAGCCTACCCTCAATAATGTCATTTGCATATTCACCAAAATCTTGTTTGGCTTTCATAAATGCTGGTTCTTCGCATTTAAATTTAGTGTGACCATTCTTTTTGCAGTAGCTACAGTTTGGTTCGTTTTTACACTCCTTAGCAATGTGACCTGTTTGGTTGCAGTTGTAAAATTTTCTGTAGTTGGGTTTTAGTTTACAAAGATATGAAGGGTGGTCTGTTGTTTCACAGTACTGACAAACTGTTCTGTTATTGTCAGCGTATAATCTGACTGGGAAACGACCAAAACTAGTACGATTTGGAAGAGTAGAGACACAGTCCATAACCTGTATGTATCTAGAGCCATTTTGAATAGTAGTACCCTTTATCATGCCCCGACGGACGGACCCAGGAACAGGTTTGCCGAATTTTATCATTTGTGTATAAACGAAGCAGTCATCAATTTCATAAGGAAGGTCTTTTACTGTTACATTTGTAATGTTTTTGTTCTACATTATAAAACGAGATTAATCTGTTATTGAATGTTATTCCTTTAACCAATATTTTTTCTTTGGCCTCAATATCTTCAAGTGAAACAATACAGTTATTTTCTGTGAATTGAACTGATTTAATTTTCTCTATTTCAACAATTTGTTCGATTTCACTAATAATATCTTCATGTTTTATCCCTTTAAATGATCTTGTGTTGAATTTAATAGAAAGATCTCTGCTGGCGAAGGCCATAATATCGGAGGTCGTGAGTAGATATCAGGATATCACAACATGGTATAAAATGCAGGTTATTTGTATATTACAAAAAAGTCTGTTTGTAAATAAAGTCAAAATACTTCCATTAGTGAATCCCTTTTCCTAGGAATACTATTTCCAGTAACACCGAGTCCAGAAAAGTGAATTTAATACGAATTTGAAGCAAAATTTTCAGGAGCTCAGAAATCACACCTGCACTAACCAAGGGACATAACAATGTGATTATTTAAAAGTTCCCAGATGTTCCATACAACGCAATTGAAATGACCTCGGTAATTATCGGCAAACTTCGGAAATGTCAATATAACTAACTTATTTTTACAGACTCTGCATATAAGCAACAAAGTGTGTTTCAACTTGAGAAAAATATATATACAAAATTCCAGCTTTGAATTGTTTGGATCAGCCATTCACGGTCAAAAAGAAAAACAATTTTCGATCATTATCTATTATGGTCCGGATACCTTAACCCAACACATAGGCCTGCTCATGAAAAAGATGTAGTATAAATTAATGTCATATATCAATACATGACATTTGTCAAAACATTTTTTTTTAAAAATTCAGTTTCCAAGATTTCAAGAATACATACAGATATTTTAACAAACAAGCCAAAGCTCAAATCTATACTAGTAAAAAAAAAGAAAAAAAGAAACGTTACATGGTAATGTTTTTCCAATGGACACAAGATTTCAAAACGTCGTAGCGAGCTTAAAAATTGTCCGATGTTCACAGGGCATCGTTTTCTCGTCAAACCTTAGACTTTGTGCAAAAACAAGATTTTTTTTCTCGCATTTTTTGAGATTATAAAACCACTTTTTTACCAAAAATTTTAGAAATTGAAATTTTTATATTAAGTTTGAAGCACGAATAATGTCTCATTGCCATATTGTTCGGTTTCAATAATACTGGACTATAAGATTTTGATTTTCCAATTCTGATGATGATTTTGGTCATGACATTTGGAAAATTGAATTTGAGCATTTCGACAAAAAAATCTAGATTTCATACCTGTTCTTGCCATATCAGATTATCGAGATCAATCAAATAATTTTTATTGAATAATTAATTTTAGCAGACTAATTTTTTTTATCACTTTCAATATTCTTTGATAAATTTTGATTTAACGGTATGTAACTTTTCTTTTTTGGACTAGTATATGTTTAATTTGCAAATGTTGTACATGTATGCAAGTTGTATGATGATTTAATTAAGGAAACATTTTATTTAATATATTATTTTCAAATCAAATTATCGTCAGCAATTGAATAATTTACATTGGTAATAGTAATAAAATTAGAAAATCAGAGATTACTAATATAAACATTTTCAAACAATTGACACTGTTTGAAAAGTTCGTTCCAACAATTTTTCAATTCGAGTTCGAAATATGCTCTAATTTGAATTCACACGTTTTAATATTTGTCCCGAAAAATTAAATATCATACACCTCACAAGATTCTCTGTCACTTTTCTAACCCACGCAAACCGCACGCACACGATTCACACGTTACATGCGCACAATCCGTACATTACCCACACACGTTTCGCACGTTACACTATATGTTTTGGTGCATTACACGTTCTACCATCTGTTTTTATTGATAAGAGTTCTGCAAGTTATTGAAGGCTGAATGGTGCCGTCTTTTTCCTGATTTTATGGATATCTGCTGATTTGAGTTTTTTGTCTCCCTGGGCACTTACCCGACCTGCTGCATTATAGTCTATTTTTGCTTAAAAAATTATTCAAAAAAGGGAATTGCAATTATCCCCGGACTTTGAAGAAGTTTGGGGATATTGTTATCGCCCCCGTCCGTCTGTCCGTCCGTCTGTCACACTTTCTTGTGACCTAAACTCCTCGTTCATTTTAACTTCATGCATTTAATTTCTATATCACATACTGTATGTAGATGACAAATAAGGTTTTAGAATTTTCATTTTCAAAAATTGAGGCCCACACTTGTCGAATTTCGAAAATTAGGAATTTAAGCTTGTAACCTAAACTACTCTTTTATTTTTCATTTTATGCATTTAATTTCTATACAGTATTATCAAAAACTGTATCTAGATGTGCAATAAGGTTTTATAATTTTGCTTTTTAAAAATTGGGGCCAACAAGGATCGATTTTCGAAAAAAGGTGAATTTAAGCTTGTGACCTAATCTCCTCTTTCATTTTTGACTTCGTGCATTTAATTTTTATACAGTATTGTCACATAGATGCGCAATAAGGTTTTAGAATTTTGATTTTCAAAAATTGGGCCCCACAGGGGTCGAATTCGGAAAATTGTGAATTTAAGCTTGTGACGTTAACTCCTCATTCATTTTTCACTTTATGTATTTAATTTATATAAAGGATTCTCACATACTGTATTTAGATGCTTAGTAAGGTTTTAGAATTTTGATTTTCAAAAATTGGGACCCACAGGGGTCAAATTTTAAAAATTGGCAATTTAAGCTTGTGACCGAAACTCCTCGTTCATTTTTCATTTAATACATTTGATTTCTATACAGTATTGTCACATACTATATGTAGATGTGCAATAAGGTTTTAGAATTTTGATTTTCGGCGCCCACAAGTGTTGAATTTTGAAAATTGGGAAATTAAGCATGTGACCTAAACTCTTCATTTTTCATTTTATGTATTTAATGTCTTTACGGTATTTTCACACACTGTATATAGATGTGCAACAAGGTTTTAGAATTTTGATTTTCAAAAATTTGGCCCTTTAGTGGGTGACTGGAAGTTTTCTTTCATTTTATACATTTTATTTCTATACAGTAAACTGTATGCAGATTTTCCAAAATTTGGGCCCCGTATTCAAAGGTATAATTGTGAAAAATGGGCATAGGGATACAAACGTGGGGAGTGCGGGGATAGCTGTCGTTTCCGACTGCCTCAGTCTAGTTTTGTTGTGCAGTTACTTTTCTACTTTTCAATTTTTCCCGCAACTGTTTGAAAGTTCTAGGGTATTTTAAACCTATTTTGACAAATACCATATAATGTTTAAAAAGAACGTCTAAAAAGTTGGAAAAACATCAAAATAAAACAAATAAAAGCTTGAATTAGAACAATAATTCAAACTTAGCAAAATTTTCACTGCGATATTTTTATATAGATACATTTGTATATTATATATATATATATATATATATTTATATCATGAGCGAAAATGTGTTTCTTAAATTAATAAAGCGTAAAGATTACTTCTCGATATTATGAAGAGTACATTTGTATTCCTATTACATTCATTAATTTTATCCCGCAGTTTATATATCAAATGAAGTTTTATTGATTTAATTACTTCTGTAGATTCAGCTGACAATGGAACTTCCAGAATAAGTCTATTCCATGGGTAAGAAATAACACACAACGATACATTTTATCTTTAAATTAACATCTGTTACAGCTTGTAATTTAAACCGTATTGAATGGAGCACTTTTGAGGTAAAAATACTGATTTCATGCAAAACTCAAAAGTCTGCCTTTTTTCACAGACGAAGGAAAAAACATGTTTTTTAAATTTCTTTCTTTCAATGTTATTTTAAAAGCATAAATTATTATCGTGTGGTGAAAATGTAAAGTATTTCAAATAAGTGATCACAGAAAAGTTAAAAAAAAATGACACACCAATCAACATACAACATCCTCTCATAAATAAAATGAATCGAAAAAAATATATAAACAAAGCAGCAGGAAGTTAGAATAGTCTGTCTTGGTATATACATGTACATAACAACAAAGTACACATTTTAGGGAAGAAATGTAAATTAGCTACAACAAGGAAAGAGGATAAAAGTTAATACTTCTCTGGTATGAATTTATCTTTTCAAACATTATTTTTCTAATTTTGTCTGGAATTTTGACTTTCAGTTTCATCATCTTCCTCGCTAATTAACATGAATAAAACTGACCGATAAATGAGACAATACAGCAATCAACAACCACATTAGTTAGAAATGAATTATGAAATCAGTACATCTGTTTTTAATACATGTAATATTGTAATATACATGTAATAGCCAATCATGATATTCAACTGACTCAATGAATAAAATTAAGTCGGGCAAATATATAATTAATTTGTAATTTAAGGCTTCTTGAGTCTTGATAGGAAATTTAAGTCCCAGTTTGAATTCTAATTTCTGTTTTGTTGGACATGTTTTTTATTTGGGTATTCAAATTCAGACCTCCTTTTCTCAGACACAATTTTGAAATCATCAAGATTAACCATTGTATGAAGCAATTTAAGTCTGTACCTCTTTATGAAGCTTTATCGCTATGTTAATTTGGTTATTTACAGAGGGATTGCTGGTGCCGTATTAAGCTGTTTGTTTACTCTCTTTATGGTGTTTTACAATGGGGTTGCTTGTAATTTATTAGTGTAATGTGTAAGTATTTTGTCCAGACGTTTCAATATTCATTTAGTTTTAAAATATATGAGGTATCAGGCCTTCGTATATAAGTCATTCGAACAAACCAAACAACTCTTCTATAAATATAACGTTTTCCCAAGCACACTTCAACAGCAGACATTAACCAAACAATAGATATTTCATGTCAATATTTAGCGTTTTATCTCATAGTAAATGTTTCTAAAAAGTTTCCTGATGGGCAAGGACTGGTGATCCTTCAGATTTCTCACTATGAGTAAAATTTTAATATACAATTTACATTTTATAAAATAAAATAATACAACCATAGCACTGAACAACATGCATGTATAAACATTTATACTTCTATTTTACAGGACAGTAAGCCATTATCATCTATTGACAGCCACACAAGATATATCCTTATAGTTTTATTGTAAGATTTATAACAAAATTAGATATTCTTTTCAAATATTTTTGATTATATAAAAAGTTTTGAATACATGTATATAGAGAAGCCTCTGTAGCAATTTTCTTCTGCTTTATAAATGTTTTTAAATAAAAATTTCAAGGTTCCTAGATTTTGATATGGATTTTTTATTGTTTCTTCTCATGTTACCATTTCTGTGATAATTGTATTGCTCATGCTCTCGCTTCACAAACATTTTAGGAAAAAAATAGCATAAAAGAGCTTAAATCACAAACATCGAAATAGCAGATAGTCGGGGTAGTCTGACTAGGTAGAGACAATGAACAGTAGTGGGTTTTAACCGGTTTCGTAGGCACCCAAACCTCTCCTTACCTATCCGGACCCTCTGGTGTATAAAACACACTATAAAATCCAAATTAAATCTATAATTACCAACAAGGTAACTGCTAGCTAGAAAAATTTGTAAGACGGTGCATAATTCAGAACACGGTCAAAATGTGCCCATGCTAACTGTAAAATTAGCTAGGGCTCTTACAGCCACTGGTTGGATACTGCCTCTCTATTAAACGAATTAGTCATACATAGTCCAACATACTTGTAAACAAACTTGATAATAAAGCTGGAAATCTCTCTATATCAAAGTAATAAATAATTTCTATTTACTTCCTACTGGTTGCTTTGCACTGCAGCGAACATGTTCTACGTCCCAGCAAGGGAAATAACTTGCCTCAAGAATGCCGGAAATGAGTTTCTGAAAAGGGCTATATAACCCAGTTAACATTGCAGAGCAGGAGACAAGTTAGTGCATTTAGATGACTAAAGAGGGGTTACTACAATACACAATATAACAGAAATTAAACTGATTTATTATATTTTACTCAAAACAAAGACCATTAAACTAGGAATACTAGTTAGAGTTACATTTTAATATTACATAAAGATACAAAGCGATACATTTTATAAACATCAAAAATATTTTAGAAAATCAAACTACTGATAATGTGTTTGTCCATATACTCGCACCCATTTTCCGGACGAAATCATGTAACATAGGACAACATAGTTTTTTCGCAGTGCTGAAGGTTTTGACATGTATAGTGCGAAAAAAATTTGCTGATTCTGTCCTAATAAATTAATTTGATGTCACTCCAGGTTTTTTATAGGAGTTCACATTGCTAGTGCTTTAGTTTCTGTGCTGTCTTGTTATAGTTTTGTTTAGTTTATTATATGTTGTTTATTCTTTTAGTTAAACATATAAACTTGTCGTGTATGTTTGTTGTGTTCCATTCTCCTGACTTTGTCTTGCTTGGACTTCGAATTGGTGGAATTTTCCCACTGTTTTGTCGCTTCGGTATTCCTTCGCCGATATGTGAACTTCCACTTTCTTACAGATATCATACAAAGGTCGCCAGCCTATGATGTGTACATTTCACAGTTGATTAGATACTACCGTGCAAAGCGAGATTGCAGTCACATACACTTGGTCATGTTTAGTCTTTGTTGATTTCACCACTCCAAAATTTTACGGTCATCACAAAGAATTGATTTGGTCGGTACGAAGCTTCTATCTCACATATAACACACAGATATCTTCAGTTAGATTTCACTTCGTTCTAGAATTGACAACCCACCGAACTTGATCGACACTTTACTTGATTTTGCTCACCTTCAATGTGACGAGTGCAGTTAACGGAGCAGGACATGCTTACCATTCCGGAGCACCTGGTGTAACTAATGTTCTTTTTTTTGTCTGAGTTTAAATTCCTTGTGATATTGCTTGTGATTTAGTTTCTGTGCAGTCTTTGTCTACTTTGTTAGTTTATTATGTGTTTACATGTATACCTGTGGCATTTCGTTCTCTTCAGTTCATCTTGCCTTAGGATTTGGATCTTACGGACATTTCCATTTTTTTTTTTTGTAGTAACGATATCCATTTGTCGATACTTTAAAGATTGATCAATAATAACTGAAAGGTGTAGATAATGAATTGATTTGAAACAAAATAAAGCTAGAAGCAGACGTAAATTTCATACAATGCAAATTCTGGTATCAAAGCAGTGATAATGTTAAAGAAACATATCTAATATTAGTATCTTTGGATTGTTATTTTAGCAGTGTAACAACCCACTTTGAAAAATGCATCAAATTTCGGTCAAGCTTAACCCGCTTTGAAATTTTTTTCCAAAGGCGTCAAAACTTTGGAACACCTCAACGCGGTTTGAAATAATTTATCAAATTGATTTAAAATCGAGACCACTTTAACACAATTTGAAAAATTTTTATACATCAAATTTTTTTTTTCATTTTATGTAATGACATTTTGAGAGGGATTAAACGCCGATTTGCACCCAAAACAAGGCATAATCAGCTCCCATTTGGTGAAAAATGATTGCAACGTAAATTATGCTTACCAATCTTTATCCAAAGTATTTAAAGAAACACAACAGCTTCCCTTTGACGAAATTTCTTCTTTAGAATTAGCGGCTTATAACATTAAGGAATATCTGATTTAAATAAATTTTACCAATACCAATTTGATGCAATTAGATATGTTATTGAATTTTTGTATTTGGGTGCGCAATTAAGCTGTCAAAATTTGATTTTGCTCCAGGGGCCCCAAACAGTGGGCGTAAAAGTATAACTACCTCTGAATATCATTTTAACTTGAAATCTTTCAACATTTTTTTTTATTTTAGTGTTTTAGTTTTCTATAGTATCAAAGTTAGAATTTTTATTTTCCGGTATACTCCATCTATTATACATTTGATTTGAACTCTTCCAAGATGGTTTTAGATGGCTGTTTTAATTTTATTTAAAATTTTAAAATCAAAAAATTTTAATCATACACAAGAATGGTCACATACTGGAATAGACTTGTATTTAATGAAAATAAGTCAAGTTCAAAATTATTTAAACTTATGTGTACTCTGCAATATTATGGTATTTGTAGTTTTAAATGGTTGGTACATATTCAAAAGATTTTTAATGAAACTGGGCTGAGCTATATGTTTGATTCGCAAATCCCATTACCTCCTCCTTTTATAAAAGCACTAAATGAAACAACTAATATGTGACCAGTTTATATACAAAAGTGGTTTTCCGATTTACATAACTCATCCAGAAAATTTTATAGAATAGTGAAAAAAAGAGTTCAAACTTGAAGATTATCTTATTCGTCTCTCACTAAAATACAGACTCTATATTACAAACATAAGAGTATCAAATTTAAAAATTCCTATTGAAAAAGGAAGATGGTTTAGTATCAAAAAGGAATTAAGACTTCGTTGAAGTTTTCAGCCAATCAAAATTCAAAATTGATAATATGGGAGACACAGGGCTCAATTTCACAAAAATAGTTTGTCCTTTATATAAGCTCGCCAGCATATGGTGTAAACATTCCTTTAATATTACACTAGTTTTTCTTCCCCCAATTTGTTTCGTTCCGCTTTTTTCAATTTCAAACACCAATTTTATCCTCTCTTAGATTTTACTGAATAATATTCTTCAGTGTATGACTATACTGTTAAAGTTGTTTACAATAAAAAATGAAAGAGGAGTTTTACCCAAGAAACTTAAATTCCCAAATACCGTAATTCCAATCCTGTGGGTCGTTTTTGAAAATCGTACGTCTACAGATAATATACAAGCATTCTATAAAGAATTTGAAAAGAAAGTGCTGGAATAAATATTTCACCAAAAACTCTACAAACATGGTAGAAAAAAATTATGTCTGAAGAAAGCAGACAAGCTGAGACAACCACAATTCTCCAAAATAGTCATGAGAAGGTGTTCGAATAATCATTTCAAAGTGCGTCAAGATGCTTCTGTTTAAAGCACTTTGAAATAAAAAATTCTTTTTTCAAAATGCATTGAGTTGGTCCAAATTGTTGACGCACTTTGAATGTTTTTTTTAAATCGCATAAAGCTTGACTGAAATTTAATTCAATTAGAAATTTTTTTTTCAAAGTGCGTAATTTTTTCAAAGTGGGTTGTAACAGTCCGATTCTACCCATTGGGTTGTGATGTAGTCAGTGAATGCTGCTGTATTGACGTCCAATTCTGCATTTTCATACTCTGTCAGGGCATTAACAATACATCTTATACGCTATAGCTTGACCTACTAGTGGTAATGCCGCACTCATTTATTTTCACTAAATCCATTTTTTTGTTGCGAGCGCAATATTGGAAGGTTAACTCAGAGGCAAGGAATTTCTACCTCAAATCGCGCAATGAAGAAGGTAACAATTAAGTCTCCAAAACGATTTTTGGAGACTTATAGTTTTGGGTTTATTATTATTTCTTTCTTGGCAACATTGAACTGGTCCGTTCCATATTTCGTATTGTGGATAGAGGATTGTCATGAAACTTCACAGGATGATAGCCTTCTATGGGAAGTTATGAAGTTCCGGTTTCAAATTAAAACGCTTTAAAATTCACATGTTTCCAAATAACTTGAAAATGGTTCAGATTTCCACCCTAAAACTATATATTTTCTTATTCCTTTGAGAAGATAATTCATCGACGTATACTACCCAGCCCGCTCAAAGTAGATTTGTCTTTGAAACCGTTGAGATCCCCACCCTATGACCATATATAATTTTACTCTTTATTGGAAGATGAAGTAAATTAAGGGTCCCTTTGGGATATTGTGCCCCGCTCCCTCAAAATAGACTTGTCTTTGCAACTTTGTAGCCTATGAAATCGCCACCCTATAACCATATATATTCTTACTCTTTATGGGAAGATGCATTCGTGGATATTAAATGTAGACTTCGAATTTGTGGACTTTTCTCACTCTTTGTCGCTTCGGTTTCTTTTGCCGATAATTTATACAGTCATAGTGGTTCGAGATGTATTTAATATAAGATTTTGCTTTGATATGTCTACTTTGTTAGATCTGAGTTAAATCCTACTGCAACTCCAATATATCGCACAGCTTGCTACAGTAAGAGAAAGACGATTTTGAAGTAAATATACATGAGAAAATAACCCTTGTTATCTTACTTCCTAAGAAAATAATAGGCAAGCGACAAGACACAACTGAAATCACATAATGATCAATGCTTCTAGAGTTATATCATGGTTTCATTAGCACGTCTGGTGACATAAACACAAATATCATTTTAAAAGAAATTAAAAAAAACACACATCAAATAACTATTAAATGCTCTATTGGTACCCTCGTGGGATTGGGTCCAATAGCAAAGGTATAATTGTATCAATATAATTAATTCATATTAAATATGCACATTGCTGGCAAATTTGGAAATTACTTTGCTGATTGTGTTTATTTGTTTATATAAAAAACTACGATTACATAACATTTGTGTAAAACCGATAGTTGATATTATTTTGTATAAAAGTCTCTTTAGTATGATCAACTAAAACATGTTATGGATGTTCAATTCCACCAGCCGTTGTAGTCAACTTCCGGTTGTAGTTGGTCCATAGATTATACTGCCACATTTTTCTTTGCTAGAAATATAATGCGAATATTACGTTTATGGTGAGACACAACTGACGAAGAAGATCGAATCATATAAATAAACAAATGTCATATTTCAAGTTTTGAAGATATACTGTACACAATAGAAAATAAGAGACAGGAGCAACCTAAATAGAGCCTCATATCTAGACGACACCACGAACACCGTTTTGCCAATCTTTTTCACAGACCTAAAAACCAGAATATATCCTAGTAACATTATATGTACATGTACAGTTAGACGATCCCCATTTTTAATACTGATGATTGTTCAGACAATTCGTAACGGGTTAATTCTACCACAATAGTGATCAAGTTTCTCCCAAATAGCATTCTGAGTAACTTTTGTCCCCCCCCCCCCCTCTTCTGTTTTATACTCATATGAAGCGCCAATAACGGAAAAATGAAATTGAAAGACTTGGTTAGTTCTTTGGAAAAGAAATTTGTCAAAGAAAGGAGAGGCAAAATTGGTACCCACTTAAATAACAATTGTTGCAATGGTTTACCGCTGGATCATGCATATAGTTTTACGTTAAGTTAAATTGTTTTACCCTTTGACCTAAGAATTGCTAATAAATTATGTTAATGGTAATTTACCAAGTAAGGCTTCATCGGTCTATCAACCGTCATTCATATAATCACGATATCCTCTAGATTTATATCATATTATTTCATAATAAAGATAGACAGGAAAGAATACACGTTCTACTAACAATATAAAATTTGCTCCTCTCATTGCTGACTTGTTTTTATATACTAGTAGTTATGAACAGTTTTTTATGAGTCTTTAACGGTTGAAATTGAGGACCATAGTAAATTTATATTTTTAACAACAATTGCAGATATCATGATATTGTAATTTCTGTTAATAACCCCGAGTTTCTAAAATATGCACAGTTTAACAAAGCTAGTAGGAATAGTAAATGCTGTCCTTTTTAGATCTTACCATAAATATCGACAATGGCGACATACTAGTATAAACTAAAATTTATAATAAGAAGGTCCATTTCACAAGTCTGGCCCGCGGATTCTCGGGGGTTACCGACTTACCGTACGTAATATCTTTTTGCTTTAAGGGACACAAATGAACATTGTTAAGTAATTCTGTAAAAATGTCTCGTTCTCCAAATGACTTGAAGAATACTCCCGATTTCTATTGAAGAATATGGTATTAAACCCGTTATGGGAGTTTTATTTCTTACTACTAATAAAGCAATAGTATACGACTAGCACCTATGACAGTCTTAGCTAATTTTACAGTTAAAAGGAGCAAATTTTGACCCGGCTATCTAAATTATACCAGCATCGCCTGCAAATGGCGTCTACGTTTCTCATCTCATCCCATATTCAAAGGCATGTGTGAGTTACCCTGACTTTCGACAAAGAGGATTACTGCTGTCACAAAAGCTTCTTAACTAGGATTTTATAAAGGATAAGTTGATGCCATCACTTAGGAAATTTTACGGTCGTCATCATGAATTGATTGACAGTTAGTGTTCCAATATCTAAGATGATGTTGGACCTGTTGCCACTGTCGTAACTTTTTATGTACCTCCACCGTTTTGTGACTTCCATCGGATTGACTTTGTTGAACTTCACGACGGGTGTCGTATACGAGCAGGAACTGCTTACCCTTCCGGGGCACCTGAGTTCACTGCTGGTTTTTATAGGAGTTCGTCTTTTTTAATTTTAAGTGTTTATTGTTGTGCTTGTGGTTGTTCATTTGTCTTCCCGAGTTTTTCTGTCAAATGAATTAAGTTTTTTTTATTTCCTCCTTAGGTATATTATATATTTGTCCTTTCTTATGTACCGTTTCAATAATTTAAACTTTTCTGGATTGCGGTCATCGTAATTATATTGCACCAGCTGTATAATGTGTTTTATACACCAGGAAAGATAAAGGCTGAATTGTTGGTACCGGCCATAAGATCCAGTCCGCTGGTACGATTTTTTGAAAATGCGTGTATCTAACAACTTGAAGAAGATAGTTTTAGTAAGCTCTATTTTGTGGATTGTATCATCATTCCAAATAATTCCTCTAAATCACAAAGAAGAACTTCTTGGTCATTTACATAACTGATCTATAGCTTTTGAACTTCTTATGCAGGGATAGCTCTACGAAACCTCTTTCAAAGATTTTAACACTCATATTGACATGTATTAAAGAGGACCTTCAGAATTACTGTGAAACAGCATATTCCACTAGTGGTGTCAATCAGATGTGGATTCTTAAAAACTCCAAAAATTTACTACAATATCTAAAATCAAAATCTTTGGCTACATGCAACAGTATAAAAACATTCGACTTCTCTACACTTTATACTACCATACCACATTTTCAATTAAAATTTCGATTGAAACAACCAGTTCATCAATGTTTTTTTTCAAGAAAAATGGCACACGCAGGTTAAATTTTCTAGTTTTAGGTAGAGAAAAGGCTTATTTCGTTAAGAACCACTCTGATTCTGACAAAAAGTATTCTGAAGATGAAATTACAAACATGTTAGATTTTCTCATAGACAACATATTTGTTGAATTTGGGGGTCGATGCCAATGGGAACCAACTGTGCTCCTCTCCTCGCCGATCTGCTTCTACGTGAAAACAAAAAGAAACTAGCGCAATCCTTTAATTTCACTTTTCGTTATATAGATGACGTATTGTCGTTAAATAACGATAAATTCCAAGACTTCCTACATCTCATCTACCCTAGTGAACTTGAAATTAAGGATACTACAGATACATCAAAGTCCGCTTCATATTTGGATTTGTTTCTCGAAATAGACAATGAGGGACATCTGAAGACAAACCTTTTTGACAAACGTGATGACTTCGACTTTCCTACTGTTAACTTTCCCTTCTTGAGTAGCAATATACCAGCATCGCCTGCATATGGCGTCTAAGTTTCTCAGCATATCCGATATTCAAGGGCATGCGTGAGTTACCATGAATTTCGACAAAGAGGAGTACTGCTGTCACCAAAGCTTCTTAACCAGGGTTTTATCAGGGTGTCATCACTTAGGAAATTTTACGGTCGTCACCACATAGGTAATTTTACGGTCGTCATCACGAATTGATTCACCATTACAGTGTTTCAATATCTAAGCTGATGTTGGACCTATTCCCACTGTCGTAACATTTCATGTACCTCCACCGATTTGTGACTACCACTGGATTGACTTTGTTGAACTTCACGACGGGTGCCGTATACGGAGGAGGAGCTACTTACCCTTCCGGGGCACTTGAGTTCACTCCTGGTTTTTATAGGAGTTCGTGTTGTTCATTTTTTTTAGTTTTCAGTGTTTATTTGTTGTGCTTGTGGTTGTTCATTTGTCTTCCCGGGTTTTGTCTGTCTCATGGATTGCGTTTTTTTTTTTGATTGCTCCTTGGGTATATTTGTCCTCTTTATGCTCTTTGGTAAAATCAGTTATTTTAGACTTTTAACATCTTCATGTCAAATTCATTTAGTTTACGAAAAACTTGACATTAATTATAATTTGTTGAACAAAATTAATTATTTTATAATTTTAAAATAATAATTCATTCAAAGTAAACACTTTAGATATTAATTTTCTTTGTTTGAATAGTCTTTAAGCAATCAATATCTATGTAAACAATTAAACTGCTAGAGGTTGATTCGAATGTAAAGTGCTGGTGATAACATCAAATACTTCTGGTTGATTTGCATGTAAAGTGCTGGTGATAACATTAAATACTTCTGGTTGATTTGAATGTAAAGTGCTGGTGATAACATCAAATACTTCTGGTTGATTTGAATGTAAAGTGCTGGTGATAACATTAAATACTTCTGGTTGATTTGAATGTAAAGTGCTGGTGATAACATCAAATACTTTTGGTTGATTTGAATGTAAAGTGCTGGTTATAACATCAAATACTTCTGGTTGATTTGAATGTAAAGTGCTGGTGATAACATTAAATACTTCTGGTTGATTTGAATGTAAAGTGCTGGTGATAACATTAAATACTTCTGGTTGATTTGAATGTAAAGTGCTGGTGATAACATCAAATACTTTTGGTTGATTTGAATGTAAAGTGCTGGTTATAACATCAAATACTTCTGGTTAATTTGAATGTAAAGTGCTGGTTATAACATCAAATACTTTTGGTTGATTTGAATTTAAAGTGCTGGTGATAACATTAAATACTTCTGGTTGATTTGAATGTAAAGTGCTGGTGATAACAATAAATACTGCTGGTTGATTTGAATGTAAAGTGTTGGTGATAACATTAAATACTTCTGGTTGATTTGAATGTAAAGTGCTGGTGATAACATTAAATACTTTTGGTTGATTTGAATTTAAAGTGCTGGTGATAACATTAAATACTTCTGGTTGATTTGAATGTAAAGTGCTGGTTATAACATCAAATACTTCTGGTTGATTTGAATGTAAAGTGCTGGTTATAACATCAAATACTTCTGGTTGATTTCAATGTAAAGTGCTGGTGATAACATTAAATACTTCTGGTTGATTTGAATGTAAAGTGCTGGTTATAACATCAAATACTTTTGGTTGATTTGAATGTAAAGTGTTGATGGTAACATCAAATACTTTTGGTTGATTTGAATGTAAAGTGTTGGTAGTAACATCAAATACTTCTGGTTGATTTGAATGTAAAGTGTTGGTTATAACATCAAATATTTCTGGTCAATTTGAATGTAAAGTGTTGGTGGTAACATCAAATACTTCTGGTTGATTTGAATGTAAAGTGTTGGTTATAACATCAAATATTTCTGGTCAATTTGAATGTAAAGTGTTGGTGGTAACATCAAATACTTCTACTTGATTTGAATGTAAAGTGCTGGTGATAACAATAAATACTTACATTTATTACATTTACAACAAATTATTATTATAATTATAATAATAATCACACCAAAGAAACAACCAACTACAATACCAGCAATTTCCCTGTAAAAAAAATAATCAGCACACAGTTAGTGCAAAACTAACTTTCCACATTTGTTTTTGAAACGTGTTTTGAATTAAAGTATCCCTGAAATTGTATTCAGTGTTATCGAAAGGGTCTTTATCTGTTCCGTGTGACCTGTGTTGCTGAAGTTCAGTCGTATTTAGTTTGTTACATATACACAGTGTGGGATCGGAAATGAATATTTTTTTGCTCACTTGTTAATTTGCGATTTTGTACATCGGCGAATCGATCGCTTGCTACCAAGATCGCTGGTATCCAATAATATATTTTTGTATTTTATACACATTTTATGGAAAGTTAAGGTATATATGCCTTTTTTGACGCCTGGTCGTTTACATCCCCATAAAAGTACATGAAATTGTTTTAACAAACATGATTAATATATCTTTTATCAAGCTTTGATCACGGTGCTTCTTAAATTTACTGTTAGAAATGTTAACTTTAGAACTGAATACGTAAAAAAAGGTAATCATTACTTGTATGTGTACTGTTCGGGTGCTTGCGAATGGTTTGTACAGTCACTTGTTGCAATATATACATAATTGGACTATAATTTTGGGTCATTTCATGAAAATTGGGATATATTGTCCCGAGTAGAATGTAATATCGCACGAGCTTGCGGGTGTGATAAATTATTCTACGAAGGGACAATATTTCCCAATTTTGTGCAACTTTTCCTTTATTGTATAGCAACGCAATATAGACCTTCCAACCAAACAAGAAAACTACCGATGATTTCGCCATTTAGTTGCAATAACTGCGAATATTTGCGCAAATGTTTGGTTACGTTTCAATAAAATATGTATAAAATACAAAAATATATTATTCGGTACCAGCGATCTTGGTAGCAAGTGACCGATTCGCCGCTATACAAAATCGCAATTAAACAAGTGACCAAAAAAATATTCACTTCCGCTCCCACACTGTGATATATACATGTATTTAAGAAACACGGATGTAGTATTGGATTAAAGTCGAGTGCACGATGATCAAGATAATTCATAATATTATACTTTTAAGAATTCTACTCTCTATTTGTGTATTATAATGAAACCGGTCCATAAAATGCTATATGGACCGGCTGGAAATTTTATTGCACCGGTGGGCGTGGATTATTTTTATATTGACAGGCTCGTTGCGGATTTCTTTTATCATGCTAATTGGAAAAGTATAATATAGCAAATAGTTGAAAGCTTTGAGAGTCATATGGCAGTATATGGACCGGTAGTTAGGTCGCCTTCAAAAATTATATGGACCTCAGCTGCGCTTCGGTCCATTAATTTTTTCGGGACAACCTACCGGTCCATATACTGCTATATGACCCTCAGTGCAATTAACTATTTGTCAAATAACATTAAATCAGAATGACAGTAGCATATGGACTACACTACATTTAGTCTATTTATTATTATTGTGTAACTAACGGTTTATATTTTTTGTGAATAGTCTGTACTAACATGAGGTAAATATTTCAGAAAGAACTCTATTATTACCCAGATCTGACAATTCTACAATGTATTTTGGTTTTATTTCTCGTAATGTTAAAATGATTTTACTGTTTCAAAGAATTGGTAAACGAATGTTTTATTTTATGAAGATACCAGAAATAAACCATTTAATTTGGTATCTAAGCTTTAACTACACATGAATGTTTGTTTCAAATTTTGTTTAATCTTGGCACATTCAGTAAATAAAAGACGACTGTCTGTAACGAATTAAGAATTAAGTAATATTTAGATTAGTATGTATTGTAGTCTATTTTTTGTAATATTCTTAGCTGAAATTCTCAAAAAATTAAGTTGGCTAGTTGACATTTGATGGTTGTTTCTTAACAAAAATTTACAATATTTTTGATAGAGAAATCTAATAACAAACGTTTTGACTAAAATCACACAGTACGAGATATGACACAAGTCATCCTTAAAGAAATGATTATATAAGACATATCGCATCATCTATATACATATAAGACATATTGCATCATCTATATACATATAAGACATATTGCATCATCTATATACATGTTAGACATATTGCATCATCTATATACATGTAAGACATATTGCATCATCTATATACATGTAAGACATATTGCATCATCTATATACATATAAGACATATTGCATCATCTATATACATATAAGACATATTGCATCATCTATATACATGTAAGACATATTGCATCATCTATATACATGTAAGACATATCGCATCATCTATATACATATAAGACATATTGCATCATCTATATACATATAAGACATATTGCATCATCTATATACATGTAAGACATATTGCATCATCTATATACATATAAGACATTGCATCATCTATATACATGTAAGACATATTGCATCATCTATATACATATAAGACATATTGCATCATCTATATACATGTAAGACATACATGCAGCTGAAACTAAAAGAACAACTTATGTATCTTACCCGTCAGACAAAGAACTTCCGGAATCTCCATCTGTGGTAATACTTGTTTCTTGAAAAAAGGCAAAAAAATATGATAAACTTACTCTGGTCTTAAAATATAAATTCTGCAAGCTGTAAATCTGTTATCATTTTTATTTTCTATAGAGCAGAAACTTTTGTTATAAAATCTATGTATACATTTAGTTACATTAATATTATCATCATTAAACATGTTAAAGTTTGCCTTGATGTGGTCATAGATATAGCTTTATTTATTCTCTCTACTCATGGATCGTTGGTCATATATAGAAATGGATTTATCAATCAGTCACCATTTTCATTTGAAGATATGCTAATGCATACTTATGCATACGACTTTGTAAATTGTCAATTGTAAACTGGTGAGCTGAGAAATGGCAAAGAACGACTTAAAAGTATAAAAGACAAAGCCAAACAAAACTAAATATGAATAATAACAAAACAAAAACAAAAAATAAAATGGAATAACGTGTTGGCAAATATGGCCTGGTTCAAGAGTTAGTAGAAATTAAAGGATATTGACTCTATGTTCTGGCTTTCATTGAGTCAACAATGTTTTTTCTGCTTGATCGTGAACAAGTAAAAGTCGTGATTTGGTCAGATGGAAAACTATCTTCAATATATATATAGGTTGTGGGTTGATGTTAGCACTGATGAATTGTTTTTGAAATTTTGATATCATGATAAGAAGTATACTTTACACACGAGAAAGATTTTTAATTTTGAGCCAGTGTATTATTTTTAATTCAGTTTTATTCTAATATAAAAATGCACAATGAATTAATTAATCAAATCCATTTCCGGTCATTTTTATCAACAGTATTACAAATTTTCAAATTGGTTTGAGTTTTTTTTTTATATTTTCAGTTTTTTTAGTGAATTTATTTTTCTATTGGAAATTACCTTAATAATCAGTGGTAACTTTGTATTATATGCCTAGTTTATCAAAGAAAAATTAGCTTATCGTCAGCATTTCCACTTTCTAAATGTTTAAAAAATCTATTACATTACGTTAACTGAGGTTTCTTGGCCTAGTCAAACTAAAAAAAGATGTTGGGAGTACAGAATCAGTTCAATTCACTTATTTAGTCATAAATACATCCGCATTACATATATTATGAAGTCAAGCGAAAAACTCTTAAACAAATTAAGAAAAGCCGTGTTTACTTAGCTTCATAACGGATAAATTATGGGAAAGTTGACGTTTTTAACCGAAATATACCCTTTGGAGATTTAAACTTATCAAGATACCATTAAAATTAACTATAAAATATCTGTTTTATTCTATTGATGCAATCTCTGTTGCTAAGTAAATGTTACATATAAATATAATTAACAACCAAGAGTTCCGGATGAACTGAATGGCATGTATAAAAATGAAATATTATAATTCGTGGCTTGTAAACTTGTAAAGTTCATGTAACGGAAACATTACAGTAAAGAGGACAAATATACCTAGGGAGCAAATACAAAAAACGTAATCCAAAGTACAGACAAACCCGGGCAGATCGTTTAATAATAAATGTTTGCATTTTTATATTTTTTTATTGTGATTTCGTATTAATTAAAGTTTCGTCAACCTCTGAAATATTGACCTTTTCTTTTATTGTTCGCTCGCTAGCATCATGTAAAAAGCTGAATAAAGTGTATTTATTTTACTATTCGCTAATATCGTCCGAATAAGCAAAAGTTTTGTGTCAGTGTGATTAGATTCACCCTTGGCTATTTTACGCTATGTTTTACACATATTGTACCCTAATTTGGAATCCTGAGTATAAACCTTCCTCATATTTGTAGTGAAGCTAGGATATGTAGGATATATACGACTATGATATGGCGCGGAATTAGCGTTAAAAAAAGATAATTGAAATTATGCCTAACACAAATTAATTAAGCCTAGCCTAAATTTTGAGTTATGCCTAACTTTAATTAATTAAGGTTAGTCTGAATTGGAATTATGCATATGTTTTATCAATTATATTAGACCAGTCATTTGTGTTGCGGGTCCAGACAAAATAATCTTTCTGTCCGTGTATTCAGACGACGGTTTCATTATTTCTTATGGTAATAAAGACGAATTACGTCAGTTTTTTTAAATAGCAAATACTTTCATTCGTTACTAAAATTTACATTTGAAATATCAGAGTATAGCTTGGAATTCTTAGATGTAACTGTATGTAAACGATATAGGTTTAAAAATACACATACTTCAGATTTAAAGTTATATAGAAAACCTAGGGAAAACTTTCAGTACATACATACATCATCAGCACAACCCTCTGTCGTGTTTAAAGTATTTATATTGGGAGAAATAACTATATTTCTTAGACTTACCAACAAGGAAGACATCAAACCTCAAGATGAAAACTTAACTTGAATTTCCAAAGAAAGAACATCCCACTTGTATTTACAACAAAATATAACCCGACTCTTCGGCAATTAGGAAGGGCTATTAAGAAGCATTGGTATCATATCCAAAATTATGAAGAGAGCAACATAATCTTTAATAGTCCGCCTATTATTGCATATAAAAGATTATCTCACATCAGCTACACATAAATAAATTATCTATATAAAAGTAAACGAAATAAATGCAAGACACTTTTTTATGGAAAGAGAACATGGGTGTCGTACCCCATTCCTCTTCTATCAAAATATAATAGTTATATAATTGGCGGCAATAGCTTTTCACATCTTCTTTATAAACAACAGACTAGGGGTGTCTGATGAGGATATGTCGTGGTTTTTAAAACCTAAACCGAAACACTGAACAACTATGAGATTATTTTCTCTACTACCAATAGAAGTATTGGAATTCTAAATTATAAATGATACAAATGTTGTTAATTAATCCAATATGTTAAATAAAATTTGATTGGATAATACAATATTTTTTTGGTTGGGCTAAAATAAACATAAGATTTGAACTGGCCTTAATTAATTTTGGTTAGGCATAATTCCGATTTATGGCTAGGCATAATTATTTAAGGCTAGGCATATTTTTTTAGTTGTTGACGCTAATCTCGCACCATACTATAAGTTGATTTACCAAATGCACTTCAAATGTACCATATTATAACCAAATGGACATGAACAGGTATAAACTATTCCAGAATTTTGGCATGTACGCTTGTGTAGTATATGTATATACGAATATGACTTACCACAGGTACTTCCTGTATATCCTGATGCGCATAAACAGGTGTAACCTATTTCATTATTTTGACACGTGCCGCCATTGGTACATGGATTTGGACTGCAAGGGTCTGTGGAAATTACAAATAATTTATTCATTGTATATATGTGAAGAGAAGGAAAGCAAGTACCTCTGAATTGGGTATAAAATAACCATCATTCCTCCTGTATAAAATCAAGCAATGCATGGAATACTCTCTTCCTTCAAACACTTTAAGGTATCCGGACCATAATAGACCATGATCGAAAATTGTATCTCTTTTTGACCGTAAATGGCTGAACCAAACAATTTAAAGCTGGAATTTGTATAATTTTTTTTTCTCAAGTGAAACACACTGCAGAGTCTGTAAAAATAAGTTAGTTATATAGGCATTTCCGAAGTTTGCCGATAATTACCGAGGTCATTTCAATTGGGTTGTATGGAACATCCGGGAAATTTTGAATAATTACGTGGTCATTTATGGTCCGGATACCTTAAAAGTTTATCTTTCCTACATTCCTCACAATTGAAAATCGTTGTACTTTCTTTCAAGTCTAAAGTTAATGTAGTAATGTCAAAATATAAACAACTCCTAAACGTATCTTTTTTATGTACTCATACCTTTTTGTGTTATATTTTCCAACAACCGATGACCTCGACCTATTGTTACACATGAATAGCTTCTCAAAGTCACTAGTTGTAGTGAAAAATTGTCAAAATTTAACCTTTCATTTAACAAAACATAGCTGTAGGTATATAAAAAATAAAACAAAGTCCGAACAAGGTAAACCACCCGATATCACTTTAAACGAAACCCCACGGGATCAGTTACATGCAAATACATGTATCAAGTTGAAAATGAAATGATAATATTCCACAATGAAATGCAAATCTCGTGGTTTGTTTCTAGTCAAAGGAACTAAACGTACAGGAAAATTTTCCATATATGTCATGATATCATCCCGAGACTTATATTTCCTTAACAATAACAATAACTGAGAGGAGAATTACAGTTTTATACCTATAGAAGTTATCACAAGAAAATGAATTTCCAAAACTTCGTTATGTTTCGTCAACGTTTCCGGGCTCCTAATTTTTCTTCTATAATATTTCAACCAAAATGGCTCACACTTGTCGTCATATAGCTCTAACCCTATGTTTCGTTGGCTCTAATGGCAATATATTTCCTTTAAAGTGAATATCACAGAGTCCCTGACTGAATTTTCGGGTACTAATAACATTAAATTTTCTCACAAAATTTTTATAGAACTATCTTCGTGCCACGAATCTAATTTTAGAATAATTAGGAACTCTGAACCAATGGTTTGAAAACGAGATCATTCCTTAAGGGAATACGATACAGTAGCAGGGGGAGATAACGACGTCGCCAAGCGATACAAATTTTCTCAAAAACCTCTGCAATAAGCACATGGACTGCAGTTTTTTCCTTTTGCAAACAGAAGCTCATTACTTAAAGTTATTAAGAAAAAAATCAGGGGAGGATTTTTTTCTACATGCATCCAAATTATTTTGTATTCCTTATTTGACTTAAATTTGCATAAATTCCTAATTAGTTTATCAATCTTTTTCACCAGTTATTTATTAGAAGACAATGTCTATGTAGTTGGGAATATTTTACAAAAGACCTGGTGAAGTTATCTTCTTTCGTTAGAAAGTTAGAGACTTTTCTGTGACACTCTTGAAAAATGAAAAATTGTGTTTTTGGCTCAAATATATCAAAATCAATGTTGATAACCAAAACCAGTGTTGAAGGTAATATGTTTTTACATACTTGAAAAGTATACATAAAAATTGACCATCTTGTAAATTTCCAGCAAAAATTCAGTGGAGGAACCTAATTGTATCGTATTACCTTACGCAGTAGTTTTAACATTACTTCTGATATGACTTCATCACGCATGTAACGTTTATTTACCTCGGCCGGGCACGGATATCGATCGTACAGACTTTCGCTTACGCAAAAAGTGCATCTTTTTCTAATCAATAACTGTACAATATATGTAAATTGTCGGAAAATATACTATTTATTTGTACGGGCCTTAGAACTAACAGGTACAAATAAACTTTGTATTTTACGACAATGTATACATATTTCTTTTATCCTGTAACTATAATTTTATATCTTTTATGTAGAAAAGTCTTGAAAATGGCATTCTCCGATTTTCACAAGGTAATTTTTGGCACTTAATCTAGCATAAAATGATGTCATAAACACTGTGAACCAGACCACAATACAAACTGCAAGTGAAGGCAGTAATGCTACTGGATGAATATCGAAAAAAATATTCCACATTCCTTGTTATTCTACTAAATAGGCTAGTTGCAGGATAAATATGTATTTATGTACGTATATATACACACGTCTCAAAGTTTGATATTTTACATATGATACAGTAAAAGTAAAATGTTGATATATTTGGTTTTCTGCGGAGGATTTCAAATTGAAAATTTACTTACCTGGTAGTACGATCCCGCTACGGCAATTTTGAATTAGATATACGATTATTATAACTAAATAGAGAGAAAACATTCCGCTCCCCATCCTCCAAATTATTGATTAAAAATGTACAATAAAAATCATTGAACTATGAATTCGTCTTGACATAACGGGTATATGGCTACGTTTATTTAATTATTTCTTCGTCCACCCGTATCTAAAAGCATTGGCTTCGCTTTTATGATCTAGCAAAAATTTTATCTTATACATGCAAGTGTTTCACATAAATACTAGAATTTGTTAAATAAACTCTTGTTTCTATTTGTTATCTTCACGTTTCGTGTTACCGATATTGTCTTTGTCTTTTTATTGAATCTTATTGGTTGTTTATTGGTTCACATTTTGCACCGTGCGTCTGTTTTTTTGTTTTTGTTTTGTTTTTGTTTTTGTATTGTCTTGTCTGTGGATTTACGATTGTTATTACGATTGTTCATAGCTTATGTGTTTGTTTTCGTCTTTCTTTCTCTGCTTTTTTAGCTCTAGATTTAAGATTATTAATTTAATACAAATTAAAGGACGGGACTGAATGCTGAAAAGGAGAGTGGGTACAAACAGAGGTAGTCGCTCGTCCCTCAAAAAGGAGCAACAACCTAAACCAAAATACATTATGCTAAATGGTCACAGAAACACTTATATTACCTAAACAATGTGATTTCCTTTTATCTTGTTTAATGTGTTGGAGCAGAGAGTTGTCGAATATGATTTTTAAAGGTAAAAATTTCCAATAAAATAACACAAATGTATAAAATAATATAAAACAAAAAAAAACAAAAACAAAAATAAAATGATAAAATGTTCAGCATTGTGCTCTTTTATGTTATTTTTTGTCCTGGGGTATGTCAGTTGACTGACGTCATAGTTTTGTCATTGTTGTTATCCCTTGTTTATCAATAAATGTTAGAAAATAGGAAAACATTTCATAAAACCTATTCGGACGATCTTATCAAAGAAAAGGCACTTTGAATTTTCGGGTTTAAAATATATTTGTTCTAAAACTTTTGAAAGTCATGATAAATAAATAGTATGAAAACTAATAACGAGGACATTGATGAAGGCCTTGTACTAGTACTTCTTGCCTGCCAACATTGTTGTTGGTTTTAGCAATACTGGGTATCGACAAATTATTCGGTTTCCTATGGGTACAAAATGTGCCCCCCCCCCCACTTTACTGGCAATTTATTTTAAATTGTTACGAACAGTTTTAGAAAAAAAATTCTTAAATGTGAAATACAGGTCCATGATAAACTAATTGATATTTTTAACACCAACTACAGGTACATGTATCTTGATGCTGTACTTCCTGTTTTATAATCCAAAGTTTCTAAAATTTGCAGAAGACATTTATACAAAGGAGCTACACTTGAACAAAGCTAATACTTATAGTAAATACTGTCCCTTCTTAAATCTTACAAAAAAAAATCGAAAATGGCTTGATGTACTAAAATTTATGATAAGTGGACGATTTTAGTTTTCCAATTAATGTATTAATTCCCCCCCCCCCCCCCCCTTGAAAGAGACGTGTCTGTGACACCTTCATATGGTGTTCATATACAAAAAAACGAAACCATACGATTACTATCATGAACGGGTATCCCCCATCCTAGTTTCTATTAAAATATCGTAAATATAATCATGATAATAGGTTCTCACACGAGTTCAAAATGAAGACCGTGAAATCTTCAACGAGTTTTTAAAATTCACGTCTTTCCCGAGTGGAGCGCAGCGGAACGAGGGAAAAGACGCCGAATTTTAAAAACGAGTTGAAGATTTTCCAGTTCTTCATTTTTGAACAAGTGTTAATACCTATTTCTTCCGTAAAAACAGGTGTTTTAGGCCTCGCACGCCTATATATATATTTTCTGTATGAACAACCGAAAAGGTATAGAAACGTTACGTTTCATTGGTCAAGAGTCACAATAAACGAAAGTATTGAAGGATTCTCATTTGACGTCATACTGAGTGAAAACGAGCGCACGCGAACTCGTCTTAATTCGAAAACGGCCATTTACGGAAGAAAATCACTCCTATATATACTTGTATATACAGACCGAGACACAGACATGCCGCTTGATCGGGTACATATTGTCAGCTGTCAAAAAAATTTCACGTTAGGATAAAGTGTCTGATTGATTGTATAATAAAACCTATAACACAAGTTTCCATAAGTTTCGCCATTACGGCCTTCATCATTGGAATAAATGATGTAATTTAATTCCAATGAAGATGGCCGTAATGGCCGAAACGTATGGAAACTTGTATATATATGTTATGATTAGTTGGGATAATTTTTAAGCGATGGTTTATGATTGAGTCTTACTTTTGATTAACAAGAAGATCAACTAATTTATGTTATCTTACAGCGAATCTGACCATTTAATACCCAGATAATTGGATAATCAGATGTCAATAAATAATGCGGGGTGTTTTCAGACTTCCAGCGTCATCACAGTACCAAACATTACTTGAAGCGACCCTCCCCGCCCACGTGCAAATTTTAAACATACTTAAATGATAAATTCTATGTCAAATGGTAAATAGTTGTGTTTATCTTTTCTACATTTTGTTGTTATTTTTTATATATATATATTTCGGACATGTTCGCGTTTGAGGAGGGTTCACTTCACAATGACCGCATGCCTTAAAAAAGCTTTAATGTATGTATTTCTTATTCGTCTGTTTATCTTTTTAAAGTTTGATGTTATTTCAGGTTTAAAATTATATACTTTCAAGTTAGTCAGTTTTTGTGTATTTATACGTCTAATTATCTTGTATGCAATGTTTGCTTCGCATCACGGTGCGGAGCTATTAGTTTCAGTAGACATACACGCCATCTTGAAATAATTACTGATCGCTGATTGGTTACTTTATGATGCGGCTGAGATACAGCAACATCCATTGGTTTAAATGAGATAAAGAATTACAGACTTTACTCGTTCAGGATAAGTCATGAAAAGCCGGAAAATTAACTATGTCTATCAGTTCAGATCACACTGTCATTACATAGGTCCCCGAGGGTATTCGCCAAACCAGTCGTCAGACTTGTCTGACATGATTATTCATTGATTTGTTACAGAAATTAGCAGTATTTAGGAAAATTCAAAAATAATAGAAATATTAAGGGTTCATTCCTTGTATTGCACATGGTAGATCTCCTTAGCTGAAATTTGGCTTCCTATTTCGGTATTTTTGGTTGAGTACTTCTTGTTTAATATAAGTTTGGTTTTTGGTCTTCCAAATGTTTCGGTTTTAATGCTGCTGATGAGAGGTAACTCCTTGAAATGCGTCGTATACAGCATAGTATAAATTTACTATATCTAATATAAGTATCTTTGGATTGTTATTTTGTAATATTCATATATTCTGAAATTCATTATTGAAATCAATTATTAATACGTGTATATTTGCTTTGTTAATCTGCAATACACACGGTTTGTTTTGCTTAATCGTATACACTATAATCCTATGTTTACAACAAAAAATGTGTGATGTCTACTTTATAACTTCTGCCAATCTAGGCACACCTCCAGAGTCGTGTCTAATCGTTGTTTTCGCGCGGAAAATTTTACTGGTCAACAGAGAATTCCAATACTAAATCAACAACCACATGTTCACATATTACCATAAATTAAAATACAGCGAAGCAGTCCAAAGCTTTTTAGAAACTAAAACTTGTATATTTTGTATTTCAATAAAACTTTGAACTTTGAACTATGTTTAAAAATAATAATCGAAACCGTAACGGAACGGAACCAAGCACGGAACTCGGATAACTGATATTTTGGGTTTATTAAATTAAGCTCCCTTATTTAAAGCAATTACTATATGAAATTAGAAAGTATATTACATGCACTAACAATTTATCGTTATATAATATTTCTGACGATCGTCGGCTCGGAGGTAAAACGGCTAGAAAATTTCAGTTCGCAAATTTAATAGTATAGATCATGTAGATACTTACTTAATAACTGCAAATTTCAACTGAAATCCATGACGAGATACAATTAACCCCTTTATGAGAGTGTTATTTCTGACTATTTCGTTTAATACAGCGACAGTATCCGACAAGCAACTATAAGAACCGTGTCTAGTTTTACTGGTCAAACGAGCACATTTCAAACGTTGCGTCCTATCAATTTTAAATTTTCTATCAGTCATCTTGCTAGTAATCATACCGTTTTGGCTTTTATGGTGTGGTTATACAAATGGAGGATCAGGTAGATTAGGTAGGTCTTGGGACCTGATAAAAACCGTTTTAACCTCACCACTGCTCAGTGCCTATACCAAATAAGACCATCTTGACTATCCTGACTCTCTGCTGTTTCTGTGTTTGTGTTTTGTGTTCTTTTATGTTATATTTTTGTCTCATGAAATTGCATTAATTGATTCATTGCTGACCTGTCCTTTCATCCGTTTTGTTGTTTATCTATATCATTATTCAAAATTGTTATTTTTACTGATTTGTTATCACTTTAAAAAGTGAGACAAAGAAACAAAAACAAATCTGCTTTCGCTAACACGGTATGAAATTTAAAAAAATCAGATCCAAGATTCCTTGCGTTATGTTAGCATTTTTGGATATAAAGTTTCATCAGGTTCGCCCGTGACCAATATCTTGGAAAGCCTAAATAGTTTATCTAAAATCCAGGTAAGGCCAACCTTCCTGAGATTGTTGAAACACTACTTTTTAAACACAAGTATCCGAAAATTATGTCATAGTTGAAGGGGTATTGGTTAAACGACTGACGGATATGATATAGTCGGAATCTACCAGCACCGGCATCGCCTCAGTGTTCGCAAATTTCGTATATTTTGTCTGTACATTTTAAGTGGTTTAGAACATTTTGATTTTAACAACGATTACTTAAAAATGTCGAAAAGAATGTTCAGATGGCACAAACATATGACCGTAGGGGTTAGTGGAAAAATAGCTACACGTCAGACGTTCATTCTTGGACTTTATATGTTCTTTGACGATACTATATATGTTTAAAAGGAAGTACAAAGACTTCTCAAATTCATTAAACCTATGCACTTGTCAAAAATTGTTTTGTTGTGACTCACAAATCCATAAGTTTTTTCGATGGTCTAATGAATTAATAAACTAAGATAGCCAGATACGAATAAAACTCGAGAATATAGAATGGCCCGTTTGTGTGTAGAATAATAAATTTTTAAACAATGTCTATTTTGATTGAAAATTATGCAATATCAAATTAAGTTAAACAAGACCAAAACCAGGTCTGGACCTGCGTCGCAGCATGCAATTCATCGGCAAACAGGATGAGGCTGCACGACAGATCCCAAAATTGCTTACACGCTACAATTCAACATTATCAATCTGCAGATAAAATATAAGATCATTCCCTTTTGTAGAAGCCGAGAAACTTTCACGAAATTTTTTTCTAGTGTTTTGAGTATTGTTGAATTTTTAACTATCGGCAAACAGGAAGTGGCTGCACGACAGATCCAAAGAAGCTGCAGACAAAATATCATATCATTCCCTTTTGTAGAAGCCAAAAAAACTTGACGAAAGTTTCCTACCCAAGGTCTTTCGGACTGCTCACTAGACCTGCTTTCGCCGTTGGCGACGCGGGTAAAAATCAGATTATGTTTTGAAATATCTATAGCAGATAAGTTACTTATTTAAGAGATGTCTTGCAAGGGTTACAGTAGCGACCAGTCATAACCTCTCGTCCATGTTAACTCGGCTAATTCTGAGAACTGCTTAAAGTTAACTTAGAGCAGTCAGGACGAAGAACAGCTCTGGTTAAGAATTTAGCAGTCCTTTTCCACGACTGCTTTTTAGGACAGCTCTGGTCAAGAATCAGAGCAGTCCTGGTCCACCACTGCTTTTTAGAACATCTCTGGTCAAGAATCAGAGCAGTCTTGGTCCACCACTGCTTTTTAGATCAGCTCTGGTCCACGACTGCTTTTGCGACGATATCGCTACATTTCATCAATTGTTATATCATCATTATAGAACCCATCATCGGAGGCCATCCTTTTTTTATAATTACTTACTCAAGAACAAAAGATCTTCAGTCCAAAAAAAATTTAGATTTAAAGTAAAAATAAAATAAAATAAAATTACAATTAAAAAAAATAACAAAATTAACATTTAAATAAAAAAAAATTAAATTAAAATAAAATAAAATTAATTAAAATTAAAAAAAAAATATTTCAATTAAAAAAAAAAAATGCCATGTCATTGATACTATCTACCATGAATGGGTTGGTAACATGATCAATTCTATAACAATGTTATAGAACTGTTCTAGACCATGACATGTTAGAGCTTTTCTAGACCATGACAGGTTAGAGCTGTTCTAGACCATGACAGGTTAGAGCTTTTCTAGACCATGACAGCTTAGAGCAATCAGAATCGGTCAGGAGTCTGTTCTAGAGCAGTCAGGATTCTACTCTAGAGCAGTTCTAAGTTAACTCTAACTGTACTGTTATATTCTAAAAAGGCCCATTGTTATACTTTTACCTCCGCTGGCCTAGACATGTTTAACCCAAACAACAAGCAAGCATATCCTTTTTAGATTACCTGGGCAAAAAGGCTACATGTGATCTATTCTCATCACTTGGCGTTCGACGTCATGTGTATACTTTCCTTTTAAAAAAAAATGTCCTTTGAAACAACTGGGTGAATTAGGACCAAACGCTGGTGTAATGGTCCTTTGGTGCATTGTATGGTACCCTTTCAAAATTGTGTCCATTTGTCCGGACATCATAAAAATATGGCTTTCGTTATTAAGAATAGAAAAAATGAGCAAAAAAATTATTTACAAAATTCTCTCCTTGAAAACTACAAGGACAATAGAGACCACACTTTGATAGAATGGCCCTTAGATGCCCCCTTACAAATTGTGTCCAAAGGGTCCAATGTGGCCGCCATTAATAAAATCTTAAAAATCAGCAAAAAAAATATATTAAAAAATCTTCTGCTCTGAAACTACTAGGGCAATTGAGACCAAACTTTGGTGGAATGGTCTTGGGCAGTCCCCTTTCAAACGCCTCCCCAGCCCTTTGACCACCATGACCAAATTTCACATTAGTATCGACAACAGTCAATATCTTTTTTTTTGGGGGGGGGGGGGGGCTTTTCTATTTTTTTACTTAATCTAAAGTAAAAATCTTGGTTTTATTGAAAAAGCGCCAATATTAAATGTTCTGTTTCATCATATTGTGCACGTTTTTTTTTGGATATATGTCAGCTCAACATAAAGTCTGTTTAATGTTTCACTGGCAAGCCTCGGTAGCCAGGTGGTCTAGGTAGTTCATCATGACTACTTATGATCACTAGCCTGTCGACGCTCGGGTTGTGAGTTCGAATCTCACCTGTGGCTTGGTGTGTTCGACTTGTCTTAATTGACAAGGATTGCCAATTTTCCTACCGAAGGTCGGTGGTTCTCTCCGGTACTCCGGCTTCCTCCACCAATAAAAACTGGCCGAAGCGAAATAGCCAAATGTGCTGAAAACGGCGTTAAACCCAAAATAAACAAACAAACAAATAATGATTCGCTGACTTAGCTCAATTTCTCAGTCTTGACGTTGATCTAAAATCAACTAAATAGGAGGCTAAATAGTTTGCCCTTGTTCAACATACATTGTAATGTCACGGAAATTTGATATGTTTTAACCCAATATCAAATTTGCCCTGGTCGTTAACGGAACAATGTATGCTTACCTTTCAGAAACACCTATACGCCACTTCCGGGTATTTGTGGGAGTTAACATTGATTATTAATATTATAGTGTTCCTTATTACACGTACACAAATGAAGGAGTTCCAATATCTTTTTCCAACAACTTCCAACAACGATTTATAACACCAGACTCTAAAGTAATATAATTGTATTTGTAGACTAAAGTCATTAGAGAAACAAAATCTCGACTCAAATACATATGTAGCGCATCACTAGTACTTTTCTATGGAACTATGGAAGTTTTCACACTGAAATGGAAGTGTTAACACTGTTCACACTTAAAACAAATTCCCCATTCTGGTAATGCGTAGACGGTAAGTAAAAGCATCGACTCGAATACTAAGGACTGTAATAATGTATTAAATATATTATGGTTTGGTAAATATTGAGGATTATCAGTTGAATTGAGGGAGCTAAGTATATTAAATATCGACAAAAGAATACCGAAGCGACAAAACGGTGGAAAATATACACCCTTTCGAAATCAAAGTAAAAGAAAAAAGTCATGAGAATGGAACAAAATAAACAAACGCCACAAGTATACATCATAACTTCAAGAATAAAAAACATGTAATAAAGATAACACAAATTGAACAAGACGATAAGAAACTGAAGCACTAGCAATGTGAACTCCCACCAATAAATCGGGGTGATAGGTTTTCCGGAAAGGTAAACTTATCTTGCTCCGTTAACGGCACCCACCACATTGCCAGTGAATAAAAGCCAGTTCAAGTCCTGTGATATGTTTTATCGTCAACTTTCCATTTTTGAGCGGTAACATTCCAGAAGCACCGGCGTATGGAGTGTATATGTCCCTTCCTCATAGCAGATTTGACATGGACAGCATGGCCGGTGTCCTGCAGGAAGCAGAGACTGCTTACTCTTCCGCAGCACTTGAGTCTACCTCCGGTTTTTTGTAGGGTTCATGTTGTTCATTGGCGTTTAGTTTTTGATTGTAGTGCTTGTATTGTTTTGGCCTTTGCTTCCTTGTTCTCCGGAGTTTGTTAGTTGTTTCGATTTTCCCCTCCTTCGAATATCCTTTTGGTATTTCTTGACTTTACTTATAGTATATCATTACATTTAGATTTTAAGGTGTTTTTGTTAAAGGCGATAAAGTAAGAGAAATCCGAATGGTCATTCAGAAATCCTTCTTACGAACTATAAAACAAATAACACAGAAACCTGAAAAAAAAACTTTTGCAGCACGGAATTCTATGATAAACAATAAGGACAAAAAAAGGATGGCGAGAAATCACAGTTATAAGCAGTTTACCACAAATTTAGTTGTTTTCAGGTTTGGGAAATATTTAGGAACATAGGAACATTAAAATTGAATTCTCAAGGTCACGGGGATAGATACTAAATGCTTGCTTTAGTTTGGAAAAGGCGTGAAATGGGGAAATGTTTAATAAACTGTAGAGGTGTATCTTTTTTCGTCATTATGTTCCTTTTAGTTTGACTTCATGTGAATACTATTTATTCAATTCTTTCGTATGAACCATTGTTGAATAAAGTGGAAAATTGGAGAAATATATAAACGTGTTCTTTAGGTAAAATGTAGTACAAGGCCATTTACAAAATATATGCGTTTTGGCTTAAACTTTTCCGGTACAGTGATCTTCACGGAAGTCAGTAACATCAGTAAATAATTTTTAAAAAATAATGTGGACTATAGCAATAGCTGTCTTGATCTACATAATCAACTTTGGTAAGTAAAACAAACTTTCTAGATGCAGTAAATTCTTTCTGTAGTAGAAACTGCCTTTAAAAACTGTCTTGCATTTTGTCTTGTAGTTAATTGTTAAAATTCTGTAGATTTTTATGTGTTACTCGTCTTTTGAAAATCAAGACGGGAAGGCATTATGTTATATCCTGCAGATTGTTGTAATCTGAAAGAAAGGGACTGTTACTCGATTACTGTCAATTTGGTTTTATTTTCAGATATGTAACCTATTTGTAACAAAGAACAATATGATTTTTAAAACTTAATCAAATTTTTGAAGATAATTAAATTCAGTCCTCTTTTCAATATACATTGATATGTTTATCTTTTGAAGTTCACCCACGTAGTTTGTAATGCTATAATTGGACTGTGCCAAGGGTTTCGGAATTTGAATAGCGCAGCTTGGGGTCGGGCTACAAAGGTAGCCTAAGGTTACACTATTCCTTTTTCACACAACTCCTCTCGGGTTATTTGGAATACGGAACTGTAAGTCGGCTCAGTAATTGCCCTGAAAATGTTGATTGTGCCAAAGGTTTCGGAATTTGAATAGCGCCCGTGAGAGCTGAGCTACACGGGTGGCCAAAGGGACATTATTCCTTTGACGCGCAACTCCTCTCACGTTATTTGGAATATGGAACTGAAAGTTGGCTCAGTAATTACCCTGCCAATGTAGATTGTGCCAAATGTTTCAGAATTTGCGTCCCTTTGGGGCCGGCTACACAGGTAGCCTTAGGATACATTATTCCTTTGTCTCGCAACTCTTCTCATGTTATTTGGAATACAGAACTGAAGGTTGGCTCAGTTATTGTACCACTAATAGTCTAATGTAGATTGTGTTAAAGGTTTTAAAATTGTTTTAAAATGCGGTTCCAACTTTGGTAAATTTACTGGAAGCCTCAAAGACCATTATTGTTTTTATTTTTGCCAAGAAACAATGTATTTTTTGGATCATATCAGCAGTAACTCATATTGGGATCATCTAGATGTCAAAAACATGTGATTCAAACTTCGGTAAAGTGTCTAAGACTATCATTTTTGGAATTTCACTTAGCAATTATAGATATTTTTTTTTATCATATTAGCTTTAAAACAGGATCATTTGGATTTCAAAAATATGTGATTCCAATTTTGGTAAATTTCCTGAAAGACTCAAAGACTACTTTCTTTGTGATTTCTACTTAGCAACCATGACTATAGCAACAACACTAGTTTGGATTGTGTGGATTTCAAAAATATGCGATTCCAATTTCGGTAAATATCCTGAATGTATCTAAGACTATTATTTTTGGAATTTTACTTAGCAACTATAGATTTTTTTTATCATATTAGCTTGAAGACTAATCTATATCAGTTGAATTTCAAAATATGGGATTCCAATTTTAGTAAATTTCCTTTATTTGTCATTTCTACCATACATATTTGGAATCACTATAGCAACAGCGCTAGTTTAGATTGTATGGATTTCAAAGACAAGAGCAGCGCGGGGATATGCAGTGGGGCTGCTTCGACTAGTTTAACTATGTTGTGTAGTTTGTGACAATAAAATTCATTAATTCAGAATAAAATGAAATTAGATATACAGATCTAAGAAATTTATTCTGAGACCATAAACACAGACACACACACTTCTGCTTTATATCTAAACTTGTACATGGACAATTTGTTTTTTGTTTAATTGTCATCCTCCAAAGACTTACGGACGTCGAAACGAAGTTTCTAGATGTCTTCAGTTATATTTCACGTCCTTCTGTAATTGATACCTAACTAGACTTGGCACTTCACTTGATTTTACTCACTGGTGATGTGAAAGGTGCCTTAAACTGAGCGGGGCATGCTTATCCTTCCGGACGACCTGGTTTCACTCCCAGTTTCTAATAAGAGTTTACATTGCTAGTGCTATAGTTTCTGTGCTGTCGTTTTCTAATTCTTTTAGTTTTTCATATTTTTTTTTTAGTTATATACCTATGAAGTGGATGAAGTCGATGCATTTGTTTGCCTTTGGATTTCAATTTTAAGTCCTTTGACAATTATTTGAATTAGGTATTCTTTTGCCGATATTTGTTATCTGACCGTAATCTAGTTTCTCATGACTTTTTTATGGCCACTTTAATTATGTTGCCTTTATCAATTTTGAATCGGATGAAAAAAATATTAGAATTGTTGTGAACAATATATTGAAATAAACATAAATAGTTTGATGTTTATGTTACATTATTGTCATTATAGAACTGTCTAGTGCGGCCGACGTTTATGCATTGCTGGGTTCATCAGTTCAACTTGTATGTCCATTTAAGGCACTCAACAAAAGTAGAATTCGATGGATACATATTACACAGAGTGATGTCATAGATTACTCAGAAAACAGCAATATAAAAACCGATTCTTTACCAGCCTCGGTCTATAGTAGATTGTCTATAACTGGAAATCATAGCGCAGGGGAATATAACCTGAACATATTTAGTGTAATAAAAGATGATGAAGGAATATACGTTTGCGTCATTAGTGATCATAATTCTTTTTTTCGTCAAAATCTGCATTTAGTAGGTAAGGTAATATTTTATTGTAACTTCAGTCTTCGCATGTTTGTTTTGAACTCGCAGGAAGTGAGCAGCTTTTCTGCTGAGGGTTTCTGCATGTGTACATGCATACGAAAACTTTACTTTTACTTTCCAACCGGGTTTTTGAAAAAAAAATGTTTTAAGATAATTTTTTGAGATAAAGATAACCCCACTATCAAAAACAACATAACAAACCGTACTTGTTTTCAGTTTCGGGGAATTTTTATTATCGTTACCCCATGTTTATTTACTAATTGCTCTTCCACTTCTCGTAGTTTAATTGTTTCTACTGAATATAACATTTAACTGTGGTCCTCCATGATAGTTTTGTATCTCGGTCGCTCTGTCAGATATATCTACTTTTTTGGAGGGATATATGTTTGTGTTCTTTTAAAATCATGGTACCTGACATGAGCAAAATAGCTCATTATCTTACATGAATCGGGACTGCTTACCCATAGGTAAGTTTAATCCCGGTGTTTTGTAGGGTCAGTGTTATTCGTGTTTTTAGATTTTATACGTTATCCTTCTATTGTTTGTTCTTGTCCTTCCTTCGTATCCACTTTGTATCTAGATGTATGATTGTTAGATTTCCCTTCTGATTTTTAGCTCTTCTCACCCAAATGGTCATTTGAACTATTGCCTTCACTTTTCGTCCGTCGTCCGACGTCAACATTTCACATTTTCAACTTCTTCTAGAGAACTACTGAATGGTTTGAAACGAAACATGGCAGAAATGTTCCTTACAATATTTTGACCAATAATTATTACCTTGAAGCCGATCGGTCATTCAACATGGCTGCCAGCGTATGACACAGTTTAATATAGGAACCTATGAAAAATACATACAAAGATCTTCTTGTAGAGAACCGCTCGATGGATTGAAACCAAACATCGCATGAATGTTCATTATAACGTGCTGACAAAGTGTTGTTACTTTGTTACCGATCCAAGATGTTCGCCAGCAGGGGGGGGGGGGGGTAGTTTAATATAGGACCCTATGGAAAATACGCACAAAAATCTTATTCTAGATAACCACTGAATGGATTGAAACTAGCATAGCATGAATGTTCCTTATGGGGAGCTGACCAAGTGCTGTTACTTTGATGACGATCCGTCAACCAAGTTGGCCGCAAGCTGAGGACTTAGTTTAACAAAGAGCCCTCTGGGGAAATACATACAAAAATCTTCTTCTAGAGAACCACTGAATTGACTGAAACGAAACATAACATGATAGTTCCGTATGAGGTGCTGACCAAGTGCTGTTACTTTGATGATGATCCGTCAACCAAGTTGGCGGCGAGCGGGTGGGGGGGGGGGGCTTAGTTTAACATAGAACCCTATGGGGAATACATACAAAACTTTCTAGAGAACCGCTGAATGGATTGAAACCAAACAAGGCATGAATATTCCTTATAGTGTTTTGACCAAGTGTTGTTACTTTAATGCCGATCTGTCATCCCTGATGGCCGAAAACTTAGTTTAACATATGGGAATTACAGACAAACGACTTCTTCTTGAAAATTACTGAATAGATTGAAACCAAACATGGCATGGGTGTTAATCTAAATGTCCTTTAGCAATGAACAAATGGAAATATCAAGTGAGCGATACAGGCTCCTGGGACCTTCTGGTTTGTCACATTGTCTTGTGACCACTGCCGGATTTACACCTGGAACAGTACAACACGTGCAAAAAACATGTCTTCACTTATATTTCACGTCCTTCTGTAATTGACACCTAACTGGACTTGGCACTTCACTTGATTTTACTCATTGGCAATGTGACTGGTGCCTTAAACGGAGCGGGACATGCTTATTGTTCCGGGGGACCTGGTTTCACTCCCAGTTTCTAATAAGAGTTTACATTGCTAGTACTATAGTTTCTGTGCTGCCGTTTTCTGATTCGTTTAGTTTTTCATATTTTTTTATTCTTTTACTTATATACCTATGAAGTTGATGAAGTCGATGCATTTGTTTCCCTTTGAAGTTCAATTTTAAGTCATTTTATAACTATTTGAAATTATGTATTCTTTTGCCGATATTTGTTATCTAACCGTAATCTGGTTTCTCATGACTTTTTTATGGCCACTTTAATTATGTTGCCTTTATCAATTTTGAATCGAATGGAAAAAAATATTAGAATTCTTGTGAACAATATATTGAAATAAACATGAATACAGTTTGATGTTTATGTTACATTATTGTCATTATAGAACTGCCTAGTGTGACCGACGTTTATGCATTGCTGGGTTCATCAGTTCAACTTGTATGTCCATTTAAGGCACTCAACAAACGTAGAATTCGATGGATACATATTACACAGAGTGATGTCATAGATTACTCAGAAAACAGCAATGTAAAAACCGATTCTTTACCAGCCTCGGTCTATAGTAGATTGTCTATAACTGGAAATCATAGCGCAGGGGAATATAACCTGAACATATTTAGTGTAATAAAAGCTGATGAAGGAATATACGTTTGCGTCATTAGTGATCATAACTCTTTTTTTCGTCAAAATCTGCATTTACTAGGTAAGGTAATATTTTATTGTAACTTCAGTCTTCGCTAGATATACATGTATTTATTGATTTTCAAATAAATTTATCTGAACCTAATATATATATATGTTAATCGTATATCATATAAGTTCATACAAACGTTGTCAACGTGCCGCTATTCACTTAGTTTTGAACTCGCAGGAAGTAAGCAGCTTCTCTACTGAGGGTTTCTACATGTGTACATGCATACGAAAACTTTACTTTTACATTCCAACCGGGTATTCGAAAAAAAAAACATTTTAAGATAATTTTTTGAGATACAGATAACCCCAGTATCAAAAACAACATAACAAATCGTACTTGTCGTCAGTTTCGGGAAAATTTTATTATCGTTACCCCATGTTCATTTACTAATTGCTCTTCCATTTCTCGTAGTTTAATTGTTTCTACTGAATATAACATTTAACCGAGGTCTGTCATGATAGTATTGTATCTCGGTCGCTCTGTCTGTTATATTTACATTTTTGGAGGGGTATATGGTTGTATTCTTTTAAAATCATGGTACCTGACATGAGCTAAATAGCTAATTATCTTACATCAGTCGGGACTGCTTACCTATATGTAAGTTTAATCCCGGTGTTTTGTAGGGTCAGTGTTATTCGTGTTTTTAGGTTTTATACATTATCTTTCTATTGTTTGTTCTTGTCCTTCACCCATAACCATTTTGTCTTCTTTTTTTTCGAGGGGCGGGGGGTATATGGTTGTATTTTCTTAAAGTCATAAGTTCATAAATGCCTGACATGAGCAACATAGCTATTTATCTTATAAGAGGCGAGATTGCTTAACCATCCGTTAGCTTAATCCGAGTTTTCTGTACGGTCAATGTTTCTCGTGTTTTATGTGTTGTGGTTATGTTGTTTGTTCTTGTCCTTCAACATATCGGTTTTGTCTTTGTATCTAGATATACGATTGTTAGATTTCCCTTATGGTTTTTTTACCTTGTCTTGTGACCACTGCCGGATTTACTCTTGGTACAACAGGTGCATAAAAAAACTATGTTTATCCTTTAGTAACGCCATAGTTCTTGTTATCCAGAATAAATTGTATTGATTATAACAAAATCACTTTATTTAGTATGTGCCTAAATAATGATATTTTATCTTCCAGAAAGTTTTAGTAGCACTACTATTTATACAAACGCCTCAACATTTAATATTACAGGTACATATTTAAGATTGTATTGTGGTTCTTGTATAAAGCGTGTATAAGTGTATAAAGACAAATGTATATACAGGCTTTTTTACTTTGTAAAACAATTGTCACTTAACTACATATGTCGTCTTCCTTGAATATTTGTTTAAATTTTTACGTAGAACTCGCTTTTACATATGTTAATTAAAACAATACACTATTTATGTTGTTGATCTTTGTTCAAGACGAAAGTACAATCACTAGATGTTACCAATCACATGTTCAGTCTATTGAAATATTGTCTAGTTGACGCATATACCATGTCGTTTCATTTAAAATGTTCTCTTACTAAATATTTCTATTGCGATTCAATTCCATATTTCTCCGCCTAGCAGATAATATTCGAGACCATTTCGTTTCATACGAGTATCAAAACATTGTCCCCTCTAGGTTGGGACTTCTGTTTTTAGAATCAAGTTTCAGTAACTTAGGCTTAATATAAAGTGTAGGCATGATATTTTTTGCATTTCGATCGTTCGGCTCGGGACATTTGTCCGTCTCTCCACTGGTATTTTTTGCATATACTCCTACCAGCCATTATTTAACTGTACAGTGTTTTCTTAAATACCATTCTGTATATAACGTAAGTGATGACACTAAATATTTCGGCACATATTTAAGTTTTGAAAACTATATAGGACATTTGGAGCCGTTTTGTGAACAATAATTTTACTTTTTATTACAGATGCTGTAGTATTCGAAGGAAAAAAAATGAAGAAAATTCTTCGAAAGTCATTAAAATGTCTATAGGTGTATGTATAGGCTTGCTCATGCTAGCGACTCTGGCAATAATTGGTAATCATTTTCAACTACTTTTTCACTTTTCTTTTTGTCTTGTGAAATCTAACTTATCAAGATTTTCTATATATGGAATTTTCAAAAATGATCAAGATTAAATGATTTTCATCACTGCAACTTTTATTGAAAGGTAGTTTTGTATATATTTCGGTATAAGTCGCAAAAGTTTAACGTGTTTATGAAATGTTAACAATACCAATTTTTTAATGAAGTCTTGTGTTATAAATTAAAAAAGTGCAATACGTATCCTGCTTAAAGAGCCACACCAGGGAAGAGACTAACTTAAAAGTTAAATTATTTACATTTACATGATTTTGTTATTCCTTTCCATTATATGAACATATTTGCTGACAGTACATGTAATGACAAGATTAATGTTAAACAGTTCTTGTTATATAGGATTTATATATAAAAGACAAAGAATGAAGACCAGGTAATCAATTATATAATAATGATATGAAATACCATATATAATGCAACTCATTTAAAGTAATGTGTCAATAAATGACGGCGTATCCTTACAATGTAAAGGCAATGACCTCGGTAATTATTTTAATAATAATAATCTCTGGAAACGCACGAAACCCAATTATCTTCACAGATGCCGCAAACAAACAACAAAGCATGTTTCCTCTTGAGAAAGATTTATCGACAAAATTCCTGCTTTAAACGGTTCCTGCTATTTTTGGTCAAAGAGAAATATGATTTACGGTTCTGATCTATTTTGGTCCGGATACCTTGAATATCAGCCGTATAGTATTAATAAGTGTGTGTTTTCATAATGGCCCTGTTATATGTACAAGGTCTGTAATAATGGCCGGAGGATTGTTGTAATTTCCCGAGGCAGCATCCGAAGGATATTATTACAGACCGAGTACATATAAAAGGGCCATTATGAAAACACCCATTCCTAATACTTTTATTAACCAGTTTGTATATAGCATTTGGATTAATCCGATTAGCACAAATATAATGGTGAGTAAGCAAAACTTGTAGGAACAGTTTTAAAGATTAATTTCGGACAGTTTTTTCAAAAACATGTTTTAAAATGTTCTAGTTTGCTCTTCCAGAAATTTCCAAGTGGAGTATTAAAACAATCAACCATTTTGAAAAAGCCGTAATAGCCGTTTATTATGAACAAAATCCTGTAATGGCCTGGTTATTATGAACAAAATTCTGTAATGGCCCTGCTGTAATGCATTCATTTTGCTCATAAAGATAAGGCATTTTAAACGTATTTTACCCTACTGGCTAATAAATGTGCATATAAGACAATGACGTCTGATAGGGTCGTAATAATATTACTACTATGTCGGATAAGATTGCTTGTTTCAGGTTTTTTTTATACATGTCAACTGATATTAATTGATGCCACACCAAATTGTTTTTTGGTTCTTCGGATTTTTTCATGTTTTTCTCGAGGACTATAGTTTTTTCATGCAAAGATAAAATTTACGTGCGGCATTGTTTTAACAGAAATATTGCAAAATATTGAAAAAATCTTTAATTTTAACAAAATTTTTTTATCTTGAAGAATATGGGGCGAATTTTTAGCATGTTTGCACAAGGAAGCGGCAAAAAAAATTATTAAAATCGGAGCGACGAAATTCCAAAGACCTAAAAATCAATTTGGTGTGGCCTTATTTCTGGCATACTAGTATAATAGGTTCTCACACGAGTTCAAAATGAAGACTGGGAAATTGTCAACGAGTTTTAAAAATTCACGTCTTTCGCGAATGGAGCACAGCGGAACGAGGGCAAAGACGTTGAAGTTTAAAAACGAGTTGAAGATTTTCCAGTTCTTCATTTTTGAACGAGTGTAAGTACCTATTTCTTCCAAAAAAACAGGGGTTTTAGGCCTCGTACTCTTATGTATTTTCAGTATGAACAACCGAAAAGGTATAGTATCGTTACGTTTGATTGGTCAAGAGTCACAATACACGAATGTATTAAGGATTCTCATTGGACGTCATACCGAGTGAAGACGAGTGCACGTGAAGTCGTCTGTCGTCTTCACTCGGTCATCTCAACTCGAAAACGGTCATTTAGGGAAGAATATAGCTTCTGTCTTTGACAATTTGATAAACGAAAGAATTCCGAGTGTATTTTGTGTTTGTGGTTCATTGTCGTAGGAATACCACCCTATTACTCCGTATTATCTTATTTGAAGTTTTCCTATATCCCTTTTAGATTTGAATAGGACACTGTTCCATTTCATTTCAGCAAAAGAGAATATGCAGGAGAAGTGACTATGAATAATACAACTTTTATTTATGATTACATTGAAGAACCAGGTAGTAATTAATATATTTTATACGATACAGTCTCAGATTTGGGACGTGTGCTAACAGTGCATAACAGTGCATAACAGCTCTTAATGTTCCCTCTCCTTCCACACACAAAGTTTTATTGAAATTTTAGCGGAACTGCAACATGTCTGATATAAAAACTGTATACAACATTAACGAAAAGAAAAGCATTCAAACAATGACAAATGCCTTTGGATTGTAAGGGACACATATAAATGTTAAAATATTTTAATAAGTTCTGAATTATGTCCGTTAATTTTGCGACAAATAAATAAAAAGTGACATACAGCATAGAATTTCAATGAGTTTGTATACCCCAATCTGACGACCCAGTATTAATTCTGTGACAAATAAATAAAAAGTGACGTACAGCATGAATTTCAATGAGTTTGTATACCCCAATCTGACGACCAAGTATTAATTCTGACAAATAAATAAAAAGTGACATACAGCAAAGAATTTCAATGAGTTTGTATACCCCAATCTGACGACCCAGTATTAATTCTGACAAATAAATGAAAAGTGACATACAGCAAAAAATTTAAATGAGTTTGTATACCCCAATCTGACCACCCAGTATAAATTCTATGACAAATAAATAAAAAATTACACACAGCAAAGAATTTCAATGAGTTTATATACCCCAATCTGATGGCAATAAATAATAAGAAAAAGGACAAATATACCTAAGGAGCAATCAAAAATGTAATCTGTTGGACAGACAAACCCAAGAAGACAAATGAACAAGAACAAAAAAACACAGAAAACTAAAAAACAATGAACAACACGAACTCCTATAAAAACCAGGAGTGAACCAAGGTGCTCCGGAAGAGTAAGCAGTTCCTGCTTCGTATACGGCACCCATCGTGAAGTTCAACAAAATCAATCCTGGGAAGTCACAAGTCGGTGGAGGCACATGAAAGGTTACGACAATGGGAGCAGGTCTAGCATCATCTTAGATATTGGAACACTGTAATGGTCAATAAATTCGTGATGACGACCGTAAACTTTCCTAAGTGATGACGTCAACTTATCCCTGATAAAACCCTGGTTAAGAAGCTTTTCTGACAGCAGTGATCCTCTAACATTTGTAAACAACTTAAATTCTTATCCTTTTCAGGTTTGTGTTCTTACTATTTTTCAATCTTAAAATCATTGATACATTTTGTTTTTAATTTTTTTTTTAAAGAACACTAAAGGTTTTATGTTGCCAAGATACAAATTGTAATGAGTAAAAATGAAAATAGATAAGATTTAAATTTCAAAGAGATAACAACCTGGAATTTGTTTTTTTGGTTTTAATCACTTTCAGTGAATATACAAATGTATCTCTATTGCAATGACCAGTGATAATTGGTAAAGAAACGGAATCCAAATATTGTCAATATTGAAACCATAGCGCGTTTGGGATTCATAATGTTAAACGAATGCTACTTACAAATATACACAGATTAAAATGATTCAACTACATCTTTTAAATTTTGATTTCCAGAATTAAGAATGAGAGAATCACAAATATCGTAAGTATTACAGCTTGCCTTTAGTGAATGAAAACCTTTGTTGTTCATACTTAGGTTGCTTGTCTTTCCTGTTACTTTACATTAATTTTAATTGGTTGAATACATTTCCGTATTTGTTTTTGTTTTTGTTTTTGTTTTTTTTAATCTTCCTTCAGTTATAAATAAATAGATGGAAAGGTTTGGATCTAACAAACCTTACCATCTATTTAACCCCCACTGCATATTTATGTCTATCCTAAGTCAGTAATCCTTTGGTCATTGCCATGTATGGTCTCTTTAAATGTTGTGGGTCTCCCACTATATTCCAGATCGCGCAGCGACCCCTATAGATGTGTTGTTAGTCAATTCTGTTCGACCACAGGATGTTGTCTAGGTATCTGTTCTGTTTTATATGAAACTAAAGTTAGTACCTTTGCGTGAGTATCATTGTTAATAAATGTCGAGTTTAACGTTTAATCCTAAAAAATGAATTGACATTTTTCTCTCGAAGCAAGTAAATAAAAATCTTCTATATATATCAACAGCCACATATAACAAAAAGAATCACGCATTACTAATAATAATTATTTGTCAAATGCATTTGTATTACTGATCGGGTGAAACAAATCAATCCATAGGACAAAGGGACACTCCTAATGTAGATGACCAATTTCAAAATCAAGCAGGTAGATATTTTTTGCACTTATTAGCCATGGATCAGGAAAAAAATGGATCCAAACGCACCATTGACAACATCCACTCAATTCAACAAATATATTGTCCATCTGACTTTCATATTGTCATATTCAGAATACGTCTTGTCAAAATCAGCTTTCGATATAATGATACAAAAATACTAATATAAGAAAGGGTTTCAATGCGTTTATATACCCCAATGCGTTTATATACCTCAATCTGACGGCAATAAGTAACATTTGTAAACAACTAAAATTCTTACCCTTTTCAGGTTTGTGTTCTTAATATTTTTCAATCTTAAAACCATTGATGCATTTTGTTTTAATTGTTTTAAAAGGAACACTTAAGGGTTTATGTTGCCAACATACAAATTGTAATGAGTAGAAATGAAAATATATAAGATGTAAATTTCAAAGAGACAACAACCTGGAATTTGTTTTATTTGGTTTTAATTACTTTCAGTGAATATACAAATGTATCTCTATTTCGATAACCAGTGATAATTGGTAAATTAAGCCGGTGTAACTGGAGAGAACCGAACTCCCGCTGATAAAGAAACGGAATCCAAATATTGTCAATATTGAAACCATAGCGCTGTTGGGATTCATAATGTTAAACTAATGCTACTTACAAATATACACAGATTAAAATGATTCAACTACATCTTTTAAATTTTGATTTCCAGAATTAAGAATGAGAGAATCACAAATATCGTAAGTACTACAGCTTGCCTTTAGTGAATGAAAACCTTTGTTGTTCATACTTAGGTTGGTTGTCTTTCCTGTTACTTTACTTTAATTTTAATTGGTTGAATATATTTCCGTATTTGTTTTTGTTTTTTTTCTAATCTTTCTTCAGTTATAAATAAATAGATGGTAAGGTTTGGATCTAACAAACCTTACCATCTATTTAACCCCCACTGCATATTTATGTCTATCCTAAGTCAGTAATCCTTTGGTCATTGCCTTGTATGGTCTCTTTAAATGTTGTGGGTCTCCCACTATATTCCAGATCGCGCAGCGACCCCTATAGATGTGTTGTTAGTCAATTCTGTTCGACCACAGGATGTTGTCTCGGTATCTGTTATGTTTTATATGAAACTAAAGTTAGTACCTTTGCGTGAGTCTCATTGTTAATAGATGTGGAGTTTAACGTTTAATCCTAAAAATGAATTGACATTTTTCTCTCGAAGCAAGTAAATAAAAATCTTCTATATATATCAACAGCCACATATAACAAAAAGAATCACGCATTACTAATAATAATTATTTCTAAAATGCATTTGTATTACAGATCGAGTGAAACAAATCAATCCATAGGACAAAGGGACACTCCTAATGTAGATGACCAACTTCAAAATCAAGCAGGTAGATATTTTTTGCACTTATTAGCCATGGATCAGGAAAAAAATGGATCCAAACGCACCATTGACAACATCCACTGAATTCAACAAATATATTGTCCATCTGACTTTCATAGTGTCATATTCAGAATACGTCTTGTCAAAATCAGCTTTCGATATAATGATACAAAAAATACTAATATAAGAATGGATTTCAATGAGTTTATATACCAAAATCTGAGGGCAATAAGTAACATTTGTAAACAACTAAAATTCTTACCCTCTTCAAGTTTGTGTTCTTAATATTTTTCAATCTTAAAACCATTGATGCATTTGGTTTTTTTTAAGAACACAAAAGGGTTTATATTGCAAAGATACAAATTGTAATGAGTAGGAATAAAATTTGATAAGATATAAATTTATATTTGTTTTATTTGGTTTTAATTACTTTCAGTGAATATACAAATGTATCTCTATTGCAATGGCCAGTGATAATTGGTAAATTAAGCCGGTGTAACTGGAGAGAACCAAACTCCCGCTGATAAAGAAACGGAATCCAAATATTGTCAATATTGAAACCATAGCGCGTTTGGGATTCATAATGTTAAACGAATGCTACTTACAAATATACACAGATTAAAATGTTTCAACTACATCTTTTAAATTTTGATTTCCAGAATTAAGAATGAGAGAATCACAAATATCGTAAGTACTACAGCTTGCTTTTAGTGAATGAAAACCTTTGTTGTTCATACTTAGGTTGGTTGTCTTTCCTGTTATTTTACATTAATTTTAATTGGTTGAATACATTTCCGTATTTGTTTTTGTTTTTTTTTTTAATCTTCCTCCAGTTATAAATAAATAGATGGTAAGGTTTGGATCTAACATACATTACCATCTATTTAACCCCCACTGCATATTTATGTCTATCCTAAGTCAGTAATCCTTTATTCATTGCCATGTATGGTCTCTTTAAATGTTGTGGGTCTCCCACTATATTCCAGATCGCGCAGCGACCCCTATAGATGTGTTGTTAGTCAATTCTGTTCGACCACAGGATGTTGTCTCGGTATCTGTTCTGTTTTATATGAAACTAAAGTTAGTACCTTTGCGTGAGTCTCATTGTTAATAAATGTCGAGTTTAACGTTTAATCCTAAAAATGAATTGACATTTTTCTCTCGAAGCAAGTAAATAAAAATCTTCTATATATATCAACAGCCACATATAACAAAAAGAATCACGCATTACTAATAATAATTATTTCTCAAATGCATTTGTATTACAGATCGGGTGAAACAAATCAATCCATAGGACAAAGGGACACTCCTAATGTAGATGACCAACTTCAAAATCAAGCAGGTAGATATTTTTTGCACTTATTAGCCAGGGATCAGGAAAAAAATGGATCCAAACGCACCATTGACAACATCCACTCAATTCAACAAATATATTGTCCATCTGACTTTCATAGTGTCATATTCAGAATACGTCTTGTCAAAATCAGCTTTCGATATAATGATACAAAAATACTAATATAAGAAAGGGTTTCAATGCGTTTATATACCCCAATGCGTTTATATACCTCAATCTGACGGCAATAAGTAACATTTGTAAACAACTAAAATTCTTACCCTTTTCAGGTTTGTGTTTTTAATATTTTTCAATCTTAAAACCATTGATGCATTTTGTTTTAATTTGTTTAAAAAGAACACTTGAGGGTTTATGTTGCCAACATACAAATTGTAATGAGTAGAAATGAAAATATATAAGATGTAAATTTCAAAGAGACAACAACCTGGAATTTGTTTTATTTGGTTTTAATTACTTTCAATGAATATACAAATGTATCTCTATTTCGATAACCAGTGATAATTGGTAAATTAAGCCGGTGTAACTGGAGAGAACCGAACTCCCGCTGATAAAGAAACGGAATCCAAATATTGTCAATATTGAAACCATAGCGCGGTTGGGATTCATAATGTTAAACGAATGCTACTTACAAATATACACAGATTAAAACGATTCAAATACATCTTTTAAATTTTGATTTCCAGAATTAAGAATGAGAGAATCACAAATATGGTAAGTACTACAGCTTGTTTTTAGTGAATGAAAACCTTTGTTGTTCATACTTAGGTTGGTTGTCTTTCCTGTTACTTTACATTAATTTTAATTGGTTGAATACATTTCCGTATTTGTTTTTGTTTTTCTTTTTTTTTAATCTTCCTTCAGTTATAAATAAATAGATGGTAAGGTTTGGATCTAACAAACCTTACCATCTATTTAACCCCCACTGCATATTTATGTCTATCCTAAGTCAGTAATCCTTTGGTCATTGCCTTGTATGGTCTCTTTAAATGTTGTGGGTCTCCCACTATATTCCAGATCGCGCAGCGACCCCTATAGATGTGTTGTTAGTCAATTCTGTTCGACCACAGGATGTTGTCTCGGTATCTGTTCTGTTTTATATGAAACTAAAGTTAGTACCTTTGCGTGAGTCTCATTGTTAATAAATGTCGAGTTTAACGTTTAATCCTAAAAATGAATTGACATTTTTCTCTCGAAGCAAGTAAATAAAAATCTTCTATATATATCAACAGCCACATATAACAAAAAGAATCACGCATTACTAATAATAATTATTTCTCAAATGCATTTGTATTACAGATCGGGTGAAACAAATCAATCCATAGGACAAAGGGACACTCTTAATGTAGATGACCAACTTCAAAATCAAGCAGGTAGATATTTTTTGCACTTATTAGCCATGGATCAGGAAAAAAATGGATCCAAACGCACAATTGACAACATCCACTCAATTCAACAAATATATTTTCCATCTGACTTTCATAGTGTCATATTCAGAATACGTCTTGTCAAAATCAGCTTTCGATATGATACAAAAAATACTAATATAAGAATGGATTTCAATGAGTTTATATACCCCAATCTGAGGGCAATAAGTAACATTTGTAAACAACTCAAATTCTTACCTTCTTCAAGTTTGTGTTCTTAATATTTTTCAATCTTAAAACCATTGATGCATTTGTTTTTTTTTTTTTTTAAGAACATTAAAGGGTTTATATTGCAAAGATACAAATTGTAATGAGTAGGAATAAAATTTGATAAGATATAAATTTATATTTGTTTTATTTGGTTTTAATTACTTTCAGTGAATATACAAATGTATCTCTATTGCAATGGCCAGTGATAATTGGTAAATTAAGCCGGTGTAACTGGAGAGAACCGAACTCCCCCTGATAAAGAAACGGAATCCAAATATTGTCAATATTGAAACCAAAGCGCGGTTGGGATTCATTATGTTAAACGAATGCTACTTACAAATATACACAGATTAAAATGTTTCAACTACATCTTTTAAATTTTGATTTCCAGAATTAAGAATGAGAGAATCACAAATATCGTAAGTACTACAGCTTGCTTTTAGTGAATGAAAACCTTTGTTGTTCATACTTAGGTTGGTTGTCTTTCCTGTTACTTTACATTAATTTTAATTGGTTGAATACATTTCCGTATTTCTTTTTGTTTTTGTTTTTTTTTTTAATCTTCCTCCAGTTATAAATAAATAGATGGTAAGGTTTGGATCTAACAAACCTTACCATCTATTTAACCCCCACTGCATATTTATGTCTATCCTAAGTCAGTAATCCTTTGGTCATTGCCATGTATGGTCTCTTTAAATGTTGTGGGTCTCCCACTATATTCCAGATCGCGCAGCGACCCCTATAGATGTGTTGTTAGTCAATTCTGTTCGACCACAGGATGTTGTCTCGGTATCTGTTCTGTTTTATATGAAACCAAAGTTAGTACCTTTGCGTGAGTCTCATTGTTAATAGATGTGGAGTTTAACGTTTAATCCTAAAAATGAACTGACATTTTTATCTCGAAGCAAGTAAACAAAAATCTTCCATATATAACAACAGCCACATATAACAAAAAGAATCGCGCGTTACTTATAATAATTATTTCTCAAATGCATTATATATTACAGATCGGGTGAATCATATCAATCCATAGGCCAAAGGGACACTCCTAATGTATATGACCAACTTCAAAATCAAGCAGGTAGATATTTTTGCACTTATTAGCCATGGATCAGGAAAAAAATGGATCCAAACGCACAATTGACAACATCCACTCAATTCAACAAATAAATTGTCCATCTGACTTTCATAGTGTCATATTCAGAATACGTCTTGTCAAAATCAGCTTTCGATATAATGATACAAAAATACTAATATAAGAAAGGATTTCAATGCGTTTATATACCCCAATGCGTTTATATACCTCAATCTGACGGCAATAAGTAACATTTGTAAACAACTAAAATTCTTACCCTTTTCAGGTTTGTGTTCTTAATATTTTTCAATCTTAAAACCATTGATCCATTTTGTTTTAATTTTTTTAAAAAGAACACTTAAGGGTTTATGTTGCCAACATACAAATTGTAATGAGTAGAAATGAAAATATATAAGATGTAAATTTCAAAGAGACAACAACCTGGAATTTGTTTTATTTGGTTTTAATTACTTTCAGTGAATATACAAATGTATCTCTATTTCGATAACCAGTGATAATTGGTAAATTAAGCCGGTGTAACTGGAGAGAACCGAACTCCCGCTGATAAAGAAACGGAATCCAAATATTGTCAATATTGAAACCATAGCGCGGTTGGGATTCATAATGTTAAACGAATGCTACTTACAAATATACACAGATTAAAACGATTCAACTACATCTTTTAAATTTTGATTTCCAGAATTAAGAATGAGAGAATCACAAATATCGTAAGTACTACAGCTTGTTTTTAGTGAATGAAAACCTTTGTTGTTCATACTTAGGTTTGTTGTCTTTCCTGTTACTTTACATTAATTTTAATTGGTTGAATACATTTCCGTATTTGTTTTTGTTTTTGTTTTTTTTTAATCTTCCTTCAGTTATAAATAAATAGATGGTAAGGTTTGGATCTAACAAACCTTACCATCTATTTAACCCCCACTGCATATTTATGTCTATCCTAAGTCAGTAATCCTTTGGTCATTGCCTTGTATGGTCTCTTTAAATGTTGTGGGTCTCCCACTATATTCCAGATCGCACAGCGACCCCTATAGATGTGTTGTTAGTCAATTCTGTTTGACCACAGGATGTTGTCTCGGTATCTGTTCTGTTTTATATGAAACTAAAGTTAGTACCTTTGCGTGAGTCTCATTGTTAATAGATGTGGAGTTTAACGTTTAATCATAAAAATGAATTGACATTTTTCTCTCGAAGCAAGTAAACAAAAATCTTCCATATATAACAACAGCCACATATAACAAAAAGAATCGCGCGTTACTTATAATAATTATTTCTCAAATGCATTATATATTACAGATCGGGTGAATCATATCAATCCATAGGCCAAAGGGACACTCCTAATGTATATGACCAACTTCAAACTCAAGCAGGTAGATATTTTTGCACTTATTAGCCATGGATCAGGAAAAAAATGGATCCAAACGCACAATTGACAACATCCACTCAATTCAACAAATATATTGTCCATCTGACTTTCATAGTGTCATATTCAGAATACGTCTTGTCAAAATCAGCCTTCGATTTAATGATACAAAAAATAAAAATATAAGAATGGGTTTCAATGAGTTTATATACCCCAATCTGAGGGCAATAAGTAACATTTGTAAACAACTAAAATTCTTACCCTTTTCAGGTTTGTGTTCTTAATATTTTTCAATCTTAAAACCATTGATGCATTTTGTTTTAAATTTTTTTTTAAAAAGAACACTAAAGTGTTTATGTTGCCAGGATACAAACTGTAATGAGTAGAAATAAAAATTGATAAGATGTAAATTTCAAAGAGACAACAGCCTGGAATTTCTTTTATTTGGTTTTAATCACTTTCAGTGAATATACAAATGTATCTCTATTTCGATGACCAGTGATAATTGGTAAATTAAGCCGGTGTAACTGGAGAGAACCGAACTCCCGCTGATAAATAAACTGAATGCAAATATTGTCAATATTGAAACCATAGCGCGTTTGGGATTCATTATATAAAACGAATGCTACTTATAAATATACACAGATTAAAATGTTTTAACTAAATCTTTTAAATTTTGTTTTCCAGAATTAAGAATGAGAGAATCACAAATTGCGTAAGTACTACAGCTTGCTTTTAATGAATGAAAACCTTTGTTGTTTATACCTAGGTTGGTTGTCTTTCCTGTTACTTTATATTAATTTTAATTGGTTGAATATATTTCCGTATTTGTTTGTTTTTTTAATTTTCCTCCAGTCATAAATAAATAGATGGAAATGTTTGGATCTAACAAACCTTACCATCTATTTAAGCCCCTCTGCATATTTATGTCTATCCTTAGTCAGTAATCCTTTGGTCATTGCCATGTATGGTCTCTTTAAATGTTGTGGGTCTCCCACTATATTCCAGATCGCGCAGCGACCCCTATAGATGTGTTGTCAGTCAATTCTTTTCGACGACAGGATGTTGTCTCAGTATCTGTTCTGTTTTATATGAAACTAAAGTTAGTACCTTTGCGTGAGTCTCATTGTTAATAAATGTCGAGTTTAACGTTTAATCTGTTAAACTCGACATTTATTAACAAATTAACGAATTGATATTTTTATCTCGAAGCAAGTAAACAAAAATCTTCCATATATAACAATAGCCACATATAACAAAAAGAATCACGCATTACTTATAATAATTATTTCTCAAATGCATGATATATTACAGATCGGGTGATACAAATCAATCCATAGGACAAAGGGACACTCCTAATGTATATGACCAACTTCAAAATCAAGCAGGTAGATATTTTTTGCACTTATTAGCCATGGATCAGGAAAAAAATGGGTCCAAACGCACCATTGACAACATCCACTCAATTCAACAAATATATTGTCCATCTAACTTTCATAGTGTCATATTCAGAATACGTCTTGTCAAAATCAGCCTTCGATATAATGATATAAAAAATACTAATATAAGAATGGGTTTTAGAGCGACTCCCGTTAAGATTTGACAACTTCTTTTAGCATATAAATTTGCGGTACAATATCTAGCACATTTTGGGCTATTAGCACGGCTGGTGAGCCATACGTTGTCCAAAAATGGACGTAAAATTTTATGATACCAGTTTATATATCTAGCATTCACTGTAAATACACATGTCATCACGTCTTATCAGTAGTTACAAGGCAAAACATATGAAAAACTGACATAATCATCAAAGTAACTGTTGGGCAGACTACTTAGTATCCAAAATGTTGTAACAGTTCTTTAAAATGTAAGGTACACAAGTGAGCTGTTGACACCCTTAGTGGTGGACCTTTAGAGGTATATTGTTGTCATACCAATTTATATTCACTGAATATTCATATTTCAACAAATCGTGTGGAATATAAAATTATATTCATAAACAAAAAAATGCTCAAATTTTCATTTTAGAGTCAGAGGATGTTGAAGTAATTGCGTGAAAACATAGACAAATGTTTTCGGGAACCAACATGAGGAGCCTTACGGTTGATATTAAAATTTTGTTTCTTGCCTTTACCAAACTAGAATTATCACCAATATTAGTATGATAATAAATGTAATTATGCTTCATGCTTGAAACTGCAATGGTATTGATTACTGCAAGATTTTGCATATGAACTTCGGCGATAGCGAAATCGGCATATACCTGCATGCCTTTAAGTGGGTAATTACGTCACAAAAGTAAAAACCGTAGTCAAAATTTCGTTTAATATCGCCTAAAGAGTTAATAACAAGTGCTTTTTCCTAACGCGGGCAATATAAAAAAGACGTTGAAACTAATTGGTTATATATATTTCATTAATTATCTTTAATAAATAGCATTCAATATCATTATCATAATATTACAGGCAGGGTCTAGTGAGGCTATATGCGAAATATATATTTGCGTGTGCCGGGTCTGAGTGACATATTACCCTCCGCTTCGCGTCTTTCGTCTGTTTGTTACACTTTGTTGTGACATCAATTTCATTTCCCTTTTGACTTTAGGGATTCATTTTCTTTATAGAATTGCTGTATACCCTTTGTACATGTACAATAAGGTTTTAGAATTGTGAATTTTCATTTTCTACATGTGAGGCCCGAAGAAGTCGAATTAAAATATTATATTTTAAGCGTCTGACCTAAACTTCTTCATTTTTCAATGTATGATTCTTTTAAAAAAAGTATTGTCATTCACTGTATGAAGATGCGAAAAAAGTTAATATTTTAATTTTAAAAAATTCGGGCCAACAGTCGACGACTATTAACTAGAGGCTCAGTGGGCCATGTTTTTCTTAGATTTGAACATAATGAGCCAACTTTGTAAAGGACCTTCCACACATCATTCCAGTACAGTTTTATTCAATTTGCTATTATAGGTTTAGAGCAGATGATCAAAATATATTTTTTTCCACAGGCATGTATGTTAAACTATGTTCCTGCTGTCAGCCATGATGTTTGTCGCATTCGAAAGAAATGAGCAATCCCTCTAATGTACCTTCCATACATCATTCCAGAACAGTTTGGTTTAATTTGCTCAAGTAGTTTCAGAGGAGATGAACTTTAACATGTTTTCCCATAGGGCCCAATGTTAAACTATGTCCTGCGCTGGCAGAAATGTTTTACAGCGGATCGGAAAAAATTCAACAATCTCATTATAGGACCTTCTATACATTATTCCTGTAATGTTTGGTTAAATTTTCTCAAGTAGTTTCAGAGGAGATGAACTTTAACATATTTTCCCATAGGGTCCAATGTTAAACTATGTCCTGCGCTGGTAGCCATGTTTTATGGCGGATCGGATAAATTTTGGCAATCTTAGTAAAGGACTTTCCATACATCATTCCTGTAAAGTTTGGTTAAATTTGCTCAAGTAGTTTCAGAGGGGATGAACTTTAACATGTTTTCCCACAGGGGTTAAACTATGTCGTGCTCTGGCAGCCATGTTTTACAGCAGATCGTAAAAATTTCGACAATCTTAGTAAAACACCTTCTATACATCATTTCTGTAAAGTTTGGTTAAATTTGCTCCAGTAGTTTCAGAGTAGATAAACTTTAACATGTTTTCCCATAGGGTCCAATGTTAAACTATGTCCTGCTCTGGCAGCCATGTTTTTTGGCGGGTCGGAAAAAATTCGGCAGTCTTAGTAAAGGACCTTCTATACATCATTCTATTAATGTTTGGTTAAATTTGCTCCAGTAGTTTCAGAGTAAATGAACTTTAACATGTTTTCCCATAGGGTCCAATGTTAAACTATGTCCTGCTCTGGCAGCCATGTTTTTTGGCGGATCGGAAAAAATTCGGCAGTCTTAGTAAAGGACCTTCCATACATCATTCCTGTAAAGTTTGGTTAAATTTGCTCAAGTAGTTTCAGAGGGGATGAACTTTAACATGTTTTCCCATAGGGTCCCATGTTAAACTATGTCCTGTACTGGCAGCCATGTTTTACAGCGGATCGGAAAAATTTCGGCAATTTTAGTAAAGGACCTTTTCATACATCATTCCTGTAAAGTTTGGTTAAATTTGCTCTAATAGTTTCAGAGGAGATAAACTTTAACCTGTTTTCCCATAGAGTCCAATGTTAAACTATGTCCTGCTCTGGCAGCCATGTTTTTTGCGGATCGGAAAAATTTCGGCAATCTTAGTAAAGGACCTTCCATACATCATTCCTGTAAAGTTTGGTTAAATTTGCTCCATTGGTTTTAGAGGAGATGATCAATATGTGAAAGTTTACGGACGACGGACGGACGACGAACGCCAAGTAATGACAAAAGCTCACATGGCCTTTGGCCAGGTGAGCTAAAAACTGTGAATTTAAGCTAGTGAACTAATAATAAACTCTTTCATTTTTCAATTTATGCATTTTACTGCTCTACAGCATAAGTAGATGCCCAATAAGGTTTCAGAATTTTGATTTTCGAAAATTGGACACCACAAGAGTCAAATTTCTAAAATTTTATCGACCAAAATTTTTATCTTCTTTTACTAGGTTTAGCGATTTAACTTGCTATCTGTAAATGGACAATACGGTTTTATATTTTACTTTTGGTCCCAACACTACTTGATGGGTCGCTATAGATTCCGACAGTACATTTCTAGTTGTATTTTTGTATAGTAATATGATCCATCTCCAACAAATAATCTTTTTTTTCTACTGGAATAACTATTTGTTCAGCATTACCGTAGGTCTGCCAATGCTAGTAAAGCACTATTTTTAAGTGGACATCCTCTTTAGGGGATACCTGTTTTATTAAAAAATATAGCAGTTATAACTAGATTGAGGCAGTCGGAAACAATAATGTTATATATATCATCGATAAATGAATTTTTAAAAATCAAAATTCTAAAACCTTATTGTGCATCTACATACTGCATGTGATAATACTGTAAAGAAATGAAATGCATAAAGTGAAAAATAAAAAATGAAAGCGGAGTTTAAGTCACAAGCTTAAATTCAATATTTCTGAAATACAACCCCTGTGGGACCCAAGTTGGGAAAATCAAAATTCTAAAACCTTATTGCGCAGCTATAATTATACAGTATGTGACAATATTGTATAGAAATTAAATGCATGAAGTAAAAATGATGGGGTTTAAGTCACAAGCTTAAATTTCCAATTTTCGAAATTCGATCCCTGTGGAAATTTTTGAAAATCAATATTCTAAAACCTTATTGCGCTTCTATATATAGTATGTGACAATACTGTATAGAAATTAAATGCATGAAGTTAAAAATGAATGAGGAGTTTAGGTCACAAGCTTAAATTTCCAATTGTCAAAATTCGACCCTGTGGGCCCCAGTTTTTGAAAATCAAAATTCTAAAATCTTATTGCGCATCAGCATACGTACAGTACGCGACAATTCTGTATAGACATTAATTACCTGGAGTTAAGAACGAACTAAGAGCTTAGGTCACAAAAAGTGACAGATGAACAGACGGACGGAGCGATAACAATATCCCCGAACGTCTTCGAAGTGCGGGGATAATAATCATGTTATTTTTGTTTTATATATTGTACGTTAACTCCAACAACTTGAGGGATCACTATCGATTGTGACAGTTACTTTATAGATATATTTTAAAACTGTGTTTATTCTGGAATGGCTATTAGTTCAGCATTATTGTAGGTCTGCCAAATTTTTTTTTAATGAACATCCTCGTCAGAACATACCCGTTTTATTTTTTTTAAATTGCAATAAAACTGTATGATTTTTGTTATTATATTTTTTGACATTAAAGTATCTAATGTTAAACTATTGCTTCAATGTTATAAACGACAACAATACAGTTTATTTTTTATGGGTGTAGTTATACACATAGGGCTGTTATAATGGTACATTTTGCATCTAAAATCAGTGAAAAAAGAGTTTATGGTTAGCTCTATGAATTTTTTTAATGAAACAATTATATGAATATCAGTCGGGTTTTAGAGGTACAAGTTAATAAACAGCAAGACATTTTTTGTCCATCTTCTATATGGAGCAATAACTACAAATAATTTACATATAAGGATAATGTTAAACCTACAGAAGGAATCTGTACTCATAGCATGCATTTTAAGGGACTGGAACAATTCACCTTTGACTGTTAAACAGCATCTATACATCTACGGGTTGTCTAATGAGATTGATATATCTCATTTTTTACAACAGTCATTTAATGTTTATATAATATCGTGTATACTGTTCACAGCAAGTTTCTGGGAATTCATATTACAAAATCGAAAACAACTAATAAACTCCGGAGAACAACGAAGACAAGACCAAAACAATACAAACACACACCACTAAAAACATATGAACAATATGGACCCCACCAAAAAACCGGGGGTAGACCCAGATGCTCCAGAATAGTAAGCAGTTTCTGCTTCCTGCAGGTCAGACGCCAAGCTGTCAATGTGAAATTCGGTATGAAGAAGGGACAACATCAATGGAACAGATACATTTTCATTTGGAAGTGGTTTTTAACAAAGTATGATTTATATCTACCAATGCCAAGGTATGTGTATTCCATGTTGCCATTTTTATTTTGAAAGCATCGATGGATTAGATCTTCTAACTTCTTCAGTTGTGAATGAGTAATGATGGTATAGAGGGTAAAGAAATCAAATGTGTTTATGCTGTTACAGACTGAAATGGACCGAAGTCGTAAAATATCCTACAAGTATTTGGAATTCTTTAATATCCACATTTGATTGATTCCACTTCTTGGTCATGAATAGCTTGTCTCACAATAACTTTGGAGCCCGGTTTTGACAGCTGTTAGAATAGTTTGGTGGAACACTTGGCAGATCAAGCTAAGTGTTGTTTGTATGAACACTTATGTAACTTGGGTATGCAGTACAAGTTAGGAAGATCACAATCCTAATATTTGATGGAAATACCAAATGACGATAAGACTGATCTGTGATTGTCGGTTATTTCTTCCTATGAAAGTGTAGTAGCTTTATAACTACGATTGCACATAAAACATTTCTATAGAATAGAGTTATGCTTATGCAAGTGCATATAAAATATCATTGTCTTATATTTATCATAAGCAGTTTTCTAACTTAGCTGAATCAAACTCTTAGAGGCAAGTCAGGTTAACATGATTGGTTTTTTAGCTTAAATCTGCATGGAAGTGAGCTGTTTCGATGGTACTGTAAATGTATACCAAATATTACTGACTTATTGTAAGCTGTTGCTGTGTTAAATTGATCAATCAACTAACTATTGCATGCAAAAATGGCAAAATGTCAGAATTATTGGATTATGACGGACGGCAGAATGATCTTAAAACTTTTCAAGTAGGACCTAAATTTTAAAGTTTACCCATGTTTATTGGATGGATACAAAACTTAGACAACTACTGTCAAAAAGTTTGCATACCGTATGGTTTCACACAAGAAGACTGTCCACCAAAGTTCATCATATTATACAGCTGTAGTACTCAGTTTGATATTGGAGAAACCCAATGAATACAAGTATGAAAGGGTTAGTTAAATGGGGTTTTGACTACAACTTTCGGCACATTTGGCAGTTTGTATTGGTGGAGAGGTTGTAATATCCAGAGAGAACTACAGACTTAGTAATCCTTGTCAATCAAGATCAGTGTTAGTGTATTTCATAAAAAGTTTTATCTTAAACATCGAGTTCTGCTTTGTTTGCCACCATGTTTGGTAAAACAACATTTTATCCGATTCTTAACAAGAAACATTTATTGTCGATTGTTGCCATGTTCAGTTTGAATTAGTCCAAAGGTTTCATAGAAGATTCAGATGTAAAAAAGAAGGTAAAACTAGAATAAATAAACATTCTTTCATGCTGATTTTGATTTAATTATTGCACATCAAAACAATTCAATTATTTATGTCTCAAATTAAGGCTGAAACGGTGAATAACCTTACATTTTGTCAAGGTGACAACTTTTGGCCATTTTGAATTGCTGTTCAACCTTTTGAATGATTGCTTTGGATTTCAACATTCTAGTCACAACTGAGGAGTTGTAAATTGATGATTCATTACAATCCAAATGTTCACATTGAGGAAACATCATCCTCTCTGACTGCAAGTCGTTTAGAGCTGGACTATTAAGTTATCAAATTAACCTATGACTGAACTAATGAATAAATAGAATACCTTATATATCATGTTTACTCTGTTAATAAAATGCTCCGCTGGGCACAGCTTGATACAACCAGAGAGGTCGAACCCTGAACAGTTGGGGCAAGTATGGACACAACATTCAAGCTTGATACAGCACTGAATTTGGATTGTGAATAAATATTTGACACAGCATAGGTTTCTGACACAGAATTAATGTGGTCTAAGAACTTAAAAATTTTTAATTTACCTATTCAAACCATATCAGTATTATTTGCTTTTATATATAAATCAGAAATAAACAATTTAAAATGGAAAATTTTAAAGAAGTTTAATTTTGGACCCTTTGGACCTTAATGTAGACCAATTTGAAAACGGGACCAAAAATTGAGAATCTAAATACACGGTTAGATTCGGCAGATCAAAGAACCCCAAACCCCAATAGTTCAATTTTTGATGATTCAATTTTTGATGAAATCAAATAAAGTTCAATTTTGGACCCTTTAAACCTCAATTTGGACCAATTTGATAACTGGGCCCAAATATCAATTTCTTGCTATTGCGCAATACTGTGCAATTGAAGATTTCTTGCTATTGCGCAATACTGTGCAATTGAAGATTTCTTGCTATTGCACAATACTGTGCAATTGAAAATTTCTTGCTATTGCACAATACTTATTATAATAATTTACACATCCTGTTTAGTGTGTATCTCTTGCCTTATTATTATTTGCTTTTATATATAAATCAGAAATTTAATAATAAAGTTTTTGTCAAATTTCCAATATACATAAATTAAAAGCAGTTTAGGTGAGATAAACAAAAAAGCTTCATCAGCAACATTTTATATTGGCAAATTTCCAATGGAATTTATTAATAATAAAGTTTCTGGCAAATTTCCATTATAAATAATTTAAAAGCAGTTTAGGTGAGATATTCAAATGAGTTTCAATTACCAACCTTACACTGCCTTTTAAATTATGTTTTGTACTTAATTGTCCATTAACCTGGAAACCCTTTTCCCCCCTTTGTTGCACCTTATTCCTTAACGGTTTGAGCCATAACTACCAAAGACAATTCTTACCATCCCTTTGTGGTATTCCAATATCCAAAATCTAAATACATGGTTAGATTCAGCATATCAAAGAACCCCAAGAATTCAATTTTTGATGAAATCAAATAAAGTTCAATTTTGGACCCTCTAAACCTCAATGTGGACCAATTTGATAACCGGGCCCAAATATCAAAAATCTAAATACATGGTTAGATTCAGCATATCGAAGAACCCCATATATTCAATTTTTGTTGAAATCAAACAAAGTTTAATTTTGGACCCTTTTGGCCCCTAATTCCTAAACTGTTGGGACCAAAACTCCCAAAATCAATCCCAACCTTCCTTTTGTGGTCATAAACCTTGTGTTTAAATTTCATAAATTTCTATTTACTTATACTAGAGTTATTTTGCAAAAACCAAGAAAAATGCTTATTGGGCCCTTTTTTGGCCCCTAATTCTTAAACTGTTGGGACCAAAACTCCCAAAATCAATCCCAACCTTCCTTTTGTGGTCATAAACCTTGTGTTTAAATTTCACAGATTTCTATTAACTTATATTAAAGTTATAGTGCGAAAACCAAATGTCTTCGGACGACGATGCCAACGTCATACCAATATGCGACCGCAAAAATTTTGTGGTCGTATAAAAAGGTGATAAATGTTTTAGATGTTATCCTTTCCTGTTTTAAATTCTTTGGGATGTCCTCTCATTGATGCTTACCCAATATCTTTACAGTTTCATATTCAAATATGATATCTGTTGGAATCGAAAGATAAAACTCTTAACATTGAATGTTTAATTTTTTTCATTTAAAACAATCTTACTTATGTGATGATTGTTGAAACATACATTTCTGACTTTCTTGCTGTAAACTTCAAACACAACAAGGCACCAAAAACATATAAATAAATTACAACAAAATAAAATTATAGTTTGTTTGATTTTCATTAAAAAGAATCAAAATATTCCTAAGTTACTATCAAATGACTATTCATGTTTCAACAGAATAAGTTCACTTATGAAAACAAAATATGCCACCCATAAATAAATTTATTTTTTCTGAAGAATACTTAAAATTTCTGAAAATTTGACTTACAATGATAATTTGTGATATGCTCGGGGCATCTTGACGAGGTGAAAATCAGACAAACTATACAGAGTTATGTCCCCTTTACCGAGGTGAGAAATATTTTTTGTCCATTTACAAATTGCTATATCTGTATGTACAATATTTACAAACATAAACTTATTTGTTGACGTTTATAATAAATATATATTCATACAATGATTTTTTGGAGAAAATATTAATTACAATTATTAAATACCAGGTAATTTGTGTAAATCTTAATTTTGTAATTTTTCACAAGTACCCATTTACATTATTTCTTGACAGAAAATGTAACTACAAAAAAAAAAAAAAAACCAAAACAAAAGAATATCGAAAACATGAAATTAAGCAGATACTATCACATTTAAATATTCAGATATTATCACAAAGCACCTATTTTGTATGCTTGGCATCTCTTGTTCCATACCAATCTAATTGGGCATAAGAATAGTGTTCAAACAGCATAAATTCTTACCATCATGTCTACTGGACCAAATTATATGCAAATTAATAAACAGACAGATGGAAAGAACTACTCCCTGACCAATAAAAGTTTTTAAAACGTTGAAATCTAAATATTTTTTCCTTTCTTAAATAAATTTTTTTTGGTCAAAATTATTCAATGAAAAATGAGTTTTGTTAAAATGCTTGAACAGTAATTATAAATTTAAAAGGACACGTTTTAGCTTGATATTGATCTATTACATAAAATCATGTAAAATGCCATTACAAAATAAAACAACATCTTACACAGAATGTTTAATGTATGAATGGTCTACATCTGAAATGTTTTTTTATGAAATAAATACAGAAAATAAAACTAATACATCAAATAAAATTTTTCTAAACTGTATGCAAAATACATTTATAAAATGCATTATTAAAAAATGGCCTTTTAATGTAAGCAATGTCTTTAAATAATTATATCTAACAATTAAACAATACATCTTATGTATTTTCAATATGATCTTATGATTCATTCATCTTAACTCACACACACACACACACATAACCACAAGCAGGCATACCTTATCACATATTGCGCTATAAATATACAACTAATTTAAACAACCAATCATTTTCCAGGAATGTTCCGTTTTAACCCTAGTATTTGTTCCTGACCTAATGTAATTTTGTCTTCAAACTCTTGCATTTCAATTGTCAATTTTGATTTCATTTGAACGAAATATTTATAATCTTCAAATTCGCCATCAGTAAGACAGTCCTGTAAGAAAACGGAAACTTGAGCACTACGTTTGTCAATATCCTCCTTTAATGACTTTGCCTCTTCGTGTTGATCCTGTAGTCTGTCTCTTTTGTCTACAGCCAGTTTCTGTAAAGATAACATTGTATTAGAGATGAAGAAATTGCATTTAGATATATTTTATTTTTCTCCAACTATACAAAAATTGTTGGTACTAATTTTTGTTGATCAGTAAAATTCTGTTAAAAAAATTTAAAGTCAATATAACAAAAGACAAACAACTGCCTAAGAATGAGCATAATTTCCATTCAATTTAAGGCATCTTTGTAAAAAGTATTTTTAGCTTTGCATTGACTGCATGTTTATTTTATTTTATTATTATTGTTTTTTATTGTTTTTTTTAACTTTGAAATTTTGCCATGTACTAGAAGGTAGATCAATACTAGCGACATGCTTTCATCTTCTTAAAAGAAAAATTGGGGTCACCGTTAATTTTTTCTTGCTATTTCCAAAAAACTAAAATTTCCTTTACATTTCCTTAGAACAAAATTCTGTTCTCCTCCGAAAAGGGTTCTTTTTAGAATAAAATTTTGCAATTTTGTTATTTATTCATTGTTCTCATTTTTTTTTATTAAAATAAACTTAAGGTATAAATTTTACATTATATCAATTACTAGTTGCTTGTTAAAAATATGTATTTACATACAAATTTGCAAGATTTCCAAAAAAAATGCTCAGTTTATTAGGTATGAACTACCTCAAATTACAATGTTGCATTACTGACCTGAACATTAAATGTACAAAGGGAAACAATCTGAACGTGATATTCTTTTTAAGGTCAAGGCGAAGTAATTGAAAGTATCCTACAACTTTCTAGTTTTTTGTCAGAATGTAAAGCTAATCGAAATATATTGGAATGTTAAATAAAAAAGGGGGGTACCTGTGCTTATTTTTTTGTCATAACCCTTTGAAAATGCATTCTGAAATTAACTTTTAACATAGGATATATAGGGAAAATGTCAAATTTTCGACAATTTTGTTCTAAAAGTCTATAAAAACTATCGATTTTTATCCTACAGTTTCGTGAAAAGCTAATATTATATTGCCTCATTCACCAGCTTTCTGGTGATATAAGGATATGTGGGGGTCCCCATGCTCGATTTCATTGGTATCTGCTGCTGAAGATAACATCAAGATACTAATTTTTTTTATTTGGTTTCAGAAAACGTCACAACGTCCAGCGATCGATAACGTTTATGTATTGCATATCATAGGACGAACAACAAATCTTTTTCTTTCATCTGATATAAATGTTTTATTTTTTTTTTAATTTTTATTTATTTATTTATTTATTTATCTATGTTTTGTTTTGTTTTCTGTTAGTTTAGATTTTATTTATTATTTGTTGAATAACAGTGTTTGATTTTCATGTTGTCGATTGATGATTTGTATTGCAACTGTATCCTTATAGTCCCGTAAAATATTTAAAAGCATTCAAATTTTTCCTGCATTTAAAACCTACATTATTCTTTTATCCACCCTGCTATATGGAATGTTGATATTAGAAATACATATCTTTGATATATTTTGTCGAATCACTACTTGCTATATGTGCTAGAACATGTTAAGAGAGGCAATATAAATATAAAAATGTTTAATATGTTTCTTCTTAATTTTTTGATTTTTACAAATTATGTGTTAATTTTACTTTTAAAAAAATGAACATATTTTAGAAAGAATTTTTGTGCTGTTGATCACACGAACTTTTCCAACGTCAGTGTCTTTTTCCAAATTTTGATTGACGGCTATGTTATAAAAATATTTGTCTTGTCGTCTAATACTGCCTTTCGAAATAAATTTACCAAACTTATGATGTTTTCACACGTAATGTGTTTTTTATAATGTTTTAGCCAAAATTTTATTTATTTTCGAAACGTTTCGTAAAGCGCATTGCATTAGTTAACACGACACTTTTAAGAATATTTCATCTTGTGATGCGTTTTTCTCATTTTATTTAGCAGATAATCAAAAAATGAAATTTAAATAAATCTAAATTACACAGATTTAAATTCATAAAAAATATAATATAAGCAATTTTACTACCACTTTGTAAAAATTACACTTATATTTTTCAAACTGTGTTAAAGTTTGGTCAAGCTTAACAAAATTAAAAAAAGAATCAATATGCGTCAAGTAGACCAACTCCACGTAATTTGAAAACAGCATTTTTTATTTCAAAGTGCATTGAATTTAGAGGGCATTGTCGTTATCACAGAATTTAAACGTTTAACCAAAAACTTCTTGCATACGAGAGATAAGCAGGACTGAAAAGATCTGTAGCCATTGCCGCTCCGGAGTTAGTGTCATAACGGAAACGATGTGAGACAATCAGTCGGGGACGTAATGTAATGACAAGGGGCTGTTACCCGTGACACGGTAAACAGATGAACGCTAGATGGCGTTCGATTACTTCGCCTTGACCTGAAGTGAGGTCATTTTTAATATGTTGTACTGAATAGACATATGTCTTATAGAGTACTTAACACTGTATTTTTGCAGTTTGGATGATTTTATTTACCTATTCATTCAGAAAATTTTGGTGCCATTATTCACGTTAATTTTGACCTTATTTATTTGTGTCACTCTTGGTGTAAAAATGTTAACTTTATCAAGAATCTATTATTCTAGGGAAAGATTTTTACTTCTAACTTACCTTGACACTAGGACTAGAATTTTCAGGTAAACTCTGTAATGCATTCTCAGCTCTAGCAAGTAAACCAGACAGTTTCAGGAGTAATTTGATTATTTTTTCCATATCCGTGATATATGAATTAAATTTGTCTTTCTCTTGTTGAGTTCGACACTTATTCTTAACAATATCCTCAACCTATAAAATAAAAAAACTCATAATTAATGTATATAACCTTCAAGATAAAACTTGCACACTCAGCATAATTCTTTTAGGCATGGCCCGATTTATCCAAGGGACAAAAATCTTTTTCCTGTAAAATTTTACAAAATTTCAGATCAAGCAAAACATTTCACATAATCATCTAAAAAACACTGATATGCAGAAACTTCATTGACGAAGTTGGGCCTTTTAATTGGCTGTTTCTGGAATTACTGAACATATTTAATAGAGTGTCCCTCATGTACCGGTATATTATATTTCTATATCAAAACTAACCCTGTGTCCTACTTCATCCACTTCATCTAATTCCTTCTGTAATTCTGATTTTTCTTCTTTTAATTTTTCTACTTTCTTTTGAATACTCCTTACAAGCTCCTCCTAAAATTAATTAAAAATACACTTTAAATCAATCACTGGTTATACTTTCTATATTAAGATTCCTTTTATAAAACAGGATATAATAACATTTTATTACAGCTTAGAGTGGATCTACATATTGCAAAATCCCCCTTCCCCCCCAAAAAAGACCAAATGAACAAGGATGCTGATGAAAGTAAGACTGCTTTTCATTACATATATATTGCTTTTAAAAGTATCCTGCTACTTTTGTTATAGAGACAAACTTCGGAAATTTTTTTTTCATTATTCTGTTTTGGGACAATTCTAAGTTTGGTACAGCTTCTTCAAAGAATTTTGAAAGACCTGGTAGTTAGTTACCTTTTAAAACATGTCAGATGTCAGACTATTTTATGTCCTTTTTAAAAAATTATCTTGGTTATCTTTTAACGAGTATTACATTATGGTATAATTTTAAACATACCTTAGTTTTAATAAGTGTGTCAGGATCTTTTATTTCCTTTGACATTTCTTGATTTAGTTCCTCACTTTTCTCTCTCATATCCATCTCAATCTTGGCTTTTGGCGACGATTTGAAATAATCGGCAGGTAAAGAGGATGGGTCACTGAAAATACAATAACAATAACATTTGTGATTTCCAAATTAAAAAGTTCAATGACAATTGGCTGGAGTGATGATTCATATATATCAACAGCAAACATATCAAATACAATCTGTGTAATTAGTCACCCATTCTGTTTAAGCTTTCCATTAATTTCAGAAATCAGCTCTCAAATTTTCAGCCAAAATTGAACTTTGAATCCAATATCTTAATAAGACTAACAACTTTACCCCTAAGAATGCAGTTTGAAAATATACAGGATTCCAAGTTTTGACAGTATAAGTACAGTGCCAAAACAAACAAAATATTTATTCAGACTGATGTAATAAAAACAAATACATGTGTTATAGTAAATGAATATGTCTCAATAGTTTTGTTTTTTTATTCTAAAAATAGAAATAATTTCCAACAAATAATTAAAACTTTTATTCATTTTGAAGTTATACAATGTTTGATTTTGCATGCCTTTTTTCGTTAATTAATGAGAATATATTTCAAATTTTCAAACTGAAAATAATGACAAAAACATGACTATATGTATGTGTTTGTGAAAAAATGCTCGAAAATTACAAGTATCTTTTCAATTTTTATAAATTTGTAGGCTTAGAGGAAAAGAGTCTTTCAATTTAGCTATGTATTTTTTCTACAGTCACCCGAACTTAATACTCTAATGCAAAGGATACCTACCAAAAGAACTAGAACTGTCCTGAAAGGGACTAATACCCCCGCAGCAACATGTGTGTTTTGAAGCCTACACAAAGTTTAAATCATCATATTTTTCAAAGTACCCACCAAAACAGAAAATCCTGACAATATGCACATCTCCATAATCACAGTGATCTAACACTCCATAAAGTTTCATGAGAATCATGCAAGTAATGTACGAGGATTTGCGGACAACACATGGAACAAAGTTTTCTTTAAAAATGCCTAAGTCCAAACAGCCTTATCTTTTACATTACTTGTCCAAACATAAATTCCTGACAATATGCAAATCTCCATACAGTGATCTAACACTCCAGATGGTTTCATGAGAATCATGCAAGTAATGTAGGAGGAGTTGCGGACCACACATGAAACGAAGTTTTGTTAAAAAATGCCCAAGTCCAAACATCCATGTCTTTTACATTTCTTGTCCAAACATAAATTCCTGACAATATGCACATCTCCATATAGTGATCTACATGATAATCATGCAAGTAATGTACGAAGATTTGTGGACAACACATGGTAGGAAGTTTTGTTAAAAATTGCCTAATTCCAAACAGCCATATCTTTGACATTTCTTGTCCAAACAGAAATTTCCAAAAATATGCATATCTTCATAGATTGATCTAAAACTCCATAAAATTTCATGAGAATCATGAAAGTAATGTAGGAGGAGTTGTGGACAATGTTATTTCGGACAGACGGATGAACAGATGGACGGATGGACAGACAGATGGACAGACAGACTAAAACCTATATACCCCCCAAACTTAGTTTGCAGGTGGTATAAAAAGAAATAAAGTTAATCTGAAAACAAATCCTGATAAGGTCCACCCCCACCCCCTCCCAATATAAAATACATATCATTGAACCAGAGGAATGTATGATGAACAGATAAATGGTACGGTACTTAAAAGTCATTGAATAATGACACTTCAGAATGTTAGATTATGAACTGTTATCATTATCCTATGCAATAATGATCAAATTATCAGAAGGATATTTCAATAAATCTCAATTACCTCACTAACATTAAATTTTTTCAGTTTAGAGGTTTTTTTTCTGGAAAATCTCATATTTTTCTGGATAGAAATTTAGATTTATGTTAAATATAGTAATGCAGAAATTATGATACATTTTTAAAAATTCCTTGATGTGCCCAAACTTTTACATGTCAAAAATTGCTTATATGTCCAGTCATGTGAAACTGTTAAAGTCCACCTAATTTTGTCCATTATAACATTTAAATATAATAAAACTGAACATTTATCTACCTAATAAGCAAATCTTAACCTAATAATGATGTATATAAAACAAGTAAACCAATTCTGTATACTAATTGTGTCAAAGTTGTGCTATTACATACATGACATATGAAGAATTCACAAGCAAAAGGTTACAAATAGTTTAACTGCCAAGAACAAGCCTTAACAATTTGTTTATTTGTTTAGTTGGGGTTTTACGCCGCTTTCAGCACAGTTGGCTATTTTGGGGCGGCCAGTTTTTATTGGGTGAGGAAGCCGGAGTACCCGGAGAGAACCACCGACCTTCGGTAGGAAAATTGGCAATCCTTGTCAATTAAGATCGGAGTCGAACACACCCCACCACATGTGAGATTTGAACTTGCAACTTCAGCATTGACAGGCTAGTGATCATTAGTAGTCATGACAAACTACCTAGACCACTCGGCCACCGAGGCCCCCCCCCATAACAATTTGTTTGAAATTGCTGCAAATTCTTGAACTCTTAGCAAAAAACACCATAATTATGAAAATTTCTTGAATTTTTGTGATTTAGTGAAATTTGTTATTTTGAGGATACTAATTTTGCAGTTTTGTAATTTTGAGTGATATTTTGTTGACCATTCAAATCTGTGGTTCTTCTGTACTCACCACATGAAGCCACAAAATGGGTAATTCATTAATGGGATAATATCCCTTATTCCTAAATCAACCATTAAAACTTTGACCATTTAACAGATTATGCTTTGGATTTGTGTGTGTGTTTTAGTAACATTTGTTTCTTGTTCTCTGATCTTTTAGTTTTAATTGGATGTATATCAACTGAGCTTAAACTTACATAGGTGATATCTGTTCCTCTCTTCTATCAGACTGTTTGTCGCTGACACACGATGACTGAGGCGAATGACTAGGAGAATGATGTACACGAACCGGTTCCTCCATCGAAAACAGTCCATTCATAAAATCCATTCTGCCTTTATTGTCCACTTGTAGCACCTGTTTTAATGATTCGTCTTTTTTGACTAATTCAGTCACTTTTTCATCACATTCTAGTTCCTCCTGCGATCTCTGACGGACGTGAACAATTTCTGGTTCTTTAGCACTAAACTGAGATACATGATCAGATGAATGTTTTCTATCATATCGTTCATGGTTGGAAGTGAAAGACTTTTGGGATCTTGAATTATGAGTGTCATATTCACTGTTTTTGCCAGGACGATATGTTGGAGTTTTCTCACCCGAAATGTGTGATGAAATGTATGAACTACTTTGTTCATTTGATGGGGACTGCATATCTCCATTAAAATTTGAATTTGTAAGATTTTTTGTTCTATCCTGATTTCTATCAGCTCCGAAATGACCAATATAATTGATTTTATGCCTCTCCGGTGGTAAGGAAGTCCGTCTTGGAGAGGAATATTTCGCAGGATCGCTGTCTAAAGACAATCTGTCTTGAACACTATTATTATTTTGTATTTCATTATGTTGTACATTATCACTGCTATATTTTCTAGACTGGTCTAATCCATTTGGTAAATCTTTTCTTGTTAAATCAACCTTGGAATTATTTATGTTTCCTGGACTTCTTGGAATTAATTTGGGAGAAGTGAACCTATCTTGGTGTCTACCGGGAGTGGATTTTTTCTCATAATTAGATGTCAAATCCCGAACTGATGGTCTATCTGCAGAATGACTGTGAGTATCTTTATGAGAAATGTCACTAGATGATGTGAAAGGTCGTGGGGTAAGAAGAGCACTTGCACTTAATGAACTACCAAGAGATCTTGATTGTATATGGTTCTTTTCCAATGGCCTTGCCACAGACTTCACAACATTAGGATTCACATGACTCTCAGCAGCAGTGAATTGTGGAACATGTCTACTTTCAATCTCATGTTCATTTTTAACATCTTCTGACTGACTATTGGAAGATTGCCAAGCCTGTTGCAGTAATCGTTTGCGTGGTGGTTTCTGGATGTCCTTCACTTTGTTATTATTAGTTTCAGTTTGTAGTTTACTGACATCGCCAGTGGTTGAGGACCGTTTATATGTGCCAATTTGTCGAGTGTCTCCTTTGCTTCTGTGTGCCAAGTATGAGTCATCTGAGTACCTAAAATAAAAATATGGACATTACTTTACTGAAATTATTCCATTATATTCCGTATTTGCTATAGGCATGAATATGTATAGAAAAATATATCTTTAGATAATATTTGATATTTTATACTTATTAGATACAACAAAACTGGTTGTCACACTGACAGAAAACCATATTTCCTTTATCACTGTGTAGAGTTTCCCTACTGCCATAAATCACCTCATTTATAACCCATTTTTTCCATTTGAAAATATTGTTAAAAATTTATTTCGTGGAAGAATCCAAAATATTAAAATTTAATGTGAGTGACTCCAAACTTTTCCTGCATATTTATCAACAATTGGCCCTGCAGAAATGACTTCTAGCCTCTTTGTCACCCAGTGATTTGTCACCTTCCACATTAAAACTCCTAATTTTTGGTAAAAATTGACATCTTTCAGGTCTTTTAAAATGTACATGAGAAGGGAAATTGAATAGAGAATGGAAATTGGGAATGTGTCAAAGAGGCAACATGACCAAAGAGCAGAAAGAAAACATCATACATTTCTTTAAATTTGCATTCTAATAATATAAACACAATATTAATTAGGGAAAAACTCGTTAAAGTGTGCAATATCAGACCTTAAGTTGGAATTCAGTAAACAATAAAAGCACAACATTTTCCCCCCATTGTTAACATTTTATTCTTCTATTATCATCACTTTTAATGTCTGTATCCCTGCAGATATTCACACTTTCTCTGCCAAGACATTACAATATAAACACTTAGATGATCAAGAATATCTGTTTTAATCACTACTTTGAAGCTCTCTTTCTCTTCACAGGCAGATTGCTGTAACAATAATGTGGCAGCCAAATTCTGTAAAATTACTGTTCTAAATCTGAGGGATTGACTCTCAGAATAAAACTTCATTATTTTGTGGCCACCTGAAACATTTTTCGACTATGTTTCCTCTTCTCATTTACTTATTTTTGCCTCTTCTCAGTGTTTTTTCTCCCTTTTCTAAATTTTAAACCTTTAGTGTTATACACTTTCTGATGATTAACAAGTAGAAGTTGAAAGAAGAGTCGAAAATAAATTCTTGATATAAAATCAAGAAGAAGTCAAGTAGAATACCTCTTTCCAATCTCAATAATTACCTACAAGTATACAATATGATGGAATGGTGATTGGTAATAAACTGTCATTGTTGTAATAAAAATGGAATGTTACAAAAAACTAATAATTGTCTGATGGAGTCTTCTGTAACTTTTTTTCTATATACTTTATGTTTAAGACATATATTCTACCAGTAAGTAAATTATTAACAGTAGATGTACAATGTAACAGGGTTTGTTAACTTTTTTTAAATTCCAGTCACAAAAATTTAGTTCTTTTTAGAACTTTTATTTACTTAAATAACCTATGTGTTCAAGTAATCAATATTATTTATATGGTATTTTCTTTCTTTTTTATGTCTCAATATAGATACCCTGAGACAAGCTACATTAAATTCACTCTTCCCCATCCCCCATCCTCCCCCCCCAAAAAAAGACAAAATACAAAAGATGTTTGCTGTTGAATGAAATATAGTATCTTGACCTAGTATAATTATGGAGGATGTAAGATTGAATTTACCCCCCTCCCCACTTTTTCCATTACTGCCTTTTGCACTAAAACACTAATATCCTAAGACAACATTTATCTCCCATTATTTCTGTGCCTATTCATTGAGGTCACTAATGTGTTTAACAAAGTTGGGGATAAAAAGAAAAAAAGGAGAGATTTTCATGCAATAAAATAAGTGTAATGCCACTGCAGTGTATCATGGCAAATTTGCAACAATTATTCAGAAATGTTTAAATTTGTAAAACTTTTATGCACTTACTTTAAACCCCAGCGTTGGTACCTAGCATACATAACCATATCCTTGATACATTAAAAATCTTCAAATTTCCAAAAATATCTTCTTTGTCTCATTCACTTAATTAGCTATTTGATAACAGTTACCGAAAATATCAATTCACGAAACCGTTATTATACAAATTGGCGGGCTGATATTTTGATTAATGTGTACCCAGATAAAATCATCTTTGTCAACCAATCGTCACACTGTAAGGTCACATGTATATTTATCCTAAGGATATACAAATTCCATTCTAATATCCTGACCAATACACAAAGTTATACATCACTGGTTCTTTATCAAATAATTTTATTGCTGGTAGAGTCAGAATATCACCTGTATGAATTAATTTCCACTTAAGGTTGAAGTTGTATATAATTTATACACCTTAAGGTCCTGATGTTTCCCTGATAAAGGTCCCCAAACAAAGAATAATCCAATATGAGTCACAGATTTAAAATTGTAACATCTTTTTCCAAGTTTAGCCAATACTGCAATAAACCTGTTGAAAAAGGCTACATATTATGCATTTCATCCTTTCTGCATGTTGTAGATTATTCAACAGAATGTCAGCATAACAAAGATCTGACTGAAAAACTGCCACAATATGAAGCTATAAAAAAAGGATCTATCCAAATTTAATATCAAAGTCCAGATGACCTGTTTAATCCACCACATAAATTTCCTGGGATGGCTTTTTAATGAGAAATGATAGTCAACACAACATGAAACTGAATCCTAACAAGTTTTATAAAAATTCTACAACACCCTCTGAAGGTTCACACATTAGGAAACTCGTTAATTAACACAAGTCACTTACAAAATTCCAAAATAAGCATAAAATAAGTAAATAGAATTGCACTAAGTAACATAAAACTTCAAACGGAACAAATTTGTTACAAGAAAACAGACCAGTAAAAGTTTGTAGGAAACACACTATCCTGATAGGTTCAGCTGAGAGGTTTTGATAACACTTTAATTCCCAGTTAGACAGATAATTAGATGAATGAATTATGTCAAAACTTTCTTTAATCTTCCGGCCATTAGCAAACATTTAACAATCTTGATGGAAATTCCTAAATATTATTTATTTATCAATCACTATCTGTATGTTTCTTCTAGTCAATGTCCAGTAATATTATCAACATCCATCTAACACCTGCTTATGAGGCGTCACTGACCGTCAAATTTTATCAAGATATCAAAAATTCATGAAAAACAGGATAAAAATTTTTTCCAATCTAATCTTCTCATGAAAACAAAGAAAATGATGAAATATTAATTCCACAATGTTATGTTTTCTCCAATACACAAACCATATGGCTATAATTACTACTCAGAGATAAAAGAAGGATGTGTATTCTATGTCCTAATTAATTAATGTTATCAAACATTACAGGTGCCCTTTGCATTGACCCTTATCTAGGACAATTAATTGATAGCCAGAAATTTAAAATTCATTCTTGAACTACTGGTTCTGTTTCTATTTACTTCAAATTATGACCCAATAAATATTTAGTGTGAATTAATATTATAGAAAGTTTATTGTTTTCTAGCATCTCTTGACTTATCCTTAATTATTTCTTAATATGTTTCTCTTCTTTTCATTGAACAATTCAGGGGTAGAATCTCATCAGATACTTTTTTTTTCAAATTATTCATCTTAAAACACATCGTGTGGACAGAGTCTTAGAATAAAAAAAAATTTTTAATTCAGGTAGCAAAATTTATATAAATATATAAATTAAACAGCCTTCTTTTACTTTAGGGAACCCACTCCATATGTGGTATTCTATACCCTAACCATAACCCTAACCCTAAACTCTAACCAAACCCTAGCCCTAAAGTAGTGGGTCCCCTAAAGTAAAAGAAGGCAATTAAACAGTTACATACACTGGAACTTTGACAGTTCTATCTATCCTATGAATTGAAATTTCGTCCTTAGAGTGTTCAAGTAACCAACATTTTATTGTATGTACTAGGAAAATTTCATATAATAATCATTGAATTAGTATTTATTTCTAAAAATAAAATGAGCTAGACTGTTCAATTAAATGTTTTTGTATTGAAATGTCAGAAATCTTTAAATAGAAAAGAATGTCAGATAGGTAAACAGACATATGATAAACATTATCTTGCTGGTTTGTTTTAATTAAACAACATCTGTTATGAAATGTTATATAAAATCTCCCTTAAACCATGAACCAAAAAAATTTTGGAGTTATTTCCCCTATTCCAGAAACTTATGGTGTAGATAGACTTTGCTAATGGGTGAAAAACAACACTTACTTTACACTACTTATTGCTTAGAAACATTCAAAGACTGACACAAAGGTGTAAAATCTTCAATATGTTTTAACTGGTACAATAATATTTTTTATTTGTTAAGAATTTTAGGTTCATGAACATTATAATATGTACAATACACTGTAGTGACAAGAAACAAGAAACTTAACACAGTTATACAAGGCTGACTAAACTTACCCATCTTGTTTCTGTTCTGTTCCCACCAACACTTCAGGTGGAGGGGGAGGTAATTCCTGATCATACTCTTCCATGTCCTTCATTGGAGTTGGTGGCGGTGGTGGATCAGGAGAACTGATTTGTTGAAGAATTGTTTGTTGTGGACTTTCTTGTTGATAACGTGAGAGTGGAGGACTCTGTCGTGGACTCAGTTGTTGCTGCTGTGATAAAGGAGGACTCTGTTGAGGGCTACGTCGATGATGGTGACTCTCTAGGTTTTTCTCATTACTGATATCATAACTTGATGAAGCTGGACTCTGATGGTGTGATGAAACAGGAGAACTATTTTTTACTTGAGAGATTGGCTGCGTAAAACTTGTTGAAAATGTTTGTTGTACATTTGGTGACATTTTTGGACTTTCTTGTGATACAGATGATGACGGTGAGTGAGTCATTAAAGGCGATGTTGCCTCTAGTGATTTAACTTCAGGTTTTGGATATGATTGTGTTATATGAGTTTGAGTCTTTGATGAGAGATAAACCATAGATGCAGACTGCTGCTCCGAATATCGACGTGAAAATTTGCGTAACTGTTCAACATATTTTTCATGAGATTCTTCCTGTGCTGGTTGAAATTGTGAATGTTGACGCGACGGCAACAACTGTGAGTCTGACTGTGTAATTTCTTTATTGCGGTAACTCCTCGGAGGAAGTTCTGGTGGTTTGTCGTCATCTGTTGGTGGAGGTGGCGGTGGTGGTTTTCTATATCCCGAATGTTCTTGCATCAAGTTCTGGTAAATGTTTGATGATCCCATTCTAGGACTGTAAATATAAAACAAAAATATTTTCACATTTCAAAAGATTAATCGTTCGCAAAAAAATTAATGAAGTTTATGTAGAAGCATATTTAGTGTAAAAACACAAAAAATTAGGTACATGGAAAAGTCTCTATATAAATATGGACATCTGAGAAATGGTTTGATACTGCTTTGTCATTCAAAACAATAATTATACACTTGCAACCGAGTTTTTCCTAAATCATCCATTATGTCTTTGATTTCCCTTCCTGAGATGAATGCAGATATGAGACTTGCTATCAGTGCAGGGCTTATAAACTGTTGCTAATAGAAAACTCAACAAGTGTAAAATTAGAGAAATGCAAGTCCAATCAGATGACTCAATATTTACATGAAGTGGACAGATTGAATTTTCCATCTTCATAGATCCAATTTACATTTTTCCCCTAAATGAAGCAATTATGAGTCACATAGTCCTTAACTCATTAACAGAACAAAATAATGATGTTAATTTTTCTATGAAAAGTTTTCTTTAGGACCTCTGACAGATGAAATCTGTTATAACAAAATACAAAGTTTTATGTCACTATATCAAACTTGTTCACCTTCAAACAAAACCACAATAAACACAGCTAAGGCTAATTTTATCATTAATTAAACAAAAGTTCAGTAATAAATTTGACAGATGACAATACAAATACAATCATTCTGATATCATTTTATAAGAATTTTTCCTGGCATGTCATATTGTTTTTTTGTAATTTAGATTTGAAAATATTTGCTTAACTAACCTATTTTTAATTTCTGCAATTATACCCAGCTTTGAAGTAATCTTTTAGCATAGATTCACAGAATTTTGAAAATATGCTTTTCAAATTTCCTGCACGGATAGCTCAAATCAGTATTTCCCATAAGAAAATAGTGTGACAATCATCATTCAATTGACAAAGTTGAAATGCAATTTTTTATAATCTATTTTAATTTACATATAAACTAATCTACCTATGGTTTGTTATAATCCTATAATCCACCCCTCATAAAATATATCTTAATAAAAAACTTCATACTCACTATAAAGTTATTTCTATATTTTGAAACTCAACAACTTTGGTCCACTATAATTCCTGTTTGTTTTATCAATATTGACTTTAGTGTCAATCAATTAGAATAAATTGTGGTCATTAGTGGTGAATTCTCCAGAGAAATTAATGACTCACACTTTTGTCTCTGTTTACATGATTAGATACAGAGTTATCTCCCATTGATTAGATATATTCATTTTTTAGATACACATTATAGAACAGATAGCCTTTCTAAAGCTATGAAGCTTTTTCTCAAAACTTTGAAATTTTTTTAGATTCACCCTTATAACATACTGAATTGTGTATATCCACAGAGAACAACCCTATTTCCTTGAATTCTTTCCATAGTATTACAATTCTTTACTTTTTCACTTCATTTACCCTCGAAAACCACCTTCCATTTATCTTTAAAAATGGTATGCATGCATTTTTTAAAAACTGTCTAAAATTCTTTCTAGTCCACTAAATTATTCAGCTCAAAATGTTCTTTTTTTTCATATTGTGCACATTTAGAGATGAACAAAGCATAAGTCACTGCAGAGTGTCTACAAAAAGACAGGTCAATAGGCGGTCATACTGAAGATTAATTTATAAAACCAAAGATCCAGAATGGAATGTGTTCCATCCCTCTGGCTAAAGATTATTTGTCTATTTATATTATTGGTCATAACTTCAAAGGGAAGATAAAACATATGTGTAAACTATTCTATCATTTCATAATAATGTTTACATACCAATCAATTCCAAATTCTCCCAGTGAACTTTTTGTTTAATCAAAATGACTACTGTTCAGTTTTTTTTATGTGGATGAAACACTGAATTGATTACATACATAATAAAAAGACTCTATAACATATATTCTTTAGTTATTTTTGTTTTTTTACATGAATTTATTATGAAAATCAATGAGCAAAGCAAATTATTTTATATTAGGACAGAACATAATTTAATGAATAATCTAGTATATGAAAGCTACTTTGATTTTCTCCTATTGTAAACTTCCCACTTTCTCAGTGTTTTTTTTTCAACTGGACTACACAATCGCAAAAGATCAAAAATAAAATTTACATGATGACTTCACTCTGCAAAGTTCATACATAGTACTATTTGAAGAATTTTGTCACAGGCATTTTTTAGAGGCAGACAGATATTCTTATGAAGCAGACCTAAGGTCCATTAAAAGTACTAACAAACTTCCTTTTTTCTTACGATATCAACGATTATAATATGACACCACTAACAGTTCAGTGTAAACAATTTGTTTCTAGTCGTGTGTGTTAGAATACTCCCTTTAGCTACATGTACAAATCCTGTCAAAGGTTTAGAAGTAAATATTTTACCCTTGTAAACCTATATCTTTGGACACTTGCTTTCCCATTTTCATAAATGTATGATATAGAAACAAACTACGGGAAATACTAAATCTAAACACCAAGGACCAAGTGAGAATGCTGTACTTTAAAACAATATTTAGCACTGAGGACTAATTCATTCTATACACTATGTTTCTTGCTGTTAGTTAAAAGTATTTTGCATTATTGTTTTTTATGTAGCTATTGGTCAATATGGACATAAAATGCTAATAAATTTACGACCTATGACTTCAAATTAATGATACAACAATAAAAAATTTAAACAGAACCCTGGTAAAAGGAGTTTTTTTTATATGATACCATATAATAAAAATCCTGATTTTTCTGACACAATTATTAATATTGATGAATTTTTAAAGAATAAAAATTTAAATAACTTACCCAAATTGATAGGTCCTAACATAAGACATTTCCAACATGTTGTATTCCTACTGATTTGCAGTGAATAATGCTTCTATATTTACCTCATGCAATAAAAACAAACATTTATGGGTATCGATCTCATTTAAATTTAACAGTGATCTATAAAGACAACCAGCTCATGATACAAATATCTTTTTAAATAATTGAGGTTTTTACTTTATCAATCAGATCAAGGTTATCCGAATTCCATAATTTTTGGACATGACCCAAAATTACATGTATGTGTCATATGTATAGTTTATGGAGACATCTCAGGGAGCTGTTTTATATTTATTGTATACATTAGAACTTAAATCTTAACAATAGAAGGTAGTCACTTTGATGTCAGCTTAATGAATACATTGGCTATTGTGTATGGCTAATTGATAGGATTAAAGAGAATTATTAAACTGCCCACATTTAAGGAAATTTAACAGAGTCATGTTTTTCACACAAAAGTTATAATGACTTATACAATCTATATGTACCTTTTACCTGTCAATGAACAGGACACAAATTTATATCACAACTGTTAAATTTCACAATAAGTGGTACTGTTGATTACATGAATTAATTTGGTACTGAGTAACTCTCACCAATTACATTAAAAACTTTATTTGTTTTGACAATAACTTAATTTTATTACTTAAACAGTTTGTAGTTTAAAATAAGACCATTCAAGTTCATGTGACCATAGAGCCTCCAAAATATTATCTGAATTTTCAAGAGATCAAATCAAAATTTTCTATTCCATACTAATGAGTTTCCCATAAAGTCAATAGTACACAAACAGTTCAAGTCCTTTATTTTTAAAGCAAACATATTACAATTTGGGTGTCTGGCTTTTCTTTTTAAACAGAACATTTCACATAACAAAAAATTAATAAATAGATCTAAAGATTTTGGTAAGCATGTATGATTTTATATTTTGAGCATACATACAGACATGATATATGGTAGAATAGGGTAAATGTTGGTGTGAAAATCCAGAGAAGAGTAAATTTTAAACAACAAAACCAAACAAACAATCCCTTATTTTACAAAAACTCGTGACTTGCTAATGTCTTGGGCAGATTTGCTTTGTCTGTTGGCTGAATGTTGCCTGTGATGCATTTTTCCCTGCGAACATACCTCTGACAGGAATACACAGGTAACTAACTGTACATACTCCATTAATAATCAATCATAATATACTCCAAAATAGATTTAAATCCATAAAAAATCACATAAACTAGATCCTATATCTCTTTACATATGCATAATTACAACAAAAATCAATATAAGTAAAAAACTCATTAAATATTCATTTATGACTAATTTATGTATATATACAGGTAATAATGTGTATTCTTCAGTTAATCATCAGGTAAATATTTAACAATAATCAGTCAGGTCTTGACATTTTATAGTCTTATTCTACAATAAATTCTTAATTTTTCAGAAATTTGGGAGTGAAGCTTTTCCAGACAGCAATGCAAGACTTACAATTTTCCATTGCAGACCTGAGCCAAACAAAGACATATTGGAAATGTCAAAGGCCAAAATAAAAATCATGTGTTTCTGGTAACCACGAATTCTAAATAAACACAGCATTTAATATAGAATCATCATATATATGTAATGAAAAACATTTCTACTATTATGCGTTTTCATTGACCTAATTATGATATGTTATAAAGTAGCTTTGTCATGGGAAAAACCTATCATACAAAAGAAATTATATTTATATCAAAAACCTATATTGTACCATAGATCAAAGGATGTAAACCACCAATAAGTTTACAACAGAATTGTTACAGTATACATTATAATAATTTGTGTTTACTACAAAGAAATGTATAAAATCTCTTTGTATCACTATGTTTAGCCCATATCTTTATATTTTTATACATCCATTTATGTTGGAAGAGTTTAAAATAAATCAAGTGTAGAAGATACCAAACCAACTATGCCAGAAGGGAAATCTGAATTAAATTATAGGACCATACCCAAACAAGACAAACCAAAAAGGAAAGCAACTGGCAAACAAACAGAAACACAGAAAACTAAAGCATGGGCATTACTAACTCCAACAAAAAATCTGGAGTGATATTAGGTGCTCCGCAAGGGTAAGCAAATCATGTTTTGTATGGGACACCCGTCGTATTGCCCAGTGGTCAAAGGCGTTAAAAGGTCTATATTGGTAAATGTCAAAATGGGTAAGAGAACAGTGGAATCAAACAGGGAATATGTCAATGATTGCTTGTGACACACTCAACTTTTAACAATCGACCAAATCATGATGTCCACCATAAACCTTAGTATACAATTGAAAAACAAACTTACAGTAGTCCCATAGCTGATTTTATCATGGGCAGGCCTTACTTTTGTCAATTTCACTTTATAGTGAAGATAAATTTCTGTTTACTAGTACATTTTAAACTTAATTCTGAAGTGCCATTATATAGAAAAGAATTGCAATATGAGTTTTAAAGAACAGATATGGAAGACAGCATCCTATCTTTGAAGTGAACTGAGACCAAAGAGCAATAAAATTAAAAGTGATATTCGTTTGAAATTATGATTTTGTGTCCAGAATTTATCCATCATATCCTGCTATACCACCTAATTAACCAAACAATTGAAAAGGGACATATTCAGCTAGAATACCCACAACCTTACGTTTATATACAGAAATCTCCATCATATGATAAAAAAACTCAATGTTCCTAAATACATCAAAATAACTGTCCCTTTGCTATTAACCTATCAATCTTATACAACTGAAAGTACATGTATGATAGAACTACATGTATCAACATTCCACGTTTTAATGGTCCTCTATTTGCATAATACACATGTAATCATCTAAATACCCGTCTCTTCCATGTCAAGACCCTGTATTTTAAGGGTTATCTTATTATCTATCTATTATTCGGGAATGTTGTGTTTATTTAGGATTTTTAGTAACTTTAGTTGAATTCTAGGCACGTGCATTTCTGATGATAATTTACTGTAGTGCTTGTGTGTTCTGGTGTACTTGGAACTGGTTCTGGCATCCTGAATATGAATACAAAATTTGCCGCTGGATGCTAACATGGCTAAGCAATCAACAATCATTACTAGCATAACCTTTAATACATTATCAAACTATAACAATATTTAAACTTCACTTAATATTTTCTGACTGATGTAAACCCATAAAAATTTCATTTTCATATTGTACAACTATTATCAATTCATTCCCATCATCTGCCAACTGTTACTTGAAATTAGAAAGTTTTAATCTAATTTAACCAGCATTATAATAAAAGAAAATTAAAATCTTGTTATAATTTTTCCATTTATTTCAATAAATTTGTTATCAATATTATGATCAGCGATGTCTCACCTGACCCCAAGGTAATTTTGTCACTTTGTTGATTTCCTCATTAACTATTTAAGTAACTGACCACAAATGTTTCCTAACCACTTATCAAAGTAGTAGCTGAATCATAATATACACTTCTGTTGACCAAAAAAACTGACAAGAATAAAACTTATCAAGAGTTATGTCCCTTTATCACCTTGTGGACAGCCAATTCAAAAATAATTTGATGCATGGACGCGTGCAAAATATTTCAGAAATTGCATTGAGATTTAAGGAATTTTTAAATAAACATTAACAAGTTAAATGTGTCCCATGTAAAATTCATGCCCGTCCCCCTTCCCCCACCCCTCTTCCAATATAAGTATTTAGTAAACAGAATTACTTTGAAGTCTCTAACTATAGGGTAGATGAAATACTATCTCTCAGTATTTCATGAAAGATTTTTATCAATGCAAAAAAAAAAACAGGACTCAGAATCACCATTAAATGAAAGGTAATGAAATCATATTGATTAAACTCTCATGTAACGAAATTAAAATAATAAATGCAGGATAATTTACAAATATTTATGATCATAAGAATACTGATCCTTAATACATGTACTTTAACAAAACATGCCCCTTTTTGAACCCCCTTTCCCTTGACTCTAGTATATTGATTCTAACATTCCTGACATATTTGTGTCAGCTGCTGAAGACATTATTTTACCTGAGAATCCAGGTATCATTAAATAATTTGATACAATATTGATTATAATATTTATTTCCAATATTTAATGTCCCTGGCATCCTTTGTCCACTATTTTATGTACATCGACAACTATTAGTTGGTTATTAAATTCTCATATTTCTTCAATCAGGTATCGTGAAATTTTTAATTTTGATGTCCTCTTTCAGGTATATGCTTTTTGCCTACCTTTATTGCTATTGTCACAGGCAAATCTAATTAAAAATTCCTATTTTGCATCTTTTTATGGATTTTAAGTTAGCCTCTCATGCAACACTAAGGTGAAATTTATCATTATTAAGTTAATAATATAAAGTATAATGAACAACCATTCAAAATGGGATACATTATATATATCTTGTCTTTAAAAACAAGACATGATTTCCAAAACAAAGCTTCTTTTTTTCATTTGATATATGTATACATTATAATAAAACTATTTCTAGACAACTCAATGGACAGATTGTGTGTTAAAGTTTTAAAATCTATTATGTTTATTTTATACCATACCCTGAAGATCGACCATGTCCCACATTTCATTTATCAAAATAAATTTTCCATTTAGAAAATTAACTTGATGATAAGATAATTGTATAGGTTATAAAACAGCTCTGAATTGGATCAATTTCACCCACAGAATAGCTGTCTATTGTTTGCTGATTGTAGTTTATAATTCTAGATTTACCAAAGATTTTAAATAACTAAAAAAATATTAAGCCTGACCAAAAATTTAAAACTGAAAACCACTTTCTTGCTGAAACATGTAAATCAATTTTCATATCTTTAAACCAGTTTGAGAAACTACTGTGTGTCCCACAAAAACCAGTTTTTGGAAGAAAATCTCAAATGATTTATTTAAGGAATATTCCTTCTAAAATTTTATTTTCACCTACCAATTTAATGCAAACTCCATTCCTTTTATTTACTAATACATTTTCAGCTTAAATTTCAGTGATTTGGCGAATCTCAATATTCAAGATTCCTTCTCAAATGGGAGATAACTCACGTCAGGACAGACCATACTATAAACACTAGTACTTGCCTATTTAATAGATGACTGTTTGAGTCCACCAGCATGAAATCCATGTATTATATTTAAACAATGTTTTGTGCTATAATCTTTTACTATCACTCTCAAGCTAATTATTTAGTCCAACAGGAAAACCATCTAGTCATTAACTAATTTTTCTTGGGAAGATTATGATTTTCACACGGAAATTTTAACTATGAGTAGACGAAATATTACATTTTGCACATACATGTAACACACCCTTACACTCTGTACTATGACAGACAGGAAAATATCTTATACTAGAGTCAAGTAAATCACGATCATAAGTTGTGGTGAAAAACAAAGAAGTCATATACTTTGTGTGAAGATGGTACTTCCTTTTTCTCATCAATTCACTTGAATAGAATATACACATGTTTTGTCTATGGCACCTGACATCCTTTGATCTATTATTAACCTTTTGACCTCCTGCAGGAGTCTGCTACAAATATTATCATGCTAAAATGTGCATCAATGTTTCTAAACCATTAATTTATGTGGTTTCTGGATAGAAATTGCTAATTGTTAAATGGTTTAACCACAAAGTCTGTCAGCTGCGACTGCTGTGAAATCATGAAATGTTATTATATTGCATTTCCAGAGTCTAAGAAAACATCATGAAATGAAAATAAAAGTTTAAAAAAGATAACAAAAAACATAACCTGGACATATAAATGTCCACACTTGCTGAAAAATTATCTTCCCTATAATAGTTTCACCAAAATATATCTGACCATTTAATTCTAATCAAGATTAAAATTCCATCTAATCATCTAATCAAGTGTTAAATTTGTGGCCATTGAAACACAATAACTATGAGTGGTTTAGAATTACCACCAAACATGACATACACTATGTACCACCTTATTATATAAGATAATCTCAGGACTGGAATGGTTTTCTATTGTTTGTTTTCACTGGTTACCTATACAATCTTAATAATCTTAATTTGGAAACAGTTACATTTTTGTGAAAATAGTCATGAATTTTTAAAGCTTATTTGTAACTAGTGCTCTCAATGTATTGTGAGGTATTCTCAACTATTATGTCTTTTTCCATGTCAAATATCTTTATTCTGAAATTTATTCTGTGGGAATTATATCTCTATCTATATGTATTGGTAAAACATGCTTCTACACACTTGAAGACATTAAATTCAGCTATATCATAAGCCCAGTTTTTCTTAGAAGATGTCACCCCAGAGCAAATAGAGAAACCATTAACCTTCCAAAAGAAAACTGGCAATCCTTGTCAATTCACTTATATTTGAATTAGTCAAGCATGAGGTCAGATAGGTCTTAACTCATATCAATTCCTGCTAGTGATCAACAATAACAAGTACAATGTTAACATAACCTAGACTATCAATATTCCATTTCTTATTAATATTATACTGATCCTTTTGAAATGATTTATTTAGTTTATGATTTAACATGCAAGTAAGTAAGCAAGGGAGAAATAAATTTATAACTAGTTTAGATTAACCAAGCTTTAATGCAATTGTCTATACTGTAGCAACTAGAATTCATTGGTGCATTAAAAGGAGAAAACCAATGATATTAGGTATGAAAACAAGCCACATAACTTACCACAAGTTGGGAGTCAAACTCACACGAGGCCTCCAACAGATAGGTAACATGTGGTCTTACAAAACAAGCAACACACAAGAAGACATTATCCCTAAATAACACCTAAATACAGGTATCAAAAATTCAACAGCAAACACAAAAAAATTCATAATAAACCTAACATTCAGTATCAAAAACATTTTTTAAAATGTCCAAAACAGACAACCATTGAAATCTGAACGACCTACAGCCCAGTTTAAAACACCAAGATGCTTTTTTTTCATTTTTGCATTAGTATGTGTATTCCTTAACCTTTTCATTTCCGTCAATGCACAAAAAGTGGAGTAATAAAGGAATGACTACTAAACAAAATGACAGTTCTTTGACTGAAATGTAAATGAAACATAAATATTTTTTTTAAGTTACATATTCTTTTTTGTATTAACCCCACACAAAATGTCATGTTTATTCATGTTACAATCTTATTCAATCTTAACTTAGCTTGGAGGAAGATTTGATACACAACTTACAAACTTTGACAAGGAATAAATATGTCACCAATGAACCTTTCACACCTTTGTGGGAAGTTGTGTAAGATGTCCATTATTTATCTTAGAAGGAATGAACAAGTGAAAGAAACAATTCACTACATAAAATATGTAAAATAGTTGATAACAATCAGCATAAAATAAATTATTTTCAAGATTTCAATTAAAATTTGTTGTTATGGGGAAACGGAATTAAGTGGTTCGGTAATTTTATGGTAATAATATCATAAGAAATCGATAATATCATTAAATACTTATATTTGTGGAACCTCTGCATCCATGAAAACAATGAGAATGTATTCAAATTATACTAAAACCCACAAAATGAATATTTAGGACAAAAACAAGTCCATCAGTTTAAAATATCAGTACACAAAAAATATACAAAAACGTTGTAAGATCCCTGAATGGACACAAAAATTGCAATTTTTGACCTCTTAAATAAAATATGGGAGTTTGTTAGGAACATAAGTGTTACAATGCATCTAGTCTCAATACTAGTGAAATAGTTTTTTAAGGTCAATTTATAGTCTGGCTGACCTAAAAGAAGAACTTGCAGAACTCCCCTCACCACAACCTTCTTTTCCAGTCAGATATGGCCTGAGTGGTATTTAAGCTCTTGTAAACAATTCTTAATGCTGATACCCATAAATGCAATCATTACATATGTTTTTTGTTAAAATTTGGTTGCCTTGGAAAAATGGCTAAACTTTAAGAATATTTATATATACAAGACCTTTAGTGAAAACAGATCTAATAACGTTTCTTTGGTAAATATAGTAATTGCAATTCAGTTTGATATATTTATAACAAAATGAGTTTTAGTCCAGTTTACACACTACAACAAATATTTATTCTGGATTTATTGATGTCGGGGGTTTTGTTTGTTTAGCCAAATACAGGACAAATATTATCAATTTATGTAAATCAGAACTAACCTCCATCCATCATAACGTTTTGGAACCACTGTATTCAATGGTAAATTCCTCCGATCTAAATAATTATCACCATCCACCAAATATACAGGAAATTCCATACTGAATTCCTTCCTTTCCGTCACATTTTTCTCGAGTTATTACAATAATCCAAAACATTTAACACCAGTACAATCCAATATATCAATGATAACTGTTTACAAACACAGGTCGGTCAACAGGATCGACTTCATGACGAAAATAACCATTAAATTGACCAAACGTTCCTTAATTAGACGGGGAAATTGATGAATGAACAGGACATTTTCCTCTGTCTTAACGTCAACATCATACCTGGCTGAACATGGCACCTTACCTCATATAGTTAATGACAAGCGAGAGGCTCCCTGGGGGTATACAATGATGGATCATATTAACCACAATGGCTACTGAATTGAAATATGTAACATATTCCAATACGTTTATAATGTATATTACACCATCATTTCAGTTTTACTGTTTGATGTATTATTTCATGAAAACAGAGACGGTGGACTGTCGATATCAGAAAATAATTTGTATATAATGTCTTATTAAAGGAAGAACAAAATATTGGTATTAAATTCCTTCTATCTATAATACCATTAATGGGTGATTAGAACCCCATAAACCTTTTTTTATATAGTAATTTTACATAAAATAGAAATTGTCTAGGGTTTACAAAAAAATCTTTGTTCAATTTCTTTTTTGTTTTGTTCTTTGATTTTTTGTTTTTTTTGCAGAGTTTTAAAAATTTTATAATTATAGTCTTAAAAGCTTATTTTACTTCCTAACTTCAGAATTTTAGCAATCACAAATTTAGTATGTAACCAGATCTCATTTAAAAAATTACAGAAGGTATATAAATTTTATGCTTATAAATCTAACAATGCTGAAAGAGTTTGCAAATTTTCAAGCAATATGCTAACATAACATGGCTATTTTTATATTTGTGTATTCAGTTATTGAGCCCAAATGTTAAGAATTCAGACAATTTGAGGCCATTCATACCTTTATAATAGATCTCACAGGCTATAAATATTTGATATATCTAAAACATACTGACAACCTACATTTAATCTATACTCTATACAGTTCTGACATGTTTTGAAAAGTTTAGATCAGAAAAATAGGATAAGTTTGAACAATAAAACCCCATTTAATTATCATTTTAATATCAAATGTTTTAACTGATGATGTCTTTTAATTAAAGGTTTTATATGAAAAGAATTTGTCATCAGAGTTATTTGAAGATTTATCAGGATTATACTGTGTTTAAAGTCACCTTACATGACAAACTTTTATGAACTCATCATTGATTTATGAACCACTACAGAGTAGCCACATAAATTTTCACTCATGCAAACAACAATAAAAGAATGTCTTCAGTGAAAAATCTGTTGTTAGGTGCAGATGGGTAAAAAAAACAAAGTTTGATACTCCAAGAAACTCCCTTTTTATATTTTCTAAGCCAAGTCCATAAAAATACACTGTAAAAGTTTTCTCTCTTAGCCCTATACATGACCTGAATTTTTTACACCTGAGTTAATTAGAGGTGAAAATGAACACCTGTTATCACATTCCATCTATATACCTTGTCATTTTATGTATATGATATGATATACAGAAATGTTTACAGGACATTCTAACTTAAATTTGTATAATCAAGGGAAATAAATCTAATTATTGCCCCGAATTAAACGTAAATGAATGTATTAAATAGTGCTGTCACTGAACCATAAGTGAAAAACAGTTAAATTGAAATATTTACAAATACTTTCCTGAACACTGTGAAGGATTATGTAAAGTGAAGTCCACAAAAATAGTGACTGACTGTTACTTCATTAAGTCAGTGATGTGAAAGATTTATTTCATCTGTAAGAGCTACTGAAGTGTTCACTTGTTAAAGTACACATCTACATTTGGGTCTCCTACAGACTACTTAGCCCCCAACATTTTTTTTTGCTGTAGATCATGATGACCAGATTTATAATTGGAAGTAGCAGGAGTAACCAGAAAGAACCAATGACCGTAAGCAGTAAAACTGGTGAGCCTTGTCAATTTTTGCAAAAACCAAAAAAAATCTTGCCAAGGTCCAAACTAGCAACCTGTGTTCACAGGCTAAAGATCTTCAATAGTAACAAACTACCAAGTTTAATCAGCCATCAAGGGCCTTCCTTATATTGGTAAATGTCCTGACCTTAAATTCTGCCATGATTTGTAAAAATGATCGACATCCACCTCATTGTTACTTATTTATATCTTCATTCCACAATAAAATACAGAATAAATTGATTCACTTAATAGCAAATTTAAATTTACAATTTCCAAATGACTTACTTGTAACAGAAGTTTAATTTCAATTTTTTTAATACCTAACACGATAATTAAGATATGTGGAGGAGATTGAGTTAACTGGTAGATGACTATCTCAGGTCAACCTCCTGGTCAGTTCAATGTCCAGAATATGTTAAACATGGTAATTTATTAAGACTATTCAGAACATACATGTACATTTAACCCTTCACTTTCTAGTAATAATTCTTCCCATAGTTAGAAAATGCCTTCCTGGTGAAAATTGTTAACATTTTTAAAAAAGTTATGTTATTTGAAACCATTTTTTAAGACTTCTGTCACGAAGGTATAAATTACCATAGCTGGCAAATATGATGTCAGAACTATAAAACAAAATTTTTTGATCTGTTTCTAATGTGGTTATTCCCGAACTTTTAAAAGACATTATACGAAAGCCTAAAACTCATTCCTGTAAAAATTTATACCTTGGTAGGTACTTATAATCTCAAATCTTGTGCTAAGAAAGTTTATATCTAATGGTTGTATTGGTTTGTTTGTCTGTTTTTGTAAGACTCACAGTCTACTCAAATATAAATTGAATACCACATACTTTTTGTTTATTCACTAATCCTTACTTGGTAAGTAACCATAATCTTCTAAATATTAGCCATACCAAAATAATTATCCTAATACCTAATCTCTGCATATTATTTTTCGGATCACCCTAACTACATAGAGTTATCTCCCCTATCCACCTACCTATCAAATTAGATCTATTAATTAACACCACAGTTAGTTATGCCATTGATTAAATGTTAATTAAAAAAACTACATTATTATTATGTATTATATGCAACCATTTATGGCAAACATCTTACCCAGCATAACGAGGCGACTGAATGATTATTGGAACATGTTTCCTTGGAATGAGTGCATGTCTATCAAATTAAACAAGCTAATAATTTTAAAATATGCACAAAACTTCTCAAAAATACTTATAAGTAGACATGTATGACCATTTAGTGTTTGTCTAATTTGTGGTATAGACTTACTATACAGGCAAACTTAATATTTTAATACAAATATTAACATAGCTAATGAAACTTTACCTTGACATGATTTACAATAAAACATTGAGTTCTAACTAAATTTAGACTCCACAAGCACAATTTAATGAGTTGAGACTGAAACACATGGAAAAACTTGAAAGCTTTGACAAACATGAACCACTTGCCAGAAAACTGTCAACAGTGTCCTCTTAACTTGATAGAAAATGAACTGTATTTTGTACTAAATTGTTACTTCTCATCCTAAAAACCATGTCCTTAGTACTTCACCTATATAATGTTTTGTCATATTTTGACTACTATTGGTTAAAAAGAAAGTTTTCAGAATTTTCACTTAAGATCAAGGATTGTGAGATATTTTCCATCCTTGAGGAGGAAAAGTTGACATATTACTGAGATGATATTAAGAGACTAAAGTGTTTTGACAGGATACTCTACCTCAAGAGTGTACTTTAAATAATTTTATATTATTTTATAATTATCATATTCTGTGTATATAAACATATAGTATAGACCAGACATACTCCAAAGAATTTTGGACATTTATAAGCAATTTGACAAACAGTTAGATTAATTCAATAATACAACACTTGATATGTTACTCCATTATAGTGTTTAAATTGGGTTATTAGTCAGATTTTCATATATCTTTGGTAACTTCAAGTGCTCGACATATTTGTAAAAGAGATTTTGTAGTGTTGTACACATACATCAATCTTTTTTAAATTAAGGTCAACTTTTAAAAAGATAAGAAAAGTCATCAAATGTTTTAATTTTCCATGCACTATTTATGGAACTGATATTTATCGGTCACTCAACTGAAAACTTTTAATATTTAAAAATCAACCCATTTATGATCACACTGACCCACTATTATGCTTGGCATTAATGTGATTTTTCAACCCATAAAATTCATCCTACGTTTATTATGAAAATAAAAAAAGAAATCTTTGATCAAGTGTTCTTTTATTTTTAATATCTTTTTATCAACAAAATTTACTAAATCCATTAACAATAGTTATAAATATAAAAAAATAAAGACAAATTTTACATTACTTTTTTCCTGATTCATCAGCAACTTAATGTTTCACTTTCATACAGAGAATTTAGTTATTATAAAGGGTGCTATGTATTGAGTCCTGTACCAAAAGAAAAACTGTGAAGTAACCTGTTTAATATCATGCCCACATTTATCTGTAAAGCATGATATTTGCCAATATTTGAAGCCAGTTGATCTTTAGTTATCTTCTATAGAAAATGTTACTCTGCTGAAGAATAAAACATATTCCTATCTGGGGAATATGAACACAGTCTTAATGCTGGTAATATTAGTAAAGATAGTCCAAAAGTCTAAAATTAGCTTGTGAAAGAAGCAATCATTTATCGTTACGTTTTAACCTATCCTTTCCTCATTGACTTTGACAATTTTTATAGAAATGTAACCCCTCCTCCCCCCCCCCCCCCCAGATACATATTTTTTTCAACTCAGCTGATCTTAATTATAACAAATCCTTTTATCTAAAAATTATTATCTCAAACTGACTATCCCATCAATACAGGATAAACAACGTGGGTCAAAGCTATGAATTTCACTTATACAGTTGGAAAAAATTATACAAAAATTATATACTCATTCAAGACATCTTTTTTGTAATATAATGCATTGTGAATGTGTTGAAGAGATTAAAAAATATAACTTACCTTTGTATTGTATCTTGTCCTGTTGTCTGTAGATCTCCTGGTGTCTGAAAATATATAGTTTTCAAAAATTAGAGTTATCTCCCTTTAAGTAGAAAAATTCTCTATATTTGCTTCAATGAGGATAGGCAATACAATAGTTATATATGATAGATTTTGTTATCAATTTTGTAATTTATTTTATGACGTCTTGTATTGTTTTATCTACTTTCCTTCTCATTACCAAGGCCCAGTTGTTCAACTTGTTTAACCCAAGGTTTAACTGAGGGTTAAATCATATAGAAAATCACTACGTTTAACCTGTGGTTAAATTTAACCCTCCGTTAAATGCGTTGAACAACCAGGCCCTGGTGTTTTTGTTTTTAGCCCAGTTTCAATGCAATTGGTTACAACACTATGGCCTTTTTTTTTGGTTGAAATATTTTTTAAGTAAGTACAATAAACAACCAACAAGAATTTCTGATTCCTCAATTTGAAATCTTAAAATTCTTTCATGACCATTTTTTTAAGTAAGTTCTGAAATTTCTGAAGGGACTACACATTTTTTTATAAAAAAGAAATAAGCAGATGATAGTAAAAACTGAATTTTCAAAAGATTGTGCTATAATAAACAATTTACCTGCCAAATTATTACTGAAATTAACTTTTCTTTAGTATCTTCTATATTTTTTCAATGGATAGATAATTTCTACCATTTTATAGAACACTTACAGTGGAGATAAGTACATTTTATGAGAAAAGGAAATACTTTATATATATATACTAGTCAGAAACTACAGTTAACGCTGTGTATAAAGGGCACACATGGGATCAAAGAATTATGCCCTTTTTGAGCAGTTGCTTTTTATACTGAGTTTAATTTTACAAGTTTTGTTAACAGCGGGGACATTTTCACACTCTTTGACAGTGATTTGCTATATAGAGGTGCCTTTTACGGCAGGTCTGACTGTAACATGTGTATGGAGTTAAATGATTTACGTATTTAGCTGTTTTTTAACCATTAATTTTTCTTAGAAACTGAACAATGAACTTATTTTTACTTAAAAGCTTATATATGTATGTAATGTACATGTCTTGATTTTGTGTCAAGAATTTATCCCCCATATTCTTTCTTATCCACAACTCTTTTTATCACTAAAATATGAAATCATCAGTGAGACATCTCGTAATATCTTGTTATACCTGTTCCATTCTGGGAGATTGAGGGTGACTGTCTATGGAATCACTTGGTGTACGACTGTGATCATATGATGACGTAATAGGTGTTACAGCATAAGGATCCACTAAACTAGAACCAGAATCACTTCCAACAGATAATGGTCGTCTGGTCTGAGATCTCACTCTCGACCACTCTGTTTGCTGTGGACGAACAGGTGGTCTCATTTCTGTGTAATTTCCACTATCTGTAGAAGATATTGACCTTGACCTTCGCAATTTATCTCCTTCGGCATATTTTTTCCTAAATGACTCGGTAACAGACAACCTTGTAGGTCGGTCAGGTGTCATGGATACTGTTCCATTCCCATTATTTTGTTTTTCATCTTCATCTGATGGCAATCTGCCAGTTTTTGACAACATAAAGTTTTGAAGAGCACTTTTCTGAACACGTTTTAAGTCTTCCCTAGACCCTATAAGATCAGAATTTGACTGAGATGGAGATGGCTGTTTTCTGTCATTCCTAGTATCAGACTCTGGTCTTAAGTCAGACCGTGAATTTGATGGAGATGGTAATCTCCCACCTTCCCTTTTTGAGATATCAGAATTATTTATATCATTCTGAGACTGTGCAGGGGAAATTCTTTCTCTAGAATTTGTTCTTGCCATTTTATTTTGTCTAATATCAAAATCCTTATTTGGTAATAACTGTTGCCTTGGCTCCTCCAGTTTAGATTCTGAATTAGATTTATGAGCTAGCTTCTCTTTGATTGGTCTAATTTGTTCTGATGTTGTTCGTTTCAAGTTTGACCTTTCCATTTCACTTTTTGTTTGATATTCACGTAACTTTTCATTAACATGTTTTTTCACATCAAGGTCAGTATAATTTTGATCAAATGAACTTTGACTTGACCGTTGTGATCTCCTAAGAGCATCTTGCCATCTTGATTCTGGAGATTCTTCATTAATTGCACCAAGCATTTTATCACTACTTTGCTTTGCTCTGATAGCATCCATTGGTAAATAATTTGTTTCTGACTGAGATCTACCATGAATAAATTGATGCATTTCACCAGAACTGGATGATGAAACATCACTTTCTTGTCGCCTATGGATGTGATGAGTTTCATCATAAGTCCCATACGCCTTTTTCATTGATTGAGTTCTTCCAACCCAAGCTGAAGCTTTTGGTTTTTTATCCATTGCAGGAGATTTAAAGTCTTTGAAATTATCTCCCTTTTTCTCCATTGGTGACCTATCGTCTGAAAATACTGAATCATTTGATTCACGCCTTGCTGAATTTTGACCTGGAGATGGCACATAAGGACCAGGAGAAGTTTCAAAACTATAGTGGGTACCAGTGGATGAAAATGTGTCAGTAGAACTTCCTGTTCTCTGTGAATGTGATGAAGAATCAACACTTGGCCGTGATGTTCTTGTTTTAGAATCCTCTCTTGCTGAGCGTGGTAAATTTATCATACTAGATGCGTGATCCTTATTGCTATGACCCAGTAAGTGTGCCTCTGATCCATATCTTGCATTCTGTAAATTTCGACTAAATTTTTGTGAGAACATGGATGGATCAAAACTACGCCTAGCACTTTTTGATTTATTTTCAAACTGATGTAAATGTTCTCTTTCACTACTGTAAGTTCCATCTTGTCTAGAGGACGTCGTACTTTCTGCTTCAGACAAATCGTCATGAATAATAACACTACTATATGATCCGGACTCCTTCAATTCACCAAAGTAATGTGAATAGTCTGAACTAGGGCTACGCAAACCACTGCCACCACTAGAACTGGTTGATCTTCTTTTATTCATACTCTCCTGACTCTGATTTGCCAAAAGATCACGTGCAAGTTTGCGCATGAAAGGGGCAGAATGTTGGTCATTTGCATCAAGTTCTGAGCTTAGACTATTCAAAAATATTTTATCCTTTTCACTAGTACTTTTTGGTCTAGGTTTACGATGATCGTCACTCCTATCATGAGAATTTTTTTGGTTTTGTTGAAAATCCTCATCTCTATTTGTATTTTCTGGAGAAGTTTGGATTGATTGGTTTGATTTTTCAAAACTAAACTGTGAATTATATCCAGGTGATGTTGGAGATTTTTTCACCGGTGAATTAAATTCAGTCTGAGTCCCTGTTGTGTAACACACCATTCTCTTTACAATATAGCTGTTAGTTTTAGGTTCATTTATACTTGTATGAACATTATCAGGTAAATTGTCTTTTGACCCTGACTGTGTTTTTGATTCCTTCGGACTCTGCATTGGACTCGTACTACTGTCTGTAAACTTGCTATCAGGTGTAACTTGTAATGAGGATTTGTCCATGACTGAATATTTCAAATCACCAAATAAAGGTTTAGAGTCCCTATCTGGACTTAGTAGAGGATTTGTTCCTGAATCTCGTGAGATTCTTGAATAATTATGATTTGGGTATCCTTTATATTGAGGCATGTATCTACTATTATCCATGTTATTAGAAGTTCGTTGTTGTGGGTAGCGACCATCAATTTCCCTCTCAGGAGGAGACACATTATATTTTTCGTCACCTATTCTGTGACCGTCTTGGTCAAATATTGGCTGCTGATAACCAGGCTGAGATTCAAAAAATTCATTCATCTTTGAATCAGTGTCTTTTTTATTAGTTTCAACATGACTACCATACTGAGGTTGTTTCTGATCTGGTCTCTTTAGAAACACTGCAAAAGGTATAGGTTTTTTAAATCCAGGATCACTTGCATTTCGATCACTTGCTTTACGTTCAGAATTTGGACTATTTCTGTCTTTTAAAGATCGCACATTAGTCTGATTTGCATTATGTTCCTTGAAGACACTAAGGGGAGCATTAATTGGTTCACCACTTTCACTTTCAGCACTTGGTTGTGTAACTGGCCATGATGGATACTTGGCATGACTTTGGCTAGCTGATGGCCCATATTTCAAACTCGATATATCTCTGGTTGGTGGTGCTGGCGGTGAGCACAAAGGACGATAATCCGCCTTTTTCAAACCAAGAAGTTCAGGTTCAATTTCATCTTTTTCAATTGGTGGAGGGAGACTTTGTTGTATATTTAGCTGAATGTCCTGTAAATTCTGATAGTCGTTTGAATTGTGTTTTGTATATGGTGAAACTTTTTGAAAGTTGCTAGTATTATAATATTGTCTTGGTGAATTTTTTTGGTAGGCACTTGGTGAGAAGAACTTTTGATTTGCGGAAAACGGTGATGATGATGATTTTTTAATGTCGTCATGGATATTTGGACTAGATTTATTCATTAATGGTGATGTATAATTCACAGATTTCATTCTAAGTGATTCCTCCTTGTCTAGACTAGGAGAAGATTTGGCTGGAGACAGATGTTGATTGTAACCATGGTTACTATCATATTTATTTGGCAAAATTTGTTTTTGTTGAGACAAATCTGCCATAGTTGGCCATTCTTTTACTTTTGTAGTAGGTGTTGTTGCTTGTTCCATTGGTAATTGATTATCTCTCTTGTCATCCTGTATAGTGCTGTCCACTTTCACTTCCTTACTGTCTGCTGTATGATACGAGTGGATGCTTGCGTCTGTTGATGAACTTACTGATGGTGTTTTATCTTGCCTGCGATTTCTTGAACCACTAAAATGATAAAGGAAATTTGATTATAATCTTGGTAAATTATAACTGTATAATTTAACTGCACATTGATAAATATTATGAAATTTATTTAACATCAAGAACTACGCTATTACCAGGGTAAACTGAAGTACATGTACTATCTACATAACCTTGAAATAATAACGTTTTACCACCATCTGCATAAATTATAACAACTGCACCAATCATAATGTTTATATAATATATTGGATGCAACATGCACATTTTAATAACCAAAAACCAACAGACCATTGCCTGTAATATCTCATTAAATACATGTAAATATTGATATAATGTTTGAAAAAGGTGATTAATACCTCTGAAATTTTATACAAATAATACAGGTGTTTGTTCATAAAAATCCTTTTTGTACTCTGTAAATCTCATTACCCAGTCAAATTTAACACCTATCATAGAAATTCAAAATGCCTTAAGTGAAATAATTAGATATTGCAAGAGTTCAAATGAATGTTAGAAATTTCTCAATTATAAGATTGTAAGTAGAAAAAATCTAAATGAATCTTTAGTTATGTTATAAAAAAATTCATAAACATTTACAGTTAGAAAAAAAATCATAAACAATTACAATATTTTTACTATAAGTAAAATACATTTACTACATAAATAATATGCCATTTCTTTCTTTGATCTCCCTATATTTCTTGGGTCTGTTTTACAATGTTTTCTTTCCTATTCTTTTCTAGAAGAATATTATATTTTAAACCTTGTCATCTTTTGCAAATTATCCTTTGAAAATTTTCATCCATTTTTTTAGCCAATGAAGAATAATATACTGTAGCCAGAATAGTTAATAATCTCTTCTTCAATCCAATGCCAATTGATAATTATTCGTTCCAACTTGCAATGTGACATGCTTACCCTTCAGGAGCACCTGGTTTTTAATGAGAGTTCACATTTTCTGTGCTGTCTTGTTCTAGTTTTGTTTAGTTTATTATAAATTATTTTATTCTTTAAGTTGTGGCATTTGTTTTTTTGTTCCATTCTCCTGACTATGTCTTAAATTTTCCTTTCACTTCAAATTTGTGGACTTTGTTGTTGTTTCTGTATTCTTTTGCCAATATTCATAAATATGTATGTGAAAACTTGAAACCAGTAATATTTAGAAAATATTTGTTTGTTTGTTTAGTTGGGGTTTTATGCCGTTTTCAGCACATTTGGCTATTTCGCGGCGGCCAGTTTTTATTGGTGGAGGAAGCTGGAGTACCCGGAGAGAACCACCGACCTTCGGTAGGTAAATTGGCAATCCTTGTCAATTTTAGATCGGAGTCAAATACACCCTGCCACAGGTGAGAATCGAACTCTCAACCTCATTGTTGACAGGCTAGTGATCATTAGTAGTCATGATTTAAAGAAGATGAACATTACTACAATTTTAGAGTGGGTACAAATGTTCCTGTAAGTACACACCACAAAACTTTTTTCTTCTACTCCCACTCATAAAAGAGGACTTCAATTCATAATTCTATATGCAAATGACATACATACCATAAAAACATACAAGTTTGTGCATGGTTGACATTTCATTAAATATTTCATTACTGTTTAAAATTATATTAATTTAAATTATATTATGACACAAATGACATATCAGTTGCTAATGAGAAATCCGCTTTACATGCTTCATGTTTATAAAATGTTATCATTATCCTCCTCGAATTCATTTTTTAGATTTGTATAAAAGAAAATAGTCCACCAGCAAGGTATATGTACTTTAATCTTTAACTGTAAACTTTTATACAGATATTTAACATAACTATGTAAATTTTATGTGCTAAATGAAGAAATTACTAACCTTGTGTGTAAATATTTAATATGTCTTATATCCAAAGACATGGTATTGATTATACACAGTAAAACAAGTTACATAATATTATAGTGACAGACAGAAACCTACGTAGGTTTTTGACAGTGATGTATAAATTATTAATAAAGGTATCAGCCAGGGAGACCCACTGTCCCATTTACTGTTGTAAACACGGCTTGGTCTATATAAATTGAGGTTTTCAGTGTACACCATACAAACAAAATTATTTCCATCATATTAACTCTTCATTTTATTATATATTAATAAATATTCCTTTCAATCTAAATGTTATAGTACATTATATTTTTATATTATTTTTATTATTAGACAAGGTAAATTGTCCATAATAAAGTCTTGATCAAGGTTCTATAAGGATATTAACTTTTAAATAAACTTCATCCCAAATTCCCCTTATCTATGGACTTTTTGTTAAACCTGTTGCATAAAGCAGTTTTTGTATATCATTTATAGTGTATATAAAAAAAATTCCATGAGTCTATTCCATCTGTTCTCCTGTTAAAAGGTGTCATTTCTATCAAATAAAACAAACAATTGCCACCATAATTTAGCTAATTTCCGCCCTATTTGATTGTTTCCCCTAGGTATGTAAATGTGACACCTGCAAATTGAGATAAATAATTATACTTTATCCCCCTCCTAGTTCAGGAATGTATATCATGACTGACAATCTGATATCAGAAGTTGATACAAGTGAGATGTTATCGATGAATACCCTCACAGATATAAAGAAAACAAAAGTTTATATATAATTAGAAAAAAATACAAATTTGTACAAAAGAAACAGTTATATAACAATCTAACATTCATATGTCTAGAAATGACTTTTACAAATTATACCTTTAATGAAAGTTATATATCTTGATATAGGTAAGCTGACATTTGATCTATGTATATCAATTCAATAGCCAAAAGTTTCTTTTTTCATTTGTTTTGCATCAACCTTGTGGTAAATTTGATTCTAAGCAAAGAAACATAATAAAAAATTTCAGTATTCTTATTGTATTTTCCTAAATTTCTAAAATCTGAAAAAGACATCTCCAAATACCTTGAATCATACTTTTTGTAGTCTAGATTGATATATATGTATGATGAAAACAGTATTCCTTTCATGTTATAAACATTTGTATATAAACCCATGGGTTATGTAATGTTTGTATATTTTAAATCTGTCAAATACCAAAGAAAAATACATACTACCAAATATTTTGAAATCAACTAATAAAAGCTATCAAATCACAGACCCATAAATAAACAGTGTAAATACTTATCGATTTTCTAGACTTAAATATTTCCTGATCTTGAGACCAGATTGAGATTTTTTTTTTAGTGAAATCTTACATACTTTGATATAAACCCAAAGTAAACGAAAACATCTAATGCTTTTAATGGTTCATTACAACATTGGATAACATATGTTATGGTGAGCAAAGTATGGTATATTTTCTACTTTAAGAAATATTTATAATCCCACTTCAATAAAGAAATGTTAAAATGAATGTGATGTATGTTTTTAAGGTATTGTATAATATATGTTACAAAAATTGAAACATTAGCACTTAATTTATGACCTAATTTGTAAAGCATAACCTTTTTTTTAACACAGCGCAAATATACAGTTGGATTAGTTGCCCTTTTCTTCAATGATGTCTCATTTTGTTCTAAAATTGCCATAACTTTTTTAAAATTAAAATTTCTAAATCTTATAAAAATTTGATCAAATCAACTAGTTAAATCATTTACTGCCTGTCTGATAATCTGTGAGCTGGAACGAAGGATGTTTAGGGACCCAGTATAAACCTGATACTCCAGAAGACGAATGTTTATGAACTGATCTCGCAATCATTGAGAGATCGATGATAAGTATGTTTTGGGGCTGACCTCTCATTACAATTATTTATCCTAAATGAGGGATATTAACTAAATACCTGGCTCACTTTTTTAACCCTAGATGTTATCATATACTACATGTAAGTACTAAATATGATTGTTTTTGCACATGCGTAACAACCCATATTTGCACACCCCAGGCCAATAAGGAATTATTTATATGATATTCGTATGAATCCTGCGTGATATGGCCATATCAGACCAGATGCGTTTGGACATGCGTACTTCTGCAGTATATGATAAACACATTAATACAAGCCCCCCAGATTGATATGGGAGTCTCAGGATTATTTCGGTCCAATATGGATTTGGTCATGTATTAAATAATCAATAAGTCTTTCCACACTCTGAAGGATGTTTCCATTCTATCTTGTATTTATTCTTCAATGGAAAATCTGAATACTTGGCACTCATATTTCAATAATAATAGACAATAATATATTTTTTATTTTTATATATGAGATTTCTTCAAAATGTCAGTTCCCAAATAACAAAAGTAAATCTTTTTCTGAACTTCAAGTTACAGTCTGTACTACATGAAGAGTGGTGACTAGATACTACTTGGTTCTTTATAAACTATTAGGTAATAATATATTTAACAACCATTTTATTCCTAGGACACTTCAGATCAAAGTTTTATTAGAGAAACTTGGCAGTTCAACATATTGTATCTTAACCCTGATTGACTTTTAATATAAATGTACTCTATTGATAAAACCACATACCGTATAATTTTATTCTTGTTGGCATAAATTATTTACATAGCGGAAATAAACAATTTTCCCTCCATAATTGTCAATTTTTTCAAAATTCCACTCACTGTTGTTCTTTGTACTTGATGAACTTTCCTCCCACATTTACTGTGACATATATAAATGTGGTTATTTTATTGTACGAGAAGTTCATTAGATTTATAATTAATCGGTAGGTTCTAAGTAACCCTATAATCCGGTTCGCACCATGTAACTTCTGTACTTCCCCTAAAGGCTTTATTATATTGGAACATATTATTGAAATATTTGTCTCGGTTCTATTGTATGCTTTACTATAGCAAAATCTTAACTTAACTAACTAGATTTATTTGTTTGTTTTATTGATGTTTTTAATTGGCTATATGGTGGCACCCTGTGAAGTTTTTATTTAATGGCAATGGAAGCCAAAGTAATCAGAGAAAACCTTCCGCAAACCTTACCAATAAAGGACAAAAAAACAGATATGAGCAAACAGGGGTCAGCTGATTTTCAGTGTTCAATAATGCAAGAGTACAGATGTTAAGGTGTTCTAATTATGAATGATTAGAAAATTTCATTTAACTATATTCTGTAAATCTAAATGTCTCAGAAAAGAGATCCTACCTGAAATTTCATCCAAATCTCATTATGTCACTGAGGTCAAAGTTATCATCAAACATTAAGTGAAAAATTATAGGAGATTGAAAATGAAATTTTTAAAAGATTGTCCTGTGTTCAAGACTGTACAGTAGCCTTCTTCTATAGTTTTTGAATATTTTCTCATTAATCATTTTAAGATATTAAACAAAGTTCCTGTTATGACAGTTTTAGCCATTTTTTGACAATAAATATTGGAATTCAGGTTTAAGAGGAATATATGTTTGACATATAAATATAGGCTTATTTCCTTCCTAGGAAATGATCTGACCACAGCCTGACCACTATATTGTGAATCTGTTATCAATATAAACCCCACCCTTCTACTTATTTGTACATACATACACTCTTTCACTCTTGTTTGAAAACAAATACCTTATGAAGTTCAAATTAAGATTTTAAATAAAGTTTTCATATGTATTTTCTTTGAAACTGATAAATATTGAAGAATGAATAAAACAAAATGCTTTCCTGATCTGCATTTCTTACCTGACTGTACCTGTGACAACAGCTTGCAGATTTCATCCTTCGGTCAATAATTTTATCGTCAATAATATATACATCACATGTAAGTCAATTAATTAGCGAATGAATATTTATCAAGATGTCACTAACAGACAAATCAGCTTCCCAATATTCACCAACATAGAAATCCACCGCAATTATCATTCTATGAACAGTGGGAATTATCTGAATTAATATTACCCTCTGAAGAATATATTAACGTCCATAAAGGTGAACGCTATTATAGGTTCATTATTTTATGTCCGGTGAAATTGGCAGCTTAACTTTTTATGCCGATTTCAAACTTCTCAACCAATCACTGAATTGAAAATTAAATACAAAGAGCTTTTAACCCTCAAGCTACAATTTTATTATTTAAAAGCATGTTACACGATATTATAAGATCAAAACTATAAATATGGAAGGCTTAAATATAACAATTCAAATATTAAATTGTGGGGCAAACCTAGTTATCAGAGTATATAAAATGATTGAATATTCTGATATATTCTATTCAAACAAAGACTTATGGAATATTTAATATTTTGATTCTTTTCAGGTGATAACATATTTACAATGATAAAACTGCTCCAATTCTTTTTTAAAATGCTTACAATGGATTATATTGAATTCTAGAATGGGAAGAAATATTCTGAAACTTAACTTTAACCGATTATGTAACCCCGATAGAGACCAGAAAACCAAAATTTTACTGATTAAATATTTACTAGGCCACAAAATAACTAGATTCAATCTTGTATGGGAACAAACTGCAGAGCCTTTGTCAAAACTAGTGTATCTTGGCAAAATCAGAATTCAGTCTAATTGATCTTTACAAAATAACTTTAAATAAATCTCAAATTAAATTACACAAATATTTTGAAGATAAGTGTTAAGACAAATTATATACAATGACTATGTTTGTTACCCAGTATTGTAGTTATCTGCAACAAGCACCTGCATCACTGTATTCTCTAATTTATCTATTTTTTCTATCAGACCCACCAAGGTGTTAGGGAATAGATATACCACTCAGCAATTTCAACTTCATTTACCTTAAAGGATAACTAGATAGAACACCAGAAAAGGCAGTAATTCGGCCTGCGTCTTAATGAGGATTAAATAGTTGCACACTGGTGCTTTATTTTTCTTATAATAATATAAATGTTTCAAAATTCGAACCATTTTGACAAAAAGTTGTATGTTGCTTATTCTAAGATGTCTTAACATGGGAAAAAATAAAATAAACTTATTAAACAGGAATGCTAGCTTCATTACCTAAAACAATATAATCAAGTATTCCACTAGCATATAAGCAGAAATTCCTTATTTTGTACATGTTAAGTAACAGAAACTTACACAAATGTATTTCTTAATTACCCAGAAAAAAATATAAAAAATTAATTAACTGTACCTTAACCCAACAGGTTCAGCCACCAAGTAGAACCAGAACATTTCCCTAACATTAGCCAATGAACTTTCAAATAGTGAAAGTATGTCCTTCAATTAAGACTAATAAACCTACTACTTATAAATTTTCATAAATACACCAGTATTTTGACTTGTGTCAAAATTGTCAATAAAAACACACTGTACTAACAGTGACTGGGCACAAGAATTAAGCCATAGTCCATCACTCTATACAATCATAGACCAATTAGTCAAGCACCTGCCAAAATATCACTCTTCCATTCAAATAACTTCTACCAATCAACAATTATCACACGACAGAAAAATGTCAACCATTTAGTATTAATAGTGGGTAGATTTACACCTGAGAATGACATTGACCAAAGGATATTGTATCTGTGGTTAGAGGTAGTTATTGAGTTGTAACAGTATTGATGCTTGTATTGAAAGTCAGTGACAATAACTCGATTGCATTCCTTTTTCAGTGATATGCTATACTGATATATTACACCAACTGCTAAGTCCTTCAACATCAAAGACAAGGTGTTAACAAACAGTGACAAACATAATGCTAGAATATTAATTACTGTAATATTGGAATTTCCAAACATCAATATTTACCTTGCTGATTAAAAGGAATGAATACAAATTTCACAAATAAACATGCCAAGTTTCCAAGAACCAAAACTTAGACAGTATGCAATGAATTATTACTTAAGTACATATAAGGACACTCAAGCTGCTGTTAACAGCTGACAAGTTGAACTGTCAGTTTGTTTAAAACAAAGTCAAAGACTTATCAAATTAATAACATTCCAACTGATTTTGTGTTACAAAATAACATAAGCTAAATCTAATGTTAAAAAGTCATGGACTCATTTTAACTTAAAGATTTAGTTACACTTTAAGAATTCTGCACAGTGTCTTCATAAAAGGTAAAGCATTCTTTGATCACCTAATTACCAGATCAATTTACAGAGCACCTGTCTTGAAATGTACAGTTTCAACACTTCACTATCTGTATGACCAGTACAAGCTCAGCCTTTAGAACTGCACTCTAATTAAACATTCTTATCAATAGGTAAGTGCAAGTAGACATGCAATAAGTTGTGCAGTTTATTTACTACAAATATTTTGTTCACTTTAAGACTATTATCTCTATAACTGAATCTTGAAATCCACATATTGACGCACTGAACATATTGTAAACTGCACTAGTAATTAAAATATTTGTTATATCTTGTTTATTTACTTATTATAGTATATATCTTCATAATCATATTTATTATGCCATATACATGTAAACTTCAAACTCCAAATCAAAGATTTGTCAATCTCCATCTGCATTTTAGGCTTAATATTAAGAGACTATAGTAATGTAAAAGAAACAAGAGATTGCTACAGTAGAGAAATGTCCCCTGCCAATATGTATAGACTTGTGCAACAGGGACATAGATTGTTGCAGTACCCCCGCCCCCCCCCCCCCCCCCCCCCCCAAATGGTCAAAGTCCCATAACTAGCTAAAAATTGTCAAATCAAAATGGCGATATGATATGATCAACTACATATGATGGCAAACAATCTTTTAAAGCTTGAAAGTTTCGGTCAAATAATTTTAGAGCTCGCATTTGAGGTGGGGCAATTATACTTAACTTTTTTTTATTTCTCCAGGACACTGACCCATTTTTTCCCCCAATTTAATATGTAGTAAACAATTTAGGAGTAATGAGTTATCTTAACCCATTGATTAGAAGAAGAGCTATGTTTAATTTCAATCTCGATAGGATTAAGTTTTTCTGACCATCAACAGCAATTTATATGGCTGCATTCAAAATCCATCTAAACAAACTTGAACGTCTGTATCACAATATAAAAAATGCTGCAAATAAAGTTAAATAATTTAACTATTTTTCCTAGTCTACACCAAAAACTGAAAATATGGGAAGATTTTTCTTTCACAACCCCTGCAAGGAAAACCACATCTGTCCTTCAAAGAAAGTCAGAGTATTAATGTGTTGTTTTTGTCCAAGTTAATCTCAGTAAAGTCACAAATAAACTTGAACTTCTTATATTACTGATAGCAGTAGATGCAAAATTAAGCCATAAACAATAGGTTGTGTATTTGCTGAAGTATATCTGAAGTTCACTTTGTGGTTTGACTTATTACCTGATATCACAAGTTAATACCTTTATTACACCTCTGGTGATAACTTAATGGGCTAGCTATTGACACACATAAATTAAAAATCCCTGGCCAGCAGTGACTGTTGACAAATTACAATGAGTAAATCCTCCGACCTTTTGTTAAACTCGCACAGAAAAGAAAATTTCTTATACAACTTTGTGTGTAAGAGGACAATATTGAAATAATTCAAACAACTGAAGGTAACATTCAGGGCATCTATATACATTCCAGAAATTCCTGAAAGGGTTATATCCTGTAAAAAAGCCTTCACAATTCCCTTTTAATCCTAAACCTGACATAAATGCTATTTATTAAGAAAACTACTCAGTATCCTCTAGAGTAAAGAAATAACATTAATTCATGACATAAAAATTTGACAATATATACCTAAACAAACAATTCCAAGATTATTTATTTATATTCAAGCTAGGCTGATCTCTTAACTAGTTGAATAAAATGTCTAGGGATTTTGTAAGCTTTATAAAAAGCCATCACAATCTGACAAAGTTGTCCAATTTTATACAATTAAATCTATCACATATGTCCGTAGTGTAACATCCTATGTATGATATTTAATGGAGTTGACTGTCCTATTTATTGACACTACAGCCACATTAACCTCACTTGATAAAATCTCTTGTGAAAAATTAAAATGACCAACATTATTTCTTAATAAGTCAATTATATTTATGTTAAAAAAAGCAATACTTTAGATGCAAAATTCCTTCTCAAGTATGTGGTTTTATGCCGCCTTCAGAACAAAGTTTCTATATTGTAGCTGCCAATTATTACTGTAAAAGGAAGCTGGAGTAATAGAGAATCAACAAAATGGATAACAGGAAAGGTCAACAAAAACATACCAATCAATCAAAGCAACCCATTAACTGACAAAACGCCATACAAAAAATAACATAAAGTAGTACAAAACACAAACATGAACACAACAGAGAGTAAGTATAGTCTGATTTGGTACAGACACTGAATAGTAGTGGGGTTAAACCGGTTTTATTGGAATCCAACCCCCCCCCCCCTTCTTATCAATCCTGACACTCTGGTGTATACAACACACTAAAAAAACCAATACAGTATGATTACCAACAAGGTGACCGCTTGCGAGAACTGGACGGTACATAATTTAGATAGCAGCTACCATCCTCCGGAAAACTGGCAATTCGTGTCAATTGAAATCAAAGTCAAAAACAAATTGTCAGGAACTGAATTCAAAGTCACAACTTTAGTGTTGACAGGCCCAGTGATTGTTATAAGTTAAGATGAACTACAAGACAAGTTAAGGAAAATTCTCTATATTTTACAAAAAAAAACATATTACTCAATGAGCAGGAGCAAACTTTGGCTTATATTATCTGTAAGGAGAAAGTGATTTTTTGAAGGCCTAATACGAAAACTTATCTCAATTTGAAAAAAAAACTCTGAATTGAAGATCATATCATATTATTTAAAGGTACTCTACCTTTCTTATAAACATTACAAACCATGGGTCTCCTTTATATCACATTTTGTATTAATTAGTCCAAAATCATCACTAATGGATCCTACAGTCAACATATTAATCAACTGAATTCCATAGATTTTCTACTGACAGTGCAACTATACATTGGACATCTAAATAAGATTACAAGGTATAAAATTTACCTTGATTTTTACCTGAGTTATACCTGTAGGCTGAACAGCTGTCGAGATTTATTTGTTGTCTTTTCCATGTTATTACCAGAAAAGTGGCTTTATTACTACATACAATCTCTGTTAATATTTGTTTATTTTTAGAATTAAAGAAAATACAAAGGTGGTTTGTGCCAATGTTTGCCAAAAATGTTAAACCAAATTGAATTTTCCTAAATATAGCCCTAAACACAGCTGACAAGTATCAAATATATTTTTAAATCTGTATTGCTCAAAAATCTGGATCAAGTAGGATATACATGTAATTTGTTAATTAGTGTCTACACTAGAACTTAATTATTAATGGGCAAAATCTAGAATGAGAAAATATAGCATTATTTCCAGAATTATAATGAGAGATAAAATTGGTTACAAACTTGTTAATTATAGCCAACCTTGACAAATTGCAATTTTGGTTTACACAAGTATTTTACCTTTTTAAATGTTTTAACATGAAAGGACACATTGGATAAATTCTGATAAGACTTCCATTTAAATCCTCCTTCATGTATTACTTATTCCATTATTCAAGGGGACGTAAAAAAGGAAACATATCCTGTTGTTTCATTATAAATTTCACCATAAATTTGTTAAAAATAAAAACGTTATAAAAAATTTATTCATGTCTACTTTTATGTAAAAGAATTTGGTAAGGAAATAATTACAAATTCCCCTTGTCATGAATCTCTTGTTCAAATGAATATTGCATAATTTTGCCTCAATATGATTCATACAAGGCTATCAAGGATCGTAACAAGATCAAGTATATGTAAAATGTAATTTGTCTTCTAATCAATGCAGTTTGGTTTACAGCCATTTAAAACTATTCCTATAGACAATTAAAATGCAAATTTATGGAAAAAAGTTTTAAGCAAGATTTGAGGAGTAAACTAAATCAAGACTTGAAATCATTACTACTAAATTTATGAAAAATGTTTATTTTGAAAAAGGGATAGATTTACTGTTGACAGAATGCATTTTAAAAACTGCAAATTTTTGCAAAACTTTTTTTTCAATTAAAGTTCTAATGAACTGTTGACATTTCACTTTAATGAATTATCTGATTATGTTTATCAGTAAAAGGAATAAATATTACACACTAACATGCAAAAATCTCCGATCAAGTTTTAAATTTTGATAAAAGTACAAGAATTTTTATTGTTTTTATTTTTCTCCTTCAATAATCAATAAGGTTTAATTTACATAAATGTTATGATTTCAAACACTTCATTTACCCTTCAACTCAAGTAATTCAACTGATGACCGATTTTGACAACTTATAATTAAAATAGTTAATGAAATTATTCAACTGAATTTATATTAAAGCAGTACCTTCTGCCTTGTTTAATAACCAATGACTGTTCACTGAATTTTGTCATGTCCACCTTAGTTAAATAATTATCTGCTCTTAGAACATTATAATATCTGGAATGTTTCATACACTATAGATTTTTTGACTAGATGGTGTCTAACTCTGCATGATTATATTAAATATAAAATTAACGGCATGCTCAATTCACAAAAAGAGAGATTTTGGATAAACTCCCAAACTGATAAGTTCCTGTTTTTATGCTAAAAGATCTTTCACGAGAAAATTTAAAACAAATATAGCAAAATACACTAAGTTCCAGAGTGATATATTATGGTTGTAAACAACAGGACATAGGATACAAAATACTTTTAACATACCTGTAAATGACTCTATGTTTTCCTGTAAATAATAGCCATACATGTCAATAAAGTTAGGACCACAAAGACATGCCAAATACCACATTCCTCCCCACAGGAAATATCACCAGTTAAATGTGGATCTTTTTGTTCATCCATTTCAACATACAGACATTTATTATCATTTAAACTTAATCCCACAGTTAAATTGTCCAAACACGAAATAAAATGGTACAAAAATGAAACAAACATATTTATTTAACCAAAGACCTTTAACTTAGAATACATAATTTTTCAAATACCTTATATTTTATACAGAAAGAAAAACAATTTTGTTTGCTTATTTTGATCTTGGTTTACCTTTCATAGTTGATACCACCATTTAATCGATTTGGTTTTTTTTCTGGAAATTTTTTAAAGGATTAAAGGAAATTTTCCAGGAATATTATGTGTATGAAAACCTTCATCACTTAACATTTTAAGAAATCATCTTTAGGGGCAAAGAAATTGTACAGAAACACAAAACATAAAACACAACACTAAAACTAAAACCTGGGAGTGTCAAATTCCATACAAACAGGAAGTGATGTGTTCAGAACTAGAGAATACTAGTCAAATGTTACTAGTTGCATTGCTCAGCAGTCAAATCCTTAAGTAATCATACATAATCCATAATTCAGCCAAGATTTCTGTTAGCTGTTATATCCAACACGTTTGTGTCTATTGCATGCAAAGGGAGCTAATGCACCTGAATATTGCAGCACAATTAATTAAACCACAGGCTGTCCATCCTAGAGAGCAACACGTTTGGTTGCTATTTATTTACCTACATACAAACTCCTCTGTTTTTCATACTCTTTAATATATGTGTATTTGATATAAAGGTATTTTATATTTTCTTGACACAATGGTATTTTCATAACAAGGTGTGATACAGTTACATATTTGAGGATATTAGAAAGATACAGTATCTTCTTTACTGGATATCAGGTGACAAATAACAATTTGACAAGACATCTTCTAAAATATGAACTTTACATCAAGACTGGATTTTGATTTTTACAAATATTAAGCTATCATTAAATCTGTTTTTGATTCAATGACTGCAAAGTTTTGAAAATTTGGAAATTTATATGTCATCTTAAAATATTATCTTACAAAACGACTTTCAGCTAAAACATGAATTATTCTTTTTAATTCAAATTGTTTCTCACCATACAATGTCTCTATACCATACTTTGGACTTTGTCAAATAAATTTCAAAAAGCTGATTATCTTCTTTTTATCAATGTAAATTTTTCACTGTCAAAATCATTATAAATATCAGGTATTAAGTTTGATAAGATAATTTATATTTGACCAGAGGTGATTTTTGTCCCTTATGAAAATACATACTGTTATACTGTCAAAACAAAAGGCCAGAAAATGACACAAGGATCGTTTTGTCACCTAGATAGATATCTGATTGTCCTTAAGCTATAAGCAATATTCACCACAAACTTTTTTTCTTTAATCTGACAATATTTTTTTTCTGATGTTTATCATATCAGAGAAGGTGGAATCCAAATTAATGATAGAATACATTTCTTCAGGTCATATCACAATGTAAGGGGAGTTAATTCAAGTAACTTCAATACCTAAGGAAATTCATTTCTGATCTTCTGACCAAAATTTGAAAAAATTCAACACCATTTATGTATACAGTAAAATAACATTTTTATAGTCTCTGATATATCACCTAACCAACATTCCCAAATCTCCTGACTTTCAGATTGAATGTATGATTTAAGAAACATTCCCAACATTAAAACTTTCGAAAGAAAAAAAAAGAGATATTTAAAATCTAAACATCAGTATTTCTCTCACCTCAAAAGCAGATAACTCACAGAGAAACTTTAGACATACAGAAGACATTAATAATAAGTTGTTCACAAAGTCGAATAATTTTAACAATGTTGGTGTCTCAATCTATGGTGCATCATATCATCCAACTGCCTATTCTTTAGAAATTCAATGCTCTTATTTACCTTTTTTTATGTTTCAAAATAATTTTTAATCTTAAAGTAGAAAAATACTCCCATGACTTTTGTGAAAAATATCTAGATTTTCATACCTTTTAATTCAATACTATTTTCTTTATTAATATATTTCAAAATAATTTCATTCATCAACTTTTATTATATTGGAGTTCTTATCTCTAAAAATAAGAAAATGCTTCCATTTCTCCCTGGAAGATATCAAGATATTCTTTCCTTAAATGACAATAAAATTCCAATAAACTGAAACCAATAAAGATATATATTCATAATTTTTATATTAAAGTTTTTATTAGTATTATAAGAAAATTTTATCCTGATATTTCAAAATCAATGATGAAAAAAGAATGGTCTAAGTGACATTAGATAAGACTTCAGTACTGTATCATTTAATCAATTAATATAACGTATTGATAAAATCATAATTTCAAACACACTTAGTTAACCTTTATAAATCATTATAGCACCCATAAAATATTCATAAAAATTTATATGATTATCAGCATAATTTAATCATTTAAGTTCATTTTAAGATTTTATTATACAATTTTTGGTATACAAAAAGATGTTTTAGTAATAAATGTATAAAATGGTTTTGATCAAAGTTGTATTACATTCACTTTTTGTAATATTTCATGACACTGTAAAAAATCTAAAAAACATTTAAATATACAATTTTTGAAAAAGAAAGCATAAAAATATTTTACACATTAAATTTCATGATAAATAGAAAAAGTTGACATTTAAATTCAGAGGTCATTTTTTATTCTATCATGCTAACTTTATCAGTCACTTGCAAGGAATTTGAAAGTTTTATTTAAACTAACCTAATGATAAACTTTGGTCGCATTATGTAAATACTCTGGTGGCTACAAATCTTTTGTACACAATAAATTTGGCATTACCGGTAAATAATATTTGACGTGTGGTTCCTTACTCATACGCCAAGGTAGCAAATATGTTATATAACAACCACGTAAAAACATACGTGACATGCACAAAACATCTGTCTGAAAAACAGGAAAAAAACCTTGCCAAATTCAAATATTTACATATTTTAAGAATAACAAACCTTAACACTAACTGATATGTATGACAAACCGCATAGGTCAACAATAAAAATAGAAGCAGAAAGGAATAGAACCTATGACTGCTGATAATCCCACTTGAAACTTGTTTTTTTTTATGTTATTTAACTGAAATATATTAAGTCATAGTGAATCTTTGAAAATGAAAGTAAATATAAAAAATATATATTGAAAGTTCAACTATAATAATATCTATCAGTTCAATAATATGCAAAATCGTGAACAGGAGAACATATGTATATACCTGTCCATAATTCCTCAAATTCTTTGTATTTCTAATATCAATGTGTATTGTCAATTCATATCTTTAAGGCAGTATTCTTAATTATTAGTACTAGTATGTTAAATATTTCAACATATGATATCAAACCAAAATAGTAAATGGTGAGATTTTGAAAGTTATCGAAGATGAATATTATGTGAGATTTCATAATTTTACCGAAAAAACCAAGACTTTTTGAGGTTGAAAACCTCCAGTGTGAGATTTCACATGTACGAATGTAGGATATAGTTTTGAATGATTTCAGGGCAGGACAATTAAACAAAAGCCACAAACACTATACTGTTACAAATGTTCTACAGTCCTCTGAGTATTAACAGCCAGATAAGACTTAAGTTGTTTTCCTTATTTTGTTTTTTAAGTGATTAAATGATTTACGACATATATATTTGGATTCCATCTTAGGAGATTTTAATATAAATACATTAATTTTTTACAGTTTCAGACATTCTTACCTGATAAATCAAGGTGTAAAATCCTAAACATAAAATTGTTATTAAATGTTACAAATTGTCATTAAGTATTAATTCCAATCCACATACACACACCTGACATAAGATTTCTACAATACATCTTACAGGTAAAACGGTTTAAATCACCGTTGTAACAATGAATATGATTGGCCAGTCATAGAGGTAATTACTTGTCCCGTTACATCATGACTGTGGTTAGAGGTTATATAGGTACATGACTATCAGGTAAAACTCACTAAAATCTACAGTATCATATACCTCTTATTATCCAATAATTATAATCTTGTAACTAATGAGCGAATTTACAAATTTGTATCTTTGAATATCTCAGTGTGATAGTCTGAGTTTAAGAGCTCTTCGGAGTTGATGTTTTTTATTTTGTTTGAACATAGGTGCTTTGTCTTAAATAACCCCATAAAGGTTGTTCTGAAGAAACCCAAAAATGAATGAAACCAAAGGCTCCCAAGAGTTTTTATATCACTTACATGCAACTTTAAGCAAAACTGATCATCCTGCTCATAACAAAAGCATTTATCATGACCTCATGAAAGAACTTATGAAACCAAGAAACCATTGTCATATTCTGTCATTACTGGTAATTTTAGACCGCTATCACAACTTTGGAAGGAGCATCTTCCAATGAACCATTTTATCATACCATGTACTGATTTATTTTTCCGTCCCCTGGACTTGGATCAAATATTACATTCATATCAGGACAAGAACTGAATATGAATCATGTTTTGTACTACATCAACACACTCTGCCAGATTTTTAACATACAAGCTCACAAGGTAGATGTGTGAGAGTATGCAGGAAGACATATCACCCCACCCGGATAAATTAGCCGATCAGTCTTTGCTTTTACTCCTAGATGCCTCGTGCCAATGGCAGTGAAGCAGCAAATAAAAATGTTTAATGTCTGATTTGATCCGGCCGGTGATCGAATCCATAACCTTCAAAACACGAGGCCAGAACGCTACCACAAGACCACTGAAACTCACTCACTCCTTGTTAATTAAGATCTAAGTCCATGACTGCTCCTTGGTCGAGCAGAACCTGGGCATTGTCATGTTAGAGATAAATAGTAGTTACAACAAACCACTTGACCACTCAGCCACTGTGACCTCAGAAAAATCAAAGATCTTAAACGAATGTTATGTATTATTTTCATTATTTACTTTTTCTTAAAACTTCGTTAAGTAAACCAAAGATTTTCTATTAAATCAATTTCCTTAAACCTTGTCAACCTTATTGTTTTGTATAATAAATAAAATAAAATCTAATTTTACTGAGTATTTTTGTACACACAGATCTAATATATATATACCATCTTGGTACAACCTTGTATGAAGCACTTCTTAAAGCAAATACAAATTCAACAAACATTCACAAGTACCTTTACAACAAAACGTACATTTTGTTCCATGTCTTTCTTAAAATTATTGACATCAAAGATCAAAGCTTGATTCAACTCAAACAAAAAGTTTAAATTTCTTTTAAATGGGACAAAACCTCTTTTAATTATGTTTTTTTCCAAGAGGATCATTTTCAAATTGGATAAAATTGTACAATATCAAACTGTTTAAAAGTTTATGATTGTCAGAATAAAGATTTCAAATTTACAGTTGAAGTGTAAAAAAAAATCCACAGAATCTTTCAATTTTTCTATTGCAAAATGATAATAGGATAATGAATTTACTTAGGTGTACTGTGTTTCATTTGATATGAAATCACAAGTTTTTTATCTTTTAAAGTGTATTCTAATTTTTCAGTCTTTAATGAGACAAATAAAGATCCTCACCCCAAATTTCTAGTAAATGACGGCATTTTAAACAAAAATTCCAAGAAATAGATCTCAACATGTCAGAATGGCTAAATACCATGAATTCTTAACACATTAATGAACAAATCCTAAATTTTTTAGGAAAAAAAAGGTTGATCTTTCCGCCAAATGATAGTTTCAGGAAATTCGAGTTTAAATATGCTTAAAATTTATTGTCCCTTAAAATCCTGCAACATTTGCAAAAAATTTCAGGTCCATGACCCTCAATCAATATCTTGGACCCGACACCTGCATCAATGCAAGTAATGAATTTAAAAATTCCCCATCAGCATAACTAAGTTCTAAACATGGCTGTAAATCAATATGAAAACAAATGGGGGAGTTAAATAGCGAAATATATTACTGTAAACAAAAAATGAAATGGGACAATAAACGTCAACTGATTTCCATAAAGGCTTATTTTATTCTGTAGACATATATATCATACGTAGTAAACTGTAATATATGGCCAACCAAAGTTTATTTGTATGGATGAATTCATCTCGTATACTATGATCTATTGGGTTTTTATGTCTCTTTCAGTGTTACTGCTTCTATATCATGGATGCCAGTTTTTATTGGGAAAGGAAGATGCAGTAGCTGGAAAGGTTCATAATCTCCAGGAGAAAAATCAGATCCAAGTTGGTTACACACCTTGTCACTTACGGATTTAACCTCACAACCTGAGTAATGACGGGTTAGCAGTTGTCATGCTGAAATACCTAGACAGACGCAGATACATGATTTGATGTTAGAGGGGTGCTGAAGTGCTGGTAATGATTGATATATCACCTAGCAGAGGGAGGCGAAAAATGTTTTGGACAATTTACGCTAAAATTCATATGAATTGTCAGAAACGTGGCTTTTTTTTAGATGGAGCATGCTGGGTGCAAGTGTGCCCTTGTCTGAAACCACACCTGCTGGACAACTCAGCCACCAAGCCCCCTCTTTGGATAAATCCAAAAATATTCAGAAATAAATGCAACTTTTCTATTCACATGAAACATGCAACTGAATGAGTATTGGTAGTAATAATCTACTAAGTACCAGAAGTGAATTACTTAATCTCAAATTATTGCAAGCTGATTCAACAAAATTTACAATAATTAAAGCATCCACAAATTTTACAATTTACAGCATATCAAACAAATTTTTTAATGCAAGTTTTTAATTCTTAAACAGTGTAAATTATGCTGATTCTAAGTTTCAAACACATGAAAACATAATACATACCAAATAACGAGAATTCCCTATCATTATGATACCAATTTACATAAAAGAAAAACTTATTACAGTTCATATATAGACTTTCTACTTAGATAGGAACAAAAACCTGCAATCTCAAACTTGGGAAATATGCAATTCTTTCAGATGCCACTTTGTATTTCTATTGTGGTTGAATGCTGAAGGTCACACAATGACCTTTACATAAAATCACTATATTCACCAAGCTCTATCTTTCAAATACAATAATGTCTTAAGATATGTATCCTTGTATCATTTCATCGCTTTGTATTATTGTATTATAAAAGGAATTTCAGTTTTGGAAGGATATAGGGTATGGGCATATCTAAGAATTTAAAAATACATTGCAACAGATTAAAAATGCCTTAGGACTGGTGTTGCCAGCAAACTACATCTCACTGGGTGACTACAAACAAATACTCATTCTAAAAGGTTCCTAGAATTTCAACAGAAATCATTGATACCGACACATACAGACGTACAGTATAACACATGGAAAAGTAGAAATTAGTGATAACCATTATATTTTTTGCGTAAAATTTTCTCAGACTTTGTGTTGTATCTCTTATTCATCAAAGTCCCCTTTACTCGTATGTATAAAAGGGAGATAACTTACTATTCCTCTTCCAAACTAGTTTCCTCCTTTTCCTCCAACTCAGTCTTTTCCTGACTGTTTTTCCTTTGTAAAGCACTATTACCCATAATGTCAGCTATCACAATTCAAATACATCATTTTTATTCCTTTACATCACTTTTTAATTCTCATTAAATTTTTTGATGTATCTAAAAACTTTACAGAAAATTCCATGAATATTTGAACGAGACATAAAACAAACGTCAGCCATATTATTGTCAAAACAATACGAACCAGTCAAGTGTGGTCAACACATAATTTTTGGCATAATAATACCGAGACGAATGCAATGATATCTCTCTGTGGTATGAACGTGTTGCAACACTTGAATAAACAACAAGGAAAGGTATACCCTATTGTCTTGCTCATTTCTAACAGTATAAGTATTTAAAATTACTTGGTACTATGTGACCTTAGTTAAAAAATCTCCAACAAAAATATGATAGTTGGATACAAATTTCCATTACAAGAGAAAACATGAACTATTTTTTACAATCCCTATGACTTTTTACACAAAATTTATTACTGTACCTAGATACAATGAAATGAAGGGATCACAGTCTGGCCTTCTTTTTTTGTATTAGGCCTGTTGTAAATTCTTCATCAGATGACCACCACAAATGAAAACGAAATGTATTCAAAGTATCAAAAACTGATTCAAATCATTATAACTTGTGTTACAATACTTATTTAAAAAGGCAAAATAAAATTCTATGTAGAAGGTAACACAATGCTGTAATAATGATTCTGCATGAAAATGAGATTTCAATCACTCTGCTATACAATAAAAGGGTTATTATTTCAATATTAAGGTTCACAATATTAATTCCACACTAAACGTCAAAGCATGTGTATTATTATTCTACTACAGACAATATTTATGCCAGAATCAAAATGTATTTTTTTAAATCTTTTTAATAATTTAAAATATATAGCATTGACTTTCCTTGCAATCTCCACCAATATTTTCATACCCCAGATAACTGTCTCAGACAAACATAAAAAATCAAAGTGTCAAAAGTTATTGAGCTGATAAATTTGATTTTATTTAAACAACACAGCTAAATAAAGACTCAAACTGTTAATGAAATTCTTGTCATATTTTAATCACAGCTTTTTAACTCCATAACGATAATAATTACAAGCTATTGTGATTCTATGGAGCATAAAATATATTAACAAAGGCAATCGGTATATATTGAGAGAATTGTCTCGACATAAAATGAGGTCTCTACTTCCGTGGTTACAATAAAACAATGCAAAAAACGTTAAAAAATTAAACAAATTATGAAGTTAGTATTGAATTTTACAAAAGACGAATATGACATCTTTTTCATTTCAAAAATGTTAGGTCTATTAAAAATTCAATGATGACTAGGCAAATTCAATGGTTTCTCCAAAACTCAATTACATTTCCAAACTTTTAAAGTGCAGTGTTTAGTAAACACACTGACAATTTTCTCTACCATCCCATTGTAAATAGATATATAAAAATAAGTTTCTGGGTCAAATACTAAATATAGTACTGTGAAAAAATACTTTGAATAGTTTAGTTGATTTTTTTCTAGTTGACTTATCTTGTTCATATCACTATACACTATACTTCTTTATAGTATGAGAATGTAAACTTATACAAAAATGTCTTTCACTGAAACCCATTTGAAATCTGGTATTAGACCACTTCACAATAGATACTATCATTTTTCCTTTTTATTTGTTTTAAAGTATTAAATATATATTTTATTTTAAAAGAAACATAAATGTAAAAATAAGAGTTATCTCCCCTTATTTGATGTATCTCCCTAAATATTGGAGTGGTCGGGTGTACTTACTTTGGAGTTATTTACTGTTATTGGGTCATTTAGATCTTGTATGGAGTATGTAGGACTTTTTCAGAGGTTTAAGGAATTTGATATAATTGCCCATTTTAAATACATATTTCAGACATCTGTAGTAGTAATATTATTGATATCACATATTACTACTTGGAGGAGATATCTTAAATTATTTTTGGAATATATGTTTCAAATTATTTTGTTTGATATGAAATTCACTTTCAGGAATATGGAATATTAATAGTAAACAAAAGCAGTCTGTTAAAATATTTTACTGACATCCTTGGATTGTTATTTGAGATAGGTTTTAAAGAATGATTTCTATTCTTTTTCAAATTTGAATTGTATTGCCATGAACAGAAGAACTATGCAATTTTTGGACTCATTGCAAGAGACTAATTCAAAGTGGAAGTGGCCATAAAATTTGAGATAGGAGAAATTTTGACATATCAGCAGTTCATGGAGATCTTGTAACTAACAAATTTATGCTATGAGACATCAGGTGGTTTGACATAAAAGAGTTTGAGAAAACACGCAAAATCTCCTAAGTATGTGGATTGGACGAAGATGTATGGACAGAGTGACTTCTAAAAATCTTAAAACTATGTTTGCACGGGGTACATAATAATTAAGCGATCAGCTTGCTCTGTATATGCATCATTATAAATTCACATACTAATAAGATCATTGGTAAAAGGGTTTGCAAAAAAAATCTAGAAAACTATTATTTTGACAATAATTCCTATTTCCAAGGGCAATAACTCTCACAATATAAATTTTCATTTAACTTCATTAAGATTCAACGCCAAAACTGAGGTTCAAACTGCAAAAAAAAATCGAAAATTTGAACTTGATCTGTAACTTATAAACCAAATATCAAATCAATATTTTCAAGCATCACGAAAAAAAGTGTAGAACACTGATTTTTTGCAAACCATAACTCTAAAAAAAATCTTCCGAAGGGAAAAAAATTCGTACTTGATCTGTACCTTGTCATGGTTAAACTATAAACCAATTATCAAAGCATGACACAGAAAGGTGTGGAAAACAGAATATTTGCATGGACCATAACTCTGCAAAAAATCATCAGACCGGAACAAACTTTGAACTTGATCTGTAACTTGTCATGATAAAACTATAAACCAAATATCAAATCAATGTCTTCAAGCATGACAAATAGTGCAGAAAACTGATTTGCCAGACTGACGGATGGACAGACAGACAGACAGACGGCGGAGTGCAAAACTAAAGTCCCCTATGGCTTTGCCGGTAGGAGACTAATAAAGACAAACCATGAGAAATTAACTCATAAAATACTGAAAATAATTATTTCAAATCCTTTTTTCCCTAAAACACACTGCACCATTAGAACTTTGTCAGAAATGAAATTCCATAATAGTGTTCAAATTACATGAATGAATATTGCATGTGTAAAATTACTTAAAATATCTGTCCTTTGTACCCAAGGAATCTTTGTCTTTGTTATACTGTACTGTAATCAACCATATTAACTTTCAAAGTTACTTAAAAAAGACTGTGAAGCTACATGTTATTTCACTTAATCTGATTCTTGTTTCTTTTAGGAAGTTGAAAATTAATGTGGGTGTAATTTTAAAATACAATGTAAAAATATTGTGTTACAATAAAGACCCAAGTATATATTTCTACAGGACAAACCACAAAATTATATTCCTCTTTACGATAACCATCTATTTGTTTGTAAGGTGGTCTATGTTTGACTGTAATTAGTGCACACAAACAGTTGCTAATTGAAGGGCAGATATATGACTGTTAGATGTATCCAGTAATCTTACGGTAATTTATAAACTTGCACATTTAATGCAATAAATTTTCTTTTATCTTATAACTTTGACATAATTTGCATCTTAGGCCACCCAATAGGAGGTTCGAACTGTGATTATTTCTTCTTGATTGACAGATTATTTCTTACAAGATGTTAAAAAAAAATTTGACACTTACTCATTCCTAATTACTTTTTTTGTTGCCTAAACTTACAAAATATAACCCTCAAATCAAGAATGCAAGCTGTTGGTCAATGAAAAAAACAAGGCTGGACACACTAAATATCTCGCCTGAGTATGCATTTGGACACAGGTTACATCGGTCTGAAAAAATTGTGATGATGCAAGTCACTCAAGTCTAGAATTGTGTTCAAGGTCAGGTGACAGGTCTCTTGTATCCACCAAGACCTATCTATAGACCAAAACATGGCTGGTCTACTTCTTAAATTTGCTGAGAAATGGACTTTATCAGGAAAATGTAATGGAAAGTCTCTCATGTGTTAAATTCACACCAATGTCTGGTACAGGTATCAGACTGGAATGTCCCCACCAAGAAATACTTTCAGACCAAATATAGTGGGTCTTGTATTACAGATGCCAAGAAATGGACTTAATCATGAAAATATGAAATGTTTATGAAGTCAACCAACCATTAAAACATGGCCAAAATCACAAGTATATGGCTGCATAGTTTATATCATGTGGTATCTGTGGACCAAAGATTTTAAGTGTAAGTATTATGTTTGCAAAGTTATTAAAGTTTTTAAAAAGTTTATGCCGTAATCAGCTGACTTGTATATTTCATTATGGTTTTTTAAAGATATATAGATTGTGTATAACCTCCTTGTATATAATTTGTTACATATATACTACATGTATTATTAAACCTACTGGAAACTCTCTATTCTTCTTGGTATTTGTCTTATAATATTGGAGGAATCTTTCTGTACAATGCTGTCATCCTGTATCCCTAACCTATTTCTTTCCCTCTCCTGAGCCTCTCTGGCTTTCTGTAGAAACGATGAAGACCTCAGAACTTTCACACTTGACTCTAACTTAGATGTTCCCCTGAAAAATATTTATAAATTTAACTTTAACTTCTTTATTAGCAAGGTTATTGAAACTGATACACCAAAACACTGGACTACAAAGCATCATTATCTTGAACGAAAACATGTTTGTTACAGTAAACAAAGTTTTGCTGCATGGAATATTCTGTTAAGGCAATATATGAATTAGTCAATGATACCAAAAGAGGAACTAGAGATAATGTGATGAAGTGTCACTATACTTGTAAAGTTCTATCATGATTTGGTCCATTTGAAACATATCATGTTTTGGTCGATTTGAAACACAATCTATTATATGTAACTGAATTATCTGTTAAGGCAACAACAAATGGAATAAAATGTTTTATTTCAAATTCAATTCATCAGTAAATTTTTTTTTAAAAATTCAATGGCGAAATCTGAAACAACGTTCTATCTACTGTAGACTGGTGCATGCTTTACGTGTGGGGGAGGGTAAGCAAATGGAAGTTATATATTTGGTATCTTAATCAATAGATAACTCTCTGTCACTATCAGAATTTCAAATTTTTTTCAAAAACCAAAATAAACCAAGATTTGTATTTTAACAATTGCTTATGATATACCAATGTTAAACGGTCACAACAAAAAGAACTTTCAATATTCCCCTGCAAAAGCATAATTTTACATTTCAAACTGAACTTTCCATGATTAATTAATGTCAAATATTACAATGTAATCAGCCGATTAAGGAACAACGCTAAGGAGGAATTGTACAAAGTTTTAAAACCTTTTGATGATTTAGAATTAAAGAAATTGATCGAGCCTAATCTCAACATCTACCAACGTTAGATCCTAATCAATCGTAAAAAGATTTTGGCAGAACACATGAGAACAAACAATACTAACATACCAAGCCACTGAAGTGAAAAATTCACTTTAATGTTATGAAGTTGTGTGCTAATAACATTTAATATAATATGTGACTTTTCTAGTATCAAAGCCGTGTTTAATCTCAGTGCAGATCAAGAGGTTTTACTCTATTTAAATAACTCAAACATTGTAAGAAAGACGCCATTATATACAAAGACGGTCAATTTTGCTAATCAGTAAGCAAGATGAAGTTTTTATATTTGTTTCCAATGTTAAATTACAATTGATAAAATATTGACAACGATGTTACAGACCACCTACCGAGAGAAAACGAGGTCATAATCAAAGTTTATTTACATAATTGTTTAATAGAAAGACTTTACAAGACAATTAATTTCTTTGCTCGAGACCACAAAGATGATTTAAATATCTATATGTTGAATTCCCCCCTATGTCTATGTACTCCTATGAACAATTATAACAAAGCAAATGCATGCACTAATAGGAGACAAATAATCACTTATCTCTAATCTTTAAAACTAGCTTGTGGTAATTTTAATTCAGCTTTTAATGTGATGAATGGGAGTTCAACAACTTATGTCATCCTGATACATACACACCTACTTTGCACATCTTAAACTTTGGTTGTTTATCTCAGTATCAACTTGAGGGTAAAACTGTAACTAGAGGCCTTCAGAAGCCTGTATCACTCACCTGGACTATGTTCATCTTTACTGGCAGCCTGGGACATCGAGTTCCAACTGGATCACTGACCAACTAAGGACTATTGCTGCCAAATATTTTTCCAAATGGCCCAGTGGTTTTAGACAAGATCTTTCATTAAATTTCCCATAGGGTACTATGTTTAACAATGTTCGGCTCTGGCGGCCATTTTGGATGGTGGACGGGGCCATTGGATACAATTCTAAAAGACCACCAAAGGCCCATTGCTGCTAAGTTCCAATTGGCTCAGTAAAGTTTCAGATTAGAAGAACTTTAAAGTAAATTTCCAGTGGTTTCAGATAAGAAAATCTTTAAGTAAATTTTCCATAGGGTACTATGTTAAAATATGTTTGGCTCTGGTGGCCATTTTGGGTTACGGTAGGGGTCACCAGATATAATTCTGAAAGAGGACTACATAAGGACCATTGCTGCTTGGTTTTCGTTCAATTGGCCAAGTGGTTTCAGACAAGAAGATCTTTAATTAAATTCCCCATAGGGTCATATGTTAAACTATGTTCGGCTCTGGTGGTCATCTTGGATGAGATGTGGGGTCATCGGATATACTTCTGAAAGAGGACTACCTAAGGACCATTGCTGCTTAGTGTTGTTCCAATTGGCAAGTGGTTTCAGAAAAGATGATCTTCAAGTAAATTTCCCAAAGGGTCCTATCTTAAACTATGCTCAGCTCTGGGAGCCATCATAGATGACGGGCCAGCTAGGTCATCGGATACAATTCTGAAAGAAGACCACCTAAGGACCATTGCTGCTTAGTGTTGTTCCAATTGGCAAGTGATTTCAGAAAAGATGATCTTTAAGTAAATTTCCCAAAGGGTCCTATCTTAAACTATGCTCGGCTCTGGGAGCCATCTTAGATGACGTTGCCAGCTAGGTCATCGGATACAATTCTGAAAGAAGACCACCTAAGGACCATTGCTCCAAGTTTTGTTCCAATTGGCCAAGTTGTTTCAGACAAGAAGATCTTTAATCAAATTCTCCATAGGGACCTATTTCAAACTTATTTTCTGCTGTGATGGCCATCTTGGATGACAGGCCGGGTCATCGGATACACTTAAAGACAACCACCTAAAGACCATTGCTGCTAAATTTTGTTCCAATTGGACTAATGGTTTCAGACAAGAAGACCTTTAAGTAAATTTCCCAAAGGGTCCTATGTGAAACTATGTTCGGCTCTGGTGGCCATCTTGGATGATGGCCTGGGTCATCGGATACAATTCTGAAAGAGGACCACCTAAGGACCATTGCGGCCAAGTTTTGTTCCAAGTGGCCCAGTGGTTGCAGAGGAGAAGATCTTAAAAGGAAAGTTTACGACGACGATGATGGACGATGGACACCAAGTGATGGCAATAGATAAAAAGGTCAGGGCCACTGAGTGAATATGACCAGATACTAGAATAATACATTAGATAGAAAAAAATTTAAAGCTTTAGGGTAGAACCCTAGTGACTGTGGTGACAAAAGTCAATGAAACATTTAAATTTCAAGAAACTTTAACAATCTTCAGTTTAACAAACCTTTACAAAATTTGGATGAATTATGCTCCTTGTTGAGAAAAATTCACTTAACTCATTGGTTGTTTTATTTGTGTGGCATATAAATTACAGACTAGGTAAATAAATCATTTAATCTAATTGATTTTTAACCTTTTTTTATTTACTGATGAGGTTAAAAAACATTATTTTTGGTATCTTATAATTTAACAATTGTGTTAGTAATTGGCCACAAACAAATTGACTTTTAGTTCTTTGGATTTCGCAGCTTTTGAATATTAAGAAAAAAAATTTTTAGCCGCTTCATTCTTCAACAAATTAAAAATAAAGTGTTAGCTTGCTTCTAATATTTAGTAAAAATAGGTGTTTTTCCATTTTTTGCAATAGTTAGAAAAATTTGTGTCGCACGTAAATTTGACCTTGCCTGAAAAAAACAAGTCCCCAAGAAGAAAAAATTGGCATATACAAGTTGCTTTCTGATTGAGGACAACTTTTACAGATATTTACAATTCATAAATACCTGTAGCTGCCAACCTTTTGATCAAGTAAGGCCACTAGGTAAAAAGTTAACAATTCATATAAAACAACTGTCAGTATTCTAACAGAAATGAACACATAGTGAGGTCCCCCGATATTTTATTAAGGTCCATCTTACCGAGGTTTTTACCTATGAAAGCAGGTGTGAATACAGCTGTGTTAGACTTACCTGATCAGATTCCAATACTCAGCATAATTAAAGCTATGAGACCGTCTTGGTGAATTACTTTGCTTCTCCTTAAAAGCCATTACTAAATAGTTTTATGTAATTATTCGATTTTTCTTAGTACAAAATCCACTTGCTTTCAGTTTACATCCAAACAATAAATTTTTTGCACATTGTCAAAAGAGCAAAGAATTTTTTCTGCACCAAAAGCACCCAACAATCATGATGATAAAGAATCGTGATGAGTTTTTGATTTAAGATCTTTTTCTGATTTTTTTTGGCATGAAGTAATCGTTACCCAATAACTTAATAGGTAGAACCACATGTCCGTTATCAAGATTTGACATCTACAGGTGTATTCTGCATCATTTGACTCTAATTAACTATCTTTTATGTAAATATAATTTTCTATGTATCCTTCTTCATATTATCTTATCATATCTATTATTATTTTAACATCATTAGTCTCCCAAAATTTACTTCATGATGTTGGACCTTTATATAGCTCATAAAATGGTTGTAAATAATGCAGAATATTCATTATTTTATAAATCCAATCAACAAAGAATGAATCCTTAGTTTTACACTAAAACAAAACTGTGACTCGTAAACTTTCAATTTCAGTGAAACAAGGTATGAAACCAAATTTCATAATCCATTAATATTATCCTTCAATGGTAGAAAATGTCCACTTCTTTGATAAACACGATCCTGCGAAAAGTTAAAAAGTTTTTCCACCTCCTATTACAAACAAATGCAATTTAAATATAAAAACTGTAGTCCATCTGACCTACTCTATATCGTTACAAAAAGTCTCTCTTGTCAACCTTTTAACTGAAAATTACACTCAAACTCTGATCATCTTCTGTATAGTTTAAAAAGAATCAAATGTCCGTCACCGAAACCTATCCATTCATTATAATAGCACGTCTGTAAGGTTTGAAACGCAACAATAGGAATTTATTTACACGAATTCACATGACCATAGAAATCATACTGTAATCTGGTTAAGCAAATCATTTTTTTAGTAAAAGTGTCAAGACTTTCTTTTGAAATAATTTTATTGGATTTTAAAATTGGTATTTGGTTATAATTAAAGCCCCTTTTATTAATTTTCGGACCCCCAATCAACGTTTATGTAAACATTTGTTTAGCATATAAATCCTATCAAAAGAAACATCTACCTACAGAATAGGGTCGTCAGTCGTAAGCATAGTCTCTGAATAAAACGTATTTGTTCAGATTAATAGGGCTGAAGAAATAGATTTTGAGATTGTAACAGAGAGGGTGTTTTACAAGACTTTTTTGTTTGTGTTTGTGTAAACAGGTCATTACAGTCGTAATAATGTAACAAAACATTTTGTATAGAACAAACATTTCACACTTTCTATAACTTTTGTTTTAACTTTACAGTCCATGATAATACTTTGTTAAAAGTTAACAATGAATTAATGGGACAAAAAACGCTGCATGCATTTTTATGAACAATATGTCGTAATAGCTGGAATTCCATCTAAGTAATCAATTCAGGATAATAAAGAAAGCTTTATTATAACACTGTCAGACATTACGAATCATTTCTGTAGAAGATGACTTTTTTGAAACAATGATATATACCAATCAACAACAGGCAAAATTATTTACAAGAAAAAATATAGAACATAATAACGTTCTAAAGTTGGTCAATAAATGAGTTTTGGTTTGGTTTGTTGGATGTTCCATACAATATTACGGCAATGGCTTCGGTAGTTATCAGCAAACTTCTAAACACAATAAACTTATTTTCATAGAATCTGCATACAAACAAAGTGACGTGTTTTGACTTAAGAAAGATTTATCTACATAATTCCAACTTTAGTCGTTTTTTTTTTAAGCTATTTTTGGCCAAAAAGAAAACAATAATTTACTGTCATGATCTATTGTAGTTTGGATCGATGTCTTAATTTGTACTCAAAAAGATCATTTCAACTCAGTTTTTGTCATTCAAGCACATGTAGATTTTGTATCGAGAATTTACCCTTCTCTCATACATTTTGGACAAATAAATCGAGGTATCTTATTGTTTGAGTATAGTGACTCATTTTAAAGATCCCAAAGTTTTTTCATAAAAGACCATTTTTCACTGCCAGAATGTCTGACCTTGAAGTTTGACCTTGGATTCTGTCACATATAACATGGAGGAAATATGTAATATGCAGCAGGTAACATATTATTTGTCTGTATAAGGATGAGATCATCTTATATCAGGTGATTTGTTATCTGTCTTACTTAGTCATCTGTACATATACATGTATGTAAAACAATGGTTACATATTTGTAAAAATTACTGGGTCTCAATGCATTAAAATAAACTTTAACTAGACCATGTGAAAAATGTGCAGCACTGTAAAGTATATGCACTATATACATGTATTCAATCCATAATCTCCGGTTAATATTTTTGTACAATCCTTCAGTTTCTACAAATTACATTTCTGTGCAGAGGTCTGAAGTTTTTAAAATCATTATTTCATGATGTGCAATGTTTTTCAAACTGAAGATACCTGTTTGTAACAGTCAAGAGAGGAGATTGTAGATAAATTCTTAAACATCAAATATAGGAACAGCATGCTTTCATTCGTTTTACTACGTATAGGTTTCACAATGAGTGAGAATTAGATATCGCTTGTTATCAAATCGAGTTGTTTAATTTGGATATAATAATAAACGAGCCTTTAGCGAGTTTATTATTAAGTCCAAATTAAATAACGATTTGTTAAACCTATTTCTCTTATAATTCTTCAGGAATATTTGTTTGTTTATGATTCTGCGTCCGTCCCGTCCTATGACATCAAATGCTGTTATGCAACGGTGGCTTTCAATGATGACCTGGCAGATTTCAACCAATCAGAAAACAGTGAGGTTTGGATCAAGGCCAATCAAATAAAAGAATTTCTCGTAATACTTATCATATGATGGGGAATTACATATGACAAATAATTCATCGCGCGAGAAATAGATAACAAAGCAGCATCATAAGAGAAACAAGGTTTTCAACACAGAAAAACACATTCGCCTCACTACAAGTTTAAAACTGTCAAGTTTAGCAGAGATTTTGTAAAATGAACATTGTAGGTGATCAAGAGATCTTATATTCAATTCTATGATCTACGAACATCAGATACAACAAAAACTTGGAAGACCTAGTGACACAAAACAAAGACGTTATTAAACATACATTAAGACATTGCCTACATTAATATGACCTACTGTAACCTCATCAAGACTACACGAAGGAGTACTAACAATCCATTTCTAGTGACAGTTTTTATGACAAAACAATATGCAAATAAATATTTCCTGTGAGAGAATACATCTATAAAGCAGGTGTCTTATCCTTGTACATATACCATTTACTTTTCTCTTGCCTACTACACAATTATCTGTATTGGACATTTTATCCAGACTTCAAAATGATGACCACATAGATCCTTAACCTACTACATCCCTTATCATATTACTACCAATTGCTCAATTTTTTTTAACATTTTCCAGAAAGGACCAGGGAAAACTGATTCACCAAACACAATGACTTGTTAACAGTTTATCTGGTACAATTTGTATTCATCTTTACAAATAAAATAGATAACCACCAATTAATTTTACACATCCACAAATATTTATTTCTTTACTATTAATACCACATGCCTTAAGGAGATTTTAACTTTCCTTTGTAAATACCTTGATTTTTATACTAATACTTCTAAATATTTCCCTGATACAAAACATTCCATACAATTTTGACTGACAGTTTTAAGATGATCTTTAAATTCTTTTCTATAAAAGGGCAGAAGTTTGGAATAATTGAAGTTTGAATACTGACAGGGATGTAAGGATTTATAATACTGTCACTTATTTTGTTAATTAAATTGTACCTTATCTGACTGATGTGTTTAACCTGCATGTCCTTAGCTAAATCTTTTTATATACATTACGGCCAAAGTTACGTCTTTTTGTTCTGATTTTATATGTTGTTAAGTTTATGAAAGCAAAAACAAACAAAAAATCCAAATCATTCCAATTTATCAATTTAATACATAATTCATCCAATTAATAATGCTTTTCTTTAAATGCATATTTCATGATTTGCATAAAAATTGCATAATCAAGTAATAATTTTTTTTCTATAGTGAGATACAACAAAGATACAAGGTAAATCTACCCAAAGCATTCAAATTCTTCATGAAACATAAAACTAGAGGCTCCCAGGAGCCTGTATCTCACACCTGGATTCAATTTGCCAATTAATGGATGATGGATGAATGAATTATTGTTAAACGTCCAGTGACAACTATCAAATGCATATCGAGACGAGAACATAATATGAATATGAACCCTGACACATTATACCAACTCCGAGCCGACCAGTTCTTTGCTCTTACTCCAAGATGATGCGTGCTTGGCAGAGAAGCAGCAAATACCAATTTTAATATCTTTGGTTTGATCCGACCAGGGATCAAACCCGCGACCTTCCACACTCGAGGCGAGCATGCTAACCATGAGACCACCGATGAGGTTGCCAACCAACTAATTTATTTTGGATCATGATCTACATATAAATACAATTGCTGCCAAGATTTGTTTAAACTGGATCAAGTTTCACAGAAGACTTTATGTCAGGAGTGAATTTTCACATCCAATCACATGTTACACATTGGTGGCCACCTTACCTGACAGTCTTAACAGGTAAAAGGATAAATATTATTGCTGCCAAGTTAAGTTCCATAGTTTCAAAGTAATAATTTTATGTTATCAGACACAATTCTGAAAGATGGCCATCTATAATAGGACAGTATTGGTCAATAGACACAACTCTGAAATAAAAAAGCATCGAAGCACCATTGTACTTAAGCCAAGTGGTTTCAGACAAGACAGATTTTTAAATGAATTTTCCCACTGGCACCTATTTTATGTTAAAAGTCCTCTGTGGTAGCTATCTTGATTGCCACTGTCCAAGGTCACCAGACACAATTCTGAAAGAGGATCATTGCTGCCAAGTCTGGTTCTAATTGAACAAGTGGTTTCACAAAAGAAGATTTTTAAATTAATTTTTCAATTAGGGTCCTATTTTTTAACTAATTTCAGCTGTAGTGGCAATCTTGGTTGATAGTCTGGGTCATTGGAAAGAGGATCATCTAAGGACCATTGCTGCCATTTCTGGTTCAATTTGCAAAGTTCACAACTATGTAAACATTTTGTTCTAACTGACGTTAAATTAAGCCAATTCTGGTGTTCAGAAGCCTTTGTCATGCCCACCTTCAGACAAGATTGGCAGAAAATTTCCACAACCAGGAAGTCATATTTTTTATAATAAACCACAAAATTACTATAAGAAGTAGCAGCAAGAACGTATGCATCTTGTTAAAAATATATGTCAGGAAACCAACTTCTTAAAGTACAATAATTCTATACAAATTTAAATGTCAGTTTGACAATTATCTAATTCTTATAGGTAATGATCAAAGTTATTGTTAAACAAAAGATGTCTAATTTAGTGTCAAGAACCGTATATGATCTGTGACCCCTTGGAGTGGATTGTATATATACTCACAAACAAACAGGAACAATAATATCACACCATCAGACAAAAGCCCTATCAACAGCTAGCTTTAATTTAATTTTCTCATGACCAATCGACTGTTAAAGGCTTCCAGTTGTATGTTCTAAAGATTGTTTACAGTGAAGTTCATTTTGATTTTTCAATGAAAACAAACTTTGTTGAACTACAGGTATTAAATATAGTACAACAGATATGTTAACTTGTATGTTACGAATTTAAAGATTAAATCAAATCTTAATGAGATTAAAGTGTATTTTCTAACAAAATTAAAATGTCCTTTTAATTGCATATAAACAAATTTGCTTTTCCAGAGATCACCAATAGTTTAAGTAATACAAAATGTATCTTTGTCACAATGACAAGCAATGTATTTAGGCAAATTCTCCTGTAAAGTGTGCTTATTGTACTCATGTTAAGTGATTATCTAATAAATATTCTACAATACTAATTTTGGTGTGCAGGTTATACATATTTTGTCAATTTACAACAGTCATCAGTTGTGCTCAAGGCCAAAAAAGTTGAAAGACAAAACAGTAATCCAAAATGATGAAGAGCTGCGAGACTCAAATGCCAAAAATGGATGGCCAAAGTCACACAAGGACATAGCATAAAGCAGCATAGACTACGAATCCTAGATTTGATTAAGAGAATGTCTTTGCATGAAATCAGAAAATACCTTCTTCTTGCATTTTTCAAAGGATACCTTCATTATTTATATCTGATAGACCGGTAATATGTAATTAAATAGAATCCAGTCTTCATTTGAGATATATATTGGTGAAAGAATATGTGGAAAGTTCATAATTTTATATAAGACAAAATCCAAAGGACAACATGAATTTGTAGTAACAGTAACGAATAGTACAAATATAATCATGCCCACTTATCTCTCTAATTCATAATAATTGATTATTGTCAAATTTTTACAATATGGCCAGTAATTTCAAAATTTGAGAAATATGATTCGACGAAATATTTACCGTTTGATGTGTGTGTATTACCCCATTTAAGTACATACAATCTGTTCCAAACTACCGATAATATTGGCTATTCCGAGCAGATTTTGCAGCTATACTTATATTTAATTAAATAGAATGCGAGATAAGCAGGCATGATTTAAACATAAAACTGAGCTGATTCAAGCTCCAATTATTTACAAACTAACAAAGAAGAAAACATGAACATGCATGTACATAAGTGATTTTAAGTTACACATGTGACATTACCTTAATGGCATGCTGCTGAATCTACTTATTTTCACAACACATAGGTAAATTTCAGACACAGCATTTCAAACATGCAGTATCCAAAAACATTCTCATTCCATTGAAAAATTGAAAATAAAAGTCTTTTTTAAGTCATACACCATTTAGAGCTACAGTCATGCAACATTCCATAAATTTACCTGGAACACATGCAGTTTAGAAGTTTAAAGTCCTTCATGGCAGAAGTTTGTTCCTTTTGTTACAACAGACTTGATTCCTTGTTTGAAATGACAGATCTTAAGAGATCTTAGACAGGAAATTAAGGTTCCATGTTATCTTGATTAAATTAATTTAACTACTTAAAGTTAAAAGATATTTCTTTAGATATCACTTTGTTCATGTTACAGTTGATTGGTGTTGATGCTTTCCTTAAGACGTCCATTATAGATAAGCATATAGATAGGTATCTTAATTAACAGGTAAACTCAGGTGTGTTAAGATATGCATGCTACATGTAGTTAAATACTGCTACAAACAGATCCATTGCTCATCCATATGCATCTGTTAATGTTCTAGTACCATTTTAACACATAATTCAAATGGTGTAATTAGCAAACCATGATAAATCTTTGATCAAACCAAACGAATTTTCAGCACAGGTGTGTCACATAAAAACACTAACAACAGGTATTATTCAGGAAGCTCATCATGGATTCTTTGTAGATTTCTTTATCTATATATGGTCAGTATTTATTGATTGATGTGAAAATATGTAAGAAATTCCAGGTAACTAAAGTCGATAGATTTTTTCCATGCAAACAGGTTTTCTTTCTATGTCTTAATTCTCTCTGAAACCATGTATAAAATGTTCAGTGTAACCAATTTTAATGCCCAAAATTTCATCACTTTAAGATTCATCAACTGAGTGCAAGGCCTTAAATGTTGAAAATATACAATAATCCAAAACACTGAAGAGAAAATTAAAACAATTTCCTAAATGACCAAAAGCATTTAAGCTATTAGAGCTATGCACTACAGAAGATACTCCTTAGTTTTCACAAATAAAACATCTACAGTAGTATCGAAAAACTACCAACTAGCTGGTATTGCAGTCCAGTGTCAAATGTATTGACTCCGTGGTAATAATAAATGCTATGTATTGGAGTAGGAATAATAGTACTGAATTATCTTATGACAGTTCAAAGGAACTCTAAGTTGTATTCCTTTTCTCTTTTTTGAAAAAAAAAATGAAACAACATTTTTCACAATCTAAGATTGAAATCATCAAAACCTTTCCATTACCGGTAGTTTAAACTCTTTTATTTATAGAGGATTGGGAAACAAGTTATACCAACTTATACTAATCCCTCTCAACTTGGCGGGTGTGAGAACGGCCCCTGTTATAAGAAGCATTTTAGCCAACTCTTTTCAACATCTACAGAGGAGTCTTTAAATGTCCCAAGGGTGTTGCTCCCCCTTAATATGGGACAGCCGTTTTTCATCCCCATCTGACGGACTAGCATCTTTTACCGAGATCATCCTTGAAATGGTGTCGATAGGGCTCCGCAATTTAATCCCTGAAATTTTCAATACCAATGGGAATCGAACCAGTGACCTTTGGCTTCGTAGTCCGATGTGCTAACCACTACATCATGGTGCCCTTGAAACATATCCATTCAAATACAAACCGTAGTAACTTCTTAAATGTTCTTAAAAAAAGGAACCGTGGACACAACCTGCATTTTACATTTCAACATATTAATGTCCTGCAAAACATGAAGTCAGTTTGAACATATTCCTAGGTTACCCATTGGTAAATCTAGATGCTTTTGGGGGATGTGAACCAACTTCCATTTTGCTCCTCATCTGTCTGGAGATACATTTTTTAATTCAGTTGAAAACTAAATCTTTTAATTTTAAAATTCAACACTCTTCAACCCTTTTTATCACCCGTCTCCCTTCAAATAGTTGGGATCTGCCCCAAGTGACTATATGGTAAATTCATCTATTGTATAACACCTTGAATTGTACATTCATAGACTAAAACTCCAAGCCCTCATCAACCATCAGATCACATCAATTAGACTGATTGATTTTTACAGGTAAACTTAATTACCTAAATCAATGAACAGGATAATCAAATGTCTGGTTAACTGCTAGTTAACTTATACTGAACATTGAACTTAAGTGGAGGATGCATTATGTAACCTACAGCACTTTAAATGTAATACAATTAAATAAGAGTGTTGAGGATATAGGACTCAGCACACACACACAAAATTTTAAATGATAACTATGAAGAACTTAAATTGTAACAAGCATTCTGATACTATTGCAGAGCAAGACATTTAAATGTCCCCTACTGTTAGAAAACACACCAAATCTCCATTATGTGAATCGGACGCAGACATATTGACGAGTGATTCCTAAAAATCCTAAAACTATGTTTTCAAGGGGTACACAATAATCACATATCTGCATGAAACTCAATCCTGATCTGTAGCTCATCACTGTAAGCTCACATGCCAAAAATAAGATCATTTGGTAGAAGGTTTTAAAAAATAAAGTCCGAAAAACTAATATTTTGACAATAATTCCTATTTCCAAGGGCAACAACTATCAGCGTGAAACTCAATACTGATCTGAAGCTCAGTTCACATAACAAAAATAAGATCATTAATGAAACAATGGTTTGACAATAATTTCTATCTACAATGGCTATAACTCTCACAATAATTATCTGATCAACATGAAAGTCAGACTTAATCTGTAGCTAATCATTATAAGCTCAGATACCAAAAATAAGAACATTATGTAAAAGGGTTTGCAAAAACTTCTGGAAAACTACTATTTTGGCAATAATTTTTATTTCCAATGGCAATAACTGTTAAAATAATTGTCCATTCAGCTTACAACTCAAACTTGATCTGTAGCTAATCATTATAAGCTCACATACCAAAAGTTAAGGATCACTATGTAAAATGGTTTGCGAAAAAAAGAGGAAAACTACCGGTATTATTGGCAGTAATTCCTATTTCCAAGGGCAATACCTCACAATAATTGTCCGATCAGCATGAAACTCAAACTTGATCTGTGATGTATCATTATAGTAGATGGACTAAAAAAGAAGGTGTCTGACAGACAGCAAACCTCCATCACAGTTTGGAGCTGCCTGTCTGCCCATCATACATCACAAAACTAATAACCATACTTTTTCTGTCAAAAAATTTGGCAAAAAATATTTCTAATTTAGTGTTTCATGATGAATGGAAGGCTTTTCACATAAAAGTGCAGAACTATAAAATGCCTACTCTCTCCTCCATCTATTATAAAGTAACATACTCTTAATAAGTAGTCTTTAATGATAAAATCTTGTTTATCAAAAGGTTGCACCTTATTTGTCTTAAGTACATGTAAATAACTTAGTTTTGTCAACATGTTAACTGATGGACACATTCACAATAAAGAAAGGAAATCCATATATACATGTAATATATGACAGAAGTTGATTCTATATAAAGAACAGTTTTAATGCACGTATTAAACCAACCAGACATGAGAGTATGTTATCATATTATCCCAAAAAATTGACATCTTTTTACTGGGATCCTTGCTTAGATGGTTCATTTGGCCAGGGAAACTCAGAAAAAAAGGTATAAATGTGAAAAGTTAAGTGATGACATACTATCACTTACACTGACCATACAGGCAATTGGCATTTACCTACTCCACATCCCTTTTGTGCAACATTTAGGTATTTTTTATTGAAAAACACCCTTAAAACCAAATACTCTTCCCATAGAACATGACTAAAAAGATCAGCAAAATTTAATTAATAAAATACCTACATACCAAGTTTTACCCACTGTTTGTGGGCATGAAATCTAAAACACACACATTATTTTGTTTTGCCTTACATAGGTATACATTTGTATTTCTATTCATTTAAAGCTTTATTTTTCTTTAAAACAGTTTTGAACTTGAATGTCTGATTTAAAAAAAAATGTTACCAGTGTTCAATTTACTTCTGGATTTGCACATTAATATCACATAAGAAAATCCTCTGAATGTTTTATAATTCCTCTTATCATTCATTAACCTAAATACAGATTATACTAATAATGAAAGACTTCATTATGTGATGGGTCAGAAAATCTGATCAAATTCAAAGAACTTTGAAACATATTGCTTGATACCATCAATTATTTAGATACTAAAATCAGAATTTCTTAAACTGAAGTAAATCTTTTATCTGTTCTATATTAGCTGATAAGGAGTTTACACTTCATATCAAGAGAAACAGTTTTTCCATAGGTTTTGTATTAAAACCTCACTGAATTTCTACATAGAAAAAATAATTCAAAAACATAACCAAAAGAACAAGTCCTGTTAATGCACCATAAACTAACGAGAAGTAGAACAAGAAAGCAATATACACTTAAAAGCACTAGCAATGTGATGATTTATATATCTAGCACTAAACACCTAGTCATTTTAACTATTTGATAGAGCTCTTATATGTTCTTACATCCATATTGCATCACTTTATCAAACACTATTTATTGCATACCCTTTACCATGCTCCTGTGATTACAATGCTACCTTTGATAGAGCTCTTATATGTTCTTACATCCATATTGCATCACTTTATCAAACACTATTTATTGCATACCCTTTATCATGCTCCCGTGATTACAATGCTACCTTTGATAGAGCTCTTATATGTTCTTACATCCATATTGCATCACTTTATCAAACACTATTTATTGCATACCCTTTATCATGCTCCCGTGATTACAATGCTACCTTTGATAGAGCTCTTATATGTTCTTACATCCATATTGCATCACTTTATCAAACACTATTTATTGCATACCCTTTATCATGCTTCCGTGATTACAATGCTACCTTTGATAGAGCTCTTATATGTTCTTACATCCATATTGCATCACTTTATCAAACACTATTTATTGCATACCCTTTATCATGCCCCCTTGATTACAATGCTACCTATTATTGCAACACTAATTTGGAATTTCTGACATTATTCATATAGTACCTCTATTGGTTGGATTGAATACATTTTCATATAAAATATTCTGTATGTGTGCAGATAACACATGACAATGGAATACTGGATACTTTGGTAAAAACATATACAATGAAGTGCCAATTAATAACAGCATATCATCACAGTATGTAAAAACAATTAACTGTCCAGCCATTACCACACTTTGTGTGCAGTATCTATACAATTAGTTGAAATATATGATAAAATGTATAATACATGGTGAAATCCATATCATATGCTTTATCACCCGTCAGGCTGATATTGGTACCCAGGGATAATACAACATATAATTTGGATATTGCCATGTGTTATTCTTTTTATATATGCAATTTTCCAGACTGCACTTTAAACTAATTGACATTTTTAATTTAGATTTAAAGATTCAGTAGTTTAAGATAGTTAATTTGTATGTTGACATCCTGTGTCTTTGATTTATTACCTTAACTCAGAAATTCTAAACAACACATTAAAAGGTAAACAGCCAATCTATTGTACTGCATGGTAAATTAACATTTAAAGTCATTGAAATAAAAAAAAAATTCCATGTCAGGTATGAAAGAATTTTAAATTGCATCACATGCTATTTGTATAACCAGAGATCTATGATACAAAGTTTGCCTCGTACCCCCACTAATTTTGGTGTGTGGCTTTGTAAGCTCCCCGAGATGCACCCTTATGTTGAGACGAACTAACTAGAGGCTCTCAAGAGCCTGTATCGCTCACCTGGATTTAACTTTTCACCTTGAGCAGACCTAAAAATTTAAGTGTTGCAGTCAATTTGGCTGGTTTTTCTATAGGATTCTGTGTTAAACTAATTTCAGCTGTGGCAGCCATCTTGGTTTAGTCCAGGTCAACGGATACATTTCTAAAAGAGAACCATCTAAGGACCATTTCTGCTAAGTCTTGTTCCAACTGGCTAAGCGGTTTCAGACAAGAAGATTTTTAACTGAATTTTTCTATAGGGTCCAATATTTAACAAAGTTCGGTGTGGCAGCCATCTTGGTTGACAATCCACGTGATCGGACATATTTCTGAAAGAGGATCTCCTAAGGACCAATGCTGCCAAGTCTGGCTCCAATATGTCAAGTGGTTTCAGACAAGAAGATTTTTCAATTAATTTTTCCATAGGGCCCTATGTTAAACTAAGTTCTGCTGTGGCGGCCATCTTGGTTGACAGTCTGGGTCGTCGCACAAAAATTCTGAAAGAGGACCATCTAAGGACCCATTGCTACCAAGTCTAATTCTAATTGACTTAGTGGTTTCAGACGAGAAGATTTTTGAGTGAATTTCCCATAGGGTCCTATGTTAAACTAAGTTCTGCTGTGGCGGCCATCTTGGTTTACAGTCCACGAAATTTGACACATTTCTGAAAAAGGACCTCCTAAGGACCAATGCCGCCAAGTCCTGCTCCAATATGTCAAGTGGTTTCAGACAACACAATTTTTCAATGAATTTTCCTATAGGGCCTATGTTAAACTAAGTTCAGCTGTGGCGGCCATCTTGGTTCACAGTCCGGGTCATCAGAAACACCTCTCTAAGAGGACCATCTAAGGACCATTGCTGACAAGTCTGGTTCCAATTGGTCAAGTGGTTTAAGGCAAGAATATTTTTCAATGAATTTTCCCATAGGGCCCTATGTTAAACTAAGTTCGGCTGTGGCGGCCATCTTGGTTAACAGTCCGGGTCATTGGACATATTTCTGAAAGAGAACTTCCTAAAAACCATTACTGCCAACTTTGGTTCCAACTGGCCTTGTAGTTTCATATAAGAAGGTTTTTGAAATTCACCCCCCCCCCCCTTTTTTTTCTATTTTTAGTAACAGCAGCCATGGAAGTCGGGGATGCCAGACATAAGTTTGGAAGGGGGCCAGCCAAGGACCATTCCACCAAAGTCTGGTCTCAATTGGCTCAGTGGTTTGAGAGGAAAAGATCTTAAAAGCAAAGTTTACGCTGAATGCCGTCTTTAAAGGGCAAAAACTCCTATAAGGGGTCAATCAACGATTTTAGTCATGTTGACTTATTTGTAGATCTTACTTTGTTGAACATTTTTGCTGTTTACAATTTGTCTTTATCTATAATAATATTCAAGATAATAACCTAAAACTGCAAAATTTCCTTAAAATTAAAAATTCAGGGGCAATAACCCAATAAAGGGTTGACCGATTCGTCTGAAAATTTCACGACAGGTAGATCTTGACCTGATGAACATTTTTACCCCGTGTCAGTTTTGCTCTAATTGCTTTAGTTTTTAAGATATAAGACAAAAACTGCAGTTTACCCCTATGTTCTATTTTTAGCCATGTCGGCCATGTTGGTTGACAGGCGGGGTCATCGGACACATTTTTTAAACTAGATACCCTAATGATGCTTGTGGCCAAGTTTGGTTCAATTTGGCCCAGTAGTTTCAGAGGAGAAGATTTTTGTAAAAGTTAACAGACGACGACGGACGACGGACGACGGACACCAAGTGATGAGAAAAGCTCACTTGACCCTTTGGGTCAGGTGAGCTAAAAAGTAAAGGATCTCTGGTCAATATTAGGAAACATTTTTTCATTCCCTGAAATGTAGACCTTGCAATGTTGTTTTTCCTCCTTTTTTTTCATATTTCTTTTGCAAAACAGGTATGAATTTGAGACAGTTGATACATAAATCCTGTTATTTTTGACAAATATAGATTTATATAATATATATATCTGATTGATTGTATAATAAAAACTATAACACAAGTTTCCATACGTTTTGGCCATTACGGCCTTCTTCATTGGAAATAAATTACAACATTAAAACAACAATTAAATCACTTGGACACATTACGTTACAATAACTTCTATGAAGTTCATTTGCCATGCTTTTTCCTTTTTCATAAAATCTTTTACTTTCATTCCCTTTCTATTGCAGTGAAAAAGTACGAACTAACAAAACAGACGATCCTTAATTTCATGCTTGAGTGACTTTGTCACTTTTTCGTGGTTAAGTCCATTCTCAGAAACTGTAATTCCTAGACCCACTATATTTGGTCTATTGGTAGTTCTTGGTGGGTACATGCCAGTCTGACACTTGTCTCTGGACCTTTACCTCAATTTCCTGGTTGAGTGACTTTCATCCAAATTTCTTGATTTAGTCCTTTTTTCAGGAACTGTAATACCTATAGACCCATCTGTGTTTGGTCTATAAATAGTTCTTAGTGGGTACATTCAAGTCTGATACTGGTCTCTGGACTTTGACCTCAATTGCATGCTTGAGTGACTTTGTCACATTTTCGAGATTAGGTCCAGTTCTCAGTTACTTTAATACCTAGACCCACCATACATGTATTTGATCAATAGATAAATCTTAGTGGATACTACTTGGTATGACACCTGCCTTTTGACCTTGACCTCAATTTCTTTTCACGCATTTTCCTTTGACTTGCAAAATGTCGGGTATCAGATAATCATTATCCTGTGTCCATGTGCATACTCAGGCGAGACATGTAGTGTCCACTCTTGCAGTTTTTATTATATATATATATATATATATAATCAGTATGGATATATATGTTAATGTTCATTTCCATAAGGGCCATTATTGGTCAGTAAAGCATCTTATTGTATAGTTAAATTTCAGTACATTTTATCACATTCAGCACTCTCCTTGTATTTCTACCAAAAGTGATGGAAAGTGATAAACATAAGAAACTTAACAACAGACGCAATAAATCTTACCCCCCCCCCCCCCCCCCCTTACATGTTTAATTCTATGGGATGTTGTCACTTACCACATACATGTATGTATCCTTACATATTAGCAAATATTTTTCGTAAAGGTTATGTAATTACCATAAAAATACTAATAATGTATTTGAAATGTTCTCATTTGCTTCCTAAGAAATGTTGTAAAACTGAAGAACATACTACATTTCTGCATTAATTAGGGATAAATTATAAGTCAAAAACTGTAGTATTTCATCAGGATTTTAATAAGATCAATATGTAATTGACAGATTGACATTCGTCAGTCAGAAATGATAGGTAAAAAAAGGTGTGTATCAAATTTATATCCCTAAAAAATACATGACAAATATGATTAATTACAGATTTCCTGGTGCTAACAAATCAACTTAAACTGCACAATTGTGCAATTAAGTATTTCATTTAGGGGAAACAACCCTGATTTTTTAAAGTGAAAACAATTAACTCCTGACCATCTCATTTTTATAAAACAAACAAAACATATTCATAAACCTGGATTCTACTGCAATATGATGAGTCAAATTACAAATTGCTGTATTAAAAATTATGATATATTCAATTAAATTTCTGCCATTGAATGTTTAACCAAAACTCAAAACAAAATACCACATTAGGAAAGTGAGTACTACATTCCAACTTTTTCAATAATATAAACATGTTTATGTAAAAAAACACCCCAACTGTCTTACATATTCTATTAAACCAATATATCATCTATATAACATTAAAGAATATCAATACTGGGGTCTGGTATCAAAATTACGCAATACTTCCCAGGATATTTTTGAAAAAGTAGTACAATTAGGGTCATTTGTACTTGTATGATAGCATGATAAATTAGGTTTCAAGAGAATAAAACCCTTTAAATACCTAAACACGACAAGGGTTTGTATCCTGGCAAACACCTGGCAACTCGGGAAGTTTGTCTACTGTGGAAAACTGTTTACAAGATATCAAAACATAATTTTTCAAACAATTTAACAATTTTCTCAGAGATATAGGTATTTGATTACCCAGTTGTTCTTAGTTTTCCATTTCTCTATACAGATGTCAGGTTCAGGGTCAACCAGCTTCACAAATATTTCAAAATACACAATTAGGGTACAAAATTTCCTGGTTAAATTGAAGACAACCAATCATATCTCTTGAATTGGTCTCACACATTTGACTCGTAAGATGTATGTCGGTTGCCTGCAGGATCTACAATCTTCAGTGCAGAGAAGAGTACCAGAAAATTTGATCAATGATTATATCCACAGATATATGAAACAAAGTAACTACCATATTTTTATAATATTTCAATAATAAATTGCTGTGTTCAAAAATAATAAATGTATATATTTCTAACAATAACATTTTCCAAATGAAAAATTCTTGACTATTTTTTAAGTGTAAACCAACAATAACAGAAATTAGTATCAACAAAAGTCATATTTATAGTGTTAGTCTTCTTTGAGTTCTTAGCAAACTGATTTTAAATCATTATATCCAATTTATATAACTAATGCTATTATATATCAGTAAAACATATTTTTCATGTTCATTTAGTTCCCCTCAATATGACAAAAAGTTTTCTAATCCAACAAAAATATATTTCAAAAAACCAAACATTAGCTTATGACTTCTTTTACATTACATGACAAAATATTTTTTCAGTGTTGTCCAAATATTTTGATAAAACTTGCCATTTTCTGATTAGCCACACATATTTTTACCAAAGTAAAGTTCTACAGGTTAAAATTTTGCACAACCAATACTACATGAATATGAAAAGAGTACCTGTCAATATGGCAGGATTTTCTTCTAATGTTGCATCAGAACACACGTTTCGTGTTCCGTTAATTTAGAATAACAAACTTATTGAAACAGAAAATTAAGAATTATCCTTTACAGATCTGCTACCAAATCTAAACAACCAAACTATTTTCTTTGGTAAAAAGATGTTGTATGTCAAACACTAATATTCAAATGTCAATCTTCTAATTTTATCAAATGATATCAAATGACAAAATCATGACAGACTTGGTGACATTATACAAAACACCGATAATTAACCAAATCGTGACTAACTCAGAGATCAAGTATGCTACAAGTATACATTTATGAACTAAAATTCCTCTGAAATAATGTTTAATACATTATTAGGTTATAAACAGACAACTATAAAAAATCAATTTTTAATGTAATTTTTTTAATGACTGTCTTGTAGTCACTCATTTTCAAAATAATTTTTTTAATTAGTACATTCCAAGGGAAACAACTCAAAATGCAATTACTAATCATTCTTTTATTTAACCCTAACGATTATGACATAGTGAATATTTTAAATATCTATAATTAAATATTTTCAAATATTTTTGACATGAAAATCAAATATTTGCATATGAATGTATAAATTAAATAATAGTTTTTCTTTTTATATTTCCTTATGTAGTTATAATGACTAATTTATTACTTGGTAGCTAGGCGTGTATATCTATATTTCAATAAACTCTTTTTTCTAAATATTATATATTTTTAACCAATTTTTATTTTATTTAATTTTGGAATGTTTTCTTTTATGCTTTACGTCACTAAAATATAATGTGCCATATATGATGTATGTCAGTTTACCTACAGTCTGCCACCAAGTCACACCCATGCAGCAACAATCATAAATTGTCTCTTAATTTCTATACAAGAATTCCATGTTCTACTGTATAATTATATTGTCCTTGAAAAATAAAGAGTACATCTACATTGCAATTAGAGCTCATGTTTTATATCAAATCTGTGGTACATTATATCAATTAATATTGACCATAATTTTGCTCTACCTAAACAGATCTACAGGGCATCATATAAATTACCAGAAACAAAATTCTGCTCTCTACCAGATATATGGGGCATGATATAAAATTTCCAATGACAAAATTTTGCTCTATACCAGATCCATTGGGACCCATTTCAATTTCTAGTGACCAATGATCTACAGGGCATCATTTCAATTTTAAACTAGAACTGTGAGTGACCTCACTAAGTGATACCCCCCGCTTGCAATGCTAGGAATTGTGCTTACAAGCTTTAAACATGTCAAACCCTTAAGATGGATTATCTCCCTTTCCAAGAATCCTGTGATAATTATCTTGCTTCATGCACATCTACATATGATCCCTAACCTTCATATAAAGTTTCATCAAAATCCAATGAACGTTGTAGGAGTTGTGCTCGCAAGCTTTAAACATGTAAAGCTCTTAAGTTGGATTAGCTCCCTTTGCAATCATCCGGCGATAATTATCTTGCTTCATGCTCATCTACATATGATGCCCAAGTCAACCTTCATATAAACTTTCATCAAAATCCATTGAACGGTTTAGGAGGAGATTTGCTTACAATCAACAACAGTTATTAAAGCGTCATATTCTCACAGTACTCATTCAAACAGCAATATGCACTTCTCAGTATCATAGTTCAACAGTTCCTAAAGTGTCATGAGAACCTAGGAGGAGTTGCAGAAAACAACAGTTTGGACAGACAACAACTGAAGATCAACCCATCATATTTTTCCAAGTACTCACCCAAAAAGAAAATCCTGAAAATATGCAAATCTCCATAATGTAAACTAACTGTTAGTAGTTTACTTCGTTTCCTGGGATGGGGGGGGGGGGGTATAAACATGTTAAACCCTTTAATTGGATTATCTACCTTATAATCATCTGGTGATAATTATCTTGCTTCATGCACATCTACATATGATACCCAACCTTCATATAAAGTTTCATCAAAATCAATTGAACGGTTTAGGAGGTGTTGTGCTTACAAGAGAAACAGACATGCAGACAAACAGATGGACAGACAGAAGGACAAGGTTCCTATATACTCCCCAAAACTTTTTGGCGGGCATAATAAAATTCTGTTTTACACCAGATCTATGGCACATCATTTTATCAATTTCCTCTGACAAAAATTCTCCTCGCTACCAGTTCTATTAGGCATCATACCAATTCCTAGTGACAAAATTTTGATCTATACAAGATCTGTGGTCAGTCATATCATCTTCCTTTGATCTATTTTAATCACCTTTTAAATCTTATAAACTTCCTTAGCAGGTGACTTAACAAACTAATTTTTTGTCAAAGTTTGAACATAAATTCCACATAAACTCTAAAACAACTTTCTGAGTTTAATTCAGGAGATATGGTCAATTGATATGACCAAAGTTCACATATACCAACCTATTAAAAGTCAATAATATTATAAACTGTGATTTATCTCTTTACAATTTCAGTACTTAGCAATCTGTTGCGATTTTTGATTGAATTTTTGTTAAAATTTATGGCAAAAATAAATCAAACATTTTTAATTATATATACATTTATTTTGTAAAACTTTCATCAAAATTACTTTTTGTTACGATTCAAATTTCAGTCTAAAAGAAAGTGTACTTGAGTAAAAACATGAATATTTCAGTGTTCAGTACAATTAAGATATCCCGATCAAGTGACCATTCCCCCCAATGCCAGGATGTTCCATGCAAAGTAATAGCAATTACTGTAAATTCAGAAATTATTACGTGAATTTTTTTTTGCGATATTGTCATTTTAGAGCAAAATGCGATTTTAATTTTCGCAATATTGAGAAAAATCACGCTTCATTCATATAAAAAAATTCCAAAATGCGAATTTAAATTATTGCGATTACAACCCTGTCGCATTTATCGTAATAATATAAACATCGCAATAATTTCCGAATTTACAGTACCTCAAGAATATTAATATCAGCAAATATTATAAACTTTATTCTTACATTAAACTATCAAGTATGTTTCAACTTGAGAAAGAAATATTTAAGCAATTTCTGATCATAAGTTCTGGTTCATTTTATTTTCCATCAACATCTATGGTCATGTTTTTATTTGAGATACCTGAATACAAAAGAAAAGATAAAGTGAATGACTTTTTAACACAAAATCTCATGCCACATCTGATATTAATTCAACAGAGTCAGCTTGACTGGAATTCTGTCCTTGGGTTAGTGTATGTACACTTTTCTAATTTCAATGTTCATGGCTTGGTATGGTTAAAGGTTGTTAATCTAGTCCCAATTTATTTTCAGGGACCAATTAAGGTTTTTTTACACTAATAAATTCTGCTTACTCTCTATTCTAAATGATAAGATGACATAGGAGATGAATATCATATGTACAACTGTAGGATCATTACCCATGAAAACTGAAGGTTGATTTTCAAAAATCAATCACGCATGAAATAAAAGTTGCACAAACTGCTCAAAATCCTTTAATCTACCTCATAAATGCACTATCAGTCTAGCTATCATGGCTTCAAGAAATTGGAGATAATCATGATAATGGATTAAGTATTCACTGATTGACTTATGCAAATGAAAAGGTCAATAAAATTTCAGAACAAAAACTTGATCATATGCAGATTAAGTTCTGCCTTAAATTTTAAACATCCTCTTCAACAATGCACCAATAAAGATGACAAATATACCTAAGGAACAAATCGAAAATCGCAATCTATTCGACAGACAAACCCAGGAAGACAAATGAACAACTACAAGCACAACAAATAAAGACTGAAAACTAAAAAACAGCAAAAACTCATGTAAAAACCAGGAGTGAACTCAGGTGTAAGCAGTTCCTTCTCCGTATTACCTGTTGTGAAGTTCAATGAAGTCAATCCGGTGACATTAACTTATCCTTGATAAAACCCCGGTTTAGAAGCTTTTGTGGCATGAAAATAATCCTCTCTGTCGAAAGTCAGGGTAACTCACGCATGCCCTGGATATATATCTTTATCTTCATGATTATTTCATAACTTGATGCCATTGAGGTCACAAACAATAAGGCTTCAGCTTAATGTACCAGTAATTCATTGTAAATAAGTAACACCCAAAAAAGTAACTCCAAAACTGCTGATTTACAAGATATCGATATATTGCAATATTACACAAATACACATTAATTTTTCAACAGTTAACATGATACTCCTTAAAAATTCATTAGACTTTACCAACTTTACACACCTCAAATCAATATACAAGTATTATATGAACAGCTTGTCTATATCTGATCAAAATTGTACAAGGTCAGCAAAAAATATGGTCGTTTATATATATTTATTCTTCGTAAACCTCTGTTCATGGAATAAATTTTTGTCATTTTAATTGTTTAATGGTAATCTAGTCAGACAATTGTGAACCAGATTATCCAACAGTAATGGAGGGAGGGAGGCTACTAACAATGGTGTAGGAGTATAATTCTTGCTATCATTCATACTGCTTCTTCTTGTTGGTTCAAATTAATCTTGTTTCGTTGTCCAAGAAAACATAAAAATTTACCACAGTCTGTTTAGGAGCATTTTTAAACCCAAAATATGATTCTGTATAGGGAATTTCCAACAGAATTACCCAGTATTTACTGTAACTTTTTTTTCTTAAAGTGTAAAAATACTTGCAAACCTTAATTAGAATTTGTAAAACCACTACTTAAAATATTTTCCATTCACTTTGTGCATATTTGGTTCATCCTGGGGGCATTATAGTCTTATAGGAAGAGTTACCTCCCTTTTTTGTTTTCTCTCCGAGGACTGTCACTGAACAAAATCAGGTAAAATGAGCTATTTCAGTTACAAAGGCTACTTACCATCTCAAAGCCAAGCGATAATTTAAATTGATTAATGTAGTTAAATTTTGGCTATTTCACGGTGGCCAGTTTTTATAGGTGGAGGAAGCCAGAGTACTCAGAGAGAACCACCGACCTTTGGTAGGAAAATTGGCAATCCTTCTCAATTAAGATCAGAGTCGAACACAACCCGCCACAGCCCAGGAGCCTGTAACGTTCACCTGGAAATCATTTGCAGAATAACCTGTTTGACTTTGTCCATCTTGACTCAGACTGAGTGATTGTCAAGTTCCCATTTGCTCATAGGTTTCAAACAAGAATTAAGATCTTTGAGTGAATTTTTCCAAAAGATCCTATGTTAAAATATTATTGGATGGCAGGTGGGTTCATCCTATACAATTTTAAAAGAGGACCACATACGGACCATTACTGCCTAGTTTTGTTCTAATTGGGGGACTTTGGGGTTTCAGACAAGAATACCTTTAAATTTTCCTGTAGAGTCCTATGTAAAAAAAAGTGTTCCATCCTGTGGCTATCTTGGATGGCAGGGGTCATCGGATATGTTCTGAAAGAGGACATGAGGACATTGTAAGAACCATTGCCGCCAAAGTTTGTTCCAATTGACCTTGTTGTTTTAGACAAGAAGACCTTTAAATAAATTTCCCATAGGGTCCTATCTTAAACCATTTTCAGCTCTGGTGGCTATCTTGGATGGTGGGTGGGGTTATATATCACATATATTTCTAAAAGAACACCTAAGGACCATTGCTGCAGTTTTGTTCCAAATTTGGCCCAGTGGTATCAGAGGCAAAGATCTTAAGTAAATTTCCCATAGGGTCCTATGTTAAACTATGGGCAGTTGGGTCATCTGATATGATTCTGAAAGAGGACCACCTTATGACCATTGCTGCATAGTTCTGTTCAGTGGTTTCAGGCAATCTTTAAGTACACTTCCTATAGTGACCTATGTTAAACTATGTTAACTATGTTCGGCTCTGGTGGCCATCTTGGATGGCGGTCTGGGTCATCGGATACAATTATGAAAAATAAACCAAGTTTTGTTCCAATTGGTTCCAGTGATATCAGAGGAAAAGATCTTTAAAGGAAAGTTTATAACAGACGCCAAGTTTAATTGTAACACCCTCATCAGGAGTCCTAGATACAAAAATCTTAGGTTTGCCTTACATTATACAAACACCACTCTAGCAAAACATGTATACAAATAGTGATCTATATAAATAGTATAACTATCAATTCAATCAATCTGTGATAATCGGACAAACTGAAGTTCAATGGAATCTAAACATTTTTACCCACTAGACATTGAACCCGCGCGAGCGCGGGAAAATAAGCATTTTTTTTGGTGGCCAAATTGACTTTAAAAAGTTATTACGGCCATGTCATTCATGGAACTCAATATGGATGTTGTGGCAGGCTTCCTATAAACTTTCCTGTCAAGTAGGTAGTATCAACTGATAGTTTCATGTCTATATATACTGTAGTATTCCAGCAATGGATGGTCATGCAAACTTTAACCAAAGTCAATGAAGCTGTTCGTAACTACCGAAGATGTATCCACTGATGATGTAGACTGTGTGCCATGTAGAATTACCAAAATGAACCTTAAGGTTGTTTCATTGTCGTCATGGACAGGGCAAGCGAGGATTAATTTCACAAATATATCCAATAATCAGACGATAAAAGCATTTTTAGTGTGTGGCTGCGTGTGCTGTCCACGTTTATAAAGATGTCCGAGATAAATTTCGTCATTAATGCTAAAGATTACCATTTGTTAAAAATATTTTTATCTAGGAAATTGTATGGTAGAGATATATTTAGACAGGTCACATGACAAATAATGTAAAAATAGATAATGGTTGGTATTATCACTTTGTGCAAGGTAAACATCCGAGCAATCCAAAAAACAACTAAGTTAGGAATTTCTCTGAACTTTACCTTACTTCTTCATAATCTTCAAAGTTCATAACCTTTACAGTTAGGAGAAATTGTGTTATTGTAGAAAAACAATCCTGAATACATGAAGCGGAAACATCCCATTCGAAGGAGAATTTTTTTAATTTGTTTTATTCTTCTTCCGTAATTTCAAACAAAAATAATATTACATTTAAAATATGTGCATACTTGTTTATTTAAATCAACGTGTTAAAAGTATGCATTCGAGAACCTTCTTAGGGATATGTTAGGAGAATTCATATCGGATAAGTGGATACAAATTCCATTTGCACATAAACAAAACTGCAGTTTAAATTTATAAATGCAGATTGTCAAATCCGATAATAACCTTTATAATCTGAACCATACATCGTTTATTTTGAACCACGCGTTTTGCCGCCTATTCGGCTAATTCGTAAATTTAGTATTATAGATACTTAATAGATATCATACAACGAATTCTCAATTAAATTATTTGGATCAATACATCAGTACAATAGTTTGTAAAGACTAGGCGTCATAATTTATAAAATATTGAAGGAAATATATAATGCTGAAATGCTATATTTTTATATTTCATAACGAACAAATCAAAGTCTTTTGTTGTTCATGTGAAATATGACACAGAACATCAATACGATATTAGGTCTAATTACTAAAAGGTTGTTTCTACCTACATACAGGGGAATCTTAATGGTATAACAATTTTTCTTATAATTATAAAAGTTGCCTCTGTATTTGATTATTCTGGTAGTTATCTCCTTATAGCTTTAATAGAATAATCCAAGTTTTTGTCTTTTATAAATTTCATTCAATCCTCCAATCAATGGACAATTTCAATAGTTATTTTATAAATTTGCATCATATAAATTTTTCCCTGCTTTTAAGATTTAATTCCATGTGGGAAAAACAGGAATTTCTGTTTTTCTCCCTCATTCATATGTTAGAGTCCCTATGGATATGATACACAACTCGTCATTCATATGTTAGAGTCCCTACAGATATGATACACAACTTTTTATAGAACATTCAAATTATTCAGGAAAATTTAAATTATATGTGAAGAAGGAATAAGCTCTGTGGCAAAAGATGCATCCATTAAACAGAAATGATATAATACGGAAGAATTTGGAACAACAAACACAGCAACATATAGTTCTATTTAAATTGTGAAAGTTTTAAATAACTAACGAAAAGAAACCGGAACCTTATTGTAAGTCGAAAAAGAATTGTTTAAATGTAATAATTAATACAATTCTGCTTATTATTAATCAAACCATTCAATAGAAGGGGCACACTGAGAGCCAGAGCCACATTTGTAGATATGAGTATTAGGACATGAATCCCCAGAGAACCCCATCCCCATCCAACCCAATACTCTGTAAACACATAATTCCCTCCCATGTGTTTCACTATTGACCAATTTCAGCTTCTTACAAACCAAATCTACTTTATACACACTTCACTACATCTGTTGCTAAATATACCAATGCACCATTTATAGCACTGGTAAAGTTTCAAGTGACTAACTAATTGCCTGAAGTCATGGACTCAAAAATTATATCCTTGTGTGTCTTGGGGGATAACTTATTTTCCTTTAATCTAACTACAAATTTCTCAAATTCTGTAAAACAGTGAGGAACCACAAACCCATTTATGCCTACCTTTGAATATACTTGTCCTCAACACATGTAATCTTAATTAAATCACAGGTAGACAGACCACATGATATCTCACCTGTTATTTTGATCAGGTATGTCAATCTGTAGGTATGCTTTGTTGTGACATCATCAAAAATGGTGCACATAACACTATATTGACATCTTTTTAAGGTCAAATACAGGTAAACTTTCACCTGATCTCTATAGTTTGTTCCAAAATTAAATGAATAGTCTGTTTCTATTTTCTTAAATGACAGGATATGAATACATTTGCATTGATGAACTTTTTAAACACAATCAATGACCGTGCACATATTTTGAACATATAAAATGTTCTTAAAATATTTTTGAAGATCTTCATCAGATGGATATAAAACTTATTGCCAGAGTAAAGACAGTATATTATATATATTAAGACATTTTTTTTTGTATTTGTATTACTTGAGCCCTGAAAACATGAATTAAGGAGGCTTAACCTAGCAGAAAACCTTGATAAAACTTTTAACATTACTCTGGAGGATAATGGGAGCACATTTTCAAAAACTGCAAAATTTACCTAAAACGCATCTATTACTAAGAACAACTTATTAACATTCTTTGAATAAAAGCAATTTATTTTATATGAATCTCAAGTCTCTGAATGTATAATTTCCAAACTCAACTTTCCATTCTCTCATAAATTAAAATATATTAATGGTTAAGTGCCAGTGGCAAAGTAAAAACAATATGACTTGGTGTTAAAAATCACACTTCCATTCAAATATAATATCATATAAATGTCAAACATGAAATTTATTTGCTATATAACCTACCCTTAAGCCAAACATGACCATAACACACATATAAATTTCATATATTAAACAATTTCTTCCTAATGTAAAGAAGCACCAAACATTGATTACAATTACTGATTCCCCCCCCCCCCCCCCCCAATAATAATAACATGAAGTCATATTTTAGCATCAGTATCAAGAGTTAACAAGAAGCTCAAATTTGCCAATATTCTAAATATCACTTGAAAACTTTACTTAAAAGGTTTCAATTTTGATTAAATTTTACACAACGTTGTCAGAAATATACACATATACACTGTCATTTTCACTTTTAACATAAATAAAAACTTGCTTTATTTCTTAATTAAGTGCTCACAGTCTTGTTGTATAAACTGGGAGATAAAGCAGACCTATAGTAACAGCCGGCGAAATTCATACTGTTAATTTTGTAAAGATGAAGTGAAAATGAAAACCATTTTCTCTTACTTAATGCCATATATAATTCAATAAATGATAAGTTTATTTCTTTATTCAAAACTCACAACCCTGAAAGAGAGAAGGACACCAACCAAAGGGTCTGTTTGTCTTCCTAAAATTAAAGGTAGTTAATTTGGATGTGGTCTATTTAATATAAGTTTTTATCATGTTATTGTCTTTGCCTGTTTATGTATGTAAATGATATGTATCTGTATTGGATCACACAAACTTGTATTTAGCTGTAATACAGTATTTGACTCTCCTTTTTTCAATGGATATTTTTGAATTATTTTTTTTTAAATAAATTGCAGGCAAAACAGTACAGGTTCTTTAGCATTGAAGGGTGAGGATTAAAGTTTTAAAAAATTTAACTTATTTTTTTTGGGGTGGAATACAAAATGGCTGAGGAATTTATTAGTTCTGTATTCTAAATATAGAAGGATAAATTTGAATAAAAAAATTTCAATATTTTGAACGGTCCAAAAGGTATGTCAAGGTCTACAGTGATAAAGCAGTTTAAATTTTCTCACATTTCATTACAAAATATTGACATTAAAATAATAACCTGTAACCAGAGTTTAATGGAAATATATTTCTACTTTACTTGATGAATACACTGTGTCCTTAAGGAATTATTATTGAAAACTTCTTTTGATCAAGTAGTGCGAATTATGATATATTAAATTGTATATTGTAAATATTACAAAGAAACCGTAATCATTTCTAATTTTCAATGTTGAGTTTCTTACTTAATTTTCAATAATTCATTCCATAACAAACTAAAGATATAATTATTTAAAATTAAATAATTACATTTTTTCTCAAACCTGTCTGGGAATTCCATTTTTCAAAATTGGTGGCATTATTTTTTTTTTAACTATGAGCAATTCAGAAAATCTTGACAAGCTGAAAATATGCATGGCAACTTACTAAAGAATTCCTCATAAAACAGTAGCAAACAAGGGAGAGAATTCAAAGAAAAGTTACACAAAAAAATATTTTAAAAAAGACTAGACGATATGGATATGATGAGCCTTAGTTTTAAAAGGTATTAAGTACATGATTTGAATCTGACTGGAACACATGGCTACATATGTAATTCTAGACATATGGGAATAGATAACCTTTTTTGCAATAAAATATATGAAAAGGTGTACAATTAAGATCCAAAATATACAATGAGGGTTTCGGTACAGTGTATTAGTGGCACACTTCTACCAACCAAAACTGCAAAATGTGCATAATGAGTAGATCTAAGAACTGCTTTACTTTTACAGATTAAAAGCTGCACCTAAGTTTTGTAATATCTTAAGTCTAACACACTACACAACAGACACATTTCAAATTAATTCATTTTCCTACAACACTATGAAGTCAGAAACAAGATGCAATGTTCAGTGACTGAAATTTCCCACAATGGCCCTCAGATAATTTCCTTTTAACATGTTGAATATCATGGATACCTCTATTAAATTAGTAAATTTCCCTCAGTTTTTCATTTTTCATATGTCAGCCTTAAGTTTAAGAAGTAATTTACCTTTCTTTGAATTATAGGTCTTCCCAAGGTACAGAGAAATACACCTATCTATTGTTCTATTGATTTAAACCTACCCTAATCCCCAGCTAGACTTTGTCTTTTTAAGTATTTTCTCCAATAAAGATGGAGTAGCACTTCTTGTTCTAAGGATCTGTTGTGTAACATTGGGACTTGGACTCCTTGGACTCCGTGGAATAATTACTGGACTAGGACTCCTAGCTCTGGGACTCGGTGGCACTGAAGACTGGCTAGAACTATGTCTAAGAGATCCATAAATAAAATTTGAACTGTCACTAATTGAAGGTGACACCTGTGATAAATTAGTCTGACTAGCTGATCTACGTATTATTAAAGGACTAGGCCTTTTAGTACGTACAGTCCTTTCATTTGAATTCTGTTGGGTTGTTTTGTGTGACGGGCTTGGACTGCTATTTCTCTGCATCTGTGGAGTTGGAGGCCTACTCATGACTAGTCAAAGAAATCACCAAACAAATGTATAACAATATTTCCAAAATGAATGTACACCAAACACCATATTTCCAAATCAAGAAATCTTTTTCAGCCAAAATCACATATGTATATTGAAAATACCGAATCCTTATATAAATTTCAATGAATTACAGTATCTATGGAGAAGTATAAGTGTTGGTAGGTAGGTTATGTGCTTTAACACTTACTCTATTCCAAAATGTCCAATAAATTCATAAATATTTCTTCACGTCAAACCAAATAAAAATATTATTTTCTTCTATTTTACATTTTGTCACGCCACATTTATAATAAATGTTAACTCAAATATTTCTGAAAACACATAGTGTTGTATATCTCTAAGTTGACAATAAAATAACAAGTATTTTAAAGCTTCCATATCATTTCCTTATAATTCTTTATAAATATAGAATTTCATGACCATTGTATAATCTTATTAAATTATAAAATTATATAAAATTTGTCCAAACACTTAGTAATATTCCAATAAAAAAAATGTGTAATGTTTACACAAGGAGCAACTACTGTGATCAGTTAAAAATGTATTAACATTGTCAGAGGTTTAAAGAAAATACCTATATAGAGTTAAAAAGTATGCTAATTATCCCATTAAAAGTAATATTTCAATTTTTAATTATTTTAAAAAACTCTATCCCTGAATGGTTGAATATGAAATATGACAAAGCTTTGGAAGACTATAACAAGTTTAAAATGATTGAGATAATGTCCTACTTCTACTCTCAACAATCTTATTAGAAATTATCACTAAATATTGTCTATGAACAAAAGGATATGAGAAAATTATCCCCTAGGAGGACTATACCTCTTTCTGTCACTTTAAAAGCTAATTCATAGAGTTCAAAGTTTAAAAGTTTAAAATTCTAAGTTTTATTTTAATAAGCTGAATTCAAACGGCTTAAAAATCGCTTCTTCTATATTACCATATAAGGTTTGTTTTAAGAAATAAAGTTTTACAGTAAAACTAAATATTCAAAGATCAGCTGCAAGCAATTCAATATCACCATCAATATTACTGACTGAATAGCAATGTGCTATTACAAAAGAGTTAGACAATACACTGCTGACTCTTGCAGTAGAATAGGCTGTCAAAAATTATATGTACAACTGTTTGTTCTTAATTAGGAAATGTTGTGCAGCATTGGACTCCTCGTGGAATTATTCCTGAACTAAGACTCTTAATCTCTGGTACTCACGGTCAACAATGAATGGCTAGAACTTTGTCTCATAAATAGAGTCTGAAATGTCACTTGTTGAGTGATAAATTTGGGGATCTCTGAGAACTAAATATTGATACTGTTGCAGTTGGATTTCAGCAAATAAGTCAAGAATACAACAAATACAGTAAATATAATGCAATGTATCAGCTAGGAGATAAACAGGTATCTGAATTTTGAATTAAAAGAGTTTGAGATAATAAGATTCATTTGTAATTACATGTTAGAACAATTCTGCTAAAGATTAATGGGAGCAAAAGTAAATGCAACAAGGAAATGTAAGGAACATGAACCATTAAACTTTTTGAACATTAATCCTTGAGACTAAAATTGTTCTATTGTTCCTTAGATGTATGACCAAAATTGTACTGCAACTACAATGTTCCCTTTACAATCTACCCTGAGGCCTTCAAAAGTTAGGAGGGCTGTTCAAAAGGATGTTAAGTCCCTTACTATTCTGGAGACTGCAATGGAAACTACTTTTACTCAAAAAGAAAATAACTGTATGTACATGTATCTAATAATCCCTAATTAGTCCTTTGTTAATATATATTGATCATTGTCATTTTGCTTAGTTTTTTCTGTTACCTTTTTTAACATGTGATTTGGACATCTTTTGAACTGAGTTTTACTGTGTTTATCGCTGTGTGTTTGTTTATTCCACATAGGCTAGAGGTATAGGGGGAGGGAATGAGATTTCACAAAACATGTTTTACCCCGCCACATTTTTGCACATGTCCCAACTCAGGAACCTCTAGCCTTTGTTAGTCTTGTGTGTTTTTTTAATTTTGGTTCATTTGTATGTTTCAGAGTTTAGTGAGCCGTCCAATTTGCTGAACTAGTATGCATTATTGCTTAGGGGCCAGCTGAAGCCTGCCTCAAGGTGTGGGTTTTTCTCACTGCGTTGAGGACCCCTTGAGCTGTTTTCTGCTCTTTGGTCAGGTTGTTGTCTCTTTGACACATTCCCCATTTCCATTCTCTATTCTATTATCAAAATGGGTTTTTTTTTCATTAGAACCTCCAAAAACTGTACCTAATGTATTAACTAAAACTGTATTAGTTGACTGATTTGTTGTAGAATGATCAAATTCTACAGAATAGTACAGAACTGGTATTCACAAAATTCCCTAATATTTCAACATTAAAATTTTTCATTTTCATAAGATCCTTTGTGAAATTACAACTGTACTTCTGATTACCATGAGTTAAAATGACCATAAAAAAAACCTAATGCAAAAAGCATTTAAAATACCACTGTTCCTTCATCTCCAACAAATTAAATACACAGTATAGGAGACACGAAAATGAAATTCTTTAAGTTTCACTAAAGGCTGGCTTGATAAAAGTTTGTATATACCACATACAAAGTTTGATTTTAACATTCCTTACATTTTTCTATACACACTTTAATCTAACAGTAAATGGTATTGTCCCCATCAATAGATTCAATATTAATGTAGTACAAAATTAACTAAAATCTTTTGATATAAGTTATTTTAAAGTCCTTACATTTCATTTAATGATGAAATTTATTGAGGATCAGTAACAAAAACTTGTATACATGTCAAATTTGCTTGGTTCTTCACATGGAATGACAACTTATCATTTTCCACTTTAAAGGATTAAGTTACCAAACATTCTGGAGACCACATTCCCAATATATCAACAGTACAAAATGGACCTATTATTGGATGTAATTTATAATTATATGATTGTGGGTTGTCAGATTTAAATATATACTGTACAATATCCCCTGCAGTCAGCAAAAATAACTTAGATAAAAACTGTGTCAAAATTTATCTCCAGTCCTCTACTTGACAAAACATCTTGCAGCTATGATTTTGTCATATGATTGTGAAATCAATGCTTAACATTTACCATAAATCATGCAAGATTGAAGAATTTTTGGGGGGTAAACTTGGTATGAATTATACTATTCTATTATTTTTACTGATATGGCAATTAAAAATGCAAACACATTCAAAAATAAAGAGAAAATTGACAGACCAAAGGAAACAGTCTATAAGATGACAAATAGATTATGTTGAAATATTGCTGACATCAATTTTTGAGGATTTTGAAATTTTGTGAAATTATACATGTAATTAAAGAAATATTGAAATTAAATGGGCAAAAATGTATTAAATCAATAGGTCTGGAGATATATAACAGTTACACAATCCTGCACCAGTTTAATGAACCTTCAGTGTATTCATCAAATACTTGCATTCTCATAACATTTACCCATTTTTTTTTTTATCTTTCATCTATATAAATTGATCATATTTTGTTGGATTCTAAAATTTGTGGATTGATCTGTGCATGAAATCCACAAATATTGGGTGTACCACAGATAAAAGTAATACTTTCTTGAAAATTGCATATTATACACATCTTAAAATGCATGTTTGTCAGAGTAAGGGGGGGGGGGATCTTAAATTTGTTAAGTTTGAATATTAAACATCACACTGCATTTTTATGTGTATTCTACCTTTAAATTTACCACCTGGACCCCTTATATACCACACCCATATAAACAGGTCTCCTTGAAAGTTTGTTTATATAATATATACCCTTCATTCCAATCATATCTTCCAGTGCTTTTTTGTGAACATTTTCAAGTCGACTTAGTTGAGTGATAAAATAAATAGGATTCCTAATGATAAAGTCACCAGTGTTTAATCTACAGTCATCATAACCTAATATATCATCTTTTAAAAGTCAAAAGTATAATGGCTGACCCACTGCTTTATTTAGCTGCCTAACAGAGGTGGATCCCATCATCTCTTTTGTCATCATTAAGTCTCTCAAGGTAAAACTTTAATGACAGTATTTACCTAGAAAGCTGTCACCAAGATAATCCAGTGACACTGATAAATCTCTTGTACAAGGGGATATAACTCTGTATTTCCTGAAAGTTGTAAAACAGTAAAAGGGAGATAACTCAATATATTTTTAATGCTCAATTGTCAGTTGCAGGGAGATAATTCAAAATAGAATTGCTTCTATTTTGATTATGTAAGGATTTTTTTCATTGAAAACATTCTCATTATATTATATTGATATGAATACTAAACAGGGAAGTCATACTGTTATGTAATATGTGTATGTATATTTAGGAAATTCTTTACGAATTACTGCATAACTGAAAAATATTCAATTACTTAAAGCCCTTTACTATCTTATACATATATGACAGACAAGAAAAGTTTCTTTTTTTTCAGAATCCATTAAGATAACAGTCCAACAGCGTAACAATAGTTGAAGCCTGTGACATCTGTTACAGTTTAATAAATACTTCACAATACCTTTCAGTTACAATATGTTTATGACATATAAATCTGTTTTGTACAACTAGCTGGCACTTAAAGGCTGCTGATTTTATATATATGACTTGTACAGTATACAACTGTTCATTCAGAAATGAATAAAAAATATGATACAGAATGTCAATCATTACAATAAACAAAACTCCATTTATTTTCCTAGTGACATTATCTTACAAATTATATATGAATCTCTCTAGGTTTTATAAAATTTTATGAATGACTTTCCTGCAGCTTTATTCCAAAACATAAAACTCCAATAAAAGTAGAAACATGACCTTCCAACTCTTTGACCATCAATATGTATTCCTGCTTTAAAGGACATACAGAAACTGGAAATTTTATATACTTAACAGTTACTTGTCAGTTACGTTTGCCAAAAAATAATGAACATTCTGTTGTATTTTTTCCCCACAAATAACATCAATGTCCCCTTCATTCAAATAATATTAATTTCTATTCATTAAATGTATATTTTAAAAAGTAATAGATAGGTCTAGGTCAGTACAGCTATTGGAAACTAGAGGCTCCCAGGAGCCGGAATTGCCCACCTGGACTATTTCCATCTTGACTGGCAGCCTGGAACATTGGTGTCAAGCCAACTAGATCACTGGTTTCATACAAGAAGATCTATCATTGATTTTTCCCATTGGGTCCTATGTTAAACTATGTTCATCTTTGGATGACTTGTAAGGTCATCGGATATAATTCTGAAAGAGAACCAACTAAGGATCATTGCCGCTAAGTTTTGTTCTAAATAGCCCTGTGGTTTTAGACAAGAAGATCTTTAAGTAAATTTCCCCATAGGGTATAATGTTTAATTATGTTCAGCTCTGGCAGCCATTTTGGACGGTAGGTGAGATCATTTGAAACAAGTCTGAAAGAGAGCCTCTTAAGGACCATAGCTGTCAATTTGTGTTCCAATTGGCCAAGCGGTTTCAGACAAGAAGATCTTTCAGTAAATTCCCCATAGGGTCCTATGTTAAACTATGTTTGGGTGTTTTGGCCATCTTGGATGGTGGACGAGGTCATCAGATACAATTCTGAAAGAGGACCACGTAAGGACCATTGCTGCTAACTTTTGTTCCAATTGACCAAGTGGTTTCAGACAAGAATATCTTTTAAGTAAATTCCCATAGGGTCCTATGTTAAACCATTTTTGACTCTGGTGGCCATCTTTCATGACAGGCTGGGTCATTGGATGAAATTTTGAAAGAGGACCACCTAAGGACCATTGCTGCTAACTTTTGTTCACATTGACCAAGTGGTTTCAGACAAGAAGATCTTCAATTAAATTTCACATAGGATCCTATATTGCACTATGATTAGCTCTGATGACCATCTTGGAGGACAGGCAGGGTCATTGGATAAAATTCTGAAAGAGGACCATGTAAGGACCATTGCTGCCTAGTTTTGTTCCAATTGGCCCAGTGGTTTCAAAGGGGAAGATCTTTAAAGGAAAGTTTACAACGCTGGACGAGACGCCAATAGATGGCAAAAGCTCACATGGCTTCTTAGGCCAGGTGAGCTAAAAAGACAGAGTGTGTCCTTGGACATAGATGACACCACCCCCTGCTTCAATAATACGTTGTACTTTAATGATACTAAATTTTTTCAGAGAACAGATGTATGAATGGACAAGTATAAAAATGTATGCCTTTTGGCAGGAGCATAATAAAAATGAATATCTAATATTGTGAACCAATGAAAAATTACCAAACCACAAAATTTAAAATTTGTGAAATCAATGAATTCTTTTCCACTAAATTTAATGATAAAAATAAATCACAATTTTTTAAATCAATAAATCGATCCTTATTACTCAGCATTTCTATCACTATATCTTAGGCCATAAACATGAATTCTTTTATTCCCTTTTAAAAAATTCATGGCAGTTTTCTTTACTTCATATTTTAATATATGGTTTATGAGCCTTTATCTATTGAGAAAAGTTATAATATTTTCTGTTACATGACATGAAATAAAAAATTTGGGGCTGGTACTAACTGTAGACAGTATATTATTTTATCTGGAGCAATTAAATTATCCTTATTTACATTTTTAATTCTATGGTAGAACACATTCCCTTCCCAGTTTCATCAGATACACAGCAGATGTATTCATTTTGTCTTGACATTTGCTTTATATTACCTATCGTCTCTTTAGCAGGTGTCTTGAAGATACATGTAAAAAGGACTCATTAACCTTGGAGCCTAAACCTTAAACCATTAAGTGTAATCACTATATTCACCCAAATATTTTATTATAAATTTCCAACAGAATCAGAACAGCTGATTTGCCTTACCATTGAAGGTTCCCACATTTAAATGAAAACTGTGAAATACAATACATATACCTACCTTAATTGAATTCTTGCTTTCAAGACATCCCATGGATCTATATCTTTAAAATAATCCATTGTCTCACCCCTAAACTTAAACTCCCATTTCAAACTCTCAAAACATATCCATTTAATATCAATAACGTTTGATTTTCCATTTGTATTTTTAAATGTGAAAACGACGCTTGTCTGGTCACACAAACTTGAATCCTTTAAATATTATTTTTGATTCATATTCAAATTACGTTTTTCAATTGAATTTTTCAATTGTATCAAAGTTAGCTTCAGGAGAAAATTGCAGTTGTTAGCTGTCGCTGGGTGTCAATGTAAATATAGAAAAGACTAATTCAATTTCAATTACTTAGAAAGTATTAGAAATCATAATGGATACAATACTGTCTGAGTTTTAATGTTGATTTCATTATATTGGTGATTACATACAAACATCAATATTCAATGATACTATCGATCTGCTGATTTCATCCAATGTAATTTTCCTTGTTTATTTTACCTGTACTTTATTCAACACTAACATAGTTATCTCCCTTAAAACCAAGAATATGAATTTATATGAAAATAAATTGTGTCAATGGTATGAGTTTTTATCTTTGTAGAACTTATCTCAATTACTATAATTAAAGATATGTGATTATTTCAATTATAAGACATAAAGTAAAAATTAACCTTTAAAAATTTTGACATTATATCATAGAAAAAAAACAAGGATTTCACATTACCATTTTTTTAAAACATGGCAGTCACCTCCCAACAATTAATGTTAATGTCCTGAAAGCTTGAACTAAATTTGCCCCAAAGCCCCTTTTTATGATACACATTTTAGATAGTACTTATTTGCATACAGACAATATTAAATGTCCTGAAAACTCCATGGATAAGTTCTACATTCTCTGCTTATGACCTATATTTTATACCACTGTCACTCTCAGTAAAACACCAGACAGTAACAAACCTTGATATGACTCCTGATAGCACTTACCATGCTTACCTCCATATAGTTGTTAATGTCCTGAAACCTTCCTTGATTAGCCATACATCCTCAGCTTGAGACACACAATTTATACCATTGACTCCAAGTAAAAAATTTGAGATAGCACTTACCTCCATATAGTTAATGATAATGTCCTGAAAGCTCCCTGGATTAGCTCTACAGCCTCAGCTTGAGACACACATTTTATACCATTGACTCCAAGTAAATAATCACCAACTTCTATTGATATGTCAGCTTTTCCATTTTCTACTACCTTTAAAATATAATTAAAATGATTTTTAATTGTTGCTGTCAGAATAACCTATAAAAAAACTCATCTTACTCATTTACCTTCAGCGCATTTTGACGCTGAAATTAATAAGAAGCTTCCGTTATCCACAAACTATACATATATTAAGTTCCTTTTATAAAACATTACAATATGTAATTTGTAAGCTTACTGAATAGTCTTTCTTATATTATACTGAATAGATGTATAAAAAGGGTAAAATGTTTGGTACTGCCCTCTAGAAAAAACAAAATACCAAACAATAACATAATTTTAATTTTCTGAAACCCAATGCAGAATGTGTAAATTGATAAATTTTTTTCTTTCCTTTTTTTTATTTCATATGGGGGAGAGGGGTATTTTTATTATTAGCAAACTGGAAAGATAATAATTTTACCGAAATATATTGTGGGTTTCAGACGAAAGTGAATTTTCAAACACCTATGATATGTATACATATGAGAATGTTCTTCTAAAGATCACAACTGCCTCAGTGGTCTCGTGCTTGCCTCGAGTGTGGAAGGCTGTGGGTTTGATCCCTGACTGAGTCAAACCAAAGAAATTAAAATTGGCTTTTGCTGATTCTCTGCCAGGTACACAGCATCTAAGAGTAAGAGTAAATTAAGGACTGGTCAATTCAGAATCAGTATAATTAACCTCAATCGTGAGCAAGCACAACAAAAATCCAGGTCAGTGTTTTGATCAGAAGTACAAATCAGGGTTCATATTCATATCAACATGCTCTCGTCCTAATATGCATTAAATAATCGCCAGTGGACGTTAAACAATAATTCATCCATCCATCCATCTAAAGATCACATGCCAACATATACTGGGTAAGTGGGTTTGAAACTTGACTAAATCAACTACCGGTAATATCAAATAATTGAACAGTATAATAATGATAATATTGTTGTCAGCAGCCTGTGTTAGGGCAAATATATTTTCCTTGTCTGAGTAAACATTTCCATCACCTAGGAATTGCAAGAATCATTTAAGATTCCAAAATATTTTGCGTTATTACCAGCTTGTCAGCAAAAACAATATTATGTAGTGTGTCACATTGATATAATGATATTAATACTGTTCCTCTTTTAGCAAATTCTTTACATTTGATTTTTTATAGAAGGAACATGTCTTAACCTTGTAACAAAGTTTGAATATATTAATTTTTTTAGTACTCTTTTTTATGCATGTATTTTTTATGTTTGTTTTTTATGGTAGTGCCTAATAAGCCATTATCGGCTGGCATCATTTTATTTCTTTGTGACATTTTTTTGTTTACATTGATATTATAGTATTTACATTGGGAAAACTTACTCAGTTATCTATCTTGAACAAGTCACACAGAAAAGATCAAATAACATCCCTATTAATCCTTATAATCAAGGGTGTTAATTCAAATTATCTCTCCCTGGTTATCTTATTTAAGGAAGACAATGAAATAATATATCTCAATGTTTTTATCTTTCTTAATATTAACACTTCCCCCAAATGTTTAAGTAGAGGACTCCTGTCAAGCTCTTTTGTATCACTATTATATATTTTAACACGAATATGTCAAAACCGCAGGTAATTTATAAATCTTATTAAGTAGTTTATTTGGAAACCAACATTTTCTTCACAAAGTGACTATAAAAGTTTGAAAAGATCTACCTTTTCATTTCTAACCTTTCATTTCCATTTCAAATCCTAACAAAATAAAAATTAATATACGAAATAAGAAACCCGTATCACACTCATAGGTACAATAAATTTCAATTACATAATACAGGTATCAATTTTATTCTTCTCAAAAATTAAAATATGTCAAGACAACAATGTTTGAGTTGTCAACACTATATATCCATGTTCAATGAGCATTAGTCATTTCCTGTCGATCGTACACCTACAAATCCTTAGGTATACAAATCGTTTCAGTTCTATCCTATAAAAATCATACCAATTCTCTCCTAATCCTCAACTCTATATATTGAAAGGCAAATATCTGTGATAAGTTTCTTTTATATAGAAAGTTAAAAGTGAAACCTGTAACTGAGGCCCTGACTTGATTCTCAAATAATTCATTTGAAAAGTTGAATGTAGTATCTGTATTTACCAAGTTATATAGATAAACCCATTTATTTTGACTCTCTTTAGATGTAGTTTTGCTGGACCCTAGGTAAAATTATGGAATTCTATATTCAATTTACTTTATTGTCCTTAAACATAGTTTGTGACAACAACATTAAAAACAGATTAATAAATACACAATATTGAACATTATAAACACAAAGAACCAGCAAAAAGTGACTAGTTCCCTGACTTCAGTTTCAAAGACTGTTTTAAAAAGGAACCGGTGTTTTTTACTTGCTGGGAGGACGCTGGGTAAAAACAAAATTTTTCTTGATGGGAATAACCTTTATAAGACCTAAACGTTATTCCTTCATTTGTTTAGTGTTTTAGAAATGACTAGGATACAGAATATATATCACTGACATAACATTCATCAAATTAAATATTGTAATAGATTTATTTTTCATGAAGAGCCTTAAAGCAGATTACTGAATCATACAGACTATTCAGTTCACAAAAACAATATAATTAGCATTTGATTCATTTGTAAGAATATGTGCAGGAGATTAAAACTGATGATTGTGATCTTGCATTTAAGATATTGTAACAGTAGAGTATGAATTGTCTCCCAAAATTACCAAAAAGGACCAACCGACGATCGAATCCCTAACCTTTGGTTAGTGCAGCCAATGCAATGTGGTTATAAATCTGTAACAGTTCCATAATTTCTATCGAACATGAGAGAAGTCATCGTCCTACAATGACAAATACCAACTCCATCCCATTTGACAACCATGGGTTTTTTAGTTGGGTGCCAATGTAACAATAGACCATTTTTGTCTCCAAAATTATGTACCACATGAACTGGGGATCAAACCTGGAACCTTAGGTACAGTAGTCCACCTCTCTACCACTAAAACTTAAAGGAGAACTCCACTACAGCAGCTAATGAAGAGTGCTTATTAACTTGTTACTGTTCTATAACTTCTATCGTACACCAGGAAAGCCATTTTAAAATATACAGAATAGAATATTAGGATCGAGCTGGTCAAATTAAATTCAATACATGTATATATCATGACAAACTGACCTTCAGAACTAATCAACATTAAAAAATTACACCAGAATCTAGATAAACACTCAAGTACAACCAAATTATTTTATTTACATCACATGACACCCTTGCACCATAAGAAGTATGGCATCTACTCCAGAAAAAAATATGCCATTTAAATGAATTGTTGCCTTTTATATCACTCAGCCTAAGAATCATGCAGAAAGTCTACATAAATTTTGATTACAACTTATAGTAAACAGAAATTCCCATCGACTCTTCATAAAACCCTTGTTCAGAAGATATAAATTCTATAAAATGCACCACACACACACACACATATGCAAAAAAGGGAGATAACCTTGTGATTTTACAGAAGAATGCAATTGAAACTATTAGAAATTAGATGTGAACTGTCTCCCATAATCTGTTAGAATTCTGTTTCATTTCATTATATATTATATAGACCAATCAAACACCTGCATGACATTTACAACTAGACACACAAAAATGTCTCGCCTGTCACGTATTTCTAATGAAAGTAAATGCTATCAGTATTCGAAAAACAGAGCAAAACACAAAAACTTAACTATAACCACTGAACCATGAAAATGAGGTCAAGGTCAGATGACATGTGTCAGTTGGACATGCACACCTTACAATCCTTCCATTTACCAAATATAGACCTATTGCATACAGTATTCGAAAAACAGGCCAAAACACAAAAACTTAACTATAACCACTGAACCTTGAAAATGAGGTCAAGGTCAGATGACACCTGCAGTTGGTCATGTACACCTTACAATCCTTCCATACAACAAATATAGTAGACCTATTGCATAAAGTATTCGAAAAACAGGCCAAAACACAAAAACTTAACTATAACCACTGAACCATGAAAATGAGGTCAAGGTCAGATGACACCTGCCAGTTGGACATGTACACCTTACAATCCTTCCATACACCAAATATACTAGACCTTTTGCTTATAGTATCTGAGATATGGACTTGACCACCAAAACTTAACCTTGTTCACTGATCCTTGAAATGGGGTCGAGGTCCATTGAAAATTGTCTGACGGGGATGAGGACCTTGTAAGGTATGCACATACCAGATATAGTTATCCTATTTCTCATAATAAGAGAGAAATTAACATTACAAAAAATCTTAACTTTTTTTTCAAGTAGCCACTGAACCATGAAAATGAGGTCAAGGACAATGGACATATGACAGACAGAAACTTCGTAACATAAGGCATCTATATACAAAGTATAAAGCATCCAGGTCTTCCACCTTCTAAAATATAAAGCTTTTAAGAAGTTAGTTAATGCCGCCGCCTGCTGCCCCCAGATCACTATCCCTATGTCAAGCTTTCTGTGACTAAAGTAGCAGGCTGGACAAAAATGTGTCTATAAGACACGGATGCCCCGCCCTAAAAACAATATAGGTTTTGTAATATTGACCTAAATTGATTTATTACCATAAGTTTCTGATCAATTGAACCTAATGTAGCAAATTTAAACCTAAGTCACTGAAGCATGAAATGTAGGTCATAGTGACCGAAGTGTTCCTGAACTGCATTTTACTATACAAGAGGACTGTAGTGGTGAAATATCATTTATATATTACTATAGGTTTCTGAGAAATGAACCTAAATGCAAAACTTAATCAAAGCTACTGAAGCATGAAATGTAGGTCATAGCGAACTAAGTGATGCTGAACTGTGTTGTACTATACAAGAGGAATGTAGTAGTGAAATATCATTGATATATTACTATAGGTTTCTGAGAAATGGAGCTTAACGCGAAACTTAATCCGGATGTAGTACTGACGTACGAACGGACGGACAAGGGTAATTCTATATGCTCCAGCCACATTCGTGGTGGGGCATAAAAACAGCATAATTCTTACAAAGACCCAGGCCATAATAAATTAATTCTTTCATACTCATCTGCCTAATTTTTTATATTTCTATTTTGCCCAATAGAGATATTCCAATTAGATCCAGAATTTTTTCCATGAAAACAAGCAACATTTTTGTTTAGCCTTGGGCTGATATTGGAGTCTTCAGATGATACTGTATGGGTCTGATATGGAAAATGGGTGTAATATATATTAAATTTTTCACGTATGTCTTTCATTATCATTTCACACCTATCATCAAAATAATTTTGTCTTTTAAATTTTCAATGCATATGTTAGTATAATGTTTCTATAACATGTCTCTAAATGGTAGCAAAGCAGACATATATTAACACCTTGATCTTACCATAAGTATTCTGAACTTTTTATTTTATAATTCAACTATTTTTCTTCTTTACAAAGATATTTTTTATTGCCCAGTTAACCAACAATTATCTATGAAATGAATTACAATACCAAACAAAAACATTATCTGCACTGAAATTCAATATCATGATTTTTAAACATTTGCACAAATGATGATATTGTGAATAAAAGAAAAAGATTGAGGGTCTATACATGTACTGTGTGGTGTTTAAACCAAGCAATAAGTAGGCCTTGTACTGGAAGAAATATATAATTTGTGCTAGGAAATCAGATGACTTCTGTACTGAAAATACTGAAGACTTATAAAAAAAACAAACATAGACATAATTTGTCCCCTTAATTGGTACTGTCTATTAATACTTTCTATTAATTCAATTTCGTTTAATAACAAATTCAATGATTTTCATGATTGCGCCATTTCTGCCATAAATTTAAGTATTCAACAAAACCTTTATTTCATAATGTGTTATTGAGAGAAATTAACATAACCATCAAATTTAAAATTCTCAAAACTAAAATGTTCACCTGAACCCTCAAAAGTTATTACCCATGAAAGCAAAAGAAATTCACAGCTTATTAAATTGTAAATATAGAGCAAATTATAAATCATAGAACACTGCACAACTAATTTTCCAGTTTTATACTTTCCATTTTCAAGGAAATACTCATTATTCTCAATTTAGTTTAGATAATGACAAAGTTTGATGATAAACTAGAATTGGTATATTAGGATCTGGCCTGGCTATACTGAAACCATTCTGATTCAAATGCTCATCTCTCAAGGACACATTCAAAATTTTTTTTCACCATTTTTTTTAAATTCCTTCTTTGTCCTTCCCTTATTCTATAAATCAAATGGTTGTTCCCTTAGGCATCATCCATGAGTTTGATGATCTATCATTTACTTCTAAAAGATTTAATTATGAATATTTTAAGAGTTCTGGATCATTTATGCTTAAGCTGTCCTGGTACAATTCAATTTTTAACAATTTAAAGTGTGAAAAACAACTGTTTTATATTCATTATATGAACTTAATAAATATGAAGTGTCCCCGAGTTTGTATAGTTTAAAACTGACAAATTTTGATATGCTCTCATCCTAAGGAATTTTTCTCATGTTTAATAGATTTGTCTATTGGTACTGTGTGTGGTATCTGTCTATTTGTTCAATTTAATACTGTATTAAATCTTGAGGTTTCAATGTATAACTATATTTGTAAATATTTATGCAATGGATGGAAACACTACCGCATTTCTAAGTGATAAATAAAATACCTTTATTCTGTAACAACTTTTACAAGCTGAGAAAATTAGAGGGGAAGGACAGGGTTGTCTTGAAATATAACTCTGCTATGGGTGCACCCGCTAAACAAGATTTTGATACCCTCTAACATGGAAACAAGTTGTGCTTTTATACTTGCAACAAAAAATACAGATTTCAATGAAATGAACGTGTTATGTAATTTTTTTGCTAAACTAGAATAAACAGGGCATGCAACTTCAGGTTGGTTCATTCCCGATTAGCCAACTTTTTGAATTTTTAGGTATTACAGGTAAAAAATGAAAGTTGGATAGATGAGATCAAAGGTAATTAGGAACAAAGGATTCTTGATTAGGGCTTGGGTTGGATGACAAAGGTAATAATCGACTGAAAATTATTCCAGGAACATATTTCTTAAGTATATAAGTATATATATTGTCGAGTGGGCTGAGTAAGCAGATAATTATGAACAATGTCAAATCGAAATTACGTGTGCTTGACGAACAAACTTGGTTCACCAAACTGTGGAATGACAATAATAATATCAATGGAAATGAAACACAGCAATCGGAGATTGCACATCCCCCCGCTCCCAGCAAAGTCGGAATGCACAAAGTCTGAACCCCTCATAATTTCAAATTGCATAAATAGAGAAAAAGTTTGACACTGATCTTTGGATATCAAGAAACAACACAGAAATATGAAATTGGACTTCTACTGCTCGGACAAAGTCGAATGCAAAAGTTTTAAGATGGATAAAATTGAAATGGCCTACATCAAATGAATGTAAGTCTTAACTTGTCATGTCCATTAAATATATATATTGTTTAGGGGTGGGGATCTCAACTGTTTTTGAGATAACTTGTAATTTTGTAAATGAGGGGGGTGGGGCCGACCCCCGGGGATGACCATTCAACTGGTCTTGTCATGCCCACTAAGAATATATATGGTTTAGGGGTGGGGATCTCAACTGTTTTTGAGATAACTTGTAATTTTGTAAATGAGGGGGGTGGGGCCGACCCCCGGGGATGACCATTCAACTAGTCTTGTCATGCCCACTAAGAATATATATGGTTTAGGGGTGGGGATCTCAACTGTTTTTGAGATAACTTGTAATTTTGTAAATGAGGGGGGTGGGGCCGACCCCCCGGGGATGACCATTCAACTGGTCTTGTCATGCCCACTAAGAATATATATGGTTTAGGGGTGGGGATCTCAACTGTTTTAGAGATAACTTGTAATTTTCTAAATTAGGGGGGTGGGGCCGACCCCCGGGGATGACCATTAAACTTGTCTTGTCATGCCCACTAAGAATATATATGGTTTAGGGGTGGGGATCTTAACTGTTTTTGAGATATCTTGTAATTTTCCAAATGAGGGGGGTGGGGCTGACCCCCGGGGGTGACCATGTAACTCGTCTTTAAATGTGGAATAAAAATATATATGGTTAAGGGGTGGGGATATGAACTGATCTTACCATATTTTGAGATTTTACATATTAGGGTGTAGCCCCACCCCCCGGGCAAAAATCAAAATTCCGAAACCTTTGGCACAGACAACTCTTCAAGTGTTACTAGTGTACCTAATTTCATGTTTCTATCTTCTACGGTGTAGGAGGAGTTCTTGGACAATCGTTTTTAGACATTTTTTAACTCCTTAGGGCATTGCCCCTAGGGGCGGGACCAAAATTTTGATACCCTCTTTCAACTTGGGAAAGGCAATATAAGTAGTGACATAAGTTCCAATATCCTAGCTTTAACACTTTTGGAGATATCTCCATTTATTGGATATCGCGAAATTCGTTTTTCGCTCATAATTTGGCCCCAAGGGGTCGAATTCCAATTTTAAGGGGTCTATTCCCTAGTGGGTCATATACTCTTCCATGATGCCAAATTTCAAGTTTCTATCTTTTACCGTTTCAGAGATATGCCTTGCCACTACAGACGTACCTACGTACGTACGTACGTACGTACGGACGGACTGTATTACATGATCCCCCCGCTTTCGCTAAGCGGGGGGATAATAAACTCAGACTTTATAGACGTGTTAAAAAGGACCTTATTCCTGAACATTATGTATCAAACTCTTTACCACGCCACCTTCGAAGTTGTATAGCGAAACTTAGATGTGGGACTTTACCGCTTGCCGTCGAAATGGGACGTTATAACAAGCCAACAACTCCGATGGGTGATTTTTTTAAAAATATATTTTGTTTCAAGTGTTTATCTTGATACAGACATTTATTGTAACTAGATAACATATTTGTTATAATTGTTTTTTATTTCTTGTTGTTAAGTGACCAATTTCATCTTCATAAATGTGCATCAAATGTTGTTCTATATTCTGTAAGTTGTATCTTCATCCGAGTTTGAGTAGGTGGGAAACAGCGTCTGTGTACTGGAAAACGTCGATCTGTCCTTGCTGCAGTCACACCTTTAGATGTCATAGTCTGGTGTCGATGTTGCGGTATTTCAGCTTGCGAGTCTTGCGTTTTCCTCCTGCAACATACTGTATGAGTCGGATCTCGGTTGCAGGCTGAGTGTTCTGGAGTTTCTGGATGATGAGGAACATATTCAGGTGAGCCTTGTTTAACTGATTGTTGAGTTTATGGTGCCAGCTTTCCAGATGGTTAGTGGTCCTTTGTCCGACGGTTGAGTAGTGGTTCCATTTCACTGGTTCTCTGTCAACCCACTGTTCGGTAACATAGTCGTTGAAACTGGTGGTCTTTGCGTCGTTGGTTTGGTGGTTGTCGAGTGCATTGAACCATACTTCTTCTACTCGTTGAGGAGGTACCAAAGGTAGTGCGGATTAAGACTGAATACTAGTTACTCATAGCCACACTTTCTCAAGTTTCCTCACAATTTCATAAAAAATGTGGTTTTTTTTCTTTCTTTTTTTAATTTAATTTTACAGAAGATAAGTGTAAAAAAATACCCTTAAATCACATATAAACTTTCAAAAATATTTTATAAATGTAATAATATTATAATTCACCAAACATTTGCTTCAATTAATTTTAAAATAATTTCAATATTTTCATAAATATTTGAATCAAATCATAACAATTTCCTCCATATTACTGTTCTATTTACATATAATGTTAATCCAAACAGGAAAAAATTTTCAGTCACAATTTAAGATGACACCTAATAATTACTAAATAAACAGCCCACTAATTAACTACAATCTAAAGTTGGCTAAACGGGAATATTGTATTATACCTGATTTTCAAAAGTTGGCAAAACGGGAAGACACCTTCAGGTTTTGGGTAAAGACATAACTAGCAAACAAACAAAATTAATGGATGATACATAACAACATTTCCTTGTAATTGTTTATAGTGCAGACAGTGTCTACAGGCAAATCATTAATCTGCATTGTCAACACAGTCTATCCTTCTGTACTGACAACACAAAATACTTATAATTTACTAAGACATTAAGTAAAAAAAAACAACTTTCATGACGAATCTCTATTAAAGTCTTAAAAGTTTGGATTTACTAATTAACAATTATGTAAACCCCACAGCATCTTATATTCTGTCTTTTCATTTTGATAGAGTTATCTCCCCATAGAGAAGGAATCTCAACAATTTGAAAATCTGGATACTGGGTATTTATATTTATAAAGGAGTAGGGCCACTTTCCACTTTATTTGTTTTACTCATAACCATTGATTTTTTATCTTCAATATTTACTTACTTTTTATGGTAAACGATTGTTTTATGTTACATGTAACAAACAGATATTTTATGCTTAATCATTAATAAGTTCAAATTTTCTACTGCAAAAGTAATGTATAGAGGCGATTTGGGACAATTTGTACCACTTTTTGGAATATCCCCTAGATGGAAATTCAGAAGCAAAACCATTCTATTGTCATATGAAAGAAGATACATAAACTGCAAAAAATTGTTTTTGTTCTGAGTGTCCTTCACGTTGAAAAACTGTCTTGAAGATGTTAATTTGGCAAACTTTTGTTAAAACTGTCCCCAAAAGCAATATTTAGGTACGTAGAAAAAATTTTGGTAACATACTTGTTAGTTATTTCTAAAGTATAAGCAAATCTTTAGAGACCACATACCACAGACAATGACTATGGACATTTTGTAAGGAGTTAGGCAACTTCTTGAAAATGGCCCAAGAAGTGAAATAAATACAGGCAAAAATCATGCCTTACTGATCTTTAGTGTCAGCCAGCAACTTAGTCCAAAATCTGTGATTTTATGTATTTTATGAATACCTGTCACCTTAAATTGTTTTCCCTGTTAACAATATGATCTGATTTGAAGAAGTCAGTTTTGAAATTCACTCATCTGCTTGTTAAGGCCCTATATGAAATAGTGCTCAAACTATAGATAACTGTAATAAAAATGTGTAGATTTTAGAGGCTTCCCAAAACATGAGAAGGGATCTAGCTATCAGGTACAAATGTACAGGTGTAACATGTTTTACTTGATGACATTTTCCTCTAATATAAGCAATAATTTGTAAGCTTTCCTAATTATTAATCCTCAACCTTTTTTACCTTAAACTTTTTAAATTCATGTAATGATATTCCACATGGCAAGTTAGTTGTTGAAAATGTTCGACATAGGATAGTCCTCCGGGTCCTATGTTTAGCTATCTGATACTGTGGATAGAAGTTTTCCTGAAAATTAATACCCGGTAATCCTCAACCCTTTTCACCTCTCTTGTTAAAACTGACCTGGAATTTTTTCTTTTGATTTCTATTATTCAGTTTTAGTTGTATTCAATTTTATTACATTGTTTTTTTTAAGCATTTTAATTAACACCTTCTGTGGTGACAAATACAATTATTTATGTATGAATTACTGAAGCTAATCAAACTAATATATTAAGAGTAATTAGATTTCCTTATCAAAACAATATTGAAATAGACTGTGAAAATTAATGCTGCAAAAGGTTTTTTACATTAAATATCCATGCGTTTTTTTATACTATCTGTAAAATCATGAGCTTTGTATGAACAAATTTAGATCAAGGAAAAAAAACTTTATTTCCACTTACAGGCTTTTGTTTCTTGTGCTAACCCTAAAAATTCTTTTTGACAGGCCATGCTCTCCTAATTGTAAAAACAAATTATAATTTCTGGGAATAAACGTTAGTTCAAACCTATCTAAGGCATTTAAGAGACCATTATACTGTACCAGAATACCTAGACTAGAGAGTCAAGTTAAAAAAACACAGTTTTCTTTAAAAGGGTTTTGTAGCAGATTTAAAAACATTTCTGTGAATAGTATATTATTTTAAGGACAAAATTTCAACACTCCTTCCTTACACACCAAATATAGAATACAGGTGTAAATATTCAATAACATCTTAGGAAATGTGGTTTTCACATTTATATAACCATTGGGTAAATACATATGTATGAAAGGAATCCTAATTGCCCACATTTTTTCTCTGGACAATTATATTAGATATAAAATTCAGTGGAATAAACAAAAATATTATGAATCAATTTCTCTACACTTTAATTTTCTTGTTTCATTACACCGTAGTTTTCCTGCATGAAATTATACATATTTACATTGGTTTTATGATATATAAAATTTTAAATCAATATAATTACATCTATAGGCATATTATCAAATGTAGTTGTTTGTGACACTTTAGTATAATAGTGATTTAATCATGTTTTTCTTCAAAAATATTGATCTTTAAAATTATTTTAAAATGACTAGAAAACTACACCCAGTGGGCATAAATCACTTCCAGCTTATATTTGTATATTAAATCCCTATAATATAATTCATTAAAAAAAATTTCTTCAAAATGAAGTCATTTCTTATCCTATAATTATGAATTTTTATGATCATTCTCAGAAATATTTAGTTTCTTTGGGTACATGTAGATTTTAAATTTTTCTGTGAGAGAAAATCATTTTATGTGTGGTAAAATTACATAAGGTTTCAAATGGGGAAATGTTGCTAAAAATTAATATTTGTATTTAAACATTTAATTGCAAAACAATAAAAATATTATTATATTTTGATATTATCAGTATAATTATACATATTTCTCTGCCAACCAATACAAATTTCATTAAAATCAGACAAAAAATAACTTCAGAACAATTTTTTTTTAAACATGGTTTTATATAATTTATAGGAAAATTTCCAAGTAGGAACTCATTTAAGGCTTCAGACTAGAAGTTATTCTTCTTTAATTCTAATTAAAGCAGAATATAATTTCTTTTTGTCTTCAAACACAAACAACATTAATTTTACAAGTGATGATATACATAATACATACAATTAAAAGCAAATAAAATTTATTTAGACTGTCAATTAGAACTTTGTGTCTATTACTTCCCTGTGGTATAACTCAGGTAATATTACATCAAACAGCTATTCAGGTGTAATGATTACCTGAACAATTACAATCAAATAAAACACATTGCCTCCCCTCTAGATCCTCTGTATGGATTTCTGACTTATCAGCATTTCTTAGGTTATGTTATGACTTCTAAATAAACTTTCTACCGAAACTGATGTACTTACATCTGATATCTGAATGGGGGACCTGACTTCTGCCCCTCCTGTAATAGTAAAGCCCCATGGACTCCCTCCTTTTAAGACAACCTCAAATGGTTCTGTATCAAGATTATCTCGAATATCCCACAGTGTAAACTCTTCTCCGCTTTCTGATTCATCGTCTGCAGAGGACATATCACATATATATTCCAAAATTTATTCTCGAAGTTAGCTCTCTTCTCTTTTCATCTCTAACGGTGAGACTCTGTATATATTTTCTCCAAAAAGTCGTCTGATCGCGTGCTAATTCACCTGTAACCATTCGGAACGCCAGGTAAGAAAATTGATGTACCTCGGACTTTTATCATTTCATTTCATGTCCAAAAGTAAACAGTCGATTCAATTTTAGTTTAATAAACAGATATAAACGAGAAAATCTTGACCAGGACAATTTTTTCAAATGGTCAGATTCTAATTTCGGCTACGTTTGTTGCTAAATTGACTCGTAAATCTTTCATCCAAAACTTTTATTACCCCTTCTCTAAAAACGATACATTGATTCCTTTGTAAACACTCGATCATCATTAGGAACAATTTTTAGCTCAGTTAAAAGAGTATTTCCAATCAACAGAAAATATAATGCATATTATGATAGTTACCTCTCCAAAATAGCTGGCAACGGACAATACAACAGTATACTACAACATATGACTGCATTATTTCCCATTTTTAATGTTTTCGTGCTGATATTTTCATTTTATTTATTTATTTATTTTTTTGGAATCGGACCCCACATTGACAGTAAAAACAGAAAATTGAAAATAATTAAAAGCAAAACAAGTAAAAAGAAAATATCAGAAAACAAATGAGTAAGACAAATTTCGCTCCGAGACGAAACCCCAACCCCCCCCCCCCAAAAAAAAAAAAAAAAAAAAAAAAAAAAAAAACATATTCATGTAAACAGTTTGTTATGCTTATAGTATAAATATGTATAAGATATATATGTAATGCTGACAATAATTTCACAATTTTTAAATATAAAAGCATCGCGATCGTTCTGAGATTTAAGAAAACAGAAAAATCTTAATTCTTACTTATTCCGTCAAACTGGAGCGTTCAAAAGGAATTAAATATTTCCAGATTATTTTTAAATACAAATATGTGTATATACATCTCCAAAAGAACCCACCAAAATACGAGCATTGGTATCCTCCTCTAAATTCTACCAAACTCCAATATGAGATTCTGAAGCTATTGATTACTTCAAATGATGGAAATAGATTATATACAGTTTGGGGGAAATTTCTACTCCTCTAAAAAATCAAAGACTTTGAGAAATTACTTTAAAATACAATGCAATGGACGGTTTCAATAAAGCCCCAAAAGTCTGTTGCAATGCTGATTGGTAGAATTTTATTGTTGCAATTCCAGTTTTGGTAAATATCCCGGAAAAATCTCAGATTTTTAGTTATTTTGGAATTGTACTAATCATGTATTAAGGAAATCAACTATGAAACAACAATTGCTTGGAACAATTGGATTTCAAACATTTCAATTACATCTTTGGTAACATTTACTGAATTGCTTCAGATTTTTTTGGAAGAAGTACTTATAGCAACTATAATCATGAATATCTTCATAGCAACTGCTTTGAACAATTAAATTTCAAAGATTTCAAACTTTGATACCCATTATACATGTATTTTGACACTTTAATTAAGTACGGTATATTTTATGACGAGTTGGGGATACGATATGGATGTATACCCCCATATAAGGCAATGGCAAACTCAATGTTTTGGAAAAAGAAACCCCAAAAATGATTTTTACCAAATAAAAAATAGGAGTTGCACAATGGCATTATATGATAAAGAATCTGAGAAAGTTCATTCAATTATAATAAGTGGTTTTAGGAGGAGTTGCGGATACAAAATGGATAACTCCCCCTTTCCAAAAGTAAAACAGTTCCCAAAAAATGATTTTGATGACTTTGACAAACAAACTAGGAAATGCACAATAACATTATATGATAAAGAATCTGAGAAAGTTTAATTAAATTATGATAAGTTATTTAGGCGGAGTTGCGGACACAATATAGGTACCCCCATAACCCCGATATAAAGTTAATGTTTGGAAAATAAACCCCAAGAATCTATTTGACCAAAAAAAAAAAAAAAGAATAGGGGATGCACAGTGTCATTGTACTTACGAATCTGAGAAAGTTTCATTAAATTATAGTATGTGGTTTAGGAGTGCGGATACAAAATGGATATACCTCGTATAAGGCAATGGCAAACTCTTTGTTTTAGGAAAAGAAACCCCAAAAATGATTTTTACAAAATAAAAAAATAGGAGATACACAATGGCATTATATGATAAGGAATCTGAAAAAGTTTCATTAAATTATGATAAATGGTTTAGGAGGAGTTGCGGATACAAAAGTGGAACATATTGTTACCAGACGGACGAACGGACGGACTGCCCATCATTATATACCTCCGCTTTACAAAACGAGGGAATAATAATAACACATATAGTCGAGAACTGGTTGCGAGGACATGTGCAATTCCTAGTTGTTAAGGAGCAGAGGGAGTATAGTATCAGCCCACGAATAGTTTTCAAGCGTTGGACATGACGTTAGAATATAAGTGTGTAGCATGTTTTAGTTTCGACGCTGCTGACCATGTGATAGGTTGACCGATTTATGCTCGGTACCAGTTGACACCACTAAAATTTTCTGGGCGTCAAGTGTCGCAATTTGCTTGAACTTTTTTATGTACGATGCACCCATTTCACAAATGAGACGATGCCTATAATAACTTTAATATAGATTTGCCACTTTACCAAATTTATGTTTCCCCTCTACGGGTTCCGAATATCTATGAAAGAAATGTGACCGTCGTTACTAAAAAAATCCACCGAAAAATATTCTTCTCCGGTCTGAAACCACTGAGCCACCCGTAACCGAACTTGGCAGCAATGGTCTTTAGGCGGTCCTAGTTTTGCAAAATGGTGTACGATGATTGAACCGTTTAAACTCTTTGCCGAGGAAATGGTCCTTGGCTAATCCCCCCCCCCTTCAAAATTATACCCGAGGTCCAGACCGCAAATCAAGATGGCTGTCATAGCCAAAATTACAAACACTAATGAAAAGCCTGCATGGCTTGTCTTGTTAATGTTTTATAATGTGCAACATTAAAACCAAACAAATCTAAAATTTTAAACTAATGAAATATAGAAAAAAAATAGATTATTGTTTTCTAAATGATTGAAATTAGTTTGTTTATGCATATATAGAAATGAGTTTATCCGCGGTGTTGGACAACTGAACAATAATTTTGATGTATCTGTGCCTGTTAACCTTGCAAAAGCAAATCCTGTTAAAAAAAAAAAAACATTCCTCAGGCATTTTATAAAACACTAGCTCTACTTTTAAAGTTAAAATCTGGAAAGGATAAACATAATACGAAAGATGAAACTAAGTTTTTTAGTATATCATGAATGTTTAATATTCTGTATTTTAGGCATCAACAGCTATGCTATCAAGAAACATTGACCCTTTTCTAAACCAGAAGACAAGTTGAAGTTAAATTCGTAGGACCATTCAACAATTACAAATCCACCGAATAATGAAGGACGATAATAACAGATACAGCTAAAAAAAAGATGGACCCTACCAAAATCAGTGGTTAAACTCAGGTTGTCCGGATGGATAAGCAGTTTCTGTCTCCATAAGACACCATGCTGTCCATTTGTACGTCCAGGTTTGAAAGGCATGATATGGATGCAGATTGGTAGATTTCGTTCGTCTTACCCTTAGAAATTACCAATTATGTAATGGGCGGTACATGTTACTTCTCTATCACAACCGAACGCTAAAGCTTGGACCATTTCACCAGAAAAAAACAAGATCATCACTAAAAACTACGGGGACAAAAACTGAAATAAGAACAACGTGAACTGCACAAAAACTGAGGTGAACTCAGATTATACGGTATTATTAAGCAATTCCTGCTTCTTAAGGGAGTTCATGTCAAGTCCAGTAAAATGCATGTCATATTCGATGAACCTATGACAAATGAAAGGGGTCATATTTCACCTGGGAAATCGATATTCCATAACCATAGATAAGTTCGTGATGGCGACTGTAGAATTTTTGAAGTTATGAATTCAACCTAGGAACAACATACTCCTGTTTGAGCAGCTTTTATGATCAAGCATTGGCCACCACACCTTGAATGCAGAATCAGTTTGGAAATGTAAACGCCATACGTCGATAATGCAGGAATGACGCTATACTGATGAATTTCAAGGTAAAGGTCAAGGTAGGAGGCCCACTCTCTAGTGTCAGTAGTATCCGTTATTTCAAGCTCAGTGGGATAGAAGGAGAGGAGCACAATTTGTTCCCATTGAAATACCGATCGTCTGTTGAAACATCCGTCCCTCCCCGGTCGTCCACCAAACTATACAAACACGCAGTCGATCTAAAAATTTAACATCCCATTCTCGATATACTTTTTGTTATCTAGATTCTGTGAGTTATTGGACAAAGTTTTAATTTTACCAACAACGAGATACTTATATGGGCCCTCTTTGTGAAACAACGATCGACCAATTCGTTTAATCTGCATTTTAATTTTCCAAGTAGAATTGTGGTATTTATAAGAGCAGAGAATACGACCCGTCCGGCAGAACTAGACAAAACGATCATTAAAATGCGTGTATGGACCATAATTGCATCAAACTCTTCAAATGAAAATTATTTAGTAACTCCTCAATGTCTGTCTGAATATAACACCCAACCCCACCCCGAACAGTTTAAACAAATTTAACCCCCAAAGAGCCGAATGAGATTACAAAACGTGTCAAAAAAGGAAGTAACAAAATAAATATTTGTCATTTATGATCACTTATATTCTAGGGTACCGCGTTGACCGAGCGGCTTACTGCTGATAATCACTAACGTTAGTCTATCACTCGGGGGGGGGGGGGGGGCACTTCTATACTTAATTGATAGGGGGTGCCGCTGGGGCTCTGTAACCCCACCCTTTTCATATAATTAAAATTTTTAAAATGTATACCTTTTCATATATTGCATAGGTAAAAATGTAACCTTTTCCCATATTAATATTGATTGACTGTGCGGTGCATACCAAAGTGTCGAAGAGGAAAAATGTGAGGATAAAAACAAACAGGAACAACCAGAGACATAATAGACGAAGAATTAACAAATAATACCAAAAAATAAAAAAATCTAAGGAAAAAATCTGAGCCAAAAATACAGGGCTTTTCGTATAACAAGTAATGTGTACTTTATTGACCTTATGATATATTTATGATAGTTTTCCCGACCTATTCACATATTTTCAAGCTTGAAAAGGTGACCTATTCCAGCGGCACGTCCTATCACCTTGCATATAGGAAGTGGCCCCCCGAGGTCTATCAACATGTACAGCTACTTAACAGTGAGCGAACGAGTGAAGATCTTAATTGACAAGGATTGCCAGTTTTTTATATTTATTTTCCATAGGTCGGTGGTTCTCTCTGGATCCTTCAGGTCCCCCAATAAATTTTGGTCGGCACAATATAGCCTGTTCAGTTGAACTTGGCGTAAAATCTCAATAAACTAAAAATATTCTAAATTTCGCGGGCGTTAAACTCTATGGTTCAACATTCAGCCAATCAACAATCTTGTAAGAAATTGCAGTTGGATTAATGCATTACCGGAAATCGAATATTACAGATAATGAGATGTCGATTGTAAACAAAGTTTAAAATGTGTAGGCGACAAATTAACTGCAATGGATGAGATTCTGATTGAAGTGAAAAGATTGTCAGTTGCAGAATTACGTTCAAAATTGTTACAACTTGGAGAAAAAATAGGACCTATTACGGGTACAACACAGTCCTTATTTCAAAAGCGATTGGCAAAACGTCTGTATCAAAGTCAACACCCAGACTTGGAGACTGATGAAGATAAAGAAAAGGATGTTGTTAACAACAACACGACACCAGTTAAAACTAACGAGGCCGAAGGGATATCAGATGCAAAACAAGTAACAGACACAAAACCAACAGTAGAACCATCTGCATATTTTGGTGTCTGTCTCCCTCATGGGATTGATAGGAAGGAGACGGAAGGTTTGTATGTCTCTTAACAGGTCTGGACGAACTCGCAAAACCGAGTATACTCTCTAAATTTTCTCTCGAGTTTTCCTTCCCAGCATTCAATGTTTTTTGTGAAATCTGCAGTGCTAAGGATGGACGCTCTGGAATAGTATCTCACCAGAGTTTCGTATATTTTGTAAATATACAAAAATCACAACAGAAATGCAAAATATTTAAATGAACAAAAAGTGTTTTCCTACCATGTTTAACTGAAATAAAGACATTAATGTCCTTTTATGTAAGATTAAGTCGCAAAAATAGATGAAATGTGTCTGTTACATGTATCTATGCCAAAAAGGTCTGAAAGGTTGCTCAACTTTTGGTCAACTTTGACCTTGAATTTCTCCATAATTACATGGTAGATTTTCAATTTGCTCAGTAAAAAATGTATAAAGTTCTTCTACATGTAGATACATGTACTCCTATTATAATGGATTATGCTCCCTCAATTATTTCTGATGATCGATTATCAAACAGAATCTGATTGGCCATTACTAGTATTTTTTCTGTATTACAGCCCAAAAAAATGTATTATATGTTATTTCCATAGTTACATTGCCTACCTATTTTTAACTATTTTTGAATTTATTGTCATGATTTATTACATGTAGGCCAAAAACAAATATTTGTTGTTCCAGATATATGTACTTCCTAAAAAAAATTGGGTTGGTACATGTAGGTAGGCTTTTTTTTGTTTTTTTTGTTTTTGGAAACATCCTTTAGATCAACGTGTGTAACAAAGTTACTTATATGTATGATATTTTGTTGTTTGTTGTATGCTTATTCAAATGATTTCCTTTGACCTTCTTTCACTTTACATCTAAAGTGTGGTATATTTATATCATCTAATAATGTTCGCCTGTGCTCGAAACATGATTGCGTTTTTTTCCTAAGTGTGCTGGCATTTCTTAAATCTTTTTGGTAGCAAAGTCATGGCTGTCAACATGTGCACAGCCATGATTGTTTATTTTAAAGCTGGATCGAACCTGGTATCAGGAAAAAATGGAAGTGAACGTACGATTATGGCCCGTCGATAAGTTTATTTTTTGAAATAAGAAAAAAAAGTTTAGGGTTGGGAGTACAGACCACATTGTAGGGTTAAGCTGGTAAATGGAACTGTGTCACACATATTTTTTTTGGCCTTATGGTCCACAGATATACCTTAATTTTTTTGCCCCCTCTACAAATATGGAAGGGGCATTTACGTGTTGTAGATTTACTAAAAAGATCTATCCTGTTAAGGTTACTTTAAATAAAGCTAATACTATTAAACAATGAACACGGCCCTTTCCTGATCTTGATATCTATATCTTTAACGGGAAGCTTAATACTAAAATTTACAATAAGAGAGAGGATTTTTCATTTCCTATTGTTAATTATCTGTTTTTAGATGGCAATGTTCCCTTGGCAACATAGTATTATATAGTGTTTATATATCTCAACTTGTTCATTTGCTTGTTTATGTAACAAAGTATTTGATTTTAACAAAGAAATCTCTGTATTACTGAAAAATTATTACGCCAGGGATTTCGATATCACAAACGTCAAAACTTTTACTAAATTTTATCATCAGTACAAGGACCTCATTCATAAATATAAATCAACGTGCAAACATCTTATATGTTCATGTATTTCATATCCCATCTTTTATGGTAACATTCTATACAAAGCACAAAAATGTCGTCATTCCCCTGAAAAGCTAATCAAACTTTTAAACAAACTTATCAAGGGATATAGTTACGATACTATTGTCAAGTCCTTAAAGATGGCATTTTTTGGAATTAATATCGATTCACTCATAGGGTCTTTTCATCGGAAATAAACACATTTATTCTAAAACCAGTTGTTGGCATGAAACAGATTATTCTCTTCTTGTATAATTTATGATGGCATGATACTAAACCCCTAATGGGAGGGATTGTGGCTGATTTTTTATATGATATAGACATTATCTTTCAATCAGTCTTAATTGAGGTCTGGAGCTGGCAAGTCAGTAACTGTTAGTAGTCTTTTGTTAATATATATATTGATCATTGTCATTTTGCTTAGTTTCATCTGTTACCATTTTTAACATCGGACTCAGACATCTTTTGAACTGAGTTTTACTGTTTGTATCGCTGTGTGTTTTTTTTATTCCACATTGACTAGAGGTAGTGTGTATGGCAGGAGGGTTGAGATCTAACAAAAGATATTTAACTCCGCCACATTTTTGCACATATCCCAAGTCAGGATATAGCCTTTGTTAGTCTTGTGTTTTTTAAAATTTTGGTTCATTTTTATGTTTCGGTGTTAAGTGTGCCATCCATTTTGCTGAACAAGTATACATTATTGTTTAGGGGCCAGCTGAAGCCTGCCACCAGGTGCAGGATTTTCTCGCTGCATTGAAGACCCATTGGTAGCCTTGAGCTGTTTTCTGCTCTTTGGTCGGGTTGTTGTCTCTTTGACACATTCCCCGTTTCCATTCTCTATTCTATTACAATGTACACTTTTGTGTCCTGATTAAGGGGTTGTGTTTAGGTCCATTACTCAGAAAAACACTGAGATATATCAATGACATTATACAACAAAAATGAGCAACATTTGGGTCACTTTGACATACATTTAATGCATGAGTGTGATAAAGTTTTGCCTTTAATTTCATATTCTAGGAATCCATAGTGTTATATCAATCATACTTCACCACCATAATCTTCTGACATTACACACTGTCACTATGTGTAAACTATATAATGCATTTTCCCAGCAGTTGGGTCGTTTTTGACTCATATTTGGTACATGAGTGATTTGGTTTAGTTTTTGCGTTTAGGTCCATTTCTCTGACATTATACCTATTCACTTATCTTATATACATGTAGTATATGAAAATTCAGCAACCTTTGAGTCACCATGACCTATATTTTATGCTTGAGTCATTTTGATTAATTTTTTGCAGTTAGGTGTATTATTAAAGAACCTATGGTAATGTATAAATGATATTTCATAAATGCAGTCATCTTATATGTACAGCACAACTATCAAATTTGAGTCACCACAATCTACATTTTGATGCTTGAGTGACTTTGAGTTAATCTTTGCATTTAGGTGTTGAAGAACATATGGTAATTATACAGGTAATGATATCTCACAATTGCAGTCATCTTATATAATACAACACAGCTCAGCTACATTTGACTAATGGTATAAAAATCCTAGATAAATCCTTGGTTTGAGTCACTATGACCTAAATTTATGGTAGAATGACTTTGAATAAATTTTTGCATATTAGTCTTTTTCTAAAAACAATCTCACATCTACAGTCGTGACCTGTATGTCATGCTTGAGTGACTCCATTAAATGTTAGCATTTGGTTCCTTATGTTAGAAACAGAATTTAGTACTTTGGATTAATTATCTTAAATGGGGTAAAAGTTAAAGCATGATATATTATTAAACTTTCATACATTTAAAATAGTTCTCAGAATGATTTCCCATCATAAATAATACATGTAGATGGGAATTATATGTGAAGGAGCATGGGCATCCATGTCTTGCAGATATACAATCTTTATATAGTGTGTTGATGTGAACATGTATGGTTTGCTAGAACAGGTCACATAAAATTTCATCAATATACATATGTAGTAATAAGTATTACCAGGTAGTTCATGCCTTAAAAAAGACACTAAGGACATAAATTTTCAAATTAAATAGCTTTAAATATCAATTTTTATTTTCAGAAATTAAAAACCTGAACACAGGAAACTTTGCATTATTTGCATTCCAGGTCATAATTTCTGTTATGAATTGAAAATAACATACAGCCAAATAAGCCTACATGTACTTGTATATATATATATTAATGAAGGCTTACTACACTTCATAATGATGGGGAGAAGTGACTTCTCTGAGGTACATCAATAAAAATTGCTTTCATGCCAGGTGAGTGATACAGGCCCAGCCCTCTGAGCCTCTAATTTATCTTGATATAACTGGAACCACACTTCTTTTTTTATTTGGCCCAAATGGAAGGGCTCCATGTCCTGCCTGTCCTTAGCAGTGCTTTTCTGTCCTTAGAAGTTAAACGATAAAATTCTTGTAGTACATGTAGTTAATTAAATCATAATTTAACCTTGTTTATGAAAGTCCAGACAACACTGCATCAATGTAGTATACATGTGTTAATTATCAATTTAGATCAATTACATTGTACATATATATCCCAAGCATCATGCAATGCAGGACACAATTTGTCACTAAAAATGTTTCCTCAAAGAGCTCAGCGTTATCTATTTACTCATAGACACAGCATATTTCTTAGGAAAATTTATGAAAATGTTTTTGGAGACAACATATGAATGAAAAGTTTACCTGGGAAACTCAGTTATTTTTAACAAAAAATTATAATCAGAAAAATGGATATTCAGGGTGTTCTTGTCAGACCAATGTGCCATTTTTGTCCCCATTTAATTTCAAAAATTTTATTGATAATAAAAAAAAACTCACAAATATGATAAATACAAAGCAAAGATTGTCTCCATCTGGACCCTACTCTTTTGAAATCCTAGCTGGAACACTATGAAAATTCCTGCATCCAAGTGTCATTTTAGAAACTGAAAAATAAAATTAGCTAAATATATCTTGTTTCTAATACCATTTAAATATTTGCTGTATTTGGTATGGTATGCATAAAAAGGTTTTTTCAATTTTGGGTAGTTATTGTTTTATCCCGTCACCAAATTTCCTGCAATCAGGATCAATTCAGTTGTGAGATTCACTAGAATTAAACTTTCATAGGATGTAATATGAATAATTTGTGGAATGATCTGTGTATTTATTGATATAATTTTCGTTCTGAAATGTGGTGTATAAATATCACTGCTTACAACATCTACAAGCTGAGGTAACATTGTTCAGTTATTTCATCATTAGAATATTGATCCTTTATTTGACATCAACAGCCATCAATGTCAGTCTTACCAATCCCTGAGAAACCAAAATCTATAATCAAATCACATTATACTGGATACTATTTGTTTTGTAACATGTTATATCACATCACATGCTTCAGATTGTATTATTTTCTGTTTATTTACGGTATAAGTGTTTATTATTTTGTTTGATAAAATATTTTAAAATTCATTAAAGATGAACACACTGAATCTGACAAAATAAGTAGGAGTTGATATTAAACAAATACAAAGAATACAAATATTTTATTTCCATCATGTCCATAATTAGGCCCACAAGGATTCAAATGTGACAATATAAGAATGCAACTGTAATGAATTTACACATGTTACATGCAAACAATATTCAGACAATCAGGGGAATTAGGGATTTGATAGTTTACTTCTAAGTATGCATTGGCTTTCCAGTAAAATGCTAGGCACCTGTGATGGAACACCATTGCTCAAGCTACAGGCACTGAGCTGCCTAGAGCAGTCCCGGGTGGTGGATAGGGGAGACACTCTCGTTGAAAGGGGGGGGGGGGGTGTTGTCAGGTCATAATACAGTAAGCCTGACTGCAGACTATAGTGGGTAACATGTTTGGAAAATGTCACACTCCCTGCACATGTAAGACCTATTCTGTAGTTTTTGAAAAAGGGAAGGCTAATGACTGCTACAGAAGGCTAAATTATCCAATCCTACCCAACCATCTACCCTTTTACAGTGGGAATCAAAATTTGTTCCCCTTTGTCTCCTGTCCAATCCCTATTTGATTTGTTTTGTAAATTGTTGAACTACTTCTCGTCCTGAAGAATTCACTGGACTTTCAGCAAGAAATCAGTCAATCAATCTAGTAGAAATTGCAAATGCTAGTTATAATATTATTACATTCCATATATAAATGTTCCGAGTAGCAGCTGTATATTTCTATTACATAAATCATAAAAAAAATTCACGGAGTTGTTCAGATGTTTAAGAAAGTTTATTTAAGGAATTAACACATATCCAAAACTGTTTACATCATAGCACTAGCAGGTTATTTTTGTAATTTGTTAATGAATGTTTATTGTGCATTGCTTTATGCTTTTTATGTTACTTTTGGGAATTGGGAGTAGTGTTTAATGAATATAGTCCTACTAATGGATTTTAATTATACTACAGCATTCACATGTATAACTGTATATAGGTATTAAAGTAATAACATATCACCATTCACCAAGGATGTTATAGTATCAGGTTATAAAATTGGATTCTGATAATATGCCTCAGTATTCCTGTGATAGCAGCAGTACATGCAATGAAATGAACAGAAAATTCTGTAACTCTTGCAGCTATTGAATTTAAAGTAGTTACATAACAGTAGAAGTTACCAGCTACTTGCACTTCAGACAAGAAAGAGTTTAATCCACCCGACTCCACTCCTTGTGCTAGCTATAGGATGTATTCAACAGTTGTTGACAAGTTTTTTGTTTCACTAGATATAAAGTATTATACATGTACTGCAGCTGAGTCTGACATCCTGTTCTTCCTCTTAATTACTCCAGTAAGAATGATAAAAGCAGTTGTCTTTCATCCCTTCTTCTCACACCAGAAAATTATCCAGCAGTTATCAAGCTCCTTTTGTGAAATCAGAAAGTATTATAAGTAATGTCAAGAAATACCAAAGGGATATTTGAAGGAGGGAAAAATCGTAACAACTGACAAACTCCAGAGAACAAAGACAAGACCAAAACAATACATGCACTACAATTAAAAACTAAAAACATATGAACAACATGAACCCCACCAAAAAACCGGGGGTAGACTCAGGTGCTTCCTGCAGGACACCCGCCATGCTGACCATGTCAAATCCGGTATGAGGAAGGGATAATATCAATGCAACAGGTCCATTTTCATTTGGGAAATGATTTTTTCATACCTGTCAACCAAGTCATGATGATGCCCATAAAACTTTAATAAGGATGACTTCAACTTAGGAGCAACATACTCCCTGTCCAGGAAGTCAATGTATATTTCACAAGCTCTGGAATAATGTACGAGTTGTGAAATGTAGACTCCATACGTCAGCGTTTCTGGAATATTGCCACTCAAAAATGGGAAGTTGATGATTTGAAAGTCAAAGGCATCGCATTTGTCGTAAAGTTTTGTTTTCAACCTTCTTCTGGTGTCAATTTCGAGGTAAAATAATCTTTCACAACTTCTTCACACAAGGAAATTATCCAACCATAACATCCACACCCTTCTGTCATATCGGGAAGTATTATCCCACAAAGTCACCCTTCTCCTCCTACAACACAATACCTGGAAGTATGTTCCAGCAGCTACCTCTAGTTCTAGGAAGTATATTATCCAGGAATTAACAGCCTGTTTTCAGCAAACCTTTGTTCTCATACCAAGTGTTGACAGTTTTAAGCTAACAGCAGGTTTGTCCTGTCCAACATGTATAAGCAGGTGTATTCTATCCCACAGATGTCAGCTGCCTCTCTCTCTCTCTCACCTGGTGAGTTCTATCCAGTAGTTGTCGGCTAACACATCCCCTCACAGTAAGTATTTAAAATTCAGCAGTTGTCACTAGGTGTGTTCTGTGTGACAGTTGTCAGCTACCTCTTCCTGTCAAAGCAGGTGTGTTCTATCCAGTAGTTGTCAACAGACTCTTTCTCTCAGACTGTGTGTTCTATTTATCAGTCTTCAGTAGCCTCTTCCTCTCACACCAGGTGTGTTCTATCCAGCGGTTGTCAGCAGCATTTTCCTCTCACACTAGGTTAGTTCTATCCAACAGTTGTCAGCAGCCTCTTCCTCTCACACCAGATGTGTACTGTGTAACAGATTTCAGCAGCTTCTTCTTACACCAGATGTTTTTTATCTGACAGATGTCAACAACCTCTTTTTCCGACACCAGGTGTTTTCTATCCAGTTGTTGTCAACAGCCTTTTCCTCTTATACTATGCATGACATCTATCCATCTGTTGTTAGCATCCATTTTCTCTCAAACAAGCTGTATTATATCCAGTAGTTTCTCTCACACTTTTATGTGTTCTATGCAACAGATGTCCGCTACATGTACCTCTACCTGGCATAGTAGGTGTGTTCTATCCAGTAGTTATCAGCACTCACTCCAGGTGTATATTCTATTGTCTATTGTATGTGTCATCCATCTTTTCCTCTCAACACATGGATTATTATGTCTCCCCTTCTCGAAGGGAGACATATTGTTTTAGTGATTATTATTATGTCGCCCCGAACGTAGTCACGGGACGACATATTGTTATTCTTCCGTTTCTTTGTTATTATTATTATTATGTCGCCCCGAACGTAGTCACGGGACGACATATTGTTATTCTTCCGTTTCTTTGTTATTATTATTATTATTATGTCGCCCCGAACGTAGTCACGGGACGACATATTGTTATTCTTCCGTTTCTTTGTTATTATGTCGCCCCGAACGTAGTCACGGGACGACATATTGTTATTCTTCCGTTTCTTTGTTATTATTATGTCGCCCCGAACGTAGTCACGGGACGACATATTGTTATTCTTCCGTTTCTTTGTTATTATTATGTCGCCCCGAACGTAGTCACGGGACGACATATTGTTATTCTTCCGTTTCTTTGTTATTATTATTATTCTTTCTTTCTTTCTTTCCAATGATTTTTGTCCGGCTTAGTTCTCGGAGATGCCTGGATAGAATTGAATGAAACTTGGCAGAAAGTAAGATCACTATGTGAAGATGTGCAATCAATACTTTTTTTTTCGAAATGGCCGCCATTTTCAAGATGGCCGCCATTCAAAGATCGGTACCCTCCGAAAATTTAAAACGTTTATATCTCAAAAACTGTACCATAGAATTTCATTAAACTTCGTATGTTTGTAAAGTACAATTAGAAGAACAAACTCATGAAAAAAAATGGCGATCGGTTGGAGACGTTTGGCGGCCATTTTGAAAAATGATGTTAAAATGGCGAAAAACTTAACATCGATAGAATTGAATGAAACTTGGCAGAAAGTAAGATCACTATGTGAAGGTGTGCAATCAGTACTTTTTTTTTCAAAATGGCCGCCATTTTCAAGATGGCTGCCAGGGGCGACATCTGCTATTGCTCGCAATTGCAATTCTAGTTATTATTATTATTCTTTCTTTCTTTCTTTCTTTCTTTCCAATGATTTTTGTCCGGCTTAGTTCTCGGAGATGCCTGGATAGAATTGAATGAAACTTGGCAGAAAGTAAGATCACTATGTGAAGGTGTGCAATCAATACTTTTTTTTTCGAAATGGCCGCCATTTTCAAGATGGCCGCCATTCAAAGATCGGTACCCTCCGAAAATTTAAAACGTTTATATCTCAAAAACTGTACCATAGAATTTCATTAAACTTCGTATGTTTGTAAAGTACAATTAGAAGAACAAACTCATGAAAAAAAATGGCGATCGGTTGGAGACGTTTGGCGGCCATTTTGAAAAATGATGTTAAAATGGCGAAAAACTTAACATGGATAGAATTGAATGAAACTTGGCAGAAAGTAAGATCACTATGTGAAGGTGTGCAATCAATCCTTTTTTTTCGAAATGGCCGCCATTTTCAAGATGGCTGCCAGGGGCGACATCTGCTATTGCTCGCAATTGCAATTCTAGTTATTATTATTATTCTTTCTTTCTTTCTTTCTTTCTTTCCAATGATTTTTGTCCGGCTTAGTTCTCGGAGATGCCTGGATAGAATTGAATGAAACTTGGCAGAAAGTAAGATCACTATGTGAAGATGTGCAATCAATACTTTTTTTTTCGAAATGGCCGCCATTTTCAAGATGGCCGCCATTCAAAGATCGGTACCCTCCGAAAATTTAAAACGTTTATATCTCAAAAACTGTACCATAGAATTTCATTAAACTTCGTAGGTTTGTAAAGTACAATTAGAAGAACAAACTGATGAAAAAAAATGGCGATCGGTTGGAGACGTTTGGCGGCCATTTTGAAAAATGATGTTAAAATGGCGAAAAACTTAACATGCATAGAATTGAATGAAACTTGGCAGAAAGTAAGATCACTATGTGAAGGTGTGCAATCAATACTTTTTTTTCGAAATGGCCGCCATTTTCAAGATGGCTGCCAGGGGCGACATCTGCTATTGCTCGCAATTGCAATTCTAGTTATTATTATTCTTTCTTTCTTTCTTTCTTTCTTTCCAATGATTTTTGTCCGGCTTAGTTCTCGGAGATGCCTGGATAGAATTGAATGAAACTTGGCAGAAAGTAAGATCACTATGTGAAGGTGTGCAATCAATACTTTTTTTTCCCAAATGGCCGCCATTTTCAAGATGGCCGCCATTCAAAGATCGGTACCCTCCGAAAATTTAAAACGTTTATATCTCAAAAACTGTACCATAGAATTTCATTAAACTTCGTATGTTTGTAAAGTACAATTAGAAGAACAAACTGATGAAAAAAAATGGCGATCGGTTGGAGACGTTTGGCGGCCATTTTGAAAAATGATGTTAAAATGGCGAAAAACTTAACATGGATAGAATTGAATGAAACTTGGCAGAAAGTAAGATCACTATGTGAAGGTGTGCAATCAATACTTTTTTTTCGAAATGGCCGCCATTTTCAAGATGGCTGCCAGGGGCGACATCTGCTATTGCTCGCAATTGCAATTCTAGTTATTATGTCGCCCCGAACGTAGTCACGGGACGACATATTGTTATTCTTCCGTTTCTTTGTTATTATTATTCTTTCTTTCTTTCCAATGATTTTTGTCCGGCTTAGTTCTCGGAGATGCCTGGATACAATTGAATGAAACTTGGCAGAAAGTAAGATCACTATGTGAAGGTGTGCAATCAGTACTTTTTTTTTCAAAATGGCCGCCATTTTCAAGATGGCCGCCATTCATAGATCGGTAATTTAACACGTTTATATCTCAAAAACTGTACCATAGAATTTCATTAAACTTCGTAGGTTTGTAAAGTACAATTAGAAGAACAAACTGATGAAAAAAAATGGCGATCGGTTGGAGACGTTTGGCGGCCATTTTGAAAAATGATGTTAAAATGGCGAAAAACTTAACATGGATAGAATTGAATGAAACTTGGCAGAAAGTAAGATCACTATGTGAAGGTGTGCAATCAATACTTTTTTTTCCGAAATGGCCGCCATTTTCAAGATGGCTGCCAGGGGCGACATCTGCTATTGCTCGCAATTGCAATTCTAGTTATTATGTCGCCCCGAACGTAGTATCGGGACGATATATTGTTATTCTTCCGTTTCTTTGTTATTATTATTATTCTTTCTTTCTTTCCAATGATTTTTGTCCGGCTTAGTTCTCGGAGATGCCTGGATAGAATTGAATGAAACTTGGCAGAAAGTAAGATCACTATGTGAAGGTGTGCAATCAGTACTTTTTTTTTCAAAATGGCCGCCATTTTCAAGATGGCCGCCATTCATAGATCGGTAATTTAACACGTTTATATCTCAAAAACTGTACCATAGAATTTCATTAAACTTCGTATGTTTGTAAAGTACAATTAGAAGAACAAACTGATGAAAAAAAATGGCGATCGGTTGGAGACGTTTGGCGGCCATTTTGAAAAATGATGTTAAAATGGCGAAAAACTTAACATGGATAGAATTGAATGAAACTTGGCAGAAAGTAAGATCACTATGTGAAGGTGTGCAATCAATACTTTTTTTTTCGAAATGGCCGCCATTTTCAAGATGGCTGCCAGGGGCGACATCTGCTATTGCTCGCAATTGCAATTCTAGTTATTATTCTTTCTTTCCAATGATTTTTGTCCGGCTTAGTTCTCGGAGATGCCTGGATAGAATTGAATGAAACTTGGCAGAAAGTAAGATCACTATGTGAAGGTGTGCAATCAATACTTTTTTTTTCGAAATGGCCGCCATTTTCAAGATGGCTGCCAGGGGCGACATCTGCTATTGCTCGCAATTGCAATTCTAGTTCTTCTTCTTCTTCTTCTAATCAAATTTTTTGTCCGGAACATAACTTTTTTGTTTCTTGAGCTAGCCTCATGATATTTGGAAGGTATATGCATCAGGTCAAGGCGAAGTGCAGAGTACCACATTTGGGTCCCTGGGGGTCAGTCCCCACCCCCTGGCCTGTAAAATGTAGGCTAAAATAACAAAATACTTAATATTTTGAAAACCATTGTGATCCCCACCCTATAACCATATATATTATTACTCCTTATGATAAGACAAATCATTTGGTACCATAGGGGGGTCTGAGGGGGGTCATGCCCCACCCCCTCAAATGATAAAATACTAAATATTCTGAAAACCATTGAGATCCCCACCCTATAACCATATATATTATTACTCCTTATGATAAGACAAATCATTTGGTACCATAGTGGGGTCTGAGGGGGGTCATGCCCCACCCCCTCAAATGATAAAATACTAAATATTCTGAAAACCATTGAGATCCCCACCCTATAACCATATATATTATTACTCCTTATGATAAGACAAATCATTTGGTACCATAGGGGGGTCTGAGGGGGGTCATGCCCCACCCCCTCAAATGATAAAATACTAAATATTCTGAAAACCATTGAGATCCCCACCCTATAACCATATATATTATTACTCCTTATGATAAGACGAATCATTTGGTACCATAGTGGGGTCTGAGGGGGGTCATGCCCCACCCCCTCAAATGATAAAATACTAAATATTCTGAAAACCATTGAGATCCCCACCCTATAACCATATATATTATTACTCCTTATGATAAGACGAATCATTTGGTACCATAGTGGGGTCTGAGGGGGGTCATGCCCCACCCCCTCAAATGATAAAATACTAAATATTCTGAAAACCATTGAGATCCCCACCCTATAACCATATATATTATTACTCCTTATGATAAGACGAATCATTTGGTACCATAGTGGGGTCTGAGGGGGGTCATGCCCCACCCCCTTAAATGACAAAATACTTATTATTCTGAAAACCATTGAGATCCCCACCCTATAACCATATATATTATTACTCCTTATGATAAGACGAATCATTTGGTACCATAGTGGGGTCTGAGGGGGGTCATGCCCCACCCCCTTAAATGATAAAATACTTAATATTTTGAAAACCATTGTGATCCCCACCCTATAACCATATATATTATTACTCCTTATGATAAGACAAATCATTTGGTACCATAGGGGGGTCATGCCCCACTCCCTCAAATGATAAAATACTAAATATTCTGAAAACCATTGAGATCCCCACCCTATAACCATATATATTATTACTCCTTATGATAAGACAAATCATTTGGTACCATAGTGGGGTCTGAGGGGGGTCATGCCCCACCCCCTCAAACGATAAAATACTAAATATTCTGAAAACCATTGAGATCCCAATAGTGTTCTTCTTCCTCTTCTAATCAAATTTTTTGTCCGGAACATAACTTTTTTGTTTCTTGAGCTAGCCTCATGATATTTGGAAGGTATATGCATCAGGTCAAGGCGGAGTGCAGAGTACCACATTTGGGTCCCTGGGGGTCAGTCCCCACCCCCTGGCCTGTAAAATGTAGGCTAAAATAACAAAATACTTAATATTTTGAAAACCATTGTGATCCCCACCCTATAACCATATATATTATTACTCCTTATGATAAGACAAATCATTTGGTACCATAGGGGGGTCTGAGGGGGGTCATGCCCCACCCCCTCAAATGATAAAATACTAAATATTCTGAAAACCATTGAGATCCCCACCCTATAACCATATATATTATTACTCCTTATGATAAGACAAATCATTTGGTACCATAGTGGGGTCTGAGGGGGGTCATGCCCCACCCCCTCAAATGATAAAATACTAAATATTCTGAAAACCATTGAGATCCCCACCCTATAACCATATATATTATTACTCCTTATGATAAGACAAATCATTTGGTACCATAGGGGGGTCTGAGGGGGGTCATGCCCCACCCCCTCAAATGATAAAATACTAAATATTCTGAAAACCATTGAGATCCCCACCCTATAACCATATATATTATTACTCCTTATGATAAGACGAATCATTTGGTACCATAGTGGGGTCTGAGGGGGGTCATGCCCCACCCCCTCAAATGATAAAATACTAAATATTCTGAAAACCATTGAGATCCCCACCCTATAACCATATATATTATTACTCCTTATGATAAGACAAATCATTTGGTACCATAGTGGGGTCTGAGGGGGGTCATGCCCCACCCCCTCAAATGATAAAATACTAAATATTCTGAAAACCATTGAGATCCCCACCCTATAACCATATATATTATTACTCCTTATGATAAGACGAATCATTTGGTACCATAGTGGGGTCTGAGGGGGGTCATGCCCCACCCCCTTAAATGACAAAATACTTATTATTCTGAAAACCATTGAGATCCCCACCCTATAACCATATATATTATTACTCCTTATGATAAGACGAATCATTTGGTACCATAGTGGGGTCTGAGGGGGGTCATGCCCCACCCCCTTAAATGATAAAATACTTAATATTTTGAAAACCATTGTGATCCCCACCCTATAACCATATATATTATTACTCCTTATGATAAGACAAATCATTTGGTACCATAGGGGGGTCATGCCCCACTCCCTCAAATGATAAAATACTAAATATTCTGAAAACCATTGAGATCCCCACCCTATAACCATATATATTATTACTCCTTATGATAAGACAAATCATTTGGTACCATAGTGGGGTCTGAGGGGGGTCATGCCCCACCCCCTCAAACGATAAAATACTAAATATTCTGAAAACCATTGAGATCCCAATAGTGTTCTTCTTCCTCTTCTAATCAAATTTTTTGTCCGGAACATAACTTTTTTGTTTCTTGAGCTAGCCTCATGATATTTGGAAGGTATATGCATCAGGTCAAGGCGGAGTGCAGAGTACCACATTTGGGTCCCTGGGGGTCAGTCCCCACCCCCTAGCCTACATTATCTTGGAAAGAGTTGAAATCCCCACCCTTAAACCATATATTTTATTATTCATGATAACAAGACAAGTTGAATGCAGTATACATCTGAGCCCCGGGGGTCATCCCCTACCCCTCAAGACCAGAAACCTTAATTTATCTTAAAAATGGTTCAGATCCCTTCCCCAAAACTATATATTACCTTATTCATTCCTTGTTGAAGCACATATCTGTAGGTAACTACATGTATTATGTACCATAGCTCTTAATTTGCCACCTTGATGATCCCTAAAAAATGTTAAAAAAACTATGGGTATGGAAGGGGAGACATCAGTTTTAGCGTGCTAAAACAGTCCAGCATGCTGGACTCCTGTGACAACAGTACCTCTAGTTAGATAAGTTTTTGGTCTCCTCTTCCTGTCATTACAGGAACTATTTTTCAGCAAGAAGGGGAATGGATGGAACAAATTAGAAAAAAGACTCCTAACTGTAATGAAAAAAGGACAAGAATATTACATATACCTGGATTGTATTCCTTCTCCCAGTACTGTTACAGTGTAAACATGAGTTCAAGGATGATTTGAGAAAATATTTTTCCAAGCTGTTAACCCTTTTATCATATTGATGTTGTAACAATCTGTCCTTTTTGCACCTTATGTGAATGTATGAAGACCAAACTCTGTATGATATGAATGAAATTGTGTCATCAGATACCTATTACAGCTATATGTAGTAAGATATCAATTTGCATCAAACATTATGTCTGTATAACAAATCAAAGAATATACATATAGTTCTGAACTATAAGGGCACATACACAGACAGCAATAAACACTGTTGTTCCCAATGATTAACTCAAATCAATTGTATATTCTACCAACATATAATGTTATCCCAGTAATTACTGAAATAAAAAGATATTAGTTACTGGTATATTGATAGGACTCTCAGTAATATATTTCTACTTCTAAATGCATAGTCTCCTGTGCAAAATCCCTAATTCATCCTGTTTATATAGGATGGGTATTTCTGATATTTGTCTTTTAAATTAGTGATATTTTATTGATTAGTCTAGCTGCAACAAAATATCTCTGCAATTCTTCAGTGTTCAGTAGGGCGTAGGACATTTCTGAAAATTTTATAAAATGCTAATAGGTCTTTTCCGCATATTGACTTTACCCCTTTTCTGAAAAGTTTAATTAAATGTTAAATACAAGATTGCTTATTAAATATATACTAAGACATATAGTGTGTTCCTGCTTTTGGCAACTCTTGCTTGCAGCTTGTAATGAATGATGCATCATATCTTAGTTTTCAAATATAGTTTTAAGAAAGTTATCATGGTTATTGTCTGTTTAATTATAAAGAAAGATCAAATTGAAATGTATTTGTAATATTTTCAGATGAAGACTTTGTGTTCATAGATAAAACTCAAGCTCTACAGGCTGTAAAGAAATTTGCTGGAGCCAGGTTCAAAGTTTTTAAATCTAGACCTGAAGCTAGAGCATTCAGTCAGTCATCAGCTGATGAACCATGTCCAGCACCATGGAAACCATCGTCCCCAAAGGTTTCAAGTTTAAATTAATTGTGTCAGATAACATTCTTATGTTATTGAATTGTTATTAAACAGATACATTGTAAATAACTAAAAATTTATACGTAGATAACAGAAAAAGTAAATCAACTAATGAAGAATATTGCATCCTATTCCACAACACAAAATGAGGACAAAGATACAAATATAAATAAAAAAGGGGGTCAGGATAATCAGTGTTCTCCCCAGGACTTATAAATAGCATTGTGGTAAAAAATTCAGATATGTTTATAACGAATCGTTCTATTAACATGATTAATGTAATGAAAAAATTTATGTGAATTTGAATAAGATTTCTTATCATTTCTGAGAAATAATAAATTATTATGTAGAATTTTAATGGATTTTAATTATTCTGGGCCCTAATGTAAACTAATAAAGGTAAAAAGGAACAGATCACTGCATGAAAATTAGAAAATATATATTATATTCATTGGTAAAAATTAATAGCACAATACTAAGAAGTTATAGCACGGTGGAGAAAAATTATAGCACAGTGGTGAAAAATTATAGCACAGTGGTAAAATCTATAGCACAGTGGTAAAAAATTATAGCAGAGTGGTACCACTGTGGTATATAAGCCTGGGGAGAACATTGATAATCTCATTAAAACAGTCGCAACATACCGGTACTTTTTAAAATCTCAATAAAGACTAATAATGTGACATATACTTAGCAATGGTAAGTCTAAAGAGTTCCCAAACCTTTTCCTTATCTATCCTGACCCTCTTGGGTGTTAAAAACGTAACAAACAATAACAGGGCACATCATGGTATATCTTAAATAAGATGACAGTAAAGTATGAATTGTGCACATAAGATAGACCGACTGTACAAGTTTTTAACTAAACATCTGGCCAACATAGAAAATGATCTTATGATGTATTCATGAGTATAGTAATCGCACGAATAAAATAAGGTATAAATTAAAAAAACGTAAGAACATAGACCTCATTTCTAAAAAATGATTTGGGGAATTTGTTCTTGTTACAAAATCCTGACATTGATAAAAAAAAGTTTAAGCCAAGGATTGCTGTTTTAAAAGATGGCTGCTAGCACTTCTTCGGGTGGAAATCTTTGCTACATGTTGATTATCTATAAGAACACAGCAGTACGATTAGTCAACTTATGCAAAATATAAAATTTTGTAATACAATAAATTATTTCAGTGAACATGCAACTATCTCAACTAAAAGAGAAGAAAATTATTACCATATAAAATATAAAAAAATTGTACCTTCATTCTTAGTTATTGTGAAAAAATATCTGTTGCAGGCTACAGATGGTTTTATTTCTACGCTTGGTACTGGGGTATCATTTGAAAGTTCTCCATACAAAGCTCCTAAGCCACAAGAGATTACCAAATTCAGATTGGCTATAGAACAGGGAGACTGTAGCACCATAGAAACTTTGGTTTGGGAGAATCCTCGCTTTCTTATTAGCAGTGCTGATACACCTCTGATTATACAGGTTTGTTACCATAGTAACAGATTACTGAACATATGGTCATTGTATATATGGTTTTGAAAAGGTCATTACAAAACACACGTAAAGGTATTGATAAGATGATGTCAGTTTTTAGTATACCTTGCCAAAATGCCATATGAGCTTTTGCCATCACTTTGCATCCGTTGTCCGTCCACATTTCACATTATCATCATCTTCTCTGAAACCACCAGTTCAAATTGAACCAAATTTGGCAGGAATGTTCAGGGCCTAATCTAGGATTTTGAACAGGGAGAAGTGACTTCTCCTTCCAGGATGGATTAGGGAGAAGTGGTCATTTTTCTGGCGAAGTGGACTTTTAATTCACCCTATCGGTTGCGCTTTTTCTGTGTGTCTGTTTTCAATGGCATATATATAAATATAAGTTTGATAAACTATAAAAAAAATTAGGACAGTTATATACAGTTTGATTTTATTTTGATCTACTAATTTTGAGTACTTGAGTAATTTAATTTTCACAGCTTACCAATATATTTTATTATCAAAGGATAAGTTGTCAAAACATTGTGTCATTGTAACTCGAGATTCTCATACTCATTGTCACCCAAGCCAACTTTCAATCACATAACTAACCTATTAATGGTTAATTATCTTTCATCATAGGTGTTTCCTTGTAATCCTAACTGTAGAACAAAACAACAATCAGCTGATCATATAAAAATATAAAATTAGTTGACTTTGTGATTACGCAACATCGTCCTGATGCCATGCATCTTCAATTCATAACAAACGAATGAAACGATATTTCGATTTCCCTTAAATAGTTTGAATATAAAATTCAAATAGGTTTGAAGTCGCCGTTGTATTTATTTCAATCAAACATTGACAATATAAGTCGTGGGCCACTTCAAAATTCCGATTCTTGATGGTCGCCATTTTGTTTCAAAAATTTACCTGTGCTAAAAATTTCACAAGTTATCTCCCATTTACTGATATTTCGATAGCGACTTCACTTCGCCAAGAAATGAATAGGCCGGCGAGATTTAGCGATTTTGAAAATTCTTTTGCGACTTAAATCGTCATTTCGCCGGCAAGATTAGGCCCTGAATGTTAATTGGATGCTTCTGTATAAAAGTTATGTTTTTTGTGCCGATGGGATATTCAACATGGCTACCAGGGGCAGATGATTCATTCTGATTGGACTTATTTTCAACGCTCTTCTTGTCAGAAACTACTCAGCCAATTGAATTGATTTGTTGCACGAATGATGCTTGGATGAACCTCTACAAAAGTTATGTTGTTTGTCCTGATTGGAAATTCAAGATGGCTGCTACAGTCGGACTAAGTTTAATATTGGAGCCTACAGGAATTTTGTACAAAATTTTGTTAGAAATTACCAAGCCAATAGAAATGTTTTTGATGTGTGAATGATCATATGATAGAGACCACTACAAAAGTTATGTTTTTTGTGCCGATTGGATATTTAACATGGCTACCAGGGGCAGATAATTCATTTTGATTGAACTTATCTTTAGAGCTCTTGTCAGAAACTACTGAGCTAATTGAATTGATTTGTTGCATGAATGATCCTTCGCTGAACCTCTACAAAAGTTATGTTTTTTGTGGCGATCGGAAAAATTCATGATGGCTGCCACAGCCGGACTAAGTTTAACATTGGACCCTATGGGGAAATTTGTATAACGGTCTTCATATCAGAAACTACCAAGCCAATTGAAATGTTTTTATGTATGAACAAGCATTGGATGAACCTCTACTAAAGTTATGTTTTTTGTGCCGATCGGAAATTCAAGATGGTTTCCACAACCTGACTTAGTTTTAAATTGGATCGGGAAATTTGTACAAAAGTCTTCTTGTCAGAAACTACCAAGCCAATTGAAATATTTTTATGTATGAACAAGCATTGGATGAACCTCCACAACATTTATGTTTTTTCATGCCAATCTGAAATTCAAGATGGTCGCCACATCCAGATTAGGTTTACATTGGACCATATGGGGAAATTTGTAAAAAGGTCTTCTTGTCAGAAAATACTTAGCCAATTGAAATGTTTTTGTTGCATGAAGATCCTTGGATAAATTTCTGTTACAAAAGTTGTTTTCGTGCCGATCGGAATTCAAGCTAGCTGCCACAGCTGGACTTAGTTTAATATTATTTTAAACATTGAACACTGGAAGAATTCTTTACATATCTTATCTAGAAGTGCTGGACTTTGTAGAACACTTCCTTACAGATCTTATCTAGAAGTGCTTTGTCAGTTGTGGTCACCTAACATCCAGGTGAGTGATTCAGGCTCCATGGAGCTTCTGGTCTAATGATAGTGTATACTGTACTATTTTGTATAACCTACCATCTAGTTTTGGTAATATTACCTAGATATTTGACATTAGTTTTGACAACCATGTTTAAAACCTATTGACATTCAGTATGATAATCTCAATAATGTTGACAGCATCCAATAATATGGAAAGAACTGTCAAACCCATAGGACAAGTGGTTACTTTTACAAGCTTTGATCATGAGATGTTTTCACTGTGCCCTTTGTAGTGAATGATTTCCTATATACATGTACTCTTTAAGGCAGATTTGACAGTGTTTCCCTTCTCTAATTAAATATTTCCCTATTCTTAAAGTTCAGGAAATATTATTTCCTTTGAAAATAACTGCCAAAAAAGTTACTTTAGAATTATCTATGGTTACAGATTGTTTAGAATAACCTCAGTATTTACAGGTTAAAGTGTTGGGAGGGTTTTGTAAATGTACGTGTAGCTAAAAATATGGAACTGTAGTGATTTCTGTCAGAATATGAAAGGATATATATGCTTCAACTAGACAACATGATTCAATGTGATATCTTATTGATACAATTATGCCTGTATTCATGGTTTTACTTCTTCGACATTTATGATTATCTGAAGTCAAAGATTCCTGCAAATAACCAGTTAAAATCTCATTGCTAGATTATCAGTGGATACAAAAGAAAAATAAAGGAAAATGTCTAATTCACAGCAAAACAGATTTGTCGTCAGAACTGTTTATAGCTACGCACCCATACACCGTACATGAGCAAACTGATAAGCGGGTTTTTCTGCTCAATGTTGGAAAATTCAAATAGAAATTTTACAAAAAAAGTTTTGTTGTTAATAGTGTTTTCTCAGATAAACTTGAATTAAGATGTTGGACCTGTTCACACTGTCAGCATTTCATGTACCTCCGCCAGATTGACTTTGTTGAACTTCACAACATGTGCCATGTACAGAGCAGGAACTGCTTACCCTTCCGGGGTACCTGACTTCACTCCTGGTTTTTATAGGAGTTTGCTTGTTCATTGTTTTTTTTTTTTTTTTTTTATTAGTGATTAATTGTTGTGCTTGTGGTTGATCTGTCAGATGGATTGCGTTTTTTGGTTTGCTCCTTAGGTATAAATAAAATTTGTATTGTACAACAGCCCTAAATAAAAAAGGTTTTTCCAACAGGAAGGACCAAGATACAATGCATTGCATATAGCAGCAAAGAGTAACCAGCTCCAGGTCTGCCAGCTGATATTAGATATACTGGAGGATCCTAGTTTCCTTGACAAGTTATATGGTCACACTAAAGAAACAGAAAGTACCAGAGCAGACAGGATGAATTTTGTTGTAGATCTTTATCTTAATACTCCAGATAAAGGGGTAGGTATTCATTTAACAAATAATTAGTAGTTTTTTTGTAGGAAAAGTTTTATGTGATGCTTGTGTACCAAATAGAAAAATGACAAAGTGTAGTGAGCTGTCAAATGAGCTAAAGTTAATAAACCAAACATAAAAATGACCAAAAAATAATTACAATTTGTCATATGGTAGCTGGAAAGATCAAAACATTGTAACTAATAAAAACAAAACCAGCATACATGAATAACACATGAAATGGTATTTCTGTGTTTAAAATTGTTAGTGAAATCGCCTTAACAAATTGTGGTAGTCGCTGCAACCATGTTGACTGTTTACAGCAAAAATACTCCATAGAGAAATTATAATTCCTATTGTGTAAATTAGGATATTTTGGTAAATTTGGTGCTTGTTGCAAATCCACCAAATTAAACACACCAAGATAAATTAAATACAAACATAAACTTCCAGCTTCACTTCATATTCTTGTAATCTGATAAAGGTATAAACTTTGATTATACATGTAGTTGCAGTGTTCTGATTAATTTTGTTGAAGGTCAGTTGCTGTTATCATATTTGTATAATCAAAACAATTCAATTCATAATGATTTTTATAAGAATCATTTTATTTTACCAGTTGTCAATCATGACAGCTTGAGGGGACAATATTATTACCATTACTCAAGTGACTGCAAATTATACAGATTAGTATTACAGATTAGTAAATGATATTCTAATTTTATTTAAGTTTTATTTAAATTTTTTTTTTTTTTTCTGAAATTGCCAAAATTAAACACAGTACTGACACAAAGGGCCAAATTTTAACACTTAAATTTAACAACCATGTTTTTATACGGCCGCAAAATTTTTGCGGTCGTATATTGATATGACGTTTGGCGTTGTCGTCGTCCGAAGACATTTGGTTTTCGCACTATAACTTTAGTATAAGTTAATAGAAATATATGAAATTTAAACACAAGGTTTATGACCACAAAAGGAAGGTTGGGATTGATTTTGGGAGTTTTGGTCCCAACAGTTTAAGAATTAGGGGCCAAACAAGGGCCCAATAAGCATTTTTCTTGGTTTTCGCACAATAACTCTAGTATAAGTAAATAGAAATCTATGAAATTTTAACACAAGGTTTATGACCACAAAAGGAAGGTTGGGATTGTTTTTGGGAGTTTTGGTGCCAACAGTTTAGGAATTAGGGGCTAAAAAAAGGCCCAAATAAGCATTTTTCTTGGTTTTTGCACAATAACTTTAGTATAAGTAAATAGAAATCTATGAAATTTAAACACAAGGTTTATGACCACAAAAGGAAGGTTGGGATTGATTTTGGGAGTTTTGGTCCCAACAGTTTAGGAATTAGGGGCCAAAAGGGTCCAAAATTAAACTTTGTTTGATTTCATCGAAAATTGAACTATTGGGGTTCTTTGATATGCCGAATCTAACCGTGCATTTAGATTCTTAATTTTTGGTCCCGTTTTCAAATTGGTCTACATTAAGGTCCAAAGGGTCCAAAATTAAACTTAGTTTGATTTTAACAAAAATTGAATTCTTGGGGTTCTTTGATATGCTGAATCTAAACATGTACTTAGTTTTTTTATTATGGGCCCAGTTTTCAAGTTGGTCCAAATCAGGGTCCAAAATTAAAGCTAAAAAAGGGGTAAATTATTTTTTTTTTTTGGGGGGGGGGGGGCAATTCTCCACAGCATATTGTATTGCACAAGGAGCAAAAAATTGAATATAAATTCAAATCATATGACCAATTCTAAGTTCTTTGATTTCAGTTATTCTGTGTCAGAAACCTATAATGTGTCAAATATTTGAAGAAATTTTCAATTGCACAGTATTGTGCAATAGCAAGAAATCTTCAATTGCACAGTATTGCACAATAGCAAGAAATTGATACGTGTGCCCTGTTATCAAAACTTTATTATTAACAAATTCCATTGGAAATTTGCCAATAACTCTAGTTTAATGAACTTCAGTGGAAATTTGCCTATATAAAATGTGCTGATGAAGCTTTTTTGTTTATCTCATCTAAACTGCTTTTAAATTATGTATATTTAAAATTTGCCATCCATGACTATGATGTCATTTTCTATTTTAATATGTTATGGTGTATTTAAATGGGCTGTTATGGTTGCAAAGTATAAAGAAATGGGGGGGGTTGAAAACAAAATTTAGGGGGGGGGGGGTAAATGAGAAATTGGGGAGGGGGCAATTTTTTTCTCATTTCATATTTCATAAATTAAATTAAAAAGAAAATTTCAAATTTTTTTTAGCAAAAAAAGGGGGGGGGTTACAATAAATTTTATTGTTTTTTGTTTTTTTTTGTGAGTGGGGGGGTTCATGTGCAACTTCATAGTGTATTGCACAAAAGCTAAAAAAAGGGGTAAATTATTATTTTTTTTTTGGGGGGGGGCAATTCTCCACAACATATTGTATTGCACAAGAAGCAAAAAATTGAATATAAATTGAAATCATATGACCAATTCTAAGTTCTTTGATTTCAGTTATTCTGTGTCAGAAACCTATTATGTGTCAAATATTTCAAGAAATTTTCAATTGCACAGTATTGCGCAATAGCAAGAAATCTTCAATTGCACAGTATTGCGCAATAGCAAGAAATTGATATGTGTGCCCAATTTTAAATTTTAAATTGGTTATTTCTGATTTATATATAGAAACAAATAATACTGATATGGTTTGAATAGGTAAATTAAAAATTTTTAAGTTCTTAGACAACATTCATTCTGTGTCAGAAACCTATGCTGTGTCAAATATTTATTCACAATCCAAATTCAGTATTGTATCAAGCTTGAATGTTGTGTTCATAATTGCCCCAACTATTCAGGGTTCGACATCTGCGGTCGTATCTAGCTGCGCCCAGCGGAGCATTTTATTAACAAAAGCCATCTGAATATCCAGAATTAGCGTAACTAAGACAAGGCAAAATACTGAGAACTGCAACCCAAAGAACAAAGTACAACACAATTATTAATTCACTTTTTTCTGTTGGTTTGATTTAATCAGTATCAATTTAATTTACTTTTAATCTTTCAGTGTTGTGAATCAGCACTTCACTTTGCCTGTAAGTTTGGTTTCACAGATGTTGTAGCTGTTCTGGCATCACATCCCAAAGTTGATAAACACCTAAAAAATAAATATGGAGAAACTCCTCGAGATGTAAGTATCCTAAAATATAAATTCAAAATTTGAGTGATTACGATATGTATCCCAAAGTAGACCAGTATATTAAATAATAATGTAGAGAGGTGTTAGTATCCTAAAATATAAATTAAAAATTATTTTTGCATTAGCATTTGACACTTCTGATAACATGTCTGAAAATTTAAAATAATAATTGGCTGATCATTGTTCAAGATTTTGGTTTTTTTTTCTGTCAAAGATGGCTGCCAAAGTTGAGCAAAGTTTAACATAGGACCCTAAGGGAAATTTACCTAAAGATCTTCCTGTCTGAAACCACTGGGCCAATTGGAACAGAACTTGGTAACAATGGTCCTTAGGTGGTCCTCTTTTGGAATTATATCTGATGACCTGTCCGCCATCCAAGATGGCTGCCAGCTCCGAACATAGTTTGACTTAGGACCCTATGGCAAATTTACCTAAAGATTATCTTGTCTGAAACCAGTGTGCCAATTGGAACACAATTTTGCAGCAATGGTTCTTTGATGGTCCTCTTTCAGAATTTTATCCAATAACCCTGCTGTCATCCTACCGGTAGATGGCCGCCAGAATAAAACATATTTTAACAAGTACTTTTTGGGAAAATTCACTGAAAGATCTTCATGTTTGAGACCAGGAAACAATTTTGAAAAACCAGTGAGCCAGTTGGAACTTGACAGCAATGTTCTAGACTTCCAGTCAAGATGGGCATAGTCTAACAATTTACTCTGCAAATGATTTCCAGGTGAGCCATACAGGCTCCTAGGAGCCCCTAGTTTTTAAAATAATAAATAAACAGATATAAATTTGCTAATCTGGAATTTTAAATAGATTCACTTCTTGCTCACTGTAAAAAAAGTCTTGTTTCAGATATTTTATGTTTTCTATCGATAGGTGATATGCACAAGACTGAAAACTCCTTCACAGGAGCAGAAGGCTGAAATAAAAGATTTACTGGAGGGTAATGGATATATGTATTTTCTTAGGTTATGTCTTAATGATGCTTTTATTACATTGCAAAAGAATCTTTGATTAACAGAACACACAAATCTGTTGGAGTAAATGCAAAATATTTGATTTAAAAAAACACACACAAAAAAAAGAAAAAGAAATGAATAGTTTTATATGAATTTTTAATTTGTTAATATTTTTTACTCTATAAATCACCCATGTAAACAAGTATCAGATATATGTGCAATATTTGATGGATTGTTTTTTTTGAAATTCAGAGAGGATGAAACACAGAATATTTTCATAATACTTTTCATGCTGGATATAACACTCTTTTGTTAAAATCCTTGTGTACTTTAATTACGAAAGAAAAATACTTATGCAGGTCAGTTTTATGTTCCACTTTTGCGGGCAGAGGACAATACAACTCAGCCACTGATTGGTCAGCCGTGGTCACCTGACAGTTCCAAGGTTCCATTGAATGTTCCTCACAATTCCTGGAGTCCAAAAGATCCACTGATGGCTGTCAAGGCTTGTGCTGGTCCTATGACACCTTCCAAGGTAATGGTGATCAAATCATTTGTAACCCGTTATTTCTGCTAAAGTTTAACTTTTAAAAATAAATGACAATACATATTTTATGGACTTTTCATGACTTATAAGGTAAGCATTTACAAGATAATATGTTTGGTAGCTTGTATAATCCCATTTTGATGATGTTTTCTCTCCTTAATAGGAGACAAATAATTACATCTGTGGCCATTTAAAAAATTTTCCACAGATTTTCTGTGTTGTTGAACCATACCAAATTTTTGAAAAATTATAAGAAATTAAATGAAAATGGGATATGGACCAATTATCATTGTTTAAACGAGTTCCAGAATAGATAAACCAATGAAACCATTTCTCTAATTGTCAGGCATTCATGTTCCATAAGAGATGGACTACACCTCCATCAGGAAGTCCAGATCATGTGAAGAGAAAGTTTTTATTTACCAAGAGAGAAGATAGTGATAAAGGTGTAGAAAGGATTGGCAGGTTAGGTTCTATTATACCAGCTGTAAATACTTAAGTATATATCATATGTAAATTAAGAAATAATTCATGGGGGTTATAGAGTTGTAGTCATGGGCTGGGCTTTTATATTTTATACCGAGCTATGAATGAGAATATAACGGCCCAGCCCATGTGTAAATGACTACAAATCTATAACTACCATGAATTATTTATATTCTAATAGGACAAATATGCTTATTTTGCTCATTTGAGTTGCCCTTTGTGTATCTAACATTGTTTTGGCTGTTCCATTTCTCTTTTGATTAAAGACCAAACCAACTAATCATTTCTGTAATTGATTTTTTCTTGAAACTCAACATATTCGTTCTTGGTGGTTTTTTGAACGATATTAGCGAATAAAAAAGATAGGTCACCGAATTCGTTTCGTTGCTATAGTACCGCAAAAAATGCTTACATTCAGCCAGATGCTAAATTTACGGCATATTTTTCGAATGATGCCATTTCCGTCGTGAAAGTCGAATTTTTATACAGACTTTTGTGTTGGCTTCCAGAATATATATATTTTTTTATTGTAACAAAGAAAACGGTTTCCCATAACGCAATGACCACGTATTCTGCTCTAAAGGCCTTTCCCGCACAAATTTGGGCCAATTTTTACTGCATATTCTTTTGAATTTTGAAAAATCTGTAATTGATTTTTTTCTTAAATTTTTATACTGTGTTTAGTTATTCAATGTTGTCAGAATAAGACAAAAAAAATTATAGGTCACCGACTTCAGAAGAAAAATAAAACGGATTTAACGTCGAAAAAATGACATATTCAGCTACGCCGAGCTTAGTTTTGTTTTCTCAATAAACATGACGTCACAATAAGCAAAAAAGAACTTTCTCTTCAAGTCACCGTGTCGCCGGCGATGTACATAGTGTAAGCCTCGTTCAAACCAATTTTGTTATTGGTTGGAATTATATGGTAAAATAATTTTGATCTTGTTGCTGCGCTTATCATTTGAGATGCTTCAACACTAACCTAAGAGTTCTAGTTCGTGCCTCAGTTAATGAGTTCCAGTTAAAAGTCGAGTTCGGGTTATATTTCGAATTTCGATTCGAATTTTCCAGTTCTAAAGCCAAACTTTAATTTGCAATCATTCAAGTGTTAACTAGAAAGTCACAGCAATCAAACAAAACAAATAAAGATAGGTTTGTCGAAGTCATCGAGAACCAAACTTAGATCATATCTCACAGAATCAATCCAGGGAGTGATTTCATTTGCGAATAATTGCGACGTTTCATTTTGACAAAAAGTTAATTTATAGTGTTTGCAAGAAAGCCAAGAATATTTTGGCAATTTTTATGTGTTTGTTGCATAACTAGTTTCTGTGCTGGAAAAAGTTTGTCAACATCTATGCTAGGAAACGCCCTTTCAAGCGCGACGCCATTTTAGCTTTTCAAAAATAACGCGAATGTGAAACACCGTTTCGCGGATTTTTCGACGTTTCGTGGATTTTCTATCAACGTCATAGACGTCTTATGGAACAAGACTTATGCGCTGAGATGTGCGTATAAACAATAGTTGGTTTGGTCTTTAATATGTTGCATTCTCTCCTTTTAAGAGCATATTTTGAATAAAACTTTTTTCATAAGATAAACATTTGGACAGTAAAATTATGTAATTCATCATTTACATAAGAAAAATTGATAAAACATGTTTGACAGACTTACCATGGTAACCATCACGTCATTCAAAAATCAAGATGGCGCTACCTACGTAAATGTGTATTCCAGTGTACAACATTGTCATAATTGGTTGTATAGCGTGATTTCTTTGTAAAGATAAACAATTTGGTGTGAAAAAGACATTTTTTCTTAAAATTCACACAATTCATGTTTACATAAAAGCCTCTATACACATGTGCTAGACATGGATATACAGGTAATATATCGTTTGACGATATATAGGACGTCATATTAGAATTTTATATTTATTTTTTCTTTTGTTAGAATATCAATATGATAAATAAGTTAGATTTCTTAATCTCCTATTATTGACAATTTTTATAGATTCACATGAATAGTTTTCAGATCTTTAGAGCATAATGTGATGATTGTCTGAAAATAACATTGTTTCAGAATTGTGGAAGTAAATTTCATGTATATTTAAAATCTTTTGAAAGCACTGTTAATAATAAAAATATGAATGACTTTTTTCTACGAAGAAATGTCTTTGTGGGATTTAATATCTTTCCTTTTTCAAACATGGCGAAAAAGATGAAAACTAAAGGATATGGGGTATAAATCAATGAGAAAACCTCCATCTGAAATCTCAGATAGACATAATTTCAAAAATTGTTTTCTCTCTTTAGTACTGCTTGGAATTTTTGTGTGATTTTTCCCTCCACCAGAACGTGTATTGTCGATTAGATTTCACTTGTTTTATTCATATCCAGGGCTCACCACACTTGAAAATAACAGGGAGACTCAGAGTCTCCCTCAGGGTAGCAACAGGGAGACTTCAGGGCATGACAGGGAGACTTCCAAGTCTACCAGGGAGACTGTGTTTTTTTCCCCCAATTTGTCGCCTGTCGAGTAAATACCTGTTATTTTGTGTCTTATAGTGTATACTATACATTCCTTTATTGTGTTTTTAACCGGATTTTCATAGGAAAATATCAGTCATTAAATTGGTGATGTACGGCGGGCGGGCGGCCGGGCGGACGGGCGGCTGCCAAACAGTGTCCGTGCAATAACTTATGAACTGTTCAACCAAAGCTTTTCAAATTTTAATATGTTGTTACTGATGACAAAATGGAGGTCAAGTTCAATATTGACGATTTTCACTTTCACCGTTCAAGAGTTATGGTTCTTGAAAGATTGAAAAATGGCTTTTCCAGTGGTGTCCGTGTGATAACTTATGAACTGTTCAACCAAAGCTTTTCAAATTTTAATATGTTGTTAGTGATGACAAAATGGAGGTCAAGTTCGATATTGACGATTTTCACTTTCACCGTTCAGGAGTTATGGTTCTTGAAAGATTGAAAAATGGCTTTCCCAGTGGTGTCCGTGTGATAACTTATGAACTGTTCAACCAAAGCTTTTCAAATTTTAATATGTTGTTACTGATGACAAAATGGAGGTCAAGTTCGATATTGACGATTTTCACTTTCACCGTTCAAGAGTTATGGTTCTTGAAAGATTGAAAAATGGCTTTTCCCGTGGTGTCCGTGTGATAACTTATGAACTGTTCAACCAAAGCTTTTCAAATTTTAATATGTTGTTACTGATGACAAAATGGAGGTCAAGTTCGATATTGACGATTTTCACTTTCACCGTTCAGGAGTTATGGTTCTTGAAAGATTGAAAAATGGCTTTCCCAGTGGTGTCCGTGTGATAACTTATGAACTGTTCAACCAAAGCTTTTCAAATTTTAATATGTTGTTACTGATGACAAAATGGAGGTCAAGTTCGATATTGACGATTTTCACTTTCACCGTTCAAGAGTTATGGTTCTTGAAAGATTGAAAAATGGCTTTTCCCGTGGTGTCCGTGTGATAACTTATGAACTGTTCAACCAAAGCTTTTCAAATTTTAATATGTTGTTACTGATGACAAAATGGAGGTCAAGTTCGATATTGACGATTTTCACTTTCACCGTTCAGGAGTTATGGTTCTTGAAAGATTGAAAAATGGCTTTCCCAGTGGTGTCCGTGTGATAACTTATGAACTGTTCAACCAAAGCTTTTCAAATTTTAATATGTTGTTACTGATGACAAAATGGAGGTCAAGTTCGATATTGACGATTTTCACTTTCACCGTTCAAGAGTTATGGTTCTTGAAAGATTGAAAAATGGCTTTTCCAGTGGTGTCCGTGTGATAACTTATGAACTGTTCAACCAAAGCTTTTTAAATTTTAATATGTTGTTACTGATGACAAAATGGAGGTCAAGTTCGATATTGACGATTTCCACTTTCACCGTTCCGATATTGACGATTTTCACTTTCACCGTTCAGAAGTTATGGTTCTAAAAAATTGAAAAAAGGCAGTTCAAGTCGTCGTTTATAAAATAAGGTTATAATCTCATTGGCGTATTTCTTTCATTATTGACTTCATGATTTCTGCCTACCAACCCCTGCTTAACAAATGTGTGTGTACTTATATACTCTCAAAAATAGAATATTTGTCACTTACTATAAATAGGAGGTCAAGATTGATTTTTGCCTTTCCATTTCTGAACCCTACAAAACCCTACAAAAATTCATTTATATTTCTTTACTTCATCCTGTTTGGGAATCCATATTTGCAAACATCATTTCCATGCAGGAAAATCCGGTTTGCTGTCATTCGACAGCCTCTTGTATCCTGTATTATTTGAGATTTTATCTACATTTACTCCATATCCTTCCATTTTAGTCATAATCTGAGATTTTGTCTCATGTGCATTTAATCAATATCCTTTGAGAATTTTTCATGATGAGTCCTGGGACTCATCATTTTTCAGAATGGTGAGTCCCAGCTGATTTTGATGAGTCCCAGTCCCAGGACTCATCTCCACTTTTTTAACGTACATTGCTGCATGATTTTGACCATGGTAGGTCTATTGTACTATTGTTAAAGTTTAATTTAAATCATGTGCTGCCTTAAAATACTGACGAATATAATTTGAAAAAAAAAATATGAAATTATGCAGTGGTGCTCCGAACTTGGAAGAAAATTTCTGTTACAGATATGAGCAAAAATATTTGTACCTTTTGACACAACTTATTTATTATTGCCATTTTATTTTTTAATATTTATTTATCTATACTCTTTACTATTATTTTTTCTCAAACATACTCTTAAAATCTTCCCATTCACCTTGCTTGAACACCTTTCAATACATGTATTGACAAAATTTAAATTTGTGCATAGATACATGTATGTCAAAATCCACTAAATTTATTTTTAAATAAGGTCTACATGTTACTGGTCGATAAAAAACACCGTGACCAATGAAAAATCACGAGAATTCCGATTGCCGCCATTTCATTTTCTAGCTTACTTTTTGTCGTTTCTTTCCCCTTCCTCCAAGAAAACAAAAAATGGCGGCTCGAGATTTTTAATGCATATAACGGTCTTCAGATGCAGCTGATTACGTACGTTGTTCGGAGGCACCTTACTTAAAAACACAGGGCGACTCATTTGTCGCTCTGGAGCCGATGACAGGGCGACATTGGCAAGCATTAGGCGACTTAATCGCCCTAATCGCCCAGTTTGGTGAGCCCTGCATATCCAAGCTCAGTGATAATGCTTCATATAAATGGTCATTTAAAGGTGCACAACACTCAATGTAAATTCAAAACCATTAATTCTAAGTATGACACACACAAGTGAGGGTTCATCTCAAGGTTATCTAGTTTCATTTTTTTTTTTACTATTTATTGCTCTGATACATTTTATCTCTGGATTTCAGTCTTTAGATTTTTTGCTTTCAGTTTATTGATTCAGCTTTGCCAATATTTCAAAGTACAAAATGTGTATATGAGATTTGAAATTTTAATTGATATGTCACGTACAGTAACATATGTATAGCCCTTTACCCTAGTATGTCTGATTGTATTATGATGTGTAAAGGAGATTGTTGGATTCTATTGTTAGCAAATTTACCTGATAAACGATAATGGTTCTCTCCATGTACTCTGACTTATCCACCAAAACATACTGGGCACAGTGATAGAGTTGATCATGCTGAAAGTGCTGTTAGACCCCAATAAATCAATATAAAACCAATTCAAAGTATTTCAAAGAAATCTTTTTTGAAAGAAATACAGATTCTTTTCTTTATACATGTATATGATATTGAATACAATTCCTTTTTCAGAGAACTAGCTCATGAGTTACAGATTCCATGGGTAGAATACTGGAATTTCTTACAGACTTATGCTGATCTTACAACAGAAGATGGTTTAGATCTATTTGAAGATTTCTTACAACGACAGAGTTTAGGTCTTTGCATTGCAGAGAAAATAGAAAAAATTGACCTGAAACCAGATTCAGATGAAAGTTTTTTGACTGCAAATCAGTGCAGCAACCCAATGAACTCGTCATTTCTGAACTCATCATTATTTCAATCCATAAATGGGTCATTGGGTCAGCATAGTGTTTCACCACAAATTCTAGAGGAAAACAGCTTTTTATGTAATGGATTGACTAAAACTAGCTCACCGTTTAACAATACTCCTTCTGAAATGGAAGAAAGCTTACATCTGCCGAAACATAACATTTATGATTATGGTAAAAATTACATGACATGGTCAATGGACAGTAGTGACTTTATGCAGGAGAGTTTTAATGCTTCAGCTAGTCCTATGTCATGCTTGACGGCTCTTTTTTCTAAACTTTCTTTATTGGACAGATCAATTCGACAAAAGAAGAGATCAGTTAGTTGTAGTTCATGTATAGGTGAACGTTCAGGACAGGCTTCTAATGATAAAAATGGTTGTAAACCATATAATTCCTCCCCAAGAGGGATGGACACTATATCTGAAAATTTCGAAAAGAAAGATATTAATAAAAATTTTGAACCCAGTGACGTTAAATCTGATGATTATTGTTGTAATGGAGATGTCCATAACCGAGTCTGTGATGACATCGCTGAAGAAAATTCTTCAGATGAAAACACTGACAGGAGTCAGTCTCCATATTCGGATTTGCATGACAAAAATGTATCATTATGGAGAAATGCACCTAACGACAGTGGCTCATCATCATTGTCGTCATCAGATGATGAGAATAATGTTTCAAGGTCAGACGGTACTGATGAGGGGAAAAAAGTGATGGAAAACAATTTTGATATGAAAAATATCTCTCCTGACATGTCTGAAGGATGTAAACAGGAAACATTGTTGGAAAAAATGAAAAAGGCAGAAGCTGAAATAAATGAAAACACAGAATCTCGGATGAATGAAAATGTGGAAGCTCGGACAAATGAAAAAACAGAGGCTCAAACAAATGAACACACAGAAGCTCCGACAAATGATAAAACAGAAGCTCAGAAAAATACAAACACATCAGACAAAGAGAATGAAAATGTTAATTGTTTGACTGAAAAGTTTAGACATGCTGTTTCAGTTGGCAGTGATCCTGACATGGAATCTAGCCTTATCATTCAGTGTGAGAAAACACCAGAGAGAAAGAGAAGAATAAGTGGAAAAGAAAAACCATTTTATGTACATTTAGATATTATATTTGAAATGAATAAAAACAAAACACCAGAAAATATTTTTGAAGCTTTGTTTGAAGCTGTGAATGAACGAAGAAAATCAAATATAAATCTAGATGAAATGGATTTCATGAAATTTGGTGATGATGTTTGGAACCGTGATTTTGTCATTGATTACGATTTAGATCAGTCAGAACTTCGAGAAGGAATGGAAATTAATGCAACTGTTGCAGTTGTGCCATTAAATATGAACTTGCATGAAATGAAAGTTTTTCCCAGAGTTCCATTCAGACTCACTTCCTGTGAACATTTAAACATGGCTGATGTAAATTTTGCAGACTCGACTGTTATTGTAAATGTGAAGTTTAATTTTGTTAAGGAGCAGATGAAACAAGCTCTTTTAGTTAGAAATTGTTTTACTGAGAGAAGTTTCTTTATTAATGGGTAAGTTTATAATTGAAAAACATAAGGCCAAATACGGCAATACATGTGGTTATAATATCCCAACCGATCCTGATTTATGGGGGAAATCTCTTAATTTATTTTGACAAAATAAAGGAGAAAGAATTAAAGTTTTATGCAATCCCCAAATCATATTCATTATAACAATTAACTTTCACTTTCCAATTGATCCTAATAAACACTGAAGTGTATTTGTTTTGAAATTCCTGATTAAGGGGACCTGTAAAATAAATATTTTTTGTTTTTGCTTTTACGCTTATGTGAACAACATATGCTGTACCAACAGTAAGTTATATTTTATCAAATACATATTTTTGAGGTTTTCATGGATGGAGCATTAAGCTTGAATTTGTAGGTAAATTTACTATAACAAAATGCATATTTATGTTTTATAATTCACAATTCTTTAATGCATAATATCAGAAAACTACAAAATTCAGTATCATCAATAAAGAATTAAGAAAAAATGAAAATTTATATCATTTAAATTTGAACATACTATAATATCTGAAAGATCATGAATTCACAAAATATAATATCCTTTGTAAAATTTTTATGATCATGATATCTGAAAGAATAACTATATTGCAGACCATTACCGACCAAAACAGATTTGGATGCCTACAGAGCAATGGATGATTATCTAGTCAACAAGACAGACTACCCCTACATACACAGATGGAGGTCCCTGATATCAGCCAGGATGAAAGAATGTGGAAATGAGTATGTTTTTTTTTACCTCACATAGCTCATTACGTTTGGTCATCTTAAACAATTTCAATGTTCTTCTCTGAAATCTCTTTACCCACCTAAAACACTACAACTTGCCATTGTGAAGGATTAATGTAAAGTTTACATATTTACTTCATGTCTTCAGTGGATGCCACTGTGTACATTGTTATAACATCTAATGATCACTAGCTTATAGGCTTTCAACATTGAGTTTGTGAGTAATAATCCAACTCATGGCAAAGTGTGTTTGACTCTGATCCTATTTGAAAGGGTGCCAGTTTTACATCTGTCCCGATAATATGGCTTCCTCCACTAATAAAAATCACACACCTCAATATAGCCAGACTTTATAGTGAACTATATGGATATATAAAGTTTTCTGTTCATTTGTGTCATCTGCCTTCATTATACCCACGCTCCAAAGGAGAGGTGGGTATACTGCTTTACCCTTGTGGTCCCGTCTGTGCGTCCGTCTGTGCATACATATGTTCATAACAGCATTTTCATCACACTTTCTCTGCAACTACTCATCACAGCCGCTTGATATTTTGTCACATGCCTTCTATAGGTACGCAATATCGTGGGATACGTTTTCAGACCAGTGCGACATCAACTTCCCATTTGATGAATTCATTATTAAAAATCACTTGTGAGCAATGTCTCATAGTATATCTTGTTTACATGAGGTATGGAATTCCATGTAGTTGACTGTAGAAATAAATCATAACATACATAGCTGAAAATTTTATTGTTTGACACTGCAAATAAAAAAGAATCACTGCAAAAAAATTAACAAAAGATTATATGTATATTTCAGATGGCCAAGTCCTGCCAGAGTACACCAGTATTCAAACCTATCATCAAGTTTCCCACAAATCTCCACACCAAGACTTAACGACAGCTCTATTCTGTTCCGCAGTCCACGTACACCATTACACAAGATGACGACTACGTTTACTTTACCTAATGTCAGAACGAAATTGTTTAATGGATCAACTAAGGATTAAAGAAAAAATAGTTGTTTAGTGATTTGCTGATGAAGAATATTCATTCATGTAATATCAGTGTATTTTTTACCTTTAATAATTATGATTTACCAGAAATTGGTGATTATTTGGAGTAGTTGATTATTGTAAATTTGAAAATTAATAGATGCTTTTTCTATTGTAATTCTTTGACAAATTACAATATTTCAGAATCATCTTAAAACGTAAAATACAAAGGAGTATATTATATGCACCTCATTTTTGTCACTAAGATTGATGGGAAAAAACCTTGTAGTAGTGTATAATAATACACTGGTATGTTTTGGCTGTCCATTAGACATGTTATTCACCAAAGGACGTTTTTGAGTAGATGGTAATTTTAAATGTTAAAGTATACAGCAGTAACATACACATGTATAGTAAAATCTATCTTTTCATCATGTTGTTATTTTTTGTTAAACACGGTGGTCACTAAGAAAACTTTATTTGACTGAACTTTGTTATCAGATTGTCTCAGAACAAACCTTTTTGTCATCAGTCAGGATGAATTCCTATAAATAAATGTAAGTACGATACGAGAATTATACAGTTATGCTTCTGTTAGCATGAAACTGTCAAAATGCATCTGGGAAATATCTGATCATGATATTCATATATTGGTATGTAATTTCTTCATTTTGATATTTAGAGTAAAAAAGTATGCATAATGCACAACTTTTATGGTAATTGTTTTAAGGGAATATGATTTAGTAAAATTTTTATGTATACTTTTCATATACAGTGGAACGCCCCTAAACCAGCTCCTCTGAAAACCGGATTCCTTCAGAAACCAAAGGCTTTCCTTTGTCCGGAATTTACAACAATGTTACTTTTCAAGTAATTAATCCTCCAAAAACTAACCCCTCTGAATTCTGAATACTGGAGATAATTTCCGGTCCAAAATATATACATTCCTGTGAAACACACCTCTAAAAATTGGCCGAACGCTAATTTTTTCATGGAGTAGAGTATTTTAAACAAAGCTTCACTGATGTGTACAGAAAAAAACGTTGTTCTAATAAAGGATTTTAACTTACCGTTCTACCAAAAACTAATGACAGAGCTTAAAGACTAAGATTTAGTAACAGTTAAAGAAGAAACAATGCAAATGTAGTAATTATGTAATGTTCATGCCTTTCAATATTTCAATTAATTTATTTCGGTCAGATTTCAGTACAGTCCGGAACCTCTCAAAACCTGCATCTTCGAAAACCGGCCAATTTCTATGGTCACATGGCTGTTCGGTTTACAGAGGTTCCACTGTATATGCAAAGAAAAACATACCTTCATGACTTATTTTTTAAGATATTGGACACTGATTTTGGTATATTTGAACCAAAAACCCTTAATTCTTCATTTTCCAAGACTTTCGCAAAATACTTTTTAATGAAAGAAGATCGTTTTACCAGGTCTTTTGTAAAATATTCCCCAATACATAACCTCTCTGATGAATAATTTGTGGCAAAAATCAATAAACTAATTTGGAAAATATGCAAATTTTGGCCAAATAAGGATGATTATTTGTTACCTTTTGATGCATGTAGAAAAAATCTATCTGATATTTTCTTAAAATTTTAGTATAATTAGTTTGAAGTAATGGAATAATGGGAAAAAATCGTGGGGTCCATATGCATGTTGTAGAGATATTTAAGAATACCTCAAATTTTAGAAATTTTAGGATATGACCAGGGCTTTTCTTGAGAGATGCTACAACTTCACAATGGGTATCTCTTGAAGATGTCATTACCTCCCCCCTGCTACAGAATCGTATTCCCTTAACATAAGATCACTTTCACAAAATATGTGATGTTTTGTCATTCAGATGTTTAACTGTCATGTATTTTGCAATATTAATTTCTAATTTACAGTATATGAAACATGATTCTGTACATACATTTTGTACGTGTTTAAATGGAACAGAACTTTTTAATAACAAAGACTATTTTTTATTTTCTGTAGAATTGTCATATGTATAAGTGCTTCATTTGTATACAACTGGTTTACAATGGCTTAAGTAACTTGACTGTTGTATGGCTTCAGTGCATTGTTATTATTGATCATGATATTAAATCAGTCATGGAAATTATGAACTTATAATGGGCACAGTATCCAAATGCTACCATTTTCACTGCTTTGTGTATAACATTCAGAAACTGACTTGTATACCAAAAATTTGAAATGCATTATTTTTAATGCTGTTATAGACCTTCCTATCTTCATATTAAGTTTGAGCCCTGGTCTCCCGTGGTCTTTGTGCATGATGAGTGAATCTTATGAATTGAAATGGGTACCCAAATTGCAACCAGTGTTCCTATAATTGATAATAAGCATCCAGGGTTAACTGAAATTGTTTCGTATTGTTGATATTATTGAATTTGATACTTTTAGAAAAGATAGAAATTTCGATACTAGTAATTCATTTGTTGGCTGTCACAAAAATGATGTCATATGGCAGTTTCATTATATTGTAACTTAGAGTAACGAAAGTTTTAAAGTTCTCATCATTGGTGCCAAATAATAAACGAAGTCATTACGAAAGTCGCGGAAGACGAGACATAGGTGTTGCTTTTATGGCGTCGACGACAACGTCAGCGGCGTCAACAATTGTTAAGTTTTCTGCTCAAATTCAGTTTATTGGTACTACTTGTGATAGATCAATGATATTTTCTATAAAGTTGCATTACTATCAGTACATCTCAGTTTGTCGACAATTTTGAGGCCCTGGCCCCTTGGTAATTGTTCAGCGACTTTAAATTAATTAGCAATTTTCAATGTTAGGTTTTCTGCTTAAGTTAGTTTGATATGAACTACTGGTGATAGATCAATGATATTTTGTGTAAAGTTGCATTAATATCATTTCATCTCAATTTGATGACCATTTTGAGACCCTGCCCCCTAGGTCATGGGCCAGTGACTTTCAATTAATTAGCAATTTTCAATGTGAAGTGTTCTGCTGAAGTTGGTTTGATAGGAACTTGTGATAGATCAATGATATTTTCTATAAAGTTGCATTAATATCAGTACATAATAGTTTGACGACCATTTCGAGGCCCTGCCTAGATCATGGTCCAGCGATTTTCAATTAAGCAATGTTGCTGTTCATCTGATTGTCTATTTTCGAATTTTCTGCTGGTAGGCGAGACCGATCTCTGTGTCAACAATTTATTAAGATTAATATTTCTGTTCTATTTATAAGCGTGAAAATAATTCTTGTAAAATTTCACCTGAGCATGCTGAGTGACAGTAAAGTTATGGTAGACAGTTGAGATAACAATAAAAGGTTTGTTAGGACCCAACCACTTAGTGGCGTTCGCTCTATAGTGATCAGTCTGTCCGTCCGTAACAAATTGTGTTCGCTCTATATCTAGAGAACCTTTATGATTTCAAAGTTTATATTTGGCATAGATATTTAATACTCGGGGGGGCAACTTCCTATATACAAGGTGATAGGACGTGCCGCTGGAATAGGTCACCTTTTCAAGCTTGAAAATATGTGAATAGGTCGGGAAAACTATCATAAATATATCATAAGGTCAATAAATAAGATACAGATCCCCTGAATTCACCATTGGTTTTTTAATTGGGTTGCTACATCAGGGATCATATAATACTAATACTTCATATACAGTTCCTGGCTGCATGTACTCTTTATTTTTTATTTGTTGGTATTATTTGTTAATTCTTCGTTTATTATGCCTCTGGTTGTCCCTGTTTGTTTTTATCCACACATTTTCCCTCTTCGACACTTTGGTATACACCGCACAGTCAACCAATATTAATATGGGAAAAGGTTACATTTTTACCTATGCAATATATGAAAAGGTATACATTTTAAAAATTTTAATTATATGAAAAGGGTGGGATTACAGAGCCCCAGCGGCACCCCCTATCAATTAAGTATAGAAGTGGCCCCCCCCCGAGATTTAATAGCACCAGAGAGTGTGTCACAATGTATGTACAACTCTGTAGGTCAAAGGTCAAGGTCAAAAACTTAGGCCAAAGTTGAGAACCCCATGTCCTATGGTAAAAATCGTGACCGCTCTATAACTTGAGAATGGTTTGAAGTTAAGTGAAGATACTTGGCATGGTATGTAATTCACCACTGTCAAAAGGGGTGTCGCGATTATTGTGCAAATCTCTAGGTTAAAGGTCAAGATCAATAACTGAGTTCATATGCGGGAACTCCACGTTCTTTGGTAAAGATTGTGATATAAAGTTTTGACCACAATTTAATTACGGCGGGGCCCAAAGAGATGGATTCCATCTCCTTGATGTCTAGTATATTTACTTTCAATTCTTTTGCCAAGTAATGTACTGCAGGAAGGCATTACGTGGTGCAGCTGAATGGAAAATAGTTGGATAATACAAACCTTTTATGGTAAAGGTTGATCTCTGCCAATAAAAGTCTTTTGCAGGAAGTTCTTTTTCAATTATAAAGGTCACAGTGTATACATGCAGTGGTTGTATTTTGGGTACCTGGTGCAATTTGGGTTTCCTTATGAAATGATAAGCAATTGCCTAAAAAGTGGTAGATTAAAAATAAATGTCTTGCCGTGTACTGGCAAATCTTAGGGGGGAAACACCAGAATCGAAAAATAGTTTATCAATGCAATATAAAGAATCGGGGAAAGTAAATAAATGGACCACGTAACCCGGCGAAAAATACCCTATCCTTTGGTTATAAACACATTTTGCGAAACGCTGTAGTTTTTACAAACACTTAGACAATTTGAATTGAGTGAATCTTAGGGGGAAAAGTATACCAAAAACAAATTGTGGAGGTGTTTGCAAAAACAAGAAATCCCTGCATAAGGTCTGTATTACCAAAAGAAAGAGTATTTTTTACTGAGTTCCGTGGTCTTTCTATTTACTTTCTCCGATACTTAATTTTGATGTAAAACAATCTTTTTCAATTCTGGTGATCCCATTCCCCCTAAGATTTGCCTGTACACGGTTGTCTGGTTACATAATAAAGAAAACTGCCAATTGTGTATATATGTATTGTATATATTAACAAGGATATTTTTGATACAGTGAAATCTGCCCTGAGAATGCATCCTTTTGCCATAAAAAGTGGTTTAAAGGTACACAAATTTTGTGAACTATCTTATTAAAGGGGTATTCCATTAAAATGAATGTGGATGGGTAGGAATGGACTTTCAAAATATCTCCAGAACCAACAATTTTTATACGACCGCAAAATTTTTGCGGTCGTATATTGGTATGACGTTGGCGTCGTCGTCGTCCGTCGGAGTCTGTAGACATTTGGTTTTCGCACTATAACTTTAGTATAAGTTAATAGAAATCTATGAAATTTAAACACAAGGTTTATGACCACAAAAGGAAGGTTGGGATTGATTTTGGGAGTTTTGGTCCCAACAGTTTAAGAATCAGGGGCCAAAAAAGGGCCCAATAAGCATTTTTCTTGGTTTTCGCACAATAACTCTAGTATAAGTAAATAGAAATCTATGAAATTTTAACACAAGGTTTATGACCACAAAAGGAAGGTTGGGATTGTTTTTGGGAGTTTTGGTCCCAACAGTTTAGGAATTAGGGGCTAAAAAAGGCCCAAATAAGCATTTGTCTTGGTTTTTGCACAATAACTTTAGTATAAGTAAATAGAAATCTATGAAATTTAAACACAAGGTTTATGACCACAAAAGGAAGGTTGGGATTGATTTTTGGAGTTTTGGTCCCAACAGTTTAGGAATTAGGGGCCAAAAGGGTCCAAAATTAAACTTTGTTTGATTTCATCGAAAATTGAACTATTGGGGTTCTTTGATATGCCGAATCTAACCGTGCATTTAGATTCTTAATTTTTGGTCCCGTTTTCAAATTGGTCTACATTAAGGTCCAAAGGGTCCAAAATTAAACTTAGTTTGATTTTAACAAAAATTGAATTCTTGGGGTTCTTTGATATGCTGAATCTAAACATGTACTTAGTTTTTTTTATTATGGGCCCAGTTTTCAAGTTGGTCCAAATCGGGGTCCAAAATTAAACTTTGTTTGATTTCATCGAAAATTGAACTATTGGGGTTCTTTGATATGCCGAATCTAACCGTGCATTTAGATTCTTAATTTTTGGTCCCGTTTTCAAATTGGTCTACATTAAGGTCCAAAGGGTCCAAAATTAAACTTAGTTTGATTTTAACAAAAATTGAATTCTTGGGGTTCTTTGATATGCTGAATCTAAACATGTACTTAGTTTTTTTATTATGGGCCCAGTTTTCAAGTTGGTCCAAATCGGGGTCCAAAATTAAAGCTAAAAAAGGGGTAAATTATTTTTTTTGGGGGGTGGGGGCAATTCTCCACAGCATATTGTATCGCACAAGAATTCAAAAATTGAATATAAATTCAAATCATATGACCAATTCTAAGTTCTTTATTTCAGTTATTCTGTTTTAGAAACCTATTATGTGTCAAATATTTCAAGAAATTTTCAATTACACAGTATTGTGCAATAGCAAGAATCAGTATAATTTAAACCAATTTACATTATTTACATTACAATTAAAGGATAACTTCAGTAACACCCAACAATGACTTCAATCCAAACATATATATTGAATAAACTTACAAATCAGAAATTTTAAAATTATATGATACTAACATACATACTACTGCTAACAATTAAATATGACTTAGAGCAAATATGACAACATGATTATAAAAATATGTACAAAGAGGGATAACTCTTTTTTTTATCTCAAATTTTGAATATGTGCTGATGAAGCTTTTTTGTTTATCTCATCTAAACTGCTTTTAAATTATGCATATTTAAAATTTGCCATCCATGACTATGATGTCATTTTCTATTTTAATACGTTATGGTGTATTTAAATGGGCTGTTATGGTTGCAAAGTATCAAGAGAAATGGGGGGGGGGGGGGGGGGGGGTGAAAACAAAATTTAGGGGGGGGAATGAGAAATTGGGGAGGGGGCAATTTTTTTCTCATTTCATAATTCATAAATTAAAAAGGAAATTTCAAATTTTTTTTAGCAAAAAAGGGGGGGTTACAATAAATTTTATTGTTTTTTGTTGTTTTTTTTTTTGGGAGGGGGGTCAATGTGCAACTTCATAGTGTATTGCACAAAAGCTAAAAAAAGGGGTAAATTATTATTTTTTTTTTGGGGGGGGGGGCAATTCTCCACAGCATATTGTATTGCACAAGAAGCAAAAAATTGAATATAAATTGAAATCATATGACCAATTCTAAGTTCTTTGGTTTCAGTTATTCTGTGTCAGAAACCTATTATGTGTCAAATATTTGAAGAAATTTTCAATTGCACAGTATTGCGCAATAGCAAGAAATTGATATGTGTGCCCAATTTTAAATTGGTTATTTCTGATTTATATATAAAAACAAAAAATACTGATATGGTTTGAATAGGTAAATTAAAAATTTTTAAGTTCTTAGACAACATTCATTCTGTGTCAGAAACCTATGCTGTGTCAAATATTTATTCACAATCCAAATTCAGTATTGTATCAAGCTTGAATGTTGTGTTCATAATTGCCCCAACTATTCAGGGTTCGACATCTGCGGTCGTATCTAGCTGCGCCCAGCGGAGCATTTTATTGCACAATAACTTTAGTATAAATAAATAGAAATCTATGAAATTTAAACACAAGGTTTATGACCACAAAAGGAAGGTTGGGATTGATTTTTGGAGTTTTGGTCCCAACAGTTTAGGAATTAGGGGCCAAAAGGGTCCAAAATTAAACTTTGTTTGATTTCATTGAAAATTTAACTATTGGGGTTCTTTGATATGCCGAATCTAACCGTGCATTTAGGATCTTAATTTTTGGTCCCGTTTTCAAATTGGTCTACATTAAGGTCCAAAGGGTCCAAAATTAAACTTAGTTTGATTTTAACAAAAATTGAATTCTTTGGGTTCTTTGATATGCTGAATCTAAACATGTACTTAGTTTTTTTATTATGGGCCCAGTTTTCAAGTTGGTCCAAATCGGGGTCCAAAATTAAACTTTGTTTGATTTCATCGAAAATTGAACTATTGGGGTTCTTTGATATGCCGAATCTAACCGTGCATTTAGATTCTTAATTTTTGGTCCCGTTTTCAAATTGGTCTACATTAAGGTCCAAAGGGTCCAAAATTAAACTTAGTTCGATTTTAACAAAAATTGAATTCTTGGGATTCTTTGATATGCTGAATCTAAACATGTACTTAGTTTTTTTATTATGGGCCGAGTTTTCAAGTTGGTCCAAATCGGGGTCCAAAATTAAAGCTAAAAAGGGGGTAAATTATTTTTTTTTTGGGGGGGGGGGGCAATTCTCCACAGCATATTGTATTACACAAAAGCAAAAAATTGAATATAAATTCAAATCATATGACCAATTCTAAGTTCTTTATTTCAGTTATTCTGTGTCAGAAACCTATTATGTGTCAAATATTTGAAGAAATTTTCAATTGCACAGTATTGCGCAATAGCAAGAAATTGATATGTGTGCCCTGTTATCAAAACTTTATTATTAACAAATTCCATTGGAAATTTGCCAATATAAAATGTGCTGATGAAGCTTTTTTGTTTATCTTATCTAAACTGCTTTTAATATGTATATTTAAAATTTGCCATCCATGACTATGATGTCATTTTCTATTTTAATATGTTATGGTGTATTTAAATGGGCTGTTATGGTTGCAAAGTATAAAGAAATGGAGGGGGGTGGGGGGTTGAAAACAAAATTCGGGGGGGGGGGGGGGGGGGGTAAATGAGAAATTGGGGAGGGGGTAATTTTTTCTCATTTCATATTTCATAAATTAAAAAGAAAATTTCAAATTTTTTTTAGCAAAAAAAAAGGGGGGGTTACAATAAATTTTATTGTTTTTTGTTTTTTTTTTGGGAGGGGGGTCAATGTGCAACTTCATAGTGTATTGCACAAAAGCTAAAAAAAGGGGTAAATTATTTTTTTTTTTTTTGGGGGGGGGGGCAATTCTCCACAGCATATTGTATTACACAAAAGCAAAAAATTGAATATAAATTGAAATCATATGACCATTTTTAAGTTCTTTGATTTCAGTTCTGTGTCAGAAACCTATTATGTGTCAAATATTTGAAGAAATTTTCAATTACACAGTATTGCGCAATAGCAAGAAATTGATATGTGTGCCCAATTTTAAATTTTAAATTGGTTATTTCTGATTTATATATAAAAACAAATAATACTGATATGGTTTGAATAGGTAAATTAAAAATTTTTAAGTTCTTAGACAACATTCATTCTGTGTCAGAAACCTATGCTGTGTCAAATATTTATTCACAATCCAAATTCAGTATTGTATCAAGCTTGAATGTTGTGTTCATAATTGCCCCAACTATTCAGGGTTCGACATCTGCGGTCGTATCTAGCTGCGCCCAGCGGAGCATTTTATTTTATATAATTTTGCATACAAGCGATAGGCACACACTAAAAATGACCCAGGACCCATGTCCTATAATAAAACTTCCCTTCCTACCCTAACACATCCATTTTAATGGAATAGCCCTAACAAGGCAGAATTCAAAAAGGATTATTTTTTTTAAAGGCCATCTGTCATTAGTTGCAGTGTTTTAGGTTTTGCTATAATTCCATTTGTGACATTGTATTACATTTTTTTGGTTGCATTATTAGAACTCACTTGGAAAAAATTAGGCATTTTGAAAATATTTAGAATTTTTTCAAAGTGAGTTAAAATTTTGGACCAACTCCACGCAAATTGAAAAAAATAATAGACACACTTTGATAAATGTTTTAAAATCAAGTTACGCTTGACCGAAATTGAAAAAACTTTAATAATTTTTCAAATTGCATAATTTTTTCAAAGTGGGTTTTAACAATATAACCAACAAGATGTAATACAATGTCACGAAATTCAAGACAATGCTTTACAACTTTGTAACATCTTCACAGGTGGTTAAGTGAAAAATGAAAATTTTTCTATTTTCCTCAAAGAAGATAAAACAAACATCACCAAAATCAGATAAAAATTAAAAAATTACACCTAAATTATCCAAAAACAATCACCAAACTGCAGAAATATGTGAGGGGCCAGATTCCCAAAATAGATTCAACCTGTATTTCTAATGAAGGATCATTTTGGTAAATTTTATACGGATATATTCAACAGAACAAAAGTAAATGAGCAGACACACCTAGCTCTCTGTAGATAGCTACAACTATGACGACATGCCCTTAACATAATACGACTGAAAATGTTGTGGTTGTATACAATAATTTACAATAATTCTACAGAAGAGAATAGCATAGAATAACTTTAATTGCACTTTTCGTTAACTCTTATCTACCCCAGTGAGCTTGAAATTAAGGATACTACAGATACACCAAAGTTCACTTCATATTTGGATTTGTTTCTTGAAATAGACTATGGGGGACATTTGAAGACAAAACTTTATGACAAACGTGATGATTTTCTCACAGACAACATATTTGTTGAATTTGGCGGTCTAATTTTTCAACAAACAATTGGCATTCCAATGGGAACCAACTGTGCTCCTCTCCTCACCGATCTGTTTCTGTACTCATATGAAGCGGACTTCATTCAAGGGTTACTATGTTAAAACAAAAAGAAACTACATGTATTCCAATCCTTTAATTTCACTTTTCGTTATGTAACAGGAGCGGGTCAGTAAAGACACGTCCCATGACGTGTATTGGCCAGTACTTCGCCCCTATTGTATCATCGGGATACCTGATGTCAGATTCTGGCTGAACAAAGACATAAATTTAATATAAGACAATATTTTATTTACAAATATACAATTATCTAACCAAACATACATGTAGTCAAATTAAACCAAGATGAAACCTTAAAAAAAACAAAGTTCAAATATATCTATAATACTAAATTTACGAATTAGCCGAATAGACGACAAAACGCGTGGTTCAAAATAAACGATGTACGGTTCAGGTTATAAAGGTTATTATCGGATTTGACAATCTGCATTTATAAATTTAAACTGCAGTTTTGTTTATGTGCAAATGGAATTTTCATGGACTTTCCCGATATGAATTCTCCCAACATATCCCTTAGAAGGTTCTCGAATGCATCATTTTAACACATTGATTTAAATAAACAATTATGCACATATTTAAAATGTATTTTTGTTTGAAATTACGGAAGAAGAATAAAACAAATTAAAAACATTCTCCTTCGAGTGGGATGTTTCCGCTTCATGTATTCAGGATTGTTTTTTCTACAGTAATGCAATTTCTCCTAACTATAAACATTATGAACTTTGAAGATTATGAAGAAGTAAGGCAAAGTTCAGAGGAATTCCTAACTTAGTTGTTTTTTGGATTGCTCGGATGTTTACTTTGCACAAAGTGATAAAACGAACCATTATCCATTTTTAGCTCACCTGGCTATGCCAGGGTGAGCTTTTGCCATCACTTTGCGTCCGTCGTCCGTCCGTCGTCCGTCCGTCCGTCCGTCGTAAACTTTTTTCAAAGATCTTCTCCTCTGAAACTACTGAGCCAAATGGAACCAAACTTGGGTTGATTCATCACTTGGATATCTACTTTCAAAATTGTGTTTTTTTAGTCGGCTGGCCAAACAACATGGCTGCCATTGCTAAAAATAGAACATAGGGGTCAATTGCAGTTTTTTGCAAATAACTCAAAAACCATAACAGATATCAAAATTCTGGCACAAGGTAAAAGTGTTCAGCACCTCAAGATCTACCTGCCCTGAAATTTTGAAGAAGATCCAACGACCCATGTAGGAGTTATTGCCCCTTTTCTGCATTTTTTCCAAATTTTGCACTTATTAAGCTCAATATCTTGGATACTATAAAGGAAATTTGAAAAATTTAAATTTCATATTGTTAGGCACACAAAGATCTACAAAATTTGTAACAGGATCGAAGTTGTAGGTTCGTTCCTTTTAGGAGTTATTCCTCTTAGATCGTCAAAATTGACCATTTTTGCAGTCTTTATTCATTGTAATAAAATCGTTAACTCCTCTTACACCATAAGTTTAATTGCAACCAAACTTAGTGTAGTTGTTCCTTGGCATGAGTGCTACTAAACTATCATTTGGATTTTTGATTTGTAAAAAAACATGGCTGCCATGGCTAAAAATAGAACATAGGGGTAAATTGCATTTTTTTGCAAATAACTCAAAAATGGTGACAGATATCAAAATTCTGATGGGAAGCTAAAGTGTTCAACACCTCAAGATCTACCTGCTTTGAAATTTTGAAGAAGATGTAACCGCCCATGTAGGAGTTATTGCCCTTTTTCTTGATTTTTTTTTTTAAATTTTTTAAATTTGTACTTATTAAGTTGTATGATCATTCCTTTTAGGAGTTATTCCCCTTAGAACATCAAAATTGACCATTTTCACAGCATTTCCCTTAGTTTGCAAAATGTTTAAATGAGCCCTTTAGGAGTTAAAGTTTTGTCCCTTAAATGTCAAAATAACTGTTGATGCCTTATAGATGACCCTTTAAATGTCAAAAATAGCGTTTTCTCTTGTTTTTGCCCTATAGAATGAAAACTATTGTCGATAGAGAAAAGCTGTTGTTTGCTTAAACAATCAGCTCATTGAGCTCTACAAAAGTCTGAATTGGGTCGAAGTTGTCAGATGATCCATTATAGGGGTAATAGCTCATGAAAGACTCCCTTAAAGCTTAAGGACCAGGTGAGCGATTCAGGCTCCTGGGAGCCTCTTGTTACATTATTTGTCATGTGACCTGTCTAAATATATCTCTACCATTCCATTCCCTGCAAGCCCTAGATAAAAATATTTTTAACAAATGGTCATCTTTATCATTAATGACGAAATTTATCTCGGACATCTTTATAAACGTGGACAGCATACACAGCCACACACTAAAAATGCTTTTATCGTCTGTTGGATTTATTTGTGAAATTAAGCCTCGCTTGCCCTGCCCATGGTGACAATGAACAATTGGAACAATTATTTTCCAAAAATATGCTCTACTTAACTCACGGCATCTTCTGAAAAATTCATCCGTCACTAAGGAAATGTTTATTCATATTCTTTTTCATATTTATTCTGAATGAAAAAGGTAATGCATTATGAAATGTGTATTTAATGAAAGCTTTTCACCAAGTTCCAGTTTAGAATTAATTGTAACATAAACATATTGACAATTTATGTGGTTGTATTTTCGTCATTGATTTTGACTATGATGGAACCTTAAGATCCATTTTGGTAATTCTACGTGGCATACAGTCTACTTCATCAGTGGATACATCTTCGGTAGTAACGAACAACCATATGACAATTAGGTCACGTTGACCTACATTTCACGCTTCATTGACTTTGGTTAAAGTTTGCATTAACATCCATTTCTGAAATACTACAGCATATATAGACATGAAACTATCAGTCGATACCACCTACTTGACAGGAAAGTTTATGGGAAGCCTGCCACAACATCCACATTGAGTTACTGTTCCACAAATGCCATGGCGGCAAAAACTTTTTAAAGTCAATATGGCCACCACAAAAAAAAATGCTTATTTTCCCGCGCTCGCGCGGGTTCAATGTCTAGTAGTAATTAAAAATAAGTAATTCGCGTTGTGTTTTAGAATTTAGTTGGTACTGCCAAAGTAGTTGCAGAAACAGAACTTGGATGGAATCTATGGATTCCTGGAGTTGAAGTCTAATTTATACTGAATTAAAGTGTACAAGAAAGGTGGCATACACGTGGAGAGTGGTCTTCTCTCCACCACGCAGATCAGTGTTAAGATAAAATCATAACTTTCTCAGATAAATTTAAAGATAAGGTATGGAAGAAATTCATAAAATATTAAACAGATATCATAGTTAAATACTTTAACAGTTAAACAAATTAAGCTACTTTGTATTTTAGTGTGTTTAAATCGAATTAAACTTAAAATGAACATACAATTAAGAAAACATTAATCTGAACCTAAAAAAGGGAGACTAATCAAATCCACATCCATTACAGTTATATAGATGACGTGTTGTTAAATAACGACAAATTCCAAGACTTTCTACATCATATCTACCCCAGTGAGCTTGAAATTAAGGATACTACAGATACACCAAATTCCGCTCATATTTGGATTTGTTTCTTGAAATAGATTATGAGGGACATTTGAAGACAAAACTTTATGACAAACGTGATGACTTCAACTTTCCTATTGTTAATTTTCCCTTCTTGAGTAGCAATATCCCAGCATCGCCTGCATATGGCGTCTACGTTTTCTCAGCTTATCCGATTTTCAAGGGCATGCGTGAGTTACACTGACTTTCGACAAAGAGGATTACTGCTGTCACAAAAGCTTCTTAACCAGGGGCCAGGTTTTCGAAAGTATCGTAAGATTGATAGTAAGACATATCTTATGACATTACTTGCGACTAAGTTATGATGGTCTTTCGACCTATCGTATGATGTAAAACAAAAGTATCCTAAGACAATCATAGTTACGACGATCGTATGACAATTGCAAGTCAGTAATGACAAATAATGAAATTTTAAATGATTTAACAAAGTATGCAATTTAATTTTTAATAAAGTAAATTTTAACTAAAAGAAGACAAAATAAATAAAAAAGAACGTTTAATTAATTTTAATTTTAATAGCCGTTTTAACATGATTAATGCATATACGTTTACTGTACATGTGTAACATGCATGTACATATAAATCAATTGTGGAATGTCACAATATATTAACATGGATCAATAAAACCATTGTAAAAGTTTATCGGTCTACCCTATTTTAATATGAATAAGCAATACCTAAGGTTTGAACATTGAAATTCTCGCTTGACGAATTATTCGTGCTTCTATTCATATACGATCATTATAAGACCATCTTACGACACCTTCTTTGGCGTCGCAACTTTGTGACAAATTTTTTGACATGTCACAAGATGCGACCCTTTCGAAAACACATTTTATGACTGCAACACGTCGTAAGACTATCTTACGATAAGTCGTAGTCATAAGACATCTTCGAAGACCTGGCCCAAGGGTTTTATCAGGGATACGTTGATGTCATCACTTAGGACATTTTACTGTCGTCATCAAAAATTGATTGACCATTACAGTGTTCCAATATCTAAGATGATGTTGGACCTGTTCACACTGTCGTAACATTTCATGTGCCTCCACCGGATTGACTTTGTTAAACGTCCCGACGGGTGTCGTGTACGCAGCAGGAACTGCTTACCCTTCCGGAGGACCTGGGTTCACTCCTGGTTTTTATAGGAGTTCGTGTTGTTCATTGTTTTTTAGTGTTGTGTTTGTGGTTGTTCATTTGTCTTCCCGGGTTTGTCTGTCCAATGGTTAACGTTTTTATTATTGCTCCTTATAAAAGGTATATTTGTCCTTTTTATTGAACCAAATCAGGACCACATGGAGGCATTCATAGTATCACAATTATAATTGTTCATGAACAAAATCACACATACATACAGACAATATACTAAGTTACTATATAACTTAACATTAAGAACAGCAAATATCTATATATTCAGATCAGGCAGAGTGATTACCTTTAGCATAAATAATATAATCTTTAAGTGAGATTATCACAACAGACTGTTCTGTAAAGAATGTTCCTAATTGTGTCCAATGTGATAAGCCCAAAATGATAGTTCAGTTAAATTTTTTTTATTAATATATACATAGAAATTCTGCAGAGTATTAAGGGACTGTGTCATTTGGATAAATCCATCTAATTCTCAGTGCAGAAAGTCCATTTGAAACAAAATGTATACAATGTATGAAATTACTTAGACAAAAACAAAGTTTTGTTATAATTTACACCCCACCTTTTAAAAGATGAGAACAAAGGGATACAAGTATCTTATGATCTTCATTTATTACCAGCCATATCAGTTTATTTTTGTCATTAAAATTTTTGACTTGTGTAGACAAGTTTTTGAACAGATCTTCTCTACGGTGTGATTGAGATGTAAAATGAAACAGCGAGTGGATTTCATCTTTAACCTGACCTGAATTGCACTAACAGCAGATTCTAGATCAATGTGCAGAAATTCTATTTGACTAACATTTTCCTGCTCAGAATTTTTGATAATATAAGTAATTTTCTAGTCAAAAATTGTTTTTGAATGCAAGATATTGTATTAAGTTTTCATCTCTCAGATCAAATGAATGTTGGTGCTATCAATTGATACAATATTGTTTTAAAATTTGATTGCAGTTATGCATGACTTGAATGTTGTAGTTGCTTGTGAAACATGATCATATGAAGTGACCCATATCATGAAGGCTGCTCTAAATTTCATATAGATTTTTTTACTTTGAGTAATGGAAAAGATGAACTGAGGTTTTCTAAGCGCTACCAAAGTTTAATCATGTGTTCAACAAATCAAAATGGAGAGGAAAGCACCAACGTTCTGATTCAGCAGCAAATTTGGTGCTTTTTCTAAGCACCCCTAAGATACATTTACAGAATTTCAAGTGTAATTTTTCACATCTTAAATTGTGGGAATATTTTCTCAATAGGAATATTTCCCTGTCTATATTTTGCAGATAATGGGTTTAAGCAGCCCCATATTTCACAGCAAGAATGGGTTTGATAGTATAATTAAATACATGGATTAAAGTTCTTATGTGAGAATTATGTACAAGAAAACCTGTCTCCAGCTTGAAGAAGCTTTCTTAGGAAAAGGTCCCTGAAGCACAAAATAGCACACCTAAATATTTAAGTGACAGTTCATGGTGATATGACATCTAATTCGCATTAAACTACCTTCAATTTAACATTAAGCTAAGCAGGATGTACGGGTGGTCACACAGACCGAAACACTAAAGTATTTTTGTTTTGCCTGTGACGAATGTCACAAAAAGCGGTATCTATTTCCGGACACGGACCTAAATTTTATGCTTGAGTGACTTGCATCACATTAAATCTATTTCTCAGTAAATGTACTCAGCTAGACCCACAGTATTTAGTCTATAGAAGTTTTTAGTGGTTATATATTACATTGTAGTCTGACACTGTCAACTGACCTTAACACCAATTTCGCGCTTGGGGACTGTGTCAAATTTTCACAATTAAGTCCATTTCTCAGCAACAAGAATATCTACACCAAAAATATTTGGTCTATAGATAGACATTGACTGGTATATGCCAGACTGACACATGTAACCCAACCTTGGCCTGACTTCATGCTTAAGTGACTTGTGTTACATTTTTGCGATTAAGTCCATTTTTCAACAACTTTAATACCTTAGACCAATCATACATGTATAGTTGTTGTTGGATACATGCCAGTTCAACACCTGACACCCGACCTGGACCTGAATTTCATGCTTGAGTGAAAGACACCATATACCCGTCTGACACCTGTCAACTGACCTTGACCCATATTTCATGCTTGAGTGACTGGTGTCACATTTTCTCAATTAAGTCCATTTCTCAGCAACTATATCTAGATCAACAATATTGGTCTATACATAATTCTTAATGGGTTCATGCCCATCTGAGACCTTGATCTGAATCACAAGATATTTCTTGGCAAGCACATATCAGTATGACACCTTTCACTTGACCTTGACCTAAATGTCATACTTGAGTGACTCTCATCACATTCTCAACAATACATCCATTTCTCAGGAAATGTAATATGTAGACAGACCATTGCCGGCTATAAATAATTTTTTATGCCTATATACTAGTCTGAGACCTGATTTAAATTGACCTTGGACAATCAGATTTGAAAATTTTGCCAGAAAAATGGAAAAAATACATAATATTTACCAAATTTTCAGGAGCAGTTGAAGACTTTTTATTTTTAATTTCTTGAAAAATGAAGATGTTGGAGCAAATTTTCAGCATTTTTGCAATATAAAGCGGCAATTTTATTTCCTTAAAATTTACGAAGTCCAAAATCGTAGCGGCGAAATCCAACGAACTAAAAAATCAGATTGGTGTGGCCTTATGTAAGGAGTTTTTGACCAAACATAACTCTCCTGGATTTTTTTTTATTAAATTTAAAAAAAGATCAATATGCTTTTTGAAAAATGGGATTTGATTCTCCTGTGCATGTTTCAAACAAAATTCTGTATATAGATACATATCTCTTCTCAGTTTTAAATTTTCCAGTAAGATAAACCACTTTGTTACATGTAGTTGTAGGCATGTTTCATTTCTATTAGGATGGACGAATTCACGACCCCTCTATTTACTCATAACAAGACAAAGGAAAGACAGATACTTATCTTTAAGGTTAACTTTAAAACATCAGTAACTAAAACATCTCACCACAATATAGTAAAACAGACCTTATACAGGAGTCAAAAACTTTAACATTAGCATTAATATTTACAATTTAGAAAGCGCTAATTTCTTTATACTAAATACAAACAAATACTTTATTTACCAATCACAGTACCCAAAATGAGCAGAATAATTACAATCTTAATTTTCTCAAACATAAAATAAAATAAAATGAAAATAGAAATAGATTAAACAAAGTATAACATGATTAGTTTTGATTTAATTGATTATAGTAAATGAAATAAGTAATTTGTAATATGAAAATATGTTCACGTGTATGACTCATTCTTTGTTACTCTGGTCCGATTACTGGACAGCACACCTCTATGTATTATTATTATTAATTAATTGTAAATAATGTGTATGCATATATGATGATATATATCTATAACTCTGTACAGACATGAAAAAAAGATAATCTAACTACAGACATGAAAAAAGATAATCTAACTTAAAATTTATTTCTATTTTCATTTAAAATATCCAATAATTGACAAATTATTGTCAAACTTTCTTTATCTTCGTTTCCCCTGTAATTACTAGGTTCTTTGGTGTTATCTGAATTATATATAGCACTTAAAAAGCTTTTACACCAAATCTTAGGGAAAATTCCACAAGTAAGGACATTATTGAATATTTTCAGTAGGGGTGGGGAGAAATGTATAATACCATACTTTAACATCTCCTTTGATATTTGGTCAATTCCACAGGCTTTTTTATTTTTCAGAGATTTCAGTGCATCAAGAAGCTCTTTTTCAGAAATTTTAAAATCTAGCTCATTAAATTGTTTAGATCTCTCCGATTCAGCTGGTAATTTATCTAGATCCTGGTTATTTATGTTTTAGCAGTATTTAATTCCCTGAAATAGTTCAACCATTCCTCTGCTGATATATTGTCCTTCGACTGTCCTCCACAATCTCCACCATCACATAAAAATTTATTTAAAAGTTCCCAATAAGCTTTTGGATTATTATCTTTTATCGTGGTTTTCCTGGATTTTCTATAGTGCTTTAAAGCATTGAAATAAGATGATCTAATATATGGATCTTTATTGAATTTTTAGGGCCCTGCCATATAGTAATCAGTCTTGTCCGTCCGTCTGTCCGTCAGAATTTCCTTTGTCATACGATAACTTAGGATTGCCATCACGGATTTTTATGATTTTTATATACAATATTGGACTTGACCAAAGGAAGGACCCTTTTGGTTTTGAGGAAAAATCGGACAACAATTTTTGGAAAAAACTTATGTCGTATGATAACTTCAGATTGCCTTCACAGATTTTCATAAATTTTATACACAGTGTTGAACATGATCACAGGAAGGTCCCTTTTGGTTTTTAGGAAAATCGGAAAACACTGTTAGTTTTTATATGAAAAAATGCATATTTTGAGAATTAACACTATGTCGTATGATAACTTAAGATTAGCTTAACAAATTTTCATAAATTTTTTACACAGTTTTGGACATGATCAGAGGAAGGTCCCTTTTGATTTTTATGAAAATTCGAAATAAAACCTTTAGGGGGAAACGTTAGTTTTTATATGAAAAAATGCATATTTTGAGAATTAACACTATGTTGTATGATACCTTAAGATTGCCTTCACAAATTTTCATCAATTTTATACACAGTTTTAGACATGACCAGAGGATGGTCCCTTTTGATTTTTAGGAAAATTGGAAAAACCTTTTGTGGGAAAACCTTAGTTTTATATGAAAAAATGTATATTTTGAGAATTAACACTAATTTGTATGGTAACTTAAGATTGCCTTCACAGATTTTCATAAATTTTATACACAGTGTTGGACATGATCAAAGGAGGGTCCCTTTTGATTTTGAGGAATATCGGAAAACACTTTTTGGGCAAAACGTTTGTTTTTATATGGAAAAAGGCAAATCTTGAGAATTTAGCTTCATGCTTTTTGATAGATAAAATGAATGTATGAAATCACAACTAGATTTTGAAGTGTTTTTGATTCCCATGAGTTCAAACACACAAGCCGGCGGGGCCCTTTCTGACATTGTCAGTATTCTAGTTTAAATAAATTTTCTTTTTCAATAAGTCGCTTTTTAAGGACTGACAGATTTTGATTTTCCCAATTAGTTTTTTTTTCTTTTTATTATTAGATTTTTTTCAAACTATGATGTTTCTTTCTTAGACTTTTGTTTGTTATATCATAAATTACCTGATTAAAGTTATTAATCAGAGAATTAATTCCTGATTCTGTTTGATCAACATATAATTTCATGAAATTGGACAAATCATTTTGTATTTCTAATAAAGACAACACATTCTGGAATTCAGCAGAAGATTTATCTGTCCATTTATACGAGGGTGGAAGAGATTCAAGAGGACAGGCACCATGGTCACCATCAAATTTGACTGGGTATTTCACATTTAACATCATAGATATTTATGGTCAGACATGGTTCCAATAAAATCATGTACATGAAAAAATGAAACATATTTTACTAAATATTCAGATAAAATAAAATAATCTATGACACTACTACCATTTGGTTGATGTGAGGTATACTGTCCAAAAGTATCTCTGAATGTTCTACCATTTAGAATTCTTAATTTATCTTGTATACATAAATCGATTAAATATTTTCCTCTTTGAGAAAGTTATCTTGACTACATCTGGAGGATAAATCTAAATCGGGCCGGTATGAATAAAAAAAGGGGGTATAATTTGAGCTATCACCTTGAATTAGGTCAGGTTCATCCCCAGTCCTGGCATTAAAATCCCCAGCCAATATTATATCTCCATCTTTGGAGTGTTTTGAAGTATCTTTCTCAATTAGTGAGAGAATGTCAGCATCTAATTGATGACTATAAGTTGATTCCGCTGGTGGGTCATATAAGAAACATATATAAATAAATCTTGATAATCCAAAAAAACTTTGTCTAATTTTAACCAGATGTAATCAGTGGGTTTCATGTTCAAGAAATTTTACCTTTTCGAATATATTTTTTGATGTAAATAGATAATCCTCCAGATCGCTTTCCACTTCTGGGAGATTTAGGTCTAATTAAGTTAATCACATCAAATATCCTTATCCGAGACCAGACTAACAAACTCTGGGTCTTCAAAGTTAATAAAATCTTTTGATTTATATCCATTGATATTCCAACTAGCAATATGAAGTGATGTTTTTTCCATTTTATTTATTTTATTATTATTAAATTTGTCTTACCATAAAAGAGAATTAGTTTGTAGAATAGAGCTGTAATTTTGTTTGTGTAAAAGACCAATGCAATATGGTTTAAAAATTGATACAAGTTAAAATTTCTGTAAAATCTGCAATTTTAATAAATTAATATTTGAATTTCTCAAGAAAAGTTCTTTTTTTTCTTATGTTTCTTTTGTTTAACCCTTAATGATCTAGAATGAAAATCACCACAGAATTTACTTCAATATAAACATGTTATTGAAATAAAATAAAGTAATGTTTTTTTTTTAGTTAACATTACAAACTTGTCTATACCCTCAAATAGTCAGTATTACATGTATAAAGACTCTAGCTATACCACATATATTTATAATATATAAGATTTTGCAGTCTAATTATTTGTACATGTATTAATATTCTTATTTCTATATACATTTGTAATTATTGTATATAAATATACTGGTGATGAGCAAAACAAATTTACCTTAGAAAATGTAAAGATTATATTGAACAACACAATTTTGCAATGAATTTATCACTTTAGGCTGTGTGCATAAATTTGTACATATACATTCTAATGTTCAAATACCATTGCATACCTGAAAAGCATGCATTTTGAACACATAAGTATAATGTTAGTAAGGATAAAATGTACATGTACATGTACTTATTAAAGTTGGTGAGTACAAGTAAACAATTTAACATTTTCTTTAAGATATCCCCCCTTTTTTCCCTTTCTTTCTTTCTTGTTTAACTGATAATGTTCATCATATGGAAAGAATGTATTCTTTACTTTATTGTTTGCTTATATTCTTTATAAGCAAAAAATTTGACTAAAATAATAATGTTCAAATTAATCGAATTACCAATTTTTTTCTTTCTTTTCCTTTCCCCCCTATTGATTCAATATATGAAATTGAATGTTAAGAGACAAAAGTATAATTGTACAAACACAGCATTTCTTGATGCCAGTTACCATGTTGCTTGACAAAAAAATAAAAAGAAAAGGATAGAGCCTGTATTTGTCTTGTTTATGACAATTCAATATACATTTACTAATCGACAGTCATCTGTTGGTACTTTATCTGCTAAATAATATGTGTAAATATTATGATTTAGATTAAAAAATACCCTGGTAAATTGAATCTGTGGACACACTATAAAGCTTTCCATCAAGACCCCACATATACAGGATTTGCGTAATTGTTAAGGTGAGAGGTACGTAAATCAGCGCCTCTATCGGATTACGGGAAAATCTGCGTTCGTTGTTATGAGAGTTATCTCCCTTACACCAGAAAAACATATTTTCAAGATGTCGGGAGAGGATCCGCCTCGTAGAAAAAAATGGGCAGTACGGTGGAAAATAAGTCAATGGAATTCAAAATTTATCAAAAAGTGAAGTACCTGTCAATGAGATTTCATGTCCAAATGAAACAGCGCTTCCCACTCAAGAAAATGAAAATAACACAACATCGTCATATGGCGTGATGGTCGGAGAGTGGTTGAGTTACTGTCTAAACACCTCAATTCGTAAAACTGATTTTTTTAAATTTGAAAGAAAGTCGTCTCCCAATGCGACCAAGAACACAGACACAATGACGATAGAAATGTGAGAAATCACTTTTATATACTTGTTACAGATATTTTAGGTTTATATTCGAGCTATATTATCATTTCAAACGTAGTATAACCATTCAAAGTTTGTAACGACATAGAAAATCCGTTGTTTATGGTGTTTTCTATCACGTCCGCAATATTTTCTATAAATAGAAGTGGAATGCAAACTTGTGCTAGTCATATAAATACATTTTTAGTTCCGGTTGCATTTGATAATGATAATGAAGTTTTTGTGATAGATTCGGGGTGAGTTTTGTAAGTAATAAAGAGGCAAAGAACTTTCAAAAGGGAAGAATAAATATCAAAGGAAGTACATATCTGAAATATAGAAATTATTATTTATGAAACAAAAAACAAAAAAATAGACGCTTCATTATTCATGTAATTCACATTATATCTTGAACCTTTGCTCTTACTCCAAAACGGCGCGTGTTTAGCGAAGGAGCAGCAATTCGTAATTTAGATGTCTTTAGTTTGACCCAGTCGGAGATCTATATATCAATAAACCCTAAATGACACAGGTGTGAACAATTTAGGCTTTCCGTATTTTATTAGGTTTTTATGGCAATCCCCAATTTCTATATTATTTTTTCATAATTTTACTGAATTCAATACAATTTTAAACTTAAAATATTTTATAGATTTATGTCTAGTGTTGAAGACTGTATGTTACCCTTAGCTCTTGTTTTATTAGAAATACAAGTTTCTTTTTATTATTATAGATTTATGTCTAGTGTTGAAGACTGTATGTTACCCTTAGCTCTTGTTTTATTAGAAATACAAGTTTCTTTTTATTATTAGATTTTTTTCAAACTATGATGTTTCTTTCTTAGACTTTTGTTTGTTATATCATAAATTGCTGTTTCATTATAAACCAAACCTCGCACTGATTGAAAATAAAATAAAAAGATCGAAACTCCTCTATACGATCTTTCTCGTGTCTTGCCTAAAACATTCAAAATTGTTATAGTTATTTTGGATGGATTCAGAATATTTATTGTATCACTGAACTTCCGAAACAAAAATAAGAAAAAAATATTAATAATTTTCACAATAGAATGAATTAAAAATAAATCGAAATGCTGCATCGACAGGCTTTTCTGTTATCCGTAGAATGTAATAAACGTAATTTGTTTTCAGACAATATTTTAATTTCATATTTCTATAAAGTGCATTCGTGTCCAAGTATGCATGATAAAAGGATACCTCTATAATTTTAGTTTTGCTTCGACTGATTAATCATGTATGTGACATAAACTTGTAAGACGATAACTCTGCAAAGAAAGACGTGACGTCGTGAAATCCGTTCCATTGACGTTATGCAATTTCGACGTTTTTGTAGTCGGCAACTCCTTTTCAACGGCTGATGTATAAAAGATAAGTTCGGTAACCCCATGCAAATAATAAATCAAAAGAAAGGAAATTTTCATGATGACAACATTCGATTTTTTAAGAAAAATCGTAGGATTGGTTTTTACTATAGAATAGTTTAAAAAGAAAATTTCAGATTTTTTAGATAAATTTCGTGCAATTTCTATTACTTTTATAGTGTTTTCATGAAATTTTCAAACGGCTGTAACTCTGAAAGTAGATCAGTTACCCACTTATTTTTTTCGATTTTCTTTATATTTCCTGAAGCTGTAAGTGTATACAATTTCTTTAAAAAATCGTTGGACAAGCCATTTACGTACCTGTTACCTTAATCAATTTTGATTCATTCACCCCCCCCCCCCCTTTTCTACTCCCAAAAAGGTTTAATACATGAAAATTTTCATTTATCTAAAAAATAACAGTAAACTACAGTATTAATTTACACATATGTTGTATGTGTCATTCAAATACCAGTAGTTACTGTAGCATATTTTTATTATGTAATGTATATCTATTCACCCCCACCCCAACAGTCACAGAATTACTGATAATGTATATAATATTTTAATGTGATAAAAATATGTATAATGTATAAATATAGATTATAAAACTAAACAGACATAACATATACTTTATAGTATAACCATTTTATTGTATATGTATGATACTGACATCTCACTGTGACAAATAAAATCATAAAAAAATAATATTTCACATTTTAATTGACATTATTAAATTTTGTTTCCCTTCTGACCTGTTTAGTGTATTTCTGTATTGATCTATATCTCATGGAACATAAAAATGAATTCGTTATTAACTCTGATTAAGTTTCTTTGTTTTACATTATAACAGATCACTATATAATTCTTCAATGATTCCATTCCTTCTGTTTTCACTGGTTTATAATGTTGTCCATCAGATGACACATGTTGTACAGATCCATCCTTACATAACACATACAGACTGCCATCTTGTAGTGATGTTATACTGTATGGTTGGGATGGTAACGTCAGGGTGGTTACTTTGTCATCAGTGTAACTGTATAACAGAACAAGTTAGAGTTTTTACTGTAAGTAATACTATCACAGTATAATATTTGTTTCTGTGAAGTTTTGAATGTTTGATTGAGCCAAATTAAATTATTCTAATCAATATACATAAACTTCATGTTTTATTTTACATTCTCCAAAAGCTCGAGTACCTATACACATTTATACCATAATGAAATAAAATGTAAATAATTATCCAGTATTCATCATGTATTGTCAGAAAATATAATTTAGATATTGTGAGATAAATCAGATATACTCCATTGTGTTAATACTGTGTGTCGTGGTTATATTAAGTACCTAATCAAACTGTAACTCAGATCATAGTGATAGATTACCTGGTTATAATTCGTAAAAGATTTTTATTTTTCCAGTACTTTTGTCATAGATCATCAGCTGTCTTTGTTTTAGGTTGTAGTTTATTGGAGTGTCATATGTGAATGATTTCAGTCCTTTTGTTTTCACTGGTTTATAATGTTGTACATCAGATGACACATGTTGTACAGATCTATCCTCACATACCACATACAGACTGCCATCTTGTAGTGAGGTTATACTGTATGGTTTGGATGGTAATGTCAGGGTGGTTACTTTGTGATCAGTATAACTGTAACAGTACAGGTTATTGTCGTTACCGTGGAGTATACTACTAAAGTAGAATATTCTGTCACCAGAAGTATGTAACCTGTAAGGTCTACAGTTTGTATGTATTGTCTGTACCACCTCTCCTGTCTGATCATCTATCATCAATATTCTACCACCACAACCTACAACTAACTTGTTGTTTATAGTTGTAATGCTATAACACCATCCAGGTACTGGTATTGATTTAAGTTTATGTTTATTTTTTATGTCATACATCTCTATACAGTAACTAACAGGCAGCGTAACAGCTACTGTAGAGTTGTTTACTGCTGTAACAGCCCATGGTATATCCTGTAGTGGTATACTGTCTACCTCTGATCCATCTGTGTTACAGATCAGTAGTCTATGTGGGTATTGTAAACATAACACCAGTCTGCCATCATCCATCATCACTCCATCCATTATAACTCCTATACTATCAACATTGAGTACTGATCTCAGGTCAATCTGATGATGTAGTCTGAAGATATCTTGTCCCAGTATGTATGGTTTATTGTGACTTCCAACTGAAATAGACAATATTAACAAATCTGATACATACTGTGTGGAGATACTGGATGATGATGGACATTTACATGATCATTTAGTTATTGTTCTCTACTGTTAATTCATTAAATCAATGTGAATGTCAAGCAGATTACTTAGTTTTCTAATATTTATTTCATCAAGAAAAAAAGTACCTTTAGTTAGAAACTCTTCACTACAAAACTGATATTGGTTAGTTTAATATTCATAACATTCAAAATATATATTTCTAATAGATATAGGCCTCAGTAAAAAAAAAACACTATAATATTTTTATGTGTCATTATGGCAAGAATGGTGAAAACAGACATATATTCAAAGTATCTTTAAAGTAGAAAGCAATAATAACTAGAAAGGTGGACCGTCGGAATCGACAGTTATCCCCGCACCCCTGCAATTAGTTGGGACACCTACCCAATTGCATAAATCTAAAACCTTACGCCCATTTAAAGATGGTATGCAATCATCCTATGAAGAAATCACAAATGGAAAAAAAATTATGTCACAAACTTATGTTTCGTCAACATTTTTTGAAATCTGACCCTTGTATGTCCCAAGTTTAGATAATTAAAATTCTAAAACTTTACTGAACATCTATATATATTGTGCATGACACTACTGTATAAATATAAAATGCATAAATTGAACAATGATAAAGGAGTTTACGTCACAAGCTTAAATTGGCTATATTCGAAATTCGACCCCCGTGGGCCAGAAGTTTAGAAAATTAAACTTTTAAAACACTATTGCACATCTACTTAATGTGCATGACAATACTGTATGGTAAAAAATGTATATATTGGAAAATGAAAAACAAGTTTTATATGTCACAACCTTAAATTTACAATTTATTAAATTCGACCGCTGTGGGTTTTAATTTCAGAAAATTAAAATTCTAAAACATGATTGATCATCTACATATCGTGCATGACAATACTGTGTAGAAAAAAATGCATATATTCGAAAATGAAAAACAAGCTTTTGTCAAAAGCCCAAATTTTAGAAAATAACACTTCTAAAACTATACTACTATATAGAAAAAAATGCATAAATTAAAAAAAAATAAAGAGTTTACATCCTCATCTTCAATTGAAAATGTTTGAAATTCGATCCCTGTGGGCCCCAATTCTAGAAAATCAAATTCTTAAACTTTACTGCGCATCTGCACATGGTGCCTGACTATACTGTATAGAAATAAAAAGCATAAATTGCAAAATGAAAGAGGAGTTTAGGTCACAAGCTTAAATTGACAGTTTTTCAAAATTCGACCCCTGTGGGCCCCAATTTTAGAAAATCACAAAATTCTAAAACCTTATTGCACATCTGTATATGGTGCCTGACAATACTGTATAGAAATAAAATACATAAATTGAAAAATAAAAGACGAGTTTAGGTCACAAGCTTGAATTCCAAATTTTCTAAGTTTAATCCCTGTAGGCCCCTTGTTTAGAAAATTAAAATTCTAAAACCTTATTGCGCATCTACACGTGGTTTGCAACCATTCTATATAGAAATTAAATTCCTAAACCCAAAAGTGAAGGAAGAGTTGATGTCACAAGAAAGTGTGACGGGCAATTTGCTATATCCACGAACTTTCTTCGAAAGTGCGGGGATAATAAGGAATAAATGGGATCAAAAGATATTATTGGCAAGAAAATTAAAATCAGTAAGAAAATGTGAATTTCAATGAAGTTTTATTGTAAAGGAAACTCTAAAATGGATAAATATTTAAATTTTTACCACTCATTGGTCGTGTTAATTTTAAAGTACCATACTGATTGAATTAAAGAAGATAGAAGTTACAAGTTAAAATGAACACAGTCTGTACTAAAATTCGAACTCGGATCGATGGAACACTGATGAAAAATAAACCAATTTCTCATCATTGAGAATAATTTTATACATACTCCCCAGGAATTATGACAGTATTATATGATCCCTGGCACCAAGTTACAAATATGTTGCACTTGTGGTTTCAGAGGAGTTGATTTTTTAAAGTTTCAACCAATCAGAAAGACAAATTGTCCATTTTGGCCATGTTGTTTTGCGGAATCAAGTCGAAATGACGAATCGTTATAGAAGACCTCACAAACATCATTTGTATCAACTTAAAAATCATTTGCACTTGTAGTTTCAGAGGAGATGATTTTTAAAATTGCAATCAATTAGAAAAAAAATTGCCAGTGGCAGCCATGTTTTTTGCCGGATCAAAATGAAGTGAGGAATCTTTGTAGAAGACTTTAGAAACAGCCATTGTATCAAGTTACAAATGATTTGCACTTGTCGTTTCAGAGGAGATAATTTTTCAAATTTCAGCCAATCAGAAAAAAGAATTGCCCACAGCGGTCATGTTTTTTGTCCAATCAAAATGAAATGAGGATTTTTCATAGAGGACCTTTAGTACATCATTCCTGCAAAGTTTGGTTCCAATTGGCCCAGTTGTTTCAGAGGAGGTGATCAAAATTTGAAATGTAAACGACGACGACGACAATGACGACGGACGCAACTTGATGACAATAGATCACATGGATTTGCTAAAAATGAATCAATATGTAAGGCATTGTATAAGAAGGGCGTGTGAAGTATTAATCATTTCAAATCTTCAAGGGGCACCGATGGAAAATTAATTTAACTTTCTTTACTGTGATACATTTCCATCTCATGAACTCTTCTCATCGTTATTATCAGATTTGTAAAAAGTTACATACATGTTAATTTTCACAACTATTTGCAAACAATATTGTAAGTCTATGTAAAAAATCTGAAAACTTCATGACCTACACCATGTATAAATTTCGACGGACAAATATTTTTGTACCCAGTTGACAAGGCTGGGATTCTGAATGAACAATTTTGTAATATTTCTAATACATAAACAGTACCCGACTTTCCAGACTCAGTACTTAATCCTCCCTTTGATATGGAAAATTTTGTTATAGCAGAAAATAAAATTTTAAATCATTTGCATATTTTAGATCAAACTAAACCATGTGGACCTGATGGCATATCACCAAGAGTTTTGAAGGAAGTACGAATAGCTTTAGTAAAGCCATTGACTTTATTGTTTAATTTTTCACTACATTTTAAAGATTCATAATGCAAAATAATCTTGTTCAATGAGTTGCAGATTACATAGGTGATAGGTGTCGATGGGTTCTAATCTGGAACAAGGGGCATTTCAGCGGGCGCACCGTAGGGATCTGTAATAAAGCAGCTTTTATTTTTGATATATAATAACAGTATAGTTGACAATATCAGTAATCAAGTTGCTGATGATACCTCTTTATTTGTAATCATTAATAATAATATTGACCTGATTTCTCAGTCACTGACAAATGATCTTGGGCACATAATAAAACAATGGGCTGAAAAATGAGCAGTTGTTTTTAGTTCCTCAAAAACTTCAAGTATGAAATTTACATGTAAAGATACGGTTTCCTCCGTTATCTTTCTTGGTCCAGGGTGTTGAAATTGAATAGGTTGATTGTCATTGCCACCTTGGTTTAAATTTTCACGAAAATGCTACATCTAAATTGCATATTAATAATATTTGTAGAAAAGCATGTTCAAGACTCAGTATTTTACGACAGTTTAATACACACAAGATAGAAAACCGTGGAAGACACATTCTATATGCAGCAATATGGATTTTGACATTTCCAAAATTTTCACAGAAACTCAGACATATTTTTGTGAGGTATCAATGCAAATCCAAGCATTTTAAATCTCGTACATCGTACAATTTTTCTTCTTTGTATTTGACGGTGGATCTTGGGTCTTTAATGTTCAAAGCGGGACAACTCTAGACCAAACTGACATTTTTCCCGAAAATTTCCATAGTACTGTTCATGTATATATTCTGTGAAATTACTAAGCGTTTATCCTTTTTTCCTTTAAATGAACGATTGCGGATATGATATGACTGTGATAGTGAAAACAAGGTAAATTGTTAACGGCAGACGTAGATAAGTAGATTATATGAACTTAAATATGAATCGAGATTTATATAAAACAAGAACATGTGTCAGGATGACACCAATGGCCCCTCCTTCGAATTCATAACAACGAAAAGGCATACATTTTAAAGTTTATATCATGATGTACATGTGTAGCAATTTACATCATGATGTGACCGAATCTTCATAGAAAATAAGCTTTAACGAAAACCTCAACGTGAGTCAGCAGCATTAAATTTCCTATGTTCAATGCACCGTGAAACCTAAGTCAAAATCACAAATAGGCATGCATTTCATGATGTACATGTTTACCAAGTTTCATGATGATGTGACTAAATATTCATAAAAAAACTTCAACGAAAGCCTTAACCTAAAAATTCACCATCACATTGCCCATGTTCACTGAACCGTGAAATTTAGAGCAAGACCTTTTACATGTCATATATTTTTGGAAGATCATATCATGACTTACATATGTACCACGTTTCATGAAGACATGACCCGATCTTCATAAAAAAAAGCTTCTACGCAAACCTTAACCTGAGGATTCACCATCACATTTCCTAATAATTGTTCACTGAAACGTGTAATTTAGGCGAAGACCTTAAACGGCATATATTTTAGAAAGTTCATATCATGACTAACATTCGTACCAAGTTTGATGAAGATGTGACCCCGGGGATCTTCATAGAAAAAAGCTTCAACACAAAACTTAACCTAAGGCGGGACGGAAGAACGAAGACGGACGCACAGAAAATCTATACCCCCCCCCCCCCAAATATTTATGGTGGGATATAAAAAAGAAGTTATTAGCTGAAAAATAAATGAAAAACTACATTTCACATCTTTACGTATATCGATTGAGATTCAAATCCTTAACACCACATCGCTATCTTTTACCTGTTTACACCACGCTTGTTAAATTTCAGTACACGAAATGAAATGAAAATTAAATGAAAAACTACATTTCACATCTTAATGTATATCGATTGAGATTCAAATCTTTAACACCACAGCGCTATCTTTTACCTGTTTACACCAAGCTTGTTAAAATTTCAGTACACGAAGATGAGACTGTGGTTCAATAGGTTTTGCGGTGATTAATACTGAATTCAATAATACAGCATTTGAAACGGCAGTGATTCTACCTTCTAAACATACAAGATAAAACAATATGGAACGAGCGTTTAAGAATTTTTGTATTTTCAATGGTTTAAAAGGATAACCGCTCGTCCCCGAATTTTAGCTAAAGTCGTCTAAGCCTAATTTGAGCCTAACTTTTCAGCATTAAAAGCCATTGGAACATGGAGAATATGCCATTTTTGTTGCTTTAAATTAATCAGATACATTCTAACTAGATGGTGATGCTGTAATTCTTTAAGAAATTAATTTTGAATTTTATTTCAAATCTCGGTACTCCTATAGGCAGATTAACATAGAAACCGATTTGGAATTCTACCGTTCTAAAATAGTTATATCTCTTTTATTTCATCATTCACTGTCATATATCCACTTTGATCTTTCCTAATAAAAAGTAACTGGGGTTGTGAGTTCGAATCTGATCTTAATTGACAAGGATTGCAAATTTTCCTACCGAAGGTCGGTGGTTCTCTCCAAGTACTCCGGCTTCCTCCACCAATTAAAACTGGCCAACGTGCAATAGCCAAATGTGCTGAAAACGGCGTAAAACCCCAACTAAACAAACAAATAATAAAATGTATTACATTTCTGATTTTAAAGTATAAATTTAGATTTTAAAATAATTGCGTAGTTTCGTAAACTGTATAGGTGGATGTTTACCAGTGTCATTGTTCAAGTATAACGTATCTCATATTCAAAGATCCCATACCTCTATGACTTATGGTTGAGAGGTTTGATCAACATACGATAAAGTTATCATATTAAATGGGAAATAACTCTTACGACAACTCATCGGGTCCCTTTGATACATAAAGTTGCATTGTTTAACAAGGAAGAATGTATATCAAACTTTCTGTTGATATAATTATGGCAGGTTACTGCAAACAAGACTCAAACTTAAAATAATCTCTAAAAAAATACGTATGCCCAAAAGTGTGGCACCAATATTAATCTTTAGTTCTTTGGATTTTTTATGGCAAAAATTATAATTTAACTTTTTTATTGATAACAAGTTTTTTTTCAGGGGAAGATCAAATTTACATGCGACACACTTTTTTTTAACTACAATATTACAAAAATCGAAAAATCCCTAATTTTTTTAACTAAATTTAAGAAATGGGAGATACTTTTTATTTTTAATTTCTTGAAAAATTAATAATTTTGGGCAAATTTTCAGCATTTTCGTAAAATGAAGCGGCAAAAAAATATGTTTCTTAAAATTTCCTGAATCTAAGTATATAAGGTTGCTAGGGATTTTTCATCGGTTGTTATGGACTTTTTCAATGACCTTGACCCTTGACCCTCCATTTTACTTGTACATCTACCATTTAATTTATTTCAAGTTATGCTCTAAACGTCTGTGACAATATGTTAGACCATTATTTTTACTGATAATTACTGTTTCCTGTAAATAATTTTTCAAGGGCAAAAACTCCCATAAGGGGTCAACTGACGATTTTGGTCATGTTGACTTATTTGTAAACCTTTCTTTGCTGAACAGTTTTGCTGTTTATAGTTTGTCTTTATCTATAATAATATTCAAGTAAATAACCTAAAAGTGCAACATGTTATTAAAATTAAAAATTCAGGGGTACAAAACCAAATATTAGTTGACTGTTCGTCTGAAAATTTCGTGGCATTTTTACTTCTTGTCAGTTTTGCTCTAACTGCTTTAGTTTTTGAGATATGAGCCAAAAAGTGCATTTTTCACCAATGGTTTTTTAGCCATGGCAGCCATGTTTCTCGATGGACAAGAAAATAAAACATATGTTTTATACTTGATACCCTAATGATCTTTCAGTCTAAGTTTGGATGAAATTGATTCTGTAGTTTCAGAGGAGAAGATTTTTGGAAGTTAACAAAGCTGATGACAAAATGTGAAAAATTGTCTTTAAAGGGCAAAAACTCCCTATAAGGAGCCTATTAACGATTTTGAACATGTCGAATTATTTGTAGATCTTACATTATTTTTGCTGTTTACAGTTTGTCTCTTATTTATAATAATATTCAAGAAAATAACCTAAAACTGCAACAATTCAGGGGCAATAACCAAACAAAGGGTTGACCGATTCGTCTGAAAATTTAATGGCAGGTAGATCTTCACTTGATGAACCGTTTTACCCTGTCAATTTTTCTGCTGCAAATGCTTTAGTTTTTGAGATATAAGCCAAAAAACTGCAGTTTACCCCTATGTTCTATTTTCAGCCATGGCGTTCCTATTTCTTGACGGACAAAAAAATAAAGCATATATTTTATTCTAGATACCCTAAGGACCTACAGACTAAGTATGCCTATAATTGGTTCAGTGATTTCAGAGAAGATCGTTGAAAAAGTTTACGACGGATGACGGACGCCAAGTGATGGCAAAAGCTCACATGCCTTTTTAGGACTGTTGAGCTAAAAACGGCGGAAAATAATAACATTAATGATAATAATAATGTGAACAATGTCTTACCTTTATACGAAGTGGTAGAAAGACTTTATAACTTATACAATTATTAGCAGTTCAATAGAAATATACATGTATATAATAAGACACCTCATTTGTTTTTACCACGAGATGTTTATGAACATTTTCATGTTTCATTATATATTTAATCCTACACATTTGAGCCTGCCTTTTATCATTTTTTCTTTATCTTGCCCCCCCCCCCCAATAAATGTATTTGACTTTGATAATTGATACACAGGTTAACAATGAGATACACTAATTATAAGACGTATCAGCGAAACTAGCCGGTAGATGTAAAAAATAAAACACACTATTTAGAACAGAAAAGGATCAATAAATAGTTTTCGACTGATTTACAAAATTTTAATAAAACAATTGTTTACAACATGCATTCGAGAAGTGACCTTGAATCCTGTTTTATTATTATCATCTTAACACTTGTTATCAATTAGGCATTTGAGAAGTGATATAGTTTGATATTATTACTATAATTTCCTCATCTTTTTTTAATTTCTTTAATGTTTTTACTTGGTTTAATTCTTCTTATTGTTATTTTTCTTACGTCCGACCAAAACGGCCACAGCATGTCCTCATAAACGGCTTGGTCGATTTGTCTGAAACTTAGCAGACTTCTAGGATAGTTGATTTTATGTTCACTAATTATACTTTATGACCTGAGATATATGAAAATTATGTGCATATAGTCCAGACCGGATAATTTTTGTTGATATGTATTTTATTTTAAACTTTTAAGACACATATGATGAAATACGGTGCATTTCTATCTAAAAATTCGTTTAACGTTAACTTTTCTGAACCTTCCATTGATTCCAGTCGTCTTTCTCTCTCCGTTGATCAACGTTAGAAATTCGAGGAAATCGCGACGTCACAAGCAACGGACGGCATAATACCGTTGCGCTGCTCTATGCGCAAAAACAATAGAGGGATTTGTCTTTAAAAAATCGCATGAAGTATACTTAATTACTTCCAGTCATAATATCAAAATTAAAATGAAATGCTGAAATTCTCTTCTGATTGACCAGTATTATCTATCTCTCGGACGGTTGGGGAAATTTGATATCACATCGTGTTTAATGTGATATAAACTAGTGTTATAAAAAATTGCCAATTTGATTGGTCAATGTAAGATTGTGTAGGAAACTTTGCTACACGATGGCGCCATATTTGAAAGCCATCGTTGCATAGCAACATTTGACGTCACAGAAAAATGAACGTTAAGATTTCCCGCAGATCTGACGCTGAATCACAAACAAACAAATATTCCTGAAGAATGATCAGAGAAATACGTTTAACAACTCGTAAAAATTTGATACCACTTGATATCAACTCCTGCTATTTGATTTGGAATTTTAATAAACTAGCCAAAGGCTCGTTAATTATTATATCCAAATTAAATAACTCGATTGATATCTTGTTTTCACTCACTGTGAAACCTATAAATATTGGCAAAAATATCTCCTATGGTAGCAGAATTCTTGAAAACGGCAGACGAAAAATCTAAATATTGACATTTTTCCAATCTGACCAAATCACCACTTTTACTTATAACAGCTCATTTAAAATTTAAAAAAATCAACTTTGAACATTCGACTATAAATTTAGAATAAAAACCAGTTAAAAATGCTTTTATAAGGGGCAGAAAATAAATACGTATGAAATACAGTAAATTTCTAGAGGGGATTATACAACTGAAAGTGTGTACTAATTGTAGTCTTGGGCCTAATATCGTTGGTTTTTCGAAAAAAAGTGTTTGGGACTGTGTGCGTTTGGGAACATCTGTTTCGGTGTCTGAAACAATCAGTTCTAGTTATATTTTTGATTTGATTCATTCACATTTTTAAGGCACTTGCTTTTGAAAATATTTCATTTCATATTTTTAATTCCAGGTAATATTCATTCCAGCCTTCTAGAAAAAATGGAGACTGCCTTTTTCGTAACAAAATATATTTCAGCACTGATTGTGACTCTCTATTAGACATGGCGACTGCTTTTGAACCACAAAGGGCAATGTTTCACGAAACAAAAGTAAAGGACAAGTCAGTAAAATGTGTGTACCCTTACTAGAGTCGAAAATCAACTACCTTCCCCACCCGAAATTTGGTACTATGGTATGACTGTTATACCTGGGGGATAATATGCAACAATCAAACATACAGGTACATGTATATGCTTTGTTTTAAATTCAGGTTGTTTAATTTCTTGTATTACTACTGACGGTCACACATATCCCCCTATAATTTCTCCCGAGTGACGTTTCCGGAAAAACAATGGCCGTCATTGCAATGTTAAATCCTCGTAGACATTGGAAAAACTGCACGATGTTCGATATGGAGAAAGTAATTGATGTGGAAAGTGTGTAGTTAGTCATGGAATACGCTACACTACATGGAAATGTCCAGCTGAAAACTTCCTCGTGAGTATTTAAAAAAATATCGCGATTTTTGGGGTGGCAGTTTTTTGTGACCCAGAGTATAACTCGAATCTTAGTTAAATTTAAACTACTGTGGATATCAGTTACCTTTGGTGCATTCGGATCTAGAGAAATTAACATTCACAGGGCAAACAGAGACCGGGTTGAAGTACGTCTCAAGATTCAAGATTCAAAATAATATATGAATAATGAAAAGTAGGCCTGGGGTAAGTTCTAAGACACGTTTTATTACATTAATAATTGCGTTCTGGTCGTCTTTAATTAAATAGCATTGATTATTTACCCGCCCCTCTAATGGAATGGTCTAGCTTTTTTATTTATTTTTGTAAATAATCAATATTTAATGAATTTTTTTTTCTTTTGGACATTTGGTCAAAAATAATACATAATAATATATTATCTATTGGTAAAAAGTTTTGCCAGTCAGTATCTTTTTGCGTGTGTTTGCTGCGTCCGGTTTCAGTGCCTTACAATGAGGGTCCTATTTAGGGGTGGTCCCTGTTCGAAGTAAGGAAAATACTATTTTATGATTGAAATAAAAAGCGTTTCGTAATTTAATTGATGAATCGAATGTTTTTGAGATATTTTCTGCCTTAAATCATATACTAGTAACCATGATCTGTTGTATAGCATATATAAACTACATATAATGAATGATAATGCAGCTTCAAATAGTGTTATGGGGAATTCTTTATTTTTTTCAATTTCTTAATATCAAAATCGATCGAGTATTTTGTGAAAACTTGTGGTAAAAATCTCATAATTTTTTGTCATATAACACACATATATATGATATTTGTTTTAACAGTTTTTTGTAGGAATTAAACGACAGAAATTTTTTACTGCGGTGCTTGAATATTTAATGAGGCAACTGAAAATGAACGAAATTCCTAACATGTCTGCTACTTTTTACCTTTGAATTTGCATATAAAGAATGAATTTTACCATCATATTTCATTTTTGATTAAGAATATATCCCTGTTCTTCAGTTCAACAATTATAACTATTTTTTATCAAACATATGAGAGGTAGTAATATTCATTAACTTGTGTCATCTCATGGAATGAAGGGTACCCCTTAAATGCCAATTTTCAATGAACAACTGTGAAGGAAACGCGTGGTTGTATTTCAACAAAATTTTCTCCGGTGGTGTATTGAGACATAATATAATGTATGACGAAAATATGAAAAAAATTAAACGAGTGGAAAATTTTGGCCTAACCCAGGCCTACCCCCTTAATGAATAATGAAATATTTCATTATTCAGTATTTAATGAATAATGATAAACGAAATATTTCATTATTCATTATTTGCTGGTAATTGTAGTTTTTAATTGAATCTTCAGCTTATTACTTTTCATTAAAAATTTGAACTTGTACGATGTTGTTTCTTCATCTTCTTTTTTGTTCTGTAGTACACAATGTAGTAACTTCGGTCAATGTTATGATGAAGATGAGAAGGGGGGTTTAATATAATAGATTTATAATCTATCAAATATAAAACAGTATGGTGTTGTATGAAACAAATAACTTAAAATTATTACTTTTATGTAAATATTATTAAAACAAATTGCCGCTTAAGGGGGTAGGCCTGGGGAGAGCAAGGAACGACAACTCTGCATGGGAGATTGAGAGAGAGCAAGGACCGACAACTCTGCATGGGAGACTGTGACCCTACAACTTGGATATTGATACCCGATATTATTAAAGATTCATTTCTGCGCTTATGACATGTATGAGAATGTCTTTCCTTTCCAGTGTTACGAAATACCAAATATCCCTACCTCTTTTCAAGTTTGTGGGGAAGAAATTGAGAAAATCTGAAAAATATTCCTTTAAAGTACGTTATAGATTTGAATAAAAAGATTCAAGTTTTCAGATTTTATCATTTAACTTGGGAGATAGATAAAAAATAAATAAAAGAATAATTGATATCAATTTTAGTTGTCTCTCTATAATGGCCCGAGTTCACTGTCTGGGTATATATACCTCTTGTTGTCATGTTCTCAAACTGTCAGATGACACTAGTCACGAGTCCCTAATAAGGGGAAGGATGGTTCAAAATCGCCACTGAAAAAACCATGTATGTAGCCCACAAACCGGAAATTATGTCATGGGTTGACTATATACCTTTTGTTACCCATTATTCGAAGCTGCGAAGTCCTTATTAGAGAAAGTATATACCTTTTCTGACCCTGTTGTCACACTATCACGTGAATAAAAATTAAAATACAGAATATACACTATGAACTATTAGGAACTATATTTGAAGAATGCAAACAACAGTTTCGTATAAAATTCCATTTTTCCCTAAATATATTATGTCATAGGTAGGGAATTCCCTCTATTTATAAGTTCTAGATATTGATTTCTGATTGTTTTTTTTTGGTTTCATTATTTAAATTAGAGTCTTGGCTTCATTTTAAGTTTTAAAAAATGCATGAAATGTAAAAATGCATTTTTTTTCAGAAAAGTTTTAATGGAAGACTACTCTGAAAACATCCAATAAAATGCTCCGCTGGGCGCAGCTAGATACGATCGCAGATGTCGAACCCTGAATAGTTTGGGCAATTATGAACACAACATGCAAGCTTGATACAATACTGAATTTGGATTGTGAATAAATATTTGACACAGCATAGGTTTCTGACACAGAATCTATGTTGTCTAAGAACTTAAAAATTTTTAATTTACCTATTCAAACCATATCAGTATTATTTGTTTTTATATATAAATCAGAAATAATCAATTTAAAATTTAAAATTTCAATTTTTGATGATTCAATTTTTGATGAAATCAAATAAATTTCAATTTTGGACCCTTTAAACCTCAATGTGGACCAATTTGAGAACAGGGCACGCATATCAATTTCTTGCTATTGCGCAATACTGTGCAATTGAAGATTTCTTGCTATTGCGCAATACTGTGCAATTGAAAATTTCTTGAAATATTTGACACATAATAGGTTTCTGACACAGAATAACTGAAATCAAAGAACTTAGAATTGGTCATATGATTTCAATTTATACTCAATTTTTTGCTTCTTGTGCAATACAATATGCTGTTGAGAATTGCCCCCCCCCCCCCCCCCCACCAAAAAAAAATAATTTACCCCTTTTTTAGCTTTTGTGCAATACACTATGAAGTTGCACATTGACCTTCCCTCCCAAAAAACCCCAAAAAACAATAAAATTTATTGTAACCCCCCCCTTTTTTGGCTAAAAAAAAATTGAAATTTTCTTTTTAATTTATGAAATATGAAATGAGAAAAAAATTGCCCCCTCCCCAATTTCTCATTTACCCCCCTAAATTTTGTTTTCAAATCCCCCCCCCCATTTCTTTATACTTTGCAACCATAACAGCCCATTTAAATACACCATAACGTATTAAAATAGAAAATGACATCATAGTCATGGATGGCAAATTTTAAATATACATAATTGAAAAGCAGTTTAGATGAGATAAACAAAAAAGCTTCATCAGCACATTTTAAATTGGCAAATTTCCAATGAAGTTCATTAAACTAAAGTTATTGGCAAATTTCCAATGGAATTTGTTAATAATAAAGTTTTGATAACAGGGCACACATATCAATTTCTTGCTATTGCGCAATACTGTGCAATTGAAGATTTCTTGCTATTGCGCAATACTGTGCAATTGAAAATTTCTTGAAATATTTGACACATAATAGGTTTCTGGCACAGAATAACTGAAATCAAAGAACTTAGAATTGGACATATGATTTGAATTTATATTCAATTTTTTGCTTCTTGTGCAATACAATATGCTGTGGAGAATTGCCCCCCCCCCCCCCAAAAAAAAAAAATTAATTTACCCCTTTTTTAGCTTTTGTGCAATACACTATGAAGTTGCACATTGACCCCCCCCTCCCAAAAAAAAAAAAAAAAAACATAAAATTTATTGTAACCCCCCACCCTTTTTTTGCTAAAAAAAATTTGAAATTTTCTATTTAATTTATGAAATATGAAATGAGAAAAAAATTGCCCCCTCCCCAATTTCTTATTCACCCCCCCTAAATTTTGTTTTCAAATCCCCCCCCCCCCCCATCTCTTTATACTTTGCAACCATAACAGCCCATTTAAATACACCATAAGCGTATTAAAATAGAAAATGACATCATAGTCATGGATCAAACAAAGTTTAATTTTGGACCCTGATTTGGACCAACTTGAAAACTGGGCCCATAGTAAAAAACTAAGTACATGTTTAGATTCAGCATATCAAAGAACCCCAATAATTCAATTTTTGTTAAAATCAAACTAAGTTTATTTTTGGACCCTTTGGACCTTAATGTAGACCAATTTGAAAACGGGACCAAAAATTAAGAATCTAAATACACGGTTAGATTCGGGCATATCAAAGAACCCCAATAGTACAATTTTCGATGAAATCAAACAAAGTTTAATTTTGGACCCTTTTGGCCCCTAATTCCTAAACTGTTGGGACCAAAACTCCCAAAATCAATCCCAACCTTCCTTCTGTGGTCATAAACCTTGTGTTTAAATTTCATAGATTTCTATTTACTTATACTAAAGTTATTGTGCAAAAACCAAGAAAAATGCTTATTTGGGCCCTTTTTTAGCCCCTAATTCCTAAACTGTAGGGACCAAAACTCCCAAAAACAATCCCAACCTTCCTTTTGTGGTCATAAACCTTGTGTTAAAATTTCATAGATTTCTATTTACTTATACTAGAGTTATTGCACGAAAACCAAGAAAAATGCTTATTGGGCCCTTTTTTTGGAACCTAATTCTTAAACTGTTGGGACCAAAACTCCCAAAATCAATCCCAACCTTCCTTTTGTGGTCATAAACCTTTTGTTTAAATTTCATAGATTTCTATTTACTTATACTAAAGTTATTGTGCAAAAACCAAGAAAAATGATTATTTGGGCCCTTTTTTAGCCCCTAATTCCTAAACTGTAGGGACCAAAACTCCCAAAAACAATCCCAACCTTCCTTTTGTGGTCATAAACCTTGTGTTAAAATTTCATAGATTTCTATTTACTTATACTAGAGTTATTGCACGAAAACCAAGAAAAATGCTTATTGGACCCTTTTTTGGAACCTAATTCTTAAACTGTTGGGACCAAAACTCCCAAAATCAATCCCAACCTTCCTTTTGTAGTCATTAACCTTGTGTTTAAATTTCATAGATTTCTATTAACTTATACTAAAGTTATAGTGCGAAAACCAAATGTCTTCGGACGACGACGACGACGACGACGCCAACGTCATACCAATATACGACCGCAAAAATTTTGAAACTACATGTGCTGAAACCAGTTGAATGTGTACTTTGGAAAACACATATATACTCAGTTCTCTAAATTACGCAGGAATCTTTGCTAGGATGCTCTGAGGTTGGTCTGTTTTTGAAATATTTGAAAGTGGGAGGCCTATTTTTTGTCAGTGATCTTTCTGTAATAGTAAGAAATTGGAAGGGAATTCCTTAAAATACTTATATACAGTGAAAGCTTGAAGAAATATGTTCTATTTGATATATGGTTGTCTATGGGTATATGATACAGCCAATTGTCCATCTATCAATCTTTTGAATATGTTCCTTCAATTCATGACGTAATGAAAAGTACTAAGAAAAACTGTTGTGTGCACTGCTAAATTGCAACGAGTTGGTGGTATCGGGAAACTAGTTGGTGCAAGTAAAATATGTATTTTTAGTTTCAAGGAATTCTCTTTATTTACATTCTTACTCGCCGCGACGACATCTTTATGGATGTTTGATTTTGAATATCATTACTTTAGTCTTAACCACTTATGTTGTTTTAGGTACTTTTGTATAATAAATAAAAGCGCTCACTCGTTAATTAAAGATTTTTAGGGGTCTACAATCCGTGGCCACTTGACCTTTGAAATATCCATATGTTATTTATAAAGCAAAATTTACTCTTCTGATTTGAGGCCTCCGTGGTGTAGTGGTTAGCACAGTCTTCTCAGCAATCCTGCGATCCGATTTCGTATCTCGGCATTTACTGTAGACTTGAAAAATTTGACCTTCTTCCTTTTTAAATATGTATCTTATATATCTTATTTTTTTTTTTTTTATCAATTTCAATTTATTTAAACGTAAAAGTGATAATTCATGCAGAGAATTATGTTATTTTAATCCAAAAATGTAATACAATACAATTTTTATTGAATCTGTAATGGATCCAAAGATAAATGTTATAACACTGACAAACATAACACAAATCACTGGATAAAAAAAAAAACAACTTATCAACAATTAAATTAGATCCATTCGAAATGCAGGTTAAATTTACCCAAACAGTGAACTCGGGCCATTATAGAGAGACAACTTAAATTGATATAAATTATTCTTTTATTTATTTTTTATCTATCTCCCAAGTTAAATGATAAAATCTGAAAACTTGAAACTTTTTATTCAAATCTATAACGTTCCAGTACACATTAGTAAGATTAATAGCATGGTTATTTTAAGAAATGCTTGTTTTAGGCTTATATATAGGTACTTTAAAAGAATATTTTTCAGATTTTCTCGGTTTCTTACCCGCAAACATGAAAAGCGGTAGGGATATTTGGTATTTCGTAACACTGGAAAGGAAAGACCTTCTCATACATGTCATAAGTGCTTCGCAGAAATGAATCTTTAATTTTACTTATTTTCGTTACGAGCACCGTAACATAGTCCGAATTTCCTCTGACCCTGCAGTCCTCCTTTTTTCATTTGGATATTGATATGGTTACACTCCACTAATTATCTTAGTTTCAGAGAAATGCACCCCCAGAATTTTATTAATTATTAGAGTTGGTAAAGTTTGACTATAGCTCCTTTTCCGCTTCCGGTATAGAAACGCAAGTGAAAAAGTAGACTGAACAAAAATCCTGTTTTGGCAGTATTTTAAGACAATCACCCAATAAGAAACAATGTGTAACTGAATATGATAATCAGGCACGAGGGAAAAAATGTGTTCTATGTGATATATAACTGTAGTAAACTTGAAAATTGAGTTTTAACAAATGGTCCAACCAAATACCCAACATAATGTTCGATGTAAACAAACTCGGATGATGGCCGAAAATAATAAAAGCGACGTAGACATTAGTGTAGAGAACATTAAGCAAATTTATCCAGTAACAGATGTATACAAAGCCAAACAAAAATCATCGAATGGCAGAATAATACCCTTTGAAAGTATTGATAAAACATTTTACAAGCCCAGTGCAAATTGTGCATCGTTCATCACTTCAAATAAGCGAATACATGCATGGGTATCAGCGATAGCTGAGGTTATTTACATAGGTGTGGGTAAAGGTGACGGCCAAGTTACATGGACTGATAGAAAAGATGCTAATGATAAAATAGTTCAAACTGACTTTGTTGTGTCTGATAATAACGTCAATAATGCAGATGGTTCTGATATCGAGTCTAATTTGTATAAGGTTGTTATTTACTTAACAACTGGAAAGATCCTTATCCAGGGAAAAGAGTGGGAATCATTTTGTGATGAAAAATTTAACGCTTGCAAATCGAAAGTTGAGTCGAAAATGTTGAGTGCACAAAAGAATGAAACCACCCTCAATAAACCTGAAATATTAGTAACAAACACCGACACGGTTCTAAAAGAGTCAGAAACATCAGAAAAAGCAGATTCTGTAATGAATTATGATGAAACTTCTCCAAAAACTTTAATTTTCGAAAATATGAATCACCAAGGGGTATCACAGTCTCCTCATGAAGATGAACATATTAAATCAAAATCTAAAGATTGTAACGAGAAGGACCCGAAAGCTTCTCAAAGTGTAAACAACAAGGGTGATGCTTACAAATCGATAAATGACTTACACTCAGAAAATGTTGACAAAATTAATGAAAATATTGGTGTGGTAAATAGAAGACTTGATATTTTTGAGCAATCAATGATGAAATTAACTGACTCTGTGACAATATACTGACCCGTCAGGATGATGATAAAAAGTCAATGATCAAAGAAATAAAAGCCCTTAAAGATCTAGTGAAAGTAGAATATAAACCTTCGAATGAAACCAAGGTATATGAAGATCAGATAAAAGAAAAGGATACAAAAATTAGGAGATTAGAACAAGAAATTGAATCACTCTCTAAATCAAAGCAAAGAGATGAACATAAATTCAGGAATGACCTTGATCAGGCAAAGTCTAATTATACAAGAGAGATTATGAATGCCCGTGATGAAAGGATAAGGGCAGAGTCAGAAATTGAAAAGTTAGAATTTAAACTTGAATCTTTATCAGAGCAGGAGAGAGCTCAAAAAGATGAATATTATAGGTGTCTAAATGAGAAAGACCTGGTCATTAAGGATTTACAAGATAGAATTCAGTCTTTCTTATATGAGAGTAATGGGGAACCATGGACAAAGGTACATACTAATTCTCGTAATGAGAGAAATCCCAGTTTCGCCAGTACGAATAGGTCTAGTGAAGTATTTAGAGAGTCGGAAGTCACAAGAAGTGAATCTCAAGATATGAGAAAGGATAGTCCTCAGAATTATTCAAAACCTGGATCACAAAATGTCACTCCGCCAGTAGTGAATCATAAACAAAGCAGTCAAACACATCATGATACAATTTTCTTTCACGATTCGATTTGCCATCCGATAGACATGGGAAAATTAATGGCGGGATCTGGAAAAGAAGGAGTCAAACAAGTAACATATAAGATTGAAGATGTTATGCACGAATTAGATAATATCAGCTCTGCTAAAACCATCATAATTCATGTTGGTATAAATAACCTTAAGGATGAGTCGGATGACAAAGCTTTCACAAAATATTGTCAAATGATAGATAAAGCCAAACCTAAAACCGGCTCAATTGTTATTTCATTAGTGATACCTTCTAAAATAAGTCAAATGAATCATAAAATTGACGCTTTTAATGAGAAAGTTGCATATGAATTTGGTAGAATAGAAGGGATAAGAATTAGTAGAAATAGCAATTTTGCTAGAGATGGGCAGGTGTTTATGGAACTCTTTGAAAGTGATCACTCTTTCAAGCTTTCTGAGAAACATGGCATTATAGTATTAGCAGGAAACCTCAAGAACACTCTGTTCCCATACAGAAGAAAGACTTTTAAAACTGACAAAACTCAGTGGCAGTCTAGCTCGCAAACAGATAGACAACCGTACCGCCAAGACCAAAGTAGATCATTCCGTCCACAATCCGATCAGTATCAACCGCACCGCCAAGACCAAGGTAGATCATCCCGTCCACAATCCGATCAGTATCGACTGCACCGCCAAGACCAAAGTAGATCATCCCGTCCACAATTCGATCAGGATCAAATATCAGCACTTGCATCTGGCATTGCATCTACAATTGCTAATGTTTTAAACCGTAGTTAACTCTAGGTCGAAGGTTTATGTTATGTACATTACTTTTTCATAATTTTGAATTATTTTGTTAGTTCTATTGTTTTACAACATATAATTAGAGATACAGTATCTGTTTTATGACTGTATGGGTATATATTGTAATTTTAACATACAAAGAGAGGTAACTCCAGTCCAATGTCAATATTGCAAAAACAACAATTTAAAAATGGTTCAATTCATTTTCTAGATTTAAATGCCTGTGTTTGTGGGCTAATCATTTTTTTGTCTTAATTCATCAATATATTATTCTATTTCTTGTATGTATACACAAAGTATACATATATACATAGGCTCCACTATTGTTTATTTAGGAAAGTAATATCTTGAAGCTGATGTAGCTTTAATCAGTGTTATAATCTTTATACCTTTGGTGAACTGAATGTAACTGATGAGATTTTAAGAGTCCTGACACGTGTCTTGCTTCATTAAAAATCTTGCTCCATTAAATAATGTCTAGTTGGATTGAGTCCTTATTATTAACATCAGATAAAATTTATTCTAAATTTCACTTAACATACATTTTGATGGTTTTTCCCTTGTGTTTGATATTTCATAATACCTCAGTTGTATTGTATTGAAATGTGTATTAAAATATCAAAAAAGTTATCAATTTCTACATGGAATGTTAATGGTTTATTCAAAAGAGTTTCAGGTGATAGAGTTTGTAAACTAGAAGATGAACAGTTGAGTAAGATCATGAGATCAGATATAGTTACTTTTTCTGAGACGCATGCCTCATCTTGTGAGGCTTTAGCTTATGATGATTTTAAATGTTACGTTAATTGTAGACAGTCTGATTCTAATAGAAGGGGAGGGGGTCTCGCAACCTTTATAAAGAAAGATATAGTGTCCGGGGTGAAACTTATTGACAAGTCATTTAGTGAAATAATGTGGTTCAAACTCGATAAGTGCTTCTTTAAATATGAAAAGGATCTATTTTTGTGTTTCATTTATATCCCCCCTGTCAATTCATCATATACAATAAGAACAGGTTGTGATAAACTGATTTTTGAAAAACTAGACCAAGATGTTGTGAAATATTCCAGCTTGGGAGACATCATTATTATGGGAGACCTTAATGCCCACATTAATAAAAATGATTTAGACTTTATCACTAATGAATTGAATGATAATCTAGATGATTTTTTACCTTTCAACTATATTGCTGATACAGTACAAAAATTAAGGAACACTGAAACTGTACAAACCACAAATGGGTATGGGAAGCTTATTGTTGATTTATGCACTGAAGCTCAATTAAGAATATTAAATGGCAGAACACTCGGTGATTCCAGGGGGAAAATAACTTTTTTAAATCATAATGGAACCTCTATAGATGATTATTGCATATGCAGCTCTGAGATCCTCCCAAATATTATGAATTTTAATGTGGGTGAATTTGAACCCACAATTTCTGATCATAGACCAATAACTGTAAACATCCTTTCACAATTTTGCAAAGAAACATCAAACATTTTAATCTCTCCATTAAAAAGACTTAATTGGTCAAAAGTAAGAGAGGAAAATTTTAAAAACAATTTAGCCAACTTTAACTTTCAGCCTATAATTGATGACCTGGATGATACCAACCATTCTTTAACTGCTGAAGATAATTTGAATAATAATGAGTTGTTGATTAGTAATATAAATAATGCTGTCAATAAAATATCAGATGTTTTATATAACTCTGCATGTCTTGGGTCAAAAGACAGAAATAAAAAAGTTAAACCAAAGAAAAGGAAAATAAAAAAGAAATACTATGACTCTGAATGCGAAAGTAAATACAGGTTACTGAAAAGTATGAGTAGAAAATTAATTGAAGATCCTTGGAACAAAACTTTGCGTTTAAATGTTTTGTCACATAAAAAAGAACTAAACAGGCTAATTAGAAAGAAATATAGACAATTTAGAAATAACTTATTAAATAAAATGACTGAATCTGACAGTTGTAATGCTGTTGAATTTTGGAATTCTTTAAATAGTTTAAAGAAAAAGAATAATATAGATCCTTGTTTGAATATTTTACCCAAAGATTGGAATGAATATTTTAAAAAACTTATGAACCCCGATTATACAAATAATTTCCAACCTGATCTTAATTTACACATGCAGAATGATGTTTGCAAATCTTTGAACATGAGTATTACAGCTGAGGAGGTGGTGCTAGCTTTGAAGTGTTTAAAGAACAAGAAATCAAGTGGACCAGATGGTATCACAAATGAGATGTTGAAAATTTCTTGTAACCTTAATATTGATATGTATGTTAGATTGTTTAATATTATTTTGAAAACTGGTATTTATCCCTCTATATGGAAAAAAAATTATATTAAGCCTTTATTTAAGGGAGGGTGTTTTGAAAACCCATCAAATTATAGAGGCATAGCCCTTTCCAGTTGTTTTGGTAAAGTTTTTTCCAGAATTTTATACAACAGATTAGAAAATTTTTTAGAACAAAATAATGTGGTTTGCAAGGAACAGATAGGTTTTAAAAAAGGTTGCAGAACAAGTGATCACATTTTAACTTTAAGAACAATTATTGATAAAGCTTTCAAGTCCACAAAAAAGATTTATGCCTGTTTTATAGATTTTAAAAAGGCTTTTGATACAATCAACAGAGATGCACTTTTATATAAATTATCAAAATTGGAGATTAGAGGTTCATTTCTCAACATTATACAAGATATGTATAAAGAAGTTTCATATGCTGTTAAGTTTCAAGATGGGGTAACTGATTTTTTTAAATCCAACGTTGGAGTAAAACAAGGGTGCATTTTGAAACCTACACTATTCTCTTTGTATATTAATGATATACCTAGTCTGTTTGAATCTGGTTGTGATCAAGTTAAACTTAATGATATAGATTTATCCTGTTTATTATATGCTGATGATTTAGTGCTTATTTCTGAATCTGCTGTTGGTCTGCAGAATTGTTTAGATAAACTAGCAATGTATTGTGATAAATGGAACTTAACTATAAATTTAGATAAAACAAGAATAATGATATTCAATAAAGCGGGGCGTAAGCTTACAAAAGAAAAATTTCTTTATAAAAAGGAGAATATTGAGCATTGTATGGAATACAAATATTTAGGTGTGATTATGAAGCCTTCTGGAACTTTTACTGAAGCCATTAATTTATTATGTAAAAAGGCTATGAAAGCAGTATTTTGTATTAGAAAACTAATCTCATCTGACACTCCTCATATAAACCTACATTTGAAGCTCTTCGAATCATGTGTTCAACCAATTCTTTTATACTGCAGTGAGATTTGGTCTTTAAAATTTGTAAATAAATTATATACCCTTGAATCAAAGTATATGATAAACCCTATTGTGAAAGTTCAGATAAAATTTGCTAAATTTATTCTAGGAGTGAACAGAGCTGCTGTAAATTTAGCAGTCTTCTCAGAGCTTGGCATTTATCCCATTATCATCCAAGCATTAAAATTATCAATAGGATACTGGCTTCATGTCTTAGAATCTAAGGAAGTACTTCTCATTGAGACATATAAAGCAAACATCACAATGACTGATGGATTTGCATCAAAAATAAATCTACTGTTAAATAAATTAAATTTCTCACATATTTGGGAAAATCAAGGCACATTTTCAAAGAAAAGATTATTATATTCTATTTATTATAAGTTAATTGAAAATTATAAAAGTCATTGGAAGGAGAGTCTATATAATGATAGCAACTCTGTAACTGGTAATAAATTAAGAACTTACAGGAAGATAAAAGTTTCCTACAAAAAGGACATATATCTAGATTTAAACCTTGATAAAAACATTATAAGATATCACACCAAAATTAAAATAAGCAATAGTAATCTTGCCATAGAACAGGGAAGGCACAATAGAACACCAGTGGAAAAAAGACTTTGCCCCTTGTGTAAATTACATATAGAAGATGAATATCATTTTATTATAATATGTCCATTCCTCAAAAATATCAGAGAAAAATTATTTATCGAAATTACTGATATAATTCCTTCCTTTAAAGATCTTGATAATGAAGCAAAATTTATCTTTTTATTTACATGTGAAGAATATGATGTTGTTAAAATTATTGTCAGCAGAATTGGTGAAATGTACAGTACTCGGTATGAGTTGATTACCAATGTTTAACCAGAATTTTGAATTATTATTTATTCATTATGATTTAACTATTTCACTTGTTATACATAAGATATAGCTGCACCACCTGCCAATAAAGCTAGTTACCAACTTTTGAATTCATTAGGGGATGAGGCGTGCGTCTCGGAATTGGTATTGTAAATGTATATTGCGTATGTTTTTTTTTTTTAATTTCTATATGTACATATGTATTAATGATGACAATCCTGCAGTTTGGATTTTAAATCAATAAAAATATTCTATTCTATTCTACATGATAGATAAATAATAAATATCTTAACCTCAAAATTGTAATATTGACTGAAAGAGGATAGATTTTAGTTTAAAAAAAATACGAAAACATTAACTGCTTTTGCTTCTGACAAGTAATGGGAGGTCATAAATTGGGACTTGTGAATTGACATGTGGTGTGTAAAACTTTGACAGTGATAATCGGCACCTGCACTGGTAAGTTAAATTGCGAAAAAAAGAGCCGGAAAGGTAAACCTTTTCTTCCCCACATATGTAATGGAATTTTATGCAGAATCTGAAAAATTAAGTCTCAATTGGATTGAAACGCTGTATCAGACCTCAATTTTGGAAGTGGAGTGAAATTTAACATTTTTAAAGCTTTTTTTATGAAGATTTTTGAAATGTTGCTATGCCGACTAGGTTTCCATGGATATTTTTTATTTATTTTATCATGATTGAAGCAATGCTAACATAATGGCCTTTCAGAATATATATATATATGTATATGGGTATTATTTACTCTGAAGATGGCACAAGACCATGACATTTGTTAGCCCACTTCACATAGAAAATGGTACTATTAATTTGTGGAGTGCAACCTATGTCGGGTATCAATATCCAAACAAAAAAAGGAGGGTTGCAGGGTCAGAGGAAATTCGGACTAACCGTAACAGTAACAGGACCTAGAATCCCCCCCCTCTTTTTCAACCCCATTTTGTTTTTTATCTTTTGCTATGCCACAATTTTTTATTCCTATGATTTTTTTACCACGTTTACAAATAAATTTATATACTTTATTTGCATTCTAAAACCATGTGGGTTAAGCAAAACTTATGGCTTATTGTGTTGGATTAGCTCCCTTTTCTAAATTATTATTCCATAAAACAAAATAATTAGTGCTTTATCATCCATATAATAAATTAGTTATCATTAACAATGATATTAATATCGCTAGAGATATAATTGGCAATTTCTTTTAATAATATTTACATAAAAGTAATAATTTGAAATTATTTGTTTCATACAACACCATACTGTTTTATAATTTACGGATTATAAATATTTTTAAACCCCCCCCCACCCCTCACATCTCCATCATAACGTTGACCAAAGAAACTACAGAAAGAAGATGAAGAAACAGAACATGTACAAGTTCAAATTTGTAATTAAAAGTGTTAATTAAACGACTTCAAAGATAATTTGAAGATTCGAATTAAAAAATTCCAATTACCAGCGAATAATGAATAATGAAATATTTCGTTATTCATTATTCATTGCATAGTGAATAATGAAAATTTCATTATTCATGTTGGAAGCGGTATTTCATTATTCATTAAGCGGTTATGAATAATGAAAAATTATTTTTTTCATTATTCATATTATTTTGAATTTTGAAAAATGAAAAATTAATAATGGACGTACTTCAGCCCAGTCAGAGTCCATTTTTCGAACAACCTGAGGTGTATTTTCCGATATATTAAAGTTCTTTCCAATGTTTGGGGAAATGACCGATTAAGCTGCCTAAATTCTTTAATTTCTCTAGAGGTTCGACTGCACTCACGTTTTATGTTTTAGAAAGTTGCAAAAATGAGAAATAAAAATAGTACCGTCTTTCCGGTATTACGGTTTGAACAGGATGGTCAGTTAGTGATTCGAATATATATCCTTAGTACAACACGTATGGCCCCGTGGGCATACTAGCTCGAAATAAATAGATTATATTTGATTTTGATTCTGAACACTCTGAAAATAGACACAGCTATAAAGTAGGTAGATGTATGTATTTCTTTTTTTAAAATTTTTTTTCTGTTCGCGTCATGGATAAGAAATGTTCGTCTAGACAATTTTTAAAATTATTTATCTATTCTTATTTTTTCATATCCATTCACTTGGTTATATATCACTTGTGGTGTTACATTTTGTTTTGTTTTATTGGTAATTATGATAAGCATCAACATGATCAACATTTTCTTTTTAGGTTCATGACATGCAGATATACATCTATGCCTGCTTAATAAATTTACGAGATTCAGTGTTTTGATGTGCTAAATACATGTAGATTGAAGAAAATTCTATCGTAAATAGCATAAAAAATCGCCTTTGGATAAATTGATTTTTAAAATGTCTGCTTTATATGGATTTCTTGGAATATCTAAAATTTATATTATATTAGAAAAAAAGTAAATTATTTTTTTTGTTGCAGATATATGGTTTTTTTTTTGTCCCTGCTATGGCCATTTGACCATTGACCGATATCGGATATTACAATTTATTTGCCTTTGTATAACTTAGCAACATACGTGAGTATCTATTTGATTCATATGTGATTGTATTCAATTTTATCAACTATAAGTTATTTTAGACCGATATTTTCAAATAAAATTCTTGAATTTACGGGAAAAAAAACAACTTTAAAATACATGAAAATGTTTTCATTTATCCTCTTTATGCTTTAATTACTCCCTTCATTTAAATCGGTTAAGGTATCATTTATCAACCGTTAAATATCAACAAGGATACTTTTGATGCAAGAGCGTGACTATATAAAATAACAATCCACAGATACTAATATTAGATATAGTAAATTTATACAATGCTGTATACGACGCATTTCATCAGCAGCATTAAAACCGAAACATTTGGAAGACCAAAAACCAAACTTATTTTAAACAAGAAAGCAGTCCCCAAATAATGCAACCTCACAATGACTGTCGGTCTGTTTTATGAAGAAATTCTAATTGGCCGATGGATCAACCCTATCATGCCTATCATCCTCTGGGGAGTATGACGTTGGATGGATGATCGGTCCTGTGGCACATAACTAAGGAGGACCAAACAAGTTGTGCCGTATATGGACCAGGAACTACCCGCATGCCCCTTGGATGTCAATTTATTTTTGTGTACCTTGGATTATAGTATATTTCAAACAATTTGTAGTTTATAGATTTCTTGCATTTTATTTGAAGCTACTAGAGATTGTCATGGATTGTTAGTACATGTCGCGAAGACATTTCCTTATACATAAATTTGTCATAAAATATTTTTTGATATCCATTCAATTTTTCCTGGTGAACCATGAACTCCCGTGCTCTCTTTTTCCCAAGGTTTCTGCCAAATTTGTGCTTAATGTACAAAAAAAAAAATATCAAACTAGATAACAGCATAATGGATGTTCCCAACGTTTCCATTTCCACAGAGGCTTCTAATATCCATTTCTACGGCTCCCTAATTTTTTTTTGAATTTTCGAGCATCTTGTATTTTCCAGCACGGCCGATCGAAAGCACTTGTGGTGACCTATTTTTAAACCAAATATCAAGTCTCTGCGGCCATTTATTTTTTTTTCGTATTTTTGCTGTTTCCATGACAACGGCGGTCATTTTGAAAATGCCAGAGTCAAAAAGCACATCTACTCATATTTGTCTATCATCATGTAAAATTTGAAGTGGCTAGGACATATAGAACAGTATTGTTCTAGAATGTTCCATGTAAGACATTTATGTTTCTATCAACCCCAACCTCTTTTGATCCCCCTACAAAATACTTTTTAACATCCAATCTTGAAGTGGGTATCATGTGGAGAAACAACAAACATGGGGCTATATCTGTATAAAATATTGAAATCATCGAGTAAACGGTGTCCGAGAACTAGAGATCTAAAGTTCATGACATCTTTTTCACATTTTGGCTGTTTCCATGGTAACGGCAGCCATATTGGAGTTCTTAATATGACTACGGGCACAGCTGTAGGTGACCATTGATTTTTGTGCCAATTCTTGTCGCGAACCCTTCAGTCGTTTTCGAGAACACTCGCAGATAAAACTCGGTGGGGCTAAAAAAGACCAAAACCAATATGTTCCCGACTTCGTTGGGGGAACATAATTATATCCCCAAAAGGTTCATCATTTTTGTTTATATTTCCAGGTACTAATCGTTTTATGTAATTTGGAAACCTGTAGTGTTGGAATGATGGTTCATAACTTGAACATAAACAGATTATGTCAGATTTTATTTTTTCGTCACAAAAATCAAACTTAAAAAATTTAGTCTATGGTTACAATTTCCATGAATTGCAATACTAAAATATATAATTAAGTAAATGGTATACTTTTGGATATATCAGAAAGTCCCTTCTTACAATATGTGTTCATGACAAACAGCTGGTAGATTTGGTAATGATGAATCTTTTAGAGTATAAGCATGTTAAGTTTGAGTAAAGAGACTACGCATGATAAGAGATGGCAACCCCCAACCACAAGTGAACCGCCTCGGTGGTCTCGTGGTAGCGTGCTCGCCCCGAGTTCGGAAGGTCGCGGGTTCAATCCCCGGCCGGGTCAAACCAAAGACATTAAAATTGGTATTTGCTGCTTCTCCGCCAAGCACGCGACATCTAGGAGTAAGAGCAAAGACTGGTCGGCTCGGAGTCAGTATAATGGGTCCGAGTGAGGTGATATGTCTTCCTGCGGACAGTTACCTCGTGAGCTAGCACATTAAAAAACCGACTTAGCGTGTCGGTCTAGTACAAAGCAGGGATCATATTCATCATCATATCAACATGTTCTCGTCCTGATATGCACCTGGTTGCCACTGGACGTTAAACAATAATTCATCCATCCATCATCCAACCACAAGTTTTATTTTGGCTATGTAAAATCTGTTGATAAAATCAGAACATAAATTTTGCCAATAAGAATACACCGGACGATACAATACTACGTCACCAGTAAAGAAGGATTTTAAATGTGTAACATCGATAAAGATCACGTTTTAAAGAGGATACACAGTGTATTGTGATGACCTTGTTAAATGTTACAGCAATGAATTAATGAGAAAATTGTATTTATGCTCATAATAGGCAAGGGGTCACACTCTCTACAAAAGGTTGGGATTCTAAATGTATAAGGTGTACCGTCTCTTATTGTATGTTCACTGTTGTCATCAATAGTTACCTTTTAGTGACTGCTCCTGGAATAAATTAAAGGATTTTAGATACTGGGTTTAAACACAAAATGTACGGACCTTTATCCAGTGAGACATTTATATAAATAGTAATTTGCCTGAACTACTTGGTTTTTTTTTGTCATTATGACCTTTTTCCTAAGTCAATGACAAATTCATATGTATGATCTAATAAACAAACACAAAAAAAAACGGATCAAAGGATCAAAGACCAAGAATGACATATTAATCAATAACATGTAAGGCCATCAAATCGAATAACCCTCAGACAAAAATATCATACAATACAAAACAAAACAAACAGCAACAATACAAGAATTTGAATTATCTAAAATCAAAGTGTGCAAATTTTTGAAAGCCGCAACAATACTTATTGTAACCAAATTCATTAGGGAGCAAATTCAAATTCCCAACAAACATTCACATATTTTCAAAATTTATACTAATAAGCATTTAAATGATTTATCTTAACAATTACTATCAATCTGCACAATCCATCCTTTGTGTAATATAATTTACTTATTGAAACCATCCTTTAAAAAGAATACCGATGAGACAAAATAGTGGGAAAAGTCCATAAATTCGTCATGAGAATGCAACACAATAAAAAAAAAACACAAGGATACATGTATAAACTAATTGAAAAGAAATACACTAAACAAATAAAAATAGAACAATATAGCATAGAAACCGAAACACCAGCAATTTGAACTCCAATTAAAAACTAGGAGTGACATCAGGAGCTCCGGAAGGATAAGCTTTCCCTGTCCGTTAACGACACCCGCCAAATAGCCAGTGAGTAAAAGCCGAGTGAGTGTCAAGTCAGGTGAGGTGTCAATTCCAGATGGACGTGAAATCTAACTGAAGATATCTAGTGTCATATGTGTTAAAAACTTCGTATCAGCCAATCAAGTCGTGATGACGAATGTAAAATTTTTGGAGTGATGAAATTAACAAAGACTGAACATAACCATGTTTCAGAAGTTTACGTGACAGCAAACTCGCCCTGCCAGAAATAGTAGAAACAAATGCAGAATTATGTTAAATATATGTATGTTTTTAGGACAAATGCGTTTGAAAGAGTTACTGAACATAGAAATGAAAGACCATTTCGAATATGAGAAGACGCAACAAACGATAAAAACCTGAAACGAATTCCCATACGGATCGTTACATGTAAGTATCTTAACTTTCATTTGGTGAAAAATTGAAAGTATTTAAAATTCTGTTGCTTTGGCAATCATGTAAGTTGACATGTACTGTCATACATGAAATACTGGAAATACACCTTTAAAGGGGCTTTCCACTACATCAACGTAGATATATTACTTTCGAGGTATGAATTCCAATAATATGATCGGAACATCATTATCCTCTCACTTCGTCTAGTTTTTTCAAAGGTCAAACATGTTTTAAATTTTTTTTTGACATAAGTGTAATGCTTATTTTCGCGTTCTAATTAGCAAAAGCTTCCATAGTTTTGTGCTTGTTCACTGTATTTCCGGATTGTCATATTCATGCAAGCGTATGGCAGAAATAACACAATCCACTACAAAATCTGTGTTTTGTAAATCAATAATTCTTACAAATACTTACATCTAATTCACACCATGGAAGATATATTTTCTGTGAAATGTGGTTTTCCTCATGTTCGGGACAATGGTATTTCTCTACTTTTTTCAGTTGTTGTAACGTCCACCGGTCTTTTCTGAAATCCCCGCCACATTTGAATGAAACGGTAATATTTAAATTCATCTTGTATCTAGTCTTAATTTTAGTAATAAAGTTATTTAGCTCGACTTTCAAGTCATTGTACTTCATGTCTTCTACAGAAGTATCCCCATAAACATGTACCTGTATGGCAACAATGTTTTCGGCTTCACAGACAACCAGCTGTTCACACCGAGTGTCATCCAGATAGAAAACACCGACTCCACGGTACAATTCAAACCGTTCACCATCTGTTTCTCTACTAACTTTGTACTGACGGATATACCAAGCCAGAATATGATTTAAAAATGCAGGGGGGAGAAAATCAAACTCAAAACAACACCAAGACGATTTCGTACAGGTTTTTGTTAATATTTGCTCAAACTTGGATTTATCCGACTCCATCGTGCAGGGCATGTAAAGTGTGTCTTTTATTTGAACAACTATATCAAATTTTTTCATTACTTCTATCAAATGGTTTTTTATTCCTACGAATTCAAATTCCGACTTTTTCCTCAAAAGCTCAGTTATAAGCCAATCTGTAATTTCTCCAGTTTTTTTTAATTTTTCATTCCAGTCATCTGAACCCAAGATTTCGTTTTCAATTTTATCAGACACTAAACATTTAAAAGCATCAACTAACCACTTAGGATTAAGAACAACTTGGTCTTTTAATCTGTCTTCATTGAAATATATAATGCTTCCAATATCATGAAAATATTGTAAACAATTTTCAAAGTCATCATCATCAGTTATACCAATGTCTTGGTGCCTTGCAAACTCTTTTATTGCATTTGTTTGCAAAATAGGTATATTGTTTTCCCTTAATTTTTGTAATAACTGTTCAAAGAGAATCCACTTTAATGGAAGCTCAGTACCCCACCCCTTCAAACTCATAGCAACCTCTGAAATTCGCTTTCGTATCTTCTCAAACACTTTGTCGTCATCTTCTTTATTTGAAACAAAAAATATATCTTCAATGTGATTTTTAACTTTTTTGTTTACTATTGTTTTGTACAGTTTCTCTTTAAGTTCTTGGTGCCTCCTGTTTTTTTCAGAGGTATCCTAAAAAGAATGATATTAAGTTTGATAAATCTCGTGGATAGAGTTCACCTGCAAATCCTTTGTCTGTATAAATTTAGTTTGATTTTTTACATTTTTTTAAATGGATATCACGATGAGAGACTCGATATTGCACTTTATTGTTTCCATTGCATTTTATCTTTCACACAGAAAGTCATCTCTTTATTTTGATGCACTTGATATTTGGTGTATTAAAATTCACATTGCCAGTATTCAGTTTTTGTGTTATTTTATCCTTTAAGCATTCTTGTTAATTTTTACATGGATATGTGATTTCTCTCTGTAATCCTAACTTTAACTTGCATGTATCTTTAACTGTCACTTGTAACTGCACTTTTTTTTTATGTAACAGTAGTTTACGTATGTATATAATAGACTAATATCAGAACATGTTGGATTTTTTACGGATCGGCCAGAAATATTGAAAAATCACGAAAAAACCATGCCATAGGCTTTTCTACTATGAATGACAAGGAATACTATAGTAATCAAACATTTGGATGACAGAGTACTCGAGTACAAATCCTTTACTATAATACCTGCACCAGCTTAGCGAAAGAAAAAGCAACAAAACTAAACTGTCCTGAACAATTTGACAAGAATATTTCAAAGCTCGGCAGTTCTTTGCCAACCATATTCGCTTAATTGTTTTGCTTGTAACGAGAGCAAACAGAAAATAATGTCTCTCGTACCGCCTGTTTTGTTTTAATGAAGTCAACATCAACAATAACTGCAAACAACAAATATTTTTTTATCTACCATATATGGTTATTGCGGAAGTATGCTTATCACCAAACTTGACCTAACTCAGTGCAGAAAAAAATAGAGGTAAAGCTAGGTGACATATATCAAGCTGACATGTACAACTAATTAGAACTGCCTAACATTCATGAACACAATTATTGGGAAACTTTGTTAATAAAAAAAAACTTGAATTTAGTCAGTGAAGACTGAAATTGATGTCAAAGGCAGGCTGGACACCTGTGCACACCTTGCAAGGGATAAACTGACCAAAACGTTTGAGCTATCTCTTACAGTTACTTAGAAACGGACCTTATCGCAAAACACTAGATGTGAATGACTCCACTTCAAAATGATGTCAAGTTCAGATGTCATAAATTAGACACTTGTGTAAACCTTTGAGCTATGACTTAGCTACTAAGAAACAGATCTCAACACGAAAACTGGACGTGGATCACTGGACCTTGACAATGAGGTCGAAATCAGTTGACATGTATCAGTCACCCGATGATTATAATGAGCTTGGACTTACACTTATTGAGAAACAGACTTGAATCACTCTACCGTTAAAATGAAATCAGGGCCAGACTTGCATGTAGAGCTTCGGGTGTTTTTTTTTTTGGTTTTGCAAAAATGTATTGATTCAGTCGTTAATAGTTTTATTCATAATCATGGTGTGATCATATTAAGTTTTTTATAACGCGACACTGACAACTTGCATATACATATACCTATACACCTAACCTGAGCATATTTTAGCAGGAGATATTTTTCGCGTAAATAATTTACATATAGTCAATATAGCAAGTCATTGAATTCGTTTGTGTAGGGTAAGGTTAATATTACATTTTCAGTATAATTTTTATTACATTTCTGTCAGGAAATTATTTTACGTTTTGAAGTAATCATAATAAAATTAATTGACGACAATATATTTTTTAATATGATAAAGAATTTCTGTGACATATGTCTGATAGGTACTAAGACACAGACCTACATTGTAATCAGGAAACTACGAGACAGGTTTTGTTATGTTGATCGTCAAATATATTATCAGTGGTTATTTGTACTCATGTATTACATTTCTGAAATTTTATCATACACATTTTCTGCATTTACCTTGTATTCATCTTCATGAGTAAAAACAACAATTACAGGTGGATCAAATTTTTCTGCAGTTCCTTTTTTTACTGACCAGTAACAATGGATCGTGTCAAACCAAAAATTTATGTATTCTAAAAAAATATGTATTTTTAAATAGTTTTTTTAAGTTACAATTTTTATTCATCAAATTATATTCAATTGTTCCCTTTGTGTACTTAATTTCATTAAGTTTGAATGGGCTAATTTACTGATTTCTGTTCACAGCTAGTATTAGTTTAAAAAATTATCTTTGACTTTTGCAAATTTTAATTTGCCGTGACTGGGGTTCGAACTCCCTCCTTGAAGTAAATTATGTGTCATAGTTCAAGAACAAATCAACGAAACCTCTCGGCTACCAATCCAATGATATCTAAATGTCGTTTTTACATATATCAATATGATACGGTACAATATATACATAAGGCTGTATAGTGTAAGATGGTAGCCGCAAGGTTAGGATGAGTTGAGAGTAACACTTGTAGATATAGTTCGAATCTCTGTTTCGGCGTTCCCTTTTTTTATTATAAATCTTTGTGTTATCATTGATATAATTTAGTAATAAGAAAAGCTCATTATTTTTATTTGATCATTACTGACAATTTCATCTAATTCAATAAAAAATTAGAACATTGTTATTTTGATGTTTTTGGCAAGTTCATCAGTTTCACTGCATATTTTGACAAATTTTTAAAATATAAAAAGTGTAATCGAGTGGATTTAAACTATTTTTTTTCTTTCAGTTACATTATGTTTTACTGGAAAATTATTTCGACTATGCTTTATTTCGTCAATAATTGACAAATTTCTGAATCATATGCCTTATATTGTAAGTTCATACGGTTTTGTATTAATTTTCATTTACCATTAAAATCATCAACGTAGCTATATATATATATCTAATTTAATAGTAGTATAGAGAATTCAGTTAATTTAAACTAACATATAATAGGGTCTAATTAAGAAATGAAAGGTAATTGGGAAAAGTCGTCATAACAATAGTTTAAGTAAGAGATACAATGGATAAGCGTTTATTCATGAAAAACAAACCATTCGCCCTCCAGAACCAACGCTTATCCATTGTATCTCTAATACATATTTTTACTGAATAAAACGTTATTTATTTGAAATGACGGTCAATTAATTACTACTGAAATACATACTGGCTGCATTTTCAAAATCTTCTTGCTTACGTTCAATTTTAGTGCTCTCCAAACAATCTGTAACCAGCAAAAATACTCCACAACTTGAAAGGAATGCCTGGTGTGTAGCATAAAAATCTTTTTGCCCTGCAAAATCCCACATCCAACAAGAGGCAAACATTTCATAAATTAATTTCTCGTCACTCTGTTTCAGCACTGAATCTAAAAAGGAAGTAGCTATTTTATCGATCTCAGATTTATCTATTTCTTTATATGGACTCGCTGTCAATTCTTTTTCAAATGTTCTTTTATTTTGAATATTGTTTCCTTCCTCTGTTTTGTCTAGTTGTAGGTTTATTAACTGTATTGACCCTTTCCTGACATTCTCGGGAATTTCTATCAATATTTTTTCTTCGGTTGATTCGTAGATTTTGGGAGTAGTTTCCTGGTTAATATTTTCAGCTGAAATAGACATGTCTTCGGTTTTTATTTGAATTTCATCTTGCTTTTCAATGTGCGTTTCATCCATCCCCAATTGCACGTCGTCTTGATGATCTGCAGGTGCATTGATTTGTTTTTCTTTTGCAAATGTCCGTCGGATTAACCGTGACAGGTTATCATTGGAATCTGAAAAAGACATACAAATGACTAAAGATATGAGTAAAAATTATTGCAGGCAGTTTTACTTAATCTACGAATTGGAAATTATCTTAGAATGCATATCAAGTAAAATATTCGTTATATTCTTCAAGTTCTGTTATTAATCACCTTTTAGATTTTCATATTTATAACATTTGACTTATTTTTGATATCAATTTAATGCATAACATGTGCACATTTAGTTGATTTACCACTAATCGGTTGTGCTCAAGGCCTTAAAAAATAACAATCCAAAGATACTAATATTAGATATATAGTAAATTTATACTATGCTGTATACGACGCATTTCAAGGAGTTACCTATCAGCAGCAGCATTAAAACCGAAACATTTGGAAGACCAAACACCAAACTTATATTAAACAAGAAGTACTCAACCAAAAATACCTTAAAAGTTGACAACCAAAAATAATAAAAACAAAAGTTCAAAAATACCAAACTGACCAAAAAGGTACAGGCAAAACCCGAGCTACATGTATGCACTCGGGAGATACTCCTTAGTTTTCACAAAATTTAACTTTTTTGCAACAGTAAGGAACAAGTTGCGATTTGGGCCATATTTTCGGGCCACACTAATTTTCCATTTAATATGTGAACAGTTATAATGTAGTATATAGCTTTGGCTTACAAAATATGATAAAAGAAAATCTACATATTACTTCCGGTCACTGAATGACCCGTTGAATATGGTTACCTATTTCTTTGTCTAAGTACAAAATAACCGTAAATGATGCATAAATTAACGATAAAGCTATCGATAATCGGTATAGTGTAAATTATCATAATATCGTAATATACAAAATTGATGTAAAACTTGAAAGAATAAAAATACCTCCAATAAAATCTCAAAATTCTCAAATGGAAATTGTAATATGTTATAATTGAAAATGTATAATTCCATTTCAATTTGCATATGATAAAATACAAAAATTTCATTGGTCGGAAGTGCAAAATCATAAAAGTTTATACATCGATAAACCCGTATTTGGCAAGTATATTCATCCGCTTTCTTGATTATTTAAAGTTTCAAATGAGAAATTAAATGTGAAGAATGCTGTAAAAGAATAGATTTTAAGGATGATACTGACAATAATAGTTACAATTTAATGAGAAATGGTTTAAGAATTGATGAAAATTGCGTTTTCAAAAATTCCGCGAAAATTTGCTGCACGGACGTCACAGTCAAGATTGCAACGTCATATATTGAAGAAGGCAAGTTGGATTCTTCAAACGGAAAAAAATCGGACATTGCGTGGATTCTGTACGCTTCAGAGTATGTTAAAATCTATCAAAACGTAAGTTTCCTTGTTTTTTTTCGATTTGTAAATGACTTTGTTGATTTTTTTATTCAATTGCTCAGCTGCCAAAAATAGTACCAGATTCAAGATAGATGTCGCCTCAAAAGGGCAATTTTTTTATTTCGGTTAGGAACAACTTTTCGATGGTTGAAATGGAATTATAAGGATTAAATACGATTTTGTATGAGTTTATCGATGTGTAAACTCGGCCTTTTCACTCACAAACTCAACATAAAGTCCTTCGGACTTTTTTAGTTTGTGAGTGAGTCGGTCGAGTTAACATATCGATAAACTCATACAAAATCGTATTTAATCCTATAATGAACTAAAATTCGCTGTAGTACATATATTATGACAGTTTGTTGTAGTTAAAGACAAATCCCTCTATTGGTTTTTGCGCATATAGCAGCGCAACGGTATGATGCCGTCAGCGGCTTATGACGTCGCGATTTCCGCGAACGTCTAACTTTTCAGACGAATTATTAGTCGTTGATCAATGGAAATAGAAAGACGACTCGAATCAATTGAAGCTTATGTTGTTTCACGGATTTTCCTCAAAATAGGCTAGTTTTAAAGATGAAAATCTCAGAATCAATTTGAAACTATGCACAATGAGAGTCGCGAAACTTTGTCGATTCGATTTTTCCATTGAAAAAAACCAACACATTTCTTACACCGAAAATCGGCAAGAAAAACTATCTAATGTTATTTTCATTACCTTTCTCGACAAAAGATCAATATTTACAGGATTATATCTACGAGCCATTGAATTTTGAACAGTTCAGACGACAATCTGTTGAGCAATACACAAAATGAGACGAGATATTACAAAAAACCCGTCCTCCTAAAAAAAAAAGAAAAATGGCCGCCATTTTTACTTCGTCGACAAATTCTATGATTAGATATTTTCCTACGATGGGACTTCCGGTTACCCAACTGTATATCTTCATTTAGCATTTTTACAATTTCGAATATATATTCCGTGCATTTTTATGTTAATTTGAGCTGTCTATTGTATTTTACATGTTTTCCTCAATAAATTTTCTGAGCCGTGAATTTATGAATGGCAACATCTAATGGGAAATCCAATTATGATGTAACGTCATTCAACGTTTTTCTAAGAGAAGATAACTCTAATCTTTATAACAATTATTGAAAAATTGATAAAAAGTAGTTTTTCGTTCTTAAAAGGCCGGTGACATATCTTTTTTAAAAGCTTATTCGTTAAAGAGTGTTATTTTCTTCTTCCATGTTATTTTCTTCTTCCATGCCAACTTTTAGAAAATTCTGAACGTCAGAATGTTTTATATATCATTTTGTACAAAAAAAGGATACAACTATTTTATTGGTGCGGAATTAAATTATATAATATTTTCCCAATAAGAGCAAAGAAAATTATCAAATCAAAAACAGAATCTTGAAATATAAATAAAAATCTGAAATTTCTGGTACCAAAATGTAAAATGTCTGTCGTGTTTCAAAAGGATAGCACTCCTTTGAAAATGACACGTTATTCTTAATGATTTCTTACAACGAGACAAAATCGAGATGGAATAACATGAGAACTAGTACGGTGACCTCATTTTTTGAAAACCTCATTTTGATCAGTATTACTTGAAATACCTTAGGGTTGATTTTAAAGGAATTCCTAACGTCAGAAGTGAATAGAGGGATTTGTCTTTAAGTTATTGGTTTACAGAAAAATTATAATTTTAAATACTAAAAATATGTGATATCATATAAACATATCATACATTTTTTGTGATATACATTTAGTATGAGATAAACCATGTTATTAAAAATAACGAAATTGCTAAAATCATTATAAAATGATGTTAAACATCCTAGGTTAAAAATAGCACATGTCATGCATGTATTAAAATGTTAAAAACATGTTAAAAAGGTTCCGCTTGGTAATTGTTCCTAACGTTCTTTATCAGAATCCCCATCATCATCAGCAGCATAAAACACGTGTTCAAAGTGGGGACTGGTTGGCATAACACTGAAAGCACATGGGGCCGTTTTCTTCATATCAAAGTGCATGTCGTAACATATTTGTGTACGTGTTATTACATGCACATAGCAAAAATTTTCAACATTTACATTACAACTAAGGCAATTATATATAGCTTCTTACATTGTTACGAGTAGTTCGAAATTGCTCTGATGTCTGACGTCCTTTTTTGTGACATGCTGGGGCAGTCAGAGCGCACTCCGTATAGAAATGAAAACACGGAAATTGCCGACCCAGACTTTTCATAAAAAAGGCCGACATAGGTCAGAGCAATCTCAGACTATGTTACGAGTGGATTATCCTATTTCTCCAATCGAGATAGTTAAATTACAGATTTTAAGCGAGTTCTAACTATTGAGTTCAGAGAAATCCGATAATCCACGAGACATAATCGTTCCCATACAATTGGTCAAATTAAAGGTGGAAAAGCGGCCATTATAGTTAGATTTCTCTTTTACCGAAAACGACAGATAGTCTACGCCAACAAGAAAATGTTACCTAACCATCCTGATTTATTTATCTTTGAGAACCTAACTCGCCAATGTTTTCGTACTGTACTCAAACTTAACAAATATCCGATTGCGTGGTGAAATATACTCATATTGGACGCAAGATGGTAGAATGACCGTAAAACTGAACGAGAACTCTCCAGTCCTTTTTCCATAATTCTTCAAAACCTTGCATAAACCTTGCACAAACGGATCTTGATTTTTGAGTTCTTTTTTCAAACTAATGTTTTCTGCCTCGCCGGCCTTCAGGCGTCTTTCCAATCTCACTACGTAGTCTGCCATTCTGTTCATATGTGCTCTAAAATCTGACCACTCATCTGTCAATGACTTACAATAATCACATCCTCACTAAAACTACCCTGATTTTGGTGTAAACAAAGTGGCTGATCCCCATCTTTACGAGACAATGCGTCCGAATTTTGGTGTTTAACCCCTGGCCTGTGTTGAATCTCAAAATTATATTGAGAAAGACTTTCCAACCACCTTGCGACCTGACCCTGGGGATCTTTGAACCCGAATAACCACTTAAGGGACCCATGGTCAGTACGTAAAAGGAACTTCTGACCAGACAGATAATGGCGGTACTGATGTATAAATGTTACAACAGCCAATAATTCACGACGGGTAACACTATATCTTTGTTGATGCTTATCAAGTTTTTTGGACCCATAAGCTATAACGTTTTCCTTATTATGGTGGACCTGTGACAAAACCGCACCGATGCCAACATTTGAAGCATCCGTATCAAGAATGAACTGTCTATTAGGTATAGGATGAGACAATATCGGAGCTTCAATAAGGGCTAATTTTAACTTCTCAAATGCTGACTGACACTCTGCATTCCAATCAAAAGTGACATCCTTTTGAGTTAACTTACTTAATGCTACCTCACTGAATTTAAAGGACAAATTGCCTATAGTAATTGCATAATCCTAAAAACCTCTGAAGATCTTTGACATTACTTGGAACAACCCAGTTTTTAACTGATTAAATAACCTTTGGATTAGGATAAACTCCGTCTTTTGAGACAACATGGCCTAAATATAATATTTCATCCTTCAAAAAATCACACTTAGATGGTTTTAATTTTAACCCTGAATTTTCCAATCTACCAAGAACTTCATCTAATCTCTGGAAATGTTCATCTAAATTTGAACTAAAAATGATGATGTCATCTAAATATATCAAAAGTGTCGTCCACTGCAAACCATGAAAAATTAACTCCATGCACCGCTGGAATGTACTAGGGGCATTACAGAGACCAAATGGCATTTTCACATATTCATACAAGCCATATTTTGCAATAAAAGCTGTTTTAGAATCATCCCAGACTTTTTGAGCTGCCAGTACCCAGATTGGAGATCACAGACGGAAAATATACTTGCAGTTGCCAAACAATCGAGACACATGGAAATTTTAGGTAAAGGGTAATCATCTTTGGCTGTAACCTTATTCAATTTAAGATAGTCCACACACCATCTTACCGAACCATCCTTTTTTCTAACAAGAATCACCTCAGAAGCTCATGCAGATTTAGAGGGTCTTATAACACCTTGTTCCAATTGATCTTTTAAATACTTTTCTTACTCCCCTTCAAATTTTTGAGGTGTGCGCCTTAATGGTTGTCTTACAGGAGCTGCACCTGCTGTTTCAATTTTGTGTTCTAGCAAAGAACATGTACCTAAATCTGTTTTACTCAAAGCAAAAGCATTTTATTCTTTAAAAGAACCTCTGCTAACTTCTTTTTATCAGTGGTATTTGTAAGTTTTTTATAACTGTTTTCATATAACTGGAGGGGGCCTCGGTGGACGAGTGGTCTAGGTAGTTCGTCATGACTACTACTGATCACTAGCCTGTCAACGCTGGGGTTGTGAGTTCGAATCTCACCTGTGGCGGGGTGTGTTCGACTCCGATCTTAATTGACAAGGATTGCCAATTCTCCTACCGAAGGTCGGTGGTTCTCTCCGGGTACTCAGGCTTCCTCTATCAATAAAAATTGGCCGCCGCGAAATGGCCAAAATGTGCTGAAAACGGCGTTAAACCCCAACCAAACAAACAAACAAACATATAACTGGAATAACGGCCTCCACTCCAAGTAAACATTTAGATTTCAAATTATCCTTATTTTCAAAACTTGATACACTATAACATTTCCAGTCCTCAGGAATAATAGAGGTATCAATAGAATCAACCTGACTAACGCCACAATCATTATATAACTTAACATGGAAAATGAACAGATCCCTATCTTCCTAGGCAAAAATTTTAAACTCTACCACAGGATGAATTTCTCCCAAAACATAATTCTTCCTTACTTTCACAGGTAAATTATTAAGATTCACTAACCTAAAAGGAATGCCGTCTTTGAAAGGATCAACTACACACCTTCCTATTAAACTTTTCCTATCATCCTCTACCACATGTTCAATACTATCATATCTAGTTGTTATCAATTCAGAATTTACTGACTTTCCTTCAACAATAATTTCAGAATTAGAAGGGATAGTAACTGTCTGGTTTGACAAAACTCTAGCTATTTTATCAGCTCTGCGCTGTACATCACAATCAATCAAACAACCTTGAATTTCCAAACCTCTTCTTGTATTGATGGTAACATCTTTCCCGTCAATGATATCACACCCAAGCAACAAGTCATCTCCAATATGAACTACGTAAATAGACCACAAAAATTCTAACGGTCCTAAAACAACAGAAACGTCCGCTACACCTAGAGTACTCATAGGTTTACCAGCCTCTGCAACTACCCAATTACGCTTAGTTGGCTTCAACGGTGGGCGCTTACCTTCTGGTATAGACGAAAATAACCTTTCACTCATCACGGTGACCTCAGCCCCTGTATCCACAACAGCATTGTTAATACTGAGAGGAGCCCTCAAAGTCACATAACTGACCCTATCAATGACAATATCAACATCTGCCATATCCAAATAAGAGTCTGAAATTTCAACATTGCTACAACTTTCCACAACCTCAATTTCACCAGAGTCTTCTTCACAATTTTTTCATTTTCTCCTCTATTAAAACAGGTTTAATGACTTCAAATTTCTCATTTTCAACACAATTTATAGTATCTACACAATCAACAGTATTCAACAAGTGTTGGGCTAAGTCTTGCCCGTTAGACTTAGCCCGTTCTAGTTTAACTGTACATTTTCCTCTTGAGTTTTATTGTTTCCCTTTATACCAGTACCCCTGGAGTAATTACTATTCTGATTTTGACCTCCCTGGTTCTGACCTTTTAAAGGACAATACCTGCTTATATGACCTTTCTGTTGACAAGAATGACATATTAAATATTTGTATCCTGATTTGAAAGTATTTGCAGGTTTCTGATTTTCTACTAAACTTTTACCCAACAAAGTTTTATTCAAATTTTCACAGAATGTACTCATCTCTTGCCTAAAATCATTTCGAATTTCTTTGGCAAATACACCTAATCTGTTCTCTAATCTTTCTTCAGTTACAAACCTAGGCCAACCACCATTAATTTTCCTTATTTCTGGAGCTTCATAGTCATCTTCTTGTTCATGTTCTGTCTGCCTAATATTTACGTTTTTCTTACTTCAATTTTTGCTGCATTCGTGCCATGTTATCAGTCTAATAGTCTCATCAACTGACTTTGGACACTTGGTACGTACCTCATATGCCAAATTTTGGTCTGATATCCCTTTGAGTATATTCTCAATAGTCAAAGTGTTCAATAATTTCGGTGGATTTATATCAGGATATGCATTAAAAACTAAATCTGAAACCCTTGATGCATACTCTGACAAATTCTCCTTATACTGTTTCTTTACCCGATTCAAATGTTCTCTATGCTGTTCAGGCAGGAGATGATTCCCATACCGCCTATCTAATGCCTCATATATTTGCGAAATATTACCCTGCACCTTAACTGAAAGTTTTGTAACATAAGGTAAAGCATCGTTTTTCAAACAGCACATCAATTGTTCAATTTGCTTATTGTTATCCCAGTTAAACTTCCTTACTCCAATTTGAAATACACTCCAAAAACTTAGAAAATCCCCCTTTTTATTGTAATACGCTAACCTAAACTTACGTTCATCAGGGTGACTACTACTACCAGTACCTGTATTGCTATAAGGCAACCTTGCCGTGCTAGGGCTATAAATCATAGGATCTCCAGAACAATCAGAATAACTATTATCTACTGTATAACCATGATTGTACTCATAATAGCTTGCCTAATTTTGAAAACCTTGTCTAACCGGTTCCTTGTATGGATTAGTTTCAGTTTGTCTCCTCAGTTCAGTTCGGAGCATATCAATTTCTCTGTTTATCCATAATCTCACTTTGCGGTTTTAGATTGACCATTTTATAATCAGATAACTCATTTTGTGATTTTGACAATTCACATTTAGCATCTGCTAAGTCCTTAGTAACAGAATACAATTCATCATTTTTGTATGTAAATGAACATTTCAAATCTTTTAATTCATTTGTGCTTAAATGTAGCTCTTGTGCATAACAATCTAATTTTCTAGACAGTCTTCTATTTTACTCCCTCAAAGTTTCAAGCTCAGTATTTGAATGTGTACCTGGAGTTTTACCTGTATTCAGTGCACTTTCACTATGACATCTGTTTTGTAACTTTCCTGTACCTGTATTAACGTACTTTCTTACATTTATATTTACCATTCCTTCAGCCTCAGCTTCCGAATGATTAAAATCCTGACAGACTTCTCTACTACTATATGTTCCAGAAAAATGAGCCTGCTCAGTGATATCCTCTGTACCTACCTTTATAAGATTTGCTTGTGAAGTACCAAAATTATTCCCCCTAGAACAAGGAATTGGACCAGGGCGAATATTATTTTCTGTTGCAATGAACAAATTTATTGTTCATATATCCAAGTCCAAAAAAAAAAAAAATCTTCAAATCACAATACTAACCTGCAGACTTCACTGCTTGGTAAGAGTTTATTACTTAAATTTTATCCGTCAATACTTTGTGGGTCTAACTACTATTAATATAACAGAAACCTGTAGAATTCACTACTATGTAGGCTTCATAAAAATTAAAACAAACCTGTAGACTCACTACTATGTAGGTTTCCTAAAATTAACACAAACCTGTAGACTTCACTACTATGTAGGTTTCATAAAAACTACCAAGAAACCTGTAGATTTCACTACTGTGTAGGATTCATTTAAATTATCAAGAAACCTGTAGATTTCATTACTGTGTAGGTTGCATAGAAACAAAAAAAAATTCATGCAAAAATATCAGCTGTTTTTCCAAAATTTAAACCCAAATATCCTTATCCAGAAAGATAAAATTTGGAAAAATAAAAATAGTAAAAATCTAAAGCATAAGTATGCACCGCTGCCACCATTATTGTGGAAATTTGCCTAGTCCTAACGGTTTGACTGTTTCAATGGCTTTCCACAAGTAAGAGAATATACAAATATATGATTCATTCATTAACAGACAACTTCATAAAATCAACAATGCGCAATTTAACAAATACAGCTGTAATAAAATAGTTAATTAAAAAAAAAAAAAAAAAAAAAATAGATGTAAATGAATTATTTCAGACATACTTATTACCAATTGATTTTGAATTACTACAAACAGATGTATAATTGTTCACTGGGTCCTTTATAAAAAAAACTTCTCTACCATTTTGCATAACATTAAGAAGATACTAAAAGTACTGAAACTAAAATTCACAAATTAAAGGATACTCAAAATTCAGGTATAATTGTAGAGTGGGAATCTCGATGTTTTCAAATATATAAAGACCCTAGGTACCCCTCATACACCAATGAATGTGCGTCTTGTTATAAGGAGAAACAAAATACGTTTATAGTTGAGATCTCAACCATTTAATAGTTATTTCATGTTTAGGGGTTTGAGAGGGTTGATAAATATGACAGCTGACCGTCAATTTGGACTTTTACAATACATACCCATAGTCATCTTAATTTTTTTTACATCAAAACACAACAGTTTTAGTACAATTGGAAAATCGTCCAAAAATAGAATTTGTTCGTTCCGTCCTCATTTTTGACCCCACAATTTTGGCACAACATCGACCTGGCGTATGCATGTTAAGAATAGGAAAACATAATAATGCGTCATACTTTCGGCATCGTTATTTTATTTTCCTTTCAAAAAATTATCTTTCCTGTTCCTTCAAATAGCAATTTTAATATCAAAGTCGAAAACGTCAGCAATCTCTAATCGACCCGCCATACTGTTGACAAATTCGCAACACGTGACCAAAAGTTTTTGAGCATCTCACAAATCATTTTTACTACACGTGTTCAACGTTTGTTGACATTCGACTTGTTAGAATATATATAACCATAACCTTTTAATATCTAATGAGAGGATTCGTTTTCTAAAAAAATCATTTCATTTAAATATTCAAATTTATTCCTCTGACATGTCTGAGAAACGTGAATACACAAGTCCATTCCGAACTTGTTTCGTATTTATTTTCGCAACATAACTTCCAGGTAGAAAACAAATCAATAAAATATATTTTAAAATCGTTCTAATTACAACTATTTTTAATACAGTAAATGTCGCCAGCCGGTAACAATATTATGGACAATCTTGGTTGTAAATTAAATTGAATTTCCATCGCTTTTGCACTTCTGTATTTTTTCATATTAATACGCTGAAGTTTGCTTGACTCAAAACAGTTTTCTCCAGCACCCATTTGTTATTCGATAGAGTTATCTTTCTAAATATCTTATTTTTCAGTGAATAACTGCATGCAACCCTATGCATTGTACCTTGATTTAAAATTGTATTGAGTTCATAAGAACTATTTGCAGATTGGAGGTACTTTGTCTCAACAGATCGTCGTGTCAACAATACTCCAGCACGGCTAGTTTTTATCAAAACTACCAGTGCTGGACTAAAAACCAGAAAACCAACCCGTAACGAATTCTAAGTTAAACTATTTAGATATGAACAAAATTAGATGCAGCAAAATTTCCCGGGCTCTAAAAATAGTCTGACCTGGATTTAAGTAAATAAGTCGCGAATTTCATCACTCTGTGATTTCACACTAAAATACAGGTTACATAAATTAAATTCCCAGTTAACTATAAATAGTTTCAACAAAAATATAGCCGACGTTTCACAAAAAGGTCAGGAGATCAAGTCTCTGGGGAAAATCCAAACAGCCTTACAAAAAGATGTTTTCAAAAGCGTCAAGGACAACGTGACGTGATGTTCACCCAAATATTTCCGCGGAATAAATACTAAGAACGATAATTCAAACATTAAAGGTCGAGATCTAGATTGCCGCACTTTTCTTAAACTACGGGAAATAAAACATTTTATCCCTTGCATAGTAAGTTTGGACAATATAAGCAAATAGTCTTTCAACAGACTTAAAACAAAGCTTGTCAAATATATTAAATTCCCGAAAATACTACGAAGCAATGAAATTTACACAACAGCGGCCATGACGTATCGCGGGATGCTATATATAATTCCAAGATCTTATCAAATACAGCAGTAGGGGCAAATGATTGGAGGAAGATGAATTGGCATTAGTAAAATACCATCGAATATTGACTCTATCTTTAAAAGATGAATAACTAACCTCAAATAGCTTCACCTTCAACATTATCAAAATACACGTGTAGTTTGTTGTTGTTGTCAAAAATAGCAGACGATTATTACGTCACCTGTGCTTAGTTTAAACATATTTATTCATGTAGTCACAAGCAAATACATAATAACAAATATACATACATGACAAAATAGTAGGATTCGGAAACAAGACAGGCTTATGTTAAATTCCGTATCCTTATGAATATACTTGCAATTTATACAAAATCATAGGCTACGTGGAAGTGCTTAGCGTAATATAAGTGTCAAATTAAGATGAGTAAATAAATTTGGTTAAAAATAGGAAGGATCCACAATGTTAAAGGTATACAAATGTGTATTTTGATGATGAAATACAAAAGAAATAATAAATTAATTAATCATGTTAATTAAAAAAAACTTTGATGAAGAGAAAAGAAATGTATAATTGTTAATTAAATGACTAAGAATTTACAAATCTTTTACTGTTAATAATAAATTTCTGAACGTTTAAGAAAATATGTGTATTTTGTTCTAGGTTTAGACTCTCTGACCCATACAGCAGTAATTCAGTATTGATTCGAATATTATCGTACAAAATTGTGAAAATTGTTTCGTTCCGCAACGACCTATAGATAGGACAATACATTAAAAAATGGTAAGTTGACTCGACATGACCACATGCACAGTTGGGTGAAACAACCAAGTTACGATTATACCAATTCTCGTCCCTACATATACTAATTTGGAACACTTCACACGATGACCTCGAATTCTATTTTTGAAGATGTCGGTAGAATTTGAACTGCGTATGTTCTGACGAAGTTTGTTCCACTGTTTAACAGAAGCTGGCAAGAAATAGTCGGAATATAGGTTTGTCCTCGTGCGAATTTCTGAAAGATTTTGATTTTGACGAGTAAAATGTCTATGCGAAGAAGCACCGGTGCTTGAGTATGCCACGGAGAACTGGTAAACCGAATGGGTCGAAAACACAAGATGGGTCGAAAATAAGACATGGGGCGAGCGATGCAAATATATCAAACATGTAATCAGACATCAGTAAATTTTCGTTAGGTATAAAAAATGTTTCTTAATATAAGGACAAACAATATATATGTACCAGGTAAAGTCACATATATATAGATGTATCACATCAAAAAGTATAAGTTCTACAGTACCTTGTCCTTAAACTCATGACCACCCCATCAAAATGTTTAGGCTTGATATATGTAACACGGAGAAGACAATTCTAAGTTTATTAACTCGTGTCTGATCCAATCGTCTTTTGTTTTGACAATAACATAAGTTTAAAGTAAAATAAAGTACATAATGTAAGACGCTGTTTCTCTAATTTTCAAAACGCTTTAAAAACTGGTAAACGTGATCATATTCTCTCAACGTCTTCCCGTCACTATGGTCACCAGTATGTATTCATGCGAATCTTGTATTGAAAAATACCCGACACTTTACAAGTATTTAGCAATCATAATAAATATAAATTTTTACTAAATATAATTTAATAACATTATTGTTAAATATGGTAGATTATTTCCATATGTCAGTTGAACGGAAAGGATTGGAAGATATCTAGTCTCATACGTGAGATATCGCCCAATCAATACGAGATGACGACCGTAAAACTTTGGAGTGATGAAATTAATAGAGACTGAACATAACCTTGTCTTAGAAAGAGGATTACTGCTGTCACAAAAGCTTCTTAACCAGGGTTTTATCAGGGATAAGTTGATGTCATCCCTTAGGAAATTTTACGGTCTCATCACGAATTGATTGACCATTACAGTGTTCCAATATCTAAGATGATGTTGGACCTGTTCCCACTGTCGTAACCTTTCATATGCCTCCACCGATTTGTGACTTCCTCCGGATTGACTTTGTTGAACTTCACGACGGGTGCCGTATAACGAGCAGGAACTGCTTACCCTTCCGGAGCACCTGGGTTCACTCCTGGTTTTTATAGGAGTTCGTGTTGTTCATTATTCTATAGTTTTCAGTGTTTATTTGTTGTGGTTGTTCATTTATCTTCCCGGGTTTGTCTGTCCAATGGATTGCGTTTTTTTTTTATTGCTCCTTACGTATATTTGTCGTTTTAGAAGTTTATGTGACAACTTTCAACCATATAGCTTAAGTATTTTGATGTGTGGAAGAAAGAAAAGTTAACTGTTAAAAATAAATTCAAATAATTTGGTTTCTTTGACAACTTTAATGGGAGAATTATAAAGTTTTAGTTCGGGATCTAAATGCAATTTTCGTTTGTTACAAAATTGCATACAGACTGTTTTTGAATTGGAAATTTTAAAGTCATTTTCCGTAGTTTATTTTTCATTTTTTTTAAAGCTATGTTGTTCATAATTTTACCTCGATAAAATTTAAGAAAATCATCTACATAACGAGAACCTTCAACAATGTTTTGTAACGTTTTATCCAGACTATTTATTTTAATGCTAAAACAGAGGATACTCCCTTGAAGGATCTTGAAGGACATCCATCCAGTGTAAGACATGGTAGTATTAACCTTAACGACCTTGAACTGTCTGTCTAACAAACAATTATCAATAATGGTAGGTAATCTACCTTTCAACCCCATATCATTTAGGTCTTTTAAAACTCCAAATTTCCATATGGTGTCGTATGCATTTTAATGATCGAAAAACACAGCAACCGCGTGTTCACCCTTAGCAAACCACTTACGTATAAAAGACTCGAAGCGAACAAGATGATCTAACATGTTTTGCCCTGTCTGAACCCACACTGTATATTAGACAGGAGGTCATTGGTCTCTAGGTATCCAAGAAGGCGGTCGATTTTTTTGCAGACGTAACTTGTGATAGCAACTGGCATATAGTTTGATGGTTCAGTATAATCTTTCCTAGTTTTTGGAACACGGATAAATGTGGCCAGCTTTCAAACAGTTTCCAAAACATTATTTAGTATATCGAAGGGTGTTTGTAAAGATATACCAGGAAGATGTTTAGATATTTTATAATTAAAATCATCACGGCTTAATTCTCTTTAACTTGGACAAATTTCAGATATAATTCTTGTGTCTGAATAAACTTCGTTTGAATTAAAATGACAAGCCCAACACAATAGTATCATTTCGACGCTGTCAATTAACAATAGTTCAGACAAGTTCTGTTCAGAAAGATTATGCTGTTTATCTCCCACTTAGGATTGACCGGTCTTGACTGACTGCAATTCCACGTCGCTTTATTAACTCTTGCTATCGTTTGTTTGATAATTGTGTGATGCAGAAAATAATTTTTTATTAACAATGAGCAAGACCGGAATAGCCGTTTAAAATAGTAAATAAAAAACTGGAAGTAGAAAGTGACATGTATTTCTTATTTCTATTATATCGGACATTGTGTTCATTGCAAATTTAACTAAAAAGCTACTGTCGGAACCTGAACAGCGATCCATCTAAACATTTTCTATGAAAATACTGTAAAGAAAGAGAAATTAGGTCAAAAGCTTAAATTCAACAGTTTCCAAATTCTATCCATACAGTCCCAAAATTTTAAAGTAAAAATTTTAAAACCCAAATGCGGGTGTAATTATGACAATATTATATAGAAATTATGTTCATTAATTTCAAAATAAAACAGAATTTATATTATAGTCTCAAGCATAAATTCACAATTTTAAAAATTCCACCCATGTGAGCGTCAAGTTTGGAAAATTGAACTTCTTAAACCTAGCTTATTGCACATCAAATATGGTGCATGACAGTACTGTAAATAAATAAAAGGCATAAACTGAAAAAAAAATGGAAGAGGAGTTAAAGAACCAAGCTTAAATTGGCATTTTTGAAATTTGACCCGTGTGGGCCTAAAGTTTAGAAAATTAACATTATACAGTACTTTTTGTGCGTTTGCATAAGGCGCATGACATACCTTTCAAAAAATAAAACGCACAAATTGAAAAATGAAATGGGAGTTTACATCACAAGCTTAAATTCACAATTTTCGAAATTCGACCTTATGTTTTGAAAACCCTTAAAACTCTTCTTCCGTATCTACAGGTTGCATGAAACCATCCTACATAGAAATTAAATTTATAAACTCAAAAGTGAAGGGGGGGGGGGGGTGATTTCACAAGAAAGTGTGAAGGACGCAGACAATCGCAATATCCCTGAACTTTCTTTGGAAGTGCGGGGATAATAACAATTTCTGGAGATCTATACAATTTCCCTTAAATTCTTACCATCTGAAGAAGTCCACTTTCCGTCTTCTACGTTAATTCTACAAGTTCGTATGTCTATACCATCTGTACTTTTTACATTCTTTATATCGGACCAAGATGCCCAAAGTAATCGTCTCATCAGACTAGTTTTTCCAACTCCGTATTTTCCAACCAAAAAAATCCTAACAAAGTGGTTCATTCCTCGTTCACCTTTCAATATTGCATCATGGATAAACTTTTTTCGCTCTGCTATCTTCTCTTGTTTTCTTCTCTGTGCTACAAATAAAGGCCATGTCCCAGTTTACCTAAACATTTCTGTTTCTTTTCAAAATTTCCAACCTTAATTTATCCTAATTTATGAAACTTCTACATTATCTTTCCTCAAATCCTTGTATTTATCCGTAAATATAGATAACACTGTTGAACATATTCTTATAACCAACAATATGGATAACAGCAAAGGTCAGCAATGACCAATCAGTCAACGCTACAAAACAGACAGAATTCCACACAAAATAATACAAAATATCACAAAACACAAACATAAACATAACAGAGAGTCTAATTCGGTACAGACACTCAACAGTGGCGGGGTTAAACCGTTTTTATGGTACAAAAACCCTCCCCTTATCTATCCTTACACTCCGGTGTATAAAAAATACTATAAAAGCCAATAATGTATGATTAGCAACACTCGCCGTGATATTGGCTGCAATATCGCCAGCTCGGCGTTAAAAAATATTCAATCAATCAATGATTAGCAACAAGGTGACCTTTTGCTAGGACTGAAAAATTTTATTGGGCATTACATGATTTAGATGGTCAGAATGTGATCGTTTTACATTGTAACTAATACTAGCTATGGCTCTCATAGCTGCAGGTCGGATACTGTCGCCCTATTACAGGAAAATGTCGGAAATAACACTCCCTTAAAGGGTTGAATGCTATCTCGTCATAAAGTTCAACAGAAACTTAACGAGAACCCAGTATAAATTTCAAGTCTTCAAATCATAAAGAAAAAGAGCATTTTTTACAGATTTAAATAAAAAATTTCATATTTGCGGCCTTTACTGTGAAACATCTTAAGCAACTAGTTTCTTTGGGTAATTGGCTAGACTTTTGTATTTATTCACGATATTACAATAGACACTAGGATGTGAAAACCTGTTCATGATAAGTGCTTTTCTGGAAGCCGGGTATTGAGCTAAAAGATGTTTATATCTAGTATAAAACTTAAAAAAAAACATTTAGCAGCTTGTAAACATGAGGTAACAGTTTGTACGAAGACATATCACCCAACTATGATACTCCGAGGCAACCAGTCGATTATTTGCTCTTTACTCCTAGATGCCGCATGCTTGGCGCAGAAGCAGCAAATACCAATGTTAATGCCTTTTATTTGACCCGGCCGTGGATCGAACCTGCGAACTTCCGCACTCGAGGCGAGCAAGCTACTATGAGAACACCGAAGCGATACCCTGTAATAGACGTTTTTTAATAATCGTATGGTTTCGCTAGTTGAAATCGTCTAATTTTGAGCAAGTTCGTGCTAAACTTGCAAGCTGTGATATTTTCACCCCATATGATGGTCCACAGGCACGTCTCCGTCAAGAAAGGGGAAGATAGTAATAGGAAAATTAAATTTGTCCGTTTTATCATAAATTGAAGCATGTATCTCTCCATTTTCGATTTTTATAGTAAGATCTAACTAGAGGCTCCCAGGATGCTGTATCGCTCACCTGATAGTACATTGCCTGTTACATACAGCGACCAGTTCCCACAGGGTTAAATATTAAAGTACAGAAAAGTCTGTGGCAATGACAATGTAAACTATAGCACTTCTTGTGGTGTACAGCAGATTGCCTTGGGGAATTGTAAATCCTATGTTATACTAAGTTGGGCTGTGACAGTCATCTTGGTCAAAGAGTACCACCTAATGTGCATTTAACCACAGTTTGGTTCTAAATGAGAAAGTAATTTCAGACAAGAAGATTTTTATGTAAATTTCCCAAAGGGTCCTATAAGGGGACCATTGGCCACACTTTTGCAAGAGGGCCATTTAATGACCATTCCACCACAGTTTAGTTCTGATTCAGCAAGCATTTTTAGACAAGATGATTTTTATATGAATTTCCCTAAAGAACATTAAGTTCGGCTGTGACGCCCATCTTGGTCGCAGGTCGGGACCATCGGACATTTTCGAAAGGCAATCATCTTATGACCATTAAAAGAGGACCACCTTGTGACCATTCCATCACAGTTTGCTTCTAACTGGGCAAGAAGTTTCAGACCAGAAGATTTTTATGTGAATTTTCCATAGGGTCCTATGTTAAACAAAGTTCCACTGTGGCAGACACCTTGGTCACAGGTCGGGACCAGCGGACACATATTTGGAAGGGGACTACCAAAGGATCAATTCAGCAAAGTCTGGCTGAGATTGGCTTAGTAGCTTCAGGGGAGAAGATTTTTAAAATTTTGACCCCCCTTTTTCTATTTTTAGCTTGGTCGCCATCTTGGTCAAAGGTTGGAGACACATGACTTAATTTTGGAAGGGGACCTCCCCAGGGACCATTCCACTAAAGTTTGGTCCCATTTGGCCCAGTGGTTTCTGAGAAGATTTAAATGTGGACTGTGGAAGACGGGCGACAAGTGATGACTTTTTAAGGGAAAAGGATTAAACTGTTTCAGTCGTTACCGCCAATTTTTAAATTTAGTTTTTACCCCTTCTTTATACTTTCTTGCTGGTATCGTGGCGTTTTTGTTTTTACTTTTTGATTATATTTATGAAATATTCCTACCTTTTCGTCTGCTTTCTTCCCCAAAACGATGACCAATTATTTAGCTACTTTCTTGACGAAGGACAAGTGCTATGCCCGGATGTGAAGACCTCCGTTCTCTTTTTCTATTTTCCTTCTAAAATTATTCACTACGGAGATATTTATGTTTTGACTTACCAGCTTTCTTCCTTTTGCGTTGAGGTTTTTCAAAGGGTGTTTGAAACAGAAGTCTTTACATCCGGGCATAGCACTTGTCATTTGTCAAGAAAGTAGCTAAAAAAGTGCCCATTCATCGTTTTGGGAAAAAAAGCAGACAAAGAGGTAGGAATATTTCAAAAAGATAATAAAAAACGCCATAAAACTAGCCAGAAAGTATAAAAAGGGGTAAAAACTAAATTTAAAATGTAGGTCATCATGTATAAATGCTCAGTACTATCCAAGGCACATCTTTCGTGAAAACAGCGCGAAGTACGACGATCTAGTGACTGTATTGTCGACGCCGTCACATCAGTGACGTCGCCTTTGGCTTGCAGGAAACAAATAAATGGTATGCATGTTCAGACGCATTATTTATTATAGTCTGTATTAAACGCAATTTCTATTACAATATAGGTGCTGTGACCAACGGAAAACATGGAAACAAAGACGAAAACCATCCGTGCGGGAAACAGAGGAGAGTAACAAAATTGTTCAGAAAATTCGATGAAATTCAACATAAGTCGGACTTTGAAAATAAAGAGGTGACAGCAGTGTTGGACATTTTTATGCAGAAACAGAAATTTCTAACGGAACTGAATGAGAAAATACTGGAATTAACCTCGGAAGAAGAAATTGTAGAAGAGTTTGAAGAATCAGATGAGTATATGCTAAATTTAGAGACAAAAAATAGACAAATACGAAAATTCATATCTCATCATAAGTTAAGTCAAGGTTCAACCACAAACGGATTAAATAATTTGAATCCAGAAGCTGATAGTTTCAAGCCAAATACATCTAACGTACCGTCATTGAATTTAGTGTCAAACGAGAATTCAGTAAACAGTCATAAGACAAATTTTGGCCCAAATTTCAACAGTTTCATGTCTGTCCCGAGTTTCCATGGTCAAGTACAGTCAGCAAGTAATGTTTACCACCAAGGCCTATCCTCAATATCAAACACAAGTAGCCAAAACCACAGACTTCCTAAGCTAAACGTACCTTCATTCAATGGGAATGTATTAGATTGGCAAACGTTTTGGGATTCATATGAATCAACTATTCACTGTAATAACAGTCTTACGGATATTCAGAAAGTATAAAAAGGGGTAAAAACTAAATTTAAAATGTAGGTCATCATGTATAAATGCTCAGTACTATCCAAGGCACATCCTCTGATGAAGTTTCTTTGGAACACTATACTTAGTTTCAAAGAAATGAACCTAAACGCAAAACTTAACCAGAGTCGCTCAAGCATAAAATGTAGATCATAATGACCCAATTATTATACGACTGCTCAATACTACCCATGGCACATCCACTGATGAAGTTCCATTGATACACTATGCTTAGTCAAAAGAAATGAACCTAAATGCAAAACGTAACTAGAGTCGCTCAAGCATAAAATGTAGGTTATAACGACCCAATTATTGTATGACTGCTCAGTACTACCCAAGGCTCACCCAGTGATGACGTTTCGTTGATACACTATGCATCGTTCCAAAGATATGAACCTAAACGCAAAACTTAACCACATAGTTCGGACGGACGGACGAACAAGGGTAAATCTATATGCCCCATCCACATTCGTGGGTGGGGCATAATAAGTTGACAATAAGAGCAGCGCAATCTTCATGTATACCCATATGAATCTCAGTGATTCACATTCGATACACAGTATTGCCAAAACGAACTAATGTTGTCCAGCAAGAAGTTCAGCGCCTTGATCATGTCATCGCTTGTCCAACAACTGCAATTTGCATACTTATTAAGACTGCAAAATGCTGTAAAGCTGTTAGAACAAATGTAATTTAAACCAGAAGATTCAAAAGACCATTCAAACATTGCACTCAACATAACGTTTTATGTTACTCGTATTATGTTGGATTTTATTTGCAGTATTTTTTTGTAAATCAAAATCTAAACTTTTCTCCAATGATTATCTAGAGTCATCAATTAATAATTTCAATGATACAAATTTGATACTCTCGGCGACTCAGAGGTACTATCTCAGTGATATGATAAATACTATGATACCAGTTTTACTGCACCAGATGTCTACCCCCGGTTTTTTGGTGGGTCCATGTTATTCATATGATTTTAGTTTTTAATTGTAGTGCATGTATTGTGATTGTCATGTCTTCATTGTTCTCCGGAGTTTGTCCGTTGTTTTGATTTTTCCCTCCTTCGAATATCCCTTTGGCATTTCTTGACTTTACTATTTACTTCCAACTATTGATGGCAGTTGTGCTCTAGGCTTAAAATGATGAAAACCAAAATAATAATGCAAAACGATGACGGTCAAATTAAAAAATCCAAAAATGACCAAAGGTGTAATTGCAAAGACCGAGCTGTGCAAGAGGGTGATATTTACGAAATTATAGTTTAATCGGGAAATGTTTTACGATTTTCCGGAGAAATATACTCAATAATTGTCTGAAGAACTTCTTTTTGAACTTCCTTTTGCGAGACAATATCTCAAGAAAACATATTTCATTTTGGAGCCCTTTCCTCTAAATTTAGCAAATGGTCTTAACAATCCTCTATAGTTGCCGGAATGAACTTATCTTTTATGTTTCTGCTATTCAGCATATGCATTCAACTGTTTTTATAGAACAATTTACCACTCTGTATTGATATAGCACCATTTGTGATAATCAATTTCCTCTAATTCTGTGCGCATTTATACATAGCTTACCCGTTTGATAAATTCTGATGTCACCACACCTTGGATAAATGCTTGTGAAATTTCCCGCCAAAAATATTCGGAAGACCTCTCGAAGTTTTACATTGTAACTAGGAAACTACCCGTGCAAGCACGGATATCCGAAAAAGATGGAATAGCTTTTCTTATATAATAAAAAAGATGGAATAGCTTTTCTTATATAATAAAAAAGATGGAATAGCTTTTCTTATATCCCTTCAACTGGAAATTTCATCATTTTCTTTGGGTGAGATTTTTCTGTATTATACAGCGATGTGTGAAAATTATATGTTATCATGTTTTATATATCTATCTTTCAACCCCTTCAACTGGAAATTTCATGACTGCCCAGGACTTGAATAGAGCACGATTTAATTATAGTATATCGCACAGGCACCTTTTGTCAATTTTTTCCCAATCATTTATAGCATAACTCAAATGTTCCGTGATACAACCATAAGTTTTTTTCTAAAAAATACATTTAAACGTTAATCTTACCCATATTAATTTTTCTCATAATTACAACAGCAGAGGAAATTCCTGTGGAAAAAGCAGAAATGTTAGTGTTTTTGACCTGCAACTGACCTATTTGATATTCAAACAGAGACCGTAAAAAATATTTTTATATTGCCTAGGAACATTATATCATCTCCTGGTACCCTTGTCTTTCCTTGCAATGAAAGACTGTATTGTGTTCTGGTACAGATTTCATGTGACGTTCTCCCTTGATTATGCACAAAATAATACCGTCTTGAAATAGGCTAGAAATGTGAGATTTTCGTGACTTTTCTAGATAACAGAGACCAATCACTACTGACAGAAAAACTTGACTGTAAAGACCAAAATGAAATATAGATAATAAGTAACATTTTAACCTTAATATGTAATTTTGAAATAAATATGTTTTTATATATAAACGTAACCGCTCAAAAAATTGGAATTTATAAATATTGATTCATTGCAAGATTCCTACGTAAGCCCATTTAGGATCTACCTAAAATATAAATTTGAATTCGAAATCACGAATTTAAGTCGTTATCGCGAATTGAATAATTCGTTATAATAGATTAAATTCGTGATAACGAATTTTCGGAAATAGTTATAACGGTTTTTATAATTGGTAATCACGAATTAAATTCGTTATCACAATTTTGTGTAATTCGTGATAACGGATTAAAATCGTTATAACGAATTGTATAAGTCGTGATAACGAATTGTTATTACGGATTAAGCTCGAATTTGTAGAAATTGCTATCACAGTTTTTTTTTTTTTTGTATTTCGTGATAACGGATTAAATTCGTTATTACAGATTGAATTCGTTGTAACAGATTTGTTAATTCCCGATAACGGAATAAATTCGTAATAACGAATAAATGGAATTCATTATCACGAATTTAATCCGTTTTCACGAATTATACAATTTGTTTTACAGATTTTAATCCGTTATCACGAATTATAAAAATATGATAACGAATTTAATCCGTAATCACGAATTACGAAAAAACTGTGATAACGAATTATACCATTCGTAATCACGTTTTTAATCCGTTATCACTAATTTCAAAAAATTGTGATAACAAGTTTAATCCTTTATAACGAATTACAAAAACTGTTTTAACTAATTCCAGAAATTCGTGATCACGAATTTAATCTGTGATATCGAATTCTACAATTCGTGATATAGATTTTAATTCGTGATATCGAATTCAAATTATATTTTTGGGAGGTCCTAAATGGGCTTCCGTAGATTCCCCTTTTATTTACATTGTATCCAAGAGATGTTATTTTGTACGGATATCGGTCCTAATAGTGCATAATATATTACGGGTGAGATATATCTGTCCATTATTTAATAGCAGGATGCTAATATCGCTCCGATAGTTTTGGTATTTTCCATTGGAAAATTGTTATTGAAAGTATGGAAACATGTAAAGTGTTGTGATATGAGACAATGCAAGAGTATAATGAGCCCAAAAAGAAAAAAATAAGTGTGTTAAAAGTAAAACACAAGACATGTCGCTCAAAGAGTCCCGAGTCGTCCGCCATTTTTTCGTCACAAAGACAAGAATTACCAAGCCATGTTCCTGACTTTTACGAACAATATAGACAAAACGAGGTATACATGTAATAACATGAACACTATGAACAGTATGTCAATGTCAATGAATATGATGCCACAATCTTTCGTGACATCGCCTTCCCAACAGTCCCAAATGGTGTTCCCTTGCACGCCATATTCGACACCAACGTCACACACGGCCTCGTCCTCACACACACAGTGGGAAAGGGACCTCATGGCAAATTTGAGACTTTCCGTGTATCTGATGTTGAAAATAGTCAAATAGTCAGCAAGTAAACTCTTTCAAAAAAATGGAAAAGAGATTGTTATGTGACTTGCTCCGCAGGGAATTAGATGATGTGAAGGCTGAATCAAAACAGTTTTCCGAGTCAAAAAGCAGTGTTCAAAAATCATAAAATCCAACGAGAAACTGAATTAGGCGTAAGAGTCGTTAAAAATCGAAATTATGAGGGATAATCTTTTATTTCATGGGATTCCAAGGTCAAAAAATGAGGACTGCCAGGATAAAATTTTAGATGTGTGCAAAACTAAATTAGGTTTTAGTGATTCTTAGTAGGATATAAAGGAATTGACAGAGTCGGTTGTTTCAGATGAAGTCCATGATGAAATAAGGCCTATTTTAGTGAAATTTGGTTCTAGACAGCGGAGGAATGTGACGCGGAAAAGTAGTAACAAACTAAAGGGATCCACATTTGGAATTATTAATAATTTCCTTAATCTATTGTCGATAAAAGGAAATCGCTTTATCCTCTATTGAAAAAGACCCGGATTCTGACGACAAAGTTGTATTAGTGCGTGACATGTTACATGTAGGTGGTGAATTATTCAATGGAGGATCAATAGATGTGCTAATTAAAAAAGAGGCTCCCAAGGAGCCTGAATCGCTCACCTGTTATCTTTTGTGTACCGGTAGATCTTGCATCAATGATTATTTTTTGCTATTTAATGTATACCGTCGCAATTTTCTCCTTAATATTGACCTGTACAGCTAAAATATAGAATCCTGAACCTAAACAGATATGGTTTTTGCTAGGGACATATTATCGGTTACTATGGACTTTTTCAATGGCACTGACTCTTGACCTTCAATTTTGACTTGAACAGGTAAATTGTAGGGTCCTGAAACCAAATATAAATGGTTGCTAGGGATTTTTTCATTGGTTGCTATGGACTTATTCAATGACCTTGACCCTTGACATTTCTCTTTGACTTGTACATGTAAATTATAAGGTCCTTAACACAAATATATATGGTTGCTAGGGACTTTTTCATCGGTTGCTATAGAATTTTTCAATGCCCTGGACCCTTGACGCTCCATTTTACTTCTACAGCTACCATTTAATTTATTTCAAGTAAAGCCCTAAACATGTGACAATGTCAGACCATTATTTTCTGTTTACATGTTAATAATCTTTCAAGGGCAAAAACTCCTGTAAGGGGTCAATTGACGATTTGGTTATGTTGACCTATTTGTAGATCTTACTTTACTGAACATTTTTGCTGTATACAGGTTGTCTTATCTATAATAATATTCAAGCTAATAACCTAAAACTGCAAAATTGCCTTACAATTAATAATCAGGGGCAATAACCCAAAAATAGGTTGACCGATTCGTCTGAAAATTTCATGACAGGTAGATCTTGACCTTATAAACATTTTTAATACTTGTCAGTTTTGCCCTAACTGCCTTAGTTTTCGAGATGCCAAAAAGTGCATTTTCATCTTTTTATATTTTTAGTCAAGGCAGCCATGTTTCTCGATGGACAAGAAAATAAAACAAAAAATTTATACTAGATACCCTAAGAATCTTTCAGCCTAAGTTTGGCTGAAATTGATTCTGTAGTTTCAGAGGAGAAGATTTTTAAAAGTTTACAAAGAAGATGACGAAAAAAATGTAAAAAAAATGTTTTTAAAGGGCAAAAACTCCTATAAGGGGTCAAATGACGATTTTGGTCATGTTGACCTATTTGTAGATATTACTTTGCTGAACATTTCTGCTGAGTACAGTTTGTCTTTATCTATAATAAATTTCAAGATAACAACCTAAAACTGCAAAATTTCCGTAAAAATTAACAATTCAGTGGCAATAACCCAACAAAGCGTTGCACGATTCGTCTGAAAATTTCATAGCAGGTAGATCTTGACATGATGACCATTTTTGCCCCAGTTTTGCTCTTAATGCTTTAGTTTTTGAGATATAAGCCAAAAACTGCAGTTTAGCCCATGTGTTCTATTTTTAGCCATGGCGGCCCCGTTTCTCGACGGACAAGAAAATAAAACATATAATTTATTCTAGATACCCTAAGGATCATTCAGATTACGTATGGCTGTAATTGGTTCTGTGGTTTCACAGGAGAACATCAAGTTTACGACGGACGGACGGACGGACGGACGACGGACGCCAAGTGATGGCAAAAGTTCACATGTCCTTTTAGGACAGGTGAGCTAAAAAGCCAGTGGTGCTCAAAGAAAGACAATTCTGATTCTGATAAAGGTAATTCAAATACTTTCAATGGGATGCAATCAAATGAGGAGACAACGTAAAATGTGGAAATCAGTTCGCTATATGGATAGAACAGGCCGGAGGTTTCACCAAATATAAAGTGTTTATCGTGGAATATCAATGATGGTTTTGTCAGTAAAATTAATGATAAAAAATTCTTAAATTTTGTTAAATATTATGATATTGTTATATTAGCAGAATGTTGGGTGGATTCAACATGTGATATCGAAGTTGGTGATTTTGTGTGTGAATATATTCCATTTTCTAGAAAATGGTATAAACAAGGTTGAGGTATGTATATATTGCAATCTTATTAAAACAGGATCTTTGTAACTTTTCAACTAAATTTCCGAACAAGCCAAGGTTCGGAAACGTAGTTGGAGAGTTACAAAGTTCGTGTTTTAATAAGATTGCAGGTTCGGAAACGTAGTTTGAAGAGTTACAAAGATCGTGTTTTAATAAGATTCGACTTAAATATACAAAATACACAAGTCGAACAAAACAAAACATAGAATCATACAAAACAACCAATGTTAAAGGTAAAAATTGCCCAACGTTTCGACCAAAATAACCCTGATCACGAGCATGAAAAAATAACAAGTTGTTGACTCTTAGACTGAATCCGTACATAAAAAGTAAACGATCAGAAATTTTATTTGATTTTCAGCTTACATTATAAAAGTACCGTGTATAATGTAGATGGACTGCAAATATGATATTAGTGTGAATACCCTGTACAAAACAATGAAAATAAGAATTTTTAACATTGATTCCACGGTTTCGGAGTGTCCCAAGGCTGAAAATTATTTTCTGCGCAAGACGATGTCTGTATTGTCTTCCCCATTAACTGTCATTTAAACGGTTATACGGACGTCCGACGAGCTGTGACCACAAAATTTGAAGTGATTGCAAGCTTGGAAATCAATTTCGTTCCTTATGGAACGTAAGTGTTCCGCAAAAATGTTGATATGTACAAGTAAACCCATTTTGAATGATGGATTTGTTGTCATGGCCAAAGATCTCATTAGTGTCCATAATATAAAGGCATGTCACACATATAGACCTTTATTATGGCCTAGTTCCCCGGTATTCAGTATTGTCTGTGGAATCGTCGGATTTGATCGAGCTCCTGACTAAGCGCTTTTTGAAACTTTTCCCCTTACGATAAGCCGTGATGGGAACAGTCTTAAAGAGAAATTATATACTATAAACATTTTCCACCGAATGATATTTTCGCCAGGAAATTATTTTCAAATGCAGATTTCCTAATAAAAAAATTCCCAGTTCGTAGGGCCAAGTGAATAACCACTTAAAGTAAAGAAGACAACACATATGCACTGACAGCAAAAAAAATGGACAACATAAAAATCCTTGTGGAGTATGCTCCTCTTTATATTGATCCCGTCATAAGATCAAACAAAGTTAATAACCGTCTTATAATGTCATGAAGATTTTTGTATGCAATTAATATAAAAATACTCACCACACATTGCAATCAATGCAGCCAAAAGAATAAATTTGCTGGAAATTCCTTAAGTTGAAAAAAAATTACATAAATGATGAATTAGATAAATCCAAAACGTTATCGAACAAATCTACAAAACAAAATAGCTATAAATATCATTAAAAAAAAAAACATTTCAGATAGAAGTGAAATAAACATTCTAATTTTTCAAAACAATAGTAAGACGAGTCCGCAATTTTTTTTATTTATTTTTTTTTTTTGTAAAACTTTATGATCAATTACAGGAAACGTCAAGAATACAACAATAATCAATATCATACATTTCGTCCAAACTACAACAAAAAAGAGGGTAAACTGCTCTACAAACTCATGATAATCTAACTGGGCCAGACAAGTGACAGTCTAGCAGTAATTTCAGCAGTACCACTTTAAATACTTTTCTGACCGTCTGGTGTATTTAAACAAAAATATAAGGAGTACACGAAAGAACTTTAATAAACATGTAATAAGCTTATGTGAAAACAATAATACCAACAACGAATCAATCTCAGTAAGTACCTAACTGAATTCGTTCTGCTAAAAAATATTTACGCATCTTTTATAGATTAAATGAGTGATACAACGACATTAAGCTTAACATAAACCGTCAGAACTTGTAAATGAATCATTACTTGACATATCAATGTATGCATCTTGCTATCGAAAATGGTAGATTTAATAATGTATCTAGATAGAACAAAATGTGTAATTAATGTCACACAAATGATATTGAAGATGAAATGCATTTTATTCTTAAATCCAGTTTATAGAGGATTAAGAAAATTTCTTATCAAACCAAATTATTGGAATAAACCTTCCATGTACAAGATTATTCAGTTAATGAGTTCAAATAATGTAAATGAACTCCGAAAATTCATATTTAGAGATTTAAAGCTACGATCTGATCTATTGTAGTATTTGTCATATAACCTGCTATAATTTGTTATTGCTATAATGTATTGATGTACCTATAGTTATATGACTTTGGTAATAAAGATATATATATTACATATATTGTGTACCGAAATTGGCATCAAATCTTTTACTGCTTTCGTGTGCAATATTTATTCTTCAAATTCGTTTGAATTCCATCTCAAATTTGAAACTTCTTGTTAATACCTCGATCGTTTTTTACAGTCATTATATTTAATTTCTGTCTAATCTTACCAATTTCCGATTTCGTCCCGATTTTATTCTCACATTTAACAAAACATGGGTTCTGAAGGTCAAATGTGCCTACGCAAGTTGAAAACCTACGTTTGACAGAATTTAAAAATCTGATAATCGTGTTCTTGCGAAAGCTATTCTTAAAATATATTTCTGTTTCATGTCTAATGTCTTGAGCTGCTGGGACTAAAAAAATTATTTTGCCATACTGCCTTAACATTCATGGGATGTGAAGCGTCTCTTTGTTATGCTCTAGATCGTGTTACATGTACATGCGTTTGTTTCTAACGTTTTCCGAATAAAGTTTCAGTAAAATGGCATACGAAATACAAACAACAGGAATTAGGAATGATTTATAAATAGATCTGGAATGTTTTAGCCAATATGATGCATATTTTAGTCATATATACCAAGCTATCGTTTTGACCCGTTTACAATCAAGGTGTGAATACTGAACATTTATTTGAAATACAAAGATCAAAATATTAAAAATACTTATTTACCCAGGCTATATATTTCAAAATTGTTATCATCAGCTGACAATATTGTTTGGTTTCCGGTTAAAGACCTGTCAAAAAAATAATCATAGAACAATATCGAAAAATTAAATGCCTGGTCTGATATCTTTCATTTTACACTTACAAAATGCAATGTTTAGTTGTAACTAATTTCTCTCTATTTCTTGAAGATCATAGAATAAACATTTAATTTCGATATCATCGAAGTTTATATCAAAATAAATACAAAGCGAAATGCTTGGTTTCCAAAAATAACAGTTTTATAATATTGTGTTTTAAACACGAATTTCATATAATCGACGAACTACAATGAGCTGTGCTATTGGGATTCATCAAGAATCTATCAGTTCGTTATGACGATCTTAGAATTTTCTAAGTGGTGACTTCAACTTGAGATAACATTCCCCGGGTCATGTTTACAGAATATTTGACAGGTTCAAAAGTCACTATTCAAATAGAATTTAGCGTAGGACAGGGAACAAGTTCATACAAATGATAACTCACCTCTGACACATCCAGGTCTTTCACCATGTTCAAGAAAATAGTAAAAATTTGTGACCAGCTTTAAAAATACATCTGATTAAGAGTGGAGTGCAACAACATTTAAATCTGAAGACGCTGTTAAAAATGCTTGGAATCTCCCAATATAGATTTTTTGCAGATCATCTTTGTGACACACAATACGTTTCCAGGCGGAAAACTGTTGTCTTCAATGCAAAAATTGAAGTTCACTTTATACCACGAAAATTCAACCAATAAGACGAATCTCTCAGTAGATGATGTATTTAGGATACAGTCCAACAAGATAAAAGGAAAGGTAAATATGGTCACCATTATTGTCATACTTGGTCAACGTTTGAACAACATTGTGACTTGGGATTAGTATTTCATGATTCTATTAAACTTTTAAAGGTTCTAATATTTCTTTATTCTTAATAAATTTACTCACCCTTCTGATGTAATAATATAGCATCTTGATTTGTTAAAAACACTTCCATTTGTGATGCATTCATAATCTGAAAATACAAAATACGGTACTATCCGCCATAAATGTACTTAGGATAAAAATTAGGAAAAACACTAGTTTTATTTTAATTTTATGCGTTAACATTCTGCAAAATGTGCAGATTAACTTAGTTAAAATTAATATAGTTTACTAAGTGGCATCTAAGTACCCTTCTGCACTCGTGCGTTTTCATGGTTTTCATGGTTATCCAACTCGTACCAGAGCAAGATGTACTCTTTTTTTTTATCAATCCGTACCTTACTATTTACATTAACATAGTTAGTACCTAATTTAATAATAATAATAATATATAATAAATAAATATTTATATTGCGCCCTATATAATAATAAAACCACTCCAAGGCGCTTTACATGGGACAATGATAATATATACACAAACAAAATCAGTAAAATACAGATAACACACAAAAGTTGCTGATAAACTTAAAACTCTGAAATAAACAATTCAACTCACCATAATTTTAAAAATATATAAAGTCAATCTATTTTAGATAAGTGAAAATGAAAAAAAAAAATAATTGAAAATATAAATAAAATATTTACTACTGACAATGATATATGAATAAAAATTGAAAATAATAGTTAGCTTAAATTAATCTAGACAATAATTACTAAAATAAAACAAATAAATAAATGGCAAATAAAATTTACAGAAAAGAGAATTTTAAAAACAAAAAACAAAAATTTTCTGCAGTAAAAATTGAAATGTGCGCAATTAAAGAATATAAATATAAAGAAGTATTACACCTAGTAAGATCAAATGAAAACATTCCCATTCAAAATTCACACGTGCAAAAAAAAAATAAAAAGTAAATCACAGTTAAATCACACATCACACAATAATACTGCTATAGGACTATGAAAATGCTTGTCTATGAAAATAAGTCTTTAGTTGTTTCTTGAAGCATTCAACAGATTTGGAGTGTCTAATGTCAAGTGGTAAGCTATTCCAAAGACTAGCAGAAGCATAATTAAATTGTCTCTCACCATACGTTTTGGTACGAACCCTGGGTAATTCTAGTCTCAGACTTCCCTCTATTTCACCAACTTTTACTCTTTTATTTACCAAAACGCAACTTACTATTTATCGACACGTATCTAATGCAACCACCTCTTACCTTTTTTTACCAACTCCTATCCTAAACTTTACCAGCTCGTACCATTTGTTTAACAATTCGTACCTTAATTTTACCAGCTCGTACCTTCACTAGTCAACCCATACCTAAAATCGTATGTAACCAACTCGTTCTCCTTTTTTTACCAGCCTGTACCTTAGTATATATTTACCTACTTGTTCATTACTACTATACAAAATCTAGTACCTCTGAAATCCTCTTCATTGCTGCAGATGCGTCTAAGTCTAAGAAACTGAGATTTAGGGATGGCATCTTTGCAAGACTTAGGATGACAAGAGGAATAGGTCAGGTAGCAGTGTGCGTCGGTAGGTTTATAAAAGACCGAAGTTTCGATGCTGCTGTCAACCAATTTACATGTCAAGTCAAGGAACGACAATTCCGTTTCACCAACAGAGAATGTGTATTTAATTGATGGATGGTAAGACGAAACTAAATTGATGAAAGACTGGAGTTTCTCGTCGGAGTCATCATATACCTTTTAAATAGACGAGGAATGGGTTCATCAAATTCCGTAAATATCTTTTCCTCCAGATAGCCAACAAACAGACAAGCAAAACTCGGTCCAATTTTTGTACCCATTGCCACCCCTCCCGTCTGTGAGAAGTAATCACCATTGAATTGGATTTGTTGAGTTTGAGTACCAATTCAGTCAGCCTCAGAATTATATCAGTATTTACATATGGATTGGGTCTCTTGTCCAAAAAGTGTTTAACTGCAATAATGGCATCGTTATTAGGGATGCTGGTGTATAAAGCTGTTATATCCATGGTGAACATTTTCGCATGTAGGGAGACAGCTTTATAGTTATCAAAAATATTGAGTGCACGAGTAGTGTCCTTGACATATGTTGGTAGATTCTCCACAATGGGCATAACTATTTCATGCAGAAAGCTAGAAATATTTTCTGTAGGACAGCTACAACATATTATCTTTTTTTCCTTCCCTTCGGAATCAGAATATTTGTTTCACAAAAAACCATAACCCCCCCCCCCCCCACCCTTAAAGTTAAATGGCTGTTCCCTAAATAAAATTACAAGTTTATATACTGTGACGTGACAGTAAAGTGATATATAGTCAGTGACTGTATATATATCACTTTCAAATATACAGTCAATGTATTTTGGTTGTTCATATAGCCGAGTTGCATCATGAATATGCATAGTCTAATAATAGGTCAAGTAATATCTTCCTGACTCGATCCGTGTTATAGGGGTAAAATCTTCCTTCTAAATAATCTACAGCCTCAAATCTTGAACTGTAATCCTGATCAAAATAACTTAAAAGAAGTTTGGTTATAAATTTCTGATTTCCTAATACTTCATAAAAACAAGAGTCAATTTATTCATTTATTTTGGGTCAATGCAAAAAGTATAAAATCATGCAGAGACACATATAGTTAAATTTTACCTGGTGACAGTTCATAACAGCCGGTCTTGTAGCATGAACAGTCTTCTTCTGATGGGAGGCACTGGCAGATGTCACGTGGTTTGTTTACAAATGAATAACCTTTTGTATAATCACATCTACATGCCTTATCTGTGCTCGAGCTGCCACTACTGGAAACCACCTGTCCTTCTTCACTGCAATCAGACTTTAGTAACACACAGTCACTATGGCCATTGGTTGAAAATACAAATGGTTGATATCGCCTCTGACCACATGTTAGTAGGTCAAAATGTGGGCGGAATACAAGTTTACTTCCTAAAATGTCAATACAAATGCAAATTTGGTGAACTAAATGTTGGTGTAAACACAAAATGAGAATCTTACAGCAACTTTTTTTATCACATAAATCTTGACAGGAGCAGTTTTGAAATTTCTTTGCGACATGTGTCTGAAATATCAACAAATGAACGTAAAAGGTAAAATTATACCACAATTTTGAAATGGTAGGATATGGGAATTCGTCAATGATATTACAACACATTACTATTTTTCACATTAATCTCAAGTGCTGTGTGATTTTCACTTGTTACCAAACAGTAAAATTACTAGCATGTTGTACTTTATTTAGTTTAAACTTATTTATTTATATTGGATTGGGAAACACGTTATACCAACTTATACTAATCCATACCCTCTTGGCGGATGCGAGAGCGACCCCTGTAGGGTCATTACAGCCTACTCTTTTTCAACATGTACAGAGGATTCTTTAACGTGCTAAGGGTGTTGCTCTCCCTTAACATCCGACGGACTAGCATCGTTTATCGAGACCATCCTCCCAAATGGTGCTTTATTTGACTAATTATTGTCAAATAAAATAGAATCAGATACGAAATATTGTGCAAAGATGTAAATTCATATGCTGTTGGCGTGGCCAATGATGCGAGCACAGCAATATTAGAAACTGATTTCAGTTATCACGATTCTGACTATAAAATTATAATTTGAAGCAAGTTATTTCCCTTAGTTTACTTACTTCCCCATTAAACAGACTTTTCTAAATTTAGAAAATGCGTATGCTCAAATATCGCTCGCTATAAAGTACAAATAAACCATTGCTTTTATTCAGTTTTTGTTCATGTCTCGTTGTACAATCTAACGTTCTGAGTACAAAATACGAATGTTGAATAAGGTACATAACAGTATTAACAAAACTCGCAAGTCCATAAGACGTGTGACAAAACTGGTATCACACCACTGGAAAGTTGCAACCGTAATGGTCCTGACTTGGTACAGGCATTTCAAAAGAAATGGTGGGTTGAATCTAGGTTTTACAGCGCGCCAAACCTCCCGCTTCCATTACGGCATAAAAGTACCAGTGGTGGTAATCAACATAGATATGCTGATGTCAAAGTTGGTAAAGTAGAAACAAAACACCAAGATAAGTTATAAAAAACAATCTTCAATGATAGTAGTAGAAGATACTGAATATTTTTCAACCAAATCTTGGTATTTGAAAAAGAATTTCGTAAGAGACCTTTTTAGACGCATTTCCTCGTATTCCTGGCTAAGAAGTCTGTCACGCAGATGTTTATGGCGTTCAAGGAAATCAGAGTAGTTGGAACATGCTCTAGCGTAACGAATCAATTGAGAAATATAAACACCATATGCAGGAGATGTTGGGATATTGCTGCATAGGTAAGGAAAATTTATAATTTTAAAATCAAAATCGTCTCTTTTATCATATATCTTGGTGCTTAGTTTACCACTACTGTCAAATTCGAGATGAAGGTCTAGAAAGGATGCTGTACAAGTTGTTTCTGTAGTTTCTTTAATTTCGAGTTCTGGTGGATATATCAATGGAAGCCATTGAGCAAAAGAAGGATTGTTCATGGACAAAACATCATCAATATATCTATATGTGAAATTAAAAGATTTAGCATCTTTCATACGTTTATTCCTCACGAGGTTCTGCAGAAACTCTGTCTCATAGGAATATAAGAACAAATCGGCGAGGAGAGGGGCACAATTAGTACCCATTGGAATGCCGATTTGTTGTTGAAAAATCGCTCCTCCAAACGTGACAAATATGTTATCAATGAGGAAATCAAGCATGTCGCAAACCTGTTTTTCAATGTAGCATGTTTTGTTTTTTGGAGATGTTTTAGAAAAATATGTGGAATTGTAGCCTAATACAACAAAGTTGCGTGAATCATTAAAAGCTTTATGAATCAGTCCCTTTAAACGAGATTTGAGTTTATCATGGGGTAAAGTAGTGTAAAGGGTTGAAAAGTCAAAAGTTTTAATAGAACTGATTTCTGAAAAACTGCGCGATTTAAAGTTGTCAAGTAAATCTTTAGAATTTTTAAGTATCCACATATGATTGATACCACTACGGGAATAGATGGTATCACAACATGCCTGTTGTCCCTCTTTCACTGCAGACAATATCTTTGTGAGGTGAACTGACAGCTCCTTGGTGGAACATGATGATGATCCAGCTATGTACCTTTCCTTGTATGGATTTTTATGGAGTTTAGGAATCCAATACAAGTAAGGCAAGTCCTCACATGTAGTGCTGATATTGAGAGAAGACATGAAAGACTTGTGGTTATTGAGGATATCATCTTTGTCAAAAGTAGTACGTTTATATGTGTTATTACCTGGTGTATCCCTATCAATACCTAATTCATGTATTAGGCAGTTGAGGTAATGAGCTTTACATACAAATACTATGTTGTTGGAAGCTTTGTCTGCAGGGACGATAACATACCTGTCCTGGAGAGAAGTAAGGCAGTCAAGTGCCTCACGATCTTTAAAAACAGATTTGGGTCGTTTATGGGAATGTTTTCTGAGGTTAGCAATACGACCCTGTACCAGTGATCGAATGGTACGTACCCAGTCTGACAAGGACTCAACTTCAGGCTCTTGGTCTTTTTCTCTCTTTATCCATGATCTGGCATAATCTTCAACAGCATCCATAATGGTTTTGAAATTAAGATTCCAATTGAGGCGCTGTGGTTCTCTGAATTTAGGACCATGAGAAATGAGATTACGTAAGAGTTCATTCTCAATGATATTCAGATCACCAGTGATGAATAGTATTATTAGGTGAGATTGATTTAACTTTACACTGCAAATTCGTTTTGGGGGAATAATTAAAATTATTTGGGTGCGGAAATTGGGTGATACTAGTATGCATCTGGAATATATTCATTTATTCTAATCATAGGTATTAGTAATATACTGTTTTATAAACAATAACCTTTTACACTATAATCTGGTCCACGGCAATTTTCATTGTGTCTGTTACTTGTTATGTTAAATATACAAACATATTTCTGTTCAAAATTTGGACATATGACCCCGGCTTGTCGTCTCCATTCTGCAGATACAGGACAACGCAGGTCGTTATATGCCACACTTATATTATAAGTTATCTAAAATGAAATCAACAAGAATATTAAGTATTATAAAAAAGTTGAAAAGTTTCTGTTGAGTGTCTGGCATTTATTGTCCCCCGACGCTTCGTCTAAGGGGACTATAGAAATGGGTGTCCTTCGTCCGTCCGTGTGTCTCGAATTGGTTTCCAGATGATAACCTGTGAACAACTAGAGGCTCTGAAGAGCCTGTATCGCTCACCTGGATTTAACTTTTCAACTTTAGCAGGACTAAAAATTGAAGTCTTGCACTAAATTTGACTGGTTTTTCTATAGGGTTCTATGTTAAACTAATTTCAGCTGTGGCAGCCATCTTGGTTGACAGTCCAGGTCAATGGACACATTTAAAAAAAAGAACCATCTAAGGACCATTACAGCTAAGTCTTGTTCCAACTGGCTAAATTGTTTCAGACAAGAAGATTTTTAAATGAATTTTCCCATAGGATCTTATATTTAACTAAGTTCGGTCGTGGCGGCAATTTTGGTTGACAATCCAGGTGATCTGACGTCATTCTGAAAGAGGACCATCTAAGGACCAATGCTGCCAACTTTAGTTCCAATGGGCTCAGTAGTTTTAGACGAAAACATTTTTGAGTGAATTTCCCATAGGGTCCTGAGTTAAACTAAGTTTGGCTGTCGTGGCCATCTTGGTTCATAGTCCACGAAATCCAACACATTTCTGAAAGAGGACCTCCTTAGAACCACTTGCTGCCAAGTTTGGTTCCAATATGTCAAGTGGTTTCAGACAAGATTTTTCAATGAATTTCCCATAGGGCCCTATGTTAAACCAAGTTCGGCTGTGGCGGCCATCTTGGTTAACAGTCCAGGTCATCGGACACACCTCTGTAAGAGGACTATCTAAGGACCATTGCTGCCAAGTTTGGTTCCAATTGGCCTTGTAGTTTCATAGAAGATTTTTGAAATTCATACCCCCTTTTTCTATTTTTAGTAACAGCAGCCATGTTGGTTGAAAGTCGGGAATGCCAGACATAGTTTTGAAAGGGGACTACCCAAGGACCATTCAATCAAAGTTTGGTCCCAATTGGCCCAGTGGTTTCAGAGGAAATGATCTTTAAAGGAAAGTTTACGTCAGATGTCGTCTTTAAAGGGCAAAAACTCCTATAAGGGGTCAATCAATGATTTTGGTCATCTTGATTTATTTGTAGATCTTACTTTGTTGAACATTTTTGCTGTGTACAGTTTGCCTTTATCTATAATAATATTCAAGATAATAACCTAAAACTGCAAAATTTCCTTAAAATTAACAATTCAGGGGCAATAACCCAACTAAGGGTTGACCGATTCGTCTGAAAATTTCACGGCCAGTAGATCTTGACCTGATGAACATTTTTACCCCATGTCAGTTTTGCTCTAAATGCTTTAGTTTTTGAGATATAAGCCAAAAACTACAGTTTTCCCCTATGTTCTATATTTAGCCATGTCGGCCATGTTGGTTGGCAGGCGGGGTCATCGGACACATTTTTAAAACTACATACGCTAATGATGCTTTTGGCAAAGTTTGGTATCATTTGGCCCAGTAGTTTCAGAGGAGAAGATTTTTGTAAAAGTTAACGGACGACGGACGCCAATTTATGAGAAAAGCTCACTTGACCCTTTGGGTCAGGTGAGCTAAAAAGTCAGATTATAACTAGGTTTGGTGTGCAAGTGTATCTCATTAATAACTAGATCAAGATCAACAATGACGATTTTTCGACGACTCTTACTAGAGTTACCTCCCTTTTTGTACTTAAAAATTGCTATTTTTTTGGTCTCCAGATGAAAACTTGTGAACAAAAAGTCAGATTACAACTAGGTTTGGTGTGTAAGTGTATCTTATTAATATCTGGGTCATGTTCGATAATGACGATTTTTTTACAATTCTTACTAGAGTTATGCCCCTTTTGTACCTCAAAATTGCTAAAATTTGGGGTTCCAGATGATAACTTGTGAACAAATAGTCAGATTGAAAGTATGTTTGGTATGTTTGTGTATCTCATTAATACTAGTATCTAGGTCAAGATTAATAACGGCGATTTTTCGACGACTCTTACTAGAGGTACCTCCCATTTTGTACTTCAAAATTGCTATTTATTTGGTTGATGATAACTTGTGAACAAAAACTCAGATTAAAACTACGTGTGTAAGTGTATCTCATTAATATTTAAGTCAAGATCAATAGTGACGATTTTTTACAATTCTTACCAGAGATACGCCCCTTTTTGTACTTCAAAATTCCATTTTGTTTTTGTTTCCAGGAGATAAGTTGTGAACAAAAAGTCAGATTAAAACTACCGGTATGTTTGGTGTGTAAGTGTCCTGGGGTAAGTGTATCTTATTAATATCTAGGTCAAGATAAATAACGACGACTTTTCGACGACTCTTACTGAGTTACCTCCCTTTTTGTACTTCATAATTGCTATTTTTTTCTTGGTATTCAGATGATAACTTGTGAACAAAAAGTCAGATTAAAACTAAGTTTGGTGTGTAAGTGTATCTAATTAATATCTAGGTCATGTTCGATAATGACATTTTTTTTAATTTTCTTTCATGTACCAGAGTGATTTAAACCCCTTTTTGTACTTCAAAATTGCTAATTCTTTGGTAATTCCAGATGACTTGTGAATGTAAAGTCAGATTGAAACTAGGTTTGGTATGTATCTTATGAAATTCTAGGTCAAGTTTGATAATAAAGATTTTCGACAAATCTCACCAGAGTAACTCCCATTTTTGTACTTCAAACTGTATAACCTTGTTCAATTCAATTCAATAATTTTTTATTGTTTAATGTGAATATAAATGTCATACATTATGCAAACAATCAATAATTATATAATTTAAACAAAAGGATTAGACAAAATGCATTGCCTATACAAGTCTTTTTGTACAACAAGATGGATAGGGATGGAACAAATATAGTATTTTACACACATATAATATGTAGACTGTTGTATGTCAGGTAAGATATCATTTGAAATTCGTATTTCTATTGAAAGATCCAACATGACTTGAATTTCAGAGATACAAATATACAAATACGTATCTATGTGATAACGTTACGTAACAATGAATTACCGAATGGAAAAGAATAACTTGTAAATAAACTTCACCAAATCAAAACAGTATCTTGTGCTATAAAAGTAATTTGCCCTTTACCCTTTATTTCACAGTTTTTTTAATATATCTTAATATGAATATGATTTGTTTTCAGTCTATTTCATAACACATAGTCTCTTAAATTTTGCGGTACTCTACATTGTCTTTATTTGCTCTTGTCTGTCTTTTCTCACAGTTGTCTGTCTATTGTTAGGTTTGATTTTCTGCAGGAGTGTTTCTCTCCAATCTGCCCCCTCCCGCGCTTGTCTTGTGGGAAGCCCTTTTCTCTCTTCGTCTGTCCGTTCCCTCGCCTGTCTTGCAGGAGGTCCATTTATATCTGCCCCCTCCCGTGCTTGTCTTGTGGGCGGCCCATTTCTCTCTTCCTCTGTCCGTTCCCACGCCTGTCCTGCTGGGGATCCATTTATATCTTCGTCATTATCTGTTGAACTCTGGAAAAGTTCATTTGATAACTTGAACTTGCTACTTGTTGACCACTTGTCCTTTTTGGTTTTCTCTAGTAATACGTAATCTCCTATCTTAAAGTTGTGTTTAGTCGTGTTTTTCTTCTCTGCATAGTACTTGATTTTATCTTTATATCGTTTGTATCTTTCATTCTTGTCCTTTTCCTGATTCTCATTCTTGTCAGTTACCCTTGGAATGTATCCCAATTTTGTCTATATATGTCTGTTCATCAATGCTTCTTGTAGAGTAACACCCGTAGCTGGATGTGGTGTTAACCGATAACCTACGAGCATATCCTGTACAGCTGTTGTGGTATTCTTATTCTGTAAGTGTGCTATTTGCTCCGTCTTGTTGAGAAGTTTCATAAAAACTTCTGCTTCTCCGTTAGCTCTTGGATGACCCGGCGTTATTCTGCGGTGTTTAAATCCTTGTTCAATTGCAAATTCAGAGAATTCCCTCGAATTGAATGGTGGTCAATTGTCACTAACTACTCTGTGTGGTGTCTCAAATATCTTTCTCAGTTTCTCCTTTGTCTGTTTACAACCTGTCGTTTGCACTTTCTCTACCCTCTGGATATCTTGTTCTCTTGTCAATTACAACAAGATTATAATGTCCATTTTAATATGGTCCACTAAAATCAATGGATACAATTTCCCATGGTTTTTCTGGAATCATAGATTTTTCAGCGCTTCCTGTCTGTGTTGTTTAGTTGTAACTTGGTACTCATAGCATTGTCCTATCATCTTTTCTACCATACTGTTCATTGTGGGAAACCAATATCTTTCTCTAAGAATTTGTTTGGTCTTTGTCATGCCCAAAAGTCCCAAACTGTGCGCAGCTCTAATAACTTTGTTTTACAATAATTTGATTTAATCTGAATATAAGTCTTTTACATTTACTCATCGAAAAGGTCCTGAGAGCATTTTGCTCCAAATACTAGTCGCCTTGGTCTCATGTTTCCCCATGGTGTACTAAAGATTGCAATGAATCTAGAATCTGGATGCAACATAAGCTGATGGTATCCCTATCTTAAGTCCATTTTTGAGAATATCTTACAATCATGGAACTTATAAATGAAATCCTCGACAACTGTGTAATTCTGTTTCTTTCCATGAACTTATTGGATATTCGTAAATCTACGCAACCTCTTATCGTGTGTGATTTCAACTGATCTTGTGGTACATTTCCAAACTTTGTTTTTGGAATGACTACTAATGGTGAACACCATTGTACAGGTGTCCCTTGTGGTACTTCCTCGAAAATATCTGTTTTGACTCCTTCCTCTAGCCACTGTTTTAACGGTTCCTGTAAGTAATATGGTACAGTTCTCGGCTTTTGCTCTATAGGTGCTACGCCTGGTTTCATATTAAATTTCACATACAATTCACTGTCATTCTTATTGTCTCTGAATTTGCCTATTCCTTCAAATACACTGTCATATTTGTCTATCAACTGTTTTATTTCTTGTTTTCTATTCTGTTCTGTTACTAGTATCTTCAGTACATCAGTTTTTGTGTTCATTTTTCTCAAATTGTTCTGTTTGGGGAATGATCCATCTCCTCGGATTTGCAACATTCCTAAATCTATTAATGTCGGTGGTGAGTTTATCTTACCCTGTACTACAATGAATTTGGTATCTCTTCCACGTGTCTCATTTCTGACAATCGTCTAGGATTCTCCCTTGACTGTTAATTTATTCTGTAATGTACTCAATTTTAGTTTGCTTTTCTTCAATGTCGACTTTCCTTTTGTCACCTCTTGAAATGTTTCAAATTGCCTCTCATCCATAAAATTTACATTCGCTCCGCTATCTGGTTCTACTTTTACATCAATGTCATCAATGCGAACTGTAATTGTTTTCTCAATGTCCTTTATTTCGTGTACAGTTTTTACTTTTCGTATCTTCATCAAACTTTTCACACTTTATCCAAAATAATCGTTTTCTTCATCTTCTGATTTGTCGGAGATAATTTCATTTTCTATAATTTTTCGGAGTCTTCCGTTGTTTTCCTGACATTCTGCCTCCTACTCATTCTGTTTACTTCCTTTCTTCCATCTCGATCATTTATGATATTATCTCTACACTAGTATCTCTTTTCTGTCTTACAGACTGACGAGAAATAGAAGATTCGTCCGCAATTTCTGCATTGCTTTCCATACGCTGGGCATATTTTCCCTTCTCCGTGATTTAATCCACAATAATTGCAACTGTTCCTTAACATTCGATTCATACTGTCTCCTTGAAATTGCTCCTGTCTGAATCTTTGCGGTCTATTTCTCTCTGATCTGTAAACGGTACTTGTCTCATTTTCACCGAATTTCATTTCCTTCATTTGTAACGAAGTGTCTTCAATTTGTCCGGCTTCTTTAACAAATCTTTCCAGTTTCCAACCTTTACTGATAGTTTTCTTAATCAATTCTTTATTGTCAATGGTCTGAATGCAGTGTTCTTGTATTCTCTCAGCGCCTGTATCTTCAAATTCGCATTCATTTGCCTTTTCTCTTAATCTAGCTACGTACGCAACAGTACTTTCATCACCAATTGGTCTCATTTTTAAGAAAACGTATCTTGCATGATGTTTGTTCTTTTTTTTGTGTATGAAATACTTATTCAATTTATTCCTTAATATATCATATTCATTATTTTGCTCACATCCTTCATTTCTCAAGCTCCTCTCAAGTCTTGCTATTTCTTTTCCTCCTATATAATCATTGCGTCTTTCTTGTCCGCGGGTTCTGTAATTCTAAAATACCGTAATACGTTGTGGCTCTCCTCGATCCATCTCAATTTTTAGGATTTTATCTGTGCTTTGTTGTCCTACAAGTTCTTTGTGTACTTGTACGTCAAAGACAGCGCGCCTATCGATGACGTCATGCACACGTTTTGGGTGGAAATTCCTTCTGCACGTTGCTAAACCTCTCTATTATCTCTAAAAGTAGAACTAGTGGACTCTCGCCAGTCCACAATTTAAAACCCATAGACATGATAGATGTTATATAGGATTAAATACGATTTTGTACGAGTTTATCGATGTGTAAACTCGGCCTTTTCTCTCACAAACTCAACATAAAGTCCTTCAAACATCGAAAAGTTGTTCCTAACCGAAATAGAAAATTCCTTGGCCGTTTTCAGGCGACATTCATCTTGAATCTGGTACTATTTTTGGCAGCTGAGCAATAGTCCAGTCAATCTAGCATAAATTTGACCATAACCTTAAAGTAATTGCAAAAGAAGATTTTTAAGTTTTATTCTTTAGCATTATACCCCAAATATACACAGAAAAAAGTCCAACAAAATCTAACTTGAGGAAGACTAAAAAATCACGATTTTAAAATTCCTATGGAGATTTGCACTGAAAATGGGAGATAACTCTGCAAAAAAAGCAGAGATATCAATAAAAATTGATACAACATTATAACTTTACCGCTTCTATTCAGCAGAATGTATTGATTCTTGATATTTTAGCCGTCTTTAGAGTATAACAAACAACTCTAAAGGTGTTTTCATATCTTTTATCAAGCTACAACCTAGATTTCGCAATTCATTAGTTGACCATTTATTAAATTTTTCAACATGTCAAGGTAAAGAATGTCAAATTTAATAAAAAATGATTAAGCATATATTCTTCTTTTTGTGGTTTAAAGTTTCTTTAAACAAGGTAGATGCTGAACAATTATAATTTACAGATATAAACAATACCAAATTTTCACATTATTTTTTCAAAATGGTCACAAAGCCACAAATTTGCAATTTCTTTAATGAAAAATGTGCCAAAAAAAAAAAAATAAAAATACCCATAACACTTCGGTTTTGTACATTTCATGAGCAGAGGATTATATAATATAGTTAAATACGAACTTATAACCCATCAAAGTATCATACTTGACATGAATTTTAAGAAAATCAAACAAAAACTGACCAAAAAAGACTAATTTTTGCAGAGTTATCTCCCCTTTCTAATGTTAATTGCCATAGGAAATTAAAAATGCCGATTTTGAGTTTTCCTCAAGTTAGATTTTATGAGACTTTTTTCTGTGTATATTTGGGGCCTAATGCTATAGATTAGAACTAAAACATTTTCTGTTGCAATTAGTTTGAGGTTAAAACTTAGTTTGACTGGACTACAATTGAATAAAAAGGTCAACAAAGTCATTTACAAATCGAAAAACAAGGAAACTTACGTTTTGATAGATTTTAACAGAATCTGAAGTTTACAGAATCGACGCAATGTCAGATTTTTTCCGTTTGAAGAATCCACTTGCGTTGTTTACAAACAGTCGGACCGCCAAGTCAATAATGGCGTCGTTTTTATTTACAGAGTCACGTGACTTTTCATTTGAAAATGGGTCATTTTTGTAACGTCCATCACCTGCCGGTTTTTTTGTCCAAACATGACGTATGGTTTGAGTTGGGTCTAGAGGATGGTATTAAACGGTTTCTGAGAATATTTTCTTTTCATATTACTTTAAAACAGATATTTTTAGCGTGTTTTTCATACAAAATTTTACAATCAAAGTTGGCAATGATACCGACGATTTTGTCACCGTTGGTCAGAAAAAGGACAATTTCTTCATTGTCAGATCTCGGGACGGGGATTTTTAAATCGGAAAAGGTGTGCTGTTCCTTTTCCGACGAACAGTTCAAATATTTCTCCGCAAAACCGAGTGAAACGCAATTCGAGCGAGCTTTTTCTGTGAAAATTACGTGATAAAGGGGGATAATCAACGTTGACGTTGTCAATAAAATGTAAACAAAGAAGGTATGACGGTAACGATCGATAAAAAAAGGAAATATAAATAAGTTTCACGCTTGGTTGTCAAATGATATAATAAATATGTGTCAATAAACATTAAACAGCCCATATTTAAGAATAAATAATGTACCGGGGAAAAAAGGGGGGGGGTGGTCAGACAGGTGCTTACACTTACTTCTATCATGTTCTTGTGGAGGGGTTCAGGATCTTTCTGTTGAATGGTAGAATGTGCACAAGTGAATTTAAAATTTTCCATAGAAATTAACAACTGAAAGCCTGGGGAGTAGCTAAAGTACTGCTATAGGTCTATTTGAGTAATCACAAATGTTTATGGTTTTTTTTTCAAAAACAGGACTGAAGATTTTTTTTCACTTTAATTTTGAAAAAAAATTACTTGCTCCAATTTCTGTTTAAATGGTTTGTGCATTTTGCAATGTGAAAGCTATTAAATAATGGATTTTTATCTTTATCAGGACCTAAATTGTGAGTTTTTGGTTAATAAGTAACAAATTACAAAAAAAAAAATTGAAAAAAAAGAAAATTTTATTAAAATTAAAATTACCTTTATCCATTGCTCAATTGTAAAAAAAAACTGTAAGGATCTGACATGGACAGATTTATTTTTGCCAGCAAATCACATGAATCATATGCATCATATGCTTATTATTTTCAACAAAAGGAAATTTTACATTTGTACATTAAGTTATGCCTTCTCAATCTTGTTTTTCATGAATTAATATTTATTGTATTGATTAAGAATAATTATTATTGCTTTTTGTGTATTTGACCTATTTCACCTCCTGTCGTGCCAAAATTGGTAAAACAAAAATATACATGTGATTAATTTATAGACCAATTTCTCATGATTATTATTGAAATTTGCTGACTTTCCATGTAAAAAAGTAAAAATCTGGAAATGAACATGATTTAAAAATCATGAAATAACAAAATAAAATCATTTGTATAAGAAAAACTGTAATGTGGAAGTCTAACCCAAGATCCTAGATTTTGAAATTAAAGGCAAAGCACAAAAATTTTCAACAGAATTTAAGTTAATAGGTCTATTAACATGATTAATGCTGTATAAATGCACATAACATGGTGAAATTCATTTGAATGTAATGAATATTCTTTGAATAAGAGAACACAACTAAAATATAATAAAACTGAAAACTATTACTTGATTGAATCATAGACTATTCTAACTAAATAGTCCAGATGACACCAGAGGGTAAAAAAAATTAAATCATAAATGAAAAGAAATTAGATAACCTTACTTACAAGTGGTTATAAAATTTGAAGTTGTAGATATTACAAGATTACTATTTTGACAAAAATTTAAGAAATTATACACACAGAGACATATGAAAATCCAGGGATCATATAATACTTCATATACAGTTCCTGGAAAATCATACAATATTTTCCATCCAAAGTAAAACAAATACACCTAAAATATATATTTTGATATAACGTTACGATTTATTTACTGATAGTTTTCCTGTACATTGCCAATGATAATAAATAAAATTTGTAGCTCATATGTTGAGTATTTATGCCTAATTTCACAATATTGTAAAGACTAAAAGTGTTTCAAGACTATTTATTCAAATGTTGTCATTGAATCTTTTTTTTTTATCTTATTTTTAAAAAAATCATCTCATCATGGATTTTTTCTGTCCATAATGTAACCTATTAGATGAACCTAAGTAAATTTAAAAAAAAACAAAACCTTGTATCATCAACCACAGAAATGGGAAGGGCCCAGGGCACTTTCCAGGTGACTGATCTTTGAAAATAGATACTCCTTTAAAAATTTATGCAGAAAATTGAATATCCAACATAAAAAATACTTCAATCGTGTCATTATGTGAAAACAAGAAAAAACACACTTCATTTCTTTGCATAGTGTTGTGAAATTACCCGATGGGAATCGGGGGATTCCGGTAAGGTTTAATTTAGCCGTGTGGCGTCATCATTCGGTGTGTATCCTGACCCTTGGAGGAACAGCTGGGCGGAAGAGGTAACAGCCCAGTCTCTTTCTGGTGTGATTCGCCATTGCGGACAGAAGCACTAAGACGACAGCGACCGTTAATTGGTAATCATTGTGTAATAGAGAAGTGTTCCAGGGGAATCCACTTTGGCACGTAAGTTACACTTACATTCATCTCGATAACACTTATTTCACAATACTGGCGACGAGGATATTTTTATTCTTGTAGAATTTAAGATCGAAGCGAACGGTCGCCATTGAGGCCTATCGGGCACCGACCCGACTGAATTTTTATAATTCACAGAATACTAGGCAATTTTTATTGTTGTATTTGTTGGCCCGAAGTGCTTTGGGATAATTTTCAACACTTTGTTGAGATTTTCGGCGAAATTTTGTATCTACAATCGCAGATTGTAAATTTTGAACATTTTTGCTGTGACGTCATTTTCCCGCCATACATCATTGGCGAGTGACTTATTTTTAGACGTCGGGGAAGCCAATACACAAAACCGGAAATTGGCTCCGTAGTTTGTAAATAAACAAACCGAAGTGTTTTTACACTTGATTTCTTGTACTCAAACAACTTGAGTTAATTGATTTGATTGTGTATTGAATTAAAATGGACAAAACAAAGGTAGTTCGTCCCCGTGTACAAATAAACACGTGTGATAAGTCAGAATTATTGAAACTACCGGGCATAGGACCTCAAATAGCAGAAAAAATTGTGCAGTTTAAGGCATTAGGTCCCCTTAACTGGGAGAAATTATTAAATATACCATATGTAAAATCCTCATATGAGTTGTTCGAGTCAGTAGATTTCTCCGTGTCTACCCAAATGTTCACGGATTTAGACCCATTTAAGTCTAATGTAGGTACAGCAATTTTGACCCCTACCTCATTTCACACACCTGTTAGTAGCCCAACCCCTGCACAGGAAATTCAGGCAGGTCAGACACTTGAACAGTTGAAATTGAGTGAAGCTATAGGAGGTATGTCATTACAAGGTCAGGGACAAGTAAAACAAGAATATCAGACGAACTTGTTTGATCCCTTTTCTATGCCACAAATGAATGTCAATTTAGAAACTGAGACACAGGTACCATCCCAAGAAATGAAATTGCAGAATACAGTAAATATGGGTTCACAATACAGTATACACACAAATGCACCAATACAACACAATGTAATACACACAAAACCAGTGGATTATGTGGATATGTTACCGGACGTGCCAACGTCCAGTGTGAATTTACAAAAAACAGGAGTCGCCATGGGTTCAAAGCCTAGCATATATGAGCAGACCCCTGTTTCGACAGGGTTCCCTGTTTCGGCAGGGTTAACCCCAGTTCACACTGGTTTCCCGGTAATTACTACTGGGCATGCAGGCTTGACCCATGCTGCTCCTCATCAGGTGCCATATCAGCCAAACATTGCTCAGCAAAATCCACAAATAAGTGCATTTATTGGTTCACAAACTTCTCATCAAGTTACAACCACTACACCAGTATACACACATCCCCATGTCGGTGTTTCCCCCAACCCCCCCCCCCCCCCCATGTCAACATATATTCAACCGAATATTCCGCCATTACAGTACGCGCAACCGCAAGCCGTTCACCCGGTTCACGCCGCGCCATTTCAACATGATATGTATGATCGTGCATCCGCGCATTCTTGGAAACCGCTCAACACCATGGCTGCTCCGAGATACGAGTCAGATTCGTCTACAACCGACAGTTATTCTTCTAGAGGCCACTCTCCAGATCGCAACAGTCGTTCACGCCACCGTAGACACAAGAAACGGTCATATCACCGCCGTTCTGACAGAGATCACTCACCGACGAGGTGAAATCTCGATGAACCGTACCAGCACAGCCGTAATACACAACCCGATGCACGCACACATACCAAACCAGACAATATTGACAACAAACTCAATGGTAAGGGGGAAGTAGTCAAGGAGACGGATTACCACCGTGATTGTTTGCCTTCAGTAGAATGCCGGGATGAAATTCCTGTGAAAACTCAGGAAAGTAGGTCAAAACCAGTCAACCGTTCATTTATTTCCTCATTCAAGACTTTGAAGTATAACGGACAGTCAAATTGGAAAGCTTTTTATACCAAATTTATGGGGTACGCCCGCTCATCAGACTGGACAGATGAGGAGAAAAAAGATCAGCTTTGTTGGTGCCTGGATGGCAAGGCAAGTGAATACTACACTTTGCTGTTAGAGGGAAATGCTACCATTACATATAGCGAAATAATAGCCAAACTGGAAAAGAGATTTGGGTTCCAGGATCTTCCGGAAACATCTTTGTTACAGTTTCAGGTCAGTAGACAGGATAAAAAAGAAAGTCTCGAGGATTGGGCTGACCGTGTACTTTCCCTTGCAACAAAAGCATTTAGAGGGCTACCTGATTTCCATATGACACAACAGGCAGTATTAAAGTTTTGTCAAGGTTTCACCGACAGAGAGGCGGGACAACACGCCTGTAACGTTAAACCAGGGAGTATGGACTCAGCAATTGACATAATAAAATGGTTCCAACACTCAAGGAAAGCTGTCCATGGAAATAGTAATGTACAAGAACAGAATCTTATTGATTTAGACTCTGAACCGTCAAAAATTCAGGCGGCGAGTACCAGTGCTGATTCTGAGTGGAAAACAAATATGGAGAACCAGATTAGCGACCTGGTTGCCAGTTTAAAAAATCTGACAGTCAAATTAGATAAAGACAGTAAGGCCAAACCTGCTCAGACTTATCGTGGCCGCAGAGGGTCACGTAACCGTTACTCCGGTTCTTCACCGGATAGCATCAGTAATGAGCGAAGACGTGGAAATAGACGTCCATTTCGTGGTCAATGTTATAACTGTGGACGAACAGGACATATGGTCAGAGACTGCAAATTCAAGAGCAAGAGTGATAAGTCAACAGACAAACAGGTTAAACGTCAAGATAAAACCAAAAAGAGCAAAGTCAAATTCCAGGGTAAGAAACCGGAACAATCTGATGAATCAGAATCTTCTGATGACAATGTTGATAGTACCGCATCAGTTGGTCAACTTGGGACAGCTCGTATGGTTAGAGTTGAAGTTATTATACAGGACCAACGTGTCAACGCAATTCTTGACACTGGCGCCCAAGTCAGTATCTTATCTGATCGTGTTTTCAACAAATTGAAAACGAAACCATATACTATCAGAGAAACCCTGCTTCATGCAGCTGGTCGAGACATGAGTATGAAATGTCGGATTGTTCAACCTATGCTTTTTACCATTAATGGCAAGGTGTTTCGTGAAGAACTACACATTGCGCCATTGGACTGTGAAATGCTCATTGGATTAGACTTCCTAGAGAAATATGGTGCCGAGATCAGCCTAGGAAAAATGAATATGAAACTATGTGGTAGACAAATTAAGTTAACTATTGGCACTAAACCAGAACCATCAGTGAACCAGGTGACAGTTCCAGTTAGAACCGTGGTTCCACCAAATTCGGTAGTTAGAATAACCTGCGACACGACACCGCAAGAGTCCGATTTCGTCGTTGAGCCATCAGATCCTTTACCATTTCTTGTTCCTCGTATTGTTTGCGGGAAAAATCAAAAACCTGAACTCTGTGTTGTCAATGTGACTGACAATAATGTGATTTTGAAAGAGGGACAGGAAGTAGCTCATGTGGAAACGGCTGAAGTGGTAAAAACCATGCCCGACTCTTCAGTGGGAACAGTTACGCAGGGAACCGGTCCAAGTACCGGTAAGAGCAAATCTAAGGCCAAGTTACCAGTTCATGTGCAAGAACTATATACCAAATCGTTGAAAGGGTAAGATACGAATCAACAAGAGGCTCTTAGACGCCTCCTGTACAATTACAGCGATGTATTCGCAAAAGACGAGTTTGATTTAGGCGATTTTACAGAGATAGAACATTCTATTGACACTGGCAGTGCCAAGCCAGTAAAGGAAAGACTCCGCCGTGCTCCATCATGCTTTGTTGATGAGGAGGAGGCCCATCTCAAAAAGATGTTAGATGCTGGGATTATTCAACCATCCATATCTGAATGGTGCTCTGCACCAGTGCTTATTCGAAAGCGCGACGGCACGGTTAGATGGTGCTTAGACTACAGGAAGTTGAATCAGGTCACTTCTAAAGAAATTTTTCCTTTACCGTTGATAGATCAGTGCCTAGACGCTCTCCAAGCAAATATTTGGTACTCAAAGCTTGATGCTAATAGTGCGTATTATCAGATCCGTATCAAGCCGAAGGATCGCAAGAAGACGGCGTTTATCACGAAATACGGCTTATTCGAATGTGTCCGTATGAGCTTTGGACTTTGCAATGCTCCTAGCACTTATGCCCGAGTTATGAATTTAGTTCTTCGGGGACTGACATGGAAGACAGTGCTTGCGTTTTTAGACGATATTTTGGTTTTAGGAACCGATTTTGAGACTCATCTTGAGAACCTTAAGGCGTTATTTGAGCGTTTCAGACAAAATAAGCTCAAGTTAAAACCGAAAAAAATGTGACTTATTTAAGCAGTCAGTTGAATTTCTAGGCAGAAAAGTCAGTAACAAGGGACTTGAAATTGGAAAACAACATTTGAAACCAGTACAGGACTGGCCAACACCGAGATGTACACGTGAAATTGAACAATTTCTCGGATTTGTGAACTATCATAGGAATTTTATCAAGAGCTACGCCAAGGTAGCCGCACCCCTGTACAAACTTACAGGGAAAGCTCCGTTTAAGTGGAAGAAACGACAGCAAAAAGCTTTTGAACAGCTTAAGAAACAGCTTTTACAAGCGCCCGTTTTATCCTTGCCAACCAAGGATGGCCATTTTATCTTGGACACAGATGCCTCCAACAGAGCCATTGGAGCTGAGTTACTTCAAGTCCAAGATGGTGTAGAGAAAACGATTGCCTATGGCAGCTTCATGTTGACGCCAGAACAACGAAATTACTGCACAACGAGAAAAGAACTGCTTACAGTTATTCGCTTTACCAGGCAGTTTAAGCATTATTTGCTAGGGCGACAATTTACAGACCACAGTAGTTTGACATGGCTTATAAATTTCAAGGAGCCACAGGGACAATTAGCTCGCTGGATGGAGGAATTGAGCCAATACGATATGGTCATTAAACACAGACCGGGAAAATTGCACGAGGACGCTGATGCGTTATCCCGTATGCCAGACGAGGTGACATATTGTCCAAACTACACTCCTGAAAAAATGCTCCAGGATTTGCCATGTAAAGGATGTGCATATTGTCAACGTGCACGTAAGACTTGGGACAAGTTTTTACATGAAGTCGACGACGTTGTGCCATTAGCAAAACCAAAGAGAAAATACATACGTAGACAGAAGGAGGTAGATGATCCTTCGAGTGCTTTAATTGGTATGTTTGGTCAAACAGAGGACACTGAAATGAGTGGTTATGATGAAAACCAGATCTTGACAACTGGAATGGAGTTGTACTTGACTAGAGATACACAGTTGATTACTGTTACTACAGACAATTCATGTCATGTGACCGCTATATCTGATGACCAGGGAATATCTATACAGGGATTTTCTCCTGATGAGATTAAACAGGAACAGTCCGCTGACAAGGACTTAGTTTTTATTTTGAATTGGCTTAGGAATCAGGAGGATCCAACCGAGAATGAACTTTTTCTCGCTTCGCCAGCAGCGAAGAGTTTTTGGATTAATAAAGACATGTTTTTTCTCGACGATAGCGGGGTACTTAGAAACATTTCTAAGAAAAATGAGGATCAGTCAAGACTTGTGGTACCAGTCAAACTCCGGGATACTGTTCTCCGGATGAGCCATGAACTTCCCTCTGCGGGACACCAAGGTACAGAAAGGACAATGGCTAAAGTCAAGACTAAATACCACTGGTACAATATGTCAAGAGATATTCGCAATTTTGTTGTTACTTGCGACGTGTGTAGCAAACACAAGAAACCGTTAAGACGTGCAAAGTGCCATCTTACTCCTTATCACTCAGGAGCACCAATGGAACGAGTGCATTTAGACTTTATGGGACCATTACCAAAGACAAAGAATGGTAATGAACACATTTTGATGATTGTGGACCAATTCACAAAATGGACAGAATGTATTGCCCTACCATCACAGACGGCTGAGGTTACAGCTCAGGCCGCTATTAACGAATTTTTCGCCAGATTCGGGTATCCGTTTGAAATTTTCACGGACCAGGGCCGAAATTTTGAAAGTTCCTTATTTAAATCTGTGTGTGAACTTTTACAGATACACAAGGCTAGGACTACGCCTTATCGACCGTCTGCCAATGGCCAAGTTGAGCGCCAAAACAGAAGCTTTATGGACGCTGTGAGATGCTTTGTAGACTCATCACAGGATAACTGGGATATTCATTTACCTCAGTTGGCAGGAGCAATGCGTTCCTGTGTAAACCGGAGTACTGGTTATACGCCAAACCGTTTGATGTTAGGCCGTGAGACTAACCAGCCAACTGAATTGATGTTCAGCAGTAGTAATGAGAGGAAATACTCCAATAGTGATGAATATGTGATTGGATTGGAAACAGCAATCCGTAAATATCACGAGATAGCCCGGCGGACGCTGAAGGCAACGCAACAAAAGATGAAGAGAGATTATGATCTTCGTGTCCTAGAAAAACAGTACAAGGAAGGTGATCTTGTGTATGTTCTTGATACAGCCCAAATCAAGGGGATGAACAAGAAGTTGAGCCCACCGTGGAAAGGACCGGGTGTAATTGTTAAGAAATTCACCGCGTATGTTTACCGCGTCAAGTTGCAACGCGTTGTTTTCACAACCAACCATGACCGTTTAAAACCTTGCAGAGACCGCAAGATTCCGGTATGGTTACAGGACTGCCAGAAACGCGTGTTAAACGGTGAAGATGTCTTGACGGACCAGTCCAGAAAATCTGGTAAGAGTGGAAAATATTGTATTTGTAAGGGCACAGACACAGGCGAAATGATGGTCCAATGCGACAATTGTAAGGATTGGTTTCACCTTACATGTGTCAACCTTAGTCCAAATGAGGCAGAAGCATTAGATAGATATACCTGCCCAAACTGTCAGACAGTCACCCCATAAACTTAAAAAGTAAAAGAGGGGGTGTCTAAAATTTTCTGACCGAGATGATAGCTTTTTGTCTATTTTCAGAATGAGTGACACTGAGGCAGATGTTAAGAGGGCCTGGCAGAGAGAAACTAACAAGGCTGCTGGAAGAGGCCGTGCAGGATTGCTGTCCCTCTCACCGACACACCTGCGACATAGAATTAGACAGGTAGCAGCCGAGTCGCCAATCCCGGGACCTGTTTCTGGGCAGTTTGATGATGCGGCCAGTGGATCGCCAACCCCGGAGCTTGTCTCCGGGCAGGTAGAAGAGGCGGTAAAAGAGGCAGCTGGGAAGACCAAAGAATCCCGGATGTACAGAGGACTACCAAGGGAGTCACCATGTCCAGCACCAGGGTGTCTGAAAAAGGACCGAAAGCTGAGGAATCACGAGGTGCGGTCTCACCTGACCAACTTGTTTGATAACCGGGTCTCAGACTCGGTGATGCGTGATCCTGAATACCAGGTACAGAGGCGGACTGCTGTGCAGCAATTGGCCAGATGGATTGTAGGTAGATCCGATGCTACGGTAGGTCAATTAATAACATTTGTAAACAAGAGGGTGAGATTCCCCGCTGAGTGCACAATATCTGTGGGGGCGGTAAGAGCTTTGCGACGCACATGTGAAGAGTTCCGGTGGACTTCATCAGATAGGTTCACTATTACACCTATAAACAGTCCCGTTTGTTTCCTGTATTGGAAAGTCGCAGTGACCCTACTTAAGTATTTGACTCCGCCACAGAGGAATCTGCTGCGGACTTGGAGGTATTCAGAAGACTTGGTCCCGGCGGGAGCTGAGGAGACACCCGAGCCTCATTATGGGTTAGTCTTGGATCTGCCCGAAGTAAAAGTTGCAGAGGCCCCGGCCAGTAAAGGCCGAGATTCACCTGACTCCAGTGAGAGGAGAGTGCAGATTACTGTGAGATGATCGAGGTGTCAGTCACTGGATCAACAGAGACCCAGGGAGCTGAAGCACCAGAGCCAGCGGCAAGGGCCAAGAAACCCTTCATCCTTACAGATGCTAGAAGCCGCAAGAAGGTGGGTGTATCTGCAGAAGATTTGATGGATCTGCGATGCCACGCCCAAGTCTTGTTTGACTACAAGACGCCCGGTTTTGTCTATGTTTACTGGGAGGAAGCGGAGGTCCTGGAGGACGATTTCTTGTTCAGCTTGACAGACAGGACAGTACTCCTAGTGTCAGACCGGGAACTGCAGTAGGTGCGGGAAATGATTTTCCCGAGTAAATGACATTTGTCATGTTTTCCGGAGATTTACCTTCGGACTCAGATAGTTTTGGGTCCGCCTGTCATAGTTAGTTAAGATAAGTTTTTGAACTTTCTTGTAAATAAGTTTTTGGATAAATGCAACAGCAGTTAGCGGAATGTTGCTATGCAGTATGGCTTGATTTCACCATTAGTAATTTTTAGTAAGAGTAAATTTTTACTTTATGTCTTGTCAAGTTTTATTTTAAAATGTCTTGTGAATTTTTAGTAGACAGTAGGGTGAAATTTAAGACAAGGATTTAGAAATACATTTGAAGGTTAAATTTTTGATTGAGGCTATGGCAGGCGAAACTAAATTATTTTCCCCGTGAGCCAATTCACGGGTTAATTGTCTAATGTAAATATTTTTAAATGAATTTACAATGAATTTAGTGGTGTTTCTCTGGGACGGTTAACGTAAAGAATAATATGGAATTTTCCCACTCCAGGGGCTGGAGGGATACCTACTTACCGGGTTGATAAGTAATAGATTTTTTATAATAGGCTATCTTTGTCCTTGTCGGTACAGTAAGCATATAAGTTTTATATGTGGAGCCTTAGTATTGTTGACTGCCGTGATATGGGCTGCAATATTGCCGTTCGGCGTCAACGGAGTATACTCAACCAATGAATTAGCATTGTTAAAATTTTGAGTAATAGTCCTTGTAAAGTTATGTATGAGTGTTGATATACACTTAGATGTTTAATATGCCACTTTGATTTTAGAGTGTTTTCATGGGTGGCCTAGCAAACCATCAGTTATTTTTTGGCGGTAACTTTATGATAAATGTTTATCCTTTCTGAGCGATAAATTTTTGGGGAACTCAGCATTTGGCTAGCTGAGGTTTGTAGTAGGACTAGGGACAGGCTTTGAGGTTAAATAAGGGCTTGGTAGGTACCGATAAGGTTTAAGACACCCACATAGTTAACATTTCCTGTAAAACCCATCATTTTTGAAATGGGGGGGGGGGGGGTGTTGTGAAATTACCCGATGGGAATCGGGGGATTCCGGTAAAGTTTAATTTAGCCGTGTGACGTCATCATTCGGTGTGTATCCTGACCCTTGGAGGAACAGCTGGGCGGAAGAGGTAACAGCCCAGTCTCTTTCTGGTGTGATTCGCCATTGCGGACAGAAGCACTAAGACGACAGCGACCGTTAATTGGTAATCATTGTGTAATAGAGAAGTGTTCCAGGGGAACCCACTTTGGCACATAAGTTACACTTACATTCATCTCGAAAACACCTATTTCACAATAATATTTTGATACCCCTGGATATTGAGTAAGAACTATGTAACGGAGTCTCGGGACAGCCTTTTTAACTTGCAAATGAAAAACCCAGTACTATATCTATTTGCAAAACAAAACATTATAGGCTCCTCCCAGTGAAACGGTAAACGAGCGAGATCTGTTCACTGGCTAAAAAGTGGCAACGTGTGTCGCCGGCCATTTTGAGGTGCACAAAAATACTCACTTTTGATGTCTCATACGGTAATAATTTTCAGTGTCAGGTGAATCCAACAGGCCATGGTTTTAACGAAATAATTTTTACACATATTTCCATCCATGTTATTTGAAAGTCAAAAACTAGCACATCGATAATTACACATTTCACACCCGTCATGTCAATCAAAAATTCTAGTGTAAAAAATTCCGAAATTATCTCCACCTGTTTCTCTGTAAATAGAATGCACTAGCGTAACGGTCAAAATGGCACTTGGCGGTCCGACTGAAATATGACGTTGCAATCTTGACTGTGACGTCCGTGCATCAACTTTTCGCGGAATTTTTAAAAACGCAATTTTCATCAATTTTTAAACCATTTCTCATTAAACTTTAACTATTATTGTCAGTATCATCCTTAAAATTTATTCCTTTACAGCATTCTTCACTTTTAATGTCTCATTTGAAACTTTAAATAATCAAGAAAGCGCGTGAATATACTTGCCAAATACGGGTTAATCGATGTATAAACTTTTATTATCTTGCCCTTCCGACCAATGAAATTCTTGTATTTTGTCATATGCAAATTAAAATGGAATTATATATAAATAACCAATAATTGAGTAATTACTGACATACAAAAGTCTAGACATTAGTTTTTTTCGTAAATAATTTTTTAATCCTTTTTTTCAGTAATTTTATAAGAGGAAATATCTCCAAGAAACACCATCAATGAAAGAATTTTATCTGAGAACTTTTTAAAAGAACAATTGATTTAATATTTGTACATCTGAAATATTATTATCTTTTACTTAAAATAGTAATTAAAGAAGAAAAAAAAATATTAGTAGTGTAAATTCAGTACAGCTTACAACAACAACCTTGTTGTTCCTGCAAACATGATCTTACGGGCAAACTTGTTTAGTTGGTATCAAGCAGCAAAAGGAGGGAAACCTATGTTTTAGTTACTAAAATAACATACTCCTAGTTTACAGTAGTTTCAAAATTAACACTTACTATATGACCTAGGCGTCGATGGGCTAAGATGCTAATTTGACGTATATATAAAGAGAAAATGGATATTTTGTCATCTATTTCAATCTGATTTCAATATTTGTCTTCTCGTTAGATATTTTTATATCTCCCCCTTGATAACATTATTGTGTTTATTAGTATAACCGTTATACATTACCAACAAAATCAAAACTGTGCAAAGAAACGCCATCTATCCTCCGTCCATCAAAACCTCAACCTGAAAGTATGAATTCGGATATTAAGTCAATTCCAATAAAAAAAGAATAGATTGTTTAATTGCATAACATGCAAAAGGCCAACGAAATAACCGATTTCTAAGCTTAAAAATATACACCATTGTAAATGGAGAAGAAAGAGAAGAAGCAACTTAGACCATTGCTATCTTTCATACAAAGAGCTACTCTGGAAAGAATCTTATATTCAATAGCAGGTCTAGTTTTAAAGCTGCTCTTTACTGTAGCAGTTCTCAGACTATTTACGATTTTATGGGGACTCTTTAGCTATAAAGATCACTAGCCTGTCAACGCTGAGGTTGTGAGTTCGAATTTCACCGGTGGCGAGGTGTGTTCGACTCAAATCTTAATTGACAAAGATTGCCAATTTTCCTACCGAAGGTACTCCGGCTTCCTCCACCAATAAAAACTGGCCGCCGCGAAGTAGCCAAATGTGCTGAAAAAGGCGTAAAACCCCAAATAAACAAACAAACAAACGATTTTATATATAAATATTTTCAGGAAATAAAATAACGTTGGATCAATGAGATAGTGTCAGAATAATATGGAAAGTTAATTATATTCTTTTCCACAATTGGTTTCTTTATCATGAGCATGATAGTTGGAAGTTCAGTTATTATTTTGTATTCAAGTTTGAGTATAATATGACCTATAATATGATATAATATGACATACTAATAACATAAAAGGTATAAAATGCCTGGGTCAGACGCTTGATGAAGAAAGTATGTCAAAATTCTGCAAAATGTAATAACAAAACACAATGCCTTTCGTCTTACCTCCTCAACTATAACATATAGTATATGAATTTGTCTTCTCTACGACACTTCTACTTAACATTATTGATTCCTGATATTTCTGCTTCAACAGTTACAATTGCCTTTTAGTGATAGCAGATATAAAAAGAACACAAACTCTGAGGAAAAACGGACACGAGTGAAGTTACAAAGAAAGCTAAAAATTATAAGTATACAAGTACAATAAAGTAATATCTTTTCCAAAAAGCTAGCCGTCTCTTAGCTAAATAAATGTGTTATACATGTTATATGTTCATGCTTCTTGCAAGATACGTGATCCTGCCATAATGCATTTATATGCGAACGAAGACCGCTTTTATAGTATGAGTGGTGCTTCTGGAAATTTTGTAGTATCACCTCGCATGGACTGAAAACAGCTTGAGAAGTGCATATATCACGAGGGCGCTGGACGAGACTGATTGAAAACGACTGAGATTGTCTGATTCTAAGTTATCTTGTCCCCTTTACTGATTCGCCCTTTTTGTCACGTGAGAGAAACAAATGCTACTTCGTTCCCATTTAAGGTCCTGCTTTTTCTCATATTAGTACCTAATATGTGTGTAAACTTAACCAAAGTCAATATACCATGAAATCTAGGTCACAATGACCAAATTTTTAATGGATGCTTGACTCCCCCCTCAGACACATCCGTACGCAATTCATCTCTTTTAGTAGCCAAGACTATGAACACAGATCTAAAACTTAACCAAAGTCTGTAGACCGTGAAATCTATGTCACAGTGACCTAATTCTTGTTGAATGCTTGTCGCCTCCCTCGGATACATCTGCATACATGACAACATGATCCTATTTCTTATAGTACTAGACAATGAACCCGCGCGAGCGCGGGAAAATAAGCATTTTTTAAAAAAAATTTTTAGTTTTTTTTTGTGGTGGCCATATTGACTATAAAAAGTTGTTGCGGCCATGTCATTGATGGAACAGGAACTCAATATGTATGTTGTGGCAGGCTTCCCATAAACTTTCCTGTCAAGTAGGTGGTTTCAACTGATAGTTTCATGTCTATATATGATGTAGTATTCCAGAATTGGATGTGAATGCAAACTTTAAGCAAGTCAATGAAGCGTGAAATGTAGGTCAACGTGACCCAATTGTCACATGGCTGTTCGTTACTACCGAAGATGGAAACACTGATGAAGTAGACTATATGCCACGTAGAATTACCAAAATGGACCTTAAGGTTCCATCAAAGTCAAAATCTATGACGAAAACACAACCACATAGATTGTCAATATTTTTATTGTTACAATTAATTCTGAACTGGAACTTGATGAAAAGCTTTCATTAAATACACATTTCATAATGCATTACCTTTTTCCTTCAGAATAAATATGAAAATGAAATTGTAGATGTAAACATTTCCTTAGTGACGGATGAATTTTTCAAACGATGCCGTGTGTTCCGTAGAGCATATTTTTGGAAAATAATTGTTCCAATTGTTCCATTGTCATTATGAGCAGGGCAAGCGAGGCTTAATTTCACAAATATATCCAATAATCAGACGATAAAAGCATTTTTAGTGTGTGGCTGCGTGTGATGTCCACGTTTATATATTTATCAAAAATGTCCGAGATAAATTTCGTCATTAATGATAAAGATTACCATTTGTTAAACATATTTTTATCTAGGGCTTACAGGAAATTGTATGGTAGAGATATATTTAGACAGGTCACATTACAAATGATGTAAAAATAGATAATGGTTGGTGTTATCACTTTGTGCAAGGTAAACATCCGAGCAATCCAAAAAACACTAAGTTAGGAATTCCTTTGAACTTTACCTTATTTCTTCATAATCTTCAAAGTTCATAACCTTTACAGTTAGGAGAAATTGCGTTATTGTTGAAAAACAATCCTGAATACATGAAGCGGAAACATCCCACTTGAAGGGGAATGTTTTTAATTTGTTTTATTCTTCTTCCGTAATTTCAAACAGAAATACATTTAAAATAAGTGCATACTTGTTTATTTAAATCAATTTGTTAAAATGATGCATTCGAGAACCTTCTAAGGTATGTGTTGGGAGAATTCATATCGGAAAGTGCATACAAATTCCATTTGCACATAAACAAAACTGTAGTTTAAATTTATAAATGCAGGTTGTCAAATCCGATAAGAACCGTTATAATCTGAACCATACATCGTTTATTTTGAACCACGCGTTTTGCCGCCTATTCGGCTAATTCGTAAATTTAGTATTATAGATACGGACCTACACCGTAACAGATCTTAACATAACCTTCACTTAAACATGAATTGTAGGTCAAAGTGTTCTAATTGTTGTATGGCTGTTCTGTACTCTTCGAGTCAAATGCACTGGTGACGTTTCATGACTATAAGCTGTGTAGCATTCAACAAAACGGACTAAAAGTAAAACTTAACCAAATTGTATGGCTGTGCTGTACTCTCCATGACATTTCCACTATAGTTCTATGACTATAGGTTATATTGCATTCAAGACAATGGATTTGTAACACAAAACTGAACCAAAGTCACTGAAGTGTGAAATGTATGTCAAAGTGACCTGATTGTTGTACATGCTCTGCACTCTCCAATGCAAAACCTAACAGTAACAGACGAACGGTGGAACACTATATCCCCTCAACAACTCTATACTTTTATTGAGGAACGTTGAGACGTATCAAATATATTCGTTAGAAAATACAGGGTGTCAAATAAAAACATGTTTGGTGATATTTTCCAGATTCCACATTTCATGAAAGGAACATTATTATCGGTAACTGACTAACTTCCTGAAAATGTAGGTAAAATTGACCCAATTATGAGTTGCTCACTGTGCAAGACACATTTACTGACCAAATATTATGGAGACATGACAAGTTATATTGTATTTCTGGACATGAACACAAACATGACCCAGGGTCAACTGTGGAAATGATATACCATGATGAATGGACACACAGATGTGCAAGTTTGTTAGAAGTTCATATGACCATGTCAGACAATTAAGGTAATAATCAGTGAAATCACAGTAAAACAATTTAATATATGTACATGTATTCATTGATGACATAAGTTTTATATTTTCCGACAATGAGTATGTATTACGTATATATAAATTGTTATTCTTTACTATATTTGTTTCGTTGCCAGACAGAAATAAAGATTAACATAAAATTACAAAGACGTTTTACAAAGAAATTGGCCTTGGCCATAGAGAAATTGTGAAATCCTAATTTTACGATAAATACAAATGGTAACAAGAGTGGACACACAAAAATGTCTCGCCTGTCTTGTATTTCTAACGAAAGTAAAAGCTATCAGACAATTACATTATAAATTTTAAGCTGTAAATAATGAGATAATGTCTATGCTGCTGATGCCTGTATGAATGCTAAAGCTGCTGCCAGGCCTGCTGAAGACAACTATAATAGTGTCTTTATACTACTAATTGTATAGGTTATAATTCGCTATATGAAGATAGCATTGAGCAATGAGCCATGTAAATACACCAAATATAGTTGACATATTGCTTATTTTTCAACAAATATAGTCCAAACCACAAAAACTTAACATTGAGCAAAGAACTGTGAAAATCAGGTCAAGGTCAAATAAAACCTGCCAGACTGACATGTTCATCGTAAAATATTTCCATACACCAAATATAGTTTACCTATTACATATATTTTTATAAAAAATACCAAAACACAAAAACTTAACTATAACCACTGAACCTTGAAAATGAGGTCAAGGTCAGATGACTCATGTCAGTTGGACATGCACACCTTACAAACCTTCCATCCACCAAATATAGTATACCTATTGCATACAGTATTCGAAAAACAAGCCAAAACATAAAAAACTTAACTATAACCACTGAACCATGAAAATGAGGTCAAGGTCAGATGACACATTCCAGTTGGACATGTACACATTACAATCCTTCCATACACCAAATATAGTACACCTATTGCATACAGTATTCGAAAAACAGGCCAAAACACAAAAACTTAACTATAACCACTGAACCATGAAAATGAGGTCAAGGTCAGATGACACCTGCCAGTTGGACATGTATACCTTACAATCCTTCCATACACCAAATATAGTAGACCTATTGCTTATAGTATCTGAGATATGGATTTAACCACCAAAAATTAACCTTGTTCACTGATCCTTGAAATGGCGTCGAGGTCAATTGAAAACTGTCTGACGAGGTTGAGGACCTTGTAAGGTACGCACATACCAAATATACCATACTCATAATAAGAGAGAAATTAACATTACAAAAAATCTTAATTTTTGTTTCAAGTATTCACTGAACCATTAAAATGAGGTCAAGGACAATGTACATATGACAGACGGAAACTTCGTAACATAAGGCATCTACATACAAAGTATAAAGCATCCAGGTCTTCCACCTTCTAAAATATAAAGCTTTTAAGAAGTTAGTTAACGCCGCCGCCGCCGCCGGATCACTATCCCTATGTCGAGCTTTCTACGACTAAAGTCGCAGACTCGACAGTAATGACCACATAAGATATCTGAAAATGGTTTGCCCTGAGTTTTTTTAATTCTTTTCTGCGCGGTAAAAAAAAAAAATTTCACGGCGAAATATGACATTATAATTTGTGTCCGTGATGTATACCACCACAGAAATGATCATGCCGAAAATAAAAAAAATAAATGAATCCAGTCATTTCAAATTTAACTGAGGGATTCTTTTTATTGTAATATTGTCAATATTATACTATACAGTTTTGTTTTTACTTCAACCAAGGATTTAAAATCCTTGCTTCAACACAGCTGTTGAGTGTCTGTTTATCTGAGAGTCGACGTACATCACGAATTCTATTGTTATGCTCCTTTCACATATGTTAAACTTCTTTTTTGACATTCAGGGTCATCTGACATAATTTTTGAAAGAGGACCACATAAATACCATTTCTGCCATTTCTGGTTCGAATTGGCTTAGTGGTTTCAGATTAGAAGATTTTTTTTTTCATGAATTTTACCATAGTGTCCTATGTTAAAATTAGTTCGGCTGGGATGGTCATCTTAATTGACATTCCGGGTCATAGGACACGTTCCTGAAAGAGGACTATCTAAGAACCACTTCTAACAAGTTTGGTTCCAATAAGCTTAGTGGTTTTAGACAAGAAGATTTTTTATGAGTTTTTCATATATGGTCCTAAGTTCGGCTGTGGCGGCCATCTTGGTTGACATTCTGGTTCGAATTGGCTTAGTGGTTTCAGATTAGAAGATTTTTTTGATGAATTTTACCATATTGCCCTATGTTAAAATTAGTTCGGCTATCCCAGGCCATCTTAATTGATATTTCGGGTCATCTCACACGTTCCTGAAAGAGATAGAATTCGTGATGTAAGTCGACTCTCAGATAAACAGACACTCAAGAGCTGTGTTGAAGCAAGGATTTTAAATCCTTGGTTGAAGTAAAAACAAAACTGTATAGTATAATATTGACAATATTACAGTAAAAAGAATCCCTCAGTTAAATTTGAAATGACTGGATTCATTTATTTTTTTTATTTTCGGCATGATCATTTCTGTGGTGGTCTACATCACGGACACAGATTATAATGTCATATTTCGCCGTGAAATATTTTTTTTTACCGCGCAGAAAAGAATTAAAAAAAACCCAGGGCAAACCATTTTCCGATATCTTATGTGGTCATTATTGTCGAGCCTGCCACTTTAGTCGCAGAAAGCTCGACATAGGGATAGTGATCCGGCGGCGGCGGCGGCGTTAACTAACTTCTTAAAAGCTTTATATTTTAGAAGGTGGAAGACCTGGATGCTTTATACTTTGTATGTAGATGCCTTATGTTACGAAGTTTCCGTCTGTCATATGTACATTGTCCTTGACCTCATTTTCATGGTTCAGTGAATACTTGAAACATAAATTAACATTTTTTGTAATTTTAATTTCTCTCTTATTATGAGTAATAAGATAACTATATTTGGTATGTGCGTACCTTACAAGGTCCTCATCCTCGTCAGACAGTTTTCAATTGACCTCGACCCCATTTCAAGGATCAGTGAACAAGGTTAATTTTTGGTGGTCAAATCCATATCTCAGATACTATAAGCAATAGGTCTACTATATTTGGTGTATGGAAGGATTGTAAGGTATACATGTCCAACTGGCAGGGGTCATATTTATTATCACATTGTCATGATTATATCTAAGCTACCTGATAAATAGCAATACTTAATACTTACAGTATAAGTAAGGGACATGATTTTTGTAATATTTTTGTAAAAAAGAGGACCATCTAAGGAACTAAACAGGAGATTAGGTCACAAGCTTAAATTGACGGTTTTTCGAAATTCGACCCCTATGGGCCCCAATTTTAGAAAATCAAAATTCTAAAACCTTATTGCGCATCTGCATATGGTGCATGACAATACTGTACAGAAATAAAATGTATAAATTGTAAAATGAAAGAGGAGTTTAGGTCACAAGCTTAAATTGACAGTTTTTCGAAATTCGACCCCTGTGGGGCCCCAATTTTCGAAAATCAAAATTCTAAAACCTTATTGCGCATCTGCGTATGTTGCATGACAATACTGTATAGAAATAAAATGCATAAATTGAAAAATGAAAGACGAGTTCAGGTCAAAAGCTTGAATTCCAAATTTTCGAAGTTCAACCCATGTAACCCCTTGTTTAGAAAATCAAAATTCTAAAACCGTATTGCACATCTACAGGTAGTATGCAACCATTCTATATATAACTTAAATTCCTAAACCCAAAGGTGAAGGAGGAGTTGATGTCACAACAAAGTGTGACGGACGGAGACAATCGCTATATACCCGAAAGTGCGGGGATAACTAAGTTAGGCTGTGGCGGCCATCTTGGTTGATCCTCCAGGTCATCGGACGCATTTCTGAAAAAGGAGATCGGGCACACCGGATAGAATTTTGAAAGGGGACCGCCAAATGAACATTCCACCAAAGTTTGGTCACAATTGGCCAAGTGGTTTCAGAGGAGAAGATTAAAATGTAAAATGTGGACGACGGACAACAGACGACTGACGATGGATGACGGACAGACGGACAACGGTCGCCAAGTGATGAGAAAAGCTCACATGACCATTTAGGCCTGGTGAGCTAAAAGGGTGCCATCTTCTGCAAAGTTTACGATGTAAAGGTTCGTTCATATTATATTACAAACGTGTAAGACAGTTTCACAAAGAGATTTGCCATTATCCTTATAGTGAACTTTTAAATCTCAGACACAAATGCAGCACTGTTTATATTCACATTTTGTAAAGTTTCAAGTTTCGTGGTTAAATCCATTTCTCAGCAACTGTAATACCTATTCCAACCATATTTGGTCTATAGATAGTTCTTAGTGGGTAAATGCCAGTCTGACACCTGGCTTGGGACCTTGACCTCAATTTCAGCAACTGTAATACCTAGACCCATCCTTGTTTGGTCTATAGAAAGTTGGTGGGTACATGCAAATCTGACACATGTATCTGGACTTTGACCGCAATTGCATGCTTGAGTTACTTAGTCACATTTTCGAGATTAGGTCCATTTCTCAGCAACTTTAATACCTAGACCCACCATATTTTGTCAATAGATAATTCTTAGAGGATACATGTCGGTATGACACCTGCCTTTTGACCTGGACCTCAATTTCTTTTAACCCATTTTCCTTTGACTTGCAAAATGTTGGGTATCACAGAATCATTATTCTGTGTCCAAATGCATACTCAGGCGAGATATGTAGTGTGTCCACTCTTGTTCATTACGTTTATTGATTTTAAGCTTGTGACATAAATATGTCTTTTGTTTTTCAATTTATGCATTTTATTTATATGCAGTATTGTCAAACACCATATGCAGGTGTGCAATAAGGTTTTAGAATTTTATTTTTCTAAAATTGGAGTCCATATTGGTCGAAATTTGAAATTTTTAATTTAAGCTTGTGACCTTAACTTCAGTTTGATAATAAATAGTGTTGTCCTACACTATATTTAGTTGCACAATAAGGATTTAGAATATCGATTTGATCCGGGGCTCACATAGGCCAAATTTCAAAAATTGTCGGTTTAAGCTTGTGCTATAAGGTTTTTTCATTTTTCATTAGGTTTATTGATTTAATTTCTTTATAGAAAGACTGCATACTATTTTTGGATGGGAATAAGGTATTATATTTTTGACTATAGGTAAGTGGCCCAACTACTTACAGGGGGTGTGGGGATCACTGTCGATTCCGACAGTCTAGATTTCTAGTTTTATTCGTATATAACTTTAGCAAATGTTAAATGTGGCAATACTCCAACACTTTATGCTAGTTTACAAAAAAAACATGTACAGTATGAATAAACAAATTATGATTTTATATATATATATATATATATATATATATATATATATATATATATATATATATATATATATATATATATATATGCCTCGCCCAAAGTTTAAATTAAGTATTCATAGATTAGAGAAAAGGGAGAAAAGGTATATTTTTTTACAAAAATATTACAAAAATCATGTCCCTTACTTATACTGTAAGTATTAAGTTTTGCTATTTATCAGGTAGCTTAGATATAATCATGACAATGTGATAATAAATATGATTTAATTGGTTTTGAAACGACTTAATTAAGTCACCTCTATAGGTATCTTATACTTAAGTAAATTCTTAAATATTTTCTTAACTTATGTTGCTTTATGCATATGACTTAAGACGAGTGGGTGGGGTTTCAATAAACCAAGATTTTGCCAAGCAAATTCTGAACCTAAGTAGTTTTATGCATACGACCCCTGGACATTTATCTTTCACATGTAATCCTCAAAACATGATGATTCTTCTTTCCATCTAATTAATTTTCCTCTTTAAAATTTAAAGAAAACTACTAAACACTAATTAGTTCAAATAAAGATTTGTTTAACATAATTAATGAGTATAATACCACCTTCAAAGTTATAACGATAAATCACGTCCATATATATTTTTTCCATGATAACAATTTTGAAACACGTGCACATTTCGTCGGTTTACGAATCTTCAGTTTTGTTGAATGCCTTTTAATGTTGAGAGTTGAAACAATAACCAAATTTAAGGGAAATCATTTCTAATTAGACGAGGACAGGCGACAGTTACTACGAAATCGGGCGGGTAATGGTTAAATTTTAAGTCGAAGCGGGTGTTCCCCTTTTGTATTTTGAGCATTGTTTCATACGGCTTCAGGTTCTTTTAGTAAACGGCAGCTGGACCTAGAAATAAAGGTTAATACAACAATTTTAACACGAAATGCTGTTAAAGATCAATAAAATGGTCGAAAATGGTACTTTCAGCTCAACGATTTGTACAGTTATCACAGGAGGGGGCATTTTGGGAAAAGGGGGAGAGGGTCCGAAATTTTGTAATACAGAAGACAGATAAGCAGTACATATTAGCATTTTCACCCGACGTTACTCATGTATATTGAGATTTAACTTCCTGGTCATGATATTTCCGAGGTTAAATTTTTTTTTATTAAAGTCAAAATATGAATTATCATATTTAAAAGTGTATGATCATGATATAAAGTAACTGATCGATAATAAAACAAAACCATAAGAGAGCAAACCAATACCAAAATAACAGCAAAATCAAAATCAAAATGAGTTGCATCGGGCCGTGGACTTTTTTCCTTTAGTAACCATAAGATTCCGCTCTCAAATATAATCCAAAAGACAGAGGCTTTCACAACTAAACGGACCTAAGTAGATTTAACCATTCGGGCGATAGTTAACAGAATATTATACAAAATGCTATAATTTGCTAATTTTCAACAAACAAATGTTCATAATTGTTTAAGACTAGCAATAGATTCGCGTCTCAAATGACATATAAACCATAAATTTTATGGGGCCCAAAATTCGCGTTCTATAAAAAATTCAAGTAAAAAAGTATATATAATCATATGTTCTAGTAGCCTTAAAGCTGTGCGCGAAGTAGTAAATATCTCAGCTTCAGGAGCTCGCAATCGGAAATCATAATGACATTCTGAAAACTTACCTTGACAAATCCAGAGCTACCTGCCTTTATCAATGAGTCATAAATTGTTTAAATAGATTTTTAACGTATCACTTATTTTTAAATGTCCTTGAGTCATTACTTTACAAAATTGTTGAACAAAGGGCTAAATGTTCATGGATTTTCCACAATATATGGATATTATTTTTTTTCCAGTCCAGCTGCAACTATAAACATCCATAACATAATAAAACAAATTATATTCGCGGAAAATTTTAAATGCAGACTGAGGACAGTTTTTTGTATGTTTTTCTGAAAATAAGACCTGGTCGTATAACCAATAACAACCCGGGGCATGGAATACCATAACGTACGTCCTTCTATACCATGTATACACAGCCATTTTCAAATGAAAGCTGAAACACTAAAAAATTCGAAAAGACAGTACATGTCAGGGACTAAAATACCCATTGGCACTGTGTAAATTTGGACACTTCTGTTACAATGTTGATCTCGTACCAGGGCTTCTCGAGAGCAAGAAAAATAGTACGGATCGAGAGTTACTTAAAATATGGCATAAGCGATAAGTGCAGTCCAATTCCGCAAAATGATAACCTGGCGAATGAACGAACCTCCAGTCTACTTTCGGTCAACTGATTTCAAAGATGGGACGTTGTATCCTTGGCCTTAGTTAGCACAAGGACTAAGGGAGTGTTAGGACACCGGGCGTATGTTAATATGGTGGAGGAAGCCGAAGTACTCGGAGGAAATAGACAAACCCGAGATATAGATATCAACCAGGAGCACGAACTACTAAATGTACAGCATTTAATAGGCATACCCTTACTGGTAGCTTGGTCTCCAGGTCAAACTCAGGACTAACTTTGACCAACCGAAGCCCCCATATACCCAGTTTAGTTTAATACTCCGGTCCGAGTAACAGAGATGTGTGCTGGAGGGTGAAAAACGACCTTCTAATGTACCAAATTTTCCAGGCTTAAACCTCGAACCTAGAACATTCAGTGCCGTAGCCAGCGACCTTAACCACTAGATTACGAACCACACAATAGAATCGCGCGAAGCATAATGTCATTGGACCTTGATTGACCTCTTGTTTCGATACGAGTCAGGAAGAGTGAGCTGCCCTCGGGAAAAAAAAGATCGATTTCGCTAATAAATATTGGTCTTGTTTCATACCTTAAGGTTTTTTTTCGTAAACGGACCTAGAAATAAAGGTTAATACGAGACAAGTTACACGAAATGCTGTTCAACATCAATAAAATGGTCAAAAGTGGTACTTTCAGCTTAAGATCTGTACCGGTATCACAGGTAGTGGCATATTTGGAAAAAGGGGAGGAGGGCCCGGAATTTAAGTGCTTGTGCTTCTTCGTTCCCTCAAAAAAATTCTTTGGTAGATATAAAGACTTGATAGAATACTATTCAATTTTCAATTTCAAAATTTATAAGGATAATCTTCATGAAATTCCTGGAGATAAATGTAGGTTGGATCGCTGTTTACTGATGTGACCTATTAGTCGGTTGTTTTAACAGCTACTCATTTCCGTAAATAACTCAGAATTATAGGAACTGTCATATAAGTGGGAGATTTGGCATGTTGTAAAACCTGGTTTAACCCACCATTTTCATTTGAAAATGCATGTACCAGGCCAATTGCAATAAAACTTGGCAGAAATGGTCATTAGGTGGTCCTCTAGTTTCTTTTTTAGTATTAACAGCACATATAAAGGTCATAGGCCATAGCACCCAAGACACATTTTTAAAAGGGGACTATCCAAGAATCATTCCATCAAAATACTTATCAGAGGCCAAATCCCAAGAAAGAATTTTGAAAGGACAGCTCCATTAAATTTTAGTCTCAGTTGCCCCACAGGTGTCTGAGGAGAAGATTTTTAAATATATGTGAGATGACTCTTCTAACTTTAATAATGGCATTCAAATTTGTTAGAAAACATAATTTTCAAAGGGGAACACCAAAGTTTAGTCTCAATTGCATTGGTTGTTTAAGAGGCAAAGACTTTAATAATTTAGAGAAGATTCCAAAATATTTTTTTCTTTATTTTCTTTTGTTTAGTAATTATATCCTGGCTTTATTTGTCCAAGGTCAGCACCTTTATGAAGAGAGTAACCAAGTGACCCTTCATTTACCTTAGTACTGGTAGTTTTAAATGAGATTTTAAAATAATGAGTCAAGAAGGACTTGTTCATGTTGTTAATGGAAATAAGGAAAATTATTGGACCGAATAAAAAATGAGTTATTCTTCCAGATGTAGACATATTTTGAATGAAATAAACTGATGGTACATGTAGCTAGGAATGGATGAACAGAAACCTAAAATGTAGACTACATAGAAACAAAATTCCAATGTGTGTTATTAGTGACATGTATTAAAACTTCTGTAAGCTATAGTTAATTAGAGCTGGTTTGAATTGATTTGTAATAATAAGGCAAGTTTTATGTATAAATTTATTTACATTTGGTCAACAATGTCGCACATCATACGATCCAGCTGGTCACATGGTTCAGATTTGATGTTAACGTCCTCTTGTTGACAGGAGAATTGCAGAAGTTCAGTTTTAACCAATGTTTTAGAATCAAAACTTAAATCATCTGGAATGTTTTGTAAACTTGTCTGAATCAATTCTCTAACTTTTTGCAGATGTAAATTAAATCTTTCAGCAGTTTCCAAACGTTGTTTCTTCTGTTTTTCCATCATGACACGTAAAGTCTCCCTTGCCTGATGAGGTCGAAATTCATTAATGAGATGATGCATGTGAATAAACAACAGATTTAAGTCTTCTAATTTTTCAGTCCTTTTTGGAGAGTCAGGTGATTTGATAAGAATGTCAATAAGATCTAAAAAATTTACAAGTATTGAATGATTTAACTTTTTTAGTTCTCTTTTATGATCATAATTATGAGGATGAAGACGTCTGAAGCCTTGAGATTCCAATGGCTGTATAATTTGGTCATCTACATTAAATGGTACACCAAACATTGTGTAATTATCCTGAAACAGTAAACAGAAAATCAAATAATATGCCTATTTCTTATGATCCCTTGGTAGATTCTAGTCTTTAGAATTATCATCAGATCAGCTGTTAGTACTTTGGTAAAACTGACTGCTCTATTTGGCTTCAATATTTTTGGCCGTTTGCATAAGAATCGACACTACAAAATTTTAGGTTAATGTTTTGGCTTTCCATATTTTGGGCCTCGAGCACTACTGACGAGACCCGCATTGTAAAAATGTGCATATTTAGTGATTCAAATTTTATATTTTCAATGTTAACTTAAACACAACACAATAATCATCCTTTATGTTTTTCTTGCTCCAGACAGCCCAAGGAATAAGACCAGGTAAACTCTCTTTCTGAACTATTTAAAAAACTACCAATGTACTTGTATATATTTGTGAACTCCTTATATGAAAATTCTCAATCAACTATATAAATCTTAGGTTAATTCATCAGATGTATAATTTCACATACATGCATTTGGATCCAGAAAGTGTTTTAAAAAAAAATAATAACTGGCAAATCTAAATATTGCTTAATGTAATTATGACTTTAAATGTTTAAAAGAATACATTTTAAAGATTTAAATAGAGATTTAAACTACCACTTTCTTTGCGGAGAAGCATCAAATACTAATATACTAATTTTAAAGTCTTTGGTGCTCCATGTAGTAGACCACATGAATCCCAGAGAGGTTATCAATTTTTCCCCTGTTCAGTCCTATTGGATATTGTCTGAGTGACGGAAACCCAATATCATTGTTTTTCTATTGTATCATAGGAGGTCATCACATTTTCTGAAATATGTAAGATCTATGCAAAAGTTAATAAACTATGTAAGAACTATACCTGTATTACAGGGGGTGGAGGAGGTGCTCTCCCTTTCCTTACATTTTCATCTGTATACAAACTAACATACTGCATGGGAGGTAGAGGAAATGCACTAACACCTTGACTTTCTGCCATTTTTATCAAACTGAAAGAAGAAATAGTATAAATGATTACAATGATGAAAATATGATTGAAATGTGTGGCTGCTGTACTGATTTTACTATTTTTTATATTCAGTATCATTTTAAAGAAAAACTGAATAAACTGGAGGCTCTTAAGAGCCTATAATGCTCACATGGATTTAACTTGTCTACCTAACGCAGGACAAAAAATTTAAGTGCAGCAGTCATCTTGGTTGGTTTTCCAATATGATACCATGTTAAACTATGTTCGGCTGTTGCTACCATCTTAGTTGACAGTCCAGGTCATCAAAGACATTTCTGAAAGAAGACAATTTCAAGCATTTCTTCTTCCAAGTGTTTGAAGATGTGAAGATTTGCAAATTTTATTTTTATCCATAGCGTTCTATGTTAAACTAAGTTTGACTGTGGTGGCTATGTCATTTGAAAGTCCAGGTCAATCCGAAACAATTCTGAAAGAGGTCAATCTAATGACCATTGCTGCCAGGTCCAACCAAGTGGTTTCAGATGAAGATTTTTAAATGAATTTTCCGATAGGGTTCTATATTAAATTTAGCTAGGTTTTGGCAATGATCTTGGTTGACAGTCTGGTTCATTGGACACAATTCTGAAAAAGGACCATTGGTACAAAGATTTTTAAAATTCATCCCCTATTTTCTATTATTAGTAACAGCAGTCATTTCAGTAGAGGATGCCAGACACATTTTTGGAAGGGGATCACCCAAGAACCATTCCACCGAAATTTTGTCCCAATTGCCCCAGTGGTTTTAATAGGAGAAGATCTTTAAAGAAAAGTTAATGCTGGATGACAATGACGGACGACAAGTGATGGCAATAGCTCACTTGGCCCTATCTAGAGGCCAGGTCTGCTAAAAACTTAGATTTTTTTTTAAACGAATAAAAATGTCACCCCAAATGGAAATTTTTTTATAGCTTTTGTGTGCATTTTCTTTTTGGGTGAAATTGTTAAATTCAAATTACCTTTCAATTTAATTATTAATACAGATTGTAAGTGGATAATTGAACTTGAAACATAGGGACTGTCTCTGAATTCTGTCATATACATGTAGACCTAAGGACCATTGGTACCAAGTCTGGTTCCATCTGGCCATTTTGTGTTAAAACCACAATTCAGTGAATTATAAGAATTGACCATTTATGAGTTACCCTACTGCTTATGTTCGATATCAAAGGGAGTTAATTGACAATGCCAATTGTAGTCATAGTTGTCCATAAGAGTTAATAGGCTTTATCCTTAGGGATGTTATAAAATGGCCTGCATTTAATTGAAATTAATACCAATTTACCTGCAGGAAGTTTAGGAGACCACCTAGTGTGATGATGATAATGATAAATGTGATAATGATGTTGTATGGTACACAGGTAACATAAACAATAAACTGTTATCACAGAGATATGTCTCGCCTTTTTGTAATTTTGATTATGCAAATGTTGAAATCATAATAGCAATACCTTAACATCTTACACAAGTTATGCAAATATTCAAAGTCAATGAACCATGACTGAGTTACATGGTTAAACAATCTCCATTTAAATGAGATGTGTGAATGCTAATACAACTGGATACCAAATACCATTGACTTATTATAAGTCGTTCCCAAACCTAAATACAAAAATTTTGTGGGAAAAATTTGGTTGATTATATAGGGAATCACTGATGCGTGACTGGAGTGGGCCCTCTTAGGTCGGTCAGCGCCCCCCCCCCCCCCTAACAAAAGGGTTTGGATCCGCCACTGATAGCAATACTTTAACATGTAAGTTATGCAAATATTCAGTCAATGAATATGCACGAATTAGCATACCTATGTGTAGCTTTTTAACCCAACCTCATCGTGGCGAGACAAAAATCTTTTTGCTTGGCTTTGTGTCCAATAAAATATAATTTTGTTTGTTTATTTATAGTTACTTATAGTTACTTATAGTTGATTTCCAGTGCAGGATCTCTCAAGGTTCCTCTTCACCAGACTCATAATATATGTAAAGTAAGCAAACCATTCAAAGTCAATAGACCATGACTGAAGAGGTGGAGCCAAATAATCTCCATGGCAATGAGATAAGGCAATGATAATACCGGTACATCTGCATACCAATTATCATTGACCTACCACTAGTGGATCCCCATAAACTGACCTAATCACAAACTAATACATGTAAAGTAAGCAAACCATTCAAAGTCAATAGACCATGACTGAGGGGGTGGAGCTAAATAATCTCCATGGCAATGAGATGTAGCAATGGTAATACATCTGCATACCAATTATCATTGACCTATCACTAGTGGATCCCCATAAACTGACCTAATCACAAACTAATACATGTGAAGTAAGCAAACCATTCAAAGTCAATAGACCATGACTGAGGGGGTGGAGCCAAATAATCTCCATGGCAATGAGATGTAGCAATGGTAATACATCTGCATACCAATTATCATTGACCTACCAGTAGTGGATCCCTATAAACTGACCTAATCACAAACTAATACATGTAAAGTAAGCAAACCATTCAAAGTCAATAGACCATGACTGAGGGGGTGGAGCCAAATAATCTCCATGGCAATGAGATGTGACAATGGTAATACATCTGCATACCAATTATCATTGACCTACCACTGGTTCATCCCCATAAAACTGAGCTAATCACAAACTAATACATTGTTGACGCCGCCGCCGCCGCCGCCGCCGCCGGAAACAGCATACCTATGTCTCGCCTTTTGACTCCGTCAAGGCGAGACAATAAGTAATCAAGAGAACACATGCAAGGAAGCACTTCTGAGTGGTTTTTTAACTCTACAGTATGATAAATATCAAATAGAATTTAATTTTCAATAACTTTAAATTTCCAAGTTAAACACAACAATTATACCCACTACACAGTGTTTCTGTGATTTATATTTTAAGAATATGATGATAAAGATTGCGTGTAAATATTGTTGCAGAAATAACAATTATAAATGGTCAGACCTTGAACAAACAAGCAGAATTTGTCTGAGCATCAGGGGTCGAGCTGCCAAAGCATCATTTTTGTTGCCACTTTCAAAATTTGTTCACCAAGTCACCCTCCCCCTTTTTTAAACTTTTATTCATGAATATTTTAAATAATATGACCTGAAAAGTATTTTTGATGAAATAAAGTTTTAACGACAGTTAAATTTCATCTGAAATGACCTTTATTTTGATGGCAAGCCTAATAAAACATCCATTGTTCTACATGTGTTAAAACCGAAAGTGACATCACAATCTATGCAGATTGGAAATTTTATGATATAATGCTTCTAAACATCTGTTAAAGGTGTTAAAAATCATGCATATTTATTTTCATGACTGACAAAATTACCTAATAAAAATTTTGATAAATATTTAATAGCTTAGCGTATAAATCGAATTGTCCTCAGAGGGTGGTCAATCAATTGAGCAGTCAAGTGTAAAAGACCTTAGTTCCATGTGTGAGTTATTATGTTTAATACTATTGAAACACCTGCTGTGTTTATTAGCCTGATGTAAACTGTTCAATTATCATATATAATTATATAAAACTTACAAATAATGTTTCTTAGTCATCATTTTAAAATCTTTTCACTTAAGTACCTAATTTTTTTTTCACCAGAAAAATCGCAAACTATAAAATTCTGTTGCCAGATTTGAATAAAATATCGCATTTTGCAATATTGGCGAAGCCCAGCACAGCCCCTGAGCATTATGATTCAGATGGAAATCGGACAAAATAGCCACAAATCTATCTTAAGTCATCATTTGTATTGAATAAAGGTATCTGGATGATTTCGTCACTTGTCCAGTAGGCATCAAGATTCTCTTTACACATCAGTCCCATGGATATGTCAACATTTATCAGTTACCATTTTTTTAAGTCAAGTTTTCATGTTAAATTCAAATTTTTTTTCCAGTAAAAATTACCACAAAGAACCGTTGAACAATAAATTAAAGACGTTGGTTGTGGATGTCTCCCAAGTCAACATTTTTCATTCCAGGCGTTCTAGTAAATGGACCACATATAGGAGGGATCATCACAGACTCGGTGTGTCTTCGGCTGATTATACATTTTCAACCAGGTAAAAGTAAATTTCATGGATTATTCCAAAGTTCTCAATTAATCTTCGGCATCAAAATCTTTACTCAACTTCATCGTTCAATTGTTCCCCAAAATATAACTTAACAAATTCATCTAGAGACATTCCAAACAAATAAAATCCAATACCGGATCTGGAAAATGGACCAAAGAAAAAAACTATTGTTGTAATTAGCAGTAAAAGATAAACCTTTTCATTGCGACATATGTCACGAATAGCGTATTAAGGGTAAAAATGTGATATAAAATTAATGAATATTTATTTATTCCTTCTTAAAATTTTTTTCATCATGAGTAGATTACTTTTTATACATGAAATATTTAAATTCAATTAAATCTGACTAGATAAAAAAAAATTTCCAAGACACATATCTTGTATATTAAAAGCTCGTAATATCTACCTGACTGTAAAATACATGTAATTGTACACCTGTTAACGACCTAATTACAACAGCATGTCTGCTAATCATTTGCTCATGTGGACAGTGTCATAACAACTCATTATTTAATATTCCCCAGGGCATTTCCATGTAATGTATTATGGACAAATACGATTTATATTCATAGTCAGTTACTGGAAATGATAATGAGCGGTACAGAGGCTGAGAACTCACAATAGACAAATTTATTAATTTGAAATTAATTAAATGTTAATTCATCATCATAAATATCCTTCCAAGTTGATTTCCCAAACTCTGACAAACTGATCAACAACCTCAATAGAGGGTAAACGTATCAAATGTTAAAAGTAGTGGTCAATATTTTCAGCATAAGTCATTTAAGTTAACTCAGCCCTAACTCATAATAAAATTTGAATCAGTCTCAGGAGCATGACTGAATCATAAATGAGACGTAAACCTAAACATTACACGAACAAAAAGATAGGCCTATACAATACTTTGCCCTGTTACTGATATCAATTTTTTTATAATCGCATTTTGGCAGTTATATAAATGCATGCATTTTTTTCAAATATCAACGATCAACCTTTAGCCAGCCAACATTAAATTCCAAGTTAAGGAATTTTCTACAAAACGCATTTTAAAAAATATATATATATTATAACTAATTTTGGCTGAAATGAATGATAAGGAGTACAGGAGTATTATTGCAAAGTAACTCTTACAAAAATTAATTTAATTACAATTTCGTTGTTTTTAAATATTCTAATTTCGTATCGTCATATTTTAAATGATAACAAAAGCAGCTAAGGGGAGGTAATTTGGATAGGAAATATTCTACAACCAGACACCCGAAAGCCCGAAAAGGTAGACGTTTACACGTAAAATAAACATATTGCATGGTAATGTTAACAATATTTCTGGTGAAATGAATCAATTTTTGAATTCCAAATAGTTAATTGGATTGTTTTGGATGCGATATTTTGGAAAGAATCTCATTGGCTGATGTAAAGTTTTAACTTCCTGGATAGTTCTTCTGTTTAAACTTCCTATGGAATACTGTGGAGTATGAGGGTAAAGTGTGGTCGGAATTGAACATGTAGTTACAAAATGTTTATTTAGAAATTGAAAAATATCTGTCATGTAAGTTTATAAACCAGGTTTGAATCAAACTTCAAATGACTTGATCTGCCTACTTTCTGGATTAGATGGTCTGGATAGCTCAGTCCGTAAAATGGAAATTGTGCATTTTGAAAGTCTAAAAGATAGAATTATTAGACAATATTTTGTTAGTTAATTAACCTTGTTGAGTCGTCTCAAGAAAACATAAAAATTGTCAAGTTGTTCATGAAGGTTTAATATTTGTACACCTCACAGTGATTTTGAATGGAGAATTACATGTAATGCACTTCAAAATCAGACCTTTCATCAAGTTGGTAAAACTATTGCTTAAATATTTTTAATGTATTTTGTGCAGATTTAATGTTAAACACAGTTGTAATACTTAATTTTAAAATCTCATAGGAAGAGTTATCTCCCTTTTACATTCAAAAGGTGGAATTATTTTGGCTTCTTTGGAAGACATGTTTGAACAAAATCCAATAAGTTCAAATGTTTCAGTTACAACTGTGCTCATTGCATCTTTCACCCAAGTGACTAGACACTCGACATTGATTAAGGTATTCAAATTTTGAAAAATCCATTTTACGAACTGAGGTTTCCAGATAGTAAACCTACCATCTGATGGCAGTGACCATACCTTAACAGAAATGTATTTATGAGAGCAAATTTATTTTGAAATAAGCTTTTCTTATCATAAATAAGTGTATTGATGTTCTTGCCTTAAATCAACAGGACTTACATGTATGTTTACATACAATGTATATGTGTATATCTATTATTAGTGGTCCCCCGATCACTGGAAACATCAACATCAGTCGGATGAGGACCTCCGATTCCATGATCGATACTTAAAACCTTAGATAGATTTTCGTAACATGACTTGAATTTTTAAAAAAATTATCTTAGTTTTTTATATTCCTTTACTGAAAGCTGCCAATTCCTACTTATCAACACAAAGTCATTCCCGTATTCCATGTTTCAATTTCAGTACACAGTATCAGTCATTATGAAATGCTGTCTAACAAAACAGATCTCAGACAAAAATTTTTAGATTCTTTAGTTGAACATATAAGGATTTGGATTTCGGTCAGACAAACCGTAAAACAATTTTTTATTGACTAACAATAGAATATCAGCCTAAATATGATAAATACAATACAAAATGTCAAAAGTACGCCAATACGACACATATGTCTTATTAGACATATTAGACTTGTTAGGCATTAAAGGATCATATTGGACTAGTCAATACAACATATTGGACTGGTTAGTCAATAAAGGTATAATTGCGCAAGGTTTTCCATATTGGCTTAGTTATTGGTCCTTGGCTAGCCATATTGGACTTTGGCTTCATCTCAGTCCAATATGACTTGCCTTGGACCAATAACTAAGCCAATATGGAAAACCTTACGCAATAATATTATAGTAAAGACTGCGATATTGACTAGCCTATACACAAAGTTGGACTGGTCTGTTTTTGTCCATGTGGATGAGATCATTCCAATCTAATCGGATATACATGTTTATAGTAATGATCACTCATGTGTAATCAAAACACTTCCTTCATCATACCTGATAATCAATGCAAGTGGACTGTTCCATTTTCTAACAGAAAATTGTTTCTGAAACACTTATGGATAAATATAAACAATAATAATGGAGAATAAGACAAAAACCTGGGATGCTACTTACATGACAAAGGCAAACAACAAATTGGAAATTTACTTTAAATATAAATGAACGTTATGCCTTAAAGGTGAACATGTGGTTCGTCTGTGGTTGCCATTTTCCAAAGGTGATTCCTATCAGTTCTTTTTGCACATGCATTTCTTATGACCATTAGATTGACCAAAATTTGAAGTTTTTATACAATAAACTCAATAAAAAGATATGGCAAAGATAATCAGTCGATGTTGATTCAACGATCATCGATCGTGAAAATCTTACTGATTCCCATCACAGATATCAATTGATATTGGGATTGACAAAGTATTATCAGTTTGAAACCAGAGAGCACTTTTCAACTAAATATTCATTTTCTCCCCATATTTCTAACTTTGGTTATTCAGATTAATAGATTTGTCCCAATAGTAATAGGAAAGAATTCCATAATCTGTCACCAGTTGAAAGAAAATAATTGTAGTGATCAATAAATAATCAAAATATACACTGTATTAAGTTCTGGTGGGTCATTTTTAGGACACCTGTCCTAAAAGGACATGTGACCTTTTGCCATCACTTGGTGTCTGTCGCCTATCCGTCGGAAACTTTTTCAAAAATCTTCTCCTCTGAAACCACTGAACCAATTACACCCATACTTAGACTGAATGATCCTTAGGGTACAAATGTATCTAGAATAAATTTTTATGTTTTATTTTATTGTCTTTCAAAAAACATGGCCGTCATGGCTAAAAATAAAACATAGGCAGTAAACTGCAGTTTTTGGCTTATATCTCAAAAACTAAAGCAGTTAGAGCAAAACTGACGGGGAAAAAATGTTTCACCAGGTCAAGATCTACCTACCATGAGTTTTCAGACGAATCGGTTACCCTTTGTTGGGTTATTGCCCCTCAATTGTTAATTTTAAGGACATTTTGCAGTTTTAGTTTATTATCATGAATATTCATGATATTATTATAGATAAATAAATTATAAAGACAAACTGTAAACAGCAGAAATGTTTAGCAAAGTAAGATCTACAAAAAAGTCAACATGACCAAAATCATCAATTGACCCCTTATAGAAGTTTTTGCCCTTGAAAGATTACAGTTATTTACATGTAAACAGTACGTTAATTATCAGTAAAATTAATGATCTGACATACAGTATTGTCACAGAATTTAGAGCATAATTCGAAATAAACTAAATTGTAGCTGTACAAGTAAAATTGAAGGTCAAGGTCAATGAAAAAGTCACTATCTACCATAAATATTTGGGTTAAGGACTGTATAATTTACCTGTACAAGTCAAAAAGAAAGGCCAAGAGTCAATGTCATCGAAAAAGTCCATAGCAACCAATTAAAAGGTCCCTAGCAACCATATATATTTATATTCAGGACTCCATGATGTACAATGTAGCTGTACAAGTCAATATGGAGGTTCAGTGGTCAAGGTCATTGAAAAGATCCATAGCAATCAATGGAAAAGTCCCTAGCAACCAGAATTATTTGGGTTCAGGACCCTACGATTTACCTGTTCAAGTCAAAATGGAAGGTGAGGAGTCAAAAAGTGTATAGAAACCATATATATTTGGGTTCAGGATTCTATATTTTAGCTATATACAAGTCAATATTAAGACGAAAAATATGACGGTATACATTAAAAAGCCAAAAAAAATTCATTGATGCAAGACTACACAAAAATAACAGGTGAGCGATTCAGGCTCTTGGGAGCCTCTTGTTCAAACATCCACAGTAATTAGAATTTTATGAGTTGTACTTTATCTTTTCATTTAGACAAATATTATTTTTCATGCTTTTCACATTTCAGGGTATTTGTTTCAAGTGCATATAATTATGTCTAGAAAATATGTCAATGTTTTTCTATGATATAAAAGTCAAAATAAGAATCACATTTTCGGGATTAAGTCCATTTCTGAGCAACTGTAATACCTAGACCCATCATATTTGGTTTGTAGATAATTCTTGGTGGATATATGCCAGTCTGGACCATGGCCTCAATTTCATGCTTGAATGACTTGCATCACATTTTTATAATTACAAATGTAGGTCCCTTTCTTAGCAACTGTGATACCTAAAGCCCACCATATATAGTCAATAGATAGCACTTGGTGGGTATATGCCAGTTTGGCATGTGTCGACTGACCTTTGCCTCAATTTAATTCTTGAGTGACTTATGTTACATTTTCGATATTAAGTCCATTTCTCACAAACTAAAACATTGTAAAATACAATGTACAATGTACCTAGACCCACTATATTTGAGAAATAGATAGTTCTTCTTGTGTACTTGTCAGTCTGACAGCTGTCAGCCGATCTTGACCTGGATTTCATGCTTGAATGCTTCGTAGCTTAATTTCTCTATAAGGTCCATTTCTTTGTAACTGTAATACCTACCCAATCATACTTTGTCTGTCAATCGTTTGTGATGGTAAATGTCTGGCTAACACCTGTTGCCCGACCTTCATCCAAATTTCATGCTTGAGGGACTTGCATCACATTTTCATGAATAAGTTTATTTCTCATCAACTGTACTTACTATACCAACAGTATTTGGTTTATACATGTTAAAGGAGTGCTTTGTGGGAATATACCAGTCTGAAACCTTGACCACTATTTCATGCTTGAGTGACTTGTGTCACATTTTCGAAATTAAGTCAATTTCTCAGCAACTGTAATACGTAGTCTAACCATATTTGGTCTATAAATATTTCTTAGTAGGTACATGCCTGTCTAACCGGTCTAAAAACTTGAAACCTTGTACTGAATTTTACACTTGAGTGAATTATGTCACGTTTTCATGATCAAGTCCATGTCTCTGTAGATGTCATACCTACATATTTGCATATCCACCATATATGGTGTGTGGATATTTTTTGGCAAGTAGGTGACAGTCTGACACCTATCATCTGACCTTGACATCAATTTCATGCTTGAGTGACTCTATAACATTTTCACAAATAAGGCAATTTCTCAACAAATGTTATACATAAACTCACTATTGTTGGTATAAAGATACTTTTAGGTGGGCACTTACCTTTTTGAGACCTGTTAGCTGACCTTGGACACAATTTTAGTCGTCAGACTTTTCAGACAAATGTCACCTGACCATACATGTAGGTATTTCTTTTAAGCATTTCCTCTAAGTTACAATGTCAAGAATCAGATTATCATTGTTCTATGTCCACATGCATTCTCGTATCATTATGTTAACTCTTGTTAGTAATTTTGAAGCAAATTTTGATTTATTATTTATGGAATACTACATCTACATATGTAATCGATTTTGTACATGTAATACAGACAGTGTATATAATATCACATACCATAAATGGCATATACATGTCATGTATCCTTTCTGCGTGTTCTGGAAACTGAAGTAATGGTACTATTATATTAAGGGTTGATAGAGTTTTTTTAACCATTTATTTAAATGTCACAGGCAGAAATAGTCATAAAATTCAACAAAAAATATCTAGGTAATAAATTTCCTTACAAAGTATTATTTTTACCCTCTCAGATTGATTTTGTTGCAAAAAATGAATGAAAGTTATGTAATATTTTTATGCTGAATTTAATGTTTCGATAAATACTACTTTCCGTACTTCTGAAGTTCTAAATATTGTTATGATAAAATTTGTTTGTATAACCTGTCTTTGAGACCAGGTTTGCATGTTGACATTCTGTGTATTTTTAATCTGTGATATATATGAACACTGTACATCTATAACATGCACATGTGTATCAGAAAAAAGTCTGAATTATATTATGAGTATTTTTTATCAGTCACAGAGCACTTATAAATTCTATCACTTTCAGTTTATTTTTCCCTCTTGTACATGAGATAAATACATGTACTTTATACAGAATATTTTCTTTATCAGTAAGATATCTTTGTATCAATACTACATGTACTACCGGTAGTTGCATTTAAATTTTTTCTTAACATAACATTAAATATTGAATGATCAGACTGGGTTTCCTTTGGAAAAAATTTTAATTGTTTACAAGTTTGACTTCATTTAACTTTTGGCCAAGGATTTAGTGGTAGTGTTGAGTACAGTAGATGTGTTATGTTCTTATGTACAATACCAGTAGAACTGTATGTAAATTCTTCTATTGTAGCCACCCTCCCTCTACTTATTACATTTGTACTTTGAGCTAGCTATTGCAGTGAGCATTGTGAGAAGTGTATAATTGCTTCCTTGTGCTTTTATATTATTTGTTTTTATCTTTTATGTGGTTTTTTTTTGCAGGACTTGGTGAGTTAAGAAGTTATCATGAATGTTTTTTGATATTTGATGGTATTTGTTTTGTGTGTATCATTGACCTACATTGAATTGGTCATACATATTTCATTTTATGTGTATGTGTAGTTATGGTTGCTCATATAGCAGTGTATATATTGCTCATATAGAACTTTTGTATTGTGTTATACTCTTCATTGTACTGTTAGTATTATATGTTGAATTATTAAGAAATGTTCACGTACCATATTGCATGCTCCAGTGGGACCTTGTTTCTATTCTATTCTACAACTGTTTAACCACTGGCCATTTTAAAGGTGATTATTCCAAGCCAGGACCCTTCATCCATTGAATTTTCTATTGTTGTGTGTTGTCTGTTTGTTAAGTAAATTTGAATATTTTGTCATGTGAATAATTTGGCAGTTTTTGCTAAAAAAATAGTTGTAATATTTTGGTGTATTAGAATTTGGCATTTTATGTTAGTACTGTATTTAATTTTGACACTTTCAGATAAACAATAAAATAAAAATAAAACTCACTGTTATGAGAGTATATGTATGTTTACTAATCTGTTTGTTTAGTATTGTCCTGTTTAATTTTCTTATTGATGCAATCCCCATATCCTTACATTTTCATATTGAGAATTTGATTGATAAAATTCTTTGCTTGTAGGAGATTCAAGGTTATTGTCATCACCTTGTACTTATTAAAATGTAATCCAGACCAGTAATGTCGAACCACTGTAAGCAGAGAATTGTTTAGTTTATTCCAAAACGTGAACTTCACTTTTTGTGGTAGTATACCATGTGAATTTATAATTATTTAACTGAATACCCACAGACACAAATATGGGTTCACATACAAAGAAAGATTTTATGATGAAACGTTCTGTGAATAAAAGCAGGATTACAGCACAGAACTACAAAAGCCGATGGTTTATATTGGATGAGCATACACTCAGCTATAATGACGGGAGTTTGGAGGTAAGCATCTGTAGGTTTTGGTATAATGCAAGAATTAATTCCTTAGCCCAAAAAATGAATGAGGAATTGACATCCCAAGTAACTTTCACAACATACTGAACTTTCTTTAGAAAGTGTCAGGATAAAAATAGATTTGGGAGTAGTAATTAATTTATTCTTCAAATCTTTAAATAAATTTGGAAAATATTGTACCTCCCCAACTGATTCTTGGTTGTAGGTGAAAAATAATTCTGAAATATGCAATACCCTGGTAAATTGTGGGTTACGGATTAAATCATATACATTTACCAAATTTATGCAACTTTAGGTATAATCTGAAATTGACTTATATTTTCTTTGAAATACTAATAATGATGTGAACATTTTTCTAAAAGCCCTTGTGTTTTACCAAATTCCAGATCTAGAGATCTAAAAAATTCAGAATTTTATTTTTTGAAAACTCATCCTGTCCCATCGAAATTAGAAAGATGAACTATGAATAACTATGGTCTGGTTAAAGCTAAAACAGGTTTGAAGGAATATAACTTTTCTAACAAAACAGAAGTAGATGTAGGAAAGTTGTTAATGTATACACATAAAGACTGGATTAGAGTCGGACATATATATGAGATATAGATCATCATGTATCACATAGTAAACTTCCTCAGATACAGAAGTGCTTGTTACTTCATAGGAAGGTGACACTTCTCAGAAATGTTTTACTAAGTGTATACTATATACATGTAAGTAGGAAAAGTACAAGTAATGAATGAATATTAATATATAAATATATTGAAAATTTTATTTACATACATAAACATGTACATGTAAATTAGATTTGAAAGGAAACTACAATTTTGTGTACTAGTTGTATTTTTAAGCACTTAACATATTATAACCAGTCTCTATGTATTAATGTCATTATTTGCAAAAAAAACAGTAATTCTACTCTTCATATCATATTACATATTCTTTGATAGAGCATAATTATAAATAAATTTAAATAGTAGTGCTACACAGTAAATAACAACCAAAAAAATCCAAAAGTTCACGAGACAATAACTTAATTTAAAAATTCATTTTTTTAGTATTCACAAAAATATTAAAACAGATATAAGTCAATGAAGAATATCAGTGTTCCAGCTAGCTTAAAATAGAGGGGTGCAGCACCCTGCCCCTTTTCCAATGCACCCCTCTGCCCTTTAAATAAGTTTGATATAAAATACAACAAATCACCTTTTTGATGCATATACATGATATAAACAATACTGAATTAATTGAAACTGAAAGAGTGTAGAGAAACTAATAGAACTCTTTAAAGGGTATTAGATTAGTGAATAATTGATATTTCTTAAAAGTTTACTTGATCCTGTTTGCCCTTTTCAGATCTGGAAACGTGTTAAAGTGTCCCTTATCCTCAATAATTGACCCTCTGCCCTTAAATCCTAGTTGGAACACTGAATATACATACAACCTGAAGGAAAATAATATATATAAACTGAAATCTTTGGCTCTGAAACTTGGATCACTGAAACAACATCAGTATATTGTACTATATGTTATACCACAGTATCTACCAGGTAATGCAGGTTATAGTATACAGTAAAACTTTGATGGCTTGAACAGATTTTGACGGGAAATGGAGTATGCCCCTTCAAAATCTGTTCGAGTTACTGAAGTTTGTTCAAGTACAGAAAATATATAATGCTAGTGCTAACTGGTTCAACTGATTATTACCATGTAATGTTTTTTATTGAAACTAAACAGGTTATTAATCACTAATTAACAATAATAACGACATCTTTATTACATCGAACTGTAAACATTAACCTGTTAGACTAATCTATTTTTATCACAATTGTAAGTATAAAGTAACACACTTGTCAATTTAATTATTGAGTTTGGTTTTCAATGGGAAAATGCACAATTCTATCATTTTAGGGACTACACTTTTGTTCGAGTTTTTGAGAAATTGTTGTTTCAGAAACAAGGGTTTTATTAAAGGGAAAACTTTCAAAATGGTTCGAGCCATCGGTGGTTTTCGAGAAATCCGAGTTTGAGCTACCGAAGTTCGACTATATATTATTCAGAATTTCTCCATAGTCAGTATGTTGAGTGTTTTAATTTGAATGTCTGAAGTTCTGGTCTACTATAGACTTAAACAAAATACTTCCTTATTACAGTACATTTAAATAATTATTATATTTTACTTACAGAAAGTAGGGAAATTGAAAGGATTGATCAAGTTGGAGAAGATAAAGGTAGTTGAAGCTGTAGAAGAAAAAGTATTGGACAACAAAAGCAATGTATTCCAGGTAAATTATTGTATAAATAGAATACTGAACAATAAAAATAACTTATACCAAGTAAATATTCTATTATAATAGGAATACTAGTCACTATAAGTAATGTAATCCAGGTAAATATCCTGTTAATGAATATTTAAGGATTGACCGTAATTTTTTTTTTCAGTCTATAAAGAAATAATCTCAATCAATTTGTGCACACTAAATAATCCGCGTAGAGTGTTATTTGAAAGTGTGCACCATGTGAATTTAGGCTATTTCGAATAGACTGAAAACAAAATTAATGTCAGTCCTTATAATTTAATTCCAACGGTTGTTTTGATGTCTAAAACTTCAGGATTCCCTTTAATGACGTCATAGTAGAAAAGAAAATTTAGTCTATGATATGATAGACGAAAAAAATTTGACCAATCAAATGACGTGTTACATCCAATATTTAATTATTAGTCATTATAAGTAATGTATTCCAGGTAAATAATTCATATTAATGGAATACTGGACACCATAAGTAATGTATTCTAGGTAAATGTTCTATTATTGGAATACTAGTCATTATAAGTAATGTATTCCAGGTAAATAATTATTCTATTAATGGAATACTAGACACCATAAGTAATGTATTCTAGGTAAATATTCTATTATTGGAATACTGCTGTCTGTAAACCTTAGTCTGAGGAATTGATTTTTCAAAATTTGAGAACCTTAATCAATGTGACTTATCTAGTTCTTGGCAAATAGATGAAATTGCATGTAGCTAAATCATAAAAACAATTAAACATACCCAATTTTGTTCAAACATGTCTTCAAGAGAAACATTTTGTAAATTAGGTATTGCATGAAATATGTACAAAGTTTATTAAAATTATTTGAAATAATTATTTTACAAATTTTAGGATAGGTGTATGGACAAAGTGTATTAAAATCATTTTAATTAATAACACCCATAGAACATTAAAGACTCCCCTGTAGATGTCGAAAAAGAGTAGGCTGAAATGCCACTACAGGGGCCGCTCTCGCATTTGCCAAGTGGAGTTAGAATAAGCTGGTATAACTTGTTTCCCAATCAACTATAAATAAATAAGTTTATGCTAAATATTCTATTAATGGAATAGTAGACAATAAAAGTAATGTATTCCATGAAAGAATTCTATTATAATATATTCTCCTGTGAACTACATGTACTGGTCCAACTGGAACCTAATTTTGATAGTTTCCTTTGAAAAGTTGATCCATAAAACTAGACCACTGTTCCTTAAAATAAGAAAAAATACTCTAAATTTCCTTTGAACCAATTGCAGTTGTTCATGACTAGAATTTTTATACCCCCTCTGATACAGCTTTTACAAATGGAAAGCTTATGGGAACACCTACATGTACATGTATTAGCAGTAATCAGAAAATTCATAGAGTGAAAACCAATCACAAAGGGATTTTGTCGTACTGCAAGGTGCCATCCATGCTTTCACCTTAGAAACCTGAATTTTTGGTCCCAACAATATTTATTGCCTGAAAACAGGTTGACCTGTATAATTTGTCAACATATGCTATCGAATGCCTGTATGAACACATCACTTTTGGAGAAACTTGCAAACACTAGGTTGACTTCTAAGCTAAAAATTTGCATTCTGTATATAAATGGAGGAAAAGAAAACCTGGTTTGAAATTATTTTTTCAACTTGAAAAGATCTCAAAGACATGCAGATGACCCTCCTCAAGGAAATGGGGATTTGAAAAAATGGGGGGATTGACAACTTATAGATCAGAGAATTTATATTTTGTTATTCCTTTTCAATATAATATATAAGATGACCTCTAGATACATGGCTAACATTTTGAACATCAAGATCATCACTACTTGCAGAAGTAACTGTCACAAATATGTAGATTAAAGATGCACTTTTTTTAACATTGTATTTTTTCATTTTGTTCTAGATATATTTGTGCACGGAATTTTTAATCACTACTATAAATTTACAGGTAGTATATGGGGAAGGTGCAGATTTTTATACGCTGTATATAGTAGCTCTGACAGAAAGACAAAGGAAGGAATGGATAGAAGAACTCAGGGAAGGTAAGAGAGATAACTTGTATTTTATGCATAATATGCACAATTCATTTGTTAATGAAGAGTTAATCCAGGAAGGATTTCATGTCTGTTTGAAATAAAATAATGAAATTAAGGTTCTTGTTATCTTTACATTTCACAGCTGCAGCAAAAAGAGAAGCATGTTTTTTCCCAAAGTATCACCCTGGTGTATGGACAAAAGCTTTAGGTCGATATTCCTGCTGTGACCAGATAGATAGGGCAGCTGTTGGATGCAGTCTGACAACCCCAGAACAAAGTGAGTAAATGTATTTTTAATTAATAACCCATATTTTGTCTTGATTTGCTACACCATTATATTTTCAGTCAATACATTTGCATGTTATCTTGCAGTCATTCAAGACTAGTTTTAATCAGTTCAGCACAGGTAAACACTATATAATTTATTCTTAACTTGTCTTGATTGACGGCAACACAGTATGTCTAATAATGTTGTAGGCTTGTTATATTTTGTCTAAAATTGAAAAATGAAGACAGTCAAGATTAAACAAAACAGAAATAGCAGTTTGATATCAAAACTGTGTTACTTCTGTCTGTAATGTAGGGACAGTGTTTTTGTTTATTAAGTCAAATCTGCCCAAAGCAAAAGATGTTTAGTTGATCATTTTGATAGGATTGCTTTGACCTTAAGGATGTTCGCTGCTCAGTTTCAAAATGGTAAATATTGATAGTGGATTAATAAAGGAACTCAAAGAGCGAAAAAAAATTTATAGGTCCGAGTGCTGGTTTTCGAGATATATAAGCCATTGAAAATTTGGTGTGAAAAATATGCTCTCTTGATTTTACATAGCTTTTATCATTGACAAGTTTTATTTCTCAAAAACCATTAAATAATATTAAACAAGGATTTTATAAGATTTTTACAAATGGCTTATTATTCTGCATGCAAAAGATTTATGAAAATAAGAATGGGTGCTAGCGGTAAAAATAAGTTATGGCATTCAAATGGATAAAACCAGATGATTCTGAACATCTTACAAAAATTCAAAAGCATGACCAGTGAACATTTCTTGAGAATTTTTATATACAGTATTTCTGAGGTTGTTCTTGAAATGCATACACTTTCCAAGCTAGCTCAGAATAAATGGTAAATGCTAGCAATGTACTTCATCCTTTTTAGCTCACCTGGCTATGCCAGGGTGAGCTTTTGCCATCACTTTGCGTCCGTCGTCCGTCCGTCGTTAGCTCACTTTAAAAATCTTCTCCTCTGAAACTACTGGAGGGATTGGTTTGAAACTTTATAGTAATCATCTATGACATATCCTGTACAAACGATCCTCATTTTATTATGATCCGATGAAAAACATGGCCACCGGTGCTAAAAATAGAACATAGGGGTAAATTGCAGTTTTTGGCTAATAACTCGAAAACCGATGCAAATATGAAAAATCTGACATGGGGTAAAAATGATCATCATGAAGAGATCTACCTACTGTCCAATTTTGAAGAAAATCTGACTACCCGTGTTGGAGTTATTGCCCTTTTTTCATAAAATTTTCAAAATTTTTGCATTTTTTATTTTTTATTTCAAAAAGTGTAACAGATAGAGGTCAAGTGTAAATAGCAAAAATGTTCAGCATATTGAGATCTACCCATCGTGATTTTTTGAAGAAAAACCAAAAACCCTTGTAGGAGTTATTGCCCTTTTTAGGTGAAATTTTCCGAATCTTAATATTGTTTGTCTGTTATTTCAAAAAGTATTGAAGATAGAAGTTAAGTGTAAATTACAAATATGTTAATCATGATGAGATCTACCTACCCTATAATTCTGAAGAAAATCTTAGGACCCCTATTGGAGTTATTGCCCTTTTTAGGTCAAATTTTGCGAATTTTACATTGTTTGTCTGTTATTTCAATAACTATTGAAGTTAGAGGTTAAGTGTAAATAACAAAAATGTTTAGCATGATGAGATCTACTAACCCTGCAATTTTGAAGAAAATCTTAGGACCCCTATTGGAGTTATTGCCCTTTTTAGGTAAACTTCCAAATTTTTATATTGTTTGTCTGTTATTTCAATAACTATTGAAGATAGAGGTTAAGTGTAAAAAACAAAAATGTTTATCATGATGAGATCTACTTACCTGGCAATTTTGAAGAAAATCTTAGGACCCCTGTTGGAGTTCAAAATTTTTCAATTTTGCATTTTTTGTGTTTTATTTTGAAAACTATATATACAGAGGTTGTGAAAATTGATGAAATGTTTGTAACGTTAAGATCTGTCAAAAATCAAAAAATGATGTAAATCCTTGCAAAAGTGAGAAAGCTATATGGTGATTTTTAGGTCCATTCAGGTCTAAGTCCGCGTTCAGGTCTTTAGCGTGACCCGATTTTATACGACTTCCTGTGACTGGTAAGCATGGATGTTTCTGAAATTTACAAACACAAAATGTAGGAAAAAAAACATAATTAAGCCCTTTTCATGTTTTCAATCATATATATGATCTGTGTCCTAAGGCCAAGATCAAGAAAATACACATGTATTACAGAAATTGAGGGGTGGACAATGGTAAACATTCACTAAAGTATCGATTGTGCCCCTGCGTCCACCTAGTATATTACTGATTGATGACTCAACAGGTCCACGGATGGCTCCGTAGAAAGAATGTGTTCAACATGCGCTGGAATTCTTAAATATTAAGTACATAAAAGAAAGGATGACCAGGAATTTCCACTATGATAGAAAACAAACCCACTTCCCACGTCTTTTGGTTCAGATACTACTACTAGAAACCAAAAATTAATACCCTTTATATAACCACAAAGAAATATTGATGCAATATAAATATACAGAATATTCAGGGGAATAATATAGTCTCTCTCTCAGGTATGTAAACTTTTTTAATTTTAACTGTTGATAAGTCAGAATTGTGTATGGCTCATCTCATAAATAAATGGGCCTGCCCCGCACAATTCTTTTCTTTCTTTTGTCCAATCTTTGTGGCCTGGTATAATTGGGAAGGGGGTCAATGTAAAGATGTGTTTACAAGGGGAAGTGCTGCCCAAATTTTTTTCAAGTTTTGGGAGTCTTGGTTTTTAAAGATCTAGATTTACATTGGTTTATTCGCAACTCCTTCCAGAATTTTTGTGTTCATTTACTCGCCCACACTTTTTCGATTTGTTGAGCTCAAGTGTTGTTGAGCAGGCAACACACGTGTTCCCTGGAACACCCATCCCTAAGATATATATACAATAAACACATGTGCATGCGCATAAAGAAAAATAATAATGGTGCACCAAATGTACAAGTCTTAGTTTATATCTCAGTTACTATACATAATAGGATCAACTTATTGTACATCCATCTCAAAAGGCAGGTCAGCATCCAGGCAAAATTAGGTCACTTTGACCTATATTTTCGCCATCAGTGACTTGCATTCAAGTTTACATCCGAGTTCAAATCTCAGTCACTGTACATGGTAGGAACAATTTATCTTGCACATGCATGCATCTCTGATGCTAGGGATATTGCAATCTTACCAGTAAACCATTAATTTCAAATTAAATGACATAACGAAGCGGACTCTGTAATTGTTGATTACCTATGTTTGACTATAAAAGCAGTAACCCAGGTGAGCGATTACAGGCTCTTTGAGAGCCTCTTGTTAATTAAAATATTTATAACTGAAAAATGGAGCAAATGATAAATAGAAACAACAAAACTATTTGAAAGGGGTAAAGACTAGTATATTTCTTATTTCTTAAAGTTGATATCATAATTTCGCTCCTTGTCTTCACTGATGTGAACTTTATCCTAGAATTATGTCCCCTTACCTAAACACTGTATGAAATCTTTTCATTATTTCAATGTACAGATTGGGAAATGTCAGTTATCTATAAATAGATTTTTCTATCATGCAAATGAAGCAGATCATAGAATTGTTGTTCATTAACAATTTTTATACGACCGCAAAATTTTTGCGGTCGTATATTGGTATGACGTTGGCGTCGTCGTCGTCGTCCGTTGGAGTCTGTAGACATTTGGTTTTCGCACTATAACTTTAGTATAAGTTAATAGAAATCTATGAAATTTAAACACAAGGTTTATGACCACAAAAGGAAGGTTGGGATTGATTTTGGGAGTTTTGGTCCCAACAGTTTAAGAATCAGGGGCCAAAAAAGGGCCCAATAAGCATTTTTCTTGGTTTTCGCACAATAACTCTAGTATAAGTAAATAGAAATCTATGAAATTTTAACACAAGGTTTATGACCACAAAAGGAAGGTTGGGATTGTTTTTGGGAGTTTTGGTCCCAACAGTTTAGGAATTAGGGGCTAAAAAAGGCCCAAATAAGCATTTGTCTTGGTTTTTGCACAATAACTTTAGTATAAGTAAATAGAAATCTATGAAATTTAAACACAAGGTTTATGACCACAAAAGGAAGGTTGGGATTGATTTTTGGAGTTTTGGTCCCAACAGTTTAGGAATTAGGGGCCAAAAGGGTCCAAAATTAAACTTTGTTTGATTTCATCGAAAATTGAACTATTGGGGTTCTTTGATATGCCGAATCTAACCGTGCATTTAGATTCTTAATTTTTGGTCCCGTTTTCAAATTGGTCTACATTAAGGTCCAAAGGGTCCAAAATTAAACTTAGTTTGATTTTAACAAAAATTGAATTCTTGGGGTTCTTTGATATGCTGAATCTAAACATGTACTTAGTTTTTTTTATTATGGGCCCAGTTTTCAAGTTGGTCCAAATCGGGGTCCAAAATTAAACTTTGTTTGATTTCATCGAAAATTGAACTATTGGGGTTCTTTGATATGCCGAATCTAACCGTGCATTTAGATTCTTAATTTTTGGTCCCGTTTTCAAATTGGTCTACATTAAGGTCCAAAGGGTCCAAAATTAAACTTAGTTTGATTTTAACAAAAATTGAATTCTTGGGGTTCTTTGATATGCTGAATCTAAACATGTACTTAGTTTTTTTATTATGGGCCCAGTTTTCAAGTTGGTCCAAATCGGGGTCCAAAATTAAAGCTAAAAAAGGGGTAAATTATTTTTTTTGGGGGGTGGGGGCAATTCTCCACAGCATATTGTATCGCACAAGAATTCAAAAATTGAATATAAATTCAAATCATATGACCAATTCTAAGTTCTTTATTTCAGTTATTCTGTTTTAGAAACCTATTATGTGTCAAATATTTCAAGAAATTTTCAATTACACAGTATTGTGCAATAGCAAGAATCAGTATAATTTAAACCAATTTACATTATTTACATTACAATTAAAGGATAACTTCAGTAACACCCAACAATGACTTCAATCCAAACATATATATTGAATAAACTTACAAATCAGAAATTTTAAAATTATATGATACTAACATACATACTACTGCTAACAATTAAATATGACTTAGAGCAAATATGACAACATGATTATAAAAATATGTACAAAGAGGGATAACTCTTTTTTTTATCTCAAATTTTGAATATGTGCTGATGAAGCTTTTTTGTTTATCTCATCTAAACTGCTTTTAAATTATGCATATTTAAAATTTGCCATCCATGACTATGATGTCATTTTCTATTTTAATACGTTATGGTGTATTTAAATGGGCTGTTATGGTTGCAAAGTATCAAGAGAAATGGGGGGGGGGGGTGAAAACAAAATTTAGGGGGGGGAATGAGAAATTGGGGAGGGGGCAATTTTTTTCTCATTTCATAATTCATAAATTAAAAAGGAAATTTCAAATTTTTTTTAGCAAAAAAGGGGGGGTTACAATAAATTTTATTGTTTTTTGTTGTTTTTTTTTTTGGGGAGGGGGAGTCAATGTGCAACTTCATAGTGTATTGCACAAAAGCTAAAAAAGGGGTAAATTTTTTTTTTTTTTTTTTTGGGGGGGGGGGCAATTCTCCACAGCATATTGTATTGCACAAGAAGCAAAAAATTGAATATAAATTGAAATCATATGACCAATTCTAAGTTCTTTGGTTTCAGTTATTCTGTGTCAGAAACCTATTATGTGTCAAATATTTGAAGAAATTTTCAATTGCACAGTATTGCGCAATAGCAAGAAATTGATATGTGTGCCCAATTTTAAATTGGTTATTTCTGATTTATATATAAAAACAAAAAATACTGATATGGTTTGAATAGGTAAATTAAAAATTTTTAAGTTCTTAGACAACATTCATTCTGTGTCAGAAACCTATGCTGTGTCAAATATTTATTCACAATCCAAATTCAGTATTGTATCAAGCTTGAATGTTGTGTTCATAATTGCCCCAACTATTCAGGGTTCGACATCTGCGGTCGTATCTAGCTGCGCCCAGTGGAGCATTTTATTACATTTTCAGGTCAGGCTACAAATGCTCAAGCAACCTCAAAGAATCAGTCTGTGATAAATAAGCCACTCCCACCAAAACCTGAGAACAATCAATCACAAAGGAACAAGAAAATTTACATAGCCATATATACCTTTACACCTGTAGAAGATGGCGACCTTGAATTACAACAGGTAATATGGCTACTAACATATTATTTTCAGTTTCATAGTTCTTATTTTTGTCATACAATTGCTGCATTTGAATTTTGGTCAATAAGCACAAATTGTGTCATTTATCATTACTATGGTATTGTATTAGATTTGTTACATTCAATATTTTCAGAAGACTCCATAAACTTTTAAATCATTTATTGGAATGAAAGGGGGTATATAAGTAGGTGAAATGGTGTTCTTTTTCATAAAAAAGTAAAACTTGATTTTTCAATATAAAAAAAATATGGTAATTCGTTTGGCAAAGTAGATAGGGCTAGGTGGTCAGACAATTACATGGGCGAGTGACTGCAAACAGTAAATGAAAGAAATCCAGTTTTCTGTCAGTCAGTCAGCCTCTTGTTTCTAGAATATATTTTAAAAAATTGTCTAAAATATCTAGAGTAGTGATAGCATTATACATGTATATGACTATAAATGCAGAAATAATGGCAGTGGTTTTAGTTATGTGGTAGATGCTGCAAGAAATTCATTGCAAAGCTGTAAATTTAGAAATAAATGAGATGTTTGAATTAATGTTAAAAATATGGCTGGGTGAACAGGCAAAAATTTATGCTCACATTTTAATTTTATGTTTTGTGATAAATATGTGGTCATGTATTGATAAATCTGACTTGACTTTCCATCATTGACAATTGGAAGTAATGAAAACAGTGGAAGGTCTGAAAAAAGAACAGCTTTGGGACCTTAGAAATTAGCCAGTTTATGGAGGTGTCTGTTTTTAGAGGTTCTGTAATTTGTACTGAAATCTGACCGGAAGTAAATAAATTGAAATATAGAAAGGCATGAAAATTACATTTGCATTGTTGTCTTCTTTAAGTGTAACTAAATGTTAGTTGTTATTCTTTGAAAGAAAGGGAACTTAAAATGTTTTATTAGAACAGAGTTTTCCCTGTACACATCAATGGGGCTTTGTATAAAATTCTTCACTCAATGAAGAGAACAATATATGGCTGGTTTTTACATGAATATGTATGTTTTGGACTAGAAATTACCTCTGGTACTCGGAACTCAGAGGGCCAGATTTTGGAGGATTTTTTAATATAGGT